>OY288213.1:10067500-14867500 GCA_958449745.1 Ochropleura leucogaster | reverse complement strand
TAACCTCATGGGTACTGTTTTAAAATCATTCAGTTTAACAATGTTGTTGTAACAGCTTTTTTTTCTTAAGTATCAAAGTTTAAAAAAATAAACCCATTCTTTAGGGATATATCTCGCTACCCCACAAGCTTTGTTTTCCATTTATAGTCATCCGTGGCAAGCTCCAATGTACATTATTACACAGTACATTACTCCTCAAAATTGTAGTTTGATGTTGAATAATTGACTCGTGATTGGTATAAATGCTCAACCATATTGCTAAGCCGATTTTGCGGTATCTATAGTTTTATACTGACAATAAATGGGCCTACTGTACGCTAGATTGAATCGAATGATTATTTACTACGTGCAATGATTATGTTTAAAAGTTTTACTTAAGACGGATTAAATTTGTCAATGCCACAAAGGACATTTTCATACCAGTTTTGTGCCTACAAAATTGTAGTTGACCAATGTTGAATGAGACAGACGAACTGTTTACAAATTGTATTTTTAAATTGAGTTACACAATGTAAAGTTCCAGTCGGCGTTGGAAATTGTAACTGTAATGTAAAAAATATTGCATCATCATATCTGTATGTTTTACTGTTAGAATTAATAATAAAATATTATTTTTAATGATGATTGTATCAAACACAATGTCAATTATTGTTCCTGATAAATAAATAAATATGTTTGTAAACGCACCTACAGGGGAAATTCCTAGTGTGATGCCAACATTTTTTTTTAAAACATTTAAGTAAGAATTCCTTTACTTTGCCATCACATGGCAAATTATTGATTAACACCACTGTTGATTACTAATATATTACCATCAAGCAATCTTTCAATTACATTTTCAACTCAAAGGTTTCACCCAACCACGTAGATCTCTCCATTACCGAGAGACGTGATCCCAAAACACAGAACAGTATACACGTTACAATATTCTTAGAAAATGATGCGTGAAAACATGGTTTAATGCACCGCAGCCGACATGATGGATCTAATAAAAGTTGCCCACCCTACGTGACTCCATTATGGCATAGTAAACAGACATATCAGTAGCGTCATTCTGAAAAAAAAAACATATTTCACCGCATGCATTTATATTCATCGTGGGTTTGAAGAAAACTGTAGTCATTATTTCTTTCATTTCGTTTTCGTCGTAGCCCGCCGGTATCAGAAACAGGGTGCAAGGTAGCGGTTAGAGCTCCAGAGAAAGGCACCTTCTAATAATACGAGCCGTGTCAAGGAGTAATGTTTTCTAAATCAAGCCTTTGATCTAGCTGCTTAACCTAGCTCCTTTCCTCCTGAGGAAATCAAAAACATGATTTCGGAACAGTTGAAGTTTCTCTACCTATTCAAATTGTTGCACTACTGCCTTATGATGTTTCTGTGGTGTCGGACAGGGTACAAACGGACTATAACGTTTTAAGCTACTGCTCTGAAACAGGGTCTGTCTCTTTTTGTTATTTTGTAATGACTTTGAGATGTATGTGCTGGGAATCGAATTGTTTAGTGTTGAATTTTTGTTAAAACTTAATTTTTAAGCGACTTATAAATAGCTCACAAATTTTTTTTGGAGTGTTAAACGAAATCTGTATAATTGTGTCTGAGTCAAACAGAATAAGTAATACCTAATGATTAATTAAATATTTATAAAACTGGTTACTGACTCTACTTTCATCAGGTGATATTTTTAAAAATAAATAACCATTTTCCACAATCAAAAGAAGGCTACTGTTCCACAAAACGTTTTTGAGGGAAATGATCCAAGACAAGAAAGCATGTGTAATATAACAAGTTAGTATTTTTATTAACTTTAACTGTATTTGTAAAGTTTGGGAATATAATGCTGTATACAAAAACTATTGTCAAAAACAAAGGCGCTTAATTAAGTGGTAACCTTTTATTTGTGCAGTGTAAGTTAGTTAGTTGGTCCTTGTCCAGACTTGCGAGAGTTGACGTCAGCGAGTCAGGAAGTTGTGCGACTTGCACCGTCTGACGTAGTCCTGTGGTATAATGGGATACACAAAATGTAGAGTAGTTAGTAATTTAAAATACATTTAACAAACGGTTTAAAAACACTTCAGCGTTCTGGTCATACACATAAAGGCATAGTATTAAGCCTTTACGTGTATGACCAGATGTCTGAAAGTCGAAAAGCAAAAGTTGGCGATGGCTTTCTAAAGGATTCTGTCTCATTCTGTTTTATACACGTATTTGTGTGATTTTGAATATTCATTGATTATTTTGACATGACAATTTGCCATTAAATATTCATTCCATTGCGCACAAATGGTTCAATTTGTCGACACCAAAATTTACAATCCTTTTAAGACATAGGTTGTACCAAATAACTGGTACCTACTCAATTGTAGAACAAAGCTAAAAACAAGAAGAGAACATTAAATATAGATGAAAAGATTTATCACTTATCTTAACGCGTGGGCATTAACTGAAAGACCGAATGGTGTGAAAATCTAATCGCTTTACAACATCTTAAGGATTTGAAAAGAAAGCGAATTTCCCTCTCTTTGAACTTGCTTAATGCGCGTTAAAGTGATCAATGGATCTGTGCATACACATGAGCTGGGACATAAATAAACCAAGAAGGTAAAAAAGGGGAACTTGTTGGTACTAAGCAAAGTATCGATTGCTCATTCTCGTCAAATCAAAACTTTATGCCACTAAACTTACAGCTTGTATTCATTTTCTGCCCAGCCTTTTCCCAAGTATCTTGGGGTCGTCTTGCAGCTGAATACCAGAATTTCACATCGAGCGACTGCCTATCTGAGCTCCAAAAACCAGTTAGTGCTGGGTATTACGATACCCACCTACTATGAAACTATGATACCACTGCCTACGACACCCTTGGTAAGACTGGACAACTTACAGCTTGTATTATCATACCAATAATAGTGGTCAAAGATGGCGGAAGAGTCAGGAAACGAACACTTACCGCACGAAATCTAAACGAGACTTCGATTAAAGTTGATGTCTACTTCAATATAAGTTAAGAGATGGAGACGATAAGAATAGCTGTATCAAGTCGTTATATTCTTTCCTTAACAGTGTTTAAATAATCTTCTTAATTCAAGAAATGACGTCATATTTATCTTTGAAATTACCTGAGTACCTCGATCCTTGTACCTCGTAGTACTTGAGTAAAACTTTATTATATCTTAACTAGCGCTCCAACTCTTATTACTTAGTTATGCCTAAAACTTGTGCCGTCTAAACTATGGCTTGTCTTGTCATAATAAACAAATTTTAATTAAAACATTTCTGTGTGTTGCTTCTTTGTTAGGGAAACGTGTAGAGAAATGTAGTCTAAAGGAATGTTGGTAGCTCTTTATCTTGATTATGGAGCTTTTTTTTTTTTTTTTTTTTTTTTTATTATTGATAGGCTCGCGTTTGACCACTATCTCACCTGATGGTAAGTGATGATGTGGTCGACGATGAAGCACGCTTACCTAGAAATAACCTATTCACTCTTGACTTGAAGACCCCCAGGTTATAGCTGTCAGGAAATACAGACTCCGGCCCGGCAGGGAATTCCACTCCTTAGCAGTACGCACAATGAAGGTATTCCCAAACCGTTTAGTGCGTGTGGGTGGGATGTCTACCATATAACGGTGGCGCATCGCCGTACGTCTTGTAGTCCTGTGATGGAACGGGCTTGGCGGAATTAGGCTGTGCAATTCCATCGCACACTCTCCGAAATGTAACCGATAGAAAACCGAAAGGCTGGCAACGCGCCGGCGATGCTCCAGGCTCTAGAGCTTTGACTCAACCAGCGCGTCGTTGCCGATGAGCCTCTTGGCTCGTTTCTCTATAGACTCTAGCGCTTCAAGCTGGGATTTGGCGGATCCGTCCCAGAGATGAGAACAGTATTCCACACACGATCGAACTTGCGCTTGATATAAGTTCAGCAACTGTTCCGGTGTGAAATACTGTCTCACCTTTGCTAGGATACCCAACTTTTTAGCAGCCAGTTTAGCCTTAGCCTCGATGAACGGACCAAAATTGAGGGTAGATGTAAGCGTTACACCAAGAAGCTCAATATGGTCGGTAATTGGCACGGTTACATCACGAAAAGAAGGAGCAGGTTGAAATTCACTCCTCTTTGCGGAGAACAGACACGCCTGGGTCTTAGCAGCATTGAACTTGACCAAGTTGGCATCTCCCCAATCGGAGACAGCCCTCAAGGACAAGTTCAACCGCTCAACCATGGCCTCGCGAAGAGACCGGATCTGAGACCCACTAGCCCCTGCGTTGGACGTATATCTCTCAGCAACAGTGCTGTCGTCTGCATACCCAAAGGTGCCGGGCACTAGCAGACTGTTAATGTGCAGCAAAAATAAAGTTGCTGAGAGAACCGACCCCTGAGGGACCCCAGCATTAATAGCCAATTGGTCAGACGAGCAGCCATCTATGACCACTCGAATGGACCGATCCCTCAGGAAGTCCGCAACCCAAGTACAAAAACCAGCGGGTAGACCGAAAGAAGGAAGCTTTTTAATAAGGCTTTCATGCCACACCCTGTCGAAGGCCTTAGAGATGTCAAGGGAAACGGCAAGCGCTTCCCCGTGTTTCTCAATGGCCTCACTCCAAATGTGAATGGCATACGCTAGAAGATCCCCAGTGGACCGGTTTCGGCGAAAGCCGTATTGTCGGTCACTGAGGATGTCATTGGATTCTAGGTATGCCAGGAGTTTACCGTTCAGTACACGCTCCATAGTCTTACAGAGTATGGACGTGACTGAAATGGGCCTGTAGTTGGCCGGGTCAGCTCGACTGCCCTTTTTGGGCACGGGTTGCACGTTAGCTTGCTTCCAAGCTTTCGGTACTTTTCCAGTCTCAAACGAGAGGCGAAACAGGCGCGTCAAGATTGGAGACAATTCAGGCGCGCACGTTCTAAGTACAATTGCCGGAATCCCGTCGGGACCACTAGCTTTGTTCACGTCAAGATTACGCAGCACCCTACGGACGTCCTTCTGGTGGATGCGAATGTCCGACATACTCGTCTCGCATCCAGCAGGAGAGGCCGGGGGGCTTGCGTCGCCGCTGTCAAGACGTGAAGATTCCGCAAAAAGAGCGGCAAATAAATTTGCTTTCTCTTCAGCGGAGTGGGCCAGTGACCCGTCGGGTTTAAGCAGTGGTGGAAGTGAGGGGCGACAGAAGTTCGATTCGACCGACTTAGCCAGGGACCAGAACGCTTTACTACCAGCCGGGTATGAAGCAAGTTTGTTCCCAATTCGGCTAACGTGGTCGAACCGAGCTTTCCGCAACACCTTCTTGCAGGACTTGGCAGCCCTATTGAAGGCCCTCTTCTTCTGACCTACATCATTTGCTTTGCAGTTTCGAGCATCGACCCAGGCCAGGTACGCCTCATGTTTAAGCGCTTCAGCGCGATTACACTCGGCGCCGAACCATGGTCGAGCTTCGCTGGACATCGTTAGGTCAGAGAATGGAATGTAATACTCCATCCCCTGTCCTAAAACGTCCGTCATAGCGTCTGCGCACGTCGAAGGGTCAGTTGAAGAAAAGCAAGAAGGCTGCCAAGGATAACATGCGAAGAAAGATCGCATCCCATCCCAATCCGCTGACTTGTATCGCCAAACCCGCCGCGTGCCTTTAACACTGGGATCGGGCGGGGAGTAGACAGACACAGATTTCACCAGACAGTGGTCGGAACTACCTAATGGTGATGATATTTCAACCGAGTAGCGGTCTGGATCTGTAGTCTGCAGAAGGTCCAAGCAATTGGCAGTGTGCGATTCAACATCCGGCACCCTAGTAGCTCCCTGGACCAGCTGGGTGAGATTTAACGCTAGCGCTAGCTTGTGCGTCTCTCGACCAGCATGGTCTGTGGACTGGTATGGGAAAAGCCACTCCTGGTGGTGGGCATTAAAATCCCCCAGTAACACAAACTGAGCAGAGGGGTACCGCTGCTGAGCCGCATCCGCCGCCTCACTAAGGTACTGTGCAAGCCTGGTTGTCTCCTGGTCACCGCTATGCGAGCGGTAGACACAGGCATAAATAATTTTATCTATGCCAGTGTCCACCAAAGCCCAAAGTGCAGAAAACCTGGTGTCTTCAAGGTTACGGAGACGCCGATAACAGATGTCGTCCCGGGCATACATGCATACACCCGCGCGTGGTTTAAAATTGTGCTCCAGGGTAAACCCTGGGTAAGACAGGTACGACACGTCTGACGGACATCCGATCTGCGTCTCCGAAAGAAATAGGAGTGATGGCTTCTCAGTCTCGAGGTGGTGGTGGACTGCGACGAGATTTGAGTGCAGACCTCGAATGTTGCTGAGGTGCACTTTAAGAGAGAGGGAGTGCAGCCGCTGTTTAACGTTATTCCTATTTCTTTTTCTTGGCATATTTGTAAGAGTGAAGGAAGGGGATGAGAAGGAAGTGAAATGAGGCTCCACGCTGCTAACCTTCAGACACGCACTGGATGGATGGTATCGACTGGGGGACTAGCCTGGAGACTGCGGGGACGCCCGAGCCCCCCCGGGAATGTCCATCGGGCCCTCTCATCTGGTCGCCAACCAGCACGATGGTGCATTCCGAATTCGAAGCTTTTAGGTAGGTTTGCAAAAATTAATGATATTAACTAGATTCTAAGTTTTTTAAAGCAGGTTTTTAGTGGCAGATCCACTGTTCAGTGGAACAATTATAAATAAAAATTTCAGAGAACATTATTCCGTATTTTTAATCGGTGACATAATTATAACCTCATTAATGACACTATTTAATAATACTGTCTGCATACAGACCGTATTAGAAAATGTTTTTTTTTTAAATAAATTTCTTTTCAGACGATCAAAGTTGCATAGAAGTCAGAAATTATAGTCTACTTCGAGAACTTTTATTTCCACAATTATTTTCTCGTTACCACACATTTTTCTGCCACGGTCGTAATTTACTCGCAATAAACACCCACTTCTCGCCTCATCTCCAAGTAATACTGCTAAAAAATATGATCTAGCACATAGAATATAATTAAAACAGTCGTAACGTCCATAATAACTTGTCCCACTTCCTTTATTGGATCGTTAAAGCAAATTTTCAGTAGCCATTAAATATTTTTTATTCGTTCATTGTCTAGTTTAATTAGCACCATCGTTATTTTTCGTCGTAATTCAATTCTTAATTATACTGAACTTATATTATTACACACTTTGAGTTTTTCGTTACCATCACAAATTGGCGTTCTGATTCTGTTTGGAACTATGGTAAATTGTATTTACGTTTAAAACAGAGGTAATATTATTATATATATGAATATATATATGAAAAAAAAAACTGAAGAAAACTGTATTTATTTGTAATTTTATTGCGTATACCACTTTTATAAAGCGATAACCTTCAGCGACGATCAACCTGAACAACGATATCATGATTCTTGATTAGAAAGGTAGGTACCCTAACTTAGATTTTCCGGCTTGACCTTTAGACGTTCAAGAGTAGGTACCTAACTGCCAGAATATTTTCAGGTGAGTGGTAATTCGATACATAGTAACAAGTTGCTCCCAACATACCCTAAATATTTCTACGATAAAAATAAAAGAATACGTTAGCAGAACTATTTTCCTTAACGATTGCAAAGATCAAAAGAAACACGCTTCGTGAACCCAAGAAATTCGTCATTTTACAGACGAAGTAATCCGAATCAGATTTCGAATGGGAAAATAAGGATTTATACTGTTCAAGCAAAATTGATGTGCAAAACTATAGCTCGTAGATTGCTAAGACAGCTGAGTCTAAAATTAAATATTATTACTTTATGCTTGTTATGTTCTACGGCCTTACTTCTCCTAGGAAGTCTTCATACTCTTCCTTTATTTTCTTCTCCCTGGAGCTATTTCACCTCAGTCTTTTAAATAGGAGTACATCTTGTCACTCCGTATATTTCAGGCCTGTCGCGTTGCGGACTCTTCCTGAATCTACAACCACATACTAAATGCTGATCTTTGGTTGAATAACTGCAATAACTAATAGTATCAAGGCGAATCGATGTTGACTATCTGTTTGAATTACAAGCCAATAAACACTTACTATTTTCCCCTCTAATTTGGATTCTGATTACTTTTCATCCTTTCCCGACTTTTGGAAAAATATCACAAAAATCATACATCGAATATTAGGAAATAGAATGATTCTTCTACTGTATAAAACTTTGCGCTTCGTGTCGAAGTTGCGGAAATCTAAAAACGATATCCGCATGAAGCCGCCGGCAAAAACTAGTCCGACATAAGTCTGTACTTTATAATTTCCTGCTTTTATAAGGTTGTGTTTTCACTAGGCGTGAAATATTAGGAAACACGTTGCTTGAGACTACTGCATCTTTTTTTTGGTAGAAGTTTTCCGTCGTTTCGTGATACACTGTAGGACAGCTAAATATTTTGGATAAGCTGATTGTCTTGATTATCTACAGTTTTAACTTGTTATCTTGAATAAGCTGCTCCCCAGCAGTTTGTACAAGTTGTACAAAGGAGAACGCCAATGGCCCCCATTGCTGTCCTCCCTTTAGGAGAGATTAGAAACGCCTGTTGATAACTCGTTACACGTCCTGAACATGTTGTTATTAGGATTAATTTACATCTTATTCTGTGCTGAATATGTAAACAAAAGTTGGGAACTGGTTTTTTTTCGTAGTGAAATAAATGTGGTCTTTGCTTGTGCACGCAGCTTAACTAGGTAAGTTTATTTTCTTTACACATCGTATCCGCGGGCCACAAGTGCAAGTTTATCGTTAATACTCTAGATTTTATAGCTGATAATAAATCTAGCGAACTGTTAGAATTAATTAAAATTCATTAAACTTACTGACTACCATGGATTGGCTGGCATAGAATAACCGACGGCTTTTAATATAAAAGGGTATTATGACATAAATAGGGAAAGGATTCTTTGCCGTCCATTACATATTGTCAATGGAAAAAAAAGATCCCATTTCACAGAGGTTGATCCTGTTAGCATCCACAGGCATTTATTTAAATTTCAGGCCTTTGACTGAGAGTCTTTCTTTACAGAAATAACATAAGCTTTGTTTCAGATAGAAATCCTACCCGGGGTTGAAATATTAGCTACAGTATAACACAGTAAAAAGAATGATTAGCCTATATGTTTTTGTGTGTACGTAGGTTTATGATTATTCTATCAGACGGTAGATGTCTTTCGCTGCCTGTACCCCGTAGGTATGTACCTACGGGGTAGATCACCAGTTCTAGTTGTAATTACGCTTATTAATAAATCATAGACGGATGTTCCTAGCCAGCCGGTACATATGTAATTCCTTAGTTGCCGGTGGCTTCTTACGAAACCCTGGGGGAGAGGCAAACTAGTTTATAGTCTGTGACCGGTAACCACTTACAATTAGCATACATTAATATTAGGTCAGTTTTCGATTAGGGTAGGCAGTCAAGTATTTAGTACCACATTATAATGTTTTCATTAAAAAGTGATAATGAAAAAAGATCATTCACCATTTTTTATCGGATAGGAAAATTTCTTCTCCCATTCTGGGCAAAAAAATCTCTCAATGAGAGTGTCAGATTTTTATTGACTAAAACCCATCTATGTACCTCTTTTTTGCCCTTTGTGTGCCAGGGCCCCAGTATCCCTTTCTACCAACCCAGGATCCCCGTACAGCAATGTTTTTTTCCATCAATATTAGCAATTCGCTTGGTGTGAGTTGGTGGGCCATAATAATTTTCATTATTTTCTCACAACTACGTGTTGTACATAGCAACGATAAAAATAAAACAAAAACGACGCAGGTAGCAAAAAAAGAAATACACCTCGAGGACAACATAACGAATTTAGGTAGAAATAAAACTAACGTTCCAACTTTCCGTACATAAGAAATTTAATGAAACAAAGGATTTTCTTTCGTCCAGTGAATTATTATCGAATAAAATACTGGCGACAGGGAAGAAAAGTTACACCCTGTAAAGGGGCCGAGGGACACCGTCGCCGACGGGCGTCACACGAGATTTTATTACACGAAATACAAAGGAGACTCGCCGTCACGACATCCTTGTACAAACAAAAAATTGCACCTCTAAGATAAATGTGAGTGACATAAATCGTAAGAACTTTTAGTTTGTGAAGAAATACCAGTTAGTGTCACAACCCGGAGTGTGGCCGAAGAAGACATCCAGTGATGTTTGAAATTTAAAACTTATAAATGGTGAATTTACTCGCGTAAATCATTTTGAATTTGCCGCTGCATATACAACTTGATTGACAGTGGGGATATTCAGATGAGGGTATTCAGATTGCTTGTCCAAGGCGGTGGCTTTGAACCAGAACTCTGCCTCCTCAATGGCGATGGTAATAGCAAATAATTTGATTCTTCTAAAAATAAAAACCGACTTCTAAAAAAAACTAAAAACTGGAAAATAACTTTATTTCCGGAAGTCGGTGGCTTTTGTTGGTTTCGTTGACTTTATTTGCCACCGACTTCCGGAAATAAAGTTATTTTCCAGTTTTTAGTTTTTTTTAGAAGTCGGTTTTATTTTTTTACTAAAAAGTTTTTATTTCAGCATTTTTAGTAATAGTATTATGATATAATACGCAAACACGCTTAAAAAGTATTTATTTTTAGCTTTAGTCCCGTCTTAGATACAAGTTTTAGTTCCACATCAAGCTATAGATTAAATACTAAGTATCTATATTATGCTTTAGTATTAAACCAATTCAGAAAACATATGCATCATCCCCTAGGGGATACAGCTGATACTTGATCTGATGTTTATGTTTCTTAATGACTAGGTGAGGGGTGGGGAGGGGATACGGTCACCCTGCTCCCACTCGCCTGCCTACCCTGGCAAAACCCATACTTATACATGTGATTGCAGCAATCACGGCAGATTTGCTGTCATTTATTAAAGAGTGCCGTTGTATATCACTGAAGATCTATCACCAAATTAAAATACAATCACCTCAAAAAACTGCGATGACCTTCCAAACCATAGTAGTACATAGCATTTTTTGATCATTTGTTTTCGACAACTTCTAAAATATAATCGACGAATGAGTTTATCATCAACGTACACGAAGTCAATCTAATACACATTATTAAAGATAACTCAAAAACTACTTGTCGGATCTTGATATTTTTTTTATGGGACCAAACGACAACCACCAGCTTTTGAATAAAAAAAGAATCATCAAAATCAGTTTACTCAGACTTAAGTTATGAGGTAACAAACACAAAAAAAAACACAGTCGAATTGAGAACCTCCTCCTTTTTTTGAAGTCGGTTAAAAAGAGCATTAACAACACAAACAAGTTGACCAGCTGATCTTTTCTTCTAAATATCTCCTTACTTAAGCAGGAGGAGGTGAAACTTATGTTCTACCGTTCAAATATTTATTCCATTCTGAGTATGGATAATACGGACACGTTTTGCATTTGCCTAATAATCTTTTATTCGATGTGTATCTATGGATAAGTTGACGACAAAAGATAAGACAGACTTTACGATTGGTAATTATATACCTTACTAGCAGTGCCATGCGTTTCAATGCAATGTATTTACATAACTACCCTGCTTATCCTACTTTTATTTTTCATAAAAATCCACTTCTGACATTAACCAAAAAAAAAAAGTTCAGCTATTTTCGAGATTTGCGCTTAGCAACAAATTCAGGGATTCTTTTTAATATAACAGATAATAAAGCCTCAACAAAACGAAGAAAACTCGATCAAAATAATAAAAATCAAAGATGCCTACGATCTTATAAATTAATCCTTGGAATCCCATTTAGATAAGTTCCTTTTTTCACTCAACGGTTTTCTTCCTGTGCCAGTTAAAATGGAAATTACGAGTACATCCATTAAAGCAAGATTTATGGCACAATGATTACCTTTAAAAGGTACTTTACTATGCACTCTGCGAACGCGTACGTCGAACCATTTCAATAGCACATTTATCTATGCCTGGGGGAAATCTGTTCCACATGTAATATGTCAAAGGAAGGATTTCATGCATTGTTTCTAAAGATGGAGCAGATTATTAAATTCCAAAAGCTTTATTGTTTATGTAAAAACTATAATGGCTACGTCGCAATATCAGTTTTATGAGTACTCGTGTCAGAGCAGAGTCAGTAAGTTGGTCTTCAATACTAATAGTAGGTATAGTATTTATCTAGCAAAGCCTATCTTATTTACCTACTTATGTAACCTGTTCGTGTGCCATAACTGTTTAAAGTGGCTAGCTTTTCCAGTAAAATCCTAAAGCTAAGCGGTATCAAGTCAGCAGTAGGTTCAGGTGGGAACCGGTGGCCATTGCTCTGACATAATCTCTTAATTGCCTCTTACGGGGACGAATGGTCAATTGCTGGTTCACGTGGTGCAGTTGTGCCTCTAATCTTTAAGCTGTACATTTGGAGCAGTGGAATGTGCTTTAGCAGCTTCAAATATCAGCATTTCAGTGGCGAAATTTTTCGCGAAGATCTCTAATTTAAAGAGTTGGTCGTACTTCATTAGATAAAGACTTAGCAAGAAATTTAACTAGTACTATCTTGCCACACAGTTTAATATAATTAGAATTTAGCTATAAAATTAAATTATTTATAGCATTAAGTAATTTTTTTGAATAAATAATTAATATTTAAACTAAGTAAAATCCAAAAATATTTGTGTTTATAGAGACGAAATAATAATAATTATACTAGGCGTACTCATGCATATTATGACGATTACAACTTTACAAACTTTTGAAAAATATTGGTTTGTAGGAAAGGGTATTTATCTAGTTTTTATAGATAAATGGCTTTTGCCCGCGGCTTCGCACGCCTTAAATTCACCAATTTTTAGCCTGTTGTAAATTTATGTGGCTTCGAATGTCTAATTGGACCAGAGTACTATGACTTTAACCCCCGAATACTGAAACGTCACTCAAAATTTAAGTCCCACTTAAGTTTAACAGAGACTCAGAAGTGACGTTTGACCATACAAAATCTAAAGTTTAAGAGCTGCTCAAATGTTAAGCAGCCCTCACATTTTGAGTGACGTTTCAGTATTCGGGGGTAAGTTTGCTGCCAACCAATCTCACATGAATCACTTTTAAAAAGATGATCCTATAACATTTAGGTCAACAACTATTCCAAGAACGTCCAAAACTTTCAATTTCAAAAACTCTCCATAGTTCTAAAAGTTTTCCCTCATACTTATTCAATAGCACACGACGTAGCGTCTCTTAAGCGAGATAAAAAAAACTTGACACACACAGTCTTGTATTTACGTGTGAAAGAATGTCAAACTAGTTGGTACAAATCTCAGAGGCGCCGCGGGACTTTCAGTACTTAGAGCTTAAAGTCTAGTGTGCGCCCGAGCGAGTATTAACACGTTCATGTAACTTGTGCGGACGCACTTATGTAAACTTATGTACTACAAACTTGGGTTTATTATGAGAGAAAAATAAACATGAGAGGAAGTTCTGGTAACACAAATTGAGTTATATAGAATTACTAGCTTTTGCCCGCGGCTGCGCTCGCGTTAAATTCGGGTTAACACAGTTCCCCTTTCCTGATTTGCAGGTACCTGCTCCCAGTAGTTTTTGCACTTGCGCCTTATTTATTGTAATAGCAATGCTAAGTTTTCCTTTTTCTTCTCTCTTTATCCCCTTTTTCTTACTTTTTTAGCCTATGTCCGTCTCCAGGGTCCCAACTATCTCTGTACCAAAATTCATCAAAATCGGTTTGGCCATTTAGGCGTGAAGACGTAACAAACAAACAAAAACACTTTCGCTTTTATAATATTAGTAAGGATTTCTATATTACGATACTACATATATGAACTACGTAAGAAAACCCACGTCATCGTCATTACTCATATTTTCATTTAAGTACTAACTGCTGGCATCGTATTAAAACTACTACCTAAATACATAAAAAATAAATCTTCTCAATTGCTACTATACGAATTTCGAGTTATGCAATTTTTAGTAGGAGTGCACTTGAATCATTCTGGCATTTGGCAACTAATTATGTCAAAAGTAATCTGGTCAGCAGTCTAGCTAAATAACATTAGAATTAAATTTCCAAACACCTGGTGCAAGCCAGCAGCTAGGAGCCTGTTACTCCCTCCGCTATCTAATCATAAGAACAAATAGTTCATCCCATAGTTTCAATTCTATTAGCAAGTCTACAGAAACCTGACTCCAAGTAACGTCTTACACAAATTTAATATCAAACTGTCTGTTGAATTAAGGAGTATTCATATTCAAATTATTTGAAGGCATTCCAGTTAGACGTAGGTGTCCGTTACGACGACTTAAGACGTTTAAGACCCGAGAGAATACCGGCAAGGGGAAATGTAGTCAGGTACATCTGAGCATTTGTTTTGGGGAATTATTGAATATGGCAATGTAGGTAACGCTTATGGCAATAACACGTCGTCCTATCTAGATAGGAACGTACGATGACAGATACGTTCTTGCCGTGCGTTGAAAATGGTCAATGGTAAATTGCCTGCGCTTGCACGAGCCTTGCCTTGCTAGCGAGTTTCAATTAGGACACTCTGAAGAAATCTCTATGTTTGAACTCATCGTGCGACGAGAACGCATCGTGTCATCTTACGACACGAAATTTTGCATTGTTGCTTCATGTTGCGGCTAAACTATTGAAACAACGTTTAATGCAAAATAAATAAATTAATAAAATAACTTCTGAAATATTATATAGACTAAATTTAAACTTTTGAAATGTTTTCAAGAATCTTTGAAGATATTTTTTGTGGTATTACAGGCATTCCGATTGACACAGCGTGTCTGAAATATGGGCCGACGTCATTAATGTCAAATTGAATTAATATTAGTTCAATCTGACATTCAATGACGTCTGCCCGGGAGCTTTACCGAGCCTCTGGAAGTGCTAGTAGACTATTATTACCTTTTGAGTATCTACTATCAGTGGTTCTGATTGAATATTCAATTTAATCTGATTGTAAATTCATCATAGTATGAGCGTTTCGTTAAATTCCGATGAATTTACAAAATGTGTACCCATTAATTATGAATGTGGTCTGTTGTGTTTACTGAGTCTTTTTTTGGACTACTTCAATATATAGTTACTGGGTAAGTAGGTAGCATTTTTTTGTATGTAACTACAGTTTCGGTTACCTGTTGTAGATTTAAATCTAAATGTTTAAATCTATCAATCTAAGAGTTGAGCTTTAGTAAATTAGTTCAGTCATAAAATTACTTATCACGTATTAAAAATGAGGGACGCTTTAAATAATTGACCCTCTTAACCAATCTTGCATTATTTCTTAAAACAAAAAAAAGTTAACGTATAAATAAACATTTTCCTAATGTAATTTAACGTTAATGTAATTAAAAGATTCTTTAGCACCAAGCAAAAACACAGGCATTTATAATAAAAATAATATAACCAAGTCAAATCTTCTTATCTCGAATTGAAAATCATTGGTTGCGTTGAATCCAAGTCGATCCTATGCAAGGCGAAGCCGAGATCCGATTTTAACTAAATTGAGTTTTATAAGATGTCTACCTTTAGTCGGAATAGTACCTTATAATATTGGCTCTACATTCAATGATTCGCTTTTGTTTTGCAGAGCTTTTATTGCTACAAAATATGACAAAATCAAAACTCAAAGCACTTGTATCAATTAGTCATTTACTGGTGCATTTGAATATAGAAAAAAAACAAAAAGGCTTATGTTTCAGTCCCAATCACAGGGTAGAATAACTTGTGAAAGTACTGCAGTGACCAATTAAATATGGTAACTTTGTAAATAATTTGAAACATTAGGTATACGTACCATAGTTTAAGTAATTGAAAATGATAATGAATTGATAATTGTATTGGTATCTATTCGAGTTTTGTGAACGGGTAGCGAAATTTCTTTGGAAACTGGACTTGTCTAATTGCTCTTTTGCACACAAAATTAAAAATATATATTTAAACACACACACACTACTGTTTTCTTCAAACCTCGCATGGATTGGTGAAGTTGAGTGATCTCTTTTCATATTTTTACAATATTTCCAGTAACTTAAAATTAAACAAAAGAAAGTTGTCTTCGAAATTTTAATACCTAATGCTATTGTAATCTAACTCAACGTTAAGTTTAGGTAAGCGTAGATATATAAGTTAGATTTACAATAATATTTAAACATTTAGCATAACTGTGTTTCAGAATTGTATTAAAATATAAGCCTGTAAGTTTTAGTTATTAATTACAGATATTACAAGCTGTGCCCAGCGGTTTCACCCGCTGAGGTTTAGGGTTATGAAAAATAGATGTTAGCTGATTCTCAGAACTACCCAATATGTACCCAAAATTTCTTAAGAATCGGTCGAGCCATTTCGGGGGAGTACGGTAACTAACATTGTGACACGGAAATTTTATATATTAGATTAATAACTAAAACTTACTTGAAAATAACTATGAAGTTATTAGCATATTCCTATAATTCAATTTACACAAGATAATCCTGGCTTAATAAACTAGCAAATAACGCAAATTACCTCCAGGCCAGTATTGCTCGGCTATAACATTAATTGATTTCCATTCGATGCACCTGATGCTTCTGCGCTTAATTACTCTGTGTTTATTGTTATTATATCTATTAAGTGTGATTTGGTTTTGGTTGCACAAGGTGTTGAGACTTAAATCAATGAAGTTACAATAAAAAAATTGCCAGGTCTTTTGAGAATGGTGGACGAGACATTCACGCAAACACGGTTACTATGAATTCAGCACGTGCATCTAGACTCCGCAGCATTAACATTCCTTTAAAATATCTGTTAGATACAATTTGAACATTAAAAGTATTGTATTTTGTGTAATATAGCAGTTCTTTTTTATAAACAACTGAAGAAACATTTAACAGTAGTCTAGATTAATTTATGCTTAACTAGCTTTTGTCCACGGCTTTGCGCGCGTTAAATTTGGTATAATACAGTTCCCCTTTCCTGATTTGCAGGTACCTGCTACCTGTAGTTTTTGCCGTAGCGCCTTATTTATTGTAATAGCAATGCTAAGTTTTCCCCTTCTTTCCCTCTGTTTCCCTCATTTTCACTCTTTTTTTCAAGTTAGCCTATGTCCGTCTCTAGCATCCCAACTATCTCTGTACCTACCATGATTCATCAAGATTGTTTTAGCCATGTAGGCGTGAAGACGTAACAAACAAAACAAACTCACTTTCGCTTTTATAATATTAGTAAGGATTCATGGTAACGCGGGTCGATTTCACGTAGATAATCCTCTAATATCGCCAATCGTGTTCTGACTTGTTTGTTCTCTGCTTGGAGATTTCGGCCAAAATTGGATATGCTTACCGTTTTGGTGCTTTGGTGTGCACTCCCGACATCCACCCTATATTTTAATTTTTTTTTCGGATAAGAAACAAATAATTTCCCCTGCTCTGGAAGGAAGGAGGAATATCAGACTTTTACTGACAAAAAACCCATCCATGTTCTTTTGCACTTTGTGTTCGGTTGCCGCGGTATCACTTTTGTACAACCTGCAACCCCGGCAGGCAGTGGCCCTGGCAGGCCCGTCTGCTTTGCTGACATCTTTTTGAGGAGCGCGGATGGTGAGCTACCCATTGCTCACTTCGTCTACGGTGATCGGCAGTCGTCTCGCAGCGCCCAACGACCGGTACGTCTCCTGCGGCGGCTATGTTGGTTTGGTTCCCTCACCAAAATGTCAGGCCACCTTCTTCACTAGCATAACTGCTTTGCAGAAGGATGTGACTGCTTCCTATTCTCTCGCCCCGGAGCATGACCAAGTGGTCGCTGCCACCGATCGCCTCTACGAACACAGCGGTGCTCTGCCCAAGCGGGCGCTAAAGCGTGTCGCTGGTATCTAATAAATAATAATTAATGACCTTTAATTGACATTACTTACAAAGAGTCTGTTCAGTAAAACAGATTCGTTAAAAGGTTTATTTGGTACCAAACCTTTTAAATATTGTTACCAACTCGACTATGAAAACTTTTAAGTAGCTAGATCTAAAAGTTGACGTTTCAAGCTCTTCACATTTATTATTCAAAAGGGCCATTAGCGTCATCTCTTGTTATTGAAAATTAGACCCAATTTCAGGTAAACTTAGTTAAAACTTTAAAAGGCCAACTATCAGTGGTTCATCAAACATTCAGTTTTAACTGAAGTTAATGACCGTTTTGTGAGCACATGTAGTTAACTAAGCTTAATTAAGTGAGCCTGCGCCCTAACGGCTCATTGTTGTGGCTCCCTTAGCATCCTGGAATAACTACTTAATGAGATATATGTATAGCCCTTATGCTATACACACTGTTGGATAAAATGGCAAATGGAAATATGTCTATGGAAATAGTTGTTTGAATATATTATGTTTCATCCAATATATTTAACTGATTTCGTAGAGTATTGATTTGTTAGTCAAAGTGATTAACTAAAACTGTTAACTAGAACCAGGCGTATAGAACCGTATCTTGCAGTTAAATGCATTTTTATCAATTTAGGTTAATTTCGTATATTGATCAACAAGAACGATGCTTATTTTCATTTATAAGCAAAATCATCCCAATTTTATGCAGGAATTCTGATAAACGGGCGTTATAAAAAACTCCAAAACAGAAAATTGCCAATAAAATCTCCCAAAATGCTAAAACGTTTGCAAAATCTTTCTAAACTTTTATGTATGCAAACGTGTGGCTAAACTTTGAGCAGAGGGGTGAATAAAAATCTAATCGACGAAGCCAATATTAAGTTTAGTTCCAAAATCTAATTGATTTTATTGCCGGTTCCCTCTGAAAATTTACAAGAGGGGAATAATATTATATTTGCGATCGAATTCTGATAGATGGAATAACGGTATGAAAATTAGAGATGTGTGAATAAAATAAATTGAAATATGTTAAGTGTCGATAAGCCTATATAAGAATATGGACTTGTTTAGGTGAACAAAATGTGTTCGTGGGGGTTTATAGACACCTAGACCGGAGAACCAACTATTTATTTGAACAGACATCAAAAAATGGTATTTAGTTCCTGCTATGTTCATAAGTAGTCTACAAATTAGAGCAATAATAATTAAGCCTTTTTATTTCCTTAATAAAATTCAATTTACAATAATAATAGTATAAGTAAATTAAAGTACATGCGAGAAATGTATTAACATAATTAACAAAATAAAAATAATTTTTTAAATATCCCTTTAAGTACAACTTTTTTTTATTTATTAAGGATTTCTCCACAGAGTATATGTAAATTTAAATTATAGGTAACCATAATTATAGCCAGAAATGGTGACAGTTGTTGCGATTTTCATTAAATTGCTAAAGAGGAAAAAAGGAGGCCTCCTCGAAGTTATATGGTTAGCTAGATTTGTGAAAGTGAGATTAGACATTGTAGACGTATGATACTCGTTTAGTGATTGTAAAAAAGATGTTAAACCTCGACGCCCGTGTGTACCACACAGTACTTGTTTTACTGTTATTAAATTTTCGCGATAACGTTGTCGGCTCGCTGGCCTATTAAAGAAGAATTGTTGGCAGTCGGGTGAATTTATTTCCAGGTGTTTATAGACTAAGGATCCCTGAAGATTGCTTTTAATTAAATTTAAATGTAGGCCTATTGTTCCGTGGCTTGATAAGGCAGGTTTTTAGTCGAGTTTTGAGGGAAGACTTGGGTCGTAAGTAATACATAAGAGTTTGTTCGTGTGTGTATTCTCTTTGTGCAGGTGGGTGAGTGTGTGCGTTTCGTGGTTTTCTGTTATGTAGTACTTGGTTAGTCAAGTGGTACTAACGGGGAGTTATGGTTAAAGGTGTAAAGTTAATTACTGGCTTATTTATGTTGTTGCCTTTGAAATATACTGGCAAAATATATGTGTTCTAAATTACATTAACGTGCCTTCATCTTAAATTCATTAAAAACTCAAAAGTTATTTTTATTTGAATTTAAACATATTGTAAAAAAGAGGAGGTTCTGAATTAGATCGTATTTTTTGTGTGTTTGATACCCGATTTGTCCGTCAATTTTGAACCGGTCTTCAAAATTCTTTTTATATACTCTCGAGGTCGTCCCATATCAATTTTATGTGATATTGCTTAGCTAGTTTATGAGTTATCTTCTATATTACATATTTTTTCTACTACATGCGTAAAATTCCTATATGTTTTAGAAGCACTATAAAAGGAATACTCGGCAAGCATCTGTTTAAGATGGCCACCATACCACAACTAATAAGGTTGAAATAAAACAAAAACATTTTAATTTTTTTTTTCCTAAAAATAAATTTACTTGTAGAAGTCACCGATTCAGGAAATAATCTTTTATTTTCATTCACAATTCTTTCAGGAATGGGAGATCGCTAAAGGAAGAATATTTATTATAGCATTATCAAGCACTGTTTATTATTAAATTTAGCAAAACCATCCTGGGACCTGATATATAGTACAAACTAAGGCGAGGAATAAATATTAGATAAAATTTGGCTAGACACTTCGACAGGTGAACGCGATTTTAGATTCGGCAAGCACCCCTGGGAATTTGTGAGATTGTGATATTTATAACGAATAAATAAAACAGTGTTATAGCAATAATATAAACTGGGTTAGGATGGACCTTGGTGAATATTAAATCTGAATAAGGTGTGAATACTGATTTCTAAGTTTTCATTTCTACTTACCATCACAATACATAAAAACGATGTTTAAAAATAAGCAATATAGTTTGTATTGTACTATTTTACTAAACACACAATAAACCACAACATATCGCAAAAAATATAATAAACTAGCTTTTTTCCGCGGCTTCTCTCGCGTTAAATTCGGGGTAACACACCTTTCCTGATTTGCAGGTACTGCTACCTGTAGCTACCTGTAGTTTTTGCCCTTGCGCCTTATTGTTTTGTAATAGCAAAACTAAGTTTTCCCGCTTTTTCCCTAATTTCACACTTAAAAAAAATTGCCTTGTCCGTCTCCAAAGTTCCCAACTATCTCTGTACCAAAATTCATCAAAATCGGTTTAGCCATTTAGGCGTGAAGACGAAACGAACTTTTTCTTTTTTTCTCACTTTCGCTTTTACAATATTAGGATGAATTATTACATAGACAGTTGAGCCTACCGTCATACCGACATGACCATCACGGATACGTCATTGAAATATCAATTTAACCCAAAATACAGCACCTAAAATACGAAGTGATGTCTCTCTATACCCATAAACCACAATTGTCAAGTATAAATGGCATCCAATCAAATTAATAGCTCTCCGAGCGATGTTATTGCATTTCATTTAGCTAAATCCAAACCGTAACATCTGAGCCTGTTATATTACCACTTAACATAAACAACAAAATGTTATATTAATCTCAGTTGTTTTCATAAGTATTCAAGAATATGAAGGAGTTGTTTGAAAGCATTTCAACTTGATGGTTTTCGTTTGAGATTTTCAAGAGTCATTCATTTAATTGTTTCGGATTTTGTATGTCTTTGTTATTATCTTGATAAGTGCCGTAGCTTGTTTTTATTGTGAAAAGAGCAAACGGCCCTTGGAATTACAACTTTTTTTAATATCTCCTCTTCATATTTTATTGTTCTCCGCTGAATTTACAGGGCCGGTGTGCGGTGTGAGTTTTCTTAATGGTCCTGAAAGGCGCAGCAAGTTTTTAGTCGGTGTAAGACGACTACAGAAGCATTATGCAATTACATACAGTTTCAATCGTTACAGTTGCGTTTTTAAACGATATTCCTATATTATAAATGAAAAATAATAAAATGTGTTTTGCTATCATAATACTCTTAACGGACAAATGTTTGTGATGCACTGACGCACAGTCCAAGTCAAATATTTGATTCGATTTTGACCTCGGAACACATTCAGTAATCAATTAATATATTTTATGACTGGGTGTAAACGAAGTCGTCAACCATTTATTATGTAATCAAACTAAATAACTTTACGCAATAATTATTGCTGAATTTTTTTTAACGAGGGAGGTGGGGCACACTCATAGCGATGTGATGACCAATGTATTATAGGGGGGTCGGAGAGCTGTTGAAAGATTAAAAACTTATTACTGTGCTGTGCCCCGTTCGTAAAGTCGGTTTCACCGAGGATTAAGTGTTAAAATTTTCTTCACACAATATGCGCTTTGTGCACGCGTACATTGTAATTAATAACTATCGTGTTTCGCACCTCCACCATATGTAGTGAGTTGGTAGTATGTGTGCGTGTATTCGTAATAAAAATACTTAAAGTATTTATTTTTAGTTTTTCATTACATTTTTATCTCCTTTTTTAATCTCTATTTAAAAACCTGAGTATTCGAACGTCATTGTAAATCAGCCTGCACTCTGATATAAAACCTGCACAGTACCTACCTAACAATAGCGCTTTACTATCATTATTCTTCAACCAAAGAATGTTGGATGCAAGTCCTTGTTACCAAGATTACGATGTCAAAGTTTAATTTAACGTTTTTCTACAGCCCCAATTTTAATTTTGCGATTTTCACCAGTCCAAAATGAAAACACGTGCGCTTGGTGCCAGCAGTAGGTATTCTAAAAACAATATATGTTTAATAATGGAGTAATTCTACATAGTATGTATTATTAAAGCGGCTAGTTTCGCCCCGTAGGCATGCAGAACTTGCAGTCAAAGATAAGCGGCTTACTCTGTGATTATAGTTACCAGGTCAACAATATTAACATATTAATGTGCAACCCACTTTCAACTCTGTTTACCCCCGGGAGGGAAAATGCGTGAAACACAACGTTAGTAATCTAAAGGGTTCACATTGATGGAAAAGCGCCAAATGCTATCCCGTTTTCTTGACGAAGATATCGTGGGGGTGACAATCTGTATCAACTTAATAACGAACGCGTTATGCGTTCGTTATTATTCACAGAGGTCGCGGAATAATGTGAACTTGCTAATCTTTATATAAGTAAATTTAGTGGTTAATAATGTGATTTTAGTGGCCAAAGGACACGCGTTGTATCTGTTCAATGTCTATCTACTTACTACTTTGTTATAGAAAGATCCTACTTCGTAGATAAAGTGGGCCTGGACCTGATATAAATTAATTTGAAATAAATTAATTGGCAATATCACGAAACAAATGCAATTATGATATTACATTAGTGCTATTCAATTTCGTGATTTTATTTGTTTCAATGTTCCGATCCAGCCTGGCTGAACCTTGCTGTTTTCCTCCAGCAACGCCCTAAACCGAGACTTTTAATTCAAAAGAGGAACCCTAGTGAGTAGTTGCATAGTTTTTAAGCTCGCTGGAGGCCTTACGAGTGTATGTAAGGCCTCCAGCGACGGGCCTGTGGGCGGTGAGCAATGGGTAGTTCACCGTCCGTGCGTCGATTGACGACAGGCCGTGTCGACGGCGCGTTCGTGTTTCACGCGCGCCTCAAAGAGAGTCAGCAAAGCAGAGGGGCTTGCCAGAGCCTCCGCCTGCCTGGGTTGCGGGTTATTCGAAAGAGATACCGCGGCCTCGGAACGTAAAGGGCAAAAGAAGAAACATGGGTGGGTTTTAGTCTGTACAAGTCATGCCCCTCTGCTCCGCCCAGAGCGGGGGAAGTCATTGGATGATTTCCCATCGGAAAAAAAACCTGTATTCAAATTCTACACGGACAGAAAAATTAACCTAACTTCATGTGATTTACAGCTTATCACAATCAATTTAATTAAGATAAGACTTTGATAATTTGTTGTTTTGAACACATAAATAAAAACAAATAGATAGGGCCGATCTATACCCTCAGATAAGATTATTTGAAGTATAAATAAAAGAGATTTTGCATGTTAAACACTGCAGTACAGTTGCATGTAGCAAAGCAAAATGATTTTTAAATTAGTCGTATTATTAATTTCGGTGAGTCATGTCATCAGTGATTTTTGTGTAAGGTATACGTTTGAGCAAGATTTCGAGGATTGGTTGACACATGAGTGGGGGATTTGTAGTTCTATGCCGTATTGGATTAACGACAAGTACAGTAATTTGGACTTGACTGGGCAAAATGAACACGGTACCTCTTTTATTAAGCCTCAAAATAATGCACCTGTGAGTTGTGTGTCATCATTTATTTTTTCTATGAACCACCATGGTACGATAGAAATAAACGTTTACATGGACTCAAAGGATCCGTGGGATCAAATCACTATTATCTCCTTGGATATCGATGGTGACAGAGTAACAGGAATGGTTTCGTATACAGCCTCGGATGCAAACTTCGTGAGCGGATGGCACACTATAAGGTTAATGGTAACCGGCTCAGACACATATGACGGATACGTAAGTATTAACATTGTGTTACTTAGTAGGAAATTATTTTGTTTGCAAGAACTCTTATTTAGATGCCCCCAAGAATACAGTATTTTTTTTACTCATATCCTGAAGAGATATGGTGAGAGATAGAATATTCTATGACAGTTTTGCTGATAGGGAAGTCCATCCATTCCATTCCGTTTCATTCAATGGTTCGCGTAAAAAAACACGTCTGGACTGAGAAGCAGTATGCAAATAACATGTAAATTAATGTTAGGATTTTACTTCTTAATAATTAGAGCCGTTAGGGTTGGTTCTTTGGGTTCGACCTGCGGATGGGTGACGACCACCCGTTGTATTCCAAGTTCACTCGGTGCCTCGGAGGTATGTTAACCCGTTACTGTAAGAGTTTTGACCCAAAAGTCTGATAACTAGCCTTACCAAAGCATTATATTACATAGGTAGTACTAAAAGGCTTGTGGAATGTGGAGGTCAGATAGGCAAACGTTCTATGTAAAATATTGGTATTCAGCTGCATCCGGTTAGACTGGAATCCCTCTCTAACATAGTTGAGAAAAGGCTTGGCAGATGATGAAATGCAAACTAATGTTCCTATCTTATTTGTTTCAGATTACCATCATGGGCATGGCATCTCCAGATTCTATTGTACTAGTCGATTCATTCCGTTACATACCGCCAGGTATGGATGAAAGTGATTGTCAACTCTACGAAGACGAACCACGAGTTGTTGCATACCATCCCAGAGCAAATTACCGTGGAGCCAATAATGTCAACGTATAATGTACTTGCGACCCGCCCCTATGACACACATCGCACATTCTAGGTCTCGAGCAATCTTTTCTTTCAAGCTGGAACCAACCATAACCATTCTCAAAATTGTATTTATTTATTTATTAAACTTTATGCACAAGTGAAAACTGTACAAAGACAGACTTGGGCATTTTCTACCAGTCTACCTTAGGGTAATGCAGAGACAAAGCACAGTAGGTGCGATAACAGAAAAAAAGGATAGTAGGTAAATGTATGTATGTATTGCATTCGGTATGGTAGTTTTAATACGATATGCGACTTTCATTTGAAATGTATGAATTGCCCTAGTAAAAAAGTTATTATTTATTTGTAAAACACAACAGCCGAGTTATTTATTCCTATCTCCTCTCTCTCATCAAATATGCCAACCAATTAGAATGTACAATCAATTCAGGTTGTTCTCATCACGATTCAAGACATGTGGCGCCATCTAGTATTATAAGAACGTAAATGTTTTCTTCGGGAACAGAATTTTTTTGGGATGAAAGGAACTCTATGTGCCGTTTCTGTACATCCAACAACGTGTACGCACAATTTCAAAGTGATCGGTTTAGTGGTTTAGGCGTCATACGTAACAAATACACAAACTTTCGTATTCGATTATTATTGCGTAATAAATACTCAAATTAGGTTGATTATCACCAACAACGAGAATCAACGTCAAATTACAAGAGGCAGTCCCACAAAAATCACCTCCTATAGCGGCCCACCCTTGGCCACTTCCTAGTGTTTTAGCTTGGAAAAAGAAGTTGCGGAACAAACTCCAGCAACTGATCTGTCTGTCAGCTTAGAAGAACCAGATTGAATATGTGTTAGGATTAAAAGATACAGTTGATTTTTTAGACTCATATAAGTGTATTATATATAATATGAATATCGCGTTGTACGATTACATACCTGGAAGAAAATATAAACAAGTTTTCTTGAAATAAATTAAGAAAACTTGTATATTTGGCAAATGCCACATGCGAACAATATAAAAAAATAAAATCTTAAATCTACCGTGAGGGTTGGTTTAAGGTGGCGGAAGGAAAGAGGACGTGGTAGGATTTGGAAAAGGCTTTTGTCCAGTAGTGGGGCAGAACGGGCTAAATATGAAATAATAGAAAATATACACTAACATTATTATTTAGACTTGTGACAAAATTATTACTTAATTACGTTAAATAAATAAAATTATTTTAGTTAATTATTAACACAGCAAAGCACAACATAATTTAAACTAGGTTAAGCAAATTGTTGGCAAAAGTTCTTATATCAAAAGAAAAACTATATGAGGAAGAAACATTTACTGATTATATTAAAGATGTCGTAGAGTTAAACTTAATTCAATATGTTCTGTCAGAGCAAACTCTTCTTGTCAAACGAATATCAAAAATATTCAAAACTACAAATAAGTACATAATGAATAAAGAAACACGAAAAAAAATTGAAATAAAATATTAGAAAAACAAATAACTAGGTAATCAAGTTGAAACATCATACGATTTCAAAATCAATTATTAAGAACTTTATTAAAAACAATGATTAACTATATTGGCGAGTTTTAGATTGATTTAAAACCTTGATCTATCGTCGGTCTGATCTGCTTACATATTATACACACATCAAACTATACAAAACCAGTTTATGTGGATCTCTCATTGAACAGAAAATCCATACAGCGAGGTCACGTTATATTGGAAATGTATAGCTTGATGAGTTGTCGTGTGCACAAAGAGTATCCCATAATTATCAGATCAAATAACATAAGTACATGACAGATATGTAGAAAATTATATTTTCATGTATTTTTTGCAAAACATTTTAATGGTTCTCTGTAATTAATGAACATTGATGAAGTCTCCGGACGCTCGTCGAAATCAATTTTACAAATCCCAGGATGTCTATAATAAAGCGGTTATTTAAATTGATTGCGTTTTATTGAAATCAAATTAATGGAACGATACGTGAACACACACATAAAACATCGCTTTTTGAATTTGGAGCATTACTCAATCAGCAATTCAGCATGCAGGAATAAATTACGAAAATGTTCATTATTTATCACTGTTTTTTTAATAGTATCTAGTGCCTAAGATCGACCTTCGTGACATTATGGCGTGCTGTGTCGATTATCGTTCTAATCCAATCTGCATCTGCCCAAAAACCTCATAAGGCAACGATCAAACTTTAACTTGCCCATTCAGACTCCGAAACAGCTCCTATACTGAATTCCAAACTAAATAAGTACTTAAAACTCGACATATTCTAAAATATCCAAAACACACGAAACTAAACCCCACAGAATTAAACTCTTGCCCATAAATCTCAAAACCGATACATGTTCAGTAAAACTGTGGCATTACGCCCGATCTAGGAGACACGTAGAAAACTTGCACCCAAGTAGGGTAATAAAACAGCCTTGTCTCTAATATTGCCCATTACTTGCCGGCGCTTAATTTATGCCGTTGCTAAGTCATAAGGTAGGACAAGGCAGGAGACTGATGTTGAGTTACTGGATGCGGCAAGTAATGACAGCTCAATTTATGTTGTCATCAATCAAGTTTGGCTCGCAGACGAAGCTAGACGTACGTGGAATTGAGGGCTGTCGGAATGAACGTGATTGGTTTATGACTATATGACCACATAGGTAGTATTCTAAAGCAATGATGAATATTCGATCAAATATACTGGATTCCCATGATTTTAAAGAGACTTGGAGACAGGAGGAGAAGAGAGAGACGTTTTTATCTTATTTGATGAATTCCACGACAAAGGAGTGCCTCCATTCTATGTTAAGTCATGTTTTGGATAGCATTATATGCCTTATCGCAACTATGTTGGGGTCGGCTCCCAGTCTAAACGGATATCCCTGATAACCAGAACTTTTCATGGAGTGACTTCCTATCGACCTCCACAACCCACTTAGTACTGGAATACTGGTTGTCAGGCTTTCTTAATACTGACCACCACGACGTAACGGCTGCTAGAGATCTTAAAATACCAAATGTATTTGTAGATTACGGACTAACGGCTTAACATTGACGATTGGCACAGTGGCTGAACAATCGAGCCGCGCTGCTTTGATTCCCGCACGGAACAAATATTTTTATGACCTGCAGATAGTTGTTCAGGGTCTGGTTGTTTGTGTATGTGCTTTTAAATGTTTGTAAACGCACCCACGATACAGGAGAAGTTCCTAGTGTGGGGCAACGTGTTTCAAAGAAAGAAAAAGAAAGAACTTGCTTACCGAAGCAGAGAACTTGGTATATAAAGGGTGGTCATCCATCCAGGAACAACGAATGCAAGCTCGGCTTCACCTAAAGATCGATTCGACCGCTGTTATTATTTAGCCAAGAGCTCCTTGGATCAATCAAGTTTAAAAAAAAAGTTTTACTAAATGGTCTCTTTTTAAATTGAACAAGCCACCTATTCACCGCTTTCTTCTTTTAAATTCCTCATCGACTGGTACAGTAATTTATTGTTTGGTTAGGATCTAACTAACCCAAACCGCTTAAACAGATAAAGTTAACAACAAGCACAATATCTTAACGAAATATGTCAATTTTTAAAACTTTATTCATATCTATGGATGATAGTGTGCTTGTTGCAAATAATTTAACATATAAATGCTACAGGATAATTGTATTTTCAATTAACAAAATCGACGTCTTTCGTAACGTTGACGCCGCGAACTCGTGCCATCGCCTTGGAAGCTTCCAAGAGAATCCACGTTAGTATATAAATAAGCCAACAATCCCTTCTAGTCTCTAAGCATCATTGCTTCAAGACTTGCCAACGAGAAGGGAAACTTGACGATTTATTATCATACTGCTTTCTAAAAGTTTTATCTTAAACGCTAGGCGGCGTTAGCTAACGCATCTTGTGTTACACAGTTTAGTTTTAATCTCACCACCCTCATGCTCTTGTATTTTTCATTATACATGATCCAGCTTCCGAAGTTTTGAGAAGAAATTTATTTAAGTGTTTCAGATGAGATTTTCTGACCTTTCATTAAAAATTCTTACTAGACGTAGGAATTAAGAAACTTTCTCGATTTTGATCGTTACTTTCTTTTTTATGTTTGTTATTAGAGCCATCTACAATGTTATAACCGACAAATTGCAGCGATGTAATCAAAATCTTTTTAAAATTTTGAGAAGCCGTACAACGATATCGTGTGGCGTAAGAGAATGTTCACATTAATATATTTATCAACACCTAATAAATTATCACTGAAAGTTAGACTCACAACCTTGAACTACAGTACTAAATAACAACTGACAAACAGACACCCGAGATATGAAGACGCACTTCAAAACTTAGTAAACATACACTCTAGTTACGTGTAACGTGTTCACGCCCGAGGTGAAAGCAAACGCAAACTTTGACGTGACAGTTCTTCACTGTGATTACCGCGTTACACCCTGCGTATGTAAATTCACTGTTAACAATCAGAAATATTTTGATATGATGTAAGCAATAGGTACTCCTTGCTTGAGTTTTCAATTTGATTTTACTAGGTCAATGATGAACTTGGTTATTGTATTTGTATGCCTACCATTTTGATTTGACTGGTGTTATGAATTTCTGAATCACAATTCATAACATTTTAGGCACCGTAACTAGTTTTCTGGTGAAAGATGTGGTCACCGATCTCATACACATCATAAATAAAAAAAAATACATAAAAATTTAAATTCATAAATATTATTGTTATTACTCATTATGTAAAAGTGTTGGTTAACCTGTAATTGGCAAATGTACCTATAAGTCCAATACTGCAATTTTATTTTTTTAAGATATTTTTATACAGAAGCTGTTGGTGACCTTTTTAATAAATAAATAAATCAGTTGTTCCATACATTTCGGTCGACTAGGTATTGTGTTTTAAGAAGTTTATTGTTCCTCATCAAGAATCAACAATTGTTTACTTATTGGGAATCTATTAAATAAAATATTTAGGAGCGTACAAAACACTAAGTTCATACTAACTTTTTGCAAAAAAAAAACCGACTTTCAAAAAACACTAAAAATAAATGTACTTTCGGAAGTGGGTGACTTTTGTTTGATTCATCGTTTTTTTTTTATTTTAGCCTTTTTAGTTGTGGTGTGAAGGAAGGAAAAATTCTTATCTAGTGTTAATTTTCCATTTAACAATGGAAAATTAACACTAGATAAGAATTTTTTTAATATATAATTAAAGAATTTATCTGAGGAATAAAAATAAGCTGTCAAAACAGCTTACATATAAAAAATATGTCAAACCGCTATTTTATTCCTCCGGTAAAGTTATCTGACTATTGAAAAATCAGCCCTAAGAGATGTTAACGTGTCGTCCAAAACATTAGAACAATCAAACTCTCGTTTCACCACACGGTCAGAAAAATGGTCTCATGCACCACTGTGATACTGAAAAACTTTTGCTCTATCATTTTTGTTTTTTTTTTAATTAGTATCAGCATACAAAATAAAGATTGCGTAAATTCCTGAAGAAACTTCATATTTTTTTTGCGAATACCTATTAACTTTAATGGCCACAAGATTTTGTACGTACGTTACGTACGTTTTATAATGCTTTACCTTGTTTGGAAGATAAGAAACGATAATATTTAATCACACGATGTGTAAATTGTTACAGAAGAGCAACACTGACACAGCGAGGGTTAGCAGTATTTATATTTTCTTTTGGGATTAAACAATCATGAAAACAAAAAACATATCCATAATTCAATTTTAATACAGCATAGAATAATTCATCTACTACTACCTACTTCTTAAAATGTTTTCGCATTTTAGTATAGTGATCTTCACATACTCCATTCCTATAGACAGTCAAGGATTTGTCCGCGCACTTCATGCATTGCTTGTTCCCGTACGATATGCCGTCTGACCCACACACTGGCCGATAATGCAATGGACATATACAATAACGATCCATTTTAACTACTGTTATTAATATTGCCAAGCACAAAAGTACAGCTTTCATTTCTTTGAGTCTGATATGATGCAAGTATTTTTTAAAATTGTAAAGGATCAACTTAATGCCAAGCTATTTTCCACTGGCACACACAGGGACTTTGGTTAATCAAATGAAGGAAAGCAAACAGTTTGAATTTATAGCCACATTAAAAAATCTATTAGTGATTAATCAAAAATACACGTCATTACAATGTATATCTAATTACTTTAATTACATCGGATTGTGTTAAGGCAGTCACAGTTGGCTGATAAAAATATCAATTTGCTATGCAGTTGAAAAGTGTCATGTGTATAAAGCATAGCACACAGCAGTGATAGTTTAGTTGAGTGATCGTCAGACTGCCAACTCATAGGTCTCGAGTTCGAATTTCAAGGCACGCATCTCTTATTTTTCAGAGTCATGTGTGTATTGTATAATCAAAATCAAATTATCACTTGCTTCGGTGAAGGAAAACGTCGTGAGGAAACCAGCATGTCTGATACATTCTCGACAGCATAAAGCCAAGTCACAATAAATGAACTTTCAATTTAAAAAAATATCGACGTTAACACCGTGAAATCTTTGTTCTAGGGCCTGTCTGACTATTATACGGGCGCGTTGATCTGAAGATTCCTTTACGAGCTGCCCGCGTTGTAACTAAAACTAAATACCCGCCCATGTGGACGCGGCTTTAGTCAAAATTTCTTGCATAATTTCTCATAAACCTTTCCCAATTAAATGATTTTTTCAATGGTTTTTTTGTGGAGTCCTGATGTCCACTCAAATATTTTCAAAGGCCCTTCTCGATTTTATCATATCCATAGATACGAACTCGAAAAATAAACAACGAGATCCGTTGAAAAATGCTCGCATTACTGAACAACGGGCAAACAAACTCACAAAGAATTCAAAAGATAAAGTTACCGCTTTGGTTATAAAAGAGAGCTAAAAATATAACGATGTCTTTGACTTAGTGTTGTCCTTTGACGCTTGTTACAAGTTTCTCCTTGTTAAGCTAACTGGAGGAAAAAGTTTTGTGACAACTAATACGGCTGAGGATGAGTATTTGATATCCTTTGTGATGTTCTTCACCCGGCCTTAGATTGTGGGAGCTGGCTCAAGTTCTGAAGTAAACCGTATCTGTGCAGTCTTTACTAGATACGACTTCCAGTCAACGCAGATGCAAATTAGTAGATTCTGATAATTTTAATAATTAGATAACCGAATTTTGTGTGGTTTAGTCTTTGATGTATTTTTTTTAAACAAAAAATTGTTTTATTATATTTAAAATCATGGACCTCATTTATAAAATTATCTTAATTTTCCTGCCTTTGTCCCATTCTAATTGGTTTCGGCGTAACACGTTTTTTTCTTCCATTCTCCCCTATCAAACAAAACGGCAACATTTACACCTTTCTCCTTCATATCATTCCTTACACAATCCATCCATCTTTTCTTTGGCCTTCCTCTGGCTCTCCATCCATTGCCATTCAGATCCATCACTCTTTTAGTCACATGTGCTACGTCTTAATTACATGTCCATACCAAGACAAACGACTCCCTTTCAATTTTCCTGTAACAGACGCAACTTTCAAACTGCCTCTAATATACTCATTCCTTCAAATTTATAAAAATAGCTATAGATGTAATAAGGCAGACGCAAGGTGATGGCTGGTGGATTAAAGCTGTGACCGAGTCGCGTCCATGAACTGGAAATAAAAGTGTTGGTTGTTGAGCGGCGAGATGCGTAGACGACTTTGCTAACATCTCGGGAATATACTGGATGAGGCTGGCCCCCCGCTCCGCCCAGAGCGGGGGAAGTCATTGGATGATTTCCCACCCGAAAAAAAAAAGGCTGGCACAAGAACGTACGGCATAAGAACGTCATAAGCAAAGAGAGGAATAACCTTAGAATAGGTGAAGTGAATGTTGATAATGACCTAGTTTTGTATGCTTATGTTTCTGAAATTTTTAAATTATGATCACAAAATAAATAATTATTGTTCAGGTTACTAGAAATATTGTGTTTCATAACTCTTCAGTGTGCTCACTTAATTTTAAAACCTTTTAACAAACTAGCTTTTACTTGCGGCTTTGCTCCCGTTATGTACAGAAATTAATGGACAGCGGAAATGTAAGGTAAATAAATATTATATTTTTAAAATCCAGCACTTTAGCGGCAAATTGTCGAGCTTTTATAATCAGATTCCCTTTAATGTGACGAGAAATGTTAATAACATTTACCTTCTATCTCGTTATATTTGGATGTTTCAGAATATTTTATGAATTAAGTTGCTACGAATTATTTTGACATGGAAAACGTTTTTAAAATCCTGTACGTTTTTTACGGTAAAGAGATTAGTTTTTAAAATGAGAATGGAGTAAAGCAAACATGTAAGGTTTTTCGACACAGTATCAGTGGAAAAACATTGTGATTTTGATTGAAAATAAAAATTATGGTAAAATTAAGGTCTGTACCCTTAGGCTCTAGATTTTCTAGTGATATACTGGGTGTACGGTGTAAACTGGTCCCTATACACCAATACATTATGTACAATAAACTAAGCAACACTGCGCAAAAATTATTACCTGGAAACGGCTCTTGTGTGTGAAAAAAAACTTTTTACGGTAGTTTTCTATGTTGTGATTGACTTATAATTGTTTTTTTTTTGCGGATGGGAAATCGTCAAATAACTTCCCCCGCTCTGGGTGGAACGGGGGGGGGGGGGGTGTCAGATTTGTACTGGCTAAAACCTACCCATTTATTTTTTAAGCAAAGTAAAATTATTAACCGTAAAATAGCTTTAGCTTTAATTTCACTATGGGTTGTAACTGTGAAATAAATGGTGTACCATTTCATCACCATCTACCTACTTTCTTAATGATCGTTATCAAAGTAACTTCCTAACTACTCAACCCTGAAAATGTAAATAAACAAATGGGTTTGTGCCGTAAACAAGGGCACATTGATAAATAATCGTGGTGATCCAGAACGGATGTTGTAAATTGTTCCAACGATGGCTGCTTTAGATAAATCAAGTTCCATGTAATCTCAAGGTTGTGGTTATGAAACCAGCGGCGGAAGGGAATTATTATTGTTTGCTTGATTTACTTTGTGTCTGAGAAATATGAAACAAGATGTTAAGACAAGTCAGAGGACTTACTACGCGTAAAAAAAGATTGCAGTAGTTTTTGGCAAAAAAACACTTGTTCAAAACTAGCCATTGTTTGCGGTATTGCCCTCGTGGAGATCAAAAAATCCTTACTAAAATTATAAAAGCGAAAGTGAGTTTGTTTGTTACCTTATCACGCTTTAGTGGCTAAACCGATTTTGATGAATTTTGGTACAGAGATAATTGGGAACCAGGAGACGGATAGAGGCTAATATTTTTTCGAAAAAGTAGGATGTGAGGGCGAAAGAGGGAAGAAAAGGGAAACCTTAGCGTTGCTATTACAAATCAATAAGGCGCAAGGGGAACTGTGTTACCTCGAAGCCGCGGGTAAAAACTAGTAGAAAAAGATTTTTCGCCACATGTAGTTCTTTTATCGTTTTACAGACTGAGCTTAATTGACATTGGGTCACGTTGCAACACCTCTTTTGGTCGTCTCTTCTCTTCTTATGCACGCTGTTCTAATGGCCGTACAGCAAGGATGTGTGCGAAATCGATTCTTTTGCCCGCTGATCCAGAAGTAAGGGATCAGCTGTATTTTGTTTAACATCCCGACCTTAAGCCGGGATATACCTCTCCCTTTAGTTCTGTATCTATGGGATTTATGTAATGTAAGGATAACCTATTTCACGGTAAATTACAACAAAACTAACTGTGACTTCGTGAGTTGTAGTGACATGCTGATAATTTTTACATCAAGACCATTACTTTATCATAATTGGCTACTTTTATTTCTTCACCAGCAGTATCCGAGATAAGTTGCATCACGAATGTACGTATTTCTGAAAGGAAATGGGCATGCAGCCCGTAGCTGCTAGGCTGACATCACTTGACATATGGTCTACATACCAGCAACATACCAACCAACCACAACCAGTGGCCAACCAGCAGAAGACATAGTTGTGTTTGTTAAGTTGAATTGCAGTTAGCAACTAGTGTCTACTGCATAAGATACATAATACTAATCTGCAGCAGACATAAACACAGTAAAACCTAGCCATTATGAATAGCCAGTTTTCACAACAACAAAACGCATTCAGGGACCATTTATTTCCGAAAAATCTCGAATCCATTAATGAAATATTACATTTCTATCCCCCAACTCATCGAGGCATACATCACACAATAACACAAACATCTAACGGTTCGGTTGCCATCACTTATTGGCGTTACGGGTATAATCCGGTAAGATATGCAAGGCGCCTCCGGGGGCGTTGTTAGTGTGAGATTTGCATAATGGCCAATCAGTCGACAGGCGACGATTTGCGCCGTGTTGATGGTATTCCCATAAAGTTTTGCTTTATCGACGCCATCTTGTGTGCAGGGTGCCGTGTGGGAGTTTGGGAATTAGTAGGGGAAAGGATTATTGTTCTTGCAGTAACGAAATTACGGCTATTGAGTTGGAATAATAAGGAAAAAACCAACAAACCTGACCTGACTACAGTATTTTCTCTCCCTATTTCTGTAATCTATCCAAGGGTTGTCTTGGAAATATTGATAATAGCGATAAAACTGCTTATTGTGTCACTATAATTGTGTGAAATGCTTTGTTTTGTAATCATTTGTTTGTTAAACTCTATCAAGTTTTACAACCAAAACTAGAATAAACTAAAGGATACTTACATTAAATTATTAAAAAAACACACGTGTATAATAGAACATTTTAACATAACTTGAGAACAACTTAAATAAACATCAGACTCCATTCTCAAACGTCAGACGCGTACAAGTTTGAGCTATGAATTGCAGATAGTAAACTCATTTCAATTTCCCAACTTCACGGCTTTTAACTCAGTGTACGGTGTTGCCAGCATTTTGCCGGTAAGATCCCCCATCGATAAATCTAGCCACTTTTGCCTAACTTTGTTACTGAGGTGGGACAAATTCGTAGGAACTTGGCGACCGTCATTTTTCATTGTTACTTTACAACATGTTGTGTCGCCGTACTTACTTTTTGTTTTGTCCAATTTTATTGCGGTGATAACTTGCGCTTTTTCCAAATTTATTGTTTGGAATTTTTGTAATCTTCCGTTTTATATTTATAACTGATGAAATTGCTGATTGCTTAGTTCCAGAATTTGTAGAACAGAGAAATGTGCCATGAGTAAAGTGCTGAAAAATGGAAACTCGCGAACTTAGAATTTTAGAACTAAGATTTCGTGTATTGGCTTATCTACATTCGATTCCAGGGTTCTAGCACAACACCTATTATGTCTTGTTGAACTAAGTTTAAGTTTGTGCCGTAAAATCTGGATAGGTACCCTATTTTATCACTTTTATACGGTAGCGTAAGTAGGTGATATTACATTATCCTAAGAGAAGATCTCGGGTACATAATTTGTGGTGCAATAAAAGCGAACATTCTCAGGTTGATTGCACTATGATTAAACGCGAAGATTAAACTACTAAACTGAGATTAACGTTATTGTCGAGCTCTTCGTTTGAACCGAACTTAGTTCTAATCGGTTGGAATTTAGCTGCATTAGATTATAGTAATAAGAACTTGGTTTGAGATGTTTTCTATAATAATGCAGATATTCATATGAAACTTTGCATTTCTGAAGAATCATACATGATAGCTACTTAATATTTGTCTTTAAAATCGGCATTAATCGTAGTTCTAGCGTCTTAAGATTGGGTATTTTTGACAGTTTGAAATATAATTTGCACGGAGCAGTGAGTTTTTAACATTGACGATAGTTTCAGTATTGATTTGCTAATACTGAAACATTAGCGTCAATGTAAAAAACTCACTGTACCTTTAACCAAACACTGTTGCTCCACGTTTTAAAAGAAGAATTAACGGACAACAATCCCGATGTTTGTTACTGAACTACAGTTAAAATCCGGTGCAACCTATCGCCAAGTTTACAGGTAACACAATGTACAGACACATAGCACTATAAAAGAGAATAATTGGCTCGCTACTGTAATGCTTGTTTAATTAATCTTTATAATAATTAACTTGAAGTTAGCTCGTTGCTCGGGTTAGGACGTTTTCCTAAGGTAACAAAGACACATATTAAGTGAAGTTAAAAAAATATTATAAATCCAGCTGGAAAGATTCACACTTTAATATATTTCAGTATATTCATTATGACAATTAAAACTATTTATTGTAAAATATAATTACCTTATTTGTATACGAGCTTTTGCCCGCAGCTTGGCTCGCGTTAAATTGGGGGTAACACAGTTCCCCTTTCCTGATTTGCAAGTACCTGCTACCTGTAGTTTTTGCCCTTGCACCTTATTTATAGTAATAGCAAAGCTAAATTTTCCCTTTTCTTCCCTCTTTCTCCCTCATTTCTCACTTTTTTTTTTAAATTAGCCTATGTTCGTCTCCAGGGTTTCAACTATCTCTGTTTAGTCATTTAAGTGAAGCTCAGTTTAGTCGTTTATCGTGAATTGTAACAAACTCACTTTCGCTTTTACAATATTAGTAAGGATTAAGGTGCATGAAAGGAGCCTTTCTGGACAGCTAGCACACAGTATGGCAAAGTTTAGCTGACCAATCCTCTCACCACGTTGACAGGATTGGTTTCTTAACAGAATGTCCGCATAAAAACCTCTAACCAAACCATAACAATAGCTTTACTATTTAAAGCTTTATAAGAAACACGGCAGTCCTTAGTAAATTACTAAAGTATTCACCTTCTGTAGTTCTGTGTAGGTGGTTTGAAATCTTTACCAATAACATTAAGCCTGGGCCATTAAAGTAGCGGTAAAAGGCAATTAAAGTTAGAGGTCAGAAGGCAATAGCTCTTCGTAAATCCCCGTTTATATTGGTACAGTATACAGTATCTTTCTATGTATGTACGTGGGAATAGTGTCTTGGTGGAGCTATCGTCTTGTACTCCAGTTTGGGTACTGAAATCATTTGATGGGCCTGTTGGTCTAGTGGTTAGTGGCCCTGACTGCTGAGCCGGAGGTCGCGGGTTCGGTTCCCTCCCAGGACAAACTTTGTGTGATGAGCATGATTGTTTGTTCTGTGTCTGGGTGTGATTTATTTATAATATGTATGTATTTATAAAATATATAATTATGTATATCAGTTGTCTGGTTACCATAACACAAGCTCTGCATAGCTTGGGATCAGATAGCCGTGTGTAAGTTGTCCCAAGATATTTATTTATTTAAATTGTATCTTAAAGATAGAAGAAAAATCGACTAACGACGTAAGAAAACGTCTTTTTCTAACAAATACCTTTTGCTTAATTTAATAAATACTAATGCATGTTGAGTTCTCAATTCTCCCTCATGGCATTTTTTAAAATAAAGCCTATGTCCGTCTCCAGGGTTACAACTATATCTGTACCAAAATTCATCTTTTTATAATATTAGTAAGGATTGTTAATATTGTAGTCGAAGAAGAGTGTAACTTTGCATATTTACACAGACACGTATATTAATGAGAAAAATGGTGTTATGGGTTAAAACACCCTGACTTAACTCAATATTGTAAATCACATTATTGTGTTACGCTTGCGTGTTTCAATATTTTATTTTATTAACGTAAAGGTATTTTCCGAATATTAAAAACAACTGAATTTCAGTCACGTGGAACTTTTTATTACGGCCAAGTAAAACGCTCGGGCTACGCATTTTATAAGGAAGGAAGTTCCTGAAATATTTTGAAAGCAAGTACAGACAATGGCGACAATTCGTGATAGAGAACATCCCTTTTCTTTCTTTTTCGGAAAGGAAATCATCAAATAACTTCTCCCGTTCTGGGTGGAGCGGACGGGAGTGTCAGACTTGTACTGACTAAAACCTATCCATGTTTCTTCTTTCGCCCTTTGTGTTTGACCAACCTTCAACCCGGGATAGAAAACAGTCGAAAAAATTGTTTGTCGTGAATTTAAGATTAGAATTTTAGATTGTCTAAGAAAAAATTATGGTTATTTTATTTTCAAATCTTTAACTGTACATATTTTTTAAAACAAAAAAGAACACGCAATTCGATTAATGATTGAGAACTCAACAATTTAAGTCAAGCCTATTATTTTACCTTTACCAAAGATCTCGTTAAATCGTTTTGAGAATGACTATGGTGACGTGTAGCTGTAGTATACATACTCAAATTGACAAAACATAATTAATACAAAAGAAATAAAACTTTTACAAAAAAAAACAACATTATACCCACATCAAAGTTGTACCTACAACAGTCTAAACTCACACAAACCTAGAGTCGCCTGTCAGAAGTGTCAAATTGCATATATTTACATGAGAATGTAGACACAAATTTTCATGAAATAAGAACAAGAAAGTCCAGTAGTTCGTCTTCAACCCGCGGTCCCTCTGGCCCGAGGCATCACTCACAAAAGTTAACGTACCCTCTGAGAGGAGTATAAACAAATTCGTGTTCCTGGATATAATAACAACGATATCTAGTATTCTAATAATACTAAAACGTTTGTATTATATGGCTTAATATTATCGTGATGGATTCAGCTGTACTGGGTACTTGTCTAGCAGCAAAGGTTTTGTTTAATACGTGCATACCTAAGTAATTAATAAAATTAAAGTAAGGAGTAAGAATTTGTGTGTATTTTCAAAGGTTTATAAAAGAGATATCTTAAGTACTTGACTACTTTACAGCTGTATAGACAAGGTTCTAAGATCTAAGCAAATTAGTGAGCCTGAATGTTGAATGTAGATAGATAGGTACCTATATATATTGTGTAAAACTTTCGCTGAAATCTTTCTTATGGAATAAGATCTAGGTCTCATAATAAATTACTAATAAGTTACTAAACGTTGTGTTATCTTAACAAAACTGTATGTAAAGTGAAGGAAAACGCCGAGAAGAGAATCATACATTAATAACAAACTTCAAATGTGCATAATGTCTTCAGAACGTTGAAATTAAATGCCGACGGAACGCTTACAACGAGCGAAGAATTTAACATGAGAACTCGTTTAATGTGTCTGCGTTATATTTTATGAAATGCCAGTTTTTATTGCGGAGTATACTATGAAGTATGATGAGTATAGTATGAAGAGAGTAGCTTTTTAGTACAAGCATTAGTATTAACGTCTAGTTAAACTAATGTTTTACCATTTTAATCAAAATATTCCTTTCTTACTTCCATAGATAAGGAATATTTTGTCTAGCTTTAAACTTGTGAGCTGGAAAATCAAGGTAACGAAGACGGACATTTTATGAATAAACTTGTTTTGGCAAAATGAGGAGTAGTGAGAAGTTAAGTAGTGTTCTAGAAAACACGGGCCATTTTTGTTCTTCTTAATCGAACACTCTTGACAGAGTGGTCGTGATCATGGTATGCCTTTCGTAGCTGCCCTTGCGATTTCTCTCCACTTTTTTCTGTTAGTGGCTTTCCTCGCGCACTCCACTATTGAGCTGGATGTCACTGATTTTATAAGGTCCGTCCATCTAGTTGGTGACCGACCGCGTGGACGCTGCCTCTCTATTCTCCCTTGCACCACCAATCGTTCCATTGAGTCTTTGTTTCGGATGATATGCTCAAAAATTGTAAGCGTTCTTGCTCGCACAATCGAAGAAAGTCTTTGTTTGATGCGAAGCTCTTTTAATATGGATACATTGGTGTGATGCGCAGTCCAGTTTATCCTCAGTAGTCGTCTCCAGCACCATATTTCCAACGCGTCTATTCTGCTGCAATCTCTTTGACTAATCGTCCACGTTTCCGCTCCGTAGAGAAAGATAGGAAAAACTAAGCACGGTATAAGTCGAACCTTGGTATTTTTGGTTATAATATGCGCCTATCTTTCCAAATCTTCCTGAGCCATTTTTGTATTAAGTACATTTAATATGTATATTTTTATACTTTGGCAGTAATGAAAAAAGCAGCCAAGTGCGACTCGAGCGCACACACGGATGGTTCCATACAAACTTGCGACATAAATAGCCATATCTTATAACTCTGTAGACTTAATGGGTTGATTTTTTTTTCAGTTCCAAGACACGTACGGGTAGTATACGCTTTTAATTTCAATTTGATACCTCCACCAGATAAAAAATCTTGACTTTTCTAGATAAAAGATCTTGACAGACAGACGGACAACAAAATGACCCCATAATATTTAATTTCTTTTGAGGTGCGGAACTGTAAAAATGTAAACTTTTAAAACCATAAAATTAGCAAAGCGTAAAACTATACTGAGTTCACAATGAGAGAAAAGGCAAAACTAAATATACCATTAAAAAGCCGTCGCGAACTGCAGTACATCAGACATCTGAAAGATATTAAAAGTCAACTCGAACCAGGATCAAGTTCTACATTTATATAAAGGTTTCTACCTTTCCAACGGTGTCCAACTTCGCGTTATTTGAATTGTAAAACACGCTCATAGACGATTTAAATTTGAAACGACTTGGATTGATGTGCTGTTGCGGGCTTTGCCAGTTAAATGACGGGTATTCAGACCTGGAAATGTTCAAAACATGCATATTTTTTTCATTTCTTTGTTTTCTTTTTGTAACAGGCTGAATGGCAATCATACATACATATTATACATCCTACTTAATATTATAAACGCGAATGTTTGTGAGCATGGATGTTCGTTACTCTTTCACGTCAAAACGGCTGAACGGAAATTGATGAAATTTTGCACAGAGGTAGTTCATAGTCTGGACACACACAACTGACGAAGTTGCGGGCGCTAGCTAGTACATAATTCAGTTAAGTACTAACGCTGTAACAACAACATTGTAAAACCAAAATGATTTTAAAAGAGTAACCATGGAGTTTCTTGCCGGTTCTTCTCCATAATAGAAAACGACCAACCCGAACCGTGCACCTTTTCTCGTCGTTTTATAAGTGCCCATGTAGGCCTATTTGAAATAAAAAATATTTTGATTTGATTAATTTTAATAATTGTACAGTAGCAGCCATAGACTCTTGATTTGTGTCCTATTGATGGTTCTAGTGGCTCCACTTTTTATTACCTGGGACATTTACAGAACTGGAAAAATATGGGTGTATAATTAGGCACACCCCTGCCTCACTTTTTGTAAATTACAGGCGTGATGTGTAAAATAAACGAAAATTGCAAAATACATGTTCGATACAAAGCTTCACTGCAGATTCTATCCACATGTGTATAGGACAGCAGATTGCTTTTTCTGCGATTTCGATATTGGTGCCATGGAGAAAGCGATTCAGTTTGTTGGTAAATTACATCCTGATTTATTACAGCGTGTGAAAGGAACAAAGATAAAGGATCAACATTGTGGTAGTAAGAGTCATGAGGCCATAAGTTTTGAGAAAAACAAAAACATTGTAAACAGTGACAAGACATACCTACTCCGGAATTGCGGGTTGTTCAAAAGAGATACCGCGGCCTCGGAACACAAAGGACAAAAGAAGAAACATGGCCCATCCATGTTTCTTCTTTAGTTAGTAAAATTCTGACTTTTCCTCCCGCTCTGCCCAGAGCCACAGCCAGAGCCCACTCTGGGCGGGGCGGGAGGAAGTGTCAGGCTCGACTCGACGTGGGAAACTATTTGAAGATATCCCCTCTCTAAACAACTACATATTCATTGGTCTTGAAAAAAATAACCTTAAAATAAGTTACTGATACGTAAGTCAATGACTTTGTATGTATACAATCAAATTACACCTCTTCAATCTGTGTTTCTTTGAACTGGATGTAATCCAGTAAATATCCAAAATATCGCTTCTAGTTCGCTGAATTGGCGTTTAGAATTTTAACTGACATGACAGCTTAATTGGCTCCCAAACTGTTACCAGAACTGTTAACAACCATGCAGTTTTGCCTGTGTTCTCGTGAAAGAAACATACAGTATTAGGTCAGCAATATGCTAGCAGTTTGGGAACTCTGATCCTAACACTTGTTAGTGAATGTTGAACAAGCTCTAATTTACATTCATAGGCTGATAAATCAGTTTAAAACACACCAGCTCCGTTTTAACTGTTCGTTTGAACTGAGAATAGATTTGTTCGTGAAATAATTCATTTTTATTTTTCTTTTTTGGGCAACAAACAATTTTTTATACTGTTAATATTTTAAGTAATTATCTAAAATATTCGCCATGTTTTACAGGTTAGCACTGCATGCCCTATAAACATATATTTCAGAAGTACTTTATCTGACCTCCAAACAGTGATGTGCAAGGCATCTGATATTTTAATGTATCGTATTTGTATGTTTTCCCTGGCTTTGTATCTACGAAAAGCCTAGGAAAATTTTGTACTCATATTCACTCATACTTTTTATATTCTGACATATTTAAAAAAATTGAAATAATCGTTATTATTGCCAAACAAGTATGAAGATTCTAGCAATACTCCTTGCAAATTCTATGACGAACAATCTTAAAGTTAGAGAATTGGCTACGTTGACGATATGGCAACTTACAGGCTGTAATAATCTTGCCTACAATTAATAGCTCTAGAACATTTATGCTGACGTAACAGCGATGAACTAAAACGTTGAACTATTAATTGTAACGTTTAGTGAAGACGTGGAACCTGAGTCTTAGGAGCCGTCGAGACCTTACATCTTAGCAGTTGTCTGTGACGTTTGTTTGTCTCGAACTTATGTTTGAGTACTTTAAAATTAATGATTTTCTAAGTAACTCGGAGTATGTATGTCACAGTCAAAACCTTGAATCAGTCAAAACTACTTTTGACCGCTTAAACTACAAAAATTTACGTAGAAAACTTATTGGCTTTGTTAAGTATTTTTTGTAACCCTGCGAAAGACTTCATATGGTAGTAATTCTAGGTGGCTAGATAATCTAATTATGAAGGAGGCGTTCTGAAAAATCCTGTTTTTATAGGAAAAACACATTTTAACTTAATAAGGGTTTTGACTGACACCAGTAAAAAGCTGTTTTGTCTGATATTATCAGTTTTAACTGTAACTTGTATTTCGCTGGAGTGCGTTCCTATTATTAAACTTTAATTACAACCATGTTTGAGTTATGAAGTGAAATGTTTCTAATGAGAATAATTTATTTGAATGTTGTGTTTGAATATATTCTTTTCTTATTTAGTTACAAACTAGCCACACGTACAGGTCCTTTAATTGTTTCTTACGTAAAACACAGTTATATTAGATACAATGTCGTTAGAGTTGTAATGTACCCTTTTTCGGACGGCGGAACGGCGTAGTATCAAACTTGTACGGACTAAAATCCACCCATGTTCCTTCTATTGTCCTTTACGTTCCGAGGCCGCGGTATCTCTTTCGAACAACCCGCAACCCCGGCTTGCGGTGGCCCTGGTAGGCCCCTCTGCTTTGCTGAAATTTCTTTGAGGCGTGCGTGAAATACTAACGTGCCGTTGACGCGGCCTGTCGTCACTGGACCGACGGACGGTGAGCTACCCATTGCTCACCGTCCACAGGCCCGTATCTACTGGTGCCGGGGGTCATCTAGCGGCTCCCGATGCCTGGAGCGTCTTCCAGTCCAATGTTCCCTTAACATTTCTAGTACCTATTTAATTTTTTGAAAGCATAATCTTAGAAAGTAATCTTTATACTTACAAAAATGAAAACAACGTTGTCTTACAAAATGCATACGAAGTTGGTAACAAGCCAGACAATATTGTAGCGAGAGCATTATTGGTTTCCAAAAGGAAAATTGCAAAAAGAATACAAGATTGTATTAGTAATAATATGTTGCTATTGGACAAATATTTATTTTAATGACATTATTTGACTTAGAATGTGCTGAAGATCACCGATTAATCAATTCCTGCTATTAACACAATTGTCAATTTTTATCTAAAGTACGTAAGTTTTATAGCGTAAGCCATATCATTGGCATTGTCAGATCATTATGCCGTATTATTTTGAGGAGCTGATGGTTAAATAATAACAGCCGCATGGAACGATCTTTGAGGTTGAGCCACGCTTGCTAAGGTCGATCTGTGGATGGGTTACCACCTTTCCATACCAAGTAACCTCCAGTTCCTCGGAAAGTACAAGCACGTTATGCCTTAGGTCCCGCCTGCCATTTGAACATCTTCGACAGTCGTTACAAGTAGTCAGGGACCCGAAAGTCTGACAACCAGTATTACTCAGTACTAACTAGTTTGTGGAAGTAAGATAAGCAGTCGCTCCATGTAAAATATTAGGATTCAGCTTCATCGAGTAAGACTGCAAGAAAACTTCAACGATATAGTTAGGAAAAGGTTGTCAGACAGAGACAATTATTAAAATATTTTGCGAGTGAGAGGAAGAAAATCGTAATCCAATAGTTGTTACTTTTTGGTAACAAATCCTTCTGTCTTGTGTCACACACCCGCTTGGTAGGTAGCATTCGTGTGTCAAAAGCGAAAATGTTTGGAAGCAAAATTTTTGTATCAACATATTACATAATGTTCGCTCTATAAGGTTTTTTAACCTCTTTGTTGCCAGACGATGTCAGATCATTATGTGAACCGCTACACCTTTCATATTTTCCCTAACAACATCCATGTTTCAAAACATGCTATTTTTCACCTTTAGACGCGGTGACGCTAATATAATTACGTTTCCGACACGCAAATAGCACATAATTCTGATATCTGAACCATACAGTGTAGCGTGAAGGTTTTATTGCTTTAAATAATTTTCTTCACTAAGTTAATGTTGGGCCGTAATCTCTATGGAAGCATTTTTACGATAGGTATTTGTTTTATTGCCTATTTGTCGGCAATTTGATTTGGGTCATCAGATTATTCCAGAAAATTAAGTTAAATAAAATTATGGTTACTTTTTGTGAATAAAAATATCGGGTTCTTTACTACTTTTACTACTAAAGATAAATTAATAAATCTCGATCACTAAATCTATGTTAATCATAGTAAACGTAGTAATTTTGAATTTTATAACTTAGTTCTGGGGTCGTCAGTAAGAAGATCCTATGACTTTTGTCATTATGTCAAATTAGTTCTTAGTTTCCTATCGATTATATCAACCAAAGTCTTGTTCTTTGTGTTTTATTAGGTTTCCACTCGTCCAAATATAACAACAGAACCCTCATAGGATCAAAAGTGTCTGATACAGCCATTTAAGTCCGAATTGAAATTTGGTACACATTTGAATTAATGTAAATTGTAAAAAAAATAAAAAAGAGTAATTATTATATTAATTATTAGTAATTATTATAAGAGTAGTTATTATTTGCCTTTAAATGTTTTTTAAAGGCAAATAATAAAAGGTTTTTCCACGGCAGGTGTGAGTGACATTGCTGAGGAGTGAGATAAATGATAAATGATAAATGATGTTTATTTTGCAAGTAGGTTTTCACAAACACTTTTACACGTCATATTTTTTTAAAACTAGATGATGCCGGTGTTTCGTACCCGACTACTCTGAGAAGAAACAGCCGAAACAAACTCAGAGGTCATAGTCTCTTTTAAAGTCCAGAAAAAATAATCTTGGTCAACTTACATGAGGACTATGCAGATAGTGTCTGAAATGGTCTTTTTAAGAAAGCACCACACAGATTGAGTGGACCTGTCCAGTCAGTGCAAGCATTTGTCAGTTATCGTGTAGCTCAACTCATAACCCAAGGAGCTCAACGACACGACGAACAATACCAAAAAAAGGACATTTGTGTAGGTCGCTTATAGCACTCAAACTGCCAGACCTTCGTCAAAAAACAAAGTAAATAAAAGAAATGATCCACATGGTCCTCACATTTACAATAAACAAATAAAATAAAAAAATAAATAATTAATGAGATCATAATGAAATCATAAAATGTCATAAAATAATAAGAAAATAAAATGTCACTAATCATAATAATAATAATAAAAAGAATGTAAAAATAAAGTAAACATTAATGTCAAAGTGTATAGAATAAAGGAATAGACAATAAATAAATGAAACAAAGGCAAATTTTGACACTCACTGAGTAAACTAAATTGGAGCAGCTTAATCCCAAGCCTTTTTATCTTCAAGGTAATGATTAATATTATAGTAAGCTTTGAGACATAGTTTACGTTTTATAAAAGATTTAAATTTATTGAGGCTTAGTGTTTGAATATCGCTTGGCAGTTTATTATAATAACGTATACATTGGCATGTGAATGTACCCCCTATTTTTTTGAGCCTCGTTGCAGGAACAACAAATTTGTGTTTGTTCCTTGTATTTATGTCGTGGATATCACTGTATTTTTTAAACAATTTTATATTTTTATGCGCGTACAAAAGGTTTTCGTAAATAAACTGAGAGGGCACAGTTAGTATGTTAATCTCTTTAAATTTTTCTCTGAGGGAGTGTCTAGGACTTAATTTATACATTGAACGAATTGCCCTCTTTTGCAAAATAAAAATTGTCTGAATATCGGCGGCATGGCCCCACAAGAGAATACCATACGACATCACACTGTGGAAATAACTAAAATAAACTAAACGGGCTGTCTCTAAATCAGTCAAATCACGAATTTTTTTAACGGCGTATGCTGCTGAGCTAAGCTTTTTTGACAACTTATCTATATGAGGGCCCCACTGAAGCTTAGCATCCAAAGTTAAGCCTAGGAACACTGTATTATCTTCCGGTTTCAACTCTTCATCCTTGATTAGTACACTAGTTTCCACTTGTCTAACATGAGGTAACGTAAACTTAATGCATTTGGTCTTTTTCTCAGAGAGAGACGCCCTGAAAGGTGACCTTAACGTTGAGGTTGTTCAGAAATTCTGGTGCGTGGTACTCGCAAGCATATCGTGTATGATGTACCAGATGTATGAACTTGAACGAGTTAAAAGGAGTATGTGAGATTCGTAGCAAGTGGCGTTCTGTGGTTTCTGCCTACCCTATGAAAAAAAGGCAAAGCAGTTTATTTATTTATTTACTAGCTTTCCCCCACGATTTCGTCCGCGTGGCGTAGGTACTTAGGGCTAATGATAACTTTAACCGTTTAAAAAAATATCTTTCTATGCCCTTTTCTTCCCTCTTGCGTCCCCTTTTCTCACTTTTTTTAGCCTATGTCCATCTCCAGGGTCTCAACTATCTCTGTACCAACATTTATCAAAACCGGTTTAGTCATTTAGGCGTGAAAACGTAACAAACAAGCTCACTTTCACTTTTATAATACATATAAAATATTAATAAGGATTTAAACTTCATGTACGTACAATAGTGGACAACCTTTGCGTAAATTACGATAACATTGTGATAGGGTACAAAAATTATCTTAAAAAATATATTAAACTATTAGTTTTCGACAACTTATGTATTGATACTAATACACACATGAAATAAACTAATAAATATATATATATAAAAAAAAAAAACTGAAAACTTAACAGTAATTACTATGACTTTTAATTGGTAGACGGACCTAAATAGTGGTTACGAATTTTCTTATAAAAGTAAATTAACTTACTTGTTAATGTTTGTACTTGGAATTAATACTTATTCAAACAACGGACCCCTTTGTCAGTTTTACATACCGTCATCATATACCTAGGTGTTTACGTACGAGACTGCCAGTAAACTTATTTTTCACCTTTGACGCGGCACGTCAATAAAAATACATTTCCCGCCTCCCGTGATTCGTATCTCACGTCAGTCGGTATTGACATTTGCCCGGAGCCCTGTTATACTTGATTGGCTTTTACAAGTTACGAGTGCTGTCAAAATTTTGCTAGGATTTTTGGATAAAAAAAATGATTTTCAACTGAAATAGTCCACTAGTTGAATATTGTGAAGGCTTTTAGTGTAGGTATTATATTTAGGGTTACGTCAGATCTCTACTCTTCAAAGTTATTCATGTAGAACTTTCCATTACTTATAGCTTCTGTGTCTGACATGGTGTGATCTTTGCCTATACTTCAACCAATGCATTTTTATTTTTTTAAACGTTGCGCCACACTAGGAATTTCTCCTGTAGCGTGGGTGCGTTTACAATCATTCACTCACATGCACATACACAAACCTGGAACAACGATCTGTAGGTCATACAAATATTAGTTTTCGGGGATTGAACCCGCGACACGCAGTGCGGCAGTCAATCACTCAGCCGCTGCGCCAACCGTGTCGTTAGTGCTGGGTGGTACGGTAACCCTTTGATAAGACTGGTTGTCAGACTTTCGAGCCACTGATTACCTGTAACGACTGTTAAAACAACAAATATTACAAATGTCATCAAACAGCTTAACCAGGCTCAGGAACCAACGGCTTAACGTGGTTTCCGAAGCATGGAAAAAAATCGGTATGTTGGTCACCCATCCACGGACCAAACCAGGCAAACGTGGCTTAACCTAAAGATTGAGCCAAGTGGCTGTCAATATTTTGTTATGAGCTCCTCCATACATAAATCTTTCATCCATAACAACGACGCGAGGTACTTTTGTCTATATACCGCAAAACGTCAACAAAATAAAAAGTACAACACGTCGAACATTTCAAAAAAAGAAAACAAGTTAGCCTACAGTGTTGCGAGCGCAAAAAAACAAAATAATTGAATCGTGAAGGGGTCGTACCGGTCCTGGCATCGCGCGTTGATTGGCCGATATTCAAATTGAGAACTAACGAGATATCGTGCGGCGTGTGCGCCTGATGACGTTTTACGGTGCGGCTAATATATTTCCTATCGCCTTAGGGAAGGTGTTAGGGGTAATGGACCGAGGAATGGAGGGAGTGACTTAAAAATTGCACGATGATATTGGTTGGCAAGTCTGTAGGTAAAATATTTTTATATCTTATTTTTCATTACGATATTCAAGGTGTGAGTACCTGGATTAAGTTTCATGGACGTCGTTTTGTAGCTGAGCACTTAAGTGGAGGGTTACTTACTTAGGCAATGTTTTTTTGTTATCCCCACAATTGTCCCACCTTCCAAACCTCTCTAACCCATACGATATTTATCCATGTGCACCCGTTAAGAATATTAAGTTTAGATTAAACCTATAAAATATGTGGAGGCTTATTCAACTCTGATCCACTTTGATCGGAATTTCAAAATACCCTTTACAGAACTACACGTGTGTCTACTAACCCCATTGTTATGTTGACGCACACATAGTTGAAAACTACTCTTATAATATTTTTATTGTTCAAATATTTGTCATACTAATGTAAGTATGTAATCTAATAAATAAACGTACTCATTCAATGCTCACACGTGTCTAACAAACATGTGTTGTTTGTGAAATAATAATATGATTATACAGGCTGTTGCCGCTGTTACATCGTGGCATCATTCACAGAGTACAGATTGAACATGATTTGCGTTTTTCCTTGTTACGCTCGTGTTTCATGGATCAACATGTTGTAGATGTGATCGTGACGAATCGCATTATTACGCTAATTTGGAAAAGGACGATGAAATTGCTTGATATTTATGTTGGCATGTGTATTCAGAAGTTACTTGTTGTACTTTCAAAGAAACATTACAACAATACACCTATACTGAAACTAGCTACCTACCTACAGTAAAATCGACTATGGTAAAGCCTAAATTTAACATAAGGAAGAAATTCTTACCAATTTCTCATTTGGCATATTATTATGTTCTGCGATTTTGATTACTACGCTCAACAATTACGACAACTTATATGCATTGCAATATCCAGCCAGGCTTCGTTAGAATCAAATCACAAGCATCCTTTAAAACTAACTTTAATGAAATTATTGAGCCAGCAGAATCTCACGTCTTTACTCCCCGAATGGTTAGGTAGAATGGTGAGCCTTTTGCCATCGATCAGTCACACTTTTTTTCTCCGCTCTAGGCTGAGCGATAGAATTGTACTGACTAAAACCCTTTTTTTGCCCTTGTGTTCTGGGGCCACGGTATCTCTTTCAAAAAAATCAGCAACCCCGGCGAACAGGGGTCCTGGCAGGCCCTTTTGCTATGACAGCTCTTGGAGGCGCACGTGGAACACGAGTAGTGGGACCATCACACTAATTTTATAAAGGCGAAAGTTTGATTGCTTGTTACTCTTCTCTAGAGAAGTAATTGATCGAAAAACATCGAGAAGTTTCTTAAAATCCCAATTACATTTTGTCCGTATTGGTTATCGAACCCAACCGCACACTTAGAAGTAACGTCTCCGACGACTCGTCCAACGAGTGTGAAATGAATACCACGTATTTATAAAAGACGATAATCCACTTAAGATAAAACTAGGGTAGTCCTTACCCCTCTTTAAAACCGCATTTAAGGCATAAAAGGTCGTAATCAGCTCTTTACTTATTCGCATAATCATGAAAAAAAAACAGAAATATTAGTTTTTATATTTCCTATAAAACCCATGAATTTCATGACACTATAAACCATGGGATCTCAAGATGGCCGCCTAAGAAAGCATGGCGTGTGTTAACTTGGATGTTATGCGATGATATTCATTACTATCCATATTGCAAGTTTATTTTTATAACATGGGGTTAAGGTTTTACGTTGTCAGAAAATCGTTGTTTGGCGCTTGTTAATATTTTATGAAAGTACAAACATCATCGATTCCATGAAAAAACGTGTAGTTATTGAATGTGCTTAAAGAATTTTCCTTCAGTCAGAATTTCGCTGTCCACATTGTCCTTTTTTAAAGAACCAAACTAAAATGTCATCACGGACATCAAAGTTCAAATCCATTACTTTAAGCACGTTACTTACCTCTTAGTCCTGATTAGTATCTCCAAAGACTTCCTCAATAAAATCGGATAATAAATAACGTATAACATTGTTGGTTAGGGAATGACAGTGTCAGTTACTTTTCTGGTTAATTTAAAGTCTCCGGCTTTAATGGCGAACTTTATGTACCGGGTTTTATGTGCCAATAAAGTTTCTTTGAAACGAAGCAAGGCCGTTAATCTAGAGACCTAATAAAAGAAAAAAAAAGTTACCAATGACGATGATAGCGCGGTTTTTTGACAAAGGAAAAGTCTTTTTAAGCCTAATTGCAAAGCATGGTTAGATATCGCTTAGAAGAGTTTTGGAAGTAGAAAAGGGAGGGCTTTGGCCAGGAGTGGGATAATTGAGAAGTTAGTAAAACAGAAAAGCCTTTTTGCTGGGACATGATGGATGGTAACCTCGTAATAGTTCCCAAAGTTGTGTTGCAGATACCGGTTTGTGAGTGGTTTTTTCTCGAAGAAACTCCACCCTCCAGCTTTACAATCCTTCCTAATATTATAAAAGCGAAAGTGAGTTTGTTTGTTACGTCTTCACGCCTACATGGCTAAGCCGAATTTGATGAATTTTGGCACAGATATAGTTCGAGACATATGCATTTTTTTTAAAGTGGGATGTTTTTTTTAAAGTCAGAAATGAGGGAGACAGAGGGAAGAGGAGGGAAGAAAAGGGAAAACTTAGCTTTGCTAGTACAATAAATAAGAGAACTATGTTAACCCGAATTAAACACGAGCAAAGCCGCGAGCAAAAGCTAGTAATACATGAATAATAATAGATAAGCCAAATGGAGTTGGAGTGCCGATAGTTTAACCGATACGAAGAGTATTGCAAATGTTTTAGGAGAACAGTTTAAAGTCCGGTCGCCGCTTGGTTCCGCGAGTGGGGTGCTGAATGCTGACTCGAACTATAAAACTGAAGGAGCAAGATTCTTCGCAAAAGGTATTTAATGGCAGTTAACTAGGCATATGAAACAACACCGTAGCCAGTTTACATAGGTTTTAAACTGTCCACAGGAAGTACAATACTGAGTTTGAGGCATATCGTACACATTACCATACATATACCTAAGTACTAAATAAAGAGAAAAATCCCAGGAATCGCGTGCTTCCTCGATTTATCGTAGGCCTTTTTTGATATCCTTATGGAGAAGCTTCTCCAGCTTCTCCATAAGGATATCAAAAAAGGCCTGAATTCATAAGCCGACTCTGGTACTGGTTCGGACACCAGATCAATAGGGTCCGGTGGCCGACAAGGTCAGGCGGCCGGACCTCACGCACATAAAACTTGTAATTTTTTTAGTTTTTTGATCGCCTCCCTCAGCACAGTCGGTTGCTATGTAGACGGAGTCATCAATCTGAGTTACGCGAGCGACATGGTGCTGTTGAGCGTGTCCATTTGTGGGTTGAAAGGCTACTCCGAACACACGCGTAGGCATAAATTAAAATACAATGAAAACATTACATGCTTTTCAGGCCATCGGTGTGTTGAGCCCTATAAACATACCGGCTTTTTATATGAATGAAGATACACTAGATCGTGTAGACCAATTTAAATACTCAGGGCATATACTTACCACGGACCTCAAAGACCAGTCCGATATGGAGCGGAAGTGGCGGGTGGTGTCAATACAAGCCAATATGATAGCCCGCAGGATTGCGTGTTGTTCTGGTAGTGTGAAGGATACGCTCTTTAGAGCGTACTGTATATCCTTGTACACGTGCAGCCTGTAGGTGGACTATATTGAAAGGGCAAACAATGGTGTCTAGTATATCAACGCGTTCCGGGCGGTGTTAGGGCTGCCCTGTTTCTGTAGCGCATAAAGAATATTCGCGGAGGCGCGCACGAACTGTTTCCACGGTACTATGCGCAAGTTAGTTCTTCGGGTGTGGGCCAGCCCTTATGCCATCCTGGCAATGATCGCAGACTGCCCATATATAATACGGTATGGTTGTTGCAGGCATGCCGATGTTCCAATACCTGTCAGAAAGTTGTAAATAATAATAATATAGCACGGTCAACTTAAAAAATGTAGATGTTTTTTTCAAAATGTACGATATTGTTTGAATCATTTTAAAAATTAAATGTAAGGTACTTGTGATGTATGTATGTAAATGTTGACTTATGATTCTACAGTATTCAATAAATAAATTGAATTGAAATGATAGTATGATACTATCTTATTCGTCATCTCCTTATCTTAATATTTATTTTGTTATAACTTGTAACTATTATAACAATTGGAAATACTCATAAAACAGGGCTCTTTTGTACCCTTTTGCTGTGCATAATGAACTTAATTATATAGTTACTGCTTGAGTACAACTTATCGTATAGCAATAAAGATATTAAGTTGTTAATCAGGTATCATCCAATAATTTTTTCTTCATTCTAGCTACCTAGGAGTGCTTTTGGACCGTATAATGGTTTCCAGAGGATTCATTACAAATGTATATACATATAAAGAGTGTAGACTGTGCGAGGTTTCCTCAACAGAAAGCGAAACCAACATACCGATTTGTGAGAACCCTAAGCGAAAGAGCCCATCGTTTCAGATAACTTGTTACTCCGCTCTGGTTTAACCGTTTGATGATACGACTCAATCGTTTTAGACGAAATATGAACTGTATCGGTTTATCTGGCAGGATAAAGAGACCAACACACACAATACCAAAAAGGCGAACTCCCACACTGGGATTCGGTATCCTAGTGTGGGAGTTTGGTTTTTATTAATAGATACACTACATAAAACAAAGTCGCATATTTGTTCCTAGAAACAGTAGGTCGTGGTGTATGTTGGCAGAGATTTTACGTAAAATGAAACAAAAAAAGTTATCCACTTAACTCAAATGTATTTAAATCAGCTACCCTACCATGACGTCTTAAAGCAGAACTTATGCCACTGAGGGAAAGAGACAGAGCTATACATGGTGTCTAGCACCATCTCTTTCCCTCAGTGGAATAAGTTCTGCTTTAAGACGTCATGACTACTGGTTCTTTTAACATGACAGACAGATGTGTTGCTGGGGAGCATGTTCCGCCATTATTCCCAGATTCATTCATAGATATGGGGGACTGTCTGTTGTAATGATGATGTTCAAAAAGTGCTGATTACCAGCCTATCTTGAATAAGTGACTTTCGATTTTTGATTGGCAGTTTTTTTTTTGTAATTTCGAGGGTTGTTTCATAAAGAAATTTCAGATATTCCGAATCACACCTTTTTGGTACACGTTGAATAGCTACGACCACATTCCACTTGTTTTTATTGGCTTTTTATTGAGGATGTGGGAAGTCATGAAATAACTTTCGTCGATCTGGGCGGTGTGGGAAGGAGTGTCAGACTTGTACTAACTAAAACCCACCCATGTTCCTCTTATTACCCTCTATGATGCGGGGCTTTATATATTTCAAATAACTTTTTTTTTGGCTTCACTTGTAATTAGTTAACAAATCTTAGAAGTTAAATTTGACCCCAAAAAAATTCCTTGAGCTGAAATTTTGGAAACTTGTTTTGTTTGGATGACAATGCATGGTTAGGTTAAGTCGCGACATTTTAATATTCCTATTAATAAAATGGTAGGAATGAAATCTCTTTGCGTACACAACTAGTTTTCAAATGGCAGGCATAAAACAAAACAGATTCAACTTCAACTTCTCGTCATTAATGGCTTTTGTGGACGAGTGATACCACAATTTTGCCAATGTCACGTGTAAACTGGTTATAAACTATCAAACGCTGGAGAATATTAAGCGAGTAAGAACAGTAACTTAAGAAATATAGCAACAATAAAAGTATTTCTTTTAAGATTTAAATTATCAATATAAGGCAGAAGATTTAGATTAAAAAATTTATGACACAAACAGAACAGAGACTTCAAGTCAAAAAAGAAAAAAAAAACGATCCAAAAGGTTACAACTGAATTTTATTAATTTCGACGATAAAACATACATTTATGTCAATTAGATTGACGTTGATTATGAAATAAGGTTACAGTAAGCATAAGAAAAATGTTAACCTTAAACTTAAGCGTGTTTTTTAGTTTTATAAATAAACTTTGATATTTATTTTAAACTTACTTGCACTAGCATTATTAATAACGTTTGAAATTATATGATTCGGAACGGAAATAAACACGGTAAGTGTCTCGTCTCAAACATTATTGATAACTTTAATACTTATATTCTTACTAATATTATAAAAGCGAAAGTGAGTTTGTTTGTTATGTTTTCACGCCTAAATGGCCAAACCGACTTTGATGAATTTTGGTACAGAGATAGTTGGGACCCTGGAAACGGATATAGTCTATTTTTTAAAGTGAGAAATGAGAAAGAAAGAGGGAAGAAAAGGAAAATCTTAGCTTTGATATTACAATAAATAAGGCGCAAGGGCAAACACTGCAAATCAGGAAAGGGGAACTGTGTTACCCAGAATTTAACGGGAGCGAAATCACGGGCAAAGCTAGTGTTTAAATAAAACTCAAGCAATAAGGGATTTCAAGTATTTTACTTTATACTTTTACACTTCACTATGTAGCTACTCTTAAAACACACAAGAATAATATTTTTCGAAAGAGAGGATTTTTAAAATGTTCATCATAACTCACACCTACTCATAAACTATACACAGTACTTTTACTTAAGGCAACTCCAAACAGTTTCGGCACGTATAAGTAAAGGTCTGCTATTGAAAAGAGTCCTTGTTTCACGTGTTACTTACCTAGGCGTACCTAAGCCACTTATGTATTCTACTCAGGCTGTCATGGTTAATGTGGCCCGACGTGTAGGTGATGGGCTGACAAATAGTATGTTCCTATTTAGGTACACTTTACGTCATAAAATACTGGACTAAACTTAATTTTGATGTGGAAATTTCGAGGTTTGTGGCTAAGTCTGATAAGTAAATGCGAATTAAATTATGTAACATTTGAGAGGAAACTTTTCTGTTTTTGTTGATTACGTTTGGAAGGAATGTACAAACAACAAGTAGAATTTTCACATACATTTCTGGGATAATCTAACTAGAAAAATTCTATCAAACAATATTAGGCTGAAGCTAAAGTACTGCAGTCAAAACATTTATTTTCACACATTACTTATAGAAACCAAAGATAAACCGAAGTTAACCTACAGTTTACGATCACTCATATAAACTAATTCAGTTTGTGTTTGTATAGAAATATTTCCTATGCAATAAAAATGCAATTATGTAACTAAAACTAACAAATGAAATCCCTTTACAAAACTTTTCTGATTTCGTTTTTAACAATCGATGTTAGAAAAAAATACTCCCGTTTCAATCATACTCAACAACATTTGTTTTTCAAAATTCCGTTAACTATAAACTTTTTGGCAATCCACCCGCTCGAACGCTTCAACACTAGACTGAATAACACTTCAATCGCCACTTGCAGCGATTGAAGCGGACAAACAGTGGTACAGGTGAATCCAATACGTCCACTAATTGAATATTGCCCAAGGGTGGTATAACTCTCGACAGTGTACGAACCTGTGACGACTATATCCGTCCTGGGAGCCAGTTGTTTTGCTTAAACAACAATATATGTACGTCAGGGAATAAAAAATGGTACAAAAAGAGTTTTGGGTAGTGTTCGTAACGTTTGACCGCGGTCGCGGGGTTTATGTTACCAAAGCGAGAATTCAGTGATGCGTGCCGACCTCTGGAAATAGGAGAGTATAGTTATATATAGTTGTTAGGTACACATGACGGCAGGTCCACCTATTCTAAACTATTAAAACCTAATATCTCTACTACGGATCACACACCGTAGTAGAGAGATCAGGTTAAAATGGTTTTGTGTAGGTTGATGTGCCGCCGTGTGTACCTCACAACTTCTAGTATTTTTGTTGACTATTGTATGCCGTTCAAAAAAAGTCATCCTTTTATTCTTATTTCCAGTTGCTGTTTTAGCAAAACAATATCGACCAACAGCGAATCAGACTCGCGCACTGAAGGTTCCGTACAAACTTGCGACATAAACAGTCATATCTTTTGACTGCGTAAACTTAGAGAGTTGATATTTTTACAGCACAGGGATCGCAGACATATAACATTAAATATATGTATATTTTAAATTGATAATTTAAACTCGATACTTACACGCGTTCCCAAGATCATATATATGAAATGGTGTTGACAGACAGACGGGCAACAAATGATTCAATAAGAGTTTGGTTTTTTTTGTTGAGGTATGGAACCCTAAAAATGATTAATTCAAGACCTGTGGATTCCGGGGTTGCGGGTTGTTCGAAAGTGATACCACGGCCCCGGAACGTAAAGGGCAATAGAAGGAACATGAGTGGGTTTTAGTCAGTAAAAGTCTGACATGCCTCCCGCTACGCCCAGAGCGGGGGAAGTCATAAGATATTACCCACCAGAAAAAAAAGACCTGCGGATTTTACTGTTTAAGAACGGCTATCGTGTATCGCCATAACTATTTCATACTCTTAAATGGTCTCAAAAAGAGCATGCACAAAATAGCCCATTACATAAATCAGACGACAAAAGAAACCCCATAACGTTCGTTACTCAGAATTTTATTGCGTCTAAATGACGTACAACGAAATACCAACGTTCGGTTAGCGTATATACGCTTTAGTTTTATCGCTGCGTTTAAGGGTTAAGTGCGAAAAGGAATGTAGATACGTCGCAGGGACGTGGAAATACTTTCGCAGGTTATAAGTACTTTCATGACGTTTATGAGGCGTGGGTCGTTGTCGGTTTGGCGGCGAGTCGTTTATATTGTTAGATTAAACAATAAATAACCTGTTTTGTCTCTCTCGGACGTGTAGGTCGATGAGTTGTATTTTTCCGGGCTTTGTTGTAAAACGAATGTCAAGTAAGTATGTAAACATTGCTAGTGGAACTCTTCTTACAACACACACGGTAAACATGTTTATAAGCATTTTTCCCGGGACTTATTTTGTTATAAGTTGTGATCAGAATTGTTTTTTAGGTAAGAGATTTTTTTATCGTAGCCATGTATGTCTGACTGTTACCGAGTTTCCTTCGTACCTCGGAAAGCACGTTAAGCAGTTGGTCCCGGCTGTAACTTGTCGATCTTTGACAGTCATTACAGCTAGTCAGTGTCCAAAAAGTCTGTGAACCAGTCTTACCAAGGGGTATCGTATTACCCAGTACTAACTGGGTTGTGGAGGTCAGATAGGCAGTCGCTCCATGTAAAATACTGGTATTTAGCTGCATCCGGTAAGACTGGAAACCGACCCCAACATAGTTGGGAAAAAGGCTAATGTGTGGCTGTGTGAGTGATGTGTATGTCTGACTGCTGGGTAAGGCCTCCTTAATATCCTTCCAAGTACTTTTCTCCTAGTACACCTCAAACTAGTCTACGTGTTGTGCGTCCTTACCATCTCACAAACTATTGCTAGGCTGAACTTTTTGATTTTCAATTTAGTAAAAAAAACAGAAATATATAATATAATCTGATTATTACTCATGTGAAGCATTACCTAATACAAAATTATTATGATGACATAATTAAACGATACCAGAGTATCAGTCCCAAGTAACGTCAGTTCTATTTCCCCTTACAACTAAATATCATACGAAATAACCATTACGTGGAAGTGTCGTAGCCTTTCGTAGCAGATCGTAGCAACTCGTAGCACATCGTAGCGACCCATAGAATATGTTAATGTTTCAAAGACAATGGTTATTGTAACGTGTTTACAGTATTGAGGTTACGTAATAAAATATAAGAGTATACATTATATGGAATACGCTGGGACGATTGCACGTTCGTATAATGTTTAGGTAATTTTTGTTCAGTGGTGGAAAAGGTTACTTAAAGATAATCCTTACTAATATTATAGAAGCGAAAGTGGATTTGTTTGTTTGTTTGTTACGTCTTTACGCTTACATGGCTAAACCGATTTTGATGAATTTTGGTACAGAGATAGTTGGGACCCTGGAGGCGGACACGGGCTAGGTTTTATTTTAATGTGAGAAATGAGGGAGAAAGGGGGAAGGGAAAGTGAAAACTTATCTTTGCATTTACAATAAAGAAGGCGCAAGGGCAAAAATTACAGGTAGCAGGTACCTGCTAATCAGGAAAGGGGAACTATGTTACCCCGAATTTAACGGGAGCAAAACCGCGGGCAATAGCTAATACATAATAAGATAAGACAGTGATAATACGGACGTTAGACACTAATATTTTGGACCAAATATATTCAATTAGAATTTGCCATCGTCATGCAAAGATAAAATAAAATAAAAATAAATATTAATTGTTATCTATTGCTGTCATTTTCCGAATAGGCATAAATAGTAATAAGATTTATATTTCGAGAAATGGATTGTAATTGACAGACTCAGTTAGATCTTCAGTATCTTGCTGAAATTCTGTTTAATTTGATGTTATAACTGAAGTTGAAAATAATACTATTCTGTTTCTCGATAATAAGCAATTGTGTTATTTCCCTGAATTCAATTAAAAATGTAATTCTCTTAGTAAGTTGTTACAATCTTACCGTAAGTCAAGGATAAAGAGCACGAGTCTTCTAGCTCAGTGTATCCTTTTTTAAAGCGAACTTCTTCCCTTTTGGACGGAGCGGCCGGGATTGTCAAAGTTATAATGACTAAAACCCTTCCAGGATCCTCATTTTGGCCTTTGGGTTCCGCGGCCGCGGTATCTCTTTCGAAAAAACCGCAACCCTGGTAAGTAGGGCCCTGACGGGACCCTCAGATTTGTTGATTTCTTTGAAGCTCGCGTGAAATCGGCGGAGTGTCGTCTTAAGGCGGACAGACAGTGAGCTATCCATTGCTCTATGTCTACAAACTTGCATCTCCTGTGGTCAGAAATCGTCTAGCGACTCTCGACGCCCGGTGCGTCTCTCGCGGCTACTGGGTTGGTTTGAGATTCTCTCCCTCAAAAGTCTAATCACTAACATAACTGTTTCACAGAAAGAGGTGACTGCTTTCAATTCCTTCTCACTGCAGACCAAGGCTTAAACTAGGACTGAACTCGATCTGCTAATCAGCTTAGTAGAACTTGTAGTCTTTATTTTGTCCCATGGGTACGAAATTTATGCTCAACGACACGCGTCTTATGACAGTGACTACAGAGAAAATAAATTAAAGAAAACGAGCACCGCAAAACGTATCACCCGATACAGTGAATTAGGAATTGTTTGATAATCCTGACAAAGTAAAAGCAAAAAAGAAATAAGGAAACCAACAAAATACACCAAGTATAACTTAATTTACTGCCTCAAATAAATCGTAAGAGACAAACTCATTCAGTATGAACGTAACCAACATAATCCCAAACCTCGAAATTAAACTGCAGCCCAACAATGGCTCACAAAATTTTATTCAAACACAATTCACGAAGTGGATATCTTTCGATAATGACTGCTATTCATACTAACAATACAGTCAGACCGGATCTATAAAATCTCTCCATTCAAGACGTAGGTGCCTTATTCAACGGGATTTCTTACGAACGAGGCTCTATAACAATTCATTATAAGGCCATTGAGCTATTTCTATTGTTAACTTGGCCCATTATAGTCTCATTTAGCTAAGACCGTATTATAGGGTTAACAATGGCACTTTGTCGGTTCAATTATATCACGGGGATGTTCAAGTAATTCGGCTTGATGTGTTGATGAGCTACAGTATTTATAAGGTATAGAGCGCGCCAACGTAATGTTGTTCGTCCCACAGTGATTAAGCGGTATTTCTGCTTTTAATTTTAGTAGTTCAGTGGTCAAGTAACCAATTATGTTGTTGAAATGGATGTAGGTGATAAATATAACAGTAAAAAATTGTGACCCAATAATGTGTTATCCATACACACATACACACACACGTTATTGTGTCACATCAATATTGGATTGTGTTTACCCACACAAATGAAAGTGGGTTTCATTTGTGTAGGTCCACTGTCCAATGGTATATTTGTAAGCGTATGTACAGAGCAGTCTTTTGTTTCGAAATGATTATGATAAATTAATTCGCGCTCTATATCTTATTAATAATGTAACTATGATCAAGTATTGCATTTTGATTGCTGAGTATAATACTATGTGACAATTATTTGTAATTTTGTATTATACAGATATTATATTATGTATATAATATTAGGTATTATATAGGTCAACGGTTACCGACATTTTAAGGGCGTATTATGTATACTGATTTTTATCGACAAATACACGTTGAAAAAACTCCTATCCCGCGAATAGCAGCCATTTTGTTTTTCCATTTGTCTGCTAATTCGGCTGATCTAGGGTATATTCAATGAAATCTTAATATATTTAAATCCAAGAGACCTAGACGTGAAATTACCATAATGGGCACTTCAATTGCATTATGGTTATTTTCACGTCTAGGTCTTTTAGATTTAGTAGTGTTATTCATATTAAAGGCACACTTTTTAATAGTTAACCCTATTGAAACAAGCAGCTGATTCTATTTTCATTCCCACTTACCGAAGCCTGTTATTATTGACATACTTATTTTTTAAATACTTTTGTCGTTCTATTTTTGCCTTTGGGACAAACCCATAGAAAGTATAATCGAGGTGAGTGGGTTGTTTTTACCATGAGAAATACAATTTCTATCCTATTTACTCATAAATAATGTTTTTGAGTGATATAGCTATTGAAGTCCTGATTAAAACAGTTTAAGCTACGTGTGCAAGCCACCCAAAAGCAATCTTTACTGAGGCGTACAAAAGCACATCTCAATTTAAACTTTTCGCGTGATAGACGGTATGAGTCGAGCACCATTTTCTAATACAAACTCCACACGATCCAACAAACCGGCTTTATTCCCGAAATACAGCTGATCCCGCGAAAATAATTGAAAAGCAATACAGCGCAGAGAACTGCGAACTGGCAACAACTAAACGTGTTTATTCGTTCCACTGGCGAGAGTACCTCCACTCTACTTCTAGAACAACTTCATACCGCGTACTTTAAGTTGGCAAGTTCGTAAAACAAATAAGGCATTTGAATTTCTCTGCCCACTTCCAATTGAATACCCCGACTTGGAGTTTTGAACTCACCGACGCTTTAAAAGTCATGTTTTAAAAGACTGCTAAAGCAAACTAAGGAAACTTTGTTCTACTGTGAACCGTTACAGATGTATGTATATATTAGTTTTTTTTAATGCTACATGCGTCGGTCTTACTAAACCGTTAAACGCGAAAATTTGTCAGCATTGATGGTTGGATGATTGTTACTCTTTCACGCAACACGAACTGAACAATTTTTTAAATTGAAACTTTTATCAGTTTCAAATATATAAAAACAGCACTGCGGGTCCTTTTCAAGGGTCGAAGCATCTTTGACTGGACTGTATATGTAACCCAGTGTGCCCATGTTTGTTGTGTCAGTCTCTGAAGTTGACTAAGAAACACAATAATCATGTTTATCGAGCTGCGCCGCGCAGTGTGCTCACAATGAAAAATCATATTTGAGTAATTTGTTCATCCCACGGGCACACCGCTTTTATTCGGAATCAAGAGCAGTTAATTTTGAATATAAGCTATCTTGATACCAAGTTTAATCCAAATCTGTTTAGCGATAAGCGTAAATGAGTAGATAATAAACATATACACTTTCGCCATTATAATTTTAGCGTAATGGGTCTAATACAGCAGAGGGGCCTGCCAGGGCCCACCACCTGCCGTGGTTGAGGGTTGTTCGAAAGAGATACTGCGGCCCCGGAACGTAAAGGGCAAGGAACATGGGTGGGTTTTTGTCAGTACAAGTCTGACACTCCCCGCCGCTCCGCCCAGAGCGGGGGAAGTTATTTCATGATTTACTAATACAACCTCTTTATTGTAGTTTAGTTACATATGTATGCCAATACATATACTGTGACAAATGTATCATTTCTATAGCTTCTTTAAGTAAGTACAAGGTTGAAGGTTAGGTTTGGTTCGTAAGATAGAATAACATTTTGTTAGTAGGCTTCCTCCCTCATACCTTACATACATAGACAAAATAATCAGTCAGTACTTTTTTCAATAGTTCTGGAAAATGTGATGTGGTGTCATTATTTGTTTCTTTTAATGAAGTCCTATTTCACTTAATTGCTTGTACAAACCTTTGCAAGTTTCCTTTCAATGATTTATTTTAATGAAAATAATTTAGGGCCACAGTTGTTAACATATTGAGGTCGATTCTTGGCGTATGGCGTAGCTGATATACGAGCTTCCACCCCCTTCGTTGCCTGCGTATTTTTTTTATTTTTACCTATCTGGTGTGTTTTATTGAAATTCAATCGCTAGGTTATGCCTGAAAGAGTATCAAACATCTATCCATCTGTCCATCCATCCTTATAAAATACTAACTGGCACCCGCGGCTTCACCTGCGTGTTATCGAAAAAAATACCCTGTGTTATTCCAGACTATAATCTACCTTTGTGCCAAATTTTATCAAGTTCCGTACAGCCGTTTTGATGTGAAAGAGTAACACATATCCATACATCCATCCTCACAAACATTCGCTATAATATTAGTAGGATGGTAGGACATGTTTTATTATTTTGTGAAATGTTTTGAAAAAACAAAATGGCAGTGTTAGTTAATAACATCGTGTGTTCTAACACACGCTAATAAGTTGTTATTAAACCACGTTCAACAACACAGCTGAAGGTTTCATGTTTCTTCATAACATTTTCTTCGTCCATGTGGTATAAGCGATATGTACGAGAGAAGTTCTTACCGTCTGCGTCAGCAAGGTAGGTAAGCCAGTTTATCGCCGCTAAGCCTTTTCTAATGCACTTCTTAAGCTCTTAAACGGCAGCAGATTTGAATAGTCATCCGTATTATAGGGAACCTACTTTCGCAACTAGTAACACACACACAGCAGTATTATGTGCAAAGCCTCTAGACATGCTAATTAGAATTAGGATATTGAGTTACAAAAAGAAGAAAATTTGCATTTTTTTTGTTTTTGAAGTAACAAGATGGTTATTATCCTTTGCATAAATATTTTAGTAATTACCTTTAAGCACAAAACATACCGATTACTTACACTTATTAAAAGCTAACTGGCGGCTGCGGCTTTGCCCGAACCACCTTTTGTAATCTACCTTTTGTGTCAAATCACATCAAGACCCGTTCAGCCGTTTTGGCGTGAAAGAGTTACAAACATCCGTAGGTACATCCATCCATCCTCACAAACATTTGTATTTAAAATATTAGTACGATACATTTGAACATCAATACTGAATAAGCAACATTCAGAAGTTACGTTTATACTGCAACATGATGTAAACCATAATCCCAAACACGTCACGAGCAAAGCCATAGCTTAAAGTTAGTCTTATAATTGTTTCTGAGGTATCCCTACGACATTATTATTCAAAGTGTGTCGCGCACAAATCGCGGCCTTCTTAATTGCGAGCGTAATTTAATATTTTTCCAAAGGGTCATTATACGACCGCCCGCCCTGCCATCTGTTGGGACACTGATGACGTAATAAGTGCTTTGTGATGACACAAATATTTACTTATCTAAATGTATGAGATAAAATAGGGGATAAGTGGACACTTAGACGTTAGCCAGACGGCTTATGATTCATGTTTGATTTGAATCCGACAATAACCTTGTCACATTCCGAGTGAATACAAATATTTATACAGTTAACCTTAAATCTTTGTGTAAACTTTCTGGGTCTAGAAGCATATGTTTTCGCACAAAAGTTCCTAACGTTACGTATCTGAGTAAATATTTATAAAAACACGTTCTCAAAATGGATGACAAATTTCTAGGAGTCATTCTTACCAATGGAAAATTTCATTGAGTGTCTAGTAAATTACCTGTATTTTTTATAGATCAAATAACCCTAAGTTTAAGCAGACTTTAGCTCACTTAATCAGTTGTGTTCATTAACTTAATAAATCTGTTCTAAGAATACTGAAAATCTACCTTCTCTCCCTCATTAATTTATCTTTACATTATGAACTAGCACATCTCTGAGTTTTTTTATGTAATACGAGTACAAAACAAAGTTTAAAATTTACATACAACACTATTTATATACATATATCTATCATTCTTCCGATATCCAATTTCAACAACACTATAACATTCTCAGCCGATAAGTTGTAAACGTTCCAAAGGATCATAGAACCTTGTTATCCGTCGTAAAGGAGATCAGTTATGACGTCACACACAGTTGAACGCAATAACCCATCTTACTGGCACACTTTACCTACATTCTATGTCAAATATCGGTGAAACTTAGCCTTGGAGAAGACAGTTTTATAACGTAAATATTATTATTATTTTCTGTGAGAATATCAATGTAAAAAATTAACTTTCTCTTTCAAACAATTTACAAACATATTTTTTTACACCTACGCTGTTTCGCGTGGGGATATGTAGAAAGCACAATAGCTATGCCTTGCCTAGTCTACTCTAGTCTTTTACTTATCCTCTCTACATTACCGTGCTTTCTGCTTGTTTTCATAAATTAGGTATTCGTAGATCTTTCTTAGACAGTTTTAATTAAAGACATTCCAATATTCATTAGTGATAGTGATAGACGGGACAAGACAAATAAAATCGTGATCCAATACTTGTCACTAATTGGATTGAATAAACTAACAAATCGTTCTGTCTAGTGTCACACACACTCGTGTTAGTTAGCATTCGTGTATCACAGTTGAAAATATTTCAAATTTCCGCTTTGTAATTCTTTTAAATCGACGACACGGTTTCCGCAGTGGCTGAGAGATCGACTGCTGCGCTGCGTGTCGCGGTTTGATCCCCGCACGGAACATATTTTTGTATGACCTACAGATAGTTGTTTCGGGTCTGAATGTTTTTGTATGTGAGTTTAAATGATTGTAAACGCACCCATGATACAGGAGAAATTCCTAGTGTGGGGCAACGTTTTTTTAAATAAAAATATAAAGTCTCTTTGGTTTAAAATAATTTTAAATATCGTGATCAAGTAATAAACAGTTAAAATTTGTGCTTTCCACTCAGTAATAATTTCTGCCACATGAGTTCTAATCTACCAAGTACACCTAACTCTCCAGCAAACATGAAGTGAAAGCAGTGTTTTTTTTATTGTAAATGAGCTTTCTTGTCTTCAATCATGTCTAGAGACATAGACGAGATCACACACTACTTTGTCGTATATTTTATTTTTAACCGACGAAAAAAAGGAGGTTCGCATTCGACATACATAATTTTTTTTTATGTATGACCACTAATAACTTTTTACTGAGACCTCCGATTTGAAAAATTCTTTTTTGTATATAACATTAAGTTTTCCAAATTTAGGGAAGGTTTAAAAGCTATGTATCCATATCAATAATTGTTACAAATACACAAAAAAGTAGGCAGATAGGCCTTTTTTTCCTGATTCCGATTATGTAAGTATATAACTCGATTTCGGTAAAAATGGTAGATGTGCCCTTCTTTCTTAAGACGGCGGAATTAGTCATGGGCACGTATTGATTCAATGCAAGCCATAGAATGAAAATTTGAAAAAGATGTTTTTTTTTAAATAGCTCTTAATTTTCTGTATTTATTTTTTTCTTACTACAATCACTTTTCCTATTAGTAAACTCAAGACTATCATCAAGTATTTCAAAATAATTTCTAGTACACTTCGATTATTACTTATGTTTCACATCTATTCAAAACGTATTTCGTATAAGTTTCACAGCCCACAATGGTTTAACAAAGTCTTGCACTTCAAGACACCGCCAACTTGCAAGTTGAGCGAAGTCTTACAGTCTTGCAACAACTTGCAACAATATGTATGGTTATATCTTACACAAGTGCTGTAATGGGAACAAATGTAACGATATGTTACAGACATTTTCGTGTACTTGGCATTTTGATTAGCAAATCATCACGCCTGTACTCGCGAAGGGCTTAGACAGAGGTATACCTAGCAGTACACCCACAGGTCGTTAGTTATGTTTAAGCCCCACTTAATAAGGGGCAGCCAATAGACTTCAACCGGTCACAAGTCTAGGCTCCATGGTAAAACCCAATAACACAATATCTGACTCAGGAATCGAACCCAGAACTTCATATTCAACAGTCGTGCTTAGGACCATCGAACCAATTGAATATATATATATTGAATATATATTGTACTGAAAATAAAATTTTAATTTACCTGGAAGAGATACCTATATCGTTGATCTTCCCAACTGCTCGGACTAGGTGTTCGTCCAAGTGAACATCAATAGGGATTGTAGGTACTCGGCCGTGAATCAATCACACGACCTCTGTATCACTCCAATGGACCACAATGACGTACATATTGGGCTAGGTCCCAAATCAAAATGATATTAGTGCGGAATTGAACCAATACATAGAAATTGAATAAACTCAACGTTACGTCCCTATAGCAGATAGGGATGTAACTTGAGTTTACTGTACCACTTCGAAGTTTAATAGTACTTGTAGATTCTCTCCAAATACTACTACAGTGCTAATACTATGTAATTGTGCAACATTGTTGTCTTATGTCAAGTTTTGTCACCACTCCGCCGTTTACTGTAATTCAGTACAACTTCTGACCTACAGTTTATAGCGGTCAGTGATCTGAAAGAGTAAATCACTGTTGCAAACTCTAAAATGAAAGCAACTTGAGAATCTAATCTAATCATCGAAGAATTCATGATTCAAGAGATTTAGATTTCTATTGTAAATAGTTAAATATTTAATTAAAATTAGAGATTAATTTAATCACTTACCTCGTTAAAGTACACGCACATCGATGCAAACCAATTAGTTATTCAAGACAATTGACGCTACACACAATACGTTCGGCTAGAGTGGACTAAGAAAGGGCGCCAACTTTCGCGCATGCGCCCAGCAAAAACAGACCAAAAGACCTCCAGTCACGCGGAGCCAGTCTTCGCGGAGGCGTCGTATAGAACGGACGTCGCTCGAACTGATAAAAATTACATCTCGCGAGTGTTGAGACTTATAATGATTCGGTTGGTGGTTCGGGGTTTAGTTAGGTAGTAGCGTGCGATGCGCGGTTTGCGCGATGTTGACTTACGTGGTCGTGGTACTGACAGTGTTGGACGTCTGTGTGCCGCTGTACCATCACCAGTTCGCGGTGTTCGTCCCCGCTGGCCCGGAGAGGGCCCACGAACTGGCGCATAGACATGGCTTCATTAATCACGGAGAGGTAAGTGTGGATGGGATGCTGCGGACAAGTGATCTATCTTGCGTTGTTTTTCTTTCATTTCTGCGAGGACCAAGAAAAAGCTTATTGTACGGACGTTATTAATGAACTGTTTGGAGTAGGGATTATGCTTTCATTTCTTATGAGAAGCGTTTTATGGTTGGGTTTTAATTTGAGAAAATTACGTCAGGAATTATTTGAAGGTTGAAAAACTATAAGTTCCTAGATCACGTTTTGCCGTGCTTCGGAGTACATTATCATTTATTTACTTCCCTTCGTGTTCATAAACGGTTCTAGCAGAATTTCAAGTAGTTATAATACTAGACTTGGCAGTACAGTTTAGATTTAAAGTCTAGATAAAATGAAATAGCTTTAGCGCATTGCCTGAAACACGAAGGATAAGGAAATCCTCTTAATGTGCTGGATTTAAGTAGCGTTATACGATACCTCTCAATTTCGTATTCCTGAAGAGATGTTTTTCTAAGTTCCTAATGTATTTTCACCTACAAAAACGTTCGATATAACTGAGTCCTAGGTGTGAACTATGAACAACCTACATAAATGCTAATACTTTGTGCTGGCTCATTTAATTGTTAATTTCGCAACACTGAAATATTCATTGACTTTTGTTATGGATTGGTGTGGCAACAAATAATAGCTGTATGGCCAAAAGTTTATTATTTTATTCATGCACATAAATTACGTCGTTAGATCAGACTTTTAGTGAACCAAAACAGCAATTTTCGGCAAAACAATGACGATGATCGCCAATTTTTTTCGAAATTTAGATAGAAACGTAGGTAACGATTATTTTCTAGTTCTCCGTTTTGATGTTTATGTCCTACTTCCTTTACGGTATTCATAAATTCGCTTATGTAATACGTATTTCCTTGGAAAAGTTTTAATGGAAAAATGTTTCTTTATTTGCTGTATATTTAGTAGTAGACGAAGAAAACGGTTTTACATTGGTAATAATTATACAATACTGGCAATGGGTAGTAACTTTACTGTGTCTTATTGCTATTTCGTAACAGATTATAAGTACTGTAGTGTGTGGAGAACTGTACGTAATTAAAAGCTCATAAATTACTTTAAGACTATATTTGAATTCATAGTTTCAGCAATAAATGTCGCACAATAATCGAAAAACAAGGCTAAGCCCTTCTATTCCTTTTAAATCTTTATTTAAAAACTTGAGAATTGGAATGTCTATGCAAACTAGCCTGAATTATCACAGGTTTGATCAATGTATCAGACCTCTACAGTACCTACATAGAATTTTAGATTCGTGTTAAAATTAGAGCTAGTAAAAAGTGCATAGGAATGCAAACCGAAAAAAATCAACAATCATTCATGTTTGTGTGAAAATAATTTTCATACAAGCCGTTGCTGCTATTTTGAAAAGCTAGAAAATGTTTAAGACATCTTTACTAATACAATATAATACGAAAGTTTTGTTACATTTAAACTTTCAAGGCAACGAAGCGGCCCTTTGAGGAAAACAGAACTTTAGTAAATGTGTCGGATAAAAATAGAGGGATTTGGGTCTTATGTGGTTAGTTACAGCCTCTCAGGATAAAACATGGCACAAAAGGTTTAATATAGTTTTGAAAAAGGTTAGGAAGATAAGGCTCTTTTGTATGAAAATCATAATTATTAGACTGGGTTTATGTCTCATACGGGGACATGCTACTAAACTTTGGACCCATCTGGCTCATCCTTTATCGGAACAAGCTGACATTTTATGCAATTTAGCAGATTTTCTTTCCAAAATTGTTGATTTTATGTTTTAGTTTTACTATTCATTTTTCATTGAGTGACATTATGAATCAGCGAAAAAGTAATCTAAATAAAGAATAACGTACTAAAGTTTAACAATAATAATTGTTGAGTAATAAAATTAAATACCGGTTAGTTAAAATCTGTTATTACTCTAGGTTCAAAAAGAAAACGACCGAACAACGAAACGGTTAAAGTAGTCTACTTTAACCTGATCCTTGAATCATGATTACAGATATTGATACGTCAATCCGAATTGATTGATAAGTTGCAAAACATCGTTAAAATTTATCAAAATATGATGTGCAAAATAAAATTATAAATATTCGTTTTGTTTTCTGTGTATTCAATAATTACATTAAACCTGCACATACATAATCATTATTCGCCTGTCCTTATCCCATGTCGGCGCTGCATATTTTCTTTTAAACACATCTCTATTACTCGTCTTATCGCCTACACCTCTGTTGAAACCTTTGAGGATTATAGTCGTGAATGCTGTGTTATTATCTGCATCCTTACTATCCTTAATAATATTTTTAAAGCGAAAGTGAGTTTGTTACGTCTTCACGCCTAAATGGCCTAATTGATTTTGATGAATTTTGGTACAGAGATAGTAATTTTTAAATTAGAAAAGGGGGAGAAAAGGGGAGAGAAAAATATTTTCTTTTGGTTCATAAAGCAGGTTAAAGTTAGCGTTAGCCCATAGTAATTATGCCACGTGGACAAAGTCGCGGGCAGAAGCTAGTACTTCATAAAATGATTAAGTAAGACATCTATTACATTTTAATAAAAAGCAGAACATCTAAAGATTGCAAGCAAAACTTATAAAAAGTACCTATAAAAATACCTACAAACAATATAGTTACTGAACAAGACATAATGTCATCTAATATTGCAACTAAATAGAGATCAATTCAAATATGCGTAGACGAAGTGATCAAAGAGTAAATAATGATATAATCACAGCTATAACGCCGCGTCACGGTTAGGTAAGCAAAATAAACATCACGCCGTGGAATTCAGTTTAGGCGGTAATATTGTTCCAGAAGATATTCGGGCTTAGAATATTATTGGAGAGTAACAAATATGATAGCTTAAAGTTATACATACGTTTATATTTGTATAGCAAAAGAAGTTATATTTTCGGTCAACTAATCCTTGTACCGAAAAATAATGAATACTAATAAAAAAAAAAAAACAAAACGCCTAAAATTGAATGAAGACATTTTCGAGATCATATAAATTGATGCATTATATTATATCTTTGTTATAATTTCTTTATAATGACAAGGTATTTGTATAATCTCAACATGAATGATCTTAATACGATTTTGTAAAAATATTATAATTTAAAAGAGTGTCCATGGAGTTTCTTGCCCATTCTTCTCCATAGAGATCAACGCTTTGGAATGGGCAACTACAGTACTTTCACAAGTTATTATGCCTTGTGACCGGGACTGTAGATTCATTTTGTTCCTTGACATTCAAAAGTGCCTGTAATGGTCTAATTGAAATAAATGATTTGATTTGATTTGGTGCAAACAGACCCTTTTCGAACTGCTCCACCAAGTATTTTTAATTACAAACATCAAACAGAAGTATATACTGCAAATTGCTGGAAAACTACTTTTTTCCCGTTTACAGTCACCTGTTACGGTAGGGCTCAATACCTACGTAAATGCTTGCTGATAGATGTGTTTTACAATACAGGGGTTGTAGAGTTTATTAGAGTAAAGTACAATGAATGTACTATCTATCAAATTGAATTTTTAAAAAAACTTTTTAAACGTTATTTCATAAAGTTTATTTTTTTTTAATTAGAAGGTTCTGAAACAAAAACATGATAGCAATACGTGGTGGACGAGTGCAATTTGGCTTTTTTTAGAGGTTTTTTGCACCCGCTGTGTCAGTAATTTTTTTTTACATATTTTTTCCTTTGCATCACCTACTACTACACGATATACTACAACTACAGTTTTTAAAAAAATACACAGCGAACGAAGAACGTAATTTGTACATAGCACAAATAACGTTATTTTAAGCAAGTAAGGCTCGTCCTCTTTTTACTAGCCATTTAAATATGTGAACCGAGTAATTTAGCGCTTTCATATCGTATTCTGGGCTAATTTTATTTAAACTTTGTTTCGGAGTTTTCGTGCGATTTTGTTAGTTAACCGTCTGTAAATGAAAGGCATAACTCTGATGCTTTTGACTACGAAATGGAATATTTTAGTAACAAACTCACGTAAAGGCTGTATAGTAAATTCCTTCGCTATCGAAAGACGAGAATACCTCCTACTTAAACAGTAGTAGGTTGTATTCTTGTGTTTATGGTAGAACGTTTTTTTTTAACTTTCGAACTAATTTTGTTTTGTTAGTAGACACACCTGTTTGATACTGCTATAATGTGCCTATTGTTTCTTGTATAACGTTTCTTTCTTATCTGTTAAACTGTTGTTTTCCTTTTTGTATTGTCAGTAAAATATTTGGATTGGCCTCTATAGGCTATAAGTAACTATGTGCTTACGTCAGACAAATATTGATACATCAGCCTTATGTTTTCGTTTCATGTATTTTCTTAGTTTGGCCGATATTCTGTGTAACTATATTTTACAGATTGCTATCTGTTCTGGCAAATCATGTGGGTAGATGAGGAAAACCGGTACCTTAATACGATGGTCCTAATGAATAGGATAATAACTTGTCAATACTTAGGGCGGTACCTAAACCCGTCTGTATAGATGACACGTGAATAGAAAGAACTACGTAATTACTACGTTTATATAATGGTTCTTATGGGTATTATTTATTCCAGTATAGGTACATATTTCATAGTGAATCTCTAAATAAATATATCCAGTAAATACACCAATTATGCGGCATTAAACATTGAACTCTATTGAGAAAATGACAACGCTCAGGCACTGAAAACCAGAAGCTTCGTTTGCAAGTGATACCATAATCCGTTCTAATTTCGAATGCCGTTTTAAGCTGCGGCTTAAAAAAAGAAAATGACGGTAAAAATCTTAAAGACAAATGACGACATTCGTCCAAAAGGGAGAGGCGAGAGATGATCTTTTCGTGACGTAATCAATTGTTACAGGGGCCTCAAGATAGAGGATTAATGAGAGGATAAATCCCACGATTTATTTTTGGGGTCACCATATTTTTCGTGAAAGAAATGGTTCGCAGCGGTATTTTTAAGTCGCCGGAAATTAATATTTCCGAGCGTCCCGGCTTAATTTTATATTTTTTAAAAGAAATTAGATTTATCCGAAAGTATTTGCGTGTTACGTTTTTGTCTCATGGGTAAGTGACGTGAATTTTAAATTAGGTTTTAGGAGAAAATCCGGGAATCTAATATTATGAAGCTTTTTAATACAACGGTTCTTAGAAAGTAAGGTTAACAAAGCTGTTAATCCTTACTATAATATTGTAAACGCAAAAGTGAGTTTGTTTGTTTGTTACGCCTAAATGGCGGAACCGATTTTGATGAATTTTGGTACGGAGATTGTTGGAACCACAGAGACGGACATGAACTAAATGAGATAAGAGGGAGAAGTTGGGAAGAAAAGGAGAGAGAAAGATATATATTTTTTGATAAACACGCGGGTTCAAGTTAGCGAAGTCGCGGGCGGAAGCTAGTACAATATAAATTAACAATTAAACCATTCTGTTTAAGTCGATAGTTAACTCTTACATTATTAATTGTTATGATAATATTAATTAAGAACTTAAATTTTTAAAGATTTTTAATTACTTCCTTAAGAAAATTCTTTTTCGAGAACGTATTTTTTCCGCCAAGGATAAACAAATACGTTGGTTTGAAGGTTAAGTATGATGTTACAGGCACGTGCAAGAGCACATTTCAAAAGAATTCGCATATATGAGCAGTCAACCTTTCATAGTTTACTCAAAGACAGAAACATTTTTTTTAAGAAAACGTGGCCCCTCACTAGGAATTTCCCCTGTATCGTGGGTGCGTTCAAAAACATTTAAACTCACAAACAGCCAGACCCGGAACAACGATCTGTATGTCTTACAAATATTTCCGTGTCCGTCCCGTGCGGGGATCGAACCCGCGACACGCAGCGCGGCAGTCGATCGCAGAGCCACTGCGCCAACCGTGTCATCGTGTTGCAAATCAAAGAGTTAAGTTTATTAAAATTTTGCTGAAGATTAGTACTTTCTGAATTTCAAGTAAATATATACGACAGTCTCCCAAAACGAATGATAGAATAGAAATGACTTTTAAAATTGTCATTAAATAACTCTTTACTTGCGAATAACATCGTCCCACACAAAATATAGCTTATATATAGGAACAAGCAAACCAACATATTTGATCTGATGATATCACTACTGAGAATATTACGATCTATATAATATACATACGAGTAAATAAATCTCTCTATAGATATTGTTTACGTTCAAAGGGTTATTGATACAACAGATAACTATAATATTAGATCATACGTATGTGTTTGTACATGGTCAATCAGATCTCACCATGGTAGTAGATTCATAACCTTCCTTGCTGTTTACAGATTGGGAGGGGGGAGGGATGTCAGACTTATCTATTAAAACCCACCCATTTTCCGTATTTAACCTTTATGTTCTGGGGCCGCGGTATCTCTTAGAACAACCCACAAGCCAGGCAAGCCCCTCTACTTTGCTGACATCTTTTTGAGGCCCGTGTGGAACACGAACGCGCCGTTGACACGGCTAACATTAAGCCTGTAATCCAATGGGTAAGGTGAAGATGCATCAAATAGTATACCCCCAATACGACAGTATGTTTATGGTTTTGTCTCGTTAGATCTGTTGGGAATAAATAACAGACTCCGTAGCTGTTACGTAGAAACTTCTGGTGAAAAACCCAGGAACTCTTCGCTCGACCTGGGAATCGAAACTAAGACCTCATGCTCCGCAGTTTCACTATACGCTAAAGAGACATGCATAAAACAAGCTAGTGGCCACATCTTACTGAGTTTCAGTTACAAAAAAAATCGTAAATTGCGTACGCACACAATGTACCATCACGCCTGCGTACTCACTCACACACCCACGCCTATACCCATACCCATACCCACACCCAAGCCCATACCCACAACCACACACACTAATTTACCACGGCCATACCCACACCCACACCCACGATCATACCCACACCTACACCCATACCCACACCCACGCCCATACCCCCACACCCACAACCACACTCACACCCGCACCCACGACCATACCCACATTCACAAGCATACCCACACCCACGTTCACATCCACACCCATGCCCACACCTACGACCATACCCACACCCACACCGACGCCCACACTTTATTGTTGCGATATGAGTTCTACGTAATTATAGTTGGCTCTATCTGTTTGCCTTAAATCACAAATCTATACTCTGGGCAGCTAATTAGAATTTCTGAAGAATATTCCAAAGGAAAGAACTCAATAATAGTATTTTTAACCAGGAAACTAATAGTACTGAACGGGAAGCATTCACACTTACACAAGCGACTACTACTGCACTGCGGGTTTGATTCCCAATAGAAATCTTTGTATGGCCTAACGGTAGTTGCTCTGGGTCTGGTTGCTTGTGTGTGTGAGTTAAAAGGTTTGTAAACACACTAACGACAGGGAAAAATTAATTAGTATAGTAGAGATTTTTAAAAAAATGCAAACAAGGCCATCAATTACTCATCTCTCGTTAATTTTTTCTCACATTACAAATGATGGCATTATACTCAGGTATTCGGTAGACACTGGCATTTTTGCACATGGGAAATCGTCAAATAACTTCCCCCCTGGGCGGAGCCCCTCCGCTCCGCCCAGGGGGGAAGTTATTTGACGATTTCAGTGTCAGATTATTACGAACTAAAACCCACACATATCCGGGACCGCAGTACCTCTTTCAAATAACAACCAACCCCGGCAAGTGGTGGCCTTGCCAGGCCCCTCTGCTTTGCAACAAGAACGCGCTATCGACACGGCCTGTCGTCACTACGGACAGACGGTGAGCTACCCTTTCCTTACCGTCCCCAGGAGTCTATGGTGGAATAAATACCCTTACCATTATATCCAAGTTGATCGCAACAACAAAACTACCTACCCGGTTAGGAACAAGGATATAATCCCAATTCATATCTAGCCTAATGAGGTACTTCCCAAACTGCTGATGAAGCTAACTGTTGCCTTCAAGACCTAGATTTTAACGTTCCTATGTTGTTTCTCCTTCATCGTAATATAATAACAATGTTTTCGACTTAGTAGGTTTGTTGTAAAAAGTAACGTTGTGTCGTAACCTTTTTTTCTATCTTTCATGAATTTCTTATTTATAAACCGAGTTTTAGATGTGATTTTTAGAGAAGGTACTGTCTTGATTTTTTGCTTCTTCATTATTTCCCTAGAGAGGAGTTCAGTAAAAGGTGATTAAAGTAAATTAGAGTTGAAGTCAAATAAACGAAGCTAACGTAGGTAGTACGGAGACACAGTGGGGTGGTAAGCAGGATTAGTCGAGGTTTGACTTAAATTACGTATTCATAAAAACTAATGATGGTTAACTGTCAGATTAGATATACGGTATACGTACATGTCATTCAAAACATTATGGTTACTACATAATTGTGCAAGAAGCGGGCCAATAAAACATCGAGTATGACTCGAGCCCCGATCCTTCGTTCGCCAGTCCTCCTCGTAACCGTCAAACTATTCCGAGATATAAAGTTGAACCTCTTACTTATAAACGCATGAACGATTTCTTATAGGATGGTGTACCCTAGCGATAGATCAAACGGTAGGGGAAAGGAGATTAGAGTAAACAGATGTTTGTTCCCAAAGGGAGTTAAACCTTTTAACATAACTACTGTGATCTCTAAACTATACTGGAACATACATTATAAACGAGTATGTGGCTTAGATGTACAGTCTCTGTCTTTGACACGGTTGGCGCAGTGGCTGAGCGATTGAGTGCTGCGCTGCGTGTCGCGGGTTCGATTCCCGCACGGAATATTTGTTTGACCTGCAGATAGTTGTTTCGGATCTGACTGTTTGTGTATGTCAGTTTAAATATTTGTGAACGCACAACGATCCAGAAGAAATGCATAGTGTGAGGCAAGGTTTAAAAAAAGATTCCCCTATCTGGGCGGAACCAGGGGGAGTTTCAGAATTTTACTAAACCCACCCATGTTCTTTTGCCCTTTATGTTTTGGGGCCGCGGTATTTCTTTTGAACAGCCCACAACCCCGGTTATTATAACCCTTTGCCTACAAAGTAGAACAGAAAAATTAAACAGTAACTACACTAAGGAGTCGCTATACCTAGGTATAAACTACGATAAACCTTCACTAATTCTCTTAACCTACTTTACGAAACTCAATCCGTAATGTTCAAAACTCGACTTTGTTTCAAGAAACGAGAGTTGAATATCGAGTGCAAACGACAATTATATTTTTACTACTTGAAAGTGGGGAAAGTACTATATTCTTATCTCTTGTTCTCTAAGGCATTGCTGAAGTTTGCTGAAAGCTTTGTTTAAGACAGTGTAGGTAAGTCGGTTTTACAGTGTAAAACAACATTTTAATCTAGTTATCCGAGCGTACAGTCAACGTCACGACGTCATTTCCCAACTTAAATGCAACTGGGGTAAGCAATTGATGCAGCCCACTGTACCTGTGTTCAAAATGTGGTTTAATAACAAGTTTTAAACTGGAAAGAAATAAAGCAACTGAATAATTGTATCATTTTCCGTTATTATTTACTTGCTAACATTCTTAAATTTTCACTTATTCTGGCACTTCTTATATTTCAAATGATGATTGATTACATAAGATAATATTGATTCTTATTATATTTTTTTTTGTAATAACACATAACATTACATCATACCTTTTAACTCCGAAGGGTAAGGCAGAGGTGTACCTAAAAGAACATTCTCATGTAATAGGGGGCGAGCCTATTGCCATCAACCGGGCTCAAATCTAGACTCCGTAGCTAATACTGAGAAATTCCTTATAGGGAAAACCCAGAAACACTTTGCCCGACCCGGGATTTGGCTATTACATAGGAATTAAAAACATAATGACAAAATATGGGTGTACTATATGTATCCACCCAACAGATATTATAGGCGTGAAGCTATTGTTGTTCCGGGGTTGCGGGTAGTTCGAAAGAGATACCGCGGCCCTGGAACGTCTAAAACCCCACCCATATTCCTTCTATTGCCCAGAAGAAATATGGGTGGGTTTTAGACAGTACATGTCTGCCCTTCCTCCCCGCTCCACCCAGAGCGAGGAAAGTTATTTGATAATATCCCACCCGCAAAAAAAACTACGTTATGTCTGTATGAACTAAACAAACAGAAACAAGGCTTTTTTATGTGTTGACTATTGTCTCTACAAGTAAACAAAGCGATATTTTTATTACAGACAAACATTATCCTTAAGAACACGAATCCGATTTCGTTCTTCCTTCAGCAAACAGTAGATAATTTTATTCTATCTAACATCTGCAGCATCTTAAAACACGATCTTCACGATCTTGATTTTGTACTTTCTTATCGAAGTTCATGCTGCAGGTAGCTCGGATGCACCTGTTCGCATGGAGCCATCGATAGGAATCTGTAAACTGAACTACTTTGTGAGTCGACTTCAAGAACTTGGATACGATTTTAATCTTTTACGTTATTCAGAACCCTTTGGTTAGGGGAGGATTACATTTTTCAGTAAGCGGGTAATTATAGAATATGGTATTTGGGTAATGTGACCGTGACCGCGTTTTTTTGTTTATCGATCGTGTTTTTGGGTTGTTTGGTCTAGGTTGTGAACTTTACAACGCCTAATTACCGAATCTACTCTATATACGTGGTGTCAATGTGAATTACATCAGCCTAATATATGTACAATACAGTCGGTTGGTATTTATTTTGCGACAAGACCTCCACAATATTCCAAAACCACTGTAACTCTTTAAAGATAGAATCAACAGTAACGACCACGTGAAGCGCTAAGACAATAAAGCTCAACTAAGTTCTAGAGAATCAATTCAACTGTCTTGGATCCCGCAACAAAATCAATCAAAAAAGAATAGCGGAGGAGCAAGAAAAACATCATGTTTAACGAAAATAAAATAATCTCTTAATACAGTTTTTCAATTTTCCTAAATGTACAAATTAAGCATGCAAATACACCTCGACTCTTGACAATTCTCTACGTAAAAATACTCAAGCTTTCCGATTTAAATTCTACGATTCACTTCGCATAGACTAGCTCCCTCGAGCCCTGCTTTCTTAGACCCCACAAAAGAATTTAATTATGTAGGTGAAGCGAGGTAAAGTCTAACATCGCAAATAAAGCCAGAATTTCGGTAGGTACATATTTATTAGGTAGGTACTCTACCGTGGTTTATCTCTAAAACAACGAGAATAGAATACTAATGCTTTGTGCTCGAAATGTAATCATTTTTTGCAAGTTAACGACGAATACTAAATTAGGTTTGACTTTGTTAAGATTTAAATTAAATTAGATTAAGAGATTTTATTCTGGAAGCGATTCTGAATTGCCTTATTTTTTGGGCTGAATTAGATTTCTTTTTATTTAATAACGTCTTTCCGAACCTTCTAAACATTATTTTACAGTAAAGCAATTTGAAGTTTTATTTCAAAAATCGTGAATAGATACTTTATTGTTTTGATAAGACACTAATGAACTCTCAAGATGAAGTCACAACCTTGCACGTAATGATAAAATCTTACATTCAAGATCTAAAAGTCATTAATTCAAACGTGGCTATGGTCAGAACTTTTTGTACGTCATTTACACAAAACAGTCTTTTAAAAGCCAACGCTTCGCTATTTCAAGCTTATAGAACAATCCCCAAAATAACAAATTCACATTCCATAATAAACCGTCATAAGAAATATAATATTTAGTTACACAGCGAGCAATATGAGAAGATTCAAAGAGATAAACTTACAAGATCGACTAACACAACCCTTTACTTAATGAAGTCTTATGACACCCTCCCTCCCATTCACAAAACACCGGGGAATACCACACATCCCTTCTCATCAGTCATAAAAATAAACATATTAATATTTCGAGGTCAGTTCATATTTGTGCCCCGACCTACTACGTTGTGCGTCCTGTCTGCTGAACACGGGGTCCGTAGTTCGATTCCGGGCAGCAAAAAGTGTTACTGAGTTGAGTTTTTCGGCAAAGCTGCGGGCAAAAGCTAGTTTATTATATTTGTGCCTCTAAACGCGGTCATCGGTTGAACAACCCTTCCTTGTTACACACAAGGCCTAAGTGAGGTAAAACCTGAAAGTAATGAAACATAAACGTTTTGGTTCCGTATCAAGGCATTGCGTTAAGGGTTAACACGAGTTCTATAGTATATTTTTCCGGTTAATTTCAGTCAGAGATTTGAATCGGTGGTGTTTATTTTATTTTAACGTTGGGGTAAACAAAAGCTTAGTCGGTTATTACGGAACTATTAAGAATATTTTAGCTTGTAACTCAAGTTTATTAGAAGCGAGAACGCGTTGTAATTGGTGGTCGCTTAATCGCCTTGACGAGCCACTTAAATTATGGGTTTCCTTAAAACAAAGTTTAGTGGCCAAATTGGTGCAGTGGTTTTAGTGGTTTTGGCATTCAATGGTGCGGATCGTATGTAAGATGTCTGGATGAAACAAACATTGTTTAGGTGTCTCTACTTTTGTGTTGGTTATCTTACAATATATTAATCCGCTACCTCTAAAAACCTTGAACGTACAATGGATAATGGTTTAAGGAAATCAAATAGAAAACAGAGCAGTCAGACTAACGCTAAGCACTCTCCGGAGAGTTTCTTCACGAACTAGTAATTACATTTTTTCTCACCCCATTCACGTAACATACAAACTTATGTACTACAAAACTTACTCCATTCCAAAAAAGTTAAATAAGATTGTGTATAATTAATCAGTACACCACGAAATGGCTACACAACATGTAGGTACCTAACGCCACCAAGATTACATCCATACAAAATGCCCGAAATCACGGACTGTCGGGAAGAAAAGTTTTTCTCCATCGCTCCCAACTTTGTGAGTGTCGAAGTACTTTCAGTTACAAAAGTTTTTGCTACACACTTTATCCGGACAACTGCTGACGTATAGCTATGAAAGGAATTATTATTAGGGAGTATTAGGTCTTGGGGGCCACCTGTTTTTCGGGTTATGTAAAAGATTTTGAACTTAATACCGTAGTACTGGTAATTTATAAGATTTACAGGTATAACGTTAGAATAGAAATTCAATAATTTTATTTATTCAGTTAAGAAAGACCTCTATAATAAACAGGACCGTCCTAACGTCAATATTTGAAATCACAAATCTGTCTTCCTTTAGTGCTTTAAACGCAACGCTGTTATTTAAACAGATGCCCACGAACGTGTTTCCTGCGTTCCACAGAGTATTACGACGCTGATCGTCTGTCAATCACCAATAGAGTTGGCCCTGCAGCGCTGCTTACGTCACACATGTGTGTTGTTTGTGCCCGGGGTAGAATTTACGCCCGGAATACAGGATTACATAACACACCGATTTTCGGCCAGTGTTTCCCCGGATTAAACGCTGAAGGTAAACATTTTCGAAGGTCTTCGTTCTATGGTGTTTTAGGCGTCTGGGTAATTAATGTTCGTGTATGTGTAATAAAAATAACAACAGGGTATTAGCGTACCCAGTGTTTATTTATGTCTTTATTTTTGGATTCGCAATTTCGGATACTTTTGTTGAGTTACAAAGGCACTCGCGCCAACTTATTATTATTAGTTGAGCCCCGTAATTCTAAAATTAATATATATTTTTTTTATGAAAATAAAAGTAAGTATCCAAAGGCAAAAGGAATGTGGATGTTTTTGTTTTCCATCCGAAAAAAAAACCGACCAAGCGGGATTCGGACTCTTGCGCTCGTATATTTAGACTGCGTAGACTTAGAGCATTTTTTTTCACAGCTCTAAAAGACCACAGGCTTAAGTATATGGTTCTAATTTCAGACAGGCCGACAACAAAGTGATCCAATAAGGGTTCCGTTTTTTCTTTTTAAGGTACGGATCCCTAGAAGGGTCAAAGTGACATCTTGTGCATTTGTAACTCTGACTATAACCTTGTTTTTTATAAACATAGGAAATTTATCGCAATAATTACCACGCGATAAGAAAAGCTAAAAAGTCACTACCAAACCCTTATGATACAAAGCATGAAACCTACCAGTTCTTACACAGTTCAAGGTTACCAACATCAAAAAAATATATCGATAGCAATAACATCACTAAAACCTACGATTTATCAATCACCATCCAATCTCATGTCCCACCGTCAAAAATAGGGGAAGCAAGGAAAAAGGAGTTTATCACATGGTGAAAGGAAGCCAAACAAAAGCAAAATAAATTATCCTCCTGACTTGGGTACCGGAGGGATCATGTCGGCATCACAATCCATCAATTAACTGCCTATCAAACGTCGATGGGGAACGATGTCCTTTTTATATGTATTTTAGTTGTTTATTTGTCAAAGGAAATTGGCGGAAATTTGCCACTGACAACGATAAAAATGTTATGTTATTAAAAAGGAATTTGCTTTGAAATGATATAAATGAAGCAATTAAATATCAGGCACTAGTGTGGAAAACAGATTTCATTAACACGTACCCCAAAGTATTAAATTATGCGCATTGTTTACTTCCACTAAAGACTTTACTGTTGTCTGACCTCTACCCAACAAGCTGGCAACAAAATAACACTCAGAAATTCTATTTGGCACCTACAGAACTATCAAAAAGTAATCATAGAATAGCGAGCTCAAAAACATTGCTAGCAAAGTCGCGACGAAATCAAGAAATAAAACGAGGTCCTTACAAAAATTCGTCATAACACCGGCGCGCACTTCCCGAATTCATTACTGGGTACGCTCATTTGCTCTAAATGTGAAAAGAATGCAAATCGCTAAGGGAAAAATTGCCGACCTCCAAACGTTTAGAAGTTTCCCCGCATCGAACTGTAGTTACAATGGTCGGCCAACAGATGGCGTTAGAAGTTGCGAGGTTATTTCTCAAGTACTGTTTGTTTTCGGTTTCTGTTTTAATTTTATTTTTATTGGTATCTTGGCCTTGTATCCAGTTTGTGGAAACGTTTGATGCTGAGCTAAGTTGTAATGAGTTTTGTGAAGAATATTGCAAGACTTTTAAACAGAATTTATTGGTTTTAGACCAAGTTGCTAGGTTAGTGATGTCCTTAAACTTTGACAATTACCTGTTACATTCTTAATTTTAGGAAGATTTGATGTTAATAGCATTTCATTTAGTTACTTAATTTATTCGTATAATTAACAAGAGGCTTATTTTCAGATTTATTTCCTTGGGGAACAGTCTTAAATGTCAGCCTATCTGGATCCAGCGGATTAAGGTTTAAGGACGAATCAAAATTAATACCTACTGGATTAAAAGCAATCCGACTAATTTTTTTTTACCTAAATACCAAAAGTTAGGACCCAAGAAAACATTGCATTATAGCTTATTTTACGAATAATTCATTCACTTCATTGTTATTCACGATGAATTTAAAATTAGAACACGAGAACGGTTCGAATGAAAATGGTGGTTATTGCTTTACTAATAAAGTGAATAATACAGCCAATGGCCAACAGCCTCGAGAAATGACTGAGAAGCTCTACGCTACCTCTTCAGACAGCTGGATTAAGGGTTTTAGAAAGCGGTATTTCTAGACACCGTTAGGAAGTTCCTCTCTCTGAAGCCCTCACCAGTAGCTTGGACCCTGTTCCTGATACCGTCGGGCTACTATTTTTTTATGTGTTTTGAAAAAAAAATATAATAAAATGCATCATATTTTTTTGCAATATATATATTTATATTAATTTAAATAGTACATAACCTTAAACTAAGTTTTGGTGCTGCACTCATCTAGTATGTTAGTGTGTCCTAATTGTACTTTTTATTTGTAAGTAGCTACATATACTATTAAACTTAATCTTATTCAATTTTGAATTATTTCGTCTACAAGAACCCCTTTGCAGGCCTCCTTCAAAGATGTCCAGTTTTCTCTAGACTGTGTTGTTTTCATCTAGTTAATTCCGACAATATTTTTCTATTCATCTTCTCACCGAGCACAGGGTCGCCCCTTCTTGCGGGCCCATTTCCCTAGTGGCCCACCGCCCAGTTATGGCGTTACCTTTTTCGTCCACCTTAGATTTTGTAGATGCGCAACACGCCCGGCCCATTTTGCATTTTAATGTTAGAGCTTGCCCGTCTACTGATTTTGTGAATTTTCTCTTTTTAGGGTTCCGTAGTCAACTAGGAACCCTTATAGTTTCGCCATGTCTGTCTGTCCGTCCGTCCGTCCGTCCGTCCGTCCGTCCTCGCTTAATCTCTGTGACCGTTAGCACTAGAAAGCTGAAATTTGGTACCAATATGTATATCAATCACGCCGACAAAGTGGTAAAATAAAAATTTGAAAAAAATGTTTTATTAGGGTAGCCACCCTATATGTAAAGTGGGAAGTGTTTTATTTTTTAATTTCAACCCTAACGTGTGATATATTGTTGGAAAGGTATTTAAAAATGAATAGGGGTTTACTAAGATCATTTTTTGATAATGTCATTAATTTCGGAAATAATCGCTCCAAAAGTAAAAAACAATGTGTCCCCCCCCCCTCTAACTTTTGAACCATAAGTTTAGAAAATATGAAAAAAATCTGAAATGTAGAACTTTATAAGGACTTTCTATGAAAATCATTTTGAACTTGATTGACATAACAGTTTATGTACAAAAAAGACAAAAAGTTGTACAAAATAATTTCTGGACTAAGTTTGTAGTATAATCGTATTTTTTTTAACTTTGTTTACATATTTTATTGTCCTGAACGTATCTTTTTTCAAACAAAAAAAGAATTATTGAAATCGGTTCTCGTAATCCAAAATTACCGCCGAAATTGCACGTCTTTGTATTAATTAGTAACCCAATTCCCCGAGAGATGGCGCTGTAGGTACTTATTACATTGGATCGGATATTACCGAATTGTTCGGTTGGCCTCATAACTGGGAACACTTATTGTGACGGACGGGAAACTACGGAACCCTACACTGAGCGTGGCCCGACACGCTCTTGGCCGGTTTTTTACTTTAGAAATAAATGTAAATTAATACCTAAAACATTTCTACGCCCTATGGCAAAGCATAGATAACTGACAAAAACATAATACCTCACACACGCTATGTGTATCTGTAATCATTGTTTACAAATAAATAAATCTGAATACGACAACCTAATTATTTTTAAAAATTTTGTCTTATTAAATGTCAAACAAACACTCTTCTCAAAGGTATCAAAGAAATATTGTCAAAAACAATGGCACCAAAACCACTTCAAAAGGGCCTACAATTTTAAAAATAACAAACAAAACATAAAGCCGAGCCCACATTAAACGTGTGAAGCGAACACATAAAGGCTTATTCGCACTAAACACGATCCATTACAGTTTCGGTAGAGATAACACTGAAAATCAATTAAATAACAAAAGCGGACACGTTGGGTACGGAAGGGTACAGTATCCATTGAAAATTTCTAAAATAGATATTAATTAAAGCCACAGATGAATGAAAAATATTCATTGAATGCTTGGGTATGATGACAAAAGAGCGTCAGAGTGAGAAGGAACAAAAGCTCTGGATAATTGGAATCTCGCTAGAACGTACTCCGCGAAATCTTTGTAAAGCACTTCACGGCACATCCATACGTATTTTTAATTACTTCAGTTGTTGTAATTACATAATATTATCTCCGTCTTGAGCTTGTAAATACATATCGGCCATAATAAATTATCTTTTGTTTAAATTACAATGCGCTCTATTTCTTCTTCCAAACGGGTTATATTCCGCTTGATTATCTGTTGGTTTATTAAAAAAAAAAACAGCAATAACTAAGACACGTACGATTCGCTCTGTGGAAGAGCACTTTTTTTATCTTTGTCTAATTGTATTTGAGTTACTTTTTTTTGTGGTTTTGTCCTGTTACAGTTTAATAAATAGTTTTTATTTATTTCCTTCTATATCGATACATGTTCTGTGAAGACTTACCTTTGGTTAAGTTACAGGTTATACTGAAAACTAGTTGATGTTCATACCTTCTTAATAACATATGCAAAAAAAAATATCAACAACTAGCTTTTGCCCGCGTTAAATTCGGTAGCGCCTTATTGATTTGTAATAGCAACGCTAAGTTCTCCCGTTTCTCTCTTCTTTCTTCCTCAAATCCCACTCTTTTTTTTTAAATAGCCTATGTCCGTCTCCTGGTTCCCTGCTATCTCTGTACCAAAATTCATCCAAATCGGTTCAGCCATTAAAGCATGAAGAGGTAACAAACAAACTCACTTTCGCTTTTATAATATTAGTAAGGATTAGATCTACCGAATTATCTATCCTATAACTTAAATTTGTACATTATATATATAGGTGCGTGGATTCAAATACCTCATAAGAAGTCCTTAAAAAAAGAACCTGTTATTAAAAAGAAAAAAAAACCTGTTGCGTTCCACACTTCGTCACGTAAGAGATATAAATGTTGAATGCAAGTGGCTCCTTATCGAGCTCTCCCCGAGGAACAATAACTGGTCACAATTTATGCACCATTGCAATCTTAAAACTCCCCAGTTTATGGTCGTGTGAACTCAGATAGCACTTAGTGAAACCGCCTGGAGTTTTGTCTACTAAAATTTAGACCTTATTATTCCTTTGTGGGGTGCACTCGTTAGTTCAGTGAGCTTGTAATTTTAAAATAACAGACTTAAAATGTTTCAGATAGTAAATAAAAAAAGCAATTTATTAAGTAATCATATTCCTAAAATTGTAGGCCAAAACAATGTGACTACTTAAACTTGTATTGATTCACATTTTGGGGACTCATAAATAACTCGCTTATCTTCAAAAGGTTCCCCGCTGTCTGAATAGTTTTAGCAGATCGCAAAACTTTACTTTATAAGCACACATTTGGGTACAACGTTACGCTCCATTCGATATTAGATCTTATTCATAGCATAGATTATTTACGTTAAACTCGCATTGTACGGAAGAAATCACCAAGAAACCAGTATGTAATAGAACCAAAGAGATTTAAAAGACTTATAGAGTGAAAAAAAATATTTTGACACACGAATGCTACCTGTCAAACGGGCGTATGACACTAGACAAAACGAATGTTGGGCCTACGCTGTCCTCACATACTTAATTACTAAAGCTGTAACAACAACATTGTAAAACCAAATGATGTCAAAAGAGTAATTAACATGGAGTTTCTTACCAGTTCTTCTTCATAGGAAACGACCAACCCGAACCGTGCACCTTTTCTCGACGTTTTATAAGTGCCCATGTAGGCCTAAGTGAAATAAAAAAATTTTGATTTTGATTTTGTCCCGCCTATCACTTGTAAATATTCGAATGTTTTTGATTAAAGCCAAAAAATCAAAGACATTTGACATTCGTCAAACCTACACTGGAATCGCGTTTTGGATTATGCTAGCCCACAAAGAGAAACAATTATCGGAGAAGCCCGGGCCCCTACCTGCCGGGACTGCGAGTTGGTTCAAAAGGAACATAAAGAAAAAACATGGATAGGAATTAGTCAGTAAAAGTCTGACACTCCCCTTCACTCCTCTCAGAGCGAGACTAGTCATTTTATAAATTCCCATCCAAAAAACAATCAACTCAGCTCAAAAAGAGGCAGCCTTTACCTCACCGCTTGAGCCGCACACAGGATGAGTGTACTCGTAAAATTCAGAAGTTAGTATGCAAGCTGACACACTTATTCGCATCGTAACGACTCCCCTGGGATTAAAATAAGCCCTGCCATATGATGCTATCTAGGCCGAGCAGATTATAGACAATTACCGATCATTAGCTTGATTAATTTGAAATTAATCGTACATAGTGACAGCCACATTAATAACAAACATCATCTGCCTAGCATTTTCCTAGCTATGTTGTGGTCGGACTGATGTTTCACACTATTTGATGCAGATGGCTACCAGTGCTTTAAATAGAGCGACTACGGATGTGACGAAGAAGAAAGAAGGTAGATCGTTTTGTCCGCTCATAAACATCCACTCACCGCTTCAGTTCATCCGTGAACATGGCGTTTGTAGCATGGCCGAAATATCGGAAACTAGAAACAAGTAACAAACATGGTAAATATTCCGTTTCAAGTGTTAATTTTTATATTGTAAACGTTTTTCTAATGCTTAAGGCATTCGTTTCGCTATGGTAAGTCGCAATTCAAAAATCGATTATTATTAATGTCATTGCGTTGGAGGTCAACATGAAAGTTATTTTAATGTACTTTCATCTGCAGCCATAAAATATACACCGAAAGATATCTAAGTTTCTTACCTTTAGAATATGATAGGCCGGAAATATTTCTCCAAACTACTAAGCTAAACTCGGCTATGTGCTTATACTTTGACAGAAAGCACATAGCCGAGAAGATTATTAAATCTTGCATGGACTGTCGTTGACTGCGTAGCTATGGGTTACTGGTCACACAAAAAATACGTCGGAAATTCTCGTCAGAACAGTTTCGGCCATCGTAAAGCATATTTCTAACCCTCCGTCAAGTGACAGCTGGCTTAATAACTTACAACAACACTCACAACTACCCTCCCTTATCTTCTAGATGTCGTATTCATTCACACCCTTAAATATTCCAGTTTACAAAACTCCAGCATGAACGCACAACCTGTAATAATTAATAAATTATTTGTTTAATCTGACACAAAAGACTTAGTTGTCAAATTTCCGACAAAATAATGGGAAATGTATTACGAAACAAAGGTATTTAAAATTAATTAGAAACGTTTGTAACAATGGGAACAAACTTAGTATGGAGAAACAGTCACAAAGTACTTGACCTTATTTTTTGAATGTTTAAAATGGGCTGTGTTTACACCGGACTGTAATATAAATTTATGAAATATCTTTTATTTAAATGGCACATGTCATATCGGTATATTATTAGCACTTAATGACGCAGGGTTGCGAATCGTTCGAAAAATATACCACGGCTTCGGAACTCAAAAAGTAAAAGTAAGAGCATGGTAGTTTTTAGCCTATAAAAAAAACTCTGTCTCTATCTCCTGCTTCGTCCAGAGCGGGATTAGTAGGAGTTATTCGATGATTCCTCATTTTTTTTAAAAAGGATTTAATTAACTGGATCGTATTAATTTCTAAGCCTAATGTCATACAAACGTATGATACCGGAGTCTCATTCGCTTAAGATGATGAATGACTTAAAATCTTAAATAAAAGATATTTTTTATATTTAAACTGATTTTTAATACTATTAACAGATTAACCTAAGCCAGAAATTCAATGTTGTCAGTAAGTGAATTTCTGGTAAACAAAACAGCTTTTTCTTTCGGATGGGAAATCATCAAATAACTTCCCCTGCTCTGGGTTAGGGGGGAGGGGAGGAGAATTCTTTCGAACTCACGCCTACCAACATAAAGGTACTTTCCGAATATTAAAAAGAACTGAATTTCAGTCACGTGGAACTTTTTATTACGGCCAAGTAAAACGCTTGGGCTGCGCATTTTATAAGGAAGGAAGTTACTCAAATGTTTATGAAAGCAAGTACAGACAATGGCGACAATTCGTGATAGAAAATATCCTTTTTTTGGATTGGAATTCATCAACTGACTTATCTCCCTCTGGGCGGAGCGGAAGGGAGTGTCAGACTTGTACACACTAAAACCTATCCATGTTCCTTATTTTGCCTTTCGTGTTCTGGGGGTCGCAGTAGCTATTTCGAACATCCCGCAACCCCGGCAGGCAGAGCCCTTCTGCTTTGCTGACATCGCGCGCCGTCACTCTGCCTATGGTCACTAGACAGACTGACGATGAGCTACCCTTTGCTTACCATCCACAGACCCGCGTCTACGGTGGCCGGGAATCTTCTCACAAACAAAACAGCTTAGCTATAAAAATACAGTTATATCATTTACAAAGAAACCTCCCACAAAACCAACAAACCACCGATCAGCTAAACTGCAAGGGTGTGTACTGTATCAATGACGCTATTGAGGGCACAACGGCCTTTTGTTGCCCAAAACGATACTCGATCCAATCCGACCATAACTATTCGCTGCCATTTTTTATGACCGATAAAAAATGTTTGAGTTCCAACCCTTTGAGCCCCTGACTGCATTACTTTTTTAATCTGTGACATGTCATTGTGGAAATGGTTTTTGTAATGTTAAAACGATTTTATGATGTTGGCCTTTTAATAGTTATAGCTTCGCACCCGATATGTTTAAAGTAGAGATGGGATATTTAGTTGCATGTGTCCCTAATAATGTTGGCTATTATGCACTTTTTATCGAAAAAATCCGGGATCACGGACAATTTAATTTAAATGTATACTCAGTGCGATGTAGTAAACCAAATTTAATACAAAATAACTGTTGCCTGTTACAGTAAAAAAAGGTTATTGTCAGTGATTTTTGACGAAGTTTTGTTACAAATCTCAAATCGGGTCTATTCAACCTCAAAGCATATAAGTAAAAAAAAAAATTTAAAAATACATACATAAGATTAGTCATGCAATCCGGGAATCCCGAAATTGAATTTTTAACAAAAAAAAAACTAACTTAGCTGCTTCCATAGTTTGTTAGCCAAATAATAACTTTAGGTAAGTATGCATCCAAGTAGCTATCTCTGGTTAAAAGTTCTATTTTTTTACTTTTGCTATTTTATTACTATTACTAAAACATAACTGGCAAAATGTGAGTGACGACACTGAAAGTATTTCTCTGAACAGTATAGGCCTGTATAGGTAATTATCGAAGCCATTAATAAATTAAATCAGTACGTTTGACAAGCATGAAAATGACACTATTGCATTACTAACGTTATAATACAAACAGACTAGTTATTTATAATTACATTTATAATAATGTAATTAACATTTCATGACCGTGTGATTGATGTCGGGGCTTACTGTAAGTAATAAATATTTGATGTAGTCTGATTATATTTTTACTTCGTTTTTCGCTCTCGACTTTTATTTGTTCACTTCTTTTTTGCTGCTCTCGTTTTTAAATACTTAACTGCCTCAATCCAATTTTTGTTAGTCAATGCGATGATTATAAAATTATTTTTGTTGTGTTCAAAAGAAACGATTGCTATCTTTAAGTTAGAAAGAGATGGCTAATAGGAGTGACCGAGATAGAAGATAGACGCCATTGTACTGTAAATTAATGTGTAACTCTACATCAAATACCACTAGTAATTAATGTTTGATTAATTGTTAAATTATCGACAGATTATAGTTCTGCGAATTATGGATAGATTATTGGTATTATTAATACAAAACAATTATAATCTAATGAAGAATCACCTTGCTAAGTGCAACATTAATTATATCATTGAAGCATATAAATAATTATCAAGAAGACAGTTGGTGTTTCACAAAAAAATCATTAAGACGACGAAGATTCATTGAAACTGTCTACACGCTTGCTACGAGCTACGGCGTAGCCGCGTAACCTCGCAGCCGCTACGACACGGCTTTAGGCTTGAGCCGACAATTTACTAAAATCTTCGTATATCGATAGCGTACATTATTACTTCGGTCGTAAAACACAGGGTTACCTTTACCTTAGTCTTTTGTATGTGGTGTATGAAGAGCCGTGTATTATCGACTACACTATTGTTGAACATGATAAAATTATTTATATTCACTTTCAATAACTCAATGAACTGTGTGACCAGAACCTATTGTAAGCCTTCAGTTTAGAGAGAATTTAATAATATTTAGTTCCCAGTGTTTATTAACAGTAGACTTCTTTCTGAACCTCAGCCGTGTTCAAAGAGGCTTCATTCAATATTCATGGAAGTAACAGAGAACAATCATAAGTATTAAAAAGACCTTAGAAAATGAAACTTTACTAACAATATTTTTACTTATTATTATTGATAAATCAATGAGATCTTTTATATAATATCGTAATAACCGTTCCTGTTTGATGTATTTGTCTGTTTTGTGGTCTAGTAGTCACAATAAATAAATAAAATTAAAAAGTTATTTATTCAAACGAGGCTGATGATCAGCACTTTTCAAACGTCATTACACGAGACAGTCCCCCAAATCGCCCATCCTTCTCCACTTCCTAGTGTTTTAGCTGGGACCAAGAAGTGGCGGAACAAACTCCCCAGCAACACACAACTGTGTACTTTACTGATAAGTTTGATGAACCAGACTTTATACAGAATAAGAATAATAATAATTTATTATTAAACCAGTGTTACAACATTTTTCTTAATCATCATTTCAAATATCGGACAACATTACAAAACAATGGTCCCCAAACTAGACTGCGCCTGTATCTTGGGATAATAGGAATAATAGGTTTCTAAGGTTTGAAAATGTGGGCAAAACATACGGCGTCATACTTTTATTATATTTACTAGCATTCATTATTAAATTTGGGGTAACACAGTTCTCCTTGCGCCTTATTGATTTGTAATAGCAACGCTAAGTTTTGCCTTTTCTTCCCTCTTTCTCCCTCAAATCCCACTTTTTTAAAATAAAATTAGCCTATGTCTGTCTCCTGGTTCCCAACTATCTCTGCACCAAAATTCATCACAATCGGTTTAGCCATTAAAGCGTGAAGAGGTAACAAACAAACAAACAAACTCACTTTGGCTTTTATAATATTAGTAAGGATAAGGAAGTAAGGATAAAACACGATTCTGCACCTAAAAGCATAATATATTTTCCGTCGCTTGATAAAAAAACAAGGTTAATTTTTATATGGAAACCCAGCGTTCATTTTTAAATTGGGTATGGGTATTTAATGAATTCTTGGTAAAAATCCAAGCCTTGCCTCAGTCAAAAATTTCAAGCAACAAGTTTAATATCTTTGTGAATCAGAATCCGCAAATACATTCTCTTTGATAATTTTAAGAAAACAGGATAATCACCGCATTCCTGTACAACAATATTCGAATACCCGGTACATCAGTATATCATAATATGAATGTTAACGGAACTCGGTCGGGAACCCGGGAAATGTTAGGAACGCATACGGAATGAGGGATCATCTTGCTTACGTCAGCAAAGCAAGCTTAACAAGTTTCTGGTTGCATGTGACAATTTTAATGAACATTTTTTAATAAAACAGTATCTACGTCAACCTAACAGCATGAGATTTACATAAAACTAGCTCATGCAAAGGTACCGTGGCCCCGAAAAATATAAGGAAAAAGAAGGAACATGGGTGGGTTTTAGATAGTAAAACTCTGACTCTCTGGGTTGGGAAATCATCAAATAACTTCCCCCACTCTGTTGATTATTTACCAACCAAAAAAGACTCTCATATGCCCGCGGCGTTGTCCACATGAAGTTCAGTAACTGTCCCATAAGATAGTTGTACCGTTTTATAAAATATCTGAATAATAAACAGCTAGACATCCACACATCCTCACAAAGTTTTCCAAGTGGTAACATGTATTGGATTACGATTTTCTTCGTCTTGTCCCGTCTATCAGTTTACGACTATATATTTGAATATCTTTGGTTATTTCCAACCGATTGATCTAAAATTTTGTATACACGTTTTTTACAAATTGTTGCGTTTTATCTCGGTATTTTCTTTTGGTCCAGACACTTGGTTTTGTATTATTAAACTGATCTGCCGCGCTGATGTGAATATTCTTTTTTTTTTAATATAAATCAGAGTTAAAACTAATTGATATTTTTTTTTCTTTACAGATTGGAAACCTGAAGCACTACTTCTTATTATCACACCCACACGTTAGTAAGAGATCACCAAATGCCAGCATCGACCATTTCAACAGTCTCAAAAATGATCCACAGGTAAGTAACTCAATTTACTCCTTATTAACAACTAATACCTACTCCCCAAAACGTCCACATAATAATATAGTCCTTAAGACTCAATTTTAATTGAGTTATTATATTTACTCATTACAATTACTACTTCTAGCCACCGAAAGATATTCCAGAAAGTACGCGCGTGTTTGCGCTGGTTTGATCCACTCTATCTTCCCTTGCTGTTATAGCCCAATTGGTCGGCAATTTTGAGCCTCAAAAGTGCTAATATCTTTTAAAGCATTTTGTGTTTCTATAAAAATTGTCATTAGTAATAAAAAACCTTAGACAAAATGTCCGACTCGGGATGCGAATGCCTTATGTTGCCGGGGATGTAGGGTTGCTCGAGAGAGATACCGCGGCCTCGGCACACAAAGAGCAAAAGTATGAACATAGATAGGTTTAAGACAAGTCGGAACACTGTCTTCCACCCAGCCCAATGCGGCAGAGAGATTTCTCCCAAAATGTTAAAAACGTATTGGAATTTATGATGTTTCATCTCTTGGCATTGTCCACACACAGGACCTTTTGTAACATTCGTAGACGTCATTCTAACCAGGATTCTAAATCTGTGCTACCCACACATGGGGTCCACGCAATCCTTTAAGTTGTTAGTGTTCTGTTCTCAAAGACTGTACTGGGAACCGTGTGCCACAAGGAACGTAGGATGTAGTCCGTTTACACTTTGACAGACAAAGTAAATAACAGTTTTGCTAGTACATACAAACTGTATATAATAAATAGACACGTAAAGCTAAAACAAACAAACACATTACCATACTAACTTACACATTATTTCCTTACTAAACAATCAGTAATTAAAAACGGCCAAATAGAAAGATAATTAATATTCAGCAACACGATCTTTTGGATAAAATTAGACGATTTCTTTTTTCTTTGAGATCTAAAACTGTAATTTAAAAAGGTAATTAATTCTAGAATTTCGTGGAACGACTGGAAATGCTTGTCATGTTAGTTTATTTAGGTAGTTTGGTAATTATTTAGTTCGTCGAATTATATTTTAATTATTCTACAAGTCTAGACATTAACAGTATATCATTTGTTTAAATTACATGTTATTAGGAGTTGGGTGTGGAATAGTTTGAATTTACCACCACGTGGGAGTGAAATAAAGATAAACTAAATAATTATAACATGGAACGGAATAAGCCAAGTTCAAGTTTATACACGCTTGGTAACTTTACCGAAAGCGATGTGTCCACAGAAAGTACAATACTGAGTTTGAGGCAAATTGCACATCACCATACATATACATATAAGTCCGAATCCTTACTAATATTATAAAAGCGAAAGTGAGTTTGTTTGTTTGTTACCTCTTCACGCTTTAATGGCTAAACCGATTTTGATGAATTTTGGTACAGAGATAGTTGGGAACCAGGAGACGAGAGAATTTTTATTTAAAAAAAGTGGGATGTGAGGAAGAATGAGGGAAGAAAAGGAAAAACTTAGCGTTGCTATTACAAATCAATAAGGCGCTACCGAATTTAGCGCGAGCGAAGTCGCGGGCAAAAGCTAGTAATATTATAAATGTGAATGTTTGTGTGGATGTATGGATGTTTGTTACTCTATCACGTCAAAACGGGTGAACGGATCTTGATGAAATTTGGCACAGAGGTAGATTATTATCTGGAATAACACATAGGATACCTTATATTCGACATCATGAGATCGAACTCGCGGGCGTCAGCTATAGTGTATTCACGGAGACGAGTTAGTAGAGCGCTATCTCACTCACACAATTTTTTAACTGCAATTGGTCAGTGATAAACGCTAAGGCGGTGTACACAATGCGAGTACTTTTTAGTCTACTCATACTTCCCGTACTGTGCAGACGTGCTCTTACTTGTGACTGTACGCTCAACTTGTGAACCGGCTGGGGTATTGGATTTTATGATTGATTTAATGGCGGATATCGAATAACCTGCTGAGAAAAAAAAGGCGGGCTTTTTTGTCTACCGACAAGACTATGATTTTATAAATATGTACCACGCAATGAGAATTCGGCCTCCAAGGGTGACCTTCTCAAAGCTGTTGCATCTTCTTTAGGTGTTCACTGGGCTTCTGTTCATAGAATTTTAAAAGAGAAGAATGATAGTGGTGAGCTAAAATCTCCTAAGAAATTGAAGCAACGTTTGTCAATACAATTGTTAACTTTACAAAATGTGCCATCAGAAATATAGTCCACAATTTGTGCACAATGAAATACCTACTCTAAGATTTTAAAGAAAATAATATGTTATAAACTTGTATAGGTAGATATTATAATAAAACTAGCGACCCGTCCCAGCTTCGCACGGGTGTTACAAATCTTTGAAAATCCCCACTTTTCTCTACTATAATATGTATGTATTATACATAAAAACCTTCCTCTTGAATCACTCTATCTATTAAAAAAAACCGCATCAAAATCCGTGGCGTAGTTTCAAAGATTTAAGCATACAAAGGGACATAGGGACAGAGAAAGCGACTTTGTTTTATACTATGTAGTGATAAAGAAAATTTTATCATTACCTCTCGATTTTATATCTTTCCTTAATATTTATTTATTTAAACTTCATGTACAATAGTGGTACATAGGCGGACTTAATGCCATAATATCCATCAGTTAAATAAAAAAGTAGGTAACCATAAATAAATTCTATCAAATAAATGTTTCTCAATTTATACGACAGACGAAGCCGCAGGAATAAACTAAGCGAACTTTTAAGAAGCGCAGTGTGAACGCACATTTACATTTCTAAGGTATTGTTAACGCCCACTAACCCTAAAAATGATTTTTTGTCTTTGTCATTTGTATGGTAATGTGCGAAAGAGAAGGCGCTATACTAACTCGTCTCCGTGAATACACTATAGTTAAGTATAATACTGAAATGTCGGTCTCGTGGACACAAGTGCGGCTGCTGAGTAAAAGGTTTTAGATTTGATTCCCAGATCAGGCAAAGTGTTATTATATTCTACTGGAATCTTGTATTATGTTTGTCTATTTTTAAAATTATCTCTTGTTTTGTTTGATTATTATTTTTTATTAATTTTGTTTTACTGTTTTGTCTTACTTCTATTTGAGGCAAATGAATACTTTTTGCCCGGTTTTGGTTTGTGCTCGCTTGATGGCGGATGCTCGTCTCTCGTGTAACTTGTGACTTAAATATAATTGGCGTGATGTGGGTATACCTAATAAGGTACGCTTCTGCCTAACCCCTCAGGGATTACTTTTGTCCCACAGGGCCTCTGATTCGGTTTAAAATGCGCTCAAGGAATATTTCTCAGGTATACTGGTTTGATTTCCTTACGACGTTTTCCTTTACCATCACCATTATCCTGCCCAAGCCCCATTCTATTTGGGGTCGGCGCAACACGTTTTCTGCTTCCATTCTCCCCTATTAGACGTCACGGCATCATTTACTCCTTTTTACTTCATATCATTCCTTACACAATCCATCCAACTTTTCTTGAGGCCTTCCTCTCGAATCGACCTCTGTCCTTCAATATTGAGATGTTTTCCTTAACCGCGAAGTGATTAATACGAAAAGTCAAAGGTGTGCTTTGGTTCGAATGCAAGACCTTTGAGACTTTGCAGTCGGACATACCATAGCCTGACGGGCCTGTTGGTCCAGTAGTTAGTGGCCCTGACTGCTGAGCCGGAGGTCGTGGGTTCGATTCCCACCCAGGACAAACTTTGTGTGATGAGCATGATTGTTTGTTCTGTGTCTGGGTGTGAATTATCTATAATATGTATGTATTTATAAATTATATAAGTATGTATATCAGTTGTCTGGTTACCATAACACAAGCTCTGCTCAGCTTGGGATCAGATAGCCGTGTGTGAGTTGTCCCAAGATATTTATTTATTATTTATTTATTTATAGCCAGTGACCGCTCACAACTAGAAACTAAATGTTCTTCAACCTAACTTCAAACTATTCGTTTGTTTACACACCCAATCAATACACGTTAATTTGATTGACATAGGTTGGTCCACCATCAAATTATTCATTGGGATTATCCTTAAAGTTATCGGCTTCAATATCATGACTTGCTCCGTTTTGAATAATTGATTCTATGCTGTATTGACGCAAGGGTTTGTCTCAAAGGATTGGCCAGTTAGTTAATCTTCCAATTTGAATGGGATCTAGTCATCCATGAAGCTTTCCTGTCGACTGGCTGTCCAGAATGGAAGTTCGGTGAAAAGATCGATTTGACTGAGTAACTTTGGTGGTTAGTTCAAGGCTTTGGTCCGGTCCACTATTTTAGTGGAATTTAAATAATAATACCAATCTACATAGTTCTGAACAACGCCAACAGAATACCAGCGTCATGTAGTCTACCTTGTATTAGGCTGAGCTGGACTTCTATTTGGTGCAATCTTGAGACACTCACCGCCCAGTAGCGGGCGACTTTTTTAAATGTATGTGATATGCCTAAATGCCTATGGGTCAATCAACTTAGTCTACCTTACCTTTTTTTAATGTGTCCCTTTTTTCTGCGATGTTTTTTTTTGTATTAATTCTTGTATTGTGTCTTTTGCTGCTTTAAATAAATGATTTATATATCTATATATCTTCCATTTATTTGTCGCTTAGACTGATCATCAAGAAATTTCGTTCCATTTTTAGCTAGTATCAACATTCTAATACTTGTGGAGCAAGTCGTAGCTAAATGAAATCGTTTGGTTAAACCGCACTCTCCTACGTTGGTCCATTAGCGTTTGATCACCCATTACTTACCGAGCTTCCTCTATGTCTTCTCTTGATTTGTCCCAAATGAGCATGCTCAATTAAATAAACCATTTGCTGTATTTTCTAATGCTATTTCATCAAATATCCATATATATTACTTAACATCTTAGGGTTAGGTAGAGATGTATCTGTGTGATGTGCTTATTTCAATGGCTTGGCTTGCAAATTTCACTGAAATCCGTTTTGCTATTTATGTATGAATAAGTAACAAACATTCGTACACACAAACAAACTTTCGCCTTTATAGTATTAGTGTGAAAGTAGGACGTTTTACTTAGCTAGTAAGTTAAATATGGACTCATAATCAATTAAGTCTTGTGTATCGTACTGATACTTCACACGAACCAATTATTTGACCTCCAAAGCCTAATAACTTGGAAACACCAATAGCCTAAGTTCAAACATAATAGCCTAGGTATTATCATTGTTAACAAGTTGGATAGTTCCCGACTAGTTGCTGTTAATATGGTGTTGTTTATGACTAGGAGGTGACGACTCGCTTTTTATAATATTTTAACCATCGAACGATAGTTGGTTATAATACATGCCGTGTTAGCAAGTGCCCAAGTTTGTTTAATACGAGCTGCGCCCTGCGGTTAAACCCGGAATAAAAAGTAGCCTGTATTAATCCTGTGTATAAGCTATCTGCATACCGAAATTTATTTAAATCCGTTTAACCGTTTTGAAGGAGTAAAAACTTTAAACACACATGCAAACTTTAGTCCGGAAAATATTTGTGTGATTTTGCCTAACATGCGTTTTGCTAAAAATGAGTGCATTTTAATGGCTACACCGATTTTTGGTACTGAGATAGTTGGGAACCAGGAGACGGATAGGATATTATTTTTTAAAGTGAGAAAAAGGGGAGAAATTTTTCGATTATCGCGCGGGTTAAAGTTAGCGTTAGCCCAAGCGAACTATGCCACGCAGACAAAGCCGCGGGCGGAAGCTAGCTCAATTAATAAAAACATATAAAATACTATGTGTTATAAAATATTTTTTAAAAATACTGATTCTCTTGTAAAACAAAAAATCCTTTCATAAATATTTTCATCTAAAAAGCCCACCCACAGATATTTTCGACGTCCTTCAAAACCTTTTAAATTCCGAGCACTCTTACGCGCCCCTCCTTAACTTATCAAAGAGGATTAAAGACAGTTCATTTGACAGGTGAGATGGGTGATGCAGCAGAGGGAGCTGCGGAGGTCCAAGAGGGATCATCAATGGAAGCCGAGGCATGTGATGCGACAATCCAGTGCCCCGGCTTTTCCTGACCCACTGTTTAAAGAGCAGTGGTATTTGGTGAGTTATTTTTATTTTTTATGCAGTATGCATGTCGGTGCATTATTTTTTTTTAAACAACGTTGCCCCACACTATTTATCCTGTATCGTGGGTGCGTATACAAACATTCAAACTAACATACACAAACAGCCAAACCCGGAGCAACTATCTGTAAGCCATACTTATTTGTTCCGTGCGGGAATCGAACCCACGACACGCAGCGCAGCAGTCGATCGCTCAGCTACTGCGCCAACCGTGTCGAGGGGGTAAGACGGTACCCCTTGGTAAGACTGATTGTCAGATTCTTGGATATACGCAAGATCAATAATTTTGCACACTAATTACCTAATGCCACATAATCATTTCTAAAATATTCTGATATAGTTGCTGGCATTACACTGCACTGCATCTTAAGCACTTTAGGAATAAATTTAATACCTCTAAAAGAAAAAAATAAAAAGTAGGCAGTAAAAGACAAAGATTTTTAAACGTTTCGTTGCCCCTGATAAAGTACTGCCCATTCTCCTTTTATGGGCGTCCGGCAGGCCCTGTATAACAATTAAAAGACACATTAAAAGCAAAATTCTCGTTTGCTCTCATTGTTATAATGCAAATAATGAAAAAATAACTCGACTTTCGTTTTCAGACTCGTTTTATAATAAGGAAAATGAAGTGGAGACGAATGTATCATTCTAAGTGACGTCATTGTTGGTTATTCTGCGAACTTTGCAAATAGCAGCTTGATTTAGCATTTAGATTTAGCATAGCATTGATTCCAGCCACTTCATACGGTAAAATGATTTGTATTTTAATAATATGAACTTGCTACAGATACTAAGTAGTTTACAAACACGTTTTAATTGAATGGATGTGCGTGACTGTAAAGTGCCTTCTGTTATGCACCAATTCTCATAACAGATGGAACTCAGGTGTTTTCTTTTAAACAACATATTCACTGGGTGTTTTGTGTTATTCACGGGCCTGTTGGTCTAGTGGTTAGTGGCCCTGACTGCTGAGCCGGAGGTCGTGGGTTCGATTCCCACCCAGGACAAACTTTGTGTGATGAGCATGATTGTTTGTTCTGTGTCTGGGTGTGATTTATCTATAACATGTATGTATTTATAAATTATATAAGTATGTATATCAGTTGTCTGGTTACCATAACACAAGCTCTGCTTAGCTTGGGATCAGATAGCCGTGTGTGAGTTGTCCCAAGATATTTATTAATTTATTAAGCTAGGTGCTAAATCTATATGTAGTTAGTGAGTCACTTGGTGTCAGAGGTTCTATACCACCTTTGGGCCTCTAACTAGACTAATATGCCGTAGAAAAATATTTCTCCCATACTGGTTACCTCACAAAGTTATTTCTTTCACCGAAGCAAGTGACAATTATACAATACACACATGAATCCGAATAATCAGGGGTGAGCACCTTGGGTTCGAACTCGGGACTTGTGACTTGGCAGGCCAACTGCCATACCACTTGGCTATCACTGCTTACCTTAAATCGTTACTAATATTATAAAAGCGAAACTGAATTTGTTTGTTTGTTACGTCTTTACGCCTCAATGACTAAACCAATTTTAATTTTGGTACAGAGATAGTTGGGACCCTGGAGACATAAATAGGCAATTTTTTTAGAATAAGATTGAGATGTGAGGGAAAAAAGGGAAAACTTAGCATTGCTATAACAATAAATAAGGCGCTAGGGCAAAAACTACAGGTACCTGTAAATCAGGAAAAGGGAACTGTTACTCCGAATTTAACGCGAGGGAAGCCGCCGGCAAAAGCTAGTGAATAATAAATATTTATTATTTGGTCAAAAATATTCCAGTATAATAACTCATTAATGAATATAATATTATATCATTCTGAAAATACGTGATGATAGTTACAATTCAAGTAATAATATAACGTATAAAAGTAATGTACTGCTTAAAATTCAGCTCAAGTACAAAATATTGCAGAACATTTCAGTGGCAGATGTTAAGCATAATTTAATAGTACGGGTGTACCAAGTCGACGAACTTTAGCAGAACAAAGCGAGACGGTATCATTTGTACTTTGTACTAAAACTCATCCTACATAGAACAGTAGAAGTATTACTAATTCAGTAGTGTAGTCTCCAAATCGAGGTATAAAGTGAATATCTCCTTTTTTCAAGGTAACCTTGATGTCCTATTGTTTTATAAGGCCACTGGTAATGTTTGCTGCTTTATTTGGGTACAATTTTATTGTTCAGAGGTTGACTAAACCGAGAATGAATTTCGTTGAATAAAATATGGGGAGGTATGAGACATTTTCACCGGTGTGATGAATTTGTTCCAGTTTATTTGGCAGTAAGTCGTCTATAACACCTTTTAGTAGGATACGTCTTGTGAGTCGTACGCATCAAATGTGGACTCAGTATTTTATGTCTCCTCAAGGACTTATATAAATCCTTTTTTTAGGTTACCTAGGACATGAAAGTAACATATGCTTAGAATTATATGTTCTTTATAGTAGAGTACACAGTACACTTAAATAAATAATTAAGAAATAGTATGATAAAATGAAAGAATAAAATGGTTTATTAATTACTTAAAGAAAAAAAGAATATTTTATGAAAAGAAAATAGGTAAGTTCTTCAAAGAATTTCATAATAATTGGGTACTGCATCTTGGACGCTGCTCCTGATGCCGGCGGACCCCTATTTTTTATATTTTTCATAAGTATAATTTAAAAATGTAATATTGAGTATGTAAAATATAAATGACAATTATAGGTACTAAGCCGATACACAGACCGTTAAATAAAAATACACCAATTAAACACATCTAAAAATTCATAATAAACTTCAATTCATTGAATTGATACTTGGGCTTTATTCGCTTTCTAAATTGAAATTTTACTTTATGATACCGTCTATGTAAGACATATGAATGCAATAAAGATTTAAGTATTGAGTATATTTATTAGTTAATAAAAACATATTTCCCTGAAAATTACTTAACTTTTTGAACGACTACATTATATTTTTACGACTAGCAAATTATCAAATTACTTTTTACTTGCGTTTAATGGTGAGTAACATTAATGTTCATAGTTACATGTCAGGTGAACCACGTTCGCGGCACGCACGTATCTATTACTTGCACGCGACAAAGTGTACACTAAGTGTGGGGACGAGGCCATAAGCGACAGCGAGGACCAATATAATGGGAGTAAAAACGAAACCGAAAGGCACTTCAATATTGACGGCACGGTTGGCGCAGCGGCTGAGCGATTGACTGCTACGCTGCGTGTCGCGGGTTCGGTTCCCGCACGAAACAAAAATTTGTATGAGCTACAGGTAGTTGTGTGTATATGTGAGTTTAAATGTTTGCAAACGCACTCACGATACAGGAATTTTCTAGAGTGGCGCAACGTTTCAAGGACAAGTTTTTTTGTTCCATATCTAGGAAACTTCTAAATTTACTAAAAAAGAAGTGAACCCACTCAGCTTTCACTATGGTCATAGTCGCATATTTTCCGCTCGCCGCTGAACTCCCATTCCACGTCAACACAAACACTTATATTAAGTATTCAATGCGCAAAGCGTAATATCCGTCCACTTGAGTGTATTTCTAGGTTATTTTTAGATATTAACCTTATTTTTTTGTTTTAGAATGGAGGTGCAGCGGACGGATTAGACATGAACGTCGGCTACGCTTGGAGAAAAGGATATACAGGGAAAGGAGTCGTTATTACAATCCTTGACGACGGTATTCAACCCAACCATCCAGACTTAGCACAGAATTATGTAAATATTCTTTTTATATTCTCATAAAGTATACTAAAACTTACATTAATCAAGGCAGCTTAGAACTGTCAAATCAAAACCTAATTTAGAAAAAAGGTTTTTCTTTACCGCCCATGTATTACGTAACTGGAATGTTACTGAACGGAAATCCCAATATTGTAGGATCCTGCAGCTTCGACGGACATAAATGGGAACGACACAGACCCGACACCGCAGGACAATGGCGACAATAAACACGGCACCCGGTGCGCGGGCGAGGTGGCTGCGGTCGCTTACAATCGGTACTGCGGCGTTGGCATCGCGTACAACGCCAGCATCGGAGGCGTCAGAATGCTCGACGGCCTTGTTAATGACGCAGTGGAAGCACAAGCGCTCGGGTTTAACACACATCACATAGACATCTATAGCGCGTCGTGGGGTCCCGAGGATGACGGGAAAACTGTCGACGGCCCCGGCCCCTTAGCTAGAAGGTATTGTCTAATTGCATGCGATTTAGAGCAATGGTTACAGGCGAGCTCATTAAAAAGTGCTTTGTTTCAGGGCGTTTATAAATGGTGTGACGAACGGAAGAGGGGGGAAAGGATCTATTTTTATATGGGCGTCGGGAAACGGCGGCAAGCACACGGACTCTTGCAATTGTGATGGATATGCGAATAGCATATTCACTATTTCTATTTCTAGTGCAACGCAGGGGGGTTATAAGCCATGGTATTTAGAAGAATGCTCATCAACAATAGCTTCAACTTACAGTTCAGGCACCCCCGGTCGAGACAAAAGCGTAGCTACAGTAGATATGGATGTGCAATTAAGGCCTGACCACATTTGCACAGTGGACCACACCGGCACATCAGCATCGGCGCCATTAGCCGCAGGTATATGTGCATTAGCCTTAGAAGCAAATACATTACTAACGTGGCGGGATATGCAACACCTCGTCGTAATGACCTCTCGCTCACAACCTCTGGAAAAGGAAGAGGGATGGATTGTAAATGGCGTAAAAAGAAAAGTCAGTCACAAGTTTGGCTACGGACTAATGGACGCCGCTCAGATGGTAACATTAGCTGAACAATGGACGAACGTACCCCCGCAGCACATTTGTAAGTCACAAGAAATAAACGAGGACAAGTCTATTGAAACATCTTTCGGTTATACGATATCAGTGCACATGGATGTGAATGGGTGCAGCGGCACGATGAACGAGGTCAGATTTTTGGAACACGTTCAATGTAAAATTTCACTGAGCTTTTTCCCTAGAGGAAATTTACGGATATTGCTTACGTCGCCGATGGGGACTACTTCCACCCTTTTATTCGAGAGGACGCATGACGCAACGAGTTCTAACTTCGACGATTGGCCGTTTTTAAGTGTCCATTTTTGGGGAGAAAACGCCGAAGGGCGTTGGACCCTTCAGATATTAAACGCCGGTAATATCCACGTCACTCAGCCGGGCATATTGAAAAAGTGGCAGTTAATATTTTACGGTACGGCGGTGAATCCGATACGGTTACGAAATAAAAGCTATTTTAATTCAAATAATGTTTACCAGGAAGAGAAAGCTTATCATATGAACGATGTATATGACGCCTCAGAATATTCACAATTCTTGAACGAAATCGAACTCGGCATTTCTGATAGACGCAATTACCCTAAAAATATTCCTTCCGCACAACGGAAAAATGTTTTGGCAGATGCCAACGATAAACAAGTGCAAAGACTGTGCGACCCGGAATGTGATTCCCAAGGTTGTTATGGGAAGGGGCCAACTCAGTGTGTTGCCTGCAAGCATTATCGTTTAGATAATACATGTGTGTCTCGATGTCCTCCAAGAAGTTTCGTTAATCAAGGTGGGGTTTGTTGGCCGTGCCACGAGTCGTGCGAGACTTGCGCCGGGGCCGGCCAGGACTCGTGTCTCACATGCGCGCCGGCACACTTGTTAGTAGTTGATTTAGCTGTTTGTTTGCAACAATGCCCGGATGGGTACTATGAAGACCCCGACGCAAACGCCTGCTTTCCATGCGCCGAGCATTGCGACACTTGCTCCGAAAAGGCAGATATGTGTTCGTCATGCGCCCACAATTATGTTCTCTACAACGGATCTTGTTTAGCGGCTTGCCCTCCGGGTACACATCAAAAAGATGATTTCGGATGCATGCCGTGTCACGAGACGTGCGAATCTTGTCACGGCGCTAGCGAAAATGCCTGTGTTTCGTGTCGCATTGGTGATTACGCATTCAAGAATCGCTGCGTACCAAAATGCCCCCCCGGATATTACGCCGACTCCCAAAGAAGAGAATGTTTGCCGTAAGTGTTATTGTTATGATAATTTATCTTTGCATTCCATTTCGTGATGAAACAGAGGTCGTCAATCTTACAAGCGCTCGGAATTTCAAACGCCTCGCTTTAAACTCTACATTGTTCGAGCGTTTAATTATCGCCTTTATCTTTAAAGAACAAAATGTGAATAACTGTGTTGTTGTTTTAGGTGCCCAATTGGCTGTTCAATTTGCACGTGTGCCATTTGTTCTGTTTGCCAACAGAAATGGATTCTAACTAAAAGCGGAACTTGTCTCCCCGATGGCAATGACAAATGCGACACGAGTAAGTAATGTCCTTAAGCAACGACTTTTTTCACACTTGTTCCTCGCAGACTTAAAGTGACTCTTTGCAGGTGAGTATTACGAAGCGGGAAGGTGTAAAAATTGCCATTCGACCTGCGAGAAATGTAGCGGATCGAACGAGTGGGACTGTTTGTCCTGTTCGAGTCCCTTGTTGTTACAAGGATCGAGGTAATGGCCCTTTATCCATCTAGACCTTTCCCTGTACGGTTTCAAGTGTTCAGTTAACATGAAATATTTATTTTAGGTGCGTAGCTGAGTGCGGACAAGGTTTTTATCAGACGGCAGGAAGGTGTTCACTGTGTCCGCACACTTGTAAAAATTGTGTGTCAAGATTGAACTGCACATTGTGTGCCGGTGCCTTACGCCTACAGTCGGGGACGTGTCGAGCGTCCTGTGCTCCTGGCTACTACCCGGATGAGGGGACCTGTTCCAAGTGCTACTTGTCCTGTGAGACGTGCACGGGTCCTAGAAGAGATCAGTGTGCATCGTGTCCTCCTGACTGGAGGTTGGCGGCGGGAGAGTGTCGGCCCGAATGTCCTCAGAACTTCTTTCCATGGCAGACAAGTTGTCGCCGCTGTCATCACTACTGCCAAGACTGTCATGGCGCTGGTCCTCAGCGGTGCACGTCCTGTCCACCACACTTTTCATTAGAGAATGGCTTATGCGTGGAGTGCCTTAGTTCCCAGTACTATGAGCCTAGAACGAGGACGTGCCGTCCATGCCACGACTCCTGCAGGTCTTGCTCAGGCCCTGGGCCGACCAGTTGTGTCACGTGTGCACACCCACTTCGTTTAGATAGGTGAGTTTATAAAAAAGGGGAATTCATTTTGCGACGTAATAATTTGAGTTACAATTGTAACTATAAACAATTAAATCAATTTTGGTTGTAATTATTTCACGAAGTTATCCATTGGTAAATTGGTATTTCGTGGCTGTTGATTGTGACAAATGTTTAATATCTGACTAAATATATATAGTAAAAAATACACACGAAAAACGCATACTAACCAACATCTATAATTTTGAGAAAACCAGTTTTATAAAAGTCATTCAGACTAAAATAAAAGATCACAAAACCATGATCGTATTATACCGTTCTTGGAAATATTGTGTACTTAGAAACTTTACAAAAAAATAATTGAACCTCCTTTTCTAATTGTGTTAGATTTTGACCTACCAATGCAGGTATAAGCCAGCGCGGCAGCGGTGGTGTGTTGGCTGCCAGGCGGTTTGGCGCAAATAAAACGGTTATATGAACACATTTTTCGTTTGCAGAGTGAACCACAAATGTTTGCCGTGTTGCACAGAGAGCATGGTATCGCTTTTCGTAAATAGCAATCAAACGGATTGCTGTCACTGTGATAAGGATATAGGTAAGTTATTTTAAGTATAATGTTACGTTTTCGAGACTCACTCCTATAAATAAAAGTGTCAGGTAATTTTCGAATATTTTTGCGAAAATCGGGGATAGAAAACTTGTTTCTATTTTCGTTTCGTCTATCGTGATTTATTTGTCATTCTATCAATGTTCTATTTTTTGCTAACAAAAAGGCTTTATAGTTACATTGTGTGGAATGTGATTGGTAAACTGATATTAACGAAACAAAATTCTTAGTGATATTTTAATTTAGACAGTGCCTTGACTATGTTAATGAGTTGTTAAGGTTTCTACTAAAAAAAGAAACATGGTTTAAATGCAATCTGAATTTATGATAACTAGATAAATGCTTCCAATTTCTCAAATACAACTCAGGTTCAAGTACCTATGGAACAGAGAGGCCTGCTATGGCAACCGCTTGCTAGGGTTGCGAGTTGTTCGAAAAAGATACCACGGTCCCTTAAAATAAAGGGCAAAAGAAGGAACATGTTTGGGTAAAAGTAAAATTTGACACTCCCCTCCACTCCGCCCAGGGCGGGGGAAGTTATTTTATGATTTCCCATCCGCAAAAAATGTACCTTTGTAAGAAAAATCTGAAATAAATACTTAGAAACTTTAGGGTATATCCAAAAGTAAATGGTACTAAGTTTTGTGATTTATAAATCTCTCACAAGCACTTTATCTTATTTACGAGGTTATGTACAAATTTTTGTTTAAGACTTACTATACTTTTATAAGTGTTCGAAGTCAAACGGACTTTTATTGATTGTGTCAATTTAAACTCAATTTTATTGGATAGCCTAATCTATGTTTCTTAACGCAGTATAGGCAAGGTTTAAAATGTCATCGAGATTTGCATTCTGTGATTTAGAATGTCAGAGTTATAACTTAAATGTCTTGCAAGAACTCTTTTAGGGTTCCGTAAGGTAAAAACGCAACCCTTATTGAATAATTTTGCTGTCCGTCAGCCTGTATGTCTGTCTCGGGAAAGCGTGAATGTATTAAATTGAAATCAAAACCATATTCTCAACTTTGTGTTCCATATGTGTTGAGAAAATAATCATATAAATCAACCTTCTAAGTCTATGCAGGCAAAAGATATCGCTGTTTATGCCGCAAGTTTGTACGGAACCGTCAGTGACCGAGTGTGACTCGCTCTTGGCTGATTTTTAATACCTTTCTTACTAAAAGCATTTTTACAGAGAACGTATTCACAATGATACAAAGAAATTAGATCCACAGTTGACCTTACATTCAGTCAATGCCCTGTAGTCATACTAGTTCCAATGTATAGGGTTTTCTGATAGTTTTCCTTAACAAATATCTTTTGTCCGTAGGAAGCTTTCTAAGCTTTGTATGAGAAAGGTTAAGGTAGGAAATACGAACATCCAATAAAATGTGGCTTCATTTATTTAGTGAAAGTAGTTTTGTGGGCAATAATGAAATACGAACCTATACCACTGAGGACATTTCAAACGTCGTAAGGCGCTTTGGTTTTTAGGGTTCCGAACCACAAAAGGAAAAAACGGAACCCTTATTGGGTACTTTACTGTCCGCCTGTCTGTCAAGGCCCTTTATCTCGGGAACGCGTGGAGTTATCAAGTTGAAATTAAACCATATACTCAACTCTGCGGTCCCTTTGTGCTGTGAAAAACCTTTACCTTCCAAGTCTACTCAGTCAGTATGTGGCTGTTTATGTGGCAAGTTTTGTACGGAAACCTCGTGGCGTGAGTCAGTACAAGTCTGTCAGTCCTTTCAGAGAGAGAAAAAAAAATGATTCGACTACCTCTCACTTGCTTTTGTTACAATTGTTTTTTTTGTTAATGCTCCCGATCCATCATACAATAATTGACTGGGGCGTGCAATTCCATAGGAATTGAAATTTTTGTAGTTTGGACCTTAATCTCACCTATTTTTTTTAAGGTGCCCGAGTATGTCTTTGACAGGTTTGTCTATTCATACATTTCTGTGCTGACTAAACCCACCCATGTTTTTTTTTATTTTTTTTTTTATGAATGGCATCTCGCAGTTCAGCCAAGGAGGTTGTCGTCTGCTTAACCGGGCGAATCCTGTGGGTGCCTTAAAAATTAAGACCTCCAGCCAGGGTAAAAACTTACAAACTAAGCGACTACACGCTAAGGGCACCCCCTGTGGGGTACGAGCCTCGGCTTAGGGCGTCGCTGAGGGACAGCAAGGGACAGGCTGGATCTGAACCCACCCATGTTCCTTCTATTGCCCTTTTATGTGTTCTGGGGCCGCGGTATCTCTTTCGAAAAACTCACAACACTGGCAGGCGCTGGCCCCACTGCTTTGTTTATCTCTTTGAGGCGCACGTGGAACACTAACGCGCTGTCGACACGGCATGTAGTCAATTGACGGACGGACGGTGAGCTATCCATTGCTCACCATCCACAGGCCCGTTCGTCCACAGACCTGGATGGTATATGTTTTGGGTACGAACTTAAGAACTATGACTTGGTAGCTAGATGTTCACATAGGCTGTGATGGCTCTCTCAGCTTAATGTCTTAAACTTTTAGTAAAACAGGTTTTCTTTCTAGGAGGTTGTCTAAACGGCTCATCAGCTGGCAAGCGGCGAATAGCCGAGAACATTCGCACGCACGTCACAGCATCATTCTTCATAGAAGACTCTAGAGACGCCTCGAACTTTCTAGAACGTAATTCAATAGCAGTATTGAGTGTGGGCGGGGCTGTGTTACTGGCCACGATCGTCGTAGTGATCGCTGTTAAGGTAAATATTTGTAGACATTATTTCCTAACCCCGTTTTTATACACATATGCTTGTTCAAAGACTTGTCAAACACAAAATGGTCAAGTATAAAACATGGTGTAACTATTTTCAGATATTGCAATTGTATTGTTAACATGTTTGACTAATTTTCAAACGAGTTAATGTGTCGAACTAGTTTTGTCTTTTCAATTTGTTTTAGATGTAAGTACAACATGTTGTACATTAATAGTATTGATATTTGGTTTTAAACGCGAGATTATAAAAAAAAATTGGTTTAGTTTTTTGAGCACGTCTGTTTTTTATTGGTATCTTCAAAATTATCAGATACTCAAATATGTATAGTTCTTCCTTAAAAATACCATCTTGGGTTTAGTCTGCATAGTCGTCATGTAAGGTGACAAAGATTTTTGTTTGGATATTTAAAAATACTATGATGTCCTCTGAGAATGCTGCTTCTTTTCAGAGTAGTCGGGTACGAAACACCAAACTCACAGTTAAAAAAAAACGAGAGTAAAAATGTTTGCAAAATAAACATCATTTATCATTCATATAAAATCAAAACAGCGTAAATTATTGCTTTTGTTTAAGAAAAAATGTCATGAAAATTCCTAAAATAAATTGTACAACAGGAATATGACAGAATTAAAATAATAAGAAATAATAATTTAGTACATACTAATTCAGTATTTTATTCCACAGTTAAAACCAAGAAAATATAAATGTCGGACAATATACCCGAAGACAGAATACTCCCAACTGACCACAATAGATGAAGACTTGATAGCGATGACGTCATCGACGACTTTGAAAGCCGTTGATAGTGAACAAATACAAACTAAAAGTGAACTTGAAGAGCCAACATAGCAATATGAACCTTCGAGTCGATGTAACTAGAGTATATTTTACACTGCAGACTGATATGTAGAAGTTTCAATATACGATTCATGTAAATAGTTGGCGTAAATACTATTACCTAACTATCGTGGGGTTACTGTATGGTTTGAATTGAAGTTATACGAGGAACTTTTTTTGTGATAAAAACCAAAGTTATTTTAGTACTCTGATTAGATCATAAAATATATTTAAATAAAAACTATTTATTTCGAAATATTTGTTAAAAGTATAAGTAATGTTATTTTGATCTCGTCTTGCCTAATAATAATAATCTATTTATTTTAATCGATTTAGCATTATTTAATCAAAGAAAAAGTACTGAAATACATGCAAAATTGCAAATTCATAACGTCATACGAGCATATAACAGCAGAAAAAATGTTTTAAGAAATGGAGGAATTATCATAAGTCAGTCTGTAAATTAAAACACACAGTAATATTTTTCATGTAATGCTTGATTTATATACAGACCACGAGCATGTTATATTTCATGCATAAAAAGTAAGTCCAACATTTCTATGCAAATGAATGCAATTCATCTCGCATATGGAATAGGTACATAAATTGTATTTTTAATTAGTTTACATAGCCATGTTTTATATCAGAATTTAATTATTAATTTATCAGTGTGAAGCATTATTGTCGTAAAATGTTTTGTTTTTGCTAAATGTTGACGATTGGATCAACCGATACACATAAAAAAACCGGTTTCTGTTACGGGTTGGATTGCCCAACAACACCGCTTCGTCATGGGAAGATTCTATGAACTTCTTACTTCTTCTTAATCTATAGGAGCAGTTTAAAAAGTGCATAAAAATCAGTCAGGTCTCGAACGGTGTTTCAAAAAAGGTCAATAACAAAACTGACATTTTAGTCAAAGAAATCGCGTCACTTTTCTAACATACAAAACCACAATACTGCTCCACACTACGAATTCAGTGCATTTTATAATAGAAAAATTCAGGTATAAAATTCTAAATGTTCTAGATGTTTTTGCACAGTGTGTAAGCAAAATTCCATAAGGCCGACATTACTTTCTATCGGAATGCGCATTTAACATAGATTTGTGAGAGAGAAATAAAAGAAAAGACGGGAAAGATAAGTGGTTTGGGTTGAAAGAACATTCAATTAGATCAGAAAGAAGCGATGGCGGAACGAACTGGTATGATTCTTACAATTGGACCAAATATTTGGCTTGTTTTATTACCGTTATTATTGATTTTTATTGGGGAATTTGTTTGTGCCTAAGTAATACTTGTTTATTTGGAAGTAAATATGATAGTTTATCTAGTCAATCAGATTTTAAATGGACAACGATCTGTCACAGTCGTAGTCGTATCGCTCTATGTAAACTACTGGTATTCAGTTGCAGCTGGTAAAACTGGAGGGCGACCAATATACCAATAAAGTTTTGAAAAAGCTTGGCAGATTATAATATAACTAGCTTTTGCCCGCGGCTTCGCTCGCGTTAAATTCGGGGTAACACAGTTCTCCTTTCCTGATTTGCAGTTACCTGTACTTTTTGCCCTATCGCCTTATTTATTGTAATAGCAATGCTAAGTTTCCCCTATTCTTCCCTCTTTCTCATTCATTTCTCTTTAAAAAAAATAGCTTTTGTCCGTCTCCAGGGTCCCAACTATACCTGTACCAAAATTCATCAAAATCGGTTTAGCCATTTAGGAATAAAGACATTACAAACAAACTCACTTTCCCTTTTATAATAATATTATTATTATCCATAAAATACAGACAATATTACACAAAGAACTATTTAGTTGACCATTTTTGGTTGTCACCAACAACCCGCTGGTGCTCTGTGGTAGATAACACCTGTAGAACAGTAGATTAACATCATCTGCCTAGCCTTTTCCCAACTATGTTGGGGTCGGCTTCCAGTCTAACCGGATGCAGCTGAATATCAGTATTTTACATGGAGCGATTGCCTAGCTGACCTCCACAACGCAGTTAGTACTGGGTAATACGATACCCGTTAGTAAGACTGGTTGTCAGACTTTCGGAACACTGACTACCTGTAACGACTGTCAAAGATCTACAAATGACAGCCGGGACCAACGGCTTAACGGGCTTTCCGAGGCACGGAGGAACTCGGTATGTAACGGGTGGTCACCCATCCACAGATCAACCTAGGCAAGCGCGGTTTAACCTAAAGATCGACCCGAGCGGCTACTATTATTTAGCCACGAGCTCCTCAAATCGCAAGTCAAATCCGCAATTAGTCTATGGCTCAAAATTCTCATGAAAACAATTGGTAAGCCTGCCAGCAACAACCTTATCAAGGCGTATTTACACTAACCGAGAAAACACCGATATTTTTTGCGAATATCATTGTTTAACAACGTTTCATCAAATTCTCATTGTTTCTAACCGATTTCATTGTATTCTGCATCGATAAATTTGAACACACGTGAACGAACAACGTGAGTAATTTTCCCTTATGACTGCGCTGAATACTGTGTAAACGAATACTGCTAATGTGTGCGTGCGTGGCCAAATAAATGTACAGTCGAACACGCATTTTGGTGTACCGATAAATTCTTACAATTATTTTTAACATCACTATCATGGGTCCACCCTTTATCGCAGAACTTTTTATGTCATAATTATATTTTGCATAACAACGGATGGCATAAACTTCACTTCGCAGAAAATAGTTTAGCAGACACTCATTTATCATACATTCTAAACACATAATTTTGTAAGTCAGAATCATCTCTAGGCATAAACTTCATATGCATAATATTTAAAAGTAGAAACATCATATCGCAGAAAGTTCACAGTCAGAATCGTCTTTTGGCATAATATATTTTATATCGATGATCATTAAACGGCAGAACTGTCATATCGTAGAAAGTTTATAGTTGGGGTCATCTTTGTTATTATAAGTTGTCATTTATTTTGATTAATTATTTCTTTTAAAAACGCATTTATTTTAGTTATTGTTTAATTGAATTTGAGATTATGTCATTGAATTCAATAACTAATTAGGTATCCTAATCTAAATAGTTCAGTTCCGGGTAACCTACTTAAAACAATCTTTTTTCTATTAACGCAAGTCGTTTCTGGCACTCGCCGGCCGCTGCCGCGGCACCGCTCGCTTCGCTCGCTCGGCTCGTGCTTAAGAGGTCACAGTTTTAACCTAACCTAACCTAGCCATTACTGCCGTCTGCATAGTATGCCAAGTGAAATTATACCAAATAATATATTATGCGAAATTTGAACTCTGCGAATCGTAATTATACTAAATGTAATTCTGCCATCTTAAAAGTATGCCATTGTTAATTCGAAGTTTTAAACATTATGCCAAATGATAATTATACCAAATAATTTTTATGCCTTTAAAATGTTCGTTTAAAGAAAATTATGCTAAGTGTGTTATGCCAAATAAATTTCGGAGCATCAAGATTCTGCCAGATAGAGGGAACCCCACTATCATATTGTAGTTAGTTTTAAAAGTTTTTATGTACTCACTGAATATTTATACAGCGGTAGAGTTTCTTTTAGAAAAACGACTTGAATTTATTGTGTAATAGATAGAAGAATTATTTTTTACCTGTACAAGAATTGGCTTTTCGCCTTTTACTGGTACCTACATAAAAATAAACATTCAATGAAAAGTAATGTCGGTCTAAATACGGACCAGTATATTTTAATGGGACCCAATAGATACACCGCTTGATGTTATGCATTGTTTTCATAGTAACGTTAACATATCTAACGTTTTATTTACTTAATGTAATGTTATTGTTTCAAAGTAATGTACTGTGTAAATACGGTTCAATTATTACTGTAATAGTATTCGATCATGTACATATGTAAATAATTAACAGTTGTAAATATATCGATGGTTTTTATGACGGATAATTTACTGATTTGTTTCATTTTTACCCTTAATAAAAGAAATATAATAGTACACTTTGATTCGAGTGACGAAACTTTGTCATTGCGGCCTAGGCGGATTTAACGTCCGAGCCGCCAGGCTAGGGTGTTATAGAGCCGAAAACAACAGTATAAGGATTTGAACAGTTGTTTGTTGTTATCTGTGGTGAAAAAAATAAAGCTCTCATTGCGATAAATGAAAAATAAAACACGCGTGTATTAATACATTGCATGTTGAATCTAATCATAATGATATAAAAGTCAATTTTTGAAAAAGTGACGTATAAAATAACTGCAACAAACAGGACCAGTTCATCCAGATGCCGCGCAAATGCCAGTACCCGTTCGTCTTCAACTAGACCTGGTGTAGTGAAGTTATGCATGGAGAAAGTAAAACAGTTTCATAAGTTGTGCAATGGTGGTGACTAATATACAATTGAAACAAGTACAATAATGCAATAAAATTTAAACATAATAATTATTTTATACAAATACAATTTGCTAATTATTAGCATTGTCTTTTGCACGACTCTTGTATTCGAATTGGATGTATTCAATAGCGCATGGGTGTATTTGCAAACGATACAATCTTTGTATAAACATCCTTAGACATTGAGCCTTTGGAAAAGCACAAGCATGTATACTTTGTTTAAGGCATAATATAGTATGATATCTTGGTGGAAGGGAGCGAGCCAAATAAGGTAAACATTGAAATCGCAATCAATGTGGTGTATCAAGCTAATACCTACATCTCTAAGTATTAAAGCCTTCATGCTTTTCACGATTCACGTCATAACTTTGACAAAGCTTTTAACCACAAAATTTATAATCACAACGCTAGTCCAATTAAATATGTCATGAATTTATTGAAACAAAAATATTACTCTTTGAAAGCACGTTTAGCGGAAATCAAAAAGCCATTCATTATTCAATAGAAGAGAGCCAATTAAAACACTGTTTTTTTATATTTATATGTTCATTTCGTCGTTTTCAAAATTGATTTTGCCTTTAATTGGGGTGCTAGTTCAATGGTTCTACTGATTTAATCACTGCGGACATAAAACGTGTTATAGTAATAGTAATAAATTCATTCATCACAAGAAACAAAACAGAATCAATATCGTCGGTGAACCACAAACTAATCAGCGCTTATATCTTAGGGCTCAAACTGAATATGGCATGTTTACGCTACGTTTTTACAGATATAGAATTAATGCCTATTGAGAGTTCCTGAAGTCTCCAAATTCAAGCAGGAAGATGTTACTCCATCCTTGTAAAGCATAAGTAAGTGTAACTAGTGTTAAATAAGATAAAACCTTTAGAATAAATGGTTTTAATCAGCAAAATACAAAGAAAAAGATTACAGTCGTATTGACAGAAATGACAATATCAAACTGATAGTTTTATTTTAAAACCATAGAAACTTCAATGAGTTTCTATATCACCACATTCTTCCAGGCTTAAAAGAGAACGATTCAGTTTAGAACGTAGTCTCCATAACGGTCTGGGGGCCTTCGATTTCTAGTGGACCTTCGTTGAACAGTAGCTGGATTTTCAGTAGCTGTGTGATCGGTTTCGACTGTTGGATGATCTGTCAACTGTTGTTGCTGTTCCTCTTCTTCGTTCATACTTCGAGAGTCATAGAAGTAGTCTTCATTAGTCTCAACTGAATCTCGGGTCTCATTTAGTACTTCAGGCGTTTCCTGGATTATCTCACTATCTTGTCCTAATGGTGCTAAGTGTCGATTAGAGATAGTTGATTCTCGACCATCTGCAAGACGCACATAGGAATAATCTGGATTTACATGAAGTAACGTCACCTCCTCAACGACTGGTTGATATTTATTACTACGGTTAAATTTTCGCATTAGAACACGTTCTGATTCAGTCAGCCAAGTAGGTATAGAGACTCCATTCGACGATCTCCTAGTATGCGTAAACATTCGTTCATGTGGCGTACAATGAGTAGCTGTACACAGCAAAGATCGTATCGAATGTAAAGCTTGAGGAAGAACTTGTTCCCAATTTTCAATTGCTAGTTTACGTGAACGTAAGGCCAATTGTATTGATTTCCATAGAGTCCCATTAAAACGTTCTACTTGGCCATTTCCTCTTGGATTGTACGGTGTGGTTCTACTAGAAGCAATGCCACGTGAATTCAAGAAATTCTTTACTTCTGCCGATACGAATGAAGTTCCTCGATCCGAATGAAGGTAAGATGGCATGCCAAATAACATAAATATCTCATTCAGATGTTTTATAACCGTTGTAGAACTCATATCAGCGCATGGGAACGCAAACGGGAAACGTGAATATTCATCGATTACAGTCAATATATATTTATTTCTTGTATTAGATGGTACAGGACCTTTAAAATCAATGCTTAATCTTTCCATAGGTGAGGTTGCTTTTATTAAGATTGGATCTGATAAGTCAGATCTGTAGAATTTCGGTTTTATTTCGGAACATATCCGACAGGAATTAGTCATATTCCTAATTTCTTCTGTAGAATAAGGCAAATTTTTAGATTTTACCCAGTGATTCATGCGCATTATTCCTGGGTGACACAAAGCTTCATGCAATGAAATTAGTTTCTCAGTTCGTACCGGTACCGAAGCACAAACTCGGGAAAGTGCGTCAGCCACATCATTCTGCTTTCCGGGACGGTACACTATGTCATACTTGAAAGGTGCTAAGTCCAAGCGCCATCGCTGTATTTTCTCATTCTTTATTTTGCTCGTCAGTTTATTATCAAACATGAATGATACAGATCGTTGGTCAGTAATGAGACGAAATGATTTGCCAATGAGAAAATGACGCCATTTCCTTAGCGATTCCACTATAGCGTAAGCTTCTTTCTCTATAGCTGAGTGATTACGTTCGCTATTATTTAGCATTCTGGAAAAAAATGCAACCGGACGATTACATTGTGACAAAGTTGCTGCGATGGAATGATTGGATGCATCTGTTTCCACAGTGAATGGTGCATTGTGATCGATAGCGTGAACAGCTGATTTTGCAATATCAGATTTTAGTCTTTCGAAACTTTGAACTAATTCATTTTTCAGTGGAAATATTTGTGTACGCGCGAGACCGTGAACTCTTTCTGAGAAATTCGGGATCCATTTGCTATAATGTGCAAACATTCCTATTGTTCTTCTCAGTGAAGGCACATCACATGGTGGTGGCAAACTCAATAGTGGCCTTAAGCGTTCCTCATCTGGCTTAATAACGTGGTTCTCCACATTGTATCCCAGAATATTAATAGAATTTTTGGAAAACTTACTCTTTACTCTATTGAGAGTTAAGCCATATTTTTGAGCTGCTGCTAAAAATCTCTTAAGATTTTCATCATGTTCCTCCTGATTTATTCCGCATACCGTGATGTCATCTAAATACGCAAACGTTCCTTTAAGCTCTTCTTTGCGAATAACCCAGTCTATGGTTCTTTGAAAACTTGACACTCCGTTTGTGACGCCAAATGGAATACGCCGAAATTGGTAAAGATTTCCAAGTGCTTCAAAAGCTGTAAAGTGACGCTCCTTCGGCAGAATTGGAACTTGATGATATGCGCTCTGTAAGTCTATAGCGCTAAACACACGATATTTTGAAATTTGCGACACCATTTCTTCTATGTTTGGAAGTGGATATGCATCTAAATGTGTGTATCTATTTATTGTTCGAGAATAATCGATAACGAGACGTTTCTTATGATTAGTATTCTGTGAAATGAGGACTTGAGCTCTCCAGGGTGACAAACTTTCTTCAATAATTCCTTCAGCCAAAAGTTTTCTTATTTCATCTCCAATAAACTTTTTATCCTCCTCACTGTATCTTCGAGATTTTATGGCGACAGGCGTGCATTCGGGAGAAACATTCGAAAACAAAGGCACAGCAGGTACAGATGCCGCAGCAACACTGCATACCTTAATTGGATCTTTTGATCCTCCAAAAGAGAACTCAAGTGAAGAATGCTTCTCTAGTATGTCATGACCAATAATAAGATCAGCGCACAGGTTTTTTACAATAAGTAATGTCAGACCTTCATAATTATGATCTCCAATTTTAGCCGAGACGCAGGTTTGTCCCTCTACTTGAGACGTCAGTGTAGTTGAAGCCATTGAAATCGTTTGGTTACAAGGTTTCTTCTTTAACCAACACAATTTAAAGAAGGCTTCATTCATAAAGCTGATAGAACTGCCCGTATCAATTAATGCTTGGGCACGAATTCCTTGGATGTAGGCTGTTACAGTTGCTTTCTTAAGAGAATCAGGTGATGCTGCTACAATACATGCAGAACTGTTATTATTTGTATCTTGCTTATCTAGAACCGCAACAGTATTAAGTTTCTTGCTTCGACATACATTAGCATAGTGTCCCTTCTTATCACAAATCTGGCAGTTGGCATCGACAGCTGGACAATCCTTTCTAGGATGCACACGCCCACCACAGAAGAAACACTTTCGCTTAGTAAACGCTGCTGCTATAGGTTCCCTGTCTTGTTTTAAACTTTGAACAGCACTCAAATTTGAAGTATTGTAGTTCTGTGAGCTCAACTCGGCCATTTCCAACGACAATGCCTGATTGTAGGCTTGGTCGAGTGTTAATGACAGATTTTCAAGTAATCGTTGTCTTATTTTATTTGACTTGATGCCAGAAATAAATGCATCTCGTATACTATCATTTTTATTAGTTTCGGCATCCACTTTTTCAAATTTGCAGTCTTTCGCCATTAATTTTAGTACCTGAATATATGCATCGATATTTTCTTCACTCTGTTGCTTTCTTGTTGCCAACATATGTCTAGAGTAAATTATATTTTTTTGTTTGATAAAAATGTTATTGAGTGTGTTAATAGCTATTTCATAAGTGGAGCACTCACTGATAAACGAGTAAATTCGAGCGGATACATGATTTATGAGTAAATCTAGGATAATTTTACTATCTTTCGTATCTTCACAATGTGACAAAAAACTATCGAATGTCCTCTTCCAGTGTTCCCAATCCTTCGAGGCGGAGCTGTCAGACGGATCAATGTCTAGTTTTTCGGGACGTAAGAATCTCTCCATTTTATTTAGAACATTTTGCTGATTAAATTGTTAAATAAGATAAAACCTTTAGAATAAATGGTTTTAATCAGCAAAATACAAAGAAAAAGATTACAGTCGTATTGACAGAAATGACAATATCAAACTGATAGTTTTATTTTAAAACCATAGAAACTTCAATGAGTTTCTATATCACCACAACTAGTTTCTTCATTAGAAAGGTATAGAAAGCATAGCATAGCAGGATGAAGAAAATGGTGCTATATCGCAAATTAAATAAATAAATATCTTGGGACAACTCACACACGGCTATCTGATCCCAAGCTAAGCAGAGCTTGTGTTATGGTAACCAGACAACTGATATACATACTTAGATAATTTATAAATACACACATATTATAGATAAATCACACCCAGACACAGAACAAACAATCATGCTCATCACACAGAGTTTGTCCTGGGTGGGAATCGAACCCACGACCTTCGGCTCAGAAGTCAGGGCCACTAACCACTAAACCAACAGGCCCGTTAAAATTATATCTATATTACCTCCTATCCTCTCCTCTGTGCCTAAGATTTTGCAGGCAAAGTGACTACCAACGAGAACTACAAAGTTGTGACAAGGTTTCGGACCATCTCTGAGTTGCCAGGGCTTGTTTGAATTAATTATTTATTTTTTAAATTGTATTTTCTGTCTTTGCTATATACATTTTTATCGTACACGTCTTGCTGCACCGTTCTCACATTGTTGACCATTTCAACATGAACAGTGTTATCAAGGTTTTGTGACAATATTCTGATTTAAAAGAGTGTTTATGGAGTTTCATGCCCATTCTTCTCCATAGAGATCTACGCTGTGGAATGGGCAACTACAGTACTTTCAGAGTTATTTTGCCTTGTGACTCTGACTGTAGCTTAATTTTATGGTTGTCATTGTTTGGACAGTTTAAGTGCCGGTATCTGGCCTACTCGAAATAAATGCTTTTGATTTGATTTCACCAATACGTTCTGAAATACGGTAGTAAAAGCGACATGAAGAAGAGAAGATATAGAGTTTTCTTTTTCGTAGGTAACTTGTGCCCATCACACTTTCTGTATGTTTAATATTAGGATAACTACTTAATACTGTATGTATAGTTCCTAAAACAAAATGCCCTAGATTGAATCATGCAGGTATAGGTCCCGATTTAATAGGTGTTCCTATTAAGTAAGCTCTTGACCTCAAGCCATTCCACTAGCTTCATACTGCAGCTTGGTTTTAAACGTTATTGATTATTTACTTGAGGTCGACAACCTGATATAAAACTCGATGGAACACTAGAATACTATGAAACACCGGATATATATTATGACTTAATAAATCTAATAAAGATCAATATTTATCGTTTATTGTTGTTATTACAAGAGAGAAACACTTCAACACATCAGAGACAAAATCTGTAAATTTCTTTTCACACGCATTACACACACATATACAAGTACAAGGCAAGGACGAAACAAATAACATGATTTACCATACGTATTAGCTGTCAGCTCTTCCTACTTTTATTTTACGAAACTACGCTGCTACTACTGGAAAACCATGGTTGTCGGAAATTAATCGTCACTGATTCTATTATCCCTAGTTCCTAAACATATATTCTGTTAGTATATTACACAAACTGACGTCTAGAATGTCTAAAGAATATTAAGTTTTAATTTAACGAGTATATCTGTGCGGGTTTTATAAAAATGACACCATTAGTGGCGCGACAATAAAAACGGATTACCTCCTCTCCTAACGACGAAACGTAACCGCGGGACACACGGGCAGCAAAAAATAACATCCAACAAATGTTTGGTAGAGAATCAAGCTTATGGGAAAATTATGTTTTATCAGTATTATGTATACTTGGCCTCACATAAGAACGTAAACGTATAATGCATACCGGTAAAAGAGTTAAAAATAAGCTAATGGCAAATTTTTTTTTTGTTTCTAGAAAAACCGACTTCCAGAAAAAGTTGGTGGCAAAACAAAATCGATGAATCAAACAAAATTAATGACTTTTGTTTATAATTCATAGTTGTTTTTTTAACCATTGTGCATTGTGTTTTTGGAAGTCGGTTTTATTTCTAAAAGAGTATTTATCATTTCAGCCTTTTTAATTGTGCTACGATGGTATTCTTAGCGAGTATTCATTGCATTTGAAGAAAAAATATGAGAAACTACGCCTTTTCTTTAAGTCAGCTAAAAAAAAAAATCGTAATCAATAATTACGGGCTCTCTGTTCACGCTAGATTAATTATGTATAGAAAAATGTGTCTAACTACAGATCACCTGTCTGGCTCAAAATTGCCATTTATTATTACTCGTTAGAATGAAGTTTCGTAAGTAAAAAGCAAAAACACGTTCGACGTTTATCAAAACAACCTTTAAAACATTGTACATAAAGCTCACCATCCCTTACCACACTGTGTCTCTAAAGCTACTAACTCTCGAGATAAACTGTTTCGCATCCGAAATACATCTTCTGGAAGGGAACAAATGCTTTGAGAAAATAAGCCTTTATTTCCATAGCGGAGCACAATGTGTTAAACGACTCCTCCGATGTGAATGGGCCACGGAAATCTAGAATTAGATTTTCTGCTAGCCTTTTGTAGGATTCTGAAGTAATGATCATACGTTTCAAAGATCATTTGATGCGGAATGAGAAGATTTTGGATGAAAAGATGATAGAAAGGAACTTATTACTAGGTTTCTCAAGGGAGCTCATATTATTATTAACACTTAAGACGGGATATTTACCATGTTTGTTATTTATTCTGAGTTTCCGATATTTTGGCGATGTTGAAAATAAATAAGAAACATGGTAAATATCCCGTTTTAAGTGCTAATAATAATGTTAGTGACCATGTCGGTTTAAAGACTTATATTGGAAGGTAATAATATGTAGTCTGTACACCCAAAATTTGTTTTAAGTTCACTTTCATGTGATGGTCCTGTCTCCGCATGATAGAAGATGTCTCCCTAAATCGATATTTTCCAGAAAAATGTTTACAAAATGAGTATTTTCTTCAGTCTCAAAGAAATCTTTTATATAAAATTCTTGTTTCACCGTTTTAGCTGCCATACTACTCTGAAATAGATTGACTGATTTTTATGAAATTTGGTAAGTATGAGAATCGGTTGTAAACTATTTTTGTACCCCAAAGTGGTAAGGGCAGCCCTTTTCAGAAGAAGTTCTGAGCAGTGAGTGAAATCGCTGGCCACAGCTAATTTTAATATAAATTAAACGCTTATTTTAAATTTAGAACAGAAAAATATTACTGTTTATTTATTTTTAATTCTACATCAAAAATTACCCTGAAAACATACCTATATATAGGCATATAACATAGCTTTACCAAATACCTTCAGACTGAGGGTCGGACCTTTGATTTTCTTTCATGTTTTGTACATTATTACTTCGCAAGCCGTCCGATTTCCTCGCCCAAACTAAGGCGAATCGGAAAAAAGAAACAAATGAAACCTCACAAAGATTTATTCTAAGCGACCGCTAAATTAACCCCAGAAAATGTTATTCGTTTCTTTTTTATAATTTAACACTCGGACTTTGTTTTTCATGGACAAAGAGCCGGCTATAAATAAGAATATTTTTTTTAACTCTATACACAAAGCCTCAAAGAATTTTGGTAAGAACAAAGAAAGTGGAGTTTTAATTTTTATTAAGAATCGGATTTGGGATCCTATCCGTAAAAAAAGGCTAAAAGTTTTTGATTGTGAATTTATCGTTTGACAATAAGTTGGTACAAACTGTAACTCTATAATACAATCGTCTGATATTTACCACAAAACCATGAATTTGGGCTATATCCTTAATAATATTATAAAAGCGAAAGTGAATTTGTTTGTTACGTGTTCATAGGCAAAAAAGAGAGAAAAAGTGGAGAGAAAAACTTTTTTTTTTCGATCATCACGCGGGTTAGCGTTAGCCCAAAGTAAAAGCTAGTTAAACGATATTTCGATATTAAATTCATCAAAACTACGATTTTTTAACAGTTTTAACGCGACGTTTCCACCTCGTACACGCTTCGGGAATATTTATATACGACGCGCGAAGATAGCAGGCTTAAAACGTGAAAACTCCTTAAGCAAATGCAAAATAAATACCTCAAAATTACATTTACATATTTCTTCCACAAAATATCAATCGGAATAACTGAGAATTCAAAGCAGTTTTTCACGCAGTTTCGCGATCACCGAGCTTACCTTTTTCTCGGCGCGGCAGGTAGGTAAAGCAATAAATATCTGTGCGCAACTTTTAAATAATTCACACGAAACAGCTGAAGGTCAAACCTTTCCCTTGAACTGTTATAACTTTCCTTGAACTGATGGAATGTGGTGTATGTGTTAAGCAATTCGTTTGATTTGGAAAAATAACTATTGCGGGCTAGGTCTTCAGATGATCCTACTTATATTGTAAATGCGATTTTTTGTGAGGATGTATGGATGTTTGTTTACTCTTTCACGCCTAAATGGCTAAACCGATTTTAATGAATTTTGGTACAGAGATAGTTGGGACCTTGGAAACGGACATAGGCAGTTTTTTTAAAGTGAGAAGTGAGAGAGTAAGATGAGAGGAAAGGGAAAACTTAGCTTTGCTATGATAATAAATAAGGCGCAAGGGCAAAACTACAGGTAGCAGGTATCTGCAAATCAGGAAAAGGGAACTGTGTTACCCCGAATTTAACGCGAGCGGAGCCGTGGGCAAAAGCTAGTTAACTATAAGTCCAGGTTTCTTCACGATGTTTTCCTTCACCGATGTTTTAGATAAACTTTATAAAGTACATAATAATATGAATTAAAAAAGTCATATTGGTACTTGCCCGGATTTGAACCCAACAACAACATCATGCTCGAAAAGCGAGGCGCTTAACCTCTGGGCTATCACGACGTTTTAATTTCTGTTTGAAATTATATGCTGAATTATTCTTTGTAACAGATTGCGTCTCACAAAGCATTTTTAATGGAACGGAAACATACTTTAAAAATTCTGTAAAACTGACTCTAAACTCCATGCAGACAAAGACACTGATAAAACATAGCACAGAATAAAATAAGGCAGCCAAGATCAAGGTATTTCATCAAAGAAAACAATAAAAATAAATCAAAGAGCTCTGCACTCGAGAAAACATTGAGGAATTTACTTAAAGATATTGAATTACCAGGAAAAAATCGCTGTCAAGCTAATTAGGTTCGTTAGATTATACCTTTGGAGGCACTTGCACAGTAGGTACCTAACTTTGTCAGGAAAAATCAGTTTATACTTTGATTTTTTGAAGTTTAGAAAATATTTTTTAATTATAACATACATGTGCATTATTGAAAAATAGATTTAAATACTGCTTCCTACTTATATTAAAAATGTGAATGTTAATGAGAATAGATAGATGGATGTATGAATTTATGGATGTTTCTCGTCAAAACGGCTGAACAGATCTTGATGAAATTTGGCACAGAGGTAGATTATATTCTGGAATAACACAAAAATAAATACTTTTTTTTATATCATACGGGCAAAGTTGCATGCGCCAGCTAGTCAATAATAAACGTATATGCAGAATTATCAAAATGGGAAAAAAATACAGGGCGTTATATAATTTGCCCACATTGCTGTCAAAAGCCAAAAAACTCCACGGAACACAAAGGACAAAGGAATACGGATGGGTTTTATTCAGTAAAGTTCTCCAGTCCCTTCCGCTTCGCCCAGAGCGGGGGAAGTTATTTGATGACTGCCCTTCCAAAAAAAAAAACGCCTAGAAGCAATGGACACGCGGATTCTTTGACAAACTAAACAGTGAGAAATAACTCTACTTCTGGAAGTCGGTGCCTTTTGTTAGTTTTCTTGACTTTTTTCACCCGACTTCCTATAGATACATACTTTATATATAGATATATACATATACTATACATATAAAGTAAATATGTACATATATATTTATAAAGTATGTTTGTCTTATTACGGAACTGGGATATCTTCAAATCTGTATCATACGGTTGATCACTTATTTCCCTAAATATCTTTTTGAACTTTGGAATTATTTTTATTGAAGAGAAGTAATAGGGGAGTAGTGTATATCTTCTGATGTCAGAAATCAACTACTCGTTTTGCTTTCTCTCTTTACTAGATTTGCCTGTATACCTATTTTACATTTTTCCAAAATCCCTGTAATACAATGTTTAGAAAATGACCCAGTACCCACTGATACCTTCGTTACAAAAAGGCGGGAAAACACTCACAATTTTACTTAGCGCTTTTATCTCTAAAACCCCAAGTTTCTCTATAAAAATTTAAAAGCATCTTTCAAACGAGAAAAATAAAAGGAAATATTTCCAACGGACCGCCGAGCGTCCCGATTCTTGAATTATTGATTTGCTTTGTTTGAAAAACGTGTAAAGACCAACACAAGTTGACCCCTCTAACTATATTACGACCCTCTCTTAAACAATCAGTTGTGGAACATTACGAGAGGGGTGGGAGGTCACGTTAAGTGTTTCTTAGCAACGGTCAATTGTATAAAGGTTTGAAGGATCAAAGGTTGACCAGATGATTACTAAGATTCCTGAGGTTTTCTTTGTGAAATTCTGTGAAAGTCTGCTTTAGTTATATATAGTTTTAGGGTCGAAATTAAGTGATGACCAACAGATGGTGAAGAGGGTTACGTTTGCAGAACATTTATAAATAGGTTTCTATTCAATGTTACTATTGTTTTGTCTTCTGATAAATACTACTTATTTAATTAAATCCAAACAATATTCAGGTGTTCTATATTTAATTTTATATCAGCAGCAAATAAATAGCATCCCAAGAAAAATAAACGAGAAAGGGGAAAATATTAAAAATGGCGGAAACAAACATTGGGCAAATAATTTGTCTTGATGACAAATACCGGGCGAGGGCGTCCAATAAATACGGATTCCCAAGCATTGTTTCCAGATTCTTGTCATTAATCACTTTTATGTCCGTAATTAATATAAAGATCCTGGCGACAATAAGATCTGAAGTTATTATCTTTTTGAGAAAAACTCACCGGTGGGTAAGGTAGATTCTGATGTTGGATTACAGTCTTTATATTAATGTGTTAAGGTGGATTTTGTTGTGGCGGTTGTGAGTTTTATCGGGTATTAGTAATAACATCTTGCCTGTAATCCCCAAAGGTTTGGGCAGAGGTGAATCTGATAGTACAGCGATATTTAGTCTGTCATGTTTAAGTCTGATTAAATAGGGGGGCGAGCTTTTTGGTACAAATCTAGACTCTCTTGTTGCTGCAGAAAATTGCGTGGAGGAAAAACAAAACAATACTTAGTCCGAAACGAGAACTGAAATCAGGACCTTATCAATCTTGATGCCGTATCGAAGACGCGTTCGTGTTCCAAGCGCACTTTAAAGAAAGGGCCTGAGCAACTGCTTGTTTATTGCGACACGAAAGAAACTCTGGATGTAGTGAATGGTTACCCATCGACTAACCTAAGTAACCTAAAGATCGATCCAAGTGGCTTTTACTCGAAATATCCCCCAGCTCTAACTAACTTTACCGCTAAAACCATCTTAATTCTAAAGATTACTCTCATTTCTTATGAAGTCCTACTACAGATAACCTTGATTCAAATACAGGTATTCAATACATACGTTGAGAGATTAGGACGAAACCCAATTAGCACGTAGACGGTATCACTGAATACTGACAATACTCAGACGAATATCAATCATAACCTTTACGTCTACAACACAAATGATCAGATTAGGTCAGTTAGTGGTTTTATTATAATTAAATGTATAGTTGAAAAATTTCGACACTTTTTAAATTCAGAATGCGGTAATGCAGATTAGGAATATCAGGCATGACAACAAAACAAAAAAGAATCGAGGAAAAATATGTGGATTTTTTAATCAATAAATACAATAATTATCCCGTATTTTAGTGACCTGCCGGGATTGTGATACGCCGCGGCCCAGGAAAACAAATGTCAAAAAAAATAACATGGATGGGTTTTAGTCAGTTCAAATCTGACACTTCGGCCAAAACGGGAGAAGTCATTTGATGTTTTCCCATCAGAAAAAAAACATGTTCGTAAAATGTTCGCAAGAAGCACAACCAACAATCAACCATGGAAATAATAAAATAAAATCTTTTATTTATAAAAAGGGGGCATTTATACTATAAAATAACGGATATTAGTTGCTTAATTGCCTGAACCAGGTTGGACCTGTGTTTTAGGCTAAAAAGAGCATTAATAGTAATTTTGAATAAATAAATTAACAGTTATATAAAATTAGAGTACCAACATTTAAAAATTACACAAATATCAAGTAAGCGTTTTATATGCAGACAACAAGTAGATCTTCTGTCTGTGCATAAGTTAAGGGAAATGAATAAATTCTTAAAATTCTTAACACATTACTTGTTAAACGAGTATTTCTAATTATGAAACTGAAATATTTACATAACGTCTACACAGGCAGGACCTTTAAAAGTGTCTAAGGCTTTTTAACGTTGACTGTACCTTTGCACAAAATAATAAATTATTAGCTACAGTTTTACCTTCGTGTATATATTTTTAACTCAAAGATCTAACTATGCGTTAATTCTGTCCTTTATACAAAATACAAATAAAAAAATTTAAGAAATTGTTCGTTTGTAATAGAAGGTTAAATAAACCAGAATTTGTTTAAAAGGGTGTAAAAACTCCGTACTGAAAATAGCACCGTAGTATTTGTTGGCATTACCTAAAAGGTTTAAAAATAAAGTGATGGCACCTAAAAAAGGTTCTTATACCTATTTTAGTTGCCATTTTAAAACGTGAATCAAAGTCAGTTAAATGAGTATATTGTAGTATTTTTTTACCAAAAAGTTCTTCAACGCATTGCCCAGGCAGAAATTCTTTATTATAATATTAATTTATTTTATTAATTTGGCTCACCAACAATTGGACCTCATTCTCAGTAGTCGCGCTCGCGACAACCTAACCTCTGTCCGATCATGTTGGATTACCGTCCCATCGGACTAGGGCCGGCCAATCCTACTTCCTATTTATTTACTTATTATTAAAAAGTATGGTTGATACTCTTTTACGCAAACACTACTAAGTAAATGGATTGTAATAAAACTTTACAAAAATATAGCTTACAGATCACAATAATACATAAGCTACAACTCATAATGATATAATGTATATTCTATCACCACGGGACTGACACCGCGGGGCGCAGCTAGTATATAATAATCTGGCTAATTTTCGTTGACATTGACAACCGTGACCTAAAAACGACCTACCTACGAACTACCATTAAGGATCATTCAACTTTTTAAAACGAATTTGAACGTTATGAATCTTGTCTTATTTTAATATGCTAGAATGCAACCATAGTTTTTTATGACATCAAAGATTTATTATCCTTAATTACGTCTGCCACAATGGCCGATTTGTGTGGCAGGCTGCGTAAAATCTGGTTTGGCTGTTTGTGTATGTGAGTTTAAATCTTTGTAAACTTACCCACGATACAAGAAAAAATCTTGGAGTGGGGCAACGTTGTTTAAAAAAAAACTTGAGAGGTGTCAAGGGACACCCGAATGGAACGAAGTTATTATTTATTATGTACAAAAAACCTGTATACACTCAACAAAAATAATCGTCGTGACACCACTCTGTTCGATGCGAAATAGAAAAAACCGGCCAAGAGCGTGTCGGGCCACGCTCAGTGTAGGGTTCCGTAGTTTCCCGTCCGTCACAATAAGTGTTCCCAGTTATGAGGCCAACCGAACAATTCGGTAATACCCGATCCAATGTAATAAGTGCCTACAGCGCCATCTCTCGGGGAATTGGGTTACTAATTAATACAAAGACGTGCAATTTCGGTGGTAATTTTGGATTGCGAGAACCGATTTCAATAATTCTTTTTTTGTTTAAAAAAAGATACGTTCAGGATAATAAAATATGTAAACAAAGTTACAAAAAATGCTTGCATATACGATTATACTACAAACTTAGTCCAGAAATTATTTTGTACAACTTTTTGTCTTTTTTGTACAAAAACTGTTGTGTCAATCAAGTTCAAAATGATTTTCATAGAAAGTCCTTATAAAGTTCTACTTTTCAGATTTTTTTCATATTTTCTAAACTTATGGTTCAAAAGTTAGAGGGGGGGGGACACATTGTTTTTTACTTTTGGAGCGATTATTTCCGAAATTATTGACATTATCAAAAAATGATCTTAGTAAACCCTTATTCATTTTTAAATAGCTTTCCAACAATATATCACACGTTAGGGTTGAAATTAAAAAAAAAAATCACTTCCCACTTTACATATAGGGTGGCTACCCTAATAAAACATTTTTTTCAAATTTTTATTTTACCACTTTGTCGGCGTGATTGATATACATATTGGTACCAAATTTCAGCTTTCTAGTGCTAACGGTCACAGAGATTAAGCGAGGACGGACGGACGGACGGACGGACGGACGGACAGACAGACATGGCGAAACTATAAGGGTTCCTAGTTGACTACGGAACCCTAAAAACGAAACAAAAATAACTGGCTTGCTTTCTACGAGAGAAAGAGAGACAGACAGAGAAACACGCCGCACGGTTTACAACTATAGCAAAAAGTGTCGTTACAACTTTTGGTCTTAATTTTTTTCGTCTTCGCAACGCGCGGTAAGTAACTTCGTTCCAAAAAATGCAGATCATCTATGTTGTTGAAGTCAAACATCTTTAATATATTCTTAGTGCCTGAATCAAATTCAATGATGAACGCTCTAGGGCAGATACCTAAGTAAGACTACAGACCTGAATAAATATTATTGTAACAACAAGAAAGGAAATGATAACATTATCTTATCCTTGAATAATATCTTGCCTTATCAATCAATGCACAATGACGATTGTAGAATTGAAGAATAGAACTTATGTGGCACGTCTCTATATTGTTATTAAACTTCTCTACATACGTATGATGGTTTATGTTATAAGTCTGACTGTTGCCAAACTTGCGGTGTTGTAGCCCACAACACCATACTGTGAACAGGTGGTGCCAAGGATGAGGTTGCAAGAAGTCTCTCAGTTGCGGGTTGACATCAAAATGGATACATTCTTAGCGAAAATGCAGGGGTTACAAAAACCAACAGCGAAAAACAACTATGTGTTTTTTTCACCTTTTTCAACCCTCACTAAATTGTTATGAAGTCACATTAACTTTTAACTTATATTTATACCTATTTAAAAGCAAAATTTAAAAATGACATTTGTAATCTTATGTATGTGTAATGGATTGTATACATTGCCACTCAAATTTGAATTTCCTGAAATTTTTTTTTTTTTTTTATTATTTCACATCATATTCGTGTTTCGGATTGTAAAAGGCAACTTTTTTTCGCATATAAATCAACAAATATCTTCTCCCGCTCTGGGCGGAGTGGACGGGAGTTTCAGACTTGTACGAGTACTGACTAAAACCCATCCATGTTCCTTTTTTGCCCTTTTTTCCGAACAACCCGCAGCCCCGGTGGACAGATATAAAATAAAATCGAACTCCGAATTTCAACTGTGTGGTACCTATTGTCTCGGAGTAAAATGGGCTGTGACATACGGACAGACCGAATATATAAGTATGTAATATCTGTCCTGTAGTGAGCTATTTTATAGTTTACTCATTTTTGCCCGCGGCTTTGCTCGCGTTAAATTCGGGGTAACACAGTTCCTTTTTCCTACAGTTACCCTTTCCTTTTAGCAGGTACCTGCTACCTGTAGTATTTGCCCTTGAGCCTTATTTATTGTAATAGCAACGCTAGGTTTTCCCTTTTCTTCCCTCTATCTTCCTCATTACTCACTTAAAAAAATTGCCTATGTGTCTCCGGGGTTTCGACTATCTCTGTACTAAAATTCATGAAAATCGGTTTAGCCGTTTAGGCGTGAAGACGTAACAAACAAACTCCTTTCGCTTTTACAATAATTATTAGTAAGGATTGTTAGGTTGGGTACTTTGAGTTATTTTAATTTAGGTAATGCATGCGTCGGTAAGTAGGAGCTGATGGCTTAATAATATCCGTTAAGCCGCGCTTGCCTAGGCTAGTGTGTGGATGGGCACTCACCCGTTACATACCAAGTTTCCTCCATACATCGTAAATCACGTTAAGTTGAACCCGGTTGTCATTTGTAGATCTTTAATAGTTTACAGGTTAGTTAAGTGTCCCGAAAGTCTGACTAGCAGTCTTACCAAGGAGTTGTAAAGGTCAGATAGGCAGTCGCTCTATGTAACATACTGGTATTCAGCTGCATCCGGTAAAACTGGAAACTGACCCAAACAAAGTTGCTAGGCAGATGAATGCGTTAAGTTAAAGATTTTGGTCATATTAAAGGCAATGCTCTGATGATGGCATGTAAGTTTTGAAAAAAATAAAAGTAACCAAATGTTCATGTTTCAAAACTGATTTCTTAAATTATTTTCTTCCTTATTTAAAAATAAATATTGAAATAAAGTAATATAAGCAGTAACTCATTTTTAAATAAAAACCAGTTAAAAATACTGTCTGAAATGCAAACATTTTTTTACCACAACCCCGAACCACACACAAGAACAGTTGAGGTCGATAGTGACTGTAATTCCCAAAGACCAGTGAGTTGGAAAATTGTGAAGTGGATTAGGCAAATCACTTTTCATTCCGTCCTATGGCCGACGAAGTTTGCCCTTTTAAATTTTATTATCTCGGTGGCACGCCGTCTGTTCATACCGGTACACTGAAAGCGGGGAGCGAGACATTAAATTTGAATAATTAATTTTAATTTTTCTCCCTTTTTTAAATGACTGCCAGAAAAGTGAGTTGCTTTTTTGAGTGATGTCACTGTTGTAATTGTTGGAGTGATTTTAGGTTAGAAAATGATTTTGTACAACCAGGGAATATGGTTGTTAAGCAAATGACTACTTGTACTTAAAACATTTTTTTTTTGTTACATGAAACTGTTTTTAAGTATAAGTTATGTAATGGCTGTATAGTAAAACTTTTTTGAAAGTTACATAAAAACGAAAAACAGAACGTTGCCGATTTTTTTTCGATTTTCCCGTTTTCAAAATCTATAGTTTAAAGATTTTGAAAAAGGCGTTAGACACAATATTTTCGAAGTTGCAGGTTGTTCGAAAGAGACACCGTGGCCCCGGAATACAAAGGGCAAAAGAAGAAAGGTTTTAGTCAGTAAAATTAAAATATTTAAATTAGTTATGTAAAACTTTGTTTGACACTCCTTCTCTACCCAAAGCGAGGAAAGTTTTTTGATGATTTCCCAGCCAAAAAAAAGGCATAATATTTATTCGCAGTTTTCATTTTAAATAAGAATGAGAGAATCGCTCAAACGCCTGTTGCGTTCCCCCACCCGATTTCAAGTGAAAATGATTTCCATCGCGATCGAGTGAAATCAGTAACTTAAGGGGCTAAAAACAGTTTATTCGTCACCAATTTCAATGTTTGTTGTTGCAAATTGGTCGGCTTTCGGCTTTGTTAAAGATTTTCTATGTATTCAATATTTTTCTATGTATTGGCCTCCTTAAAATTGTTCCACAAGTTTGACATTTTCCTGACGGGGTTGCGGGTTGTTTGAAAGAGATACTGCGGACATAAAGGGACAGGAACATTAAGGGCAATAGAAGGAACTTGGGTGGGTTTAAGCCAGTACAAGCCTAACACTCCCCATTATTTAATGAATTTGGAAATTATAAGATGACTAGCTGGCGCCCGCGGCTTCGCCCGCGTGATATCGAAAAAAAAAGTTTCATGTGTATTCCAAAGTACACCGTGCAAATTTGATCAAGATCCGTTCAGCCGTTTTGACGTGAAAGAGTAACAAACATCCATACATCCTCACAAACATTCGCATTTATAATATTAGTAGGATTTACAATCTGCAAAAAATAACTACGACATTTTTGTTTACGTACTGCCTCCAGTTGCAGTACACAGCCGTATAAAGCATTACAAGATTTCTTATAAGAATATTAAAATAATTCTTTGCCTCAAGACTTAATTAGTGCTTGTGAAGTAGCTTTAAATGCGTTTATTTTATGATTTCATGCCTGTATGGGTGTTAATTAAATTTTCTCCGCACTGCATGTTATTCTCGTGCATTTAATTTAGTTTAACTTCACTGGATGTTTTTCTTAGAATACTTAATAGATTATTGACTTAAAAAACATCTTCCCTTAATATGTTTTTTTTCTTCGTAGATATTAAATTATCCACAAAGCAAACAATTAAGATTCCCTAACAACGAAATTAGAATTGTCCAGAATTATGAGCAATCAATATTATCGAGTCTTCTTATATTATGATGATGATATATAATATGTATATACACATATATACATAAATACACTTGTACATACATATGTGTATTTGTTCGTTCTGGAATGATCATTGGTAGGTATTATTTCAGCAAACCAAATCAATAAATTTACTATCAAGTTTAAGAGTGCATATTGCAGTCGGAGAAAAGCGTGTGTTAGTGTCAAATTAGCAATACATTTAGAGTTGCCTATCGTATATAAGCCGGGAGGTTTTCAATTCAACTGTATTATTTTTTATCTCCTTGCTTTTTGAAACGCCAAGATGTAAATATTTTACATAAATCAAAAAAAGCATTGATTTTTACTGAGTATCGCATTGTTTCAATATCGATCCTTAGACCATTTAAAAAATTGTACCCACATGAATAATTTTCCAAAGTCTGGTAAAATAAAAGGGTAAAAAGATAAAAAGTCCACCTTCAACCCTTTAATTACCATCAATTCGATGACCCTTGATCACAAATGGATAAATATAAAATGTTTGTACACACAAAATAAGTGCTGATGGCATTTAAATTGAAACCTTTGATGTAGCACTCTCCATACAGGGGTGAATACATTTATGTTTATGTGCATATTTATGTAAACGTGTGCGGTTTTGAACACATGATATTAAAATATCTTGTTTTACCCGACTTGCATGGAAGGGTTGTGTTTATCGCACGTATCTTGTGTGTATGTATGTATGCATGTTCTTTAATACCTGAAAACTTTCGAACCGCTGAACGGACTTGTATGAAAATGGGTTATCATGAAAATTCTTTTTGTTTGTGTGTGTTCAGATGGTTAAGTTTATTATTAAAATTTTTGATTTGTTTTCTAAAGCTTATTTTACGCAGTCGAGTTTTTCATTATTAGATTTCTTCCACAAACTTGTTCTCATCTTAAACTCGTTTTAAGTTCAACTGGTTAATTTTGGGTGCGACAATACCAGTCTTTTCTTATAATTAGTTACTTACTATCGTTCTTTCGTTTGAATAAAGGAATTTTACAAACAAAACAAGTGATCAACTACTTTATATTTCGCTTTTCCGTAACTTTAAAAAAAGTAAACGAAGAACTTCTGCACATCTCCTCAATTATGCTAATACTCTCATATTACTTTCACAACCCACCTAGCGACATCGTCGAGACAAAACTCGTTACGCCTTCCACTTTACTTGGAACAAACGCAACATTATGACGTCACATTAAACTCTAACCCTCCAAGGGTCGAAAAGTAACCGATCCCACAAAAACACTCCGGAACTAAAAGTGTCGTATACAACATAAATACAAAAACGTCACTACTGTACCCTATCTGGTACAACAGAGGGAGGCCCCATGCAAATTAGGTGGGCACCTATTTATTTTCAAATAACATCGTTCTGAGTATAGCAGTTTGACATGGGTCGGATATATCATACGGCTGTTCCATATTTCCACACTTTTTTTTTTGTTGAGCTGACAGTTGTGGACGTTAGATGGCGACCTCCATATATTACTCGAACACATATCGTTTTGTAATGAAGTGCCCGAAATTGGCAAGGGATGATTTATTGTGATATACTTAGGTTGCGTGGAGCTGGCAGGCGCTCTGAGATAAACCTTGAAATTCGTAATTCATATAGGTACGGGAAAATGGAGCTGTAAAACGTAATTTATTTTCGGCAAAACTTTTTTTTTTGTAGTTATAACCAACTTTTTCTCTCAAACTGCATACATTCTTCTAAAATAAAAATATAATAAAATCTTGCGGATTAAACAAAAAATCTTCGTTTTTATTGTCATCTATTAAATTCCCACATACCCCTTCAATTTGTGTAACGTAATAAAATGTCATTCATGGAGAGGCGAAGTACTTCGCCTCTCATGCATAAGTTGTGGGTTAAAATCTGGGCAAGTACTAATGTGAATTTTTCCATTCAAGTGTAATTTCTAAAGTTTATCTAAGACGTCACAGACCCGGGGTTGCGGGTTGTTCGAAAGAGATAGTGCGGCCCCGGAACATAAAGGGCAATAGAAGGAATATGGGTGGATTTTAGTCAGTATAAGTCTGATACTCCCCCCCGCTCCACACAGAGAGGGTGAATTTATTTGATGATTTCCCATCCGTAAAAAAAGACGTCACTGGCACCCATATAAAAATAAATATATAATAACTAGCTCTGCCCAGCGGTTTCACCCGCTGCTCACTTAGGGGTATGAAAAATAGATGTTTGCCGATTCTCAGACCTACCCGATATGTACACAAAATTTCGTTTAAATCGATCTAGCCGTTTCGGAGGAGTATGGGAACGAAAACTGTGAGACGAGAATTTTATATATTAGATATATTTATAATTCATACACTTTCCTGTACATCCACCAACATATATTTCTTCTCGCAATTTTCAATTCAAAGTTCCACTAGAACACGGCCGTATTTTTAGTTTCCGCATCGGAAGAGCATGGCCAATCTCTATGCTGTTAAGTGCTTGTTAAATACCATGTTTAACACTTGTGAGATGAGACTCAAACGGTTATGCCAACCATAAACGTGAGTGCTTGAATTTGTCCTTTCGAGTTTAAAGTGCAACTTTAAGATTATGGCGCAAAATGAGAAATTAATATATTCTCAGAAGAAATAACGCGAATAAAAAGTTTATGCTCCTTGGAAATAAAAATAGATTGAATAGAGGCCTATCTGTTTTTAATTATTGTTCTTTTAAAGTTAAAGCAACTCAGTTAAAAGTAGCAAATACATTATTCAGATCTGACTTTAATGAATCAATTCAAACTTAACCATCATCGAAAACTATTCTGAACAGTAATTTCAAAATGGAAGTAAATAACAAAGTCTTGCTTCGTCCATTATCATCGACAGTCATAATAAAAATAATAAACAAATGAAGCAAGCAAAGAAAAACAATAAAGAGGAATCATTAAATAAAGATGGTTGTCAACTCGGTTCGTCTGTCATTCCTACATTAATAGTTTGTGAGAGTAATAACAATAAATAGTATTATTAAGATAAAAAAAATGGCGAACGGCAAACTAAATCGCCAGTATATTACGAAAAGAGCGGCTTGTTTTGTCGTGTTGGGCCACAATAAGCGTGGGCAGAGCTCGTAAACATTTGGTATAGACGCAATAAAGATATTAGTGGCGGCACTTGGACCAGCGCGAACGGCCATGTATGCTCAAACATTTTTTATGTGCGTAATGAAAGAAACATTTTTATTCAAATAAAATTCCGACGAAGGAACGAAACGGAAAGCCTTTAAATATAGAAATTGCGTTCGAAAATGTGCTTGCTTTATTTTTATCACGGGAAATAAATTATGGAATGGGCCAAGGGTTATGTGCGTCTGCCATTACGTTGAGTACATTCGTATCGTAGCAGGAGTCGCGCTGTTTTTCTATATCTATGCAGAAATTTTATCGAAACTAACTTACTGCAATTACATACATTATGGTGGCAAACACTGGAAGAAAATCATAAAATTAAGTCACCGGTAAGTTCTAACCTAGTCCAACTAATCCTACCAACATTATAAATGCAAAAATGTGTGAGGATTTATGGATGTATGTTACTCTTTCTTTAAAAAACGTTGCTCCACACTAGGATATTATTTATATATATATTTTTTCCTGTATCGTGGGTACGTTTACAAACATTTAAAAAACATACACAATAAGCCAGACCCGAAACAACTACCTGTAGGTCATATAAAGATTTATTCCGTATGAGGATCGAACTCGCGACACGCAGCGCAGCAGTCTATTGCTCAGCCACTGCGCCAACCGTGTCGTCAAACAATAAACACTTTTTCACACTAATACTACTGAATGGAATCACTCTTAGATATTTTGCGTCGTCTAAGCAGGTAAAGTCGCGGGTATGGTAATGCGAAAGTTTGTAAGGGTGTTTTTTACACTTTTACACAAAAACGACAAAACGCATTTAAATGAAATTAGCACACAGGTAGTTTAGAATAGTTTTAATCCCGGTAAGCGATACCGTAGGTTAGGTTAGTACAACGTAGGTAGGTACGTAACGTAGGTAGGATACAATTGCCGAGTTTCACACGGGCAACGCCGTGGGCATGAGCTAGTTTTCCATAAAAATAAGTTACACAGCACTATGCTAATCAGTAAGTTCGGTGCCAAACGAGTCTGAATTTATTTCCAGTCATCATATTTTAAGTTACGGAACTTTAAAAGCTGCCTTTTGACGGAGCGAAATGAATAATCCTTTCCATTTCGACCCGCACTTTCGTAAAACAATAGACTCCATCAAGTAAAATGATGGTTTTAAACAAAACAGGCCATTTCTCAGCGAGAATCCATCTCCCCTCAAGGAATTGTGTGCTGATTTATCTAACGTTTCATGTCGAATTAATAACTTTAAGAGTGACTTAGAATAATCTTTTATGATTTGTCGGGAGAGATACTATTGTTCCGTACGGATCGAGTCACGAACTGTGTGTAAGATTGTGACTGTAATTAAATGTTTTGTTACAAATTACTTTTGGAACAGAAGTGAGATGTCTTGTTCCGGAATTATGCTTTGTTATAATGTTCTTACGTAATGTATGTCAGTGTCTTGTGGAGTTTTGAGATTCAGTAAAGTATTCAAAGTTTTCGTATGACACGTGCATCATTAGATATTTCTGGAAAAGTCTTGGTTATTTTAGAATTGAACTTGCTTAGGAGGACCACGGGTTTAATAGGAATGTTAATATAATATTTTGATCGAAAATCGCGGAAGCTTTAGTGAATCACTTTGTTGTCCGTCTGTCTGTTTGTTTTTCGAAACTCTTTATCTCGGGAACGCGTGGAGGTTTTAAGGTATTAAAACCATATACTCAACACTGTGACCCTCATGCTGTAAAAAAATCAACCCTCTAAGTTTAAACACTCGAAAGATATGACTGTCAACGTCGCACTTTTTTTTTAAAGCGTTGCCCCACACTAGGAATTTGTCCTGTATCGTGGGTGCGTTTACAAACATTTAAACTCACGTACACAAACAGCCAGACCCGACACAACTACCTGTAGGCCTGTAGGCACGGAACCCTCGGTGCAAGAGTCTGACTTGATCTTTTTTTTTTTTTTTCGGGTGGGAAATCATCCAATGACTTCCCCCGCTCTGGTTTGACTTGATCTTGGCCGGTTATTTTTTATTTACTTATATATTAATGTAGACTTTTTAGTATGCTATAATATGAAATTAGTTATACAATTCATCACCACGTGAAACTTTTCTCGGCTTTTTAACAGTGTCCAAGTAGGGCCAGGTTCAAAGTTCTCCACTGTGTTAAATAATAAATGAAATGCATTTGGTTACCGTATCCTTACTATAATATTATAAAAGCGAAAGTGAGTTTGTTTGTTTGTTACCTCTTTACGCTTTAATGGCTAAACCGATTTTGATGAATTTTGGTACCGAGATAGTTGGGAACCAGGAGACAGACATAGTTCTAATATTTTTTTTGAGAAAAGTGGGATGTGAGGGAGAAAGAGGGAAGAAAAGGGAAAACTTAGCGTTGCTATTACAAATCAATAAGGTGCAAGGGGAACTGTGTTACCCCGAATTTAACGCGACCGAAGCCGCGGGCTAAAGCTAGTCATGAATATATTTATTAAGCTTTGGTCAAAATCAGTAACTGAATACTTGTTTTAACAGAATAAATTAATCAGTTTTATGGTTTTGGCAGCCTATTTAATAGGACTTCATGATTAATTTTATATTACATCATACTGAATGCATCGGAAATATAATCTCGTTACGGCCCTTCATGTCAAACTGGTACAGCCTGTCCGATACACAAGAGAAGCAATTTATAATAAACTTGGTAAAACTTATCAATCACATCTTTCTGCCATGGTTCACCATGACTCCGCACAGAAGGACTGGACAATGCAAGGACGCTGGATTTTTGAGGTCGACCCTCTGACTTCTGACGGAGATTAATGGACCAGACGCCTTCAAAGACCCTACCATACAAAACGATACATAACCCTCCCATTATTTCCAACAATCCATTGCCATTTTGCGAAAATAAAACTATAGGAGGGTTGAAGAAAAACCGCAATGAATGCAATAAAGAATGATGCTTCAGCTTTGATATTTTCATCCCGTCTCTAAGGCCCCGAGGGATACTCGCGTGTTATGCAGGAAATGTGTGGTTTATTGATTGAAAATCGCTGTTACCTATGTGATTGAAAAAGAAAGGTTCACCGTTCGATGGTTACGGAGGCTCTCGAGTGGAAACACTTGATTTTTCACGCATTTCATCCTATTGAATCGAACGGAATCGACGATTGTGATGATAAAAGATTATTTTATTATTTCGGTGCCGCTAAATTTGAGATATGGGTTAACTTGTGTTTTAAAATATCATTCCTTTTCTTATCCGTATTCATTATTAAATTTTTGCTTACAGTATCGTGATTTATAAAGCGACTTTCCTTTATTTTGTATTGGTTGTTAACCAAATGTGTTAACTGTTTAGCGAAAAACGTGTAGCGATATCCATTGTAACCCATAGTGTGACTAGCATGAAGTTTCTAGAAATAAAAATGTCAGTCTGTTATGAAAGAAATAAAAGTTCGTTTCAATTAATTATTAACTATCACAAACTTCTCTCTGATTCTCTCTACTAGGTCTTAAACCATATTGTTCCACGAAGCTAGAACCTTAACTCACCAGTCAGTAATCTTTAATATTTAATCAACTTAATTGCCGAAAATTCCAAGCTTACATTTCTTAAGCTTCCGTTACTAAGGAGACATAATCCCAAGAATTATGAGCCATAACTTTATTTAATATAAAACGTATTCACTTATCTCACAACATCTTTGGTATATTAAAACCTTAATACTTTTGAACCTTCTTAAAAAAGCAATTATTTTTTTTATTACACACCATTGCGTGTTTGTACTGGCATAAAAGGCTGTCAGATTTATTTCTTTTGCCAAACATTCTTAATTCAAAAAAGCGACCGCTTAACTTTTCATTGCCATTCACTTCACTTGCAGCTTTAAGTAAATTTATCAGAGGCGGTGAGGGCTCTCGACGTTGGCATAAAAGGCGAAACCCTTTGGCTGGAGTTTGGAACAATGGTGGCTCTAACAATGGTACACAACAGGCTCTTCATTGTACTACGGACATCTTGTGATACAAGGAACTTCTGCAACTAACAAAACTGGTCTTTAATACGATGGCTTCATAACGGGGCTTAATTGACTGCATTTTAGTTAGCTCTTAGGGAAGGGTGATTTTGATGAGTCGTCTCTGTTGTTATAGCTCATAATATTAAACATACAACGTGTTTGAAAAAATGTCTTGAAAAGTAAACGTAAAATCAAAAATAATCAAAATGCTCTAGAAAAAGTGTAGACAGTAATTTCTATAAATCTTTTGTCAGACAAAAGATTTAAAACATTGTGCGGACATTACGCAATAATTGAAACCTTCTAACTACTAGAAAAAAGCCTACCCCAAGTCTTTCTCTGAGTTCTTGTGGCTGGCAGTAGTTGGTATCCAGTATACATCCAGGTCCTTCGGGGTCCTCTTTCTGGGTCGTTCGCGCCTTCAATCTGTAGGCACCAATTGAGTGGAGACTTTTGCCGGTGCCGGTGATTGTGCATGTCGTTTACGTGACCCGCCCAATCCCATATTGGCCTGGCATCCTTCTTGTTGACATCCACCATCGAAGCTTCGTTTTGGAAAGCACCGCGGTGTTGCAAAGTCAGCCTTGTCTTTTTATTACCAGATAGCTACGACCCATTGCCGTTTAGCAGAGTCCCTGGCGGAACCTGGTGGAACCCCCGGTGAGTGAAGAGGTTTGAGCACCATCGATTAGGAGACAGATATTTAAAAACCTATTTGTTTTCTGCCGGCTGTTACACCAGCATACGCCATCACTGTATTGTGTATAGGTGTATGTGCTGTCGTGTAAACCATTTTAACCTGATCTCTCTACTACGGTGTAAGATTCGTAGTAGGGAGATCAGGTTATAACAGTTTGGAATATGTTGACCTGCCGTCGTGTGTACTTGTTACTACGATCTGCTTATACAAATCAATTATATAACAAGCAACACCAAACAAAAACAATACCAGCCTGTAACTGTACCACTGCTAGACAAAGACCACTTCTCATACGGACAAGGCACGGCCATGGATCACTACGTTTGCTCAATATCACAGGTCGCCGATTTCAGATTTGTATTAATTATAAGTCCAGGTTTCTCCAAGATGTTTTCATTCACTGACCTCTGTGATATCTTAAAATAATGTTTAGAAAGTACATAAAAATTTAAAAAAAGTCACATTCGGACTCGCCCGGATTTGAACCCACAACCAATGAGAGTCAAGGCACTTAACCTTTAGGCCATCACGACATTTAACAACTATCATGCCAATTAAAATGATTTTGTTAAATAATAACAACAAAAACCGATGCTTATTAAAAAATCAACGCATGAATTCACTCCATTGAAATCGTATTGGAAACAATATCCACTAGTTATTCTGTGTCAGTTTAAATGAATTGCATTAAAATCGGTGACAAGCTATATTCGACTGAAATATCGAAGTTATTAATAATGTTTAATGGTGAAATTTGTTTAATAAATTATTTTTTTCATAGCTTATTTTGTTGTTTTAGGGTGATTGTGGGGGTCGGTTGGATCATTGAGGTTTTGGTGTTAACCTCATCGTTATCTTTTATGTCTATGTTTTTAAGGTTCACATTTGAAGGATGAAGATTGCTAAGGGAACGTGAACGTTTTTAGCAGGTTCATGTACTGGAACAACATTACGCCTGTTATTCCTGAAGGAATAGGCAGAGGTGTACCAGTACACGAACATTTCACCATGTTTAAATCCAATGTAATAGGAGCGGGATGTAACTGTTCCGTTGGTCTCGCGGTCGCAAGCGCGACTGCTTAGTACGGAGTCTTGAGTTCGATTGCTGGGTCGGCGAAAAAACTCCGAATTTGGTAGCTGGCGGTAAGATACCACCCACCTCCCCCTTGCTCTTGGAAAGCACGTTAAGCCGCTAGTACTGTTCTCTCTCCGCTTGTGTCGGGCTGCCGTCCCATCGGACTGTGAGAGTGAGGGAACAGAGAGTGCCTCCGCACACACCGGTGTGTGTATTACAATATCTCCGCGCAGTTGGCTAATCTCCGCTGAGATTGGCCGCCGTGGCTCGAAACGGGCAGGAGGATTATATCATAGGGGCGTGGCTATTGCCATCCACTGGGCACAAATCAAGACTTCGAGTCTGCTAATGAGAATAACCTGATGAAAAAACGCAATAACACTTAGGACGGCCGATCTGGTAATCGAAACCGGATTTTTTTTGCGCAGCAGTTGCTCGTTGCTACCACTAGAACAAGGCAGCACGCGACGTGTAGTTCAAACTTTCATTAGAAAGTTTAAATTCTCAACATCAAGAAAGAAGTCACTTTCATTCTCCTGTCCGTATCCCAATTTATATAGTTTTCCTTCGTTATAGTCACATCCTTTCTAAACAAATTATCCTTACTATAAATATTAAAGAGAAAGTGAGTTTATTTCTTTGTTTGTTTGTTACGTTTTCACGCCTAAATGGCTAAACCGATTCTGGTACAGAGATAGTTGGGGCCCTGGAGACGGACATAGGCTATTTTTTTAAAAGACTGAGATTTGGAGAAAGAGGGAAAACTTAGCTTTTCTAATATAATAAATAAGGCACAAGTGCAAAAATTACAGGTAGCAGGTACCTGTAAATCAGAAAATGGGAACTGTGTTACCCCGAATTTAACGCGAGCGAAGCCGCGGGCTAGTCTTTCATACAGCTTTCTAGGACGTGTTTCTTTTGTTAAACCATATTCATACATCATATTCTAACGGCATTACCATGACAACCAATTTCTGCATACGAACAACACAATTTAAAATTCATAAATACAAAATCACACAAAACTATACAAATAAAAGTCTAACCAAAAAGTTTGCACAATCAACACAATCACAGAATATCGTGATTCAAAACCATTCGATTGCACCATTTTAAGAATAAACGACTGAACTCAGTTTACGCTTTGGCTCGAGCAAAAGCAGCCAATGCATATTGTTGCAAGTTTTATTCTCTTTGACTAAGTTCCGATTGTACACCGCAATGCGCCGAGACCGCCTTAAAAGTATTAAGAGCAATCACAATAAACCAGGACTTAACTTCGCACAAACTTTCGTCAGTGTAACCGATCCTTTTACGAAGTTTAACATACTGAACGAAATAGGGAACTTTTTTCATAATGCCAGTATGTGGAGGTTTTAATAACGTTGAAAGTTTTTTAATTAGATTTGGAAAGCTTGATATATTTACATTGTTGAGATGAGTGTCACGTGTTGTGGGGAAACTTGGGGATTCTCAGAATAAGTTTGTCGACTTTATAAGGTCACATTACGCTTTTGAATCCGTAGTGACAGTCATTTCTTTTAACATGCAATATAGAGTAAAATAGAAAGCTATTAATTTCCATAGTAAATTACATTTGGTTTTTAATAATTAGACTACGGTCTTTCCATTTCTAAGGAAATACATCATTGATTTCGTGTCGCATAGAAGTTTATTTTGCACTGCTTCATTCTTTCTTTTCTTTTTTTAAAAATACGTTGCCCACACTTGGAATTTCTCCTGTATCGTGGGTGCATTTACAATCATTTAAACAAACAGCCAGACCCGGAACAACTATCTGTAAACCATACAAACATTTGTTCCGTGCGGGAATCGGGCCTGCGATACACAGGCGCGGCAGTCGATCGCTCAGCCCCGCGCCAACCGTGACGTTATTAAAACCAAAAAAGGCACCATAATGTCCTTTGTGGTATATCGTTACCACATCTAACTGGGCTCCATCAAAAGTATTCTTTAGTTACAGAGCTTGTTTCACATAACGCTTAAAGTATCTGATCTGGTTGTAGTCATGTCGTTGTCACACACAAAGTGTAAACAAACCTTTCACGAAGCAGTCAATCAAGCAATGGCGAAAAGCATTTGTTTTTGATGGTTCAAATCCACTGTTTTCAGAACTTTAAAAAGAATACATGCTTCAAATGCTATAACTTTCATTAACCCGGTACTTCTATGACTCCTGTACTAATTACTTCATGCATCCACGAGAAAACTTTCAATGCGTTTCAACAAAATAAAAGACTAAACACTACACAAAAAGGGTCTTAAGTCTTTACGTACCTAAATAGTGATATTTAAAGCCAACAAAAAAAGGTTTCCTATACAAGCAATAATTTTGTGTGTAGAGTTAGATACTTGATTTAACGTAACGCACTGAAAATGTTGTGCTCATAGTTGCATTGAATAAATAGTACACATCCGGGGTTGCGGGTTGTTGAAAAGAGATACCGCGGCCCCGGAACATAAAGGGCCAAAGAAGTAATATGTTTCAGTTTTAGTCAATAAATGCCTGACACTCCCTCTGAAGGTATTTGATGATTGTAAATTACCTATCCGCAAAAAAGGGGGTAAACACACATAGCCTGTTTGAAATACATGCTTTAATTTATAAAAAAACACGGTAAAAACGAAACTTTTTTTCACATTATAGACATTTAGACGTTTTTACTCCGCGGCCGACCATCACGCGACATGCAACACACAGACGAAAATGTTTGAGAAGATAATAAAAGTTGCACATTAAAAATCAATATTTTAAGGTAAAATATGTTCTTTGTATTATCGTATAACTTTATTTAAGGAAAACACATTATGAAGCGTCTAGTTTACATGCTCCCGGTTATTATACCGTAGTTACCCAACTTACTAAGATTATATAGGTTTAAGTTTATAATTAGACATACAATATTAATTCGCTTGTTCATGTTACAACATTGTGTATATTAGAGCCAGGTACTTTAGTAAAACAATAACTAGTACCATTGTTTCACTAAGATATCTTTGTAGATGATTAATGATGTAAGTTGTATGTGTTCAGTTCATATCGTGTCTTAACGCTTATCTTGTACAGCGACAGAATTAAGTGATAAGCAAACGATGATTTGCTGGAATACGATGTTAGTGAATACCAGTTGTGCCTTTCGGAATTACCTACATATGTTTTTTTTTTTTAATTTTTATTTATAGAAAACGGTGCCTCACACTAGGAATTTCTCCTGTATCGTGGGTGTGTTTACAAACATTTAAACTCACATATACAAACAACCAGACTCTGAACAACTATCTGTAGGGCTATATTTGTTCCGTGCGGGGATCGAAATAGCGACACGCAGCGCAGCAGTCGATCGATCAGCCACTGCGCCAACCGTCGTCAAAAATATGTGGACAGGGTATTTACTAGCTTACGTCATATCACACTGCTGGGCAAAAGGCTTACCTTTCTTCTCCCACACCACTCTAGCTTGAGCAATCTCTGGCCCATTAAGCCCCGTAAACATAACCAGATCGTCACGCTACCTCTGCCGCTGTCGACCTCAACGGCATCGTCCGTCCTCAGGCATCCAGTGTGTGAAGGTCTTTTACCATCTCTTCTAACGCATCCGTGCGACGTGGTCTGCCCATTCCCTTTGCAGCCTGGCTGTTTTTTCTCCAACATCAGCTACTTGAGTGGGGGTGGTGTTTCTAACGCGATCTGTTGAGTAACTACCTATTATGCTGCGGTCCATTGCTCGCTGACAAATCTTGAGTTTGGATTTTTGCTCTTCATTAAGGGACCAAAGTAAAAAATAAAATGCCGAGAAAAGGTGCACGGTTCGGATTTGTCGTTTCCTATGGGGAAGAACCGGCATGAAACTCCATGGTTACTCTTTTAAATTCATTTTTACAATGTCGTTACAGCGTTAGTACTTAAGTATGAGTGGACAGCGTAGGCACCAACTTTCTGCACTGTAGGTTAGGACAGCGTATTATTAAGAAAACACTGTTTTCGCCTCTTATGTGGCTAAACTTGGTCCTTATATAAATTGGCTATACAATAGCCAGAAGTTAATCGTTTAAAAATGAACCATGATGGAGCGTTCAAGAAACATTAATGGTTTCGTTAGATGAGAAAAATCCAGTACCATGAATGTACGTCTTCCGTAACGAACTTATCTGAGGAAGCCATGTATGATAATGAGTTATTAACGATGTTTCAAAAGATGAGCAGACAATATTTCAGGTCTTTTTAGATAAGTAGGTAGTGGAACAGTGGGTGCTAGGGGTGCCGGGACGCTAACATGGCTAGTGTCTAAGACTTTCAGTTCCAAGGTATCATGGTACATAAGTTTTCCGGGATTGCGGTTGCATTGCGAGGAGCATGAAGCGCATACGAAGGATCATGGGTGGGTTTAGTCAAAAAAAGTCTGATACTCCCTTCCACTCCACCCAGACCACGGGCAGTTATTTGATGATTTCCTAAACGCAAAAAAAAACATCTTTAAAAAGATGTTTTTTTTTTGCGTTTTTGGGTTCCGTACCTCAATAGGAAAAAACTGAACCCTTATAGGATCACTTTGTTGTCTGTCTGTCAAGACCCTTTATCTTGGGAACACATACAGCTGAAATTATAACCATATACTCAAGTGAAATGAAAATGTATGGCTATTTATGTTGAAAGTTTATACGAAACCTTCGGTGCTCGATTTCAAGCCGTACCTTCACCCACAGCGCTGTGCTGTGGGCTAGCATTGCACAGCATCATGCTGAGTGATGACCTACCTGTCGTAGGACAGTCACGACGTGCAAGCAATATTTATTTTGTCCCATATATGTATGTATTTGTAAATATTTGTGATGCTTTACATGTTTACTTTTTTGTGTTCTCGTCGTAATTTGCGACAAGTAAATATATTTATTGTTTCACTTGTTCGGTTTCTTACCACTTAGTATTAACTGCTACCCTACCATGACGTGTAAAAACAGAACTTATTCCGCTGAGGGAAAGGGACAGAGCTATACAGGGTGTCTAGCACCATCTTTTTCACTTAGTGGAATAAGTTCCGCTTTAAGATGTCATAGTAGGCCTACTGAGCTGTGGAGGGTAGGCAGGCAGACGCAGTCCATGCAAAATACAGGTATTTAGCTGTATTTAACTGCCGATGAGAATAGATGCCAGACCCCAGCATAGTTGAGAAAAGGCTAGGCAGATGATGATGATGTTCCAACATTTTATTATACCAGTACCCTTTTATTTCAACTCAACATATGCTAGTTTCTTAAATATTTACAGACAAATATAAAAGTACTAGCTGTGTCCAGCGGTTTCACCCCCTGCTCACTTTACTTAGGGGTTTGAAAGATAAATAGTAGCCAATTCTCAGACTTACCGAACTTGCATAAAAATTACATAAGAATCGGTCGAGCCGTTTTAGAGGAGCATGGGAACGAACATTGTGACACGAGAATTTTATATATTAGAAGAATAAGATATGGGTAATAAATTTACCAAATAAAAGGAGGTATTTAAAGTTTTATTCGTGTGTTTTGTGACGTAACTATGACAAAGATCATCGTTTGCAATGCAGGAAGTCGTTGCAGTTATCCTTGTTAAAAACACAAGAAGTTTTAAAAATAAAAACTTGTTGTTTCTCACTGCACCTTTTTGTTTATTAAGTTCGTTGCAAGTTACAAGACAGTTTAGTGTTCCCTGTGTTAAAACACTATTACCAGTTAATATAACATTGTTATAAATCTGTTTTACTATAACGAATGATGTCATTATTTTATATACTGTTTATTTTTTGTTTATGGTAACATTTATTTTGATTTGTACTTTTTGTTTACATTGTCATTTTTTTAGACAAGATAACTTTATATTAAGATACGGTTAATTCCTAATTGTTTTATTCAATTGGTTGTACGTTAGTTTAATCTCTCTCAGTAATTGTAATTAGGATATACAAATATTAATTCGAGCTACATATTTTTTCACGGTACCCTCATGAGATTTATTTTCTCAACATTTTTATGCTAGTTGTGTTCAAAATTTTAACGGACAGTCTTTGCTCGTGCCTCGTGCCTATAAGGTCGAATTATCCCTTACCGTCGTGAATGTGTGCCAATAGTTTATGTATGTGAAATTAATTAAAGTGATTATACGGAAACATACTATTTGTGGATTTATTTAGTCAGTGATCTAACAAATCAGAAGTGGGATAACTGCGCGCCGTTCTCAGTCACATAAAGAATCAGGTTTGAATTATCTCGCCGTTACTGGTAAGTACTTCAGTTTATAATTAACGCAATGGAACGTGATAGACATCTACGATCAAGAACGCGACGTACTTTGCGTTCTCGTAGCAGTTCGGCGTCTTCTGTGCGCCTACGAAGGAAATCCCGTGGTCGGAACAGGCGACCTACCAGGACACGTGTTTCGAAGCGGCGAACACGTTCAGGATCACGCAAATCACGTTCTCGCACTCGACGTAAGCGTCGTGGAAGATCTCGAAAACGTTCTTCACGAATGCAATATACTCGAAGCTCATCTCGCAGTTCAAATGTTTCGATTCAAAGTTGCTCTCGAGATGCGGAAGTAAGCAAAAACCGACGTCACAAACGCAAAAGATTACATCGCTCGCCAGAAATTACTAATGTGTCTCAGTGTGCGGGAAAAGGTGTTCGTATGGCGGGTGGACAGGAGGATCATACGAATAAGGATGATCACAACCTCACGCAAGAATCGGTTACGCCGCCGCTGCCGCCGCGTGCAGGCGCTGACAAATCAAGGGAAAATATTTCTCAAAATATTAGTGTCGATTTTTTAGAGACTCTTAATAAAAGTTTGCAAGCTATCGCAACCGTAAATCCTCAAGTGAAAAATAAATATTCATCTTTTAATGTTTTACCCGAATTTGACCCGAAAGTTAAAAATCAAACTATAGTTACCTGGCTGAACAAAGTCAACGAATGTGCTGATATTTATGGTTGGGATAGCAAACAAACAACTCATTATGCTCTTCCGAAACTGGTGAATACTGCTAAACGTTGGTATGAGGGTCAGTCCTCTGTTATGCACTCGTGGGACATATGGCAGGAAAAACTTAAAGCTGCTTTTCCTACCAATGATAATTATGCTCATTTGTTAACTGAAATGCTTAACCTAAAAGCTAAATTTGGAGACGATTTAGAGGAATATTATTATGAAAAATTGATAGCTCTCAATCGTTGTCGAGTTTCAGGTAAAGATGCTATAGATTGTATTGTATATGGCATAGAGGATAGGTCGGTTCGTTATGGCGCAGAGGCCGTTGGATTTGACAACGTTGATAAGTTGTTAGGATTTTTAAGAAATGTTAAGCATGAACGTATTGACCGAAATGCTAACAAGAAAGTAGTAAAACCCATAACCGATATGTCACAACGTGGATTTAAGGGCGATATTAGGGTGTTAAGATGTTTTAACTGTCACGAAGTTGGACATATGGTTTCAAAATGTCAAAAACCAATAATAAAATGCCAGAAATGTATGAGAGTTGGCCATGATAATCCAAATTGTACAAGAGAAATTAGAAAAGATGCAGAGGTTAAAACATTATGACTAAATGAAACTAAACAATTGCATACAGATGAGAAATTTAAAAAAAAACCGGCCAAGAGCGTGTCGGGCCACGCTCAGTGTAGGGTTCCGTAGTTTCCCGTCCGTCACAATAAGTGTTCCCACTTATGAGTTTATTATTTGTTTGACGTTGAACACTAGAGAATTGTATTTCCTAATTAATACTTTTTTTTTAATAATTTTGGATTGCGAGAACCGATTTCAATAATTCTTTTTTTTGTTTGAAAAAAGATACGTTCAGGATAATAAAATATGTAAACGAAGTTAAAAAAATGCTTGCATATACGATTATACTACAAACTTAGTCCAGAAATTATTTTGTAAAACTTTTTGTCTTTTTTGTACAAAAACTGTTGTGTCAATCAAGTTCAAAATAATTTTCATAGAAAGTCCTTATAAAGTTCTACTTTTCAGATTTTTTTCATATTTTCTAAACTTATGGTTCAAAAGTTAGAGGGGGGGGGACACATTGTTTTTTACTTTTGGAGCGATTATTTCCGAAATTATTGACAATATCAAAAAATGATTTTAGTTAACCCCTATTCATTTTTAAATACCTTTCCAACAATATATCACACGTTAGGGTTGAAATTAAAAAAAAAATCACTCCCCACTTTACATATAGGGTGGCTACCCTAATAAAACATTTTTTTCCAATTTTTATTTTACCACTTTGTCGGCGTGATTGATATACATATTGGTACCAAATTTCAGTTTTCTAGTGCTAACGGTCACAGAGATTAAGCGAGGACGGACGGACGGACGGACGGACAGACAGACATGGCGAAACCATAAGGGTTCCTAGTTGACTACGGAACCCTAAAAAATCATTTCTATAAATGGTAACACTTTTACGGGCTACATAGATTTTGGAAGTCAGTGCTGTTTAATACGTGAATCAGTTGCGCGGAAATTAGTTAATCCTTCGGAATGGTTATATAATGATTTACCCAAATTAAAAGGATTTGGAAATGCGATCATAAATCCAATAGGCATTTGTAACTTGCAGTTGTCTTTAGAAGAAGTTTTAATGACGGTTGATTTAATCATAGTTTCAGATATATTTTTGAGTTACGATGTATTATTGGGACAGACGGCTACGGAACAGTCTCATGTGAATGTATTTAAAACAAGCGATGAATTAGTCTTTACATCTAAACATAATAGTGCCAGTCATGACACATTTAGTATCAAATGCTCTAAATCAATTCAATTATATGGGAGTGGTTCGATTCGATGTTACACCAAAAATTGCTTTTCAGGGCAACTTTTTATAGAGCACGGTTATCGAAAATCATACAGGATTTTAATTGGGAAATACAATTTTGTAAAAGGCCTCGGTTATATCACGGTCGTAAATACTAATAATCAAACACTATCGTTCAGGAAAGATGATTTAGTCTGTCGTGGATTTTTATACAACAGTAACCAAGTTGACATAAAATGTTACGATATTTTAAAAGTGGATAAAAAGCTTTCTTTCATAGCGTTTGAAGATTTACATGTTGGTGACATAAATGATAGTCAAAAATCTAAATTAAAAGAACTGATTGACGAATATCGAGATTGTTTTGCAGTGAATTTGTCAGAATTAGGTCACACTACTGTTACGGCTATGGATATTCAGTTAAATGATAATAACCCAGTAGTATATCGCCCCTATCGCCTTAGTCATACAGAACGTAATGAAGTGAGAATCATGGTGGACGAACTATTAAAACACAACATTATTAGGGAATCCACTTCACCGTATGCGTCACCCATAATAGTAGTGAAGAAGAAAACCGGGGACAAACGATTATGCGTGGATTATCGGGCTTTAAATAGAAAAACTTCTAAACAACATTATCCTATTCCACGAATAGAGGACCAAATTGATAGACTTGCAGGTAATAAATATTTTTGTGCGTTAGACATGGCCTCAGGTTACTACCAAATAGGTCTAACAGAGGAGTCAAAGAATAAGACAGCGTTTGTAACACCAGACGGACAATTTGAATTTAATCGCATGCCGTTTGGTCTGGCAAACGCCCCTGCAGTTTTTCAGCGTGCTGTCAATTTAGTACTAGGGAAAGCCCGATTTGACACCGCGTTAGCATATATGGATGACATTTTAGTGCCTTCTGTCAGTTTTGAACAAGGCATCGATAGACTAAGAGTAGTATTTGATAAACTACGACAAGCCAATTTGACGCTAAAGCCTCAAAAATGCTACTTCTTCCAAGAGCGCGTAGACTATTTAGGGTTCGAGGTGTCTAACGATGGAATACGACCGGGTTCTCGTAAAATCGAGTCTGTTTCTAATTTCCCACACCCTCGAGACAGTCACAACGTCAGGCAATTTATAGGCTTAGTGAGTTATTTTAGACGCTTTGTGAGAGGTTTTGCTGAAATTGCCCGTCCCTTGACAAAATTATTAAAAAAAGACGTCACGTGGACTTGGGGTAACGAACAAGAAACTGCATTTGCTAAACTTAAAACCGCGTTAACTTCCCGACCTGTTCTGTCCCTATACGACCCGAAGTTTGAGACACAAATCCATACGGATGCAAGTAAACACGGGGTCGGTGCAATATTGTTGCAGAAACAGAATGATGGCCTTTTAAAACCTATTGCATTTTATAGCAGGCAAACATCCCCGGAGGAATCTCATTTTTCATCTTATGAATTAGAAGCCTTAGCAGTCATATGCGCTTTAGTCCGATTCAGGCCATACGTTCTTGGGTTACACTTTACCATTGTAACCGATTGTAATTCTTTACGTGCAACTTTTCTGAAAAGGGATATGGTGCCACGAGTGGCTAGATGGTGGAGTTTAATTCAAGAGTTTGATTGCGATGTCGTGTATAGGTCTGGTAGTGCCATGTTGCACGTTGATGCCCTAAGCAGAAATCCTATGTTTTCACAGGAAAAAGGCGTAGTAAAAGAAATTGAGACTTATGACGTTCTTAATATTACTGATGATTGGCTTGCAACTGTACAAATAGGTGACCCTGAAATAAAACGGATTAAGGATATTCTTTCAAATAGAGACTTCAATGACATTGTAGAGATTAGTAAAAATTTTATATTAAAGAAAGATCGGATTTATCGTTGTACAGAAAGTGGGTTGAGGTGGGTTGTACCAAAAGGCTGCAGATGGCAAATTTTGCAAAAGAACCATGACGATATAGGGCATTTTGGTTTTGAGAAGACGTTCGAGCGAATAAAAGATCACTACTGGTTTCCCCGGATGCGTAGGTTTACAAAAAAATATGTGACTGCGTGTTTAGAGTGTGCACATAATAAAATTCCATCGGGAAAGAAGCAAGGTTATTTACACCCTATTCCGAAGATCGCTAAGCCTTTTCATACAATTCATATCGATCACGTGGGCCCATTCGTTCCAAGTAAAAGAAAGAATTCGTATATCCTTGTAATAATAGATGCGTATTCAAAGTTTATTGTTTTGAAAGCGGTTAAAAATACAAAATCGAATACATCTATCGCAATTTTAAGAGATTATTTCGGTACCTTCGGTGTACCGCAACGATTAATTAGTGATCGGGGTACATCGTTTACAAGCATTAAATTTAAAGGTTTTATGAGTGAAATGGGTACAAAGCATATTCTAAATGCCGTTGCTTCTCCACGGGCAAATGGCCAAGTGGAGAGGTACAATAGAACAATTTTAGATTCTCTTGCCGCACAAAACCATGATAAGGATGAACGTTTATGGGATGACCGTTTACTTCAAGTTCAATGGGGCTTGAATAATACTATTAATAAAGGCACGGGAAAATCTCCATCAGAGATCTTGTTTGGGCTTAAACTCACCAGTACTAATGAAGGTCATATTATACCCGAGATAGAGTCAGACATTGAAAGCATTGCCGACAAAAATAACGAATTAAATAATTTAAATAATATACGACAAGAAGTAGAACAGCACGTTAGTGAGTCGCAAATTAAACAAAAGGAGTATTTTGATAAAAAAAGGAAAGAAGCGCAAAAGTTCAAATTAGGAGAACTTGTTAGAGTAGCAAGAGAGATTCATGGTGTTGGTAAAAGTAAGAAACTACTACCGAAGTTATCAGGTCCATATCGCATAACAAAAGTATTTGATAATGATAGGTATGAGGTTGTCGATACGCCGTTAACAAAAAAAGGTACGACTGTTTACAAAGGGGTGTATGCAGTTGATAAAATTTATCCGTGGTTGTGTTTCGGAATGGATCAAACTGACGATTCGTCAGAAAAGGAAGTGATAAATGAAAACGAATAAATGTTATGAAAAGGAATTGGACTATTAATGTATTAATCTATAATGTAAATTGATAGTGTAAAGGACGCGTACAGAGATGGCATAAGGCTTGTTTTCCTTTTTATATTATAGTAATTATGTTGGCTTTTGTATAAACTATTACTGTGTGCACAAAGTTTGCGATGATAGATGCACAAAGTGTGCGATGGCAGATGCACAAGGTGTGCGATGTAATGCGCAAAGTGCGCGACGCATTAAGAATAAGATGCACAAAGTGTGCGATGATAGGTGCACAAGGTGTGTGATGATAGATGCACAAGGTGTGCGATGTTAGATGCACAAGGTGTGCGATGATAGGGGCACAAGGTGTGCGATTATAGGTGCACAAGGTGTGCGATGTTGGATGCACAAGGTGTGCGACGTTAGATGCACAAGGTGTGCGATGTTAGATGCACAAGGTGTGCTATGTTAGATGCACAAGGTGTGCGATGTTAGATGCACAAGGTGTGCGATGATAGGGGCACAAGGTGTGCGACATTAGATGCACAAGGTGTGCGATGTTAGATGCACAAGGTGTGCTATGTTAGATGCACAAGGTGTGCGATGTTAGATGCACAAGGTGTGCGATGATAGGGGCACAAGGTGTGCGATGATAGGGGCACAAGGTGTGCGATTATAGGTGCACAAGGTGTGCGATGCGGTCTGCACAAGGTGTGCGATGCGGTCTGCACAAGGTGTGCGATGCGGGCTGCACAAGGTGTGCGATGCGGGCTGCACAAGGTGTGCGATGCGGGCTGCACAAGGTGTGCGATGCGGGCTGCAAAGGTGTGCGATGCGGGCTGCATAAGGTGTGCGATGCGGGCTGCACAAGGTGTGCGATGCGGGCTGCACAAGGTGTGCGATGCGGGCTGCAAAGGTGTGCGATGCGGGCTGCATAAGGTGTGCGATGCGGGCTGCACAAGGTGTGCGATGCGGGCTGCAAAGGTGTGCGATGCGGGCTGCATAAGGTGTGCGATGCGGGCTGCACAAGGTGTGCGATGCGGGCTGCACAAGGTGTGCGATGCGGGCTGCAAAGGTGTGCGATGCGGGCTGCATAAGGTGTGCGATGCGGGCTGCACAAGGTGTGCGATGCGGGCTGCACAAGGTGTGCGATGCGGACTGCACAAGGTGTGCGATGCGGGCTACACAAAGTGTGCGATGCGGGCTGCACAAAGTGTGTGATGTGTTGTGGAAATGTTTTTTTTGTGCATCAGAAAGTGTCATGTGTTATGCAAAACAATTGTGTTGAGCTTGTGTTACATGGTATGAAATGTTGACTTGTTAAATAAGCTTAAGTAGTATGTTTTATAATGTTGTTCATGATTAACATCAATCATGTTTCTCAAATTTTACTTTATAATGAAATGGTCTAATTAGCTACATTTATAGTTTCTGTGATGGTGTTTTAACTATTGTGTATTTGTTATCTTCTTTATTTTTTTTTGTTTTGTTTATAAATGTACACGAGGACGTGTACGGTAATCAGGATGGACGAGCTGTTAAAACACTATTACCAGTTAATATAACATTGTTATAAATCTGTTTTACTATAACGAATGATGTCATTATTTTATATACTGTTTATTTTTTGTTTATGGTAACATTTATTTTGATTTGTACTTTTTGTTTACATTGTCATTTTTTTAGACAAGATAACTTTATATTAAGATACGGTTAATTCCTAATTGTTTTATTCAATTGGTTGTACGTTAGTTTAATCTCTCTCAGTAATTGTAATTAGGATATACAAATATTAATTCGAGCTACATATTTTTTCACGGTACCCTCATGAGATTTATTTTCTCAACATTTTTATGCTAGTTGTGTTCAAAATTTTAACGGACAGTCTTTGCTCGTGCCTCGTGCCTATAAGGTCGAATTATCCCTTACCGTCGTGAATGTGTGCCAATAGTTTATGTATGTGAAATTAATTAAAGTGATTATACGGAAACATACTATTTGTGGATTTATTTAGTCAGTGATCTAACACCTGGGACACGCTGAGTGTCAGTTTGTGTTTTGTTTGTTAAAGTAAATTCTGAAGTAGAAAAGGGTATTCCAAAGAGTGGACATTAAAATGAGGAAGAATGAATATTAATTGTATAAAGGGGCTCCTTTATACAATTAATATTCATTCTTCCTCCACTGGCAATAATAGCTAAGTTAGTTGTTGCCGACTAACTTAACTATCTAGGACAGTCACGTGATTTGACCAATGTTTACACCTGAGAGTCCCTGGTAAGATGGTCCAGCTATCCATGGATGGATGTTTATTATTGTTTAAAAAAAATATGGATAGTTTATGGCCTGAGTTAACACATTTTCAATGTTTATCCCGGTCTACACGGGTGCAACGAGAGGGTGGAGCTTTTTTTTAAAAAAAAACTGGTCTATAAAAACAAATTATTTAAGTGTAAATAATATGCACATGCACAGGTTATTAATACTGTAATATTAAACAAATGTTAGCTGATGAACATGATCAATGAATAATTAATTTATTATTATTCACAATATTTAACCATTTTTAATTTATCTTATTTTGTTTAATCCTGTGTGCACTAGTGGCATGTTCCAAATAAATGTTTTTTTTTCTTTCTTTTTCTTAAATAAAACGGCTAATAAATTCCACAAAGCAAAATTGTAAACCAGAACTTTATAACCGAATCTAAGCATTCGCTTTACTTCCCAAGAATACGATACAAGATCGATCACTCTGACGTCAAATATTTCCTCTACATAGTCAAAATATGAAGGCACTTCGTTTTCAATTTTTCCTTGTTATTACAATAAAGTCTAGAGTATTCAGAATATGGTTGGCAGTAAAATGAAAACAGCAACGCTCTGGCGCAAAGCCAGCAATGTAATGTGGATAAAGTGATTCTATCCCCAAACACTAAGGAACTTTAACTACATTGCAAAAGTGACATTAGCTAGGTTTCTCAACACTGAGGTGCAGAAAAAAATGGCGAAAATTGTCAAAAGTTAGATTAAATAAGTTTCCGAGTCGACGGTGAATGGAAAATGGTTTCATTTGAAATCCTTCCTCCTGTTAATATTATAGTTTTTGAAGCCTTGTTGGTAGGTAAATTATTTTGAACAAAATTGTAATGTTTTTCTATTGTTGGAATTTGCTTTTCTTCAGTCTGCTGAATTCTTAACTAGCTGAGCTCTTGAGAATTTGCTTATTGAATATTCTATGAACGAGTACTTAGAATTGTGGCGCAATTCGAGAGAAGCTCAGGTTATGTATTTTTAAAGATTAGCGTCTAGCAATTTCGATGTTTATTGTTCATAGACCTGCCCTCTATTACACGGACCTTAACTAAACTGGCGCGACGTGGGTGTACTGTGTTTCTATTACACCCACATCAAGCAGGCTCAAGATGTAGAAGCGATGTTTGCTCTGTTGATTACTAAGAAACTTAATATGTTATCTAATGTTCAGGTTCTCATTATGTGGATTTGAAAATCATGGGGGGCTTTTTTTGGGGTGGGAAATCATCAAATAACTTCCTCTACTCTCTTCCACTTCTCTCCACTTCTTCTGAGGGGGGGCGTTGTCAGACTTTTACTGACTAAAACCCACCCATGTTCCTTCTATTGCCCTTTGCGTTCCGGGGCCGCGGTATCTCTTTCGAAGAACCCGCAACCCCGGCAGGCTATGCATTTGAATTTTTTCAACGAACTTCAATGAACTATCGACACCATATATTATTGACATACGATTGTTGTCGATAATTTATGTTATTGCATTACGAAGTAGTCGCTCGTTTCGATCTTTGGGTTAAGCCGCGCTTGGAAAGGTTGGTTCGTGGATGGGTAAACACCACATGGTGAGTTTCCTCCGTGCTTCGGAAAGCACGTTAAGCCGTCAGTCCAGACTGTCATTAGTAGACCTCTGACAGACGTAACAGGTAGTCAGTGACCAGATAATCTGACTAACAGAAAAACTGGACAAAGAGGTATCGTGTTATCCAGCACAACTTGTGGAGGTCAGATAGGCAGTCGCTCCATGTAAAATACTAGTGTGACACTCGCTCGTTGCCCTCCGAGCGAGGCAGCAGTTATAGATGTAAGTTGGGACAAGTCAACAAATAATAGCCACTACAGGTTTAGGTTTTCTTTATTGAATCTACAGGGGTGGACCCTTATAACAGCGGTGAAGGAACACAATAGAACTGAACTGCACAATAAACTGATACAAACACTGATTTTAGTACATTAAACTAGGATATAGATTTAAATACAGTTTAAAAAAAAAACAATAAATTAGTACGTGTGGCTACTAGCCGTGATGCAAATGTAATGCCCCAAAAAATGATTGTTGAAGATGAAATTACAGAATGAAATTCGAAATATGAATATTTAAAAATCAATGTTGATCCAAAAGGAAAGAGGTTGAGGTAACAGAGAGCCAGACCCAGTCTTACACTAGTATTAAGCTGTATCCTGTTAGACTCGAAGCCGACCCCAACTTAGATAAGAAAAGGCTTATCATTATGATCGGATACCTCTTTGCTTTTTCATCAAAATATTGCCCTTTCACAGGTCGTATAAAATATTCATGGTTACATTTTGAGTGGCATAAACAGAGATATAAAATTGAACGTACTATCAATCGACGTGCAACAATTCCAGTAGATTTGAATTTTTACGTAAATATATTTTTCAGCGTGATAAATGTTTCTGTTCAACGGATTGCACACTATTGGCCATGACTGAAGTATTTTATATTGCTGTTATATTTTATATTTGATCTTTCTTAATATTTTAAACATGAAAGTTTGTGAGGATGATTGGATGGATGGATATTACTCCATCAAACGGTTGAATGGATTTCAATAAATGTAGGCAGAAAGTTTTAATTTTCTTATTTTATTTTTTACTAGCTTAAATTTGGGGTAACACAGTTCCCTGATTTGCAGGTACCTGCTACCTGTAGTTTTTGCCCTTACGCCTTATCTATTGTAATAGTAATGCTAAGTTTTCCCTTCTCTTCCCTCTTTCTCCCTCATATCTCAATATTTTTTTTAAAAAAGGTAGCCTATATCCGTCTCCAGGGTCACAACTATCTCTGTATCAAAATTCATCAAAATCTGTTTAGCCATTTAGGCGTCAAGACGTAACAAACAAACAAACTCACTTTCGCTTTTATAATATTATAGTGTCCTGCACGTGCAGTATACAACATCTTCAGGACGATGTTGGGGTTGCCTCACTTCAGTGAATCGGGGATGATTACGTTTTATCGCAATTATAGCTTTTATGCCATCATCCGCAAGAAAACTGAAAAATCCCTGATGATGAATGCCCGGCAGCTGGAACTGAATTCTAAACTGTTGCAGATATGATCTCGTTTCCGCTATAGAAATCCTTTATTAAACCGGTGAACTAAATATATTTTAATTTTAGTTATTAAATGTAATTTTGGTTTTATTTTGATTTTGCTTAATTTTTTTTTCCCTTAAGCGTAATTCTTTTATCTATAATGTTTTGTGTTATTTTTATTTTATTTGAATCATGTTATTTGATTTAAATTAAAGTGAATGTTTGTGCGAATGGATACATGTTTGGTATAAATATTGGTTTAGATATTTTGTGAACCTGGAATAACACATTGGATATTTTTTATCTCAAGACATGCAAACAAGGTGGCGGGCAGAAGCTCTCTACAATAAGTAACGATATAGTTAATATGTTTTCAACGAAAGGGATCTTAGGAAATATAAAACCACACATCTTATCTCCATTTTCATTAAAACTGAGCGGCACCTAAATAACCACCTAGAACGTATTTTTTATTTGAGTTTTCAAAACTTGGTTAACCGTCAAAAGTTCGCTTTTATGCTTTAAGTGCATTTAAGTGTAGTGCACTTCAGTGCTAAAAATATCCACACAGAAATTACTCTCACCAATACCAATTAAACTCGTCCTGTAAAAATTGTGCAGTTCCACAAAAACTACTAATTAACGAAATACGGATGAAAAAGCGAAAATAAAAAAGTAACGTGCGCCATTTTTTCCAATTTTCCTCGGTAAACCAGCGGTCAGTCTTTAAGCTCTGGGGAAATCTGCTTGAGTTGATTCAATAGATTTTTTTTTGTAGGAACCCCCTCACTTACTTCGGCAAGTTTAAATAACAATATAATACTACAGTTATAAATACGCACAATATAATACTATTAACTTCGAACCGTAAAGAATAACATGGGTTCTGTATCATGATAAATGATGTTTATTTTGCAAATAAGGTTTTACAAACACTTTTAGAGGTCATTTTTTTTAGACTGATGTATCATTTTCGACTACTCTGAGAAGAAACAACTGAAATAAACACAGAGGTCATAGTCATTTGAGCTCAACGACGAGACGAACAATATTAAAAAAAGGACGTTTGTGTAGGTCGCTTATAGTACTCGAACTGCCAGATAATCGTTGAAAACAAACGAAACAAATTAAAGTAATGACCTACATGGTCCTCACATTCACAATAAGCAAAATAAAATAAATAACTATTTCAAATACATATTTGAAATGCGAACATAAGTCTGGACGTCGCGTCGGATGTCGGATATCGTGACAAAATCACGGGCAAAAGCTAAAACTTAGTGTATGTTTTTTCTCGCAGATCATGAGATTGAATATTAATGGTAATAAATCGAAGTACGAATACGTTTAGGTGGTTTTTAAGCCTGAATACTGGATCATTTCACTAAATTTTTTTTTTGTTGTTAAGAAGAACGAAATGGTACAAAACAAACAATGTTGAAGTTTCTTCAATCACTTTTTTTTTTAAACTAACTAACAATGTATTTTAGGCGTTTAGCACTACAATACAGTTGATTAAATAAACAAAACTATAGTTTGTTTATCCGTTTGACCCAGCGAACCCTACACAGAGAGCATAAAATATGTATGCAACGAGAATTATGTTTGGTTGGTTAATATTTACTCGAATCACGAGTCACATAAACTCAATATTTACACGATTCATTGGAAATAGAAAGCAAAAATAACTTAAATAGGTACGTATAATAGTTACCGACCAAAGTTCTGAAGCTACAAAACTGATAGTCATGACTTTGAAACACGCCAGATGCACTCCAAACGTCAAGCGATGCTACGTCCATGTCAGGTCAAACAGCGTCGACGTCAAGTCACGTCAATCACTAGTGTAACGTCCAAATATAAGCAAGGACTGGACCAAACTAGATTTAAGTGGAGTAGAGAAGAGACGTTTAAGATTGGATCAATCACATGAAAGACGAGACATGCGACAACACAACATGCTTTCTCGTATTCTTTTCAAAAGAGACTTTTTTTTGGTACCTAACCTATACAAACCAAGATACACCAGACACGGAAAAAATCGTAATCTAACATTTATTCCCACATATAATAAATGGTTCTGTCTAATGACAGACGCCCGCTTGTCATGTGACATTCATATGTCAAAATCGAAAGGGTCGTAATCAAAATTTTTGTATGAAAATATCCTAAGTAGTCTTTTAAATCTCTTTGATAAAAACCAACCACCTTCTTTGGTAGACCGCGATATTAGATAAAAAATGACGTCCCGTTGGTAACCATTGTACCAGTCAGTAGATTTGTGAGACACCAAACACGGGAAAGCAGAGACCCTCACACGTAACCATAGCACATGCATGCATGTTGCGGGTCGTTCGAAAGAGATACCGCGGCCACGGAACGTTAAGGGCAATAGAAGGAACAAGGGTGGGTTTTAGTCAGTATAGGTCTGACATTCTCCCCTTGAAAGTGTTTTTTTTTCACATCAATTAATTGTTATTTTAACGTTCCAGTTTTTACAAGTTTGTAGGAAAAGTCAAATAGTATATAATATTTTTTTTACCTGGGTTTAACCCTTTAAATGACGTCTTGACGTCGGACAGGGGAGAATGGAAGAAGAAAACGTGTTGCGTCAACCCCAAAAATAATGGGACAAGGACAGGAAAATCATGATGATACCGCTTTTAAACCCCATACAAAAATTTATAAAAATACTTCGGTTGGTCGACTCTTCTCGTGACCAGAGGGCTGGCCTGTTTTTTGCACAAAAAATAAGCATTGCCATCCAACGCGGTAATGCTGCCAGCCTTCTGGGCACTTTACCAGTTGACGGCGATACGGACGAATTTTTTGACACCCTGTAATTTTCCATTTTTTACTTGTTTATATTTTTATTATTAGTTTGTGTATATTTATAGGTTGTATATATTTTGTAATTAATTTTATTATAATTATGATGAATAAACAAAATTAACAATACTTTGAATTGAATAATCAATGTAGGAAAAAAAATGTCATGACGTTTTCCGGTTGTAGGTAGAGAATAAAAAGTAAGATATTTAATACTAGATTTGCTGAATGGTTCGAGAATCATCTAATTACACCTCATGGGTGTCGTTCGTCGCAACTAAGGGATTATGGGAGGTGAAAGGGCTGTACTTAATTACTTCTATTATCTGATCCTTCTTCCCCATCCTGTTGATGATTCTCATTGGAAGGTATACTTATACATTTTTAGGTATCTTTGGATTTTCCGTGACCTAGTTTAGCCTATTTTCATTTTCTGTATGTATGTTCAACTACTTATATCTTTAGTCTTTGATTTTTTACTTTAAAAACATAGACATGATCTGGCTGATGGCTTTGATGGTCTTTTGGTTGATCAAGTGCTAAGCAAGAGGTTATTTTTTTCTGATGGGAAATAACTATTTCGGATGGCAAATAACTATTTCTACTCTGACCGGAGTGGGAGGGAATGTCAGACTTATACCGACTAAAACTCATCCCTGTTCCTGCTTTTGTTCTTTGAGTTCCAGGGTCATGGTACCTTCACCAACTGCACTGGGTTGCGTGGTTCATGCCTTTTATTATCCTACTAGGCTAGAATAGAATAGGCGGGAATCGCGTTTATAATATTAATAGGCTAATAATATTATAAACGCGATTTATACGATTTATAACCTAACTAGCTTTTGCCCACGGCTTCGCTCGCGTTAAATTCGGGGTAACATAGTTCCTCTTGCGTCTTATTGATTTGTAATAGCAACGCTAAATTTCCCTTTTCTTTCCTCTTTCTCCCACACATCCCACTTAAAAAAAAATTAGCCTATGTCCGTCTCCTGGTTCCCATCCAAGCGATCTCTGTACCAAATTCATCAAAATCGGTTTAGCCATTAAAGCGTGAAGAGGTAACAAACAAACTCACTTTCGCTTTTATAATATTAGTAAGGATTACAAGAAAACGATTGATTAATAACACGATTGAATGACACGTAAACCAAAAACTTTCATTTCAAATTAATTTGAATTATTATCGTAAATCGTCTTCTATCAATTTCATGGATAATCGTATTATTTAAAAACTGCGTCTGACATGTAATTACAGGTTGTTGCTATCAATTATTATTCAGTCAATTACGTGTTCTTTATTGATGGTAATAAAATATGAGATTGTTTTCTAAAATAAACTAAAAGTACCCATGATACAGTACGGCCAACGAGAAGCGATACGAAAGGTCATTAACCTAAAGAATAACTGTGGCGTTGACAATCTAAAATTTAGCTCTTTCCATCTTTTGCCTTTGTCGTAATGTCGCGTTCTCCCGGCAAAAACATGACAACGTTAGGACGGGTTCGCCAACATTCGGGCGGCCATTATAGATGGGGTTTTAGCATGGGTTTTGTTTACATTTGGTATCGCTTCTCGTTGGCCGTACTGTAGTATGATTGGCTACTATATAAATTAAGATAAGACCAATAATATGTCTCGGGATGATTTATTTTTTCTGTAAAAAAACGTTGACCCACACTAGGAATTTCTCTCGTACCGTGGGTGCATTTACAAACATTTAAACTCACATACACAAACAGCCAGACCCGAAACAACTACCTGTAGGTCATACAAATATTCGTTCCGAGCGGGGAGCGAACCTGCGACACGCAGCGCAGCTGTTGATTGCTCAACCACTGCGCCAACCGTGCCGTCACAGATTTAGAAGGTACCTTTGACAGCTTTAAACTATTAATAAGTCCGCTTAAAAATTAAAACTGTGTATTCTCTCTGAATTTCTAATGTTTTATCTCTACGTTTATACTAGCCGCATAACTGTTATTAATGTCATTGTTTCTTGTTATCGGTCAGAAAAGGAAAACCATAAAATAAGTCAAGTGTAATTAGACAGATACAGTTCTATTATATTGTCCTTAGAACACAAGTGTGGCAAAACAACCATCACCTTAATATAAATTATAAAGGGGAGGTCTTAACACTAAGAATTCTCCAATTAATTATATTAAGGCGGAGTCGCGCTGGAGTTAAAATAATGGCGTAAATCTGCGTGTTATCCCCTTGGGCTGCTGACGGGGTAGAACCTACTGTTTGCCGCGTTTAGATTGTCTAGTGCGGACACACAGTTGTGGAGAATGACGAGCTATTGCTTTGCGGTTGGTCGTTGGGTTCGTAATTTTTTGTTGGAAAAAGTTAGGCTTTTTTTGCGAATAGTAAATTATTAAATGTCTTCCCTCGCTCTGGGCGGAGAAGAGAGAAATGTCCGAGTTTTACTGACTAAAACCCTTCCATGTTCCTTCTTTTGCTCTATATGTTCCGGGGCTACGTTAGCCATAACGTTTACAAACATTTAAACTCACAAACACAAACAGATCTAGAATAATTATGTGTAGGTCATACAAATATTTGTTCTGTGCGGGGATCGAACCCGCGACACGCAACGCAGCAGTTGATCGCTCGGCCACTGCGACTACCGTGTTGACAGCTAGTTAGTAAACCAGAAGTCTGACAACCAGTCATACCATAGATATTACTCATTACTAACTGGATAGTGGAGGTCAAGTGGGATAGGCTGGAACACGACCCCATCATATTTGGGAAAAGTCTAGACAGATGATGACTATCACTTGTTTTACTACGAAAATTATCACAAGAAATTTCCTAGATTCATCAATAGACTATTAGTCAAACATTTTGGCAAGTCATCAGAAATCACATTATTTTCATACTTCTCGTTTTCATGGTCCGTGCGTATCAAGAATAAGGTTGTGAATTCTATTTAATGCTCTCATTATAATGAGAAGCGTAGCTGAAAATTATCTAAACAAACAGATAAGTTACGTGTAAGTTTAAATGTTTATAGTATAACTAAACACATGCTGCGGATATTTTAGTAGTAATTATTATGTGTGTGTGTGTTGAATGTTATGGCATAGCAACCGTATAAGTACCGCATTGAAGCAACTAGTAGATGATGGAAATTGAGATCATCAACAGCGTCTGTCAATCCAAAACCATGTTGGGTTGGATTCCAGTCTAACTAGATAAGTAAAAAAAATAATTAGACATAAGTCTACATGGACGCTTATTAAAAGTCGAGCGAGGGAGCAGGATCTGCCGAGTATCAGCCACACAAACTAATTTCGCCACTTATGTTTCATGCAAGCTTATTGCCAACAACTTTCCATCCCAGATGGGAGCCCAATAACACTTTCCCCGACCTCAGGACATCATGCTCAGCGCCCAGAGCTGGGGAAGTACAAATCAGTACACAACTTTTATGTTCCAGGCATCTCTTTCGACCTGTAAACCCAGCAGGCGGTGGCTCTGGCAGGCCCCTCTGCTTGACTGACATCTCTTTTTTTTTTAAACATTGCCCCACACTAGGAATTTCTCCTGTATCGTGAGTGCGTTTACAAACATTTACACTCACATACACAAACAACCAGACACGAAACGACTATCTGCAGGTCATACATATATTTGTTCCGTACGGGAATCGAACCCGCGACACGCAGCTCGGCAGTCGATCGCTCAGCCACTGCGCCAACCGTGTCGTCAAAACTTTGATGCGCAATTGGAACACGAACGCGCTATCAATACGTCTTGGTTGCGACCATTAGACCAACGAGGCAGTTACAACAACAATGTTCCATGTGTATTACTTAACTGTCAAAATAAAACAATATTAGATTGTGTCAGGCAATCTCATTCTTTGCTATGAAATGTGAACAACGCCATGTACAACTGTAAAATACTATAATAAAACTCTACATTTCAGAAGTCGATCAAAAATGTATATGAACCTCATTGGTGTTAACTCGCTGCAAAATTAAAGCAAAAGTGTCTGGTGTTGCCATGATTATTCACAAATATATATTTCAGATAAATGAGTAGTCATTCTCGTCATCTCAATTAAAATTTTAATGAAAATTTATGAAACCAAGCGTTTTATTAGCACTCGCTTAATTATGATTTCTGGTAGGCTTTATATTAAGGCTTTTTACTAACTAACAAAATAAACTCCACCTCTATTGGCTGAACCATTTCAGGATGTTCAATCTTTTGCCACGGTATCTCTTTCGAACAACCGCTACTCAGTGAAATGAATGCTTGAGTTTTAAACAATTTCCGATCCAAAATTTATCCAAATATGTGGTTTTTGCGTGAAAGAGTAACAAACACCTAACCTCCTATCTACCCTTACGAAGTTTGGCATTATAATATTAGCAGGACTGAACTATTAGTGTGTGTCTGTGTTTTGTCTGTGCATCAACCTACGGTAGACTCATAGAAAATGCCTAAGGCATTTATTCCGCCTTTGTACAGTTTTTATGTCTGCATACAGTTTAAATAAATAAATTAGTAGGATGTCTAGGCCTACTGGCACGAGGTTTCCGGCGACTGGGACCGCAATTAACTAGGACCACGGTCCCAATCGCCGGATCTGTATAAAATAAATAATTTTCTTCCGGCGACTGGGACCACTTATATGAGGTTTAAAAAGTGCTGATTATCAACCTAATTTGAACAAATGAATTTCGATTTGCAGCTTTTTTCATAATTATATGCAATCTAATATTTAAAATTATGCAGAGCTGAAACCCAAATGTTAAGCATACATTTTAAGGTGTTCCATTTAAATGTATGCTTAAAACTCATTTTATTTTTATTTCCTGCTATCCCGCCGATTGACCGCTTTCAAAACCAAGAGAGTACAATACCGACTCCCAGCAATGCAAATTATAATTTATCAACAAAAGATAAAACACCATACAACTTAATAATTGCTGCTCTACTCATAACTCATGGGCGGATTACGAAAATTTAGGGTTAAAATTTGTTTTCAAAACAACGGGGAAAAGTGCCTTAAGTTAAAGGTAGGAGAGAGAGCCGGTATACTAATTGCTTCTCTTGATAAAACAAAGAGGTATGTTCAGACATACGATATTTTACACCCTAAGAAAATTATTCTCTTTACTTAATTAACTAATGCATCAGAGTCACTAACATGAGCGTGCAGTGTTAACCAAAGTAAATACGTCGATATTTGATTTATAAATACAGTTATTAAGTTTCAATTTAGTTCAATAATTTGCAATAAGCACAATCAGCACCATCATGCAAATATTATATGTGAAACCAGTACTGCAAGTCTAATTAAAAAAAAATATTGCCTCACCAGACATTACTCCTGTACCGTCCGTGTTAACTACATATATCCGTTTACAAACATTTAGACTCACTTACACAAACAGCTGGATTGACGTCAAGTTTACACTGCGCGCTCGTGATTAAGGCCTCTGGTATTTCAGATATAGTATCAAAGACATGGCTAGAATATCCATTAATAAGCTGCCAGCAATTTGAATGCCAATAAGTAAACATAAAAATTAGAGCAATAGTTTACGTACGGCCTCCACACGAAGTATAATCAAAACTAAATCCTAACTGAAAGGATTAAAGTTCCGAACACAATAAATCAGCAATCCATTTATATAGGTTACCAGTTTGATCCATTACCCAGTCGCCTTCAAATTACGATAGATACCCCACTTCACAATTTATGGTATAGTTAACTTTCGTCAAAGTATATTTGACTAAAGTTGGAAACTATTTCCATCGGCTTGAGGACATCAAACTGTTTATCTCAGAGTGGACCGTCTCAATATAACTTGGTGAATAATTATATTACTTTAAGAGAAACTTAAGACAACTTTCGATAACGTTATTGCTTAATGATGCATAAAAACGTATTTTGAAAATAACGTCGTATCGCTTAGTATTCTTTAAAAAAAATTGCTCACAAAAGTTATTTGTCTTCAGAGCAAAATGATGAACAAACGTTAAAACATTGGACAGTGACGCCTCAACTTTCGTTCTGAAGAAACAGAAATGATCACAGAATAGAAAAAGGTGTCTTGAATCAGAATTATCTACATTTGTTCTTATCATAAAATATGATAAAATATGTATATCGACGGTAAAAAGGAAGTAGGGCATAAGCGACATTTTGGTCAAAAATGAGTTATATATGCCATCATACGTAAAATTTTCCGCTCTTTCAAATGCGCTTACTCCCATGGCTCTACGATGACTTTTTTGGCGTTTATGCCCTAGCAAAAAAAATCATTTTACTAGTATTATTTTTCGTAACCGACGAAAATTCAGATCATTTTTGCTACAAAGGTGCTTGTACCCCTACAAAAATGACTTATTTTCGGTTTGTTGTCGGTAATGCTTTTTTACTTCATAAGGGTGTCGAGCTTTCGGTTGTTTATGCCTTTTAAGCTTTTCCCTCAAAAAGTACAAACGTTGTTTATAGCCTACTTCCATTTCATAATTTAACATAGCTGTGGCGCTTGTACCCTATATACAAAATTCATTTTCATATTACTCTGTCGGTTATACCCTATTACCATTCAGTACTTTATGACAGCTATGTAGGTTATGCCTTATTACCTAAATTTATTTTAATATCACACTGTTGGTTATACCTTTCTTCCGTTTACAAAATAAATACAGTTGTGTCGCTAATACCTTATTATTTAAATTTAATTTGATATCATGGTGTCGATTATAACCTACTTCCACGTTTTACAGTCGTTCTCATACGTCACATATACTGCAATACCCAATATAAATTTAATTACGAGTCGGTGCTTATGCCATTTGATATCACAAAAGTAGGTTTTAAGCGCGTCGCTTGTCCGAAAAACACTGCCGCGTGCTGTGACGGCGGCGAGAGAACTATAATGTTCGTTACTTTTTTTTAATGTTTAATACATGTACCTACCTATTACGGATACATACCAAGTTTTCGTAATTGATTCTTAAGTTATCTACTTACTAGCTTTTTTTTTCGGGAGGGAAATCATCCAATAACTTCCCCCGCTCTAGGCGGAGCGGGGGGGCATGTCAGACTTGTACTGACTAAAACTCACCCATGTTCCTTCTATTGCCCTTTACGTTCCGAGGCCTCGGTATCTCTTTCGAACAACCCGCAACCCCGGCAGGCGGAGGCCCTGGCAAGCCCCTCTGCTTTGCTGACTCTCTTTGAGGCGCGCGTGAAACACGAACGCGCCGTCGACACAGCCTGTCGTCAATAGACGGACAGACGGTGAGCTACCCATTGCTCACCGTCCACAGGCCCGCATCTACGGTGGCCGGGAGTCGTCTCGCGGCACCCGGCGCCCTAGGCGTCTCCCGCGGCGGCTGGGTTGGCCTGATGTTCTCTCCCTCAAACGCCCGGCCCCCTCCTTTGCTAGCATTACTGCTTCGCAGAAGGAGGTGACCGCTTCCCATTCCCTCTCGCTCCGGACCTGAACCAGGGCCGGACGCGAGAGATCGCCGCCGCCGATCGCCTCCACGAGGGCACGGCGGTGCTCCGCCTAAGCTGGGCAGATCGCCACTGTGTGCTCCACCGTGTCCTCCGGGCGATCGTCACAATGGTGACACCCGGGCGCTTCCTCCCGCCCGATGATGTGCAGGAACTTCTCGAAACTTCCGTGTCCGGTGAGGACCTGCGTCAGGCGGTAGGTCACGACGCCATGACGCCTCTCCAGCCACTTCTCAAAGAGGGGACTTACCGCCACTATTGTAGCGTGCCCTGCTCGGGGTTGCAACAGTCGTTCTCTCCATGCCACCATAAAATCGCACCGGAGGTCTGTCCGCTGAGCGGCAATCTACCGCGGCAACGGGTTTCCCCCCCGGTGCGGTGTAGTGCCTTCGCGCGCCACTCAAACAGGCGCGCGAGCACTATCACCTCCAGATCCCACGGTAGTAATCCGGCAAGGAGGCTCGCTGCCTCGCCGGAGATAAGGCGGTAGCCCCGGATCAGCCGTATGGCCACCACCTTTTGGGGCGCGTTCAGATAGTGGGCGGCCTGCCGCCCTAAAGAACGCGCCCATACCGGGGCCCCGTAAAGGGCCATGGACCGCACGACTCCGGCATAGAGCCTACGGCAGAAGGCGTTTGGCCCCCTCAGATTGGGCAGGAGCCGCTTAAAAGCAGCCCCCGTCCGCTCGAGTTTGGGAGCCAAACGTCGGAAGTGTTCCACGAAGTTCCACCGGCTGTCGAGGATGATGCGAACTTCTCCTACCGTCCAACTGGGATCCCGATGGTGGCGTGTTTCCGCGGCCATGAAATACCACTCGGGCCCATAGGCCTCGGATTTGTGCAAGGCCACCTCGAGACCCAGTAGCCGGATCCTCTCCGCGACTATCGCAACCCCGCGTGTCATGTTGTCGGCCGTCGCTTGATGCATCTACTTACTAGCTGCAGTATTATTGTTTCTAAAAATGATTAGCAGGTTGATACCTACCCACTTTTTTTAAGTAGCTTTGATTTTTCTTGATTAAAAAATATTAACAAAAATGTCTTTTTTTATTTAAAAACATCCTACTATCCGCTTGTTAATAAATAGGTAGGTAGGTGACATGAAAATCAGTATAATGACGAACTATCATCTTTTAAATCAACCATTAAGTGAAAATTTGAATTACTTGAACGGGTAGGGTATACTAAAACAGACCCCTAAGACTAAGGACTTTACTCTTTTTGAGTACTGACCTTAGTCTTTTTCTATAAAAATCGACGCCCTTAAATACTCATAAGGTACTTCACTCTATTTTACGAGTTAGGGGCCCAATTATTACAGTGTAGTGTAATACCCGTTTTAGCTCTTATTCTGATGAAGGATCGTGTTGGTTGCGCTACTTCATTATTTTTGGGGTGTCTTTTCACCTATATTTCCAACGACTCATGCAATGCCAAATGTTGATTATCCTTCTTTTCCTTTGCTTTCAAGCGACATTGTGTATCACTTATGTCTTATATCCTGTTATTGTTTTGAAAGCCGACTGTTTCTTATGCTCTATTATCTTTTATACAACCACTGTGAAAAGTACCTTATCCTTCTTTTCCTATAACTCTTATTTAACTGTCTAGTCTCTTATTCCCTTTTACCTTGCGATGTGAGAAATCAGTATGTCTCTTAGGCTTCTTATCCTCTATTATTTTATTTTGTCATTTGTATCTTATGCCATATTTCCTCATTGGAAAATTAAAAGCTATTGTCATAAGCGACAAAAACCACGTTAAATAGCGTCAAATGATTAAACCTAAAAATACCTGTAACTGCTCCATTTTTTTCTGATTTTATAACTGTTTTAGTTTTCACGATATCTTAATAAATGACAAAAATACGTCGGTTTTTCTAAAATTTAAAACTTTGAACGGCTCTCCTGAACATTTCACTTTTTGTCGCTTATCCCCTATTTCCTTTTAACCGTCGATATATATAATTTGATAAAATATGAATGTACTTGGTGTTCAAATGAGGTATCCTCACTATATAGCGAAAGTGAGTTTGTTTGTTTGTTACTTACGTCTTCACGCCTAAATGGCCTAAACAATTTTGATGAAGTTTGGTACAGAGATAGTTGGGACCCTGGAGACAGACATAGGAGGGAAGAAAACGATATTTTTTTCGTTCATCACGCGGGTTAAAGTTAGTGTTAGCCAAAAGTAACTATGCCACACGGACGAAGTCGCGGGCGGAAGCTAGTAAGATATAGAGACGATAATTATCAAAATCACAAAGGCGTTAGCTAGTCATATCGCTTATGTCTTAAGCCAAACTGCAAGATAACAACAGCCCGAAGTACTACTCTCTCCCTCAAAATGTTTTACGAACAATTTAATCAAGATTTCAGTGAGATATTGCTATCTTGTTTACAACTAGAATTAACCAAAAAATATAATGGACAGACTCATAATTTTTATACGAGTTATTACACTTTTTAAAGTTTTAGAGATGAATGAACTTCTTTTGTTCACCTTTACTTTGTAACTAAAATGTATTTTTATGTTGTCATCATTACTTAATTTCTTGATTTGTTTATATTTTACTCATAAATGAACACAAAAAATTATATTATTATTGAATGTGAAGAGATAAAAAATGTTTTATGTTGTGAAAATGAAATGGTGTGTACAGTTAGTAGCCTAGTTTTAGGGTTTATTTAGTGCCTAAGTGTTAAAAAACCGGGGTTGCGGCTTGTTCGAAAGAGCTACCACGGGCCCGGAACATAAAAGGTAAAAGAAGGAACATTGGTGGCTTTTAGTCAATACAAGTTTGACACCAAGAGCGGAGGAAGTTATTTGATTCCCATCCCCAAAAAAGTGGATGAAACTAAGTGTATGCTTAAAAATGTTTTGTATACTTATTTAAAGCTAACAAGGATAATAAATTCATTAGGTAATATGTCTTTTAGTAGAGAGAGTAGAGACTGTTCTAATTCATAGTTTTGCAAAAACAAAAGCAGCTAACAATATTATTTTTGTGACTATTTGAACCATATTTGAAGGGCATTAATTTGCAGACTCAACAAAATTATTCCTATTGTCAAGAAAATATTGTGACCGTATAACATTAACATCAATAAAGAAGACATCTAAGCAAAGAGTTGAATAAAAATTGATAGGACGCTACACACGCTAGTATTGGTACTAAATAACACAAGCTCCCATTCAATTTGCGACTCTAGTCTGATAAGTTTAAGGTTGGCTTTCTAATAAAGGTGAAGCCTCCAAATATACTTATGTACGTAAATAAAATGTGTCAGAGCGAGCCGCGTGTTCGCTAGTAAGGTTTAATAACGTCGGTTTAATCTCAGGGATTTCAATATACTGGATAGTATACTCGTATACTCTCATACCGAGTGATTTACTGCACCACTGGCTGTTTTTTGAGATGAAAATTAGGTAAGCTGCAACCTCGTCCTACTGGCAGTTGATTAATTTCGTCTTATTGGTTATGAAGGTCGAAATTACGATTTCGGAAGGTTTTACTATAGTTTGTAGATATGTTATCTGTACTTAATACTACGGAGAAATAAGCTGTTGATTATCTACATCGTTGTTTGTTTATAACTGCTGCTCGGGTCGACTTTCAAGTTAAGCTTGGTTAAGAAAAAGGGAAAGCAGAGATGACATCTTGTAATAAGCTAAGTGGCTGAAGCAGGATTAAGTTTCACTATCCTAACACTGGTCATCTCTGGAGGAGGCCTTTACCTTTCACGGAGGAGGCTCTTGCTTGACCCTTGGAATAATAATGATATAAGTAATAATGATAATTCTTGGTAATTAATTAAGTCAATAACAATTATTCCAATTCATTATTCAATCTATAATCAATTCTATATAATTAAACAATGTAAATTATTTAGATTAAATATTGTCATTGTATCACAACTTAATGGATAGCAAGAAATACAGGGATACCTTAATACTTGGTTGTTTAATTTCTTACTGTTTATTAATTACTTCCTCTGTCTACAAAACATACATACAGCCATTTCTACTAAAGTAGATAACTTGAACCCCTAAGTTTAAAATAAAAGGCTATGGATGAGTGAGTATGGTTAAGTTTGATTTTGAAATATGTGGCACAGTGAATATGCAATCCAAAAAGAAATTACTATATGAGAAGTGTCCAGTGATCTTTTTTTAAATTAGCCTTTCCGTCGTTATCCTGGCACAATAGCACCCACCGCCCCCTTCTTACGGTTCTTGCGACACAACATCGGTCCATTCATTACGCAGATTGGTTCCATTGAGATATCAATTTAAGCCGCAGCATACAAAACCAATTAATTATCCCATCAATCGAGCTAACCATAAAAGGGACTAATCCCCGGACATACAGTTATGTTTGGACATTCCGAATGTAATACCAATTTGCGGACGTTTCACTAAATTGAAAACCATGGTTACACAAAGCTGTCATGTGCTATGATAGGTAGCCACTAAATTTGAGCTGGTTGGAACATGTTTGCTCGATAAATTAGTTAAATAGACGTATTAAAGGTTCATGGTAGAGATCAGTGCATGTCTGGGTCTGACTTGTTACAACGGAAACTGACGGGCGCAAATCAAACAGGGTAAATGTGTTTTGGCTCTAACTGAATGCATGGTTATCTTTTGTGTACATCCAGCAAAAGAGGTGTGTAACTTGTGAAATAATTGGAATTGTTTATTGTTATAACAATTCCATGAATATTTTCAAATTTATTTGATAAAAACACAGTTCAAAATAAACACCCTGTAATTACTTTACCATTTTGATATTTGTACATAAGTTTTTATAAGTTGGCCTGATTGTAGCTTGTAAACGGTTAATTAAATAAATAAAAGTGGACTACCTGACGAAATTGGTTACTTATCTCTTTTGTTGACCGTACATTTGACTATAAAAGTTAAACAATTTCATAAAGTCGTGTTTGTTTTTGCGATTTGAAGTCTTTGTGTAAAATGTAAATGATTTAATAAACATTCCCTAACACTATCATTCTGGCTTGAAATGGGATAAAAATGTTTGTCATTTGTAATGAATTCTTGATATTTCGCCGCTGTTGCTAAAATAAAAGTGATCTAAGTTACTATTTATAACATTAACTGTTTGTGAAAAGTTCCGTTAAAATCGGTTCTGCCGTTCTAAAGATATGCTGGAACAAACAGACAGCCAGACAACAATTTAAATAAATGATAAATATCTACAATAACAAATAAATATCTTGGGACAACTCACACATGGTTATCTGATCCCAAGCTAAGCAGAGCTTGTGTTATGGTAACCAGAAAACATATAATTTATAAATACATACATATTATAGATAAATCACACCCAGACACAGAACAAACAATCATGCTCATCACACAAAGTTTGTCCTGGGTGGGAATCGAACCCACGACCTCCGGCTCAGCAGTTAGGGCCACTAACCACTAGACCAACAGGCCCGTCTAATGAGTTTATGTTTATATACCTAGTATACACTAGGTATTCAGTAAATATGATTGATTCTATGATTGTTAAATACTTCATGTTAATTTATTTGTATACATATAATATAAATTGTTTTTATTACTGATGGAAAATCTACAAATAACGTCCCCAGTTCTGGGCGGAGCGGTTAGTGGAGTGTCAGACTTTTGCTGATAAAACCCACCAATGTTCCTTCTTTTGCCCTTTATGTTCCGGGGCTGCGGTATCTCTTCGAATTAACAGTCCGTAACCCAGTCCGGCAATATAAACTGGATTTCAAGGGGTTTTATTTAAAACGTATTTGATTAATTTCATAGTTTAAGTAAAAAGGACTTTAAAAATGGCTGGACATGAAATTTTAATCTAACCATTTTTTACTTCTATGGAGTTACTAGGCCATTTATTTATTTTCACTTTTTTACAATGTTCTGTTATTGTTAGGACTGGGATTTTTGAAAATATTTTTTTTACCATGTAGCGCCCGCGACTGCGCCAGCTTGATGATAAAAAAAAATATTATGTGTTATTCCAAACTATAATCTAACCCTGTGAAAAATTTCATCAAGAACTGTTTAGCTGTTTTGATGTGAAAGATTAACAAACATCCATACGTCCTCACAAACATTCGCATTTATAATATTAGTAGGATAAAAAAGTTAACTTAAAACAGAAAAATTGTAGTTTACTAGTGCAAGGAATAGGTTTTTTTATTACTAACTATGGCAAACAAAAAGATGTTACTGTTTTTTTTCTTGGGTCGGTTCCCTCTTGACCTCAATTATTTTAATAACTCAAATATTTAATAGAACAACAATCATTATTATTTTCAAGCAATGAAAAAGCTGTAAGGTATTATTTCAATTATTTTAATTGAACAATCAAGTGATTAAGTTTTTCCTTTATGTACATAGATAAGCCATCACTTTAATAGTGCTATGGCGTCATTTCATTTGAAGGAACTATTTACAAAAGAAAACCTTTACAAAAGCTTTAAAAAAAATTACATAAATATTTTCAGACACAATAATATTTATATCATTTTAGATCACTTTGTTGTCTGACTATCCAAGACCCTTGATCTCAGGAACGCGTTAAATATAAATAAATATCTTGGGACAACTCACACACAGCTATCTGATCCCAAGCTAAGCACAGCTTGTGTTATAGTAACCAGACAACTGATATACATACTTATATAATTTATAAATACATACATATTATACATAAATCACACCCAGACACAGAACAAACAATCATGCTCATCACACAAAGTTTGTCCTGGGTGGAAACCGAACCCACGACCTCCGGCTCAGCAGTTAGGGCCACTAGACCAACAGGCCCGTCAAAGTTAAGGTATCGAGTTGAATTTAAAACCATATAATCAACTCTATGGTCTCTTTATACTGTGAAAAAAAACTCTACTTCTTGCGGTCAAAAGAAATGGCTGTTTATGTTGCAAGTTTGTATGGAACTCTCGGTGCGCGAATCTAACTCGCACTTCTTCTTTTTTATTTTATAAACTATATAGGTATGCGTTTAAACGCAACTAGCCTGATGTGAAGCGGTGACCATAGTGACATTTTTACTCTGTTGCAATCGATTGCTTACTCACCCAGATATTAGGTAATTGAATTAATAAATAATTGTATTACGTTCCTACTGTTGGGGCCAAGGACATTTAAAAGACTGATAGGGCGGACATTGAATTTTTTTTAAAATCTTATACAGGACAGGACACGCCATCTAGACACAAGAGTTGTTATGGCCAACTTGGTAGTCTTTAAATAGACTCTGGACCCAGGTTGGCCATAGCAAGGAAACCCCGTTCAAGTGGAGATTCATTAATGACTCTGCTCTGTTGTACATGTGGTGCTGTTCCTCAAACGGAAGGACGGGCACTTTATATTGTCGACACGGTTGGCGGAGTGGTTGAGCGATCGACTGCTGCGCTACGTGTCGTGGGTTCGATCCCCGCACGGAACAAATATTTGTATGACCTGCAGATAGTTGTTTCGGGTCTGGCTGTTTGTGTTTGAGAGTTTAAATGTTTGTAAACGCACCCACGGTTGTAAGAAAAACTCCATAAATGATTCAATAAAAACACTTTTGTTGTAAATGACACATTATAAGCTTTCGTAACATTTAGATACGCATAATACATCATAGAACAATATCATATTACCTTAGGTTTTATTGACACACTCACCCCACAATATTTAAAAGATGTTCACTAGGAGAATCTCCGAACGACTGACCATCTAGCCGGGCTGTTAAAGTTCGTTATTTCCAATTATCGCCATTTCAATAGTGAAATGGGCGCGTTCCTGTGATTGGTTGGTTTTGAACCAGTCAGAGGACACTTTTTGAGTGTTGCCAATTAGTAAAATAGTGGTATAGTTGCATGTTAATAAACGGAAAATATATCAAATTGATTATAGACGCTAACACGATACATGAGAAATTCCTAGTGTGGGTCAACGTTTCCTTTTTTTTCCATATCATTATAACACCAAGTGTAATAATTGGCATACAATTTGCCGAAACATCAGCTCAGTACAATACGTGCCAAAATTCATAATCTCATGGGCACATTTGCGAATTAATCTTCTGAATTACACTGTAGTGCTGAAAAAGAGCTGTTCTATACCACCATTCGCCAATTATATTTGGCAAATAGCGTTAAATTGGCCATTTGCGGCACAATACCTTCCGTTTTATAGTTAAATGACTTTTTTCGAAGCTGTATATTGTGATAAGAGTTTTAATGAAGTTTGAGCAAATACAATTAGCAGTATATTAATTACGTGATTGTGCTTTTTCGACAGAAATTAATTATGGTAATTGTTTGATAAAATGGTAGTGAAGAAATGGTAGTTTTTCTCGTAGGTACTTTTGCCACGAAAACGGATGGAATAGAATTTAACATAATTCTGCTGGCAGAAATTTCTTACGAAATTAGCAGTTTCTTTGCACTCAAATCTATGGTTTTTTTCCTATGTTTTCTACTGTGTGTACATAGATTATAAAAAAAAATATAATAACATAGAGCCTTGACCGTCTGCCGAAACTCTCCTCAGGCGGTTTTGGATCAAGGGCCTGATTCAGAAAACAGCACTGCTCGAGACGGCCCGCATTGTAAGGAGGTTTTGTATGAGGTATTTTTTTTGTGCGGGTGGGAAGTCATCAAATAACTTCCCCCGCTCTGGGCGCAGCGGGTTCAGACTTGTGCTGACTAAAACCCACCCATGTTCCTTCATACTTTTTACAATTCGGCCCCGCGGTCTCTTTCGAACAACCCGCAACCCTGGCAAGTAAGGAGTAAGGTTCCTGTCACTGCAGCCCTAACCACAGGGAGCTTTGTGTGTGTGTAGGAAAAGTTTATAAAAGAGAAAATAATAAGGTGAGAATTGGTGACACGAAGCTTTACATTCGTAAATGACAATAATCGTTCTACGTAGTTACGACGCCGGCAAAAACAATACAAGTACAAACAGTAGATAGATACCTGCGTACCGTAATATTAAATACCTATTTTACCCTTTTATTTAATTACGGGGCCTTGTTGCCGAAATTTTAAATGTGGATGCCAGATGACCAAAAAGCGTCCTTCCTTAATGTACGCTAAATGGGTATTTTATTTTTGTACAATTTTAATCGTAAATCGGCTCACAACGGGACCGTGGAAACGTAAACTGTGAAATAATTTTTAACAACAAAATGCGTAACGTAGCAGAGATTTTTTTTCATTAAAATTTAATTAAAAAGGAATTGACGACTTAACCGTGATGTAGCCGTTGGAAAATGTGGCTTAATTAAGCCCAACCTACACTTTTAAATCGGTTTTGTACATTCTGATATATAATATTACCAGCCTATAACTGTCCCACGGCTGGGCAAAGACTTTTTCTCATAATAGAGAATGATAAATGATGTTTATTTTGCAAGTATGTTTTACAAACACTTTTACAATTCTCGAGTACTCTGAGAAAAAACAGCCAAACAAACTCAGAGGTTATAATCTTTTTTAAGGTTCAGACAAAAATCTTGGTCAAGTTACATAAGGACTATGGTTGGTGTGGTGGTATGGTTTTTTGGTATTTAAAACTTTGGCCTACACCAGAAAGTTCTGAAAACAGCCAGACCCGGAACAACTATTTGTATGGCCTACAAATAGTTGTTCCAGGTCTGGCTGTTTGTGTATATGAGTTTAAATGTTTGTAAACGCACCCACGATATAGGAGTAATCCAAGAGTGGGCGCAACGCTTTTAAAAAAAAAAACATAAAGATTTACCTATTTAAAGCAGAGATTGAAGAAAATTATAATACCTTTTGAAAGTTTTTGTGGAAGTCAAAGTAAAAAGTTTTGCATATCATAGTACTTATAACAATTCTGATTAGTTCAGCTGGAAATAGGGATGGTGTCACTCAAAGCATTCGAGTGTTAAATTCTTAAGATACCTCCGTCTGAATTTTGATTGTGTTAGGGCCATTTGGATATCCTTTATTAGGTGAAGCTGGTTTATTGATTCGACGAAATCTATAGACTAAATGACAATGTGCCCAGAGTATTAAAGTTTGCCGTGTCTTTGAACCCAATCTTTGCTTTTCTGGGAATTCCCTCCCAACTTGTGTATATTCATCTTTGAGGACTAAATGGAATTACATAACTTGAATATATGTATTGCAGATTCGTGATAATTTACTATTGGGGAATGTGATGCGGAGGAATGGGGAAAATGTTGTGAGGAAAAGTTTTGGGTATGAATATGGATGGGTGTAAGAAGAGCTCGGGAGCAGAGGAAAGGGACCATCAAAGAAGCAATGATACGACAACTACTAGAATAGTAACAAACAAGAGAGTATGCTGCTCCGACTCAAAATAGCATGGGATATTAGCAGGACAATTAATAACAATCCACAACACGGACTGGACTGGTTGGACAACACGGTTGGCACAGTGGCTGAGCGATCGACTGCTGCGCTGCGTGTCGCGGGTTCGACCCCCGCACGGAACACATTATGACCGACAGATAGTTATAGTGAATTTAAATGTTTGTAAAAGCACCCCTGCTATAGGAGAAATTCCTAGTGTGGGGCGACGTGTTAAAGTATATATATATGTAAATCCTTATCTACCCAACCTTTTCCCAACCACATTGTGTTAGCTTCCAGTCTTACCGGATACAGCTACCAGTATTTTACATGGAGTGGTGGCCTATCTGACCCCCACGACCCAGTTAGTGCTGGATAATACGGTACCCTTTGGTAATACTAGTTGTCAGACTTTCGGGACACTGACTACCTTAACGCCTGTTAAAAACAATAATGGAACTCGGAACCACTGTTAACATGCTTTCCGAGGCAAAGAGTGTACTTTTAATGTAACGATGTTCACCCATCCACAGACAGGCCTTGGCAAGCACGACTCAAGCTTGTAGATTGTGTGCGGCTGTTTTTAATTAGATAGGTACAAGCTCTTAAAAAAAATTGGTCATTGTCGATGATAATTTATTTCTTGTATGTGAGTACTGCGTACCTCTTAATATTCAATTGTGTATTGTGATATTTCATAGAGTACCTATTGGTAGGCGCTTGTCTGTCAAGTTTTGTGCATTTATTTGTTGTTTGAAATGGCACCGGTAATGTGTTTTTGCTTTTTAAATAAAATTTTGTCAATAAAATATGACACATTGAACATTAATAATAAATGTTTTGTAAGTCTTAAAAAAATAATGATAAATGATAAATGATAAATGATGTTTATTTTGCAAGTAGGTTTTCACAAACACTTTTACACGTCATTTTTTTTTAAAACTAGATGAGGCCGGTGTTTCGTACCCGACTACTCTGAGAAGAAACAGCCGAAACAAACTCAGAGGTCATAGTCTCTTTTAAAGTCCAGACAAAATAATCTTGGTCAACTTACATGAGGACTATGCAGATAGTGTCTGAAATGGTCTTTTTAAGAAAGCACCACACAGATTGAGTGGACCTGTCCAGTCAGTGCAAGCATTTGTCAGTTATCGTGTAGCTCAACTCATAACCTAAGGAGCTCAACGACACGACGAACAATACCAAAAAAAGGACATTTGTGTAGGTCGCTTATAGCACTCAAACTGCCAGACCTTCGTCAAAAAACAAAGTAAATAAAAGAAATGATCCACATGGTCCTCACATTTACAATAAACAAATAAAAAATAAATAATTAATGAGATCATAATGAAATCATAAAATGTCATAAATGAAAATAATAAGAAAATAAAATGTCACTAATCATAATAATAAAAAGAATGTAAAAATAAAGTAAATATTAATGTCAAAGTATATAAAATAAAGGAATAGACAATAAATAAGTGAAACAAAGGCAAATTTTGACACTCACTGAGTAAATTAAATTGGAGCAGCTTAATCCCAAGCCTTTTTATCTTCAAGGTAATGATTCATGTTATAGTAAGCTTTGAGACATAGTTTATGTTTTATGAAAGATTTAAATTTATTGAGGCTTAGTGTTTGAATATCGCTTGGCAGTTTATTATAATAACGTATACATTGGCATGTGAAAGTACCTCCTATTTTTTTGAGCCTCGTTGCAGGAACAACAAATTTGTGTTTGTTCCTTGTATTTATGTCGTGGATATCACTGTATTTTTTAAACAATTTTATATTTTTATGCGCGTACAAAAGGTTTTCGTAAATAAACTGAGAGGGCACAGTAAGTATGTTAATCTCTTTAAATTTTTCTCTGAGGGAGTGTCTAGGACTTAATTTATACATTGAACGAATTGCCCTCTTTTGCAAAATAAAAATTGTCTGAATATCGGCGGCATGGCCCCACAAGAGAATACCATACGACATCACACTGTGGAAATAACTAAAATAAACTAAACGGGCTGTCTCTAAATCAGTCAAATCACGAATTTTTTTAACGGCGTATGCTGCTGAGCTAAGCTTTTTTGACAACTTATCTATATGAGGGCCCCACTGAAGCTTAGCATCCAAAGTTAAGCCTAGGAACACTGTATTATCTTCCGGTTTCAACTCTTCATCCTTGATTAGTACACTAGTTTCCACTTGTCTAACATGAGGTAACGTAAACTTAATGCATTTGGTCTTTTTTTCATTTAGAAGTAAATTATTAACGTTAAACCAATTAACGACCTTTGCCAGAGCGCTATTAACATCGTCAGTAGCTAGCTGCTGACGTTTTAGTTTAAATAAAAGAGAAGTGTCGTCTGCAAACAACACTACATCATGATTATCCTTTATGAGGTAAGGCAAGTCATTAATATAAATAAGAAATAAAAAAGGGCCAAGAATGGACCCTTGTGGTACTCCCATGCTTACTACAGATCCGGGAGATCTTTTCCCGTTTACATCAACTCTCTGAATCCTACCACTCAAATATGACGTAAGAAGATTCAGAGAGGCGTTCCGGATTCCGTAGTGGTGTAGTTTTCTGATTAATGTTTTATGGAGAACGCAATCGAAAGCCTTGGACAAATCGCAAAAAATCCCCAAAGCATCACATTTATCTTCCCAGGCATTATAAATGTGTCCTAGAAGTTCAACACCGGCATCAGTAGTTGAACGACCCTTTGTAAAACCGAACTGTTTATTATGCAATAACTTATGTTTATTGAAAAATCTTTGCATTTGATCTAAAATTATTTTTTCAAAAATTTTACTAAATGTTGGTAGCACTGAAATTGGTCTATAGTTAGTAGGGTCTGATGTACTACCCGATTTAAACAATGGTATTATTTTACTATTTTTCATTAGATCAGGAAACTCACCACGGTCAATACAATCATTAAGAAACGAACTATAATGTATGTATAACAAATATTGGTATTTAGGTGCAATGGTTAATCTAATTCACTACACTGAAATGTAGGTTAAAATTTTTTCAATGTATTCGGAAAGTAAAATAACGATGTTACTTTTAAAATTCCGAAAACAAATTGAGTTTTTCAGTCTTCTTAATTTGATCCGAAGTTTTTTTTTACGTTCATTAAAAAAGTAGTGTTTTCAGAAAAATACCAGTAAGTCTCATTAAGAAAAGTATTTTCAGCGAACATAGACTTTGTTTACACCTAATAAAGATGATTTTCCTTAGGCAGGGGGATAGCATTATCGAAAATATCGTTTTACTAACAAACTAGGAGATCGTGAAATTATTAGACACGGCAGACATCGACAGTCCATTAATTAAATCTGAGCGGAAACTCCACTGTAATTAATGAAAGCCCATTTGAGTACGGTTTCAACGATGCTGCCAGAGAAGCGTGATCGAATACTGAGAAAGGTAAGATGCTGAAGCAATATTCTGAAGGATGACGTAAATATAATGTAGTTTTTTTTCTTTTGTAATACTTATAGGCTTGCGTTTCCCCGCATCAAGCTTGATGTGACGTAACGATGCGGCCTAGGGTGGAGCCCTTACCTAGAACAAGCCGATTTACTTGAACTTTGAAGAGATTCAGGTTATAATGATGCGGGAACAAAAAGCTGGGAGTGAATTTTACAAACTGGCACTTCGTTTAATAAATGTTCTTTTAAAAAAAATATATATATATTTGTTTGGGTCTGTAGAACTCCCTCTCTCTCTCTCTTTTTTGTTTAAACTTTCCTTTGTTCTTCTGGATACCATGAAATACTCCTGTATCATGAGTGCGTTAGTAAATATTTAAACACACAAACAGCCAGACTTGGTACCGGTGGCCATATAAATATACGTACGGTGATCGAACCCGCAGCCGGACAGCAGCACCCAGTGTCGTCACGACTATACACTGTGGATATAATCATAAAGGTTTACTCCCAACGGCCACCACTAGAATGGGCACCAGTGGTGGCCATTGGATCAGTGCATTATTGGCGGACGTTGGAACATTCCAACTAATATTTGTCTCAACGGCCACCACTAAATTACCACCAGTGGGGGCCGTTAGGATAAATATTATTTATTGTGTCAACTGCCCCTGCCATTGGTGGCAGTTACAGTCAGACCAGTCGAACTCGAATTGAAAGTGGAATGTAATATAAATCTAATGCAATAGTAAGTACCTAAAATAAACTGCAATAACAATACCAATGAGCCCCGCCCCTCCCAATATTGGTTAATTTTTTTATTGTTTTTCTCTCTTTATCTCGGTAAAAATAAATCAAAGTGGACCGCATTAGTAGGTTAGGATTAATAAGTTTATGACACCCTTCCGAGTCGTAGCCGTTTATTATCGTTCGTAGTTACTTATCTCCCTTGAATTCCGAGAACTGCTAGTGTGATTATTGTTTTAAAATAAATAGTAAAATGAATGAAATGATATTAAGTAGTAAAGCGAATAAAATGACTAGTTTCAAATTGTTGAATTAACATTATTTAGAAATTCACCAGATATATGTATGTACCTATGGCCACCACTGGTGCCCGTTTTAGTGGTGGCCATTGGGAGTAAACCATCACAAAGTGCAGGACCGCAGGTAATAGACGTAACCTACGCGATAATTTTGTTTTAAGACGTTCCCGTTACCGTACAGTGGTGATAAAATGGGATTGGAGCCGTTCTTAACGTTTTTTGTCGAATATCAATGATAATAGCTTAGTAGCTGTAATAGAGATAAAGTAATCAACACTGTCCCAGGCTTTTACAGGGCTATTAAGGTTTTCAACCCCATCTCTATTGTCGGGCCTACTGTGTGCTCTCATACATAAGTACTAACGCTGTAACAACAACATTTTAAAACCAAATGATTTTAATGAATGGTATAATTTAAAAAGTTCGTTTTCTTTAGTGGTGTGTCAAACAACGAAAATTATGAATTTAAAAAAAATATATAATTAGAACAAACGTTTCATGTTCAGTTCGTTGTTTGAGACACCACTAAAGAAAATGGTATTGCGTCCTGCCAGGGTTGCGGGTTGCTCCAAAGAGATACCGTGGCCCCGGAACATAAGGGGCAAAGGAAGGAGCATGGATTTAGTCAGTAAAAGTCTGACACTCCCCGACTTTTCACCCAGAGCGGGAAAAGTTATTTGATGATTTCACATCCGTAAAAAAATAAACACAAATGAACTTGCATTTAAAATGTTACAGTTACCTGTATAGTTTATTATTCCTACAACATTCCACTTTCAAAGATATAGGTAACAACACTATCATAAAATATCCCTATAATAAATAAAATCGAACAAGGGGTATGCATACTATAGGGTATGCAGTGTTATCGCGGCTTCCGTTCGTGGCCAAATTTCATGTAAGCTGCATTAGACGGGCGCGGGGTGTGGCTGCATGGCACACCGACATTGAACTGGTGGGCGTTTTATCACACCGTGTCGTAACACGATGAACTGTCTAGTGTAATTGAACATCACACGGAGAGGATAGGCAATTTTTTCATTGATTATTTTGGATGCTATAGCCTGTGTGTTGACAGTTAGGTTAACAAAAGGACTGATGAATTTAGGGAAAACTGACGACTTAAAGGAAAACATATTGGTTTGCGTGCCAAAATGACCGATTATTTTCTTTAGATCATCAACATTTTCTTGCCTTGTCCCATTCTATTTGGGGTCCTAGCTCTATAGCCTATTGTATTATCAGACGTCACGGCATAATTTACTCCATTTAACTTCATATCATTCCTTTCATAATCCATCTATCTTTTCTTTGGCCTTCCTCTCGCTCTTCGTCCATTACATTCAGGTATTTAGATCTTTTGGTCACAAAATAAAAAACGAAATGACAACTCTAAGGGCCTTATCATACTAGCGAATTGCGAGCGTCTTCAAAGCGAAGCGGGCGCGCAGCGAATACGTTACGGGCGCGCAACGAACACGCCGCGCATGCGCTGCGAATTCATTGCGGACGCGCAACGAATTTGCCGCGAATAGCACCGTGGACGTACGTTACTGTGTGTATTTTGCGTCGTTAACTTGCTACAAACACGCAACGAAAACGTTGCGAATTTGCCGCACGTCCGCGACGTCTTCGCTGAGCAGCCGCGGCGTGTTCGCGACGCATTCGCTGCGCGCCCGCTTCGCTTTGAAGACGCTCGCAATCCGCTAGTATGATAAGGCCCTTAGAGTTGTCATTTCTTTTTTTATTTTGTGAGAAAAGTTTTTTATTTTAGAAGTTAAATTTGACCAACTTCTCGGTTTCCGAGCTGAAATTTTGCATACTTTTTTTAGTTGTCGTGACAATGTATAGTTAGGTCTCGTCATTCTAATCTCCCGATTATTAAAATAAAAGTAGGTATAACATTATTTACGAACTAAAAAACTTTTGAAATGACTGGCATAAAACAAAACACATTAAAATTATGACAACAAAAATTCATGTCAATTAAATTGACATTCACTATGAAATAAGGTTATCAGATTATCAGCATAATAAAAATCGAAACACTTACTTACAGGTGTTTTAAGTTTTTTAGAGTTCCGTATTTCAAAAGGAAAAACGAAACCCGTATGGGATCACCTTGTCTATCGGTCTGTCGGTTTGTCAAAGTCCTTAATTTCAGCTACGCGTGGAGGTATCGGGATAAATTAAAACCATATACTCAAGCCTGTAGTCCCTTAGAGGTGTAAAAAAATCAAACATATAAATTTAAGCAGTCAAAAGGCATACATTTTGACTGCTTACGTCCAACGGCCATATACGGTTTTTATGAAAACCTCAGTGCGCGAGTTAACACTTGCCAATTTTAATAAAAAGAATGACAAGTATTATTGCTACTCAAATAATTTCTCTTTAAATATAAATATTTAAACTCTATCCAAAAACAGAACGTTAATAAAGCTTAATCGATTGATTGGCAGAAATCGAAAATAATCGAACAGTTTTTACCTCTAAAACAAAAATGGCCGTACTACATTTTAAAATAAAATATCCATCTGGGAGGTATAATTAATCCAACTCAATCACCCTTGTGATCGGGAGCAAAGACCGTTTTGTTAGAGGCTTAGCGAGAGAGGATCAATGCGCCATTTGTAAGGACGTATCAATTATGCGCTTAAAATACTTCGTCCTAAGCTCATTCGCTTTAGAAACCTTTTCCTGTTAAGACTGCGAGATAAGGGTTGGTTATTGTCTTCCGTTGGTTCAGGTTCTTTTTTTAAATCATGTTGTCTCTTATTATATCAGAAAGGTTATCGTGGAGTTTACCTATGCCAAAGAGATTTAAAGACTTTTATGGCGAACATCCTTACTAATATTATAAAAGCGAAAGTGAGTTTGTTTGTTTGTTACCTCTTCACGCCTAAATTGCTAAACTGGTTTTGATGAATTTTGGTACAGAGATAGTTGGGACTCTGGAGACGGACATAGGCTAATTTGTTTAAAAAAAAGTAAAAAATCAGGGAGAAAGTGGGAAGAAAAAGGAAAACTTAGCTTTGCTATTACAATCAATAAGGCGCAAGGGCAAAAACTACAAGTAGCAGGTACCTGCAAATCCGGAAAGGGGAACTGTGTACGGGCAAAAGCTAGTTGGAAATAATTTCATATAAAAAGTTTGATTTCTAATATTTTTGATACTAGACAGAATTATTTGTTATCAAGTAGTAACAAGCTGGAAGGAATGTCTTTGACCTATACGCACTAATGTAACTGAAATAAAAACTTTTTAAAAGTCCTGCTACCCTACTATGACCTCTTAAAGCAATTCTTATTCCGCTGAGGGAAAGAGACAGAGCTATACAGGGTGTCTAGCACCATCTCTTTCACTCAGTGGAATAAGAATTGCTATAAGATGTCATAGTAGCCCTTCTGAACTCTTTACTTTGTTACTGTATCTTTTTTCTACGTAATTTATAAAAAAAATTAGTCGTTTCTTAATTCAAATGAATTAGGTATTTGATGGAAAGTGTGTTCGTTTTGTAAAACTGTTGTAAAAGCCTAAAGAGTTCTAGCTATTAAAAGTGATTTATATTTCGAACTTATGAAACAATTTTTACTGATTTGATTTCATAGTAATTGTAGAACTATTTCTTTAAAAAAATAATAAAAAAAAGCAAAACCATCAATCAATCTAATTACTTTTTCAATAGCTCTCAATCTTAGTAGAAAAGTTGAAGGTGTCCTAAATTCTCAGCGGTAATAAAGGCGAGGTTACTTTCATAGTCTTGGGAATTAAGGAACATTGATAAAATTCTATTTTTGGCTCGGCCCTTGAATTTTAATGCTGTGCTTAACATTGATTGAACAGAATCAATGAATTATCTAGGTGTTCAGTAAATTTGACAATATTTTTTATTTCTTTGTTCATGATGAGGCTTTTGATGTTACATGTCAGCCCATCGTGATATAAGATTACAAGAATGCAAAAACATAAATGCTAGATTCATCATGACGGGCCTGTTGGTCTAGTAGTTAGTGGCCCTGACTGTTGAGCCGGAGGTCGTGAGTTCGATTCCCACCCAGGACAAACTTTGTGTGATGAGCATGATTGTTTGTTCTGTCTGGGTGTGATTTATCTATAATATGTGTGTATTTATAAATTATATAAGTATGTATATCAGTTGTCTGGTTACCATAACACAACCTCTGCTTAGCTTGGGATCAGATAGCCGTGTGTGAGTTGTCCCATGATATTTATTTATTTATCATCATCTGCCCAACTCTCTAAGTCTACGATAAAGATTAATTTATTTGTATAAACATGTGTAACATGATACATAGGATATGCACACATGGATGGAATTTCTATTGGAGTTGATTTGCACTGGATGTAGCTAAATACCAGTAATTTAATGAAGCGACTTTCTATCTGGTATATCCGTATATTCTACCTTTTTAATATTGGGTAATATAATTTAGTTATCTTGTTAGTATAAAGAAAGATCCCATACTTACTAACTGGATGTAAAATTTTTAGGGCTGTGACTTACTGTACCGGCTGCAAAGATCTTCAAATATCAGCTGGGACCAACACAGACCGACCTTGGCATGTGCGGCTTGAACTCAAAGATCAACTCGTGCGGCTGTTATAATTTAGCTACGAGCTCCTCAAACTTTCACTATGTTACTTTTTTTTAAAACGTTTTCTCACACTAGGATTGCTCCTGTATCGTGGGTGCGATCAAAAACATTTAAACTCACATACACAAACAGCCAGACCCGGAACAACTATTTGTAGGCCATATCAATATTTGTACCGTGCGGGGATCGCATCCACGACACGCAGCGCAGTAGTCGATCGCTCAGCTACTGCGTCAACCGTGTCGTCGAATTGTAATCAAACTTGTTCACCTCTTGCTTCGATGAAAGAAAACATCGTGAAAAAACCAGCATGACTGACAGATATTTTTCAACGACATGTTGGCTTATTCAGAGACTCGTGGGCATAAAACGTCTGACACCAGGTTACACATACACCACATGATAAAGAAGAAAGAACAAACTTGCTTGTATATTTTAATAAAATTTGAAAAGCACACAGATCAACCGGATTGGTGTTTAATTCGGCCATCAAAGCTCTATCTCTGCTGTTACGGTCGCATTCCACTAGTAAGTGATGAAGACGCACTGTACACTGCAAAACTAGATAGACAGTAAACTGTTATCGTCGTTTGTTTCAGTTGAGACAAGAGTTCCATCCATTTGCAAGATTAGGGAGACGTAAAAGTCATCATGACAAGGATACACCCCATTGTCCCAAAAAAATAAAATAAAAACAAACTTCATGGGACAGAACATGTCGGTTCAAAGCCGAATTGTGGGCAACTTTTATTGGTTTTATTCCAACTAACATCCAACTTTTCTGTTTCACATATCTATCGGACCAACCAACTATTGGCCGAGTTGAATTGTGTACAGCAAATAGCTTGTTTTACTAGAAAACATCGATTTTCCTTCAGTGTTTTATTGGATTCCCCGTTATAACAAGTTTGTAAAGAAATTTTCTCGGTTTTGGGTACCGTTATTGTGTGGCGAAATCTTTTTAAAGGGTACATGCGGAATTGTATTTGTTTGGCAAAGAAACATGGAGTTGGAACAATTGAAGGAATGTTTTCTATGAAATTGATGGAAGTTATTTTGTAATTACATAGTGTGCTTTTGAAATACTCTGAGCACACGTAGATACGGGTTCATGGAATTCCGACGTTGTTGAACTTAAACTGAAGCTATTCAGATTCCTGAAAACACTTGACTCGTGGAACTTTTCCGAAGTTACGAGTTATGTATTCGTAAATTCGTACAACAACAAATTAGGTACGCAAATTATCTAAATTCGTCTTGTGAGCATAGCTACAAATGTTATAACATTCATTAACAACTCTTTTTACTGAATATAATTTACCAGGTTTTGACTGACTTGGTCTAACTTTTTTTGCGAAAATTGAGCTAGTGCAAATACTTGATCCTGTTTGTAAACTTTGTATTGTAGAGCACGCGGTGTAAACGTTACGTAAATGAATCTTTTTTTTTTTTAATTAAAATACTTGTTTCACAAATAAAATAATGGACTTTGTTGTCTTTTAAGATCATTTATCTCGGAAATGCGTGAAGGTATCGAATTGGAGTTATTTATATTGGAATTTGTTATATTTAAGTCCCATATATACTCAAGTCTGTGGTTCCTTAGAGCCGTCATTAAACTCGAAAAATCGATTATTTATTTTGTAGAACATATTTTATTTAATAATAAGTCGGGCCGTGGAAGGAAACTACCATAAATCATTGGCTCATTTTACATTTGTATTTATATAATAATTGCATGTTCGATTATAAATCAACGTATTAACAATAGGTTTTTGTACTAGTACATGATGGATCTATGGTCTGAATTAAATACATAAATTCTATTATTATCTCCATACAGAAAATTAAACTTACGCAAGATGATATGAAAGTCGACCCTTTGTTCCGAGTTTTATACCAAGCCTTTGTAAATTGACATAAGAACTATTTAATATTGCGTAGATATTAAAGTAATTCACTATTTACTGACGAAATGTTTGAAATCTGCGGCCAATTGATTGGTTATGTTCGGAATACATGTTTTAGATTAATACTAGCTTTCGCCCGCGGCTTCGCCCGCGTTAAATTTGGGGTAATACAGTTCCCCTTGCGCCTTATTGATTTGTAATAGCAACGCTAAGTTTTCCCTTTTCTTCCCCTCTTTCTCCCTCACATCCCACTTTTTTCAAAAAAATATTAGCCTATGTCCGTCTCCTGGTTCCCAACTATCTCTGTACCAAAGCTTAATAAATATATTCATGACTAGCTTTAGCCCGCGGCTTCGCTCGCGTTAAATTCGGGGTAACACAGTTCCCTTTGCGCCTTATTGATTTGTAATAGCAACGCTAAGTTTTCCCTTTTCTTCCCTCTTTCTCCCGCACATCCCACTTTTTTTGATAAAAATATGTCCGTCTCCTGGTTCCCAACTATCTCTGTACCAAAATTCATCAAAATCGGTTTAGCCATTAAAGCGTGAAGAGGTAACAAACAAATAAACAAACAAACAAACTCACTTTCGCTTTTATAATATTATATATATATATATAGTAAGGAAGTAAGGATTTAACAAAACATAATTTCACGCCTATAACCTCCGTAGGGGTAGCCAGAGGTGTATTTGCCTATTTATATTTAAGTCCCATATATTAGGGGCGAACCTATTGCCATCCTACTAATATTAGAAATGTTTGTGAGGATTGATATATATGGATGTTTGTTACTCTTTCACGTCAAAACGGCTGAACGGATCGGACAGAGGTAGATTATAGTCTGGAATAACACATAGTTTAAATTTTATTTCGATATCACGCGGGCGAAGTCGCGGGCGCCGGCTAGTCCTTGATATTTATTTGTGGTCTGGAGTTAGATACGGTTTCCGCTTATTTATTTGTTTGTATTCGTGGGCCGTTGCCAATTGTCTATGAAAAGTTATAAAATTTTACAACACGATTGGCGCAGTAGTTGAGCGATCGACTACTGCGCTGCGTGTTGCGGGTTCGATTCCCGCACTGTTTGTTTGTTTAAATGTTTACATAACATCACGCTTGCAAACATAAAAGGGTCAGGCAGAAGTGTAAATCCTTACTATCCTTACTTCCTTACTTATATTAATATTATAAAAGCGAAAGTGAGTTTGTTTGTTTGTTTGTTACCTCTTCACGCTTTAATGGCTTAACCGATTTAGATGAATTGTGGTACAGAGATATTTGGGAGCCAGGAGACGGACATAGGCATTTTTTTTTAAAGTGAGGTATGAGGAAGAACGAGGGAAGAAAAGTTAAAACTTAGCGTGGCTATTACAAATCAATAAGGCGCAAGAGCAAAAACTACAGGTAGCAGGTACTGTGTTTTAACCGAATTTAACGCTAGCGAAGCCGTGGGCAAAAGCTAGTACATATTACATCCACATGTCGCCCTTAATATTGAAGTTACGTTGTACTCGACAAGATATTGAAAAATAAAATCGGATACTTGTATCCGACCCCACTTTGATCTCTTTACAAAAAGAAGTCAGTCCGTTTGTCCAAACGCCTACTCGCTCAGCCTGAATGAACTACTCAGGTTGAATTGATATGATGTTTGTGTAAGAGCCGACAACCTGTTGCATTTTGTGCACTTTTGTCTTATATAAACAGAAGAAAAATAGTCCTAGTGTGTTTTTTATTTAGGTCTTCTCGCGTCAATCCTTACTATCTTTACTAATATTATAAAATATAAAAGTGAAAGTGAGTTTGTTACCTCTTCACCCTTAAATGGCTAAACCGATTTATTGAATTATTTTATTGAATTTTGGCACAGAGATAGTTGGAACCCTGGAGATGGACAAAGGCTATTTTATTTTTAATAAAATTGAGAAATGAGGGAGAGAGGGGGAAGAAATTGGAAAACTTAGCTTTGCTATTACAATAAATCATACGCAAGGGCAAAAACTACAGGCAAGAGGTACCTGCAAATCAGGAATGGGGAACCATGGTACCTCGAATTTAACGCGAGCGAAGCCGCAGGCAAAAGCTAGTCTTAAATAAGTACATTGAAGCAATGTTCACAAGTTTCTTAGTTACCAATTAAAGTTTCTTACACCCAATTTCATGGATCTTAAGGTAGATAGTTTATTCGACTATAGGCCGACCGCTTCACCAAGAACGTGCTTGAGTTAGCTGCGCGACACGAGGGGGGGGGGCAGCTTAATGCACGCGTGTCGGCTAAAATAAAATATCCTTTCAAATCCTGCTATATCTTTACTGATATTATAAAAGCGAAAGTGAGTTTGTTTGTTACGTCTTCACGCCTAAATGGCTTAACCGATTTTGATTAATTTTGGTACAGAGATAGTTGGGACCCTGGAGACGGACATAGGGTATTTGAGCAAAGCCGTGGGCGAAAGCTACTAATATTATAAATGCAAATGTTTGTGAGGATGGATGTATTGATGTTTATTTGTCTTTCACGTCAAAACGGCTGAACGGATCTTTATGAAATTTGGCACAGAGGTACATTATAGTTTGAAATAACACATAGGATACTTTTTTTCGATATCACGCGGGCGAAGCCTCAGGCGCCAACTAGTGCTTTATAAACAGCTGCAGTATGAGATGAATGCTATCAAATATCCGGATTTAATCAACTCAATGCAAAATGAACGTAAAGCCGGAAAATTTCTGAGTAAAGCAACCAATTAGCCACTTTCGACACTTTGACGCCTTTTTGTAATCCCCTGTTATTGTCTCAAATGAAAGCTTTAAATATTTTCCAATTACCTCTTTCTACTTTATACAGCCAGCCTTCGAAAAGTCACAGTTTGCACCAATATCTTGTTTTTAATAATATACTTTTACTAGCTTTGCCCGTGGTTTTGCTCGCGTTAAATTCGGGGTAACACAGCTCTACTTGCGCTTTATTAATTTGTAATAGCAACGCTAAGTTTTCCCTTCTTTTCCCTCTTTCTCCCTCACATCCCACTTTTTTTGATAAAAATTAGCCTATGTCCGTCTCCTGGTTCCCAACTATCTCTGTACCAAAATTCATCAAAATCGGTTTAGCCATTAAAGCGTGAAGAGGTAACAAACAAACTCACTTTCGCTTTTATAATATTAAAGTAAGGAAGTAAGGATTCACAATAATTAAAATAAATGAATTTTCAACACCAGTATGGCAACGTAGGATAACTTTAATATTTTTAAAGTACTTATCTTTCATTATCATTTGACAAGCCTTTTCCCAACTCCTATAGCAAAAATAGGAGATTTGATTTGAGAGGCTTACTATTGCCTAAAGCATTTACAGTTTTGCTTCCTGATATCCTGATTTTATAGTGACTGAAAAGGCTATGTATTAAACCTTTTCAGTCATTATAAAAGAACAGTTTCGCGAGGCCGAACACGGCTTCTTCCTGTTCATTACCAGTCTTCACATTTAACCGCTTGTGCTAGGTGTTCTTGACCCCAGCGACGATTCTAAAAGTGTCAGAACAGATGCGTTAACAGCATCCCGACCATTTTTGGCGCAGGCATGCCTAACCAATATCACTACTCGGCTCGTCATCTGCGCACCAGACAAAATCTGCAGTCCTAAGGCACGTGGCCGCTACTGTCTAGTGCCCGCACCTTTACCTACAGCCAAAGACAGCGTGTTTCACTTACGGTGTCCGTCAACACAAAAAGCCAAGGGCAGTACCCATTTTCCAACCGAAATACAAGTAAAAGACCCTAGAGACTTTAAAAGGGGTACGCCCTTATCATTCTGCGGTTGTTCTCTAAGCTAATAAATGTGTTTTTAAGTTGGATCGAGTTTCAATCGAGTCTACTTTAACTTCTCCACTCACTACTACATAAGGCATCTTCAGGGCATGCCAGAACAGTGGCAATAATACTCCACTTTGATTAATGGCTTAAGCCAAGCTAAGCACTGCCGGGGTTGCGGGTTGTTCGAAAGAGATACCGCGGCCTCGGAACGTAAAGGGCAATAAAAGAAACATGGGTGGGTTTTAGTCAGTACAAGTCTGACATGCCCCCCCGCTCCACCCAGAGCGGGGGAAGTCATTGGATGATTTCCCACCCGAAAAAAAAAAAAAAAGCCAAGCTAAGCAATGGGTAGCTCACCGTCCGTACGTCTATTTCAAAGCAGAAGGTCCTACCAGGGCCACTACCTGCTGGGATTGCGGGTTTCTCGAGACATACCACGACTCAAAAGGGACATCGATGGTTTTAAATAGCAAAAGACTGACACTCCCCCCCGCTTCACCCAGAGTGGGAAAAGTTATATAATGATTTCGCATCCGAAAAAAGGCATTACTTCATTCTACGTTGGGGTGATTTTCTAGTGCAACCGTTTCTAACTGACTAAGCAGTATTTTACATGGAACACCTGCTTCTTGATCTCCGCAGCACCTTGAATAACATAGTTATACTGCGCCTCGAAAAACAACGTTCTAATGTTATAACTGTCTGAAAACTGTTTGAAAATGCAATTTCAATGAAATACTATATTTTCAATGACATAATCATAGAGCAAATTAAAATGAAAAATGAAATATTTTACCTTTATTCTGACACTATCACAGACCTCAATATTTATGATTTATAGTTTACTGAGAGAAATATAAAACAAGTCTCCACAATCTTTTGAACCTGAAGAGAAATCAATGATTAATGATCCAAGATGTCCGCTAGACACCAGATTGTCAGCCTCGCTTGAGTCCCAAGCAATTTGTCTTATAGGAAAATGATCAGAATAATTATTTTTTCATTTATTTTCCGACATGCTATTTTAAGGAAATGTATAACGAAAGTGTTTAAAAAATTATAGGACAATGTCTAAGCTTCATTTTGCCCCACCTGAAAATTAAGTCGACGCCATTTTAGCGTATCAAGCAATGACGCTACCCTAAAATTCTTCGAACCTCATGAGAAAAAAAGAAAAAGAAACTTAAATTTGGAATTTTATCCACGTCTAACCAAATATTTTTTTAACTTTATTATTATTACAGGCACTTCCATTCCTTTCCTGCCAGCCCTTTGTGTCGGTTATTAAATGACCTTCTTTCAACGCAAACTCTTCGCAATCCTCGGCCAATTTCGTCCATTGTTCCCGAACCTCCCCATCCCTTAAACGATGACACGATTAAAATTGTTTAAATGTTCCACATTCTTTTGCCTTACCTGTATCAGTTACACGTTACCCGACCTTCCCCTCAGTACTTTATTTTTCGAATATTGATAGGGTTTTAGGGATGGGGGTATTTTATTTTTCGTATATTTATCCGCTTGGGTTTTATTTACATTGTAATTTGAATTGAGATTTTGTAATATATTACAAGCGTATTTCTTATTTGTTTTCGGAGACTGTGATCTTTATTTGCCTGAATGTGTTTGTGAGAGTCCATTGTTCGTATAATCAGTGAGCACTGGCTTTTCAAACAAAAATATAGAAAACTAGCTTTTGCCCGCGGCTGCGCTCGCGTTTAATTCGGGGTAACCCAGTTCCTCTGATTTGCAGGTAGGTTACTTGTAGTTTTTGCCCTAGCGCCTGATTGATTGTAATAGGAATGCTAAGTTTTCCCTTTTTTCCATCTTTCTCCCTGATTTCTCACTTATTTTTAAATAAAGTTAGTTTATGTCTGTCTCCAGAGTCCCAACTACCTCTGTACCAAAATCGGTTTAGCCATGTAAGCGTGAAGACGTAACAAAGAAACAAACTCACTTTCACTTTTATAATATTAGTAAGGATATCCATAATACCATAAAACACTCCAATGCCTTTACCGAAATCTCGTCTGAAGTGAATATAAGTAAAGAAGAATTTAATAAGTTAATTTTGTTTACTTTTGTGCTTTTGTTAACAAATTATTTTTTATAAGCTAGTTAATACTACTTTAGGAGGAGTACTTTAGGACCGTGGTTTCGATTCCCGCCCAGGACAAACTTTGTGTGATGAGCATGATTGTTTGTTCTGTGTCTGGGTGTGATTTATCTATAATATGTATGTATTATAAATTATATAAGTATGTTTATCAGTTGTCTGGTTACCATAACACAAGTTCTGCTTAGCTTGGGATCAGATAGCCGTGTGTGAGTTGTCCCAAGATATTTATTTATTTAGTACCTTATAACAATATTGTAGCTAAAGTAATAATATTGGGAATAAAACAGTTTACCGAAAATCGACAAGATTTAGGCGTCTTACTACAACGGAAATTCAATATACTGTATCATGTTGGTAGGTACCAAAAGCTACTTATAAAAACTAGCCAGTTGCGAGTTGGACTCGCGCACCGAGGGTTCTGTACAAAGCGATATAAACGGCCATATCTTTTGACTGCGCAAACTTAGAGGATTTTCACAGCTCCCAGGGATCACACACTGGAGTATATAGTTTTTAATTTCTGGATACCTCCACTATTTCCCGAGATAAAGGGTCTTGACATACAGACCGACATATTGTATAACATCACGAGAAATGCCAGCATGGCGACAGCGTTACAAGCTGTTGTCCGAAAATAGGCGTATAACAGATAGACAAACACGATAGATAGATGGCACGGTTGGCGCAGTGGCTGAGCGATCTACTGCGGCGCCGCGTGTCACTGGTTCGATTCCCGCTCGGTACAAATATATGTATGACTTACAGGTAGTGGTTTCGGGTCTGACTGTTTGTGTATGTGAGTTTAAATGTTTGATAAAGCACCCACGATACAGGAGAAATTCTTAGTGTGAGGCAAGGTTATTTTTAAAAAAAACAAGAATAAAACCGACTACAAAATGATCCTACAAGGGTTAAGTTTTTTTGTTTTGAGTTAAGGAACCCTAAAAATAAATAAGTAAAAGAATATTATATTGGAAAAAAACCCACTCGTAACGTATCGAGGTGGTTATAATATGACTATTGTTGAACTTGTCGTAAGTATCCTTAGCAATATTGAGCAAGTCCCAAGAAAGAAGCATTGTTAAAACTTTTAAATTGGACCCCTTGTATCATCTTGTTGCTATTCTCTTATTTACTCTACGCAAGTTATCGAAAATAATTATGTTATATTCTTCCCTTCTTCCCATTTGTTTCCTTTTAGTCTGAAATTGGTTCTTTTGATAAGTTTAAAGGGTACTTTTGAAAGGAAATCCTTAGGGTGCTCGCTGAATGCCTAAGGAAATGTTATGTAACGAGAAGTAGCTAGAGGTAGATGGCGTGGTTGGCGCAGTGGTTTAGCGATTGGCTGCTACTCCGCGGGTCGCAAGTTTGATCCCCGATCGGACCAAATATTTGTGTAACTAGGTAGTTGTTCCGGGTTTGGCAGTTATAATGTAATAGCAATAATGCTGAGTTTTCTCGTTCTCCCTCATTTCTCACTCTATTCTTTAAAAGATAGCCTATGTCCGTCTCTAGGGACCCAACTGTCTCTGTGCCAAAATTCATCAAAACCGGTTTAGCCATTTGGGCGTGAAGACGTAACAAACAAACTCACTTTCACTTTTATAATAATTTATTAGTAAGGATATATCCCAGTCACGGCGTGTCAACTTTTTAGTTCTATACCGATAAATCCGCAAATATTTGCATTGTCTTTTGTTTTTTCTTTATTTAAATATATTCTTTCTTTTTTTTTAAATGGTATAAAAGGCTGCCATACTTTTGGATCGAGTAAACATTGAAGTTTTATACTGGCTGGTTGCGTCTGACACGAAGCATTACAAAAATCTCTAACTTTTGACATATAATTAAAAATACTTGAACACAAGGTTAACAGCATCGACAAGTGCGATGTAATAACGTAGCAACATTCATTAATTAAGAGCGGGACAACTCCATTCATTAAACTTCCCAGTAAAATCTTTAGTGAAATATTGTCTATAAACTGTAAAGGGTGAAGAACAATTTTCTAGAAATTAATTAAAATTTATACCCGTATTAAGATTACTATTAATCCTGCCTAATCTAAGTTTAAAGATTAAACGAACGGTTTTAATTTGGGATGGTAAACTTTCGTTATAAGGTTATGTTCTCTTATAAAAGGGTTCAATGGGTTTAGTGAATGTAGAATACTGGTTTACACAGAATAGATATACAGTCGGTTTTTAATTGAAATCTATACAATATTGTCGAAAGAACTAGAAGAGAAGAACTCAGTAGTAGAATATTACAGACATCGAACAAAATTTAGATGTGGAGTTTAATTGAACCCAATCAAGATCTGGGCCTATAGACAAACAGCAGACGACAGCAGACGACAATCATTATCGCTCAACAGTCACTAATATATTTTCAACTTTATACCCTAGCGCGTATAGTTGAAAATCTATTAAAGACTGCTGAGCGATAAAGAACGAAACAAACAAAAACGATATGTAAACGTCAATAGATTTCAACTATATGCGCTAGGGTATAAAGTTGAAAATGTATTAGTGACTGCTGAGCGATAACGATTGTCATCTGCTGCAGACTGCTGTTTGGATAAAGGGCCTGTAGACGTAAATCAGACTGCAGAAAATACATGTAGTTACTTGCATTGTTGTTCAAAAGAGATACCACGGTCCCAGAACATAAAGGGGAAAAGAAGGAATATGAGTTTATTTTAGTCAATATAAGCCTGCCCTCCCGCTTCGCCCAGAGCGGGGGAAGTTATTTGCTGATTTCCCATACGAAAACAAAAAGTTCTCTAAGAAATTAAATAGTTTGCATTTCTTTGTTAAAACAATGTTAGTGAGTTCAATAGACTGCAAGAGGAGATTTTGCTGTTATAAAAGTTCATACTTTTTTAATGACAGAGAAAACACTACGCATTCACATCCTGTGAAAATCTGTGTAGTATGAAATAAAATATTATCATTATTTATGCTTAAATTTAATATTAAAATACAGTGCTATTTCCGGACGTTGTATGTGCAAACGGAGCCAGGGGCAAAAACGAGTTGATTGTGCAAACTCTAAGCTGGAAAAAAATGGTTTAATGAACCTCGTTAATTTTATAATAGCAAAAAAAAATTGCTCATGTCAACATGTTTTTTTTAATGTTGTTTTACATACATAACCTCACGCTTCTTTCCCAAGGGAGTAGGCAGATACTACAGAACGCCACCTGCTACGATCCTTTCACACTTTAGATATTTTATGATACTTAATTATTTTATTAAATACTAGCTGTGCCCAGCGGTTTTACCCGCAGCTCAGGTCCCCTTCTGAATAGGGCAACCCTTATCATTTTGGGGTATGAAAAATCGACGTTGGCCAATTTTCAGACCTACCCGAGCACACAAAATTTAGTACAAATCGGTCCAGCCGTTTTGGAGGAGTTTGGTAACAAACACTGTGACACAAGAATGTTACATATAAGATACTCAAAAGTTACTATTAACATTATTATAATGTAATAAACTAAAAAAAATAATAAACATAAGGCCATCAAAAAAGTCCTTCTTAACGCTGTCAGCTGATAATGAGACCAGGAGACTGGCGGCGTTGCCATGTTGCATGGCAACGTTAGTCTGGCTAAGGTAAAGGCCAGCCACGTGGTTCATGGGAACTAGGCACATGAAAATTTCTTACTGGCACTTGAACTCTAGAAACATCTAGAATTAATTAAGAACAACATAAGTTCCAAACAGCTGGTCCGATGGTAGCAGAAGCATTAAGTTTTGCTTAACAGTTTTTTGGGAAAATATGGGAAAGTAAAACTCTAAGCTTGTCTTCATTTTTACTCTTAGAAAATAAAATGTTTGTTAAACAGAATGGTGAAATTTTAGGAGAGAAGATCTAATATCTTTGTTCAAAAAAATAACAGATTTCCTTGATTTTTTTAGGAAGTCGGTTATTTTTTTAAGTAATGGTATGATGATATGTAGTATTGAGAGTATTCATTTTTCATTGTTACCAAAATATATTGGCAGATTGTCCATATAGACATTGAAAAAAATATGTATTATAGACTAATTCATGAGCTACATAAGCAATATAAATAAAATTGTCTCAGAAGTATACCCTTTCGAATAAAAAAATAATGATGAAAATCGGTCCACAGTTAGCGGAGTTATCAGAAACCTTCTCCTTTTTAGAAGTCGGTTAAAAATACGAAAAGTATCTGTTAATATTTACATGTCAAAACAAACTAGATCAACAGTCAACACATGTAAACACATTATATTGAACTAGTTACACACACATATTCATTGTAATATGTGTCCACAAATATATGTTGAAATTAACCAAACAAACACACACAGAACACAGACATTTTCATAATCAGAACTGCACACTCAAAGGTTTACGTCACACATAACCTTATCGTGACGTCATCCAGACCCTGGTACGATGTGCTCAAAATACTGGCCAGTACGAGTCGATTCTTCGTAGTCAGGGTACCGTGATCCAAAATAAAAATAAATTAAATTAAATCGTTTATTGGATTCAATAGAAAATAACCTAGTACAAAATATGACTACACAAGATATGCGTATTTAAAAAAAAAAAAGACTTATTTAATAGTTAGTTGTCTGGTGTAAATTATATCTTTTGCCCTTGGACTTTGTTATTTGATTTTAAACATAAGTTACTCAAATTCAGTCTTTATTATAACCGGCTACCTTTAAAAGCTCTATGATATGGCCTTATGACTAAATATATAAAAGAAAGGAGGGCACAGTGGACTCTTTGGGTACGGAATCCTAATAAAAACGAGTTCATTTATCACAGCGCCATTTTGTTTGGGTCTTTCTGCATAAACTCGTGTTTTTGGCACCGACAGATTTTGTAGCTCACAGATAAAAAAGGCAAAAATGAACAAAAAATATCAGAATACTGTGAAACGGATTCGCGCGCTAAAACTCGTGTTGACACTTATGTACGTATTTTTTATTTATTTCGTTTTATTTAACGATTTATAGCACATAAAATGTTTATTTAATATATAAATGTTATATTTAATATATAACATTTATAAACAGAAAAATAAAAGACAGGAACATAAAATACGTACAAAGGTAATGCTTATTTCTATAAAAATCTCTTCCAGCATATCTGCGAAAGGAGAGTAATTAAGAAGAGATGTAGACACACTTCTTAAAAAAAAGAAATAAAAAAGATATAAATACAATATAATATATAGTAATAAATACCTATGCAACTAAGGTGAAATAGAAAGATAATGTTCTTTCACTCTTCTGCTAAAAACTTTTTTTACTGATAAATATTTGTTACCGTTGCTAATAATATTTTTAATTTACATAAAACAACTTGACGCTGACTTTGCAAACTACAAAGAATGAAAGAATAATTGAATTTCGTGAACAGCCTTTTTTATTTTTTCGGAATGGGCAATCAGCAAAAAACTTCCCCCGCTCTGGGCGTTGGAGCGGGGAGGAGATTCAACTTTTACCGACTAAAACTCAACCATGTTCCTTACCGAACAATCTGAAACACCGGCAGTGGGCTGCCCTTAAAAAGTGGTTTCCCCCTAAAACTGCCATACGGAAAGTAGTATGGCGGTTTATAAACGATACCACTGCTGCCTAACCAAAATTTCCTTCACATCAAAAGTTGAAGAGAAAGGGAAAACGCAATGTCGTCAACATAAAAAGAACAGTTCATAGCTGCGGTATATCTGACTAAGTCAAGAGTTACTTCTCGAACATAACACTATCTTGTAAAAGTTTCTATCAAAGTTGGATAGGGAAGGCTTATGTCGGTAGCGGATTGCATTACGATGGAAAAGGGAAAATATAGTAGACTAGCTTTTGCCCGCGGCTTCGCTCGCGTTTAATTCGGGATAATACAGTTTCCCTTGCGTCTTATTGATTTGTTATAGCAACGCTATGTTTTCCCTTTCCTTCCCTCATTCTCCCTCACATCCCACTTAAAAAATAGCCTATGCCCTAGCCTTCCTGGTTCCCAAATATCTCTGTACCAAAATTCATCAAAATCGGTGTGCCATTAAAGCGCGAAGAGGTAACAAACAAAATCACTTTCGCTTTTTTAATATTAGTAAGGATTTGAGTAGAATTGTTACAATACTATTGTTCTGTTCGAACTTAATGACGGTTCAGAAGTTGGCTGCAACTGACGGTCTAAAAAGGCGTTGCGTTTCAAACTTGCGATCAAACATCTAACGTAATGGTGTTCAAAAGACATCGGCGCAGGGAACGCATATTCATATTCATATCTTTATTGCATTCCATAATGTCTGAGGATCTTAAAATAGGCTTAAAGCTAAGGTACAATTACGGACCCTGTAGGGCACAGCAAACAAATTAAACAAATTCTTAATATTAATTACCAAATTATAAATAAATTATTCATATAATGCATCCAACGAGCATGAAAATCTGCGCTGTGCTGTGGGCTCCCATGGCACAGCATCATGCTGAGTGGTTACCTCCCTGTCGCAGTCATGACGTGCAAGTTATTTCGTCCCATTTATTAATTTGTGCATGTTTGTGATGCTTTGCATGTTTAATGTTCTTTTTTGGTATTTTTTGTGCTTGCGTGTTTTTTCTTTTCTTTTCATCGTATTGGCTGTAAAATGCACAGACCGTCTCGCAGCCAACGAAGAAAAGTGAAGCCAGTGAAGACGTAACAAAAAAATATACAAATTCACTTTTGCTTTTATGATATTAGTAAGGAATATTGATAAGGAAAAAAATACTTTTTCCAAGACAATAAATAATTTGCATTTGCTGTCAACATAATTACACACACATATACATACGTACGTACGTACATACGTACATACATAGTATATACAAAGAAAAAAATAACGTAAAAAATTGAAATTTATTTTAACGTGACATTGGACTTGCATAAAATCTTCGATCTATAAAGAGCTCAATTTAGTAACTTTATATGCATATGATTAAGTATTACCGAATAATCATTTCTGTTCGCTTCCGCTTTTCTCAAATAGCAGTCTTATAGCCCCAAAATTTGACAAGGGTCAGCGAAATATAACCCCAATGCCATAATTAAAGTTATAACAACTCGATTTTGTTAGTATTCGAGTTTGTATGCCATATAAGTTTTAACACAGTCCACATAACTTATGTAATAAGTTGCTCTAATTTTGTATCCGATTGTTTTGACAACGTGATTTAGAGAGATAGATTAATCATTTATTTGATGCAGCAAAAGACACTGTACAGGAATTAATAGAAAAAAATACCAAACAGAAAAAAAGGAACACATTAAAAAAAAAGTACGGTAGAAGTTAAATTGACCCATAGGCATTTAGATAAATCACATAATATATTTCTAAATGTTGCCTACGACTGGGCGGTGTGTGTCTCAAGATTGCGCCAAATAGGAGTCCAGCTCAGCATAATGCCAGGAAGACTACCTGAAGCTGGTATTCCGCTGAATCCTGCTAGTGACACACGGATGTCGAGAAAATGTGCGGCGAATATTATGAAGGTGGATTACCAGAAGGTAAGATTTCGATTTTAAATAATCTATCTCTTACTAATATTATAAAAGCGAAAGTGAGTTTGTTTGTTACGTCTTCACGCCTACATGGCTAAACTGATTTTGATGAATTTTGTTTGGTACAGAGATAGTTGGGACCCTGGAGACGGACAAAGGCTAAACACACAAATCCTGTCGGGGTTGCGGGTTGATCGAAAGACATACCGCGCCCCGGAACATAAAGGGCAATAGAAGAAACATGGGTAGATTCTTGTTAAAAGAAAACGTCTCAATGTCCGGGTGCATGTTGACGCACCTGGGGCTCTAAAGGAGCCTGACGTATTCGTCAAGGTAACGAGCGACGATGCGTGCAATTTTTGTGTAATTTTAAGGTGGGTAAATCACTTTATGTCCTGTCTTTCTTGAGCCCTTGTGTCACTCACACGTTAATATATAGTGATCAAGCTATTTCTAAATTAATCCTCTTTTATTTAAGCCCAGGGACTGGGCTCCCGTTCCCGCATAGGTGGGTTTTAGGCAGTACAAGTCTGACACTCCCCCCCGCTCAGTCCAGAGCTGGGGGAACATTTTTGATGATATCGGCAAAAAAGTATCGAAGAAATAAATTGAGGTAATAAGCCTGTATATTTGGAACTGACTTACCAATTTCAAAAACTTAGTTATTGAGCCTGTCACATCCCAGTCTTCAAAATGTAGCTGGCAACTAAAATTATCCGACCTTCTAATACACAAGGTGATTTAATGTGTAATTTAAAAGCAAAATATCCAACAGTTTGATCATATTACATGCTTTGGGACAACATAATTGAGCCCCTGCCAGGAGAGATTTAATTATTTCAAACTTTAACATCAAAGGTCCACTAATATATTTTATAAAAATGAAATGAGATAAGATAACATTGTCACATGCCTGTATTTAGTAGATTGGATTTTTCTGAAGAAGACCTTCCTGTTTGTGCTTTTAGGCGAGTTTATAGAACGGTATACTGGACCTAAAACCAAGTGTACCTTGTCTTCAGTCAATGAAAAAAAAACGATCTTCTAATTTATGATGGCCTATTTTGTGCAGATGGTAAATCATCAAATAACTTCCCCGCTCTGGCCGCAGCGGATTCTTTCTTCCTTGCACCCATGTTCCTTCTTTTGTCGTTTATGATTGCAGGGCCATGGTATCTCTTTCGAACAACTCGCAACCCCGGTTTATGATGGCTAGACGCCATCAAAATTTGATAGTGTATTTTATGTCACTTAATTCAATATTTTACCCTTAGTAATAAACTACACCCGGTACAAATGTGTCACTGCTGGCCCTCCTATGGATCACATGCCACACGTGTCCAAAATGATGCTGTTCCTGCAACTTTGAGGACTTAAAGAACTAATCTTCGTGACCACCAACTGGCCGAAAATAATAAACATGAATGTTCTCCCGATTTAAAAAGAAGACAATCGTTATAAACAAAAAAAAACTAGAGTCTAAAATAATAAAAGTGCCAAAATAAATTCCTCAGATTTTGTTCTTTATTCAAAAGATATATCCGTCGTGATAAGTAAGGCTGGTTGGAAATGAAGGAATAAATCATTTTTCAACATCTTTTGAATCTCGCCAACATGATAGTAAAGGAAAGACGTCGTCAGCCATATGCTTCATATCTATTCCACTTGCGGTTCTTTGATAATAAAGATCCATACATATTTTGTTCTTAGAGAACAAATGAATGTAGAGGAAATTTTTGTACTAGACATTTTTAATATACTATATACTTATTTTTTTTTATTTCAACTGCTTTTTTTTAGATGTAAACTTATTTCCATAAGACTTAGTTTGAAAATAGATTAGGCGGGCCATGTTTGCAGAATCCAACAAGACTGATGAGCTAGAGTTGTCATGCGGTGATTTCCAAAAGATGGCGTTGTCGCTGTGCCAGGCTTAGAAAACACTGGCGTGACGACTTACAGGCAATTTTTGAGAGAACCCTACGGAGAGAAGAGTTTTGGAGGCTTCATCTAGCAGAGGTCAAATATCTGATATGAGAAATATATGATATGAGGTAAAAATACATGCTACTATCACAAGGAATTTTGCATCATCGATGAAGTGGGGCGAGTGGTGAGACAAGTTGTGAGCAATCACTGACCACCGTAACAGCCACCGTCAGTTGCCCTTTTAGCGCTGCCCATTATTTATAACTAGACTAGCTTTTGCCCGCGGCTTTGCTCGCGTTAAATTCGGGGTAACACAGTTCCCCTTTAATGATTTGCAGGTACCGGCTACCTCCAGTTTTTGCCATTGCGCCTTATTGATTTGTAATAGCAACGCTAAGTTTTCCCTATTCATCCCTCTTTCTCCCTCACATCCCACTTTAAAAAAAAATTAAAGCCTGTTCGTCTCCTGGTTCCCAACTATCTCTGTACCAAAATTCATCAAAATAGGTTTAGCCATTAAAACGTGAAGAGGTAACAAACTCACCTTCGATTTTATAATATTAGTAAGGATATGGATTTTCTCATGGCTTCGTAAATCTAGAATTCGAAAAAACATTCCATGAGAACACACTACTAGAATAAAAGTACCCTTATATTCACAATATTAAGTTTTTAATGATGGACCATAACGAGACCGGTTTTTCTACGCGTACCTATCAAAGCAATGCTTACACAAGTGTCAGAACTAAATCGTACAAGCCATTATATACCAAAAGACGAAATGTTCAAAGCACTATCTGTCCCTACCACGCGCAATTTCTCGACAAAAAACCCAGCCAGTGATATCGTTAGCTCGACGCCTACTCTAGAAAATGGTTTTCACAAAAAGACTCCACATTTATTTGCCATTCTATCACCTGCCAGCACCTTTAGATGTTTTTCTTGAAGTCTTGAACACCTTCAACATAAAAATAATTTATTTTCCTTTCATCTCTACAGTCAAGGTACACAGAATAGTTGTTTCGTTCTAGTAGATGTAAAATTTTATTTTGCACTCTTTCAAATTCGATTGTTGTACGCACCTGTACCTGTCTTTCATGCTACAACTATTCACTGAGGTGGTTCTTCATTTTATAACATGGAAAAATTTAAAAATTCATAAATATTTTTGATAAAAATATAATACCTATATAAAAAAAAAATCCAACCAAGAGGAAGTCAGACTCGCGCAACGAGGGTTCTGTATAAACTTGCATTATAAACAGCCATCTTTTAGAGCGTTAATTTTTTTAGAGCATAAAGAGACTATAGATGGTTTTAATTTCGAAAACTCATAAAGGGTCTTGAAAGACAGACGAACAACAAAGTGATCCAATAAAGTTTCTGTTTTTTCTTGAGTTACGGAACCCTAAAAACTTATTCTAAAACCCTAATACTTTTCCCAATCCTAGTGAATATTTCGACACCCGAACAAATTTCTAAGCCAACGCCCACCTGATATTCGAAACAACCACATCAATTTGTACCGTCAACACTCAGACACCTCACAGCGAATGTAAAATTTTATTCAGTCGTCCCAGATACTCCTCACCAAATTCGATAGCAGTACACACCTGCACCCGTATAACAGATAACAAACAACGAACTATTGAGATGTTCCAAAGATATAGGGTTACCCGTTTTAGTTCCAAATATATAGGGTTACCCGTTTAAGTTTCAGAAAGAGGGTCGTCGGTATCTCTTCGAGTCGTTACAAGGGTGGCTGCTACAAAAGGAGCGAACTGTGTAAAAGTCAATCAATGGCACTTATCTGTACACCCTTTTCATGGATACGTGGAGTTAAGATGCAAAAAAAAACGAAATTGTTAACATGGCCCTCAAATTGAAATAAAAGAATAATTAATGACAATATTAAAAGAGTGACATTACGATCTCTTAAGATAAGAAAACAAAAACATAATTTTATAAAATGAAAAATGATAATTATTAAAATATCATAGTTAATATTCATCGCAAATAATCCTTACTAATATTATAAAAGCGAAAGTGAGTTTGTTTGTATGTTTGTTACGTCTTCACGCCTAAATGGCTAAACCAATTTTGATGAATTTTGTTACAGTTGAGACCCTGGAGGCGGACATAGGCTATTTTTTAAGGGAAAACTTAGCTTTGTGGTTTCAATAGAAAAGGCGCACGCAGGTACCTGCAAATCGGGATAAGTGAACCGTGTTACCCCGTCTTTAACGCGAGCGATGCGTGGATGAGTGGATGTATCATAATTAAAAATTTCATTGAATTTAGGCCCTTAAGTTCAGAATTGATCATGTCAAGATTAATTAAAAAAATTGAAAACAGAAAACTCAACAAATGTGAAGTGCCAGTAAATTATTTATTGGTATGAGACCAATGCGTTATTTATTTAATTTGTTTAAACGTGACTATGTGAATGAATAACTTACATTAATGCGTGATGAATTATAGACGCTGACTTATGAGGAGTATTGTTTTTTTTTTTAATTTTATTATATGTACATAATATTTTATGTTTGTGAGGATGGATGTACCGATGTTTGTTACTCTTTCACGCCAAAACGGCTGAACGGATCTTGATGAAATATGGCACAGAGTTAGATTATAGTCTGACACATAGGATACTTTTTTTATCATCACGCGGGCGAAGCCGTGGGCGCCAGCTAGTATTAAAAAAATATTAATAGAATACTATACATCATATAGATGATACAGTGAGCCTTTAAATTATAATCATAAGAACCGATATTTTACTCATGACAAATAGTAAATGTGATTAGGGTTCTGTACCTCAAAAGGCAAAAACATAACCCTTATGGGATCACTTTCCTCTGTCTGTCAAGACCCTTTATCTCGGGAACGCGTGAAGATATCGAGTTGAAAATCATTTATTCAAAGCTGTGTTCCTTGACAGGTTCAAGGAACACAGCTTTGATTTGAATTTCAAATGTTTCATAAATATTTTCAAAAGTAGAAAACCAAACGATCCCAAATGTTATCCAATTATTTGATAAAGAAACAGCTAAGAAAGGGTTTTCAATATATTCTTCAAAAACAGATGATGTGGGGGTCTTGGTACAGCAGATAGCAAATCTGATGGGTCAACTAAAGAGAATGGAACATAAAATTGAATCTCAGCAGTTTCGCGTGGACTCTGCAAACATTAGCTAAGGCCTGATCCAATAAGATTGTATGCTTTGAAGGGACTTGGCGAAGCCATAGTTTGTCTAGAAGTGTTATTGTTATGCTAGACTTAACTTTATTAATAGTTCCTTCGTAAATTAGGCTTTTACGTCTGGCTTTGAGGTTTTTCTGAATTGTTTTCTAAATGTTCTCTTGTGTTTTTTCCGACTTTGGTAAAATACAAAAAGAGGGTTTAGTTTTATAGATGTTGATTAACTTAGACGGCCGGTATAGTTTTATCCACTTCCAAATTTCCATTAATCTCTAAACTATGGAAGTTAGATCTACTATATCTTTCTTTATTTTGAATTAAGGAAGATATATATCTAGTTTTATGAGAATGTGTGTCATTTTAGTATGTGCATTCAAGTATGTCTCGGAATATTATGAGCTGAAACGTTGGCTCTTCCATGCGCACAAACATCTTATCCCAACAGCATGTGGGGTTAATACTAACTCATACGAAATTACCCTTACGGGCTTTGTAATCTTCTCAGATAGCGGTTAATATGAATACCAAACCTGGTTTAAAGTCAGGTTTGTCAAACTCTTGGCCCAACTCTTGGTTTGTTTGTTTGGTGCGTACTTCGACTGTTGGCACAAAGTTTGCGAATTGAATCTTGATGGAGTTACGCCGAGTTTTGTGACCCCAATCTGTGTGCTGAGGCATTGTTTTATGCTTGTGTGTCTTTGTATTGATACTTGGGAATGTATTGAAGTTGTTATAGTGTTCATGTATTTATTTGAAGATGTGTTGTTCAATTCTTTGATCGAGTTTTAGAATTGCATCAGTTGTGATGTTTTCAGAAAGCTCTGATGGAACTTCATTAAATGTCTTTTAGTTTTAAATCGATGTTTTTCATTCAGTTTTATTATTGAGTAAAAAAACAGCAACAAGTGCGAGTCAAGTACTAACTTGTGACATAAACGGCCATGTATTTTGACTGCGTAGACTTAGAGGAATGATTTCATAGCACAAAGAGTAAATAACGTAGTTTAGCAGACGAATAACAGAGTGATCAAAAAAGGGTTCCGTTTTGATTGCTCATAGATGACGGAACATCTGTTAAGTTTTTCCATTGACTACCAATCTACCCGGATACCCTGTTGTTAGATAATACCCCTCGTTAAGACTGCTTGTCAGACCTGTGGGCTTTCAGGAACAATCGCAAAAGATAAGGGTAAAAATACAGACTAATCAAATTAAAACCAGAATCTGCCTGCATTTATTCTTCACATTAGGCTGCGGTTCTACCCGAAAAGAACGACGATGTGAAGCGAGGGATGTTAATGAAACTTATTAAATAGTAAACCATTTTTTTTTTAAATTCTGCTAAGTCAGTGATTGGAAACAGCCTTAGTTTTTAACAGACAGAAAAGACAAGAAGAAGAAAACAAGACAGCCTTTAAATTTGTTACAAAAGGAAACCTAAAGCAGATGACAAGAAGTCGCGTGCATCAGTGTTTGTAACTTTTGAAGCGGCCGTAACAAAGACATCAGAGAACCATTGAGGACATAAATCCATCAGACACCATGAATGCGACGTATCACGTCCGAGCCGACGCGCATTGCGACTTGTGTCGACTTTACGACGAGCCTTGCTTCGTAAAACTTATGAGGTCCAAGTAGAGAGGTGTAACATGGGTGTTGCTTCTTCTTCATTTTTTTCGTGTGGTCGGGTGCTTAACCTGAAGTCAGAGCATTTTTTAAATACGTTGCCCCACATTAGGATTATATCCTGTGTATTGGGGGCGCATTTACAAACATTTAAACTCGACAACTAGATAGTTGTTGTAAAACAGATGTAAGCCATACATTTTTTTTTCAGTCTGAACACTTAATAAATAATTATATAATAACACCTTAATTGTGTTATGATAAAACTTCTACATGGAAAAAACTACTATCTCCTAAAATTTAATTTCCTCTAATCTACCCTTTTACTGTGCCCTACAGGGGATAATGATCTTAATATGATAAAAACTACCAGCTAAGTAAACATTACGGTAAAACAATAAAGGATTTTTCTTATATGGCAACGTCATTATTCTTTGGAGCGTCGCGGCAGTCGAGCGCAGTGACAAATTAGCGATAATAATTATAGCAAATTCAAAGATTTACCTGTCCGATTAGTATTCTTCATTTCTATGACAATTAGAATCGCCACCTCGTACCACTTGCGCCAACAGATATAATTCCGTCAACGAGTCTTGGCGACGTACCTTGGTTGGCCCGTATGTTCGTACGACTCTCGAAATATCTTAGTTACGAGCATCGTCGGCTCAGCCATTGTGTAGAGGTGGAGACGACGACATGGCCCAGCTTTGGTAATGTCTGTGGATTATAATTATGATGAATGGGCCACGTTGTTTGGTTACAGACGTGAAATTGGGTTGCAAAGTGAAAATTAAATAGGTCTGTTCTAGAATTTACGTTCAGGCTGTTTAATGCTAAGGATATGCCGATTGCAGAAGAACACCGAAAATCGAACTATCTGATGACAACAGCAAACCTACATGAAATTAGTATCAGTCACTTAAGACACGTAAATCTAAAATTTTCATATTTTCCGACATCAGTTAAACCGTTACACACATTTATAGTATTCCAACCCTTTAGTAAATATGATCGAATCGAAAATAAATATACTTTGATAGCAAATGAAATGAAACAGTCACTACATAACAGGGCTGGGGGATAGTACAAACATTTCCTGGCAAATTAACAGGGGATTGATCAGATTTCCGAAGCAAACGGGGCGCGAAGTCCATCGCAATGCCAATCAGAGGGGCCGCTCTCTTTGCTCCCAAGCCCACTTTGTAATTTGCTGTTTGGATGCACGCAATAATATCAGACGTGTCTACAAGGTTTGGTAATTACCAAACCTCAAAAGCACGGTGATTGCAAATGGAAGGCGTATTGGGAAATGTTGTGAGGAAGCTTATTAACGATGTTCTGATAAGCTTTTTAGGGTAGTTGCTCATGGCCGCATCAACGGCGTACGTCGTGTTTTACGCGCGCCTCAAAGAGATGTTAGCAAAGCAGAGGGGCTTGCCAGGGCCACTGCCTGCCGGGGTTGCGGGTTGATCGAAAGAGATACCGGACCTCGGAATACAAAAGAAGAAACATGAATGGGTCTCAGAGCGGGAGAAGTTATTTGGTTACCCATCCAAAAAAAAGATTAGTTGCTCATGTCCTTAGTTTATGCCAAACTGTAAACCCGTACAGTTTGATAAAGTGGAATGAACTTTTTTATACGGTCAGTTGTTAATTTATTTTGTATGAACTACAGCACATTTATGTCAAGTTTTAAGGAACTCTAAATTAATATGGTTGATGTTGTAATTTACCAGTAAAACGCGAGACACCTACTTGTGACACAGCAATTTCAACTCAAAGCCTAATGAAAAAGGACATAATTTTTGTTTACAGCATCAACATTAACAACAGGCAAGCAATAAACTTGTGCTCTCACAAGGCACGTTTGCGTCGTCAAATTGTACTTACATAGTTAATTGTACTACATTTCCTTCGCACACAAAAACTTCACCACAACATGAAACTAGGAATAGTATCCTTCGGGGAGACACCAACGTTTTACAACTTCGACCAACATAAAGTATACACTAGCCTACCCGAGGTGGTAGTCGGGGACTCGCTAAGCGGTTTTTGATGTCACTAGCCCGCAAAGGCGTCGTAAACGCGTGTGTTTGGGCCTCAGAATATGCCCTGTCGCGGCCCAAAATGTTTTTGTGTCCTCGTTTGAGCACAAAGTTGATGTTTACTCGGAAACAAATGAAGGTGCAACCGTCTCCTAAGTGGAATGTAACGGATATACAACGCGGACAAGTTACACTTCTCATGACAAGTTTAGAAGGAAAATTTGTATGCAAAGTGTCCTATTTCCAACTTAAATGGAAAACTAAATTATATTTCTGATGTTCCGCAGTTGGGGACAGACTTCGCAAGTTCTCGGAGTAAGATTAATACGTCCATGGATAACCTACATAATTCTGGGAAGTTTTGTTTGCAAATTAATGTTGGAATTGCTGTTTAATTTTGTTAAAACATTTTAATATCACGGGTCTATGTCTGTATTAAAATTTGTTTGTTTTGCTCTAATGTTTCAAATTTAATTTCAATTAATTGGCGTTCTAAATAAATTGCAATAATTTGAATATCGATCGGATTAAATTTTTTTCTATCCGACTGTTCAATTAAACGGATTCAACGTTGAATAATTGAAATTAATATATTTCCATTTGATAGTATTTCATCAAAATCTGCAAAATTCACGTACAAAATAAATAAAAGTAAAATAAATGGTTAAGGGATAAGCTTCGGCAGTTATTACAAAAGACTATAATGGCTTGTAATGTGGCATTGGTTACTGATGATTGAGAATGTAATTTGTTTTCGTTCTCCTGCTCTTATCTCAATTAATTTGGGATCGCGATAATTTCAGGATCTCATAAACAAAAGTTCTACTCCGTATAAAAAGAATGAGCCAAAGTCATAGTCCCCGATCATAACACATGCGTACATATTTTTTTTCAGAAATAAATCTTTAAATGAAGATAAAATGAAGATAAAACTTAATTGACAAGTACATTAAAAAATGTACCACGGAATATCACTTAATCATTTTAGATACACGTTTTTAATTGAAATTAATATTTTCGTAGTTTTAATGAGTAAGACGAGTAGGTTTCGTCATTAACCGTCGTCGTTAAAATCTGAATCGGCTTTACTCAAAAGTTTTTGCTTCTTGCTTTGCTATCTTGAAAACGAAAAAAAAAATCTTTACTTTTGACGTCAAAAAATAACTACAAGGCTACGATCAGACTTTGTATCCATTTTTTTCTGAGTCATTAAACTGGTAGTATAACTTTTGCTAGCGTAATCGAAAATTATTACAGGATCGTTAGAAAGTATACTATAGCCTAACTTAAGTTATGATCTATAGTCATGTGCTAGTGTTCATCGAAATCTGTTCTGCTGTTCATGCACCAAAAACAACAGACAGACAAACTGACAGACAGAGCAACTTTCGATTTTAAAATATTAATATGGCTGCAAGTTATTTATCGTTGAACCCAAAATCTTCATGTTAAATCAATACTTTTAAAAGCATAATTATATTTATTCCATGCATCCGGGTGAATAAAATATGAATCACAACGTGGGTTTAAAATACGTTTCCAAATAAACACATTACTATTCCTAATGACATAAACATTAAATTTTTGTTTACCAATATTTATAGCAAAGAAAGTAAACACACGTTCTTCATTCTCTAGATTAAACATGTCGTTTGAATATTGAAAGTAAATATTTGCTGTATACTTTTTAGGCCGAACATTTACGAATATTTACGAGTAGGAGACGTGGCGACGCGCAAAGCGAGGCGTCGATTAAGCGTGTTCGTCTAGTCGGCTTCGTCATAAGATTAAATGCCATGCTAATACCGACTTTTCGCAAAAGCATTACAGCAGAAGTAATTTTAATAGGTTTTTACGCATCAATAGAAGAATACTGAAACGTGCCATATAAATATATTTTTTGAACATATTATATGTAGATTTACAAATAAGGTTTATGTGATTTGGAATGTTTGTAAGCGCACCCACAAGACAAGAAAACTACCAAGACTATTCCTTAATTTTTCCAGTATGGGTTTAAAGATTCTTTATTTATTCAGAAGAACATACATTGTTCACTTATTGAATAAATACATAAAATTTATAAAGAGTGTAGTCCAGTAGCTAGTACTTTTTTGTGAATGTTATTATACAGATGTTATGCTTATGTTGTTAGATTAAATAATTTGTATTGTTAATTACGTGTTCTTTGAGTTTTGCGCACCCACAAGACAAGAAAACTACCAAGACTATTCCTTAATTTCTCCAGTACCGTGGGTGTGTTTAAAAAAAACCAGCTCCTTATTTTTATGCTATTCTTCCATGGTCTACAAGACGTACCTGCAATCTCTTTAATATCACCCGCCAGGCTGGTAGTCTGCCAACACACAATTATCTCTCGGTTACCATTCACGATGTGCTCTACTCCGCCAGCCGTCACCTTAACTTGCGACAGCAACTACACGTAGGTGCAAACGTTTTCTACATAATTCAAGTAGTTTTATGGGAATCCATGTCTGCAGAACTGGAGCCCTCAGACAGCTAGACGGAGCACGGAAAATCGAGGAGGAGATGGCGGGACTCCTTTGTCCAGCTGTGGGGAAAATAAAAAAAGAACTGGCCAAGAGCAGCAGACTCGCGCACCGAGGGTTTAGTACAAACTTGCGACATAAACAGCTATTTCTTTTTACTACGTAGACCTAAAGAGTTGTTGCTGCGTTCCCGAGATAGGTATTTGTCGGTACAGATAGACGGTCAACAAATGATTCAATAAGGGTTCCGTTTTTTTTCCTTTTAAGGTACGGAACCCTAAAAAATGAGAAGTCAGATTACGACTTGTTTTTATTAAGCGACAAACCTCTATAGAAGTCCAGTGAAATCAAAGAGAAGGAAGAGAATTAAATGTGGTAGAGAGGTGTTTAGAACCCCGCATCATGAATCCAAAACAATAATATCAATTTTCAAGTGTTACGCAACATTAAAACCATACTCACTTTTTCCAAAGAATCTCCTTACCGGTTCCTAGTAACAAAGCGGTTCTGTGAAGCGTATTAGTGATTTATGCTAGCATTTTACAAGGATCGTTACGGCTAATAAATCTTGGTTAACTTGTTGCGAATTAGGCTTCCTTTATAAACGCATGTTACACGCGCTTTTTTTTCTTTCGCGCGTAATTTATACTCTGTGGCACGGGATTTGAGACCGTGTAATAGAGTAATATTTTGAGGGAAGTGACGGAGTGAGTGGATTATGTTTATGTTTGGTTGAGATTAGAAGTGTTATGCTTGTAGTTTCAAAATATTGTAAAGGTGTTTTGAATGACGTTTAGGCTTGCCACCAAGATGGAACATAATTTTGGTCGTATTTCATAAACTACTTATAAAAAACTTTATGGATAGGTAGATAGAATATTCTTTATTATGTACAGCATACAAATGACAAGAATTACAATAAACGACTTATAAATAGGGTGACACAATGGGCGGTCTTATCGCTAAAAGCGATCTTTTCCAGACAACCTTTGGATGGATTTAAAGGAGGAGATACAGTACTGTATAAAAGACCATCTACCATGACAGTTTAATCGGTCACGCTTTCTACTATTTTACTTTATTTTAGGGTGTCTATAATAGCCGCTTAAGCATAATTACTATACGATAATAATATAAATTACGTTACACATCGTAAAATGGTCTCAATGTGGCATAAAAAACTACGCCTAAAAATTTTACGTGATTCATATTATTATTCTATTATGATTCTGTCAAACCGACCATTTTAGGCCACCTGCTAATTGTGTTACCAGATTATGAAAATTTGCAGATTTGCTAATGACTACTAAAAATTCTGGAAATATTCAGAATGGTCAGAAAAAAGAACAGAATTAATTTAAATTAAATAAGCCTAGATTTTAAAGAGAAATAAACCTTATTTTCCCCATAATCAGGTTTAAATTTAAACTTACAAACCGATTACGCCACCTCAATGCCGTAACAACAATACAAAGTAACAAAACCCTTACACATCGGGCCAAAATTACCGGCACACCGTACAAATAAGGACCATAAAAACTTCCACCCTCTATACCAAGTAATATCGTGTCAATGCTAAAGTATGTTCGTCACGATAGTTGCAGAACTTTGATAAGCCCGTTTACGGCGACAGCCAGCAGTTCCCATGTTGTTTTATTTACATTTGATGGGACAAATAAATCGAAATCGCTTCCGGGATGAGGGAATTATGTGTGTTTATGTAGCTATACAAATACGTCTTTTTGTTTGGTGTAGTAACTATTGTACGGGTTTCACATTCGTTTGTCTGTCACAGTAAATACTTTTTAATGACGACACGGTTGGCGCAGTGGCTGAGCGATTGACTACTGTGCTGCATGTTGCAGGTTCGATTCCTGGACGGAATAAATACCTATTTGTATTTCCTACAAATAGTTGTATCGGGTCTGGCTGTGTGTGTATGTGAGTTTAAATGTTTGAAACGCACCCACGACGCAGGAGAAATCCTAGGGGCTATTAAAAAAAAAAAACTTTTCTTGAGATATATTTCTCGACGAAAAAAAAACTAAGTCAGATAGTATAGATGGCATAAAAGTCTCACACCAAGTAAGGAACTAATTTAAAAAAATAGGTTTGGCGTAATTTCTGAACCAATACACTGACTCAGTCAGCATTCAAGAATGTTATCAACTTAATAGTATTCTAAGAGCTGACAGTACTGATTTTATTAACATAGTCTGCAAGGCATTAAAACCTCTTTTTTCATGTATGAATAAATCATTAAATAAATATTCTTCAATAAAGTGTGCTGTCAAATCTGACAGCGAACATCAAATCCCTGTGGAGACCACAAGCAATATGAAAAGGTTATCCAACATAAAGTTATTGTATTGGCCAAGTTTAAAAGACGTAATAAGATAAATCTTCATAATAATTTTGCCATACATTGAATTAATGTGACATTTAGGTAACCTAGCGTATTATTAAGTTTCATCTTTAGTCTTAGAGTGATAGCTCTTTTCATCAGCTTAGACTTTGATATTAAAATATGGCTGACATAATTTTCAGTTTTGAGTTTGATTTTATAAAAACATTATAAAAGTGTACTTTTCGGTGTGGAACGTTATTTGCGTGTCAAGTTAAATCATACTGAAAATTCTGCTCTTTTGGACGTATTTTTAACAAAAGCTTTTTACAGTTGAATAATACAATGGGCTTTTATTATTTGTATTAATATTTTAATTAAATATATGATCGGATATTCAGGAAGTACAATTTTTGTCAATATAATGTTACGTCTGAAATTTCCTAAGAGTCAAGTTGTGGCGTACCTAATAGTATGTACACTCCCATGTCGCTAGTTATTTTTAAGTCATAAGATTTAAAAATAGCTAACGTGATCTAGGCGGCAAGCCTGTTGCCGTCAACTGGCCATAAATCAAGACTCCTTGGTTGCTACTGAGTAAAAACCTGTTGGAAAAATGCCCGACCTAGGAATCGAAACATGCCGTAGTATTCTGCAGTCATCCTTTCAACCACTCACCCAATAACGCAGTCAACCACTAAATAATAAACAAAAAAAAAATACTATACTAAGGCCAACAGCAGCGATACGAAAGGTCATTAACCTAAAGAACAACTGTGGCGTTGACAATCTAATATTTAGCTCTTTCCATCTTGTGCCTTTGTCGTAATGTCTCGTTCTCCCGGCAAAAACATGACAACGTTAAGATGGGTTCGCCAACATTCGGGCGGCCATTTTAAATGGGGTTTTAGCATAGGTTTTGTTTACATTTGGTTTCGCTTCTCGTTGGCATACACAAATACAACAACGTACCCCTCGCATCCAGATTTAACACACAACGTCATTATTACGGCCACGATTGCGCCATCAAACTCATTTAACCAGTAGGTACAGACCAAAAACAACAAAATAGGCGCGTGACGTCACCAAAACAAATGCCTGCCATATATTATAACTCCGCCCTACACAGCCGGGTCATCTAAGTGTTTTTGTCTCGAGTACATAGTGTTAATTTCCCTGGAGCAGTCAATTCTGCTGAGCCATCAATCTACGTCAATGTCACAGTTACTAAAGCTTTTTAGACGTACGTGTATCTATATTTATTTACTTACTTTTTGTGGATTTTGTATGTAGTTTTTTCCGTTGAGGAAAATGTGAACAAGCTTTTAGATTTGCCTCCGGTTTATGTATTATTGATGTGGATCCGGTAACAAAGTACAAAAAAATCTTATGAAAATTTAATGGTTTATTAATGACCATATTTTTGGGTGCACTTTTTTGGGGATGACTATCGATTCAAAACTGCAATGGGGCGCGCACATAAGAACTCTTTCGGGTAGGCTCAGCTCAGCTGCTTATGCAGTAAGGAAAATAAGGCAGTTAACTGATGTAGACACAGCTAGGTTAGTTTATTATGCTTACTTTCACAGTATTATGTCCTATGGCGTTCTGCTATGGGGATCAGCAGCAGACGTCGATACAGTTTTCATATTACAAAAAAGGGCAGTCCGCGCGATCTATAAAATGGGTCCTCGCGAGTCCCTCAGAGAAAAATTTAAAGAGATCGATATACTGACTCTGCCTTCACTTTATATCTTAGAATGTATATTGTATGTCCGTAAAAATCGGGGGCTTTTCAGAATTAGGAGCGACTACCATAATATTAATACACGCAGTAAACACGAAATTGTAATTCCCAAATTTAGATTAACAAAAACTAGCAAGTCATTTCTAATAAACAGTATACGCTTTTATAACAAGTTGCCAAAATCAGTTATAGAACTGACAGATGGAAAGTTTAAAAACTACATAAAACGTGTCCTTATTAAAAAAGCATATTACAAAATCAAGGACTACGTTGAAGATAAAACAAATAAACATATTAACAATGTAAGAAATAACTATTTTTTGAATGAAGTGAAATCAAATTTCCATAATTCTAAAAAAGTTTGGGTAACTATTAATAACTTATGTGGAAAAATAAACAAATCTATAGATGAAATAATAATAAAACATTTTAAACTATTGCCTTACACTGTTTCTAATAAGTTTGCTACTGAATTTAGAGACAATGTTAACAATACGTGCAAATTTCAGTGTAATACACCAATTCTAGATGCAAGTTCTTACATTCATAACAGTAGCTCATCAATGAGATTGCAAAAGGCCAATGACGATGTTGTTGCCACTATAATAAAACACCTAAATGACAAGAAGTGTCCAGGATTCGATGGCATCCGAATCAAAGATCTAAAATACATTTATAAAGAAATTACCCCTGTTATAACACATCTCATTAACAGATGCATTGCCACGTCCTCGTACCCTGATCAGCTGAAGGTTGGAATAATAAGACCTATCTACAAGAATGGTTCTTACACAGATGTTAACAATTATAGACCCATTACTATTTTATCATGTATTGATAAGATAATTGAGAGATATTTTGGATTACAAATTAACAAATTCTTGACAAAAAATGAAGTTATTAATGATAAACAATATGGATTTCAAAAAAATAAAAATACCTCCCAGTTATTATCTAGGTTTAGTAGTGAGGTCAACAGGTGCCTGAACCATCGCGAACACGTACTTATTGTCCTCATTGATTTCAGCAAAGCTTTTGATTGTTTACAATATAAGACGCTTTTTGATAAATTACAGCAGAATGGCATACGGGGTCCCTTCTTAGAATGGTTTAAAAACTACCACAAAAACCGTTTTACGACGGTAAGTGTTGCAGGCTCGTTAAGTAGCATGATAGAAACCGATAAAGGCACAGCACAAGGTTCGATTATCGGGCCGACCGAATACTTACTATACGTGAATGACATGTGTAACATCTTCACGGAGGGCTCAGTGTACCAATTTGCTGACGACACCTGTTTAGTTACTTCACACAAAGACATGCGTGAGGCACAAAGAGTGATGCAGGATAATTTCGACCTCTTATGTAAATGGGCTCACGACGTTGGTCTAGTCTTAAATCCAAATAAAACGAAACTCTTGCATATACACTCACCTTACCTGACAGCGTCTTATGCGCCCTCTGTCGTCGCCCATGAGCATATGTGTCTTCACCGACCGGTTCAAACGTGTACTTGCCAGACATTGGAGCTGGTGACTCATCACATGTATCTTGGTCTGATAATTGATAGTCATTTCCATTGGCGGCCGCACATAAACCACGTATGTAATAAACTTAGATCTATTTTGTCAAAACTATCGATACTTAAGTATAAGCTACCGTATAGAATACTAAGAACATTGTACTTGGCACTTGCTGATTCTCTAATTGATTATGGCTTAAGTAGCTACGGGCTCACATACAAGACGTACGTCGAGGATATTTACAAATTACAGTTGCGCATTCTAAAAACCATTGTACCCAGGAAAATAAAACTAGAATTCCAAGATAATGACGCGGGTTTATTCAAGCACTGTCAAATTGTAAATGTCTTTGACAAGGTACGGATACGTGTTTTAACAGAAAATTATGACAATCTAATTAACATATATAAAAATGAAAGGCCGAAGTCGTTGCGTAATCTGTCATACCTGCCCACATTTAAGAAACCTAAATCAAATAACATCTATGGGACAAGGACTTGGGAATGCATGTTACCATCGATTATGAATGACTTACCTCCGGAAATTCGCAAAGTATTAAGTGTTAACAATTGTTCGAATATACTAAAAAGATACTTTTTAAATTGTTATTAAGTGTAGTTTCAGGTACATATATGGATATTTGTTTTTTAATTTTATAGCACCGAGTCGCCGTGACTGGCATACCGCTGTTAAACCCGCGATGGTTTTTGTTGGTATGTTGTAGTTCCTAAATTGTATTGTAATTATGTGTTTTGAATAATAAATTAAAAAAAAAAAAGATAAAGAAGTTTGGCTATAGTTCCTTCTGCGCATGCGGCTTCCCTGGTAGCTATAATCAGCACAAATTTGTGGATGTCTCTAACTATTCTCAATCTTATTTTTTTTTTTGTGATCTCTTTTAATATTTTTTTTGCAATAGTTGTCAAATCACATATTTATATCACCCTTGTTCTGAATAGTTACAGTACTGATAGCAACATCTGTGTGACTCGTCTCATTGGAATTATTTTGTTTATTTTTGATTTTTTTTATTCTTGTATAGATTCTCTTCTACAAATTTGTTGTGAATGAGTGGACATGGTAGGCCTTGTAGATTCTTAGACCCTTGTTAACTTTGGTTATTTATTATTTTATTTTACTTTCTGTAAAGTAAGCATTGACTTATTGTCGGGCCTACGCTGTCCTCTCATACTTAAGTACTAACGCTGTAACAACAACATTGTAAAACCAAATGATTTTAAAAGAGTAACCATGGAGTTTCTTGCCGGTTCTTCTCCATAGGAAACGACCAACCCGAACCGTGCATCTTTTCTCGACGTTTTATAAGTGCCCATGTAGGCCTATGTGAAATAAAAATATTTTGATTTTGATTTTTGATTTTATCATCCGTGGTCATATATATATATATATATATATATATATTAAAAAAAAACCGTTGCACGTTGTGGGTGCGTTTATAAACATTTAAACTCACATAACCAAACAGACAGATTTATTGATTTGATTATTAAACGACAAAGAAAATAGTAATTCATACAATACTTTACTTATAATTAATACATATAAATGTGTAGTACAATGAAGTAACGCGAAAAAACTCAAAATAAAGATTTAAACATACAAATGATACATTAACTCAAGCCTTTTTACTATGGGGAGACCTAAACATATTTATTTCAAATACATTAATACGTAACATTCATTTTTGAATAGTGACAAACAATGTGTTTATGCTACTTATCCACAAACAGAACAATCCAAAAAAAATAGTACCAATTCCAAAGCGTAGATTTCATGCCGATGTAGAAGGGACAAGAAACTCAATGGAAACTTTCTTCAACTTGTTTCAAAATCAAGGCTCATTTTGGTTTATACCAGTACAATGTTTAAAAAAATGTATAAAGTATATCAACCTACTTATATATTTTTATCATAGACAACAAAGAAATGAAACTATATCTCATGATAAAGTAAATTCAAAGAGACACCATGTGCACTATATAACACGTAAACATATCCTATATCACTTATATCACCCCTTGCAGGTATCGCCTTTACCCCTCAGAGGGTAGAAAGCGCATAGTGTGTCTCGTGAAGCCGTTTGAACTCAAAGCAGTCCTCCATAATATACCTACATTGTGAAAGATTTCAAAATGGCACTGCAGAGATTTATTACACACACTTCATATAATATTTAATAATACCAGCATCTAGGTATGACTGGATAAAGCATATGTACATTGTAAAGTTACTTTGATACATCTTCTTCTTCGTAAATTGGTGATAAAATATTTATTAACTTGATTTTTTTTTCAGATGAGAAGTCATCAAATAACTTCCCCTGCTCTGGGCAGAGCGGGGAGTGTCAGACTTTTAGTCACTAAAACCTACCCAACATGGGTAGGTTTTTTCCTTCTTTTGCCCTTTATGTTCCGTGGCCGCGGTATCTCTTTCTAACAACCCTCAACCCCGGAATTATTTGAACTTCATGTACAATTTAGTGGTACATAGACCACCTTTGAACAGTCAATCTTTGGGTCAAAAAGTACAATATTGTGAAAAAAACAAAACTATACTAAAACATAGAGCACAAACAAGAATAAAAAATGAGAAACCAAATGGCACTATTATTAAATGTTTATGTATTACCAACTTTAATTTAAAAGCAAATATACTTTCAACTTTTACACAAATGCTTTTAACTAAATGCCAAAGAGTAGCGTTCCAGAGTTTTATTGTAGACACAGCATCAGAATTGGACTTAAAACGGTGATGTGTGAAACAATTTGGAGGCGTAGATTTTTGGAAGCAAGGTTACGACTGTGGGAGCTACCCAACATTTAAAAGGTAATCGGGATATCTCCCGATTATCTTACCGCGACGGTTTTCTCAGCGCCGATTGGTCAATTTTTGTTAATAAACTTTGCCCCACACTAAATTCCCCTGTATCGTGGGTGCGTTTACAAACATTTAAACTCACATAAATAAACAGCCAGACCCGGAACAACAATCTGTTGGTCATACAAATTTGTTCCGCGCGGGAATCGAACCTGCGACACGCAGCGCAGCAGTCGATCTCTCAGCTACTGCGCCAACCGTGTCTTTTTTATTGGTCCGGTATATGGTGTGTGTCGACTTCGCAACTTCATACTAAGTTACGTTTTAATTTTCTTTGATTGTACCTACTCAACAATATTTTTACTCCAAAGCAAATTAAAAATAAGTTTTATTATTTTATGTAACTTTCAAATGCTTTTCTGGTGCAACATTTCAAAGAAATACACGTTTGAAATCGTAAGTTAGTGGCTCATTTTTTGTGTTTTTTTTTCCAGACAACTAATTTATATCATGTTTGCATTGTCATATATACTCAGATCATATGTTCAACTTGAATAAAATATTTTTTCATAGTGTTTTTTCTTATATTTATGGATATACTGAGGTTCAAAATTAGTAAGACCTTGTCTTAAGTTGTCGACAGAAGGATGAAGAATTTGATCGTATATTCAACTTAAAGAATCTAGACTTTACCTCTCAAATTAAACGAAGACTGCAACGATATAACGGATTTATTTTAAATAAGTGTTCGGTTCAACCGTCACATCACGAATGCTTACACTTCGCCTAGCCTTAATAATCTCTCGACTCGATACAATTCAATAATCGACTTAGTATTCGACTAATATAAAAACAATAAGAACTACTATTTTATAATTTTCTTCTAATTGTAATCCTCACATCTTGACTAATTAACCTTACAAACTAGATATCTTACAAGATTATTTAATCATTTGGATACATTAATTGACGAGTAAAGTTATTATGAAGATGCAAGTTTGAATTATGTATGCTGTGGGTAGTTTATTTTTTAAACGTGAGTTAAGACAATAATAATTTATGCTTGACTAGCTGTGCCCGTGCGTTGCAATGCAATTTTCTACCTTTCTACCTACCTATACTGCCTTTAGCTTTTTTCTCTCCGTAAAAACCATCCTTGGACTTCAACGAATATTTAAAAAAAGAATTGGTAAAATTAGTCTAGGCCCTGTTGACCCGGTGAGTTATGTGTTTACCAACACATTTTGCGATTTATTTTTGTATTATAGAAGATATGCTACTGTTTTTTTTTTCAAATAGAATAAATAGTCACCCCCAGTATATTACTACTGCTCATTCAGCAAATTGTTTATAAATTCCACAGTCACAGTTGTTCTTAGGGTAGACAAATTAAATCAATGTTTTAATTTGACGACTCTAACGGGCCAATCTGAATAATTCGATTACTCCGCTCTTTCGCCCATAACTGAGTTAACGGCGGTAAGATTTATTAAAAAAATCAAATATTCATCATTGCAAAGTTAGAAATGGAGTTGAAATTCCAATTTTATTTGAGTTTTAAAGTTTACTTATGTTTAATTTAAAAATAAATTGAAGTCAATTTGTTTGCTTGGAATTTTTTGGAAAAAGAGCATCTGTACAAATTAACTATAGTTGAGAGAGTTTACAATGGCTTTTATTTAAGTAAGTGCTTTGATGTTTGGACTATTTAAATATGAGAAAGAAAAATACGAAAAGCAAACAAGATGGTTCTCATCATGTTCATAATAACGAGCAATGTCTTATGTTACTGACTCTATTGTAGTTTATATCCAAAGTGGATTTCGTGATTAACGAATTATTTTTAACGATATTTATTTTATGAAGTCACCTTGCTCGATCTCATACAAGGTGACTTTTTATTCGGTCTGGAGAGCGCAAATTGTGGTAATTTATGACAAGTGTCTAAGTAGGGCCGATTGGCGTAAATATATGCATTTCGTAAATAAAATATGTAAAATGAATAAAAAAGGTTTTTCACAGCTAAGTGGGATTACCAAGTGGAGATTTAATAAAATGAGAGGTTTTGATTTTACTAGAATGGTTACTTAAATCTGCTATTTACATTACAACCGACTTAAAAAAGGAGGAGGTTCTATGTTAGACCATTTTTTTTATAAAGCAACTGTGGATCGATTTTTGTTCGAAGTGGTCCCATATCAATTTTATTTATACATCTTAGGTAGTTTATGAGTTATCATCTATGATTTATATTTCTTACTAGCTATCGCCCGCGGCTTCGCCCGCGTTAAATTTGGGGTAACACAGTTTCCCTTGCGCCTTATTGATTTGTAATAGCAACGCTAAGTTTTCCCTTCTCTTCCCTCTTTCTCCCTCACATCCCACTTTTTTCACCAAAATTCATCCAGATCAGTTCAGCCATTAAAGCGTGAAGAGGTAACAAACAAACAAACAAACTCACTTTCGCTTTTATAATATTAGTAAGAATTCTTTTAGTAACCATGGAAAATTAACATTCGATAAAAAATGTGAGAAATGTTTTTGCAAAAAAAGACTGACTTTCAATAAAAAACTAAAAACTGGAAAATAACTTTTTTTCCAGAAGTCGTTGGCTGAAAGTCAAATAAATTCACCAACTTGCGGCATAAAAGTTATTTTCCTTACTTTTTTTTTCTTAAATGCCTATAACACTGAAAAATTTTCATAACCTAAAAACAACATTTCCTTAAAAAGTAAACCCAGAAATACCCTACAAATCAAACTGACCCAACCCGTCAGTTCCACCAACTTAAAAAAGAGAAAAACTGTTAAATGCGGGTACATTTTAAAAGGCCTGGATGACGTCAAAGTGGTTATAGATAAGCGCAACTGCGCAATCTATCTTCCTCGCAGAGACGTGTGTGATACGGGCACCCACATGATATAATCGAAAATCGCTTACCACAATCCATCTACATATTCTTTCTGACATGACTAAAATTGACTTGAGGCTTTGTTGAAGATTCATCAAGCATAAGCTGATTTTTGTGAGGAAAAATACGTGGTAGTTTAAAGTAAATATCACTTAAAAAAACACAAATCATTTTATGTGGTTCATTGTTCTTCAAAACAACTCTCAAAAAACTGTTCACACTTAATGATAATCGACTAATTTTGAATGACGTGCTTAGTTTATCTGGATTTATATTAAAATAAATAAATAAAAATAAAAAGCCTTTTATTTCCTAAAACAACAGTTTTAAGTTTTAGTAAATAATTATCTATATATTAAAAAAAATATAAGTTATTTAAAGTGTTATGATTAGGAACCCCTCTCGGGTGAAGGCCTCTTCCAAGGATTGCCAGTGTTGGGTGGTGTCTTGTAGTGGTGCAGTCTTGGGCTGTCCGTGTCCACCTATACTTAATATTATAAAGAGGAAAGATTTGTTTGTTTAATGGGTTTTAAAACTGCTGGAAAGATTTTAACCAGTTTTTCACTAATAAGAAGCTACATTATCAGGAAGTAACATCTAATATATAAAATTCTCGTGTCACAATTTTCGTTCTCATACTCCTCCGAAACGGCTGGACCGATTTAAACGAAATTTTGTGTACATATCGGGTTGGTCTAAGAATCGGCTCTATTTTTCATGCCCCTAAGTGAGCAGTGGGTGAAACCACCGGTCACAGCTAGGCTATAAAATTTCACGCTACTACTTACGGGACAGGGCAGCAAATAAAGACGCGAGTAAAACCGCACAAGACAGCTAGTTGATTTATATTTCGAAAATACAAACAGACAGCAATTTTATGTTTAACTTTGTTTTTTTTTATATCCAACAAAAATGTAACATACATATTTGTATAACTACAATGTTTACTCAGTATCCAGCGGTGTGTAACTTGAAAAATGTTTTAAAAATCACAGTACAGCATGTATGTGGAAAAAATATTCCAATCAAAGATATTTGAATATCGCCGACTGGATAGAGGCTCCCAATTATCAGGGGTCCAATTAAATCAATACGTGAATCTGACGATCTGACAGTCGTTGGTAAAAACTACGATTGGATTTTAGTGAGAGACGGCCACGAGGAAATATTGATAGGTACGTCAAGTTGTCCACGATTCGCAAATGTTCAGATTTTAGTCGAGGTAACAAAATCAAAATGGTAACATAATACTGCTATTGTGTAGCCATTTTATTTTCGTCACGTCGACTAAAATCTGAAATCATGAATCAGATTTCATGAATCTAAAATCATGTGGCCATATCTATGGGGTTAAACCGCGCATGTCAAGGATGGTCTAACGATGGGCGTCCTTATATTACACAACGACTTACCTTTGTGCTTCGGAAAGCACGGTAAACCGTTGGTGGGACCAACGGTCTAAGGCTATCATTTGAAAATCCTTGTCAGTCGATATAAGTAGTCAGTGGCCTGAAAGACCAGACCAGTCTCATAAAGAAACTAGCTGGCGAAAAAAAAATAGTAAGTATACCCATATGTTATTAGAGACTATTATCTAGCTCTGTGCCAAATTTCATCAAGATTCATTCAGCCGTTTTTATGTGAAAGAGTAACAAACCTCCATACATCAATACATTCATACATACATACATCCTCACAAAAAATCGTATTTATAATATTAGTAAGATACCGTATCTCCCAGTACTCACTGGGTTATGGTTGTTAAAAAAAAAGTATTTCCAAGCAAAATACTGGTATAATTCCTGCATTCGGTTAGACTGGAATCCGACCCCAATAAAATAGGGAAAAGCTAGGCAAATGCTACCAAACGAAAACAACGCAACTATTAATTAAGGCATTACATGCGCCCATATATAGGGCTTGGGGCAGGTAAAATTATAAAATTATATTGTTTTCAAAATTTAACTACTCATTATTACTATTCTAAGAAATTTAATTTAATTTATTTAATTATATTGAATCCATTTTAGTGCTATTGAATCTGTTGTTTAATGATATTGAATCTATTTTAATGATATTGCATCTGTTTTATGATAAATCTGTTTCTTAATGATAGGGAATCTGTTTTAATGTGTCTGTGTATGTTTAACAATGTTATATTAGTTTTCTATGGGTCTATGCCACCCGAAATAAAGTTTATTCATTCATTCATTAATATGAAAAGGCCTGGCGGCAGTTCAGAGAGTTATTAGAAGAGAAGCAATTACTGCGTCATTTTTGATGAAATGTTGAACTGTGAACAGGTCTTAAACGAGGTCACTAATACGAAACCTGTCATTAGTTGACTTAAAAGCAGTGTACACTGAACTGGTACAGTTTTAAACCTGAGTGGCTTTCTTATACAACCTCCATGATATTTTATATATAAACAATATATTTTGGAGATATATACCATTTGTACACATTGGGAGATATAAATCTGTAAACTACCAGTATAACTTGGCTTCATTTTAAAACAATTTTTCATACAATGAGAGATCCAAATATACTGGTTTTTTTATAGGTTGACAAGACTGCCACTGGAGTTCTTATTCCAAAAAAACAGTTTTTTTTTTTACGAAATATCGTAGTTGATCTCTAACAGCACGTGAGTCAAAAATAACAACTTTACAGAAGAGTCGAAACTTGCAGCATAATTATACCTAAGTAAATAATAAAACACCTATTTCTTTTTTTGTTTGTAATCACTTCAAATTAGCTAAAGATGTTGCTTGTTTCTTAATCTTCGGGCTCTTGTCTCATTCTAAGTGTCGGCGTGACACGTTTTCTTTTTCCACACTCCCCTGTCAGACGTGGGGAGTCCACACTACACTCACTTACCTTTCTCCTTCAAATCGTTTCTCACACAATCTATCCATCTTTTTTTGCTTACCTCTCTCTCTCTCTCTCCATCCATGAATATTCATATTTGTGACTCTTTTTGTCATATTGCTTGTTTAAACAGCGTGAAATTCGAGTCCCTAGAAAATGGTATGTTGAAAAAAGTGGAACGACATGGGAGTTCAGTTTTTGCAGCTTGTGATGATTGTCATTTGATGACTACAGGGTTCATCGCTCCGTGTCGACGGCGCATTGTTGTTCCACGCCCGCCTCAAAGAGATGGCAGCAAAGCAAAAGGGCCTGCCAGGTCACCAAATCCGGGTTGCGGGTTGTGCGGAAGAGATAGGAGATGGGTTATGATAACTGATAAAACTGATAACTGTAAATGATAACTGACAGTAAACTTGCTCCACCCAGGGCCGCGGAAGTTATTTGATGATTCCCCATTCAGAAAAAAAGGGTTCAACGATGTACTTATAAAAAGTATTCATCTACATAAGTAATTTAATAAATAGCTCAAACAAAACCGGCTTCCAAAGTTTATTTTTCAAGTTTTTTTTTTTATTTTAGTTAAAAAAAAAACGATACACTAGGAATTTGTCCTGCATCGTGGGTGCGTTTACAAACATTTATTCACACAGACACAACCAGTCAGACCCGAAAAAGCTAAAGTCCAGTCGCGGAGCAGGAAGAATTTCGTACAATCACCTCTTTATCTACTGCCAGTGGTTACAAACATTTTTGTATTACGTGTGGTTTACAAATATTTGAAGCAAACAAAATAACCAACTTATTAAATACATTATGTACAGTGTAAACTCTTTATAACGAAACTCAAGGGACTGAGTTTTTTTACTTAACAACAACCTAGGAATAGATAACTGTGTCCGAAAACTGAGCTATCACTAACGCATCCCAAGATGGAATGTCATTTGTTCGTTATTTCAAAATTATGTCAAGTAAGGACTTTTTGTCGTCACTCAAGGCCAACAAAAAACCACATGCAAACTCTTGTTTCAGACTGTAAGGTTTGTTCTTACAAACCTAACAGTCACAGGTAAAAGGTTTACAATCCCTGAGAACGGCCGTCATTGCAACTGTACGAGCGAGACGCATTATATTTACGTGGAAATGACAGAGACAGGTAATAACAGGTCAACATTCGAAATTCTTTCTGCTTCGCGTCCGTACTTTATCTGCAGGTCATACAAATATTTGTTCCGTGCGGGAATCGAACCCGCGACACGTGGTGCAGCAGTCGATCTCTCAGCCACTGCGCCAACCGTGTCGTCAAACTCAAAGATCTTTATCCAAAAGTTTCATTTTAGATAAACTTAAATCACGTACCAAAACCTAACTTCAGCCGGATCTGTATCGGATTTTACCCGGAGATCAAAAATGCATGTTTGTATGCAGATAGGCTTTCCGAAAACCTGAACATACCAAGCACATGGTATATATATATGTGTTCCTGTAAAGGATTGAAAATAAAAATCTGCGAATAAAGCGGATAGATACCGCGGCTCGAATTCTGAATAATGCTAGTGGGAAAGTACTATGCACTTTGGGTACAGGACAGAATGTTGGTTTTTTTGTACGAAAAACATCGCGTAGAAAAACTTTTACTTTAAAACACTTTTTTAGGTTAAAAAAATATTTTGAGTGATGAAACAAATAAAAAATATTGTTTGGAGTAAACAAAAGAATTTATTTTCAAGGATATTTTCGAAATACATGCAACATCTAGTCTCTACCATGTTAGTACCTATCGGCTACCAGTCCATTTGGTTGCAGCTTATCTGATTTGTCCCATCCAGTTAGTATTGTAGAGGTTTTAAACCTTTTAACAAACTTTAAAGCGTGCAGGCTTTAAGGTTTGTTAAAAGAATTTTGTTTTGTTGTGACGGTCGAAAACTGAAAATATAAAAAGAAAATATCAGCGAACGTAAAACTTAGCTTTGCTATTACAATAAATAAGGCGCAATAAGGGAAAGGGGAACTGTGTTACCCTGAATTTAACGCGAGCGAAGCGGCGGGCAAAAACTAGTACAAACATAATTGTTAAACACTTATGTGGCAAAAACTTTTAAACCTATATTAACCACATAAATATTACTTACGCGTATTACAAATGACATTTCCATTAAAAAGCCTGTTTAATCCATGCAAACGTTCGGGATACGAAAATTAAATTGGACAGAAAAAGCCGGGTTCAGCCATCATAGATATGATATACGAATACTCTGCTGTCCACCCATGGCTTGAGTAATTGGATTTTTCACTTCAACGTTCGCACTACGTAAAGCTCTAATTTATTATATCTGTCGTATGTGTTTAATAGTGTTTTCAATTGAAGTTTTTTTTACTAACTCCTTACTAATATTATAAAAGCGAAAATGAGTTTGTTTATTACGTCTTCACGCTTACATGGCCAAACCGATTTTGATGAATTTTGGTACAAAGATGGTTACGACCCTGGAGACGGATATAAACATTTTTTTTAAAGTGAGAAAGAGGGAAAGGAAAACTTAGCTTTGCTATTACAATAAATAAGGTGCTTGGGCAAAAACTACAGGTAGCAGGTACCTGCAAATCAGGAAAGGGGAACTGTGCTACACCGAATTAAAAGCGAGCCGCGGGCAAAAGCTATTTATTAATAAAATTATTATAATCATTATCATAAAACGTTAAATCCGTTCTTGTAGTATTATCATGTTTTAAGTCCCATGTATTAAAGGGCAAGCTAGCAAGCTTAATACCATCAGCCAGCTACAAATTCCGAAGCCACTCAGAACTCCAGATGCAAAAACAAAATAATAATTCGGCCGACCTCAATAGCATAGAAAAATTTAGTTAAAATAAAAACCGTTGCCCCACACTAGGAACTTCTCCTGGCCAGAGCCGGAACAACTATCTGTAGGCAGTACAAATATTTGTTCCGTGTGGGACCCGCGACACACAACGTAGTGGTTAATCGCTCAACCACTGCGCCAACCATTTCGTCAAATGATATGAATGAAAAACTAAAATCCTAATGCTATTACATAAGAACGATCGAAATCGAAACCGAAATTAGGCAACGGTCTCAGTTTTTGCCGAAACCGTAACTTCCTTTACAAGGATCATGTTTTGACGGAAAAAAAAGAAAAATAAGTTTTCTTTATTGTTAAGTTTTCTTTATATATTGCACTCGAGATTTTTGATTGTTATTTTAACGTAACACCCCTCATTTAAGAAACAAATGTTAATTGCGCTTTTAAAATAGGTGAGGTATTTCTTTGAGTATGTAGATTCTTCTTTAGATCATAATTCCTGTTTAAAAAAAAAAAACAAACAAAAAAATACTTATTTAAGCTGTTTCTTAATATCAGAATAACATTTGGGTAATAAAAAAAGCACCAATTCTACAAAAAAAAAACTGGCACGTGGGTAGGTAAGAATACTGTAGGTACTTGCCACTTGGATACCTTGGTAATAATTATTAAAATTAATTTTGAAACTCTGAATTCCTATAATTATCAAGTGAATTTAATTAATCAAAATATATTTAGATAGAAGTAAGTATTTTAAACTTGATTCTATTTTAACCTAGGTACCTATTAGTTATATTGAATTATATTTTTATGTTGTATGTGTACTAGTTACTCTTATGCTATATCACGTGATAAAACTTTAAAACTTACAAAAATCAAAATAAATCACACAAAAACTGACAACAAATAAAACAGACTGCAAACACAAGCAAGTCACGACATGATTATCTAGGACGTAGATTCTACGTGGAGGCGGCAAAATATCTTCGTTGTTTGGATGGAATTTACCGCACCAAACATGACTTAGCACAGCGCGAGACATCCCAAACGCTGAGTTGGTTTCGGGTTTAATAAAACCGAAATATGTTTTTAGCCGAAACGAAACCAAAACCGAACATTTGGTAGGATACTAGTACGAACATAATTATATTTCAGAAAGAACGATTACTAATGAGACACCAATTTTCGTTAATGTATTCTTCATCATTTTTATAACGAAAATTTCTGGTGAATAGGTAAACCTACTCATCCTACTAATATTATAAATGCGAATGCTTGTGAGTATCGCTGTTTGTTTTTTACTCTTTCACGTCAAAACGGTTGAAAGGATCGTGATGAAATTTAGCACATAGGTAGATTATAATCTGGAATATCACATAGGATTCTTTTTTCGATATCACGCGGGCGAAGCCGCGGATGCCAGCTAGTCATTATATAATGCTAGTATTCAAAAAGCGATTCTAATAAATCGACAAAATTATAAGTAACACAGCGCCCCCATCCCACGAGCTATGGGATCCGTTCGATTATTTATGTAAAATCTACGTGGCGAACAATAATTTATGATTTTCCGACGTGACAAGAATAATAATATTATAACGGAATAACCCTAATTGTTATGTTATTGGTAATTTGAATGATAAACTGATGAAATTCGCGGTTCAACGGGTGGTAAATTTTGATTAGCGCGATGTGAAATAATATGTTTAACGACAAATAGGTATGTGGGAGAGGTAAAGAGCCGTCAATGTGCGAAAATCTTCATAACAAACTGTTACGCCTAAACTATCAAGCTAACTAGCCGACTAGGAATAAAACAGAAGAGTTTTCAGCTAGTTTCTTCTGTGTGTGTAACAAGAATTGAAGAGCCGATTCTTTGATACTCTTTAGAAAATGAACAGAGTGAATGAACATAACTATATAACGGCAAAAACTTTTCAAATTTTAATATAATAAGGAAACGTAATTTTATCAAGTAATCTAGATTGGAATATCTAACCACTAAACAGAGAGTCAATTACCTGAGAAAGCCCTCCACAATCCGCGACCGTCTGCTTCGTACATTATCGACCTTACAAATCTTTCTTTCATTCAGCATAAAATTAAATGCGCATCAAACGTTAACCAGCTTAACCTCAATCTCCATTTCCTTTGTGAACTCAAGAGGAAATCCATTCACAGATAACTCCCAGTTTTCTAAGATTTTAAACACAGATAGACGAATAAAAAATACATCCCAATTACGGGTGAGAGCGACCCGATAAAGGAGCAAAAAACACGTCCGCTTCGGAGCGCTCATTATGCTAAACCCAGATATGACTTGACTGATGTCAGCTAGCGCCGCAATTTGTCGACTACCCTCCATTTAACGAGACTTAGGATTAAGCAAATTGCTTAATATTGTAGCACTTGTGATCCACGTTTTCATTTCATTTATAGTGAGTGGATTGCATTTGTTTAAAGTTACGTTGCTTTATTTTTCAAGGTTGCCAGTCTAGATTTTTTTTTGTCCTTTTTTGTAAGTTCGTTAGTTGTTCGTACAATCTTTTAAAAATGTATAGTGTTTCCATTTCAGACGCTTACGCTATTATTTTAAGTGGATGAGGTTACAAATTTTATATATATATTTTAATGTGTTTGTATGGCTTGTAGCCAACATCTTCATCATCATCAATTTTTCAGATATCTCATTGATGTTTGTAACATAAACATAAAAATAAGTTAGAAGTGCCTTTCCTAAATACTTCTTTTGAAAACACTAACAACAAAATATATAGTCAGAAACAGGTAATCTCTATAGAAAAAATATTATAAAGAGAAAAAAGTGTTTGTTTGTTCGTATCGAATAGGTTCCAAAACTACTGGACCTGGATATAATGCTATATGGATACTGAACATTATCAGGAAGTAATATAGGCTATACAACATCACGCTACCCACGGGATCGGGGCAGCAACTAAAGAAACAGGTGAAACTGCGCAAGACAAGTAGTGTTATCTATACTAATATTATAAAGCTGACGAGTTTGTTTGTTTGTTTGTTTGTTTGTTTGAACGCGCTAATCTCAGGGACTACTGGTTGGAATTGGAAAATTCTTTTAGTCCAATTCTTGAGGAAGGCTATAGGCTATGTAACATCACGCTACGACCAACAGGTGCTGAGCAGCTTGGGTGAAACCGCGTGGAACAGCTAGTATTAAATAAAGCAGCTGTGCTGGAATAGATTGCTTTAGAAATAAGTATTACCACATTCCAATTAGATTTTTTACCTAATTACTATTCCTGTCTTTTTTGTATTGTGTGTAGGTACATAAATCGTAAAATCCTTACTAATATTATAAAAGCGAAAGTGAGTTTGTTTGTTTATTACATCTTGACGCTTAAATTCCTTAACCGATTTTGATGAATTTTGGTACAGAAATAGTTGAGACCCTGGACATAAGCAATTTTAATAAAATTGAGAAATGAGGGAGAAAAAGGGAAGAAAAGGGATAACTTAGTTTTGCTATTACAGTCAATAAGGCGCAAGGGTAAAAACTACTTTTAGGAGGTACCTGCAAATCAGGAAAAGGAAGCTGTGTTACCCCGAAATTAAGGCGAGTAAAACCGCGGGCAAAAGCTAGTCAACTTTGCAATAGAGTATTTAATCACTAACCACTTTAGAGTGTTACAGAATACTTTAGAATATTTAGTAGACAAATGCATTACATAATTTTCAAGTAACTAACTAACAGTTTACACTAGAATTATGTAAAGACATTGTTACAAGTTCATTGGCTACGTCAGCTACTCTACCATGACGTGTTAAAGCAGAACTTATTCCGCTGAGGGAAAGGGACAGAGCTATACAGGATGTCTAGCACTCAGTGGAATAAGTTCTGCTTTAAGATGTCATAGTAGGCCTACTGAACGCGGTGCATGACTTGTGTGCGCAAAATGAAAAATTCACTTTATTTTACAAACTAAATCTTGTACGCAATTTTATGTTTCTAATTCATCCTTTGTTATAAACGAGTTCATTATTTTCGTAAAATAATACCTCATTAAAATACTGCTTAGTTTAGGTCCATATCAATTTTAATTAATGACAAATAAAAGGCGCCTGTTGTTTTGTGGTTCTTTAGAATTACATTTTAAGGTTCAAAATAAAAATATTTTTTATAGAAAAAGAAGTCTTTCGGTTTACGTAAATGATTTTTAACTCTACTTGAAATAATTGTGCTCACAGCCTTTTTAAGGCAATTTCAAAACGTTTGGTTGAAACTTCCCGTGACCCAAGGGCTGGCTTTTACTTTGGCCAGAGGCTTAGCGTTGCCATACAACATGGCAACGCGGCCAGTCTCTTGGGGACATTGCCAACTGACAGCGTTGAGGATGAATTTTTTGACGCTATTTTTTAATTTATTTATAAGTTTAGTTTAATTTAGTAATTGTTTGTTCATTAAAAGTTTTAGTCACTTGAAATAATCGATGAGTGATTTATCTATAATATGTATGTATTTATAAATTATATAAGTATGTATGTCTGTTTTCTGGTTACCATAACACAGGCTCTGCTTAGCTTGGGATCAGATAGCCGTGTGTGAGTTGTCCCAAGATATTTATTATTATTATTTCACAAGTCAAGGAGTTCATGTTTGTTTTATTTTTATTCAATCAATGCTGTTGTTCATTAGAGTAAACGTATCTATATGGACTCACTACATTAACTTATCATATTTCAGTGCTCTCTAAATTATTTTCTATTAGATTAATGTTCGTTACGGGATTCTGATTTCATTTAGAGAATTAATAGCCTAATGAAAGGGCGAAATGCAGTAATAAAATTATAAAGCTTTTACTAAATGAGATTCTATTCAAGCTTGGCTTGCACTAATTTCGTTAAAAAGCTCTAAATTTTACAACTTCACTGTTATATTGTTGAATAAATGATTATACCGTTTATTAAAAACTGTAGTATTGTTTATTATTGTTTTTTTGTAAAATATAGCAGTTCAATAAAGATGACTGCCTCGTTGGTCTGGTAGTCTCAAGCGTGACTGCTGAGCGTGAGGCCCTGGGTTCGATTCCCGGGACGGGCAAAATGCTGTTAAGATTTCCATCTTTTTCAGTAGCAATAGGGACTGGGTTTGTGCCCAGTTGATGGTAATATGCTCGCCCCCTATCAAATGGCAGTTAACAATAACATTGCATTGGTGGTAGGTTGGCGCAGTGGCTGAGCGATCGACTGCTGCGCTGCGGGTCGCGGGTTCGATCCCCGATCGGAACAAATATTTGTATGACTTACAGGTAATTGTTTCGGGTTCGGCTGTTTGTGTTTGTGAATTTAAATGTTTGTAAAAGTACCCACGATACAGAAGAAATTCCCAGTGTCAAGCAAGGTCTTCTGTAAAAAAAAACTGACGAAATGTGAGTGGTACTATTAGGTAAACCTCTGCCCAAACCTTTAGGGATTACAGGCGTGAAGTTGTACAGTGGCAAGTCGTTCTATGGTTTTGATGCCTGGAAGCCTGATGACCAGGCTTATCATAAAGTAATAGTATTACACAATCGCTAAGTAAAGGTGGACAGACCCGGGGTTGCGGGTTGTTCGTAAGAGATACCGCGGCCCCGGAACGTAAAGGACTATAGAAGAAACATAGGTGGGTTTTAGTCAGTACAAGTCTGACACTCTTCCCCGCTCGCCCAAAGCGGGGGAAGTTATTTGATGATGTCACATCCGCAAAAAAAATTTGGTCCGACAACGAGTTGTCCCATGTTAGGTATTGGCACTGCAAGTATCAAGAACAGTAGGGTAAAAACCCCAATTAGAGGAATATAAATTTATGGTGGCAACACTCAACTTTCCATAACATAGTTTACCAAACCAAACTTTCAGAAAATACCTATATTTTATCGAGCAAAACTAGAATAACACGACTAATAGACTGTTTATTGGTATAAACTCGAAGTTTGCTCAAAGTTTCTCTCATAATTCAGTATTTCTAGTAACTAAACGTGTTGATGATCATTAGTTACAGAATACGTCACAGGAAGAGTGGCTAGGTTCCCCAGGGTTTGTTGGACACCGTGTGTTCTTGAAGCACTATTAATTTTGTTATGCTTTCAGACTAAATAGTTTAAATAAAATTAGTAACTTAGATGGGTGAAAAACGTTGGAGACTAATTTCTTTGATAAGAATAAAATGAGTTATTTCAATTCGTACATTTATTTATTTTTACATACATATAATTACATTTTTAAATATTTCTAAAAATCATAAAAAAAAACATTTAAAAATATAAAAATAGTAGCCCACCGGTATCGGGAACAGGGTCCAAGCTACCGGCGGTCAGGGCTCCAGAGAAAGGAACCTCCTAACAATACGAGCCGTGTCCAGGAGTACCGCTTTCTGTATCAAGCCCTTGATCCAGCTGCCTAACGAGAGCCTCCTCAGGTATTGGTCGAGGCTCTTGGCAATTAAGCCATTGGCAGATACGACTATCGGCACAATGATCGCTGAGTCCACATCCCACATGTCGACAACCTCGCGAGCCAAGTCAATATACTTAATTTGCTTATCTTTCTCGGCTTTCACGAGGTTCTCATCATGCGGGACTGTTATGTCAACAATCATTGCGCGCCGCTCTGATCGATCCACCACCACTATATCAGGCTTGTTAGCAACAATAGTCCTGTCAGTGATGATGGATCGATCCCAGTACAATGTGATATTGCCATGTTCAAGAACTGGGTCGGGCTCATACCTGTAGTACGGCACTTCCGATTCCACAAGATTGTATTTTAGAGCAAGTTGCTGATGGATAATCCTGGCTACAAGGTTGTGTCTATGCAAGTACTCTCCGTTAGCTAGACGAGAACAACCGGAGATAATGTGTCGAATTGATTCACCCGGACGGTGGCATGCCCGACATATGTCAACCGTGCCGTCCTTCACAATAAATCTCCGGTAGTTATTTGTCATCATAACTTCATCCATAATTGCACAGACAAAACCTTCGGTTTCTCCAAAGAGATCCCCGGAACGTAGCCAGGCTACGGACGCTGAATGATCTACATCGGGTCCATGTAGGGCCCGGAAGAAGCGTCCGTGAAGCTCCTTACTCTGCCATACCTCCCTGCGGTCGTTAGTGTCAAGCACTACAGGTTTGCACCAGTTCTCTTTAGCCAAGGAGAGCGGGGTGAGGCCTTTGTCCACTGCAACCACATCCCGATGCATTCCCACGTCGGTTTCTAGGAAATATTCCCTGAGACTGCATATCTCGCGATTGTGGAGAGTCTTGGCGTTTAAAAAACCTCGACCTCCACAACTCCGCGGGATATACAGTCTCATAACCGAAGAACGTGGGTGATGCATACGAAATGCCGTTAACAATGTACGGACCTTCCTATCCAGGGCGTCCAGTTCTGTTTGAGTCCATTTGAGTATGCCGAAAGAGTACATCAAAACTGGCATGACCCAACCGTTGAAAGCACGCACCTTGTTTCCACCTGATAAAAGACTATTAAATACTTTTCTCAGGCGGCCAAAGAAGCGCTCCTTCAACGATTGCTTCATGTCAGCAACATTGATACCCAACGCTTCCGACATACCCAAATACTTGTAGGTTTCGTTTGCTGAGAGGGATCTAAGGTGTATGAAATCCGAGAGTTGGGTTCCCACAGATTCCACAATTTCACCTCGCTTTACATGCATGACCGCACATTTGTCCACACCAAATTCCATACTGATGGCACTACTAAAGGTTTCAGTTACCTTCAGTAGTTCCATCAGTTGCGAATCGTTGGGGGCAAAGAGTTTCAGGTCATCCATGTAAAGGAGGTGAGATATAACCTGACCACCTCTCCTCAATCGATAGCCCAGACCTGAACCCTCCAGCAACGTGCTTAGAGGATTCAAGGCTAAGCAGAACCAAAGTGGACTCAAACTATCGCCCTGGAATATACCTCGCTCTATCCTTATCGGCTCACTATTCCTCTGGATCTGCCGAGATCCTGGATAGCGAAGGACCGTATTCCATTGCCTCATACACGAGTTCAGGAAGGTGCGCAGAGTTGCATCAACTTTATACAATTCTAGCACCCTCATGAGCCATGTATGTGGCACGGAGTCATAGGCCTTCTTATAGTCTATCCAACATGTCGACAGATGCCTTCGGGAACGGCGAGCCTGTTGGCTAATGGCCATATCAATGAGGAGCAGCTCCTTAGTACCACGGGACCCGTTCCTACATCCATTCTGAGAAGCAGACATGATAGAATTGTCATCAATGTGTTTAGAGATTTTAGCCCTCAAAATGGATGTAAGAACTTTATACATTGTAGGAAGACACGTTATTGGTCTATAGTTTTTGGGTTCCGCCGTACTACCCGATTTATGGAGCAGGTGGGTTATTCCAGTTGTCAAGAACTTGGGTAGCGATCCTGACTCTAAGGTAGTCTGGAAAAGGGTCGCCAAACAAGCGTGCGACCTTTGGATCATTTTTAACCAAAAGTTGTGCAGTCCGTCCGGCCCTGGAGATTTCCAATTAGGCAACGGACGGACCGCACAAGCTACATCTTGGGGGCTGATTGTTATTGCCCCCATTTCTGGTATTGGATCGCACGCTTGCTCGACTTCCCGAGTCCATTCACCCTCGGTATGACTGACAGGCACCGACCAAATGCTACGCCAAAACGAGCACATGGCGTCATCATCCGGTAGGTGCGTGTCAGACACACCTTGGTCCGGTCGCTCCCATGCTCTATACACCCACCTTTCATCGCTTTGGAATGTACGATTCAAAGTGTATCGTTCCACCCGCCGCTTATACCTACGAATACGGTTTGCCCATGCATACATTTTCTGCTTCAGGAAGTCGATGCGCTCTGTGATGTGGGACATGTAATCTGAAGGACTAATATCAGTCCCTGCAAATGCCCGCCTCACAAAGCGCATCACTCGAGGTCGACTGTTACCCCCCCTGAAACAGATAAGTTTGCCAATGAGTGTTCTGACCACACCAATACGTCGCTCAATCCTGTACTGCCAGACTGGTACAGCTGGTTTCGGTCGTGTAGCTCTGTCATCAGGAAAGTTTACATGAGCTACACGACACGCCGCTACAGCCGCACAATACAGTATTGAGTGAGCATCAGTGAGGTTTTCGCAGTTGTCAAAATAGTTTGACAACTGCGAATCCAGAACAGCCACCAGCGCCCTATTTTTATTATGCATGGGCAACCGAGGCAAGCGTGGTCTAAGTTCGGGCGATATGTACCGATATTCTCGAATCGCACCCTCCAAAGCACTCCTCATTTCCTCATTGCACTGGGTACTTACATTAGTAGCCATGTCATTACTTACCTCGTCAGCGTGACTAACTAGTTGGTGGGACTGTGGTGAAACCACAGCCTGCGACGAAGAGGCAATGACCTGGCTACTCTGCATTTCGGTTCGCAAGCGATCAAGTACGGTGTCATCCAACATACGATTACGCTGGATTACCCGCACCTGATCCGATAGTCGTTGTGCCGACACGTTGACAGCTGGCTCAAGCACCTGAAACAGAGAGAGCATCCGAACCCGGTACGCAGTCAGGTTGTTTCCCCCCTCTGTAGCCCCATAATATGAGCGCATGACATTTTCGTTAATGGAACTAGTCCATCGCATGCGCTGCACACTTCCACCGGGAGCTGGGACCCTATCAGAGGCCGGTGGGCCTCGAAGTCCTAAGCCGTCCGGCGGCCGGCGTCCTCCCCGTCGACGAGCAGGTGGTGGCGTCGTGGGCGGGGAAAAATACTCGTCGCTCGAGCTCGACGCAACTGCCACGGCCGGTGTCACAGCGCTCACGATGAGGCTGGGTTCCGGCGGCGGCGAGGCGGAGCTGAGCGGCGAGTCCGGAGGTGGAAGGCGTGCAAGTCGGCGAGCCGCTAATCGTGTTATCATTTTACATTGTAATTATCCATTTTTCACATTTTTGAGAGGTGACAATGTCAACTTGCCATTGTCTGTCAGTCATTAAAAATTTTAAAATATAATTCATTTCGGCAGGGTTTCGGAAGTTTCTATTGTTGATGTTTTTAGGTTTTGCTTATTGATTTTGTTTAGGTAATTAATTTATATTTTGTTGAGGCCAAGACCACTATTTTATATATTTTTTCTTCGGAGGAACAAATCACAACGTACGCGACACTTGGGGTTGCCATTTATTTTATATTATTATTTCAATTATTATTAGGCTTTTATGAGACCTTTTTTCTTAAAAGTCGCAGTACCTAGTTTATTGAAACTTCTGTTAATTATAAATAACCAGCTTTTGCCCGCGGCTGCGCTCGCGTTAAATTCGGTATAACACAGTACCTACTACCAGCAGTTTTTGCCTTTGCGCCTTATTGATTTGTAATAGTAACGCTAAATTTTCCCTTTTCTTCCCTCGTTCTCCCTCACATCCCACTTTTTTAATATGAAAAAGCCTATGTCCGTCTCCTGGTTCCCAACTATCTCTGTACCAGAATTCATCAAAATCGGTTTAGCCATTAAAGCGTGAATTGACAAACAAACAAACTCACTTTCGCTTTTATAATATTACTGAGCATTCCATATATTCCTTAGAAGTAAGCTTAAATAGTTAAATTAGACATGTAAATAATAATTTTATTGACGAATAATGTAGACAGAATAAGATATTTATACTAGCTGCGCCCTGCGATTTCACTAGCGTGGTGATATGGTGATGAATATACAATATATTAGGAAAATACAAATGATTTAGTTTTTTATAAGTACTAGTTCCTTGTGATGATATTATTTGCCTTTATTCATCCTTGTAATTAAAACATTTTGCACAATATTTCGTTATAACTCCGCGAAAAAAATCGTTTTATTTTGGCACCCCTACAACAAAACTTAGTTCTGTTAAATAGTTTGGTTTTATTTTGTACAATATTCACACTAAATACCTCACATATTGCTATTAAAATTAAAACACAGTTTTGTATTAAAAGTTGCAAACTGTGAATGAATTCTTCAAAGGTCACTGCTATAAATAACTTGAGCAGGACATTTCAGCATCATCAATTAATAAATATGAAAAGTTTTTCGATCTTAAATTAAATATGATTTTAAATTATATATTTAATTATGAACTCGAATAAATTTACAACATAAGTGGTTCCTCAACAATCATGTTTATCAATTCTCAGAAAAAATATATAAAAATTATTCCTTTTGGAATGGTTTTCGCAAATAAGCTTTAAATTTAACGTTAAATTGATTTAAGCCGATATTAACATACTTTTAGGGTTTCGTCAAAATATGATGTGGATTGTAAAATAAAGTAACAATACATAATGTTTCCATATTTATGCAATTTATGGACAATAATAAAGTAAGTAGAAAGCAAGTACTAGCTGAGCTCCGTGGTTTTACTCGCGTACACCGGGATCAAAGGTCATGTTAATGTGGGGTATAAGCTATTTACATACAAAATTTCATCCAAATTGGCCCAGACGTTTGAGCGTGTAAGAGTAATAATCATACAAACACACAAGCTTTCGCTTTTATTATTTTAGTATGATTATTCAGCAAAAGTTTGCGCTACGACCAACATACTTACTAATATTATAAAAGTGAAAGTGTGTTTGTGTGTTTGTTACATCTGCACGCCTAAATGGTTAAACTGATGTTTATGAATTTTGGTACAAAGATAGTTGGGACACAGGAGACGGACATAGTCTGGCTTAAAAAAATGAGAAAAGGGTGAGAAAGATGGAAGTAAAGGGGTGAAAAATAATATTTTTTTTATCATCACGAGAGTTAAAGTTAGCGTAAGCCCAAAGTTACTATGCCACACCCTACAGTAACTAAATACAGCAAATATATTCGAAGTTTGAAATCTCTCTTTAAAAGTAGCACAAATAAATACAACACTATTCATCTTAACTTCTCAACATGGCTAGTACTTATGTCAGCAATAGACAACAAAATCCTCTGCAACATTTTCTCAACGTTCGTTTACCAGCCAGTACTTTTGACTCAAGAGCCTGTCTCAACCATTATATAATAATAATATAGAACAACTAGTACCAAGTAGAATGGGACGTAAGTGCCACTTCGCACGGTCGTCGGCGTGCGCACGAATACCAATATTCTGAAAGCATGCTCACACATTCCATACATGTTTTGTATGATGCGTTTTATTCAAAAACCGCTTTTTTCCTAAAATTCAGGGCAAAGCTCGCTTGCTCGAAATTTAAGGATATTATGAGTTTACTGGAAAAATATTTTACTTAATTCATGTGCGAGTTTGGATTTTGGTGTAAAATAAATTCAGTTTCTTTATGGTTCTGCTAAAGCTTTTAAAGATTGCTGCTTATGTAAAATTTAATATGGTTTTAGAGTATAGACTTTTTATAGGTTGGTGGTTAAATATTAGAAATCACTCGTTTTTGAGAATTCGCCTTGTAGAACTATAAGCATGCTGCTACGGCGTAGTTCTGTGCTACGGCGTAGCTCTGTGCTACGATCGCGTGCTACAAACAATGGTCTCGGAACTGTTTGAAAGTCTTGCGCAAAATATTAAAACTGATGTATTTGTTTTCAGAGTTTTTGCGGCATATATCTTACAGTACCTTTACAACCACAAACATCATTAGTCTATTTTAATCTACCACGCTAAACAGTTTCTTATAACAGATTTTTTCCGAGAATAAGCAGAAATAGTAATAATATATTATCTTACTTTGACTGTAACGGAATCTATATTTACAGTTAAACATAAGCTTCTTAGTAACCTCACGTAATTTAGAAAATATACTTTTGTTATTGTTTCTCATTAGTAATGGAAACTTTTACTGCCGTTCATATAATTATTGAGGTAAATAATAATTATTGTAACGTGAGATCACGCTTGTTTGTTAAACTAATTCTTATTTCTCTTCTAAAATGCTTATAATATGTTTTGCTTTTTCTTTTTTAATTATGTTTAGTACAGTATAAAAAAGAGATATCTTAATTAATCAACGTATAATACAACAATAGCTTTTTTCTCATTTATAAACTTTGATTAAACCTCATGTAAGGCTGGATTACGTTACTCACTCGAAAAATGTTTTCTCTGAATTTTAGGATATAATTTTAATAAATTATTAGTAAGATAAGTTTAACACAATGTGTATTGTTAAGTATTTTAATTTCCCAAGGATCGACCAAAATATTTGGTTCAACAATATAGTTAATGAGATTTACTTTTGAGTTGAAAGAGAATGTACGTAAAATTGAGTTGAAAATCCAGCTTAACTTGATTCTGAGAATAATAATTTAACTTGTACACATGATTATATTAAACAATATCTCTTTGTTAAAATATTCTTGAATATTTTAAATAAAATAGTTGCTTGTCGTCCTATATAACATTGAGATAACTAATTGTTTTAAATAATACTCATCATTCTTTTCCAATCAATGTTTAATTATTTAAAATTGCTATTGTTCCGTGGATAAATAGTGTGAGTTATGCGTTTATTTTGAAACTAAACATTTTTTTTGTAACAAAAAGCTATTAATAAAATAAATAAAAATCATTCTTCTGCCCTTCCCTTATCGTCCCTAATTGTTCTTTGGTCAGTGAAGGATCTCACAATCTTCTTCAATTTTCCAATTGTCATGGTCATCTCAGCAATCATCTAGCCCTCCCAGCGGGTTCTATGGATTTTCCCTTCCCTAGACATTAGAATTAATACTCAAAGCTTTCATGTCAGCCATTTATCACTTCTTATTTTCTTCCCATTCGAAGCACCTCATAATACCCTTAGTATTTTCATCTTAAACACATGAAATTACTTTTCATTTATGCCTTATATTTATTACTAGCTGTTCCCCACGGTTTCACCCGCGCCGCTCAGCACCTGTTGGTCGTAGCGTGATGTTATATAGCCTATAGCCTTCCTCAAGAAATGGACTATCCAACACTAAAATAATTTTCCAATTCCAACCAGTAGTGAGATTAGCGCGTTCAAACAAACAAACAAACTCTTTAGCTTTATAATATTAGTATAGATAGATCTTAAGCCTCTTCTGCCCCACATCTAGGCAAAGGTCTCTCTCCCCAGATTTCCTTTCACAATTTCATTTCTCGTGACACTTCAATATAGCTATCATGGAACGCATCTTTCTGGATAGCCTCCGCGATGCTGTCCATCTCTTGGCACTCATTATAGGGAGACTTTTATGCAGAGGGAATCGTGAATCCCATTTCAGCTTAGCCGCCTTCTTGCTAACACTCACATTCCCTTTCTAACGCAGTATGGTGTTTCTGTTTTGTCTTTTGGCACCCAGAATGTTGCAATCCATTGCTCTTTGGTGAACTCCAAAGTAAGGCTTTTGCGACTCCATGAATGACCAAGTATAAGCACTGTAACTTGGGATGAGCAAGATGCACATATTGACGAGTTTGCCCTTCAAAGAGATCGGTATATCATCCGTCATTAGCGTCTTTATGGATCAGCCGGAGGTCGTGGGTTCGATTCCCACCCAGGACAAACTTTGTGTGATGAGCATGATTGTTTGTTCTGTGTCTGGGTGTGATTTATTTTATTTTAATATGTATGTATTTATAAATTATATAAGTATGTATATCAGTTGTCTGGTTACCATAACACAAGCTCTGCTTAGCTTGGGATCAGATAGCCGTGTGTGAGTTGTCCCAAGATATTTATTTATTTATTTTATCAGTACTGTAAGAGGTTTTATACCTTAACCAATGCTGGCTGGTTGGCCATGATCAATATCAGGTGGTTTTAAATAAGGAACTAGAAAAAACAGAGACTAGCAATGGAATAAGAAGTGTGAGATGTACCTTTAAAATATAATATAATCTTAAAGTATCATAATATGCCCTTTTATTGTAGTAATCTAGTGTATATACTACAGTACCTTATCGGCAATTGAATCCCCATTTTTGGCAATTTCTGCAAGATACTGACTGTCCCAAATATGTATATTTCGACATATTGTACTTTTTGCCTATTTACGTACCACAAATTTGTCATCCTTACCAACCAGTTAAGTGCTGTCGGTAATAACCTGAGTTCTAGACCCATTGCTAGTCAACTATTATCAACAGTATTAAATTGTAACCTTAATCACGTCACTATAAATAAATCCTCTCTTTGTAAACACATTTAGCCAGTTAACGGTAACAAAAACTATAGCCATATATCACCGGTAGCGAACTTATTATCTCATGACGTCATCGGAACAATGTCGCCGGGGGGTCCCATTATAACTCCCATATCGAATGTGCCTATCCATTTCACCGGTCTACTGTTTTAGTAGGAATCCGTACGTTAAAAAGTTTGTAATAGCCCATTCATTTGTGTAGCAAATAAACAACAATGATTTTGCTGTATTTTGTTCGTGAAAGAGATGAAAGATAGGAAAAACTATCTGATTATATTGTAAGAAAACTTGGTTTACAACCTAAACTATGACTACTTTTGTCGCTGCTATGAGATAGATATACTCCCTGCCGGGGTTGCGGGTTGTTCGAAAGAGGTACCGAGGCCCCGGAACATAAAGGGCAATAGACGGAACATGGGCGAAAAAATAAAATATATACTTACATTATTTTAGAGTGTTACGTATTTATTTGGCTCTGCCTATTGGTAACCATCGCTGCAATTGGTTTTTTTTTTAAATAAAATTTTATAATTTGTTTTACAATATTCTCGTGTCACAATTTGTTTTATACAATTTTATGTGTATATTTAAAGTTCTCTTCTTTAGAAGTTTTTTTATCATCTGAAGAAGAGAACCTTAATTCATTAATTTTTGGCATTATAAATTATAGGTATGAAAAATGGATTCCTGAGCAACGGGTGAAACCGCTGAACATAGCTAGTAATTATATAAAATACTAGCTTTTGCCCGCGGCTTCGCTAGCGTTAAATTCGGTATAACACAGTACCTGCTACCTGCAATATTGATTTGTAATAGCAACGCTAAGATTTCCCTTTTCTTCTCACTTTCTCCTCCTTTTTTCACATGTTTTGGCCTATGTCCGTCTCCTGGTTCCCAACTATCTCTGTACCAAAACTCATCAAAATCGGTTTAGCCATTAAAGCGTGAAGAGGTAACAAACAAACTCACTTTCGCTTTTATAATATTACTAGCTTTCGCCCGCGGCTGCGCCCGCGTTAAATTTGGGGTAACACAGTTCCCCTTGCGCCTTATTGATTTGTAATAGCAACGCTAAGTTTTCCCTTTTCTTCCCTCTTTCTCCCTCACATCCCACTTTTTTCAAAAAAATATTAGCCTATGTCCGTCTCCTGGTTCCCAACTATCTCTGTACCAAAATTCATCAAAATCGGTTCAGCCATTAAAGCGTGAAGAGGTAACAAACAAACAAACAAACAAACTCACTTTCGCTTTTATAATATTAGTAAGGAAAGTGAGGATAAGGATTTACAAACAGTGCCCTCTTAACATTGTCATTGAAGCGTAAAAATAATCACACAGATGTTGGTGTGAGTGGAAATCAACGCCATACATATTTTCCCAATTATGTTGGACTCAGCTTCGACTCTGACTGGATGCAGCTGTATGCCAGTATTTTACACGAAGTAAGTGTCTATCTAGGCAACCTGTAACGATAGATAAAGATCCACAAATGGGAGCCGGGACCACCGGCTAAGCGTGCTGTCTAGGGCACGCAGGAAACTCGGCTGGTCACCTATCAACCACCCAACCTAGGCAAGCATAGCTTAACCTAAAGCCATTATTTTATAGAATAACGTCCAAAAGTTGTTTTACAAAAAAAAAAACTGTCTCTGTTCCGAAAAGACGAGCTACCAATATAATTTAACTTTCACATAAATCTTAAAGATCTAAACTTATATTAAGAAAATTTTCTCCATTTCAGGGTTCAGCGTCGGACTGAAACAAAGTAAAGTAGCTAGATATTATTTTAACATCCCCAGAAGCGATGAAGTAATTGAAGATTCTTGGATACTTTTCTAAAGCTTTAGTAGTTTTCGGTTGCTTACAAAAGTCTATTCAGCTCAAGTTTCCTATTTGTTCTTTTGATTGCTGAGTTTCAACTTAGTCACGAACATTTTGTTATTTAAATTCAAAGGAAGATATTGTTGGTTTAGGTACAAGCAACTGTTTGCTGGAACTTCAGATTATAAATAGTCTACGCTCGAGGCAGTTGCTCAAATCCAGCCTGTCCCTTGCTGTCTTGCCTCAGCGACATCCTATGCCGAGGTTCGTTCCCCACAGGCACACGTGCACTGTTTAGTTATGAAAAGAAGATTTAAAACTGACCTGTGATGAGAACAAATTCCACAATCCATTACAAACATAGTATTTTAGAAGCCATTCAATTACGAACTACTTCTCATGTCAGTTCACAAGAAAATCAGTTTTGATATTTGGTTAGTGAAAAATTATATTGCTCGTGACTGTACATCTAACTTAGTAACACTAGGTACGCAAGTTATCGTTAGGAAACGCTATTTTATATTATATTAATAGCGTTTAACATATAAGGTAATACGAGTTTTATTTGCCTAACATACATATTGTATTTGCATATCCGTTCCATTGTGACCTTGCAAATTCCAAATCTTTTGATTTAAGTTTTCCTTAAGAGACCTTTTGTCACCCTTCAAATTGTTTCATAGAAAATACAAAACTAAACTGTAATTGACCTGAGGACACGGTTGGCGCAGTGGCTGAGTGATCGACTGCTGTGCTGCGTGTCGTGGGTTCGATCGCCGCACGGAACAGATATTTGTATGGCTTGCATATAGTTGTACCGGGTCTAGTTGTTTCTGTGTGTGAGTTTAAATGTTTATAAGCGCACCCACGGTACAGGAGAAATTAATGTAGTGAGGCAAAGTTTTAAAACAAACAAACAGCAGAACAAGATCCAGCATACCTATTTAATCTTTTAACTAAATCTAATTGAATACATAATATAACATTATCTTAGAGCTTTCCAAAAGCACTCAAACTATCTTTTATCTTATGTCGTATTTGTTTTCTGAACATAAATAGTTTTAAGTAAAGCTACTGTGTCCACGACCAATATGTTCCCGTTTCGCGCTTGACAATATTCGTCTTATTATATAATTCTAGAGATAACATAAATTGAAGGCCTAACACGAGCGCACATTGAAAACGTTGCGTAAAAGTAGATTTTTGAATCGATAATCCTGAAGCATTTAGTTAAATATTTGCAACAAACACAATCAGTATCATCAATTGTCATCTGCCTAGCCTTTTCCCAACGATGTTGGGGTTGGCTTCCAGTCAAACAAGATTCAGCTGAATACCAGTATTTTACATGGTGTGACTGCCTATCTAACTTCGACAACCCTGTTGCAACTACCTCATGTGTACAAGAACCCCTTGGTATCGTTTTACCAATTACTGGTTGTCAGACTTTTGGGACTCTCGACTATCTGTTACGAATATCAAAAAACTACAAATGACAGCCGGGACCAACAGCCTATCGTGCTTTGAGGAAACTCAGTATTTAGCGGGTGGTCACTTATCCAAAAATCAACGTAGCCTAATCGCGGCTTAACCTTAAGATCGACCCGAGCTCTGCTATTATTTAGTTATCCATAGTTTTTTTTTCATTTATAACAAGCAAAATAAGTATTTACGTATCGTTTAAACCAAGTGCTCGTGCAAGGACCTTTGGTCTCTTCAGGGAGCTCGATGTCACGCCTTGTGATGTTTTCCATTAGACCGGTGACGTGTTTCTGTAGTGCGTCTTCGTGTATCCCGGAGGTGACGTGGCGTGATTTGAAAGTGGGCCGCGTATGGAAGGATTAGGTATAAGTAGCTAGTGTGTGTAGGGCCCTAGGTTATATAAGTAGTAGTAGAACATCTATGTTCTACAAAAATATTTTCCTAAAAATCCTAAGATTCATCGCATAGGTAGTGGTTTTAAGATGGACTTATACCTCCTAGTTAACATAGTCATGAATTGTAATTATAGAATGAAATATTATGCAAAGTAATTTTGAACTTTTAAATTTTTGTTTCTATTATATTATTTTATTTACTTAGATGTTGATTTTATTATTAGTAATGATATCTCATGTAAGTTACGAGAGTACGCCTAAATGATACTATTGCCGTCTTATTTTTTTTCTTTATCTGTGTAAATTATAATTAGGAATTCTAAATGACAGAGGGGCCTGCCAGGGCCACCGCCTGCTGGAGTTGCGGGTTATTCGAAAGAGGTTCCACTATCCCAGAACATTAAAAGGGCAAAAGAAGTAACATGGGTGGTCAGTAAAAGTTTGACTCTCCTCCCGCTCCACTGAGAGCAGGTGAAGTTATCTGATAAGGACGCCATGGCGACTCTCCAGCCTCTCCTTACAGAAGGGACTTACTGCTACTATTGTGGCGTGCCCTTTTATTTTAGCCTTTACATAGTATTTTACGCCATGTTTTTATCGCTTTAGCACGTCACTTAAATCACAACAAAAACTCGACTCAAAACGTACTTGGCTCTAATAAATTGTATTATTTTTCTTCTATAATGAGACTCTGTGTAGGCACCAAGTGTAACCTCGCCTTAAGATTGGGTGACGAGTAGTTATGGCCATACTTTGTAACACGTAAGAAGCTTAATGTTATTAAGAAAAATGGCAAAAAATACTACAAAACTCACATATTTTCTCCAAAAAAACGTCATTATCTCATGCTTAAGCAAACATATTAATGGGTAGCATCAAAAAGTTTAAAGGCATACTAATGCCAAACAGCCAAACATCAGTGAAGTGAAACTTTCATCTTTGCACATATCAAAAAGAGGAAATAAAATTGTTTGTAAAACCACCGCCTGCCGGGGTTGCGGGATGTTCAAAAGAGATACCGCGGCAACGGAACAAAAAGGGCCAAAGAAGGAACATGGTTGGGTTTTAGTTAGTAAAAGTCTGACACTCCCCCCCGCTCCGTCCAGACCAGAGGAAGTTATTTGATGATTTCCCATCTGCAAAAATGTACCAAATTAATAAAGTATAACTTCTAAAACAAGAAATGGGACGCTATAGACTCCTATGAATAAAAAATCCGTTTTCCAAAACAACTTTTCTTCTACAAAGGAGATGACCACAAAATTTTCACTATTACAAAAAGTTCTTTAATAATATTACGCCTACCCATTCAAAATAAAAAGTATTATCGATATTAATACCATTATCTCTTGCTTTTATCTAGTTTTCTCGGGTCGTCAACGCAACGAAACTATTTTAAACTTAGATTGAGTTAGAAAATGTTGTCTCCGAAGTATTTTGTATGGTTTTTGTGTTTCTTGTCCCACAACGTATTATATGGGCCATATAAAGTTAAGGCAAGTTTGGATAGGCCCAAACTTCGATTTTATGTAAGAGGTCATTCTTGTTTTATGTAAAACCGTTATGTGGAGGATACAATGTCTACGTCAAATATTATGTGTGTGTTTTTATGCTTCTATTTCTTGAAGATATGGGCGATCGTAATGCCTGTGATGATTTAGGATAAATCATAGGTTATAAAACGTTTGAGGGCGAGGGTGGCTCTATTGCTAAACGATTGGCTTTTTAGCTATCTTTGGTTGCCTTTTTTTCTTTTAGGCCAATTATTTGTAAGGAACATAGGTGTAAGTTATTTCAGTTGTCAAAGACCACTCATTCATCATTTAATTTTTATAAATTATTATGGCCATTTCCTGCCCAAACTACGACTAAAGAACAATAGACAAAACACAACTAAAACTCACCATTTAAACTTCCAAACCTTGTCCAATTTAATTTAAAAACAAAATTACTCTCGTACATAGAATCTTCCAAGATTCTAAATACGAAATTCAAATACTAACCAACAACTTAACCAAAAAGTATGTTAGATGTTTATGCAAAGATGTCTTTGGTCTAGATAAAGACGCGAGTGACTGCCACATCGTAAATGTCGTTGGCACGATTCCGAATGCGAGATAGTAATCTTAAATGTTAAGGAGCCACAAAAGGTGGCTTGAAGACTTACGGCCATTTTCGCTAACATTAAGAGGCATCTAAATGTAACGTGTTAAGATTAAACAGTTCTTTATACAGAAAAAAAACAAATCGTCTGTATTGGTATGGACGGATAGGAAGGGATGCAGCATACGTGACTAAAAGAGGGATGAATATAAATGTTGATGGATATAGAGGGATAGATAGTCGGAGAGGACCAGAGGATGATATGGATAGATTGTGTAAGGAATGACATAAAGGAAAAACCGGCCAAGAACGAGTCAACAATATCTATTTTATTTACTACTTAGAAAGGTTATACTGTATCAAACCGTATTCGAACCAGTGATAGTTCGATGCATTTAAGCCTTTAGGGTTGTTCCTAATATTCATCAAAATACCTATTCTGGATACCAACATTTGAGTCTTTGAAGAAAAAGATGTCCGTCATTGCACCACTTTGATTTTGTTTATTTCTTTATAACTCATTGTAAAAATAGTTGTCAAATAGTAGAGTACATAACCCTGTTAGGGAGCAGCAAAATGACTTAAAACATAACGTCCAATGAGAACTTTCACAATGATATTATATTAATTAAACTTATATTTAGCCATAGATATCATAAACAAATATGGTATATTTTAATTTTGCATCAAAAATTTAACACATATATTATTATATTTATACATTCTATTTGAACATTAAAACTTTCATAAATTCTTAGATACAAAGGCAATGACTTTAACCTGGCTTTGAATACTAACAATGTTAGCGCTACCAATCTCTCAAAACCCCACTACAGATTAATAGACATTTGGGAACTATACGCCAATCAAATTCTTAAGATTCACCTACGCTTTTCAAATTTTAAGCAAGTCGTAAATGATGCACGGCACGTTTTCACTGCCATGCGATGCTTTCGAGGTTTTGCAAGTTGTTTGTCATCTTGGAAACCTAAAAAGCTAACCTATTCTATCTAAAGAACACCGTGTTTTGATTTCACTTACTATTCTGCTCAAAAATGGCTGTACCACTCACAAAATTGCATAAAACAGCAACTTTCCAGAACCAGGCAAGATTAAACCATCTTTGCGAACTAACAATTTTCTAGAAGTTACACTTTTAAGACCACAAATATTTAGCGCGGGGGTTCGATCGCTCCCTAGGTACAGTCGGTTTCATGCATAATGCAAAGTTTCAATTGTCTACGACGGTACACTCGCGCTCATGTTTAAAATTCATTCTGTACGCTACCAAACCGAGTTGATGCGCTGAGGGGCCAGTCTTTATCGTTTCTTATGTATTTTATTTAATCTAGGTTTAAGTTGATTTTGGAATTTCATCTAATTATGTTTCTGTTTTAAGTGTACCAATAGATATAATTTTCTTATGAAATGATTATTGAGAGAAAGAAAAAATTATGACAAAACATTGCGTCTTCAGCTTCTCAATTGACAACACGATTGGCGCAGTGGCTGAGCGATCGACTGCTGCGCTGCGTGTCGCGGATTTGATCCCCGCACCGAACAAATATTTGTATGGCCTACATAATTATAGTTGTTCCGGGTCTGGCTGTTTGTGTATGTGAGAGAAATAGTAATGAGAGTTCTATGTTAATTCATTTATTTAATTTCTGCCCGAAACTACCTTAATATTAATTAAATATTTATTCAATATCCCTACTAATATTATAAAAGCGAAAATGAGTTTGTTTGTTACGTCTTTGTTACGTATTTTGATGAATTTGAGAATAAAAAATGAGAAAAGGGGAAGAAAGAGACAAGAAAAGGGGTGAGAAAGATATATTTTTTTCGATCATAACGCGGGTTAAAGTTAGCGTTAGCCCAAAGTAAATATGCCACGCGGACGAAGTCACGGGCGGAAGCAAGTTATTTATAAATCTATAATATTTATTTAATAGTGATTCAATATTTTTTGTATAAATAACCTGCTATTAACAAAACAGATGCAATTTCCTAAAGTGCCTCAAAAGAGTGTCTAACGAAAAAAAATCATAAAAACGCAGCACACTTCGAAGCGAGCGAGTTCAAAAGCTATTTGTTTCATGGCTTTAACCGAAGTTTTGAGGGTTTCGCAAATAAACCGGGCAGTGCGCACCCTCGCCAGTGGAAACAAACTTGGATTATTAAATGGGAAGATAGGAGTGGAGAACGTTTAAAAGATATTGTTTTATTTTAATAGTGGCTTCTGTTTGGCGTGGATAAAAATGTGGTTGAAGCTGTTAAAGTGTTTTTTATGGAAGAAAAGATTTGCGTTATAGTTTGCTTCTTTTGTTTGAGCTTAACCAGGAATTTGGTTTGTGTGCAACTGGATTTTGATTCAGTAAACATATTTTTTTGTTATTGTTTTTTTACAAAAACGTTGCCCCACACTAGGAATTTCTCCTGTATCGTAGGTGCGTTTACAAACATTTAAACTCACATACACAAACAGCCAGACCCGGAACAACTATCCGTATCGAACCCGCGACACGCAGCGCAGCAGTCGATTGCTCAACCACTGCGTCAACCGTGTCGTCTATATTGAAATAAAACGTGCACAGCCAAGAAATGAGAATGCCAATCCTAAGATTTTTTAATTTCACATTAATTAGATGATTCCTAAAGAAAATGAATGAAAATGATTTAAATGCGACCGTGGACTAATAAAATAGAGCAAGAATTACGTCACGTTATTTTAAGAATTCCATTTAAATTCAAGTATGGGAACTGTTTTAGCTTCGCGGTTTTCCGGAAACGACGTTGTTTATGTTGCCTACCAATAACAGGCTAAGAGGTTTTAAAAATGGATAATCAGGTACTCACAGGATGCTGGGAACCAGTAGATCACCACTAATGTCACTGGCAATTACAATACGATTACGTTTATTAATTCAAAAATAATAAGAATACAATAACAATACTCTGTTCCTTTGTGGTAGGAAATCATCAAATAACTTCCCCCGATGGAGCGGGGGGAGTGTCAGACTTGTACTGACTAAAACGCACGCATGTTCCTTCTATTGCCCTTTACGTTCCGGGGCCGCGGTATCTCTTTCGAACAACCCGCAACCCCGGCAGACACGCAACCTCGGTAGATACTCTGTCCCTTAAAATAGGATTCCCTGTGCTATAAGTGACAGTTGGAATCGTAATTGTATGTGTATGCTGTCGATTCGAACTCCCGTTGCTTCATTTAGCCGTCAGGTGGCGGGAGCGATGCGGTGGTCGCACTCAGCGATGACGCTAGTCCCAAAATGGCGGTGTATTTAAAATTGCATAAAATTATTGGAAACTGTTTGTTTGCAAATATTCAACTTTGGCGAATAAAATCAGTTTAATTTCCTATTCCACTTAACGCAACTACTGTTAAAAGTGTGTGGAAAAATTCATTTATTAATTGAACCGTATATTTGACTAACTTTTACCAATTCCTGGAATCCAATTTACAATTACGTAAAACGGTTTTATGACTCTCAATAGTTTTAAACTAATTGTTCTTCTCTTTGCCACAGGGTCTCAATAATGAAGTACTATGTGTAGCTCAATATGATCGGTCAATATCACAGTATAAAGTTATACAGACGAAAGTTTGTTTGTGTGTTTGTTACACGTGTCGACAACGCATTTGTGTTCCACGACCGCCTCAAAGAGATGTCAATAAAGCAGAATGGCCTGCCAGAGTCACTGCCTGCTGGGGTTGCGAGTTGTTCGAAAGAGATACTACGGCCCCGGACCATAAAAGGCAAAAGAAGGAACATGGGTAGGTTTTAGTCAGTACAAGATTGATACTCCCTCTGAAGTTATTTGGTGATTACCCATCTGCAAAAAAAAGATGATGTCTTCATAGTATAGTCCCAATTTGACCTATGAGGTCAAGCTATATTGAAATAAAAAAATAAACTGATAGATTTCGCGCCATTACCTTTACCATTGTTGAAATATCCATTCATATATTTCATCAACTTCATCTCTTCTTCAAATCACTATTAGGTGGTATTTAATCCTTAACTACAGTGTCTGTTACTCTGATGTAACGTCTGGCGGTAAGCCGCAGACATCGTAGTTAGCACTAATAATATATTATATACAGGGTGTATTTCAATAGTTTTATTAATTACTAGATGGCGCCCGTTGCTTCGCCCGCGTTATATCAAAAAAAATATCCTATGTGTTATTCCAGACTATAATCTACCTCTGTGCCAAATTTCATCAAGATCCATTCAGCCGTTTTGACGTGAAAGAGTAGCAAACATCCCTACATCCTAACAAACATTCGCATCTATAATATTAGTAGGATTCGCTGATAAAAGCAGAGTTCACAAGTTCATTGGCGTCAATAGTGATTTTGTTTGCAGTTTGTTTGATTACTGTTGTTTGCAATTTTTCGTACTTTTATCAAAAATTTGCCTTTAGTTTACCGTATATAAATACTTTACAGAAATTGATCCTAATTAGCAAAACTGTCGTACATGTTTATTTTTCAAAATTAACAGATACAATTTTTGGCAACAAACCCAATGATGCAGTATTAGTAAAATAGACTATACTCTTTTGAGTAGTTTTCACTGTTCCTCATAGTTTCGGATTTGACTATCCACATTCACCCTGTACATACTTATAGACAGGGACGTGACAAGTAACACTAATGTAAGAAGATATACAGAACGCTAAAATATATGAAATGTTTTGCATTTGAATAGTTTGTGGTGAAATGAGCTCTGTGGCAATGAGAGACTGGGAGGTATTTTACCCCCGAGAGATTATTATTGATAGACACTTATAAGGTCAATGCAGTGGAAAACAATTTTGGACATAAATTTCAAGACTGTACTAAAGATGACCATCATTTTCCTGCCCTTGTCCCATTCTATTTGGGGTCGGTTTTGAGGTGGTTTCTTCTTCCCCTATCAGATGTCACGGCATCATTTACTCCTTTCTCCTCATATCGTTCCTTACACAATCCATCCATCTTTTCTTTGGCCTGCTTGCGGTAATCTTTAGTACTCCTGTACTAAAGATTACCGCAAGCACAAAATTTGCGTTAACTTCAGCTTATTTATATTATACTAGCTTTTGCCCGCGGCTTCGCTCGCTTTAAATTCGGTAGCGCCTTAATGATTTGTAATAGCAACGCTAAGATTTCCCGTTTCTTCCCTCTTTCTCCCTCATATCCCACTCTTTAAAAAAAAAATAGCCTATGTCCGCCTCCTAGTTCCCAACTATCTCTGTGCCGAAATTTATCAAAATCGGCTAGCTATTATAGCGTGAAGAGGTAACAAACAAACAAATAAACAAACAAACAAACTCACTTTCGCTTTTATAATATTAGTAAGGATTTATGTCACAGACGCAGTTAATATTGTGAATTGTCACCTTGTGACCAATTTACGAGTGAATAGTAACGTTATTCATATTGTTCACGTGATAAGGTCGGGGTTTGCTTGTTTGGATTAATGAAACGACGTGCGGTTTGGACAATGATCTATTGGACACTACTTTTGAACGAACGTACTAACATGAAAACATGAGTGTGTATATAGCTATATGCGACAGTTTTAAACCGAACACACATTATGATTCTGATAAGTGGCTATTTTAGACACCCTGATTTGAAGCAATGAGGCGGCCTGGGGTAGAGATGGGGCCTAGGGTAGATTTAATCCTTACTAATATTATAAAAGCGAAAGTGAGTTTGTTTGTTTGTTACTTCTTCACGCTTTAATGGCTTAACTGATTTTGATGAATTTTGGTACAGAGATAGTGGGAAACCAGGAGACGGACATAGGCTAACTTTTAAAAAAAAAGAGTGGGATATGAGGGAGAAAGAGGGAAGAAACGGGAAAACTTAGCGTTGCTATTACAAATCAATAAGGCGCTACCGAATTTAACGCGAGCGAAGCCGGGGGCAAAAGCTAGTTAACATTAAATTTGAAACAGTAAATAGTAATAGATTAATAGTAATATCGCTTGGATTTACCGATAAAAGGCATTTACTTGTACTCTACAAACATATCCTTAAACGAATATGTCAAACCTATTTCTATGTTCGCTAAGTAAGCCGGGTCCCGCTTCGTTGCGATCCATTACTCCACGCACTTAGTATTCGACAATACAACGACACATTCAGAGGTGTTGATAACACGGTACATTTGATGTGTTGAAAGTAATGGAAGACTTTCGGGACAAACGTGTCGAAACGCGGCGTATTAAGTTACCGTTAACGTTTGACGCTACACTAAAGTTTTTCATATAAAAATCTATAGATCCTTATTTTTCTAAGTTTTGGTTACGTCCAAATGTGTTTTTTACGAAAATCCTTACTTAATAAATTAAGCGAGTTTGTTTATTTGTCACGTCTTCACGCCTAAATGGTTAAACTAATTTTAATGATTTTGGTACTGAGATAGGTAGTTGGGACCCTGGAAACGGACATAGGCTTAAAGTGAGAAATGAGGGAGAAAGAGTGAAGAAAAGGTGAGAGAAATATATTTTTCTCTCTCTCTCATTCGTTACTTAATAAGTAAAAACAAAGTACGAATTGCAATTAATATAATTAACGATATTGTGTGGTAAATTTAGTAACTTTAAGCCACGAACGAGTTTTATCTCTCACTACAATGTAACACGTGATAAAGCTCCCATTGATCAAACACACTTGCCATGCCCGATAAGCCGCCAAAACACCCTTTAAAAACATTCACCCCGAAGTTATATCACCATTTTACTACCACTACACTGAAATATCAGCTCCATACCAATGAAAACGGTTTTTTTTTTCGTTGAGAATACACCATAAAATCGCCTTAGGGACCGTTTTGCTCATGTCCGTAAATGTGTTAAGCCACTTCCACAAATTGATACGCCTATTTTGACCCTTAAACCATTGTAATAAGACCTGTAACTGGGCGTATGAAGTACAAAACTTATACAGTTGAACACGAAGTAGTAAATCAATATAGTGACGTTTTATGAAAAATGCCTGGATCTTATTTTATAGTTGCTATATTAATCCTTATTTTTATATTGATTAATCCTAACCATATACGAGTATATAATATTAATTTTAGTTTGTTTGTTTGTTACGTCTTCACGCCTTATGGCAAAACCGTATTTTTATGAATTTTAGTACAGATATAGTTGGGAACCTGGAGACCGACATAGGCTACGTTCAGACCCACCCACCTTTCCTAAAATAGAGGATGGAAGTTTGTGTGGACTATTCCACAATTTTCAAGGTAAGAAGCTAAAAATTGGTATGTGGACTATTTGTCACTAACTAAAACATTTTTCATATTTTTTTTTAAATTTTACCCCCAACCCTTTAAAAGAGGGGATGAAATTATGTATTGGACTTTTCGCAGTTTTCAAGGTAGGACGCTAAAAATCGGTACACACACTCTTTGTTACCAACGAAAAACACCTGCAAATCAGGAAAAGGGAACTGTGTTATCCCAAATTTAACGCGAGCGAAGTCCCAGTCAAAAGCTAGTTATTCAATAAATAAAGTTCGGAATTTGTTAAGGTCTTGATAATCGTTAATTCTTATTTTGAAAATTTGTCTGTTAGTGGACTAACATAACACCACGTACGTATCCCCGACGGATTTGGTAAATGTGTTACTTATAGTACCTCTATTTTTTGCCAGTTACATTTACGACTTCATGTCATAGTTGGGGAACCCATTGCTGTCAACCAGACACGTAAACAGACTTTGTAACTGCTACTTAAAAATTAAAAAAAGACCTAAAAACAATTTACCTGTCACGCCATCGTAGGTCCAGTTGAACTGAGCCTATTGGGCGCAGCCGTGAGATACAATAACTCATCTTCTTTTTTATTTAGTTTTAAGTTATAATTATTCATTTAATAAATAATTAAATATAGTTAATTTTATGTTTTCTTTCTTTGTCTGATGTTGTGTGCATTTGTGGCATGTGCCAACTAAACGTATTTTATTTCTTCTTTTGCCTAACCCAACAATCAAACCCAGGACCTTATGCTCAGCAGTCATGATTGCAACACTTAGATCAACAAGGCGGTTCACTTAACAATATCTATTGAGGCATTTCAAATTAGAGCATCTCTATTTAGAATACTCAATAGAGATGCTCTAATTTCATAAGCATAGTGTATTTTATAGAACGATATACAACATTATTTCTAAGACATGCTTAAAAACTGAAAAGTGTGTCTTATTCCTTTTTGGAAAAAAAACGAATATACTGACTAACTAGCTTGTATTGTTCTACAGTAAGGCAAAGCCGTTCCTCTCTCCCACAGAATTCTGACTTTCAAAAAATCAAAATCAAAATATTTATATTTCACATAGGCCTACATGGGCACTTATAAAACGTCGAGAAAAGATGCACGGTTCGGGGTGGTCGTTTCCTATGGAGAAGAACCGGCAAGAAACTCCATGGTTACTCTTTGCCGCCAGCTCCTTTTTGTCCTGTTTTGTCCTCTCTCTACCAGAATCCAAATGATATTATGAGTTATTCAGGCTGTAAACTGTCTCTGTGCCAAATTTCATCCAAACCTGTTCAGTAGTTTTTGCGTAAAACAGTAATAAACATCTATAAATCCTATTATTAACACTTAAACTAACATTTGAAAATCGAGTTATGAGTGACGACGGTGTTAGTGGTACCGAACGCAAAAAACGTTTAAGAAAGAGGGTAGATCGTTTTTTTCTGCTAATAAACACCCACCCTCAATTACTTTTCAGTTCATTCGTGATCATGGCGTTAGCAACATCGCTGAAATATTATAAACTCGAAATAAATGAAAATACATAGTAAATATCCTGTTTTTAGTGTTAATAATAATGTTAGTGACTATGTTAGTTTCAAGACTATAAAAATAACAACACAATCTTTTATAGTAAAGATTGTGTTGTTATTTTTATAGTCTTGAAGTATGTGACGATGTGTAAATGAACTTACCCATATAAGTCTTGAAACTAACATAGTCACTAACATTATTATTAACACTAAAAACAGGATATTTACTATGTATTTTCATTTATTTCGAGTTTATAATATTTCAGCGATGTTGCTAATAAAATTCTCGTGTCACAGTTTTCGTTCCCACACTTCTCCGAAACGACTGGACCGATTTAAACGAAATTTTGTGTACATATCGGGTAGGTCTGAGAATCGGCCAACATTTATTTTTCATACCCCTAAGTGGGCAGCGGGTGAAACCGCTGGGCACAGCTAGTAATATTATAAACGTAAAAGTGAGTTTGTTTGTTACCTCTTCACGCTTTAATGGCTAAACCCATTTTGATGAATTTTGGTACAGAGATAGTTGGGAACCAGGAGACGGACATAGGCAATTTTTTTTAATAAAGTGGTATGTAAGGGAGAAAGAGGGAAGAAAAGGGAAAACTTAGCGTTGATATTACAAATCAATAAGGCGCAAGGGGAATTGTGTTACCCCGAATTTAACGCAAGCAAAGCCTCGAGCAAAAGCTAGTTAATAATAATTTTTACTTAATAAAAGGCCGCTTATCGCTTAGGAAAATCTCACAGAGATATTTCTCTATTTAATAAATTCTCGTCTAAAGATCTCGGTTTCCGTATTATTTCGATTCAGTCTCAAGTACTGCTGGTAATCCTCATAAAAACTACAAGTACTGATGTTGGAAGCTGTAAAGCCGTTTAAAAAAAGGTGAAACCGACCGTTGTATTCATGAGCTGTTTTATATTTCCGTTTCATTTCGTTTCTTTATAGCCGAGTGTTTCTGAATCGACTGGCTATCTTTTTGTGGTCTTTGACGAAGATATTGAGCGAGCTGGGAGAGGCTCAAAAACACAGGTATATCACCTAGTAGAAGAGTCAAGGCCTTTGCAAAACTATAATCAATATCTTGTGTGCTAAACACGATTGTTCTTGTATAAATATTTAAATTGAGGTTGTTTGTGTCTGTTCGTTTAAAATACACTATAGGTTTTCAAAAGGTCTTAAACATTTGATAAAGAAATTTTGAAGTTTAAAAAAAGAAGAAGAGACTTATTGTTTAACATTTAACTAGTTTCCGCCCACGACTTTGTCCGCGTAGTTACTTTGGGCTAACTTTAACCCGCGTGATGACCGAAAAAAAATCTTTCCCTTTTTCTTCCCTCTTTCTATACCTTTTTTAACCTATGTCCGTCTCCAGGGTCCCAACCGTCTTCACGCCTAAATGGCCAAATCGATTTTGATGAATTTGATACAGAGATAGTTGGGACACTGGAAACGGAGATAGGCTATTTAAAAAAAAAGTGTGATAAGGAGCAGAAAAAAGGAAGAAAAGGCAAGAGAAAGATAACTTTTATCGATCATCACGCGGGTTAAAGTTAACGTTAGCCAAAGTAACTATGCCATGTGGACAAAGTCGCGGGCGGAAGCTATAAATTTAATTTTAAATTTTCAGCCTCAAAAATGTGTGAGAAAAACTATTTCCAACGACTTGCCTCACTGCTTCAAATGCACTACACACTCTTTTACTACATGTATGTAAATTTTAAGCCATACAGGAATAGACAGACAACTCGATATTCTGTTGAATAGCAATTTTTGCGGTAATAACAATCGGGTAACATAAGTTGGACGCGGCCCGACCCTTTTCATATCTTTATTGATATATCTGTCATATTGTAAAGCTATGAAGATATTGTATATGTGATTAGGATGTTTCGGAAATGATGTGAGTGCGATGTTTCATTGGCTTACTTAATAATGTTTTTATATTGTTTTATTGATAAGTGTAGGAATGCTTACGGTGGCCATGGTTAATATGTACATTATTATAATTTAACTAGCTTTTGCCCGCGGCTTGGCTTGCGTAAAATTCGGGGAAACACAACTCCCCTGACCTGATTTGCAGGTACCTGCTACCTGTAGTTTTTGCCCTTGCTCCTTATTGATTGTAAAAGTAGTAGTTAAGTTTTTCCTTTTCTTCCGTCTTTCTCCCTCATAACCCACTTTGAAAAAAAAATTGCTTTTATCCGTCACTAGGGTCCCAACTATCTCTGTACCAAAATTCATCAAAATCGCTTCAGCCATAAAGGCGTGACGACGTAACTAACAAAAAAACTCACTTTCGCATTTATAACATTAGTAAGAATTGTTTAAAGCTTTACCCACTTGATTTTTGTTTGCCATTGATTATGTTATTCAATTTATGATAATTATACAATTTTAATTAATTCTTTTTTTTTGCAATTCTCATTTTCATGTAATTTTGTTTAATATAAACACTTGAAAAACGTTAGTGCTGTGCACACCTGTAAGTGACAAATGTACTCAAGATTCTAAGAATGATTCTGACCTGCAGATAGTTGTTTCGGGTCTGGCTGCTGGGTAACTAAGGACAGTACCAAACAATGCTCTAACAAAAAACAAACCTAAATAAAAAAGTAATAACGAACTAGGTCATACATGTATTTAGGTCACAATTAGTTTACCAATTGGGTAGTTGACACCATTAACCAATAATTTAAAAACACAATTTTTCTGAAAGAACACCTTATTCTAGACCTGACCTGAACTTTAAATATCGATTTTTAGTTTCTTTTAAATCAATAAATAGTTGCATCATTGACTTGACAACTTAGTGACGTCATCAGTTGCGAGTCTCATACAAAATCTAAGGGGTAAGCGCGTTTTGACAGCTCATAAAAAGTTTATCAATTGATTGGTGGTGTCAACTACCCTATTGCAATTGAGGTAGAAAAAAAAATAGAAAAATATCCTTGAACCAAAAAATCGGAGACGTGCGTCATCTCTTAACCCCAACTCTGTTCGCGTCGTTAATTACGACCCACTTTATATTAAAGAGAAGACTGTATGCTAGCCGTTGTAACGTTGGCTTTTTTTTTGATAGGGTATACTTCCCAGGTGGTCCCATATCAATTTTATTTATATTGCTTAGGTAGTTTATGAGTCATCGTCTAACAATGGAAAATGAATACTCGATAAAAATATGTGTACATCATTATACCATAACAAAAAATGCTGAAATAAAATACGTGTGGCACTCGGGGACTGCCGCGGTAAAGCTATTGCATAGCATTTTTTTTATCAACTTATGCAATAAATAAAACAATCTGAATAAATTATTTAAAAAGTACTTCCAATGTAAAGAAGTCGCAAAAAGAAACATTAAATTTTTTTATCAACTTAAACAATAAATAAAAAAATAAAAACTAAATATAATATTTAAAAAGTACTTCCAGTGAAAAGAAGTCGCAAAAAGAAAAACAAGACCTTGGATTTGATCCAGCGTAATGTCAATTGACTATCCGATTCTCTACCAAACACGCTATTAAAACATTAGAATCGGGACTGAAATAATTGACCGTATTGTGTAAACGACGTTAGACAATGCACGGCCTTCAAGCCGGTTTTCTCGTTACGGAATTTCTGGATTCGGTCCCTGCGCTCAAGGCCCGCGATAAAATCTATGCAATAGCTTAAAAAGTCGGTAGCAAAAAAGTCAATGAGACCAACAAAAGTCACCGACTTCCGGAAGTAAAGTTATTTTCCACTTTTTTTTTTGGAAGTCGGTTTCATTTTTTATGAAAGTACTTTTATAATAATAATAATAATAATTTCATTTATTTCAGGAAATTTTCCCATACAAATTTGAGTGGCAATTTATACATTCCATTACACATACATAATATTACAAATGTCATTTTAAAAATTTTGCTTTTAAATAGGTATAAATGTAAGTTAAATAAAATAAAATTATTGATATAAGCAACAACATTAACATTGAATAAATCATTACATTATGAATACATTAATAACATTTCACTGTTCAAAATTGCATTAAAATATTAGATTAAAAGTTGGAGTTGAGTCAAAAATAGAACACATTACATTAAATTAAATTACATTACATTAAAATTAAAATAAATAAATTACATTAAATTAGAATAAATTATATTTTGTCACTACATGAAGCATGCAACAATTGTTAATGTAGTGACAGTCGAACCTCTCAGCCATCATCCTCAAGATGGTGTTGGAGCTGGCGCGAACCCTGCGCACCAGGGATGTGCACCGTTTGCGCATCGTCGCGTAGAAGCAGTCAATGCGTGACTCGGCGAACATCCCCGATGCACTGCAGTACCGAGGCAGCCCCAACAACACCCTGTAGGCATTGTTGTATTGGATTCGTAGGGCGCTGTACTGTTTTTGAGTATAGTTAGCCCACAGGGCGCTCGTATAAAAGCACGTGCAATACGCTCTGAAAAGAGTGTTTTTGACCTCCTGCGAGCATCGAGCAAACCTGCGAGCTATCATGTTCGCTCTCACAGACAACGCCCTACGTTCCCGCTCTATGTCCATATCGTCCTTCAGGTCACAGGTCACCAGGTGCCCAAGGTATTTGAAAGTGTCAACCCTTTTTAGCGGTACACTATTTAATTTGATGTTGGGAATACTGTCTGGACACCTACCTCTGGCTCGAAAAACCATACACTCACTTTTCCTGGTGTTATAGAGCAGGCCATGACTGAGAGCATAATCCTCACAAATGCCGAGCAGCTTAGACAGACCACAGACCGAGGCGCTCAGCAGCACCATGTCGTCCGCATAGCTAATATTGTTTACACAAACTCCACCAACATGACACCCGACATGCGTGCTGCTAAGCCTCTCGATGAGTGCGTTTACATAAAGGTTGAAGAGCGTTGGCGAGGTCAACCCCCCTTGCCTCACTCCGCACTCCAACCTGTATGGTTCAGACAGCCTACCCGACCATCGAACTACGTTGACCTGGTACCCATACCAGTACTTCAGAATACGAATGCATTCACTTGGTAGGGATGTGTTGCTCAGTTTGTCCCATAGAATGTCATAGGAAACCAGGTCAAACGCTTTCGAAAGATCGAGGAAGCAAGCATATACTGGAGTTTTGCGATCAGTATAGTACTTGACAGTCTGCTTCAAACACAGAATAGCTGTCTCAGTGGAGAGTCCTGATTTGAAACCGAATTGATTGTCATGTATCTCGAGACAGTCACTCATAAGTGAGTTAAGCAGACTGTCAAGAACCTTAGACAGCACCGTAGCCAAAGAGATGGGTCTATAGTTGTTGGCATCGCTTATATCACCAGTTTTACTTTTTACTATCGGTACCACCACGGTCCGCATCATAGCTGAAGGTAAGTATGAATGTCCTAGACATAGAGAGTAAAACATAGCTAGAACCCTTGGTAGGTGGACACCAGCATACTTAAGATGCTCGATACTCAGGTCATCGTGGCCAGGAGACTTACCTCGCGACATGGTCACAATAACCTTTCTAACGTCTTTGGCCTTAAACCTTACACTAAGCTCCTGCCCCCGAGTCACACCATCAAGTCCTGACCGTGATGGTCCCAATGGTGAACTTACTGAGAAATGGCTTTTGAACATGTCAGCTATGTTTTTTGGATCAGTAATGCCACCAACGCTCACAGGCAGACTCGGCCTACTGTTTACTTTATTAGTAGACTTCCAAAAACTACGAAAGTCATGTTTGGTGTGATGCGATGCCAGAATGTCCATTTTAAGTTGGTCACTGTTATTTTGACACCACTTTAACCGGCTTTTAAACAATTTGCGGCTTTCTTGCATCTCACTCCAAACACGACCCGACTTCGGTCTGCCATACCATGTCCATAACTGAAACTTAGACCTGGCCTCCCGGTGAGCACCACTGACATATCTGTTCCAACCTACTACTGGTTTCTTCTTGCGTGCCCTAATAGTAAAACTGTCATTTGCTGCTCGGCCTAGAATGTCTACAATTTCGTCATACATTTTGTCAATAAAAACCTTATGATCCACATCATCGCAAGAAAAATCACAACAGACACTTAATTCTCTAGGAAAATCTATTAATTTTAATCGTTCATTACATAATTTAGTATACAATTCGATTCCTTCAGCGGTTCTGTCACCCCAACGTATTTTATTACACGATTCACTATTATTACATGGTATTTTAGGTTTAATACTATTCAAATTACAGCATATAACCAAAGGAAAGTGATCCGACCACATGACGTCATACTTAATTTCCACATTAACCGTAGTTTGCAAAGCGGACTCTGTAGCTAGACAGTGGTCTAACCAACGCCTAGACCCGTTCGCATCACTTATAAAGGTATACGTGTCCGATGAGAGGCCCAGTAATTCAACATCAGCACATATCCACTCAGCTTCCGCACAAAAGTCTATCATCTCATTAAAAAATAATTGGCCCGGATGAGCGTTAAAGTCTCCGAGTAAATAAACCGTCTCAATGTGTTCATTATTAATAATAGCACTCACCAAACCGAGACAATCCGTGAATTCCGGTAGATTCATGACACAATCAGTAGGCATATAAATGCTAAACACTAAAAATGACTTTTGCCCTAACTCCACTTTAATAGCACAGACACGAGCATTGTCACTTTGCACTATAGTCACATTCTGAAAGACGCTCTTCTTCCACAATATCGCCACACCACCGTAAGGCCGGCCTACGAGCATGCCCGCCGTAGTATCCACAGCTGATGTCCCAGTATAGCCATAATCAGAATCAATGTCGCTTAGAAAATGTATATCACTCGGTAGTAGCCATGTTTCTTGCAAAGCTATTATATCAGAGGTATGACATAATTGCCTGACATAGTCTACCGATCGCTTGACACTTTTACAATTGAAGCTAACCAATGTGTACAGGTTGTCTTTATCCATCCACTACGTTAACAGACCGGGCACGACGCGGCGACGCCTCGACGTTCATTAGGGTTCGCTTGAAATTTACAAATCGCCTGAATATGATTCCTTCAGGCCATAAACCGCTATCTAAGAATAATGACGATTTGCTTTCCGATACAAAGAATTTATAGGCATTGTATTCTCTTTCGTACTTAAAAGATATTTTCTCTAACAGAATCATTTCTTTGGTTTTATTGTAAACGTATTCTGTAATATCTTTGTCAGTGGTATCTTTATGTATTTTCGTAATGAAAATAGGTATCTTTTTATCCGCCGCTTTAAACTTTCCCTCATTGTCGCGACATAATCCCGTCGAGCCTGTATATCGATATCTCATAGGTTTCCTGCGTCTATTCACTACCTGCCAATCGTTATGATTATAATCATCACGAACGTTTCGCATCGAGTTTGTGTTTACGTTAAGTACAGTAGCACTCGACGCGGCTTCATTCTTGTCATTATTCTGGTTTGCAATAGAGTGCTGCGGTGACGTCATGGTTAGTTTTTTACCACTTGATGCAGATGTAGACGGCTTTGTGACATTAGTACCGCTGTCGGAAACCGGTTTTAAAATAGCCGACCGTTGAGAAACAACTGATACGTTGCGATGATTATTCACTGCTACCCCCAAAATATCTCTAAATTGTACTGGAGTAGTTTCGATTTCCTGTTGCTTACAAGTGTTACTATTACTTTTTTCCAACGATAAATGATCAATATGTGAAAGCCCTATGGGCCCACTATCTAGCATCCAGGCGCCTCGTTGCCTGTTTACGTTTTCCGGTACTAAAGAATCGTTCTTCATTTGAAGTAATTCTGCTTTCAATTCCTCGAACTGACCTTGCGAAACATATGCTGACTTAATATTCTTCAATTCTTCTTGAACTAGGAGTAAATCTTTAAGTAGTTTCGTGCAGTCCAGGTGATCAAACAGCACTGGAGGTAGACGTTCTAAATCCCTGGCGACATAGATAGGAAACAGATCCGGCTCCTTCGACTTGAAGACCTGCACAATATCAGCTAGGTCTCGTACTTCCTTGCCCTTATTTCTACGTTTGATTTTAACACCAGGCACAGACTCAAATAACAACAATTTTGATTTCTCAATATCTTCTTTGGAGAACGAAGATGTACAAATTCGAACTAAGGTATCCTCATCTATCACTGATACTTTGTTCTGTATATACGCTAGCATTTCATCAATTACGATATTACAAGATGCACATTTTACTACATTCGTCATATTGATTTACGATACGCGACGTTCGCCGATCCGTTAAACAAAACACGTCCACACAGGGGGGGTGCGCGGGCGACTTTTGACACTAAAATACATAACACCATCACACTTGTAACCTCAAGGGTTAGGCAGTGGTGTACTTAATTGTACAACATAATTTCGCCAGTTATTAGTAGTTTTACAGTTGAAGCCAAAACAAATATCGATGCTTTCTGCCAGAAAATGAAATACATATTGTGTGTATTCCTGTTTTCAACCAAGTTTAACAATGTTTCACCCTTAATTACATCCGCATTCCGCATCAGCATTCAATTCGGATCCGCCACTTCAATTACGTATCTCAGTCGACTGCCTATTCAGGAAAGTTTGCAATCTTATGCGTATTATGCTAAGTAAATTTGTGTTGTACGTCGCTCAATGTTTTTCCCCATTTTCTCGTGTGATACGCAAATGCGATGTTTTAGCGCACCCAAAAGATAACCGAGTTACCCCCGTACACTTACCGTCGCGATGAATTTAGAAGGAACGGATAAACAAGACAGGGTATCGGATACTTTGTGAGTTTCTCATTATAATTTATTCTTTGAAAATCTGGAAGACGTGTTTTTAGCGTAAAATACGAGCGGAAAAATGTTTGTGGAAAAAATTGCCTTTTAAAATTAAGGCTTTAAGTTCTTTTTTTATATTTTGAGTGGTACGTGATTAATTTTTGTGAAAACAAGAACCAGTTTTTTACTAAAATTTGTGCAATCGATGGCTTAAATGCCCTCACATAAAAATGTTTTTCTATTTTAAGAAATATTCTTGAAGATACATGTAGAAAAAAATATAAAACCTTAAAAAGACAAAAACTTGAAAGATTTCAAGAATGCTTTTGGTAGATACTTCAGAAAATGTACAAAAACATTCGTTTCAAAATTTACTTCAGCAATTTATATTTCAGTTTACAAATTGCAACTCCTTAGGAACTCTTAATGCTAACGTCCGAATTTTAAATCCACTTAGCTTTTACTAAAATTTCGATGTCAACTTTGAACGTCTTAATCGCTATACATTAAAGCAGATGGCATCTTGGGCAAAGACTAAAAGTTGTTTTAAATTCATATTCAATCTAGTAACCTTACTTTAAGTACTTTTATTTTTTAGAAAAAAACCTTTGAAAACGTTAGATTTTCTGGTTTTCAACACCTTTTAATGCTAAAATAAATTAATTAACAGTATTTATTTCTTGTTTAAATTTTACTCGACTGGCAAAAGGACAAAAAAGCGTTTTCATTTTCTATAGTTTTAGCAGTCTATGTATGTATGTATGTATGTCTGTTCTTTTCTGGTACTCCAGAGACCAAACTCATGGGCCTATTTTGATGATTCTTACACATATCGATTAGATAAATCAAATCTTGTAAGTATCACTTAAGACATGACATGGTTATCAAAATTCATTATGGCACTGATAACTAGAAGCCATACTGTGAAACAAAAGTCGTATTTATATGTAGAGTGGGGGTATTCATTGAGTATTTGAAAATCATCTTTAAGTTTTTTCATAATGTTTCGTTTATTTTATATCCATAACGATTAAAGTTGGGTGGAGACCAGATACAGAAAACGGTACTTTTGGACACGGCTCATATTGTTAGGAGGTTTCTCTCTCTAGAGCCCTAAATGCCGGTTGCTTGGGGCCCTGTTCCCGTTACTGGTGGGTTTTTTTCTTGTTTTAGAATAAAAAATAAAAATAAATAAACAAAATAATAAAGTTGGGTGGCAACCATTCCCAATCAAATTTTCAATTCTTATTAAGTTGTGATAAAGTTTTTCATTGTGTTCTAAAGATAATTAGAATGAAAATGACGTAGAGCGCTACTTATTATACCTGAAGATAAAAATACTTTTCATAGAAAGACCGAAAGCAGCTCCAGTGACTGAAAAGTCGTGTGGTAATGAGAGACGTTCTCATAGTGTGAGAATGTGATGTGAAGTAAATACAATTTTGAGTCTAAATGTCCATGGCTGCAAGAGTATATAAAAATTATACAAACCGATGGATGACCTGAATGATATGGCAAGAAAATAGAATCTGATAAGCTAACGAGTAATACAGAAGTATGGACAATATGGACATGCTGCTTCGACCATAAATAGTTTCGGATTAGGGAACGAGCCTGATGATGATGACTTTTGTATCCGTGTTTACCACAAGAATCTAAGAGCGAGTTGCAATAGAATGGTTTGAATTCAATTATTTCTTAAGATTACAAATCACTTGTATATAAATAAATAGTAAACTACACTTTTATTTTATACATGTTTGGTGTCCAGGAGTAGCAAGAGCTAAGAGTAGTGTTAACAATTAATACGAAATAATAAGGTAATTGTTATAAAATTATTAAGTCGAAATTTACCTACAAAAAAACTACCTACAGGTAGTATCTGGGTTTAAATAAATTGTATGTTACTACGACAGATATTAAACTTAGTTATTTGTCACATTCACCTTTCATCTGAAAAGTAAAAAATCATACCGGTGCCTTTCATTTGAAAATTATTAAACCAGTTAACAGTAGTTCCTTTTCATGTCGTATAAAACCAACATGAGAATTCATTCAAAACCGGGAAAAAACATTAGTGCCATTGTGAACTTTTAACAAAACTAACGTTAACAGAAAATCTTTCTGTTTCACATGCGTCCTGTATGTTCGTTTACAATAGAATATCCTGTTTTGTTCCCAACTAAACGCGTTTTGTTATGTGTTTTTCCTAGTTGCATCAATGTAGTTTTTGTTTAGAACTCTTAACTAAGTTTACTAGAGAGAGTGCAATAGGTCGTCTATTAAGTTACTACTGTAGGCTACTGGTAGGAGCTCGTGGCTAAATAATAGCAGCCGCTCGGGTCGATCTTTAGGTTAAGCCGCGCTTGCCTAGGTTGGTCTGTGGATGGGTGGTCACCCATCCACAGACCAACCTAGGCAAGCGCGGCTTACCCGTTACATACCGAGTTTCCTCCGTGCCTCGGAAAGCACGTTAAGCCGTTGGTCCCGGCTGTCATTTGTAGATCTTTGACAGTCGTTAGAAGTAGTCAGTGTGCCGAAAGTCTGACAACCAATCTTACCAAGGGGTATCGTATTACCCAGTATTAACTGGGTTGTGGAGGCCAAATAGGCAGTCGCTCCATGTAAAATACTGATATTCAGCTGCATCCGGTTAGACTGGAAGCCGACCCCAACATAGTTGGGAAAAGGCTAGGCAGATGATGTAGGCTTCTGGTGGTTGCGGGTTGTTCGAAAGAAATACCGTGGCACCGGAACACAAAGGGCTAAAGAAGGAACATATCTGGGATTTAGTAGGTAAAAGTCTGAAACTCTCCTCCGTTCCGCCCAGAGTGGAAGAAGTTATTTGATGATTTCCCACCCTCAAAAAAAAACATATGGCTAAATGAGGAGGGATGAAGACGAATGTTGATGGATGGAGAGGAAGGCCGAAGAAAAGGTGGATGGAATGTGTAAGGAGTAATTTGAAAGAGAAAGGTTCAAATGATGCTGCAACGTCTGATAAGGGGGAATGGAAGAAGAAAACTTGTTGCACCGATCACATATAGAATGAAAGAAAAGCAGGAAAATGTAGATTTCGCTTGCTAAATCAAACTGATAGTTGTTTTTAAATGTTCTGATCATGGTTTGGATAGGAGGCTATCCAACATTAAAGATCAAACAGAGGCAAAAATTAAAACCGTTCAGTGAATGATGCAAGACAACTGGCAGATGCTTTTAAGTTGCTGGCGAAACTTCCATTTTTCCAGACACCAAATAAAAGCCATGATTATTACTTTTCCCGTTAAAAATTACAATGTTTTCGCTAAAAACCAAGTTCAGTTGCTTTTATTCGTTTCTTGCAAGCGGCTAATTGTCCATTTGCGGGCATTCGGGCGTGCTTTGCGAAAAACAGAGAAATTCCCAGTCGCCATTTTAATTCAATTCTTTCGGACAAAGCTGCTGTTGCATTTTTCGCTGTTCACTCCACGTTTTGTTGTTGAAAAGTGCAAACGTCTATGAAACGAAAATGGGACAAAAAGCGTCTTAATTTCCTATCCTTTTAGTCCGTCAGATGGCTCGCAGATAACTCCATAAGCATTGTGAAAATTTAAGAGAAAAAATTGCGGGAAATGAACCCTTGCCTAAATGCTGAATCTTTTAAAGAAATATTACGGCCTTGAAGGTAAAGGCTTCTCAAGTGCCAGGAGAAATGTTTGCGAGAAATTAGAATTTTAACAAGAATTTTTGCAAGAAAGGAAGTTTCTAAAAGGCTAAGATTATCTTGGTAAAATATTTGTTTGGTAAAATGTATTACCTAAATACAATTCCAAAGGCTTACATTAAAGTTTTGTTCAAAGATTTAACTGTGACATAATTTACTCTCACAGAATTTAGCTCAGATTTCATCTCAAAATTACTCATAATCAACGGCTACTACCTTTAATTAAACATCGACTAACAATATCACATTGATACTTTGACGTCCACAAACTCCTGTCAAAATTCAAGCAAAACTTGTTGAGATTCTTTTGCCAAGTCCATCGGAACTCGCAATCTGGTCGGCTACTGTCGTTTAGAATTCAACCCGAGTCCAATACCATTCCGTTATTAATTAAAGATGGTACAAAGTTCAGGGATTCCTCACACAATTCGGCCCACCCCGGTTTGTGCTCGGCAGGAATGTAATTGGAATTGTTCCGGTTGGAAGGTTAGAATGTGGCCAATTTAAGATTGGTATAAGGACAGCTTTTGGACAGTTCGCTGAACTGTTTGAGTAAGTTCAAACATGTTAGAGTTGAAAAATTAATTTGTGTTGGGTCGTTACGATTTCAGTTTGTTTTGTAAAGGACGACATTGTTTAGGCTATGTCTGTTTGTGGACGAAGCTAAATTTGTCTTAATGTTTATAATTAGTTATAGTTTCTTGTGTTGGGGTCTTGTACCTCAAATGGCATTATCGAGTTTACGTTTATTGCTACAATATCTAAATGGCTAAGAGTTTAGAGGGCCTGCTAAAGTCACCGCCTACCGGGGTTGCAAGTTATTAGAAAGAGATATTGCGGCACCGGAACATAAAGGGCAAAAGAAGGAACATTGAGCTTTAAGTCAGTACAAATCTGACACTCCCCCCGCTTCCTGAGCTGGGGAAGTTATTTGGAAATTTCCCATCAGCAAAACAAATAAAAAAATGCTCATCTGTTGCAACCACGAGGACAAACAGGCAGTTAGCAAACTAAACTTTGTATACTTTAAAATCATTTTGATCATATTAATCACATATAATCATCACCATACAGTCCAATAACATCGACTACCTCTCCTAAACATCACGACAAACACCAACCATAAAAGAAGTTTCCCCAGGAATTACTCCTGTATTGTGGATGCGTTTACAAACATTTAAACTCACATACATTAACAGTCAGACCCAGAACAACTATCTGTAGGTCATACAAATATTTGTACCGTGCGGGTATCGAACGCAGCGCAAGCAATCGAACGCTCAGCCACTGCGCTAATCGTGTCGTCAAAATACATAGTCTAATATACTAACTCAGGTAGACACATAACATAGCAGTAATTTATTAATCACTTGCACTCAATAAAGCATTCTCCGGCTAATTGAGCTGCAAACTACTATTTACACATAATAGTAGGTAACATTAAGATTTATAGTTCCTGAAACTAAGTTAATTAATTTGTGCTCTGGGCCGCGTCCGGCTAATACATATTAGTTCCTCATTAGGTCAATTTGGTTTGGTTGCCTAGCAACGGGTTAGGTTGTAAATACAGGCTTGTGGGTAATGGAGATGTATTATGGTTGTTATTGGATGAGAGTCGTGCTGTGTGGTTGGTTTAGGATGACGTTGGTTTTGGCGGAGGGCGGACAACGCTCTCTTCTAGACCCCATTAATGGCTCCAGGGGCGGTTGATCCGAGGACATCCATCAGCCCTCATCATATTGGACCCAAGATGTCAGTGCAATGTGTTCTACGCGAGGGGGAAATCTGATACCTCTCTCCCCGGGGATGAGGTCCGCACAGGTGAAGCGGGCACCACACTAGTCTGGGGCAGCGGAAGTCGCACTTGTTCCCGATGCCCCCTGAGACAAGTGTGAGAAGGAACACCGCTGTGGTTTTAGTCAGTAGAGTCTGACAGATCCCTCCGTCCTCCCCAGGACGGGAGACATTCACGAGGATTTCCACATCGACACCAAAGAAAAAGGATGACGTTCGTTGTGTCGTTATAGAATAAGAAAGAGGACCAGAAGTAAGTGAGTAATCCTCACATGTACATATGTATCTTGTTCATATAAGGTGTACACTAACCCTTTACTAAGCCGCCAAACATGTATTCTCTACAGAAAAATAACTGTAAGAAAAAATTTTGCTTGGAAATGATTTTTATTTTTGGAGTGAAAAATCACGTTCTACGGTAGAACTCAACATTACGCACTCAAACTTTATGCTGTTATTATAAGGAGGGAGGTATTTTAAAAAAAAGGTAAATATTCTAACTTGGATTTTTAAAAGTTAAAGATTTGACCCCCTATATCTTCGTAACTATAAAATTCCCAGGTATGGTGTAGAACCAAAAAAAATTTTTGCTATTACGTGGAAAACTTTTGAAAATGCCTTTTGGTTTCGTAAAGGGTACTTTTACACGGCGGTAAGTCCCCTCTTTGAGGAGTGGCTGGAGACGCGTCATGGCGTCCTCACCTACCGTCTGACGCAGGTCCTCACCGGACACGGAAGTTTCGGGAGTTTCCTGCACATCATCGGGCGGACAACGCTCTCAGGAAACGCCCGGGTGTCACCATTGTGACGATCGCCCGGAGGACACGGTGGAGCACACAGTGGCGGTCTGCCCAGCTTGGGCGAAGCACCGCCGTGCCCTCGTGAAGGCGATCGGCGGCGGCGATCTCTCGCGTCCGGCCCTGGTTCAGGCCATGGTCCGGAGCGAGAGGGAATGGGAAGCGGTCACCACCTTCTGCGAAGCAGTAATGCTAGCAAAGGAGGTGGCCGGGCGTTTGAGGGAGAGAACATCTGCCCAACCCAGCCACCGCGGGAGACGCCCCGGGCACCAGGCGCCGCGAGTCGACTCCCGGCCACTGCAGATGCGGGCCTGTGGACGGTGAGCAATGGGTAGCTCAACGTCAGTCCGTCAACTGACGACAGGCCGTGTCGACGGCGCGTTCGTGTTTCACGCGCGCCTCAAAGAGATGTCAGCAAAGCAGAGGGGCTTGCCAGAGCCTCCGCCTGCCGGGGTTGCGGGTTGTTCGAAAGAGATACCGCGGCCCCGGAACGTAAAGGGCAATAGAAGGAACATGGGTGGGTTTTAGTCAGTACAAGTCTGACATGCCCCCCCCCCCGCTCCGCCCAGAGCGGGGGAAGTAATTGGATGATTTCCCACACGAAAAAAAAAAGGGTACTTTTACACCCATTATACATAGTATCACGCACATTTTGTAAGGTTGGTAGCCCACGTTTCAAGTGTCAGACTTTTACTAACTAAATCTAACAACTAGCAACTCCGGCAGGCGGTGGCTTTGGCAGGCCCTTTTGCTTTGCTGGAATCTCTATAACGCCCGGTTCCCATAAACAAAAACGAGTCGTTTTGCTTACGGAGAGTAGGTTTTTAACATGCATCTCATAGAACTTATGTCAAAATACTATTATCCGTAAGCAAAACGAATCGTTTTTTGTTTATTGGAACCGGGCGTCAGACGCACGTGGAACGCGAACGCGCCGCCGCGGCGTTACCGTCACGGCCTGCTACCCTACCATGACTTCTTAAAGCAGAACTTATTCCGCTGAGGGAAAGAGACAGAGCTATACAGGGTGTCTAGGACCATCTCTTTCCCTCAGTGGAATAAGTTCTGATATAAGATGTCATAGTAGGCCTACTGTAGTCACTAGACTTACCGACGGTGAGCTATTCAATGCTCTCAGTCCACAGACTCACATCTACGGTGGCCGGGAGTCGTCTCAAGAAATGTCGTTTCCCAACATTTTTTGATGTACAAATGCTGGGTTTGACAGCTTCCTGAAGGTTCCATTTACACAGAGCATAACAAAAATCTACAATGTATCAGCTAATGTCATACCTAGATTTACGAATCAACCACGCATATTCAAAACAGCCTACTGAACCTCGTAATAGCATTTCTTAAAACATGTGAACTCATGAATAAATTGAGGTGTAATATGTAGCAAACACCGAAAAAGAGGTGAGTAAATAAATAATTCCCCCAATGGCTCTGGCATAACCTATTTATTTGGGAAATTGAATGAAGTGGGAGTGCCCCCAGAAATAATTTATCAACAAAATGTGTTACATTACATTGGTTTGGTAAAAAAATCGAGTCGTTTGTTCACGCCACACTGTTTTCTTTTTTCTAAATTGTGTTGACTATGGTTCTACTTGGCTCCTTATTTTACGATTATAGCTTTCGTTTTGGTTAGAATATTTAACAGAAAAGCTTAACGGACTACTTACTGTGTCTGTAATTTCTTTTTATAAGCTTTACAGTCGTGGCATTTAACAAAAATATGCAACCAATATAATTAGCAATATGGTCTCAACTTGTCGAATAATGACTAAAAGGCATCGATATTTAATTGATGATGCAAGTAACCGCATCAGTCGTATCGTATAAAATTCGATGACAGCAGAATTTTATGAAATATCTATAACTATGTCACGAACTACAAAAGTACACCGATAAAATTATTCTTAAGTTTTCACGACACATTTAATAAACAATAAAATACAAATAAGACATTCTAAATAGCAACACAACAATGCAATTCACAAGAACTACAAACAAAACATCAATAAAAACTTGAATTAAATACAAACAACGTTCAGAAGACGTCTAGTCCCGCTGACATTCATCCAAGCCGTCACTTGTTTGTTCATCCGGTTCAACTACTATTCATTTAGTTTTTGCCCCGTTTTGCGGCACGACAGTGTACTGTCAACGTAACAGTGTGAAATGCACAAATCTTGGAGTGAAATATATTGCTTTCACGGCGGAACGAATGGGGCCCAACTATCGGATGTTTGTGTATGTTTTTGTACACGTCAAGTAGGGAATGTATTTTCCTTGCTTGGTATACGCATAGAAAAAAGTAGACAACTTTTTTCACTGTCGTTAGAAATTGTGCTCAGTTGTGAAGATCGTATCTATTTAGTTTATCACAGTTCACAACTGGTTCTAGTATCTCATTTTCTTTTCACACCCTTGACTTAACTAGTAATTAGAGGCCCTAGCAACGAGCATGATTTGGAAACAAAAAATGTATACTTAGATTTGTTGCGGGTTATTCAAGAGAGATACCGCGGTCCCGGAATATAAAGGGCAAAAGAAAGAACTCTCACTCACTCTCCACAACTCCGACCAGAACGCGGCAAGTTATTTGATGAATTCACCTCCCCAAAATAAAATACTTAAATTTTTGATCGAAAACACAATCATGATAATTAGTATGCTATTTGTTTTTGAAAATACAAATTACTATTTTACTTAAATTGTTTGCAACAGCAACACTAACAAACAGTTTTATCAATTGAGAAGAAAAACATCCTAATATAATGAAAATATTACATTTTTTCATTTTAAAATGGACGTATTTGCCTTATTTTTATACCGCTTTGTTGAGTTACATGCATTTTTCCGCTGCATCGGAACATAAAGGGCAAAAAAAATAACATAGATAGGTTTTTAGTCACTGAAAGTCTAACACATGCTCCCGCTCCGCCCCCAAAGGGGGAATTTTGTTTTTTTACCTCCCATCCCTAAAAAAGCCCCCAAGATATAGCCTATCACATTATGTTACGTAGTTTCAGGTAACTTGTTGTTTTAAATCTGTTGAGTATAATTGTACCAGCTTAGGTATACCTGGAAAATGATAAACTTTCTATTTCCGTCCTATTTTCCTGTTAAAATCTGGTAGAAGCTTGAGTGTTGTAAACTTCCAGAATTATTTCATTAGAAATAATTATTCGTGTAGCTGTTAAATATTATCAAATACACAAAATAACAATACATTTTCTAGTACTAGTTTTAATTATCATGTTCTGAAACCCTATTGAACATAAGGAATTCCAGGAGCAACATTTCATTGACCTGATCTCTGTTCTCAGAATAAGACTGAGGCCAAAGAGTAGGGCTATTCAACAAAAATACCGGTCAAGAGCGAGTCAAACTCGCGCACCGAGGGTTCCGTACAAGCTTGCGACTTAAACGTCCATATATTTTGGCTGCGTAGACTTTAAGGGTTGATTTTTACAGCACAAAGGGACCACAAATTTTAGTTTACGGTTTTAATTTTAACTTAATACCTTCATGCGTTCCCGAGTTAAAGGGTCTTGACAGACAGACAGACGAACAATAAAGTAATCCAATAAGGGATCCGTTTTTTTCAATTACGGAACACTAAAAACAAAAAGTAACGATATTTTTATACTAAACATTGTTTGACGGCACGGTTGGCGCAGAGGCTGAGCGATTGACTGCCGCGCTGTGTATCGCGGGTTCAATACTAGCACGGAACAAATATTTGTATGACCTACAGGTTATTCCGGGTCTGGCTGTTTGTGTGTTTAAATGTTTGTAAACGCACTCATGATACAGTAAAACAGTCGTGCTATGGCATTTGAGGCAAGGTAATGAGAATAATATCGTGAGGAAAGTTTTAAGTATGAATGTGGCTATAGGAGTAGAAAAAAAAAACAAAAAACAAATTTTTTTTTTCTTTTCACAACGTTGCCCCACACTAGGAATTTCTCCTGTATCATGAATGGATTGACCGTGTGATGATATGGCAAGAAAGGCGGTATCTGAAATGTGTAGAAGCGATGTTGAGATGACTCCGATTCTATAGATTTTTGGCCAACGTTTTAAAAAATAAATAACAGTTTCATGCAACGCCATTGAAGTCGTTCGTCCTTCCCAGACATCGTAATCACGTAAGATCGATAGTAATCGCCGAAAAAGTTTCGCTCTGGCATTTTTCATTACGATCAAAGGAAACCAATTCCGATTACAAGAATGGAGAAAAAAATATCCGATTATAAGAATGGTATGTCAGCTTTACTTAGTGTTCAGAATTTTCCTTACTTTCGCTGATTTTGGCTTTTCATTCTTGTTTTTGTCTATAGATGGATTCTATTCTTCTTAGTAACATTTAATTTTTAAACTAGCTTCCCCCCGCGACTTCGTCGGCGTGGCATAGTTACTTTGGGCTACGGCTAACTTTAACCCACGTGATGATCGAAAAAAAACTATTTCTCTCCCCTTTTCTTCCCTCTTTCTCCCCCTTATCTCACTTTTTTAGCCGATATCCGTCTCCAGGATCCCAACTATCTCTGTACTAAAATTCATCATAATCGGTTTTGCCATTTAAGTGTGAAGACGTCACAAATAAACAACTCGTACACCCGCGAATCATGAGAAGTACCTAGAGTGGAAATACCTTTTAAAAAAAACGTCTTCTTCGTCTACATAAATACACGTGGCTGCGAGTAAATATTAACTAGCTGAACTTTTAAAAGGACACTAACAAAAGGTCAGTAACACACACTGACCTTATACGAGATAAAACCAAGATAATTTAAGACATCAATCTGACACCAACGCCACTTAACGTAAAGATTGGGTGAGGTAATATTATTAAACCGTTACAAGGCAATACCGTGTACCCTTATGTCACAAAATTGGTCTCCCAAAGTGCTGTAATCTTGACCTGACTTGTAAATAAATAATTCTATACTTAATCTGTCTCTCTGGTTCGGAAATTGCTTTTAGGAGCCCTTTTTATGCTTGCACTAATTACTTTGGAGACAGGCTGTTAGGGTTGTTGGTAACTGGGGTGTAATGAAAATCCTTACTTACTAATATTATAAAATCAAAAGTGAGTTTGTTTGTTTGTGACATCTTCACGCCTGAATGGCTAAAACAATTTTGATGATTATTAGTACAGAGATAGTTGGGACCCTAAAGACGGACACAAACATGAGAAAAAGGGGCAGAAAGAGGAAAGAAAAAAGGGAGAAAGATATTTTTATTTCGATCATCAAGCAAATTAAAGTTAGCGTTAACCCAAAGTAACTATGCCACGCGGACGAAGTCGCGGGCGTAAGCTAGTATTACATACATTTCTACGCTTTTTAATGATTAGATATGTTTTGATTTGTATGTGGAAACATATAACATCACGGCTGTAACATCCGAAAGGTTAGGCACATGTGTATCTATTACATGTTTTGGTTATGTTTTACTGACATGTACATATTACGGGAGCGAGCCGATTGAGCTAACCGAGCACCTTGCAGACACCGTATCCCTACTAAGAAACTCCTGATGGAAAACTCCAATAATACTTTGCCTGACCAGGGAATCAAACCTAGGACTCCATTAGTGACGCGTTAGTGCGCCTCAAAGAGATGACAGCAAAGCAGAGCGGCCTGCCAGGGCCACTGCCTGCCGGGGTTGTGGGTTGTTCTAGAGATACCGCGGCACCGAAATATAAATACCAATAGAATATAATATAATATAGCTAGTTTATAACCAGTACAAGTCTAGGTAATTTCCCTTCCACCAAAAAAAAATTGAGATTATTTTTCTGCCTAGCCCAGTTTATTATTATACTACTATAGTACAAACGTTCGCTGCACAAAGAAAAGACAACGGGTTTAATTATTAGGATTGAAATTTCGTTTGGCGTTTTCCAAGTTTGGTTGATGACAACCCAAAGATTTAATTCATTAGATTCGCCCTACAGCGGCAAATGACAGTTACTGTTATGTTTCGTTTTGATATTTCCGACATACGCAGTGAATTGATTCAAATCAAGTCACTGCTTCATTGCGTATGTGTACAAACTAGTGTTCAAACACTTGTTGATAGTTCATTTTTGTGAACATTGAAACCATTTATGCCACATAAAAATGATGGCAAATGTAAAATTATGGTATTCAGCTGAATCTGGTAAGACTGGAAACCAAGCTCAACATAGTTGGGAAAAAGCTAGGCAGATGATGAAGAACGATGACGGTAAATCTAACAATTTAAATCTATCCTAACACCCAACTTACTATACCGTCAGTATATCAAGCCAAGTTAATATGGGACTAATATCCATTGAGAAACAGTAATTACTTAATTAATATTGCAATAGCTATTCGATTAACTAGAACCAAACTTCGTTACCCAATCAAACAGCCTAACGTACTTTGTCATAGGTACAACCTGAATCTACAAGTAACATCATCATTTTCCTGCCCTTGTCCCATTCTATTTGGGGTCGGCAACACGTTTTTTTCTCACATTCTCCCCTATCAGACGTCACGGCATCATTTACTCTTTTCTCCTTCATATCATTCCTTACACAATCCATCCATATTTTCTTTGGCCTTCCTCTGGCTCTCCGTCCATCAACATTCAGGTTTATCACTCTTTTAGTCACACGTGCTTCGCCCTCATCATTACATGTCCATACCAAGACAAACGACTGTCTTTATTTTTTTCTAAAACAGGTGCAACTTTCAAACTTCCTCTTTTATACTTATTCCTTACTTCATCCATTCTTATCACCCCACACATCCATCTTAACATTCTCATATCTGAATCTGCAAGTAACAGTCCACTCTATCTAGTGTGTACTAAGCCTTATCCAGCTAATACATTTTCAGTCAATACCTTTACATTAACTGTGCAATCAGGTAAGCTCTGCAAACCTCCAGGGATTGTTAGTCCTCCAATCAATCGATGTTAATAATAAAATAAGCCTGCCTACTGGTTGTTGGGAACTATCAATTATTTACCCCTTTAGCGTAAGTTTGTTTGATTTAGTACTGTTGTTGGTTATCATTTTATTTCTACGTCAATTAAAAAGCCATAATTCTTCTCATGATTTTTAAGCCTTGATAAAACATCGAGATATTTTCTTATATGTAAGTTTAATATTAATGTGTTTTATACAAAAACTTTCGAAGCAAATTCTCTAAATGTAAGCAAAAACATTCAAAAAGTGGTACCATTACTCAAATAGATACGAAAACGATCTCTATTTACTATATAATTCAAAAACATGTGGGGTACATTTTGCTACTTAGATATATATTTTTTTTATTTAGCTTGCACAATAATGAGTCCATCATTTAAAAAAAGTGGGAAATTCAACCAAGGAAATACCAAAAAAAGTTGTAATAGTTTTATACCCCTTTTGTGTCGTTTCCTGATGGCAAAATAATGACGTTTGTGAAAAATGTTGCAAACTATCAGCTCATTTTTGGGGAAAGAAATATTGAAAATTCAGAAATTTGATCTTGCAATCTACGCACCATACCTACCAACCGACCAAATGTTGCAGTGACTAACAGTCATCGCTCACTCCACAGATAAAATAATGATGATACAGATATAATGAGAGTGAGTCAAATTATTCAATAATTTTGGATTTAAAGAAAGCAACTGTTGTTATTTTTGTAATAATTATGTTTTAGTGATTTGCTTAATTCTCTTTGTGTTTTTTTTTTCAAATTAATGTTGCTATTATGTTATTTGTGTAATTTAGTATAATTTTTTTGTCATCGACGGCAAATAAAACCCTAAATAAAAGTTTAATTAGTCTTTTTATTAATTTTAATATAAAATTGAATTCAAAGATATTGCTTATCTCTTAAGAATGTTTCGCCTACAGACTTGCGAAAGGGAATAAGAGAACGAAATGTAGACGATAGTGTGTGAGGCAGTACGAAAAATATGTGTATGTGGCAAAACCTATTATAAATGTATACATACAAGTAAATATGAATAAGTACTTTATTTCAGCTTACAATTTTAAATAGAATTATTCTCCAGCGGGCAGTATTTAAATTTAGAATAATATTATGCCCGGTTGGAAGCTGGGTCAATAACTAATTGATTTATTTTATGTTCGCATGATATTTTAATACATGATTTGACATTTACGAGTAGCTGTTGTGAAAAAAAATACTCTTTTCTGTATGAATACCTCATTTTAACCAAGGAGGTTGCCAAAAAAACTAATGTCTAAACGACTGCACGCTAAAACCGCTAGTTTTGGGATACGGAACTCAATTCAAGGCGAAAGATAATTACCCCAATATAATTAGTACAAATTCTTAGACGCCCAGTGGCATAACAACTAATCCATGACGTCACCACACACTCAAGGCTGCCAACCTAATCGCACTAAATCTCACTTAGTAGCCATAATAATAGTAATCGTCCCCATCTATTCGAATCACAATGAAATCCAATTTTGTCAAACATACTGTGTTCATTACAAAACATAATTGAATAGAGATTTGACATGTCTTCTGTAAGCCGATCTCTGGAGTAGGTTTGGGTCAAATACGTAATTAAATTAAGGGCAGACCCGGGGGACTGACGAGTTTAATATTATGCATTTACAGAGCGCCTTAATCAGTACTGTAGGGTCCTTTTTGGCTTTGTTAGGAAATTGTTTTAATAATTACAGAATTAGAATTGGAACTGGTGAACTTTTTATATAAAGTAACATATTTCTGTTAAAATTATCAGATACATGTAAAGATTAAAAATATGGAAATAGTGACCCTACATAAAGTACTGTTTACTTAAAAGGTATGTTCGTTAGGTTTTGTCCAGACTTCAAAACCATATTAACGACAAAGCAAAATAAAGGGACATACAGGCAGCAGTAGAACCTTAAAAAAAAATGCAGTATTTTAATTTATGTTCATCAATTTTGCAGAAATGTTTTTTCATATATCTATGTATTTTATTGAAATAAATACACACTATATTTTTTTTGTATGCAAATTGTGGTTCAACTTATTAAATTTCATGTTGATTAACGCACATGGGGTTTATCAATATGAAATTTTACATAGCTAGAGAATAAAAGTATGCTTGCAAAAATTGTTTTTTTGTTATCAAAACATTTTTTATATATATAAATATATTATATAATATAATCCTAATAAATAAGCGACTCTTATTTTATTTACCACAATAAGCTCTCAACACACAAATTCCAAAAAATAAACACAACACAGAATACTTATAAGCCACGATTCCTAGGCGTTCCCATCAGTACCTACCCTGGGGGCAGCCACGAATTTCAGCGTTCGTTACACAGAAGACAAGAAAAGGTACAATAAGGGTGACACAAAAATAACGTCGGCAGTTCTAATTGTTCGGAGACCGAGGGACTGGACGTCGTTGGAGCGGCAAATTGTATTAGGCTCGCAATAATGGCTACTAGCACGATATTATATGTGGCTGATGGAAACTGGGCTGTGGATATTAATTTTCGAGGCTTTTAGTCATTGAAACCAGCGTAAATTGCTACGATCCTTGTAGTGGTCCCTCGCTCCCCCCAGAGCGTGTGTGTCAGATTTGTACTGGCAACCCATGTTCCTTTTTTTGCTGTTTATGCTCCAGGCCGCGTTATCATCCAGTTAGACTGGAAGCCAACCCTGACGCAGTTGGAAAAAAAATTAGGCAAATGATGGAAAAACACCAGTGTTGCAAGACTAAAATAAACTAGGAAACAACCTTTACAAATAAACTCAGCCAAGCATGAAAAGGTCAAAAGTGGGAGGATTATAATTTTAATACCATAATATAAACAGTTTCATTATATTTCGACCTTTGAATATACTAAAGAGATCATTGCTATTGTTATATTTGTATGTCCTCATTTGTAATGTTCGTTATTAATTATGTCTATTTGTACTCCCGAACCAGAAGGTACAAGCGCTGATTAGTTCGTGGTTCACCGACAATGTTGATTCTGTATTGATTTTTTTCCTGTTTTGTTTCTTTTGATGAATAAACTTATAACAATAACTACTAATAAGTATTTTTTTTGCGAATGGGAAATCATTAAATAACTTCCCCCGCTGTGGACGGAGCGGGGGGAGTGTCAGACTTGTGCTGACTAATACCCACCCATGTTCCATCTATTGCTCTTTATCTTCCGGGGCCGCGGTATCTCTTTCGAATAACCCGCAAACCCGGCAAGCGGATGCTCTGGCAAGCCACTCTGCTTTGCTGACATCTCATTGAGGCGCGCGTGAAACACAAACGCGCCATCAACACGGCCGGGTGGCCTGTCGTCAATAGACGGACGGACGGTAAGCTACCCATTGCTTACCGAGCGGGGGAAGTTATTTGATGATTTCCCACCCCAAAAAAATAACCCGCAGGACTACTAAAGTCTTAAAATAACATAAGTATAGCGAAATAATAAAAAAAATGTTTGGGCTGTTTTGTGTGTGAGACATTTTCTAAATTAATTTTCAATAGTTTTATTTGCTAAGTCCTATTGTTTTTGTTTGGAGACGTGCCAAATGGGCTCCCTCCTCGGAGGAGGATTGATGTCTTGATGCTGAGCACAAACTTGAGTGAATTATGTTTATTTTCTTACGATTGTGGAAGTATTAAGAGGATTTAGATGGGCGATCCTGGGATAAGTCTAGTAAAATAAGTAATCGTTTTGCTGAAATCTTTGCGATCTTCAGACGATAAGACTACTATTGAGCAAAAGATTCTTGATTCGATTTCTACGTCAGGCAAAGTGTTATTGACTATTATCACGGGGATTGTTTAATAGCAGAGCAAGTTCTAGACATGGTCCAGTTGATGAAAATACTCCTTGTTACATGGGACTCAAAACCGCATAACCCTTCAGATAAACAAGTATAATGATTATTCCACATTTGATCAAATGTTGATATCATATCGTAGATTTCAATTCTGGACTAAGACTGAGGTAACTCCAAAAGAAGGCTATTAAGTCACGCTATTAATAGATCCCGGGTTGCAGAGAATTCCACTTCTTAAGAAGTAGAATAGGTAGCAAAGCTTCGTGTGAAAGAGTGGAATATCGGCAAGGTATGGGCGACAACTCGCAGAACGTCTGGACATCCGATAGAAGAAGAGAGATAGGGGAATGACCTCGTGAGCTCTTGGGCACGCTCATCAAAATCGTGTAAAAGACCGCTCTTATCATCTAGGGCTAAGAAAAACAAGATACGATCAATTCTCAAACCCACCAAATCCTTACTAATATTATAAAAGCGAAAATGAGTTTGTTTGTTTGTTTGTTACCTCTTCATGCCTACAAGGCTAAACCGATTTTGATGAATTTTGGTACAGAGATAGTTGGGACCATGGAATCTTTTTATTAAAAGATTGAGATATGAGGGAGAAAGAGGGAAGAAAAGTGAAAACTTAGCATTGCAATTACAAGAAATAAGGCGCTAGGGCAGAAACTACAGGTAGCAGGTACCTGCAAATCAGAAAAGGGGAACTGTGCTACCCCGTATTTAACGCGAGCGAAAGCGTGGATAATAGCTAGTGTACATATAAAGTAACATAAAAGTTTATGCCAATTATGGTAACTAAATCTTACACGAAAAAATTATATATAAGAAAATAAGGTATTGCTCTATCTATAAATACCACAAAACAATAATTTTATTTTATTCATCTGCTCACATCTACCATTACAGGCTAACCCAATACGATAAAAGCTTTACTAAATTATACCATAATTAATACTTCTATTTAATATCTACAACTAATTACAAACAATGCATTTCTTGTGAAGTCATTTATAAACTATAAAAACATATTGCCACCAGATCAATTTATTAATATTGAATACAAAAAATCCGCAACAATAATCCGCGCTACAATAATTCTCTTTATGCTATAATAATTTTCTTATTCTCTCCTTTTTAATACTGTACGTTATTTTCCTTGGTAACAGTAATACATAGTAACGCCAAAGGTAAGTAGTTAGATAGGTACTTCAAAATAATGTATTCGGCCTTATAATCTTCAAAAGGATAGCAAATAATAAATAAGATTCCTTCAGTCTCATTTACAGTAAATGGTACAATTTGAATATTGTAATATTAAGTGTATCTACAAACATCATCTGCCTAGCCTTTTCCCTTCGTTAACCAGACTAACTGCATAATCGGGTGCGATGTAATACCAGTATTAGACACCAGCTGGTGCCCGCGGCCTTGCCCGTGGAATATAAAAAAATAATATCCTATGTGTTATTCCAGACCTCCACCTCTGTGCCAAATTTCATCAAGATCCGTGCAGCCGTTTTTACGTAAAAGAGTAACAAACATCCATACATCCAAATATCCATATATCCAAACATCCATATATCCAAACATCCATATATCCAAACATACATACATCCATACATCCTCACAAACATTCGCATTTACAATATTAGTAGGATGAAACAACTGTCTCTCTAACGTCCATAATTCAGCTAGTACTAGAAAATAAGACACTGGTAAGACCAGTTAGTAGATTTTCAGGCCACTAACTACTGTCAAAGATCTACAAATGATCTAGGGCGTGGTTTCCGTGGCATGGAGGAAACTGGAACTGTTTTGGGTGGTTATCTATTTACAGATTAACCTAGGTAAGCGTTGACCTACCTCAAACCAACCCAGCCGCCGCGGGAGACGCCCTGGGCGTCGGGCGCTGCGAGACGACTCCCGATGCGGTCCTGTGGACGGTGAGCAAATGGTAGTTCACCGTCTGTCCATCTATTGACGACAGGCCGTGTCGCGTGCCTCAAAAAGATGTCAGTAAAGCAGAGGGGCCTGTCAGAACCACTGCCTGCCGGGTTTGCGGGTTGTTTGAAAGAGATACCGCGGCCCCGGAACATTAAGGGCAATAGAAGAAACATTGGTAGGTTTAAGTCAGTAAAAGTCTAGCACTCCCCTCGCCCCACCCAGAGCGGGGGAAGTTATTTGATAAACTACAACTTGTAATGTAGGTACCTGAAAGAGACTGAACTAAGTAGCTGTAAATGCTAGATTGTAACTAAATGCTACTTGCCTTAGTATAGAAAGACATTATTTTTAACTAATTTTCCAAATATCTATCGACGATTTTCAACGAAAAACAAAACTCAAAGCCTTATAATTACCAATGCATGAAATATAGACTCTTAGAACAAAATAGTTGTCTTCAAACCAGCGAAGCAGAATAATCGCAAGACTTAAAATAAATTACATGCTTGTTAGGTTAAAGGCTTTTCGAGAATAACAGGCTGCTGAAACCGAAAGTTTCAAAATTACCAAGTTTATTTTCTGAAGAAATTCGTTTGTCTGTTGCTGAAAAATGTCTGGAAATATTAAGAGCTAGATTAAATTAAGTTTACAATGGGTGGTATTTAAAAGTACTTCAATTTATTCCCATTTCGTTTACCTAATTTTGCCTGTGTTGCACCAAATATACTGAATGAGCACCAAAATATGTTAATTAAAATATGTCATAACGAGCATCAGGAAAAAAACAGCACTGCAATAAAAAAGTGTTATATCTTTATCCATTTTCTATTAATGCAAGTCGTTACTGGCACTCGCCGGCCGCTGCCGCGGCACCGCTCGCTCCGCTCGCTCGGCTCGTGCGTAGGGGGTCGCAGTTTTAACCTAACCTAACCTACGCATTTTTTTAGCATTCAGGAAAGAATATTTGGTGCACGATCAGTATTTTTGGTGACCACAATTTTTTTTCCCGTTTACAATTATTATTTTGAAATGGAAAACTGTAGAAAAAAGGTACTTTTCAGTTGTTAAAAATTATTATTTTAGACAAGATTTTTTTTATATCCTCTGACATTCCTCTCGCAGGTCTGCTAGAAGAATTTTTTCGATGAAATAAGCAGTACCTTTGCGCTTATCTGCCTTAACATAATGTCCCGTTAAGTGATTTTAATGGGGAAAAAATGTTGTGTTCACCAAAAATACTGATCGTGCACCAAATATTCTTTCCTGAATGCTAAAAAAATGCGTAAGTTAGGTTAGGTTAAAACTGCGACCCCCTACCAGTAACGACTTGCATTAATAGAAAATGGATAAAGATATAACACTTTTTTATTGTAGTGCTGTCTTTTTCCTGATGCTCGTTATGACATATTTTAATTAAGATATTTTGGTGCACATTCAGTATATTTGGTGCAACACAGGTAAAATTAGGTAAACGAAATGGGAATAAATTGAAGTACTTTTAAATACCATCCATTTTAATATCATCATCAGATGATGACGCCTTTTGAGCCTTTTCCCAACTATAATGTACCAGTATTTTACATGAAAGGAAATGTGTTGTTTTTGACAAATTTACCACTTAACATATTTTTTTTTGTGTTGCTTTCAGAATTTTTATGATAACATGATTAATTTTGGTAAATAAAAACTGTATTTGTAATTATAAAAACTGTATTTGTAATTATTACATAATAAGTTTATTATTTATTTTAATTAATATTATTATATCTTGTAACGGTTTTCGGTCACAAGACGTAATAACTTGTGAGATTACTGTTGGCTATTATATAGCAGCATCTTTTTTGTTGTTATGACATTCAAAATTACCTGAAATAGTTTTATTGAAATAAATGCTTTCAGTTTAAGTTTGAATTACTTACAATAGTAGCTTGATAAATTATTTTTTTACTTACCACCTACGCAATAACGTGCAAATTAACTCACCTACCTACGCTTAACCCTTCTTTCGCTCAGGTGTACTCTGCATAAGATTACACAGTTCGCTCGTAGGTAACCTAGTGTGCTAATAGTTAGCATCGCGGGGTTGGAATGTGTTTATACAGTATTTTAGGTAAATGTTCTACATTCTAGTATACACAAAGTGCGGCAATTAAATAACGAACACATTATGTGCCGAGTTTATAAAGTGAACACGTTCTGGAAATGGTTTCATGGATGTTTACTGTATCTAGTAATGTAAATTTATAAGTTCTATTTTAATAATATCAGTCCGCGAGTAATTGAGATCAGGATGCATTTATTTGATCATTGTTAGCCCTTCTTTTAAATCAAGAGTAAATAAGCATCAACAAACGGTTTAGTTTTAAAGTTTTCTGCGTTTTGTGAGTTCGATTGCACGAATCAAATCTTTGTAAAACATTCAGATACTCCTAGTCGTTCCGGGTCCCTCTGTTTGTAAAATCCTAGTGTGGGAAAACGTATTAAAAAAAAAACAGTTTGAAACAATAAATACTTGAGGTCCTATTAAAAATCGCATGACACAAATTCGTCAAAAGTATATACATTTTACTTATTTATAAATAAAATACCCAACAGTTTAAACACATCGATAACAATTGTATATTTTCATCTATACTCCCTAATACAAATAAGATTGCATATTCAATATTTCCTGTACATGTTTATTCAATCGTCCCATCTCGTAGACGTTTCGTAGCACGTACTACGTACGTAGCGTTCCGCGTAGCTGTCGTCACGTCAGCGTAGCGTGCAGTGCAAGTCAATATATTACATAATCAATGTGCTTACTTCACTTGAAATGCAATAACCTCGATATAACGTAGGAGGCCTTGTAGTATGTACTGTATTTGCTAGTGCTGTGTTATTAAATTTGCAGACTGTCCAAGAGCGCTTGACCTGAGGATTTAGCATGAATAAGTGGTGAAAACGTAAAGAAAAATTAGTTAAATAAAAGCATTAGGTAGTAAAATTATTTGCAACAAGCACAATCACTGTTAGACATAGACATTACATTTTCAAAGTTGTGAAAGTACTTGCTGCGCCCCGCGGTTTTACTCGCGTGGTATTAGAATCCTACTATAATGTTATAAATCCTACTAATATTTTAAATGCGAATATTTGTGAGGATGTATGGATGTTTGTTACTCTTTCACGTCAAACTGGCTAAACGGATCTTAATGAAATTTTGCACAGAGGTAGACTATAGTCGGGAGTAACACAAAGGATACTTTATTTTTGATCATCACGCGGGTGAAGTCACGGGCGCCAGCTTGTATACAATATGTTATTATTTTTATGAATTTCCTTTATGTTATTCTGATGTGTGAGTATATTATTATTGTGAAGTTTCATCAAATTCAAGTATGTATTTTTTTTCAATGGTTTGTCGTTGATTACCTTACTATTATAACAGTACTGTTACCTGTAAGCCACCCAAACAAAATAAAATAACAAAATATACTCAGAAACACAATCTAGTTGACCAGCAAATATAATTTTAGAGAGAAAACACAAAACTTTTCACTTTTAGCACACCTTACTTACTTATTTAGCAAGAACCGCCATCTCTAATTGCACAGAAACACAGTAAAAACTCTACACCAACGACAATTTATTATAAGGAAACAAAAATCTCAAGGCGACCATCCGCAGTGTTGGTTTACTAAAATTAAGTAGAACCTAAGTAACCAGCAAAAACTGGTTTAATCCGCTCCTAACCAAACAATACCGGAATGGAGGGAAATGGCCGTTTGTGGAATTATAAAGCGAATACACACAGCCTCGAACCAAACAGACCCAAAAAGATACCAATAAATGTTGCTTTAATAAAAGTTCGGTTCTTTTTAGTGCGCCCGTAACGAGGTAATGTAAACGTTTCTCTGTTTTGGTTATTTTTGTTGATGCTGTTTTGTTTTTGGATCAATTTTCGTTCTTTTTGGGGCTGCATTTTTGTTTGTTTGCCAGTTCTTGATGTAATAGAAAGCTTTTGAAGGATTTGAGAGCTTATTGAACAAGCCTTATGCTTGCTGAGATGATGACATTATGTATACCGATACCGCGGCCTCGGAACGTAAAGGGTAATAGAAGGAACATGGGTGGGTTTTAGTCAGTACAAGTCTGACACACCCCCCGCTCCACCCAGAGCGGGGGAAGTTATTATTTTGATACTAACCACTAAGACCAAAGAAATTGTGATAATAACTAAAAAAAATGTTTTTTTTATAAAATCCATCTACCATATAAAGGTATATAAAAGTCGTCCTAAAAGAAAACTTCAACTGAATAGTTTTGTTAACGTACTAAAGAATACAAGTTGTAATGAATAGAATAACTTTCTTCCTTACATACTGCAATCTCTTTCGGGCAGAGCGGGGAAGCGGTACATTAGTTTTGTTTTAAGTTCTTTCTGTGTAAATTATTTTTGTAAATTATGTATATTTAAAATAATGTTATTATAGTATTTACGCCGTAAATGAACGTCTTTCGTTAACGTTTTTTTTCGTCAACGTCGGTCTAGTAGTACGCAAGTGCGACTGCTGAGCCATGTCGATGAGTTCGATTCCTGAGTGGGGTGAAGTTTAATTAAGTTTTTCTATTAGGAATTTCTCATTACGAGACTGGATTTGTGTCAGTTTGATAGCAATAGGCTCGCCCCATATGACATGGGACTCAAACATAGCTCGCCAAATAAGGGGGAACCTTTAAGTCATCATACCAGCCTATAGCTGTCCCACTGCTGGGGAAAAGCCTCTTCCCACACAGAAAAGGCACGAGCATTGATCACCACGCTGAGTTTGTTTGTTTGTTACGCCTTAATGGCTGAACCTATTTTGATGAATTTTAGTATAGAGATAGTTGATACCTTGGAAACAGACATAGGCTATTGTTTTTTTAAAAGTGGAAAATGAGGGAAGAAAAGCTTTCCTATTAAAATCAATAAGGCGCATGGGCAAAAACTACAGGTAGATGATACCTTCGAATCAGGAAAGGAGAATTGTGTTACCCCAAATCTAACGCGCAGCAAAGCCGAGGGCAAAAGCTAGTCAATTATAAGTCCAGGTTTCCTCACTGTTTTCCTTCATCGATGTCTATGATGTCTTAGTTAAACTTTGGAAAGTAGGTACATAAAATTGAAAAAGTCATATTATAACTTGCCCGAATTTGTGCCCACAACGTTATGCATGAGAGGCGAGGTGATCAACCTCTGGGCTACCACAACAATACTACTAAGTACCCCTGCTAAACCTTCCGAGGATAAAAGGTGAGATTTTGCTGACGTGCAACATTTGTCTTCAAACCATAATTTGAAAACCCAGTAAAATGTGTGAATTTCTAAATGCCAGTTAACTTTTATCTTATTTTTCGTTTGGTTTTATAAAAACTTACGCAAAAACTTGTTAATTAAAATATTTAAGAACTAACGCTGTAACAACAACAACATTGGAAAACCAAACTATTTTAATACAGTAACCATGGAGTTTTATGCTGGTTATTCTCCATAGTAGGTAAATGACCAACCCGAACCGTCATCATCATTGTCATTAACTTCCTACGCATTCAGACCGGGGGGAGGAGTATCAGACTTTTTCTGACTGAAAATTTCCATGTTCCCTTCACTTTTGCCCTCTGGGCATAAAAGTAAGGCTGCTATTGTGCCCCAAACGGATTCAGTTTAATGCTTAAGTTGCAAACTAATGCATGCATTGCCTTTGACTTGCAAAATACCAACTCAATTCAAAACGAGAACTCAACTTAAATTTATTGCAATTACTTACCAAAATACCCATTAAACATGATAGCAGTCATATTTAACTCCGAGTGACGCTGAGTCAAAAAGCTGAATCTAATACGCGATTAACCCTTCAACTGGTCGCGTGGGTCGCAACGATTTCATTTGAATGGTAGAGGGTTAGGCCGGGATAGTGGACCGACGTTAATCGGGACCTTATCATCGAAGAGCTACAAAGACGAGAATGAGTTTATTTTCTAATAAATTAAAAACACATTTTTGTTTTTTCTAGATGTTATTGGTCTTAGCAGGTCTTGGTTATGTCTTACGTCGTGGTTATAAACCACAAAGGAAAATAAAACCATCGCAATAGCTTCAATTTATCCGTGACCACGGCGTTTGCTAGGCTGAAATATCGGAAAAGAAAAACCATAGTAAACAATGCTAAATATCCTGTTTCAAATGATATAAATAATTCGGCCATATCCCCAATAAAGTACACTCAATACATTCGTCAACCTCCTTCAAAAATCCAACACTGCCAGTACTAGATCAGCTACCTCAATTATCCCACCACAAAGAAACAGCCACAGGGTAATTTAGTACACACACACGAGGACCTGTGTTTCAGTCTGAATCTCAGACAGGCAGAGTTCGTGTTGTCTTCAGCAATTAGTGTAAACACCGTCGACCTACAACCGTGAGGGCACTTCACTCTGGGTCGCTCCACCGCGGGGAGGAAAGAGGAGGAGGGAAGTTAGTGGCAAGCGGTAGCGATAGCGGGGAACAAGTAAAGTTAGCTTTAAGCCATTCTCGTGGTATGATCATGTCATAAATGCATAGATTGACTTTTTTAAGTGTATTCAACATAAAGATTTAAAAGACTTAAAGAGGGAGGAGAGCATTGAAGAGGGGATTGGAAATATTTATGATATCATACAAAAATGTTGATACCGAACATTTTCGATTTTGCAACACGAATGTTCCCTGACAAGCGTATGACACTAGGCAGAACGATTTGTTACCAAGTGGTAAAAAGTATAGAATTACAATTTTCTTCATTTGTCCCGTCTAGCACTAGTAAAAAACTACAAAATACAAAAATAAAGTTTGGCGGTGTTGGCCCGACAGTTTGCCATTCTATACTTTACATAACGTAAAATAAGATAACTATTAGGTAGTTCACACAAGTAGCGTATTAATGTTAATCGAAATCAATAGGTTTTCAAGTTTTCTTTCGAAAAACTTTGTACCAGAAAACTTGAAGTCATAAATTTGCCTCACAAGTACTTGAATAACTTTCACACTAATATAACAAAGTTGTGTTCAGACAGTATAACGAGTTCTATTATATTTTTATATTCAATCTTTCTTCTCATGAGTAGAAGAAAAGTTTTGTAAGAAAAGCTACAATATATTACTTTGAGTTTTACGTCAGAAGAATACAAGAAAAAATCGTATACCACGTTTATAAATAGACATACTTAATCCTCTTAAATTGTTTTGTAACCCATTTGAACTATTTGACATTTTTACGTTTAACAATGAAATGTTCTGAAAAAATTGTACTTACGAAAAAGTGGAAAAAAATCATAAAATGAAGTATTCTTTATCTGTACACTTTACACCGCAAAGCGGAATGGAGAATCAGTTTTTTTTTTACTACTATTTTTTTTTTATTTGAAATGAATTGTACTGACTAAAACCCATCCATGTTGATTCTTTTGTCCTTTATGTTCCAAAGACGCGGTATCTCTTTCCGAGCAACACGCAGAGGGACAGTGGCCATGACAGGCTCCTCTGCTTTGGTGACATCTCTTTGAGGTGGCGCGCGTGGTACAAGAATGCGCTGTCTGCTGGTCACTAGATAGTCGGACAGTGAGCTACCCATTGCTCACCGTCCACAGGCCACACTGTGGATATCGTTATGTAATAGGTCACCCATTGACAGACCAACCTTGAAATATTCTCACAAATTTTTAATTTGATTTGATTTGACGGAATCGCTTAACAAGTCACATTGATTAACACGGCGCTAGCTATCGATATCCACATAGGGATGGATACGTTGTTAGTGATGGACACGTTTTATGTGTTAGTTTCCCGCTGTAATTACCAATAAGACCTCTACCTAAGTCCTCGTCAGTAAATGCAGGGAACTTGCACCGCACGCTTGTTTGCTCTACAAATATGTCTACAAAAAATAAGGAGTATATTTCATATAAAAAAAATAATCGTATCATACATTTAATTCTAAAAGGAGTGGAAAGAAGGATGAGGCTATTTATGCATTAATATTAATCAAAGCGCTTTCTTTGTTTACCCATTTTGCCCCACTGCTAGACAACGAAAGAAAGAAAAATATTTATATGAAAATGCAAAGCATAACAAATACATATATGGTACAAAATTAATCAGCTTGCATGACGACCAGACCTACCCACATGACCTACCTGTCGCAGTCTCGTGACTGGGTCACCATTCAGCATGATGCAAAGGATTCTCCCATAACCTTTCACTGTCTCTCCCTAAGCCCGAAGCCCTATTCAATGCGAAACTTGAAATCCAAAAAAAAAACTACCTTCAAAATGTCAAATTCTTGCAATTAACGAACACTTAATTGTGCAAATGCATGTTCCTTGTTATTGCAACTTCAGTCATTTCCACGTAAACAGATGGAATCAAAATACACAAACATAAATTGCATCAATTAGTATTACCAAAGCTCCTTATTATCAAATGGAGCGTTAGTTCTTGGAAATCATGCAACAATAGTGAAAACCCCATTTTCGTATTCACTTTGCGGCATCATTCGTTGTTGCGTTTTGAAATATAATAATTAAATAGGTCTGTTGAGGGTGTGAGTGTTTTAAAATGATATCCGAATACTTCATTCAGTAAAAAGTAGTGAAGAAAACGCCTTTGGATAAGTTTTATGACAACTTCCTTTTCAAGCAAAAAGTAAAACCAATTTTAATAAAGGAAAGCGGTTTTAGTGCTGGTTTTAATTCCACAAACAAATAAAAGATAATATCTAAGAAGCAGTAGCGATAAAAGAGAAAGAAAATTATGAAAGGCAAGCTTAAGAGGAGTTGTCAGGTGAGAGCCTTAAGCTCTAGTTTGTACACAGCTGAATAAGGGTTAGATAAAGACTGTGCGTTGCTGTGGGGGTGTACGACATATTCTGGAAGATTTTGTGTTAGTATTTGAATTTAAAAGAAGACGCAAATAAGTTAACGTTTTAACTAATGCAGCAGTTGTTAATTCTGTTTTGATAAGTCTACTGATTAAAGGCCGTACCACGAGTTAGGGGCATTAATTTAATTGAATACGTAGATTTTAGAATTGAAAATAAAATCATCCTATAGCATACTCACTATCATCCACAGATGTGAATAAATTTTAAAATTAACGGTTTTTATTGCTATTACTTATTACCAGAGCCTAGACTATAAAAAAAACCGGCCAAGAGCGTGTCGGGCCACGCTCAGTGTAGGGTTCCGTAGTTTCCCGTCCGTCACAATAAGTGTTCCCAGTTATGAGGCCAACCGAACAATTCGGTAATACCCGATCCAATGTAATAAGTACCTACAGCGCCATCTCTCGGGGAATTGGGTTACTAATTAATACAAAGACGTGCAATTTCGATGGTAATTTTGGATTGCGAGAACCGATTTCAATAACTCTTTTTTTGTTTGAAAAAAGATACGTTCAGGATAATAAAATATGTAAACAAAGTCACAAAAAATGCTTGCATATACGATTATACTACGCACTTAGTCCAGAAATTATTTTGTACAACTTTTTGTCTTTTTTGTACAAAAACTGTTGTGTCAATCAAGTTCAAAATAATTTTCATAGAAAGTCCTTATAAAGTTCTACTTTTCAGATTTTTTTCATATTTTCTAAACGTATGGTTCAAAAGTTAGAGGGGGGGGGACACATTGTTTTTTACTTTTGGTGCGATTATTTCCGAAATTATTGACATTATCAAAAAAAGATTGTAGTAAACCCCTATTCATTTTTAAATACCTTTCCAACAATATATCACACGTTAGGGTTGAAATTAAAAAAAAAAATCACTTCCCACTTTACATATAGGGTGGCTACCCTAATAAAACATTTTTTTTTAATTTTTATTTTACCACTTTGTCGGCGTGATTGATATACATATTGGTACCAAATTTCAGCTTTCTAGTGCTAACGGTCACAGAGATTAAGCGAGGACGGACGGACGGACGGACGGACAGACAGACATGGCGAAACTATAAGGGTTCCTAGTTGACTACGGAACCCTAAAAACCACGAGTAAGTGCGTACGTTCGTGAGTAGATACATTTTTGGATGAGATTATAAAGAAAACTACGAAATATCAAACCAATAAGATTATTAATTTACATGCTGATGTATCCATTTATTTTTCTTGTTTTTATTTATAAGAAATATGTAGATAACAAAATAAAATAGTGCCAAACTGAATAAACGAAATAATTAACAAAATAATTTTAGTGCCTCAAATCTTATGGCAGCATCAAAACTACTACCCATTATCATCATCATCATAAGCCTGAAGTAGTCCACTGCTGGACATAGGCCTGTTCAATCACAGTCCATTGAACTCGACTTTCGGCCTCTCTTCGCCACTTTCTTCAGAGATCATCGGTTCTACCCATCCCGCTACTTTACTGCACACACCGATATTTCCCAGGACATTGCTGGCCTCTCCACAGTCCACTGAACTCGATTAACAGCTTCGGCAGTTGCAACCACCCTGCAGAGATCATAGGTTCTATCCATCCCTTACCTTGACCTTACTGCACACACCGATGGCCTCTCCACAGTCTACTGAACTCTATTTTCAGTCGCTCTTGGCCAGTAGCAACCAGCCTGCAAAGATCGTCAGTTCTACCCATCCCGCTACGTTATTGCATACATCGACATTTTCTAGGACATCTATAAATGTCAGTCCGCTTACAAACTGCTTCTTATTATGATAAAAAGTATGCGCTAATTCTGCAGACAATTTGCATTAAAAATACAGTGTCTTTTACAGTCTGCTTATTCAATTCGTACAGAAAGTATAAATTCGAAACCAACTCTGGTCTTCCACTGTTACTTTTAAACGGCTAAACAGATTAAGGTGCTTTGTTCATTAGTAGACCATGATCTGGGGTAGGACCATACTTTTATCTCCGTTGTACCTACGCTCCTGGAGGATAATGTGCGTCCACAAAACGGAAGAAACCGCAAGCAAACGCTAGTTCAATATAAAATTTCGATGAATATCATCTGAATAAAGTCTGTCTGGTTCAGAACACAGTTAATTTTATTAATGTTTTATTTCTAGACGTTATAGTTAAAGTCTTATAACGTCGTCTATTCATTCTGCTGTGATACCATTTAGTAATCCGATGGGTAAATTGCGCTTCAAAGAAAACTATTTAAATAATAGCTGTTTGATTGACATGCGAGGCAGTAAAGTTATATCGCTGTTGCCGAGTTTAATTTGACTCAGAAATAGATTACTGGTGAATTCATTTACAAACCATTTGATAGACAACTTAACTCGCATAATTGGTAAATTTATTTATCTGTTTCAAAATATTGACATATTTGATGCACTAATTGGAAAGGAGATTTGTTCGTGAAACCGTTTTGGATTACACATACTGTTGTTTTTTTATGTTTTTTTTAAACCATCTCCTATGTACACTGGAGAACCGACTGTACCTATTTTTTTTTAAACTTTAAAGCCTGTTTAGTTTAAATAAAAACACACATTGTATTTTTGTTATGCATATTCAATCTTAAGCGGACGTCGCATTGTAACTACAGTACGACCAACGAGAAGCGATATCAAATGTAAACAAAACCCATGCTAAAACCCCATCTAAAATGGCCGCCCGAATGTTGGCGAACCCGTCTTAACGTTGTCATGTTTTTGCCGGGAGAACGAGACATTACGACAAAGGCACAAGATGGAAAGAGCTAAATATTAGATTGTCAACGCCACAGTTGTTCTTTAGGTTAATGACCTTTCGTATCGCTTCTCGTTGGCCGTACTGTATGTAATTGTTTTTATAATAAGTGGGAAATGTTGTTGGTTTACACCCGGTCCAATAAACCAAAAACGAATCGTTTTGCTTACGGATAGTAGTTTTCTTTACGAGGCGTAAGCTAAAACCGTTCCTATAAAAACGTCTCGTCGTGCAACTTACTGACGGCTTGCGACTGACGGATGGGAGGGTTAGGTAGGTACCTACCTACCGATAACGGACGGTAGGCGTATTGTATGGAGATGACAGTTTATGGTGTTCCTATAAAATAATATTTTTAACTTCTGCAAACTGTCAACAATACTATTGGCAAAGTCATTTGGTTACTAGCTAATTTCAGGCGGTAGGAGTAGGTAGGTACTTAGATTATTTTTCTTTAAAAATGTCGAGTTTAGATAGTGATAGAGAAGTGTTCGATATTTTATTAAACTCCAGTGAGTTTGATTCAGGAGAAGATAATAGACGTGTTACAACATTTAAAGAAAGAGTGAATTATTTATCGACTCTGGATTCCTAGGAATTTCATGTGAGATTTCGACTTGATAGAGAACCTACTGAACATTTACCTACTCTTGTAATTCATCCACATATACGAGTAACAGTATCCAGGTATCTTGGAGGCATTTGACGGGCCTGTTGGTCTAGTGGTTAGTGGCCCTGACTGCTAAGCCGGAGGTCGTGGGTTCGATTCCCACCCAGGACAAACTTTGTGTGATGGGCATGATTGTTTGTTCTGTGTCTGTGTGTGATTTATCTATAATATGCATGTATTTATAAATTATATAAGTATGTATATCAGTTGTCTGGTTACCATAACACAAGCTCTGCTTAACTTGGGATCAGATAGCCGTGTGTGTTGTCCCAAGATATTTATTTATTTTGTATTCTTCACTCTAATAATTGAACATTAGGTATCATAACCTAAATTATTGATGCTATTTCAGTAATCATGGAATATCTCCACTTCATCAACTATTGTTGACCTTAAGATTTTACGCTTTAGGAACAATGTTGTGAGTGGCAGACTTTGTAAGGGTTTCAAAAATGAAAGTTTGTCGCATTGAGCGTCAGATAAGTACTTAAGTTTTGCTATTGCTAAACTTAATAGCAAATATATTTACATGCATTTTCTCTTTTTTTATCTCTTTTTAAAAAAAAACGTTAGCTTATGTCCGTCTCCAGGGTCCTAACTGTCTCTGTAACAAAATTCATCAAAATCGGTTCAGCCATTTAGGCGTGAAGAGGTAACAACCAAACTCACTTTCGCTTTTAAAATATTAGTAAGGGTAAGGATATCACTTCATCAAAGTTCTTTATTTTCAGATAACATTAGTGAAACAAGAGTAGAAGTAAAATTTTACGGGCCTGTTGGTCTAGTGGTTAGTGGCCCTGACTGCTGAGCCGGAGGTCGTGGGTTCGATTCCCACTCAGGACAAACTTTGTGTGATGAACATTTGTTTGTTCTGTGTTTGGGTGTGATTTATCCATAATGTATGTATTTATAAATTATATAAGTATGTATATCAGTTGTCTGGTTACCATAACACAAGCCCTGCTTAGCTTGGGATCAGATAGCCGTGTGTGAGTTGTCCCAAGATATTTATTTACCTATTTTTGTTATTAAAATTGGATTGCAAGTGTAATAAGTTAGTTGGTACGAAAAATGCGTCAAAAATAAAATAAACAAATTTTGAAAACATGTTTTATACAACAACTGAAAGAAATTCACCCTAATATGGCACAAGAACTCAAACTCAAAGTATTTATTTCAATTAGACCATTACAGGCTTTTTTGAATTGTCAAGAAACAAAATGATGAAGCTACAGTTCCGGTCACAAGGCATAATAACTTGTGAAAGTACTGTAGTTACCCATTCCAAATCATCACCAAAATCATGCACACTCTTTTAAATTATGATATTATTACAAAATCGTATTTACATAATTAATGTTGAGACTAGTGCTGCTACAAATAACTGAATGATGAATGTTGGGCTTCTTTGACTGACATTTTGAATTCAAAAAGTGGGATACCACTTAGGCTCAATCAACTAAAATTAACAAATATGCGAGGACGATGTATAAAGACGTGCACAGTAAGAGCGTCCAGAGTAAATAAATAATAAAAAACTAAATTCAATTAAAAATATTAATAAATTAAAAATGAGCTGTGGCAGCTAAAAGATGACCAATGAGTCTATACAATGCAAAGTCTTAGAATCAAATTAAATCATTTATTTCAATTAGACCATTACAGGCACTTTTGAATGTCAAGAAACAAAATGAATCTACAGTCCCGATCACAAGGCATAATAACTTGTTAATGTACTGTAGTTGCCCATTCCAAAGCATTGATCTCTATGGAGAAAGTGCCTGTAATGGTCTAATTGAAATAAATGATTTGAATTTACCCCATGAAAGATGAGTCCACTTTAGCTAACCTAACCATAACATTCATAATAATACAAACCATTTATTGGTTTAATGGTACAAAATCAATTTGAAATTATTGTCAACTCCGTATACGAATAAAATAAAATAAAAAAATAAAACCCTTGGCTGAACAAAAAAAAAAGCAATAATGTATCAATATTTCATACTATTTTTTGCAATTATTTTGCTTGTTAGCTAACTCTAATTTTAGTATTTTGATCTTTACGTCTAGTTTTTCTGCCTTCTTTTCATAATATTTTGCAATTGCCAAATTGCGTTCGAGCCGTCCATCATTCTGGTCTTTTAACCTTTTGGCTGCAACAAATAAAGGTCAGATTAGATTTTGGTATAATATAGAAAATTAATATGCAATTCTTTATTGGAGACACAGATAAACATTGTTAAATTTAATTGGTGAAGTCATTTTACCTTTGCTTTGCAGGGGCCTAGACATAGAGGTCATTCCAAATATTTTATTTGCACCCTGTTGGCCTGTGTTGCTGCTTAAAGTCCCAGCTTGGGGACTAAACTCCATTTTCCTCTTTAACGCTTAAATATAAAAAAAAATTACAATGTGTGTCTGTATTGTGTATGTACCTATACAATAATACCTGTCAACAGTAAGCAGGCAATAAGGAAGGAATAGGTAGGATATCTACTTGTACTTGAACGCATAAGTGCTTCATCCGGGATGTTTACGATTACATTATCTTCAATTTCTATGTTATCAGCATCGTCCAGATCAATGTCATTTCTTCCATCACCATCAAATGGAAGAATAAAACTACAGCATGTAGACCCCATAACAGCAGCTACTTTTTCCAAGATTTCATCTGGTGATATGAAATCTGGTTTGCCACCACCAGTCTATAACAAAAAAACGGGATAAACACAGGTAAAACCACAGGGTACAGCTAGTACTGCTAATAATAAAAACATACCTTTAAATTCTTCATTCCTATGTCTGAAGCTCTCTTACGAGCTGCTTTCTTTAGGTTATCCCATTTAAATTTTAGTTGATTGAGCGTACGTGGTATTTTACCACTTTTTGAATTAAAAATGTCAGTTAGAGAAGCCCAACATTCATCCTTCAGCTTATTTGTAACAGCATTAGTCTCTTTGCTTGTTAAAATAGGGTGGCTTTGTATCAAATGCACAAGCAAGGAAATCTCATCCTGACTCATGGCCCTCTTAGTTTTCTGTAACAGAAATATCCCTGAATGAAGCTCTACCGAAACAAACACGTACAACTTTGTACAAATAGATGTTATCTGTAGGTACTCACCCGTCTAATATCCATTTAATACCAAACGAAGACGAACGTAGGTACAACAACACTATGTTGAAATACAATTCGTACTTATACTTAATACTAAAGTTAACAATATCAGTGAGTACCGCCCGGTTCCAATAACATACGACTTGTTAGTAAACAAAAGCTACCATTCGTTTTTGAGTTACGAATAACGGACGGTTAAATGCGTTTCCTTAGGCTTTTGCGTTAACTCAACCTATATAGTGTGACATCAACTGTCACTGTCAGGTTCGACCCTCCTTACGTTTCGATATTACAATCAAACATGTTTAGAATCATAGTAAAAACCTATATGTGATGCACATAATAAAACATATTAATAATTTTATTCACAAAACTTAACGTTCATCTTTATTTCATAGTTTTAGTGAAATATACTTTATATTTTATTGTCATTCGGGCCGTTGAAGTGAACAAAACGCAGTTGAGAACGTCTCCCTACTCTCCCTTGACTTGACATTGACTACTGACACATGCCTTTCAAGTTCAACGGATCTGTACATTCAATTCTAATGTTTTATAATAAAACAAAATATAATAATGTAATACTATCATTTTTTAAATTAGATGTTAAAAAAATAGATGTTGCACGGGTAAGTATTATTGTTAGTTTTTATAAAGCATAGCTTAGTTTACGAATTTTGGGTTTTGCTTTTTTACTAGGTACCTACTAAATTGTTGTTTGTTTTATAGAAAATGAAGAATTCATTATAGTCAAGGTACTTACCTATATTTCCCTATATCTAAGCCAGTGGCAGTCATCAATCATTTCTTCATAGGTTTTGTATGTAGTAGGTAAGTAGATTTTAATTTATTTCCTCTCATGAATTTTATACTGTTCATGTGATGATAAACTGCAACAAGATATAAGTAATGATTATTAAACTATGCCCACAGTACTGACCCATACTGATACTTGACACATTCAAAGTTCCAAACTTTTTACAAAGGTGTAAGGTTTAAAAGATATGCAATATCTGCAAGCAGCCATTTGTGACCATACAATCTACTTTCACACTGAGTTGATATAAAATGTAGTAAGGTATAGGTACTGAATTCAATTATTTGGTTACTAAACTTACTTTATACTTCTGTAATATAATAGATTAAGTGTTACCTGTCAATTTGGAGTTGTGAAATATAGTGACATCAGAAGCTGAACCAGGCCAACAGGCTACTAAATTCATATTTAATAATTTTGCATCGCACACTGCTTATATTAAGGGATAAGGATCCCTTACGATATCTAAATTCTCCAGTCTTTAAACCTAAGGGAGGACTTAGGTGTGGTAACAAAAATTAAAATAGTAAAACTTAAAATAAGTCATAGTCAACCTATTTTAAGTTCTATTGTACATGAAGTTTAAATCTATACTAATATTATAAAGCTGAAGAGTTTGTTTGTTTGTTTGAACGCGCTAATCTCAGGGACTACTGGTTGGAATTGAAAAATTCTTTTAGTGTTTGATAGTCCATTTCTTGAGGAAGGCTATAGGCTATATAACATCACGCTATGACCAACAGATGCTGAGCAGTGTGGGTGAAACCGCGTGGAACAGCTAGTAAATAAATAAATTTAAACTAATTCCATCACATACTAAATAACAAACACATGGGTGATGAAATAAAATTATTATATTTTTAAGGTACAGATGAAACAAATAAATACTACTAGAACAAACAAAAACCTACATGGTTATTGAATTCTAATGTGTGTCCCATCAACTGCGCCAAGAACCCATTCGAAGAGGGCAATTGCATTATAAATAACCACCCTCTGTGTGGGGGTGCATGTCTTTTGTTGTTTATCTGTACTATGACATTGTTTACAACACATACTTTATGGCAAGCTGATGATTTTAGAGATAGGTACACTAACCAAGTCAGCCACTAGTATTACAATTGTTACTAATGTGTAAAATCGTAGCCATTAAGAGTTGGTGAAAAGGATGTACGTACCTATATCATGGTTATTTTTATGAGTTTACCGAGTAAAATATGTAATGAATGATGTTGTTTTGGCTGTCTTAAATGAATATTATATGGTACTTAAGTTACATACCTGGTTCCTTTCAGTCTTAAATGGGGACATATAAACTTTTTACAGATGGCTTATCCAGCCTAAATCTAACTTGGAATTTATTATTATCGATACTAAAATGATCCATCTTCAATTTATAACTCCGTTGATTAGAACCACTTTCTTCAACTGATTTGGAGTTCCTCCAACTCGAAAATCTTTCTAAATCACTTGATTCACTATTTGAACGAGATATTTTACAATTATCAAAGGAAACACCCCCCCTTAAAGGGAAAAGTTGCGGAGATTTTCGAGATTTTTTAATTTTTAAGTCTGAGAAAATTTTTCCCATTTTATGAATTAAAATTAATAGTAAGTGTAAAACACCATGGGAGACCCCTTAGGGGTTCTCCCCTACAGTTGTAGTTGTAAATAGCGGTTTTAGTAAGTTAAAAATTATAAATGGCACATTTCATAACTACCTACCAGCCAAGCCAAACCCTAAAATATTTAATGCATGGTCGAGGGTGGGCTTGGTCGACGGAGCCCCGCTTCGCGGGTCTCCTACTTCTGGGTGGTTTATAAAAAAATAACCACGAAGGGGATGGCGGGGTCTATTCGCTCGCTTCGCTCGCTCACACGACCCGCCATCCCCTTCTAACCTAACCTATCCGAGTCGGGGTGCCCTAAAGTCCAGATTGCAATTAGTTTCTCCTATAATAGTAATAATAGACAAACGATGAATGACGATGACAGTGACAATACAAATAGCGTCAGTTTTACGTTTCGTTACATTTTATTTATTTTTATTTCGTACCTACTTAAAATAATGCTGTAATTTATATATAAACTGTTAAATATATGTGTGCATGAAAACTATTTAAACTAGTACAAAATATTATTATTTACGTAAATTTATATAAAATAAAATGTTACCAAACGTAAGACAACTTAACCGTTGATGAAACGAAACGTTCAATATCGAGAATTGTATATAATCTGTGGTAGGATTTGCTATAAATACTGCAAAAATATTTATTTTCAACATTTTTTTTTCTCAAAAAGTACGCGTCTCCGCATGTTGAGACTTTACGTGAGTTCTTATAATAATTTAACCTTTCTGTAAAAAAAATATCAACCCCCAACTCGACGGCCGGCAATGAAAAGCTTAGCCATTGTTTTCTGTTTATTGGAACCGGATGTAAATGTAGAAGAATTTGTTGATCGAAATCAAATATTGAGGGGTCGGTGACACCACGAGGCGGAGTGGTTCCAGGAGGCCATGTCGGAGATCTGCGACGTGGCAATGCCCCGAGTCCGGCCGGGAAGAGCATGGCGTCAGGTGTACTGGTGGTCGCGGGAGCTGACGGCACTGCGCAAAGCATGCGTCGCTGCATGACACCAGTACACTAGGCACCGCATACTCCGCATCCGAGAACTGGATGCGGCAGCTATTGAGGCGGAGCTGTATGAAGGGTACAGAGCGGCGAAGACTCCTAGAAGGAGTTGTTGGCCAAGGACTTGACCCGAGAGGTGATGCTGGAGCCTCTGGATGGAGATCCGTGGGGGCGCCCATACAAGACGGTGCGGGATAAACTCCGCACCAGGGCCCCCTCGTTGACGCAGTCTCCGGCCGCAACTAGTCAAGTATGTGGTGAGCGCTCTGTTCCCTTCGCGAGGGGAGCATTCGCCCCCGTCCATGGCTCCGCCGCTTGCGGTGCCAGAAGCGGACCACGAGGACAACGACGACGACGACAACGTTCCGGAGTTGACTGGGGTAGACCTGAGAGTGACGGTAGGCAGGCTGAAAGCCAAAAATACCGCCCCGGGACCCGATGGCTTGCATGGCAAAGCCTGGGTCCTGGCCTTGAAGGCTCTCGAGCGCCGACTACTAGGGCTCCTAAGCGCATGCTTGGAGAGAGGCCAGTTCCCACTTCGTTGGAAGACGGGGAAGCTGGTCCTCATACAGAAGCAGGGGCGCCCTGCGGCCTCTTTACAGAGTTTACCAAACTTGAGCGGGCCGGGGCTGCTTTCAAGCGGCTCCTGCCCAATCTGAGGGGGCCAAACGCCTCCTGCCGCAGGCTCTTTGCCGGAGTCGTGAGGTCCATGGCCCTTTACGGGGCCCCGGTATGGGCGCGTTCTTTAGTTCTTTCTTTCTACCGAAACGCGCCTGAAAGGGTGGTAGCCATACGGCTTATCCGGGCCTACCGCACGATCTCCGGCGAGGCAGCGAGCCTCCTTGCCGGATTGCCATCGTGGGATTTGGAGGCGGTAGTCCTCGCGCTCATGTATGAGTGGCGGGCAGAGGCACCACACCGGGGAAAAACTCCGCTACCGCGGCAAATTGTCGCTCAGCAGACAGACCTCCGGTGCGATTTCATGGTGGCATAGAGAGAGCGACTGTCCCAACCCCGTGCAGGCGGTAAGTCCCCTCTTTGAGGAGTGGCTGGAGAGGCGTCATGGCGTCCTAAACTACCGCCTGACGCAGATCCTCAACGGACACGGAAGTTTGGGGAGGTTCCTGCACATAATCGGGCGAGAGGAAACGCCCAGGTGTCACCATTGTGACAATCACCCGAAGGACACGGTGGAGCACACAGTGGCGGTCTGCCCAGCTTGGGCGGAGCACTGCCGTGCCCTTGTGGAGGCGATCGGCGGCGGCGATCTCTCGCGTCCGACCCTGGTTCAGGCCATGGTCCAGATAGCGAGAGGGAATGGGAAGCGGTCACCTCCTTCTGCGAAGCAGTCATGCTAGCGAAGGAGGTGACCGGGCGTTTGAGGGAGAGAACCTCAAACCAACCTAGTCGCCACGGGAGATGCCCCGGGTGCCGGGCGCCGCAAGACGACTCCCGGCCACCGTAGATGCGGGCCTGTGGACGGTGAGCAATGGGTAGCTTACCGTCCACCCGTCTATTGACAACAGGCCGTGTCGACGGCGCGTTAGTGTTTCACGCGCATCTCAAAGAGATGTCAGCAAAGCAGAGGGGCTTGCCAGGGCCTCCGCCTGCCACGTAACTTTTTAAATCAAATGTAAGTATCTGAAGCGAAATTTCCAACGTCCATTTATTTCGTGAAAGAATACTTACTAATATTATAAAAGTTCGTCAACGTCTTCACGCCTAAATGGCCGAACCGATTTTGATGAATTTTGGTACTTACAGAGATAGTTGGAACCCTGGAGACGGATATAGGCTATTTTTTTGTGAGAAAAAGGGGAAAGAGTGAAGAAAAGAGGAGAGAAAGATAATTTTTTTTCGATCATCACGCGAGTTAAAGTTAGCGTTAGCCCAAAGTTACTATGCCACGTGGAGGAAGTCGCGGGTGGAACCTAGTTCTTATATAAAATTGTAAGTCAATCCGGCCGAGGAATTGCGTTCTTCCATACAAACTTTGCTACCCTATTTCACACCCTTAGGGGCTAAATTTAAAAAAATCCTACGCCCTAAAAGCATACCCCATGCAAAAATTTCGGACTAACACTTGCAGTTTCTGTGATTTTTGACGAGTGAGTCAGTGATTTTCTCTTTTATATACAGTGTGGAAAAATAAGTCGGGCCTTGGAGGGACACTACCTTAAATCTTTAAGTTGACTCATTTTAATTAAAGGAAAATTTTAGGAGGCGAGTTTTAGAAAAAATAAAGGAATGTCTCCTTAAGTATGTCCTTTAATGTCTCCTTTAATATAGGTTACTAATTGGTTAACGTACCTACACAAGGACCCAAATTCAAAACCCAGTTAACTAATAAATCAAAACCACTTACATTAACTTGTAAAACCCATTCGTTGAACACACTATTGTTACACTATACTAACTCTATCGCACCTCTGTTTAATTAGGCGGGGACCAACATTTGTAGAATTCTTCATACAATTCAGAAACCCAGGTGCGGGTTCTTGCACAAACACTTGGAACAAAACCCTACCAGCCATACAAAGGAATAGAACTGTTTTGATGGCAAATAAGGGTGCTTATGACCGTCCTAATAAGTTTTCGTTTCATGTTGTATTTGTTTAGGTTCTTTAATACGGTATTTTATTTGGGAAAGAAGTGTGTAATAATTTGAGCTGCTTATGTTGATTAGAAAGGGTTGGATAACGTTCGTGGATATTTTAAAGGATTTTATTAGTAAGGATTGCGAAAGCATTAATTTAAAAAAAAAATGTAGCAGCTTTAGAAGTGTATTTTTGGTCGTAGTTTTTACTAATATTTCAGGCAATTGGGAGAGGAATTATTTCAGGTGTTAAGACCTACTAATTGACTTAATATATTTAGTTTTTTCTTATGTTTAAGCATTTCACATTGTGTGATGAGTATTATTGATCGTTTAATTATTTATTACGTTAAATGCCTGCGCCGATCGTCACTTGCAGCTAATTTCCGAGCCACCATAAAATTTGAACAGACCTGTAACAATCAGACAGATGATGTAAGCTTGTGAACAAGAGTTTTATCAGTAGGTACCTAATGGTATCTTAAAAAAAGTCAAATAAGGTCTATTATTCCTTACCAACCACATTGACACCTCAATTCTATGGGTGTGTACTTCGGATATGCATGACTAGTTTCACACTCAACCGCCTTTATTCATGAGCTCCTCACGCGAATCGTGAATCGAATCTAGTCGGGCATAACCGAAACATGCATAAATCACACGTAATTACATAACGCATTAGGTCTATAGTCGCATCATGTATAATTATGGTATTCAGCTTCATCCTCTTGGACTAAAAGATGATGTCAACGTATTTGGGAAAAGACGAAGGAAGATTATGATGAATTATTTCTTTATCGTTAATTTGTGGTCAATTGTTTCTGGTGATTTTCTCTGATAGGCTTGTTAGGTAAAAGATTTATCATGCACAAGCTTTTGCCCGCGGCTTTGCTCGCGTTAAATTCGGGGTAACACAGTTCCCCTTTCCTGATTTACAGGTAAGTACCTGCTACCTGTAGATTTGCCCTTGTGCCTTATTTATTATAATAGCAATGTTTTCCCTCATATTGCAATCTTTTTTTTTAAAGTAGCATAGTATGTCCGTCTCCAAGGTCCCAACTATCTCTGTACCAAAATTCATTAAAATCGGTTTAGCCATTTAGGCTTGAAAACGTAACAAACAAATAAACTGACTTTCGTTTTTATTATATTAAGTACATAAGGATTTTAGTGGGTACACCATAATATGTTACTAGGCGACGAGATTTCATGAGTAAGGTTGCATAATTGTAGTCATACCGTAAGTTATTCAAAGCTCTTAAAATTTAAAGCTCTTATATTATTGCGTAATGTAGGTAGGTACCTTTTTTTTGCAGATGGGAATAGGTACCTACATCAAATAACTTCCCGCGGTTTGGGCGGAGCGGGAGACTGTCAGTCTTTTACTGAATATAAACAACCCATGGTCTTTCTTTTAGCCTTTATGTTCCAGGGCTGCGGTATCTCCTTCAAACAACCCACAACCCCGTTTGGCAAACAAATATACCATTACCTACGCGTGTTTTTTTTATCAAGTACTTAATAATATGTTAATTACAAACATTTTTTCTACTTATAACTTATTGTTCATATTCACTACGTTCTGCAACAAGTTACATACAGTCAGCCAGCCATATAGTAACTTAGTTAGAATGGCACACGGTGTGGACTGCAAATATTCGTAGTTCCGACTCTCGACGTATGCACTCTAACAGGGTTGACACCTTTTTTTAAAATAAAGATTCAAAAGCCTATGTCATATTTTTTTGAGATTTTATTTGGGTATAGTTTTGTGAAGAGCTGGAAATAAAATAAATGAAATATATGTCGATTCGAATCAGAGTACCACCTGTTCCTGCAAAGTAGAGGGGCCGATACCGCGTCCCCAAAGAAGGAACATAGGTGGGTTTTAGTCAGTAAAAATCTGACACTCTCCGCCCAGAGCAGGGGAAGTTATTTGATGAAAAAAAAGACACTGAGAACCAGCAATCGCTTTCAGAGGGAATCTTACGGCGTCCACATAGCAGTCCGTATTACAGGCCTGTTTTATCGTACACTTTCGGTACCGTTGGATGTATTTGCATCACGGAGTTCACACACATCACAACACTGATCCGTTTTATAGGATTCAAGATGCGTGCAGCTCGCGAAAGTGCATCTAGTACCTACGGATCTGTTAAAGCGATCCTTTAAACTGAACTGCTGTGTGCACGAACCCTTACTATCTATAATGGCTATAAACAGATTTGACCGAAAAATGTTTTCGTTAGCTTATGTCAACTTAATTTTGACTTATCTATAATTGGTATTGTTGAGAGTATTTCACCTTGTGTAACCGCTATAGATTGTTTTATATTTCATTATTTGTCTCACCAGATCTATAGCTAAATGCTATGTCGTGTTATGGTGGTGAGAGAAGTGTCCGTTATGCTAGCGTACCCCAGAGCTAGATCGAGTTGGTTACTATGCCAATAAACTCTGTGTAAATACTGCCTAATTAGTGTAAAAATAAAAAAAACTCTTCCTCTTTAGTCTAGGAGATAAACACCACTTTCAATGGGTACGCTAGCGTCACGATCAAGCTAGCGTACCCATGGCCGTACTCGAAAACGGCTAATTGAAAAGCAACAGAGTTTACACACAAAAACTCTGTACAAATACTGCTCCCGCTATGCAAAATTTCATAACGATTACTCTTGTAGGAACGGAGATATTGCACAAGACTTTTCAATGACCTTCAAAGCGGGCGTTATGGCAGCGTACACATCATAGTTCTTATAGAAACGGAACTTTTTTTTAAATAAATGCTATATGTATAAATAGTGTGTGAAATTCTGACTCTATTAGTGTAAATACTTTATGCGAATTCGCAGTGAAATAATCAAAACATTTATGTTAAGTTCTAGGAACAAATGTATTGACGTAGGTACAGTTGCGAACAAAATGAATTAGTAGGTAGTGAAATTATAAAGCGTTGGATAAATAAATAAATACAGCGTTATTTTCTAATATAAGTTTGGTAGGTGTGGTTTGATATTTTTAAAACACTATTGCAAATAATAATTAGTTTTGTAAGTCTAACTTAAACTGTGATTTCTTAGTAACAATGTGATTATACTGTGATTTAATATAGTAATTATTGTACAAATGACTGATTACGTGTGGTAGTTATTATTAGTTAATATTCTCTAAGAGTGCTTATTCCAAATAAAAATACTGTTTTAATGTAGGTAAACTGTTATTATTCTAACGGTACATAACGTGATTATATTGTGATTTTTAATATACGTACTTATTAATGATTGTACAATTGTTATTACCTGTAAATATTATCTAAGACTGATTGTTCCGGATCTTCACATCGCGCCGGTCAGTGGGATCGCGCGATGCTACGTCATCTGAACGCCCCACCAAACGTATGGCCCTCGACCATACCGATGGGCACACACTCGCTCACTCGCCGTCACTTAGCGTGCGCATACATCGGCCATTTTTACTTTGTACAATCACCTAATTTTATAATATTATACAGTCCTATGGAAACGGAAGTTTTATTTAGTCGAGACCACCAGCATCACAACTGGAGCTTGACACTCAAACAGTGGTCCTTCGAGCTAACAAAGTGGTTCTACGAAGAAGAAATTCGCCGTCTTTGTCGCGTCACATCGCCCGGCGCCCGTGGACTTTGGACTGCCTACCTCGTGCCTCGTTTCTTCAAGCAGTAGAAGACAACTCGAGGACAGTCTACCCAGGGAGGAACATATTTCTGAGTGAGTCCGTTCCAATCTCCTTAATTCCTGTATTTCTAATTTCCTTCTTCCAGGAATTTAAAATAGCTATATCACGGATCAGGCATAGTTGATCTCTTCATCTGTTATAGCTTTTTACATGTTCATTCATCAAGTTAACGTTATTTTTATACATTTATCCATTGCTGTTCTTAATTGTTCGCTTATCGCACCGGTGCACGGTGAATGAATAGACACATATTCTTTTTAGCGTAAACAACCTCATTAGTGATTTTTGCTTATTAAACCAGTTTTGCACACCTGGCTCAATTACGTTTTACAGAACAGCTGATTTACCGTTAATCGTCGTCTTGTGCTTATCTAATTCGTTTTAATTACTATCCTTATATTTATTTTTCTCGTTCTTTGCCTTTTTTGCACTTTGACCCTTTGCTTTGTCACGCCTACCTACCATTATGGCTGATGTTAAACTAAAGGAACTTATAAAGAAGCGTGGAAGCTTCAAAGCCAAGCTTACGCATTTTAATAACTTTTTAAGGTTGCTGCCTAGTAATACAGACTTAGATAATTTCCAAGAAGTCGAATTACAAGGTCGTTTAGCTTTAATGGAAACGCTATATAAGGAATTCGACGTGTTACAGACTGACTTGGAGCTGCTGTCGGAGAACGCGGACGACATGTATACTGAGAGGGAGCAGTTCGAGACGCAGTATCATGCGTTGGTGGCGCGCGCGAGAGCAACCCTCGCCCCCGCGCGCTCCTCCTCGCCCGCTCTCGTCTCTGCCTCTTCTACCGATGATCTCGCGCAACACGGCTCTGGTTGCAAACACGACTTCGTTCGACTGCCCAAGATAGACTTGCCTCACTTCAACGGGGACTATCAGCACTGGCTTGAATTCCGAGATACGTATCTTTCCCTTATACATAATAATAGTAGCATACAAGACATTAATAAATTTCATTATCTTCGCGCAGCTTTAATTGAAAGCGCATCTTTAGTTATTAAAAGTATCGATTTTAAAGCCGATAATTACAGTATTGCTTGGCGAATATTAACCGAAAGGTACGATAATGAGAACCTTCTTATCAATAATCATGTACAGGCATTATTTAATCTTGAACCTATTCAACAGGAATCTTCTAGCGCATTACGCAACATGATTGACGTCACAAACAAAAACATTAGAGCTCTTGAGACACTTGGACATCCAACCAAACATTGGGACATATTAATTATTTACATGATGTCCAAGAAACTAGATTGTGTAACCAACCGTGAGTGGGAACAATTTAAAAACAATTCAGACACATTTCCAAACTTAAAACAATTCCTAAAATTTATTTCTAACAGAGTAGACCTTCTTGAATCCATAAATCATCATAACAACACATTATTTACAAACAATACATTAACTAAAAACACAAATGAAAATAATAAATCTAAAAACTATCATATTACAACTAAATCTAAACCTATTCGGCATTCTGAGAATATCAAGTGTCCTATGTGCACTCAGAATCACTTTTTATTTAGTTGTCAACCTTTCAGAGACATTAACATTGAAGCTCGTATTAAAAAAGCATCAGAAAGCAATGTTTGTATGAACTGCCTTCGACCTGGTCATACAGTAAAGCGTTGCAATCTTTCTCATTGCAAATATTGCAAATCTAAACATAACACCCTCTTACATAGGGAGTCAGCAACAGAAAACAAGTCAGGGGACAATGTAGCATTGTCAACAAATGTCATTTTACCCCCATCAAATAATTCTCAAAATCTTATTTTACTTTCCACAGCCTTGGCTAAGGTGGCAGACGTTAATGGAGAACTTCATACTGCCAGACTCCTATTGGACAATGGCAGCACCTCCAATTTCGTTACCCGTGAGCTCTGTGGGAAGCTTGGTCTGGTGACTTACAGCACTAGTTCCACCGTCACAGGTATTAATGGACAAGTTTCGAGTACCACAGAAAGTTGTTCTCTTCATTTACAATCTTGTTATGGTAGCTATCAGGCGACTGTAAGCTGTTTTGTCTTACCAACCATCACCCAGACGATGCCTGGCTCTTACGTGGATAAAAAATATATTACCATTCCGCCAGGTATTCAATTAACAGATCCTTCTTTTAACATACCTTCAGCTATTAATATTCTTGTAGGCGCTGAGGTATTTTGGGACGTCTTAGGTTCCGACACCATTAATTTAGGTAAACATCAACCTAGATTACAGTCATCAAAATTAGGTTGGCTTATTTCGGGCTGTGTCATTCAGTCTCCGCGTCATACACAACCTTCTTATTGTCATTTTCTTTCACATGAGGAGTCTGAACAGCTGACTCGCTTCTGGGAACTCGATACTGTATCTGCTGGCAATTGTTTTTCTTCTGATGAACAGGCTTGTGAAAAACTTTTTCAAGAAACCACACGTCGTGATACAAATGGACGGTTCGTGGTCACCATACCTTTGAAGGACTCGCCTGAGTGCTTAGGTGACTCTTATGTACTGGCCAAGCGTCGATTTCTCGCCCTCGAGCGTAGGTTTGAGCGGGACTCCACTTACAAAACCAGATATTCTCAATTCATTCAAGAATATATTGACCTTAATCATATGACAGAACATTCCAAAACCAAATATAATTCAGATATAAACCATTGTTTTTTGCCTCATCATGGTGTTGTCCGCGAGTCTAGTTCGACTACAAAACTTCGCGTAGTTAACGACGCTTCAGCCACCAGCACCTCGGGCAAGTCCTTCAATGACATCCAAATGGTAGGTCCTACCGTACAGGAAGATTTGCTATCCATACTTTTAAGATTCAGGCAACATAAATTTGTTGTAACGGGTGACATCGAAAAAATGTACAGAGCAATCTTAGTCGAGCCTTCTCAGCGCACCTTACAACAAATTCTGTTTAGATTCAATTCTTCAGATCCTTTAAAGAAGTATACACTAAACACAGTGACTTACGGTACTTCTTCAGCTCCTTATCTAGCCACCAAGTGCTTGGTGTCTCTTGCAGATCAATGTTCAGACCCAGAAGTCAGTCAGTCTATCAGACGTGATTTTTATGTAGATGACTATTTAAGTGGTGGTGACTCGATCGAGTCAGTCAGCCAACTTTGCCAAGGTGTAGTTAATACTCTCGAGCCTGCAAAGTTTCACCTTCGTAAATGGCAGTCAAATTGTCCTAAGATACTTGAGTCAGTCACAAACCTTAACACAGACAATAATAATAAAACTTTAAACTTTAATGAAACTCCTAGTAAAACACTTGGGTTGTACTGGGACCATAAATCAGACACACTTTTCTTTTCAATGGAATTAAAACCTATATCTAAAATAACTAAGCGTAATATATTATCATTAGTAAGTCAGGTGTTTGACCCTCTTGGCCTCGTTGGGCCATGCATAGTACAGGCCAAACTTATATCACAGCAGCTGTGGTTGTAAAAATGCAACTGGGGTGGCGACGTACCAAAGAAATAAAAACCCAGTTTCTTCAGTTCATGCAATCATTTTCAGCAAGCTCAAAGAGCAACCCTGCCGATCTTGCATCTCGGGGGGTGAAGGCTGATTGCATCAGCTCGTTCACTCTTTGGGGGTTGGGTCCAGACTTCTTAAATCAGAAAGAAATACAATTTCCCACTTCACCCAATACACAAATACATTCATCATCTATAATATCTTTCCACACAGTTGCTGAACAGAACAAAACAAATCATAACAATTTAATATCCAAGTTAATACACAAAAAATCATCATTCACATCATTAATTAGAATCATAGCTTATTTACAAAGATTTATTAATAATTGCAGACAAAATAATCATAATAAATCATCTTACCTAACATGTTCAGAATTAAAGTCATCACAAAATCTTATATTACAGATTTCTCAGCAGGAAATGTTCCCTGAGGAATACAAATGTCTTAAAACCAATCAGCCCTTACATAAAAAGAATCGGTTGATTAGTCTTTCTCCTTTCATCGATTCAGATAACTTAATACGCGTTGGTGGACGTCTTAACAATTCAAACTACAGCTACGACATTAAACACCCTATTCTATTATGTAGTAAACACATTTTAACTAAAATCATATTTGAAAAAGAACACAAAACACTTTTTCATGCAGGACCTCAACTACTTCTAGCACACATTCGACTCACCTACTGGCCTTTAGCTGGCAGAAACCTTGCTAAGCAGATAGTGCGTAACTGTGTTCGTTGTACTCGCTTTAAAGCTCAACCTGTTCAGGTTGTCATGGGCAACCTACCAAGTGATAGGACGCATCTCGAGTACCCTTTTCTGAATACAGGGCTTGACTACGCCGGGCCAGTGCTGATAGCCGACCGCAGAGGTAGGGGATGTAAGCTTGTCAAATCTTATATTTGTGTTTTTGTCTGCTTTGCAGTCAGAGCTGTGCATCTGGAGCTCGTTGCTGACCTTACCAAAGAAGCTTTCCTTGCGGCCTTCAGCCGATTTATTAGTCGTCGGGGCCAACCTCAGCGCGTGTACTCCGACAACGGCACTACATTCGTGGGGGCTTTCAATGAGCTTTCACGCTTCTTAAAAGCTTCATCAAACAGCTTAGCATCAGAGTTTGCAAACAAGGGCATAGAATTTAAATTCATTCCTGCCTACTCCCCAAATTTCGGTGGTATTTGGGAAGCTGCAGTAAAATCCACCAAACATTTACTACGTCGAGTCATGAGCCTAACTCACTTGACATATGAAGAGCTCTCAACTTGTTTAATTCAGATAGAGGCTATTTTAAACTCCAGACCTTTAACACCTCTATCCACTGATCCTTCTGATCTCTCATACCTTTCCCCATCTCATTTCCTGATTGGACGACCACTCACTTCAGTTCCTCGTCCTCAGATCACCGACTGCAACATCCAGCGGCTTCATCGCTTCCATAGAGTGGAAAAGCTCCGACAACATTTTTGGCAGCGGTTTTCTAATGAGTATGTGTCTCTCCTGCAGCAGAAAACCAAATGGCAGACAGCTGGGCATGACCTGAAGATAGGCACCATGGTCTTAGTGAGAGACGCTAATCTCCCTCCTCTCCTGTGGATGCTGGGCCGAGTGACAGCCGTAAAACCAGGATCCGATGGGCATAACAGAGTCGCCGAGATCCTAACAAAGAAGGGCACCATTACACGTGCATACAACAACATCTGCCCTCTTCCCGTCTCGACAGCATCATCTTGAAGCCTTTACGTACTTCAACCCGGGGAATATGTTCCGGATCTTCACATCGCGCCGGTCAGTGGGATCGCGCGATGCTACGTCATCTGAACGCCCCACCAAACGTATGGCCCTCGACCATACCGATGGGCACACACTCGCTCACTCGCCGTCACTTAGCGTGCGCATACATCGGCCATTTTTACTTTGTACAATCACCTAATTTTATAATATTATACAGTCCTATGGAAACGGAAGTTTTATTTAGTCGAGACCACCAGCATCACAACTGGAGCTTGACACTCAAACACTGATTGTTACAAATAAATATGTTAAATTATAACCTGTTATGTTGTAGGTATTCTAATATATATGTCCATATTATAATAAAACAGTAATAATATGGTTATACTGTAAAAGAACATAATAATTGTTTTTGGCAAAATGAATGTTATTTTTCTGATAAAACTATTTATTTGATTTTTTCCAATTGTTTCATTTTCAGTGAGAACTATATCTACCAATTAATGAAGTGAATATCCTCCTAGTTCAGTATTTCATCACGTTTGAGTTTTACTACTGTATTAAAAAAAAATGTTAAATAACTTTTGAGCATATCTGTACCTGTACTATGAACAGAAATTAACATAGATTTTTTATATATTCCAGTGCGAATTCGCATAAAGTATTTACACTAATAGAGTCAGAATTTCACACACTATTTATACATATAGCATTTATTTAAAAAAAAGTTCCGTTTCTATAAGAACTATGATGTGTACGCTGCCATAACGCCCGCTTTGAAGGTCATTGAAAAGTCTTGTGCAATATCTCCGTTCCTACAAGAGTAATCGTTATGAAATTTTGCATAGCGGGAGCAGTATTTGTACAGAGTTTTTGTGTGTAAACTCTGTTGCTTTTCAATTAGCCGTTTTCGAGTACGGCCATGGGTACGCTAGCTTGATCGTGACGCTAGCGTACCCATTGAAAGTGGTGTTTATCTCCTAGACTAAAGAGGAAGAGTTTTTTTTATTTTTACACTAATTAGGCAGTATTTACACAGAGTTTATTGGCATAGTAACCAACTCGATCTAGCTCTGGGGTACGCTAGCATAACGGACACGTGAGAGAACGGTTTTTTACTTTTAAGGAATATTTAATTCCGTAAAATTCAAGTGTAAATTACAATATAGTAAAACAAGTCTATACCGACCGCTGGGCAAAAGTCTCAACGAGTAGGGTGCCTGAGGATGGAGTCTAAAAAGAGGTGGCAAGAATATCTGGATGCGCATCATGAAGGCTGGTTCAAGGTGTCGCAAGAGAAGAATACCTACCTGGAAGACAGTGGAAGAGTATACGGAAAGCCTTTGCTCAGCAGTTGGACATAGGTAATAGGTTACAATACTGTTAGGTACAGTACTGCTTTTCCTCCTTTAAATCCATCCAAAGGTTGTCTTGAAAAGATAGCTTTTAGCGATAAGACCGCCCATTGTGTCACCCTATTTATAAGTTGTCTAGTGTTATTTTTGTTTCTTGTATGGTGTACATAAGAAAGAATATTATATATATCTGTAGGTTAAACTAAAAAAAAACATGTCGTGTCAAATAAATCACAAAAGCTTTACAAGGACTACTATTACTTGGTATTGAGCGATACATATAAATTCTGCTATTGCAGCAAAAGCAAAAATTAGAAGCTACATGCAACTTCTAAGCCAGAAAACCACAGAACTAAAACACCGAGAACAAACCATAATTCCCGAAGCCAGAAAAATCCAAAACTTGTCACCTGCTAACCCTTACTAACATAATTCCTTTCGTTCTTAACTCGGAAACTTAAAACCGTATCGTAAAGTGACTCGCACGAGCCAACCCCAGCCTTAAGAGGTCATGACATAGTCGAGAAATAAAAAGTGAGGGCAAAATTATAACTGGAACGAGCTTTTTGCTTAAGTGGAACGAAACTCTGCATTATGAACAGATTCAAAGTATAGTGAACTAAATAGGGAAAAAGCATTGTGCCTTTGTTGTGTTGTCTGTAATATATTATCCTTTAAAGAAGTACTTGTTACAAAGGGATGTTTTGTAGTTGAATAGACGATTGTGTGGTACGTGATAAGCAATATGATAATTATGTTAGGGTCTTCCTCCAGTCTAGTCTGAGGCAGTATACGTGTATGTATTTAATAAGAATTGACAATAGATTTGACCTCCACTTCAGACTATCAAAGATCCTGCCAGGGTTGCAGGTTATTCCTAAGAGATATTGCGGTCCCGAAACAAAGGCTTTAAAAAGGAACATGGGTGTGTTTTAGTAAACAAGTAAAAGTCCGACACTCCCCCTCGCTCCGCCCAGAGGAAGTTATTTGATAACTTCCCATCGAACAAAAAAATAATCAAAGATCTATGGAAGACAACGGAACGTGCTTCATGAGTAAAGGAGCGGTCTTATTTTGTAAAGAATCCCCCGAACGACCTTGGCAAGCGCTATTTAGCCTTGGAGATAACAGTAATGAGAAATTATGTATGCATAATAATGTCTCAATCTGGTCTTAATTACATATTGCTTGAAGCGGTTCGGTTGCATACAGAGTACATACCCTACTCGTGGTGAGTTTTTGCGGCGATGCAGTATCGGATTTATGGATCACCCGCTCGATTGCTTGTTTATGTATTATTGCTAGTGTATTGCAATATTTGCAATCGAAAGTCTTTCGTTATGGTTTTGGACAAGATTGCTAAAAAGAAAAAACATCATGCCATTTATCCTTAAAGCAAAAGGTTACCAATAACCGGGAACAGGAATACCTCAATAGCAGCCTGGACTTTGCTTGTAGTCCAGGCTGCTATTGAGGAATTCCTGATGACAATAACTAGTAACACTGCTAGATCTAGAAATCGAAACCAAGCTCTGTCTCCCGGGGTTGCGGGTTGTTCGGCAGAGATACCGCAGCCCCGGAACATGAAAGCTAAATGAAGGAACATAGATGTGCACCCCGACCAGATCGGAGGAAGATATTTAATGATTTCCAAAACGCGGAAAAAAAACCCGGCCAAAAGCGAGTCAGAGTCAAGCACCGATGGCTCAGTACAAACTTGCAACACAAACAGCCATATATTTTAGCTGCATAGACTTAGAGGGTTGATTATTCACAGTACAAAAAACCGGCCAAGAGCGTGTCGGGACACGCTCAGTGTAGGGTTCCGTAGTTTCCCGTCCGTCACAATAAGTGTTCCCAGTTATGAGGCCAACCGAACAATTCGGTAATACCCGATCCAATGTAATAAGTACCTACAGCGCCATCTCTCGAGGAATAGGGTTACTAATTAATACAAAGACGTGCAATTTTGGTGGTAATTCAACAACAATTTTTTGTTTGAAAAAAGATACGTTTAGGATAATAAAATATGTAAACAAAGTTACAAAAAAAGCTTGCATATACGATTATACTACAAACTTAGTCCAGAAATTATTTTGTACAACTTTTTGTCTTTTTTGTACAAAAACTGTTGTGTCAATCAAGTTGAAAATAATTTTCATAGAAAGTTCTTATAAAGTTCTACTTTTTAGATTTTTTTTAATATTTTTTAGACTTATGGTTCAAAAGTTAGAGGGGGGGGGACACATTGTTTTTTACTTTTGGAGCGATTATTTCCGAAATCATTGACATTATCAAAAAATGATCTTAGTAAACCCCTATTCATTTTTAAATACCTTTCCAACAATATATCACACGTTAGAGTTGAAATTAAAAAAAAAATCACTTCCCACTTTACATATAGGGTGGCTACCCTAATAAAACATTTTTTTTTAAATTTTTATTTTACCACTTTGTCGGCGTGATTGATATACATATTGGTACCAAATTTCAGCTTTCTAGTGCTAACGGTCACAGAGATTAAGCGAGGACGGACGGACGGACGGACGGACGGACAGACAGACATGGCGAAACTATAAGGGTTCCTAGTTGACTACGGAACCCTAAAAAGCACCATAAAGTTTCGCATATGGTTTTAAGTTCAACTCGATACCTCTACGCGTTCTCGAGATACTCTTTATCCCTTGACAGACAGACAGACGGACAACAGAGTGATCCAATAAGGGTTCTGATATTACCTTTTGAGGTACAGAAACCCTTAAAAAAGGCCTCTGTCTCAGTATTAGTGCTTGCGATCGCTACAAATGGCAGCAAAAGTCTCGCCAGCAATATCATTACCATGGAATGTCTCTATAACAATTGTCACCCCAATTTTCATTTTTAGAGCGGAAATTGCCCCCAAACTGAAACAACTATTGATTATAAAAGAAAAAAAAAACATTGCAAAACACCAATAGCATTACGAATCGCGTTCCCATGCAAAGTCCGGCTGGAAATATTCTAACAAATGTACGAACAGAGGCAATAGCCAAAATAAATGTAATAGTGTGGTCGGCACAATAATCATTTGAATACGAATGTACTGATTTTCTAAGGGAAAACGTTTACATTACCGACCAAGTTGTTGGGAACAGGCGACAGAAACGAAATACTTTACATTTGGGGTGTCTTCTTTTTTTTAAAGGTGAGTTTTGGGGTGTCGAACCTAAATTGTGTACGACTGTTATTGTGTTTATACTTTTTTATTAACTTACTGTTGATGAAAATATGTTGCTTGGCGTTTAAAAACAGTGAAGTACATATTTATTGACGAGTCTCGTTAGATATTTCTGTCTAAACAAAATGGAAAATAAAATCTTTTTCTGTTAAGGGGCGCGGTGTAACAGTGAGTGGTTAAACCCACGAAAATAGTACCTAAAAAGATATGGGAAAGGCTGTTGTCTAGCAGTGTGCCACCACCATCGTGTAAGGGGCTCCCATAGCACAGTTTTACGCTTGGTGGTGATCTACTTGTCCCAGTTACGGCGTACAAGCTATTTTTTTATTCGTATGTGTTTTTCAATATTTGTGATGTTCAATGTTCTTTATTTTGTGTGCTCGTTGTAATTGCGACTAATAAATATGCTTTCTTTCTTTTTAACATTAATGGCAAAAAATTAAGACATTATTCTTTTTTTTGTGTTCTCTAAACTCTTATTAAGAAACTGTTACAAAAAATCTTATCAATCAACTAGCTTTCGCCCGCGGCTTCGCCCGCGTTATATTTGAGGTAACATAGTTCCCCTTGCGCCTTATTGATTTGTAATAGCAACACTAAGTTTTCCCTTTTCTTCCTTCTTTCTCCCTCACATCCCACCATTTGTAATTGTAGCCCTGGCTGGAGGTCTTAATTTTTAAGGCATAATTTTCATAACCTGTGAATGCCATTTAGAAAACAAAAAAACTCACATTATTAACCTGTCCGCCAGTGTACTGTAGCTAGCTCTCAATATCGGCTGTATAGCTTTTCCACGCTTCGCTAATAATAACCGACTTTTACGACTATCTCACCTATTTCCACTTCACGTTCGCTTTTTCTTTGTTTACAAATAAATGGCTATGAGTTACAATGAGGGTGCCATATAATTTTATTATTTTTATTCAGCTATGCTTATTGCTGCTCTTCGGGAGGCGTTAAGTTTAGTACCAAGTTGGCAGTTACTGTAAGTGTCGTTTCGTGTATGACTTCTGTATTAGGATTACTTTACGGAATAAAAGGTTGGAGCAATATTTAAATGCATTCTCTACAGTGCTGCATGCTGTCTTTTTCGACTAGCTCATCTTATTGTCAATGTTAAAACATGGGCGATAAAGTGGATAGTACCAAAATACACATAGATAGTTATTTCTAGTCTGGCTGTTTATGTATGTGAGTTTAAATGTTTGTAAACGCACCCAAATACAAGATAAATACGTGTGCAACGCTTGGTCCTTACATATAATTTAACAGGTATATTGACGCAGGTAACCTTCAGCCGTTTTCACGGCATAACACGTTTCTAATATATTATTAAAAGCGCGGGTTTCTACTTGATGTTTTCCATATAATCGTACTTGAGGGGAATGGAAAATCAACTACTTTTCACGCCTGGCAGCATTTTGAACCGAACTTGCGCACACTTATCTTTAATTAAATATTAATGTGAGTGTTAAATATGTAAAGATTCACTTTATGATAGTAATTTCGTTTGAGTTAACAGGGATTGGCTTTCTTTTTGCGATTAAACAAACAAGTTTTTGAATGAGCCTTTCAGAAAGTTATGGTTAAGTTTCTTCAGTACATCACTACTTACCATAGAGCTTTTTTGTTAGGTAGTCAAATGTAAGACTGCCTCGCTAGTCAAGTGGTTGTAGGCACGAGTGCTGAAAATTAGGTCCAGGGTTCGATTCCCGAGTCGGGTAGAGTGTTGTGGGGTTTTTCGAAAATTATAGAAATAATAAAAGAATACATTCATAAAATAATTGAAGTTTATCGAATCGGCATGGTATAATATTTATAATGACAATGATGTGTCAATTAACAACAAAGAGGAAAATGCCAACGAAAATCTTTTAAGTTAAAGATACTCATTCGAGAATAAAATAATTAATCTTTATGACATTTAAATAATGCTTTTTAAATTGATTGATTGGCAGTTTCCTATATGATCTTGGTATTCTTTTTTAAACATTGCTCCACTTTAGGTCTTTCTCCTGTATCGTGGGTGTGTTGAGAAACATTTGAACTAACACATTAAACAGCCAGATGACTCCCGGCCACCGTAGATGCGGGTCTGTAGACGGTGAGCAATGGGTGGCTCACCGTCCGTCCGTCAATTGACGACAGCCTGTATCGACGGCGCGTTCGTGTTCCACGCGTGCTTCAAAGAGATGTCAGCAAACAAGAGGGACCTGCCAGGACCACCGATTGCAGGTTGTTTGAAAGAGATACCGCGCCTCCGGAACATAAAGGGCATAAGAAGGAACATTGGTGGGTTTTAGTCAGTAAAAGTCTCCCACCACCCAGAGCGGGGAAAGTTATTTGATGATTTCCCATTCGCAAAAAGGGGTATCAAAATCAAATCAAAAGTAATTTATTCAAATTAGGCTGATAATCAGCACTTTTTGAACGTCACATTACAAAAGACAGTCCCATAAAAACGCCCTGCCCTACTTCCCAGTGTTTTAGCTGGGAGGAAGAAGTGGCGGAACAAACTCCCTAGTAATATCGTATCACTACTGAGTATATTTAAAGTACTGACCTTACAGGGTTTTAGAGGTCAGGTAGTCTGACGCTCCATACAAATTATTGATACTCAGCTGTATCTCTGCAGTAAGACTGGAAGCCGACCCCAACTAAGTAGGAGCTAGTTAGATGACGAGGGTAATTTATCTATGAAGGTTCATAGGAGTTGCTTGGTGGCAGCGAAAACTCATTGATGAATCTTTCCACATAGTATACAATACCAGCTTTTTTTTTAAACTCGGAGTAATAAGTAAGTTCCCCTTTTCTGATTGGCAGGTAGGTACGTAGGTACCTGCAAATACCTGTATATAAATACCTGTAGTTTTTGCCATTGCGCCTATTTAATTTTAATAGCAAAGCTAAGATTTTCCTTTTCTTCCCCCTTTCTCCCTCATTTATCACTTAAAAAATAGCATATGTCCGTCTCCAGGATCCCAACTATCTCTGTACCAAAATTCATCAAAAGCGGTTTAGCCATTGCGGCGTGAAGCCGTTACATTAGTAAGGATTTCATTCGTTAACCTAAGTTGTAACTACAGTTGGTATCGCGTGTTTTCTGATAAGTAAAATTACATTTAATTGGACAATGCAACGGAAAATACTGCCTTCCCAAACCTTATCTTACGGTACTACGTTCTATAGTACAAGTAATTTAGCAATCTATTTCTGCTACAGACATGCAACTTACCTACTAACAATGTAACCTAGTTTCTTTGTCCCCAATAACAAGGTTTTTGACTTATTGTTAAACCAACCTTCAAAACATTCACTGCTCACCTTCCTATATAAAGCGCAATACACAACGCATATACACAGCCCGCCGGTCCGCCGTCAAAGCCCGGCGACACAACCCAGCGGCCTGTTTGAAAAGAATCATGTCGGCAACATACGCCTGCGCTCAGTTGGCGGCCACGCTCGACCTGTAGTGCTGACTGCCAAATAAATTTCTCCTCTCAAGCCGCCGACATTCCGCCGACCAATTTGTCCGACTTGTATTATGTGAAGTCGCCCACTAGACCGCCGACAAAAAGTTGCCGACATATGTCGGTGGCCCGGCGGGCTCAATGTGTATTGCGCTTAATAAACAGTTGTTATAACTGTTTATTAACTGCCTATTTTCTTTCCAAAATTAATTTGTTAGTGCAAGGAAATTTGATACTTCTTGACTAAGGGTTATATTAGCCGTAAGAACGTATTTGGCAAGCACATGGATCAGGGAACTTTTCCTTCGCAATATGGTTTCGTAAACTAGAATAAAATTATAGCGTTGCAGTCGAAGCGTTGCAGTGACGTTGTAATGTGGTTTTCAGTTTCATAGATATTTTTCTTTTTTTCTTATATGATTATTTCGTGATAAGAATAAAAGATTGTTTTTTGATGTTTGCTGTCAGTAAGAATGCTATTTTTTGCCACTCCTGTTTATTTTCTGTTGTAATTTGTAGGGATCAAAAGCCTTCGCACAGAAAATGTATAGCCAATGTGTTGAATTTCGAGTTGGGAATTTGAAATTTTTAAAATACGCTTCTACGAAACACTTAAAAGCTTTTATCCATTCCACTAAGCTGGTTTGTAAACTAATATGATATGCTTCTGCAAATAGGGTGAACTATTTTAGATTATAGACACCAAGCTTCTAAATTAAATTGAAGAGATCATTCTAATTTAAAATTAGTTTGTGGGAGTTCTCTAAAAAATCGATACCTTAAGGTAAAATTACTTCGAAATTAAGTTATCGAATACCTATCGATAGTGTTCGATTACCTATTTGTAAACATAAATTATAATTACACAAAAAAGTACACTCTAGTAAAAAACAATCGTATTTTGTCACGTTTTTTTTTTCCGAGGAATATTGATTTGTACATATATCATTTATATTTTTAATAACCAATTATGTCAATACGAATAATTAGCAACCAACTAGTAACTAGTTTCACAAATGCACACGAATAATAGAGAAATAAAGAATACATGCTGCGCCTAATTCAAGTAAATTAGAATAAGGACAGGAGATTAATTATATTGATACTTCCGAGCCCTGCAATTTGAACCGCTGCTATTTTTTTTTATTGGAATGTATAAGGTAAGTCCACTTATTTCTTACTTCACAGGCATATGTGCTGGCCAGTATTCATGTGAAACACAGGTAGCCCCAGTTTTTAAAGTTAAGTAGTTTTCGTTCTGGCTCCATTCCAGCGGCGTAATAACCGCATTACAAATAAGTGTCTCTCTGGATCGCGTCGCATACATTGTAATTCTGGAGAATTCGGTTTTGGCAACGACAATGAATAATGTCCCGAAGATCTATGCCGCTAATGTTGGCTCTAATATGTGCAACAGCAACGTTGCTATAGATTGCGGTAAAATATGTAAGTAGCTTTTGTTTTGACGTAAATACTGCGATAAAGAACATATAACAACGGCCCAAAAGTCTGGCAGCTAGTCTTACCAAAAAGTTTCGTATTAAAGTGATTGTGTTCATTTGAGTTTCATGGAGCTTCTTGCCGGTTCTTCTCCATAGGAAACGGCCAACCCGAACCGTGCACCTTTTCTCGGCGTTTTATAAGTGCCCATGTACGCCTATGTGAAATAAAAATATTTTGATTTTGTTTTTTTGAGTTGTCGAGGTAAGATAGGTAATTGTTCCATGTGAGAAACTGGTATTACAGCTGCATTCAGTGAGGCTGGAAGCTGACTCCAAATAGAATAAAGGGCAAGGGAAATGATACCTGTCGGGGTTACGAGTTCTTTGAATGAAATGCCCCGGAACACAAAGGGCAAAAGAAGGAAGGTCGGTTTATGCCGCGTTCCAATAAACAAAAACGACTCGTTTTGCTAACGGATAGTTATATTTTGACGTTTGAAGTATCATAGAATTTATGTCAAAATACAACCACCCGTAAGCAAAACGAGTCGTTTTTGTTTATTGGAACGTGGTATTAGTCAATAGAAGTTTGACACTGCTTCCCGTTCCTCCCAGAGCGGGAAATGTTATTTGACGATTTCATCTTAATAAAAAAAACCGACATCCGTTTATGTTTATGATCGCAAAAAATTGAACTATGTGGAACATCGACCGTTGATTTTTTTGTCTTTTTTATATCGTTTTATCACCTATATTTTCCAACATTTAATATTAACTTTTCGATAAAATAAAAACACTTTTCTTTCTTTTAAATAAGTTGGACATCGGTAATTCCTTCCATTATCAGGAAGATTTATAAAGGAAATGTATTATAAATAACTTTTTGTCTCAAGATAGATTGCTAGGCCATTTAAAGCAGCTGACGAAAGCACCCTTCTTCTTCATTAAAGCGCTTTACTGGCCTATTGCCAGTCCGGACTGCTTAACGGGCGCTCATTAGCACCGATTCTTTAATACATTATGGTGTTTTATCCTCATGAGTCATGACATATAAATGAAAGAGGCAGGAACAACAACCTTTTGGTTTTAAGAGCTAAAGACGTTGACACGGGTGCATGTGGTCTTGAGTTAATTGTCAGGTCGCTCAAATTTTTATAAGGTTTCCATCAGGAACTTTGCAGTAAATGCCAAAGAAGGAACAACGTAACCCTTATAGCAGGGGTGGCCAACTTGAATCGACCAACGATCTATTTATGATGTACGAAACCCTGTGCTATCTACCAATGACGTACTTCTTTTATATGAAAACTTTTAAATGAAATAGTATAGTTCAGTATCTCAAGCATAATGTGGTCTTTTTTTTATTAAAAATCATCTATTTTGTTTACCTTGCCACGATCGACTGGATTATTAGCCCGCGATCGATCGGTCGATCGTAATTGACCGGTTGGCCATCTCTGCCTTACTGGATCACTTTGTGGTTCGTCTGTCTGTCTGTCAAGACCCTTTATATCGGGAATTGAAACTTTATATTTGGATATTAAAACCATATACTCAAAACTGTGGTCCCTTGGAACTGTGAAAAAATCCTCTAAGTTTACTCAGTCAAAAGATATGACCGTTTACGTCTGACTCGCACTTCGCCGGTTATTTTGTTCATTCATATCTGTCCTTACACAATCCGTCCATCGTTCTGAAAGATAACGCCGCGTTAAGCGCTGTAATGTAAATTTTGTGTTACCGTACTTTCAATTGATGTTACTCGTAGAAGAAAGTTTTTGACCACAGGTGTAGAGTTCTGTCGATTGACAAATTCCAGAAGAATCCACAATATCATCTTGCTGGTGAAGTGCTACTAACATAATTTGAAGTTTAATAAAGTAACACATATGTTCTTGGATGTATGTTAGGTTAAGGTGAAAAAGGTGGGTGATCCATGGGTGAAATTAATGTTTTATCATTAACTAGTTTTTCCCCGCCGCTTCACTCGCGTTAAATTTAGGTTAACACAGCTCCCCTTTCCTGATTACCATATCAGGTAACTGTTACCTGTAGTTTTTGACCATGCGCCATAATTATTGGAATAGCAATGCTAAGTTTCCTTTTTCTTCCCTATTTCCGGCTCATATATATTTTTTTTAAGTAGTTTATTTCTGTCTCCAGAGTCCTAAATATCTCTGTACCAAAATTCATCAAAATCGTTTTAGCCATTTAGGCTTGAAGACGTAACAAACAAACAAACACTTTCACTTTTATATTATTAAGTAAGGATATTAAAGTTACCTTTCAAGCAAAAACTAAATAAACTGAATACAAAATTTCTTCTGAAAATGTTCAATATTTTTTAAAGAAAGAAAAGCAATAAAAATAAAGACTTTGTGCAAACAATATTAATCACATTTTCATGCTTGCTTCTAAAATGCACGTTACGTAACCAAACAAACGGTGGTATCGTGATTATCGTACGGAACTCGTATCGATTCTTGGTGTGTGTGTACGATAATTGTATGTTTCGTACAACCAACACGTTTGAACTAGGAATAGCTAAGTTATGTGGCTCTATAATTACCCGTCGGTCCTATGGCTGCTAATTACTCCTTCAGTTATTACTTACTTATGGAGTTTCTTGCCTTTTTCACTGTTGGGAAAATGTTCTGAAATAGGCGTTGATTATTTCAGTGTCGTGAAACCATGGTAATTCGACGTACATCATCTGCTTAGCTTTTTTTTCAACTATGTTGGGGTTGTCTTCTAGTCTAACCGGATGCAACTGAATACCAGTATTTTACATGGATCGACTGCCTATCTGACCTCCACAACTCTGTTAGTACAGCATAATATAATTATACCCTTTGGTAAGACTGGTTTTTGACAGCGACTTTCAAAGATCTGCTTTCGATGCTTTCCGAGGCAAGGAGCAAGTAGGGATAACTAGTTATTTTTTATGCAATTTTGATGTAAAACAAACATGGGGTTGAGTGCACCTAGTATTTTGGGACTAAGATAGCAGCTTGGCCGACGGCTAATCTTTTCTGGGCAAAAAATCAGCAATGCCATCCAACGTGACAATACTGCCACTTGCTGGCACTTTTTTCTGTTGACAGCGGCGCGGCGGCGTGAAAGAATTTTCTGACGCCCTGTTATTAAAATTTTGATACTTGTATATATTTTCAATGTCTTTGTAGTTTGTTAATAATGTAAATTGATTCAATAAATTACTATACTATAGTTGAAAGGATTTAAAACCGGAACTGATGCCACTACTTTTTGAAACTAACCATCGATACAAAGATTACGTTCCAAACAATGACTCGACTTCAAACAAGGTCGACGTTTCCTCATTGATTTCTTTTGAAAGACGAGCTTTCTGTTTCATGGTGTGTCGTGAATCGCATACAGATATCAGAAGTTATCATACAAAAATAATGGATTCGTGACAAAAGAGTCTATTGTGCCTCTAGGGGTATATCACGTGATATTAACCTATATCTGTCAACCTTGAGGACCGTCGGTCAAACAATAGGTCACTCCATCTCCCGCGGGTGACATAAAAGTTGACATTAACGTTTTACTCGATCCAACATGTGTAGTCTGTCAATTTAATGTGAGAAATGGTATTCTATTTATACCAACAGAGTTTTTTTGTACTCAGAGTAAGCGGCAAAAACCGCTGTTGGATTTTCGGTTCTATACACCGGACTCGCGAGCTGATATTCGAATAGAGAACTTTCACTTTGAAAGAAAGATATACCTAGTCATTAGACTTGCACAAACAAAACAATATTATTATTAGTTTATGCGTATTTGTAGTTTGTAAATAATAGTAGTTAATATAAAAAATAAATAAAGTTTTCTTACAGTAGTAAAAAAACAAACAAAATTAATTGAAAAAAGAACAACAAAAAAACTAAATTTGATTTAGAATGACGTCACAGCTGTCATACAAACTAAATATTTATGCAAAATTTTAGCTCAAACGAACACCGGGAAATGCATCAAATTTAACTTCTAAGATTTGTTTACACAGGTACAGTAGGCCTACAATGCATCTTAAAGCAGAAATTATTCCACTGAGTGAAAGAGATGGTGCTAGACACCCTGTATAGCTCTGTCCCTTTCCCTCGGCGGAATGTCGGTGACGGTGACGGTAGGTGTATCTAATTAAAAGCGTGTTCAAAATCATCCCTAACCTGCTACAAGCGTCTCTCAAATATGACGTCATGTGGGTACACGGCACGGGCGTGATGTCACAAAGGTAACTAAATGTCAGGGCAATCCATCAGAGGATTTTAGAGGACCACGGATTAATTTGCGAAAAATTGGATTGAGCCATGAAAAAGTTATAGGCAGGCTCGGTGAGGCCACGAGATGCGTGGGTGGGGCATTTTCATTTTCGTATAGCCACGAGTACTACTTTTTACTCTTAGTAACTTTTAAAAGCGATATTTCCAACATTTTTCATCGAATAATTTTGTGTTGTAAAATATATTTTACTCACTTTTTTTTTAGACTCTGTGGGACCGACACTAAGTGACACCTAAACTAATGCCTAGTAGACGTTTTCCCCAACATTAAGTAATTGCATTAATAAGATCTTATTATACAAAATTTCATGCCTTTAATAAGAAAAGAGACAAACCACACCAACCCTGAGCCCATAATCTAAAATAAAAATAGTGCATTTTGATTCAAGTAAAGAGAAAATAAATACTGCTGGCCATAAAGATTTAAGCAGTTCTTTATTGTATTTATTATTGTACATCCGTGTTGAAAAAGAAGAAATTAAAAACCCTTGTTACAATAAATCATAAAAATGCACGCGTGTGAAATACATTGCATGTTGAACCTAATCGTAGTGCAATAAGAGCTAGTTTTCAAAGAAGTGTATTGATAAATAAATTCCAAACAGCAAAAACAGCATATTTCTCTATCTCGCTGACTTCATAGCTCCATTTTCAAAGTAGGATAATCTGATCAAGTTACAGGCAGCCCACGAGAGGTGGCTTCTTTCATCAGCGTTACCACATCACTTCATTACTAAGAATTAAATATAGCATAAATTCTTTTACTCAAAAATGCATGTAATGTTGTCATTATTTTGACAACCTTGTTTGAGCAAAGTCGACCTTGCCGTTCTGTTTCAAGGAGCGGCCGGCAATGTTTTGCTGGCCGCTCTAACAGGCCGGCAATGTTTTGCCGGCCGCTTTAACAAGCCGGCAATGTTTTGCCGACCGCTATTGGGAAAGTCGGCGTTGAATTTTAGTAACTGTACTTTTCATAATTGTCATTTTAATTAAAATTCTAGTTAATTAATATATTGCCTAGCTACGCTCTAGGCCTTTCAGCTTGGCCATCATTGCAGCCCTTGCTGTCCTCGCTGTAAAGGCCTCGACCTACGGTCTCGGCCTTTATCTCAGCTCGTCCATCAAGTGCTGCACGCTGACCGCGCTGTGTCGGCCTGGAGCTGCGCTACGCTGCGCTGTCGGCCATCATCAGCGCGACCAGCAAAGTAGTCATTATAGACCGCGGCAGTAATGTACTATATTTTGAAAATGAATATTGCGGGAGCATAAAAATAAATATTGCAGGAGCATGCAAAGGGAATTCTAGGTTTTTAGGGTTCAGTACATCAAAACCAGAAAAAAGCTTGGTGTCAAGGGACACCCGGATGCAACGAAGTTATTATTTATTACAAAAACCTGTATACACTCAACAAAAATAATCGTCGCGACACCACCACATATCAATGCGAAATAGAAAGACGAAACGAAAAAAAAATGGCTTGCTTTCTATGAAAGAGAGAGAGAGACAGACAGGGATCACGCGCACGCCGCACGGCTTACAACTATAGCAAAAAGTGTCGTTACAACTTTTGGTCTTAATTTTTCCGTGTAGCCCCCGTTCGCAACGCGCGATAAGGAACTTCGTTCCAAAAAAGGAGCCCTTATAGGATCACTTTGAAGTAGTTTGAAGTCCGTCTGTTTGTATGTTTGCCTGTCTGACATGACAGCTTAGCTTAGCCCCTAAAAACAGCAACTGAACACTAACAAAATGTTTGTAACTACAAAAGATAAATTGTATTTCACTAGGAAATTAGTTTCACGAAACATCTTCGAAAAAGCGAGTAAATATACAAAGTGTTATAAGTACTTTTGAGCAGTACTATAGATTTACAGTTTTAAAATCAAAACATTGTATACCCGTTTTATGAGCCCTAAGCCATTCATGGACGGGCCTGGGGACGGTGAGCAATAGGTAGCTAACCGTCTATTGACGACAGGCCGTATCGACGGCGCTTTAGTGTTTCATGCGCGCTTCAAAGAGATGTCAGTAAAGCAGAGGGGCCCGCCAGGGTCACCTCCTGCCGGGGTTGAGGGTTGTTCGAAAGAGATACCGCGGCCCCGGAACGTCAATGGTAATAGAAGGAACATGGGTGGGTTTTAGCCGACTAAAACCCACCCATGTTCCTTCTACTGCCTTTTACGTCAGACTTGTACTGATACAAGTCTGACATTCATTGACATAAATGCATTACTTTCCGACCAGCTTGCACTTCATATCACTAAATGCATTTAGAGCACAACTTCAAGCGTCTGTCTGTCCCAGTCAACGTTAAATATTTTAATCAGATAGAACGATGTTTTAAATCTGTTTAGCGCTAAATTAATTAAGTGCGACTGCTGCGGGTTTTGAGTTCCCGAGTCCGATACCCGGGTCGTGAAATGTTATTTGGTTTTGCTATCATTAATTTCTAAGCCACGGAGACTTAATTTGTGCACGGTTAATGTATAATAGTATAAAAAATAGAGTAGTATGAAAAAAATCATAGCTCTAAGGGACTACTTCAAGTCAAGTTTTAATATCAACTCGATACCTCCACACGTTCCCGAGATAGAGGATCTTAACAGACAGGCAGACGGCCAACCAAGTGATGCTATAAGGGATCCGTTTTTGATTTTGAAATTTTGTTCTAATATATGAGGAATAAGGTCTTAATTCATTGAACACTCCGTAGAAAAGGACGATATTAATAATACCACAGTTGCTGTTGGGTTTTTCAGAATTTTGTTCGTATTTGTATCATAGATGTTACCGTACTGTTATGTAAAACAAACAATAGCAATATTTTTTTCATTTAACGATGAATTTGTTCCAGCCATCTATTTATTTTTTAACTAGCACGCGGCTTCACCCGCGTGATAAAAAATTCGTATCTTATGTGTTATTCCAGACTATAATCTACCTCTTTGCCAATTTTCATCAAGATTCATTCAGCCGTTTTGACGTGAAAGGGTAACAAACATCCGTACATCCTCACAAACATTCGCATATAGGATCAAATTACCCCACATATTTTTTTTAAACATTGTCCCATACCAGGAATTTTTCCTGTATCGTGGGTGCGCTTACAAACATTTAAACTTACATACACAAACAGCCAAAACCCAAAACAACTACCTGTTGGTCATACAAACATTTATTCCGTGCGGGAATCGAACCCGCGACACACAACGCAGCAGTCGATCGCTCAGCCACTGCGCCAACTGTGTCGTCAATTAAATCATACATCGTGAATTTAAAAACGACCATACTAAACTACTTATACTAAATCATGACCACAACTGTACCAGCAAGGCGAGTGCACACTGTTGCCATTTCGTATTTAATTTTATCCCAAGCCACCGACCAGTGGGTCCTTGCCTAATTAATTTACCTAGCGAGTCACGGTACGAACACTCAACTGATGAAATTGTGTAGGACTGCTACCGTACTCAATTGTTTTAGTTGTGACTAGAATGTAGTAGCAATTTGATACTTGCTTTAGGTATTAAGTATTGTAGTTGTTGATTTTTTTTAAATTTTAAATTGGTTCACTCTGAGCTCAATCTTGTCTAAGGACAGATAAGAGAGGGGCTGGGTTTGCGGGTTGGCCAAAACCACTGCCCTGGAGCATAAAGGTCAAGAGAAAGAACATAAGGAAGGTTTTATTCAGTAAAACTCTGACACTCGCCTTCAAAGCAGGGAAAGTTATTTAATGATTTCCATCCTGCAGAAAAAAAAGGACGGAGGCTAGATCGACGATGGGACGAACTAAGCCAATCAAGAACAGTAGGCCTACCATGACATCTTAAAGCACCTCCCTCAGAGGAATAAGTTCTGCTTAAACACGTCATGGTAGGGTAGCTGTTAACTCTTGACTTAAATAGATCCGGTCTATACAAACTCGGGAACACAGGTTCAAAATAATTACATTCTATTAAGTCCGCCTTTATTACTAAAAATTGCATTAAAATCTGTTGAGCAGTTTAAGAGGTAGGTATCTGGGCTTATATGTATAATATCTCAGTCTAAGTAGGTGAAGCCGCGGGTTGCAGCTAGTAATATACACAATTAACTCGGTATAATATGTAATCCTTACTTCCTTACTAATATTATAAAAGCGAAAGTGAGTTTGTTTGTTTGTTAACTCTTCACGCTAAACCGATTTTGATGGATTTTGGTACAGACATAGTTGGGAACCAGGAGACGGACATAGGTTATTTTTTTTTAAAGTGGGATGTGAGGGAGAAAGAGGGAAGTATAGGGAAAACTTAGCGTTGCTATTACAGATCAATAAGGCGCAAAGGGAACTGTGTTACCCCGAATTTAACGCGTGCGAAGCCGCGGGCAAAAGCTAGTTATGTATATAATTGAAATTTGCATAGGTAAAACTTTAAATTTCCAAACATAAATTAAAATAAGAGATTAATGTATAAAATTGTTCGAACAATGTTTTAACTTTTCCAATGTTCCAATCCAATGCTATTTACTTGATTGAAATTTATTTATTACAAATAAAGCAAAACTATTTGTGTGCAATACAAATTTCAAAGTTTTTTCATTAAAACTTATTTATTGAAAACTGAATTTAAATTAAACTCAATAGATCGAAAACATGCACCGATAGGTGAAAATTATGAGTAATTAACGCAAATAGAAAAGCTACGGGCTTAGACGATCCTCTAATTAAATATTTGCAGATTGCGGCACGCTGTTAATATAATGCAAATTAATCGTTTGGATTTCGTATTACTATGTAAGGTATTTTTGGGGTTCCGAACCTCAAAAGGAAAAAAACTGAACTCTTATTGGATTACTTTGTTGTCGGTCTGTCTTTTTGTCAAGACCCTTTATCTCGGGAACGCATAGAGGTATCAACGTGAAGTTATGCTGTGAAAAACCATATTCATTCAACTCCGCAGTCTTTATGCTGTGAAAAATACAACCTTGCAAATCTACGCAGTGAAAAGATATAGTTGTTTATATCGAAAGTATGTACGGAACCCTCGGTCCGCGAGTCTGTCTCGCTCTTGAAGGGATTTTTTTTATATTCTACTTTTCCTATGGTGCATCATAATTAAACTTGCGATGGAGAGAAAAGTACTGGTACCATACATGATTGCATCATGCATGGACCATCGAAAGCACCGACGCCTGACCGCGTTTCAATCTATTACTCAGTCCAAAAGGTTAAATGTGGCCAAGCGCAAGTGACCTCGATGGTACATCGTAGCATTCACTTGATGGTGCGTCCTGTGCCATAGATTCTAATATCTTTAGGAGTCCGCCATTTTGAATCCAAAATTACGTCACTAACCAAGTAGTGTCATCCAAACACGTATGCAAAATTTTAGCTCAATTTAAAACTAGGAAGTGGAACAAATTTAACTTTTATTTTTTAGTAGCATATTTAGCTAGTTAGCATGTAAAAAATCTCTAGAGCGTCTAAATTCAAATTCATGGCAAAACTTTGTATGACCCTCATTCACCCCTCATACTTTTGAAATACTTTATATTGGTTTTATATACATAGTTTCTATTTAACCTTTTATATTCCATCCCTTTTGCTACACCCAAAAAGACAGTTTATTTCACATTCTGTACAAAATAAAGAAATGCACACGTCATCCCCTTTAAAAATAAAAATAAACTATCCTGCATCCCTTAGTACATCATCCTACATTTTTAAAGTCCACCGAGACGTCGTACGTGACCCAACATATTCTCGAAATGTATTAAAATTTCACCAAATATTTTGATACGGCGGGAAAAGGGGGTTTTTTCCTTAGCATTTATCCCCAAGACGTTAAGACTGACCCACAAACCAAGTTGTAACTTAACTATGAGGGAGGTAATAACTTATGTAGGGCGAGTGAGCGGCAGGGTATTGTGTGGCCAGACTTTTGGTATAAGTTACAGGGTTTTTGTCTTCTCTTCTTCTTTATACTGTGGTTAGTGCCTAAACTGGTGTCAGTTTATTTTTTTTTAATTAAAAAAAAACGTTGCCCCACACTAGGTCTCCTGTATCGTGGGTGCGTTTACAAACATTTAGCTTACATACACAAACAGCCACACCCGAAACAACTATCTACAGATCATACAAATATTTGTTCCGTGCGGGACACGCAGCGCAGCAGTCAATCGCTCAGCCACGGAGCCAACCGTGCCGTCAATCAGTTGTTGTGTTGCCCGTGGGCTATTGGCCCTTCAGCATAGCTATTCACAATCACTCCAATCGTGTCGTGAGTATAATCGAAAACGTCCCCCAAACGCTATTTACTGATCCATAGCCAATTTTGACATGTACTGCACAGCCGTGTTACGATACATTCATACCGAAAAAGTAACAAATACCTGGTAAAAAATATTTATTTATCACTTTAAATTTTTGACACAAAAAAAAACAAATTTTCATTTGCTACCATTTGTTAAATATTTAGCGATTTAAAAAAAAAAAAACTCCACACGGATCTGTGAATGGAGTTTTAGGGGTTTGACGATTGGATTACGAGAACATAGACTAGTTTCGATTGTCGATTACGGTTATTATTGGATTGTTTGTGAATAGCTATGCAGATTTGCTGATATGCTTTGAGGTGTGCGTGGAACACGAACACGCGATGGCGCGTCGTCTCGCGGTATCTCTTTCAAGCCCGTCTGCTTTACTAACATTTTATTTAGGCGCACACGGAACATGAACGCGCCGTCGACACATCCAGGTCATACAAATATTTGTTCCGTGCGGGAATCATACCCGCCACATGCAGCGCAGCAGTCAATCGCTCAACCACTGCGCCAACCGTACCGTCAGACTCACTTGGGAATTCAATATATTATAACCTTACACTCTGTAGTTGTGGCCACTAGTAGAATGCAGATCAGGATCAAAATTATTTAATGGTCGTAGTTTCTTTTATCAAATTGCTCCGCTACCTCCCAAGACCGAGGCCGTCGATCGTCGGCGTCCCAACAGACAGGCCTCTGAGGCAAGCTACCAACTGCACAGGCGGTTAATTAAATTCTATCCACTGCCCGCCCACTGCATAAAACCATGCCGAATACACAGCCTTAATAATATTAACGTAACTTGTAATAAGTTGCTGTTCCTACCAGTTTACTGCTGGCTTTTGTTTTAGTTCTGTTTTTAATAGCAGGTTTTTAATTTTTATTAGGTTTTGTTAGTAATGCTGTTGGCCAGACTTTTTTTATTTGTTTGGAGTCAGAGTTCGAGATTAAGAAGCTTGTCGTTTAAACGATTTAGGTTAGTAATTGAATTAGAAATTACATATTTAGAAGTAATTGTTTATTCATCAAATGCACAATGTACAAAAAAGTTACACGCTAAGCTTTTAACTAGTGAGTTCATGACCCTGTTAGGGCGCAGCAAAATGTCTTAACTAATAAAATTTGAATGAAGTTTGGTAAACACGTAGTTCTTTGAGTGTCAAGGTCCAATTGTGGTGCTGGTGGTCTCGACTAAGTACAACTTCCTTATCGGTATAAAGACTGTGTAATATTGACTGGTTGGAATACAAATCAAAATGGCCGATGTATGCCCACGCTAAGTGACGGTGAGCGAGTGTCCCCCGGTATGGTCGAGGGCCTAGCGTGGGGCGTTTAGATGACGTAGGATCATATGTCGCGATCCCACTGGCCGGTGCGATCTGAAGATCCTGAACAGTAGTTGTTCCAGGTTTGTAAACAATGGAGGAGAAGTCTTAGTGTACAGAAACTTATTTTTTTATTTTTTGGCAGAAGATTAAGAAATGACTAAGTTTTTAAGTTTTCCAAAAGTCACGAAACAAAACTGATTGAGCTTCATGGTCTCATTAACAACATTTTGATAAACTCAGAATATACAGATGCTGATATAATAAAAAAGCTACCTTTCGATCTTTTGGTTAAGCTGCGCTTGCCTAGGTTGGTCTGTGGATGGGTGACCACCACTAATATTTACAAAAAGTATATAAACATATCATACATGGAGAAGCTCGTGGCTAAATAATAGCAGCCGCTCGGGTCGATCTTTATGGGTTAAGGGTCGGTTAAGCCGCGCTTACTTAGGTTGGTCTGTGGATCGGTGACCACCCGTTACATACCGAGTTTCCTTCGTACCTTGGAAAGCACGTTAGACTGTTGGTCCCGGCTGTCATTTGTGGATCTTTGACAGTCGTTACAGCTAGTCAGTGTCCCGAAAGTCTGACAACCAGTCTTACCAAGGTGTTTCGTATTACCCAGTACTAACTGGGTGATGGAGGTGAGATAGGCAGTCGCTCCAAATAATGGTATTCAGCTGCATCCGATAAGACTGGGAAACCGACCCCAACATAGTTAGGAAAAGGATAGGCAGATGATGATATAGCTGTTTACTTCAAAATCGCAATTACACGACTGTCCCTGACGTTGTCCTTATGATGTATTTACATAAAAAAGAAGATATCGACAACTTGACGTTGGGTCACGTTGCTCTACAAAGTTGGTCGTAATCACGTGGGCAGCCATCACGTTGAGACTTGAAGTACCAATAACGTAACATGGATCATATAGATACAGTATGTTTGGTTCGGTTACAGATACTGCAAAGAGTTTATTGCAAGGATTAAGTCCTACTAATATTATAAATGCGAATGTTTGTGAGGATTGATGGATGTTTGTTACTCTGTCACGTCAAAACGACTAAACGGATCTTGATGAAATTTGGCAAAGAGGTAGATTATAGTCTGGATTAACATATGGGATAATTTTTTCGATGGCCGGGCGCCAACTAGTCTTTTATAAAAACGTAAGCTTTGTCTGAAAGCTCTACTTCTACTATAATATTATTTATTACCTTGAAGATAAAAGGCTTGGAATTAAGCTGCTTCACTTTAATTTACTTCATGGGTGTCACCTTAAACGGCGTAAATATCAAAATTTGATTGGTAGTTTTGTGTTTGAGCTGTTTGGGGCTGAAACAGTAGGTGAACATGGGCTCCAAGTGCCCAGGTAAACGAAGCAATTCCTGTTGACAGAAATGCGGACGAAATTTTGGACGCTCTGTAATTATTTTACTATTTTTATACTTGTACAAATTTTGATTATTAGTTCATGTCTACTTGTAGTTTGTAAATAATACTTGTAATAGTAGTTAATATAACGAGATAAATAAAAAATAATAGTAATATATATTTTTTAGAATTTATTCATTTATTTTATACATTTCACATATATTGATTTGACATTAATATTAATTATCAAGAGTAAAACCAGTACAGCTAAGTTACAATGACCTATTAAAAACGGAATTGTATTATTGTCACTTCACTGAGGGAAAGAGACAGAGCTATGCGGATGGTTAGCGCCATCTTTTTCTCACACTGGAATACGATTACAACAATACTGCTTCAAGACGTCATGGTACCCGACAGTTCAAGTTAATTTAGTATACCTAGTAATTTAGGTACTGTAGGTCTACAACTGGCAGGATTTCCGGCCATGCTAATTTTCTACCCAAACCATTGACCGAAATAATAGTACTGCAAAATTCTTACCAAAATTCTATGTTCTATTAATTTTATAGACGAAAATTATGCCCATAATGTATGTTATGGGCTTTCTGTAATAAGGTAGAATATTTGGGACCATAAAATCTAGAAGTTAGTCGTAAAAGGAAATAACTGGAAGTTAAGCGAGCTACAGCAGCAATTTCGTAATAAATATAATAATATCTAAAAGTACGGCCAACGAGAAGCGATACCAAATGTAAACAAAACCCATGCTAAAACCCCATCTAAAATGGCCGCCCGAATGTTGGCGAACCCGTCTTAACGTTGTCATGTTTTTGCCGGGAGAACGAGACATTACGACAAAGGCACAAGATGGAAAGAGCTAAATATTAGATTGTCAACGCCACAGTTGTTCTTTAGGTTAATGACCTTTCGTATCGCTTCTCGTTGGCCGTACTGTAGGTAGGCTTACCCACTCTTATACAGTTTACGCTGCAGCATGGTGCGACAGAGATAAATAAAACTGCCATTCGTCTTCAATCTGGAACGTTACCTCGATTTCTGATCATGACTGAAAGCCTTTTAGGCTTTACCCTGAATATCATAGCCGAATAGGACTACCCATAGACATGTTTATTGATGGGATAGGATATATTACTATGAAGCACCAAACATATCTTTCATGTAATGTCACCCACACTATGCTACAGCGAACATAGTATAGGTTATAACCACAGAACAGATAAATTTATCTATTCCGTGGTTATAACTATGGACAAGTGATAACCAAACCCTTATATGAAAATGAAAACATGCCATTAAAACTTAGACAGATAAAAACTTGAAAAGTAACTAGGGACACCCGGATGGAACGAAGTTATAATTTATTATGTACAAAAAACCTGTATACACTCAACAAAAATAATCGTCGCGACACCACACTGTTCAATGCGAAATAGAAAGACGAAACAAAAATAACTGGCTTGCTTTCTGTGAAAGAGTGAGAGAGACAGACACAGTGCACGCCGTACGGCTTACAACTATAGCAAAAAGTGTCGTTACAACTTTTGGTCTCGCGATAAGTAACTTCGTTCCAAAAAGTTAAAGTCGTTTTAGTATTGAATAGTTGGCACTTAGTCGGCGCAGCGCGTAGCTAACAGCCATCAGCTATCTTCAGGTTAAGCCACGCTTGCTTATGCCCCGTAGATGTGTGGCCACCCATAGGATACCGAGTCTCCTCCGTGGGTCGGAAAACACGTAAAGCCGTTGTTCCCCTAGCGGTCTGCCCAGTTTAGGCGGTGCACCACCGTGCTCTCGTAGAGGCGATCAGCGGCGGCGATCTCTCGCGACCGGCCCTGGTTCAGTCCATAGTCCGGAGCGAGAGGCGAAGCAGGTAGTCGGGCGCTTAAGGGAAAGGACCTTAAACTAACCCAGCCGCAGTGGTAGACGCTCCGGGCGTCGGGCGCTGTGAGACGACTCCCGGTCACCGAAGATGTGGGCCTGTGAACGGTGAACAATGGGTTGCTCACCGTCCATCCGACGACAAGCCGTGTCGAAAGCAGTGTCGACACGTGCGCTTCAAAAAACATACATTAATTATCTGCTGGGCAAAAGCATGCTACTTTTGCGTCTTGGTCGTCACGCTGCCTCCTTCTGGGTCAGCCTCGACGGTGCTGTCCGTATTAAGTAGGCGTAACTTCTTCTGCGACTCACTGCGTCACCAGGTCTGACCACCGTAAATTAGAACGTAAACCCATTCCAACATACAAACTACAAATACAAAATTTTTGATAAACATTTACCTAAAATATCACTATCAAACCGAATATTAATTATTCGATTCACGAAATTCCAGTAATTAAAGCGCGTTCGCTGTCATGTCAAAAACCTTACAATTCAAAACCAACGTCACGCATCGTTGATACGTCTAACGTTAACAATAGCAGACTTAATTGGATTCGACTGGTATGAGTGTTGAAATCAAATCAACACGGCATATATGTAAAAGCAAGGTGTTATGTACTTTTTAGACGAGAAAAACTAGATTTTATGCGAGGCCAATAAAGTTGAATTTTCATTACAGAAAAAAACGAGAGCGTTTTGTTTTAGTCTTGGATTCGAAATCAATTTTCTTTTCAGAAATTACCGGTTGTCGCCTTGGTTCTATCAATTTGATTGTAATTATTGCCATGGATTTTATTTGTACAGTGGCTACCAAAAGTTAGTTGACATTTTTCGCTTCAAATACATTGTCACACTATTGATTAAAATTGTACTCTTAGTTTCAAATGAATAAACCGTGATAGTAAGGTTTTTATTAAGTAATATTTACCTGGCAGGAATTAGTGATTTACTATTTATCTATTTTTTTTGTCGTTTTACTAGACCACCTCGTAAATAAGTTTTCAAATGGTTATTTAAGACATTAACCCCTGTTTTTTGTGAGAGTCACTTAAAAATAGTATACCTGTAGAAATCATTAAAAAAAGATGGCTTCTGAAATTCATGTTATTGCTACTTAGAACAGGTTGTCCAATTAAAACAATAACTTAAGAACACATAACATTAACTGTTAGATTAAACAGTAGCAAAGCCATACACATAATAGGCTGGTTTTTAAAATAAGATATATGTCGTCTTTTAGATTATTTAAATATAAGGGACATGTATTTTTTAAATTGTAAATTAGACCAAATATGACAAAGATATAGCCCATTAAAGTAACGTGTGACGTCACTTGTTGCGAAAAAATGCAGGAACGCGTGACGTTTGGCCTTAAAATACGTGTCCCGTATTTTTGAATAATCTAAAAGACGGACTAAATAGAATGTAATAACTTTGACCCTGGAAACTAGCCTATTATGTACAATCAAAATCAAAACTGTGACTTTTAAATGAACATCCAAAAGTGAAAAATTTCAACTAACTTTTGAAGGCCACTGTACAGGTTCCTTGCTTATTTTATTATTTAAAGTGATTGGCTATAGTTTGCCTACATTCTACGTTATTGGGGTAAACAGAAGTATACAGTCCAGGTGTAATTACCCGTCAAAGGGTCGTAATCACCACACCTGTCACTGTGTGATTGATGATGATATTAGTTTGTTGTTATTGTCATCCTGGCATAGCTTGTGATGGTGACGTTATTATATCTTCTTTTATATATTACACGAAACTGTGACAGTAAATATTTAACAAGGTGGTTAATTAATATCAAAATGTATAAAATAAAAATAAAACAATTATAAAAATATAGTATTGGTATTTTTTTCGTTATATTAGCTATTATTATTTACAAACTATAAATTAACATAAACAAATAATTAATATATATATATATAGTACATAAATATAGCAGTGATTAGTTTTGCTATTTTCTAGTGTAATATTTTTTTTTTGCTAAAAAAAAGCTTCCTTCTAATGAAACACTAAAAACACATAAAATTAATAAAGTCGGTGTTGTCGGTTCATTTTACATTGCTACTTAAAGATATTAGCATATCTTTTAATGGTAATATTAGACAATATTGATTATAGAAGAAAGTATAAATTACCCAAGCAATATACTCGTAGATAAAATTCAAATGGTAAAACCTTTTTAACCGACTTTTAAAAAAGGAGGAAGATCCCAATTCGACTGTTTTATTCTCTCGAAACCCCTTCGGGAGTACACCGTTTTCATTATAAAAAAGAGTTTTGAAAATCGGCTCACAATCGACGGAGAAAACGAGAAACAAACAAAAACAGCTGAATTGGGAACCTCCTCCTATTAAAAAGTTGGTTAAAAAGAAAGTTTTCCCATTTCAGCACCCGGGAAAGAACCACTGGCTGAAATAATAAGAACCACGTGTAGTCTCATTCCCATTTTCACTAACACAAAGTGACACCTGAACGAATGCCTAAATATCACTGTTAAGATATCAACTTTAGTCACAAAGCTGAACGTCGATTATCCAACAACTTACTGAGGCACTACGTATGTGAGTCAATGAAACTGAAAATTAGTCTTATACTAATTTTATTGTAGTTAAAGACTGATTTTCTAAGTTATTAAGTTGTTGGATAATCTACGCTCAGCTTAATCAATATTTTCACAAACTCTATGTACAATTAATTGTACATACAAAATGATTTGCGGCAACACTATGTACGGAAAGATGGACATGTAATGCAAATAAATAAGGAAAATCGTGAGAAAAGTTTTTGTACGAAAGTGGATGGGTTTGGAGTTTGTGAAGAACGTAAAAATTTTAAACAAAAGAAGGTGTCTGATGAGGTGACAAGTAACAGATACGTATGAAAGAAGACATTTACAAACAAGACGATAAAAATAAATTGGGATAAAGGAAAGGGCATGATGATGATGTACTAAACGATCTAAAAACTAAGTTGCCTACTTATTTTTGAAACCATTTAGGTCTGGCAAAAAAACAAAACCATTTTGGAGTAAATAGTCCTAAGAAAAACAAAATCACGGTTTTAAATCTGAGCTCTAGAAGCAGGAGTAATTAAATCGTCCAGCGAAGGGTAACCATAAAAATGTTTAATTTTGGGATATTAATAAAAAAAAATAATTTAATGATAAAGGTTGACTGCTACAGAATGCCTTGTGGCCGTAAGTCCGCCTATGTGCCAGTCTTGTATATGAAGTTTAAATAAATAATTCATGGCCGGTCGGTATTAGTCATTTATATCAATGCATTGAATATTGCCGACATTTTGTATTTTACTAGAAATGAGCTGAGAATAGACAGCTTGACTTTGACAGCTCGATTATTGGTTATTTCTTTTAATTTGTAGAACATGTAAAGTCATGCAAATTACATCGTTTTCGTAAAAAATATATCCATTAACTATTGTTAAAACAACAAGCTGTTTAAAAGAATGCTTTTGTTAAGTAGTCCATGACAACACGAAAGAATAATAAAGTGGGTATGTGTCGCTGAATTTTGTCGTTAGAAGGTCATGTTTTATGGTCGTGGCTGACAATGGTGTGCCATTGGCTATGTTGGCACACGTTCAATGCCTTTTCCTTTTAAATCTTTGATGAATCAATGGACGTTGAAAATGCCTCGGTTCTTGTACACTCGACGGCACATCAACCTACACAAAACCATTTTAACCTGATCTCTCTACCAAAGTGGGCATGGGCACCATTTTATGTAGTGTCATTTTGATATTTTACGGGCAGAAAGACTTAGGTTTTAATGGAATCCGAGGTCAACCTAAACTGGTTTTGTAAAGTACGGCACTATGTACGAAACATAAATTAATTTTGCCATTACTCTCAACTTGACGCTCTAGATAAGACAAAGTTGAGAGTCAGGAATATGTCATCATTTATTTGCTTGTACACTTTGAGACACCACAAGTTATACACAACCAGTTTATGCAGGTCTCTCAACGTAGGGGAAATCTACGGTGTACAATCCGTACGATGACAAATCTGCATTTACTGGTTTTGTAAAAGTCATCGTGTGTACTTAAGTCAAAACAAAAACTCTGTGTCCAAAAATATCTTGCTTTTTCAATTACTTTGAAAAACAAACAGAGAATGTTTTTATTAAAACCACTAGAGTTTTATACCATATTGTTTTAAAAAAAACAAGTACTTTTATGTTACAAAGGAAAATATTGCAAAGGATTTTTATAAACCTGTTTTTTTACTTTACGTTTTTAAATAAATATTTGGTCTTCAATTACAATAGCGGTCTCAATGCATGAGTTTTTTGTACTTTCCTATTGGAAATACGCAAAAAATAAACATAACTGGCTAAGCTAATATTCTACTATTTTTGTCACGTTTTAAATACTTTCTATTGAAGTATTTTACAGTGCTGTATATTTTTGTTTTCATTAAAAAATAGGAAATGTTGTCGCTTAGTGAAACTTAGCCACAGTTATCATTTTTTATATCTTTGCTTGGTCAAGGAGCATTCAATCAGGGTAAACAAAATGTTCATAAATAACTATGAGTTTCATAAAAAAAACTATATTTACTGCAACATTCATTACTATCTTCATTCCATTAGTACAGTATTTTATTGACAGCATTATTTAAAACATCTTGGTAATTTTATACCGATTAGTCAAGTCCTATATACAACCAAGATTATGGTGCACCTAGTCTCGATCCACAGACGGTAGGTAAGCAAATTACCTTCATTTGTATAATTGAACATCATTCTAATGTTTTTCATCATTTAGTACTGCTGACACTACTTAGACTAAATAACAAAGAATTATATTTAATTCAATAGTAGTTACAAAAGAAAGTGAATTTACGTTTGGCGCAGTGGCTGACCGATCGTCCTGTTGCGTTGCGTATCACGGGTTTGGTTCCCGCATAGAAGTCTGGTTCTTTGTGTATGCGAATTTAAATGTTTGTTAACACACCCACGACACAGAAGTTTTTTTATGAAAACCGGCCAAGTGCGAATCGGACTCTCGAACCGACGTTTTCCTCCAAACTTGCGACATAAACGGCCATATCTTTTGACTGCGTAGACTTATTGGGTTGATTTTTTTACTGCTTCAAGAGACCATAGATTGTTGTACATGGTTTTAATTTTAACTCGATACCTCTACGCGTTCTTGCGGTAAAGCGTCTTGACAGACAGATAGACGGACAACAAAGTGATCCTATAAAGGTACCAGTTTTTTTTTCTTTTAATTTCCTTACTAATATTATAAAAGCAAAAGTGAGTTTGTTTGTTTGTTACCTCTTCACGCTTTAATGGCTAAACTGATTTTGATGAATTTTGGTACAGAGGTAGTTGGGAACCAGGAGACGGACAATATGCCTTTTTTTTTAAAGAGTGGGATATGAGGGAGAAAGAGGCAAGAAACGGGAAAACTTAGCGTTGCTATTACAAATCAATAAGGCGCTACCGAATTTAACGCGAGCGAAGCCGCGGGCAAAAGCTAGTCTAATATTTAAATTCGCGTGTCACGATGTTTGTTCCTATTCTCCTCCGAAACGGGTCGACCGAATCTTATGTTTTATTTTTGCATTACTTTCAAACCCCTCTCCAGAAATGCAGCGGGTAAAACCGCAGGGCACAGCTAGTATATATATATATATAAAATAAACTCATTTACTCAAACACAAATACATTAATATCATCATCGTAATACAACACAATACAAAATAACTTTTTACCCGACTCCTGTAAAAGGCTAACTGAATGCAGTTGAATACCTACGATATTTTACATGGAGTGTCTCCTATCTGCTCAGGAGAGAGGTCAGTATGGTTACCATGACATCTGAAAACAGAACTTATTCCAGTGAGGGAAAGAGACAGAGCTATACGGGGTGTCTAGCACCATCTCTTTCTCATAAGTACTGCTATAAGATGTCATGGTAATTACTGATCTCTACAATCCATTTAGTACTGGGTAATATGATACCCTTTGGTTTTATTAGGCGCGTCGCCCACATGACCAACAGTCGAGGCGCTTAGGCGCCGCGCCCACACGACATTTGCAATGAAAATCTCGTAGCGGCGTGCCTCTTATGTGCCTGCGCCTCAACTGCACCTCGACTGTTAATTTTGTGGGTTTAAATATGCAAGTTTGTGAGGAGGCATGGATGTATGTATATGGATACTTGTTACTCTTTCATGCAAAAACTACTGAATGAATTCAGATGAAATTGGGAAAACATATCGTTTATTGCCTGGATTAACAAATAGGATACTAATTTAATCCCGGTTGAGCGATCATTTTAGACAATTACCAAACTCCAAGCGCTCGAAGCCAGTATTCCATAATATAATTATGTTTAAACTATTTCAGAGCAAATATGCTGACCACACATCGAATGATCAATCCATTTTCCCAACTATTTAATATCAGGGCATCATTTCTAACATTCAGGTCCATTGGCATGCATTCACGTTTCAATTATAATTTGATTTACACAGTTGAGATAACTCGGCTCAGTTTGTCATTAGTATGATTGCAATTACTATCGGTCGGCAAATTATGTCAATTGAACGTGTCGTGTGGTTGTGGTGGTTGATAATGGTTGTTTTAGTTTATCATTTTATTTGTTTTTAGCGGCAAAGGTTGGGTTGCGTTCCTCAAAAGGATAAAAACTTGCTCGCTGTACAAATTTGCGATATAAATGGCCATTTCTTTTCACTGCGCAGAATTAAAAATATAATTTTTCTACAACTCCAAGGAACCATCGACTTGCGTATATAGCTTTAACTGGCTGTGCCCAGCGGTTTCACCCGCTGCTCACTTAGGGGTATGAAAAATAGATTTTGGCCGATTCTCAGACCTACTGTATATGCATAAAAAAAATCATAAAAATCGGTCGAGCCGTTTCGGAGGAGTATGGAAACGAAAATTGTGACACGAGAATTATATAAATTAGATGTCAACTTGACACCTTCACGCGTTCCCGATATAAAGGGTCTTGACAGACAGACGGACAACAAAGTAATCTAATAATGGTTCCGATTTTTTCCTTTCAAGGTACGGAACCCCAAAAAGCCTAAAATTTTCATCAAACCAGTAAAAACTACAGGTATATGGTTAACTGGCAGAAAATCCGCTTTTCTGCTGTAAAGCGCTTCAAATATTATGAAAGAGGTTGTTATTCAACAACTGAAAGAGATGAGTTAGTGAATGTTATCAAAACTAAGAAGTCACATAACGTAAGTTTCAACAACCCTGCTTGTCATTTTATTAAGTGTTTTCATTCTTTCATGGCTCTTTTATTTTTGGTGAGAAACGTCTTTCAACTATAGTGGTAAAATTCAAGTCTGGTAAACAGTGCTAAACGGTGGTTTCGAAGTTTGTTTTCGTTATCGTAGTTCAAAAATATTTATAAAAATGTTGAATTTGTTTGAACTAGTAAAATCATTCTTATTTTTTCAAGACACTTCCTTTAAAACTGGATCTAATTACACTACAATTAGGTTCAACATATAATATAATGTAATTCACACGTGTGTTTTTTTTCTAATTTTTCGCAACGAGTGCTTTATTTCTTTTTGTTATTTTACCACTTATTACACACACTAACACTACACTTAACAACTATTCAAATAGTTTGGGGTTTTTTTTAAGGCCTTTACCCCACTATTATAATATTATAAATGCGAATGTTTGTGAGAATAGATGGATGGATGTATGGATGTTTGTTACTCTTTCACTTGAAAACTGCTAATCGAAAAATACTAGCTGGGGTCCGCGGTTTCGTCCGCGTGATATCGAAAAAAAAGCATCCTATATGTTATTCCAGACTATAATCTACCTCGGGCCAAATGTGAAAAGTGTAAGAGTACCAAACATCCATACATCCATCCTCACAATCATTCGCGATTATAATATTAGTAGGAAGTAGGATTTTGCTCTTACCAACAAATGACCCATTCTTGGCATGAGCAAAATCCTACTTCCTACCTATTTGAGTTATTTTTTTTCAGATAAAACTTATTTAGTTTTAACAAATCAGCAGGTGACATACCTACTGGTCTAAAACAATACGAGATGAAACTCGTATTATTCGACTCAAAAAGAAGAAGAACAAATTAGAAGTAGAAAATACAAAACATACTGACGAAAAGACTAACTTCGGCACTGCATATTAATTTCTTCATTCAGTCACTGTAGAAAAATAAACCAACGAGCTTCTCTTTGCTTTAAAATAGAACACTCAAAAAGGTTTTTGAATACGCATAACAAACGGTTCAAAAAGTTTTTACCATGTCGAAAATTAAAAAGAAAGTTATTTCATCGACACACTGGCCGCAAAAAGAAAGATTCCGTTTGCGGCACACCTAAAAAACTAAAAGCTTTGAGCACCTGTTGAGTTTACTTTTTACTTTTAGTGTGTGGTGTGCCTAAGCCTGACCTGTGCACTTCTGTGCAGGTTTCTTTGTACACTACCTTTTGAAAATACAGTTTTATGTCGAATAATACATTTTCTAAAACGGTTTGTAAAGATTCAGCACTGTTAGAATTACTAACGCCTGAAAAATACATGCATGATGTTGTGGTTTGCTTACATGAAAAGCTACAGTACTTCAGAGGTACAGTATGAGTATATGGTGGAATTACCAGGTTAACCACTTCAAAACTAATAAACTAAACCCTTATAGGATCACTATGTTGTCCGTCTGTATGTCAAGACCCTTTTTCTTTGAAACGCGTATCTTTTTTGCGGATGGAATAGAATAGAATAGATTAGAATATTCTTTATTATGCACACCATACAAATAACAAGAATAACATTAAAAAACTTATAAATAGGGTGACACAATGGGCGGTCTTATAAAAAGAGATCTTTTCAAGACAACCTTTGGATGGATTTAAAAGAGGACAAACAGTACTGTAGGTAGTCTGGTGACATTTCATATCAACAAATACTTAAATAAATAAATACATAATAATATACATTTAAAATAATAATCATTAAGAGCAAAGAAGGAACATTTTCAAATAAATTCCCCCGCTATTGGCGGAGCGGGGGGGATTTTCAGACTTGTTCTGACTGAAACCCATCCATGTTCTTTCTATTGCTCTTTATGTTCCACGCCGCGGTGGTCTCTTTCGAACAACCCGCAACCCCGGATAACTCGCAACCCCGGAACCTGAACCCTTATAGGATCACTTTGTTGTCAGTCTGTCTGTCAAGAGCCTTTTTTTAAACGCGTAGAGATATTTTTTGGTATTATAAGTTTGAGTGTGAGAGTGTCAGACTTGTACTAACTAAAACCCATCCATGTTCTTTCTTTGCCCTTTATGTTCCACAGCACGATTAACACGGGGAGTGTAAGACTTTTACCCTGAAGATATTCGATGATTGCCCATCCACAAAAAAAATGGGATCACTTGAATATATTGGGTTATAAGATGGTTTAAACTCTATGAAAAAACATTTATTGTTTATATTTTAATCGACAAACAACCAAACAATGACCTGTAAATTGTAAAAACGATAATGCACGTTCTCTTGAACACAATTATTATTCACTAGCTTTCTCCCGCGGCTTCGCTCGCGTTAAATTCGGGGTAACGCAGTTCCCCTTTCCTGCTTTGTAGGTACCTGCTACCTGTAGTTTTTGCCCTTGCGCCTTGTTTATTGTAATAGCAATGCTGAGTTTTCCCTTTTCTTCATTATTTCTCACTTTTTTTTTAAATGAAATTAGCCTATGTCCCCCAGGGTCTCAACTAGCTCTGTACCAAAATTCGTCAAAACCGGTTTAGCATTAAAGCGTGAAGACGTAACAAACAAACTTACTTTCGCTTTTATAATATTAGTAAGGATTTACTTATCAGATATATTCAACGTCGAAATAAACGTTTCATATTTATAATCCTCACTTTCTTTGTTACTGTAATATCCTGAGCTAAGGTAAATCCTAAGATTTTCCAACTCTTAAAAAAATCCGAACGATTCTGTGATCATCTTGAGTCTGTGGCCACAAGACTCCGTGGTTACTGAAAAATTCCTAATTCAAAAATATTAAACCAAACCACTTTAAGCTTACCACTATCAACTAGACCAACATGGCGGTCAAAAAGATGGTACAACAAGATATCTACAACGGGTAACGCAAACCCAACTCATGTATTCAGGTACACGTGTTTTTGATAGTGGTCCAGTTGTCAGTGGCCACTTATAGACTGGGCCCAACACATTAAGAGGGCTCGTAAAGTCGTTAAGAGATGTATATTGGTTGGACGTGATTGTCTTTGTCCTAGTTTTCCGAATAATGTTCTAGTGATACGTGAGAGAATAGTGAGTTATTGTGTGAGTATGGTCACTATAGTTATGAAGTCGTTTGCCTTGGTATGGATATGTAATGAGGAAGGACGAAGCACATGTGACTAAAAAGGTGATGGATCTGAATGTTGATCCTCACCCTTTCCATCCAGGAAAGGAAGAGGAAGGCCAAAGAAAAGATGGATGGATTTTGTAAGGAATGATATGAAGAAGAAAGGAGTAGATGATGCCGTGACGTTTGACAGGGAAGAATGAAAGAACACGTGTTGCGCCGACCCCAAATATTATGGAAAAAGATGATGAAGATAATATATAATAGTTATATGACCGTACAATGAGTGTAAAAATACTCTTGGCAAAGACTAAAAAGTTTTGTTTATTCTGTTATTGCGATTTTTTTTTCTTCTGCACGATGATTAATGATAAATGTATAAATGATATTTATTTTCCAAGTAGGTTTTTTATAAACACTTTTACACGTAAAACTAGATGAAGCCGGTGTTTCGTACCCGACTACACTGAGAAGAAATAGCCGAAACAAACTCAGAGGTCATAGTCTCTTTTAAGGTCCAGATTTACAAAATGGTCAACTTACATGAATACTATGCAGATGAGTTTCTGAAATGATATTTTAAAGAAACCAACATATCGATGTAGAGACAGATTGTCTGGTCAGTTTAAGCATTTGTCAGTTATCGTATAGCTCCACCCATAATTCAAAAAGTTCAACGACACGACGAACAATACCAAGAAAAGGACATTTGTTTAGTTCGCTTATAGTACTCAAACTGCAAGATATTCGTCAAAAACAAAGTAAAGACCCAATATTCTGCCAAAACAAAACAATATAAAATAATCAAAAGCAAAACAAAGTCACATTCCAACTACGCAGTATATACGCTGTGTATACGCAATGTATACGCAGCGCATATTCGGTACGTAAACATGATACATTTGACAGGAATTACAATACAAACAACTGTTAAGTGAACGAGAAATTTGATCAATCATAGCTACTGTGCTGATATTGAAATAGCGTAATGCGATTCCCTGATGAGTGTGACGTCACTAGCTGACAATCATCAATCAACGTCCTCAATTAATTACGTATCTAATGTGGAACGATCGGTTTTGTTTTGATAGATGTGCTGAGGGTTCTATGGAAGGTTTTGGCAGTCAGGGAAAACGCCAGTTTAGTTATATAAATAGTTTGATGGTTTTTGGTGGAAGCGGAGAAGAGGACGAGCACGCAACATTCAAAATATCCTACTTATATCATAAATGCGAATGTTTGTGAGGATGTATGAATGTTTGTTACTCTTTCACGTCAAAACGCATCTTGATGAAATTTGGCGCTGAGATAGATTATAGTTTGGAATAACACAAAGGTTTTTTTATTCGATATGACGTGGGCAAAGCCGCGAGAGCAAGCTAGTTAAAACTAATTTTAAATAATAATTAGGAATGCTATTGACCTCATACTTGTCTTGATAACAGAGATAAGATCAACGATAGACTGCCGATTGAGATACTGTGGCTGCGGAACATAAAAAGTAAAAGAAGGAACATGGGTGGGTTTTAGTAAGTAAAAGTCTGACACTCCATTTAAAAAAAGTTCAACTATAGAACGAGCTTACCTGAAATAAACGTATTAAATTGCGACTTAAATAGATCCGGGTTATATGAACTGGGGAACAGGGATGCAGGCAAAGCGTTTCGTGTGAATGAATAGAATATTGACAAGGTGAAAACCCGCAGTATTCTCGACTCTGGATACTGGAAATCCATATCTGGAAATTGATAGTCTATCTTGTATTTGTAGGCACGCGGTCTATACACTTATGGTACTGCTGGACATGGCCTCCAATAAAACGTCACTCAACGAGTCGGGGCATAATTATAAGTCCGAGAATTTCATTAACAGTTTTCCATAAATAAAACGTTTCTTTGTTTTAGTAAAGACTGCGACAAGAAATTAAAAAAAAATCGCACTTGCAAAATCACTAATTTTTCTTCTAATTTATACTGAGCTGTTTCGATTCCTTTGGTTTACTGTCGGCCATTTCCCGGATCGTTCCTTAGACATACCTAAAGTATGGAGTGCAAGTTCCTGAAAATGATTTAATTTAATTTAGCCTTTTTCAAACCACTATTGTCTTTTCGAATTAGTAAAAATCGACTAAATTCAAGCTATATTACAATTTGTGCTATATTACGTTTCAAGCTCGTACCTCCTCTAAACTTACGTACACTTTACTAACTGCCCTGCGCAGTTTCACCCGCGTGTTTGGTTACTGCCCTACTCCCGTTGATAGTAGCGTCATTTTATACAGCCTATGTTATTCAGTAATAATGTAGCTTTCTAATGGTGAAAGAACTTTTCAAATCGGTTGAGGATTTTTGGAGTTAAATCGTAGCAAACAAACAAACAATTTTTACCTATTCAAAATGTTAGGTTCGATTTTTTGTCACTTTTTCATTTCGTCGTGTTACATACAACCTACCATAAATACGTAATTTAAAATACAATTTTACGTAAATTCTGAATACGATATGCTTTTAAATATCCTGAATTTACGTGAAATCGCATTTCATACGTCCACTGTTCCTTTTAAGAATATATTCAGATAAAGAGAATTCTGGTTTCAGGAAATCGCATATCTTCAACTGTCTTTCCGCACAGCCATTGTTGAATTTTGAATTTCGAATTCCATTTTCATTTCGCAAATGTAAAAAAGCAAACACAGTATTCAATTAATTCCGAAATAAATTAAGCTATACAGCCTGATGTCACAACATACCTGCCTACATATAGGATGTGCAAAAAAAGTTTACCTTTTTCAAAAGGTTGGCAAATTAAACGTGAAAAATGTGGCAGTAAAAATCTAAAAGGGGTTTTCCTTCCAAATTAACTTTGGCGTAAATGGAACTCAATCAATGGCTGGTCCGCTTTGAATCGCTAGTTCATGCAACATGTATGCTTCAAAATATTTTGTGATGAACTGCAAAAGTGTTTAAGAAATGAATAGTGGCTTTATGATGTGAAGGACCAAATATGAAAATTAACTGAAGTTTATTTAGTCATGTAAAATCTTAACACAAGTAACACATGTTTAAATTCTTACTAATATTATAAAAGCGAAACTAAGTGTGTTTGTTTATTTGTTACGTCTTCACACCTCGAAATCGAAAAAATCAAAAAAAAAAACAAATCGAAATCGGCTTGGTAAATGACCAAGCCGATTTCGATGAATTCTGGTACAGAGATAGTTGGGAACCAGGATTTAAAAAAAAAGTGGGATGTGAGGGAGAAAGAGGTAAGAAAAGGGAAAACTTAGCGTTTCTATTACAAATCAATAAAGCGCAAGGGGAACTGTGTTACCCCGAATTTAACGCGAGCGAAGCCGCGGGCAAAACATAGTTAATCATCATCATCATTAAGGTACAATAAATGATTAACTAGGTTTTGCCCGCGGCTTCGCTCGCGCAATACCAGCCCGTAGCTACCGGCCCGTAGCACTGCTAGGCAAAGGCCTCTTCTCATACATACTTACAAGGCACGAGCATTGATCTCGGACTTATATGAATAACTAGATTCCGCCCGCGACTTCGTCCGCGTGGCATAGTTACTTTGGGCTAACGCTATCTTTACCCCGCGTGATGATTGAAAAAAAAAATCTTTCTGTCCTCTTTTCTTCCCTCTTTCTCTCCCTTATCTCACATATATTACCTATGTTCGTCTCCAGGGTTCCGACTACCTCTGTAAAATTCATCATTCATCATCAAAATCGGTTGGGCCATTTAGGCGTGAAGACGTAACAAACAAACATACAAACAAACTCACTGTCGCTCTTATAATATTAGTAAGGATAAGTCCAAGTTTCTTTTACCGGTGTTGTGATGTCTTAGATAAACTTTAGAAAGTATATATGAATTGAAAAAGTCAAATTGGTTCTTAGGAAGATTTGAACTGACAACCTCATGCATTAGAGGCGAGTCGCTTAGCCTCTGGACTATCACGACCTTATAGTTAAGAAATATAACTGTACTACTTACTACACTCAAAGAAAAATTATATTAAGAAAACGTTCCCAAAACTGAGGAGTTTTTAATACCAAAATTTTGACTATTATCAAATTCCAAAGCAAATCACATGTGTTTAAATCAACACAGTATTACTCTATGTTAACATAAGCAATAAAAAACAAAACACATTTATTCGATTCGTATAAAACCACAATTCACAATAATAAACCGCGTAAAAATACATCATGTTTTATAAAGAATAAACGAAAATTGTGTAGAAAAGGTATTATCAGGCTAAAAGCATTCACTTGTTCAACATTGATTGGCTGGCGTTGAACGACGTCCCACTATCCAGGATAGGTTCGATTTCAAACGGCTGACACTTCTATAAAATCTCTTTGGATTTTCCACTTGATGTCTGCCATTATTCTTTTTAAAAGAAATATGTATTGTGAATCAGAGACGGTTTTGTAGTTTAGCGTTCGACTTTATTGAGTTAAGCGATAAAAACTCATAAGTGTAAATCATTAATTGAACAGCTTTTTCTTTGCGGATGGAAAAACATCAGATAATTTCCCCCACTCTAATCGTAACGGGGGGAATTTCAGACTCGTACGGACTAAAACCCACCCATGTTCCTTCTTTTGCCCTTTTTGACTGGGTCCGCGGTATCTCTTTCGAACAACCCGCAACCCCGCCAATCGATGGCTCTGGCAGGCCCCTTTGCTTTGCTGACATCTCTTTGAGGCACGCGTGGAACACTAATGCGTCTTCGACACGGCCTGTCGTCACTGGACGGACGGCCGGACGGACCCATTGCTCACCGTTGATTCCAGTCTGTTACAAGGAACTTAAAACGTAACTACTGAAATGTAAGTATAGTATTAACCCTCTATACTCTATAGCATTGTGTAGACTGTAGGCAACATACTGTACAAACGCCTCAAAATTTATATATAATTTTTAAAACGTTGCCCCACTCTACGATTTCTCCTGTATCTTGGGTGCCTTTACAAACATTTAAACTCACTGGGCCAACCGTGTCATCAAATTGAGTCCCTACTATAATTGCAAAACTGTAGCTCGTAGCCTACCTTCCGAACTAACGAATTAGTACCTACCAAAAAATACATATCTTAACCCGCAGTGTTGCCTAAAAGCAACACTCCTTATTTTTGTAATATTGTTTTGTTTATAAAAAAAAATTAAACCCAGTAAAACGTGTATTTTTTTTTTTGTAATCATCATCCAAAAATATCTATCCCAATTTTATGACTGATGAGAAGTTTATGTACAAAACTGTAGTAGTCGATACTTATAAGTCAATTTTTATTTATTATCTATTTTAATTGTAGTGTTTACACTAACTAATGAATAAGATTAAACAAAGAGCAACAGCTCAAGCACCTGACAAACAAATATTAATATCACTCCTTCTGGTTACTTTCCCAAGCATCTGTCGCCCCGGGATGGTTTCATGCATAATGCAAACGGCTGATTGTGCCACATAGAACCCAAGAGTTCTTTGCGAAAACATTCATCCTGTATTTGCTTGGTCGCATCGCGGCGCGTTTATTTTCTTGAGCGCATGTTACATAGTACCACTATTGTCTATTATTCTGACGTTGTTTTTTCTGGTATACAATTTAAAATGATAAGAAATTAAAGAGTTATATTATGTTTAACTACAGTACGGCCATCGCGAAGCGATACCAAATGTAAACAAAACCCATGCTAAAACCCCATCTAAAATGGCCGCCCGAATGTTGGCGAACCCGTCTTAACGTTGTCATGTTTTTGCCGGGAGAACGAGACATTACGATAAAGGCACAAGATGGAAAGAGCTAAATATTAGATTGTCAACGCCACAGTTGTTCTTTAGGTTAATGACCTTTCGTATCGCTTCTCGTTGGCCGTACTGTAGGTGTTCTACTATACATAGCTATATTTGAAAAACATACCTAGTTAATATTTTAATTTATTTTTTATTATTGCAACACAGCGTCTATGTTGTCAATTCCGACATTTATTAAAGACATAGCGTTTTTATTTTTTTCCTTTATAAGAAAAAAAATGTGTTTTATTCGGTACAAACCCATTCCCTTAATTCACCAGCCCCACATCTGTGGGGCCTTTTTTCTTGATGAAAAATTCCGTTAAAACTTTCGACATAAACGGCCATATCTTTCGACTGCGTAAACTTAGAGGGATGATTTTTTTTACAGCACAAAGGACACTTTATTTTCAACACAATACCTTCACGCGTTCCCTAGATAAAAGGTCTTGACAGACAGACAGACAGACAGACGGACCACAGAGTGATCCAATAAGGGTTCTATTTTTTCCTCTTAGGTACGGAACGCTAAAAATAAGACACGACCCACACTCAACCTCACAAATACTCAATTAAACAAAAATCACTGCTGCACCACACACTAAAAGTACGCCCCATGAATACCAAACAAGACAATCTCTCATTTTGTTGTAACAAATCGGTCCCACTACTGGGATAAATCACGGGATAAGGCAAAAACTGGGACCAACGAGACGTGACTAATTCACTAACATGGAAAAGCTTTCACTAAACAACTATTGGTTGTGCATAACTGTATCGGATGTGTTTTACGTTCCCACAAGGGGTAACAACCCTGTTGTATATTTTTCATATTTCTTCATTATTCTAGCGGCAAAGGTCAGAAGAAAGTTATGATTTTGAGGGATGTTTAGATAGCGCACCTGGGTTTTTGGGACCGTGTCTCTTATTTACAGATTTGAGTAGGTAGTTTTATTAATGTTTGGTAAAGACTATGATTTATTGCAGTAAGACTTCTGTCGCCAAGTTTTTTTTTTCTTTAAAGAACATTGACACTTGGATTTCTCCTGTATCGTGAGTGCAAGTTACAAACATTTAAACTCGCATGCACAAACAGCCAGACCCGAAACAACTATCTGTAGGCCATACAAATATTTGTTCCGTGCAGGATCAAACCCGCAACATGCAGCGCAGCAGTTGATCGCTCAGCCACTGCACCAACCGTGTCGTCAAATTAATTTATGTTGGTAAAAACTATGACGTTTTTCAAAGAGGCTGCTGTTGCCTAGTTCAACTATAAGTTTCATGCACCTCGCAGTTACGGACAATATTTTTGGTAGAATGACTGCATCATTGGTCGAGTAGTCTCAAGCGCGACTCGTGACCATAAGATCTCGGCTTCCGGTCCCAGGTTGAGTAATGTGTTACTGGATTATTCCAATAGGTATTTCGCAGTCGCGGAATTTGAACTAAGATCCTTTTACCATTGTGTGTTTCTACACTGACATACTTAACTCTTAGTTAGCATAGAAATTATCCTAAAATTTCTACTCTTCTCTCCCATGTCACAAAATTATTGATACGAAAACTTGGTGAATAATAAATTGACCAGAACTCACCACAGTTCATTGAGTCAGCAGTATAACCACAGATTCAATTATTCTGATAGCGGTTACACTTAATGTACCACTATGTTTTGTTAACGTCTTTTCAGTATGACAACACGCTGCATGTTTATCTAATTTTGCGTGAATTTGTCACTTGGTGAACAACAAACAAAAGTCATGGTAATTAGTCTACCACCAACCACTTGGGATTGGACGGCGCGTTTCCGAAGTACGTTTGACACTCGGTATGTAATGAGAGTACCTATATAACTTCTGTTCTACTCATTTATTGTTTTACTAGCTTCCGCCCACTACTTCGTCCGCGTGGCATAATTACTTTGAACTAAGGCTGACTTTAACCCGCGTGACGATCGAAAAAAAAAACTTTCTCTCCCCTTTTCTTCCCTCTTTCTCCCCTTTACTCACTCTATTTTGGTCGGTTTCGGTTCAGCTCACATTCGGTTTTATAATATTAGTAAGGATTTACATATATGTAGTTTACATCTTTAAATATTTCTTAGTAAAAAAAACATTTAAAAATATAAAAATAGTAGCCCACTGGTATCGGGAACAGGTTCCAAGCCACAAAAACAGCTATTAAAATAGCTTGTAAATATCTACTAAAATAACCAGCCGAAGAATACTCGAGCGGATTCAATAGTTCTTTACTTCGAACAAAGGCACAAACAAACTTCAGAGTCGAACAGTCGGGTGCAAAAGTGAGAAGACTAACTTGAGGTGAACTGAGTTCATGTCAGGAGACGTTATAAAGAACATGAACTATCCATAACTATCTGAAAGATATGATTATCTAAGAATTTTATGAAGCTTTTGTTTTGAAGTAAGCTGTTGGTGCAAGGGGAACAAAGTAGAGCTCGTTATCAACTGAGATGTTGTCTATGCTTTAGTGCTTTTTTTGCGGATAGGAAATTATCAAATAACCATCTCTTTGAGGCGCGCGTGGAACATTAACGCGCCGTCGACACAGCCTGTCGTCAATCGACGGACGGACGGTGAGCTACCCATTGCTCACCGTCCACAGGTCGCATCTACGGTGGCCGGGAGTCGTCTCACAGCGCCCGACGCCTGGGGCGTCTCCCGGAGATGATTTGGTGCTTTGAAAGTATTTTGATAATTATAATTGGCCAATAAAGATTCAAAGAGGAAATTATAGCTCTACGCCTAGAAGTTTGAAAATCCTATATGACCTAAGAATGGAGCCAATAAGTCATCTGAGATACAATAAAAACTTTTAGCAAAATAGAATGCCTGTTTAACTAGTTGGAACTAAAACACCGACAAAAAGGCTAATCAAACTCGCGCACCGAGGATTTCGTATAAACTTACTACTTAGTAAACTGCCTATTTATTCGACTGCGCGGACTTAAAGGGTTGATTTTTTTTAAACACAAAAGCATCACAGACTACACCATATGGTTTAAATTTCAACTCGATACTTTGACGCATTCCCGAGATAAAGGGTCTTTACAGACAGATAGACGGACGGACAACAAAGTGATCCCATAAGGGTCCTCCAAAAGGTACAGAACCCTAAAAAGTCAAGCAAACATAAAATGCAAAAACCACTCCTACGTACTACGTCTGCACTCCCCCATAATTGCAGAAAAACCGTGAATATAACATTCGTCTTGCTAAGAATACGTCGTATTTGATCGTGATAGGTTAATCTTGGTTCGCCCCGGGCCGTCGATCGTGCGGCGTGGCGTTTTATATCTGTTTCATCATTCTTCCCGCATTTTTATACACAAGTATAAGAAACGCCGATTGGTCGATTGCTTTTCTCAAAGTAAATGGAAGGTATTGTAAATAGATGGGGATAGCGCATTCACTAACTGTAACAAGCATTTGTGTTTTTTTCTACGTGATGATTCATGACTGACAAAATATGGATGTATATTCATATGCTAATGATATGTATTGATTTGAATTGTAATTAAATAATTTTTCTTGTAATGTAATAGTAGCAAAAATTTAAAATGTTTATTCTTCAATAATTGTGTGGAGAAAGAAAAGTACAGGGTACTTTTGCATGCCTTGTTATTGGCAAAATATGGCTGTTTTTCTATTTTATTTTAACCTTTACTTGTTGGGTACAAGTAAAGGTTTAAATGATAATAAAGGGAAGTAAAGGTTAAATTAATAATATTTGCGAAATAAAAATCTTATTTTATATGTTTAATGATATATTTCTGAAAAGTACCGCATGATTTCTAAAAGTTTTTCAACCGTGAGACACAAAATATAAGTTTTGTTTTTTTTTGTAGTGATAAGATTTAAGATCAAGATAAGAAGATAAGAAGAGATCTCTTTTTTGTAGTATTAAGATTTAAGTTTTTTTTAACGTTGTGCTTACTCGAGGCAAGTGCCAAATAAACATGCTTTCTTTCTTTCCTTTTAGGGTTCCGTACCTCAAAATAAAAAATGCGGAACCCTATTGGATCACTTTGTTTTTCGTCTTTTATATCAGGAACGCGTGAAGGTATCGAATTGAAATTATAACCATTTACTCAACTCTATAGTCCCTTTACGCTGTGAAAATGTCAACGTTCTATGTTTATGTCACAAGGTTATACGGAAACTTCTCTGTACGAGTCTGGCTCGCTCTTGGCCGGTATTTTTTATATAATATAACTAGCTTTGCCCGCGGCTTCACTCGCGTTAAATTCGGGGTAACACAGTTCCTCTTGCGCCTTATTGATTTGTAATAGCAACGCTAAGTTTTCCCTTTTCTTCCCTCTTTCTCCCTCACATCCCACTTTTTTCAAAAAAATATTAGCCTATGTCCGTCTCCTGGTTCCTAACTATCTCTGTACCAAAATTCATCAACATCGGTTAAGCCATTAAAGCGTGAAGAGGTAACAAACAAACAAACTCACTTTCGCTTTTTTTTGTAAGGATTTCTGGAACATTTGTTGTCGTCATTTTTCATCACTTACCCAGTATTTTCACAACTATGTTGGGGTCGACATTCTGTCTTACCGAATTCAGTTGAATACACTAGAAGCTTAATTATATTTTTAACCTCCATAATCCAGTTAGTACTGAGAAACACGACACTCCTTAGTAAGACAATTTGTCAGAATTTCAGGCCAATGACTGAATAAGATAATTAATGTTTAAACTACAGAATCACTGCTGCAACTCATTCATTGCGATCGAACGTTTTGTTAATGTTTATCTCACCACGTGCTTTTGACTTTATAACCTTTTCTGGGAAAGCCGAGGGTAGTTTTGTTTGAATTGTTTGTTTACGAACGGTTTTTCTGCGAAATGTCTCGTAAACGAAATGTAAAGAAATTAAAATTCCCGCGATTCGAACTATTACAGAATAATTCTGTCATAATATAACAGAATACTGTAGCAAATCATAATAAAAATCGTCGGTTACAAGTGAAATCGGGGTTTCCAATTTCAACCTTTTAATTCTTTCAGAACTATTTATTTAATGAAAAACAAACTATACAATTCAAAGTTCTTTTGTATGATATCAGCTTACTAGCCATTAATTTTAATTTCTAAAAGGGTTTATAGTATCCAAGTGGCAGTAGAACACTGTCTCCTAAGTCACAGGTTTTCCTAGTTTAGGTTGCCCTAACCTAACCCTGGCTGGGTTTCATGTCTTGTACACCTTCAATCATTGCTAACCACAGCTAGACATTAAGCATATTGTAAGGACTTGTTTTCAATAAACTATTATTATTAAAAAAAAAACAATTACAGCCCTTAAAACTTAGTGGAACAAATTTATACATTACTGTAGTCGGGACTACACTAATGTTTAAATTTCTTCCACTGTAGAAATGTAGTGAATTAAACTAATTTACTTTTCTAAAATTATCTATTTTTCCATAGTCACATCAGAAACATGTTTCCAAGTTGGTTGCACAGTTGGCGCAGTTGCTGAGCGATCGATTACTGCGCTGTGTGTGGCGGGTTCGATCCAGACTCGAAACAAATATTTGTAAGACAACAAATTGATAGTTGTTCTGGGTCTGTAGTCTGTTTGCGTATGTAAGTTTAAATGTTTGTAAATGCACCCACGATACAGGAGGAATAAGAAGAGTCTATTTTAAAAAAAATACGTTTTGGTTAAGAATTGGGAGTATTCTCATCGTGCGCCGTTCAAAACAACCCCCTGTTATTTGACCTAACCCAGCGGACAAAAATTACTAACTGTGCCCAGAGGTTTAACCCACCACTTAAAAGTTACTGCTATAATGTGTAAACTAACATTACACGTGTAAGCGGCCACGCTCGTATGCCTAGAGGTTTTATTTGTGCTTGGATATTTATATATTTTTATTTTTAGTATTGCTATGTATTTTAGTAGTTGACATATGTCAAAAGTTAGATTAAAGGAATTTCTTTCCTTTATATAAGTACAGTTTTATAAATATCTACTCCATTATTATGTCGTGTGTTATTAACGAATAAGTGAGTATGTGACAAAGTATTACTGACATTCTACCATAGCATAAATACTTATTTATTATTATATTATGTTCCTCCAACCTACTTGGTCTGAGTAGAAATGCATAAAAAAGCAAGGCGTCTTGTCAACAGTTCTTTTCTCTTTGTTTTTTCAGAAACCTTAGGCGTTACTTTATATTATTCTGTTGTATTTATTTTTAACATGCGTTTGGGGTTGATTAAAGATAATTTGTAAGAAATATATATCTTTATATTATATAACTTTTCGGTTAGTAATTTTCCTTTTATTAAAGACATTCCTAGCGCAGAGGAAAGGAGCGCAGACCATACGTGGGTGGCGGTTTCACGAAATAGTGTTGATGGCTATGCCAAATGATTTTATTATCATCGATAAATTTAAATATCCGTTATAATTATTAATCTAATTCATCAGTGATTCTTATTCTTCAAATAACATTGATACTTAATTAAAATTTAATTTATTTTCTTTCATCTTACAAAAATTAGGATTGTATTAAATCTGTTTCTTTTATGTATCTCATATATACATTTTCCACTTCGTGATCTGAACCACGTCAAGCCTAGTCTTTACTGAATCCAATGATTTTAATCATAGTTTTCAGACATAATGTTGGTTATTTCGAAAGCAATTTCAAGAACCACTTACCGACGACTTGATACTTATTGATAAGTCGTATTTCATTAATCAGTACTTGGATATCGATCAAGCTACCGTACCTCCGAACAAAGACTATCTTCGAAGTTATTTGTCCGTTCTATAAGTTCGGTGGTACTAAAATTGTTTTATATTTGAGCCTGATTGAAATATGGCGGCTTTTGATTGAATGGTTTTATGAACTACTAGCTTTCGCCCGCGGCTTCGCCCACGTTAAATTTGGGGTAACACAGTTCCCCTTGCGCCTTATTGATTTGTAATAGCAACGCTAAGTTTTTCCTTCTTTCTCTCTCACATCCCCCTTTTTTTTTAATAAAAAATAGCCTATGTCCGTCTCCTGGTTCCCAACTATCTCTGTACCAATATTCATCACAATCGGTTTAGCCATTAAAGCGTGAAGATGTAACAAACAAACAAACAAACTCACTTTCGCTTTTATAATATTAGTTAGGATGAGGGTTTGTGGGTAAATTGAGTGGGTTGTAATTTTGGTTCGATATTTCTTGAAACTCAAGGCCTATTAATAACAGCTGCTCGGATCGATTGCTTGGCTAAGTTTGTCCGTGGATGGATGACCAATAACAAAGCGTGTTACCTCCTTGCATCAGATAGCACTTTAAGCTGTTATCTCGGCTGTCATTTGTAGATCTTTGACAGCCGTTACAGGTAGTCAGCGGCCCGAAAGTCTTAAAGCTAGTCTTACCAAGTGGTATTGTATTACCCAGTATTAACTGGGTTGTGGAGGTTGGATAAGCAGTCGCTCCGTGTAAAATACTTGTATCCAGTTGCATCCGATTAGACTGGAAGCCGACACCAACATAGTTTGGAAGACTGCGCGTTAGTGTTTCACGCGCGCCTCAAAGAGTTGTCGGCAAAGCAGTGGGGCCTGCCGGAGCCACTGCCTGCCGCTGTTGCGGGTTGTTCAAAAGATATACCGCGGCCTGGATTTAAAGGGCAAAAGAAGGTACATGGCTGGGTTTTAGTCAGTACAAGTCTGTCACTCTCCCCTGCTCTGACTAGAGCGGGGGAAGTTATTTGATGATTTTCCATCCGCATAAAAAACATAGAAAATTTAGGAAACACTAGGAAGACCTCGGAGGTTGTCGTCTGCTTAAACGGTCGATGCCTTGAAATTAAAGGCCTCAGCTAGGGCTAAAACTTACAAACTAAGCGACTACACATTAAGGGCAGCCCCTGTGGGGTACGAGCCTCGGCTTAGGGCGTCGCTGGAAGAGGACAGCAAAGGGGCAGCCTGGATCTGATTAATATTATTTAGGAACTGGTTTAGACTTACTGTCTCAGTGTCGCAGGCTGGCTCTAGCAAGGGACGAGTGGGGCAGGTACCGGGCCGGCACGACGAGCCTCGTTGGCGAGGATGGAATGAACTGCAAAGAGATCTTTAATATTACTTTAATATTTTTTTTCCTTTCAGAAAGAAGTTCAAATCTGCACATATCAAGTGGTATCATATTACTGTGTTAAGAAAGAAGGTCTGATTGTCTGTCAATTGATGTAAGGTTCAGTGGAGGCAACCCAAAAATGGTGATTTTTTGTATTTAGATACGAAATAAACCTAAACAACTTCTAGTCAAGATCATAAAAAAACAGAATTTTGCTACCATTATATTTATTTTATATTTGTAACATCAAATTGTGCTATTAATATTCAAGAAGTAATAAAACCTTCCTGGAATCATCTGGGATATATAAACGAAATATTGTACGATATTTTTATTTATATTATTCCAAAAAATCCTGGATACGGGTAAATCCTAAGATTTACCGTCGAATCTCGTGATTTACTGAAATCTAACGGTAAACATTATTTAGTTACTAGGTACATAAGATGATGTAATAATAAGATAGATTTTCATTTGGTTCCCTGAGCTCGAGTTTTTATACTGTTAATAAAAATTGAAGTCAGTATAAAAGTTGTATTTATAGAACATTTTTATACTTATTATTATGTTTCACGATAGGTTTGTACGCTCACTAAATATGGTTAGTCATGCTGAAATCACTAGTTCACGAATAAATCTATCTATTATATTTTGTATAGCGGCAACAAGCTAATCTTAAGGTATTCGCGACGTCCACGACGCTATTGCTAAAGAATAGAAATAAGTTAAAAATATTTCGGTGTTTGATTTTATTTGAATATCATGTCCGCCACAATGTAGGTCATTTTGCAGTTTTAATTGAATATAAAAAATACAGTGCCGTGTTTGAAAAATTTTAGATATCTCTTTAGTCTATATTTTTTTTGTTATAGATATAAAAAATATGATGGTTGTCGCTGAAAAAATTTAAAATTTCGAGACGAAAAAAGTTATTTTTTTCGTAGTACTAGACCAGTTTTGTAAAACTGCTTTTTTGTTTAAGTCTTTACTTTATGTATTGAACCATACACGGTAATTTTTGGCTAGTGGCATGTACAGATACGGCTAACTTTGCGACGAAAATCTAGACGTTTTACGAAGTGTTTGCTTTGTACAGCGCCTTAAGATGCTACATATTTCTAACGTATTCGCTACACTCTTGCTACGGATTGCTAAACCGTTGCTACGGATTGCTACACGCTTGCTACGGGTTACTACACACTTGCTACGGATTGCTATACCCTCTTTCTATGGGTTGCTACGAAATGGCTAAGCTCTCTATAGCCCACTTGTGCTACCTACGCATTTAATTGAATATATAACACCACGCCTGTATTCTCCAAAGAGTTAGGCAGAATGTACCTAATAGCGCACTCACATTTTTCCCGTTATGTATTATTCCCATATAATAAGGGGTGAGTATTTATAATATTTCAGAAAGGCATTCTCCTGTTAAAATTTCATTATTGCGCTAAGGTCACCCGTGCTATTTAACTTAGATAAATAAATAAATATCTTGGGACAACTCACACACGGCTATCTGATCCCAAGCTAAGTAGAGCTTGTGTTATGGTAACCAGACAACTGATATACATACTTATATAATTTATAAATACATACATATTATAGATAAATCACACTCAGACACAGAACAAACAATCGTGCTCATCACACAAAGTTTGTCCTGGGTCAAATCAAATCAAATCAAATCATTTATTTCAATTAGACCATTACAGGCACTTTTGAATGTCAAGAAACAAAATGAATCTACAGTCCCGGTCACAAGGCATAATAACTTGTGAAAGTACTGTAGTTGCCCATTCCAAGGCGTTGATCTCTATGGAGAAGAATGGGCAAGAAACTCCATGGACACTCTTTTAAATTCTAATATTTTTACAAAATAGTATTTACATCATTCGTGTTGAGATTATACAAATATGTGAGAACGATGTAGAAAGGTGTGCACAATAAGAGCGTCCAGAGTAAATAAAGAGCAAAATTCAATCTAAAATCTAAATAAATTAAAAATGACCGTGGCAGTTAAAAAATGACCAGTCCCAACTGACAGCGCCCGTTCACGAACAAGACGTATGGATCAGCCCCATTCAGCTCGACCATTTTGAAGGGAGCTAAATGACCCGACACACCCGCCACCATCAGCGAGACATTTAAGTGAGCATGACACTATTAACCACCAGGGCTTCGTCAAGTCAATTATAATACATAGCACTCACATATGGGCTTAATAATTATACAATACTAGAGAATTGATTCTATACATTGCAAAGATAGTCTTACAATCTTCTGCAGCTTCCACTATAGCTTCGGATACTTATCAATGAGTTTACCCCTATGCTTGAGGAGCAGGACCAGCATTGAGCCAAGCATTTTTATCATCAATATAATCCCCCAACTTATAATATGCTTGCCTACATAGTGTGCGTTTAATACAAGATTTAAATTTCGTTTCATTCAGTTGAAGAATATGGGAAGGTATTTTATTGTAGCATTTCAAACAGTACCCCATGAAAGATGAGTCTACTTTAGCTAACCTGAAACCCGGCTGAACCAATTGGTCCCTATTTCTAGTATTATAGTTGTGTCTATCACCTCGTTTACCAAATAGATGCAATTTTTTTCTGACGTACATGATGTTTTCATAGATATATTGACAAGGTACTGTCATGATGTTAATTTCCTTAAACTGTTCCCTTAGAGAATCTCGCCTACGTAGATTATAAATGGCTCTAATGGCTCTTTTCTGCAGAATAAATACAGAGTCGATGTCTGCAGCCCGTCCCCAAAGTAAAATACCGTATGACATTATACTATGAAAATAACTAAAATAGACCATTCTCGCGGTATCTACATCAGTAAACTGACGGATTTTTCTAACAGCATATGCTGCTGAACTAAGGCGTCCTGCAAGAGATGTTATATGCGGACCCCATTGTAGCTTTGAATCGAGAGTTATTCCCAAGAAAACAGTTTTTTCGACGAATTCTAGTTTCTCTTGATTCAATACTATGTCACACACACTGTTTTTGACATTAGGTAAAGCAAATCTTATGCACTTCGTTATTTTCCCATTTAATACTAAATTATTAGCGGTAAACCAATTATGTACCCGCATTAGGGCATTATTTACGTCGTCAAGATTTGTGGCACGTCTGTTTATCTTAAATATTAAAGAGGTATCGTCAGCAAACAACACCATTTGTGGTTGGTTTTTAAACCAACGTGGGAATCGAACCCACGACCTCCGGCTCAGCAGTCAGGGCCACTAACCACTAGACCAACAGGCCCGTCAGATGGTTACATTGATGACGTCGATTGATAATGATTACTCTTTATAGCCATATAAAACTGTTTTACGTCTGTCACATCAGGTCTAAGGTCCAGTTGAAAACCAGCGTCAGGTACTAGCTGCTCGGCAGTTTGCTGAACTGGGCCTACTTGGCGCAGCCGTGAGACACACAATTACGTATTTGTTATTATCGTTTAGTTTTAAGTATTTATCTCAATTTGTGTGCACTTGTGGCATGGGCCAAATAAATGTTGTTTCTTTCTTTCTCCTTTTTATATTTGTTCCGGTCGTAAATTATATTTTATCAACCTGAAACTAGCCTTCAAATTACAAAAAAAAGAAAACTTGATTTTCGAAACCTAGCAAGTTAACCACTCCTGAAGTTAACACATAAAAAACTCTAAATGGTGTTCTCGATTAACTAACAGTAGTTTGTCAAAATGAAACCTTAGCCAGCATACAAATAAACTTTAATTTCCTAAACCCTCCATTTCCGTACTAAAACTTCCAGTAACATAATAAAACAAAATGATTAGTTAAACGTCCCAACTACACATTGTAACTGTTAGGAGCACACCTCCTTTGTTTGCATTCGACCAGACGAATGGGCCCATCTATCAAAGTAGGTGAGCAGAATACCGGCCCCTGTCATTAATAACCGGGCGAAGTAATGGAGCGAAAACTTTCTACGCACGTTTTTCATTAAATTCTCAGTGGGGAAAGCGAATTTATAAAATCAATGGGGGCCAGCAATAGAAATTAAGCCGTGAAATATTGCCACGGCAGCAGATTTGTTGTGATACCGTTTGGAACGTAATGGTTTTGCTCCCAATTTAGTATTGGAACACTTTTTGAATGTTTATTACTTGCAATTTTTTGAAAGATGCTCTTTTGTTTTTGGTGCTATGAACACGTTTCGGCTTTTGTTTTATCGTTTCAATTTACGATGACAACCTTCAATTGTTTTCGATTTTCTTTGGAGGTTAGACTTGTCTTGTATCTTCAGCCAATGGTTTAAATTCAAATGACCCCGTTGAATATTTAGCTACAGTAACTTTAATAGTTGCATCAGCTAATTCATTATGCTTTATTTTTACGCTTTAATATTAAATTATCCCCTTTTGCAGTTCTGTTGGTATCTATCTAGTTCGCCCTGCCATCTCGCGTCACTGTGTTAGGCAGGCACCAGTTTTCCTACTCGGTCCCGTTTGAGTTGGGCATCCTTTTGACCCACGTCAGCTATATTTTCAGATTCGTAAAAGGTGTAAGGAGTGGAGTGAAAACTGATCAGGAGTTATTTTATTAGCCTGCTTTGTCTCGGCTTTAAAACCTTAATTAAAAGTCTCTTTAAAGATTTTCAGTTAAACCAAAGCAATATACGGTCTAATGTTTAAAAGCAGTTAAAAAAAAAACTTGGCCCCATTCTAAAAATTTCTCTTACATCGTGGGTGCGTTTACAAACATTTAAACTCACATACACAAACAGCCAGACCCAGAACAACTATCTGTAGTACATACAAACATTTGTTCCTTGCGGGGTTCAAACTCGCGACATACAGCGAGCAGTAGCTCAGCTACTGCGCAAACCGTGTCATCAGAATTCTCACAAAAGCAACGAAATTATTTACTACTAGCTTTTTGCCGCGGCTTTGCTTGCGTTAAATTCGGGGTAACACAGTTCCTCTTCCCTGATTTGCAGGCACCTACAACCTGTACTTTTGGCCCTTGCGCCTGATTTATTGCAAAGCCTAATAGGAAAGCTAAGTTTTCCCTTTTTTTTCACTATTTCTCCCACATATCTCACTTTCAAAAACCTATATCCGTCCCTAGGGTTCCAACTATCTCGGTTTAGGCATTTAGGCGCGAAGACGTAACAAACAAACAAACTCACTTTCGCTTTTATAATATTAGTAAGGATGATATCGCAAACGAGATACCAAACTAGAGCAACCCAGTTCGGTGTTAAAGTGTCGAACATTGCTCAGATAGCAGTCTACTTGATATCTCTGCTGGCCTAGTAACTTTCAAGATACAAGTACACTTATAGTTTATTGAAGGAGGTGTTGTGTCGGACAGAAATGCGATACTGGGGCGAGGGGAAATTGTGTCCCGGATGAGTCTACGACACTAATATGGATCCTAGTAACTTCTAAAATCTTTTTTAAGGTTTTATACCTGAAAAGAAAAAACGGGACCCTTTTTGGATGACTTCTTTCTTCGTCTGTTTGTTTGTCTGTCTGTCTGTAAAGGCTCATTATCTCGGGAACGCGTGGGGGTATCGAGTTGACATTAAAATCGTACACTGAACTTTATAGTTCTTTGAAGCTGTGAAAAACAAACTTTATAAACTTACGCAGGCAAAAGACATTTAATCGTATTTGCCCGTTTATCGTGTGCCCGACGCACACACGTCTGTGCGATTGGCTGCCGGCTGTGTATCGCAGGTTCGATATCTGCGCGAAACAAATATTCGTATTTGTATTTTATACTGCCGAAGAGTGCTGAAATATCGGGAACTCATTTTAAGAAAAAATGTAAATATCCCGTTTCAATCGTTACTTAGAAATATTTATTTATTTAATTTAAACGGGCCTTAATTAAAACGGTCTAGTGGTTAGTGGCCCTGACTGCTGAGCCGGAGGTCGTGGGTTCGATTCCCACCCAGGACAAACTTTGTGTGATAAGCATGATTGTTTGTTCTGTGTCTGGGTGTAATTTATCCATAATATGTATGTATTTATAAATTATATAAGTATGTATATCAGTTGTCTGGTTACCATAACACAAGCTCTGCTTAGCTTGGGATCAGATAGCCGTGTGTGAGTTGCCCCAAGATATTATTATTATAATTATGGCACTCCAACAACTTATTCACTAAAACATTTTTAGAAGTAATAATCATTCCTATAATTAGAGTGAATTTGTCACTTACACCAGCTGCAAATGCAAACTCACTGCAGGTAGTTATTTTGGTCCGGGTTTTGCTGTCTGTGAATTTGTGTTTAATATATAGTAAGTTAATGCACCCATGAGACAGGCAAAATTCCAATAATAGAGTAGGACAGTAAAAAAAATGTTTTGATTGAAATTTGATGTTATAACGAGTATTGTATTATGAATTAGGTCTTATTTCAAAGTTGTAATTGAAATTCCACGAGAAAATTACTTTTACATTTTCTGATTGTTTTACAAAAAAGAAGGAGGTTATCAACTCGATTGTATTTTTCATATTTATATTTGTCACACGATTTTTCCGTCAAATGTGGGCCGATTTTTAACATTATTTTTTTAATCGAAATATAATACATAATACGAAACGGTCTCATATATTTTTTTTATATTAAAGTAATATAGATAAAATTTATACGAGACCGTTTATGAGTTACCTTTAATAAATATTTTTTCTTCTAATGTAAATGGATGATATGCTTATACCTTTTAATAACAATGAAAAATGAATAATCGATAAAAAATGTGCGAGATACCAATTTCAATGAGGTTCTCTCCCTCAAACGCCCGGCCACCTCCTGTGCTAGCATGACTGCTTCGCAAAAGGAGCTGGCTTCACATACCCTCTCGCTTCTGATCATGGACTGGGCCGGACGCGAGAGATCGCCGCCGCCGATCGCCTCTACAAGAGCACGGCAGTGCTCCGCCCAAGCTGGGCAGACCGCCACTACGTACTCCACCGTGTCCTCCGGGCGATCGTCACAATGGTGACACTCGGGCGTTTCCTCCCGCCCGATTATGTGCAGGAACCTCCCGAAACTTCCGTGTCCGATGAGGACCTGCGTCAAGCGGTAGGTTAGAACGCCATGGTGCCTCTCCAGCCACTCCTCAAAGAGGGGACTTACCGCCACCATTATGGCTTGACCTGCACGGGGTTGCAACAGTCGCTCTCTGGGCGACAATTTGCTTCGGCAGCAGGGATTCCCCCCGATGTGGTACCTCCACGCGCCACTCATGCAGGCGCACGAGGACTATCGCCTCCAGATCCCACGGTGGCAATCCGGCAAGGAGGCTCGCCGCCTCGCCGGAGATCCGGAAGCCCCGGATCAGCCTGATGGCTACCACCTTTTGGGGCGCGTTCAGGTAGTGGGCGGTGCGCCGCCCTAAAGAACGAGCCCATACCGGAAAAGTAAGCCATAACACGCTAAGGGCACCCCCTGTGGGGTACGAGCCTCGGTTTAGGGCGTCGCTGGGGAAGGACAGCAAAGGGACATCCTGGATCTGAGTGATATTATTTGAGGACTGATTTTTAGCCGAATTTACTGGCTCAGCAACGCGGGTTGACTCGTGGGACGGGTGGGGCGCCAACCGTGCGTATGTCCGGATTTTAATATACTAAACATCCGTATAAGTACACTCTCAGCTAACTACACGGCAACCTTTGAGATTAGAAAGCACTGCATTGCATCTAATTGCATCGTATCTGCCAATGGCTTAATTGCCAAGAGCCTAGACTAATACCTTAGGAGACTCTCCTTAGACAGCTGGACCAAGGGCTTGTTACAGAAAGCGGTACTCCTGGAAACACGGTTTGTATTGTAAGGAGGTTCCTTTCTTTGGAGCCCTGACCGTAGTTTGGAACTTGATCCCGATACCGGTGCGCTACTATTTTTATTTTTAAATGTTTTTTTTGTTTCATTAAGTTTTGATAAGAAATATGTAAAACAATGTATACAAATGAATAAACACGAATTACTAATATCTATTAAAACAAAATAATGTAACGAAGGACCTTGGAGCTCATGACGCACGGAGTCGTAAGGTGGGTTCGAGGAAAACAACTCAGACTCTGTAATTCTTAGGTAATTCATTATTCCTCCTATTTTTATATTACCTTCCAAATTACATTGATACCAAAATATATTATTATAGTTTATTTATATCTTAGGTAGGTATTTTCTTTAGTATTATCATTTGCCTTTTCCCAACTATGTTGGGGTCGGCTTCCAGTCTAACCGGATGCGAATATCGGTATTTTATATGGAGCGACTGCCTATCTGACCTCCACAACCCAGTTAGTACAGGGTAATAAATAAATAAATATATTGGGACAACTCACACACGGCTATCTGATCCCAAGCTAAGCAGAGCTTGGGTTATGGTAACCAGACAACTGATATACATACTTATATCATTTATAAATACATACATATTTTAGATAAATCACACCCAGACACAGAACAAACAATCATGCTCATCACACAAAGTTTGTCCTGGGTGGGAATCGAACCCACGACCTCCGGCTCAGCAGTCAGGGCCACTAACCACAAGACCAACAGGCCCGTCATGCAATACCCCTTGGTAAGACTGGTTGTCAGACTTTCGGAACACTGACTACCTGTAACGACTGTCAAAGATCGGATCGTCGAACGAACGACTTAACGTGCTTTCCGAGGCACGGAGGAAAATCGGTATGTAACGGGTGGTAACCCATCCACAGACCAACCTAGGCAAGCGCGGCTTTACCTAAAGATCGACCCGAGCGGCTGCTTTTATTTAGCCATGACCTCCTCCACGAGGTATTTTCTTCAGTATCATACTCATTAAAATAATCCAGTTTACTATCATCAAAACCAATTGAAGTTATAAACCGGTTCTTTCTCCAAAACGTTTTTTTTACAGTCACGAACAAGGCGACCTTTCTCATCGTGATTATGTTGTTTTAAACACGTTTGGTGATATGAGAATTCAGTAAAAACCAGTTTTAAGCTAAACATGACAAACATAAATGACTATCTCAAACCAGTTAAAACTGCAACTGTTTATTAAATACCAAATCTTAAAGATAAATAATTATTATGAAACTTATTCCCACAAACACGTTGGGGAGGGATGAAAAGCATGTGATTAAAATAATGATAGATATGAATGTAGCTGGAAGCAAATGAAAAAGAAGGTTAGAGAAAAGATGGAAGAAATGATAGGGAAGAATGGAAGACGAAAATGAGTTGTCGCTACCTCATGACATTGATGAACTTGGCATTTTATAAACAGGGAAAATTGATTACCAAACTGTAAACAATGTTATTGTTTTGTATCTTTTTATGTAGGAATCATACTTTAGTCTATAAGCAAAATGAAGTGCGATGTACTGCCCGTGTGTTTGAATGTAAAGATTATGGATTCGATGAATATTACAGGGGAGTACTTAAAGTTAAGTTATGACATTAAAGCTAGTAGTAATAGCTCGAGAGAGATCAGAATGGGTTAGGTTGGAGAAGGCTTTTGTCAACTGGCAAACGGATTTACAAAACTAAAGAAGCGTGTGGTGAAATACCGCGGCCCTGAATTATAAAGCCGTTCGCTGTTTATCACTTGACCACTATATTGGAGTCGTCTGACGGGCCTGTTGGTCTAGTGGTTAGTGACCCTGACTGCTGAGCCGGAGGTCGTGGGTTCGATTCCCACCCAGGACAAACTTTGTGTGATGAGCATGATTGTTTGTTCTGTGTCTGGGTGTGATTTATCTATAATATGTATGTATTTATAAATTATATAAGTATGTATATCAGTTGTCTGCTTACCATAACACAAGCTCTGCTTGCTTAGCTTGGGTTCAGATAGCCGTGTGTGAGTTGTCCCAAGATATTTATTATTATTGTCTTTCAATCTAACTGGATCCAGCTGAATACCAGTATTTTACATTTAGCGATGGTCGATCTGAACTCCACAACCCAGTAGGTACTAGGATATACAATACTCGATTGTCAAAGATATACATATGAAAGCCTGGACCAAAAGTTGAACGTGCTTTCCGAGGCATTGAGGAAATTCGGTATATTATATAATAGGCGGTCAGCCATCCACAGACCAACCCAGGTGAGCGCAGCTTAGCCTGAGGATTGACCCGAGTGGCTTATTTAGGCACAACCTCCTCTTACAAGCTCACTATTCTTGAAAGAATTCATCTGTTTACAAGTAAATCTAACATTTAAAATATATTTTTACAAATATTTCCATTTAAATGCTACTGAACCCGGCTAGACCCAAATGACGCATTTCAACAAAACTCATTTGATATAAGCACTTGCTAAATGGACATACGCCATTTGGCGCCGCATTTGAATTTAGAATTCACAGTATACGAGATGTGTCATTGGCCAGTACCAAATACACATATTTTTTATGGTTAGATACAATCAGAGGTCCGTTACCCTAGAATATTCTATAACGTCTCTTCATATTTTTTGACTAGGTGATGCTGTAGGTGTAGGGGATTTCAATGTCGGACCGCTGTAATACAACTGGTAAGTATCTAAGGTGAGAGCCCGTGTAGACGGCGCAATCAAGTTCAAAGAGATGTCAGTAAAGCAGAAGGGCCTGCCAAGTCTCCTGCCTCCTGGGGTTACGGGTTGTTTGAAAGAGATACCGCGGCCCCGGTAAAAGAAGGAAAATGGATGAGTTTTTTATCAGTAAAAGTCTGAGAGTGGAAATGTCGCAGTACAAAATGAATGCAGCGACCTGTAGCTACTTTATAACAGCAACCGTCTGTGACTGGGTGACCCCCTATCACATACCGAGTTTTTTGAACTGGTTTTTGACGTCGTTTTTTGTCGATACAGGTACTCAGTGGCCCGGAAGTATGGCAACCAGTCTAAACAGGAGTATTCTAACCAGCAGTATTAACTGGCTTGTGAAGGTCAGGTAGCCCATAACTCCATGCAAAAAACTTGAGAAGTGTCAAGGGACACCCACATGGAACAAAGTTATTTAGTATATTATTGCATATTATTCAACAAAAATAATCGTCGCGACACCACACCGATCAATGTGAAAAAGAAAGATGAAACGAAAATAACTGGCTTTCTAGCATAAGTGAGAGAGGGAGAGAGACAGAGAAACATGCGCACGCCGCACAGCTTACAACTATAGGAAAAAAGTGTCGTTAGAACTTTTGGTCTTAATTTTTTCCGTCTAGCCCCCTTTTGAAACGCGTGATAAGGAACTTCGTTCCAAAAACCAGTATTCAACTGAATCCGGTTTGACTGGAAGCCGACCCCAACATAGTTGGGAAACATCAGGTGGATGATGACTGGTCACTTGATACGAGTATCTTGACCTTTCTCGACACTATATTGTGTTTTTTAAACAATATTAGTGATACGTTTTTGCAAATTCAGTTCATACTAGTTTTATGTCAATCGTGACAAACAAGTTTTTTAAGTCGTTTAGATAAATTCTGGAAAACATCCGTCTAGTATATGACTTTTGTCTTACGTAATTCGAGTTAATATTACAAACAAAACGTTGGCCACATAATCGCTTCACACTAGTCGAGTAAGTCACTATTTGACGGGCCTGTTGGTCTAGTGGTAAGTGGCCTTGACTGCTGAGCCGGAGGTCGTGGGTTCGATTCCCAACCAGGACAAACTTTGTGTGATGAGCATGATTGTTTGTTCTGTGTCTGGGTGTGTATTATCTATAATATATATGTATTTATAAATTATATAAGTATGTATATCAGTTGTCTGGTTACCATAACACAAGCTCTGCTTAGCTTGGGATCAGATAGCCGTATGTGAGTTGTCCCAAGATATTTATTTTATTTTTATTTATTTAGAAAAAAAACCGGTCAAAAGCGAGTCAGTCTCGCGCACCGAGGGTTCCGTACAAACTTGCGACATAAACAGCCATATCTTACTGCGTAGACTTAGTAGAGAATTGATTTTGTCACAGCACTAAGGACCTACAGAGTTGAGTATATGGTATTAATTTCAACTCGATACCTCCATGCGTTCCTGAGATAAAGGGTCTTGACAGCCAGACAGAACGACAGACGGACGACATAGTGATCCAATTAGGGTTCCGGTTTTTCCTTTTGAGGTACGGATCCCTAAAAGTATTCTTTTATATATTAGATGGGCTTAGCCCGAATCTCAATCTTGACCATAAGAGAGAGATGTGATAGACGATGGATGATTTTTGGCTTTGTAGTTTCTTAGACTTTTGTTAATTTATTATTTAATTTTACATTTTGTATATAAGCAATGACTTATTGTCGGGCCTAAGCTGTCCTCTCATACTTAAGTACTAACGCTGTAACAACATTGTAAAACTAAATATTTTTAAAAGAGGAACCATGGAGTTTCTTGCCAGTTTTTCTCCATAGGTTCTTCTCGACGTTTTATTTGCCCATGTAGGCCTATTTGATGGAAAGAACTAACCCAATAGTAGCTTATTAACTCTCGACTTAAACTATTACCAATATCATATTTTCGAAATAGCCTATCTACCTATCTGTTACTGTTTACACGGTTAAATTATATGTTAGGTTAGACCATGGGACCTAGCCGTGTCAAGTCGCGTTCGTGTGCCACGCGCGCATTTAAGAGATTTCAGCAAAAGAGAGAGGTCTGTCAGGGCCACTGCCTGCCAGGGTCGTAGGTTGTTCGAAAGAGATACCGCGCCCCGCAACCTAAGGGCAAAAGAAGGAACATGGATGAGTTGTAGTCAATAAAAAGTCAGACCCTCCCCCCCGCACCGCGTAGAGCGGGGGAAGAATTTCGATGCTTTCGTATCCGAAAAAATAAAACCATAGGTTCCATGCTTTTTGTTTTTTTTTCTGATTATTATTTTATTCCGGTAGTAATGACTAAGATCCCGTGTAACACTCCAACCATTCCACAGACAAAGCTGAAAACAAAAGTCAGAGACTAATGTTTTAAAATTCATCTACAAGAAGAGAAACGTAGCTAATTACTTCGAAGAAACCTTGGCACAGTTCTTAAACTTTTAATTACATGTCAGTCACGAAGTTCGAAACTTGAATCTATTTATATTTCATGCCAGTAATGCAGGCCCAACTTCTTTAGGGTATTTTCACACATACTCTCATACGTTTAGAATTTATTATTAATGGTTGGTTTTCTTACGATGTTTTCCTTCCCTTGAAGGTTGGTAATAAATTTAAATTGAGTGCATATAGTACCATGGCACGTTAGAACGACGTGCACGACCTTTTCTAAGTGAATTGGTCTCGTTTGTTTATTACTTGGGTATAAATAAAATATAGAGACATTTAGGTGTGTAAGCCTTTGCAGATTAATACTTTGATACATAATGTAAGATGGTATTTGATAGTCGAGTAGGTAGATCTAGTCTATTGTATCCAATTAAGTATGACTCGTATAATCAATTATGTTAATTTAATTTCCCCAAAATATCACATTTTAAAGAAGAATTGTTTACAGGAACTTTGGAAAAGACACCAGCTTCAGAAAAGTTTAAAAGGGATTGTCTTGGTCTGGACATGAGATGAGAAGAAACGTATTGTATGCGACTAACAAAGTTTTGAATATAAATGTTGATGGATGGAGAGGGAGATGAAGACCAAAAATATGAAGTGAAAAGAAGCAAAAAATAAAAAAGAAAGCCTCAAAGAATAAAAACGTGTTGCGCCGAATCCAAGTGACCTGAGACACGAGCAGGAAGATACGCATGATGATGTAAAAGACTGTTTGTGACTGTAAAAAGTATTTGAAAGCTCAATGAAACCAAGTAAGTTACAAGTTTAGTTCTAAGTTCGATAGATGGCGTTGTCGTCGAGTTAGATCGCGCTATCGTTTGCTTCACTCGATTTGGTTGGGTCTCTGACCTATCGTAATAAAAAAGCTCTCAGATCAGAACTCAGTATTGGTGTTTTATTTACATCCCTCTATTAGTGTTCCCATTTAGAACATCCCGAGCTTAACATTTGGTCCTTCGAGCCGGATATATTTTTGCCTTAAGTGGTCCGAGATCACGCCTCCGTTACTCGCAATGGATTATTGCGGCAAGGTACGAGGTTCTTGCAGTGCAGTGGCACCAGCAGCGAAGACGGTGTGAGGCGGGAAGCAGCGTCGTTGGGCGGAAGCAGTCGACGACAATAGTTCAACCGGTCGCCGCAGGGGGCGCCACCAGTCACATGAGAAGAGACATCATCTCCATCATTGAACGAGTGAGTGAGTGAAGTGCAGAAGTGTGAGTACAATTCTCTATGTTTTTATCGGTCAAAGTGCAAGTTCATAAAGGTTCGGCAAATTGAACCTTATTGTTATCAGTTAATTAACTTAGAAAAAAAATCTGTTCACGGTCAACGAAGCAAAAATATTGAAGAAAAGACTTAGTAGATTTTAAGATAATTATTGTGTATGTTTAGACTTAGAATAGTTTTATAAAAAACGGGGGAACGGGGAACCTATGCCCGATTAGGCCCACAGTCCAATAAATCTCCAAACACTTGTAAAATTTTAAACTGTTTCTTGGACTTGTAAATTTTTTCGGTTTAAAATGGAGGGATTAATGAATGTTTTGAAAGAACTGCAAAATGTAATACAACGGAGTTTAAATAACTTTAAAAAGAGTCCAAAGGACAGGCTATCAGTTGATTACATTCAAACTAGGGAAGAATTGTTGGAAAGAGATTGGAATTCATTTACTAATAATTATACTAAATTTCATGAACCATATCCAACTACAGATAATACAAAAATAGTACAAATGTATGATAGTACAGAGGATACTTACATCACATATAAATGTTTAATTAAATCTATGCTGAGCAAATATAGTGCTGCAAAAGTGACTGATAATGAGTCTAGTTCATCAAAACCCAAGTCATGCGCATTTGTTAAATTGCCTAAGATCGCCATTCCGATATTTAGTGGAAAATATTCAGAGTGGACGACATTCCGAGACTTGTTTGTTTCTCTGGTACACAATAATGAAGGGTTGGACAATGTACAAAAGTTGCATTATTTAAAGAGCCATCTCAGTGGTGAAGCAGAACAGTTAGTAAGACAAATACCTGTGTCTTATTCCAACTATAGTCAGTGTTGGGCAAAATTGGTAAAGAGGTATAGCAATAGGAAATAATTCTAGTTAACTGTATATTACAACGTCTCTTTGGGCAAAAACGTATGAGTGTGGAATCTGCATCGTCATTAAAAGAGATGCTTGATACAACCAATGATTGCCTTAATGCTTTGCAAAATTTGAAGGTGGATGTGACAACTTGGGACGTAATGATCATTCATATAAGCGCCTTTAAACTCGATTCAGAAACCCGTAAACAGTGGGAATTCAGTATTAGTAATCTTGATTCCGATGAATTGCCTACCTTTGAGGGATTTGCTACCTTTTTAGAGAATCGTTTTCGTGCTTTGGAGTTCATAGAACCCAAACGAAATATGACGAATCAGTTTAATAGTTCACACAATCCGAAGGCTATGGTAGTTAGTTCAAGCAGCATTAAATGTGAATATTGCAGTGAGTATCATAAACTTTGTTTTTGCAAATTATTTGCAAAACAATTAGTTGATCAGCGCCGTGAGTTCGTGGCAAAACATAAGATTTGTTTCAACTGCTTAGGTGGTAATCATATGGTAGTAAATTGTAATAAATCAACCACGTGCAAGTTTTGTCATAAAAGACATCATTCGTTGCTACACTTGAACACAAGCACACCTACGGCTGAAGCCAGTCAGTCGAATAGTTCCATTCCGGTAGTCTCTTGCCTATCCACTAACAAAGTACCTCTACCTGGACAGGTTTTACTAGCCACCGCGTTAGTAAATATCGAGTCTAAGATGGGTTATCAAACGGTCAGAGCTTTACTTGATCAAGGCTCACAAGCTTGCTTCATTACCGAGTCCACAGTGCAGTTCCTCAGATTGACAAAGGTTCCAATACAAGGAATTGTGTCAGGATTAGGCCAAAAGTCAACAATGGCTAAACATATGGTTCACATAAAAATCCAATCCCGTGTAGATCCAAAGTTTAAGTTAAACGTTAACGCATATGTTATAAGTAAAATCACCTCATATTTGCCAGAACAAACTGTTGACAAAAAGTCCCTTGACTGGATTGATTTAATGAATTTAGAACTCGCCGATCCGCAGTTCTACAAACCTAATAGAATTGACATCCTATTAGGTGCAGACGTTTATGGCTGCATGGTGAAAGAAGACAAGATGGAAGATACGAGGTCCAGTTACCATTCCGCGATGAAGAGCCTCCCTGCACATCAGGTGGATCACGCTTCATAGCTGAAAACAGATTAAAATCATTAGAGAGGAGATTAGAAAAAAATGAAAGTTTAAAGAAAAGATACACTGAAGTGATACACCAATATGAACAGTTAGGGCACCTTCAACTTGTAAAAGAAGAAGATAATAAGAGAGAAATAGCGGTTTACTTACCTCATCACGCAGTCATCAGAGAAGACAAATCAACTTCTAAGGTACGGGTCGTATTCAATGCATCAGAAAAGAACAGCAGAGGAGTCTCTCTCAACGACACGCTGATGGTAGGTCCAACTCTCCAAGCCGATTTGAGGCACACAGTTTTGAGATGGAGAAGACATTCAATCGGCTTAGTAGCAGACATTATCAAAATGTATCGTCAAATCAGAGTCGCAGATGAACATACCATGTATCAGAGGATCCTTTGGCGGGATGACCCCAAAGAGAAGATCAAAGACTATGAGTTAGTTACAATTACCTTCGGTACAGCCTCAGCGCCATACCAAGCCGTGAGGACTCTACATCAAATTGTGTATGATGAAGGTGATAAGTATCCACTGGTAGCTGAAAGGATCTTAAATTCATTCTACATGGATGATTTTATGAGTGGGTGCAAGGACGTCACAGAGGGTATTGAAATCTATAAACAAATGAATGAGTTGTTAGGAAAAGGCGGATTTCAATTACAAAAATGGAACAGCAATAGTAAAGAACTATTGGACAAAATAAGGACATTAGAAAGTTATCAGAACATAAATACAATTAGTACAATCGAAAGTAGTGAGGAGGACAACAAGAACAATAGTACAATTAATAAAGACGACCATAAAGAAGTAACAATTAAAGTAGATGAGACTATGAAGATTTTAGGACTTACCTGGGATCGCCAAGAGGATTCCTTCCGGTACTCGGTGTGTCTTCAGTCATCAGACAATCATCAACCTGTAACGAAACGATCTATATTATCAGACATTGCTAGATTGTTCGATCCATTGGGGTGGTTGGCACCTGCCATTGTGTTAGCCAAAATCTTTATTCAGAAGTTATGGCTAAATGGTCTTGGGTGGGACGAACAATTACCAAGTGATCTGACAAAGGAATGGTTTACTTACCGAGAAGAGTTACCTCTTCTGACCAAAATTCACATACCTCGTTGGCTTGGTACAAAAACAGGGAGTGATGTAGAGCTCCATGGCTTCTGCGATGCTTCGAAAGCAGCGTACTCAGCGGTGGTATACTTACGGTTAGTAGATACTGAAAATGAGGTCAAAGTGGCACTGCTAGTCGCAAAGACTAGAGTGGCACCTATAAAGCAAGTCAGTATACCACGGTTAGAGTTGTGTGGGGCAGTACTGCTGGCTAAGTTGTTGTCAGAAACTGCGGAGATTTTGAATGTTTCTAAAGAAAAGATAAGGGCATGGACGGATTCCACCGTAGTACTTGCCTGGTTGAATAGCCACCCAAGTAGATGGAAAACTTTCGTCGCCAACCGCACGTCTGAAATCTTAAACACTATGAGTTCAACACAATGGTATCACGTAGCGACAAGTGAGAACCCAGCAGACTGCGCATCTCGTGGATTAATACCAAGTATGTTAGTTCAGAAAACGTCCTGGTTTTCAGGGCCACAGTTTCTAAAAGAACAAAACGTTATCTATAAAAAACCAAAGGATTACGTAATAGATCTAGAACAGTCAATCAAGGCTCACGTAGCAATAAGTTCAAATAGTAATCAGGATATAATAGACAAATTTTCTTCCATACAAAAATTATTAAGAATTGTAGCATATTGCCGTAGAGTATTGAAGAAAAAAGGAGAGAGAAAACCTTATTTAGAAGGAAAGGAAATAGAGGAAGCTTTAGACTGCTGTCTAAAGAAAGTTCAAAGGGAAGGTTTTACAATAGAGTACACACAGTTAAAAAATGACGGACACTTACACTTAAAAGGTAGTAAGCTCAACTCATTATGTCCGTATCTTGACAATAAGGGTATAATGAGAGTGCAAGGTAGAATAGAAAAGTCATCATTAGATGAACAGATGAAACACCCAATCGTCTTGCCAAATGATTCGCATTTTACACGCTTATTAGTAACGGACGCTCATCATAAAACTTTCCACGGTGGACTTCAATTGATGACGAATTATCTGAGATCAGCTTATTGGATCATTGGGGTAAGAAACCTTGTAAAGCAGTGTGTTCGTAAGTGTATAACGTGTGTCAAACAAAAGGCAACTATTCAAAACCAATTTATGGGATCTCTACCAGCTACTCGATGCTCACCTGCGAGACCATTCTTACATAGCGGGGTGGACTACGCTGGCCCTATCAATATCAGGACGACCAAGGGTCGTGGCCATCGGTCGTATAAAGGTTACATATGCTTATTTGTGTGTATGTCTACACGTGCTATCCATCTGGAAGTTGTCAGTGATATGACGACTCAGGCGTTTTTAGGAGGTTCGTCTCTAGGCGAGGTCATTGTGCTAAACTGTGGAGCGATAATGGCACAACATTTGTAGGAGCCTCAAGAGAGCTGCGACAGATTGTAGACAATTTACATACCCCGATTGCTGAACAGTTGGAAGCAAATAATACAGAGTGGCATTTCATTCCCCCCCATGCACCCAATTTTGGTGGTCTATGGGAAGCGGGCGTGAAATCTACCAAGTTCCATCTTAAACGTGTAATAGGAGAGTCTACACTCACGTATGAGGAGCTCAGTACACTTCTTACCCAAGTAGAGGCTTGCTTGAACTCACGCCCTATGAGCATTATTAATTCAGAGGATCCTGGTGAGCCAGTACCACTGACTCCGGGTCATTTTTTAGTAGGTGAACCTTTAATCTCAGTACCAGATTATAAATACGAAGGTTTGTCAGTAAGTTCATTATCCAGGTGGCAATTTGTTCAACGGATGCTGCAATCTTTTTGGAGACGCTGGTCTCACGAATATTTAGCTAATCTAATGAATAGATATAAATGGACTTCTAGAGTCCCTGAGCCAAAGATTGGCGACGTCGTTCTTATCAAAGAAGACGATCTGCCTCCTAGTCGTTGGATGTTAGGACGAGTACTTAGCAAACATCCGGGAGATGATCAGGTCACTCGAGTTGTCACATTGCGCACCAAATCAAGTACCATAAAAAGGCCAACCAATAAAATATGTATTTTACCCATAGCAGATTCATAAGATAATGATATAAGTTAATGATAGTTGTATGTTTTTTTTTTGTTTAAATATAAGTTCAAATAGAAGACCTTTAGTAGCATGGATGAAGTTGTATGTTCCTTTTATTTTCATTTTATAATTTTGTTAAATACTGTAGTTCAATTGTCATACTTGGTTTTAGGAGATTGATTATGTGTGTTTACCTTTTACATTAAGACGTAGGGTGAGTAGATTGGATTGGATGAGTAGATTTTGTATCCGTTTTATAAACATATGAATCATCCAAGCAAAGTTCTATTTTTGAAGGACATTTCGCCACTAAATGCCCTTGGCGGGCGGTATGTTTGTGACTGTAAAAAGTATTTGAAAGCTCAATGAAACCAAGTAAGTTACAAGTTTAGTTCTAAGTTCGATAGATGGCGTTGTCGTCGAGTTAGATCGCGCTATCGTTTGCTTCACTCGATTTGGTTGGGTCTCTGACCTATCGTAATAAAAAGCTCTCAGATCAGAACTCAGTATTGGTGTTTTATTTACATCCCTCTATTAGTGTTCCCATTTAGAACATCCCGAGCTTAACAAAGACAAACTATCCGACAAGGGATTTTTAACCACGTGACTATGGTCTTAAAGCTGCGAATCAATTGACCTTCAATAAACAGGTAGGAACTTAAAGAAATATCAGAACGCCCATTCTAATCTTACAACACCCAAAATTGGTTCCATTATTATCATACAAAACAGAACAATATCTCTCCAAATATAGCAGTAAATTAAAGTGTATTTGCGACGCAATATTTCACATAAAACAATTGCCAAGGTAATATTTAGCTTGCAAATATAACGTCGGTTTTCTACTTAAAATTAATATTACAGTCCACGGGCAGTCGACAACAGACTTCTCATAACAATTATTGTCGAGTACAAACCGGCGGTTGGTCTTCGCGATTTATGTTCGAATACCGGGTGCTGTTCTATTTAAAGGATTGTCTTTTGTTTTTCGATAAGTACTGCATTTAGAACGAAGTTCCTTATCACGCGTTGCGAAAAGGGGCTAAACGGAAAAAATTAAGACCAAAAGTTGTAATGACATTTTTTGGTATAGTTGTAACTAAGCCGTACGACTTGCACGTGTTTCTCTGTTTCGCTCTCTCTCTCTCTTTCTCTCTCTCTCATAGAAAGCAAGTCAGTTATTGCCAGTGTGGTGTCGCGACAATTATTTTTGTTGAGTCTATACAGGTTCTTTGTACATAATAAATAATAACTTCGTTCCATCCGGGTGTCCCTTGACACCTCTCAAATTTTTAAGTTAACTTTACTTCTTTTGCCCTCAGTGTTCCGAATTTGCGGTATTTCTTTTGGATCGCAGCAGGTAGAGGCTTCATTATTATCTGCCAAGTTTTTTCTTTATATACGTGACTTGTACAGCCCATTGACTGGTTAACGAGATATTCCTTTGGTAAAATTTTCGGATTTCTTTTAAAAACATTTACTTTTTAATCAAATCAGTTGCATTTTCGTGCCACATATGCAATAAAGATTAACGAATCTAATTTAGAGAAACCTACAAAAAGGTTTTCAAGTAAAACCTTTTAGACTATATTGGGTAATTGTAATCTTCTCAGATTTATCAATGCTCAATGCTACTTAGGCAACCCCTTTCCAATCCAATTCAGATACTAAACCTCAACGCTAATAAAATTTACATAAAAAATCGAAGGGTGGGTGTGCGAGCTTCACTTACGCTGATGGTTCTGTACTATTAATGCGTTTTATTTGTAAAGAGACGCGTTAAGCCGTTGGCTCCCGCTGGCATTTGTTTGTTACCTACCAGGTGTTGGGGCGTCTTGCTGGGTTTGATTTAAATAAAAAAACGAGAGATCATTTTTCAAACCGTTTACTCCTCTAGACAAGAACACACACAATCTAAACTAATATTATAAATGCGAAAGTAACTCTGTCTGTCTGTCTGTCTGTCTGTCTGTCTGTCTCTTCTTCACGCCTAAACCACTGAACCGATTTTAATAAAATTTAGTACAGATATAGCCTGGGACCCGAGAAAGGACATAGGATAGTTTTCATCCCGGAAATCCCCCGGGAACGGGAACTATTAATCCACGCGTACGAAGTCGCGGGCAAAAGCTAGTTATAATATAAAAGGGAATCGGAAATTGAGTGACGATTGGATCGGTCGGCGAGTTGTGGACACCGTCGGATAGATGGTGTTGTATGTTGTTGGATTTATCGACCGGTCGACGTGTTGTTGTCACCATTCGAGAGATGGCGTTGGGTGTTGGAGGGTGAATGTGTAGAATGCAATTGTGTACCCGCACATGGTGCTTTTGGTCTAGGAGTCTGACAGACCTCTCCATCTCCACACGGCGGAGGACATCTATCGAGGAAACGCAAAAAAAAGTCTTTATTGTGGATGCAAAATTAGTTACAGATGAGATCCTAATTAGTCCATTGCTAACCTAAGTAGAAGTATGATTGGCCAGGTGACATCGGCATCGACTAAGTTTGCCAGAAGTCCGACGGCCAATGTCGCAAACGAGTATTGAGAGCTTCCAAACTGGGTAAACAAAAACTGGCTAGGATAAACTGGAAGCAAAAGACGGAGGACAGGTGTTATGTTACCGCTTGATAGAGAACAATGTCCAACCTGGTGATATGCTGACATGAGCTATCGTGATTGTACCTAACTACTTCTAAATACTCCATATCTTAGTTGATACCACTACTAATGTTTATATCTCGTTGGTTTTGCACCCGCTGTCAACAATTGCAGTTTCAACTCAACTCTTCTCAGTTCCCGCTAATTCGATACAAAATGACGGAATGCGAAAATCACGCTCAAATAAATACAGCAACAAAAACACAGTCCAATAATGCTTGAATTCTTCTACTGTCTTAAAGTAGCACTTCGTCTTGATATTACCTCCTGCAAGTTCGAAAACCAATACCAAAGTCAAACACACTTAAAACAATAGAACTTTCGAACGTGGAACCACAAAAAAAACAAAACACAAACGCCGGTCTACAACCACCAACAAATAGCAGCTTGGCTAATAAACATACCACTTCAGAGCACTTGCTTGATTAGACCGAGGGAAATCATGCGAATTAGCAATAATGTCGGACCAGCATCCGTCTTACATACACTGATTTAATCAAGGAAATAGGTCACGGATGAAACGAAGCGTGTTTGTAATTATGCTGCAGGCTAAGTAGTGCGGTTTAAGATCGTGAAAAGCATCTTTAATTAGTCTTTGGGTTTTGCTTTTAGAAAATTACTTAAGAGCCTCTTTTGCCGCGACGTTTTTTCTAAGAGTTCATTGGTCAATTGGTCGGATTTATGTTGATTTCGCAGCCCCGAAATAGCAGATATGTTTTTAATAAAAAAATTACGCCTATTCAAATTTTGTTTTTTCACCAAGTCCTTTTTAAAAACAAGCTTTACTATTTTACGTAACTTCCGAATACTTTTTCAAGACATATTTTCATAAAAATAACGTTTGAAATCGCAAGTTACTGACACATTCGTGTTTTTTTTTCGAGCCGATTAATTTATTTCATATTTTGTTTTTCGCACAGCCTCCTGTCATAATGAAGTATTATGATGTCACTGATAATAGGATTCAAAAACGTGATTGCAGAAATAGGTATACTCAAACTGTGTCTGGTACTTCCTGAAAAAAACCAGACCGAACTAACTAAATTAACTTAAATATTTCACAATAATTTATAACAAATAAAATTCAGAGAATCCTTGTTATGTATTGTTTAAATATTATGCTACCGCAGTACCAGCAACCACAAACTGGCCAAGCACGGTTTTTTTTTAAAACCAAGTTAAAAAAAAAAGTGAAAAATAACTTTACTTCCTGAAAGTCTGTTATTTGTTTCGTTTCGATGACTTTTTTGCCACCGACTACCGGAAGGTTAAAGTTCTTTTTCACTTTTTAGGTTTTTTTAGGTCGATGTTCTTACTTTTTTTTAACAGTTTTAGTAATGTTTTGATGATATCTGACCGAATTTATAATCGACTTTTGATATTAGAACATCATCCATATAGACATGGACGAAAAAAAAGTATTAGGCATAGACAGTAACACATAAACTACCCAAGCAATATTAATAAAATTAATATGGGAGTACTTCGGCAGTTATACCCTTTCGAACAAAAAATAATTTTATTGTGAAAATCGGTCTAGAGTTGCACATAGATCCTCCTGCTTTTGAAATCGGTTAAAAATGTTTTTTTACATAATACAATAGTTTGTTGATAAGTTTTGTCCAAACACAAAAAAACTTATCACAGAATGGTACCCTTTAGACGGAAAGAGACATAGAGGAAGACAGGCTAAGAGATGGGAGGATGACATTAAGAAAGTAGCGGGTTCAACATGGACTCGCACTGCGAAAATGAGGAAAGACTAGAGATCTTTAGAGGAGGCCTCTGTCGGAAGACAAGTTGTAAGCGATCTACCGTTTGTCGATAATCAGTAGATATTAAAATTGTTAATATATTAGTTAAACTCTACAACAGATAGTAGTCATAAGTAAATTAATTTTAGGCATACGAAACTACTCTGTGTAAAACTAGTTAACAACAATAACGGATTTTTTATTTTATTTTTTTATTATTATTTATTTATTACAATAGTTTGTTTTAATCTTTTAAACTACTCAATTGATTTTAATGCAGTTTCCAGCAATAGATAGAGTAATTCAAGAAGAAAGTTTATATTTATAATTATTATTAGTATCTACATTGTACCCTTGTAAACTTGGGGCGGGTCGCTAGTGCTTAATGAATGCTTAAAATCAAACAAGCAAGTTTTATGCAATTCTAAATTAAATTTAAAAAAAGCGGAAGAAATAAGTAATTGTTTGCACCCTTTGTAGGCCAGGTATTAAGAAAGAAATAAAACAGGTTTATTTACCATTTGCCACAAGCACATTACAATGCAATTCACTCATAATATAATAGTTCTAGTAGATGTTATCTTCAACTGTGCAACTCAAAATCAAACTACGAATTCACAAGGGTCTTCCGAGAAGCACGAATTTGGAACTTATAGGTAACAACAAGCTCCTTTATAATATTAGTCAAGATATTCGTTTACGGTCTCAACATTCCGAATATTTGGTACAAAATTGGTACGACAAACTTGGCCAGCAGTGTACCGAACTAGTTTGAATTAATACAGTAGCATTAGTGAGCTTTTCGCGCAATTGCATTACACTGGATGGCCACTTAATGATCCATGCAGTTGTGGACCAATTACAAAATCAACTGTGTGGGTATAATGCAATGAACCAAATCAGTTGTTGGACTGTCGGGTGTCTTGTTATGTTGTTTAGTTTTGTTTTGATTCGAAATATTGACAACAACACTATTGAATGCATCGGCAAACGCCTCTTCTTCTCTTCTTAAACAAGAAAAATATGAATATTAATGGCCACCCAATGCGGATTGGTAATTATTATTATTAACCGACTTAAAAAAGGGAGGCTAATCAAATCATTTTTTTATGATTGTTACCTCAGAATTTACGACTGGGTGAGCCGATTTATTTGATTATTCTATTCATCTATCTATACATATATTTAAAAACTGCTAGCTTTCTATGTCATTTCAATTTGGTCCAGTTAAGACAGTGGTATTCATAAGAAAGCTAGGGTCTTAAATTTTTCTTCTAATGTATAATGAATGACGGCACGGTTGGCACAGGGGCTGAGCAATCGACTGCTGCGCTGCGTGTCGCGGGTTCGATTCCCGCACGGAACAAATATTTTTATGACATGCAGATAGTTGTTTCGGGTCTGGCTGTTTGTGTATGTGAGTTTAAATGTTTGTAAACGCACCCACGATAAAAAAAAACGTGTTAATATCTCTTAGAGGCAATGAAAAATAAAGCCCTCGAAAAGAATTTTCGCGTTTTTAGTGTTTCTTTGGAAGTCGGATATTTTTTGCTAAAAATCATTTTACGCTTGTAGATTTTTGGAAGTCTTTTTTTTTAATTGTATCTTCAAGTCAACCTCTATGGTTTTTGTCTGCTGAACCGGTCTATCCTGTGAATGTCTAGAGTGTAAGGCCTACACTCAGTGGCAAAAATATTTATCAACTAAGTGACTATAAGCTAAGAGCTTCAGCGCTTCAGCAAGCTTACAAGCTTCAGCTTAGGCCGTCAGTGGGAGAGGGCACCAAAATCAAATCAATCAATCCTACTAATATTATAAATGCGCATGTTTGTGAGGATGTACGGATGTATGTATGTATGCATGTATGGATGTATGGATGTTCTTTACTATTTTACGTCAAAACGGCTGAATGAATCTTGATGAAATTTAGCATACAGGTAAATTATAGTCTGGACTAAAAACACATAGCATACTTTTCTTTATATTTTTTTTTATATTATAAAAGCGAAAGTGAGTTTGTTTGTTTGTTTGTTACCTCTACACGCTTTAATGGCTACACCGATTTTGATGAATTTTGGTACAGAGATAGTTGGGAACCAGGAGACGGACATAGGCTAATATTTTTAGAAAGAGGGAAGAAACGGGAAAACTTGGCGTTGCTATTACAAATCAATAAGGCGCAAGGGAAACTGTGTTACCCCGAATTTAACGCGAGCGAAGCCGCGGGCAAAAGCTAGTAAAAAAAATATTTTGTATTTTACGTAGCAAAAAATATTTTTTCTGTAAACTACGTCCAATTTGTCTCTTGGCTAGCAAATTGATGAATCAAAGGCTGAATTCGATCCAGTTAAAGATATTGTCATCAATCAAAAACCGTTGAATCAATTTCTAAATTGGAGCTTTATTTTTTGTGGTTATCACTTTCATGATCATTATTGTAAATTTGTTTATGTTTTCTATATTTTATTTTTAACTAGCCGCGCCCTGCGTTTTCACCCTTATATACACAAAGTAGCCCATATAATAATGACGCAAAGTAGCCTAAATAATAATTGAGGGTAGTCCAGCTATCCACATACCAAATGTTATCCAAATCCATACAGCCGTTTAAACGTGAAGGATTTACAAACACGCAGACATTCTTGTACAAACTTCTTTTTCTTTATTTAAATATTGCGAAATACGCCATGTATGTGCAAGTGTATCAATCTTAAACAAGCAAGAAATAGAAACCAAAGGTAATTTACATCCGATTAAAATTCGAGTATATAGTCTAAATTGTATTATTAAATGTGAGTGTCGAATATAACAAACATTTTAATCCAACCATAAAGAAGTACAAAAACGAACGTATTCCCCGTAATGTCATGCAATTGTTGAAAATCCTCTTACACACTTTTTTGTATTTAAAAAAGCCTTTCATTCCAATTCGATTTTCAATTCAAAAAAACGAATGGCCTGTTTCGAAAACATTCCACGAAAGTTCTTTATTTAAATGCGACCATTCTTTTTTTATTTTAATTGCTGGCTGTAAACATAAGGTAATGAACCGTAACAGAAAAAATATTTCGGTTCGTAGGTACAAACCAACCGTAACATTGTTGCTCTTGTATTTACATTGATGTAACCATATTTATTGAAGAATCTTTTTCGGTTTTTCAGACGTTGATTTTATTGAATCAATAAAAAATTGCTGCTCATTTTGTTTTCCTATTGTATGAATAAAACTGTTGTGATATAGTACAGTTATCGAGTTAATTTCTATCGTTATTTATTTATTTTCAACCTGTGTAATATTAAATTAAGATGTTACTTATTAAAATACTCTAATACTTGTATGCCATTTTATGGTAAAACATGTAGGTTCACAACTCTAGAAATAAGATCGTATGTACCATGTTTTTCACAAACATATTATATTCTAATTCGGGGTAACGGGGTAGTATTTGCCCTTGCGCCTTAAATATTGTTATACCAATGCTAAGTTTTCCCTTTTCTTCCCTCTTTTTCCCTTACATCTAAATCTTTAAAAAAAAAACAGCCTATGTCCGCATCCAGGGTCTCAACAATTTCCTTACCAAAATCAATCATCAAAATCGGCTTAGCCAGTTAGGCGTGAAGAAACGAACAAACAAACTCACTTTCGCTGTTATATTAGTAAGGATTATGTATCGCCTAATTGCAGGGTAAACTTTTTCCACTTTAAGTAAGTCTGGAGCTATAAACCATTCCTGCATGTAGTTAGTATCCAGCTTGTCTCTTTATCTTCATTTCCTCTGGATCTGCTGCTATATAACCACACGTTATTTGTCCGGAACCCATGTTGTTGTAGTCTCAGTTTCGTATTTAAATAACTTGCGCGCGCGGCTTAAACCCGCGTAATATAATAAAAATCCTATGTGTTATTCCAGACTATAATCTATCTCTGTGCCAAATTTCATTAAGATCATAAGAGTAACAAACATCCATATATTCATCTATCCTCACAAATATTCGCATTTATAATATAAGTAGGATATTAGGATAATATCAGTAGGATATTTTGTCAGACACGTGTAACCAAAGAAAGTAAGTTAGTTAGATTTTCAATAAAGACGACCAAAACTTTTATCGGATTATTTTTATGAAACACGTGTAAAAAAAAAGAATAATGTCGGCTATTTTTTATTATTTTAAAATAATAAGGGATTACTGGAAAAATATGGTTACAGTATTCACATAATTAGAAGCTACTAGCTGCGCCCAGCGGCTTCGCCCGCGTGATGATATAAAAAGTATCCTATGTGATATTCCAGACGATAATCTACCTCTGTGCCAAAGGATCATGACCATCAACGGTACTAGTTTTTCTCATGCATCAAGATAAAAATTAAATCACAATTATTTTCTTTATTTTTGAAGACATTCTGCAATTAGAATGCTAATTTTGTATAGGGGTTTATTTTGTAAACTTAGTAAGTTATGAAACTGTTTTGATAAAATGAATTACCTACTGCCGGCTATTCTGACGTTAAAGTGTTGTCATAATTAAAATAAGTAAATATATTGAGAACTGTAATCGATTTTTTTTGCATACGATTACAAATTAATGTAAATGTAAAGTCATTGGAAAGGTAAATCGCGAGGTTTTTATAAATAATAAAGCGAGATGATACTACACTGTGGTGTGAAATAATTAGCATTTCACACACACAGTAGTCGTAATAATATTTTGCTTTCAAAACCAATTTCACTTTGTTGGCTAACGATACAAATGAATGATTGCATAGTTTTTTTTTTAATTATCTTGCTTCGGTTTGATATAAATCGAAACTTTTTAATAAATTAATGATTATAGAACTAAATCAGTCATTTGAAATAATTATGTGTCGAGTGTATTTATTCGAGTAATCGATTTTTATTTAAAATCTAAAGTGGCAACATTAGTGTTGGTGTCTCAAATTGAAATTGTCATTGTCAAAAAGTCCAATGACAATTGCGCGTGGTGCATGCTAAGTTTGTTCATTGCGATTTAAACATTTCATTTTTTTTGTTTTGATCGAGGGAAAGTACTGATTTATTTAAGTCTCTATCCCATCAGATATGCTAATTAATCTGCTCTCCAAACTACGGCTTATAAACTTACCTCTATACACGACGGATATTTCTATTTTGAGGTTAAGTTACGTTTTCTAAAAAAACTTGGAAATGCGTGTTTTGATTCCAAAAAAGCAATTGTAGATGGTTATTTGGTTAATTTATAAACCATCTAAAACAACTTTGGAATTGATGCAACTCTGAACCGTGGTCCATATTGTCGTGGTCATTCTCCTTTCATCAGGATCTATTCAGTAGTTTTTTCGTGAAAAGAATCAAACATACATTCATACTCATAATCTTTCTCATTTCTAATATTATAGTCCAGTCATTATAGTAAGTTCAACTCGGAATTCGAGATACCCAGCTGTAAGTATGTAAATACTTGTATATTGACCCCCTAAAAGTTATCCCAAAACCTACATATGGTAGGGTGTAAATAAATTAAATTTCAAGGTCAAAAGTCACAAAAATCGTGTTTTTGTGCTTTTTTTTAGTAAATATCTCATTTCCTATAGGTTTTTTGCTGTATGTATTCTAATCAATATTGTAGAATACGATAACAAAAATATAGAACACATCACATAATAGGGTTAGCATAATACGGGTTTTCACTACGGTTTAGACTACAAGATCAGCTTACACTGGTTTTGCCACGTCGGACGTGCGGCATGCTGTACCAGAAACGTAAGTCGTCGAAAGTCGTCATTTTGCTGTTTTATCTTGTGCGAGTTGAATAAATACATATATATTTATTTACTACTAGCTTTTGCCCGCGGCTTCGCTTGCGTTAAAATCGGAGTAACACAGTTCCCCTTTCCTGATTTGCAGGTACCTGCTACCTGTAGTTTTTGCCCTTGCGCCTTATTTATTGTAATAGTAAAGCTAAGTTGTCTCCAGGGTCCCAACTATCTCTGTACAAAAATCAGTTTAGCCATTATTCCATTCTTGCTTTTCCAATGTCCGAGAAAGCAAAAGAATTGTATAAGTTAGTCATAAGTAAATCGTAAGTTAGTTAATTAGATTATAAATATAGCTTTTCCTGCGCTGGGTGATATGGTCGCTAAGCGACAAAACCCTTTAAATAAATATAAAAAAAAGGCGTGGAGACGTCACAAACAAGCAAACTCACTTTAGCTTTTATAACATTAGTAAGGATTCCCTTAATACATTTCTTTCTTTTTTAATCCAACTGCTGTGAAAAACTTAACGAAACAATTTCATAACTTCAATCGCTGACCGTTTTAACAGTGCCAGTTTAACTTGCATGAACAAAACTGACTGCTCTATAAATAGAGCGGCCACGAAGCCACACAATTTAGGGTAATCGTATGAATAATAAATACACTGCAAACCACTGGGGTGCCGTATCAAGGGTTCCGCAGCACACACAAATCATATTATGCAACACACTCGGAACGAATGGGCGAAGTGGCGAGAATTAAGTTCCCTCACCGGAACTGACTGGCTCTAGTGGTTTTTGACAAAGGATTAATACTGCCTACCTACAGGATTTTACCGAAATATTTAATTGACTGTATCGATTTAATTGGCTGTTGGTGTATGTGAGTTTAAATGTCTGTAAATGCACCCACGATACATAAGGAACTCCTAATGTGGGGAAACGTTACAAAAAAAGGAAAAAGAATTAATGTTGTTCCTTTAAAAAAATACGAATATAATTACGGCAAGGTTGGCGCAGTGGCTGAGCGATTGACTGTTGCGCTGCGTGTCGCGGGTTCGACTCTCACACGGATCAAATATATGTTACACAAAAATGAGACAAAACGTGAAGTTAAAAGGCACACGCAGTAACTTCTCTCAAGAGTCTAATAATATTTGAATGGCCTACAGATAGCTGTTCCGGGTCTGGCTGTTTGTGTATGTGAGTTTAAATGTTTTTAAACGCATTGAAAACGAATTGCATTGTTTTTTAAAATACATCAAGTATATGGTTATTTTTTATATAATACGTCAAATTGACATACGATTTTTCCTGTCTAGTATTTGCCTGTGTGTAATATTTTTTTTTAAATTTTTGTCTCCTCATATAGTTATATCAAAATCACTCTGCTATGGAGAGTGATGAATACACTCTCTGCTATAACATTTGAAATAAAACTCCTTCAATACATGTGATTTTAAATTCGAAGTACCTTCAAAAGTGTCTGGATTCTCCTTCAACGAGTACCTGCGACAAAGTTTTCAACGCCAACCGAACTTTTGATACATGAGAATCCTTTCACACTGTCCTTGCTTGCCTACTCAATACTATAACAATTAATGGATAGAAGGCTCCAGAACTTGTGTGGAAGAGTGCAAACCTAAGTTGTAACTTATAAATAGTTGGGAAAAGATTTCTAAGTCGCAAGTTGCTAAGTTACTCAGATGCTCTTTCTAAAGTTTGGAGTTGGAGCAGTCTCTGGATATAAGTTAGCTTGTAAGTTGTCGATGACTGGTTTTGTACGTGGTTTCAGACGCTTGTTGGATTTAGTTTGTGGTATTTCTTGCACCATTTATATCTATTTACTATATAATATTTTGACTTTATATAGTAAATTTATTTAGTACTAACTAGCGCTCGCGGCTTCACTCGGTTGGTATCGAAAAAAAGTATCCTATGTGTTATTCCAGACTAAAATCTACGTCTTTGCCAAATTTTATGAAGATTCGTTCAGCCGTTTTGACGTGAAAGAATAGATATTATAAATGCGAATGTTGGTGAGGATGGATGGATGGATGGATGTTTGTTACCCGGCGGCGTTAAACGGCTGAACGGATTGATAAAATTAGGCACAGAGGTGAAAAACAACAAACAAATAGGATATTTTGTATCGATATCACGCGGGCGAAGCCGGCTAGTATGAGTATATTGTTATCTACATTATATCCATGCAAAGGGGCAGGTTTCCAGTTATTTTTAAAGATAAGTTTTGAGAAAGTAGATAACGAATCATTTTAAAGTAAAAAAGTCTAATAAATAAGCTTCATTTATTGAAGTTTAGTATTCAATATGCTTACTTTATGTTCTGTAAATAAATTAATAATTAGAACAACAATGAACTGCGTCATTTTGTCCCACCTCTGTGTTTTTTGTTTAAACATGCTAAACAATGCAATTTTCTCTACTGAGCAACTTCCCACGGAACAAATACTTGTTTGACCTACAGGTAGTTGTTCCGGGTTGGGTTGTTTGTGTATGTGGGTTTAAATATTTGTAGAAGCACCCACGATACAAGAGAAATTCCTAGGGTAGGGCAATGGATTTTGTTTTTTTTTAAACAAGAATCTCGTCACACACATCACTCTCATATCAAGCAGATATCAGCAGTCACGTTTCTTTTGTAGCGTATGATAGTAAATATGCGTTATGAGGTCAATAAATACTTCGTTTGATACGTACTAAGGCAACATAAACAAAAATAAACAGCCAAGTGCGAAGCCGACTCGCGCACCAAGGGTTTCGTACAAACTTGCGACATACTTTTGACTGTTTCGACATAGAAAGTTGAGTTTTTCCCAACACAAAGAGATCACAGAGTTGAGTATATGGTTTTAATTTCAACTTGATACCTTCACGCGTTCCTGATATAAAGGATCTTGACAGACATACACGGGCCTGTTGGTATAGTAGTTAGTGGCCCTGACTGCTGAGCCGGAGGTCGTGGGTTCGATTCCCACCCAGGACAAACTTTGTGTGATGAGCATGATTGTTTGTTCTGTGTCTGGGTGTGATTTATCTATAATATGTATGTATTTATAAATTATATAAGTATGTATATCAGTTGTCTGGTTACCATAACACAAGCTCTGCTTAGCTTGGGATCAGATAGCCGTGTGTGAGTTGTCCCAAGATATTTATTTATTTATTTATACAGAGAACCAAGTGATCCAATAAGGGTCCCGTTTTTTCCTTTTGAGGTACAAAACCTTAAAAAGAACTGAACAAATAAATAATATGGGCCAGTTATTATTCGACGGAAACAATAAAAAGGTTGCGCGCCACTAAACTAATTATAAACATTAATTTTCTAAGAACGGTTTCATTATTAGCGTAAACTGTTATTATGTTAATATTCTTTCAAGAAAAGTTATTGTGATTATTACTGTGGAACATGTAAAAGTTTTATATTTTGAACTTTGTTTAAAAGGCTTGGTATGGTGACATACTTTTGTATGATGTTTTGCAATGAATAATAGTATTTTTATTGTTAATACTAGCTTTCGCCCGCGGCTTCGCCCGCGTTAAATTTGGGGTAACACAGTTCCCCTTGCGCCTTATTGATTTGTAATAGCAACGCTAAGTTTTCCCTTTTCTTCCCTCTTTCTCCTTCACATCCCATTTTTTTTAAATAAAAATTAGCCTATGTCCGTCTCCTGGTTCCCAACTATCTATGTACCAAAATTCATCAAAATCGGTTTAGCCATTAAAGCGTGAAGAGGTAACAAACAAACAAACAAACTCACTTTCGCTTTTATAATATTAGTAAGGATTACCCACACGCACTAACACTTCACTCACACTTCCACACGACAGCGCAACATTTTTTTTGTTTATTTTTTTTTATTGGGATGTAGTAAAAACATAAATAAAATAAGCAAAACAAAATTCCCTTTTCTTCTTTCTTTCTCCATCACATACCACATTTTTTGAAAAAAAAAATAACCTATGTCCGTCTCCTGGTTCCCAACTATCTCTGTACCAAAATTCATCAAAATCGGTTTAGCCATTAAAGCGTGAAGAGTTAACAAACAAACAAGCTAACTTTCGTTTTTATAATATTAGTAAGGATTATAGCACTCTAATGACTACTAACTCACATTTTTATGCCATAGTAATTAAACCGCTATTATTTTGATAAAATAACATGACGTCTGTATGCTAACTAAAAGTGCAGTAAGGAGGTTATTACAAAAAGCGCGGCAGTGTATTCCACGAAGGGTTAGCCAGAGGTGTACCTAATAGTACAGCCGCATTATCTCATGTTTTGTTCAGTCCCATGTATATTTTACCACTAACCGGACACAAAAAAACTAGGCTGTTTTAAAAAAAAATTAGAGGTGTCAAGAGACACCCGGATGGAACGAAGTTGTTATTATTTATTAACACCACACTGTTCAATGCGAAATAGAAATGAAAATATCTGGCTTGCTTTCTATAAGAGAGAGAGAGACAGACAGACAGACAGACAGAGAAACATGCAACGCCGCACAGCTTACTATATTTCTATAGTAAGCTGTGCGGCGTCGCATGTTTCTCTAAAGTGTCGTGACAACTTTTCGTAAGATTTTTTTCCGTCTTGCCACCTTTCACAACGCGCGATAAGGAACTTCGTTCCAAAAAAAAACTTGTTAAATTTAACACAACCTTTGGTAAAAATGGTCGAATGCTTAAGGTTTCGAACCATTATAGCTACGAGGCAGTCCGTAAGTTTGTTCATACATAAAACATTAACACGGAGTTTTATTTGACGTCTTACGTTCCCAACATTCCTGAACAACGTTCGTCTCTCAGAATTTAAAATCATCCACGTAAGTTCTACATTTTTACCATGACTAAGCAAATGCTTGAAGTTTTAAAAATATCTCCACAAGCCCTCTAGACTGCAAACAATGCCCTTCAACTAACAGTGAACTTAAATGTACTCGAAATATATGCAAATATTTAGAGAAAAACCTTTTTCTAAATATGCAGACGCTTTTTAAAATAATGCATGCTTGCTCACAGACCACTAAGCCGCAGATAATGGTGACATTTTGATCCTAACCTTATTTGATACGCGACGATCGAAAAAGCATTTGAATAAGCATATTGAGAACAAAAAATAACAAGTTGAAGTTAAGAAAAGGCTAGAGTTTCAAAGAAAAGTAGTTGAACTGCACTTAATTATGAATATAGAATAAATGATTTAATTTTAAGTGAATTTCTTAAACAAGCCTCGATTAAACCAGTAGCAAAAAATGTTGCCACTTTTTTTTAAAGAATTGTTGTTACTTCTTGCTAAGGTTTCATTTACCTTTGTTTTGAAATCTCGTTTCCGAGTTAACATTTTTGCAGAAACAAAGATTTTTTTAATTTTTTATGTTTAGAACAAAAGTTTGTCGTAGCGTTTCTAAGTTGGATATGTACAAAATGATTGATTGACGATTATCAATAGGGTAAGCAAAACAATCAGGAGGGAGTCCTTGGTGTGTTCTCGTAATAAAATACCACCTATACAACGAAACACAATACCAACTTATCTTTAAATAGTCCATTTCACTACAATCTTTTAAAAGCACACTCCAAACACGTACACACATCTTGCACTTCAAACATACGATCTTCTCTTGTTTGTAAAATGCAAAATGATAAGTAAAACTATAAAATCAAAGTTCGTCGATCTTTCGATCGGATATAGCCGATAAGTGTTCAAATAAAATCGGAGTGTAAGCAGAAACGTCGCATCGGATGCCTGGGGCTGCACCCTTGTCTCAGTCACGTAGGTTATGTATTCAGATGAACAAAATGCATCTAGTAGTAAATAGATCGAGTTTACGATAAATAGGAAGCTGTGTGTGTTGCAGGTCATGGTAGAAGATTAAATGGAATTTTGTCTCAAGATCAAAGTTCTAAATTTTACAATCAACCCTATATGGGCACATATAAAAGGTACAAAGTTCAGGTTTGTCGTTTTTATGGGGAATAACCGGGAAGAAACTCCATGGTCACTCTGGATATTTAGTATAGTTCGTTTGGTTCGACTGGTAACTGATCTTTAAATAATTGCCTAATAATAGTTGACAATTTAAAATTTAATTGGTAAATAGTTAGTTCGGTACCGCGCTGCCTTCCTCCGCGGTTCCCACGATATATGAGGCGCTGACACCTAGCTTATATAGAGGATGCAATTACAAAAACATTTAAAAGAAATGCTTTGATTGTTTGTCATTGTCATGTAGATTGGATGAGTCAAAGGCAACTAAAAAAGGTTTACAAGGCAATTGGGAGTAGCAACGGGTAGGGGACACCCTTGCAGGACATGTACTGAACTTATTGGTGAAATTCTTCAGGGAGATCTGGTGCGTAGTATGAACGTGGCGGGGGGGGGGGGGGGTTGCCTCTCAGATTCGCACTTTGCCTAGGCCCCGTTCACACGTTAGTTCATTCGTAGCAGGCCTCCATAGAAACAACGTGAGTATGAGTGCGTATGTATGTAGCCTATCAGAAAACTTTTGCAGCACCTCGACTCGATAACATCACATTTCAAATATTTCTACTCATTCACCAATATTGCCATATACTAATATTGCCAAAAAATGTATACACAGAGATTTTGAATTTTTTACAGTATACAGAAATCCGAAACCATAAAGTTATGGCACTTGTCTGAAAATTTTGTACTGAATTGGATATTTATAATTAGTTAAGTTTGAAATAGTAAACGTGGTATATATCCCGTTTCAAATGTTGTAAATTAAATTGTGAACATGTCAGTTTTAAAACGTATAAAAAGTTCACAATTCTCATAAAATCTAGGCAAACCATTGTTCGACCACGCTTCCAAGATTCCCTGCAACATGTATCTGCATAAGATCGAAGAAATGCTAATCCGCGCTCGTGAAGGCAATGAACTGCAGTGGGAAACATTATGCCTGAATGAATACCACCCCACTTTGATGCTATGTGAATTATGTAGATATGGCCTCTGCACTGAAGAGATGGAGCTAAACTATATGAAATATGTTATGTGGGAACCATGTTACATTTTCTGGCTTCTTGCCGAGATACCAATTGGTTAAAACAAAAGTTTTATAAAAAGTTGAGATATTTCAACTCCAAAAAACCTATTACTATTTTATTTTTTTTAATTAAAAGGTTGCCCTATATTTCTCCTGTGTTTACAAATATTTAAACTCACATTCACAAACAGCCAGACCCGACACAACTATCTGTAGGCCATACAATATTTGTTCCGTGCAGGGATCGAACCCGCGATATGCAGCCTCTGCAACCGTGTTGTAAAAAAAAGTGTTTTTTAGAGTTATTTTAACCTGAATATAAATCTTACCGATTTGTATAATAAACTAGAAACGTTTGTTTTTTTTTGTAGGTTCTAGTCCCGGCCAAGGCAAGCGAGTTTTAGAAAATCTTTGCTTACCACACGATTAATGGTTCGTAGCACTGCAAGCTACGCCGTAGAACGAGCTACGCCGTAGAACGAGCTACGACGTAGATGACACGTAACTAGTGTACACGAATGTTTCGTTACACTTCTTCTAGTATAAAAGTACCTAGTGTAAAAATATAAATTAATCCAATTCATTTAACTTTGCAATTAAGACCGAATAAAAACAAAACCCCTGGCTCCCATTACAAATTTCTCAATACTGTAGTGGACAATAAAAACAGTTTATCTGAGTAAACTGTAATTAGTACATAGTTTAATTACGGGCAGCGCACGGCCGGTGATTTGGTGGAAATCTTGGCTGGCTCCCTGCAATTAATGCTGGCTTTAACTGTGGCCGGTGGCACGATCCAATTACTAGGAGTTTGGCTTAAATAATGAGACGCAGTGTAGTTTGAATTATGTCAATCAATTGGAATCAGGGTCTTTAGTTGGAATGTCTTGAGATAGTTTAATGATGTCAAAATAATTGTTCTATGGTTTTTAGCGTTTGCTTACCTTAGGGAAAAAACTGAACCCTTATAGGATCACTTTGTTGTCTGCCTGTCTGTCTGTCAAGACCCTTTGTCACGGAAACACCTGGAGGCATCGAGTTGAAATTAAAACCGTATCAAGTCTATCCCTTTGGAATGTGAAAAAATTCAGCCCTCTAAGTCTACGCAGTCAGAGGCAATGGTCGTTAATGGCGCAAGTTTGCAGTGAACCTTGTTTGTTGAATCTATACTTAATATTATAAAGCTGAAGAGTTTGTTTGTTTGTTTGAACGCGCTAATCTCAGAGACTACTGGTTGGAATTGGAAATTTTTTTAAGTATTGGATAGTCCATTTCTTAAGGAAGGCTATTGGCTATATAACATCACGCTACGACCAACAGGTGCTGAGCAGCGTGGGTGAAACCGCGTGGAACAGCTAGTGTTAGATATTATTGTTAGGTCTTAAAATAGTGACTGTGAATAATCGCATTTCTTATACGCATTAGGTTAAGATGAATGTCTTTATCTAAGCATTCTGTGGATTTAATACTTTGGTACATACTACGTCTTACGTGCATACCTCTTTTTTGTGGTTTGAAATCATCAAATACGTTCCTCCACTCTGCGCGGATCGGAAAAGAGTGTCATACTTTAACTGACACTGACTAGTTGTAATAACTGTCAAAAATCTGTAAATGACAGCTCGGCATGTAATACGATACGCTTAGCAGAAAAAAACTACAATAAATTATGAAATATTGCATAGAAAATAAATCATCTAAATAATCATTAGAATAGAAATCTACAGACTAAACTTTGAAAACGCAGTATTTTGTAATGTCAGATGAGCGTCATTTGTTTTTACCTTAAAAATCTGTCGACAACAAAGGTCGTCATTTGTTTTCGCCTCTTTTTTGGGATGGAAAATCATCAAATAGCTCCCGCTTCCCTAGTTAAGAGGGAGGGAGTGTCAGACTTTAACTGACCAAAATCCATCCATGTTCCTTCTTTTGTCTTTTGTGTTCCCGAACCGCGATATCTCTTTCTAACAACCCGCAACCGGCAGTAGCAGGCAGTGGCCCATGGCGGGCCCCATTACTTTAGACCGGGCGTAGACACGGCCTGTCGTCATTAGATGGACGGACGGTGAGCTACGCATTGCTCACCGTCCACAAACCTGCGTCTATGGTGGCCTGCGTCTATGGTCTAACAAGATCCTGCTTATGGCTACTAAATTGAAAGTTTGATGTAAAAGTTCTATTACCTGCACATTCAACCCACTTCTGACGTAACGTTTTACAAAAGAAAATGTCCACTTCAATCTTCGCTTCAGCTTATAAATTGTGTCTCAACGAAAACTGGAGCTTCGTGCAGTTTGTGCTGCTTCATTGTGCAGGCACGTATACAGATTGCATTCAAAAATGGCATCTGATTGTTTCTGGTCGCTCTTTTCTATTCAGCCGGTATTTCCCCACGGAGTGACGTCACGGCTGACCCATAGAATGATCGAAATGAGATTGTTGTGTGGATCTGTACCGAGAAATGAAAAGGAAAGCTGCTTTTAGGTCACCATTTTTCTGAAAAAAGTGACAGTTTGTTTTTTTTCCGAGACTAAAATTCTGTTGTCCCTGTCTTTTGTTTTAATTTTTAATGAGAGAGTGCCACTTTGTGGTAATAATAGTTTGTATTAGTAATAATTTCTATTTTTTTCTGTCTATGTACTGATTAGCTACAATAGAGTTCTTGAATATTTACACCATTTGACGACATCCTCAAATCTAAATAATGCAAAATCTAAATAAGTTTTTGAATGAAATAACGATTGTATTATTAGGATTAGTACTATGTATAAGTCCGTAAAGGTCGAATTAAAATATATATATAAAAAAAAAACTTTAAACTAATAAAAAACTTAAGAATTTATAATAAAATGGAAGTGCATATTTATATATAACGGGTGATGCACCACAGAATTGTTTTTAAAAAGTATGACGTCAGCATTGCTGACGTCATAGTTATTTTCTTCATGATCACTCATTTTGGTTTTAGAACAAAAACTTCACTTGTAAATAAAAAGCTTCGTTTATTCAACGGGCAGCGTAACGACTTCTCAAAGAGGTCCGTACTGTACGGCTGCTCGAGCGCGAATGACCGAGCACCTTTTTTTTTTTTTTTTTATGTATGGCATCTCGCAGTTCAACCAAGGAGGTTGTCGTCTGCTTAACCGGGCGAATCCTGTGGGTGCCTTAAAAATTAAGACCTCCAGCCAGGGTAAAAACTTACAAACTAAGCGACTACACGCTAAGGGCACCCCCTGTGGGGTACGAGCCTCGGCTTAGGGCGTCGCTGAGGGACAGCAAGGGACAGGCTGGATCTGAATGATATTATTTATGGACTATTTTGACTTACTGGCTCAGCAACGCGGGCTGGCTCTTGCAAGGGACGGGTGGGGCAGTTACCGGGATGTCGCGACGGGCCTCGTCGGCGAGGACGGAATGACGGCGCTTTGCGTCTGAATTTACGAAGAGTGCTAGTCTCCCTGCTGCTCTCCTGGAGCAGGGTTATAGCATCGTCCGGAGTGACGAGGGTATGACGGGGACGACGAATTTTACTTATTCGCGAGGGATCGTATCGAGCGGCCGATGCGATAAGGGGGTTGCGATGTTTTAACGCGGAGTCAAAGAAGCGCTTGGTAAGGCGCTTCATGAATTGAACGACGGTGGGGATTCTTAAGTCTAAGTGAAGACTATCGTTACGGACGTAAAAAGGGGCTCCCGTGATTTTACGAAGGAATCGGTTTTGCAAGGTCTGCATCTTATGAAGGAAACGCGGGTTGGCGTGGGCGAACACGACACATGCGTATGTCATGATGGGACGAATGACCGCGGTGTATAAACGCAATTTACACTTAAGGGACAATTTGCTTTTAGCCTGAATTAGAAAGTGAAGCCTACCCATAGCAAAGGCGGCGCGCGAACGAGCCGCTTTGATATGTGCCGCGAAGGACAAGTGACTGTCGAGAATGACACCTAGGTATTTGGCTTGCTTCTCCCAGGGGATAGGCTTGCCGTACATAGTGATCGGACTGGGGATCGGGGGATTAAAGCGCGGTTTGGAGTAGATAACCGCCTGACTTTTACCGGGATTCACCTCGATTCTCCATTTCCTGAACCAAGCGCCTAGGACGTCGGCTGAGGTCTGGAGGGTACGGGCGATAGCGTTTGTACAGCGGCCAGTGTAATAAATGGCCGTGTCATCCGCGAACAGAGCTAACTGAGCTTTTTTGCTCTTGGGAATATCGCTAGTGAACAGCGTGAAGACGAGGGGGGATAAGACGGAACCCTGAGGGACACCGGCCCTAATAGGATGAGGGGAAGAAAATGAGGCCCCTATGCGATAGCGGAAGGTGCGGTTCGACAAAAAGTCCCGTAAGATGAGCACGAGACGATCCGGCACTCCTAGTGAGTACAGCTTGTATAATAAGCCGTTGTGCCAGACTTTGTCAAAAGCTTTCGCTATGTCGAAGAATAGTACGCCCGTCATCGCCCCGCGCTGGAAACCAGCGCTCATGTGTTCGACGATGCGGTGGACCTGTTGGATACACGAGTGTTCGGTCCTGAAACCGAACTGCTCGTTGGGAATGAGACTCTTAGTCTCGGCGAAATCTCTAAGTCGCTTATAAATAAGTCTCTCATAGATTTTGCCGAGTGCGTTCAGGAGACTGATGGGTCGGTAGCTCGTGGGCTCAGACTTGGGCTTGCCTGGCTTGGGGATACCGATAACAGTAGCCTCTTTCCATATCTGGGGGAAGAAGTTGTTGCTCAAGGCGCCATTGAAGATGGCCGCCAAAAGGATGATGAGCTGAGCGGGGAGGAGTTTAATGACCCTATTGGTGATACCGTCGGAGCCGGGAGCTTTCCGTGGTTGGAGCCTTTTGATGATGTCTTGCACTTCGTCGGGCGTGACGAGGGGCAGAGGGTCATCGGGGTCTTCAACGGAAGGTAGGGCAGTTCTACGTTCTACTTCTGCGTTCACCTCGTCGAGGTGACGCTTGATGACCGGTTGTGAGCTAGGGGAGCAAATCAAATCAAATCAAATCATTTATTTCAATTAGACCATTACAGGCACTTTTGAATGTCAAGAAACAAAATGAATCTACAGTCCCGGTCACAAGGCATAATAACTTGTGAAAGTACTGCAGTTGCCCATTCCAAAGCGTTGATCTCTATGGAGAAGAATGGGCAAGAAACTCCATGGACACTCTTTTAAATTCTAATATTTTTACAAAATAGTATTTACATCATTCGTGTTGAGATTATACAAATATGTGAGAACGATGTAGAAAGACGTGCACAGTAAGAGCGTCCAGAGTAAATAAAAAACAAAATTCAATTTAAATCTAAATAAATTAAAAATGACCGTGGTAGTTAAAAAATGACCAGTCCCAACTGACAGCGCCCGTTCACGAACATGACGTATGGATCAGCCCCATTCAGCTCGACCATTTTGAAGGGAGCTAAATGACCCGACACACCCGCCACCATCAGCGAGACATTTAAGTGAGCATGACACTATTAACCACCAGGGCTTCGTCAAGTCAATGATAATACATAGCACTCACATATGGGCTTAATAATTATACAATACTAGAGAAATTGATTCTATACATTGCAAAGATAGTCTTACAATCTTCTGCAGCTTCCACTATAGCTTCGGATACTTATTAATGAGTTTACCCCTATGCTTGAGGAGCAGGACCAGCATTGAGCCAAGCATTTTTATCATCAATATAATCCCCCAACTTATAATATGCTTGCCTACATAGTGTGCGTTTAATACAAGATTTAAATTTCGTTTCATTCAGTTGAAGAATGTGGGGAGGTATTTTATTGTAGCATTTCAAACAGTACCCCATGAAAGATGAGTCTACTTTAGCTAACCTGAAACCTGGTTGAACTAATTGGTCCCTATTTCTAGTATTATAATTGTGTCTGTCACCTCTTTTACTAAAAAGATGCGAGTTTTTCCTGACATACATGATGTTTTCATAAATATATTGACAAGGTACTGTCATGATGTTAATATCCTTAAACTGTTCCCTTAAAGAATCTCGCCTACGTAGGTTATATATGGCTCTAATGGCTCTTTTCTGCAGAATAAATATAGACTCGATGTCTGCAGCCCGTCCCCAAAGTAAAATACCGTATGACATTATACTATGAAAATAACTAAAATAGACTAGTCTCGCGGTATCAACATCAGTAAACTGACGGATTTTTCTAACAGCATATGCTGCTGAACTAAGGCGTCCTGCAAGAGATGTTATATGCGGACCCCATTGTAGCTTTGAATCGAGTGTTATTCCCAAGAAAACAGTTTTTTCGACGAATTCTAGTTTCTCTTGATTCAATACTATGTCACACTCACTGTTTTTGACATTTGGTAGAGCAAATCTTATACACTTCGTTTTTTTCCCATTTAATACTAAATTATTAGCCGTAAACCAATTATGTACCTGCATTAGGGCATTATTTACGTCGTCAAGATTTGTGGCACGTCTGTTTATCTTAAATATTAAAGAGGTATCGTCAGCAAATAACACCATTTGTGGTTGGTTTTTAAACAAATGGGGTAGATCATTTATATATACTAAAAAGAGGAAGGGACCTAATATCGATCCTTGTGGTACACCCATCTTTACATTTAAACCCATTGAATTGACACCATTTATTTGTACTTGCTGCTGTCTATCATTTAAATACGATTTAACTAAACTAAGGGCAAGTTTCCCTAGGCCGTAATGTTCAAGTTTTAAGAGAAGGGTTTCGTGGTTCACGCAATCAAATGCTTTTGAGAGGTCACAAAAGATCCCTATGGCATCCTGTGCCTCTTCCCACGCAGTAAATATGTGTTTTAATAGGGTGACACCGGCGTCAGTCGTACAACGTCCTTTGGTGAAACCATACTGCTTTTCATGTAATATTTTATTGGTGTTAAAGTGGTTGAGCATTTGGTTAAGCATTACCTTTTCAAACACCTTGCTGAAAACCGGCAAAACGGATAGGGGTCTATAATTATTGGTGTCTTTACTGTCCCCAGATTTGAACAGTGGTATTACCTTGCTGTATTTCATAAGGTCCGGGAAGACTCCTTGGTCCACACACAAATTAAATATAAAGGCTAAGTACGGTGCTATAGTCGCAATGATAGCTTGACAAACTTTAATAGACAATCCCCAAAGGTCTTCGGTTAATTTGATTTTTATTTGTTTAAAAGCTTTAATAACTACAGTGGGGTTAATATGTTTAAACTGAAACTCAACCGGGCATGGTAAAACGTTTGCTCTTAATAAGTCAACAGAAAGCAAGGGTGAGGAATTTAACGTTTCTGTAGTTTTAATTGGGATACTAGTAAAGAAATCCACAAATTCTTGAGCAACTTCGTTTTTAGTGGTTAGAAGACCACGTGAAGACTCTAGTGTTATATCATTATTATATTTTTTATTTCTATTAGTTTCACTATTGATTATTTTCCAAACCGTCTTAATTTTATTATCAGCGGATTTAATCTTGTTGCTTATGAATAAGGCTTTAGCTACCTTGCAGGTGTTTTTAAACATTTTTGAGTAAGTAGCAACATAGCGATTGAATGTTTCCGAGTTTATGTAAGGCTTAAGGCCGTAAAGCTCAAACAGTCGTTCCCTACTTTTTCTTATACCCTTAGTTGCCCAATCACTAAATATAAACTTTGGGCTAATAGATTTAGTTTTTATTTTTAGCGTCTCATTAAACTCTGTGTAGACAACCGAAAAAAGCACTGGGACTCCAAACTGTCGGCTAGGCATTCTGCCTTTTCAGAGTCATCGAATGCGACGCTTTTGTCCGGACGAATGAGCGGGGGCATCGAAGCCTCCTCGGTGGCGCGCATCCTTCTCTGTAGTTGCCAAAAGGCATGATGAGTGGGTTCCAGTTCGCTGAGCTCATTGTCCCAGCGATTCGAACGATGCTCACTAGTGCGTTTCCTTACAGCACGCTGTAATGATCGCATGTGAGCCTTGTTCGCGTCGCAGGGAAAATGGCTGTAGGCACGAATGGCCGCGTTCTTCTCGGTTATCAAATCACGTACGTCAGCGGGTAGACGCCAGCGATGATCACTCATTGCTGGGACTTCCCGTGAACAATCCTTTAGTATGGATTGAACGTGCTCTGTAAACGAGTCGATAGCGGCCGTCGTGTCTGCGACCGAAACTATGTGATCGGGGATGGCGTCCAGGTGAGGTGACGTGGCGGAGTTTAGCTTTTCGCTGACTTTCCTCCAGTCAGTTATCACTTGGACAGGTTTGGGCTGGCTGGGGTCAGAAGGGCCCGAGCGAGGAACTAAGTAAAGAAAAACCGGGCGGTGATCGGAGTCTAACTCATGAATCGTCTCAATAGTATGCAACCTAAGGTTGATATTTTTGAGAAGCGCTAAGTCGAGAACGTCGGCGCGGTGCGTGGGGTCGTGCGGAAAGTGAGTGGGTTCCATAGGCGCGATGGGGTCAAAGTCAAGTCTGTCACCTAAGTTGAAGAGGGCTCTCCCCCTGGGATTGGTCGACGAACTATTCCAGGCGGGGTGCTTAGCGTTGAGATCACCCGCTATGATAACGGAGTCACTCAAGCCGAATAGGGAAGTCAGATCGTCCATGAGAGGTGTATGATCCTCTGATGAACTAGCAGGAGGAATATACGCGGAAACGATGGAGATAGGCTGGTGACCGGTCATACCAAGCCGACAAATGGATACTTCGAGGAGAGACTTTAAGGGAGGAGGATCTAGAGGGATGCAGTGCAATTCCTTCTTGAAATAAATTAACGTACCGCCTTTGTGACAGCGCGACCGATCGTTGCGAACTACTCGATAGTTGGCAATTTTCGGGTCGCGATGATAAGGCTTGAGAAAGGTTTCCTGGATGAGGAGAATGTCAATTTGATGGTCGCGCAAAAATGAGGCGATCTCATCACGTTGGTCTCTAATGCCGTTGGCGTTAAAATAACCTAACTTGAGGGAACGGGGTTTGAAGCTACTTAAATTTGTGTTAGCCATTGGAAAGTTTTAGTTATGATCAAGCTGACGGAGATTGTGCAGGATCGTGGGATATGAATCCCAGATGTGCCTCAGTATTTCAGCGTTACCTTTGGCAGCTTCGATTTCGGCTGCCATACGGTCGGCTTCTGCGGTGACAAAAGCACCAAAGGCCTTGGTGATAATCTCATAATTCCTTCTACCATTACCGGCCGCGGGGCCGGAGGCCACGGGATGATGGGGCGCGGGTTGAGAAGGCGCGGGTTTAGAGAGCGCGGGTTGAGAGGGCGCGGAGACGATTTCGCGAGTAATGGGCGGAGGGACGGGGGCATCTAAGAGCCCGGGGATGGGGTTGGACTTAGCCTGCGCGAGAGCTGGGAAAGCTCGCTGGTGGCTCTGTTGAGTCCATGGGATAGGCCTCTGTGGACTGAGGCGCTCGGGCATCTGCGAGGAGGGAATCCTCACAGAGGGGCTTTCTCGCTGCTGGCGGGCGTGGGCACGCTTCGCCAACTTCGAGGAGGACGCTTTGGGCGCTTTGGGGCAGCCTCGGTAGTTTGCCGGGTGCCCGGACTGGCCGCATAGCACGCAGCTGGGTGGCTCTGTGCAGAGAGCGATGTCCTTCGGGCGTGGGCAGTCAGCAGTGCCATGGTCGCCCAGGCACTTGACGCACCTGTGAGGCGCGTAGCAGTTCCTTTGACTGTGCCCGTAGAGCTGGCATCGGTGGCACTGCCCGATGACGTGGGACCTGTATGGTTTTTCAACTGCTATGCCTGTAAGGGAGCAGACGGATTTGATTTTAAAAATGGGGTGGTGACCCTCCACTGGGTCGCAGACGACCAGTACCATATCGTACTGTTCGCCTCCTCTCGCTTTGTGAAGGCGGTGGACGGCTGTGGCTGGAATATCCTGGGCCTTGAGGTCGTCCAGGATGTCGGATGCAGCGATCTCCTTCGGGACGCGCCTGATCACCACACGGGTGGGCGCTTCCTCTGGGAGAGTGTAGGTGTGGAAGGCGATGTTCCTTCCACGCAGTTGTCGGATCAGCTCCCTGTAGTCAGAAGCAGACGAGACGGTTATTTTAATACCCTGCTGGGTGTTGGTGGCCTTTGTGTACTGGATCTTGTGAGCCAGACACAACTTGGACACGTCAGTCCATTTGGCTTTCTCTTGAAGAAAGACCGGAGGAGGGGGTTTCAGCTTTTTGGCTGAAGTCGCAGCGGGGGTAGCGCTAGGGCTAGCTGGCCGGCTGGTATGAGCAGCGGCGGCGGAGGTCGATGGGAGGGGAGAGGGAGGGCAGGTGGGCGCATCGGCAGCTTTTTTGGCCTTGGTGGCCTGAGAGCTTTTGCCCTTCTTCCTCTTTCCCTTTCCGACGAGTTGATACTCGTCTTCCGATGTCGACGAGGTGGCCGAGAAATCGGCATTCTCGGAGTCTGAGATCGGGCATGACGTGTCCATGTTTTCAGGTGCGGACGACACCTGTGTCGGTACCATTGTTCCCTGAACAATGGGCTTTACGGGGTCCGATTTCTCGGAACCCTTTGTCGGCGGCATTGTTCCACGAACAATGGATTTTTCGGAGGCCGGTTTCTCGGAACCCTTTGTCGGCACGGACAAAGGGCGAGTCACCGGCGGCGGCGGCAGGATAAGCTCGCTAATGGGCCTGCCTTTGTCGGCAGGCGGCGGCGAGAGCGGGCTGTCGAGACAGTCGCTGAACTGCGCAATGGAATTGCGCTCCAGTGCTGCCAGTTCGGCGCCATATTTGGCCTCTAAGTGAGGCAAGTCCTTGAATAAGCGTTGGAGAACCGCCTTGTGCGGGTTCTCTGACGCCATGTTGGAAAAATAGCCCTAAGGCGGTTAAAAGTTAACCGGCATGAGTGAAGCTCACCTAAGGCCCTAACAATCCTAACTCCCCGGGTGGGTGGGCCCGGGGGTGTGTAGCCCCCCTGTCGGGATTGTGTATGACAGGGAGGTGAGTACCTAAGGTGTGCCCTAAGCTTGTGAACCCGCTGCTAGTCTTATTGAGCAGCGGGGCCCTAGGGTCGTAAGACCGGTCCGGGGCGCTGGGGTAGACACACCCAGACGTCCCGGGTGATTGCTGAAAGAGAACGGGGTTAAGCAACTGGGCGCGACTAGGAGATCCCCCAAGGCCGTGTGTTCAGTGCCCTTCCAATTTTGGTCACCCCTGAAGGGGGTAGACTCGGTGTATCGGGTCAACACCTCTTGGCTTCGTTGGCACCGTAAGGTTTCAACCAAGAACCACGAAACTGTGGATTTTCCCAGAGGGGGCAAGTAACGTTTTGAGACGGATCTCCGAAAAGGGAAACACTGTAACAAGAGTTGTCTTGAAAAAGACAACAATTGTTGCGGGCGTAGTCCGAGACTACGGATGACGTCACGCGAGCGTGACGAACCGGGCGAGCACTGACACAACACAATGGCGGCGGGGCGAGCAGGTAGCACGTCCGTACGCGGCGGCGGTCGGGCAGCGAGTGTTTTTGAGACCGAGCACCGACAGTGCGGCCGTATTTATGGGATCGTCGTACGTGCACGTGTTTACAAGTTTTTAGGTTAAGTATTGAAAATCATAATAATAGAAATGATGACATGCTGTTTTACGTTAATTTTACCTTGTAACAAACTTTAAGTAATCAATTGATGAACTAATGAACTAATTTTAGAGTAATCAAATTATTAAACATAGTTATTTTGAGTTTTACAATAGTGGAACTGTTGTTGTTGCGCCGATACGGCCATACTGACAGGCGGTGCGCGCTCTGCACCAGCCTTGTTGATTATCGTGAATTTTCGTAGAGTCTCGATGTTTCTTGTTGACCTGCAACAATAGAAGGAACCACTTCTGAGTAGTGAATCTGTAAGCAACTTATGTTGCTTTAACTTTGTTGTAACATGAGCATGTTAACAAAACTTAAAAGGTTCTCAAATATGTCATGCAAGGTTCTCGTAGAGTTCTCGGAGGTTCTCGGAGGTTCTCGTAGAGTTCTCGGAGGTTCTCGTAGAGTTCTCGGAGGTTCTCGTAAAGTTCTCGGAGGTTCTCGTAGGTTCTCGGAGGTTCTCGTAGAGTTCTCGGAGGTTATTATTATTATAATGAATTGATTTACTTACTTTTTATTCTGATGGGTTGTCTTCAGCATACCGGTCGTGGTTTGGTAGTATTTGTAGCTCTGCACGCGAGGTTGATGGAACGGGCTCAGTTGGTTCTGTAGATGGATCTTGTTGAGTAGGTGATTCGTTTTGCGCCGATACGGTCGACTGATCACCAGGTTGTGGAGCACGACGTAGCTGATCGTGGGCGACCTTCCGGGGTCGTCCTCTGCCCACAACCTTCTTTACCAGGTATCTGTCGTTTTCTAGTACTCTGCAAACTTCATATGGCTCGCTGAATTTCAGGTCGAGGGAAGTTTGATTACGGGGATTGTTCTTAATCAAGACGTAATCTCCTCTTTGGAAATGATTTATTTTGGCCTTATGTAGGTTAAAACGTTGTCTATCTTGTTCGCTACAACGGATCATTTTTTGTTGCACTTGTTGAGTAAGCGCTTCAATATCAATGGTTTCGTTGTCAATATCCACCAAGTTGAGAAGTTCAGGTGGTACGCAGTGCTTTCGTTGCGTAATAAGTGTCAGTGGAGCAACACCAGTGACTCGATGAGCTGTGCAGTTCATTGCCAGTTGAAGTTCCTCAAGTACTGTGTGCCACTGTTCTGTTTCATAGTTTTTAATCATAACCAATGCGTTCTTGAGGGTCGCAACGACCCTTTCAACTTGACCATTCGCTCGGCTGACTCCTGGAGCGATAGCATGGATATTTATTCCTATATTGTCGCAGTACTCTTTGAACTCCCCAAGGAACTCTCTTCCTCCATCAACTATGATCTGAACCGGTGCACCAAACAGATGCACAGTACGTTTTAGAGCAGCTAGTGTACTGTGTGGGTTTTTGTTGGTACTGAAGTATAGTAAAACGTACTTGGAGAAAGCGTCAATGGTGACGATGACATACTGTTGATCGTCTGGGGTGCCCAGTTTTCCTGTTATATCCATATGAATAACTTGAAAAGCAGCTGTCGGTTTTTGTATTGGGTGTAATTGGGCTTGAACGGCCCCGGATCTTCCTTTGGATGTTCGGCAAATAATGCAGTTATCCACAAACCTTCGAACAGTAGAACTCATTTTATTGAACCAATAAGTCTCTCTAATTTTCTGCAGTGTCTTTTCCCAGCCGGTGTGTTTCAATGCAGTATGAAAAGAGTTTATAATACTCCACTGAAAAGACTTCGGAACGACTGTACTGAGCTGCTGACCGAAGGTGGGGTCATTAACGATCTTCTTTAAAACATTGTCCTCTAACACATAATCTTGTACTGGGTTATCGTCATTGAGACTGTCCATTATTGGTCGTAATTCATCATCCCGTCGCTGTTCAATTTTGAGCCAGTTTAAGTCTTTTGTCATAACATTGACTGCAAACTCAGTTGGGTTTCTGCTGAAAAAGTCAGCATGTTGGAGACGTTCACCTTTGCGGTATTCTACCTCGAAGTCGTAGTTTTGTAAGAACGCCCACCAGCGATGTATCCTTGGTAGCAGATCCTTTTTGTGTTTCGACGCTTTTAGTGCGTTGCAATCAGTTATCACGATAAATTTTCTCCCATATAGATACTGACGGAACTGTTTTATAGCGCGTACCACTGCCAGTGTCTCTAACTCGTAAGAGTGGTAGCGACTTTCAGCCTCCGTGGTTCTCATGCTCATAAAGGCAACAGAATGTTGTCGTCCATCGATAACCTGTACCAGTACTGCACCAAATCCGAGGCTGCTTGCATCTGTATATAGTTGTATAGGTGCTTCTTCTTGGAATAATGTAAGAACTGGAGTAGATGTTAGGCATTCGATGATTGCATTACGAGCTTCTTCGTGTTTGTCTGTCCATGCCCATTTTGCTCCTTGTTTTGTCAGTTCATATAAAGGCATCATAACACGAGAAAAGTCAGGAATGTACTTCCTGAAGTATCCAGCCAGACCATTGAATTGCCTGACTTGCTTGACCGTTTTGGGCACTGGAGCTTTTACGAGGGCCTCCACTTTTCGTGGACTCGGTCGTACTTGTCCATCAGAAACTACGTTTCCGAGATATTCGATGGACCGTTTGAAGAAACTGCACTTGTCTGCGTTGATAGAAAACCCCGAGTCTTGCAATGCTATAAGGATTTGTTCCAGATGTGAGATTCCTTCAGGGAAATCTGTGCATTTACTTAATACGTCATCGACGTAGACTTGTGCAGCTGTTCCCAACAATGATGATAATGCTCTATTGATGCATCGTTGGTAAACCGAACAAGCATTGCTCAAACCAAATGGCATGGTGAGATATTCATATAACCCGTCTGGTGTGACAAAGGCGGTCTTTTCTATAGAGTTCTCGCCAATGGGAATTTGGTGGAATCCAGCCGCCATATCAAGGCTAGTATAGAAGTGACCATTTGCCAACTGGTCGATCTGGTCGGAGATTAACGGTAGCGGATAGTGGTCACGTAGAGTATTGGAGTTCAGTTCTCGAAAGTCCACACAAAGCCGATCGTCACCATTCTTCTTCTTCACTAAGATAATGGGACTTGAGTAGGGGGATTTGCTCTCTCGAATAATGTTGTGTTGCAAAAGTTCTTGAATTATGGCACGAACCTTCTCTCGTTCCACTGGACTGAGGCGATAGGGTCTTCTTTCGACAAATTTATCAGGATTTTTTAATCTGATTTCCAGCTCACCGGTATTGACCCTGGTCTTAGGATATCCCCGAATGAATAGATGTTCATATTTATTTAGCAGTTGATGCAGTTGCATGACTTCATCTTCACTAGTCAGGTCACAGTCCAGGTTATCAAAAAGAGGAGAATTCGTACTCACATGATTTACAGATGTCTTGTGGATCAGCCTCGTCCCATTGGATGTTATTATTACACTAAGATTAGTGTCATGGATCAGGTTCATGCCAACTAAAACATCGGTTGACATTTCATAGTCAGGCAATACGAAAAACTCCAGCTCAACACTAATAGTGTCTACAACGCATATAGTTGTAAGTGTGGTTAATGATAGTGTGGGGAATCGACCAATCCCTTTCAAGTAATTGACCACTGGTTTCCTTTGTCCAGGTAAAACTGTAGCAACGGATTCTTTAATGATTGAGCACTCCGCCCCGCTGTCGAAGACGGCTTGCAAAATCTTTTCGCCTATTTTGATGGTGAAAGGAGCCAGTTTATTGCCTGCAACGCAGTTTACGTTTGAAGTCAACGAACGTTGGCGTTTGAAACAGGTTTCGTAAGTATGGCCTGGCTTCTTGCAATAGGCACAAGTAGGAGCGGCTGTAACTTTTGCATCCTTATTGCTAGCTTCAGGTTTGGGCTCCGCAGGTTTGAATCTGCAGTCGTTAGTGGAGTGGTTTGTCTTCTTACATATACGGCAGCTTGATGTTGACGGTGTGTTGTCCGAAAAACGTGGACGTTTATTGTATGTTGTAGAACTTGAGCTTTGGTGACTACGCTTCTTCCGTATGGATGTTGCAACAGAAATGAGCTCAGGAACAGTGGTTGCCCTGGCGTTCAATAGTTCGATACGTAAGCGTTCGTCATTCACGCATCCAATCACTGCCTCCACAGCGTGTTCATCTCCCAAATTGTCTTTGGTAACTCTTTTCCACAAAATCCAAGCACGTGACAAGAATTCCGCTATATCTTTTGTTGAGTCGTAAACATGTTCTCTAAACATGATTATGTCCCGGGAGTATCTGTTTTCGGGTTCAAAAGTGGTGATAAGATTGGTCCGCAACTCTTCCCATGTTTTAGTGGTCACCATCCAATCATCAATCCACATTTTTGCGCGCCCCTTCAACAGGCTGCAGACTTTCATACGTACATCAAAATTATCTAGCTTGTATTCTTTCATTGCTTGATCTATATGCTGGCACCATTCCCTAACACCGACGTGGGTGTCTGGATCAAACAATGGTAAATAGACGTCCTTAATCCTTATTTTTGCTTCAGTAGGTGCAGCACACAAGCGTTCAGACATTTTCTGCATTGTTTCCATCATTTGCATCAGGAATTGTGGTGGTATCCCTCCCATATGCGTTTCATGGCAAGGGTACGCTTGCGGTCTTGATTGACGCACAGCTTCTAATGGTACGTTGGTGACTAACCTGGGTTCCTGATGCTGGGCGTTGGTTGGTTCCAGTTCATCAGGTGGTAAACGAGATGATGAGGAAGTGGCTTGGGCAGGAGTTTCTTGCAATCCCACTTCTGATAACGGGTGATGCACCACAGAATTGTTTTTAAAAAGTATGACGTCAGCATTGCTGACGTCATAGTTATTTTCTTCATGATCACTCATTTTGGTTTTAGAACAAAAACTTCACTTGTAAATAAAAAGCTTCGTTTATTCAACGGGCAGCGTAACGACTTCTCAAAGAGGTCCGTACTGTACGGCTGCTCGAGCGCGAATGACCGAGCACCGACAGTGCGGCCGTATTTATGGGATCGTCGTACGTGCACGTGTTTACAAGTTTTTAGGTTAAGTATTGAAAATCATAATAATAGAAATGATGACATGCTGTTTTACGTTAATTTTACCTTGTAACAAACTTTAAGTAATCAATTGATGAACTAATGAACTAATTTTAGAGTAATCAAATTATTAAACATAGTTATTTTGAGTTTTACAATAGTGGAACTGTTGTTGTTGCGCCGATATATATATTTTACAAATATCTATTTATTTATTAATAGTAATATGGAAAATTTTCGTAAGCGCACTGAATAGCCACAAACAATAAAAAAACTTGTTTGTAATTTTGAAATAAAAGGAGACTGACTGTAAAACTTTGTTCAGAGATAATTTTATTGTTAACTACCTTTTTAGCCCACGGCTTTGTTCGCGTTAAATTCGTGGGAACACAGTTCCCCTTTCCTGATTTTCAGGTACCTGCTACCTGTAATTTTTAGCCCTTGCGCCTCATTTATTGTACTAGCAATGCTAAGTTTTCCATATTCTTTCTTCTTTCTCCCTCAATTCTCACTTTTAAAAAAATGCTTATGTCTGTCTCCATGATCTCAACTATCTCTGTACCAAAATTCATCAAAATCAGTTAAGCCATTTAGACGTGAAGACGTAACAAACAAACAAACTCACTGTCTCAACTACCACTGTACCAAAATTCATCAAAATCAGTTTAGCCATTTAGGCGTGAAGACGTAACAAACAAACAAACTCACTTTCGCTTTAACAATATTAGTAAGGACTATCTACTAGTAGCACATACAGATGCAATACCATCGTCATGATGTGCCATATACTGGCTGCCAACGAGATAACGGTTCGTCATAACACATTGTCGGGAAACGGCTGCGACAGGCGCTTGCCACAATGGAGGCAGATATTTTCAGTTACAGAATATTGTGTAACATTGAGCCACGCCCTTTTCCTGCGAGGATAGGCAAAGAGTGAAGATATTCTTCTTCTACCTATTATTTGTTTTAATGTTGATAAGTTCTTCCCTATTCTTATCAAAGTAGACGGACACAAAAATATAATCTAACTAGCTTTTACCCGTGGCTTCCCTCGCGTTATATTCGGGGTAACACAGTTCCCCTTTCCTGATTCGCAACAACCTCCTCCCTGTAGTTTTTGCCCTTGCGCCTTATTTATCAAAGCTAAGTTTTCCATTTTCTCCCTTTAAAAAAAACTAGCCTATGTCCGTTTCCAGGGTCCCAACTATATCTGTACCAAAACCCACGCAGTCTAAAGATATGTCCGTTTGTACGGAACCCTCTGACTCGCTCCTGACCGACTTTTATAGTAACAAGTTGGAAAATTATTAATGCCAGTCTGTATCTCCATTTTTACTTATCCTGCTAAATAAATAGAAAATACAGAACGAGGCAGCGTATGTAAAACCGTTTATTTTCCGCAAGTTGCAAGTCAACTAAATAAAAATAACTGGGTCGGCCGATACCTATTTACATAGGCGATTTAATTTCGTGCATAACTGAGTTCACACAAAACGCGGTATCGTTATAGAATTATATATTGTTTTTATTAGAATTTGATCACACCATTGACTTGATGATTGAGCCTTTGAATCTGGGTGGGGACAGGTGATAGTTTATATTTTGGGTTATTTATGATGTATAAATGCAAAAGCATTAAAATTTGAACTTAAAGGTAAGTAAATTCATCGAAATTAATAAAATTTAGTTGTAACTTTTTGGATCTTTTTTTAAAATATAAATAAAGATCAATATAATTTATTATAAATACGATTCGCCATACAGTATGAGTTATTCTCATTTGGTTGATACAATTTATCAGAATTTTTTAGATAGTGTTGTGTAATTAGTTTAATTTGAGTTTAACGTTTCGGGTAGTCCTGTGACAATGTCTTGGGTTTGGAAACACTATACAGAGCTTCCTCCACTAACGATTTCAAGTGTGATTAATCACAGTTCCCTTGCCAATCAGTAATCACATCTTAAAAAACTAAGTGTGGTGATTAACGAATCAATAGTTTGGTGTCAGTTTAATATTATTGAAAGTGAGGATACCACCCACTGATTTTCAAGCAATCCTCAACTACCTCTACAAAGCAACATGAAACACCAAGTAAGTATAATATAATAGTAAGGTAATTCCAACTTTTCTCTCAAAACTAGTTACTTTAAATTGCAAAATGTTTACATTTCAGTCTAGACTACGTGCTCTCAATTTTCGTTTAATATAGGAGCACCACACTTCCATCTTTGTTAAATAATTTACATGAAGCTCAACATACATATCATACGTGCCTACTTAGTAATCAAATATGATTATTGACAATAGAAAAATTATGAATATTAAGTAAATTGATTTTTACAAATTATACTCGACAATAATTGATTTTTTCTAAAGAAATATAGTAGTCTATTTGTAGTTTTTAAATAAATTTTGTTAGAGCTAAGAGAAACATAAATAATTTGTTCCAAAATGAAAAACCAAATAACTTCGAGAGAGTGCCAGACTTGTACTGACTAAAACCCACCCATGTTCCTTCTTTTGCCCTTTATGTTCCGAGGCCGCGGTATCACTTTATTTGTTCTTGCCTTGTAATAAATGAACCGAAACCTGATCAGACCGTCAGAAAATAGATATTCATCATTTTAAGTTGATATGAGATTTGACCACAAATAGAATTTAATATGCTCATAAAATCCGCCGATTAGGTTCTGAACGAATAACTATTTACTTTGCGGTTGACCAACCAAATTGGATTTAATTTCGCCACAGTAACCGTAAAACCTAATCGATACAATTATAATAATTATACTATAACGAATTGACGGTGCTAATTGAATTAAAACACATACTTACAATTACTATACATAATAATATATGCCACTGCATTTGACAATTATTACGTCATTCAGACGTTCGCGTCCCAACTCAGTTCAAATCAAACCATAGATAAAAAAAACATTATATCCATAAACAAAAACCAGCCAGATACTTTATCTCCCTACCTAATTAGGAAAACAAAAAGGCGGAGTTAGTTCCGAATTTGGCCACACCAGAAATGTTATTTGTACTTCTCAAATTTCGTAAACAAAAATAGCATACACTGTGGATGCCTCGTGATCGCTCCGAGCGACCGCGTCGGGTGTCATCTAGTGTGGCACGCTTTTATCAAAAGTTTCGCGTTACACCCCCGAAGGCCACGGTCGTATACCAAGTATTACGTTTTACACTTTAATACTGAGGAAGTAAAGAGACTACGGTGTGAGTGGTTAAATGTTAGGCGGGAAGCGATTTATCCATATTATTTGGGTTGTGGCATATCAGTAAATTTATTTTAAGTAAACAAGTATAATGCGAGCGTCATATGACTGAACCAAATAAGTCAAATGACTTTTGATTTTATTAAATTTGCCTGAAAATCAACACTTTTTGAACGGCAGCAACGAAGCAGAAGACAGTCTTCCAAAACGCCTACCCTTTACCTTTTCTAGTGTTCAAAATCAAAATATTTTTATTCCACATAGGCCTACATGGGCACTTATAAAACGTCGAGAAAAGGTGCACGGTTCAGGTTGGTCGTTTCCTATGGAGAAGAACCGGCAAGAAACTCCATGGTTACTCTTTTAAAATCATTTGTTTTTACAATGTTGTTGTTACAGCGTTAGTACTTAAGTATGAGAGGATAGAGTAGGCCCGATAATAAGTCATTGCTTACTTTACAAAACGTAAAATAAAATCATACGTTATCAAAAGTTAACTGGAGTCTAAGAATCTACAACGCTATGTTTTAGATGAAATGTGATGATGATGATAAAAATTATGCCGAGCTGACTAAATGCGGGAGAAATTTATTGTCACACTACATGAAGCTCCGTCTAAGTCTGACGCATGTCCTAAAAACAAACAGGGTGTAAACGAACCACAAAGACCATGCATTTCTGTACATCAATAATCAAAAAATAACTTTACTCAAAAGAGAGAAGCGACATAATGGCCTGATTGAAATAACATGTATTTCGGTTCATCAATGGACATACGTTCATTTCAGACGATAAGATGGCGATGTGTTAGCGTAAAACAAACGTACTATGGGATTTATCAACTAGAGGATAAAGCTATTTATTTTAAAATATTACCTCTACGCGTTATTGAGATAAAGGGTCGTGACAGACAGATAGACAGACGGACAAAAACGTGACCCAATAGGTTTTTTCCTTTTTTCGTATTCATTCGGGTTTTTTTCTTTTGAGGTACGGAATCCTAAAAATGAGGCATACCAAAGTAAACATCCACCAACATGAAAACAGCCTGAAACAAACTAAAACAAACATTATCTGTTTACTGCTCGTTGCTAACAAAAACAAAACACAACACATCGCTAACACTACAACCTCATAATTTAACCATGACAAATATAAGTGAAGCTCCTAAAATGCATGCTTAGCAACAAAGTTCGAAACTAATCCAGAGTTGCGCACTTATTTGGGCATTAGCCGTATTTAGGTCACGACATTAGGCACATTAAACATTCACTTAATAGCCACCTTTTTGTCTGACTTGATTACATCGTGTTTGTTGGGACTTACATTGTTGTTTACTTTTTCTTTTTCTTTGTGATCATGTTGTGATGGGTCCGAGTTAAAGGAGTGTTAAGTGATGTTGAGGTCATTACGTTGGATACTAGATGGTACAAATGAATGTATTGCATGCGGTCAACTCTCTGTCATGGAACACGAGCAAAGAAATTATCGACCAATTTTTTTTAAAACGTTGCCCCCTCTAGAATTTCTTCTGTATCGTGGGTGCGTTTACAAACATTTAAACTCACATACACAAACAGCCAAAAACGGAACTATCTGTAGGCCATACAGATATTTGCTCCGTGAGGGGATCGAACCGGCGACAAGCAGCGCAGCAGTCGATTGCTCAACCACTGCGCCAAACGTCAAATTCACACACGTCAAATTCGTCAAAGTCACTTACTGGCCCTGTCAGAATACCAGCGCTGTGTTATTTTAAATCTAAAATATCGCAGCTTATGCTGAGACAGGGACCTTTTTGGCCTCGCACAGACAATAACCTTGTCTGTACTATTTTTTTTTTCCTATTTTGTTTTTATTGTTTTATTTGTTTTGTGCGAGTCCCAAATAAAAGTTTTTCTTTCTTTTTTCTTTTCTTTCTTTAAATTACAATACATATGATATTAATTACATAGTATGACAAATTGTTTATTTTGCAAGTAGGTTTTTAGGAAGCACCACACAGATTGAGTGGACCTGTCCAGTCAGTGCAAGCATTTGTCAGTTATCGTGTAGCTCAACTCATAACCCAAGGAGCTCAACGACACGACGAACAATACCAAAAAAGGGACATTTGTGTAGGTCGCGCATAGTACTCAAACTGCCAGATAATCGTCATAAATATACAAATTAAATAAAAGTTTTGATCCACAGGTTTACATTTACTGATATTACGAATCCGTTTTGCTTGCATGGCATCACTTTTATTTATTTACAAGCTTCCGCCCGCGACTTCGTCTGCGTGGCATAGTTTCTTTGGGCTAACGCTAACTTTAACTCGCGTGAAGATCGAAAAAAATATATATTTCTTTCCCTTTTTATTCCCTCTTTCTCCCCCTTTCTCACTTGTTTTAGCCTATGTCCGTCTCTAGGGTCCCAACTATCTCTGTGCCAAAATTCATCAAAATCGGTTTGGCCATTTAGGTGCGAAGGTGTAACAAACTCAGTTTTTTTTATTGATTTGTTTTATTGATAGAACTTGAAGTAAATAAATAGTTAAAATAAAACACATGAAACACAAAAATATGCATAGAAATATGAATCGTATATTTATTTGAAAAATAACAGAACAAAAACTTATCTCTAAAATAAAAAAATAAATCTGGTTACTACAGTGAACACTAATAGGTTCAGTGAAGTGAACGTGATGCCAGCATTACATTCACGAACGAATGAATATCCATTCATTCGTTCATTAAATCAGTTTCATATCAACTGGTTTTGCTTTATCAGTAGTGAAAAGCGTTGGATTCAAGGCGAAAAGGCGGTATGTGGTTTGTTTTAACTGTGGCTAAAGTGGTTGTAATAGAGTGGATTTTATGTTATGCGCAGTGTGCAGCCATTTTGGCAACTGAAATCAAATTGTAAATACAAAATTATATTAAAAAAAAAACAAACTGATGGTTGAATACTTCGTGCTTTCCTAAGTTACTTTTTTACATTAAGTTTCTATTTTAACCACTGCAATACATTAATAAAAATAAAATGTATTGTGACAAATTTTTAGTTTACAATAGTTTTGTTCGGAATCTACTTTTACACAAATCACGCCTGTAGTAGAAGACTCCGTTCCTTTCTATTTTGTGTAGGGTGATAATTAACACAATCATTCAAAAACGTTGAAGTTAACTTTAAAAAACCTAGTCTAAAAAAATCTAATTCATCATTTTCCTGCCCTTGTCCCATTCTATTTGGGGTCGGCGCAACACGTTTTCTTCTTCCATTCTCCCCTATCAGACGTCACGGCATCATTTACTCCTTTCTCCTTCATATCATTCCTTACACAATCCATCCATCTTTTCTTCGGCCTTCCTCTCGCTCTCCGTCCATCAACATTCAGATCCATTACTCTTTTAGTCACGTAAAAAAATCTAATTCAAATTCATTTAAAACAAAATAGGTCACAAATATTGTTTTAATAATACATTTTCAAATATCTCTCATTTTCAGAACAAAAGCTTACAAATCAATGAACAACTAAAATCTATTCACGTTCCTTCAAAATCTTGAACTGACATTTCCAATACTCCTAAAACTTGCGATATCTATGAAACAGAGGAAATTAAATCAGTAAGACTTGGGCGTCACGAGCTACGAATTTTCATTTTGCGCGATAAAAAAACTATGAAAAAACTCTTAGTATCAAGATACAGACTTTTACGTTTTAATTAATAGTTTTGCTACAGTTTTCATGCTTTCGAGATTCAGAACTCAAACTGTTTCATTTGAGAAATTGTAAAAAGGAAAAGTGAGAGGATTGAGTTTACTAAATAAACACAGTATTTACTTTGTTTTGACAACATTTGCTACAAAGTTCATGTTACTGTTATAAATTGAGATGTTGTTTTAGTAAATAAGTAAGATTTCAAAGCTTGACTTAGAACCTATGTGTTGACTTTATCTCAGGAATAATTTGCGTTTGATAACCTTTTTCATGGTAATTTTAGTTTATTTCTGATTTGTCTGGTATATTTAACATTCGTACGCCGCTGTTGTTGATGACGGCAAAATATATCGGACGTTACCTATTTAAATAAAGTTACTATAATAAATCCTTCTCAACAGCGAAAGTGAGTTGGTTTGTTTTATACGTCTTCACGCCTTAATGGCTAAAACGATTTTAATGAATTTTGGTTTTGATTTTGGAAGAATAGGGAAAATTTAGCTTTGCTATTACATTAAATCAACCGTAAGGGCAAAAATACTGGTAGCAGGTAGCTGCAAATCAGGAAAGGGGACCCTTGTTACCCAAAATTTAACGAAAAGCTAATAACTTTAAAAGGTTAGGTTTAGCTACTTATTACAATACAGCATATTTTCCTACTAACATGCCCAAAAAATCCAGCTACTGAAAGGAAAACAGAGTAACCACCCCTTTCCCCCGGAAAATCCGTTCAAAATCCAGGTTCAAACCGCAAAACAAAATTGAAAGCCCGACGACCCCAACTAATCATTCCTTCGCTTTCCCTGCAAACATTATTTACTTCCAACTAATAAACTCTATGAATATCCCAACATAATACTCGTATTTCATCAAAAGGACTCGATGCTTTCACAATAGTGATGCATCCGATTCGATAGTCTGATATTATACCAGTTGCTCGGCAGATTGCTAAACTAGGCCTATTTGACGCAGCCGTGAGATAAACAATAATTATCTCCTTTTTTGTTGTGTATAGATTTAGGTTTTCTTTTTCAAATTTAATTTATGTTTTTATTTTCTTTTCTTTTTTGTTTAATGTTCTGTGTACTAGTGGCATGGTGTCGAAGAAACTTATTTTCTTTCATTCTTGCTTGCTCTGTTTCTTTCTTCCTTTTATATTTTGAATCGCTCCGAATGAATATTATTCAGGTAGAGGTAACCCAAAACTCGGATGAAGGCGTACCAAGAGGTATCGTTTTACATTGAACTGAAAGCTTTGTGTAAATCTATACAGACGGTCCATGTAAAATACTGATAGACAGCTGCATCCGGGTAGACTGGAAGCCGACCCCAAACTTACTTTGATATTTGCTGTGCATATGATGATGACAAAATAATATTACAAATAATATGAAATTACACTGCATTCAGACAAAATTAATAATTCAAAACAAGGACAAATAAGAAGTATATAACAGGATTTCTGAAATGTTTGTTTCCTTAGAAGAAATAATAAATACATAGATAACGATACGATAAGTTTCCATTCGATTCGAATCTGCTTGAAGATCGAAACGCTCATAGCAATCCCAAACTATCGATACAAATGGAAACATGTGTACATCCTTATCTCATATGAAAGGATCCCAAGATATCTTCACCAAGACTGCATCCCTCCATCTCATTACTATGGTAATGTATACCGTAGTCTGCATGAATTCTGTTGGTGGCGCGAATAGTGTTGTACTAAATAATATGGAACCTAACGATTCTATAATCTCTTGCATCATTTTGATGAGAGTGCCAGTTTAGCTAGATTAAGTTCTATTTTCAAAGGGTTAGTGTTGTGCTACTGTTCCTTTTAAACTTCAGATTTCAGAGACTTATCTCACTTGTGGCGGATTCTGCTTGATTGACTGAACGATTGGCTGTTGCCACTGATTCGATTCGGAATGATATGAAGGAGAAAGGAGTAAATGATGCCATGACGTCTGATAGGGGAGAATGGAAGAAGAAGACGTGTTGCGCCGACCCTAAATAGAATGAGACAAGGACAGGAAATAAAAAGAACACGGGTAAACTTAAAGTACCGATACCAATAATAATACCGTTACCTAACTGACGTTAACTGACTGACTACCGAATAAATGCAACTTTTCAAAAATAAAATAAAAATTCAAACCATTATGTCTATGCCCCAAGCGGAAAAAGTATTTGCCTAGTTCGGTCCACACAGCGGCTCAACATCGCGTCGAACTATTTGCAATTCCTTAAGCAACGGTATGGACTTTAGATTGCCATAGCGGTGAGCGGATTAGCCAATCAACGTGGAAACTCGCTAACTGCCCAGAGTGCGCCGGATATATATAGTGGCTAAATAGTCTACGTCGCTTGGGGAGGCTCTCGGCGACCAATATTCTAGGTCAACTTAAATCTATCTATCTATCTATATATATAAAAATGGATTGCTGTTCGTTAGTCTCGCTAAAACTCGAGAACGGCTGAACCGATTTGGCTAATTTTAGTCTTGAAATACTCCTGGAAGTCCAGGGAAGGTTTAAAAGGTGAGAAAACCCTCAAAACCGTCCTTCTTTATTTCCCATACAAACGTTTTCTAAATAAAATGGAGTCAAAGAAAGTACTAGGCTTGCATGAATTCACGGTGAAATTTCCCATACAAACGTTTTCTAAATAAAATGGAGTCAAAACCCTAACTAATACAAGCGAAAGTACTAGGCTTGCATGAATTCACGGTGAAATTACCCATAAAAACGTTTTCTAAATAAAATGGAGTCAAAACCCTTACTAATACAAGCGAAAGTACTAGGCTTGCATGAATTCACGGTGAAATTAATACCAGCAGTTTGATCTGTGGATTCAAGTTCTTGATAGAATCAACTGCGTTGAGATAAAACTACTAGGATCGCGTGAAATTATAGCAACCTTTGCCAAGGTTTGGAAATGGATGGGTTACCACACGGGGACAGGTTAAGCAACTCTTGCCAAGGTTTGGAAATGGATGGGTTACCACACGTGACACGGGGACAGGTAAAGCAACCCTTGCTGAGGTTTGGAAATGGATGGGCTAACACAGGGTGCCAGGTTAAGCAACCCTTGCCAAGTTTTGGAAATGGATGGGTTACCACAGGGGACAAGGTTAAGCAACCTTTGCCAAGGTTTGGAAATGGATGGGTTACCAGACGGGCCAGGTTAAGCAACCCTCACCAAGGTTTGGAAATGGATGGGTTACCACAGGGGGCCAGGTTAAGCAACCCTTGCCGAGGTTTGGAAATGGATGGGCTACCACAGGGGGTATAGGTAAAGCAAGCCTTGCCAAGGTTTGGGAATGCATGTGTTAGCACACGGGCCAGGTTAAGTAACCCTTGCCAAGGTTTGGGCAGGACAGGACAGGGGACAGGGGGGCAGTAATAGAGTTTTATTCAAAGTGCCTTCGATCCACGAATTCGTAAACGATGATGAACACGAAAACGATGTCCTTTTGGTAAATCCACAATGAAACAGAAAAATGATGTTTTCAATGACATATTTAGTTCCTATCACAATCTGTTCTTTTCTGCATATTACTCTTACAAAATAATGTCGATTTTTCACATCTGCCAGGCGACCCGTGACGGCTCACATTTTTATGATTATTTTTTTATATTTATCGTTAATCACTACAGCATTTTAGTATTTTTTTTTGTCTATACGCCAAAGAAGTATAACTTCTAACGCGTGTACAAGTACACACACTTCTTTTTTTTAAACTCCTAGGATGTGCCTGGCTTACCACCGCACAATTTACGCCTAAAGGTTGGCTCCGTAGTAAGCTTCGAAACATAAACCAACCAAAACGGCGCAAACCAGTACGCATATGGTGGTTACAAAATTGATGAACAATGTAATTTACGCGACGTATAGTGAAAGGAAAATTCAAAGGTGAGGAAGTCCTCATTCTGAAGATCCCGATGATCCCAACCGATTTGCCGTTCGAATTTAAAAGACTTCAATATCCGATCCGTCTTACATTTGCCATGACCATCAACAAATCACAAAGCCAACCCTTAAAAGTTTATGGTTTGAATCTAGAACATCCATGTTTTTCCCATGGTCAATTATATGTGGCATGTTCACGGGTCGGAAGACTATCTGCGTTGTTTTGTAGAAAACAAAAAATGTCGTGTATCACAAGGTACTTAAGTGGAGACCAACCTATGTACTGAAATGCAGAAACAATAATAAATGATTAATATACTTAATTTCTTTTTCAAAGAAAAAAAATTTTAATAAATTCGAAAATCGGCTTATTATTTATTGCCTTTATGGCGGAACAGAGTTCGCCGGGTCAGCTAGTAATAAGATATTTTCTTAGCACCATCATAAGTCCTTATATGGGTCTTCTATACTGTTATTACTAATATTATAAAAGCAAAAGTGAGTTTGTTTGTTCGTTACGTCGTCACGCTTAAATGGCTCAATCTATTTTGATGAATTTTGGTACAAATATAGTTGGGACCCAGGAGACGGACTTAGGCTATTTTTTTAAATTGACAAATGAGTGAGAAACAGGGAAGAAAAGGGAAAGCTTAGCTCTACTGTTACAATATAGGCGCAAGGGCAAAATCTACAGGTAGCAGGTACCTGTAAATCTCGAAAGGGTTACTGTGTTACCCCGAATATAACGCAAAGCCGCGGGCAAAAGCTAGTTTTATCATACATTTGTATTGTTTCAGATTTGTATGCCAGTTTCACTACTCAACTCATCATCTGCCTATTAATTTTCAGCTAGAAAACAATAGCTTTTCATTAATGATAGTCGCTTCTTAATTTACCCCCCCCCCCCACCCCACCTCTGTCCAAGCAGACGGGCAGTCGATGTCCTAACTTGTCAAGGAGTCTAACAAATCCATCACAGGTCTCACACATCGGTCCCAGACGACACTCGGCCCCTATATGCACACGGCGTGAAGCTGGCGCGTGATACGTACCAATTTAAATTCGGAAAAACAATTGAAGATCGAAATCGAATCTTGACAGCTGACGGTTGTACGTCATGGCATAGACGAGAGATGAATTATGTTGAGGCATTTCTTGAATCTACTAAGAATGATACGTTAGGTATGGCGAAGTCAGTGACTTTAGGTGACTTCGAAGTACATAACTTTGTTTCGTTTTTTTTTTGTTTAAACTGAGCATTATATGTATATTGTTGTTCTTAAATATTTGTTCTTTGTCCAGGCCGTTTTAATTTGGAATGCGCTCCCTCTGAATATCGGGACGGCCACCAGTCGGTTTACATTTAAACGTAAAGCTCGCGAACAGTTACTTAAGAAATTGGCAGACTCGTCTCAACATTAATTTGTTGTCAGTCATATTTTCTAGTGTTACCTCTCTTTACTTTTGTAAATTGTAAATGTTCTTTTTCCTGAAATTTTCTATCTTTTTGTCTCTGCATCAACGTAAAGTTGACCGGTAAAAAATGCCCAAGGCATTAAGACCGCCTTTGTTTAATGTTTTTTTACATGTGCAGGAAGTTTTAATTCTACTAATATTATAAATGCGATGTTTTGTGAGGATGTATGGATGTATAGATGTTTGTCACTCTTTCACGTCAAAACCGCTGAACGGATCTTAATGAAATTGAAAAAGATGTACATTATTGTCTGGAATAACAAATTGGATATTTTTGATTTCGATATCACGCGGGCGAAGCCGCGGGCGACAACTAGTTAATAAATAAATATATTGGCTTTAAGTTACATGTAAACTATTTAGAATGCTCATAATTTATTTTAGTTATTTGCTTGTATCAAACTTCCCAAACCCTTAAATTTTCTTAAACTACTAACTGTATCAAATTCGAATTACTTCATCTAAAAAGGAACCAGTCCGCGTTGAACGTTATCTGAGTTCTCAACGTCAATCAGAGCGAGCCACGCCGCAATTGTATTGAAATTCCTTTTTAATAAAATTCAAATTAACTGATCCAGGATCTAGACAAGCTAGCCATCTAAATTAGGAAAAAATACGGTTGCCTTGGAAAGGGGATTTTGTATTCTTGCCAGCGTTTTGGAATACCAGACGTTTCCTCGTAAATTCGATAAGACAGATTGACTTAAGTACTTTACTTGGTTTTCCTTACGTAGTAACTTATTTAATCTGTGGTATGACTGAGAATCTGATACATCGTTTTAATTTGTATTTTATATAAAACCATCTTTATGATTCTTTCTTTATACTTTATAGAAACTTGTTAACACCAAACAGATTAAAAAGACTTAAATAGGCATTGTGACTATTCTCATACAAAAATTTAAATGCCGAACATTTTCGATTTTGATTCACAAATGCTACCTGAAAACCGGACGTATAACACTTGACTGAACAATTTGTTACTAAATAGTAACAAGTATTGGATTACGCTTTTATTCGTCTTTTTTTCCATCATTAGTGAATATTTGAATGTGTTTGGTGAACACTGTAGGCCTTGTAAATACCTAGATGCATGTGTTATTTTAATTTAACATTGTTAGTTTATTGCCAGTCATTACACTAAAACACTAGGAAGTGGCGAAGGGCAGGGCGTTTTTGTGGGACAATGTCTCTTGTAATGTGACGTTCAAAAAGTGCTGATTTTGATTTTGATTAAAACTTATGTTTTTTTTTTGTTTTTGCGGATGGGGAAATCATCAAATAAGTTCCCCGCCCTGGGCGGAAAATAGCTGACAACTTAAAGTCAATCAACATAATAGATCGTACATGACTCCTGGATTGCAAGCCTTTTGAAAGACACACCGCGGCTCAGAAACATAAAGGTGGTTTTAAGTCAGTAAAAGTCTGGCACTATCCCCTGCTCTGCCTTAATCGGGGGAAGTTATTAGATAGTTGACGGGCCTGTTGGTCTAGTGGTTAGTGGCCCTGACTGCTGAGCCGGAGGTCGTGGGTTCGATTCCCACCCAGGACAAACTTTGTGTGATGAGCATGATTGTTTGTTCTGTGTCTGGGTGTGATTTTTCTATAATATGTATGTATTTATAAATTATATAAGTATGTATATCAGTTGTCTGGTTACCATAACACAAGCTCTGCTTAGCTTGGGATCAGATAGCCGTGTGTGAGTTGTCCCAAGATATTTATTTTATTTATAGTTTGCCATCCGCATAACAAAAAAAAAATCAGTTTTGTGAATTTAAGTACATGCCATACTGGCATAACATTTTTGGTGGCTTTAATTAACAGGTCAATAATCCATCGTAAATTTTAAAATACTACATATTGCTAGTAAGAGTAAAAAACTGTTTAACACACAATATCAAGCTTGATCAGCTTGTCGACCTTATTGCGAGCAATTTCGATGTAGAGTTATCCCATTCTGCTAAACCAATTATTAAAGCAAATCATTTATTTATTACGTAATTAATTGTATTTACAGCCAGTTATTTTTACACTTTTACAAAGCAATGGAAGTTTCGAACGTGTTGAAATGAATCAGAATTGTTTTCCCCCTTCCCATATAAATTTTATGACTTTCGTAGAACTATTGACCACTTGAAGCCTCGTTTGAGTTCATGATGTAAGCATAGTTACTGTACTACTCCAGTGAAAAATTAAGTCATTATTACTAATTATAGGATCATCATGCAGTTCGCGTATCGTACTGTTTTAGGAGTTTGAAAACAATTGGTAAACCCGTCCATTAAAACCGTCTGTTGCTAACATATTTCACTTCACATTTTTTTTATTTACTCATTGCTTCACTTGATCAAATATCTCATCTTATTCCTTCTACGAATTATTTCCTTAATTTCAATTCACTCCTTCTTCTTATCTTAGTTAATACATTCACATTTATTTATAAAATAAATGTGTGTGAGGATGTATTTATGTAATGGATGTTTGTTACTCTTACACGTCAAAACGGCTGAACGGATTTTGATGAATTTTGGCACAGAGGTAGATTATAGCCTGGAAAAACACATACTTTTTTTTCGATATCATGCAGACGAAGCCGCGAGCGCCTGCTAGTTTTAAATAATGTCGACGTAGTGATAATTGTATCTAGATTACTGTCGTGCAAACGGGCCTTAATCTTTTTCGTACAAACGTTTTGTTGGACTATTGCCAATGTTCGTTTGGTAGTCGAGCGATCATTAGTACAAAAATGCACGTACAATATTTGTTTTTATACCTCAACTTTCTTACTAAGAAACTAGTCACAATTAAAATAAACTAGTCCTTAATCAAAGAATCAATAGCTCTCCCCAAGTTGCACTTTCCCACATTCAAAGTTTCCATTAAGTTTCTTTAGGAACTCGTCTGAAAAACGCCAAGGTGTATTTAACTATTCACGGGCTCTGCTCTGTTGCTGTGTGGTCTGTGCTCTCAGTTGGTGTGATGGTACCCCACCTCACCAACTGTTACCAGTTTTTTCAGAAGTTTGTCCAGACTATAGATGCGAGTCAGTGACGATACGGCTCGTTCGTGTTCCAAGCGCTTCTCATTGAGATGTCAGCAAGGGTCTTGCCAGGGCCACCGCTTACCAGAGTTGCGGGTTGTTTGAAAGAGATATCGAGGTTCTCTGAACATAAATAACAAAAAAGGTACGTAGTAGGTGGGTTTAAGTCACTCAGTTTCACATTTCAGCCATCTACGCCCACAGCGGGGGAAGTTATTTAATGATTTCCCATTTCCCGCGGGCGAAAGCTAGTACATAAAATGCAACATACTAAATAAAAAAAAAATTAACACTATTATGCTTTGCTGAGGATGCTTTTCCATTTTGGGAGTCGTTCTAAATACGAACCGATTCAAAACCAGTTGTTCTGTCAATTGTTTATTCCTTCAAGTCACTGACTCACTAGCACTTGACCAGTCCAAACACAGCTCACAGAAGTAAATTTCAATTCGCACCACAAGCAGGTAGGTAAAACAAAATATTTCAATGGCAGCAATAAAAATAAGTACAAGCCCCCACTAAATGTACCTTTTAGAATTAAATCGCTCGCTGTTCCTTTATTTTATTTAGGTTTAGGTACTCGAAATGCGTTACGTTTGCAGAATAATAACGACCTATAAAACCAATCCTGTTTGAACGTTGAACGTTTTACTTAGTATGTCTCTAGGCTTCCAGATACTTTCAATTACGGTATAAGCTGATAGTAGAACAGTTGAACGAAGTTAAGACGAAATGAAATAAAGATGGAGTGGCCGCGTTCAAACAAACAGTGTAACTTGTATTACTCCATTTTGACCAGAGACTACAGTAGCTGTTCTTGATATTGTATTCAAAGTTACTTTCTATTTTTTATATTCTATTACTTTACTGTTTTGAATTTATGCAACACAGTCACCATGGTCACTCTGTGTTTTTTTAAGGAATCTGGCGACCTCGAACCAGTCTTTGACAAACTCTCAAAAAAATAAGAGATTGACTGTTTATTTGAACGCGGTCAAAGTAGCTCACCGGTATCGCGAACAGGGTCCAAGCTACCGGTAGTCAGGGCTCCAGAGAAAGGTACCTGCCAACAATACGAGCCGCGTCCAAGAGGACCGCTTTCTGGATCAAGTGCTGTATTCAGCTGCATAACGAAAGCCTCCTTACGTATTGGTCGAGGCCCGTAGCAATTAAGCCATTGGCAGATACGACTATCGGCAAAATAATCACACATGTCGACCGACAACCTTGCGAACCAAGTCAATATACTTGATTAGTGGATTTTTCCATCTTTATTTGATTTCGTCAGCCCATCTCCACGCTGGACGACCAACACTTCTCTTTCCAGTCCTTGAACGCCTCTGGACATAGTTTTACTCTACCTGCCATCATCACGCCTTGCTTTGTGTCATATTATGAAACTCTCACGCTTTTGTACGATTCGGCGCCTTACATATCCGTGAAGAACCGCGGGGCAGGCGCGGTCTGCGCGGTACCGAACTCGGGCTGCGCGAGCGCCGCTGCGCGACACTCTAAGCTATAGATATACACGGGCCGCTCCTTGTATTTCTTTGTACGGTCTTCCGATTTTGTAACACTGTTAACTGTGCCATTATATCTATTTTAAACAGTCCACTACTTTACTTCTAAATTCCCAACTGAGCCTGTTCAGTACGTCTCCAAATTTCGACGTTTGGAACTCTGTCTACTATAACTTTTATTACTCGGAGTGAACGAGCCTTCAAGTGTATACACTAAGACCTTTGCGTGTTCTGACGAATGAGTATCAGTAGTTTAATAATTCATAGTTCTATAGAACAGCTCGACCTTTACGACGATTCGCTTTTCCGATAGCTGACCCAATCTATTCCTTTAAAGTTTTCGTAGTAGTTTTGGTTGAATTGAACTGCATTTAAAGGTTTTAAGAACTATGAACTTAGTTTGAAATTGATGTCGGGTTTTGTGGGAAGATAGATAGATAGAACCATACGAAATTTACAAGAATAACAGTATACAACTTATAAATAGGGTGACACAACGAGCGGTCTTATCGCTAAAAGCGATCTTTTCAAGACAACCTTTGGATGGATTTAAGGGAGTCTGTACTAGTAGTGTCTAGTACTGTAAATGTTTTGTAGAACACATATTGCTGCAAATTCAATTACTTAATACTTTATACAAAACAACTCGTCAGTAATACCCATAGGGTAAGGCATTGCTTGGATGTACCTTATAGTCACATCCTACTGCTGTTTGTGTATGTAAGTTTAAATGTTTGTAAACGCACCCACAATATAGGAGAAATTCTTACGTACATACGTTTAAAAAAAAAAAAGAAGTAAAAAATAGGTTGTGAGACTATTTGTCATCAACTGGGCACAAATCCGAAAAGCGTGTACCGCCTGGTCCGGGAAACATACCCAAAACTTCTTACTTAGCAAGCAATTACTATGTGTTTTGTTTTATTGCATTTTTGCCAAATAATTCAGGTACTGAATCTCCTAATTCCAGAAAGACGTATTTGTCCAATACAAAGGTTAAAAACATCAGGACCACTTGTCGTTTGTTCAATCCGCTACAGTGTTATTTGATGACGTTTATCAACTTCTTATTGTATTTGGTTACGGCATCAACAAACAACATCTTCCAATAGAAATTGCACAGTCGTCAAATAACCTCTTTCTCCTCGCTTAGACAAATAACTAAACTAATGACGATACGGTTGGCGCAGTGGCTAAGCGATCGACTGCTGCGCTGTGTGTCTCGGGTTCGATTCCCACACGGAACAAATATTTGTATGGCCTACAGATAGTTGTTCCGGTATGTTTGTGTATGTGAGTTTTAATACATACATACGGTACAGGAGAAATTCCTAGTGTGGAGAAACGATTTTTCGTCCTAACAATACAAACGACGCGAATAATGTTGTTAAAACTACAAAGTTTTCAACGTAAACATACAGTCACGCGCACAGTGGAATAAATAAAAAAAAGATTGCGTAACAAAATTGTCGAAGCGCCCTGATTGGCTGAAAATTGACAGTGTTGCTACATCGAATAATAGAATTTCGTATTGCCTAGCTGGCCTAGGTTAGGCTGTAGTAATTTGATCATGTCGCGGACGTGCATAAATGTTCGAAATATAGTTTGAGCAGTGGTACCTGTAGGAACTTGTGGCTAAATAGTAATACCGGGTTTTGCACAGATTATTATTAAAATAGTCTTAGCTCTGGGCGGAGCTGGATGGGAGTGTCAGACTTTTACTTACTAAAACCCGTCCATGTTTCTTCTTTTGACGTTTGTGTTTCGGTGCCGTGGTATCTCTTTCGAACAACCCGAAATCCCGACAAAATGGCATACCAAGTGTCTTTCGTGCGTCAGAAAGCACATTAGGCCATGGGTCACAAATGTCATTTTTAGATCTTTGACTACTATCAAGGTCGTAAAGTCATTGGCCCAAAAATCTGACAACGCGTAACAAGGCGTATCGTATTAACTGGTACCATTACTAATTTGTCGGGTAGGCAATCGCTACATATTAAAAAACCCAGACATAATTAAGAAACGGATGGCAAATGATGAGTGAGTGGTATCAGTCCCGACCTACTTAGATTTCGTTTCGACACGTTTCAACCTAAGTAAGCACACACCACCACTGCTTTTAAAATACTGAAGAAAAACATCTTTAAGAAACAGCTATATGACTATTATAGCTGAAAAATTTATGACAATATTTCTTTCATATTTTTCATTCATTTTTATGGTAAACGAAGACAAAATAAACAAATTTTTGACTACCACACGATGTCAAAAAAAGTTAGGAAAACTAAGAAACTTATTATTTTTTTTATTAAAATAATAAAAAAACAAGCAATTAATTTTGTTGCATTTTTCAATTGGACTTAACAAAACATCACCACATCAACATCAAACTGGCTACAGTATTGTATCTCCTCCTTTAAATCCATCCAAAGGTTGTCTTGAAAATATCGGTTTTAGCGATAAGACCGCCCATTGTGTCACCCTATTTATAAGTTTAAAGTTATTGTTGTTATTTGTATGGTGTACATAATAAAAAATATTCGATCTTCTATATGTATATCTATCATCACACCTCTAATTCTCGATGCGTTTATTTTTTTGTAGACCAAACTCAAACTCAAAGCCACGCGCTTAGTAATCACGGTTGCAACTACTCTACCAAAGAGGCAGTCTCAAATAAACCAGTTTTCAAACGACGTAAATATGTGTACAACATACCTAATTATTTGTTTAACCATCACAAGAAAAATCACAAAAAATATTTCATAAAAAAACGAACACATAATTTTCAATAGTTTAGGAGCTTCCATACAAATCCAAGTCGTTCTTTCTTATCAAACGAGGCACCAGTAAACCAAATTCAAGTAAAAAAACCATCAGACAAGATCAGTATGTCTTCCTAACACTGATTGATGGAAGATAAATTCGTATACAAAAAATACAAGGGCTGATATCAAAGCGAATTTGGAGCAGTGAGTCGAGCACCGGTATATGGTTATCGCATCGAGAGATACATCAGTGATCAGTCGAATATCGTATATACGCTAGTTTTCAGATAACAGGGAAATGCAGTAGGATAACTGCAGTTTTAAAATTCATCTGCTAAGTCTTTTTTTCCAACTGTGTTGAGGTGTGTTTCCAACGTAACTGGATGAACCTCAAAGCAACCCAGCCGCTGTGGGAGGCACTCCGGGCATCGGGTGCCGCGAGAAAACTCCCGGCCACCGTAGATGCGTCTGCCTCTTCTCTGTCTGAATGCCGGGGATGCGGGTTGTTTGAAATACCGCGGCCTCGAAGCATAAAGGACAAAAAACGGAACATGAATAGGTTTTAGTCAGTAAAAGTCTAACACTCCCCCCCCCGCCCTGCCGCCCCACCCAGAGCGGGGGTTCCGTCAAAAACATGTGTTACTGGATGCAGCACATATTTGAGCAATGCGATACCGCTGGTGAGACTGGTTGTCAGAATTTCAAATTACCTCTACTTTATTCACACAGCTCTCTTCTCACTCACCTCTATTTTATTTCAATTGGTTTTTAAAGGAATTACGCAAAATGCTGTATAAGTATTATTGTATATAATACTACTTACAAAGCCAAACAATTTGTAGAAATGTTCACGTTTGTTATTTTGAAACCATAATTAACCAAAAATCACAATTATCTGCAACTCTCGACATGCAATACACTGCTATCATGTGTAGCGTTTAAGGTACGCCAAGCTCGTTTCCAATTCCACTAGTTCCCCAAATCGACAAGCAAATAAAAATCCAAGTGGCGCTAGCATCGAACTCAAGAGTACGAAACTGTCAAAATTACAATGTCGATCGATCGAAATAGCAGGCTAGCGCGGTGAACCGGTTTGATAGAACACATTTGTGAAGACTTTAGGGCTTTTGACAACCCTGTAATGAAAGAAAAGATAAACGAATGTCAGTCGGGATCAAACTCGAAGTCAGAGCATTTGTTTCAATTAACCATTACAGGTTCCAATCACAAGGCATTAAAACTTGTTGCCTATTCCGTTAATCTCATTAGCGTTGATTTCTATGCAGAAGAATGGGCGAAAATCTCCATGGACACTCTTTTAAATCATAATATCTTTACAAGATCTTGGATACATCATGTTGAGATTATACAAAAATGTGAGAGTGTTGTAGAAAGACGTGTACAAGCTAACGTTGCCCCACACTAGGAATTTCTCCCATAACGTGGGTGTGTTTACAAACATTTAAACTTACCTACACAAACAGCCAGACTCGGAACAACTATCTGTAGGCCGTGCGGGAATCGAACCCGCGACACGAAGCGTAGCAATCGATCGCTTAGCCACTACGCCAACCGAGTCGTCAATTAATTAAAATAAACCGTAGCAGCTGACAGACCAGTCCCAACTGACAGCACCAGTTCCATTCAGCTCAACCATTTTGAAGGGAACCAAATGACCCGACACACCAGCCACCATCAGCGAGACATTTAAATGAGCATTGTGCAACACATGAGGTTCGTCGGGTCATTTAGCTCCCTTCAAAATGGTCGAGCTGAATGGGGCTGATCCATACGTCTTGTTCGTGAACGGGCGCTGTCAGTTGGGACTAGTCATTTTTTAACTACCACGGTCATTTTTAATTTATTTAGATTTAAATTGAATTTTGTTTTTTATTTAGTCTGGACGCTCTTACTGTGCACGTCTTTTTACATCGTTCTCACATATTTGTATAATCTCAACACGAATGATGTAAATACTATTTTGTAAAAATATTAGAATTTAAAAGAATGTCCATGGAGTTTCTTGCCCATTCTTCTCCATAGAGATCAACGCTTTAGAATCGGCAACTGCAGTACTTTCACAAGTTATTATGCCTTGTGACCGGGACTGTAGATTCATTTTGTTTCTTGACATTCAAAAGTGCCTGTAATGTCTAATTGAAATAAATGATTTGATTTGATTTGATTAGATGTTAATCAATTAGTTTATTTCTATGGTTGTGGAACAGGACCAGTAATCAGTATATCAACTACTCAACGTACAATGGATGCATGGACATTCACCATTTCATGAACCATCCCTGGCATTTTTGAGGCCTATTTTGAGTAAGGTACGTCTAAAAACCAGAAAAATAATGTCGATTTTAAAATCAGCCGTTCCAAAGCATAAAAAACTTACTGCAATAGCGCACAAACAAATAACTCATCGTTTATGCGCCGAAGTTATTCACTTCGGAGAGTTAAGTTTTACAATTTATGCGACAAAAAAGATACTGCAACTTTTTATACTTCTTTGAGTTTCGAAAACTGGAACGGTTTGAAGAATTCTGTTCTATCGTGATCATTGTAAGTTTAAGAGTCTGTGACGTAGTTTTTAATACTAAATAGGCCGCAACTCTCTTTTTACCGTTAATAACAATTTAATTTATGTATTTCAATTTGTGTTTTTGTGTGTTGTAATTTTAATCTCTTCCATGCCAAAAAATAGTATTCATTCTGACATAATATTATTGAAATTTAATTTGACTGTATTTAATGTTTCTTGATATTTTATAATAGCATGATTGTATAACTATAGCATGTATCACTTTTATTAAATAATTTGTATTTATAGCAAGTGAACCAAAAAAAAACCTACTCAATAAAGTTTACACATTATTGAGTAGGTTTTTTTTTACGTAACCTACTTTTTGACAATAGGAACTTAGACATTTAAACACACACAAAGTTGTACCAAGTCTAAAAGAAAAAAAGAAATTTGTGTAACTGTAAAAATCTAGTACTTTAAATGAAATAAACGATTATTTTATGGAATTTTCGTATAGTCTTCTAAAACTACTTCATAAATTTGAACTAAACTAAGCTTCTGTTCTACTACGCTACTATCTCTATCTTCACAAAGATATATATCAGTAACACAGCCTCCGGTTCATTGAACTTTACTTGAACGACCGGAGCTAATCTTTCAGTAATCACGCTCATACGATACGCTTACGCCAGATTTGTCTTGTTTAACGTATTTTTCATCTTCATCCCCCATTTGTTTATATGATGCTGAAGAAATCTTGTTGTGATGAGCGTGTTTGCTTAAAAGAAGATGTATTGGAGTTTATTGGAGTTTACTCCTTAAGAGGCGATTTTTTAGAAAAATCCGAGGGGTAAAACCTACTAAAGTAACGAAAATGTGTTAAGTTTTTGGTGCGCACCTTTAGTAAATCTAAATTGGCTGTGAGTGTATTAAGACGTACATATGGTATGCTGTATAGGCGACTATACCTATACACAATATGTTATTGGGCTTGTTTGTTTCTATCAGTGTCGCTGTATTTATATTGCTATTTTTTTTATTAATTTGTGAATTTACCCTTTCATATGATATTAATCTTTTTTCAGTTGAATAAACTCTTTTTGCGTATGGTTAGATACTCGTACTTAAATAGTGAACTCCTGTCGTGCGTCGTGCTCCTGTGGAGCTGACACACACACTTTTTTTTTTGTTTTGTTTTCAACGAAGACGGAAAATCTTTGTGGTATGAGGTATTTGTTATTGTTTCAGTACAAATACTGTATAAATTATTTGTGTTTTTTCAGTGTTCAAATCTAGTTTTTTTGTCTCCCTTTCTGGCCAAATTTATCGATTTCACAGTACGGGCTTCAAGTTGTACATCATTTTCTTTTTAGTATATCCTACTAATATTATAAAGGCGAATGTTTGTGAGGATGGATGTATGGATGTTTGTTACTATTTCGCGTCAAAACGGCTGTGAGACCTTGATGGAATTTGGCACAGAGGTAGACTTTTTTTTAAAGTTTGCCCCACACTAGGATTTCTCCTGTGTCGTGAGGGCGTTTACATACATTTAAATTCACATACACAAACACCCAGACCCGAAACAACTATCTGTCATACAAATATTTGTTTTACTACGCTACTAATGATTGACGCTTGTGATTACAGTCTGGAATAACACATAGGATACATTTATTTTCGATGTTACGCGGACAAAACCGTAGGCGCCAGCTAGTTTTTAGATTGCACTCGATACCTCCACGCGTTTCCCAGATGAAGGATCTTGACAAACAGACAGACGGACAACAAAGTGATCTCATAAGTCTTCAGTTGTTTTGAGGTGCGAAACCTTAAAAAAGATAGGTATATTATTCATATTGATTCGGAATTTTAATAACACACAGGAAAGACAATTATTTGCAAAACGGACAGCCTGGATCGTGAATGACTGGTCATAAAATTTAGTAGAATTTGCAAGCATCAAAAGTCTCAAATTCGCTTATGATTCCGTATTCAGTAACACAATTTGACGGTGTAGAAGAAAAAACTGTTCTTTTTTTAAATATTTGATTTAAAATGTATATGTGGCGGGGACGATTAGAAGGATGTAGGTACAGAATGGTGGTAACTATTTTACTGTCAGTGTCCCTTAAAACTAGTATGTAACATTTTCAAAGCTTTCCCTTAACTGAAAGTCGAAAACCAACCACAATCACTCCTTACAAACAAGAGAATATTGCTTTCTCTTGTTTGTTCTTCACAAGAAAATTACTCGAATCACTGAAACAGTACAACTTCCAAGGAAAGTAATTTATTAAATGAACAATGACGCGGTTAGGAAACCCTTAAACACCAATTAAAGTAAAAGGAAAAGGTTTTATTTTTGGGTGTAATTAATAAATGTTAGTCGCCGGATTATTCATGTTAATAATTTATTTTCGGTCACGTGGTTTCGAAACTAATATACAGGTACAGGAACACTTGTTTTTTGTTAAGTAAATAAATAATCATTTATTGCAGACTAGCTTTCGCCCGCGTTAAATTTGGGGTAATACAGTACCCCTTGCGCCTTATTGATTTGTAATAGCAACGCTAAGTTTACCCTTTTTTTCCTGCTTTCTCCCTCACATCCCACTTTTTTTTTATGTAGCCTATGTCCGTCTCCTGGTTCCCAACTATGTCTGTACCAAAATTCATCAAAATCGGTTTAGCCATTAAAGCGTGAAGAGGTAACAAACAAACAAACTTACTTTCGCTTTTATAATATTAGTAACGATTCATTTTACCGTTTACATCCATATTTTTTAGGACAATTACGAAATTACAGACTAGTGTTAGGAAGAGACTGGACCCCACGACACAGGGTATACTAGTGTGGAGTATTTATTGACCTGAATAAACATTTTTTTTCAAACAATAATGAATTAATTAAGAAACAGTAAGTGGCAGGTCCGGTTAGACTTCCCGATTATGGTGCATAATTACTAAACGACTGCGTGCAGCCGACTCCAGCGAGCCAGCATCGGAGAGTCCCACCGGGCAGCCAGCGTGCGCAACATGGTGTTACGACTGTCGCGCGTACGGCGCATGATAGAAGCGCATCGTTTGCGCATGATGGCCGCGAAGCCGTTTGTGTTAGTTTATACAAAAGCAAAAAGGACAATGGGCATAGGTCAGCCTCGATGTTCTGAGCATGGGGTCATAGGATTGATTCCCAGGATGGGCAAAGTGTTATTAGGCTTTCTCATCATAAAGTTCTCAGTAGCAGCTTCGAAGTCTGGATTTGTGCGCGATTGACGTAATTGGGCACGCTTCTTATTACATAAACTTTAAAACATAATTTACAAAATGTGCTTCTTCTATTAAGTGCACCTCTGCCCAACCTTACAAGGATTACTGGCGTGATGTTTTGAAAAGCCAAAGTAGACGCAACTTAGTCTACAAGAAAAATACTCGCATCAAATTTCTTATTCAGAAGAACACAATAACCGCGTTTTGTTTTTTAAAATATTCCGACATTCTGCAAGCCGAATAAAAAGGTAAAGCAATATTTATTAACAAGATCTTTTACAATTAAATACATTAATTAAAAGTTATAAACTCTTTACTGAAAAGTGTCGAAGAAAAACACGCAGTGACAAGAAAAAAAGGTTCAATTTTTTAACTAAATTAATTCATGGAGTTCGACAACTCGCTGTTTTCAGCTTTTTAATAACTTTTTTTTTAATTAGTTGGAGCTCAAAGAGTTCTCTTTATGTAGTAGGACGAGGAGTCTGTTATAAATTGTTCTTGTATTCATTTATCGCCTTTGAAAGTGTTGTTGACCTTTAATTTGGTCTTTACTTAACTTTCAAATAAGTTGGCTGGGTACTTTTTTAATATGACCAGCCTGGTGTGTTATTGATTTATCGTTTATAATGGAATTGATGTCGAACAATTACTTTGATTTTAACTCTTTTTATATGTCTTCTAATCGCTTACCTTTCGATACTTTCTAATTATTTTGGTGTACCTGCAGATATTGATATAATTTTTGACACGTTGTTTTATAAAGAAAACTATTACAACTTTTAAATATTTCGTGGCAACCAAGTTTTTATATAAACACTTCTATAAATTCAATTAGGTTTCTATCTCACATAAAGGCTGCTCAATCTATAATAATATTATTTAAAAAAAAACGGATTCCGAAGCTTTTTTCATTAACTGGAGCTGCTACATTACACATACAGCTACATTATTACCGAGAATCAAAGATACATTTAAACTGAAACTTTTGCGTGGCTTTATTTCCGTACATTACATAAATCAATCTGCGAGCAAAAGCTAGTCCCAGTCTTTTATAATAGTAAAATCTCTGCTGGAACAGCCACTCTCTGCTTAACTCTTTTTACTGCTCGCGAATCCGCACGTCTTTATTCCAATTCTGATATAATGCCGCGACTCTGCCTCACTGTGTCAAGGCACCAGTTGTCTTTTATTTTGGCCCTCGATTTGTCCAGCATGCGGCAGACACACCCTGCCCAGTTCCATTTGAGAAACATAAAATATACGTACTACAATGTCACAGACGGTATAATCCAATCTAGAGTACTCAGACTAGTATTTTTCTTACTTTAGCAATAAATTTGCGGTTCAAAGCATTAGAATAACTTATTGCATTTTTATCCAAGCTTTCTCCGCTTCACTTCAAGAGTAAACTTTCAAAGAACTAAAGTTTTTACTTCAAACTGAAATTAATGAATTATTTACCAACAGTATTGTGTTTATTCAAGGCTGCTTTTATTGTTGAATGTTCCCTTCTTTTAAACGTAATTTAATATACAGCTTTTTAGATATGTAAAATTCGAAAAAGGCTAGTTCTAGGTATATTGTAACAGTTAATTCAAAATTGTTAACAAGACATCTCTTTTAAAAAAAAATAGACTTAAGGTGACTATGATTAATATAGAGACCAACCATGTTATGACAAAACTATTTGTGTAGTATTTATTCGCGATTGGCGCAGTGGCTGAGCGATTGATTGCTGCGTTGTGTGTTGCGGGTTTGATCCCCGCACTTAACAAATATTTGTATGGCTTACAAACATAACATTTTCTTTATCGCAATTAGCTTTAAGACCACCATCATTGCAAGCATAGAATAAGCAATTAAGCAATTGCAGCCACGACCGCGTGCGCCGCTGAAAAATATATTAATTATTCCGACTTTTAGATTATTTAAAAATAAGGGACGCGTTGCTGCATTTTTTCGCAACAAGTGACGTCACACGTAAATTTAATGGGCTATATCTTCGTCATTTTTGGTCTTATTTACAAATAAAAAATACGTGTCCTTTATTTTTGAATAATCTAAAAGACGGTTTAAAAACAATTTAATTATTTTGACCCTGGAAACTCTCCTATTCTGCCTCCGATTTGGAACCATGCCAACAAAACCTCAACATACAAAAAGATCAACATTCACATTTTTTATTGTCACATTTTGTTATCATCATCATTATACTGTCCTTATTCCCATTTATTTCGAGTTGGTGCAACACTTTTTTTGCTTCCATACTTCTTCTCTATTACTTCCTAGTAGTCTCCTTTCTAGTCATATAATTCTTCAAACAGTCCATCCATCATATCTTAAGACTTCCTCTATTCTTATACCCACTTCATACATTCATACTCGAAATTTTGTTCACTACAATATTTGCCACATTCTTCCGCATTACATATCTTTGCCACGAAAACCAGTTGCAACACAATTTTTACTCAGAAAACATTTTTTTTCTAATATTCTGAAAACTGAACCACAATCTACCCATTATTTCCTATTTTCTACCCATTTCGTAACACCAACCAATAATTATGGCGACGCACAATCCTAATGATCACGTTAAAGTGTTCGTGAACACATTTAACACTATTATTAAGTGTTATTTGAACTGGTTATCAAGCCACGCAGGCAGCGCCGGTGGCGATTGCTAGCTCATAAAGGGGCAGTAAGGTGCTTGTGTATTATTTTTGGTTTCCTCAGTTAATAACACGTCTATGATAAGTGTTGGGAAACTTTGTGGGTTTTCTGAAAAAGCAGGAATATTATTTATGTGTTAATGTTAAAGTTTTCAGTGTTTGTTATTTCGAACCGTTATAAAAACTTTTTAATAGTACTTGGGCAAAGTAAAACTACACAACATGCTAGTTTTTTTTTTAAGATTTATGTTACTTACCTAGATGCCATTTATATTGCGGATTTTTATATTCTTTATTATGTATGTCACTTTAAAAGCTCGAACTACGGTAAATCTTAAGATTTTCCAGTAAAACCTAAGATTTACCGACTATGAATGGTAGTGGGTTAGTGTTTTTGACCATAATTCTAAAAGTAGACAAAGTTTGAGAGCGTCTAAACAAGACCGCAGACGCTTTTAGAACAGCAAGACATGTCTCACGACCGTTGCCTAGCTCTTCAAATGCAACCTATGTGGCCAACCTACTCCCACTTTAGCTTGCATAGCATAGCATTTAGATAAAGGCAGCATCATTATGGCCACTACAAAATTGACTCACCTTGGCAATCATGACCGCAAGTCATCATCAACTCGGTGTTGATGATGACTTGCGATGCGAAATGTACTGAATACCAGTATTTTCACTGACCAGCCTTATCTGACCTCCATAGCCCAACCAGTACTGGGTAATACGGGTTGACAGAATTGTGGACCACTGCAAGGTAAAATGGTATTCGTATGAAACTATACTTATTGGTTTTTGCGTTACCAACTTTAACTAGGCAACACTTTAATTGACGGCACGGTTGGCGCAGTAGCGATCGACTGCTGCGCTGCGTGTCCCGTGTTCGATTCCCACACGGAACAAATATTTTTATGACCTGTAGATAGTTGTTTTGGGTCTGGCTGTTTGTGTATGTGAGTTTAAATGTTTATAAATGCACCCACGATACAGGAGAAATTCCTAGTGTGGAGCAACGTTTATAAGTAAATTAAAAGAAAACGTCTTAGACAAGCTACTAAAAGAACCTCTTTTAATAGATCCAGATCATAAAATGAAAAGAAGAAAATGAAAATTCCTTTTTCAATATACGCGAGAGGAAAAGCTAATAACTGAAAAAGAATCTTATTACTTAGTCTTTCACATTAATTTTGCCAATTAATTAAAAATATACGGCGACAGATTTTATCGACCATTGCACTTTGATGATTTATTTCTTAGAAAAAAAAAATGTCAAAGGAACTACTAAAATGTTGCTTAAGATAAAAATATAATATGGGAGAAGCTCTGTATGTTATATTTCTTTATAAGCGCCGTTGTAGCGCTCTCTTTAGATTTGCTGCAGTTGTAAATGGTTGCGGAAACTGCCAATTATAATACAAACAAGTTCTGCTATTCCTTCGTTTCCTTTACGGGTATATTCTATTAACCATCCACGAGTTGGATACTTGAATGTAGTACAATGCGTTCACAATAAGAAAGTTACTGAGTTCGCGCTATTTTGACAACATCTGTCAAAATGCCAAAAAAATCAAAATATCTGTCAACTGTAACTAACAGACAAATTCTGGATTGATGCGCAGTCTTGCCTGTATCTTGAGCCCAATCTAAATCTTTGTTCTGGCAATAAAATAGTATTAAACAACCAACTTCTTCAATTTAACAGCTTAGACGTAATCAACATGGCGCGAGCTCAGTAACATTCTCATTGCAAACGCACTATAGGTAAGGTGACACTTTGTATTACGTTTCACATGACTTATTACGTTAAACGGATCCAACGATGAGGAATTTTGTCACTCAGTCCACTCGCCAATTTTATGATTGAAAAATTAAATGAGAGGCGCAGATGAACTTTGTCCTAATTAAACTTTAACGTCTGAACGTGGAATAAAACAAAAAAACTGGCCAAGTGTGAGTCGGACTCATGAACCGAGATATCCAAACAAACTTGCGACATAAACGGCCATATTTTTTGACTGCACTGCACAGCTTCGAGGGACCACAGACCACGTAATAAATGGTTATATGGTTTTAATTTAAATTTGATGCCTTCACGCGTTCCCGAGATAGAGAGTTTTGACAGACAGACGGACAGCAAAGTGATCCTGTACAGGTTCAGTTTTTTCCTTTTGAGGTACAGAACCCTAAAAAGAAAACTCACTTGAAAGAGCTGCTCATTTGTCTTAAGTCTCTGCTAGCAGCTTAATCCTATCCTATTTCCTACTAATATTATGAATGCGACTGTTTGTGAGGATGGATGAAAGTATGGATGTTTGTTACTCTTTCAGGTCAAAACTGCTGAACGGATCTTGATGAAATTTGGCACAAGCGTAGATTATGGTCTGGAATAACAGATAGAATACTTTTTTTTCGATATGACGCGGGCGATTTTTTTGTTATTTTGTGTGCTTTTAATTTGCGACTAATAAATGATTTTTCTTTCTTTTTCATCTCCCGTGGTAACTGGGATAACTAGGACGTACGGCTACGGTACAGCTGGTAATAATGTTATTACCAGCTGCGCTCCAATTAATGCAGCACTCTCCGAAAAATTTCGACCAATACTATACAACCAATTTCACCATTTCAAACAATAAATACCCCCATGTTTTCCCATTCCGCTAGCAGTTCCGTACACTGATATATATGAACCGTTTCTTGCAACGTGGGCGGATGACATTAAAAACCGCTTAGTGTTGCCCACAACGAAATACCGGCAATTTTGGTTGCCACTTAAAAATATAGAACGCATCCGTACGTTGTTTGCTGTAGCTATTTAGTAACGAATCGTTTGTGGAATTTATTTTTTAGGTTAGCTTTTGTTTCTTTTGTTTTTCAATTTAAGGATAATTTTATTGAACACAAAATGGGTCTAGTGGTTACAAAACGTGGTTACAAACATGAGATCCTGAATTCAATTCGTAAAATTCCATAGGGAATTTCTAGCCACTTACTGAACTGTGATTATAGCTTATTTTAAACGACTTCAAAAAAAGGAGGAGTCTATAAATACGACTGTTTTTTTTTTGTTTCCTCATATTTTTTTTATTGTTATCATTGTATCGACAGTTCAAAATAGCTTGTAACTGGCGTACATTAAATAAATGCCTTTAATTTGATTTGCCGCCACGGGGTCTCCATTTGTGCCCAGTTGATGGCAATAAGCTGGTCCCCAATTACATAACACTTTAACCTAACTGGTAAAATGAGAATGTCCTGTACTGTAGCAGGTATACCTCTGCCTGAACTTTCTAAAATAACAGGTATAATCATGATACAGCTATTATTTGAAGCGACTGTTTACCTGACCTCCACAAACAGATTATAAATAAATTCAAACTCAATCTGCTCTATCTATTTCATGCAAATAAACAAAACCTAAACATGCATGTCCGGTTTTCACTGCTCTTTCACTTTTTAATTTCACCCTCGTTTAATATATTTTACGTGTAATAAAACAGAGTAATAACCGTACATCATTTTCTCCCCCTTTTTTACACGCTCGAAGAAAATGCACGCGATTTCACTTGTTTATTGTTACTAAAGACTAGTTTACACAGTATGAGACCACTAGATGGACGGTGTGTTAGTAATATTTTTTTCAATTGAGGTCATGCATTGTTAATTTGTGACAGAAATATATTGTGCACGCAACTTGATAGTAATAAAAAACACCCATTTCAAAATTCAAATTTATAGCAAGATAAAAATTTGTTAAAAAAAACAGCTATTCGATTTCTTAAAAGCTAGCAACACTTACCTACACGTGGTCAAAATGCAGCCGCCATTTTTCTTTACAATAACGTGTATCGGTATTTTAAACAAACCATTATGCCAAATCAACGAAGCGTTCATGTCCCAAGTACGCCTGAAAGAGATGACAGAGGGTCCTATCAAGGCCACTGCCTGCCAGGATTGCGGGTTAAGTGAAAGAGAAACCGCGGCAATGGAACACAAGGAACAAAAGAAGGAACGTAGATGGGTGTTAATCAGTGCAAAACACGCTTCCGCACCGTACAGAGTGGAAGAAGTCATTTTCTGATTTCCATCCAAAAAGAAAAGCCAATCGTTATGAAAGTAAGTGTAGACGCACATCTATCAGCTCTTCATTCCATTGTTCTGTTTCTCAAAATTTTATAATAGAGTTACTTTTCGAAATCTTTCACACATCTTTGTCAAGCAGTCGTTCTTTTTCGTGAAATTTTTATGAAACCCAACATCTTTTGCTGACAACGATATAACCTGGATACAAAACAGCTCTAAAACGTTTCAACGTTCATGTAGAATCAAAACTGCGGGATATTTTTTTCAAAGGTGTCAATCCGACAAAATGACAGCGCTTTTCACGCGTAACTTAGCAATGTAATACCTCGACATTGTGTACATTTTTTTCATGTTTTTTATCAGCTAGTACAGTCTGAACGCAGCTTTATGTAAAAATAAAAGAGACTTGCTAACATCTGTTGGTGCCATTTTTACTTGTGTAGAAATAATTTCATGCAACAGCAATAGTGCAATGAAGATAAATTTTCTACATTCCTATCAATAACATGTATCGATATTTTAGGCCAACCATTATGCCCACGTGTTCCACGCAAGCGGCTAAAAGATATCAGCAAAGCTGACGCCACGCCAGGGCCACCGCCTGCTGGGGCTGCGGGTTTTTTGAAAGAGATACCGCGGCCCCTGAACGTAAAGGGCAACAGAAGGAACATGGGTGGGTTTTAGTCAGTACAAGTCTGACATGCCCCCCCCCTCCGCCCAGAGCGGGGGAAGTCATTGGATAGTTTCCCACCCGAAAAAAAAAGGGGCATTCTCTGTTCCTTTACTCTCATAGTTGGATGGGAGGACTATCCGGTGAGATCGGAGAGAGGGTTACCATGACATCTGAAAGCAGTACTTATTCCAGTGTTGGTGAGAGATGGCGCTAGACACACTAGAATAAGTCTTATTTTAAGACGATATTAGACTAACAGCTTAGTTTGCTTTTTAAAGCACAGGGTATTATACTGCCAACTTTCAAACACCGACCTGCTACTGCAAAATTCCTAATGAAAAAGAATTAAAAACACGCTTATTGCCCAACTCAGGAATCGAACACATGACACCACGCTCAACAGTCGCATCGTGACCACGAGACCAATGAGGCAAGCAAACAAAATAATACGTACTGTGGATAGGTATCTCTCACACCACACAAAATTAAGAGCTTCATAGCTTTCAAAATGCAAGACACGTTAATATTTCTTATACAACTATAAGGATGCCTCAAGCACAAACAAGACATTTCTAAGGCAAATTGCCACTCAGCCTCCCGTGAACAAATAAGGACATTACTTTAAAACGGCGAGATCTTACGTAACTTAGTTGAAGCCGTTGTGTCTTTCTACCTCCTTCTAAACATAAAGAACAAGTTGGTAAAAAAGTCAAGAAATAGCATTTCCTTTTTGGACAAGTTTTGTGGTGTTGGAGTCAGTGTTTTGGAAATTATAGACATTCAAAGCGAAAATACTACAACGTGTCTAAAAACTGCCCAAGTAAGTCTGACTCTTGCACCGATTCCATACAAACATACGAGAAAACAATACGGCCATATCTTTTGACTGTGTAGACTTAGAGGGTTAAATTTTTCCACAGCTCTAAGGGACTACAGTTGGGAAGCGGTCACCTCCTTCTGCGAAGCAGTAATGCTAGTAAAGGAGGTGGCCGGGCGTTTGAGGGAGAGAACAGCAAGCCAAACCAAACGCCGCGGGAGACTCGGCCTCGACGCGGCCACCGTAGATGCGACCTGTGGACGGTGAGCAATGGGTAGCTAACCGTCCGTCCGTCGATTGACGACAGGCCGTGTCGAGGGCGCGTTCGTGTTTCACGCGTCTCAAAGAGATGTCAGCAAAGCAGAGGGGTTTGTCAGAGCCTCCGCCTGCCGGGGTTGCGGGTTGTTCGAAAGAGATACCGCGGCCCCGGAACGTAAAGGGCAACAGAAGGAACATTGGTGGGTTTTAGTCTGTAAAAGTCTGACATGCCCCCCCCCCCCGCTCCCCCAGAGCGGGGGAAGTCACTTGATGATTTCCAACCCAAAAAAAAGTTTTGAGTATGGTTTTAATTTTAACTCGATACCTTCACGCGTTCCCGAGATAGTCTTGACTAACAATAAAGTGACGTTGGAGATTCCGATTTTCTTTTCCAAGTACGAAACCCTAAGAGAAAACCTTATAAGGAACTAGTACAACCAGCTATATTTTTTGTTCTCCTGCTTACTATTACAGTCTCTGCATAGCCAACAGAATTGCCCCTATCCCAACTTTTTTTGCCAAGCCATAACAGTAAATCGGGTATCCTAAAATATTGTTTTTAAAAAGAAGTAAGCATCTATCCGCTTCTTCACTAGTTGTGATTTTGGCACCATGTTCTGGCTCTCGAACACCATAAATCTCGAAGCGGGCAATATATTTTGAGACTCGACACCGAAACCATATCGATATTAAAATCGAGTTCGCAAATGGTTTTATGAAATTAAAATTTTACTACAGCTTTCTCTACTGAAATCTATTTGCGGGGAAACTTTTAATGTTTTCCGGTGATGTATTGGCTAAGTTGAATAAGTCCATTCAATGGGGCATCACATTTTTTTCACGTTTTATGTCGAGAACCTACTAATAGTCTACTCGGAATCGTTTTAAGTGTAGATTGAATATTCTCTACTTTTCTTTAATACACAGGCTCCAAGATCTAAATAATGCTCTACATTTATGTCAGTCATCCGGAGTTGGAGAAGGAACATGAGTGAGTTAAAGTTAGTAGAAGTCGTCTAACACTCTTCCCCGCTCCGCCCAGAGCGAGGGAAGTTGTTTGAAGATTTCCCAAATGCAAAAAAGAAGGTATGTCAGTCATATAATCGCAAAAAACAAACTTATAAAACCAGACACAAAGTCCCGGTGTGGGGTATGTGTGGACACACCATTGTCGTCTCGTATTATAACTATATCTGGAACTTGGTCATAGTGGTTTATTTTCACAAACCATCACTGCGATCAACCCAAGTGTAGGCGTGAAATTAGGTTGTTATTTATTTATGCACTGTAAGTCAAAACCACGTACTCTTTTGAATATTTTTGCAAATATGTAGAATATAATTTTATTTAGCCAATTTGGATGATATACAAAAGTTTTAATATAAAATTTAAATTATTTTAAAACATGTCAATAAACGTTATAAAATAAAACATATTATTCAATATGAATACATTGGATTAAACTAAATATCAATTATAGTTAATAAATGTTTTCTCCATTAAGAATTAAGAAACACTATAGTAAGTTTTTTGAATCAAAAAATTTCGTAGTTTGCTCTTAAACAGCACTGTATTTAAATCCCTCCAACCACTTGGTAATTTACTGTAAATATAAAGAAAGAAAGAAAGAAAATACTGTAAATATAAGCTACCCAAAAATAGATCAGTGTACTGAAGATATAAATTAGTAAACTATTGAAGAGCTAAGCACAGACGCAGTTGGTACTATGTTACGGACATTAGAAGGTAGCCAGTCTGACCTTTAGCCAGTGGTTAAAGATGACACGAGCTATGTCTTCTTGATATTGAGCGGGGCTTTAAAGCCAACGAAAATTAAAGCGACGCTGAAGGGAAGGGAAACAATGACCCTGCCGGGGCTGCGGGTTGTTAGAAAGAGATACCGCGGCCCCAGAATATAAAGGGCAAAAGAAGGAACATGGGTGGGTTTATTCAGTAAAAGTCTGGTCGCTTCGCCCTGAGTGGGGGAAATTATTTTGTCTAACATCAGCAAAAAACAGGGAAATCGCATCTAATACGAAGCCACTAGTTACATATCTTGGTAAGTTTGTACAAAACAGAATTTGACATTCTAATATGAGAAAGTGGTGCTGATCAACAGAAATTATGCTTTTTTTCCGAACAACATAAACATCAACTTATGTTTATACAAACTACAAACATTTTTAAAACATATCTTCTGGAAGAAAAAACAAATACGTTTTTTTCCATTATTTTGTTTCAGAAATCACTTTGCCAGAACATCTAGAAAGATCGAAAATGGGAAAAATGTTGTGATGTGCGATACAACCCTGCCGGAGATGTGGGTTAGTTTGAGAGAGATACCGTGGTCCTGGAAATCCAAATGCAAAAGCAGGAACATGGATGGGTTTTAGTCAGTACAAGTCTGACACTCCCTTCCGCTGCGTCCAGAGCGGTACGAGTCATCTGAAGATTTCCAATGAAAAAGAAAATGTGCAACAGAACAGCAAAACAGATAACATCCCACACTCTCCCGCGCGTTTCAGGTACCGCCAACTTCATGGCTCAAGCATTGTGGTATTCACCAAACGCAGACGAACGCTCCCACGACAGAGGTCCTAAAATTACTACGCACTTAGCGTAACTTACACTAAATTGAGTTTAGGGCCTAACTTAGGGGCAGCCTTCGGCCCGGTTATGGAACCATGCCAAGTTGATAAATAAAGATGTTTTATTGCAAGACTCCTAATATATACAGGGTTATTGAAACCTCTGTTATTGTGACTCCAAAATTTAGTTGTTTGTTTGAATTTTGGAGGAGAAAATTGTATTATGTAAACTGTTGGTAGCTCATCTGACTAGTATTTTCCTAGCAACGTTTGGGTGGGTTTTTGAAACCTTTAAAATTATACATAGAGCAATTGCTAACCTGACCTCCACAACTCAGTTAGTACTGGGTAAACTTGGTAGGAACTTACCTACCATAACATTAATTCAGATATGGCAATATGACCTGGATGTGTAGGGTTTGTCCAAGTTGGTGGGAAACGCCTTTTTCCAGCAGTAAGACAAGGTTAACCAAAAAAGACACATGACCTCATGGTCAAAGACGGCGTTGGTGACCACTGAAAAGTCACCGGGGTAAAATAATGATGAACATAATTAAACTCGTTGTTTTTATTACAAAAAGTCGCTAATAAGGGGTAGTGTAATGTTAGGTAACTTTAACCTAAAAAAGCGCAAACAAAAAACGAATCAGTGAAAATAATTGTTTGTAAGCAAGCAGTAAAAAATATTTAACATAACAACAACTGTCACAAATAAGTTACGAAGCTGTAAAAAAAAAACGTTCGCAACCAATATTTGAAATCCGAACAACATTCGACAAAATGAAAGTCAAAAACAATCCGACACAAATAATTCCTTTGCGAAACTTCCTACAATATTTTATTATAAATTGTTTATTTTTCACCGAGGGCATGAGCGTAAACAGAAAATATTGCCAAAGGTCTGAGAGAAATTAAAAAGTTTTAATTGAATATTAGCCAGCTGAGCGGTTATGGAAAGTTACTTTCTTCATTGGAGCTGTTCGCTCACTGTGATGAAACTTGCACAGATTGAAGTTATACCGAAAATATACGAGTTGGTAAAAAAGTAATTAAATCTGGAGGATCAAAGTTGTAGCAAAGGAAAGTAGTCTGCAGGCTAGAAATGTTTTGCAGTTTTAATAAGCATAGACTACACTCAGAGACTATAACCTTATTCTGGAAAGTCATTATTATTTAGTTATTTTGGCTTGGTGATCTGTAATACATGTGTACAATGTGATGTTCTGACTATGTACTGTTTTATTATGATGAGATAAATAAACCATATTTATTATTTATTAAAACTTCATGCTCATTTAAAAAAAAAACATTGTATAAAGGCGAACTTCATGCTTTGGGCATTTTCTATCACACAACCTTAGGTTAATGCTGGGACAAAATTTTGTAGGTGCAACGTGACAAAAAACTACATACTGACACGAAGACAATATACAAAAGTAAAAATAGGAAAAACATCAAATTATGAAGAAAAACGGACTACAAATTAATCTTGAGACGAAACTGCTAAGTTGTTATGTAAGTGTTCGCGAACTTTTACCTTAAATAAAAACCGACTGGTGGCCTCATCTGCATGGCCTTTGCTCAACTATGTTGGAGTCAGCTTTTAATCTTACCGAATTCAGCTAAATACCAGTATTTAAAATAAAATAAAAGGACATGTGACTAAGAGAGTGATGAATCTGAAAAAGAGAATGCTGAGATGGATGTGTGGAATAACAAGAACGGATAAAGTAAGGAATGAATATATTAAAGGAAGTTTGAAAGTTGCGCCTGTTACAGAAAAAATAAAAAAAATTACGGGAAGCGAGAGGAAGGGCAAAGAAAAGATGGATGGATTGTGTAAGATATGAAGAAGAAAGAAGTAAATGATGCCGTGACGTCTGATAGGCCAGAATGGAAGAAGAAAACGTGTTGCGCCGATCGACCCCAAATAGAATAAGACAACGGCAGGAAAATGATGATGAAAAGGAAAATACAATACAAACAATGCAATGTTATGGAAAATAAAATTGGCGCCGTGATTGCTACCGAGAAACTCCTGTTTAAAAACTCATAAACCCTTTTTCTGACCTGGGAATCACACGCATGACCTCGAACTCAATGGCAGCGCTAGTTACCAATAAACCAACGGAGCTAAATATTGATGTATGTACATAATTAAACTCATCGTTTTTAAAAATTCAATACAAAGAGTCGTTAATGCCTTTTTTGCGGATGAAAAATTATCATAAACATAAATTCATAACATAAATTCCCCCGCTCTGAAGCGGGGAAGAGTGTCAGACTTGTACTGACTAAAACCCACCCATGTTCCTTCTTTTACCATGTTTCTTCTCATACCTATGTATATCAAGTTCAACGACCTACATTTTATTGAAATGAGGCACAACCACAATTAAAAATATTCGTTATCATTTCTGACATCATTTTCAATGTCTAATAAAAGGACCTTATCAGTAATATTTATCACTGAAGTGGTCAACCACAATGCAGTTTTCGAGTGTCGTATCAGCTGAATGCATTTTCTATATAAAACGGAGCGCCAAGGTTGTGCAAACACTCCGCGAAAAAACCTGGTGCGCTTATCATTTCAAGAAAAACTCCGAGATATTGCGCAGGTTAGTTATTTCAATTGTCGTTTTTGTTTTTTTTTTGTCGTCGATAGTGTTTCTGGGCATGTATTATAGAACATTGTGATACACGTAGGCAAACTTTGCCACGGCAACCAAGTGGAACTGAGAACTGCAAGCTGCTTCGATTTTTATAACTCTATCTCTTTCCCACACCAAAGTGATTGGCTAAATACCACCAATGTGTACCCTAAATATATTTAATTAAAAATAATAAGGATTGTTCATTCTATTTTTAAAAGCAATAATTATTATGTTTAAGCAAGCAAAAGTACCAGCTACTTTATGAGAAAGAAGTAATACTGCAACGTTCTGAAACGTAAACATATTTTTTGACAGAGCTGTTCAGTGTGGTGAAAATTTTTACATTTTTGGTATAAAATGATTAATTTTTTTGTAAAAATACAAATTATAAAGAAACCTGCATGATTGTACAATAGTAATGCATCAGTACTGCGGACTTGGATGTAGAAATGTTCGGACATTTAGGAAAGCAGCAGCAAAAATAGTAATAAAAGTAATTTGACAATGTTCGCATAATTTTCACAGAATATTTGCTAAAATTTGAACAAACCGCCAAAGTTTAATGTCAACAAAATTATATTGTTGACTTTAAACCTCTTTAATTTTGGCGGTTTTTTAACTGTACGTGCAAGTAGCGCCCTCTGAACCAAGTTTTGCATAGTTTTTCCCATTGAACTTCAAAATTAGTTTATCTGTGGAAATAAAACAATACATGAATAATAAAAAAAAATACAAATATGGAACACACACTGCATTCTGAACTTAGTAGTGCGATAGGAGCCAGTGTTTGAGGAAGTGTATTGAAAAAATAATTAACGGATTCCCTACCGTGGGTAAATAAAAAGTTAGGTTAATAAAGAGTAGGAGTTTAAAAAGGAGCCATGTCTTTTCTTACAATGGCGAGACGGTTTGTGTTTCCGTCAGTAATGTACATATTAACCCAATCCCAATGGTAAGTACCTATATTTAAAAGTTATTTTAGTGCTTTAAAATAGAAAATACATATGATTATTTTTGACAAAAGTCTGTCCCGAACATAGCTAAATTTTGATGAATTTTGGAACCCTGGAGACGAACATAGGCTAACTTTAAAAAAAAAAAGTAAGAAGAGGGAAAGAAAGACGGAAGAAAAGGGGAGAGAAAGATATTTTTTTTCGATCATCACGCGGGTTCTAGTTAGCGTTAGCCCAAAGTAACTGATAATGCCACTCGAACCAAGTCGCGGGCGGAAGCTAGCTTCCGCCCGCGACTTGTGTTTTGATAATATTTGGATACTAGTATCCAAATATTATCAAAACACTATTTTCCTTGTAACTTAATATTAATTCAGTAAAGCAACTGAGATATAAGGAAATAACTAGCTTATTAACGCTATTCCGGTTTACCATTCATAGTTATATTTTTTTTAAAAACAACACATTTAGGCACTATACATTTATTTATTGTTAGGTAGGAATATTTTTGCATATTATCGCGGTCTAAAATAATAGTGCCTATGTGTGTTGTAAGCCCGGGGTAGCGAGCTATTCAAAAGTAATACCGCGGCCCCGAAACATAAAAGGGCAGAAGAAGGATTATGGGTGGGTTTTAGCCAGTAAAAGTCTGAAACTCACCCCCGCTCCGACCTGAGTGTTCCCCCTACTCTATTCTTCGATGATTCTGCCTAAATAAAACCAGCCAAGAGCGACTCGGACTTGCGCACCGAGGGTTCCGCACAAAGTTGTGACATAAACTGCTATATCTTTTGACTGCGTAGACATATAGGCTTGATTCTTTCACAACTCAAAGTTTAGTAATTACATGGTTTTAATTTCAATTTGAAACCTGAACGCGTTCCCTAGCTCCCGAGTTCCTGAGAGAGAACAAAGTGATCCAATATTTTTAAACAGAGTGATGGATCTGAATGTTGATGGACGGAGAGCGAGAGGAAGGCCAAAGGAAAGATGGATGGATTGTGTAAGGTATTATATGAAAGGAGAAAGGAGTAAATGGTGCCGTGTCGTCTGATAGGGGAGATTGGAAGAAGAAAATGTGTTGCGTGGACCCCAAATAGAATGGGACAAGGGGAGGAAAATGAAGATGATGATGATGATGATGTTGACTTTAGAACAGTATTTAGCTACCTGCCTAACTCGTTTGATTGAGTGGTTGCATGAAAATAATTATGCAAGTGATAAACCATGAATATATGCATATAACATGACCTTGTGATAACACAAGGACGTTAAAGTGTGCCACAGTGTTACATTATGATCTGATAGTATATCTTACAATATCGATTAGATATTCAGTACTCGATTTCTAAATTATGCCACTTAATGTCTCATTTAATGTTGGCAATCAATGCATATGCATGCAAATGCATGTGATGGATCTGAATGTTGACGGATGAAGGAGAAAAGTGATGCCGGGACGTCTGACAGGGGATATTGGAAGAAGAAAACTTGTTTCGTCGACCCCAAATAGAATGGGATCAGAAAAATGTGAAATCAAAGGGTAAATTAAACGAACTACATAGCATAATATTACGCCTATAATCTCCAAAAGTTTAGGCAGAGGTGTACCTAATAGTGCACCCACCGTTATAATTAAGTCCCATGTAATAAGGGGCGTCCCTATTGACATCAACCGTGCACAAATGTGGCTTCTACTGAGTAATCCCTGATAGAAAAATTAAAGACACTGCCAAACGTATTAATCGAACCCAGGGTTTCATGCTCGACAGACTTGCAACGACTACAGCAACGAGGCTGTCTAATCTAGCCGAGTGTCCATGAATAGTTCATTGTGATGGAGTTGTCGCGGACTATGTAAAACAATTAGTCATCATCACATCTTAATTATCGATTAATCATCACCATACTCTAACTGCTGAGCATAAACTTTCTGCATTTGTATCATCTACTGTACTGCATCCATTAGTACACACGACGACGCAACCTATACAAAACCAATTATGAAGATCTCTTATCGTGCGGGAAATCTACGCTGCACAATCCGTAGTTAAAAGATCTGCATACACTGGTTTTGTATAGGTTGATGTATCGACGTGGGTGCCATTAGAAAATATATATCTAGTATGTTAAAATAACCTTTGTTAATGTTCAAACAGCAAAATGGCCCGAGTCCTAGACGGCAAAGCTTTGGCTGCAACAATCAAATCTGAATTAAAAGATAAAATTGAGAACTGGGTAAGCCTTGGTAACAGATCGCCCTCTCTTCGATGCATCGTAGTAGGAAATGACCCTGCAAGCCAGACTTATGTTAACAACAATATAAGAGCAGCATCAAATATTGGTATCAATGCAGAAGTGATCAGATATGAGAGTACAATAACTGAAGAACAGCTCATACGGGAGATAAAAACCTTTAATGCTGAAGATAGTGTTGATGGTATCCTGGTTCAACTACCTGTACCTGAGACAATGAGTGAGAGGAAAGTGTGCAATGCTATCGCTCCGGAGAAAGACGTAGACGGATTCCATATTGTGAATATTGGACAGCTATGTATTGATATGCCATCGTTCGTGCCTGCAACTGCTCTGGGAGTCATAGAAATTCTCAAGAGGTGAGTGAGTATATTTATCTGTACATCTGCTAGAAAAAATCTGCTGAAAATAGGAATCGATTGTGTAATAAACGCGTGAAAATGACATGATGACTAATGCAGAAGAAAGATAAAAACCTGTTGCTGTTGTAGTTTATAAGTATACTGGGTCAAGGGCAAGACTTACAAGACATAGCCTCGGTAACATAACTAGTGTATTAGTTGTTAATACTTATTAACAGTCAAACTTCAATCTATTAGAAGTTTAAATTCAATCCATTGGAATCAGTGATGGAAATCAATTTTCCTACATTTTCAGATTCCAGATCGAAACTTTTGGACGCAACGCTGTAGTAATCAGCCGATCAAAGAACATAGGTCTGCCCATTGCTATGATCTTGCATAGTGATAACAGACATGAGAATGGACTTGGAATGGACGCTACAGTAACCATCTGTCATCGTTACACACCACCAGAACAATTAAGATCCTTTTGTCAGAGCGCTGATATTGTTATCACTGCTACAGGTAATTCCAGGTTGTAGAATGATCTCAGACTAGGTTTAGCAATGGTTTTCAAGGGCGACTTTGAAATGAATGAAGGAAGTGAGCCTGTGGATCTAATTTTAATTAACCGTATAGTTCGGTACGGACCCCTTCGGGGGCTCGACATTCAAACCTCCGCTGGCTCGGTACTGGCCCCGAAAGGGGTCGGACATTTAAGTCATATGATCTCCTCATTATTTTTGTAAATATTTTATTTTCTGGTTAAAAAATAATATGGGTGTGCATTCATTAAGATAGTAGAATAAAAATCTCATATGTAAACGTCATTAGAAGTTCTTTAATATTGAGTGAGTTCCTTAATTAAGTCTTATAAAATCCAAATGTGTAAATTACGATCATCGCCATTTTGATGGCAGTGTAGGTCGACGCTAAAAATCATAAAAAAGTAGGTTTTCGGACACTTAAACTCCATATTATTGCGCATGATTAACGTGTCCTTTTATTACGTGAAGAAATCATTCGTAATTGAACTTAAATTAGCAGTGGTAATGATACATTTTGAAATCTAAAGTCGAAGTTTCGCGCCAATCGTGCTTGTTTACATTTTTCATTCCACATTATATCACACAGACGCGAATAGATTCTATAACAAATGAGACAAATATCATTGCAAATATTATAAATAACATGAACATGCCCAGATCTTATCGTAATTTGCAATAATAGGACCATTAACACGTAATATTCATAACCACTGCTAAATTCACTTTCGAAAATGACGTCCATTTCTTTTTTTTTTTATTTTGTGATGTGTAAATGCGATTATTTCAATCGATTATTTTCTTGTAAATCAATCAACTCGAATAATTAAAATAAGGAATATCAGAAATTGATAGATGAAAATAAGAATAATTTTGTAATACGTGTAAAATACTATAAATATTGATAATAATATTTTTTACGCCACTAAAACCGACACAACAACAAACAGTAGAATCTGATCTATGGCTAAATTCGCGCCAATTTTATTTTCAGATAAAAATTCAAAAAAGGAATGCGCTCGCTGTTCGAATTTATATTAAAATGTTTATTTGATAATTTATTAATAATTTGGTTTTGTACCTACTATTTAAATGTGAATTGCAACTAGAAATAAATAAGGTTGAATATAGAACGACCTTATTATGATCTTGGTAGGCACAGTCAAAAAAATCAGCCAAGATAAATTATATTTGTTCGACGAAATTGTTTGTAGTATGGTTGGATTAGTAATTAGTTATTTGGAAAGCGTTTTTATTCTTTCCTAAATCATGGCTCGTAGGCCAAAGTGTTCTTGGAGTGGAAGCCTTGGGGTAAAAATGGCCTAGAGGGAGACCACAATTGAGATGGAAAAAAAAACCCAGGTGCACGACATCAAGAAAACTCCAGGTTCAAAATAGGTTCATTTTGTACCTGGAGTTTTCTTGATGTCATGTACCGGAGTTTTTTTTTTAGGTGGGAAATCATCAAATAACTTCCCCCGCTCCAGGCGAAGCGGTGGGGAGTGTCAGACTTTTACTGACTAATGTCCACCGATCGATGTTCCTTCTTTTACTCGGGGCTGCGGTATCTCTTTCGAACAACCCGCGATCCCGGCAGGACCCTACTGGGGTTGCGGGTCTGACACTCCCCCCCCGCTCCGCCCAGAGCAGGGAAAGTGAGGCGCCACGGCATCCTCACCTACCATTTGACGCAGATCCTCACCGGGCACGAAGGTTTCGGGACGTTCCTGCACATCATCGGGCGGGAAGAAACACCCAGGTGTCACCAGTGTGACTATCGCCCGGAGGACACAGGCAGTCTGCTCTTTTGAGCGGAGCACCGCTCTGTCCTGGAGGAGATGGTGATGTTTGAAGGAGAGAACTTCAAACCAAGCCAGCCACCGCGGGAGACGCTACAGGGATCGGGCGCCGCGAGACGACAACGACTTTTGTTAAAAGTTTAACAGGAGCGGATATTTGATGATTTCCCATCCAAGTGGCGCAAGACCGATATAAATAAGTTCCTAAAGAATTCCTGAGAAGTTTATGAGAAGGCCTCTTTTAAATTCCTAAAGAAGTCCTTAAATTCCAAAAAATAGAAATACACTATTTAGAAATACTTCTTAGGGTTCTGTGCCTCATAATAAATAACACAACCCAAATATCAGATCTGTGGTCCCTTGAAGCTGTGAAAAAAACAACCCTCCAAGTCTGCGTAGAGAAAAGATATGACCGTATATGTCGTCAGTTTGTACGGAACCCTTGGTGCGTGAGTCCGACTCGCATTTGGCCGGTCTATTTTTAATAGGCTGAATCGCTTACTGCTACGCAAAGGTCTCCTTATTAGCATGACCTACAAAATTGGTTACCGCGAAACCGTTTGACAGCAAAAGTGCCTACCAAATCTAGGCGCATAACAAAATAATTAAACCATAACAAAAAAGCACGAGACAAAATGCTGTTGTCTTTCTTTTCTAATCGATATCATAGATATTTGTACAACTATAATATCTGTACTAGAGTAATATGCCATCTCCATAGGTAAATTCCTCAATGGTCCCAAAACTTTTTTGAAAGTTTACTCTATTACGATTATCGATTAGGTTGAGTGCAACTTTTTAATCGTAATGATGGAACTTAGTTTTACGGTCAGCACTTAAGGAATGTCATATTGCAACACATTTTGTAGTATTTTTTGTCGAGATTTGTATCGTGTTTTTTTATTAATTTATATGTAAAATGGCAAAAATAAGAATGCAGATGGAATGTCACTGTTTTTATTTTGGATTTCCGATTTTATTATCAAAGGGTTATCTTATGTATGTGCATTATTTCCAGCGTTTTTAAAGTACCTAATTTTTGGAAGGGTGTAGCAATATGTATTTTACACACATTTTACAATAGATCGACGCTGTTTTATCGACCATAGGAGGTTTTTGGAAATATAAATCTCAAACTTATCGTATGAAACAGCCGCTGTGACTTATTTTTAGCAACAAAATTGAATGCTGTAAATTGATGAAAATTCTTGAATAACATGACAATTCGCGTCACCCCACCGATTCAGCTGATGTGTCATGTGTCAAAATCCTGTCGCGCAGAGTGGTTAATGTGATTTCCAAAACTGGTATGCAACCGGGAAATGAGAGTATTACGTTTAAAAAAGTTACCTAATGTTTAGTATAATTATTCTGAAAATAATTGTACAATCATGTTTTTTTTTTATTGATTGAGAAAAAAAATATCATAACAACAGAATTCAAGACAGATTTATCAAATAATCTCAAAGTAATACGAATTCGTGTTTTGTCTGTCTCAGGTATCCCAAATCTGATTAAAGCAGACATGATCAAGCCGGGCGCCACCGTCATTGATGTTGGCATGACCAGAGTAACTAATGAAGATGGAATATCTAGATTTGTTGGAGATGTTGATTATGATGGTGAGTGTTGACTTCAGATTCTTCGCGTATATTATGTTCACTAAGTATTGTCAAAAGAGGCTTGTTATACTATCCCGGGTGACGGTAAATGCTCCTTAGCACCCAAAAGGAAGTCAGATAGACAATCAAAAAACTGTTGGAGGCAGCTATGAAACTAGTGATTCACAATGCAGGAGACTGTATAGCAGGGCAACGCGTCCCAAGTGGACACGATCTTCAGGAATGAGGAAACAACAAAGATGAATATGATGTCATTATATGTTTGTTCTTCTAGAATATCAATACTTACATCCAATTTATGTTATCTTTTACATCGCTTTCCTTTAAAATTTCTCCAACAGAAGTTATAAAAGTAGCCGGTGCTGTGACCCCAGTTCCTGGCGGTGTGGGTCCAATGACTGTTGCTATGTTGATGCACAACACGTTTCAAGCAGCAAAGCAGCTTAGGGAGAAGGCACAGCCTAAGGAGTTTAAAGACTACTTTTAATTTTAGCTACCCTACCATGAGATCTTAAAGCAGGACTTATTCCGCTGAGGGAAAGAGACAGAGCTATACAAGGTGTCTAGCACCATCTCTTTCACTCAGTGGAATAAGTTCTGCTTTAAAACGTCATAGTAGGCCTACAGTTCACGAGAGTGCTACTATTTTGCCTATGCAGTATTTTACAATTTGTAGTCTTTGGTCGTATTTTATTCGAAACATAATTTGGTATTTGAAATTGAAATAGAATCTCTTTTGAATAATTTGTATAGGTATTGTACTACCATCTCAGTCATGTATTGTTTAATTTATTAAGTGCTAATCATATTTATATTTGAAATGGAAGTATTAAATATTGTTAAAGTATTGTTTTGATTATAATTTATTTCTGACTTTATGCATTGTTTTTTAACTATAAATTTGTATTAACTGTATTAGAATTATAAGAGATTTTGACTTGATTTGATGTTTCTAATTTATTTATTTCAAGAAAAAAAAAGACTCATTTTAAGTAGCATCAAACACAAAAGACAAACATTCCAATTTCAATTAAAAAGAATAATGTCAGAAAAATACAATAAAATTACATCAAATAAATAAATTAAATTATATACAAATTTAGACGATTAATATTAAATTAAAATGCAATAGATTATAATTTAATTAAATGTCAGCAGATACAATGTTTCGAGGTTTCGAGGAGCTCGTGGCTAAATAATAGCAGCCGCTCGGGTCGATCTTTAGGTTAAGCCGCGCTTGCCTAGGTTGGTCTGTGGATCGGTGACCACCCATTACATACCGAGTTTTCTCCGTGCCTCGGAAAGCACATTAAGCCGTTGGTCCCGGCTGCCATTTGTAGATCTTTGACAGACGTTACAGGTAATCAGTGTTCCGAAAGTCTGACAACCAGTCTTACCAAGGGGTATCGTATTACCCAGTATTAACTGGGTTGTGGAGGTCAGATAGGCATTCGCTCCATGTAAAATACTGATTTTCAGCTGCATCCGGTTAGACTGGAAGCCGACCCTAACGTAGTTTGGAAAAGGCTAGGCAAATGATGATGTCATCAGATTGAATTTTCAAAAATTATGAATAAAATGGCAAAACATTTTGAACCAAAAGTATTAAACTTGTTCCATCCATATGTGCATAGCCTATGTATCATGTTACACATGTTTATACAAATAAATGCACCTTTAACTTTAGCTATAAATGAATAATATCAATAGTATTATTTTCATTTAAAACGTAACCTTAGTCCTTTTTGAACGAGCTCGGCTTAGCACGAGATGGCGGAGAAAAACAGTATCATCCGTAGATTTAAATAAATTTAATTACGAGAAAATATTATTCTTGAAACGAGTATTTTTATGATCTTAAAATAGTTACCATGGAGTTTGCTTTTAGGATCTTTTCCATAGGAACCGTGCACCTTTTGTCGACGTTTTAAGTTGAATCGTGGTTATGTAAGCATGTGTGTTTTATTAAACTTAGAACGTTTTATTTCACATAGTAACCTATAAAGGTCTACGCCTTTGTAAAATAAAAAAAATATTTTGTTTTTTTATCTGACTTCCCAAAAAGGAGGCGGTTCTCAATTCGACCGGTATGTTTTCTTTTATTAATTTACGTTACGTTTACACCGCCCACTTCTGGTAGTACCTCGGATCTTGTCATTTTATTTTGATAGATAGATCATAAAATATTGCCTCAATAATTATTAGTCAACAGATAAGAATAGTTGATTGGCAGTTGTTATTTCAATCAACCAATCACAGAAGAGATCAATTTGACCATCGTGCCCTGATCAATGTCACTTTTTACGTAGTCTTGACAATACGAATAGTTTTCAGTTATTAATCGGAAATTACGCTCTGCTCTTGGTGCGATAGTGACGATATTTCCTCCTAATAAATTATAAAAAGTAAAGTGTTAACAATTCATTTCTATGAAAGATCTATCGATTCCAACGATTGGTAAACTAACAATCCAGTTCCTGGTATCGATAGACACTTTAGTGCATAACTGTTATGATTTCTGACATCATTGTCAAGTGTAAAACAACACGTTATCAGTTATTTATCAAATTTTGATAAGGCGTACCTACTGCAATTTTAGAGTACCTACCTACTTACTATAAAGATAGGTACCGTAGTGCGTGCATTTTAGTATTATAACTCAACACAGGAGCTTATAAATACACTCAAATACAAATTTGTGGGTGTATTGAAAGGGCTATCCTTTCAATACACCCACAAATTTGTATTTGAGTGTATTTATAAGCTCCTGTGTTGAGTCGAGACAATCAAACTACTGACGTAAGTTCAATTTTATCATTCATCGTCTTTAGTATTCACCACATTGTCATCTTTCACAGAGCCATTTTAAAAACTGCATTTTCAGAGAAATGCAGTTTATTACATTATTTTTATTAATTCTATATTCTTCGTATTCTTCCATATTTTTGTCGACCAAACATAATTTCAGTTTTCAAAGTACGGTTGTTCGAAAGAGATACCGCGGCCCCGAGAACATAGAGGGCAATAGAAGGAACATGGGTGGGTTTTAGTCAGTACAAATCTGATACGCCCCCCGCTCCGCGAGGGGAGTTATTTGGAGATTTCCCATCCGCAAAAGAAAGTATCACGTTTCCAAAATATAAGGTTTTAGGCGTTGCTGCATTTTTTTTAAATTAAATAAAATGGCGGATGATTAGCAGGACAGGCTTTGTTTAATAATAAATAATAATCCAACTCCTTAGATGGTGTATGAATGGTTGAAGTAGTAACATCCTGCTGTTGTTGATAACCAAGATACTACAAGAAAGGCTCGAAGATTGCAGACGAAGCATTGCATGACCTTTTGATAACGCAAGGTCATCAATGTGTGTCACAATGTCAGATTATGTAGATAAGACAGGTCTCAATATAGATAAGTTTATCGGGGAATTTCCATCTATGATGTCAGTTGATATGACAACAAATATTTTCAACTTGGATAACTCTATATTAGGAGCGGCTTTGAATGCATTTTGTTGCCAGTTTATTTTCTGATTTGTGGTTCTATAAGTACAGTTTATTTTACATTGGGCATCTTGCTTGTTCAACATCTACATCTATTTCAATATGTACTAAGGTTAGTGTGGTGTAGGGCTATTTGACTGCCTCGTTGGTCCAAATGGTCACAAGCATTACAGCTGAGCTCGTTCGATTCCCAGGTGCGGCAGCGTTGCTGGGTATTTCATCAGGAATGCCTTGGTAACAGCTACGAAGTCTTGCGCTGCAAATAGCTTGTTCTTTCTTACATTTGATTCAATATCCTATCTGGAGAAATGCGATTGAACTATAATGCACCTCGCCTAACGCATCGAGAATTACTGATATGCGCCTGACTACTTTTCACCCTTATGATCTGAGTGATAAGGTTAAAAGTCGTCAGACGTCGGTGTCCCCGATACTACCTATTGCTATCGTTCGGGATTTGAATAGTTCTGGATCGATGTATTTTTTTTTAACCACCATGTGCCTACATATTTGTTTGGTGTAACTTTAGCAGCCTCAAACGTACAGGTCACCTAAAAACCTTTGAATTAAATATCACTTATTCAACTTTAATTCAAAAACTAAAATGTTACTTCCATTCATTTTGTGTCCAAATCAGATTTTTTTATCTCACATAGGCACTTTTAAAACTTCAAGAAAAGGGTGGACGGTTCAGGTTGGTCCGGCAACGAACTCTATGGTCACTATAGTTACTATACATATACTCCATGGTTACTATTTGCTGCGGCTAGTAAACAATCATTTAAAAATATTCTATTGGTGTGGTTTTCTTCTTTTACTTTTTGTACTTTGATGGTGAAACAGTTCACCAGCACTTGTGAATCTGGTCCTTTTGTGAATGTTTTCAGCAGTGATTTTTGCTCTTTCAAAACTCATTTCAAACCATCATTTACTTATAATTAAATCCTCCTTCTCAGAAAACACGAGGAAAAATTACGCCTAAAATATTTAAAGAACAAATTAATAATAAGATGAATAACGTGATTACAAGAGACTAACGTAATATTATGAAATATCTTCAGAACGTTTTCTGCCGTCATTTTTAAACACAGTTAGGTAAAATGTCGCGATGTTTAGGAATTACGCGTATTTATTTAATAGACGTATCGATAATAAAATACGGCGTATAGTAACAGAACTCGGGTAACAGGCGCGATAACCTAAGGGTTTAGTCACATCAGTAATGTACAAACAATTATTTTATTTCCCGAATATGTTTTAATAAGTTTTTTTACTCGTACTCTTAATCTCTTCGTATATTTGTTTTGGGACAAGTCTGCGACAATTTCTCTAAACCACAGAAACTCATAAAAAAGACAAAGCTCGAAGGAGTCCGAGAAAATCAATTTAACTGTTTTGGAATACGCAGCGAAGTTTTTCAGAAAAGAATAGCGGAGGAGTACGAAAATATTCAGTATTTTCGTACTTCTCAGTTCCACACAAATATGCACATATTTAAACACATACCAAGAACTAATAATACTCACTTTTTAATCAAAAGAAATTCTCTTTAGCTAGAGACTTTATCAAATTTAAAGCTACTAAAACTACAGAACTTTCACAAATTTTTATGCCTTGTATACGAGACTGTGGCTTTATCATTTCGTTTCATGAAGTGCCTGTAATGTACTAACTGAAATAAATGCTTTCAGTTTGAGTTTGGAAAGCATAAGCAATATTACGCAAGTATTTAGACCACACCTAAATAAAAACATAAATTTGGCTTTTCCAGGCATTTGTCATGGAATTTTAAGACCCTTTAAAAAAACTTAGACAACAATCCCGTACGACACTCGTATCATCCCAGTACACATACAGCCTAAACGTAATAGACACAAGATGTTTTTATTGCGTATAACTAATTACTATAATTTAATTATCAGCAACGTCGAGACATTGACATGAAGCGTTATCTTATGACCCCTGCGTCATAGTACACACCCACACACGTCATTTTATAATTCAATATTTTAAGGGTATAGGTATGCGAAGTTGTATGGTGAGCGAGGCCACAACGTCATGATGCTGAAGCGGTGCGGTGCGGCGCCGAGCCAGCGATGCCGCAACGTCATCCTACATACAATTTGCTATATCATATCACACGACTACTTGGGTCGTGCAAGCGCGCCTGTCTTGTGACCTGCGAGACGAGGCAGGGATCGGTGATACGCTAAGGCGCATAACAGTGTTGTACTGCGGTGCCGCACGGCTCGTATAGCACCCTATAGCTCGAAATAGTTGCTGTGCGCCACCGCACAGCATCCTTACTGCATCGTGTGACTTCGCTCTTAGACATTATATTTGTGATGTAGCAAAGTAAGCATCATCAGCTCAACACAGTCGGGTAACTGGTATTGGTACATTGGCTGGTATTGGGACACAGGCCTACTCTACTATATGATGCAGTGGTGGCTTGCTGTAAGACTTGAACCTCTGGCAGCAAGGAATCGCAGTTTATGCTGCATTCCTTTTCTGTCGCCCAAAACCGTCATTTCCGAGAGCAAGAAACAAAACGGGACTGTTATCGACGACCATGCAATCGGCAGCACGCTTTGTTGCTGATCCACCTGGCCGGTTTATAGCGGATTATTAGATGTCACATGTCGGATCCAGGGCATAACGGTTTCCTTACGACGTTCTCCTTATTCAATTGTAAGGTAATATGAAAGTTATGTTGCACATGCTCAGAATTTAATTGAGTTTTATATGGGTTTACGTGCCTGTGGGTTTCATCGAGTAATTTATTTATTAGGTAGATTTGAGTTCCTGGAGTTATTGTGCTTTTTACCAAGCCACTCCCAAGACTATTATACTCCTTTCATATTGATGCCTTGGTTTTTATCTACGCTACGCTACAAAATAAAATTATTCGCAGAAGTAACGTACTTATTTAAAAATATATGTATCATTTAGGTATTTCCGTAGTTAATAAAAACATGTTTATGTTGTAGTTATTTTCTCTGGACGACTTCTTCAAAAATATATGGCCACTTCATAGGAAAGTACTGCCTACACTTGACCATTAATAAAGATTACGGATACAGTGGGCCCTAGGATTGACCCCTGTCGCACGCTGTCGTGACTAGCACACGTATACCGGCTGATCCGAAAAGCTACTCCGTTGACGTATACTTACTTTTGTTCTCTGACTTTTTGGTACGGTCTTCAAACAAAATGTGTTTTAATACAATAGTTTTAGAAAAAAGAAATAGAATTATTTTAATATTATCCTTGTCGAAAGATAGAAGTAAATCGAATAGAATGTTACTAGTATGAATAGAATGTTACGATTTTGTAATCAACTCTTTCTAATGATAAATTGACAATCTAAAAATAAAACGGTTTTAATGATGATGAAATTTTATCACTGTAATTGAAATTGTATCACTGTCTGTCCAACGACTGATGAACCGTGAGAATAAGATAAGAACTATAATAATCAATTTCCACGTTATGATAATTTACATAGGCAATTGTGATGAAACATCTCTTATTCTTTACTTATAAATATTGCAAACAAAAATTACTTGTGGGTTCATTATTGTTATTCATTAAAGATCAAACAAATTTCTATGCACAAGTAAAAACTGATTCCGTTACTGACCTTTAATTCCGTTCAAAAAGTGCCGATCGTCAGCCTAGTTTCAATAAATGACTTTTGATTTAGATTTTTTTGAAACTGATCTTTTAAAGAAAATAATCTCTCTAAAATTAGATTTATTCGGTAGTTTGGGTTCGCTACGTTTTTCTAAATCATCTGTGTCTCCAAAAACACGTCCCATCATGAATGCCATCGGATGGTACAAGCACTCGTCTGTCTAGCAACTAGAACGACGAATTTGCTTAGCTTGGGATTTCTGCTCCTGTAAAAATCTATGTAGGGTCGTATCCAAATATTCCATTCTCACCCACCCACTCTCTAGCCTCTGTAGATTTAAGAAGTATGTAGGTACTTTTTGGATTATTTTGTCTTATCTTAACTAGAATTTATCTAATAATTTGAATGACATACGTTTTATAACATCCTTTTCCTGCTTTACGTAAACTAAATTAATTGCTTCTCGGTTCTTACTGGAGATAACCTTCCATTCATTCTTAATGCGGTAATAACACAATAATATTAAGCTGATTTAAAGTTAAATAAATGTATACCTCACTCACTACGATAACCCTAATAATAAATAAGAATACAAAATATTCCATTAATTATAACAATGAAGACCAGAAAACTAAAAAAGTGTTATCTACATTTTAAACGGAATATTTTAAAATTGACTGTAGGTACCTATTGTTAAAATTAAAACTGTAAGTGATAGCACAGAGGGCAAGCTTGTGACGTCAGTAGTCACACCCATGGCTGTTTAATCTTGTTGCCTACCATATATCACAATTATGTATATTTTAGTCTTCATTGAAATGTCTGCTGGTACAGAAGTGGGTGTGGCTAAATGTATATGTAATCAGCTTCCTATTGACAATAGTGACAACAAATTTGTGTTCTGACCCTATCGTAGATTCTGCGGTTAACACCTTTGCACTGCGAAGCTTTGCCAGGGTGAAGCAGCTGAAAGACATTGACTGTTTAGTTGCGTACCTTCAGAATATATTTATCTACATAGCTACCTGGGTTGAGTGGAGAGCGCGTTCTGCGGAATCTGAAAATCGAACAATAATACTTCGGCATTCGTTTAGATGACGATAAAGTGAGGTTAACCTAGTATCGTTACGTTGGTATATACTATCATTAATACCTTTATATTTTTTCTGTATTATGTTGTCGTTGTTTGCTAAACATTTGTATGCTCAAGACGTAAGTATGTTTTATATCGTTTCGTCTTATCGAATTAAGTTAGTAGTCGCTATCATAAAGATTCAAACGTCGAATATACGGAGATGATTTAATAAAAAAACAATTATTTGTAAAAATAGGTACTTCGGTAAAATAAAGATATTTCACTCCTAGTGGTCATTACGTCGATGGTCGAGTTACTGCAAGCGTCAATGGACCCTGGATAATTACGATTTTCAGTTAAGGGTGGGTAAGACGATGATTCCCGAAGCTCATACTTTCCCTTGAACATCAATATCGCCATTATTTCTCAAATCTGTGTCTCAAACACAAATGCGTTTTAACATTCAAGGCGTTACAAGGTCGTAACTTACCGCGAGTATCTTTTATAACCAAATCAATAAATAAAATTAAAGTGACTGTTCAAAATAACAGCATTTTACAACTGAATGCATGTGAAAAATAATAATATTATTATGTAACACACATTTTTTTTATTTTTGTCTCTTACTGTACCGGCTAATCGCCAAAACAACTGTTCCGATTTTGACAGGACTTACTGGCAGATAGCTAATGTTATAAGGAGTAAGTAACATAAGCTACTTTGTGCTCTTGCCACCGCCGCCGTGCCGTGGTGCCAGCTGTCTTAGAACCCACTGGCTTGGTACGCGGCGATGGAAAGAGGCCAGATGGTATGACCATAATGCCATGAAAGTTGGGTAGATTTTTGGTGTGGGATGCTACTTTAGCACGGTGGGCTGCGCTGGGGCTGCTGCTGCAGGTGCTGAAAACCTCAAACGGCGCAAATATATTATTATCACAATTTGATTTTTAGTCACGTTTTTGAGGCGTTTGGAGTTGAAAGACTAGGGGTTCGAATGCCCATTTAGCATTTCGAGAAATCGCCAAGCGGTTGGTTGACTCTTCTCGTGACCTGAGGGCTGGTTCTGTTCTTTGCGCAAAAAATAAGCAATTGCCATCCAAAGCGGTATGCTGCCACCCTTCTGGGCACTTTACCTGTTGACTGCGATGTGGACGAAATTTTTGACGCACAGAAATTTAGCATTTTTTACTTGTACATACATATTTTTATTATTAGTTTGTGTCTATTTATGATTTGTAAATAGTACCTACCTAATTGATTTAATCAAAAAAGTTATAGCCACATTTATTTTTAAAAATTGCATTAAGGTTTTGTGAAAAAAACCGTTGTTTGTTAACAAAATCCAGTTCGAAAAGGAAAGTAATCTTTTTAAAATAATTTCACACAAACAAAGGTCGCGGGCTAGCAATATGCAAATATAAGATTTAATTGAGAAGCTCTGGTCAGCCCGGAATAGAAATGTGATTTAGGGGCAGATATGTGATTAAATCCAACATCACACTTAAATAGTCCGTATTGAAAAAAAAAGTAGACTATCTTACTAGAGTACTTATCTTAATAACTTGTATGATTTACTTATGAAGTCCTATGTTTTTATTTTTCAAAAAAACTTTATGTAAGTACCTAATTTATAGTATGTTTAAAGTTTGGTTTGTCTAATGCAAGCAAAAAAGCGATGATCAGACAAAAACTTAATATTATTATTTTATTTATTTAAAAAGTTTGGGTGTAATTTTTTTAAAACTTCCTTATTCTACTTACTTCAAGTTAATTTATTTTATGAATGTGAATATTTTTATCCGCAAATTCACGGGTAGTGACCGTAAACAGTGTGACATGCCATGATAATAACGTTCAATGAAAACATAAGTGGAATTAAATAGGTTTTTTGTAAATTGGTAAAACTAATGTCCTCTTCGTAGCATCCATTAAACTCGTCATATTTATCGTCCTCAACGTCATCATAGCAATAACAAAACGAAACTTATATGAAGTCAGTGTCAATGTCAAATCGTTGTGAGATTTTGGTGCGTTCTAAAACTTTATTCAGAATTTTGTTTTGCCAATAGCCAACACTAAAATAGTCAAATACAGTTAAAGACCTAATAAACAAAATCGCCAATTGTTTTTTGAGTTATTAATTATTTGTTTAATATATTTTTTTGTCATTATTTTATTTGTAGACGGAGTTCATTATGAAACTTCACCTTTTATTTTTGGCCACACACGTTTATCGCACATGATACGTTTGACAATATTTTTTAATTTGTTCCGGTCGTCGGTTTCGGTTTATTAAAAAATAAACTAATAAAAGGTCCTAGATTCTATTGCTAAATTCAATGAATAAACACTATCCATAGCGACACCAAGATTTTGCGTTCTAGCGAAGTGAAAGGTACTTGAAATATTTTGGAATTTTTTGGTAAGTAGGCTGTTTTATTAAAAGTTCATTTGCAGATTTAATTTTATCTATGATTCCTTTGATTCTGTATTGAAGTAATGCGGATTATCTAGGTACCTATGTATTAAATAATCACCATTAAACACGAGACAATGTTTAATCACAGTAACGAAACATGAGGAAGTTTATAACCATTCTTCGGAAATATAGTTTATTCAACACGTGTCTGGACTTAGGATAAGCATTACTTGTTTTATGCCAGTATCAATTTGATTATCGCTGAAGTCTGTCCAATAAAATTTCAAGGTAACCTAATTCTTAATCTTTCTCAATATTCATGTGACAAATACTGCCATATAAGCAGATAAATTAGTTTTAAATATTGCCCATAGTAGCTTTAAACCAGTTTTGTTAATTTGAACGTAATTATGAGTGGTTTAAAGCAGTTTCCACCTGACCTGACATTAAGATATTGGTTGAACTTCTTAACCCATTGATGTTCTCATTTTAAAACTATAATTATCTGGTTTAATTTGGCTTGATGTCTATACTTGGAATAATGTTTGTTATCTTTATTGTAACTGTTTGGTCATGCTGACCTAATGACCTGTGTACGTTGGCAGTAGGCGATGAGGCAAATCCTCCGCCTCCGAGTATTCAGTTCACTACTGACATCCACAATGAGAAGTCACACGTACATTGATTCTCTGGGCTCGGCCAGGTAAAATATATTAAATAGAGTTGTGTTGTGGCTTACAAACTATTAACTGCCTTATTTGTTTTGACTTTTTTTTCTTTTTGTTGCATTTTTTTTACTTTGCACTTACTTATATTTGTTAATTTGGGTTGTTTACTAGTTGTATTGCTTTTAGCAAGTAGGAATTTAAAAATAAGAGTAATACATTATAACTAATTTTCACTATTTCAAATTGTTCATAAAAATGTAGGTTCATAGAAATAATAGCCTGCTAATTTAACATACAAAACAAATAGAATTGATTTACTGTTTGCAATTTTTTCATGGTATCTCAACAATTTATTTGTTTGATGGAAATGTGCTTAAAGAAAACCCTTAAGACACAATTGTTATTATTCTAAGAGTGGTCATGGTTTTGTAGTGTGATAAAGAGATGGAAGATTATATAGCTACATAGTATTAGAAGTAAAACAACCTTTCTTTATTACTTATAATTTAATTTTGTTCAAACAGCATAATGGCCCGAATCCTCGACGGCAAAGCACTGGCAGGGACAGTGAAAGAGGAATTAAAAGAACAAATTGCAAACTGGATAAACCTTGGTCACCGAGCACCTTCTATCCGCTGCATATTGGTAGGACAGGATCCAGCCAGCCACACATACGTAAACAACAAGATTATTGCAGCAAGATATGTAGGCATTAACGCAGAAGTGATTAAACATGACAGTTCAATCACGGAGGAGCAGCTTATCCAGGAAATAGAAAACCTTAATGCAGATAGCAGTGTTGATGGTATTCTAGTCCAGCTGCCCATACCTGAGACCATGAGTGAGAGGAAAGTGTGCAATGCAGTTGCTCCGGAGAAGGATGTTGACGGTTTTCATATTGTCAATGTTGGACAACTGTGTGTTGATATGCCTACCTTAGTGCCTGCTACTGCTTTAGCTGTTATTGAAATGCTTAAAAGGTGAGTTGTTTAACTTTCTTTGTTTGTAGAATAAATTAGTTTTTATTCATAGTAGAGTTAGCATTGCATTGGCTGCATATTAAAAAGTCTTAATTAATTCATAGTAATTAAGTTTTAACAAATAATATTTAAAACTTATTTAACACAACATCACGCTTGTAAACTAAAAAAGGTTAGGCAGAGGTAAACCCTATTATAGTACACCCACATGCTGTGAGCTATGTATTATGGGGCGAGATTATTGCCCATCAACCAATAAATCCTGACTCCAAGACAGTGATTGAAAAAAAAAACCAATAAAAAAATGGGCTGACCTGTGCATTTAACTTAGGACCACCTAATTTAAATCTCTTTTTTGTCCATATCCAAAGACCATGTAACACAATTCCAGAAGTGACAGTATCCTTGAATTTTAGGTTCAAAATCGAAACTCATGGACGCAATGCGGTCGTAGTCGGCCGATCGAAGAACGTAGGACTACCGATTGCTATGATGTTACATAGTGATAAGAAACATGACAACGGACTTGGAATGGATGCTACAGTTACTATCTGCCATCGCTACACACCTAAAGAACACTTGGAAATGTTCTGCCAGAATGCTGATATTATTATCACCGCTACAGGTAATTTAGGATTTTATTACTTTTGACCCAAAATCAAAAATTATTAATTGAAAGAGTTTTTAATAATAGGCTTTTGTCAAATTATCAGCTTCACCTGTTTCTATGTAAAAAAATCCTGAAAGTTATTTAACTCAGTTAGTCAAATAAAAACTTATAAATATATTTTAAATTCCCAGTTTTCAATTGAGCTGAAATTTTGAATCTAGTTTTAAAGATGGCGTACTAGGTTTCCTAAGAGGAATACGAAAATGTGTGTGTGGTCTTTTGTTGTTATTTAAACTATAACATTTATTTTAATTTGGATTTCTTTTGTCTTAGGCGTGCCAAAATTAATCAAAGCCAACATGATCAAGCCTGGTGCTACCGTTATTGATGTTGGCATCACCAAAGTTACTGATGCAAATGGAAAATCTAGATTAGTTGGCGATGTTGACTATGATGGTGAGTGTTCTCTTTTTAATTCTCAGTTATATGTATTATTATTTTCTTTATTTATCTTTTCCACATGTTTAAATATTTTTAAAAACAAGAATATTATTAAAAACCAATTTTAAATTATTTAAAAAAAATATTTTTTGTATTTAAATTTTGAATGTTTTGTTTTTATTCTGTGGTAAATGTTGTAATAACATTTGCTTATACTTGTCTTCTACACTAATATAAAGTATCTATTTGTTTTCCCCAACAAATAAAATAACAAAAATTAAGCCGCGTGTGTTGTTGATTTTGACTCTTAAACTTTCCGATTTATTTTGGATGTACATCTATAAAACTGCATGGTCGTTTCTGTTGGCACGTGGTTGGCCGTAGTTCGAACGAATGCCGGAATATTGTTTTTTTTTTAATACAACACGCCCTCACGGCTATGTCACTATAAGACATTAAGGGCCAAAGATACCCTGTGTTTTCATTCAAAAGGTTTTTTTTTTCTTTTTATCCAATGTTTTTTTTCTTTTTTCCAACAGAGGTTGTTCAAGTAGCTGGTGCTGTGACCCCAGTTCCCGGTGGCGTGGGCCCCATGACCGTTGCTATGTTGATGCACAACACATTCCAAGCGGCCAAGCATCTGCGAGAGAAAGCCCTACTACAGTAAATTATTTTATTTTCAAGCTCAATTCTGTAATATTTGTGTGTGTTATTTTTCTAAAAAGAACAGGAAATACTTAAGACTATTGACAGTTTAAGGTGAAAGCGAAGATGTATTTTTTTGACGTTTTTTGCATTTGCATGTCAGTGTCAAATAGAATGTTGATTAAAATATTAATTACGAATGTTTAAAAATGGGTTTATTAAATTATAATAATTTATTTAAATTATTTATTTACGTTGTTTGTTCAACAACTTCTAAATTCTTTTGACGTTTATGCTAGTTGTTCTCGAAATCGGCATTTATTGGAATACTATGAACGTACAGGATTGTATTCGTGGTTTTAATTATTATGACTCTACAAACCCAGATTTGTTAAGGTGTCAATTTATATTTTAATCAAAACTAGCTAAAGCCCGCGACTTCGCCCGCGTTGTATCAAAAAAAATCGTGTTATTACAGACCATAATCTACCTCTTTGCCAAATTTCATCAAGATCCGTTGAGTCGTTTTGACGTGAAAGAGTTACAAACATCCATCCATCCATCTTCACAAACATTCGTATGAATAATATTAATAGGATTAGTAGGATAAATCTGACACTGACTTGCTAATTGCAAAAAAACATTAGAAATATTGAACATTGTGGGCCACCATGGCGCTTCCCTCTTAACATTTATTTTTCTGTGACTTCAGGTACAGTCGAACTCGTAAGTGCTTACCAATAAAAAGATAACAGCCTTTTCTCGTAACTTGAAACTTGAATGCGTTTGCAAATATCTTTTAAAGTTGTTTTTTGTGACGTGCAAATTACATTGAAATGATTATACAATGTGTCCCGTCACGGGCTAGCGATATTCTATGTACTTATATTACAAACATTCGAGTACACAATTTTATTGATAAAAAAGTTTATAAAACTTTCGTTGATTTGCATATTTTTTTGGACTTTAATTTTGTTTTCTAAAGTTACGAAAATGTAAACTCATCGTTTCTTAACTTAAACGATAGAAAATATTGTTGCCCTCTGAATAAACCTATTTTCGTCTCAATAAGTCCAAAATTTTTGAGAGATACGATTATTTTTTGTACACGCATAGACATTATCTCAAAATGGTTGTCAAAAAGCGGGGAAGAAAATTAGACCCAAGTGTGTATCGTAATAGTATATTAAAACACTCGTTACATAAGTATCTAGAATATCGCTAGTCCATGACCAGACACATGGTAATAAGTGTTTTGTCCTTACGGCGGGCATTACAAGGTCGACTATACTTCTACAGAATTTCTACTAACATAGCCTTTGATTTCAAAGAATTTTCAAAGGATCTCCACTTATTTGCCTGTGAGGCCTACAATAATACGTAGTCTTTAGTTATTTCTTACCTGTATTAATAATAACTTTAAAACGGACATCCATTTAAATAGTTTTTTTTTTTTAATGAAAACACAAAGAATCTCTTAATCGAAATATTTTGAATTGTAACCTCAAAAAGAAAACATTAAATCCAGTGTGCCTTTACAAGAACACAGAAGTTGCCTTAAGGTAGCTAATGTGTTATAAAAATATATTATTTAAAATATAAATATAATAATTATTAGTTTTTAAGGATCATTGAGTATTATAAAGATAATTATTTTAAGTGGGTACCTATGTTAATTTTAAGATTGATTATACATGTTTTTTCTATACATTGATTGTATAGATATTTATTTCAATACATTCCTTATAGCAAGGAATAGTTGTGAATGATAATGCAGTTTTGAAATTTTCACGACACTATAAGAATCCGTCGAAATAATTGTTGTGCAAAATTGAACTTTATTGACAAGACATTCAAGTCTAAAATCGATAGTCTTCCAAATAAGTAAGTGACGTAGTTTAGTCATTTAAAGCTTAATCTAATGTCAATTAGGTTCAATTTTATGTAACCGGATCAAATAACATCTAATGCCATATCGGTGCATAATATCATTGTTAAATCTGATTCCCTGATTGTAATTTAATTTATTCCATTTCTAGAACATTAAAAATTAAAGACATACATTTTATGCATTTAAGTTTTTGTTAATTACGTATTAACTTTGTTTAATGTTTTGTTGTTGTTAAATGCAGCTATTTGACTATACATTAAATTATACATATTTTAAAAAATGTTTCATTTTCGGAAATAAAAATTCTCTAAAAATAACCAATAATTACTTAGAAGTATTCTATCAGACAGTTTTCAATTGTACTGGTAGCGTTATAAGGTTTAAATTACAAACACACGATCGTTCGATGACAGTGACTTGGCCACTTAGCCGCTGCGAGTGGATTCGATCCCCGCACGGATCAAATATATGACCAATAGGTAGTTGTTTCGGGTCTGGCTGTTTGTGTGTGAGAGTTTAAATGTTTGTAAACGCACCCACGATACAGGAAAAATGGTTAGTGTGAGGCAAAGTTAAAAAAAAAATAAGAGAATTAAGATAAAATAACGCTGTTGCTACGAGAAATAACCGGAATTAAGGAAAAGTCAGTTTTCTATTAAAAAACTTAACTTTTTTGAAGGTCACAGCACTGATAAATATAACCAAAGTGCCACTACCAACGTCAGTGAAACAAATAGATTAATAGAGCAAATTGACGTTACAGTTTTAAACATTCCACTTTGTCTCAATAAATAAAGAAACTAAATTAATTGCCCTCATTTCACGCCCATACAAAATTACCTAACAACACTCAATTTTCGACCTGTCACTATAGAAACCACACTTGAACATAAGGCGTGTGTGAATAATTAATGAGCAGAATTAACCGACTCCGCAGAATGTTGTGAGAGGTACTTGTATATCACGCGGTTATGTGGTGCCTTGTATGAAACCACCTTCTCGTTGGTACCTACTACTGCTTAATAACAGACCAAGATGGAAGGCAAGGATGGTCTGATTAAATTTTGATGAGGTGTTAAATTGTTCTTAATGTAAAGAAATGGGTTTTTAAAGCAGATATTTATAAACGGGGAGTTTCTAAAGCAGATATTTATAAACTTAGCACATGCTTCGACTAGTGTCTGTCATACACTTGGTAGTACTTACTTTGTGAGTACGGCAGTGCCAGGAGTTATGTCAAAACGCGCATTATGTAACGTTTATAGATTTCGGCTTTTGAGGTAGGTCTTTTTTGGGGTGAGAAATCATCAATATCTTCCTCCACTCTGGGCAGAGCAGGAGGGAGTGTCAGACTTACTGACTATAACCCACCCATGTTTCTTCTTTGGCCCTTTATGTACCGGGGCCACAGTATATCTTTCGAACAACCCGCAACCCCGACAGGTGGTGGCCCTGACATTCCTCTCTGTTGAGGTAAGTCTATATCGCAGTCTTGACAAATTCCCACCGAACTTTGTTTTGATTCAAAGATTGAAATCTATATATATAGGTATATATAGATTCAAAAAATAAAGATGTCTAATTTTAATGTGAATAGTTTTGTCTTGTCTTTCTTACTCGTACTGAAAGACGCATTTATCGTTCTATACGGGATGCGCACACTTCTCGGCGTGAACACATTACCACGCAAAGAAACACTGACTAATTCTATTAAAATCTTTCCATCTTTAATGGGATCATATTTGATAAAAAAAATACTACCTACTTATGCAAAATGTATAAGTATATCAGTATCAGCCTACCTTTTGTTCTGGTCGGTTTCCAGTTTAACCGAATGCAGCTGAATACCAGTATTTTACTCTACAACCCAGTCAGTAGTGGATAATACGATACCCTTTGGTAAGACTGGTTGTCTACCTGTAACGACTGACAGGGATCTACAAATCACAGCCAGGACCAACAGCTTAACGTGCTTTCCGAAGCACGGAAGAGACTCCGTATATAACAGGTGGTCACCCATCCATAGGCCAAACAAGGCACGCGCTGCTTAACCTAAAGATCGACCCGAACGGCTCCTATTATTATTTAACTTGGTTGCTATAAATTTATACTAGGTAGATTCTAGCGTCAGGAGTTTCCCAAGTTCCCATGTCAATCAATCGACCAAAGATCAAGAAACAAACTTCATAATTAATGGCAAATTTCTTATAAATAGGCACTTAATTAACACCGTTATCACGTCTTATCAACGAGTTACACATGGGAAATATTATACAGGGTCACCGGTTCAAGATTGTAGATTGCGTGGGTTATAGTAAAGTAGTTAGGTACTACGTAAGCCGGACGCCGATAGCGATTATTATTAATGGCCGTGGTTGGAGGTAATCGATTTCCTATTGTTAACCCTTAGTAGGTACTGTAAGACATGCTCTATACTTATTACTACAATAAAAATACATATTAAGATTATATTTGATAGATACATCTCACACTTCCTACGTCATTTCTAGTCGTCTCTTTTCCCTCTTACACTAAATCTGCAAAGAAATACTTTTATTGTTTTTATATTTTTAATTACTTACTGTGATTACTTGCTAAATATTCTCCAGTGTTTAATAGTTTATTTCCAGTACACGTGTTATTGGTAAAATTGTGGTATCTCTCGTCGACTAAAGCCACTTACAGTACCTAAACACGCAATGCAACTCTTGTGTAGGTTAACACCTGACACAAAGTGCTAGGCAATTCCTGTAGCGGCCTATACATCAAGAGGCAATTTCATAGATCATTTTCAAATCAGAAAACTTTCAATACTCAATACTCAATATATTTATTGCATTCCACAATGTGAACTTAGGTGGTAGGGTACATTAATTAATGGTTAACATACATTAGTTTAGGAGCATTGTGGGCCCTGTCGGGCATAACAAAAATAAAAATGAAAAATTAGGAATTAGGAGGAGGGCTATTACAAATAATGTTAACATTTTTTTTTTTAAGTAGGTAGGCTTAATAACTAATTGAATACATATACGTATAACTAATTGAATACTATCATACTTTTACGTCATATATACCTATTGGATTAACTTATTAATATTTATTTTAATTATACATTGGAATTATAGATTATTATTTTTTATTTGTTTATATTATTACTGTTTATTTGTTAAATTTATCATTTAAATATTCCTGTACATTATAATAACATTTTTGGATTAGAAGCTGTTTTAATTTATTTATAAATATATTAAATTTTTGTTCATTTTTAATTTCACCTGGTAGTTTATTATATATTTTAGCTGCCATTATTAAAGTACTTGTAGAGTGTATTTTTAGTTTAGAACCTGGTACGTTTAGTCTATTTTTGTGTCGTAGTGTGTAGTGAGTCTGTGTGTTTTCGCGTGTAGTGTATAGTTTTTCATTATTTCTAACAAATTTACACATTTCCAAGATGTAAATACAAGGTAGGGTTAGAAGTTTATGTTCTTGGAAATGGGGTTTGCAGCTGTCCATGCTATCTATGTTAACCAGTATTCTAATCAGTCGTTTTTGTAATATAAAAAGTGTAGGTGCATCTGTGCTATTTCCCCATAATATTATGCCGTAGTTCAGCCATGCGTACTTCACACGGGCATGAGTCGAGTTAGAATAGAATATACTTTATTGCACACCGAAGTTAATATGTCATGTTGACTGAAAACCTGAGAACCAGTATCAAACAATTTTGCGTAAAACAGAATTGACTTCTGATCATGAACAGCTCTAGCTATGTTAACTATCATTGATACTAAGACTGGCTGTACTTCCTACCCTTTGAATAATTTATAGGTTAGTTGATCTTGGGTAACGCGCCTACAACCATGAAACTGAACGCAACCAAAATCTAAAACCGCGTTCAAGAGCTGTCAAATGTCAATAATGTCAATACAGGGTGGAAGTAACCGACGCAAAAATAGTTGTACGAAGTTCTTTACATCATTGAACAACCCACAAACATAAATTCCATTAGTAGGAACCTTAATTAGGTTCATACTAATGGAAAAAAAAGAAATCATTTGTTTCATACATTATGACCATGTAGGTTTTGCATGTCCATGTCCGCGCCCAACGCCATTTGTAAATAGCGTACGCCTTTTTGATTCGGATATGAAATCATCAAATAACTTCTCCCGGTTTGGATGGAGCGATCTGACACGCCCGACAGACTTTTACTGACTAAAACCCATACATGTTCTATTTTGCCCTTTTTGTTCCGAGATCGCGGTATCTCTTCCGAACAACCCACAAACACGCAGATACCTATTGGCCCTGGCAAGCCCCTATGGTTTGCTGATATATCTCTGCAGCGTGCGTGAATCACGAACGCGCCGTCGACACGGCGACCTGCGCCCTAGACCGCAGAAATTGTCACATGCCTTACCTACTTACTGGACCACGTTTTCTGACAAACTAAAGCAGGACTCTTTTCCCAAATTAATTGCTCAGCTAATTGAAAAAGTTTGTAGCCACGTATTTTAATTATAAGTAAGTAATTAACTAAATGTTTCGTTAGTAGTCAGATCAAGGAAATCCTTATTTTAATGGACAGGCACTTTTTTAGGGTTCAGTACCTCAAAAGAAAAACGGAGCCCTTATAGCCTCATAGCCCTATAAATAAATAAATAAATAAATATCTTGGGACAACTCACACACGGCTATCTGATCCCAAGCTAAGCAGAGCTTGTGTTATGGTAACCAGACAACTGATATACATACTTATATAATTTATAAATACATACAAATTATAGATAAATCACACCCAGACACAGAACAAACAATCATGCTCATCACACAAAGTTTGTCCTGGGTGGGAATCGAACCCACGACCTCCGGCTCAGCGGTCAGGGCCACTAACCACTAGACCAACAGGCCCGAACACTTTGTTGATATGACCTATGATCACTTTGTTGTCTGTGTGTTTATCTGTCAAGACCCTTTAACTCGGGAATTGAGGTATCGCAATTATTATTATTTTATTTATATTTTTGGCACATTTTTAATTAGGTACAGCTGTTTTTATATATTTTTTTTCTAAACAATTGCAATAGCAATTTTTACTGCACCAAAATCCTTCAAATCACTTTTCTAGAGGTGATTCTGAATCGAATGAGCTATCGCTGATATTTTGAAGACGTTTATCTCTATTTTTCAACTTGAACTTGTTGATTAGACTATGAAAAAAAACAACGGATTTACGGCGCGGCGGTTTTTTGAACATAGCATCATGATATTTTTTTTGTAAACGCCAGTTATGGTAAGTTCCAATCAATAATCTATACTAATATTATAAAGCTGAAGAGTTTGTTTGTTTGTTTGTTTGAACGCGCTAATCTCAGGGACTACTGGTTGGAATTGGAAAATTCTTTTAGTGTTGGATAGTCCATTTCTTGAGGAAGGCAATAGGCTATATAACATCACGCTACGACCAACAGGTGCTGAGCAGCGCGGGTGAAACCGTGGGGTACAGCTAGTAAAATTAATAGAGTTGAACCACAGATTACTAAATAGCTACTACGTAGCAGATACATCACTCCAATACAAAAAGGAAAATACCTACGCTATAATAGCCTACAAAATCTTAATAATAATACCAGCTGTTTGCAGCCAAAAGAAATGCACCATAAGTACGCACAAAGAGAGTTGAGATTGTATTGCGCGCCGCGCGACCAACGTGCGGGCGCGTCATCGAGCGAATTTGCTAGGGTTGAACATGATAATAAAACGAATGTTGTAGAATTAAATATGTTTCAGTTTAATAAAATGACTGATATTTTTTTTTTCCTTCACTGAATTCAAGATTATTAAATTTTATTGCGGAAAATAAACCGCGCAAATAATTTTAATAAATACTTAATCGAAAGGGAAACAGGAGCAATGTGGAGGAAAATCCATTGCCAGGCCGATCCATTATTACGTTGTCAAAATTATTTAAAAAAGTTTCTTCTAATTCTTCTAATACTTAGTATAATTATTAAATTCAATATAATTATATTACCCATATACTGAACAAAAATTACGTGGTTTCGGCATATTGAAACTCAGCGCGGTAATCACGACGTCGCACGGTGCGACAGCCCACTGTCAGTTGTATCGACGGCGATACACGAAGCGGTAGGCATAAAACGCGTGGCCTTGAGCGAGTGACGGACGCCTGGTTGAACCCACTGTCATAAACCAGATACAAATTCAGTCAAACTCTGGTACTGTGAAATTTCTCGGAAATCCCCACTAACAATTTGTTCGAACTGCAAATCGAACCCAGACCATTGCTAGACTATCAATGAATGGTAGGCAATCGACTATAGCTTTTTTGGATGTTAAATTCCTGAAACTATTGGTAACATTACTGAAATAGTACTGCCGAAAATCGGAATACGTATGTTTTTTTTTTATCAAAAAACAGTTGTTGCATTGTGGTATGTACTTATTGCAAGTAGGTAAACGAAGCGTAAAAAATAATTTACAAAATTATATACGAGAAATCGGTGAGATCTGAACATTTCTATGTTCTTAAACTACTTTTTTTTAAAGTCGGTTTAAATGGCTACCATACGACAGTAATAGGATAAGAATTGAACCATATCAATCTTAGAGAAATAGATTAAGCTGCCGAGCGCATGCTCGAATACGGGGCCGCAGTATCTCTTTTGAACAACCCGAAACCCCAGCAGGCACTAGCCCTGGTGGGTCCGTCTACTTTGCTAATATCTCTTTGAGGCGAGCTTGGAACATGAACGCGTTGGCCTGTCGCCACTAGACGGACGGACGGTGAGCTACAGATTGCTCCTCGTCGACACACACGCGCGTTTACGGTGGCTGGGACCCGTCTCGCGGCGCCCGACGCACGTAAAGTCTCCCACAACGGCTGGGATGGTTTGAGGTTGGGGGTCGTGATTTTCTTAAAATAAGTTTTTTTGTCAGGAGATTCTTCATTCCTTCCTCGAATATTGTGCACACCATACACATATTGCCGATGCCCCCCTCCTAGTTGAAATCCTAACTATCTATACCTACTAATATTATAAAGCTGGAGAGTTAGTTTGTTTGTTTGTTTGAACGCGCTAATCTCAGGGACTACTGGTTGGAATTGGAAAATTATTGTTGGATAGTCCATTTCTTGAGGAAGGCTATAGGCTATATAACATCACGCTACGACCAACAGGTGCTGAGCAGCGTGGGTGAAACCGCGTGGAACAGCTAGTAATATTATAAAAGCGAAAGTGAATTTGTTTGTGTGTTTGTTAGTTACGTTTTGACGCCTAAATGGCTAAATTGATTTTGATGAATTTTGGTACAGAGATAGTTGAGGCCCTGGAGACGGACATACGCTAACTTTAAAACGAAAGTAAGAAAAGGAAGAGAAAGAGGGAAAAAAAGAGGAGAGAAAGATATTAAATATATTTTTTTCGATCAACACGCGGCCTAATGTTAGAGTTCGCCCAAAGTAACTATGACACGCGGACGAAGTTAGTCTATAATATTATAGACTAACTTCGTCCGCGTTCATCTTTACAACAATAAATGGTCGTTTACAATCCGATCAAGCGTTTAATAGCGCAAAGGTAACAAATAGAGTAATTTTCGCATGTACAAAATTAGAATGAAATTTACACTTTAATCAAAGCAAGCAGAGACTGCAAAAAGGGTGTTCCACAATCTGAACTCATTGATGTGTCTACCTACGTATTGTCATTATCCTTACTTAATATTATAAAAGCGAAAGTGAGTTTGTTTGTTTATTTGTTTGTTTGTTTGTTCTCTTCACGCTTTAATGGCTAAACTGATTTTGATGAATTTTAGTACAGACATAGTTGGGAACCAGGAGACGGACATAGGCTAATATTTTTTTGAAAAAAGTGGGATGTGAGGGAGAAAGAAGGAAGAAAAGGGAAAACTTAGCGTTGCTATTACAAATCAATAAGGCGCAAGGGGAACTGTGTTACCCCAAATTTAACGCGGGCAAAGCCGCGGGCGAAAGCTAGTTTTCCATAAAGATCTCCACATCCTGAACGACCGGACTCAGACGTGCTGATGAAAACTTATAGTCCAATAACAGTTTTCTATACGCTTTCAACGATAACCTCAGAACAATGTTAATTCTTATCTCTAACGATTTACACTTACGCAGTCCCCCGCAAGGGGTCACATAGATAGTAATGACCCCAATCATGTGATGGCTGCGTTTTACGAACGTAGTTTTTTTTTATTATTTCGTCATTATTGCCAATAACAAACCAGTAATTCTTAAAAACGTTACAAACAAAAACAATTCCTGCTACATAGGTAAAGCGTCATCGGCAATCTGGGTATTTAATACGTTGTTGTAAACAGTTGGATGGTAACACATTTTCTAGAATTCACCCGAAGTGTACAAACAAAAAACTTAAGATATCGTGCAAATCTAAATGTACAAAACACTTAGATTTGCACGATGACTTACAAGAAAGTTCGATGATGTCGTAAGGTAAGCATTTTTTTTTTGGGTGGGCTACCACCAAATAACTTCCCCCGCTCTGGGCGGAGCGGGGGGGAGTGTTAGACTTTTACTGACCAAAACCCACCCATGTTCCTTCTATTGCCCTTTACGTTCCGGGGCCGCGGTAGCTCTTTCGAACAACCTGCAACCGCTACATAGGTAAGGTGTCATCAGCAATCTGGGTAATTAATGCGCTGTTGTAAACAATTGGATGGTGACTTATATTTTAGAATTTACCCGAAACTGGAGGATGTTTTGCGGTAGTAGTTTGTACACTGAAATTTAGTTCAGTTTATTATTTGACGGGCCTGTTGGTCCAGTGGTTAGTGGCCCTGACTGCTGAGCCGGAGGTCGTGGGTTCGATTCCCACCCAGGACAAACTTTGTGTGATGAGCATGATTGTTTGTTCTGTGTCTGGGTGTGATTTATCTATAATATGTATGTAAGTATTTATAAATTATATAAGTATGTATATCAGTTGTCTGGTTACCATAACACAAGCTCTGCTTAGCTTGGGATCAGATAGCCGTGTGTGAGTTGTTCCAAGATATTTATTTATTTATTATTAAATACTTGAAATATTTAAAGTAAGTCATTATTTCATTGTTAAAAGTAAAAAGAAACTGACTTATGTTTAAACTAAAAAATACCGTCAAAAAATTGTCCTCAACGCTGTCAGTTTGTAATTTTCTCTGGAGGCTTACGTAGGCTGTGCGTTTGTTGCTTTGATAAATTTGAGGAACTTCACGACTAGACCCTTCACCGCTATATTGAACAAAACGTGTGCGACCAAACTGCTGGTGATGGCTCCTCTGTACGCGAGGTTCCTATCATTTCGTGCCAGTTGGCAACAATACCATGAATTGAATGTAACATGACGACGCGTATTGCCTCTTGTTATTTATATAAATACCCGCCCACTTCACACCTAAATATATTCCTACTTTTCGGAACACTTAGTATCAAGTTTGATGATAACAATCTGCTAACCTAATTACAGAAATAGTTAATGCGTAGGTAGTAACCACGCACAATATATTTATAGACGCGAACAAAAGTAGAAAAATTGACGTAAGTACAGACGCCTGCAGGTCAAGCTACCCGAAACTGTCAATTTTTCCCAATGAACCTAATACTTTAGAAATAAAGTCGAAAATCTATCAAAGAAATCTGACAGATTGTAGTAGCTTGATGTGCAGGCGTCTGTACTTACCAAAAAAAATGGCCGAAAATGATTCTACGATGCATGCTCTCATATCATGTTTTTATTATTGTTTTAATTTATAAAAAACAATTGCGTTATGTACTTCACGATAAGAATTTGATATTTTTGTGTCCGTATTGCGTTAGACTATGTGCGTCAACATTTTTTCTTAAAAACAATCGTTTTGTTTTGGCAATCTTAGTTCGAGACGACTGATAAAGCTGAAGTATGATTATGAGTCAACAGAAGAGAATTGGGTATTTTTAAGATTATTAGGGACGGATAATACAATCATATTCATCCCGTGGGTATACCTTTTAAATCCCTAAAAGAGGGGGATCCCGAGACCGCAAGACCAACGTAATTTTATAAAAGAACTAGCTTCCGCCCGCGGCTTCGTCCGCTTGGCATAGTAACTTTGGGCTAACGCTAACTTTAACCCGCGTGATGATCGAAATAAAACTATCTTGCTCTCCCCTCCCTCTTTCACCACCTTTTCTCACTTTTTTTAGCCTATATCCCTCTCCAAAGTCCTAATTATCTCTGTATCAAAAAAAGTTAGCGTTAGCCTAAGTTATGCCGTGGATGATGAAGTCGTGGGCGGAAGCTAGTAGGCTATATATCATCACGCTACGATACTAAGGAGCTGAGCAGCGGGTGAACTGCTGGCCACAGCTAGTTTAAAATAGAATTGTCAAACATTAAGCTCCCTACGTGTCTAACTAGATAGACATTTTGTTTTAAAAAGTTTTTTACATAGCCAGACCCTTTTCAACAAAGGGTCAATGTTTACCGTGAAGCCTTTTTACTTAGGTAGTATAATTATTAAGCGTGCCCTTAGAGTTCTGCTTGGCCATTTAGACGTGCATTTCATAAGTCATCATTATTATAGACGGCTAAACAGAAACGTCTTAGGTTTTTTTTTTTTAAAACTTTGCCCCACTCTAGGTATTTCTCCTGAATCGTGGGTGCGTTTACAAACATTTAAACTCACATTCACAAACAGCCAGACCCGAAACAACTACCTATAAGTCATACAAGTATTTGTGCGATCGATTATAACTGCGCTGCGTGTCTGCGCCACAGATAGTTGTTCCAGGTCTGGGTGTTTGTGTATGTGAGTTTAAATGTTTGTAAACGCACCCACGATACAGGAGAAAATCCTAGTAGGGAGCCACGTTCTTTTTTTTAAAAAATCCCCGCTCTGTGCTGAACGAGAGAATGTGTCAGACTTTTGCTGAATAACTCATCCATTTTTCATTTTTTGACGGGTCTCTTGGTCTAGTGGTTAGTGGCCCTGACTGCTGAGCTGGAGGTCGTCGGTTGGATTCCCACCCAGGACAAACTTTGTGTGATGAGCATGATTGTTTGTTCTGTGTCTGGGTGTGATTTATCTATAATTATGTATGTATGTATTTATAAATTATATAAGTATGTATTTCAGTTGTCTGGTTACCATAACACAAGCTCTGCTTAGCTTGGGATCAGATAGCCGTGTGTGAGTTGTCCCAATATATTTATTTATTTTCCTTCTTTTGCGTTCCGGGGCCGTGGTATCTCTTTCGACCAAGTCACTACCCCAGCATTAAAAGCTATGGAGACTGAATTTAGCTCACCCCTTATCACATAAGACTTAAACATAACTAACGAAATGTTGTACGTACTAATTAGGCACACTGCTTAACTCATCTTAGATTACAGACGCAAAGTTAAACAATCACTAATTAAGTATACTTATCCAGAATGAACTAGATACGTTATACATTTAATCAAATTACCCTAATCAGAAACCACACTCTTAAACTCTCTATTACACAGCGTCAACCAATTACAAAGGCTGGTTGCAAACGAAGAGAGAATAACTCTTCAATATGTCCCTTCTGTCGGTCTTAATGAACTTAATGTGAGGATACTCAATTAGTACGCTTGGCAATCTACGTAATCTTATTGTCGGATTCGTCAGTGAATGAGGGAAGGGTGTTTAGTCTAATTACTTGTGTCTCGCGTGTGAGCCGCTTAATGACGAGTACCTTTGGGTATATTCGTACTTTTATTTTCAAGAATTTTATGTTTTGTTGGAACGAAGTTGCTTATCGCGCGTTGCGAAAGGGGGCTAGACGGAAACTTAAGACCAAAAGCTGTACGACACTTTTGCTTGAGACGAAAAGTTGTAACGACACTTTTTGCTTAAGACGAAAAGTTGTAAGAACACTTTTTGCTATAGTTGTAAGCCGTGAGGCGTGCGCGTTTTTCTCTGTCGGTCTCTCTCTCTCTCTCTCTCATAGAAAGCAAGCCAGTTATTTTCGTTTTGTCTTTCTATTTCGCATTGAACAGTGTGGTGTCCAGACGAGTATTTTTGTTTACAGGTTTTTTGTACAGAACAAATAATAACATCGTTCCATCCGGGTGTCCTTTGATACCTCTCAAGTTTTTTGTAAAAAATAATCCCCGCTGTCAAATTGAGCTGAAATTGTGCATACATGTTTAGTTTGGCTGACATGGTTAGCTTGATCACATCATACCAATCTTCCAATAAAAAATAGGTAAGTACCTATAACATTATCTTTGCGTACACAAAAAGTGCTAGCACAAAAAAATTAACATACATTAAGTCCAATCAAATAGATATTTTCTGAAAACCAGTACATTAATAATCTATAGGTACTTAGTATGATTTTTTATTTAGTTTTCTTTTTTAATAACTGTAATATTTATTTTTTCTCTGTAAGACGTTTCAGTGTAAGATGATGATATAATTAGGTAAGCTCATTTTGGAATGAATTTTGACCCGACTCTTTTAATTTGTTCTTAATACCGACTCAGTCAGTAACCCGAATATTATAATGTATTGTGTATATATTTGGCTTGAACAAAGACGGGAAGACATTTTTTAAGTCTATTTTCAGATACTTAAATTAGGTACTTACATATTGCTGTGCTGTATCCAATAAAATTCTAATGTTTTTTTTAATAAACAAAATTTTCCTTGTAGTATGTCATAAATCATCTCGCGGTCACAAGCTCAACTACTGAGCGGTCCTGGGTTCGATTCCAGGGTTGGGTAAAAGTGATATTGGGTTTTTCTATTAGGTAATACATACTAGCAGCTCGAAGTTTGAAAGTTGATGGTAGATACCTCCGTGCCTCGGAAAGCACGTTAAGCCGTTGGTCATTACGCCTGATGTCTCTCCGGCCGTGTCGGGTTGCCCCTCGGACTATCAAAATCAAGTCATTTATTCAAATATATATATAATACATCTGTTCAATACATTACCGGACGATATTAAAGAATGCGACAACATGAATACATTTAAGTATAAGTTAAAGAAACATGTATGTACATTATAGCTGCTAATACTCTGGAGGAAATTTGTATTTGTACTGCATTATAACATGTTTATTTCAATGTATCTCATTATAAGCGGACTGTATGTTCTTATGAGAAATAAATTTCTTTAAACCGAAATAAGACTGATAAACAGCACTTTTTGAACGTAACATCACAAGAGATAGTCCCACAAAAACGCTCTGCCTTTCACCACTTCCTAGTGTTTTAGCTGGGATGAAGAAGGCGCAACAAACTCCCCAACAACACATCTGTCTGTCAGGTTAGATGAACCAGATTTGACTATGAGAGTGAGGGAACAGAGAGTGTACCTGTGTCTGCGCATACAGTTGTGCACTATGCTACCTTCCACGCCGATGGCTAATCTCCACTGAGATTTGCCGCCGTGGCTATAAATGGTCAGGAAGACTATATATTTCTCACAAAGACTACAATCTGCCCATAGACAACCTCCATGTCAAATAAGTAGGTCCAACAAGTTTCTAACCCGTTGAATGTTCAACAAAGAGGTGGATATATCTCCTCATTTGATATGCACCCCTTTCACACATTATGTGCATTTCACTAGCGACAATAAACTTATTAGTGAGTAAGAACGCGGAAAACCCCACTGTGGGACATGTCAAGTAAAGTTAAGTAGGTATTTGAATCGAATCTGTTGTTTTACTGTTACAAGCAGATTAATTTTAGACGTTTTGGGAGAATTTTCGGTCTTGAGTACCTACATTCATTTGGTGATGCAGCTAACTAGGCATGGCATGGCTGGATGGAGTGTGCGAATGTTCAAATTACCTAATTAATGGTAAAGTATGTAGTTTGGACCATAGAGCAGGTATTACACACAAAACACATCACAAACCACAACACATTCAAAAATGAACATACTCCTTTTGTTAATCTAATTTATATTATAAAAATGGGCTTACTCCTTTTGTTAATCTTATTTATAATTTTTTGTAAGTTTTTTATTTGTAAGTCAGTTTTCTTTTTTTAGCTTTTATTTTACAAAATGTTATTGTGGAACGAATTTTATTTTTAATTCTTGTAATTAATTAATTGTTCAAAGTTTATCTAGCTGGTCCGGAGGGAAATGATGGCAATAGTGATACAGGGTAATCCTAATATGAAATAAAGATTTATTTTATATTAGTTACTAGTTAGGTAGGATTCCCCCACACCAAAAATATAAGTTAGAGATTACCTCCACAACACAATCTTCTTCTTTCTGCTCTAGTATCCCTATTTATTTGGGATTAGCCCTCCAAGAACTACGCCACACCTTCTGGCTGTGGGTGTCTATTGTCTTGCTCACTATATCATATATTTTTTTATTGTTGGCAGCCAGGACATTGAAAATTCTCCACTGCATCTTTTCCGTCCTCTATCCTTACTATCCTTCCTTACTAATATTATAAAAGCGAAACTGAGTTTGTTTGTTTATTTGTTTGTTACCTCTTCACGCTTTAACGGGTAAACCGATTTTGATGAATTTTGGTACAGAGATAGTTGGGAAACAGGAGACGGGCAAAGGCTAATTTTTTTTTAAAAAAAAGTGGGATATTAGGGAGAAAGAGGGAAGAAACGGGAAAATTTAGCGTTGCTATTACAAATCAATAAGGCGCTACCGAATTTTACGCGAGCGAAGCCGCGGGCAAAAGCTAGTAATCTATACAATACAATATTTCCGGAAACAGACACAATTAATCTTCTTAAATAAAACTCATGAATACGAATCATCCAAAACTGGGCTATTCAAAACCTAACTTTAAACCTAAATCTAAGAAAACTTTGCAAAGCGAATGCCAAAGACTCATAAAATTCTTCACTGAAATTATTACAACTTAAACCACTTAAGTACTAAACCTTTTAAGGCATATAACCTGGAAAATGTGAAAGCTTCTTGATGTACGGTAAAGCTCGTTTTGAAGATATAAAGGGTTCCGTAGTCAACTAGGAACCCTTATAGTTTCGCCATGTCTGTCTGTCCGTCCGTCCGTCCGTCCGTCCGTCCTCGCTTAATCTCTGTGACCGTTAGCACTAGAAAGCTGAAATTTGGTACCAATATGTATATCAATCGCGCCGACAAAATGGTAAAATAAAAATTGGAAAAAAATGTTTTATTAGGGTAGCCACCCTATATGTAAAGTGGGAAGTGTTTTTTTTTTTAATTTCAACCCTAACGTGTGATATATTGTTGGAAAGGTATTTAAAAATGAATAGGGGTTTACTTAAATAATTTTTTGATAATGTCAATAATTTCGGAAATAATCGCTCCAAAAGTAAAAAACAATATGTCCCCCCCCTCTAACTTTTAAAACATAAGTTTAGAAAATATGAAAAAAATCTGAAAAGTAGAACTTTTTAAGGACTTTCTATGAAAATTATTTTGAACTTGATTGACACAACAGTTTTTGTACAAAAAAGACAAAAAGTTTTACAAAATAATTTCTGGACTAAGTTTGTAGTATAATCGTATATGCAAGCATTTTTTTTAACTTCGTTTACATATTTTATTATTCTGAATGTATCTTTTTTCAAACAACAAAAGAATTATTGAAATCAATTCTCGCAATCCAAAAGTATTAATTAGTAACCCAATTCCCCGAGAGATGGCGCTGTAGGAACTTATTACATTGGATCTGGTATTACCGAATTGTTCGGTTGGTCTCTCCTTGGCATTGGCGGTATCTTATAACTACATAAAACTTCTATTAAGAACATGCTAAGGCAATTAACAAAACTAAAATTATTTTTTTAACACCATCAAATGTTAAGGTAAAAACCAGTTCATAAATGGTTCGATAGATGGCGTTGTGTAATGACGTCATTTTTTAAAAGTCGATGTTAAGATATTCCGTGCTTTCATGACCTACCGTGGTAAAGTAAGTTGCTCTTAAATATATTCGTAATTTTATTTATGAGTGCATAATCTAATTAGTTGTCGTTTATTTGATTTTGATTTGTCCGGTATTAAAATGTTCTCGTATATTTTGAACAGTGATAATCATGTTGAGGACGACGCTGTGTGCGCCTTTCATGATTTGTTATCCCAACAGGCAAACACACATCGTTTCGGCCTAGAGAAGTGTCTCTTTTTCTTTACCCGGAACTAATAGAGCCTGAGTGTCATTTATAAATTACTAGCTTTTGCCCGCGGCTTCGCTCGCGTTAAATTCGGTAGCGCCTTATTGATTTGTAATAGCAACGTTAAGTTTTCCCGTTTCTTCCCTCTTTCTCCCTCACATCCCACTTTTTTTAAAAAAATATTAATCTATGTCCTTCTCCTGGTTCCCAACTATCTCTGTACCAAAATTCATTCATTGAAATCGGTTCAGCCATTAAAGCGTGAAGAGGTAACAAACAAACAAACTCACTTTCGCTTTTATAATATTAGTAAGGATATTTGGCGGAGAGAGAAGTCGGGTTTGTGGGGCATTGGATTTGCATTTATTACATCAATGGAATATTACGGCTCTATGATAGTTTATATAATAGTTTAAGTCATTCGCAGCACGTTTACGTTAACGCACTATTTCCATACTTGGATAATAATAAAATACAATTCTCTAGTGTTCAACGTCAAACAAATAATAAACTCATAAGTGGGAACACTTATTGTGACGGACGGGAAACTACGGAACCCTACACTGAGCGTGGCTCGACACGCTCTTGGCCGGTTTTTTTTAATTGTAAGTCAGTTTTCTTTTTTTAGCTTTTTTTTTTACTAAATGTTATTGTGGAACGAATTTTATTTTTAATTCTTGTAATAAATTAATTGTTTAAAGTTTATCTAGCTGGTCCGGAGGGAAATGATGGCAATAGTGATACAGGGTAATCTTAATATGAAATAAAGTTTTATTTTGTATTAGTTACTTTACTAGTTAAGTAGGATTCCCCCACACCAAAATATAAGTTAGAGATTACCCCCACAACACAATCTTCTTCTTTCTGCTCTAGTATCCCTATTTATTTGGGATTAGCCCTCCAAGAACTACGCCACACCTTCTGGCTGTGGGTGTCTATTGTCTTGCTCTCTCACTATATCATATATTTTTTTATTGTTGGCAGCCAGGATATTGAAAGTTCTCCACAGCATCTTTTTCCGTCCTCTATCCTTACTGTCCTTCCTTACTAATATTATAAAAGCGAAAGTGAGTTTGTTTGTTTGTTTATTTGTTTGTTACCTCTTCACGCTTTAACGGCTAAACCGATTTTGATGAATTTTGGTACAGAGATAGTTGGGAAACAGGAGACGGACATAGGCTAATATTTTTTTGAAAAAAAGTGGGATGTGAGGGAGAAAGAGGGAAGAAACGGGAAAATTTAGCGTTGCTATTACAAATCAATAAGGCGCTACCGAATTTTACGCGAGCGAAGCCGCGGGCAAAAGCTAGTAATCTATACAATACAATATTTCCGGAAACAGACACAATTAATGTTCTTAAATAAAACTCATGAATACGAATCATCCAAAACTGGGCTATTCAAAACCTAACTTTAAACCTAAATCTAAGAAAACTTTGCAAAGCGAATGTCAAGTATGACTCATAAAATTCTTCACTGAAATTATTACAACTTAAACCACTTAAGTACTAAACCTTTTAAGGCATATAACCTGGAAAATCTGAAAGCTTCTTGATGTACGGTAAAGCTCGTTTTGAAGATATCAAAAGTGGGTTTAAAATAATTTCTTCGCATTGTAAATTAATGTAATGAGCTGTTTGACAGTAACTAGGTCTAAGATTAATTCGTTCGAAGTGCTCTCTCTGTACTTAATTTACATAAACAAGTTACAAACACAAAGTGAAGCAGAACTACTAGAATTTTACAAAAATATAATGCCTTTCATAAAATTACTGATGGATAGTAATTACAATAAATGTAGATACCGAACATTGCACGTGAGATTTGTATCTATAATATACTTTCAATCTATATCATAAAGTTTGTAAGCGTTGGATGGCAATCTTTGGGCAATTAAAGGCCAGTCCCTAGTCAGGAGAACAGTCGACCAACCGTTTAGCGGTGTCTCGAAATATTGTGATATTGTTATACTTGTGCAGAAGCCTGCAGGTCAAGCTACCCGAAACTGTAAATTTTTCCGAATGAACCTTGAACTTAATACTTTAGAAATAAAGTCGAAAATCTGTCAAAGAAATCTGACAGATTGTAGTAGCTTGATGTGCAGGCGTCTGCACATATCTATCGCTGAACCTACCCGTAGATATATATGTATACATAATAACTCGTCGCTTGGTGTCGGCATCATCACAGTTGAAAGTCTGTGTTTTTAATTAGAAAACGACCACGCAGACCGTGGAGGTGCAAACACGTACACGTCTATACAAAGTATGGCACCAACACTAAAGTGAAACTTCTCATTATTTGAAGATTTATTGGAATTTGATCAGCAGTTTCGAAAGTAACACCCTTTGACGCGACCCCTTCACGACCTTGTTGATTGTAACTGTTTATTTATTTTCTATGACTGTTCATTTGAGCACGCAATGTTTACCTGACATACGGGGCGGGCATTAACATAACAAACGGTTGCCACGTATTTATACATCATTACGACCCCTTCATATTTTTAGGCAAGGCAGACAACACCGGAAACACAGGATTAAATAAACCTAGATCGGGCAAATCGTTACATCATCTGCCTAGCTTTTTCTCAACTTATTTGGGGTCGGCTTCTAGGCTAACTGGATGCAGCTAAATACCAGTATTTTACATGAAGCGACTGCCTACCTTACTGCACAACCCAGTTAGTACTGGGTAAAACGATACCCCTTATTAAGACTGTTTGTCATACGTTCATTTCGTTCGTTGGGCAAGTTGCTACATATCTTTGAAAATTATTATTTTGCAACCTTATTCTTAAATGAGTCATACCCTAGTTTTTGTCCAGTTTATATTTAAGGTTTGATAGTGAAAATCTACCTCTGAATTCCCTGTAATCTTTTCTTTGTAAACTTTTTTTTCACTGTCTTTTTGTGTGGGTAAGTCTTAGTGAATATCATCGCCTACCCCCGAAGGGAAAGGCGTGAGCTTATTTATGTCGTTTAATCAAGGAAGATATCTAGTAAGTGATAGTTTAAATCTATTTATATAAAATAAAGTCGTGTTAGTTACACTATTTATAACTCAAGAACGGCTGAACAGGTTTGGCTAAAAGTTGCTGGGGAGGTAGTCAGGTAGATTAAAACCAAGAGACGGACACAGAATTTCTTGTAACTTTATCCCGTTAGGTAGGGTAGGTTGGGTACCAGGTCCAGTTGAAAACCAGCGGGCATTAGCTGTTCAGCGGTTTGCTGAACTGTATCTGGCACAGCCGAGAGACACACAACATTGGCTTTGTTGTTTAGTTTTCTTTGTAGTATTAAGATTTATTTATTTTATATGTTGTTTGCACTTATGACTAGTGCCAAGCCAGCATGTTTACTTACTATAAACCGTGAAAACTAAAACTATTATTAACGTGTTGTTATATATATAAGAACAGATATACAAAAGCTCAATAGATCTATCAATACGACGCTAGCATCTATATTTTAAGGAAGTGTTAAAATTCAAACGTCTGCCGGACCCAAACGGGCGCCAGTAAAATGCAGAGATTTACGTTATGGCTTTAAAATGGGCGATTAAGCTTATATACAGATGATTTACCTGCGCCCATGGAGATTCAAAATACCCCTTAATATTTGGGTGGAATATATATTGTATTGTAAAGCTTCTATGTTGAAGAGCTTCTCAACACAGACGTGTTGTGTGTGTATTCTTGTTTTTTCTTTTTAAAAAACGTTTCCCGACACTAGGTTTTTCTCCTGTATCGTGGGTGCAAACATTTAAACTCACATACACAGCCTGCAGCAGCTGTTTGAAGTTAAACCAGGCTTACCGAGGTCAGTCTGTGGATGGACAAGCTATTACATACCGAGTTTCTTCCGTGCCTCGGAAAGTATTTCAAGCTGTTGACACCGGCTGTCATTTGAAGATCTTTGACAGTCGTTACACAACTAATCAGTGGCCTAAAAATTTGATACCCAATCTACTACACTACTAGCCCAAGCGCTCACCGCTGGAGGCACGGCGGAGCGCAATTAAAGACAACAATTTAATATAAACCTTAATTACATTGACATACGGTGTACAAAAGAATAAATTCGCATGCGGCGCTCGGAGCGCCTTCCAGCTACTGACTACAAGAGCATGCGCGCGAGTACTCCAGTCGCCGCCATGCGGCTCTGCGCTCCGCTGCATTGCTCCGCGCGCGGCTGGCTGACGGTAAACTGCCTCGAGAGTTTTCAACTAGTTTGGTCGCGTGTTGCGCGAGATTATGGACGATGAAAAGTTAATAAACTTAGTGCAAACATATGTATGTTTATACGACGTCGACGTGATTATATTATAGTGATAAACTAATGAAAACAAATGCGTGGGAAGCGATAAGTGCTCGGAGTACCTGCGCGCCGCCATACTCCTCTGCGCTTGAAGGCTCTCAAGGGCTCTTGGCGCCGCTCGAAAAGCGCGGAATCCGCCCGCACGTTTTAAGGAAATGCGCTCCGCCGCGCCTCCAGCGGTGTGCGCTGGGCCTAAGAGCTTTTATACCTTAACCAAAGCCGAATGCTGGCTGGTTGGCCATGACGTTCCGATACTCAGGTCATTTTAAACACAGAATTAGACAAATTAAGACTAGAAAATGGCGTAGGAAGTGTGAGATGTATCTTGAAAGTATTTTATGTGCTTAAATTGTAGTAGGTAATTTAGCGCATATCTTACAGTACGAAATTTCACTTATTAGGTTGTGTAGGCAGTCAATTTATGTAAAACACTAGTATTCAGATACATCCGGTGAGTTTGGAAGCTGACCTCAAGGGAAAAGGCTAGGCAGATGAGAATCACTTCGATTTTGAACTCAGGCGACACGATGTGCGTTAAAAGACATGCGCATGACCGTGTGTAACCTTTCTCTTATGGTCAGTCAAGTACCTATTACCCGTTCCAAACAATATTCAAAAATATTTGAGGTTCCGTACCTCAAAGGGAAAAAACAGAACCCTTATAGGATCACTTTTTTGTCCGTCTGTCTGTCTAGCAAGACCATTTATCGAATTGAAATTATGTTATAACTAGCTGGCGCCCGCGGCTTCGCCCACGTGGTGGTCGAAATAAAAATAACCGTTGTGTCATTCCATACTATAACTCTGTGGCAAATTTCATCAAGAACCGCTCAGCCGTGTTGACGTGAAAGAGTAACTAACAAACATCCATCCATCCTTCCTCACAAACAATCGCATTTATAATATACTAGCTTTTGCCCGCGGCTTCGCTCGCGTTAAATTCGGGGTGACACAGTTCCCCTTACCTGATTTGCAGGTACCTACTACCTGTAGTTATTGCCCTTGCGCTTTATTGATTGTAATATCAAAGCTAAGTTTTCCCTTTTCTTCCCTCATTTCCCACTTTATTTAAAAAAAAATATGTCTATGTCCGTCTCCAGGGTCCCAAATATTTCTGTATAAAATATCATCCAAATCGACACACAAACAGACAACTTTTGCTTTTATAATATTAGTAAGGATAGTTGGAAGTAGGATTATACCATATACTTAAGTCTATAGTTCCTTAGAGCTGGGAAAAAAACAACCGTCTCAGTCTACGCAGGTAAAAGATATCGCAAGTTTTTACAGAACCCTCGGTGCAGGACTCCGACCCGCACTGAAAGCTCACCTGACAAAACTAACGAAAGCTTTAATTTACTTAATAAAGATTTGCATTTACTACTGCTTAATTAGTAGATACTCAAACTAGAACAAGTATTCCGAGAATTCTCGCTCTAACGAGCAAAGAGATAAAAAAATGAAAGTATCTCTGAGTCAGAACGCTTGCTTAAGGGACGTACAGCGCAGTAGGATTGCTGGCAAATCGTCGCGTTTGCAAAATGCTTAGGATTATGATTTCCGTCCGCCCGGACATTGCACAGTGTTAGAATCTGCTGGAACTATTTTTCGCTTAGTGACCGTAGATATATGAAAGACTTGGAGGTAAATGAAAGAATCTTGGAAACAGGTGGACTATGTAGGAAACAGTGGTTATTATTATACAAGGTATAAAAACGGACCTTAATGAAGTCGTCTGTAGGTACTGCAAAAAAGGTTGCTGAGAAGCACCTTTTTTATTTCGAAAATCACGGTTCACGCCTAAATGGCTAAACTGGTTTTAATGAATTTTGGTACAGGTATAGTTGAGACCCTGGAAACGGACATAGGCTAATTTGTTTTAGAAAAGTGAGAAATGAGGGCGAAAGAGGGCAGAAAAGGGAAAACATTGCTATTACAATAAATAAGGCGCAAGGGCAAAAACGAAGGTAACAGATACCTGCAAATCAGTTAGGGGGAACTGTGTTATCCAGAATTTAACGCAAGCGAAGCCGCGGGCTAAAGCCAGTAAACTTATACCTACATTAACTAAAAAAATGCGTCAATAAATCCTCAACGCTGTCAAATGGTAATGTCCCAAATATGGATGTATAAAATACATTAAATAGGTATATTAATAATAATTAATAATACATTAAATATATATATAATATGAAGATATTCAAAATAAAAAACAAAGACATTTTTTTTACTTTGGAACTGTGGCTTTTAATATTTGTAAAAATAAAAGGAAAAAAAATGCTTTGACAGAAAAAATCTTCAATAAGAGACTTAATTACTATTTGATGTTCTTTATTTTATTAGTTGACCTTTTTAAATACAACCGAGTGCCTTGGTCTTCCAGTGATTGTAGTGTGTATAACTGTACTGTTCAGGTATTGGGTTTATAACTAGGAAGAAAAACATAAATTTGGATTTTTCTTACAGAAATTGTCAGAAGCAGTTTGAGTTTGACGCAATGTGAAATTTTCAATTCGGTAAAACCACTGGACACTTTGCCTGATATCGAGGGACCTCTTTATCAAAATCTGATTAAGGTTATTAAATTAGCAAGAAAAACCTTCCCCCTTTTTTCATCATCGCATCCCCCACTCAATGGCAGAGCGGGGGAGTGTGTCAGACTTTCACTGTTTAAAACCTACCCATGTTCCATTTTCCCTATATGTTCGGGAGCCGCGGTATCTATTTCAAACAACCCGCAATCCCAGAAACCTTCCCCCTTCACATTGGCTTAGTTAACAGACACAGACAGACTGTTATTTTATGGCGCAATTACGGATGCAATACAAACTTCGCCATACATTTTACAAACTTTTCCACTACAGAACTTTACACCCTCCTACATTCCTACCACACAAACATTCCGTATTACGTCAGCCTCATTTGTATAGCCAACCCACGTCTAATACTGCTTCGCTCGAGTAAGCTTAAGGAACGCAATTTATCCATATATTAAATAGACGATCGATCGTGTAGTTCGCGCGGCGACAATTGCAGAAGCCAACGAATACAGGAGCTGCTATGTGGACCGGTATTGTGTAGTATTGCTGCCTCGGGATGTGCTATGAGACGGATGTAAGGCTTAAGATGCTGCGGGAATTAGCTTGTTTTGGTTTCACTTTCCACTAGAACTTACTGTAGATACAAAGAAAGAAATACTATCCATTAGACTGGCACAGGACAAAACAATAAAAAAAATGTTTTTAAAAAAAGAATAACAAAATCAATAGTATTTAAAAAAAAAAGACAAATAATTAAATTGGGCCTGCATGAGGCGAAAAGGCCCCCATCTCAGCATGGTGTTGCATTATGCAAAAGCATCGGACGATCTAGGGAATTAGTTGGGTATTTGACTCGAAGTAGTAGGGCCCGTTCAGAATCGTTAGTTTCTTTTGATTATGTGTAGAGCGTCGAAACGTTTTTATTCACGAACATAACATTCATCCGAAAATCCTTACCAATATTATAAAAGCGACAGTGATTTTGTTTGTTTGTTACGATGGCCAAACCGATTTTGATGAATTTCGGGACAGAGATAGTTAGGACCCTGGAAACGGAGATAGGGTAAAAAAAGTGAGAAAAGGGGTAGAAATATGAAAGAAAAGGTGAGGGAAAGATTATTTTTTTCGATCATCATCATCATCTAATTTAGCAAGGTCCCGAAATAGGATGATCTAAAGACCATTGCTGGTCGTTTTGTCTATATGGGACCTTATTCGACAGATTCTTTTAGAAACCACTGCGATGACACATCATCAGAACTGCAATTTTCGAAAAAGTTAATCGCGGTCACACCACTACTTGCACCCTCCACAGTTCGTACAGAAGAGCCGATACCTAACAAGCATTACGAACGCAATAAGCCACGGAGCACGTTGTAAATGTTAGACCACGCCACATTGCCGTGCGGTATGCACACTCCGACTGCGCCGCGGTGCGAGGGTGCGTTCCAACGTGCACCAATATTTTCATTGCATATGGATGGAAAAAGTGTGCAATCAAATGTGAACATTCTTCTTTTAACATTTGTCACTTTTGACTGTCACGTTGGTCCCAGGTCGAGCAAATTGTTTTTGGGTTTTGGAACAAAATTCATTATCGAACGTTGCGAAAGAGGGCTAGACGGAAAAAAATAAGACCAAAAGTTGTGACGACACTTGCTATAGTTAAGCCGTGCGGCGTGCGCGTGTTTCTCTGTCTGTCTCTCTTTCTCATTGAAAGCAAGCCAGTTATTTGCGTTTCGTCATTCGATTTCGCATTGAACAGTGTGGTGTCGCGATGATTATTTTTGTTGAGTGTTTAAAGATTTTTTGTACATAATAAATAATAACTTCGATCCATCCGGGTGTCCCTTGACACCTCTCAAGTTTTTTATATCAGGTTTTATTAGTAACAGCAACGAAGCCTGGATCTGTACTCAATAGATGGCAATAGGCTCTCCCCCTCTTGCATGGGACTAAAACAAAATGTGGGTGTACTATTTGGTACACCTACCCTTCGAGGATTTCAGGCGTGATGGCATATATGTTTGGTAGCAAGTGTTATCAAATTCCAGTTGACGGTGGATATTGTTACTTAGACAGCCACCCCATGCCACCCCATGCACCCCAAAACCTGAACTACAGAACTGCTATAAGATGTCATGGTAGCCCTACTGTTGTTTTCATATATCGACAAAGGTAAAGTTTGCTAATACCTACCAATTTCAATTAAATTTGTTATCACGTTTTTTTTGTAACGCGTCTACAAATTAACAGTTTTAGGTTATTTTTTTCCGTTTAAGGAACTCTAGGTTATGGCTTCTTGCCAAATTTCATAATTATAGGTTAACGGGACGTACGTTATAGGTTTTGTTTCCCTTTTCGAGAAAAATCCAAAAAACCTCAAGTTTTGACCTTTGACCCCAAAAAACTTTTTAAACTTTATTTGTAATGGTAAACTCCAGCTCTCAACCAATATTTGGCTCTCCGGGAATTTTTGTTATTTTTAATGTCTATCAATTGACCGGATTATTTGCTTTTGTAATTTTTTTTTTACTGGGAAATGCAACATAAACGGCCACATCTTTTGATTGCATAAATTGAGAGGGTTTTTATTGTTATATGTTATTTTTATAGCTCCAAAGGATAGCAGACCAGAGAATATAATTTTAATTCAAAACCTTCACACGTTTCCGAAATTAAGGGTGTCATGCAGACAGACGGACAACGGTTCCGTTTTCCCTTTTCATGAACGGAACCCTAAATACATATATATATTGTAATATAAAAATACAAGAGAAATAAAAGGCAATGATAAATTAATACAAACACGATTCCTATAGGGTTTATTTACAGTAAACCTAATCAATCTACCACTGTATATACAGTTGACATCAGATATTTATGAACATCAAGCGCACACATTAATTTGTGTGGTGTTGTTGCAATTGCGACTAGTGATGTGCCCAGTAATTTACTCCAGTCGAGTATTTTCCCAGTAACGTTAACGGTAACAGGCTAGCAAAATATTAATTTCTTGTAACAAAAATATATATGTATTTTTTAAATTTAATTTGTGGCTTATCCCACTTGTCTAGCATAAATGAAACGAAATAATTAAAAAAACTACAATATTTCTAGCAATTACCTAAGTAAGTTTCAAAAAACTTACTGAGTAACTTTCCATACAGTAACATTCTTTGTAGTTTCTCATTGTCCTAGTATTTTCTGCTTCTGGTGACTATAATAACGATCTGAACTACCGCCCACCCTTAAAGTAATATCAGCTCTGATGTATGTATGTTGTATGGTAAGGCCATGAAGCAAGCAAGTGTCCAGTCGCGCAAGTGTCCTGATACCAGACAAATGCAGTGCTGTTCGTTGTACAACTGTACAAGTGCGATAAACGAGCCAGCATCAACAGCGCGTATGTGTTTTAAATAAATGTTACTTTAAAAACCGACCAAAAGCGTACCGAAATCGCGCATCGAGGTAACCGTACAAACTTGCGACATAAACAGCCTATTTTTTTAAATTTTATATGAGACAATATTTCCAGCTATAGGGAGTATTATCGGTAACAATATATACTTTACTGGGAATATTTCCGATTGGTAAAATACCGTTAATGGTAAAATGGGAACGGCACATCACTAATTGCGACACACGCGATAACATCAATGTTTTCATACAACGACGATCGAAACTAACATTTACTTGCGAATTGAAAATTATCTGTTTTTATTTCCACGTGTTTGGTTTACCTCTGTAAAAATAACACGCGACCAAACCTGGACGCGGTTTAGGGTCTATCTTAAGGTTAAGCTACGCTTGCCCGGGTTGGTTCGTGGATGTGTTACCAATAGGTACCAAGTTTTTAATCGGGTCAAACTCGCCCCACTAGTCTCAAGCCACTTCTTGAAGCCATAATCAACAGTGGACCTCCAGAAAAGTGCGAAGACATTGGAGTTTGACGAAGTCTCAGATAAACATTTTAACTGTCTTAAAACAAACCGAGTTTCCTCCGTGTTTCGGAAAAGAAAGAAAAAACATTTAAAAGTAGCAAATTTCAACAAAAAAAAAGTCTGGTAAAGTAAGCAATGACTTATTGTCGGGCCTACGCTGTCCTCGCATACTTAAGCACTAACGCTTTAACAACATTGTAAAACCAAATGATTTTAAAAGAGTAACCATGGAGTTTCTTGTCGGTTCTTCTCCATAGGTAACGACCAACCCGAGTTTTTCGACGTTTTATAAGTGCCCGTGTATGTCAAAATAAAAATATGTTTATTTGATTTGATTCTCAGGATAGACCCACATTTTTCCCCAAGAGCCGTTGCTCTAATGAAGTATCAATCCAGTAGGCATTTACACTCAAAAATATCCTAGTTTTAAACTAATTTCAAAAAACGGAAGAGGTTCTCAATTAATCTTTATTTTTAATATATAAAATTCTCGTGTCACAGTTTTCGTTCCCATACTCCTCCGAAACGGCTGGACCGATTTAAACGAAATTTTGTGTACATATCGGGTAGGTGTGAGAATCGGCCAACATATATTTTTCATACCCCTAAGTGAGCAGCGGGTGAAACCGCTGGGCACAGCTAGTATGTATATATGTTTTTGTTTGTCCATCACTTGTAGGCCTTTCGTATATTGCCTTGTTAGTTTATGAGTTCCTACCTGGCGCCCGCGGCTTCGCCCGCATATTATCGGAAAAATGTATTCTATATGTTATTTCAGACTACAATCTACCTCTGTGCCAAATGTCATCAAGATCCATTTAGCCATTTTGACGTGAAAGAGTAACAAACATACATACATCCATCCATTTTAACAAACATTCGCATTTATAATATTAGTAGGATCTTCAATAATACATATTTTAAATGCAGGTCGCATTCAAAATATGTATTATTGAAGATCCTCTGCTAGCATTAAAAACTAGGGCATTTTACCAATCCAATCTAATCAATATCGTGGTTGCAGTTCCCAGAATGGATGGCGTGTCAAACGATAATAGATATGAAAGTTTCGCAGTATTAACTGAAGACTCTTTTTTTATAAAAGACAAGCTGCTCCCCGCGGCTTCGCCCACGTGATGATAAAATTACATCAAGATCCGTTCAATAGTTTTTTCGTGAACGAGGATCAAACATACATCCATACTCACAAACTTTCGCATTTATAATATTAGTAGGATAGTAGGAAGTAGGCTTAGTAGGATATTTAGTAAAAAAATATCGTCATTTAAGATACTTTTTTTTGGGCTGGGTAGTCATCAAATAACTTTCCCCGCTCTGGGCGGAGCGGGGCGGTGTGTCAGACTTGTACTGACTAAAACCTACCCATCTTCCTTCTATTGGCCTTTATGTTCCGGGGCCGCGGTAGGTATCTCTTTCGAACAACCCGCAACTCCGGCAGGTTAGGACACTTCCAAGCAAACGGTAAATACAAACGAAACTAAATCATTGTTTCTTTTTTCCCTTTTTGAAGTTATACTTCTTTTGGGGCGATGGAGAAAATTGATGAGAGTGATTTGGTACTACAGCGACACAGTGAAGTTAGTTCTAGGTGGTATCCAGTGTGACCATATGTGGCAGGAACCTGCATTTTGGCAGGTTTAGTCCTTTATTTTACTCTCTGGCACTTTTGTTGACAAAATGACAAAAGCGATGTATAAAGAAAGTGATCAAGAATAATTCGATGTTAATACGAATGTATAATTTAATTCAGTTCACTTTTAGACTTTAAGATCAATTATTTTATATAAAACTCCAAAAAATAATGTGTGTATTTATTTTAAATTTTTGGAGTCCTATTAAATTACATTGGCATTTTGTGCTTTCGATTTTGGCAGGATTTGTCAGTTTTTTAGCCTAAGTGGGGCAGGATCTTTAATTTGTAGTTGGTCACACTGGTGGATTCAGTGAAGTTAGTTCTAGGTGGCATGAAAATCGATAACATATGTTCAAGTTGTATATAATCTACTTTCTAATATTTTTAAATTTATAGCACGTGTTTCGTAACAGTACAATTAAACAGTGTGAATAAATGAATATTATTTTGGTGTTTTTATAAAAGTATAAATGTCAACGAACTGTCAAAGTTACGAGCTGTTTTCAATGTGTTTGATGTTCGATTTCTGCCGGCTATCCACAAAAATGTAAAATATCTTGTTCAGATAGTGAATCAAGTGATTTTGAAAGATTTTTGGGCTGGAGTAACTCCGAACCAGTTGAAGAAAGTGGTTCTAATCAATGAAGATATAAATTGAAGATGGATCATTTTAGTATCTTCGATAATAATGAATTCCAAGTTAGATTTCCGCGAGTTAGATTTTGTCGAAGTGTATCCCCATATTAGACTGAAGGAGCCAGGTATGTGTGTCTTACCGTATAATATTCATTTGAGACAACCAAAACAACACCATTCATTGCGCATTTTACTCATGGTAAACATGATACATCCTTTTCACCAACTCATAATGACTAAGATTTTACGCATTAGGGACAAATGCTAATACCAGTGACTGACTTTGTTGGTGTATCTAAATCATCAGTTTGTTGTATGTTATAGCAGTATTTATTTGTTTCATTGGTACCTTGTAAATGATATAATAATTTTATTTCATCATGCATGTGTTATTTACACATTTATTATATTTAGTAGGAGATGGGATTAGGTTTTACTATATTAATTTTTGTTAACACAATTCAATTCTTTCCTTAGGTTCAGAGACTGGAGAATTTAGAAATTGAAAGGGATCCCCTAATATAAGCTGTGTGATGTAAAATGATGAAATATGAATTTAGTAGCCCGTTGGCCTGGTTCAGCTTCTGATGCCACTATATTTAACAACTAATAAAAATTACAGGTAACTTTTCTATTATATTACAGCATTATAAAGCAAGTTTTGTGACCAAATAATTGAATTCAGTACCTATCCCGAACTACATCTTTTATCAGCTCAGTGTGAAAGTAGATTGTACGGTCACAAATGGCTGCTTGCAGACATTGCATATCTTTTAAACCTTACACCTTTGTTAAACCCTTGATTACATTATTTAGGTGTACTAGTACTTATTTAAAATGATATTTATTTTAGGTTTTATAAGAAAACTAACATACCCGGTGTTATAGAATGTATAGATAGCACATTATTTGCTATGATGAGACCTAAGGAGAATGAAGAAAGATAATATATAGTAATATTACTGTCGCAAAGGATATCATGCAAGAAATGTTCTATTGGTAAGTTCAGTGAAAGAAACACATTTTTATTTGGATATCAAACAGTATAATAATAATATCAAATTACATAAGTACATTTAAAACCTAATCATTTATGTTATGTTGAGATAATAACACCAAAAAAACCAATGTATTATTTTACTTTAAACAAAGTGTAAGTAATAAGTATTTTTTACTCTAATTGCAGATAACAGATGCAGATTTAAATATAATACAAGGATCATGTCACGATAAACAGCCTGGCACCTCAACTAAATATTCATCAATATCCTGAATCAATTTTTTTTTTAATGTCAAAAATTAGATAGTATTAAACCAATATAAATCATTGAGGTTGTTGTATTTTGTCAGTTTTGTTTCTGTTGTTGTTTCCTTGATCGTGTTTGTAAACATGAACGAGAAAGTGTTGTGTGCTGTAGCCCTACTATGACCTCTTAAAGCAATTCTTATTCCGCTGAGGGAAAGAGACAGAGCTATACAGGGTGTCTAGCACCATCTCTTTCACTCAGTGGAATAAGAATTGCTATAAGATGTCATAGTAGCCCTTCTGAACTGATATTGATTATGGTGACAAAATTCAAATATTAGCCTATAATTATTTTTCTATAAGTACGTCAAAGAAGTATAACTTCTAACGCGTGTACATAAGTACACACACCCCTTTTTTTTTTTGTCCGGTCTTCTTACTTTGACTACTACGCTTTTTGATGCCTTTAAGGAAAATCGGCCAAGTACGAGAAGGATTCGCGCACCGAGGGCTTCGTACAAACTAGCAACATAAACGGCCATAACTCTTGACTGCTTAGACTTAGAGAGTTCATTTTTCACAGCTTTCAGTCTTGAGCATATGGTTTTAATTTCAACTCGTTACCTCCAGGTAATTCCGAGATAAAGGCCATAAGGACCTCCATAGATGCTGTTCTGTGGACGGTGGGCAATGAGTAACCCTCTGTCTAAGGGTCGACAGCGACCTCAAAGAGATATCAGCAAAACAGCCACGGCCTGCTGGGGTTGCGGATGGATCGAAAGAGATACCGCGGCCCCAGAACATAAAGGGCAACTGAAGTAACATGGATGGGTTTTACTCAGTACAAGTCTGACATACACCCTCGCTTTGCCTAAAGCGGGGAAAAGTTATTTGATGATTTCCCTTACGCGAAAAAAAAAGGCAGGGTAGAAGTATTAGCGGTTATGAGCGCGCTTGTACGCGCGATGTTGTGTGTGCTTAGAGTAAAACGCGCGCGTCACGTCGCCTATCCTCATGTCCATACTCTCGAGCAGTGTATTAGGCCAATGGGATGTAAAATCTGTTTTAAAATTTGCCGCGTCTTCCCTCCATAACACCACAAAAAAAACTAATCCAGCAAAGAAACATTCCTCAACACACTACAATGAATAACCCGATAAAATAACCACCAAAAACGAGATATAACGTATTGTATTCCGGTTCGAGAGATTTGTACGAAATCTCTCGAACCGAATGCCGTATATCAGACAGCAAGTACAATCGCGGCATATTTATAGACAGCGAGTGGTCGCAATAATCTGCGCGATGCCGGGCGATGTGTTGCGATCGCAACCAGCTCGATATTAACCGGCGCTTGCCGATAACGCGCGTTTCGCCTCGTTGCAGTTACAGACGGCACAATATATTATGATCGGCTGGAAAAAAAAAGGAAAATGAAGTACTTAAAAAAAGTTTTTATTTGAAAGCTTATTATGGTGATTGGAAATGCTCGTTGGAAATTGGATGGCACGGGTTGGTAAAAGCTTCTTCTTGTACTCAAGTTTCAATTTTGACTCAGTTTTTTTTTTAAACAAACGATGAATTTTTCTCTCATACACAAACAGCCAAACCCTGATCAACTAGCTGTAGTTTATACAAATATTTATTCCGTGCGGGAATCGAACCCGCGACACCCGGCGCAGCAGCCGATCGATCAGCCACTGCGCGAACCGTGCCAGAATTAGTTTGAATATTTATATTATTTTAATAGAGTTTATGCATGCGAAATTGTTGTCTGTAAAGAACGTCAATACCATGTATTTTGTAATCCTGGTGTACTGTAATACCTATTCATTAAGTCACTTTCCAAAATAATAATAACACCTTATTAAAAAAAAAAAACTTTAAACACTATCATAAATTATTCTTATTCAACTCGATACATTCCTCATGCAGAAAAGTGCAATCGGCAGTACATTTTATTAATGGCCGCCTGGTCATAATAATCGGAGCCGATATGAAGTGAGTGTCGCCGCTTCGATATAAATGATACACGATATGAGCACGCACTGCCATTGCACGTTTGTTTCACTGAGTTTTATCAATCACTGCTCTTCTACCAGACACCATCAGGTGGAGTGCCTGATTTTTGATAACTCCATTAACATCCAAATTTGTCATTACTATACTATTTTTTTTTAACTTTGCCTTACACCAGGAATTTCTCCTGTATCCTGGGTGCGTTTACAAACATTTAAACTCACATACACAAACAGCCAGACCCAAAACAATTACCTGTAGGTCATACAAGTATTTTTGGTCAGTGCGGGGATTGAACCCGCGACACGCGGCGCAGCAGGCGATCTCTCTGGAGTGCCTGATTTTTGATAACTCCATAAACATCCAAATTTGTCATTACTATACTATTTTTTTTTAAACTTTGCCCCACACTAGGAATTTGCCCTGTATCCTGGGTGCGTTCACAAACATTTAAACTCACATACACAAACAGCCAGACCCAAAACAATTACCTGTAGGCTGTAGGTCATACAAGTATTTTTGGTCAGTGCGGGGATTGAACCCGCGACACGCGGCGCAGCAGGCGATCTCTCTGGAGTGCCTGATTTTTGATAACTCCATAAACATCCAAATTTGTCATTACTATACTATTTTTTTTTTAAACTTTGCCCCACACTAGGAATTTGCCCTGTATCCTGGGTGCGTTCACAAACATTTAAACTCACATACACAAACAGCCAGACCCAAAACAATTACCTGTAGGCTGTAGGTCATACAAGTATTTTTGGTCAGTGCGGGGATTGAACCCGCAAAACGCAGCGCAGCAGTCAATCGATCAGCCACTGCGCCTTTGGATTGAATTATACTTAGTTCGGACAGTATTAAAACACCAACAATATCAATCAAGTGTCAAGCGAAGTAGATACTTCGAAATAGATACCGCGATCCCTGAATATAAAGGGTAAAATTAATTGTTTAATTTATTTCAGGAAATTTTCTCATAATAAGAGCTATACATTATACATACACAAGACTACATATTACAATGTTTTAATTAAAATATGAATGTGAGTTAAAATAAAAATATTGCCATTAGGTTACACATTGAATAAATTATTTCAAATTACGATAATAAATATATACAAATTTTAATTAAATAGCCTTTATTATCAATCTTAGATTTAGTTACACAGAACAATACTTAAAAAGGAATATAATATACTAAAAATGATGGATTCCTTTATAAAAACCTTTTCCGTGGAAAGTTTCACTAAATATATTTGTATTATATTCGACATCGATTTCTAAAGATTGTTTTGTTTTCGCATAGGCCTCCCCCATAATCTTCCACGTTTCGCGGTCATGGATTTCCATTTTGCATATTAACCCCGCTGACGCTTTAATCTCTTCTTCCCAGAGTCATAAATTATATCCTTCTAATATTATAAATGCGAATGTTTGTGAGGATGGATGCATGTTTGTTACTCTTTCACGTCAAAACGGCTGAACGGATCTTAATAAAATTTCGCACAGAGTTAGATTATAATTCTGAAATAACACATAGGACTTTTTTTCTGGTCATCACGCGGGCGCCAGCTAGTTGTAAATAAATTAATAATATGTAAAGCAGGAACATGGATTTGTTGCGGTCAGGACAACTCTGGGACTCCCTTCCACTCCGCCCAGGGCGTAAAAAGTTATTTGATGGTTTCCCGTTAGAAAAAAATAAAATTCTTTAAATAATCTAACTTAGTTAATAATATATATTTCAAATCCCGGGATTCCTGGAACCCGCAACGTAGTGCAAATACAATAAATACCTACCTACTCCAATCATTGATAATATCTAATATTATATGGTTTATTTCTGCGATATTACTACTACTTCTACATACATAAATCAAACAAGATACAGTCACTTATTACCCTGTGATATTATCGGTCAGTAATACGACACAAACGCGAAAGGCTCCGCGTACAAATACGTGCCGATTCATATATTAGAAACAAAATGTTTTCTTATTGAAATGTTATTTTTGTCTTGTAACAGGATGACATCGACGTACAGACGCCGCAGGTCAAGCTACCCGAAACTGTCAATTTTTCCCAATGAACCTTGAACCTTAATGCTTTAGAAATAAAGTCAAAAATCTATCAAAGAAAACTGACAGATTGTAGTAGCTTGATGTGCAGGCGTCTGTACTTAAATTGGAACTGGGACATTGATAATACAGCTTAGAGCACGGGACTCATCATTAACTTTGGAATATCTCGAAATACTAAGAATAAATTGAAATGTATTTTAAAGAAAGAAAGAAAGAAAATCTTTTATTTGGGACTCGCACAAAACAAGTAAAACAATGAAATAAAATAGATTTTAAAACATTATATATTTGTATTTGGACAAGTTTTTATTAATATCCTTACTAATATTATAAAAGCGAAAGTGAGTTTGTTTGTTACCTCTTCACGCTTTAATGGCTTAACCGATTTTGATGAATTTTGGAACATGTGAGGGAGAGAACTTTGTGTTATACCATTCTGTTACCGAGTAAAGGCATTGATATTTTGTGATTGACTGAGTTGTTTTACATTGTTTTTTTTTGCATTAATAATTAATCTGTTTAATGTTTTTACGAAACTTGCTGAATTATTTTGGTAAGGCTACTTGCTATATTAGCTAGCTCAATAGTGTCGTAGTTTATGAACAATCTTCTAGAAACATTAACTTTAACTTGATTGGTACATGTTATGTTCAGACATATTACAAAATTTAGGCACATATGACCGCACCGTGGAATGGCATTCATAATTTAGTAATAACCCTGCGTTCTCCAATTGTCAGCTTTGAATTGCAAACGCATACAGAGTACACAGTTCACCGTAGAAATAGACGTAAATTATATTGACCAAAGCTAATGATGTTTTCGTTTATTTCTTTTGAGATTTCGCATCATGGATGAAACATCTAGACGTCCAAGCATGGAGTCTAATCATCGGCGACTTGAGACGCCCTTCTCGATACAGCGTCGGAGCAGGAGTCGCGTGAGAGACCACAGCCGCAGCCGGTTGCGAAGTCGCAGCCCCCGTCGCAACCGGGATCAAGAACTGAGTTCGAGCCATGAACGAGTCAAGCTCCTAGAAAGGCAGCTGCTACAAGAACGGGAGCGCCTTCTACGTGCAGAAACCGGTAACCGGAGTCGCAGCCGATGCAGCGCGCGGCGCACGTCTTCACGGCACGCCACTCAACATAGCGCGCGCAGTCGCAGTCAGCGCGGAGGGACATCTGATCATCAGCGGCGACGAGCGGAGGCCAGTCATCACGACGGTATCAATCCACGGGCTGAGCATCATAACGTCGCGGGACATTTTGAAAGGTCACGTAGCCCATCTGTATCTAAAAAATATATTGTTGATGTTTTCAAATGTTTGAAAGATAGTTTGAAATCTCAACCGGCCCGAGACACACACTCTTTTCAAAAAATTGATCACATGAACATACTGCCTAATTTTGATCCATCTACAAAAAACCAACGAATTGACGTATGGCTCAAAAAGGTCAACGAGTGTGCTAGTGTGTACGGTTGGGATGACAAAACCGTCGTTCACTTTGCTATGCAGAAACTCCAAGGCCTCGCCAAAACATGGTATGAAGGTTTAAATTCTGTATTGTTTAACTGGCAAGAATGGCAAGGTAAACTAATGAACGCCTTTCCTTGCGAACAAAATTATGGTCAGGCCTTGGAGGACATGCTTAAACGAAGGAGTAGGTATGTTGAACCTATAGAGGTTTATTTTTATGAAAAGCTGGCTTTGCTTAACCAATGTGATATTGTTGGGAAACGGGCCGTAGACTGTATCATTCATGGGATCAGTGATAGGACTCTCAAATCGGGTGCTCTAGCTTTACGATCCTCTCATCCCGATCAACTCTTGCAATTTTTGATGAGCAGTAGAGATTCTTATCAACGCTTTGATCGAAACCAAAACAAAAACAAAACCGAACACTCTAATGCCGGGCCTAATAGTCAGCCTAGTCAACGGTCGGGTGCTAAGTCGAGTTCATTCCCTGGTTGTTACAATTGTAAAGAAAGAGGTCACAGCTTTCTACATTGTCCTAAACCACTTATAAAATGCACAAAATGTCATAAACTAGGACATACAGTTGATAGCTGTGACGCGCAGCCACAAAACAATATTGTAAAACTCGGTGGCAATATTCCAAAAGCTATGTGTATCGATGTGACCAGTAAAGGTCACGATTTGCACCCGAACTCAAAGTTTATAAAGGATGTAAAAATTAACGGGACTTTACAACAAGCTTTTGTGGATTTTGGGAGCGAAGTCACGCTTATAAGGAAGTCAGTAGTGAGTGAATTAGGCTTGACCCACGATCATATATTAACCCTATTGAAAGGGTTTGGAAACGGTATAATAGAGTCGCCGGGAGGGTTGTTGCTTAATTTTGAGGTAGATGGCGTCAATGCTCAGGTTTCATGCAAGGTTGTGGGTGATGATTTGTTAGATAAATCCGTGCTCATAGGGCAGTCGTTCACTGAACAACCTCATATCATAGTTTATAAGGATGTAACTAGGCTACAATTTATCGATATTGGCAATGAATTGCCAACACCAGATCCAGATCTAACAGAGTCCTCGTTAAAGATTAGGGCAAAAGGATTGATAGAACTCTTCGGTGCAGCATCAGTGAAGGCATGCATTGAACCTTCCACATGTGGCAGTGTTCTCGTGAAAAATGTCTTCGCTGGGAAACCAAACAAACAGTACTTTGTTTGTGGAGGTCTTTATCGCTCTGAAAATGGTCGGATCTATGTAACCGTTTTCCCGTGTTCGAACTCCTGCTGGATCGCTAGTAATTTAGTTTTATGTCGCGCAAAACGAGTAGAGATTGTTAGTAGGGTAGTTGTTGAACCACCAGAAATCCCTATGGCGATTGAGGGCGACTTCGATGAGAATCTTATTAATGTCTGTGATAAAGTACCAGAGGACGTAAAACAAAGGTTGTTAGAGTTGCTTAGAAAATATCATCGTTGCTTCGCGTCTTCTCTAAGGGACTTAGGTTGTACCAACGCGACTGAAATGAATATAGAGTTAAACAGTGAACGCCCTGTCGTCTACCGGCCATATAGGTTATCGCATTATGAACGAGAAAAAGTACGGGCAATGGTGGAGGAGATGCTGGACGCTGGGATAATAAGAGAGTCGACCTCAGGGTATGCTAGTCCAATTCTACTTGTACGCAAGAAAGATGGTTCGTTTCGAATGTGTGTCGATTACCGTATGCTCAATTCTGTCACTGTAAAGGAGCGCTATCCTATGCCCATCATTGAAGACGAGATAGCGCGACTCACTGGCCAGGCTTGTTTTATTCACTCGACCTTACATCAGGTTACTACCAGGTGCCGATTTCGGAGCAGAGCAGACATCTTACCTCGTTTGTCACGCCAGACGGCCAGTACGAGTTTAACCGTATGCCGTTTGGTTTGGCGAATGCACCGGCTATATTTCAACGAATGATGAATTCGATATTAGGGTCGTCTCGGTTTAACAAGGCAACTGCGTATATAGATGACGTCCTTATTTTTGGTAAGGATTTCAGTGAATGTCTGGAACGATTTGAGGAGGTATTGCAGGTTTTGGAGAAAGCAAATCTCACTTTGAATCTATCAAAATGTGACTTTTTACGAGACAAAATCGACTATCTGGGTTATGAAATTAGTTCCGCGGGGGTTAGGCCAGGTGATAAGAAAATTGTTAGTGTCATGAATTTTCCACGACCTGAGAATGTTCATAATGTACGCCAGTTCCTGGGCCTCGCTAGTTATTTCCGCAAATTTATTCAAGATTTTGCCCGAATTGCCTTGCCTCTCAGTAAGTTGCTGAAAAAGGATGTCTCATGGTCATGGGGTGATAGTCAAGAGGAGGCTTTTGAAGTTTTGAAATCAAAGTTGGTTGATAGGCCCATTCTTGCAATCTATGATCCTGCAGCAGAGACAGAACTTCACACCGACGCAAGTAAGTTAGGTCTTGGAGGAATATTATTGCAACGGTCCGAAGGTGATGATGCTTTTCGTCCAGTAGCTTACTACAGTCGACAGACTTCTCCTGAGGAGAAGAATTTCCACTCATATGAACTCGAAACTCTGGCAGTAGTCTGCTCTTTGCGAAAGTTTAGGGTATATCTGCTAGGAAAGTCGTTCAAGATCATAACAGATTGTAGTGCTCTACGATCTACGTTCTCGAAAAGAGACCTGATTCCGAGGATAGCACGCTGGTGGCTTTTACTGCAAGAGTTCCAATGTTCAGTTGAGTACAGAACAGGATTAAAAATGGGCCATGTAGACGCGCTGTCTCGTAATCCAGTCGATAGTTCAGGGGAAAATCCCACCAATCAATTTTCTGTTATGTCAATCACTAGTGAGGATTGGTTACATACGCTTCAGCTTGGCGATACCGAACTATGTAGGATTAAGGACATTTTAAATAATAAACTTGATGAGAAGGTACTTAGATACATTACAGATAATTTCGTAGTCAAGGATAACAAATTATTTCGTTATTTAGATAATGATAAAAGTAACGTTCGTTGGGTAGTGCCAAAAGGTGCGAGGTGTCAAATCTGTCGGATGAACCATGACGATATTGGTCATTTTGGGGTGGAGAAGACCCTTGAAAGAATAAAAAAACATTATTGGTTTAGCAAAATGTCCAAGTTTGTAAAAAAATATGTGAGTTCATGTATTGAATGTGCATATGCGAAGAAAAAGGCTAATACGCACGAAGGTCTGCTCCATCCCATTGCGAAAATAGAAGTACCATTTCATACGGTACATGTTGACCACCTCGGTCCTTTCGTCAAGTCAAAGAGAGGTTACACTTACTTACTGGTAGTTGTAGAAGCTTTCACCAAATTCTGTTTTATCAAACCCGTCAGAAGTACTAATCATTTGAATGCCATTAGAGTTCTTGAAGATATATTTTTTACATTCAGGGTCCCTGATCGTCTTGTTAGTGATCGAGGTTCCTGCTTTACATCTCATGCTTTCAATCGATTCTGCCTAGATAAGGGAATAAGGCATATTTTAAATACAGTAGCCAGTCCAAGGTCGAACGGCCAGGTTGAACGTTACAACCGTACCATACTCAACTCCTTAAAAGCGATGACTGTTAAACACGGTGAAAAGGATTGGGATAGTCATTTAGGGAAAATTCAGTGGGGTCTAAACAACACTTTTCAGAAAACCACTGGTAGAACTCCGTCAGAGGTGTTATTTGGAACTAAAATGAGTAGTGAAATAAATCCCATTCTTAACGAAATTACCAAAGACTCACGTGAAAACTGTGAAATTACTGTTATTCGAGAAGAGGTCAAGAAAAGGATTGATAATGAACAGATTAAACAAAAGCAGATTTATGATAGAAATAGGGTACCAGCCCGGACCTATGTCGAAGGTGAACTTGTCAAAATTACTAAGACTTGTTTTAATAATGACGGGCAAAGTAAAAAGCTCATGCCCTCGTTTGTAGGGCCCTATCGTGTTACCTCAGTTTTAGGTAGGGATAGATATAAAATAGCACCGGTTCCAGGGTTGACCAGTATGCAAAACAAACGGCCTACCACCGTGGCAGCAGATCGTATGATGCCATGGATACATACGGCGGCACTAGAGGTGAATAATTCTGATACCAGTGGCACTGACGACGAAGACCCCATTGAACCATGATCTTACTATTTTATTGATTTTTTCCCAAGATCTATAGAGTATCCCATTGAGTTTTAGAGACACTTAACTACAGATGCGTGTCTTTCATTGTTTCAGATCAAGCACGAGAATCGATCGGATCGTGACTTGATTCAACAATTAATGTCCTACTAACTGACTGCCACAAGTAAATCGATCGTCTTGTAGGCATCAGTTAGGCCCCGAAGAATCGATCGTTCGGGTAGATCTAAGATGGGTACCGATTAATCGATCGTCGGTACCCAAAAGCAAAGTTTAATTGAAAGTGATAGAAAACATATATCGATCGCTGTTTTCTGATCAAATTCAAAGAGAAATTAACTGATCCGATGAATGTAATTCAGTAATTAGACTTCGAAATGATTACATGAATGTTTAAGTTGATTTGTATTTTACACTCCTTGATAGTAGTTGAGTATTTATTTCAGATATATACTCCAATTGAGTGAAGCTATTGTGTTTATTTACATATATCTACTACTTTATTGAACTTGTACATCACTAAAATTAAATATTTATATTAATAAGCTTATTTTTATAGAAATTGTCATTAATTTGTAAAGTCGTTTATGTGTCGTTCAGCTGAAATTTCTGGAAAATTGAATTATTATGTTATATAATTGAAATATATTATCAGTATTAGGAAGTAGATGTTTGTTCACTGTAGTAATAAGATTTTGTTTTATTTTTGTCGTGCTTATTTTACATTGAAGTGTACAAATTAAATTGAAATTACTAATTACTGTAATTTGATAGTCAAATAATAAATAATTATGTAAAAACTGAGCATCCTGCCAGCGTTCCGATTGTTAGGGTTCCACCTGGTGTCGTGTCCGGGGACGCACACGATGTCAGGACGGTCGATTGTTAGGGTTTTGTGAATTTTAATTTTGTAGATCAATTTACTCAGTCGATTAACTTTTTAATACAGCTTTAATTTTAATATATTACGCTGGTAACTTTAATCTTTTAGTATATTTGTGGTCGTTCTGTGATTGGTTGATGCAAATTTAAAGTATATGTGGACAATAGGTACAATACTAGAAGCGTCAGAGAACGTAAACTAATCCGACCACCAGTGAAAAATTACTATGGCAAACGAACCAACAAGTATTTGACCCCTACACTTTACAATAACCTTGACTGGCTAAGAAAGGATAACAGTAGAATGTCTAAACAAACATTAAAAAACAAACTAAAAGCTGTTCTCCTTAAAGAGTTTGGCGCAGGCTGGGGGAATACCCACTAAGTAACTAATTATTATTGTTTTTCTTTTATGTTTTCTAGTTCATAAGTTTTTGTATTATTTTTTTTTTTTTTTTAAATTAGATGGCATGTGAACCAATTTAATAAACAAGCGCTAATCCCGCCGACAAACTGTTACGCAGTTTGGCGGGTTTACTAAATGTAAAACAACTTTGGTCCAAAAATAAATGATTTATTATTTAAAAAAAAAAAAAAAAAATTGGCGGGAACCAATCAGAGAAAACGCTTCTGCCCGCTTAAAAATGGGGGGGTTAAGATGTGGAACGGAACGTTTGGCCGGTTGCGCAGCTCTCTTGGTTTTTGGGAATCAGCGCGATAGGTCGACTAGAATTCCATTAGAATATCTTATAAGATCATTAATTCTAAGTGTCGATCATAAATTGTATCGTTATACAACAAGAAAAATATAAGACAGTTTCGTGTAATCCTGGCATCTTATTTAACTACATCCTGTTCCCGTTGGTGTTCGTCACATATGTTTTATTTTTATATGTTTTGCGACCGCGGATACGGAGACAAAAAAAAATTGCTTGTAACTCCAAGATGAGACATAGCCATTGCCACGCGAGTGTTGCCAATGCGTTGCGTAGTTGCAGCGCAGTGATTTTGACGCTAATAGACACGAACGTGTGAGAGTGAGTGAAAAACACTGCACTGCGATCCGTTGACGCTCCGACTTCTCACCGCAGCACCCTTTCTGTTTTGTCTTATTTTATCCGATGCGCACGCATTTATGTATGGTGTGACGCTCATATTTGGATTCGGAACGTCACTGCTCAGACGTCTCAGCGTTGGTTACACATCGAGAACGCCCGTGTGGCATCGCTCTTACGCGAAGACTCTTAAGGCAAGTCGCGTCATAATTCTATCGGCTTAAGTTGTGGCCCCGCAGTGGTATATCGTAGCCAACCATTACATATTGAGCTCATTTTTATATCAACGAATAAAAATATTTACTTTGACTCCTCAATATATCGAACGGCAACATAATAACTGACGACAAGACGACGTACTCCCAAGCTCTCTCCACTCACACTAAAATGTTCATATCCTAACATAAAATCTTTGAGACACTCTTCCCTCGTCTCTAAGATAATTCTCTAGAATAAAAGCCAGCAGCATCGTAAAGAACCTTTTAAAGAACGGAATTATACGTCCCCTGCTACTTTTTAAAGTGTTACATTTTAATTTTACTTCTAAAATGGATAAAAGAATCGACCTTCTTTTGTCTCTAGACTTGGGCCTCCTCAGGTTACCTTGCTATTTAGAATTTATTTTGTACTAGATTTTGCTCGCGGCTTCGTTCGCTTTTAATTCGGAGTAACACAGTTCCCCTTTCCTGATTTGCAGGTACCTGCTACCTGTAGTTTTTGCCCTAGCGCCTTATTGATTGTAATAGCAAAGCTAAGTTTTCCCTTTCCTTCCCTCAATTCTCAATTATTAAAAAAAATAGCCTATATCCGTCTCCAGGGTCCCTCCCAACTATATCTGTACCAAAATTCATCAAAATCGGTTTAACCATTTAGGCGTGAAGACGTAACAAACAAACCAACTCACAATCGCTTTTATAATATTAGTAAGGATTTTATATTACTACAAAAAAATTTAACAGGATCGGCATGGTTTTCGTATCATGGTTTTGGAATCTAATATATTTTGTAATGTGAGTTTGAATTTTTACAAACGCAACCCCGAAACACGACTAATTACTAGTGTGGTTGGCTTATGGTTGCCCCATTAAAAAAAATACTAGTATTCAGCTGCATCCAGTTAGACTGGCTATCGACTCCACCATAATTTGGTTATGGCTAGGCAGACGGTTAATGTGTACCCCTACTTCAATCCTCTAGATATATAAAATAGATAATGTAAATCTAGGTGAACATTCACCCGCAGGACCAAGCATACAGATGTTATCAGGTCTCATAAAATACTCCTTAACCGGGCAAAGTTCCAACTTTAAAATTTAAATGGATGCATTTTCTTCCCGATATTTGTAAGGACCTGGTTCACCTAGATACCCACGTTCATTTAGCCTACCAACTAACTTTTTTATACATGTACCATCATCATTTTTGTGCCCATTTTTTGCGAATTATAAATCATCAAATAAATTCCCTCGCTCTAGGCGGAGCGGGAGGGAGTGTCAGACTTATACTGACTTAAACCTACCCATGTTCCTTCTGCCCTTTATGTTCCGAGGCCGCAAAATCTCTTTCGAACAACCCGCAACCCCGGCAGGCGGTGGTCCTGGCAGGCCCCTCTGCTTTGCAGACATCTCATTGAGGCGTGCGTGGAACACTAAAGCGCCGTCAACGCAATCACTGGGCGGACGGTAAGCTATCTATTCCTCGCCGTCCAGAGACCCGCAGGTACGGTGGCCGGGAGTCGTCTCGCGGCGGCTGCTTGGGTTTGATGTTGCAAACCAGCCTGTCCTCTATAAATAGGCGGTAATAATCCAAGGCGGTGGCCTTGGCAGGCCCCTTTGCTTTGCCGACATCTCACGCCGTTGACACAGCCTGTCGTCAATAGACGGACGGACGGTGAGCTACCCATTGCTCACCGTCGCCAGGCCCGCATCTACGGTGGCCGTTCTTTATTACTTAAGCAACTTCACATTTTCCTGGCCTTACCTCAACTATTTGTCGGTACAGAATGTCCTCTGTAGTAAAAAGATTTGTAAAGCACCATATGAAAAAGAGCGAGTCACATTCGCACACTGAGAAACAGCAAATCAAAAACCATATCTTTTGATTGCGTAGACTTAGAGGGTTGATTTTTTCACAACACAAGGGATAGTTCCTTTGTTCCGAGTTGAGAATATAGTTTTAATTTCAACTCGATACCTTCGCGCGTTCCCGATATAAAAGGTTTTCACAGACAGACGGACAACCAATCTCCAAAAAGAATGGTTAAAACATAAACATACTTTTTCTCTCATTGTAAAAAACAACTCATATAAGTAGGTACAATGCTTTTCATCAAAAGTAAAAACTTGAGTCAAAATTGACAATCGTTACAGAACTTTACGAATTAGACCCAGGGATGAAAATTGCCTGCTAATAGAAATGTCAGTTGGCAATATAAGGGACCCCTCGTCAGGAAACCTGTCACTCTTGAAAGTTAAGGATTAGAAATGCAGATTATATTTTATTTAGGATGTTATTGTGTGTAATTTATTTGGAATTTTGATGTTATTTCCTTGTTGTCCGTGATTTTGTTAGTAATGAATCTATTCTCTTGTGTATACTCCTTTTTCTGGGTCGGTATTCAAATAAATAGTGAAGGGTTTTAGGTTATTGTGATTTAATATTTAAGTTGGGGATTGAATTTGAAGATAAGAATGTTATGTTGGTGTTTGTGACCTACTTCGTCATTGATCATTTCAATATTTGACGCTCGTTTAATTATCAAGTTTAAAATAACATTACGTAACACAACGCTTGTAATTTTAAGTAAGCACACACACAAATTTCACCACTTAAGTTTAAAACCATGTAAATAAATGAACCCCGTTTCTCGCCGGTTCTTCTCCATCGGAAACGAACAACCCGAACCGTACACCTTTTCTCGTCATTTTTTAAGTGCCAATGTCATCATGTATGTCATGTATCATCAACCGGGCACAAATCCAGACTTCGTAGCTTCTACTGAGAAGTTCCTTAAAGAAAAATCCAATATCACTTTACCCGATCTGTGATTCGAACCTGGGACCTTATACCCATCAGTTTTGCTTGCGACCACAACACCAAAAAGGCAGTCAAACGTGGATGTTCAACCTATACATTTGCCTAGTACCTGTCATCATTTAGAACTAGCTTTAGCGTTTTATCCCTTTTTGTCGATGCATTTTAGAATTGTTTCCGAACGACATTTTTCCTGCTGTATCCGGGATTTGGCCTGCGCAAGCAAGGATCAAATGCAACGGAATCCGCTCGTGTTGGATTCCCGGGATTTTTCCGGGACCCACGGTGTTGCCATTATCAACACCTACTCGCAAAACAGGTTTGCTTTCCAATTTTAGAGGGATATAGGGATCAGCTTACCTGCATGCAATAATATAATGTTATTAAGAAGTGCACATTGCGATATTTCACGCCTTTTGGAAAAAATACAACAGACCCGCAAAAGGAATGTCGCATGAGATACGTATAACTTTTTTTGAAGGAACTGATTCATGTTACTGAAGGCGCCAACCTCATCTATGAAACTAGCTAGGTAGCAAGAGTAGCAATTGCTAAAAATGGGGTGCATTACGCGCAAAATGGGGCCCCACGTGCCCAGTTTTCTTTAAGATAAACCATTTTTGAAAACTTATATCATCGTCATTTATTTTTATCATATTCCCCTCCTTTTCTAATGGGTTTCATCCTACTGTAATTTTTTTTGGTTTTAAAAATTATCGACCCTGGTCTACTATAATTTTTAACAGTTAACATACCGCAAAATAATAATATAAATAATATAATTTGCAATAGAGGTCGCTTACTAGTAGATCAAGGGCCCCTCGATAGAATTTGCTACGGGCCCCACGCTTTCCTAAGCGGGCGCTGTAGATAGTCATGAACACGCAAGAAGATGAAACATTAATATAAATATATTTTTTTTATATGAGAAGGGTAAAGAATCTCTGAATTCCTATAAACTTTATTTTAAACATAAAAAACTCTAACAGATGGGAATAAAACTTCTTCGCCTAGAATGCACTACTACATTTTACAACACCAGATACAATTCGAGTCCCATTTACATTAAATTCAAAACTGCACTAAAGTACTAAGTCCATAAACTCAGTATAAAATGAGACCCGTCCATAATGGAATATAAGGACAAACTGACATAAAAACAGTACTTTACGTCCAGACAACGATAGTTACGTTAAAATACATTTTAGTTAAACTTTTAGGAATGTAACTTTGACACATAAACTAGGGGTTTTGGCACGCGAAAGGTAAAGTTTGGCTAATTGAACTTATTTTGATACTGTTTTGTTTTAAGGTTTTATCTGTAAATTGGGATTTTATTGCCAAAGAGTATTATTTGAAATGGTAAAAGTTATTTTGTGCTTCCATCTATTTAGTAAAGGCAACATAACTATTGAAAAACAAATGGATAATGTCTCTGATATTTATGGTATTTATAGAGTAGTCGAAACTGAAAATAACAATCGGCCTAGGGCGAGTCAGACTCGTGCACCGAGGGTCCGTACAAACTGGCGACATAAACGGCCATATACTCTGACTGCGTAGACTTACGCCCGGTTTAAACGATCCGTTTTGCTTACGGATAGTAGTATCTTCTACTAATCCGTAAGCAAAATGAATCCAACGAATTTATGTTTATTGGAACCGGGCATAGAGGGTTGTCATAATACAAAGGGACCACAGATTAGAATATATAGTTCTAATTTCAACTCGGTACCTCCACGTGTTCCGAAAATACAGACAGACAGACAGACAACAAAGTGATGCTATAAGCGTTCTGTTTTTTCATTTTACAGTCAGGAACCTTAAAATAGAGTACCAGTTAACAGCGTGATACAGAATGTAGTAGTTAGATACTACAAGCACCCACGCTGTAGAAATATCACGACTTTTTGACTTGCTGACTCTCGTGCGGGGCTTGTCTGGTTCAAAAATCTTCAAAGAAAAGTAAATAAACTTTACTGTGAAGGCATTTTCTGGCGTGGCTTTGTAACTGCTACAATCACTGAACAAATTTTTAGCTGGAACCTCTACCAGTAAAGCACACCTTAGACTGAGCATAATTATTTCCTCAATAATTCCTCATAACTCTAGTCCAGCAACAAAATCGTTTATGCCAAATCGAGCCTTAATAGCATACCTTTCCGTTTATTGGAGTAAAAGCTTCCCTGGAGGACTAGATACATTAGTCTGCTGGGCCACGGGAGCCATTTTACACCTGTATAGATTATATTTGACTTAATTGCGAGTGAGCAAAAAGTGACCTTTTATTTTCATTCGGTCTATTTAGGTTAGTGTGTTAAAGTCATTATGGTAGGTTTTGAAGAAAAAGTATGCATTTTAAAAATTGTTTTATGGCAATTTTGTTTGTGTATTTTCTAGCAGAAGAACGTTAAGAACCTCCTCAAGAACCTTCTTAAGAGCATCCTTTGGTAACTTTTATTTTTATTTTATTTTATTTATTCGGCTCACCAATAATTGAATACACGGTCTATACAAGGTAAAAAAATACATCAAATAATCTTAAAGACTAGTGCAACAATTATTGTAAATGAGTGGCAAACTTTTAAAAAAAATGTTCTATTTTCTAATTTGAAATTTCGTTGCTTGTTCTAATTCCTTCAAAAATCGAACATGCCTTTATCATACAACCATACATAATACTCACTGCTTATTCTCATGGGGGTAGGCACTGTAGGCAGTAACTGCAGAGCCTTCTATCCTTACACAACTTTTGTTTTATCCACGGCAAAGTTCTATATTTTTAATCCCGATTTCGAGGGTACTTAATAAATCATAGTTCGAACATACCGTGAAGGTCCACGGGGGTCCAGCGTAGTTCACAGAGTATCCATTAGTGAAACAAGTGCAGTAAAAGGTCACATTGTAATGGACTTCTCATGTCCTTGCAAGGTTCTCGATTTAATTCTAGAAAGTGCCACACGTAAATAACTATAAAAAAGTTTTTTTTTTCAGTGACGATGTTATTTAGAACTTAATTAAATGATTTCTCTCGCTTTTTTTATTGATTAAAACCCATCCATGTTCCTTTTTTTGCCCTTTATGTTCCGGGGAGGCGGTGTCTCTTTGGAACAACTCGGAGCCCCGGCTGACAATGGCCCTAACGTGCCCCTCAAAAAGAACGAGAAGAAAGGTTTTGTTAAGAAAGACAATTCGTTTAAAGTAGATTTTATTCATTTTGTTTTGATGTTATTTGTTTTTCTTTTGATAAATTAACCACTTATAAAGATTTTTTTAAATAGTAGCGTTTAATATGCAGCGAAATGGTAACACCAATATCATTCAAAACGAGTTAAGCAATCAACTCACACATCTTTTTTGAAGGGTCATTTGGAAAAATAATGTCTAGTTAAATGGCTCTTAAGATACATGAACATAACCAAAACGAAAGTTTTTAATTTGTGTCAAAAACTGCAGTTTCACAACCCATTAATTTCTATAAAAGCATAACATGTGCAAAAAAATATCTAGTAATAACAATTTGCGAGCTAATTCTTGCGATCACAGCCCGGAACGGCTCCGATTAGCCAGCAGGGAATGCCTGATGCTGCAATGCATTTCTCATCTTAACTTTGGAAACCCTGGCGAGTTCTTACTAGGTGGTGTCTGTATTAAGAAACGGTCAAGTGCGAGTCGGACTTGCAATATAAACGGCTATATATGTTTACTCATTAAACTTAGTGAATTGATATTTTTACAGCTTCAAGTACAGATTTAAGTGTATGGTTTAAATTTCTACGGTTTTAAAGGGTTCTGATGGACAGACGAACATCAACAAAGTGGTCCTATAAGGGTTCCGTTTTTTATTTAGAGGTACGGAACTCTAAAAACAATTTAATTGTAATATGTTATTTTTACGTATTTTTAGGAAATACTGTAGATAAACCGTGTATGGAATCAAATTATTTGTCAGGTATGTTTTTCAGTCAATTCGCTAATCTTTTTCAAAGTGACTATGTAATTGGAAAAGTTACTTATGAGATATTTTTTTATGTACGGATGTTTGTTACTCGTTCACGTGAAAATGGCTGAACGGATATTGCTGAAATTTGGCGCAGAGGTAGATTATAATCTGGAATAACTCATAGGATTTTTTTAATATTCCGCGGGCGTATAGAATAAAAACACAACCTTGCCATCGTGCAACTCTACAACAAGCTTAGCTTAGCTCATTATCGGCTTAGCCTTTACCCAACTATGTTGGAGTAGGGTTTTCAGTCTTACTAGTTTCAGCTGAATGCCAATATTGTACATGGAGCGACTGCCTATCTGACCTCCATAACTCAATTAATTACTGAGTAATACAAAGTATTGTATTACTCAGTAATTTATTAAGTCTTATAAAGGAGTACCTTTATAAGACTGGTAGTCAGACTTTTGAGCCACTGATTACTTGTTACTATAGTCAAAGGTTTACAACTGACAGGGCCAACAGCTTAACGTGCTTTCTGAGGAACGAAGCGAACTCGGTTTGTGACGGGCGGTCGCCCAACCTAGGCAAGAGGGCTTAACCTCAAGATCGACCCGACCCACGGTTATTATTAAGCCAAGAATTCCTCCTCCTCTTACGACAAGAGCCTCATAAAACCTCAAATGTCCAAAGAACTACTACCGGTACAGCTATTGTAGTACACAACCCATAGTCACCCAAGTACACAATAAGTACACCAAAGTGCTAATATTTCACACGCGGGCACAATGTACAGTACTACAAACAGATCCCCTTTCCCTGAACTGGTATAAATAATAACAGCAGAATCGTATATCTCGGTAGGGTGCCCGTACTTCGCCGCTACGTTAGGACCCCTGGCTAGATATATACATGCTCTTAGTTTGTGGTCACGACTTATTTATTTACTTAGTTTTACTTTTAGTGAGGTCACCCTGTACCTGACTGTTCCCGTCAACGAATTTATAACTTTATTTGGACTATCTACGTTTTAAATTCTGAAAGGACCATCGCAAATTCAGATATAAGGACTTTAAAGGACTGTGATCACTTCCTAGACCGAGAATCCGTAATAAGACTCTTTATTCAGGTCCTTTTAAATTTGTAATCCTTACTAATATTATAAAAGCGAAAGTGAGTTTGTTAGATTGTTTGTTACCTCTCCACGCTTTAATGGCTAAACCGATTTTGATGAATTTTGGTACAGAGATAGTTGGGAACCAGGAGGCGGACATAGGCTAATTTTTATTTAAAAAAAAGTGGGATGTGAGGGAGAAAGAGGGAAGAAAAGGGAACACTTAGCGTTGCTATTACAAATCAATAAGGCGCAAGGGTAATTGTATTACTCCAAATTTAACGCGGGCGAAAGCTAGTTTAAACATAAAAACAGACTAGTCCGCCATATTTGTCATTCCACCATTTTGAATTTAGAATTAAACCGAAGTCTAGCACACGTGTTCAAATTTAATATGTATGCAAAATTTCAGCTCAATTGGTTACCGAGAACTGGGTCAAATTAAACTTCTAAGATTTTTTACATAGTTTTTTAGTAACTTACAGGTGAAGCTCATGAGAACGTGTTAAAACTAAGACATGCAATAAACTACTTTCACGGCGCCACAGATTTTCCGTCTCTTACTTATATTTTTTTAGGGTTTCGTACTATGAAAGGAAACATTGAACAGTTATAGAATCACGTTGATGGCCGTCTGTCTGTCAAGACTCTTTATCTCGGGAACGCATTGGAGGTATCAACTTGAAAATAAAAACATAATTATACTTACTTTCGGTCTTTTAGAGCTGTAAAAAATCAACCCTCTTAATCTACCCAGTCAAAAAATATAGCCGTTTATGTCGCAAGTTTGTACGAAATCCTCGGTACTCGAAACCGACTCGCACTTGACCGGTTTTTAAGTGTATGAGAGCGAGACAATACATTATTTAATGTCTTAGTCTTACAATTTCAATCTTTAGTCTTCCAGCAAACACACGCACAGTCTGAATAGTTCACAAATAAATCTAAATCTCATACCCCCGAATTACAAATGAAACAAAATTGGGAAAGCATACGAATAGTTATTTGCTTCGCTTTAAAAGCTTCCCTTTGTTACGTCTCGTTCTAATTAGAGCAGAAAATTGATTTATGCTTTCAATTGTTTTGTTTATTTAACTCCGAACTGCGAAGTTATTGACTTTTCGGAGTACCTTTGGGTTTAAAGATTATGGGTTTTTTGACGCCTGTACCATGCCACCGGATAAGTTATTATTTAATTATTTGGGTGGTCACCCAGCCACAGACCGTCCTAGGTAAGCTCGGCTTAACCTAACTATCAAAATGAGCGGCTGCTATTATTCAGCCACGCTCATGCAAAATAAATATTTGCTGAGCAATCTCGCCTAGGAAATGATAATGAGACATTTTTTTTGCGGTTTGGAAATCAACAAATAACTTCCCCCACTCTGGGCGGAGCAAGGCGGAGTGTCAGACTTGTACTGACTAAAACCCCCCATGTTTTTTCTATTACCCTTTACGTCCCGGGCCGCGGTATCTCTTTCGAACAACCCGCAACTCTGGACATACACAGAATTTATTACGTTTAAATATAGGCAGGTCACCCACGCTTTTTCACGCTAGAGCCACCCTGGAGAACAGTCTAAGAATTAGAGACACAAAAAATAGGGAATTCATACGTACATCAGATTATGATGTCTTTTTTTGGGGGTGGGAAATCTTATCTCGTCTAAGTTCCGGGGCCGCGGTATCTCTTTCGAACAACCCGCAACCCCGGCAAATGGAAATGGGGTATTACAAAGTAAAATGGCTTTTACTGTCATGATATGCACCACAAAATTACACGCATGTACCAACTTCCTAACACAATGTTCATTTTCAAATAAGCGCACAATTCTAACAATAAGTATCACTTATTCGCAAAATGGGGCATAAAAATGCCTCCAGAGTGTACCGGCTCCGCGATTATGTGGTACTCCAGCAAGCCATGTCAGCTCTTGTAGTTAAAGCCCAGCCAAATTGCGTACATAATTACAGCAGTTAAGCTGAGGTATAACCGTTAATGAAACTGAAAACGAGTTAAAGTTTTAAATGCCGCCATGACTGCAAGCTGTTTCTCAATTTCGGTAAATTTGCCACATTTTTATGGCCGCGTTGCCATTTTGTTGTGGAGTGTTAAATATTTTTGTACGTTCCTATTTCGATTTGTTTTTGGTTTTCATTTCTATAGCACGGCCAACGAGAAGCGATACCAAATGTAAACAAAACCCATGCTAAAACCCCATCTAAAATGGCCGCCCGAATTTTGGCGCACCCGTCTTAACGTTGTCATGTTTTTGCCGGGAGAACGAGACATTACGACAAAGGCACAAGATGGAAAGAGCTAAATATTCGATTGTCAACGCAATGTTTACGCCTGTTTTTGCGGATGGGAAATCATCAAACATCTCCACCGCACTGGGAGGGGGGAGTGTCTGTCGTGACCATCGTCAGTAGGCAGACGGACAGCTACCCGTTGTTTATCATCCACAGACCATCTACGGTGGCTGGGAGTCGATTCGCGACGCCCGACGCCCGGTGCAACTCCCGGTTAGTTTAAAATGTTTACACCTAGGTTGCACACGGCAATAATTGTACATAATGCATTAAAAATAGCAGGATGACTTTTTCGTTTCTTCATAGATTCTAATATTACCTATCTATAAGCATCGTATTCCTGTACTACTACCCATTATATAGGTAATTCGAACGAAGTTTTGATAACAAGTTTTAAATGTTTAAGATTCAAAAGATGTCCCACAGGGTATGGCAAAATTTTTCTTTTTCTATAAGTATAGCTAAAAGATTTAAAAAAAATATAATAAAATAAAATGCTCCTAAGCACTGAAAGAAACAAACATCAATCTCTAAAAGTACAAAAGAAATTAAACCTTAATAACATCGCGTTACTTTACATCAGATAACAATTCGTTCGTTCAAAAGTATCGCAAATGATCGCATACAATCGTACAAGAATATCGTGCGAAGTTAAATTTGCTTCGTTTTGATAAGGTATGCCGTCACGGGTACATTAAAAAGTTTTATACGATGATCAATCACTTGGTGCTTCAAATTGTTTTACTCGATACTACAGAAAGATTTGGTTTCGCTTGCTTTTTGTATCCTTTTGGTATCTTGACAGGTTCGGAAGAGATGTGGAAAAACTTCTGTATTTCGATTTTAAGTGGTATATTTTATAAATTAAATATTTAATAAAAAAATCGGCAAATGCAAGTTGGTCTCGGAAACCGAGGGTTCCGTACAAACTTGCGACATAAATGGCCATATCTTTTGACTGCGTAGACTTAGAGATATGATTTCTTAAACTCCAAGGGACCACAGACTACAGTATATGGTTTAAATTTCAACTCGATACCTCCACGCCTTCCCGAGATAACGACTCTTGACACACAGACAGACGGACAACAAAATGATACAATAACGGTTCTGTGTTTTCCTTTTGAGGTAGGGAACCCTAAAATTTATGATAATGCTTTTTCTCAAAAACTCATCAAAGCTGTCCGCTGGTCAAGTGCCCATGATACTGACTGCATTGCCACGTTGTATACCACCAACACTTAGCAACTAGCCGAAGTAAAAACCAGCCCTTCGGTCTCGGGAGGCGTCAACTAAGCGTTCAGAAATCACCTTAAAAAGGCGTGTGAACACTCAAACCCCATAACCAATGAGTCTGAAAACCAACAAATATTCAGTAAGCCTACAAATTCAACAAACAATTGAGTAATAATAATACTTCTCTATTTCTTCCAGACATTCCTAAACACAATATTTTTCTCGTAGATAACCTAAGCAATATACATTCAAATAAACAAACTTTAGGTCCTTCACGTTTATTATGCTCTCACAATTCTTCGTCACCAAACATTGTAAAGGCTCTGAAATCGACAAAAACATAAAATGTTTATCTCGCTAACTTTTACTCTCCAACTTTTCTTATTGCTGATATCAAAAAACAGACAGAGATGGGGACTAACAAGAAATAAACAAAGATTTGACGTTATTTACAGAGAAATAAAACTGATATAAAAATGAATAGAACCTTATTGGTATTGTGCTGTGTGAGATTCTGTTTTTTTCATATCGGTTATAAAGATATAAAATAATTTGTATTAGCCAATCAGACAGGAGTATTTGAATGCCTACACTATACAAGCATCATCATCATTCTCCTGCCATAATCCCATTTTATTTTGCTGTCTGCACGGCATCTTTTAAAAGAAAAGTTCGTAGCCACTATTTAGGTCCGACTGAATAGCTCAAAATTAAAAGTAATAGTAATTATTCTTAAGTTCTCGTTGTTTTTTATGTATGTATTAATTTATTCTATTTGCATATGTGTATTAGTATCTATAGAAGTTCTCGGAAAAAAAAATAGTATTTTTTTTTATTATATAATAATTAATCTATACCTACTTATCGAAACCTATATTGGTCGAATTGAACCCAAATTGATTGGTGGAGAATGCCTGGCGGCACTAAGTCCGCCTATGTACCATACACACATGAAGTTTAAATAAATAAATAATACACATTCGAACGAAATAACACAGTCTATGTATAGAGAGATGTTCCCGCAAAGAATCAAACGATTTCGAGCTTTTCCGGAACGAGAAACTTTGAATGAGATTGTATTGGCCGCATCCCAAGTTGGGAACTGACGGTGAGGTCCATTTTGCGTCCAAAATAGACCCCGGGCTTGATGTAATGGTTTGAACTGATATGGAGTGTTCTTGACCAGTTTTTGACGAAGATTGGATTAAGATTGTGGTAAAGTATTTTGTTAGGAGTTTGAGAAACGATATTTTTGTGTGATTGGTTTTTAAGGGAGGAAGGGGATTGCGTCGTTTAAAAAATTAGCTGCCACGCATGAATGTGTGCTGCAACCTTGAGTTAGTCACATGTGCTTCGTCCCTCCTCATTACGTGTCCATACCAAGACAAACGACGCCCTTTCAATTTTTCGTCATAGAAACTATGAAAAATAATATTTTATTCTATTATATTTTTGAGAAGTATATAAGTATTGGTATTAACTTGACTTAAGCTCATCTTTTTATAACTATAATCATATGAACTATACTAACTTGCCCGCGGCTTCGCTCGCGTTAAATTAGATAGCGCCTTATTGATTTGTAATAGCAACGCTAAGTTTTTCCGTTTCGTCCCTCTTTCTCCCTCATATCCCACTCTTTTTTAAAAAACGCCTATGTCCGTCTCCTGGTTCCCACCTATCTCTGTACCAAAATTCATCAAAATCGGTTTAGCCATTAAAGCGTGAAGAGGTAACAAACAAACTCATTTTTGCTTTTATAATATTATAAGTAAGGATGCTATCTTTAATTAACCTAAAAAACCTTGACCGTTTTTTTTAATTAAAAAATATATTTATAATTAATTATATATTTGTTTATGTGTAAAGGCTTGTAATTGGCCATTTAATAATGAATGTTGTTATTTTGTTTCTGGGAAACTAAAACGGACACAAAGAAAAAGACCAGTAAAGATATTAGTCTAGTCAATATGTTCAAAAACGTGTTAAATAGAAATAAAGCTCCTAAAAATATGTGCGATGGCTCATTCGATTCGGAATGACGTCTAGAAAAATGTTTTTTAAGGGTATATTAGCACATAAAAAATTGCGATTGTTATTAACAAAATAAGATAAAAAAAAAAGGTATTTCGTTTTTCCTTAATAACTTTTAGAATAATAATATTTAAGGAATTTTGAAAAAAGATCCTAAAAGAGGAGAAAATTTCCAATAAAAAAGTCCTAACTCCCGGAACTCTATCTATATTATTTATAATTTTTTTTTAACGCTGAAAATAGGGCTCCGCGAGGGTGTTACGGCATAGGCGCGCCGCCTAAAAAGCCGGTATATCACCTAATTTTTTTTTTTTTTAATATTAAATGACAAATTAAAAATTTGAAAAAATTATGGTGTAATGTAGACACTTGAACGAAAAAAACCTGGGCGAAAAAATTTTTTTTTGTCTATTTTTCAAAAAGTTACATCATTGTTAATTAACCAATTTTTTTCCAATCTCTGTTTTTATAAATTACGGCATAACAATTAAAATAATTGATCTATAAATTTTATCGCTTCGTGGAGCTCTTTTTATTTAGGTACTTAATAAAGTTATGCAAAAAAAATTAATTAAAGTTAATTATTTTGTTAATTATAATTTTTTTAAATTAACTAAAAATGAAATTTTTAAAGAATGTTATTAAAAAATTTTTTTTTTGGTAATGTATTATTATTGCTGTTTTCGCATCTAATATAGCTATTAATTAACAATAGAAAAAAAATTTTTACGTCATTTGTCAAGAAATTGTTTATAAACAAATAGACTATTTTGGGATTTTTAAAAAATTTTTTTTTACTATCTTATAGCATAGGTGGAATAATGATTTTTAAAAAAAAATTTTTTTCTTAAATAAATTTTTTTATTGTTTATAATCGTTTTTTTCATATTTCAATTGTTTAAATAATTAGTTAAGAAATTATTTTATTCTTAAAAATAATCATTGACCCTTTTCAATGGAATGACAGAGAAATAAATTTTTTTTATAATTAATTTAATTGTTTATTAACTTAACAATTTGTTATAAACAAATTATATTAACCGTTATATTTTTTTTCGAAAACTTCAAAAAATTACAAAAACAACCATATATAACAAAGTTTTGAATTTTTTTTTTTTGTATTTTTTACAACACTTTTACAAAAAAAAAATTTCTAAACTTTGTTATATATGGTTGTTTTTGTTATTTTTTGAAGTTTTCGAAAAAAAATATAACGGTTAATATAATTTGTTTATAACAAATTGTTAAGTTAATAAACAATTAAATTAATTATAAAAAAAATTTATTTCTCTGTCATTCCATTGAAAAGGGTCAATGATTATTTTTAAGAATAAAATAATTTCTTAACTAATTATTTAAACAATTGAAATATGAAAAAAACGATTATAAACAATAAAAAAATTTATTTAAGAAAAAATTTTTTTTTTAAAAATCATTATTCCACCTATGCTATAAGATAGTAAAAAAAAATTTTTTAAAAATCCCAAAATAGTCTATTTGTTTATAAACAATTTCTTGACAAATGACGTAAAAATTTTTTTTCTATTGTTAATTAATAGCTATATTAGATGCGAAAACAGCAATAATAATACATTACCAAAAAAAAAATTTTTTAATAACATTCTTTAAAAATTTCATTTTTAGTTAATTTAAAAAAATTATAATTAACAAAATAATTAACTTTAATTAATTTTTTTTGCATAACTTTATTAAGTACCTAAATAAAAAGAGCTCCACGAAGCGATAAAATTTATAGATCAATTATTTTAATTGTTATGCCGTAATTTATAAAAACAGAGATTGGAAAAAAATTGGTTAATTAACAATGATGTAACTTTTTGAAAAATCGACAAAAAAAAATTTTTTCGCCCAGGTTTTTTTCGTTCAAGTGTCTACATTACACCATAATTTTTTCAAATTTTTAATTTGGCCTTTAATATTAAAAAAAAATTATTTTAGGTGATATACCGGCTTTTTAGGCGGCGCGCCTATGCCGTAACACCCTCGCGGAGCCCTATTTTCAGCGTTAAAAAAAAATTATAAATAATATAGATAGAGTTCCGGGAGTTAGGACTTTTTTATTGGAAATTTTCTCCTCTTTTAGGATCTTTTTTCAAAATTCCTTAAATATTATTATTCTAAAAGTTATTAAGGAAAAACGAAATACCTTTTTTTTTATCTTATTTTGTTAATAACAATCGCAATTTTTTATGTGCTAATATACCCTTAAAAAACATTTTTCTAGACGTCATTCCGAATCGAATGAGCCATCGCACATATTTTTAGGAGCTTTATTTCTATTTAACACGTTTTTGAACATGTTGACTAGACTATATTTCAAAGTAAATATCCTTCATTATGTTTGAAACAAAATTATTTTACTGAAGCATTAAAAGCTTCCAACGTTTATTAACGAATACCTCGAAGCAAAAATTTAAAACATGAAAATGCATACTTTAAATTACTGATGCAATAATTTCATTACTGAAAAGCTAATGGAATCGGCAGGCAGGCTCATTTTATTAAAGTTTTCGTAGGAAAAATTATTAAAATACAATGCAGGTAGTCGTTTGTAATGAGGAGGAACGAAGCACGTATGACTCATAGAGTGATGGTTCTGAATGTTGATGGATGGAGAGGGACAGAAAGGCCATAGAAAATATGGATCGTGTAAAAAGTGATATGAAAGAGAAAGGAGTAAATGATGCCGTGATGTCTGACAGGGGAGAATGGAAGAAGAAAAATTATGATGAACGCGTGTTACTTTAGTAAATTCTTTTTAATATTTCTTTTTTTGAACCGAAGACATGATCTGCTAAGGGATGCTCAATTCGACGAAGATGATGTACAGTAGGCAAAATTCATAAGTAAGCTAAGCAAGCTCGTCGTATATAGTTGAATTATTAAGCGACCAATATCCTTTTTTTCGGGAGTGTCAGACTTTTACTGACTAAAATCCATTGATTGATTGAGTGTTGTGGGGCCGAGATATCTCTTTCAAACAACCCCAACCATAGGCAATGTCCCTGGTCCCTCTACTTTACTGACATATCTTTGGGGCGAGAGTAAAACACGAACGCGCCGTCAACATGGCCTGTCGTCGTGTTCTGTTAGGCCTGTGTTAATTTTCTACATATTAAAAAAAAAACAAAGCTTACATTGTGTATTTCACGGCTGCACCAAATAGGCCCAGTTAAAAAACTGCCGAGCACCTAGTGCCTATTGGTGGAACATTCACTTATAGGAGACGTTTCGAAGATGCATATTCCAATAGTAGTCGCCACTTGAGAACTCCTTTCAGTTCCATTAACATAGATGAGATGCATAAAATGAATAGCAAAATAAACCAATCCTTACTAATATTATAAAAGCGAAAGTGAGTTTGTTTGTTACCTCTTCGCGCCTTAATGGCTGAACTGATTTACATGAATTTTGGTACAGAGATAGTTGGAATCCTGGAGACGGATATAGGCTATTTTTAATAATTTAAAAAAATGGGATGTGATGGAGAAAGAGGGAAGAAAACGAAAAACTTAGCTTTGCTATTACAAATCAGTAAGGCGCAAGGGCAAAAACTGCAGGTAGAAGGTACCTGCAAATCAGGAAAGGGGAACTGTATTAACCCGAATTTAACGCGAGCGAAACCGCGGGCAAAAGCTAGTTTCCAATACAAATGCTAACATTTTTCCTCGAACGCAATAACCGCGTATTTATCTACGGGAACAAGGTGCTGGGTAGTCTATAAAATAATTTGCGTCGGGACTTGGCGCCTTCTTCCAGGGAGTCACTGCAGCCGATCCTTCAGTAACGAACTCGGAAATTTATTCATAGCTTCCTGGGCTCTTGTAAATACGACGCGGGAACACAATCGGGATTTCGTTTTGATTTTATAACTAATCTACGGGACCGACGTGTCATCGCGAAATGAGTTTTCGATTACATACCTCTAGATCTGTAATGGTGTTTTCAAATGGAAATTAGGTTTGGGATCTGGCTAGCTTTGTAGTAGAAATAATTGGATGGATCATTCATCATTTTCCCGTTCACATTCCAAGTTATTTGGAGACGACGCACCATATCTTTTCCTTCCACATATTTTTATTACTCATCATCTTATTAGACACCTCATTTCTTGATTGCAAGGAGGTGGGGAAGGGTGATATGGAGCATCCTTCTTATAGTCCATTTATCGTTTCTTTGAAACCCAGTCTCACTCAAAACTTTCCTCTCGATATTTTCTTCATTCCTTCGCATCACAAGACAGTTGTTGAAAGCATCATTTTATATTCATCAGTAAAGTTAGAAGAAAATATTGAAAGACTCATGAGAACTCGGTTTAACACAGCAGCAAAGAAAAGTAGGTACCACCTGTGGGTGGTATATGAATACCACCCACAGGTGGTACCTACTTTTCTTTTGAAAAAATCTATGGAGATGCTCAAGGGCAATATCAACCGCTCGGATCAATTATCACTTCGTGATAATTTTATTAATCATTTCAATTCCAAATACTATCTGCACCAATATTTAAAAATTATACACTTACTAGCTTTCGCCCGCGGCTTCGCCCGCGTTAAATTTGGGGTAACACAGTTCCCCTTGCGCCTTATTGATTTGTAATAGCAACGCTAAGTTTTCCCTTTTCTTCCCTCTTTCTCCCTCACATTCCACTTTTTTCAAAAAAATATTAGCCTATGTCCGTCTCCTGGTTCCAAACTATGTCTGTACCAAAATTCATCAAAATCGGTTAAGCCATTAAAGCGTGAAGAGGTAACAAACAAACAAACAAATAAACAAACAAACAAACAAACTCACTTTCGCTTTTATAATATTAGTAAGGATTATGTTTTTTGCTTCTATCCTTATTATATTATCATTATAAAAGCGAAAGTGAGTTTGTTTGTTCGTTACCTCTTCACGCTTTAATGGCTAAACCGATTTTGATGAATTTTGGTACAGAAATAGTTGGAAACCGACATAGACAATTTTTATTTAAAAAAGTGGGTTGTGAGGGAGAAAGAGGGAAGAAAAGGGAAAACTTAGCGTTGCTATTACAAATCAATAAGGTGCAAGGGGAACTGTGTTACCCCGAATTTAATGCGAGCGAAGCCGCGGGCAAAAGCTGGCAATATTATAAATGTTTATTTTGTTAGTTAATAGTTAATTATATTGTGCATGCTGTAGTCTCCTGTAAGTAAAGGACTGCACCTACGTGCTACTATTGTCGTCTATAATTTAAGTTACATGATTTGTGTACATCTTTTGTTGGAGATCCTTAATAAATAAATTAAAAATAATAATAAAAAATAAGCCTCGCTAGCCTAGGTTGGTCTGTGGATGGGTGGCCAAACATTACCAATCGACTATCCTCCGTCATTTGTAGATCTTTAGAAATCCGTGCAGAAATCGAACCCGCGACACGCAGCGCAGCAGTCCATCGCTCGGCCACTGCGCCAACCGTGCTGTCAAATAACATTAGATGGAAGCATAAAATTACTTCCTAAACCCTTATATCTACCATTGCTATAGAAATAGAAAAGACTATTCATTTCCTGGCATTTGAAAAAACTCGTGGTAAAACGACTATACGTAGATCTAACTATGCTAGTCTCTATTTGCTAACCTTTTTCCGTTATTCCATTTAAATAATAAATGGCCAAAAACAGTCTTAGTTATTAAGTTAGTTTACGTAATTAGTTTTAATTATGTGTAAATTAAGTTGATACAGTATAAATAATACTTGAACTACACACTTATATTTTTCATATTTTTGAACACTACGTTGCAAATACCGGTTGCACTTTTCCTCGTAAACAGATTGACGTTTAGTTACCTGAATCTTGCAAGGATACAGATATAGTTACGCTAGCCTATCTAGTATCGGATGGGCCTACCAAGATCGCTGTCTGCTGAGTGGTTCGATAAAAACGGTAAAAGAATTAACGTGGATGGGTTTGAGTCAGCAAAAGTGTCAGTCAGTCTCTCTTCTGCTCCGCCAAGAGCTGGAGAAGTTTTTTGATGATTTCCCACCCAAACATTTTTGTTCGGGTGGGAAATCATCACCACCAACCATTTTGAAAGAAAAATACAAACAAGTCTTCCCGTCATACTAAACAACTTTTTCAAAGAAATAAATAGCCCAAATAAAATATCCATGCTTCGTAGTCGCAGTAGTAGTGTGTGTATTCCCATACACACACTATTATATTTGATTTTTTTTTCAAGTGTAGAGGTAACTAAATCTCCAGCCTATATATACCTACGATTGATCGTCTGGTCCCATTCACATGCAGTGGATATTATAGTTGACCGTGTAGATGGCCAGTCGCTAAGCTAAAACTAAAACCTGTTTCGATTTTCAAATTTTCAAAACAACTTTTTTTATTATATTTAATAGGCTAGCATTTGGCCGCAACTCGCCTGATGTGAAACGATGCGGCCTAGGGTTAACTATACACAAACAAGTTTTACCCGCTGGTTAAATCACTCAGATCCAGCCTGTCCCTTTGCTGTCCTCCCCCAGCGACGCCCTAAGCCGAGGCTCGCACCCCACATGGGCTGCCCTTAGCGTGTAGTCGCTTAGTTTTTTAGTGTTTTGCCCTGGCTGTAGGCCTAGACGACAACCTCATAGGTTGAACTGGGAGATCCCATAGATAAAAATAAAGCTAGTTAAATACGACACGGTGTGGTAATGCGGTGAAATTAGACCCGTGAATAATCTCATAACTTTTACAACCAGGAAAATTGAACAATGAATAAAGGTAGTAGTCACTTTGTTCTCTTTTTTAAGCTAAATGTCTGTAATTATTCAAAAAGATGAATGCTGTTTAAGATAATTCGGGTCACGTAAGAACTTATCTGTTTGACAAATTGCCGGTGAACGAAGCGTTGTACAAGTATCTTAATAATAGTATCTTACGTTTGGAGGTCAAAAGGAAACTGGAGATGACCTTTTTTTGGGAATTAACGGTTCTGTTTTCTAATAATTCGGGAATTCAACTTACGTACCTTCTTTGGGAAAACTTTCTTTGAAAGAATTTACTGAGAATACAGGTATATATATATTATTAATTTATCACTCATATAACTAACTGATTTAACTAGAAAAAGAGCCAATGCAAGTTGGACACGCACACTAAAGGCTCCGTACAAACTTGCGACATAAATGGCCATATATTTCAACTGCATAGACATAGAGATAAGTTTTTTCCACAAGTCTTTACTTACTTATACTTAAGTATATGGTTTAAATTTCAACTCGATACTTTCACGCGTTCCCAAGATAAAGGGGTCTTGACAGACAGACAATAAAGTGATCTAATAAGGGTTAAAAACCCTAAATCATGGCCCGTTTCCTATGCAAGTTAAAATAGCACCAAAATAATATAAAAAAAATGATTGAGGACTATTTGAGGTCGAGGTACAAGAGGAGCTTTGCTGGAGTCCTGCTTCAATCTCAAATGGTCTTTAACTGGCTGTGGCAGACCCGAATGCTCATCGTCTTTTGTCGCGACATCTCCACGTGGCTCTTTGACATTTCAAGTGGCATCTTTAAAGTTATTTTGTATAATATGCTTAAATAGGCCAGTTTCCAAAAATTAATATTTAATATTAAAATAAAAATGATAAAGATATCACACATTAAAGTTACGTGTAACGTCATGCGTTGATGTATTTTTGCGCAACGAGTTTTTATTCTAATTTACAGATAAAAAAAACGTGTCCCTTATTTTTGAATAATCTAAAAGACGGAAATAGAATGTAATTACTTTGACCATGGAAACTGTCCTATTAATTTCAGTATAAGGAAAAGGTTTTTAAAAAAATATTCCCCAATTTAACAAGATACTAGTAAATAAATTAAGATTATTTTAAAAGCAGGTAGCAATTTCTTTTGCTCATTCAGGAGACGGCGGAAAAGAATACATATGGTTTTATTCCAAGCCTTTTGATATTAAAATGTTGGTATCTTATAAATATTTAATGCAATCTCTTTTTAAGTACCTTGTGTGATGTTACTCATTGCGAAACCCAGGAAGGTTTTGACCGACTGTGTCGGAAGAAGGTGAGTTATGAATTTTGTATTGTTGGGCTTATTTTTTTATGTATGGTGTAGATGGGGTTTGCTGCAAATTGGGTCACGCTGGAGGACACCTGTACGGGATTTTATGAGTGTTTGTGAGTGTCAGGTGTTTTGAGAAACATGAAGTAGTCATCATATACCTTCATTCTCCTATAATTATGTTGTGGGCGGCACGTCTCGATGAATAAGTTAAAAAAACCGGTTAATTATGAAACTTGGCAAAGAGGTAGATTATAGAATGGAATAACACATAGGATAACACACGATCATCACACGGGTGAAGCCGCGGGCGCCAATTAGTTATCTAAAAAACGGCCAAAAATCATGTGTATAACAGACATGATTTTTTGCCGTTTTTGGAAACCCCGTCAAACATTCATTTTATTCTGTTCTATAAAAGTTTTTATTTATTTATTTTATAACGGCAAGAAAAATACATCATGTGTGAAAAATTTTACTTTCTAACTAAAACGGTTTAGATACAGCCTGGTGTCAGACGGAAGGACAGCGGAGTCCTAATACTAGGGTCCCGTTTTACCGTTTGGATACAGAACCCTCAAATAGGAGGTTTATTATTTTTCGACAACAGCCCGGAGATCGCGCTAGCCCACTTTACAAAAGTGGACTTTAAAATAACGTGTAAAATTTGGAGGCACTTTAACAGATCACATCTGCTTAACCCTCTTGAGAATAAAAGCGCGATAACGCTACGCTTCCCAAGATTAGTTATCGGACTTGTTATCTTCCCTAGGTACTGTAGTGAGTTGGTAGTATTACTAATTATTAAAAGAAGCACTTTATTGGTTTGTGTCTATTTTTAGTTTGTAAATATTGTGTTTTAAATTTGAATTGTTATGTACTTTAGACTATATGTTTAGTTTACCACTTCACCAACACAAGTTACATTATTGCGAAGTAATTATAAAATCCATATTCTATATTTTTAATTCTCTATTTAAACAACCTCAGTAATCGAAAGTCAGTGCAAACCCGCCGTGGAGTTTAGTTTAGTGAGGAATTTCTCCTGTATTGTGCAAAAGCAAAAAAAAATACTATTAGGATCACTTTGTTGTCCGTGTGTCTGTCTGTCTGGCAAGACTATTTATCTCGGAAACGCGTGGAGGTATCAAGTTGTAGTAGTCAAAACCGTATGCTCAAGTTTGTGGTCCCTTGAACCTGTGAAAATCAACTCTCTAAGTTTACGCAGTCAAAAGATATGGCCGTTTTTGTCGCATGTTTATACGGAAAACTTAATGCGTGAGTCCGACTCACACTTGGCTGGTTTTCTATGTATAGAAATTATTAGTAATTCTTTGACAACTAGCAACAGGTAGTCCGTGTCCCGGAAGTCTGACAACCAGTCTTACCAAAGAGTATCGTATTACCCAGTACTGACTGGGTTATAGGCCGTCCCTCCATGTAAAATACTGGTATTCAGCTGCATCCGATTAGACTAGAAACCGACCCAAACAAAGTCGGAAAAAGGCTAAGCAGATAATGATGATTAATTCATTACTTTCCCAATACCACAAAAGATCCTCATACCTAAAAAATAAAAATCTCGAATTTCACAATCTCACCGTAACTAAACTCTATTTACTCCGAAGACAACAATACTAGGTTTCAAAATTTATACGAATTAGATGGTCCATAGACTAGAGTGCAGTATACATGCTCCGTGGCCCGGATCCGGCCGAGTTATCTTACAGTATTTATTCTGGTCTGTCTGAGTGCAGCGATTGGGCCACGTGACCGGACTGCTAATGTACGGATTGAGTTGCCATCGTCTGCGGTTAAGCTCGCATCCATTGGGAGGTTTAGATCGTGTCTTAGGAAGTATACGGATTTGGGAAGGTTGATCGGATAATTTGTGTTTGAGACAGAAAAGGGGCACTTAGCATTGAACTAATTTTAGGACGCTTTCTGCATTCTTCTCAGTAAATCTTATCATTTTTTCTTTTTATAAATTTTTTTTCACCGCCAATTTTTGGAGACCGCCATTTTGGATTTAGAATTACATTAAGACTTTTTTACATTTTAATAGGTAAAACTAATAAAAGTCAGGAAAAAATAAGTCAGGAAGTTTATTATTAAATAATTAGGTATGTATATTTCGGAGGAATCAACATTTTAATATATGGTTAAAAACGTACCGGTTACTATGTGCTCATATTATTAAACATAGATATCCAAAAGGGACATTTTCATAATTAACTCAAATACCAACCTAATAAAAATACAAGCCAGCATTCACATAAGCCTTCCTATTATTGTTTTAACAACCCGCAACCCCGTCAGGACATAAGCCTACCTTCACAGTGGATGCATTCCTATAGAAGACAACGCAAGGCACTGCCCGTGAAATAGCTTGTATACTAGAATTGTATTGCTTCCATTCTTAGATACACGCCCGCCGAGCTTACTGCTGAAAGATAATAACACAAATACCTTGTAATAACGTACTGTATTGACATTACTGGTGTACGGGAAACTTACTGTAATAGGAGTTTGGAAAAAGATAGTAAAAGAAAACTTGTACGAGGTAACGCGTTTCTTTTGCAGATAGTAACGATGTGTCGCGAAGAGGTTTTGTTCAATGTTTTGCTTTGAATAAAAATGCATTTATTTTTATCTTTTTTATTTATTTAATAGCTTGATGTAAACAAGTTTTTCTCTTAGATACTTTGGCAGATTAACTTTTAACCCGCAAGGCTTTTTTAAGTTATCAGAATCAGTAATCGTGATCATTAAAAATGAATGCAACATCATCATTAAATTCGACTTTTGACGTTTCTTCGATGAATTTAGAACACAATGCACACATTTTCTTTTTCACTGAATCGGACACCAATTATAAAATTTGTTTTGCAGAGACATAAAGAACTTTCAACGATACCTTGATTGTAGAAATCCGTCCTCCGTACAGACTATAGTTGTAAAAAAACGGATTTTAACAAAAGCAGCAAAATCAAAATATTTTATTTCACCAAGGAATATTTGGGCACTTATAAAACGTCGAGAAAAAATGCCCGGTTCGGGTTGGTTAGTCGTTTTCTATGGAGAAGAACCGGCAAGAAACTCCATGCTTACTCTCTTAAAACCGTTTGGAGTATTGTCACACGACACAGAATTAACACCCGTTAATTCTGTGTAATTTTGTGTCTTCTAATATTGGCCAATTACCGTATTATGTCAAAGATAAATAAATAAATAAAATTTGAAGTTCTTTTAAAATCAGAAGATTTAAATAAAGTTTTCTTATTTTGTCAGTAAAAAAATATTAAAATTAAAATGGCCGAATATATTATGTCCGATCCATCGGTATGTCTTTAATTCGTACTACACGCATTTAGCAATTAATTACAAATAAACAACTCGATGAGTTACTAAATAACCACTCCAAAAATAAATGCAAGTTCCCGATCACCAAACAAAGGGTTCCTGATTGTAATGTCCGCGATAATAACCGGCCGGACGCGGAAACGCGTCAGATATTCCGACCGGACCGGTTTTAATACGGGCCACAATCGAAAACAATGGTAATGTACGTACATTGTTTTGCGACATATGTACCATTTATTTATTAAAAAGGGGACGTTTTTAAAACGGTTTTTATTACGGATGTTTTAACATGAGAGGGTGTTTTGTTTTATTTAGGCGTTTTAGAGCTTAATATTTTATTTCGATTTGGGTACTTGATGGGGAATGAATGTATTAAATTGCAATTAGTGAGTAATACATTTCTTGCAGAATTATCAGTTATCAATCAATCAATTTATTATCAGGCAACGTTTGCCGAAAGCTAAAATTTGCTTCAAAAAGCCAAAAAAAAATACCAATAATTGTGTAAGGAATGTGGGATTATGTGAGTAATTACTTAAATAAAATAAATAAAACTACACATTGCAATTTATTTATTTAGAATCTTCAACATTGGAATTCAGAATCATCTTCTAATCTAATATATAAAATTCTCGTGTCACAGTTTTCGTTCCCATACTCCTCCGAAACGGCTAGACCGATTTAAACGAAATTTTGTGTACATGGGAAGGTCTGAGAATCGGCCAAGATCTATTTTTCAGACCTCTAAATGAGCAGCGGGTGAAACCGCTAGGCACAGCTAGTAATCTATAATAATCTTTACGGCCAATGTCTTAATTTCCAAGAGCCTCGTCTAAAATGTTTTCATTCAGAAAGCGCTACTCAGTATTGCTCTGGAGCCCTGATCGCCGGTAGCTTTTACCCTGTTCTTGAAACTAGTGAACTATTTTTTGTTGACTATGCATTAGACAAACAAACTAAACGTATATGAAAAACGTAACAAATAATTTCTCTCGCTGTAGTTGGGGTGAGTTTTAGTTAGTGAACACATATTCATGTTCTTTCTTATGCCTTTTGTGTTAAGAGGCCGCCGTATGACTTTTTAACAACTCGCAAATCTGACAGGCAGTGCTGGTAGCGCCCTGGCGGGTTCTTCAGTAGTTAATTTCAGGAATTTAAAGGTTGTACCACTTTTTAGTGCTACCTTTATAACAATATACACCAGACTCTTAAGAACGTCATACACCCAGCCTAAATACAGAAAAAAAAACAACAGGCTATAAAACACGTCGTATATATTTTTTTACTAATACTGATAAAAAATACATGTGTAAGCTATAGAATTCCTGTAGTACTCGTATAAAGTACTTACGTTAGTCAGATTGGTTGCAAACTGTCGTTAACCACGGTTTATGCTTGTTTGTTTCATATTTATTAGCCGCAACTGACGTGTTATTAAAAAAGTTGCTCCTAATTTATTTTTTATTGCTCGTAGGTACTTTTATGGCGATATATATTTTGCTGGTTTGTGATAAAATTGTCTTTGCTTTTTTGTAATGTCGCTTTTAGAATTGGTTTTTATTTTAGCATTTTTAATTATGGTGTCATGATCACAAAATCAAAATATTTTTATTTCACATAGGCCTACATGGGCACTTATAAAACGTCGAGAAAAGATGCACACAAGTTCTAACCGAGTATCCATTTTCTGTTGATACCAAAAGATATTAGCAGGTCATCTCTACATGGAAGAAATAATATGTATTATAGAAAACTAGCTTTTGCCCATGGATTCGCTCGCGTTTAATTCGGGGTAACACAGTTGCCCTTTCCTGATTTGGAGGTACCTGCTACCGGTCGCTTTTGCCCTTGTGCTTTATTTAATTGTAATTAATAGCAATGCTAAGTTTTCCCTTTTTTCCCACTTTTTCACTTTTTTTTTAATAATTTAGCCCATGTCCGTCTCCAGAGTCCCAACTATCTCTGTACCAAAATTCATCCAAATCGATTTAGCCATTTAGACGTGAAGACGTAACAAACAAACTCACTTTCGCATTTATAATATTAGTAAGGACAACTCAAAAACTACTCAAGCAATATAAATAGATTTGATATGGGACCACCTCGAAAGTATAGGTACCCTTTCAAACAAAAAATAATATTATGAAAATCGGTCCATACTTGACTTTGTGATCGGTAAACATACATAAAAAAAGATCGATCATAGAACCTTCTCCTTTTTTGAAGTCGGTTTAAACGAATATAGTTGAATTCAATTTACAAGCAGCACAAGGTGAAGAATTTTTAACTAATTCTTTTCAGGTAGCGTTCGTGTGTCAAAAAAAAAATGTTCGGGATAAAAAAAAATGCACGAAAATATTAGTACCAATGTCCACTCCATAAATATTTTTGCTTGAATACAATTAAAAGTCTTACTTTAAAATGTATGCTAGAATAATTGACTTGAACGCTATCTAATGGCTAAAATGTCGACGCTGACAACTGCAGAAAAATCTAAAGTAAAAATGTTTAAAATATGCAAAATGATTAAGAATTGAAAGGATTAAAAACGGATTTTGAACTTGGCGCGCTAACGATAATTGCTACCAAATGTTCTTTTAAAAATCTCCATCGTGCGACTGAAAGAATGATTCCCGTTTTAGGCCTGCCATTTGGTACAGTTAGGCACTAAAACGAGTTAATTCTTTCCTACGAAAATTTAAAAAAGGAACAGTGGAAGGTTTTAATCGTGGCTTGATGCTCGCAGCAAACTTTATCGCCGAATTACATGGCTTTCGGGCAGCCATATTCTTTTTTTATTTTCGTTTTGCTTTATGCTTTATTTTTTTGTCATTTGTTTCTTTTCACTGGTGTAGATGGCCAGCTTTGTGAGTTATGGGGATATGGAAAATTAAAAGTGTGTGGAAAGGGGACGATGTTTTCGTATACTATATGATTCAACTTTCACATTTCTACTGTTCTTATATTAGAAAATGAGCGAAAGAGGTTTTTAACTTTGTATTTTATTTTTCGTTGAAATCTTATGATCACTGCCTCTTCAGTAAACTGCAGAATTTTAGTAAAATTTTGAAAGATTTTAGCGTTTTTTTTTTTCGGTTGGAAATCATCCAATGACTTCCCCCGCTCTGGGCGGAGCGGGGGAGCATGTCAGACTTGTACTGACTAAAACCCACCCATGTTCCTTCTATTGCCCTTTACGTTCCGAGGCCGCGGTATCTCTTTCGAACAACCCGCAACCCCGGCAGGCGGAGGCTCTGGCAAGCCCCTCTGCTTTGCTGACTCTCTCGCGTTTGCGCCGTCGACACGGCCTGTCGTCAATCGACGGACGGACGGTGAACTACCCATTGCTCACCGCCCACAGGCCCGCATCTACGGTGGCCGGGAGTCGTCTCGCGGCGCCCGGCGCCATGGGCGTCTCCCGCGGCCGCTGGGTTGGGCAGATGTTCTCTCCCTCAAACGCCCGGCCACCTCCTTTGCTAGCATTACTGCTTCGCAGAAGGTGGTGACCGCTTCCCATTCCCTCTCGCTCCGGACCATGGCCTGAACCAGGGCCGGACGCGAGAGATCGCCGCCGCCGATCGCCTCTACGAGGGCAAGGCGGTGCTCCGCCCACGCTGGGCAGATCGCCACTGTCTGCTCCACCGTGTCCTCCGGGCGATCGTCACAATGGTGACACCCAGGTGCTTCCTCCCGCCCGATGATGTGCAGGAACCTCCCGAAACTTCCGTGTCCGGTGAGGACCTGCGTCAGGCGGTAGGTGAGGACGCCATGACACCTCTCCAGCCACTCCTCAAAGAGGGTACTTACCGCCACTATTGTGGCGTGCCCTAAGATTTTAACGTTGCTTTTGTGATTTTGCGAAGAACACAATTTAAATTTCCCTGATCAATATTTCTAAGAAAATTCATGAATGGGGGTTTCCCTAGAATATTCAATTACGTATTTGAAAGCTGTTACTAATTCAATAATTATTATTAAAACTAAAAGTGTTCTAATGAATGGTAATGGGGTTGGAATTAAGCGTAAATGTCCTGGAGACTCATTATTCACACTAATTGGGTAGGTACGAGAATTATGGTTCTTGGAAAATATTACAGACCCAGTCGGGTGAATATTTTAGTTTAAGCAAAGCCAAACAAGATGTTTGAAGCGTTTCTGGCAATCAAATTATTAAACGAGGAACGAGAAAATCCCCGTCATTTGTGACTTGGGCTGATTTTTTAATAAATAATTTGTGAAACTACTACACAAAGGTAGAAAGTAAGTGCACAAATATTTATATATCAATAAAACCTTTGTGCAACATAACGTAGGTGCGTTCACGAACATTTGAACTCACATACACAAACAGCCAGACCCGAAACAACTATTTGTAGCCATACAAATATTTGTTCCGTGCGGGAATCGAACCTGTGACACGCAGCGCAGTAGTGAAACGGTCAGCCGCTGCGCCAACCGTGCCGATAAAATATAAAATAAATATGTTAAAAATACACAAATTTATGTACCTGCCTGGGTTCAAACCCACAAACGACACACACGTCATTGTATCCACGTCGCCATATAGACATTCAAACCTAGAATTAGATACTACTAATTACAAGCTACTCGTAATTTATCAGCTTGTCAATTAAGCATCTTAACACCATCCAATCATAGCCCTTACAGCACCCGTAATAAGGGTGATTATTACAAAACCTGATACGCTGATTTGACCATAAATTGTAGCGTCACTATAGCATTTCAAGTAATTAAATTGCCAACGTGTCGCGAACCAAAATGGGTGTAATTAGGCATTTGTTTTTGTTGTCAATTTCCAATTATCGGGAGTTGATTTACTGTGACGGTGGTATCTTTGGTATCTGTTTTGTAATTGATAACGAACCTCAAATAATTTGACTTCAAATAATTTTACCTCAATTAATTTGTGATTACCGTAACGTTGTTTTGTGATGTTTGGTGTTCTAGTGTTGTATGGTAGTAGAGATGGTAGCCAGCGCACTTGCTGGGCATGAGGTCTTGGGTTCGAGTCCCAGGTCGGGCAAAATAATATTGGGGGTTTCCGTCAAGATTGTTTTTTTTTTAATAACGTTTAGTTCCCTAGGAATTTCCTCTGTGCCATGGGTGTGTTTACGCAAATTCAATCTCACATACACAAACAGCCAGACCCGGAACAACTATCTGTAGGCCATACAGATATTTGTTCCGTGCGGGGATCCAACCCGCACCGACATGCAGCGCAGCAGTCGATCGCTCAGCCACTGCGCCAACCGTGTCGTGTATCGATTCGTGGCGTGTCTGAATTTCTAACCCGTGGATGGTAATATTCTCGCCTTATATTACTAGGGACTTATACTTTCATAACTAGTGTAACATGTGTGTGTTATATGTATATCTTACCCTTCTTGGATAACTGGCGTGAAGATCTGTTTTGTAAATATTTATTTTTATAACAACATTTAATCATCAATCTTCAATAACTGATAAAGTCATGAGCGCCACTACGTATAGGTAAAGTAAAGTAATACCAACTGTAACGCAACGATTTGATTTTTTTTTTCGGTTGTGAAATCATCAAATACCTTTTAGACCTTGTCTGTACTATTTTATTTCATTTTTTTATTGTTTTACTTGTTTTATGCGAGTCCCAAATAAAAGATTTTCATTCTTTCTTTCTTTCTTAAATACCTTCCCCCGTACTGGGCTGAGCGGGAAGGAGTGTCAGTCATTTACTAACTAAAACCAATACATGTTACTTCTTTTGCCTTTTATGATCCGAATCCAAGGTATCTCTCGCAAACAACCGGCAACAATATGACTAACGGTGCTCAAATGTTTCACCACCAAAATGGCAAAAGTTTCTTAATTTATGTACACACCAAATTCTTCACAGGACATAAGACAGAAAAGCACAAAGCACAAACGTCTTATTTCATAAGACAATTCGTACAGCGGACCTGCGAGAATACAGCTGGACGAGATATGTAGACACAGTGTGTAAATAAGAGAAAAAATATAAATTAGCACTTTAAATAAAATAAACATACATACAAATAATACCCATAAAAAATAAAACTGAAAAAGTAAAAATTTACCTAAATCGTTCGCTAATCCTATTTAAAATTAAACAAGCGAAAGTTTGTGACGACATATGTATGTTTGTTGCTCTTTCACGCAAAATCTACGAAATGGATTTTGATAAAACTTCACAATACCTAAGTACATATCAGAATAACACATAGGCTACAATGCATTAATATATATTGTTTATTCTATCACCACGCGAGTGAAACCGTGGGCAGCAGCTAGTAGTGTGTAAAGTTATGATAGTTCAATACTACATTACTCAAGATTTACCTGGCAGAACAAAGACAACCAGTATCTTTTCGTAAACAATTCCTTTTAAATAAACCCTCCACACTCAAAACAATAACTTAACTGTCCAGCAATAAATGCTATAGTTGTTGAATAGGGTATTTTACTCTATATCAAATAAATTCTAAAAATATACAATTCAGATAGCTTAGGCAACGAGCAGTCGGAAAATGTTAAATTTAGTTAATAAAATAACTAAATAAATTTTTAAATTGATTTCAAAGTTTTCACTTTTTTTAGTCTGTTGTTTTACTAAGCGAAACAGTGTCCGCCATGATTATTACGTCATATGGTCATGTTAACAAAAAGTGACAACTGTCAACTGAGCAACTATTACTATTTTTGTATTATAAAACTTTACATTTTTATTTTTATTGTAATAATAGTAATACTACCATGGAAGAAATAAATACTACCATATAATAATACTTTAAACTATAGTGAAAAATACAACTAAACAGAAAGACTAATAATAGCACATTTGTTTACATAACCAACCGACGTCATGACCACAGAGTAACATGGCGTCAAGCGTTTTTGTGATTTTACGCGCGAAAATAGAAATTGTGAAATTGAAATGCAGTTTTGTGGCACTTATCGATTGAATATTTTTTTTTGTTCTTTTTTGGTGGTTTACTAGGACTTTAGGAACAAAATGAGATACTTTTTAAAAATGGGTGTAATACCGTATTGAGTTTTTAAATAATAAAGTCGGTCGGAGTGTTCGGTCCCGATTCTGTCGCCTAGAGCGGGATGAGTACCGCCCAGAGATTTATTTCGTACACAGGGGTACCACATGCTGCCGAATGGAGGCGAATCTTCCACTTACAGATGTACTAAGTTTAGTTCTGAAGTGTTATGAAATAGCTTAAATAGTCGTGAAATAGATGTTTGTACGGAAGTTTCATTGGTTTGTTTTTATTTGTATTGAAAAGATTCGAGACTTCATCATCTTCTTGCCGTTGTCCGATTTTGTTGGTGGTCGGCGCAACACGCATTCTTAATCAATCTCTGCTGACATCACGTCCACCCAGCATCATATATGTCTACCTGGCATTATGCTGAGCTGGACTCCTTATTGTTGCAACTTTAAGACTTAAATGTTTGTGATGTGTCTAATTATCTATGGGTCAATCTAAATATTTTTTTAATCTATGTCTTTTTTTCACAGCATGGTGTTTTTTTATATATTAGACTAGCTTTTGCCCGCGGCTTCGCTCGCGTTAAATTCGGTAGCGCCTTATAATTTCGTAATAGCAACGCTAAGTTTTCCCTTTTCTTCCCTCTTTCTTCCTCACAACACACTTTTCTAAAAAAAAGCCTATGTCCGTCTCCTGGTTCCCAACTATCTCTGTACCAAAATTCATCAAAATCGGTCTAGCCATTAAAGCGTGAAGAGGTAACAAACAAACCAACTCACATTCGCTTTTATAATATTAGTAAGGATTTGCGTTGTCAAGATTTACTATGTCAATTCAAAACTGTTTACCGTAAAGGAATAATTTTCAAAAGCCCTTTTGCTAGCTTTCCATGGAGTTAAACCTCTAGTGAGCTGTAAGTGGTCGCTCCTGGACACAGTTGATAAGTGGTTGTATTCGCGCGCCTTCCTCCCCTCCCCCCATACATCCCCCTACCCTCTATTCTTTTGTTATTCACGACGCGTTTCAGCACGAACTTGCATGATTGTTGTGATGTATTATTTCGTTTAGATGCTGCAGTTCTGTATTGTGGTTTGAGAATTATGGGAGAGGGGTGAATATTAAGGGTTGTATAGGGGACTAAATCGGAAGAGTTTAGCAAAGGGGTCCGCATTTTACGCCGTTTTATATCAATGGTTTATTCACACTATTTAGCAGCATTACTTTCAATATTGACATTGTCTAATGCCCCGTTCCAATAAACAAAAACGACTCGTTTTGCTTACGGATAGTTGTATTATGACATAAGTCTCATAGAACCTAAGTCAAAATATTTATTATTTTTATTATGACATAAGTCTCATTGAACTTATGTCAAAATACATAAGGGGCATAAGACGAATGCACATGAAACATTGGCTTGGGATTTTCTTTCAAAATCATTTTTTTAATCATTGCCCCCACTTTGAATTTTTCCTGTACTTTACGTGAGTTTACTAACATTTAAACTCACATACACAAACAGGCAGGCCCGGAACAACTATTTGTAGGCCATACAAATATTTGTTCCGTGTGGGGATCGATCCTGCAACACGTAGTGCGGCAGTCAAACGCTTAGCCACTGGGCCAGCTCTGTCGTCATTCGGATTGTAAAAGAAATTGTGTTACGTAATTGGGATACTGATATCAATGACGGTGATAAAGTTTATCATGCCAGAAGCGATAAACAAGTTTCACTTAGTTTCATTCACCACTTTAACCGAAATCCAATTTAACCGTCGATTTACGACAGCACGAGACAGCAAACTAACCGATTTATCGAGACTGAACCGAAACTTTTATAACTCTTTCACTTTTACTTAAGTTTGTAAGTCACCTAACTTATTTAACAAGGACTTCTGTGGTTTGTAACTTATTTAAGATAGAACAATATTTCTTCAGTTTAAACGAATAGTTTTAAATCGGCATTCAGGAGTAGTAGTTGGCGTCGGGCGCTGCGAGATGACTCCCGGCCACCGTAGATGCGGGCCTGTGGACGGTGAGCAATGGGTAGCTCACCGTCCGTCCGTCTATTGACGACAGGCCGTGTCGATGGCGCGTTAGTGTTCCACGCGCGCCCCAAAGAGATGTTAGCAAAGCAGAGGGGCCTGCCAGGGCGACCGCCTGCCGGGGTTGCGGGGTCGAAAGAGATACCGCGGCCCCGGAACATAAAGGGCAATAGGTTTAAGTCAGTACAAGTCTGACACTCCTTCCGGTCCGACCAGAGCGGGGGAAGTTATTTGATGATTTCCCATGCCAAAAAAAGGGGTAGTAGTTATTTTTCTCCGCGTCTATTTAATTGAATATATTTCGATCAGAAGTCGGCTACATCGACGGCTTTGACAGTTGGGTCGGACAGGTCCCTAAAAGAGCATGTGGGGTTACATAACGAGAAGGACAATAATAGGTGATTCATGCTGGCAAAATTGGAGTCTCCTAACACTTGCGCTTTCTGAAATTTTATGATGAAGGAGTCAGTGATCTAAAGCATAAAGAAAAACGTTCGTTGAGAAAAGTTTTTAAGCTAGTAACTCATAAAGTAACCAAGCAATATAGATAAAATTCAGATCCCTTCGAAAATCGGCCCACAATCTACGGCAAAACCGCGTAACGAACCTCCTTTTATTTGAAGTAGTTTAAAAAGAAGAAATTATATTCTAAATTATTAAATAATTGACTATCTGATGTTTTGAAAAGTTTTCAACTAAATAGGACTAATATTTTAATAACAAAAGCCTGTTTATGCTTAGAAGCCAATAAAAGCCTGTTAGAGAAAGCTTTGCCATAAATACACTTCGCTATTAATTTGTAAAGGAAGTTTTTACAAACGTTTATTTTATACAGCGTTTATAATGAAATATACTTTTACATAGTTAGATGTGACTTTTACGGAACGGAAAACTTAAAGTAGGTAAATAATGACTGTAACAAAGTATCGCGATTGTGGTTTTTATAAAATGATACTACGAACGCAATCGTAAACACGAAACTCCATGGCTTTTTTTCCGGGTGGGAAATTATCAAATAACTTCCCCCGTTCTGGGCGGAGCGGGGGAAGTCAGACTTTTACTGCCTAAAACCTACCCATGTTTCTTTTATTGCCCTTTACGTTCCGGGGCCGCGGTATCTCAAACTCCATGCGTAATGTCGATTTATATCCTGAAAAGGTTTTAGGCTTTAGGTTAAGCCGCGCTTGCCTAGGTTGGTCTGTGAATGGGTGACCACCCGTTACATACCGAGTTTTTTCCGTATCTTGAAAAGCACGTTAAGCTGTGGATCCCGGCTGTTATTTGTAGATATTTGTTATAGGTAGTCAGTGTTTCGAAATTCTGACAACCAGTTTTTTCCAAGGGGATACCCCTTGGAAAAAACTGGTTTTACCCAATACTAACTGGGTTGTGGAGGTCGGATAGGCAGTCGCTCCATGTAAAACACTGATATTCAGCTGCATCCGGTTAGACTGGAAGCCGACCCTAACATAGTTGGGAAAAGGCTAGGCAGATGATGATGAAAAATTACTAGTGTTGTTGAGGTTTTCGTTGTGAAAGGGTTGCGGATCTACAACAGTTTTTTGAAAGCGTAATATAAGTGTGCTGTTATTAACAGATTACAAACTGAACGAAGATGAAGTAGATGAGACACCTCACACAGGGCAGAACTGAGGAAAAACTGTAAAACTGAGGAAAAACTGTGTTGTTTTTTAAAAAAAAAAAACGTTGCTCCGCACGATAAATTCCTAATTTATCCGGTATAGGGGGTGCGTTTACAAACATTTAAACTCACATACACCAACAGCCAGACCCAAAACAACTATTTGATTACAACTATATTCCATACAAAAATTCGTTCCGTGTGGGAATCGAACCCGCGACACGCAGCGCAGAAGTCAATCGCTCATCCGCTGCGCCAACCGTGCCGTGACTGTGTTCAATGTAATGTAATAGCAGAGAAAGTGACACTTTGATGGCCGAGTTAAACACAACAGGCTAGATATGACGGCACGGTTCTCGCAATGGTTAAGCGATAGGCTGCACGCCGCGTGTCACGGGTTCAATCTCCGCACGGAGCAAATATTTATGTGACCAACTGATGGTTGTTCTGGATCTGGCTGTCTGTGTTTGGGACTTTAAATGTTTGCAAACGCACAGACGATTCAGGGTAAATTCCTAGTGCTATTAAAATACCATTACCGTGCTAAATTTTTCAAGTTATCTGTGTCATTACGGGGCTGATATAGTCAGTTATGTAAGACTAAAAACTACTAAATAAACAAAGATTAAAAAAAACAAACCACATTTCATTTCACAACACAGATTTTATACAAATGATCAAATTTAAATATGTCTAAAAAATAAATAACTTTTGTTTTTTTTTGCCATTACGGTTGTTATGTTTGTACCTACATAAATTCAACTATTAAACCGGTTTTTTCCCACAAAAATAAACCAACAACAACACAATAATAGTAGCAATTCTCACAAAACTATATTTATTATAACCATGCAACCGAACGCTCATTTATCTGCAGTTTCCGAGTACCGAGTACTTTTCAACTAGACCGTGATTTATACTTTCATGTTTTGAAATATCTAACCTACTGTGTTCTTATCTTTCTACACCTTTGCTTTTGAAACGTGGTGGGAATGTAAGCGGGAATTATATCATAAATGAATGGTTGGAATATTTTTCTTTTTTAGTACCTAAAAATAGGTTCATTTGTTGAATTGTCAATTTTTTATTCTTTTGTTTTGCTGTTTGGTCCGTGCTAGTCAAGGAAACTTTTTTTAGACGGAAAATTTTCGAATTTATACACATTAAGTCACGTCAAGAGTTTCTCGGATTTAATTTATTTTGTGTTCGGTTGATGGGCATAGGCTCGCCCCCCTATTACATAGGACTTTTTTTCTCATAGGTAATGATTAGATAACTTCACCAGCTCTGGACGGAGCGGGGGAGAGTGTCAGACTTGTACTGACTAAAACCCACCCACGTTCCTTCTTTTGCCCTTTATGTTCCGAGGTCGCAGATTCTATTGCGAACAGCCCGTAGCCTACTGCTTTCCTGCCTAGCTTGGTCTGCGGATGGGTGACCAGACCACCCGTTACATATCCTCATCGTTTCAAAAGCTCGTTAAGCTGTTGCTACCGGCTGTCATTTGTAGATCTTTGACAGTCGTTACAAATAGTCAGTATCCCGAAAATCTGACAACCAGATCCACCAAGGGGTATAGTATATCCAGTACTAAGTGGGTTGTGGAGTTTTTTAGGGGCAGTCGGTCCAAATAAAATACTAGTATTCAGCTGCCTTCGGTTAGACTGGAAGCCGACCCCAATGTAGTTAGGAAAAGCTTAGGCAGAATATAATTTGTTCAAAAGCGGTCATTTAAGGCAGGGTTGAAAAGCAAAACGATTTCTAGCACGATGGAAAATCTGCCTATATATTTTAAGAAAAGCCGCAGTAAGTTATTAGTATTGCATTATTTATGAGGTAAACGGTTTTGATACCAATGAAGATAAAAGATTCGTATTAAAAAACCAAATCCGTCAAGCAGTGTGAAAGATTGCATGCAAACAAACTTAGGCAGATATATGTTGGGGCTTATGTTATAAGCGGAAGCGAATTAAAAAACTACTTCTCAGAGTAGTGGGGTAAGAAACCTCAGCCTCACCTAGTTAAAAAAAAGTCATAAAAAGTGTCTGCCTTAGTCATGATGTGTTTAGTAGCCTGTTTGATCTGTACCCTATATCTATCTTAATTCGTTTTGTTTGATTTTATCTTTTAATTTTTTGAGAAATATTAATAACTAGCTTATGCCCTCGGCTTCGCTCGCGATTTGTTAAATAATTTACCTATTCTATGTTTACATGACTATTGTATGCCAAAAGAGCGGGACGTAGCTGATCTATTTAAAATGATTCCTGGAAATACTTACATACCTAAGATTAGAACCAGCTGGTTAAAAAAATCTCACAATTAACAAAAAAAACCGGCCAAGACCAAGTCAGACTCGCGCACCAAGTTCCAGACAAACTTGCGACAGAAACGGCCATATCTTTTGACTGCGTAAACTTATGCCCCGTTCCAATAAACAAAAACGACTCGTTTTGCTTACGGATAGTTGTATTTTGACATAAGTCTCATAGAACGTATGTCAAAATACAACTATCCGTAAGCAAAACGAGTCGTTTTTGTTAATTGGAACGGGGCATTAGAGGGTCGATTTTTTAACTGCACATACGGACCACAGGCTTGAGTATATGGTTTTAATTTAACTTGATACCTCCACGCATTCATGAGATAGATGTCTTTACAGGTAGAGATCCAATAAGGGTTCCATTTTTTCTTTTTGAGGTACAGAACCATAAAAACCACGTTCGAAAAAATCTCATACCGCCAATCATTTGCGACTTGTCCCAACCTTACGCCTTCGGAGAAGAGAAACTGTTCAATTCAGAGAACACATGTGCTTGTCAAACTGAATATGATGGATGATCATGCGTCCCCACCTCCCCTCCTCCCCTCGGCCTTCTCTTCCTGACTAAGAAAATTGGCTACGTGTCATGTGGCTGAAAAAATCTTTTCTTTACGAAATTGAACTATCGAAGTCCCTCAACTAAAGCTGGCCCACACTGAGAGCTTGCGATGCAAGGAGATAGCATAGTGATTAATAGGACAACATGGTTGGCGCATTGGCGCAGTGACTGAGCAATCGACTGCTGCGCAGCGTGTCGCAGGTTTAGTCCCCGTACGTAACAAATATTCGTTTGACTTACAAATAGTTGTTCCGGTACTGGCTGTTTGTATATGTGAGTTTGAATATTTGTAAACGCATCCACGATACAGGAGAAATTCCTAATGTTTGGCAACGCATTTTTCTTTTTAATATGCTGAAAGTAATCTACACATATCACGTCTGTGATCCACAAAGGTTTAGACAGAGGTGTACCTAATAGTAGGTACAGTCACATTTCACCAGTTTTAATTCCATATAATGGAGGTGCAGCCTCTTGCTAGCAACGGGGCAGTCCAGACTCTGGCTGTTACTGTTAAATATGTTGGAAAAACCCAACACTGCCCGACCTAGATCAAGCCTCATGCTCTGCAGTCGGCCAGAATATGGTCGCAATTTAACACGTGTGTGTTAAAATACGTTTTTTTTGCGTACAGGAAATCAAATAGAATAACATCAAAGTCGGACTCTCTCAGAAGTTCTCACTGTCAGACAGTTAGTGACTAAAACTCACCCATTTTCCTTCTTTTGCTCTTTATTTTCCGAAGCCGTGTATCTCTTTCGAACAACCCGAAACCCCGGCAGGAACTGTACCTACCTTTTTTTGCGAATGGGATATCATCAATTAACTTCTTCCGCTCTTGGCCGAGCGGTGGGAAGTAGCAGACTCGAATCATAATCTATGGTTCTATGCAAACGCCTTTTTTGCATACAGGAAATCATAAAATAAGTTAAAAGTCTGACACTAGACTTTTAGTGACTAAAACCCACCTATTTTCCTTCTTTTGCTCTTTATGTTCCGGGACCACGGTATTTCTTTCGAACAACCCGCAACCCCGAAATACAAACACCTTTAGTAAACGATTTTATTATAAACCGAATTTACAACCGTACCGTATCAAAAACCGCAAGGAAATAAATCTTGACGGTTCGCAATAAAACCGTAAAACGTTGCCTTGCATTAATATTAATTGCGCCACCATCACACGCGTCACCAATAATGTTTCACAAACGTTAAACGTCAAACCGACCTCAGAGCGTTACTTGAGAATTTCATGAGTTTACGAAAATTTCGAAGGAAGGGTATACACATGTACACATTTTCGACTCGTTAGCAATTCTGGCTATTGTTAGAGTTGTACTATAGACTGCTTCAAAGCTACAGTAAAAGTACAGTTTTGGAACTAAACTAACGACATAAATGGGACGCTAGTCATTCAGTGCCGCATCGTTTCAGAGACTACTAAACTTGTTTTTTTTTTAAATAAAATCTTTGCATTATTTTTCTCATGCAACATCGTCAGCTGTGAATATTGCAAATGTAATTCATATTTCATCATCGTCAGACTCAAATTCATTAGGAACTTGATTATATTCCCTAATGACTTTCAAATACGCTAATTTCTTTTCTTAATTAAACCCTTAATATTATCGGGAAATGTTGCTGTAGTTTAAATAATAACACTATAAGCGGTGCAAGAATCTTAAAAGTATTATAATAAATAGTTATATAAGAAACGGCAGACACGACAATAGGTAACACAGGAATAACAACAACTATTCAAAGAACTTAAATAAGACAGATATTAAAAAATATAACATATTTATAACACATTGAGACCATGAAGGTGATACTACAACAAAATATATTCATGAATCACAACATACATTATGTATTCCATATGTTTCATGTGACAGATACAGTCGCAACAGAGTAAATACCAAAATGCGATAGCCAGAAGCAAGATTAATAAATTGTGACAACTGTCATGGCGGGCCACATTTGTAAACTACGCTAACTATTGTGATGCAAACAGATTTCGTGTGAAATGACACGGGAAATATGTACACGCATTTCAACAATGGGAAAACAACTATTTGTGACAGATATGTGGCACGCTGTGACATATATTATGTTGCATTAATAAAACTCATAAGTTGCCTAACAGAGGTGCATGGTTTATTTAGCGTGTGGCTTAAATTAGAACTTAGGCCACCATCTTAAGTACAGACGCCTGCAGGTCAAGCTACCCGAAACTGTCAATTTTTCCCAATGAACCTTGAACCTAATACTTTAGAAATAAAGTCGAAAATCTATCAAAGAAATTTGACAGATTGTAGTAGCTTGATGTGTAGGCGTCTGTACCATCTGCTTAGACATTCCAACTAGGTTGACGGTTTCTAGTCTAACCAGACGCAGCTGAACTTCAGTATTTTACATGGAACGACTGCCTATCCAGCATTCACAACCCAATTAGAACTAGATGATACGATACCGGTTGTCTTGAAAAGATCGCTTTTAGCGATAAGACTGCCCATTGTGTCACCTTATTTATAAGTTTGTCTAGTGTTATTCTTGTTACTTGTATGGTGTACATAATAAAGAATATTCTATCTATCTATCTACCCGCTACACTACGATACGCTACTTTCTGGTCACTACCTTTAAGATCTACGAATGACAGCCGGGACCAACCGTTTGACGTGTTTTCCGGAGCACGGAGGAATCTCGATTTCTCACACAACCAAGACAAGTGCTGCTTAACTTAAAGATCGAATCAAGTGGCTGGTATTATTTAGCTACTAACTCTTTCACTTAATGCCAACGGCAATTTCAATAATAAAAAAGCAAAGCAAAACTTTTTATTTCTTGTATCATTAAACAATGTGGTACACACTGACATAGTTCCTAATACAGCCATTATTTTCAATTTATTATTTTAAGTTGCGTGTTTTTTTGTGAAACGGAACACATACTCTAAATGCATGTTCTTAGATAATGACAGTAGTTGAATAGTACTTAAATTTTCGCTAAGATTTTATACAACTTGTATAATTATTTTAATATGACCTAAAAATGTTATGCAAAAAAGGAAAATTGTGTTAAATGACGTCACATCATGGCCACAACAGGCGTTAGAAGTGGAACTATAGTAGACAATAGGATAGTTTCTAGGTTCAAATTAATTACATTCTATTTAGTCCGTCTTTTAGATTATTCAAAAATACGTCACGCGTTGCTGCATTTTTTCGCAACAAATGACGTCATACGTAACTTTAATGTACTATATTTTTGTCATTAATGGTCTAATTTACAAAGAAGAAATACATGTTCCTTATTTTTGAATATTTTTTTTTCTGTAATCTGGCCTATTGTAGGCGATTGTTTTTGTGCGACAAATTTTGGTTAAAATTAACGTTTAACCCTTTTCTTGGATGTTAGTATTATTTTTCATTGATCAAAGTTAAGAAAAAATAACATGCACATTCCCTATTGGCCCAGAACTGACCTTCGAATCAACGCTATTTAATAAAGAGAGAGTTTTAGAAAGTGTTTCCATGGAGTTTATTGCCTATTCTTCTTCATAGAAATCAACGCTTTGGAATGGGCAACTACAGTACTTTCACAAGTTATTATGTCTTGTGACCGCGACTGTAGCTTCAACATATTGTTTATTGACATTCAAATTGCCTGTAATGGTCTAATTTAAATAAATACTTTTGAGTTTGAGTCACACACAGTAATCACCAAAATAATCTTGCAACACCATCCTTCTCACGATTCCGTAAGTGTGCACCCAGTCTTACCGCTGGCTCTTATTAAAAGGTGTTGTGTTCATAATTCTACTAATGTACGGAACGCGAAATAACGGCGACGGTTTTCAACACTGAAAATGCATTAATTTAACAGAAATGCGGCCATAAAGCCTGACGGGTTATTAGAGGCCTTTGAAGTGAATACAACAGATGTTCATTGGAAAATTTTCACTCACGTGTACACCTTTGTACTCGAATGTAATTACTCTGAAATGCCATAATTATAATATTCCACCATATTAATAATTGAAGCGGTTTCAAAATGATTTTAATAAAGATAAAACGTTTGACTTTTGGTCAGGTCTATAACAATATATTTTTATTTACTCATTTTATTATTTGTATCCAACAGACGTGAAAATCGAGTGGAATATATTATATTTTTCTTGAGCATTTTTCTTAGAAAATCGTTATTACCTGCTACGGCGTAGCACTACAGACGACTCCGGCGCTACGCTGTCAAAAATGGCTACGACAATCGTAGCAAATTCTCGAAACCTTCAAATCACCTTATCACCGACGCCGACGTTCACAGCAGGTACCAACAAATTCTACAAAAAAATGGCACGCAATACATTCTTAGCACGTACCACCGATTTTCAAGTGTCTCTCGTCTCCCAAAATTCTTATTTCATTCAGATTTAAGTTGTTACGACACATGTTTTTGGGTCTGAAGAATTTTCTTCACCCTTTTGTGTGAAATTATTTACTTGCTTAACATAGTTGTTTCGTACATTCGGATCACGTAGGGTACAGGGGAGGTGAGGAGGGAAGGGAGGTAATTCATGACGTCACACGCAGGTGTAGCGTGCAACGTGTTATATTTCACAGCTTTTTGTTTTCATTTTGAAGTGGGAGTGGTAACAACTTTTGAATTAAAATGTATCACGCCATGTCCTTGGAGATAAGCTCACGATTAATTGTTGTCTGGTTTGTTTGTGGATTATTTTATTTTGTAAAAGTGATAAAAAATTACTTTTATATTTTATTATGAAATAGACTCATGTTACAGACCATCACATCGCGCTAGTAAAATTAAGAACCTAAACGTAACAACATCTTCATCAATATGAACAAAAGTAATATTGACAGCTACCAATCGTTGTCGTTGAACTCCTTGTGTTATTAGTCGAGCTACACGATAACTGACGAATGCTTGCACTTACTGGTCAGATCCACACAATCTGTGTGGTGCTTTCTTAAAAATACCATTTGAGACACTAACCTGCATAGTCCTCATATAAGTTGACAAAGATTTTTGTTTGAACCTTAAAAGAGACTATGACCTATGAGTTTGTATCGGCTGTTTCTTCTCCGAGTAGTCGGGTAGGAAACACCGGCCTCATCTAGTTTAAAAAAGGTAGCCTATGGCCGTCTCCAGGGTCCCAACTATCTCTCTAACAAAATTCATCAAAATCGGTTTAGCCATTAAGGCGTGAAGAAGTAACAAACAAACAAGGTCACTTATGCTTTTATAATATTAGTAAGGATATTAACAGTTTTGTATAAATGATAACTATTTAATTATAGAAGAGCGAAGTATCCCATTACAGGCATTTCTTGTTTGATTAGCAAGCAAATTAGTAAGCAGTTCAAAACTTGTAACACCAAAAAAGCTATTTGAATTCAACAGTTATCAACATCATCTTGAAGCTTTCACACTCTTCAAATCGGGGAATATGTTCCGGACCATCACATGGCGCCAGCTAGTGGGAGCATCCAGAGCTAGACCCTCAAGAATATCAAGAGACACTCACTCGTGGTCATTTACCGTCGTGCAATATAAAATGGCCGATGTATGACGATTTTATTTGTGAGCCACACAGACAAAAAATATCGAAATAAATATAATATGGAAAATAAAGTGAGCAATGGGTAGCTCACCGTCCGTCCGTCTATTTACGACAGGCCGTGTCGACGGCGCGTTTGTATTTCACGCGCGCCACAAAGAGATGTCATCAAAGCAGAGGGGCTTGCCAGAGCCTCCGCCTGAAGGGGTTGCGGGTTGTTCGAAAAAGATACCGCGGCCCCGGAACGTAAAGGGCAATAGAAGGAACATGGGTGGGTTTTAGTCAGTACAAGTCTGACACATCCCCCCCCCCCGCTCCGGCCAGAGCGGGGGAAGGTATTTGATGATTTACCACCCCAAAAAAAAGAGCTACTCGGAAAATATTATACCATTTTCATATCAAAAAACTACTCCAGATTAATTTAGTCGAGACCATCAATACCACAACTGTGGAGTTTGACACTCAAACGTATTCATAATTAACCAGTTTGTATTGATTCAAAATAATATATAAGCTACTTTAACATCATAATAAACCTTTAAAACATAAAATAATATTTACATAGAATACCTGATCAAATCAAGAGCATAATGCGCAGCAATATAAAATCATTAAATTTAATTTTATCAATTTATTTTGTTCAGATTATTAGCCGCACAAAATTTGTTAAATAGTTTTTTTTTTAAATAATATTGTTTTTCGTGCGGTTTGTGTTCATATTATCCATTCAGGGTGCGTACAAAACTTAATATCTCACAATAATTGTATTTTGTAAATAAGAGGTAAAACTATACCTACCTCACGTTACCCTTTTTTTTGCGGATGGGAAATTATCATATAACCTTTGTCCGTCTCCAGGGTCCCAACTATCTCTGTACCAAAATTCATCAAAATTGGTTTTGCCATTTAGGCGTGAAGACGTAACAATACGTAGTAATATTAGTAAGGATATCATCATAAATAAAAAACATTTTTGAAAAAAAAACCGGCCCATAGGAAATCTGACTTTCGCACCGAGGCCAAGGGTTCCGTAGAAATTCGCAAAATACCCAGTCATATAAAGATACTAGCTGTGCCCAGCGGTTTCACTCGCTGCTCACTTAAGGGTATCAAAAATAGATGTTGGCCGATTCTCAGACATACCCGATGTGTACACAAAATTTCGTTTAAATCGGTCCAGCCGTTTCGGAGGAGTATGGGAACGAAAACTGTGACACGAGAATTTTATATATTAGATGCAGACCTAGAGGGTTGATTTTCACATCACAAAAGGATCACAAAGTTGAGTATATGGTTTTAATTTCAACTCGATACGTCCATGCGATCCCGATATAAAGGTTCTTGACAGACAGACAGACAAACGACAAGAAATCGATCTAATAAGGGTTCCGTTTATTCTTTTTGAGGTAATAAAACCTTAAAAAATTAACAAAGATTCGGTTTTGTAGTTATTAATTACTGCCACAATCCAGCAAAAACATATCAAATTGATGGCGTACGTCAAACCTAACCGTGCAATCGATTTTAACACAACACAAGTATCAATAAAGTCAAATTGGATTTATAACTGGGGTTTCAACAACTTTATCCATTAGGTAATACATAGATATACATTTAATTGTATTTATCCGTAAGTCCAATCGTTGAAACTTTGGTGATAACGTTTCAAGCATAAATGTATACCTATGTAATTTTGTATGAGTACTTTGAATGTGAAATATATTTTAATTGAGGGTTTTAATTTTTAAGAGGGATAGAATTGTTTTTGAAGTTTTATTTTGCATACAAATGATATTTGAGAGTGTTATTTGTAGCTTTGCAAATGTCAGTTGACCGACCCATAGACAAAGCCTTTTTTTTAATAACCCTTTTTGGTTTCCGGTTCTTTATTAAGTAACCTTTTACACGAACGATTTAAAATTTTGCTGACTTTTAGGGTTCCGTATTTAAAAGGAAAACAACGTAACCCTTGTAGGATCACTTTGTTGTCTGTCTGTCGAGGCGTGGAGATATCGAGTTGAAATCTAAACCATTTATACGAGTAATATCGTATACTCAAATTTTGTGGTTCTTTGAAGCTGTGAAAAAAATCAACTCAATCAAGTTTACGTAGTCAAAATATTGCAAGCATATAGCGCAAATCGGACTCACATACTTTCTCTAAGGTTTACCAGTATTTTTTAAACCGAAAAAAAAAAACAAAATTTCAGCACAAATTGCGGGTTGTTCGAAAGAGATACCGCGGCCCCCGAACATAAAGGGTAATAGAAGGAACATGGGTGGGTGGGTTTTAGTGAGAACTAGTCTGGCCCTCCTCCCCACTCCACCCAGAGCCGGGGAAGGTATTTGATGATTTCCCATCGGCAAAAAAAAACCTTCAAAGAACTAACTAATGGCTGCCAACTCTTTATCATCTGCGTAGTCTGTTCCCAACTATTGCAGGGTCGGTTCCTAGTCTAACTGATGCAGATGTATACCAGTACCAGCTAGCGCCCGCGTCTTCGCCCGTGTGATATTGAAAAAAAAAAGAAATCAACATCCGTTCAGCCGTTTTGACGTGAAAGAGTAACAAACATCCATACATCCATCCTCACAAACATTCGCATTTATAATATTAGTAAGAAGTAAGATTTTACATAGAGCGACGTCCACATCCCAGTTAGAACTGGATTATACGATACCTCTTGGTCTAGTAGCTGTCGGATATTCGGGCCACTAACTACAACTGTCAAAGATCTACAATTGACAGCCACAACGGTAGAACATACTTTACGAGGCACGAAGAAAACTGGGTATGTCATAGGAGAGTATGGGTATAGGGAGAGTGTGTTTTCCCCTTTTTTGATGCATTTTGTGGAGAGGATGACCGCTTAAGGAGGCTAAGGCTTTCATCTACACACTACATCTACATGTACAAAGTGTCTCAAACCCAAATTGTTGTTTTTATTTATGTACTAGCTTTCGCCCGCGGCTTCGCCCGCGTTAAATTTGGGGTAACACAGTTCCCCTTGCGCCTTATTGATTTGTAATAGCAACGCTAAGTTTTCCCTTCTCTTCCCTCTTTCTCCCTCACATCCCGTTTTTTTCAAAAAAATATCAGCCTATGTCCGTCTCCTGGTTCTCAACTATCTCTGTACCAGAATTCATCCAAATCGGTTCAGCCATTAAAGCGTGAAGAGGTAACAAACAAACAAACAAACTCACTTTCGCTTTTATAATATTAGTAAGGATGTTGTAACACTAGATATAAGGCGTGCTACTACCAGTATGGATGTCTGTTATCAATATTACTGTATTAAATTTAATTATATTAAATTTCATACACAATTTCATTAATTAATTTACTAAAGTTCTTATAATGTCTTTAATTTACATGCACTTAGCTTATTTAATATTTTTACACCAACAATGTTAGTATATGTAATTCAATAATTAATTATAAGATCTAAATGTACCATAGCCTTAGAAATAAATATATCTTATTTTATCAACAAAATATAACTATTTTACATCTTAATAAACATAGAAGAACATACATAAACTAACCCAGCAGCCTCGACCCAACTACTGCGTTATAAGCAAGTTATAATATGAAAGAAGAAGTGTTGCTAATAACATGAGGTGATTTATTAAGAGGAACGCATTGCGGGTAGGATGCCAGTAATCGCTCTGAGACTTCCCCCGACGAAGTTTCTATGAAATTGTATCGGGTACCTGGGAACAAAGATGTGTAGATGCTGGATGTGAAAATTAAATAATTTTATTGATTCCAATTTCTTATAATTTTTGACGGAAATGTTGGTCTAGTGGTTAGTGGCCCTGACTGCTAAGCCGGAGGTCGTGGGTTCGATTCCCACCCAGGACAAACTTTGTGTGATGAGCATGATTGTTTGTTCTGTGTCTGGGTGTGATTTATCTATAATATGTATGTATTTATAAATTATATAAGTATGTATATCAGTTGTCTGGTTACCATAACACAAGCTCTGCTTAGCTTGGGATCAGATAGCCGTGTGTGAGCTGTCCCAAGATATTTATTTATTTTATTTATTTACCTACAAGTTTATAAGGTAATCATCAAATAACTTCCCCCGCTTTGGGCGGGGGGTGTGTCAGACTTGTACTGACTAAAACCTACCCATGTTCCTTCTATTGCCCTTTACGTTCCGGGGCTGCGGTATCTCTTTCTAACAACCCGCAACCCCGGCAATCTCTTTAGTAGCTGAGAACAGTTGCTTCACATTCTTTTCATTTCGGATTTTTGCGTAGGTCATTCATATAATCGACGGTTCCATGTACATTATTCGATTTAGGTATCTTAAATGTGAGTAGATATGATAAACAATCCAACGACATACGCCTCTCTTATTTAATAACTAGCTTTTGCCCGCGGCATTGCTTGCGTTAAATTTAGGGTGTCACAGTTCCCTATTTCTGATTTGCAGGTACCTGCTATCTGTAGTTGTTGCCCTTGCGCCTTATTTATTGTTACAACTTATTTTTCTCTCTTTGTCCCTCATTTATCAGTTTAAAAAATAGCCTATGTCCGTCTCCAGGGTCCCAATTATCTCTGTACCAAAATTTATCAAATCAAATCATTTGTTTAACATAGGCAGATAGATATTATTATTTATTACTAGCTGTTCCTCGCGCTTTCACCCACGCTGCTCAGCACCTGTTGGTCGTAGCGTGATGTTATATAGCCTATTGCCTTCCTCAAGAAATGGACTATCCAACACTAAAAGAATTTTCCAATTCCAACCAGTAGTCCCTGAGATTAGCGCGTTCAAACAAACAAACAAACTCTTCAGCTTTATAATATTAGTATGGATTTATCAAAATAGTTTTGGCCATTTAGGCGTGAAGACGAACCAACAAACTCAGTTATAAGGAGGTAAGGAAACTACGATTTTTAACGACGTTAGAGTAATGTTTGGTACTTTCATTAGTTACCTACAAGTTTGTAAGGAATGGGGCTTGGCAAGTTTTTTTGTACAAGTATAGAGCATCGTTCTACATAATTATTTCTTTGCAAAGTTCAGCTTGTACCAGTTACATCATCATTTTTTAGATGGAAAATCATCAAGTGACTCTTTTTGAGCGAAGCGGTACGGAATGTCAGACTGTCTAAAACCCATCCATGTTCGTTCTTTTGACCCCTGCGTTCCGGGGCCACGGTATGTCTTGCTGTAGCAAAAGAGGCTTACTTCAATACATACATAGTCATAGCTATTATAGGAAGCACCAAACCTACCAAAGATGCCGTACTGACATACGGAAACTTGCTAGACTGTGGACTTTGGACAACTATCTCAACCACCAAAACTTCAACTATTGTTCTTGCCCTACCGATCAAGTATTGGAAGCTGTATAATGTCTAGTAACTATATTATTTACTAGATACCAGCACATGCATCGCGAGGTTGACGACTTCGTCTCGTGAAATAAAGTTTTGCTCATTAAAATGTTAGTTTGATATGACTGATATTCTAAATTCGAAAATGTTAAATTTAAATAACTTCGAGAAGTTAACTTAAAAATCCTTACTTAATATTATAAAAGGAAGTGAGTTTATTTGTTACGTCTTCACGCCTTAATGGCTAAACCGATTCTGATGAATTTTGGCACAGAGGTAGTTGGGGCCCTGGAGACGGACATAGGCTAAAAAAAGGGAGAAAGAGGGAAGAACAGGGAAAACTTAGCTTTGCTATTACAATCAATAAAGCCCAAGAGAAAAACTACAGGTAGCAGGTACCTGCAAACCAGGAAAAGGCAACTGTGTACCCCGAATTTAACGCAAGCGCCGCGGGCAAATGCTAGCAACCCATAAATTTGTGAAAACATTTTGTGATAAAGTGTTTTTTTTTAAGTATAGGTCTGCTGGAAGATATTTCGAAACGAAATAAGCAGTACATTTGTGCTGGTATGTATATTTTTTCCATAAAATGTGTTTTGTGTGTACATAACGAAATAAATAAATATTCATTTTCTTTTGGCTTCCTCTAGGCAGACCAAAGGGTTGGATTGGAGAATTGTGTACGATCACTCATATACCTAATTGTTTTGCCCGAGAACTTGTAAAATAAGATTGAATATTGCGCTCTTTCGTACAGGCTTAAATTAGAAATTAACCTAACACATATCGAAAAATTTATGGAAAATAGTTTTGGAAAGACTACAAAAAAGAAACTCGCACAAAATGTCGTCAAAAGTCAGTTATCAAAATCGATACTTTCACAGAAAAGATTTTTTAAGCCACGTCTAGACGAACAGCAGATCATAATACATGTACCTATTGTGAAATCTTGCAACCCTTGCGCTTCAAAACACTACAACAACCTGGTTTCCTTAGACAGGTAACTTACCTATCTCTTACAGCCCAAGTAGGTATTATTATAATGAGCAAACTTGGGTTTTCATACCAAGTACCTAATTAGCGTGAAAATATTGTTATACCGTTTTGTAGACTGCATCATTCATCTCAAGTCTAATTGCTTGTCATTTTAAGGCGCAGTATTATGTCGTTGACCTTGTTCATACATTTTGACGTTGAACTTTACTGCATACGTTTGTCGTAAAAATACAAATAAAATTGTATAAAATTAAATATTAACTATTCAATCAAAAACAATCCATCATTGAACGCAGTTTGGCATTGGAAATTTCATTGTATACTTTTGATTATAATTACGATTAATATTGAAGAGATAAACTGCTTTAAAAGAGAATTTAGAGGTGTGTTTGAATATTTTTTTTACACATTTTAGTATATTTAATTATAATTTGAATTCCATCAATATATGCAAAAAAACCTTAAAAATATCATATTTTTTCAGTGATTAAAATTATGTATGGTTTAAGAGATACACTGCGTTAAAAACCTGATTTTTGGCCGTTCTCAAGAAATCTTCACCTTAAGATTTGTCGGACAGCAAAACTTTGTAATAAAATATATAAAATTCTCGTGTTGCGGTGTTTTGTTACCACACTCCTCCGCAATGGCTGGACCTTTATGTCTGAGAATCGGCCAACATCTTTTTTTCATATTCTAAGTGATAAAAGAGACCTAAGCAGCGGGTGAAAGCGCTGGGCACAGCCAATTTTCAATTTTGAAATTAGTTGTTGGCTGAACCTGCATGGACGTAGAGGAGACAGCAACCCACGTGATTCTGCATGCCCAGAGGTTGCCCCATACAGAGCAGAATACTTCGGTAACCCAGGTATTCTTCGCGAGATCGTCTGCAACACCAAAGCACTGCTGGGCATTTCTCGTGGAGCTGAGGTGGAATTATATTCCCACCCGTACGCAAACTACGCGCCTCAGACGTGGAGTTGTGGACACCACCCCATTATACAATACAATACAACTGTCTGCATAAAAATATCCTCCATCCAAATAAAGAGACATTACATTAAGTAAACCACTCAAAATAATATATATACTTATGTACTAAGTAAGTATACATAAGTAGAGTATATCAATATATAAATGTAATGTTATTCGAGTACATCATTACTGGTATATCTCGCGGCTCCAGATATCCGTATTGCCTTAAATATATACATTTTAGGCAATTCAATCTTGGAAGCGTATGTGTTTGTATTAGGGATGTACGTTATAATAAGCGGGAGCGATTTAGGCTGTGGTTATATTGATGAAATAGCGGGAAGAGTTTTTGATTATTATTTGACTGTCTGGTTGATTAGATAGTCTTAGCTCTGACTTACATAAGACCGCAAGAGAAGCATAAACAGGAGGAAAAAAAAACTTGCGACATAAATAGGCATATTTTTTTATTACATAGTCTTAGAGATAATGATTCTTCCACAAGTTTAAGGGACTATAGATATAAGTATATAGGTTATAATTTCAGATTCGATTCCTTCACGCGTTTCCAAGATGAAAAAGTCTTGATTGATAGACAGACGGATAACAAAGTGATCCGATAAGCGTTCCGTTTTTTTCTTTTTGAGGCACGGAACCCTAAAAAGAGGAAAGTTCATTTTTTATACTTTTCCGATTAATAAAAAAATGTTTTTTTGGACGTCGAGCTTCATTATTTTTATCTCATTATTTCTTGCATTTAATCCCTACACTGTCGTAACACTTAATTAACTGACTCAGTTGACAATCGCTAATCGCTCTTAGTGACAACACAGCTTTATGCAAAAAGAAGTTTAAAACAAAAAGGTTCAATCTAGTAGATTTTCAAAAGTACTCTTATTGTCCTTTTTTCACTTGTTATATCCTTTAAGAAAAGTCTGGGATTTAGACTGGATTTATTCTTAAAACCCTAGCCACAAAATTAGATACCACTCTGTTTTTTTTCCTTGCAAAAAAAATTAACTAATATTCAGCTTGATTTTTTTTTCACCTTGTACATTTTTAACACACTGACTAATGTTAACAGATAATGTATGTTTATATTTTCTGCAGTTTTGATCTGAAAATTCATATGTTGTGACCATTACCATTTGACGTGGCAACGTTGCCAAACTTCTGGACAAGTATCCGGATGACAGCAAAATGGTGGAGTACTTCGACGTCTAAGATACATGGATCCTGGATTTTCTCATCACGACATGATTTTCCTTTCTTATATTTTGAAACCTCCCAAACCTATACCCAAGGTTCTGTACAGGCGTTGTTTTGCGCGGATGGATGTTGAGGAGCTTAAGAAGGATGCAGCTGTGATTGATTGGCAGCCTTTGTTGGAAGCCAAGTTTGTTGATGATAAGGTGACAATATTTAATGATATCGTGGTCAACCTCTACAATATCCACGCTCCCATCAAAAAGGTTAAACTTAAGCGTCCTCCTGCTCCATGGATGACAGTGGGAATACGTATGGCGATGCGACGTAGAGACAGAGCTTTTCGTAAATTTAAGAAAGATCGTTCTGGTGAGAATTGAGCTTCATATAAGGCTGCAAGAAATAGATGTAATCAGATGATACGCAACGCTAAACGCCGCCACATTCTGGATAATATAAATTCTTCATCTTCTGCCGATATTTGGAAATTTCTTGGAACTCTGGGTATCGGCAAACCGCGACATTTAGACCTTCCAAACTCGTGTGGCTTGGACGAGCTTAACCGTCATTTCTCTACTGCTTCTACCATGGACAGCTCAACCAAGTTACAAACATTGTCATTAATTTCTGGTCTAACGCGCCCTCAAATTAATCACTTTTGCTTCGCTCCAGTTGAACCGGGAGAGATAAGTAAGATCATTCTTTCTATCAAATCGAAGGCAGTGGGTTGTGATAATATCACTCGTAGTATGATAATAACCATTTTAGATGAACTCCTGTCTGTGATTACCCACATTGTGAATTTTTCTTTATTCACCGGTGTGTTTCCTTCCCTGTGGCGCAAAGCTTATGTTCGTCCACTACCCAAGGTTCCTAATCCTTCTCTTCCTATCCATTTCCGACCAATATCCATCCTTCCCTTTTTATCCAAAGTGCTTGAGGCCTGTGCCAAACAGTTTTCAAATTTTGTCCATCGGAACTCACTTATCAGCCCTCTTCAATCTGGTTTCAGGCCAGGTCACAGCACTGTTTCTGCCCTCCTAAAAGTGACTGGCGATATTAGGGCAGGACTGGAAGACACCAAGGTGACTGTACTAGTTCTGGTCGATTTCTCGAATGCCTTTAATACCGTTAGTCACGACATCCTTTTAGCCATTTTATCCCATATTATGGTCTCTCCCGGAGCACTGGAATGGTTCTCCTCTTACCTTCAGGAACGCCAGCAGTCTGTTCATGTTGGAGATTCCTCATCATGTTGGTGTGACTTGGAAACTGGTGTTCCTCAAGGCGGTATTCTTTCCCCTCTTCTCTTTTCTACTTTTATAAATTTACTTACTTCTGAACTTCAGTGTGCGTATCATCTGTATGCCGATGACTTGCAGTTGTACTGTCAAGGGGGGGTTGATGAATTGCCAGGCTTGATAGATGATATAAACCGGAACTTGTTGGCTATACAAACCTGGTCCGATAAATTTGGTGTGGCAGTAAACCCCAAAAAATGTCAGGCGATTATCATCGGTAGTTCTCGCAGTCTTGGTAAGTTGGATGGCACGATCTTGCCACCGGTTCTTTTTGACGGTACGGTCGTTCCATATAGCTCTGACGTAAAGGATCTTGGCTTACATATTGATAGTACCATGAAATGGTACACTCAAGTTGCTCGTGTAAGTCAAAAGGTTACTGGTACGTTGCGGGCTCTGTATCGTTTGAGAAACTTTTTACCGTCTAATACGAAAACAATGCTTGTACAGTCCTTAATTTTTCCTATCATTGACTATGGTGATGTGTGCTACTTTGACCTGAATGCAGATCTTCTCGATAAACTTGACCGCCTTCTAAATAACTGCATTCGATTTGTTTTCAATTTGCGTAAATATGATCACGTATCTGAGCATCGGTCTCTTCTTAAATGGTTGCCCATACGCCTGCGTAGGGAGCAAAGGGCGTTAACTACCCTGTTTTCTTTTCTTGTTTCTCCTACATCTCCTAGTTACCTTGCTCCCCACTTTCAGTACATTTGTGCCAACCACAATAGGACTCTGCGGTCATCGGATAACCGTATTCTTGATTGTCCATCTCACCGCACTGACTTCATTCACCGATCATTCTTCGTCCAGGCTATTTCATTATGGAATGCGCTTCCTCAGGAAATCAGGATGGCAACCAACTGTTTGTCTTTTAAACATAAAGTTCGTGAATTTCTTCGTAAAAAGTCGGCAGTTTCGTCACACCGTTAATGTTTTCCCCATTGTTGGTCTTTTTATTTTGTGTATCTGTCTATACTTTGATATATATTTATAGTATTTTATTTAATATTTATAGTATTTTATATATCCATATAGTATAAACTAATAATTAATTATTTTATTTCTTATTTACACCTACCACTGTTTGTCTCTGCATCACCTGAAGGTTGACTGGTAGAAAATGCCTTTGGCATTAAGTCCGCCTCTGTACTTTGTGCTTGAAGTGTTAAATAAATAAATAAATACATAAATTAGTCTATCTTTCATATTGTGTTGTACATAAACACGAAAGCCACGAAGGGTTAGTCGGAGGTGTACTCACTTTAAGATACCAAAATCGAATAATGTACATAAAACCATCGATTATTTTGTTTTTTAATTGAATTTGTTTGTTAAACGATTTTGATGAATTTTGGTACAGAGATAGTTGGGACGGTGGACATTGGTTTTTTATTTAATAAAAATGAGAAATGAGGGAGAAAGAAGAAAAAAGCCGCGGGCAAAAGAAAGTTTCAAAATAAATGTTGATTGAAAAGAAAAGAGGTTGAAGCAACAGAGAGGGTGAAATAGTGTAACAGAGTGGGTACTCTGTTACACTATTCTCAGAAACTGCGACCAGTTCGATGGTCTACTGCCACCAGTAGACCATCGAGAAAGTCCTACCTGAAAATAAATATTTTCTACTTCTCGTTTATGCCACTTCCAGTTCTTCTTCCGTCACGTCAAGTTCAATCAGTAAAGAATTAAAGTTTTCCGCTCCTTGCTTACTTATACTCCAATAAGTCTTATAACTCACATACTTTGTAAGTACCTGCCGTTATTTTCCGATCAACTCGCGTTCAAGTGACGACAGTTTAATTAATTGATGATTCTCTTTTGTTTTGGTGTCGTGATTGCAGTTTGAGAGTGTGTTACAGTCCTTCGGGGTCGGTTGGCGTTCGGTAAATTCTTTGGCTGTTAATTTATTTGTGACCGAATTTTAAAACAATTATTCATTATCTAATTATTTTTTATCATACAGCTACTTATATATTAATTAGTTTCGAGGACAATGGTTAGTGACATCTTTCTAAACCTAATATTTCTATACCCAAGACTCCATGAGATGGTGGACCAGTTATTTTTGGGCAACCCAATGATATCATCGGTTTCAATAAAAAGGGTTCCAAACCAAACAATGACATACTAATGACATAATATACATAGATACTGTAGTAAAGTAAAAAGGCAAATCCAAAAATATTTAACAGTAAGCTTTTCGGATGGGAAACCATCTCATTAAAATATGATAAATGATGTTTATTTTACAAGTAGGTTTTCATAAACACTTCTACACGTCTTTTTTAAACTAGATGAGGCCGGTGTTTCGTACCCGTCTACTATGAGAAGAAACAGCCGAAACAAAGTCAGAGGTCATAGTCTCTTTTAAAGTCCAGACAAAAAATCTTGGTCAACTTACATGAGGACTATGCCGATTAGTGTCTGAAGTGGTCTTTTTAAGAAAATTAGTTCCCCCGCTCGGGGGGTCTACTCTATTTCTCCGAAACGTAACTTCGTTAACGAACGAAAGTAAAAAGTAGTTACGTTTGTAACCCTACTCTATATCATTTTGCGTGAATTAGTGTAGGTTTAGAAAATTTTAATGTCAAATAAACTTCGGACGTCCAAAAATTTCGAAATGAATGAAATGAAATGAAACCGTGGTAGAAAACGTTCGAAGATTCGGCCGCAATTTCGTTTTACGTAGAATTAGAGTAGACCCCCTGGACTGGAGCGGGGAGGAATGGCAGACTTATACTAGCTTAAGTCCATCCAAATTACTTCTTTTGCCCTTTGTGTTCCCGGGCATCGGTATCTCTCTTGAACAACCTTTAACCCCGAAATCTGAAAAATATAAATATAAAATATGTAATATCCTTATTAGAATGTTTAAAAATATAAGCTTTTTAAAAATATGTCTAAGCAGAAAAAGAAAACCTGATCTGGGAGTAAAACCTAGACCACTTGATAGAACTCGCGCATTCTACCAATCGAAGAATAAAAGTTCAATCGATATTCAAAACCAATTATAACACGAAAAATCAAATAATAAAATAAGAACTTAACGTCACTTCTCAAATCAACAATTACCATTTCAAAGAAATGATATTGTGAAAATATCTTTATTAAAATATTCATTTACGTAAATAAGATAATCAAATAATATCTAAATAAATTTTGAGAATATGCTCAAAAGGAAAACACGTGAAGTAGGTGAGATTCACAAGTGATGTAAATACGTGATGTCTCGTTATGTTCTCGATAAATAATTCCACATCTGTACGATTTATTTGTGAAAACGAAGAGGAATCTGGTTTAAGTAGTTCGAAGTGTTATTCTGTAAATATTTTCTTGGAATCGGAGTACTTTCTTTTTCATTTTTACATGATTAGGGTAAAGATAAATTTATTTTGTAAAACATGAGTATGCATTATAAAGATGATAATGATATGTGCTACATAAAGAAATTGAATTTGGCTAGATCATGAAGATAAGGAAAACAATTGATAAATTATCTGGCCCTCATTATATGAGATAACAAACACTACTAATATTTTAGGTTTGCTTCTATCTAACCCTTTAAGGATTTCTAGCGTAATATTTATTTAAATTGACATGGTGTTAAAATATTTGTATGTAAGCCCCTCCTATGCTTCCACTACAAAACGATAAATCAGGAGCCATTTAACTCTGAACCTCCTTTTTTTTCCCTACGGGGGCACGGCGGCGCTCCGCCCAGGCGGGGCAGACCGCCACTGTGTGCTCCACCGTGTCCTCCGAGCGATCGACACAATGGTGACAACCGGGCGCTTCCGCCCGCCCAATTATGTGCATGAACCTCCCGAAACTTCCGAGTCCGGTGAGGTCCTGCGTCAGGCGGTGAGGTGTGTGGTGAGGACGACGTGACGCCTCTCCAGCCACTTCTCAAAGAGGAGACTTACCGCCACTATTGTGGCGTGCCCTGTACGGGGTTGCGACAGTCGCTGTCTCCATGCCACCATGAGATCGCACCGGAGGTTTGTCCACTGAGCGTACGCTTGCCATCAACCTTGATTGTGACCATCGGTATTACAGGTTGGTTGTGGTCATCTTTTCTTGCGATGTGCCCGAAAACTCTACGTTGTCCAAGTAAAATACTAAAACAATTTTGAATAAAGAACAAATATCTCTTATAATTAAGTGCACCTTTTAAAAAATATAACATTTAATTGAAATAAAGTAAAGGGAAAGGATTGCTCTTTTAAATTTTCTAATTACAAAATTCAATCCTCCTAAACTCCATTTAATTATAAACACATTCTATATTCTATTCTGCAACAAAAGAACCCAATATAGGTAAAACAGCGAGGGACACTCATTTGTTTTATTCAAATCCAGTAACTCGGCAACTCGTTCCTAAACGAATCACGGGTTAGGACTCAGCATATTGGCAACACTCACATCGATTAAACTTTTATCCACTTGTTGTGTGCACCGGGTTTTATTTAATCTAGTGTTTAGTTGTTCCTAATTAATTGAATGTCGTGTTTATATAATTTATTTAATGCGATACCAAATGTAAACAAAACCCATGCTAAAACCCCATCTAAAATGACCGCCCGAATGTTGCCGAACCCGTCTTAACGTTGTCATGTTTTTGCCGGGAGAACGAGACATTACGACATAGGCACAAGATGGAAAGAGCTAAATATTAGATTGTCAACGCCACAGTTGTTCTTTAGGTTAATGACCTTTCGTATCGCTTCTCGTTGGCCGTACTATAGATAATATAAAGGAATTACAATTGTTGCATTTAATTATTAACAATTAACTCTGTACTCGTGTTTTTGATCAGTACTTTTTTTGCGGATTGTATTTCATCAAGTGTCAGACTTTTACTGACAAAATTCTAACCATGTTTCTTCTTTTGCCCTTCATTATCCAGAGTCGCGGTAGATCTTTTTATTAAATTGATGGAGCCTTCAAGACCTACGTTTTAAGGGGTAACTGCCGTAGCATTTTCCTTTTGCCATGTATTATAAAAATCCCCAAAACAAAAACGGCTAGTCTTTCTATATCTTAAAAATAGGTTAATTTATTTATTATTTCAGACATATTTATACACAACATTTAATTGTGACTGACTGACATTCACATCCTTACTTCCTTACTAATATTATAAAAGCGAAAGTGAGTTTGTTTGTTATCTCTTCACGCTTTAACGGCTGAACCGATTTTGATGAATTGTGGTACAGAGATAGTTGGGAACTAGGAGACGGACATAGGCACATTTTTTTTAAAGTGGTATGTGAAGGAGAAAGAGGGAAGAAAAGGGAAAACTTAGCATTGCTATTACAAATCAAAAAGGCGCAAGTGGAACTGCGTTACCCCGAATTTTACGCGGGCGAAGCCGCAGGCTAAAGCTAGTACACAATAAAACTGATAAAAAAAGCAAAACTTAAATTATATTTATAGCAAAACTTAAATTATAATTACATTAAATTTATAAATTACAAATTAAATTACTTAATGTAACCAAATAAATAAGGCAGCGCAAACTACAATTACCTTCTCTGTGGCTCAAAATCGAGTTGCGTTTGAGTTTCCGGCCATTTTAAAAACAACTTTTAAACATCAGCTACCCTACCATTTTTTTTTTTTTTTTTTTTTCTGGTGGGAAATCATCCAATGACTTCCCCCGCTCTGGGTGGAGCGGGGGGGCATGTCAGACTTGTACTGACTAAAACCCACCCATGTTTCTTCTATTGCCCTTTACGTTCCGAGGCCGCGGTATCTCTTTCGAACAACCCGCAACCCCGGCAGGCAGAGGCTCTGGCAAGCCCCTCTGCTTTGCTGACTCTCTTTGAGGCGCGCGTGAAACACGAACGCGCCGTCGACACGGCCTGTCGTCAATCGACGGACGGACGGTGAACTACCCATTGCTCACCGCCCACAGGCCCGCATCTGCGGTGGCCGGAAGTCGTCTCGCGACGCCCGGCGCCATGGGCGTCTCCCGCGGTGGCTGGGTTGGGCAGATGTTCTCTCCCTCAAACGCCCGGCCACCTCCTTCGCTAACATTACTGCTTCGCAGAAGGTGGTGACCGCTTCCCATTCCCTCTCGCTCCGGACCATGGCCTGAACCAGGACCGGACGCGAGAGATCGCCGCCGCCGATCGCCTCTACGAGGGCACGGCGGTGCTCCGCCCAAGCCGGGCAGATCGCCACTGTGTGCTCCACCGTGTCCTCCGGGCGATCGTCACAATGGTGACACCCGGGCGCTTCCTCCCGCCCGATGATGTGCAGGAACCTCCCGAAACTTCCGTGTCCGGTGAGCACCTGCGTCAGGCGGTAGGTGAGGACGCCATGACGCCTCTCCAGCCACTCCTCAAAGAGGGGACTTACCGCCACTATTGTAGCGTGCCCTGCACGGGGTTGCGACAGTCGCTCTCTCCATGCCACCATGAGATCGCACCGGAGGTCTGCCCGCCGAGCGGCAACTTGCCGCGGCAGTGGGTTTTCCCCCCGGTGTATTGCCTCCGCGCGCCACTCAAACAGGCGCGCGAGGACTATCGCCTCCAGATCCCACGGTGGCAGTCCGGCAAGGAGGCTTGCTGCCTCGCCGGAGATCGTGCGGTAGCCCCGGACAAGCCGTATGGCCACCACCCTTTGGGGCGCGTTCAGATAGTGGGCGGCGCGCCGCCCTAAAGAACGCGCCCATACTGGGGCCCCGTAAAGGGCCATGGACCGCACGACTCCGGCATAGAGCCTACGGCAGGAGGCGTTTGGCCCCTTGAGATTGGGCAGGAGCCGCTTGAAAGCAGCCCCCGTCCGCTCGAGCTTGGGAGCCAAACGTCGGAAGTGTTCGACGAAGTTCCACCGGCTGTCGAGGACGATTCCCAGGTACTTCATCGTCGACCCGACGCCGATGCGAACCCCTCCTACCGTCAACTGGGATCCCGACGGTGGCGTGTTTCCGCGGCCATGAAAAACCATGGCCTCGGATTTGTGCAAGGCCACCTCGAGACCCAGTAGCCGGATCCTCTCCGCGACTATCGCAACCCCGCGTGTCACATTGTCGGCCGCCGCCTAGCTACCCTACCATGACGTGTTAAAACAGAACTTATTCCACTGAGGGACAGAGACAGAGCTATACAGGGTGTCTAGCGTCATCTCTTTCTCGCACAGGAATAAGAACTGCTATAACATGTCATGGTAACCCTACAGGTTATTTAACTGTCAGCTTCATTACAAATAACGGTCCAGCTGGAATCACAATTAATGTTATCAGTACCTACATGCGGATGCTACCCAGCCTTGCAAATAAAAGGAAAATAGGCCTCATATTCATTTATAGTTTAAAAATGATTCAGTACAACATTGACAATTAATTATCATTTAATTATACAAACGAGTTGAACTACTAAGATTAATCAACTCTCTGTCTGATAGTCTTACCAAGAGTTGTTGGTTGGTTGGATAGGTCTGGCAAGCAGGTGTTCTGTGTAAAATACTAGTACACAACTGTTGGCTACCAGTCTAACCGGATGGTTAGACTGGTAGCCGAATGGTTAGACTGGTAGCCAACCCAATGTAAAAAGGCTAGGCAGAGTATGAATACGTGCTTATGTATGTTTGCTAATCTGATTTAGTAGATCAATGTAGTATTACTTTTTCCATACATAGCTTTTGCCTTGATTTCCATTGTCTTCTTCAGTTTCCTTTTTAACATGATTTTATATTCATATTTTGCATTCCAAAATGTGTGAAGATCTGACAATGGGCTTAAAACTAAGGTACAATTACGGATCCTGTAAGGCACAGCAAAAAGTATTAAGTAATTGTGAATCCTTACTTTCTTACTAATATTATAAAAGCGAAAGTGAGTTTGTTTGGTTGTTTGTTACCTCTTCACGCTTTAATGGCTACACCGATTTTGATGAATTTAAAAAAAAAATTGCATGTTATGGAGAAAGAGGGAAGAAAAGGGAAAACTGAGCGTTGTTATTACAAATCAATAAGGCGCAAGGGGAACTGTGTTACCCCGAATCCGAGCGAAGCCGCGGGCAAAAGCTAGTTGTAACATAAAATTATTATATAAACCAAAATAATCCTTAACATTAAATAACCAAATGATAACATCAATTTTATTGACATCAGATAAAAAAATAACTTAATAGCTTCTTCTGTAAGTATGTTAACAAATCTTAGAAGTTAAATTTGACCCACTGCCCTGATTCAGATTGAGTTGAAATTTTGTATATATTTGTTTGGATGACAACAACATTCTAATCTTCCCATTATTTATAATAAGGTACTTAAGTTCTCTTAGCGTAGGTACACAAAATGTTTGGCACAAAACAAAAAACATTTAAATTATAACAACACACATTTCTGTCAGTCAAATCGACTGACTTTTTAAATGGAATAAGGTTACCAACACCTTAAAAATATATATATTTTCGGAAGCGCGTTTTTTTTTTAAATATGTATCATAATATTCAAATCAGACTTTGTATCAGTAGGTACCTGATTCTGAGCTTAAATTTAGTAATCATCCCTACACATAAACTAGTTCCATTTATATACTCCTTTTAACATATTCGTCGACAAAATGTGGTCACTGTGCACTAATCCTAAGTGGATCACGGCTTACAGGGTTGTTCACTGAAAAATAAATTGCAGCATAGATGAATGAGAGCGGTGGGAATTGCATGATAAATATTTGAAACGAACGCCATTGTGGCTGGCAACCCCGGCCCTGCCTTGTATTTGTGTCTTGCTTGAGAATTGCTACTCTAGAGGATAACTATTTTGAGTAAAATATACCTGCGGCCTGCCAAGAAATATGCTTGCAAATATTATGGGTAAGTAAATATGTTTTATTGTAGTTGAGAGGACTACCGTCTTGATCTTGTGTTGTAGGAAAGTGTGTGAATAAACTAGCTAATGTTCGCAGCGTTGCCGGCGTCAAATGTCCCATGAGATCGATCGACCAGGATTAAAAGTATCCTAGTGGGATCCGATTCACTGTTTAGTGACCTTTTTTGCAGACAATACTAGAAATATAAATAAGTATTTTACGTGTAATCATCACCTGCTTAGCTTGTTCCTAACGATGTTGGGGTTGGCTTCCAATCTTACCTCAGCTGAATACCAGTAATTGACATAGATCAGGGGTGGCCAACTTGAATATACAAAAGATATACTTTGGACGTGCGAAACCCAGCGCTATCTACCAATGATAAACTTCTTAAAATTTTAAATGAATCATTATAGTTAAGTATCTATCCTAAAATAGTATTTTTATTCAAAATCACACAATACCTAGTCGACGTGATTACTTTGCGCATCTTAGACGTATTTATTTTGTTTGCGTTGCTACGATCGACTAGACTATTTGCCGCAATCGACCGGTTAGCCATCCCTGACATAGATCGACTGCCTATTTGACTCGGGAAATATAATATACCTTGGTAAGACTGCTTGTCAGACTGGTTGTCAGACTGTCGGACCACTGACTACCCAGGCTGTTACGACTGTCAACGATGACAACCGGGACCGGTGGCTTAATGTGCATATTCTACTCGTACGCCTGTTTAATAAATTCAACTAAACTATGTACTGTCACAAGCACTATATAGTAGTTCTCCTCACCTTTGTCGGCCACAGTGCGAGAGATATTATAAACGAAAAAGAGCGACTAAAAATGTAAATGTCAAGTCTATGTATGACTGCTGTAAATTTGACATTTGTGATTTATAATTGTTTAATTAATGTATATTATTACTGATGAATCTTAAATAATAATAATGTCTAAGTCCTATATATTTTCTACTTTCTATTGCATAATGTAATTTTTAATTGATAATTGTAATAATGGGTATTACCTGAAAAAAATGAATTTATTTTATATATTTTTTATTATGGGCACTCTCTGTTTCCTCATTAGTCCGATGGGACGGCAATCCGACATAAACGGAGAGAAATAAGGCGCAGGACCAACGGCTTAACGTGCTTTCCGAGCTATCACTTTTTACACTACCTGGGAATCGAACACAGGACTCCGTGCTCAGCAGTAGCTCATGCAACCGCAAGACCAACTGAGCAGTTTTACATACAGCAACTTCAACTAAATGAGATTTTTTTCAACTATAAAGATCAACGCTTTACGTTTTCACAAAAATAGTGTTTTGGAAGTCATATTATTACTAAATATGTCTTATCTAAAATTTAAATAAATATACTTAGATATAAAATCGAAAATTTAAATGTATGTATTTTTGAAATTCACTATTTAAAGTTTTTTAGCTGTTACAAATTAATTAATGTAGGACTATTATTTACCGTTAACTAAAGTAATTCAAACACAATGCAAATTGTAACATACGGGCGAACCTATTGTCATATAAGTACTGGGTAAAAATTCTGGCGCCAGACTAATGCTGAGAAATAATCGTGGTAATAAAGAATCCAGGACCTTATGTTAACAGCAGTACTACTATGCCGACAAGATTTTCTTTCATTTACCTACACATATTTTAAAAAAATGTATGTAGCTATGTTAGGACTTAAGGTATATTTATAACTAGCAGGAGCCCGCGTGATGATCAAAAAAAATTTATCCTATTTGTTATTCCAGACCATAATCTACCTCTGTGCCAAATTTCATCAAGATCTGTTCAGCCGTTTTGACGTGAAAAAGCAACAAACATCCATATATCCATAAATCCATCCATCCTCACAAACATTCGCATTTAAAACATTAGTAGGATTATTATTCCCCCACCTCCATTTAAAGAAACTCTCAATATTATATAAACCATCTTTGCCAATAAAAAACATCTAATAAACTCAATTTAAACCCTACATTTAATTACATCAGTACAAGCATAATACAAGAGATACAAACTGGCGTAATCCACAGAAGAGAGAAGAGCTCCGTAATCCTAAGGAATTTAAAGCAAATTAGCGCGGACGGCAGGTACTCTTCAGAACGCTCTTATCTTAAGGCAGATGACACCCTCTGGAAATTGGTCCTCCGAGGTACTAAGCACTTGTTGTTCCTGTGATTAATGAGGACTGTTTTTGTATGATGTTTGCCTTTTTTCCACTTGTTTGTGTTTTTGAAGTGTCTTTAAGTTTGGTTTAATACGATGGAAGGTAAAATAATGTGAAACTCATTATTTACAGCTTATAAAGGAGTTAGAGATATAAAGGAGATAGAGATACCGCTGCCCCGGAACATCAAGGGCATAATAAGGAACATGTGTGGGTTTTAGTCAGTAAAAGTCTGACATATGTACAAGTTTGACACATGTCCCCCGCTCCGGGGGAAGTTATTTGGTAATTTCCCACCCGGAAAAAAGCCATGGAGTTTCGTGTTTACGATTGCGTTCGTAGTATCATTTTATAAAAACTATAATCGCGATACTTTGTCACAGTCATTATTTACCTACTTTAAGTTTTCCGTTCCGTAAAAGTCACATCTAACTATGTAAAAGTATATTTTATTAAAAACGCTGTATAAAATAAACGTTTGTAAAAACTTCCTTTACAAATTAACAGCGAAGTGTATTTATGGCAAAGCTTTTTCTAACAGGCTTTTATTGGCTTCTAAACATAAACAGGCTTTTGTTATTAAAATATTAGTCCTATTTAGTTGCAAACTATTCAAAACAGATAAAACGGGAGAATTAATTGCGGATTTTGCAAAAAAACAACCCGCAACCCAGGCAGGACATACTTGAACACTCTTTATTATACGACTGTTTGATTCCTGAAGTTACTGTTTATTTTTTTCTTAGCTAGCCTTGTCCACTCCTGGGTAAAAGCTCCACTCTTTCCATTACTCACAAACATTATTATTTTTAAAACAGTTCTTAATTTAATATCGTTTTAGGCCCGAATAAATCCTAACGCGGCATTTGTGTTTTGGAACTAACATAGGTAGGTAGAGACGACACCCCGCTGCCATCACTGTGACTGCAGCGAGGATACAGCACAGCATACCATGGAGCTGTGCCCTGCATGGGTGGAACAGCGCAACACCCTGGTAGCTGAAATAGGGGTGGAACTCTCGCTTCCAGCTATAATTAGATGTATGGCTGGAAGCGAGAGTTCATGGCTAGCAATAGCTGCCTTCGCCGAAGATGTTATGGCAGCAAAAGAGGCAGCAGAAAGGGAGAGGGAGAAATCTTCCAACGTACCCTCCCGCACCCGAAGATCTGGGCGCAGGAGGAGGGCCGACAATGCCCTCTTCCGCCCCCCATAAAATGGCCTGCTAACAATGGACTTGAGGAAGTCTGTTGTCCTAGCAAATAGACCTGAGTTGGCGTCGCGTGGTGTTTCCGCGTGCCTCTTATAAAGAATGACAGGGAGAGGAGTAGTCCACTCCTCCCCTTTTCCTGAGAAGGGGTTTGCCGCAAGCAAACCGTCACTGCTGGGGTGATTGTGTAGAATGCAAATGTGTCCCCGCACCCCAGCCAGAAGTGACGAGAAGGGACACCGTGTGGTTTTAGTCAGTAGGAGTCTGACAAATCCCCCCGCAAAGGCGGAGGACATCCATTGAGGATTTCCACATACAAAAAAAAAATGTAGGTACAAGCTATTTTAGCAAAACACGTTTGTCACCTTGGTCGAGTGGCCTCAAACGCTACTTCAGGATGGGGTTATCCATGGTTGCGGGTTGTTCGAAAGAGATACCGCGGCCCCGGTACGTAAAGTGCAATAGAAGGAACATGGGTGGGTTTTAGTCACTACAAGTCTGATACTCCCCCCCGCTCCCCACAGAGTGGGTAACTTATTTGATGACTTCTCACCCCAAAAAAAAGAAAAAAGGAGGGGCTTATGGATTTGGTTCCCGGGTCGGGAAAATGTTATTGAATTTTTCATCAGGAATTGCTCAGCAGCCACGGAATCTGGATTTCTGCCCGACTGATGATAATAGGCTGAACCCCTATTACATGGGACTTAAAAACATAATTGGCGAAATGTAGCTTTACTATTAAGTACGTATATCTGCCTAACACTTCAGAGACTATAAGCGTGATGTTAATTCAAAAATCCCCAGTAAAATTGTTTAAACTCCAAAACAGTGGCTGAGTAGTAAAGTCCCTGAAACTCAATACTTAGAGCTACAGTTCGGTCTACACCGATCGCATCGATTTAAAACTGTACCCTCTTGAGGGAAACGTGTCAAATTATTTTTCTTGTAAGGACTAGGAACATGTGTGCTTGTCAAACCAAATATGATGGATGTAACACACTAAATTCACCCTAAATGTACCTGGGGGGTGAGGAAATAAGTGTTGTATAAACATTGATAAAAGCATTGAGGTTTTGGATTTAATTTGGTGGATATTTGTAATGTTTTTAAGGTTCCGTACCTCGCAAGAAAAAAACAATACCCTGATTTGATAACTTTGTATCCGCATGTTTGTCTGTCTATCTTTTAAGACCCTCTATCTCAGGAACTCATGGAGGAATGTAGTTGTAATTAAAAACCGTAAAAAAACGTAGTCAAAAGACTGTACGGAACTCTCGATACGCGAGTCTGACTCGCTCTTGGCAGTTTTTTTTTCTGTGGTAAAGAATTATTGTAGTTGAGAACTTTGGGATTCGCAACTGCAGTACTTTCACAAGTTACTATGTCTTGTGATTGGGACTGTAACAATATCTTCAAACGCATTGACAAATGTGCCTGTAATGTGAAATAAATGCTTTGGATTTTGAGTTTATAGTGTACTTCAAGGTCTCATCATCTGCCTTACTTTTTGTTCTTTTTGGTCGCGTTTCAGTCTTTCTGCATAAAGCTAAACACTAGTATTTTACATAGAAAACCTGCCTATCTGACCTCCACAAACCAGTTAGTACTCGGTAATACCCCTTAATAAGAGATAAGATCTAAAGTCTCCAGGCTCTAGCCAGATAGTGGATCTCATGACTAAATTAGGAACGTATTGTATTGTATAACGGGCTGGTGTCCGCAACTCCACGTCTGAGGCGCGTATTTTGCGTATGGAAATTAGGAACCTACTCGTAGCATACTTTCCACCAAAAAACTGCGATGACCTTCCAAACCATAGTACATAGAACTTTTTGTTCATTTGTCTTCGACAACTTCTAAAATACGTATATCATCAACATACACGAAGTCAATCTAATACGCATTATTAAAGATAACTCAAAAACTACTTGTCGGATCTTGATATTTTTTATGGTACCAAACGATAACTACTAGCTTTCGAATAAAAAAAGAATCATGAAAATCGGTTCACTCAAACCAGAGTTATGAGGTAACAAACACACAAAAAAAAATACAGTCGAATTGAGAACCTCCTTTTTTGAAGTCGGTTAAAAAATCATCATTTTCCACGCGCCTAAAGCCACGGGCAAGGCTCGACATTTATAAATCTGTAACTCTTTTATGACGGTCACAGCCTATTGAAACAAAGGAAGGCTTTGAGTAGGCGTAAGTACCTACTTAATGTATTCGTAGGGCTTGGAAAGCGTTTACAAATAATTGCGTACCGTGGGTGTTACAGTTCGTATTTGGTTTTACAACCCACGCTTCTCCACAAAAGAAACAATGAGGAAAGATCTGTCCCTATTAACCTATAAGGAACCTTTTTGTTTTGATTGCAAAAAATATTTATCTTACAATTTTAGACGCCACAGAGCGCTGTGTGATTTTTTGCGAAAAATGGGCACGTAGATAGAACGGGGTCGACGTACGAAGGCATTTGATTGTGTACTACTTTCTGTTGCGTATTGCTTCACGGGTTTATGGCTGAAGAACGTTCCGGAACTTTTAAATATAGCCTACTAGCTTTTACCCGCGGCTTAGCTCGCGTTAAATTTGGGGTAACACCGTTCCCCTTTCCTGATTTACAGGTATTTTTCGTTGGTAATAAGAGTGTGTGTACCGAGTTTAGCTTCTTACCTTGAAAACTGCGGAATGCTCCATACAAACTTCCAACCCCTATTTTAGGAAAGTGGGGGGTTAGAAAGAAACAAAAAGTAGCCTTTGTCCGCCTCCAGGGTCCCAACTATCTTTGTACCAAAATTGATCAAAATCGGTTTAGCCATTTAGGCGTGAACACGTAACAAACAAACACTTTCGCTTTTATTGTATTAGTAAGGATAATATTCGAGGATAATGTAGTTTCTCATTAGCAACAGCAGAACAGTCTTGCTTAAAAAATATAATGTTTACCTGTTTATCATATTGTTTTTATTCCTTTTATTATCATTCTGTTAAGTTTATTTAAATCAACCAGTTATGATTTTCAATCGCCTATACAGTATATGTACATATAAGAAGGATTTAAAAACAAATGTGTTGAACTTGAGCTTTGCAAAAAAACAAACAAGTGTGCTTATTTTTACGAATAACACTATTCGCTTCACGTGTAAGTAAATTTGACCCATTTCTCGATTTGAGACTGAACTGAAAAATATACGTACATGTTAAGTGTGGATGACAAAACATGGTTAAGTAAGTTACGTTATTCCAATCTTCCAATTGCTCTTGAAATGAATATCAACCAAAAAGAAGCTATAAGATCTCTTTGCGAACACAAAGAGTTTTGAAATGCATTGCACAATGCACACAACAAATCACATTAAAATTTTACCAACATACATTAATTTATTAATTATGAAAAAAAAGCTTAGTAATATACATATTATATACATATTAAGTATAGATATACATATTAAGCCTCTTTGGTTCATTCAGCGGTACTAACTCCTATATTTATTTAATAGCAAATAACATAACTGCATCTTTTATTTCAGTTCCAAACGCTACAGGCACTTTTAACCAACAGATACAACTGTCTACTCCTGACTAGTCTTGACTTTAAGATGGCGGGGAAAGCACTATGACGTTCTTATTTTTAACATGCTACAAAAATAAACGAACATTTTGCACTATAGCTGGGATTTCAGGAAAATCATATGTGTCATTGCTAGCTTGTGTTTTGCGGATGAGACATTATCAAATAACTTCCCCCGCTCTGGGTGGACTGCTGGGGAGTGTCAGGCTTTTACTGACTAAAGCTCACCCATTTTTGTTGTTTTTTCTTTTGCCCTTTATGTTCCGGGGCCGCGGTATCTCTTTCGAACAACCCGCGACCCCGGCAGGGTCGTTGAAAGCTTAGGTTTAATTCTTGCATTGCGAACGTTGAATTTTGAGTTGTCACTAAGAATGAAGAGAGATATAATTAATATATATTTTATAGTCGACGTCGTTGGTGTAGTGGCCGCGAGTGTAACTGCTGAGCATGGAGCTCTGGGTTCGATTCCCGTATCTTGAAAAGTGTTATTGGATTTTCCATCAAGAATTTCGCAGTATCAGAGATGGAGTCTAGATTCATGCCCAGTTGATGGCAATACTTAATTTAATATTATTGACATAGCATTACATCATGCCTGTAATCTTGAAGGGTTAGCCAGAGGTGTTCCTAATAATATAAATATAGTTAAGTGCCATTTAATAGGGAGAGAGCCTAAGCCATTAACCAGGCACAAATCTAGACTCCCGCAGCCATAGAGTTTCTGATGGAGAAGTAACAAGTACACTTAACCAAACCGGGGAAACGAACCCAGGAAATCATGTTTAGCAGTCCCGCTTGCGACCACTACAAGAACGAGACAGACAATATTAATAACTTTCGCTGTACTTTAATATTATAGATAGAAAAAACTACAGAAAAAGTACCCCTATAGACATTTTTTACGTCAAACAAAAATGTCTGCTTAGATACTTTTTTATTTCATTATTTTGTTGTAAATGTGTTTGTAAGTATTTTCTCTTGACGGCTATTCTTGGCAATAGCTACCACTAGCCTAGATGCCCAGTCGTGGGAGTAATACCTCTTTATATAAGCACCTTAAGAATACACAACGAACAAAGGTATTCAATTGTTTGTTGAATAAGTTGATGTGAACAATGAAGTTGTTTTCGTTATTAGTGGGACAAAGCAAGGTAAACAATATGTTTACTTACCTTCAAGACCGCTGGTTAAAGATTTTAAGCTATATGCAGCAGCAGATATCGACATATCGGCAAAAATATACTTTTAAAATAGTTGTAGCATTTCGTAGCCGCGTAGCTGCTACGGCGTAGCGACATAAAACCGTAGCGCTACGCAGATCTTACGTTCGACGACAGTACACAAACGACCTCTGATTTGCCTAGCTACAAAGACTAATGTTACCAAGGAATCTTTGGTAACATAAAATATAATTAGTACAAAACTCAGCAGTCTGCGAGCGCCTCAGACTCACGACATTTGTAAGCGTTTCGTATTGTTTTCATTGGAAGAGTAAATATTGGCTTAATTATACATTTTCTCTATAATTAATATACGCTGCTCACTTCACAGGCGCTCTTTAATAAAACCCATTGTGCTGTATAATTAGAAGGTACATTCATTATTCTAATTACCTGTCAACCGCTCCACAGTGCCGGGGCGGCGAATCAAGTTCACACAAAACGTCGAGGGATTTTCAAATTGCCGAAGCTGGAGCAATTGTTGTCGACTTGCGATGTACCTTAAATGGCATTATGATGACATAGATTATAAGCATAAATGATAAATATTTTGCAAGTAGGTTTTTAGAAACCCTTATACACGTTTTTTTTTTAAATAACTAGATGAGGCCGGTGTTTTGTACCCGACTACTCTTATAAGAAACAGCCGCAATAAGCTCAGAAGTCTCTTTTAAGGTCCAAACTAAAATCTTGGTCAACTTACATAAGGACTATGCAGATTAGTATCGTAAATGGTCTTTTTAAGAAAGCACCACACAGATTGAGTGGACCTGTTCAATCAGTGCAAACATTTGTCAATTATCATGTAGTTCGGCTTACACCTCAAGGAGCTCAACGACACGACGAACAATACCAAAAAAAGATATTTGTGTAGGGCGCTTATAGTACTCAAACTGCCAGACAATCGTCAAAAACCTTACTATACTTGTAATATCATAAAAGCGAAAATATTAAATATTATATAACAAATAAAATAGAACAATAATATAATAGCGTAACGAACACAACCTTGAGAGTTTTTTTTATATTTCAACTAAATTTTTTCATCACATTGTTTCACCGTTCTCGTAGCACTATGACCTTGCTTACTCGTCTAATATCGGGCGGGAAATTGAACATGTTTCAACGATATCGCTCCAGTAATACTTCGAGATTTTAATGAATTTCGCGAACAACTTAATGTCTGGAATAAACAGAAAATTGTTAATGTCACTCAGAGGTTTGTTAATTAGAAAAATATTACATGTTCTTGTTATTTTGTCGTGTTTTCAGATATTATTCTTTCTTTAAAAATTTCAATGTGTGAGCCATTTATAAATAAATCGTCTACTGTAAGGCAAACTAAGTAAACTCGGACTTGCTTTTTATCTGTTTCTTTTTAGGGTTCCGTATCTCACAAGGGAAAAACGGAACCATTTTTTTGCGGATGGGAAATTATCAAAACAGAACCCTTATCAGATATCTCTCGAACGCGAGAAAGCATCGATCTGAAATTTAATCCATATTTTTTAACTCCGTAGTCCCTTTGTGTGATAAAGTCAATCCTTAGTTAACGCAGTCAAAAAATATGGTTGCTAATGTCGCAAGTTTGAACCAAACCCTCGGTGCACGAGTCTGACTCGCTTTTGGCCGGTTTTTTTTATTGGAAGTGTATGGACCCTTGTGTAATTTTAATAATTATAATACCAGCTTATTCTTCCACAGAAGGGTAATGTCCCGTATAGAGAAGACACGAGTATTGACCACCACGCTTGCTTAAGAAATTAATGTTGTTTTTTGTAGGTTTACTTGGCTTCACAATCTGGCCCACAGCCTGAAAGTTACACGCTTGTCGGTATTTTACAGACGGTTCTAAATAAGTGTGCCCACGAGCGCATTCCGCCATCTTCTTTCTTCTATCGGGAATCCAGACGTACTTCAGATTATGATCCCTTTTTTGTTTTGGGGTGGGAAATCATCAAATAACTTACCCCGCTCTGATGGGAGCGGGGGGGAGTGTCAGACTTGTACTGACTAAAACTCACCCATTTTTTCCGACCCTTCTTTTGCCCTTTATGTTCCGGGGCCGCGGTATCTCTTTCGAACAACCCGCAACCCCGGCAGGAGATTATGATCCCTAACTTGTAGATGTTCCACACTCACACGAAGCGTTTTGCTACATCCTTTGGTATTCAAACAGTCAAGAAGTGGAATTCCCTGCCTGGGTATCTATTCCTGAGTTAATATACCCTGGATCTGTAGAAGTCGACTTAAAACGGACACTAATGGGTTAGCTCGTTACAATGTTCGTTTCATCTCTCATCATTTTAGACGCCACGGTTGGCGCAGTGGCTGAGCGATCGACTGCTACGCTGCGTGTCGCAGGTTCGAACCCTGAACGAAACAAATATTTGTATGGCCTACAGATAGTTGTGCCTGGTCTGGCTGTTTGTGTACGTAAGTTTAAATATTTGTAAACGCACCCACGATACAGGAGAAATCCTAGTGTGGAACAACACGAAAAAAAAACTCTGTTCCCGTAACAAAATTGTGATCAGTCCTATCCTTACTTAATATTATAAAAGCGAAAGTGAGTTTGTTTGTTTATTTGTTTGTTTGTTTGTTACCTCTTCACGCTTTAATGGCTACACCGATTTAGATGAATTTTGGTACAGAGATAGTTGGGAACCAGGAGACGGACATAGGCTAATTTTTATTTAAATAAAATGGGATGTGAGGGAGAAAGAGGGAAAAAAAGGGAAAACTTAGCGTTGCTATTACAAATCAATAAGGCGCAAGGGGAACTGTATTAGCCCAAATTTAACGCGGGTGAAGCCGCGGGCGAAAGCTAGTTTATTATAAAAAAAAACCGGCCAAGAGCGTGTCGGGCCACGCTCAGTGTAGGGTTCCGTAGTTTTCCGTCCGTCACAATAAGTGTTCCCACTTATGAGTTTAAAGGTGAAGGAGCGTGCAACATTGCACGCTCCGCGAGTCCGCGGCAGGCGCTCCGGCTCCGACTTGTGACGGTTTTTAATGCGAACACAAAGGGGAGCGCTCAAACCTCGATGACTAATTAGATTATGCACTCATAAATAAAATTACGAATATATTTAAGGTGCAACTTACTGTACCACGGTAGGTCATGTGGACTTTAAAAAAAATTACGTTATTAAAAAATGAATTTTAGTTTTGTTCTAAATTGCCTTAGCATGTTCTTAATAAAAGTTTTATGTAGTTATAAGATACCGCCAATGCCAAGGATTGACCAACCGAACAATTTGGTAATACCCGATCTAATGTAATAAGTACCTACAGCGCCATCTCTCGGGGAATTGGGTTACTAATGAATACTTTTTTAATAATTTTGGATTGTGAGAACCGATTTCAATAATTCTTTTTTTGTTTTAAAAAGATACGTTCAGGATAATAAAATATGTAAACGAAGTTAAAAAAAATGCTTGCATATACGATTATACTACAAACTTAGTCAAGAAATTATTTTGTACAACTTTTTGTCTTTTTTGTACAAAAACTGTTGTGTCAATCAAGTTCAAAATAATTTTCCTAGAAAGTTTTCCAATTTTTATTTTACCACTTTGTCGGCGTGATTGATATACATATTGGTACCAAATTTCAGCTTTCTAGTGCTAACGGTCACAGAGATTAAGCGAGGACGGACGGACGGACAGACGGACGGACGAACTATAAGGGTTCCCAGTTGACTACGAAACCCTAAAAAACGTTTCAGTGATATAGTAAAAACTTACTTCTACCTTGTAATTTAAATAATACCAGCCTATACTTTTCACACAAAGACCTCTTATCATACAGAGATTCGAGCATTTATCACTACGCTTGCTCAAGACAGTTTGGCGATTTTGGACTTACATCCTTACTAATATTATAAAAGCGAAAGTGAGTTTGTCACGCTTTAATGGCTAGACTAATTTTGATGAATTTTGGTACAGAGATAGTTGGGTACCAGGAGACAAATTTTTAGGCAATTTTTTAAAAAAAGTGGGATATGAGGGAGAAATTTTAACGTTGCTATTACAAATCAAAAAGGCGCTGGGGCAAAAACTGCAGGTACTGTGTTATACCGAATTTAACGCGAGCGAAGCCGCGGGCAGAAGCTAGATAATTATAAGTCCAGGTTTACTCACAATGTTATCTTTCAGCGGTGTGTGTGATGTCTTAGATAAACTTTTAGAATGTACATATGAATTGAAAATGGCACATTCCTACTTGCCCGGATTTGAACAACAAAGGATCTAAAGTACTTTCATAAGTTATAATGTCTTGTGTCTGGGACTGTAGAGCATCTTTTGTTTTTTGTTTTTATGTCATTCAAAAGTGCCTGTAATGGCCTAATTGTTGCCCCACATTAGGATTTTTTCGTGTATCGTAGGTGCATTAACAAACATATAAACTCACATACACAAACAGCCAGACCCGAAACAACTATCTGAAGGTCATACAAATAATTGTTTGCAGCAGTCGATCCCTCAGCCACTGAGCGAACCATGCCGTCGAATTTGAAATAAATGCTTTGAGTTTGAGTTTGAAACCACAAACTCATGCATGAGAGGCAGAGCGCTTAACCTCTGGACCATCACGACTCTAACTGTAACTCCTAATATTCTAGACAGCCACACGATACAACGATCCAAACTGAACATTCCAAGTTTTAAACACATCGTAAAGGAAAACATAACCATACCCCTCCCCCTGCCCGCACACACACCCCCTTACGGTCTACAGTCTACCATTACTAGGGATGGCCACAATAATTAAGACAACGCCACCCCTTGATGTTGCAAGTCACTTTAATTGGAGTTGAATTTCATCCTTTTGGATAACCCTATTCGTTGGTATCTACTCTAATTAGTACGGGACGAATTTATCTTGTTTAAGATTATTTTAGCAACTTTAAATGTGATTTATTGTAAATGATGGAATTGGGGTGTTTGTAAAGTTTTGGTGTATCGTTGCAGGAAATTAAGTTTAAAGCTGTGGTTGATTATTTTTTATCGCGTTGTAGCAGGTTGTTAGTAATTAAATAACAGAAGATTCGGGATCCAAACGCTTTTTAAATGAATCCTTAATTGTTTAGAGTTGAAAGTCGGAGGCCGTACAGTCTAGGCCCTAGACTGTACGGCCTCCGACTTTCAACTCTAATGCGTGAGCTTCCCGCTCTATTGTGGCATGCCCTAGACTCTAGGGCATGCCACAATAGAGCGGGAAGCTCTCTTTGAGGAGTGACTGTGTTGTGTGACGCAGGTCCTCACCGAACACGGAAGTTTCGGGAGGTTTCTGCACATAATCGGACGCGAGAAAACTTTTTTTTTCTTTTTTCGGGTGGGAAATCATCCAATGACTTCCCCCGCTCTAGGCGGAGCGGGGGGCATGTCAGACTTGTACTGACTTGGCGTCTCCCGCGGCGGCTGGGTTGGGCAGATTTTCTCTCCCTGAAACGCCCGGCCACCTACAGTACCCATTGGTAAGACTGGTTGTCAAATTGCCACTCACTACCTGTAACGACTTCGAAAGATCTATAAATGACAGCCGGGACCAACGGTTTAACTAGTTTTACAAAGCTTGAAAGATCCGGGGTTACGGGTTCTTCGAAAGAGATATTGATGCCCCGGAACGATAAGAACAATAGAAGGAACATAGGTGGGTTTTAGTCAGTACAAGTCTGACACTCCCCCCACTCCGCCCAGAGCGCGGGAAGTTATTTGATGATTTCCCACCCCAAAAAAACATGCACGAAAGATGTACACATCTAGATGTAGACGATACATAATGGATGTTCATCCATCCACTAGCCAAGCGCAGCCAAGAAATAAATATATTCGATGAAAAATACTACAATCGATCGCCATAACAGATACAGCTAACATACACCGCAGTGTAGTTAAGTTCGGGTCACGCGGGAACAACTAGCTCTCTGTTAAGTTAACGAACGATTCTTTGCGTTGCACTGCGATCCCTCGCGGATTCTGACTTATGTGTTTATTGGTTAATGTGCTGGTAAATTATTGTATAGCTATATATTATTCATTCGTTGTTGTATGCTACGTTTGTGCAAAGGGATATTTGTTACAACAAGTTTTTTAACCTTATTTTTAATACCTTTATAAGACTAACGTGGATCTAACACCTACATATTATACGAATAAGAAGAATTATAATAAATACAAAGATTTTTAAATATAAAAGAAAACACATCTAATATATAAAATTCTCGTGTCACAATGTTCGTTCTTATCCAGGATCCGCCGAAACGGCTCGACCGATTCTTGTGAATTTTTTTATGCATATTCAGTAAGTCTGAGAATCGGCCATCATCTATTTTTCATACCCCTAAGTGAGCAGCGGGGGAAACCGCTGGGCACAGCTAGTAATTGTATAATAACACCTCAATTGTGTAATGACAAACCGTTTACATAGAAAAATGTCAACCATCCTCTAAAACAGAGCTTCCTCTCCTCTACCCTTTTGTTGTGCCCTACAGTCCATAATAATCACAATATTATAAAATCTACCACATAAGTTTACATTATGGTAAAGCAAATAAAGATATTAAGTATACTGAAAAAAAAAACAATTTATATATTCTTTTGAACAGTAATCTGTAGGCTGATTTAATCAAGGTCACGTTTTATTTTCCGTTCAATTAGATTTATGCTTGACAGTTTGTTAAAGTAAACATGTAGAAAATTCAAGATTAAAATTCCCATTATAAGGCGTGATACAAAAGAACCTCATCTAAACTAAATAAAGTATTAAACACTCTTGCTAAGTACAACGACATTATTCTAAAAGTAGACAACATAAGACAGACTGCCATCTAAATTAAAGCACTAAAAACTGCCACAGAGTAATGAAATGCAGCAGACGGTCAGTGATCCGACAGCGCACCATACCGGAAGAGTTCTTGCCTACTCCTTCTGACTCACAAAGGAATATGTAGATACGCGTGCATTAAAATGACACAAGAGTCTGAAATATTTTTTATGATGTTGCTTTTAATGTTGCGGGATGCTCCAAAGAGATACCGCGACCACGGAACATAAAGGCCACAAAAAAGAACATGTACAAAAACAAGTCTGACACTCCCCCCCCCCGCTCCGCCCATAGCGGGGGAAGTTATTTGATAATTTCCCATCCGCAAAAATAGTAGTTCCAAAAAAATCTTTTTCTTTGCATGTATAGATTTTCCATAAATATCGCGCCTAAATTTTCTCTATAAATAATTAGTAGTTAAAAGGTGTTTCACTCATTTTATCAGTTCTTTTCAAGCCGTTTGGGGTTGAAACGCTAAGGCCGTGGGGTCCGAGTATCCACGTAGTATTTCGAGCAATCGCCAAGCGGTTGGTCGACTCTTCTCGTGACCAGAGGGCTGGCCTGTTTTTTGCACAAAAAATTTACATTGTCATCCAACGCGGTAATGCTTTCTGGTTACTTTTCCTGTTTACTGCGATATGGAAGAATTTTTTGGCGCCCTGTAATTTTCCATTTTGTACTAGTACATATTTTTATTATTAGTTTGTGTCTATTTTTACGTTTGTATGCTTAGTTAGTTCTATTTAATTTAATAAAAAATAATATGCATTTAAAAAAAGGTTTTTTTTTATATTTTAACCGGCGTCAACTAGATTCGGCTCTCAAGTCGATGCGTAGGTAAGTATATTATTTAATATCTTTTTTCTAAGGACACAGTGACCAACAAGTTGACCAACATTTTACTGTTTAATATCTCTCATTTCACCAGTTATTTCCTCCCACGTCAACTCAATTACATCAAACTCTGCAATTTGAACTAAGTAAGTAAGCCTACAATTCTGAGATGGACATCACAGCATAGCCCGTCTTATGTATATTATCTTCACTGCAGTAGCTAGGCACCATCAACCATCGTTTATATTCTACTAAGAAATTACAGTGCCAACAGCAAGTGCAAATGCTAGTTATAGTGAAAACAGAAGTTTCATTCTACACGAATTCAATTGTTTTCTTCTCGGTTGTGAATAAAACAAAAAAATCATCTATCAATAATACAAATGATCAAATAACTTCCCCCGCTCTGGGCGGAGTGGACTTAAAAATCGGTGCACACACTCTTTGATACCAACGAAAAATACCTGCATCATCTGCCTAGCCTTTTCCCAACTATGTTGGGGTCGGCTTCCAGTCTAACCGGATGCAGCTGAATATCAGTATTTTACATGGAGCGACTGCCTATCTGACCTCCACAACCCAGTTAATACTGGGTAATACGATACCCCTTGGTAAGACTGGTTGTCAGACTTTCGGAACACTGACTACCTGTAACGACTGTCAAAGATCTTACAAATGACAGCCGGGACCAACGGCTTAACGTGCTTTCCGAGGCACGGAGGAAACTCGGTATGTAACGGGTGGTCACCCATCCACAGACCAACCTAGGTAAGCGCGGCTTAACCTAAAGATCGACCCGAGCGGCTGCTATTATTTAGCAACGAAAAATACCTGCAATTCAGGAAAAGAGAACCCCGTGTTACGCCGAATTTAACGCGAGCAAAGCCACGGGCAAACGCAAGTAAATAAATAAATTACTGGGATTTAAGCTGGCCGAAGTTAACGTCATTTCCAAAATAGCATGAAGACAAGAACGACTTCAGTGACATAAGATCACCCCAAAAAACAAACCCAAATAAGCAATAAGCATAAGCAATGGATTTACTGAATTTTGTTCCACTGTGATGTTAACACGAACTAATAATCTGCGACCAACTTGATATTATGACGTCAGAGCCCAGGTGCACACCGGGAGACCGCAGTGTTATCGCATAACGACGCTCCGTCGACAAACAGTCCAGCGCGGCGCTTCCAAAGCTTTGATGTGCTGTTTCGTAATACAACGCTGTGTTGCGCTTATTGTGTTCGTAGCTTTATTTTGGAATAGGCTAATACGACTACATTAGACAAATTATTAAAATGCCAGTGTTATGAACCAAGCTTAAGGAGAGCTTAAGAATGTGCCAATTCAAATTCAATGATTTTAGGGCAGTCTCAGTTTGTATGTTGATTAAAATTTTATTTTTTACAGAATTATAATAATTAAAACTATCAATAAATCCAATGAATTTTTAATGCAAAAAAAAACAAACAGGGAAAGCTAAATAAAACCGTTTACTGTTTGTCGATTACAAAACTGTTTTTGAAGAAATGCCTAATTCTGATACTCCAAATACCCAGCCATCAGGAAACTAGGCAAAGTTTCATTCGTTTTCATCAAAATAACATCGAGCGCAGGCTCTCGTCAGCACGACAGGAGCAGATTAATATTTAATATAGTTATCGGTGGCAGTACTTTATACCTTAGAGGATTGTGACACGGAGACTACTCACAAACTGTGGAGCTATTGGGGCTGGGGTCAATGACACCGGTCAGGTGTTCGTTGGACGTTGGATCGTACTTTGAGTACATATTTATTTGAAAATGCAAAAGTGCAAAAGTTTCAGGTTCCCAAAGTTGAATTAACAAACACCTCTGGTCACTGGGTGGTGGAGGTCAGATAGGCAGTCGCTCCATGTAAAATACTGGTATTTAGTTGCATCCAGGTAGACTGGAAGCCGACCCTAACAAAGTTGGGAAAAGGCTAGGTAGATGATGAGGACTTCTGCTTAGCTTGCCACAGGGTCTTTTTTGTGTATAGAAATCATTACTGACTAAAAACCACCCATGTTCCTTCGATTGTCCTTTACGTTCCGGGGCCACGGTATCTCTTTCGAACAACCCGCAACCCCGGCAGGCGGAGGCTCTGGCTAGCCCCTCTGCTTTGCTGACACCTCTTTAAGGCGCGCGTGAAACATGAACGCGGCGTCGACACGGCCTGTCGTCAATAGACGGACGGTCGGTGAGCTACCCATTGCTCACCGTCCACAGGCTCGCATCTACAGTGGCCGTGAGGCCACAGGGGCTTGGCGTGATGTATTGTATGTAAAACCAAATAACAAGAATACTCTCTATTGAGCGGTTTGCCTTTGTTTCTTTTGTGTTTGTTCAGTTGAAGTTCAGTGAGCAAAATGCCACAAATATGTATCAGTAAGACACAGAAACTATTTCCAAAGTATTATTAATAGAGATTTCTAATAAGGTGATCTTAATTTAGTAAGTTGGAACCAGAGTTGGTTATTTCCTGTGAAACACCGATTCCTACCCACGGATGTGTTTTGTATTTAAACGGACTGACAAGGAAATGTCGAGAATATTAACAGACACTATACATGAAAATAAAGTATCATAGTCCCTAACACGAACGCTCAGTGTAAACGTAATGTCAAAACATCGAATGGAAATTATAAATATGCGTTTCATTTAAAATATTTTAACCTTATTGGAAGTCATTCTTGTTTTTATTAAATACTAGCTTTACCCGCTGCTTCGCTCGCGTTAAATTCAGGGTAACACGTTTTCTTTTCTTTTCCTGATTTACAGGTATCTGCTTCCTGTGGATTTTGCCCTTTTGCTTAATTTATTGTAATAGCAAAGCTATGTTTTCCATTTTCTTCCCACTTTCTCCCTCATATCTCAATCCCAACTATCTCTGTACCAAAATTCATCAAAATCTGTTTAGCCATTTAGGCGTGAAGACGTAATAAACAAACTCACTTTAGCTTTTATAATAATTAGTATAAGGATACAAATCCTTTTTCAATTTAACTAAAATAATATCGGATAATTCTATTTTCGATTCAATGATTGAAAGATTGCCTTTGCATTTTTTTTAAACCACTACGAGTTTTTCTCATATACTGGGTGCATTTTCAAACATTTAAACTCACATACCCAAAGAGCCAGACCCGGAACAACTATCTGTAGGTCATACAAAAATATTTGTTTCGTACGGGCATCGAACCCGCCACACGCAGCGCAGCAGTCGAACGCTCAACCACTGCGCCAACCGTGCCGACACTGTGCTAGGCGCTCTGTAGCAAGACATTGAACAAATATATTAACGGATAAAAACCCAGTGCTACAGATTTATATACATTACCAAAACACATGAAATAATAAAATAAACAGAACCTCAAACTATTTAATTAATCCGTAAGTAAAGTTTCATAGCCTTATTAATGTATACTCGAAAAACAATCTTTGACTCACTTTGATATTGATCCATACATATTGACAATTACCAGGAACGTAGTTATTTCAATTTATACCATTTCCATTTCGTATCCGAACTCAATAATATCACCCGTTTTAACATGCATTTGATCAACCGCCTCATTAGCATATAGATAGGGTCCCGAAAAATTCGCTATCCAAATTGTACCTTCCTTTTTGTCCCTCCAGGCTCTTGCCAAAGATAAATTAGGGCCTTTTTTTGTTGGTCCTGTGACCACTGGGGCGGATTCGAGACATTCATTTGGCCCTGTATACATTACGCAAAGGTATTGAAGATTCTCAGTAGCTCAGGTTAATTATTTCGTTGGGAACTTGATTAGCCTTTGTAATAGGGACCCACTTTTTGTTTCGCGGTTAGAGTACGTTTGTACTTTTTGTTAATTAAACTTTGTTTTACAACGTTTTGGAATGTTTTTGAATGGTCAAGTTTTAAACGATATTTATGTTACGTTAAATTTTTAAATAATTCTATGTTCTCTGTTTTCTGTTTTGTTTTCTGTATTAGGTCATTTTTATTATTATTTAATTTGTATTAAGTAATTTTAATCGTGTCTAAGAATATAGGATGTTGTTGAAAAACATTGTCGTGAAAGTATGTAATTACACAGATAGATAGTTTTCCATAACACACACCGTCATCACGACATTCTACTTTTCAGCATCATTATTTCATACATGAATACATAATATGTAAGATAGGTTTTAGGAAAATCATTTACGTATTTATTGAAGGTTTATGTTTAAACTTTTCAACCAGAGCACATATTGACAAAAGCCCCACAAGCTTTTATCCAAAATATTCCTGAAATTAAATTCTCTAAACATTTAATATTCACCAAAATCGTTAAGCTGAATTCCGCATGAAAGCACAAACAAATAGTGGAATATTTCGAACTATTATTTATGATATAAGGCTATCACAAAAACGTATTGAACAGCATGAGAGCAAACTAAACAATAGGTTCCACTACTCACCGTTTGATTCGTACCGCTTCGAATTAATATGAAAATTAACTAACTCCACTGAAATTGGATCCACGAATCAATAACGTCCAAATTTATTCAATTAATAACCCCCAAACACTGGAATAAAGTGGATAAATGTCACATAAATTAGTTTGTGGAGTGGCTGTCGATGATATAATGTGTTCACGGTGGAATTTTAGGGGTAAGGTTTTATTATATATCGTGGACGCTTTGTTATGAATTGGTGTTATGTATTCGTGCGACGATTTATATTTTATATTTATTCAGTTTGAGGGGGCGGTCTTAATGGAAGAAGGTTCAGGAAATTATATATTTCTAACCTACTTTCTAAATAGAAGGAAGTAGGAGTCGTCACAATGTAAATGTAATATGAAAATGCGCGCAAGGTGTTTTTAGTACGAACACTAATACACTTTCCTAAATTTGTAAGTGATTTTGCCCTAGAAATAATAAGCTATTTCAAAATGAAATAAATTATAGAATCCTTTGTTCGCATTAACATCAAATTTGGATCAGTACAATAGTCAATAACTTTGTTGAGTGTTCACATTTTAGTGCCAGTGACTGTACACCTACTAAAAATATAATCAAGTCAACCTTTATCAGTTCACCGTCACACGTGTTGGGCCCGTCGTAATTTAATTGATTTTTTTTTGGATACTATCAAAGTTTTTCTAGTACACACCGAAAGCTTTTATACACCGAAAACAACCACTTATTACTTCACAAAGACATCACACAAGAACCAAATGATTGTCCCAAAAAAATAATAATAAATCGAACGAAGAATCCGTCACAGCGAATCCGTAAACTGTCGGACGATATCGCAAAACTTCTGTAAAAGAAATATTCTTTCCGGGAATACATACATTATTTATATTCGGTGTGATATTGTGCTATATCTTTTGTTTACGAACACTGGTACTGCCCTGAGGGAGACGTCGCGGCAATGTACTAGCATAAATTGAATTATCGAGCCCACCGAGCGATGGTTGGCATCCTTGTGTCCAGGGGACCAAGTTATTGAATATATTGAATTTATTTACATAAGCGAAAAAAAAGGTTTTCGAACAAAAAGTACGGGTTATCATATATCATGTCAACACGAGTTAGGTCCGTCCTCGTGTCACTCGAGTTTTCGTGTCGATACGTGTGAAAGAGTGTCGACATTAATATGTATTTATGGAACATCGGCTTAATCAATATTGGGACTTGTAAATGATGTCTGGCTTCAATTAATTATTTTAACTGTAAGTTCGTCTTCATTATCTGGCAAACCGTTTCCCAACTACATAATATGTAGAAAATTAAATTTAAATAGTGTGAAATTTAACAAAAAGAAACATATTGATGGCTAGATACCTACTCGCTCAAGCATTGTGAATGGAATTGACACGCGGTAACATTAATTTGTGTGAGTAGGTGGTTATAACTCTCCGAACTCATTCTAATCTCAAAAAATCATTTTTTTATAACAATATAGCAGCCAACCAATGTCTTCCTGTAAAATCAAAATGACCATATTGTCAGGCATCCATCACACAATGATTGCTCAACAATCTACGTAATGATTGATGAGACTAAAACTCAATTATATTTTTTCACACGGAATCTCCAACCTAATTATTGTGTTTGTGTAAAACAACTTAATTACAAAAAAGTTCAAATGAACCTGTAGAATAAACTCATGCACGTTTAGGGTTGTAACTATACTGTTCGAAACAGTATTATACTGTTTTTCTTAACGTTATTGGTACTTTTAGTGTCAAAAAAGTATATAAGACTGTTTTCAACACATTTCTGGTATTAGTACATTGCTGTTCAAAAAGTAAACGTGAAAGGTTTATAAAGCTTTTAAAAATTACGTTAACTTGACAAGGCGAGGAACACAAAAAATGTGTTAATCTCCTAATTTAACCTCTTAATTTCTTCTAAAATACTGTTTGTTTCCTTCCCAGACCTCAATAATATACATTAATTCTAGTAAAAAAAATTGACAACCCTATGCACGTTGACAAATGATAAGGTCAGTGTGTATTCAAGATGGCGCCGATAGCCGATGGCTGATAACCGCCACGACAAGCAACAATTAATAACTACCCTCCATTAATTTCTGCGATCCACCACCGCTTAGATACCTTTATTATTCGATATTTTATGCTTTTATTAAGGGTTTCGGGGCCTTTTATTAGGATGTGGCGCTTTATCTTATAAATGGTAATTGATGATTGGTGGAAAGGTTGCTGGGTAATTGGTTTTAAATAGGTAAAGCGAACAATGAAAGTCGATAAACACTCAATAACTAGTTAATACAAAGAGCAGAATATTGAATTAGTTAATAACTAATTTTGCTTAATTGGAACAATAGGAACAATTTAAGTGTATGTATCGTGTATAGGTATACGATTTTCTGAAACTGGTTTTAAAATGAAGAAAGTAGATACCAACAGGAGATGGACGTCAAATACAAAAGGATGTTGTGGACATCATGTGGACCACTTCTAAAGAGTTGTACCACAACTTGTAATCATTGCAAAGAGATTTAAAAACTTGTGCAGCGGATATTATAAACATACATACATAGATTTGAATTCCAACTTTTTCGATTTTGTGACTCAAATGCTATCTAAAAAGCAAGCTTGTGAGACATACCAATTTATTACTAACGGCCGTTTTCAATAACCTATCTCCGGTTACGGATAGATCGCTATCTCCAGCTAACAGTAAGATCCTATCTATCCATAGTTTGCGTTTCACAATCAAGGATAAGTGCTATCTAACTGTCATTAACGAGAGATAGATGCTTGCCTCTTGAAACGTTTAGTTCATTGCTGCACTAATATATAATGCCAAAAACAAATATTATATTATGTATTTATGTGTAACATAAGTACTTAGTATGTATATTTTTTTTGCAGATTTTAACATGAATGAACCTTAAATTGTAGTTTTTTATTGTTTACCAAATTCAATCATTTAATCAAACGTTTTGAGATTGACAGATTTGACATATCGATACACCAACGCAACCCACGCTTAATGTCGTGTTTATGTTTATATTTCCTAATCAATATCATATAAGTGAATCAAAATGAATCCAGTAAGTATTTATGTAGGTGATAATTTAAACATTCCATAATGCGTTCAAGCTTTTAAAGTTTTATTGTATTACAGTCAAGTAAAGCAGTGCCAATGACCAAAGATGAGACGACGTTTCTCATACAACTTGTGGCCGCAAGTACAGTCATAAATAACAAGGCTACGAATGCCACCAATAATAAAATGAAGGAACGGGCTTGGCCAACTTAATTTAATAAATTGAAATAATTCCATATCGCTATCATCACTGCTAAAATATTCCATTATTATGTATTTATTAGAAAGCTACTTATTTTCGAACTGCTATCTATCCGCGTAACCGGCCGATATTGACAGATACACAATTGACGTTACCACAGTAACCTACATCTATCGGGCAGTAACTTGAAACCAATATTGCAATGTAAGTAACAGCGATTAGTATGTAAGTTTTTATCTCTAGTAGACTATCCGACCTCCCAACGATAGATGGACAACTTCGGTAGGAAATGCTATCTGTCGGTAGGATATTGAATAGTAAGTAAACGTAAAAGGACAGATTTGCCTACCTGTAGTAACGAGAACTAAGGATAGATAGGTTATTGAAAACGGCCGTATGTGTCACAAGTATTGGATTGACGCTGGCATAAAAGTCGAGATCGGTTCAGTTGACAAAGAAGAAGAAAAAAAAATCGTTCGATTACGTTTTCTTCGAAGTGTCAAACTCACCTTAAAAAAGAAGTCTTTAGATCCCTGGCACTATTGATGTGCCCGTAGTGGCGATACTGGCAGCTAGTAACGATAAAGGAAAAGGACTTGAGGTTTGATCCTAGCACGGAAAAAATATTCGAATAGCCTACTGATGTTTGCTGGTCTGTTTGTGAGCTTAAATGTTTGTAAACGCAACCACGATATAACTTTTTTTTTTAAATACCTCTAAGAAGGTAAAAGATTAACCTACCTCTTACATATACAATCGATGTCAACGCCTAAACCTTTCCATTAATAACGCTATGGGTTAAATAAATTACGTGAGCACCTCACTTATGTAGGTAAGTAAATTATAGTTGATGGTACCTTTGACCCCATTACTTGAACGTATAGAATAAGTAGCTTTTGCCTGCGGCTTCGCTCGCGTTAACACAGTTTCCCTTTCCCGATTTGCAGGTACCTGTTGTTTTTGCCTTAGCGCCTTATTTATTGTAATAGCAAAGCTAAGTTTTCTCTTTTCCCTCTTTCTCCCACATTTCTCACTTTTTTCTAAAAACGAAATTTTGTCTATGTCCGTCCCCTGGGTCCCAACTATCTCTGTACCAAAATTCATCAAAATCGGTTTTAGGCGTGAAGACGTAACAAACAAACTCACTTTTGCTTTTATAACATTAGTAAGGATATGTCGTGTTTTCTGACCATTATGGACGTAGGTACTCTGCACTTCAATATTACTTTGAATCAAGCCGATTGAATGAAGCGACATAAAAAATAGGTTAAGGGTTAACTACTAGGTGCTTAGTTAGTAATCGCATAAACTACGAGGGTTATTATTTTACTACTATTCGTAATGAATGTGTGGAGAATATTAAATAGTTGTTCTTTTTTTTTACTGTTACCTCAACGTTTTAGACGTTCATGTGTTCTAAACTAAATGTTTTGTTTTTTATATCACTACTCGCTTTTGCCCGCGGCTTCGCTCGCGTTATATTCGGGGTAATACAGTTCCCCTTTCCTTTTCTTCCTTTTATCTTTAATATAGTCTCCCAACTTATAATATGCTTGCCTACATAGTGTGTGTTTTATACAAGTTTTAAATTTCGTCTCATTCAGTTGTAGTATGTGGGGAGGTATTTAATTCTAACATTCTAAACCCATGAAAGATGAGCCTGACCTACAATAGGGCATTATTTACGTCGTCAAGGTTTAAAACTATGGATTCTTTAAAACCGGTTTAACGTCCCACTATATCTATACTATACTATATACTATAATATTATAAAGCTGAAGAGTTTGTTTGTTTATTTTGTTGAACGCGCTAATCTCAGGAACTAATGGTTGGAATTGGAAAATTCTTTTAGTGTTGGATAGTCCATTTCTTGAGGAAGGCTATAGGCTATATAACACGCTACGACCAACAGGTGCTGAGCAGAGCGGGTGAAACCGTGGGGAACAGCTAGTGATATCATAAATGCGAATGTTTGTGAGGATGTTTATTACTTTTTGACGTCAAAACGGCTGAACGGACCTTAATAAAATTTGGTACAGAGTTAGATAATAGTCTGAAATAACACATAGGATACTTTTGGGCGAAGCCGCGGACGCCAGCTAGTAAAACTATATTTTTTTAAACACTTAATCCATTATGAAGGTCATTAAGTAACCCATGTTTAAGGACACATTGCAATTTAGAATAGCTAATTTTCTCTAGAGGAACGATCAGTCTGCAGAAGTTCATTAAACTCCTCCACAACTTCAGTACCAACAAAGATAACAGCATTATAAATTGCTGCTTATATATAACTAGGAAACAGTAACCAAAGTCGCATAATTATTATTTTGCGCTCGGCTAGCGCTGTTGTAACACACTGGTTCCCAACCTATGGTCTGCGGACCACCAGTAGACTGTAAGGCTTAAAAATGTGCAGAGGGGCTTGCCAGAGCCTCCACCTGCCAGAGTGGCGGGTTGTTCGAAAGTGATACCGCGACCCCGCAATGTAAAGGGCAATAGAAGGAACATGGGTGGGTTTTAGTGAGTAAAAGTCTGACAGGCCCCCCGCTCCGCCCAGAGCGGGGGAAGTTATTTGATGATTTCCCACCTCAAAAAAAGGCCTAAAAATGTGCTCAACAAATACCTCATCATTTTCATGCCTTTGTCCCATTCTATTAGGGGTCGACGCAACACGTTTTTTCCTTCAATTCTCCCCTATCAGACGTCACGGCATCATTCACTCCTTTCTCCTTCATATAATTCCTTACGCAATCCATCCATCTTTTCTCTGGCCTTCCGATCCATCAGATCCTAACATTCAGATCCATCACTCTTTTAGTCACAACACAATCTTTTAGTCCAACTTCAATAAACAAGGTGCAAACTGACACACTGATGCAAAACGATTCTTAAGTTCATATGACGACACGGTTAGCGCAGCATGGCTGCGCTGCGTGTCGCGGATTTGATGCCCGCACGGAAAAAATATTTGTTTGGTCTACAGATAGTTGATTCGGGTCTGGCTGTTTGTGTATGTGAGCTTGAATGTTTGTAAACACTCCCACGATGCAGGAAAAATACCTAGTGTGAGACAACGTTTTTTTTTATGTTACATTTTCAACCCTTTGGGGAATGTCAGACTTTTAGTGACTAAGACCCACCCATGTTCCTTCTTTTGCCCTTTACCTTCCGGGGCCGCGATATCTCTTTCGAACAACCCGCAATTTTACTACCCATTAAAGACATAGGATACAAGCGCTGCTTAATTTGAGGCACACCGTCAATCTTGATTCTGATTTGTTTCTTTTGATGAATAAACCTATTATTTATTTATTACTAGCTGTGCCCGTTATTATGCGTTGCAATGCAATTTTGTATCTTTCTACCTACCCTACCTACCCTACCCTACTTCTCTTACCGGGATGAAAAGTCTTCAGCTAAATCGGTTCAGCCGTTCTTGAGTTATAAGTGGAGTAACTAACACGACTTTCTTTTATACAATATGTTGATTTGCATCCTCGCCAAAATTTAGGAGGTGCTAATAAAAGTCATAAATAATCAATGAAAATTACGGTACCTGATCAATAATAATATACGGCGCTTTTATGATATGTCTCAGTCTGTTTTAATTTAACAGTATTAAAGAATATCTCCACTTCAAGGTAGAGAATCACCTACAGAACAAACAGAACAGTGTGCGTGAGCGTCGGCGCATTCGTATCATACACCGGCTAGCGCGCACACAGGTATGCGTCTACTTAGTTACCTACTAAACACGCAGCGTGCGTTGACCCGCGCATCAGCTGATTAATAAAATGTTAGTTTTGCCTAAAATTACGTTTTATTGCAGTCCTGCTATAAACGGATATCCTAAAATCGGTAAACTTAGATCTCTAATAAAAACCAGGTTCACACACTGTAGGCTTTTTATTACATGGAGCGCGTGCGCGGTCGCCCGGAATAATAATAGTGCATTGTAGGTAAATTCGGTCCAACGCGCATCGTTTTATTTAACATAAATGGTTTTGTTTTTTAGTTATGGTTGATTTTAAATTTTCCTTCCTACTTAACGGGCTTAGGGACCGGCAAAAATACCTCAGTTGGTGTACCGATCTGAAAATGTTGTCTAGGTATTAGGTATTGGCGTAGTTAAACATATGAAATCAACTTATTTACACTGGTAATTGATTACGCTAATAACGTATTTACAAATGATTGTTTATTTAGAAATAAATAAAATTGGTAAGTAGGTACCTTATGTTACCCGGAGGAATTGTTCGAAATTGCCACCACCACACACCACACACACTTTAGGCACACTCACTCGACGTAGGCTATCTCCACTAATGGCATACAAACGGACCATCTCCACCAACTCAACATTGGAGTCATTTTGCGTTATCTTGCACTAAAATAATTATAACATACGATGTACCGAGGGCGCACCTGCCAGAGGAGCGATATTCTTATCTTTTGCGAGCGTTTTCACTGCACAGAGACAAGGTCAACACTGAGCGGGGGCCAGCTGGGCGGGTCATAAGGGTAAAAGTGGGGGTGCGCGAGCGCAGCGTTAGGCACTAGAAATACGTGCAATAGTTTTTGTGTTTGTGTGCATTCGCTTTTTTGTAGTGTGCGCAATTTTATTGTAAAGGTAGGAGCAGATCGTCCGAGTGTAGTGTACACTTACCGATTTCTGAAAATACGAAAAAAGTAAAAAAAAAACCTATTTATTTTATTATCGATTCGGGTCGAGAATCATTAGCATAGTTACGTCCTTGAATTTGGCGAGGATGCAAATCAACACGCTGTATATATACATTAAAGCATTTGCTTAACTAATCCTATGCAATTCTATTTGTCAAAATTTGCACAGCTCCGTGTCCCTCTTGTCTTCTTCACTCCAGTGTACACGAAGCCTGAAGCAGTATTACTTTAACTTCAGTGTAAGAAAGAGCTAGCTACGCTCTGTATAGCACCATCTCTTTCCCACACCGGAGTGAGTTAGAACAATACAGCTTTAAGAGATCATGATAGGCCTTACGTCCTAAAAAGGTTGGGTGCCACTGGTGTTAGCTAACAGCAACGCATGAATACGACACAGAGTACTTCAGCGCACAGAGTAACATCACAAACAACCAGTGCACTAACTCGCGATCATAACTCACGACTCGCAGTTAGTTTTAATCAGTCGTTAGCCGCTTACTCCCCTAGGGATCGTTAACGAATGGCCCGACACCACTCCGCGACGCAATCCAGATGCGTTTAATAGCTTTTTAACCCAATTTGGAACGCAACTTCATGGTACATTTTGAGACATTGAAATGTTTATTATTATATACTACGCTCATAAAAAACTTTGAATTTGAGTTTTTGTAGATGGAGGTGGTACAACTCAATTTTGTAAAAATAGTTAACATTTCAGTGTTTATGCACATTAGTATAATCATTTCCACATTTACAAAATTCTCAATTCAGTAAGTTTTGCTGTAAGAAAACCCAATTCTGTGTTAAGCTTCCCGTACATAAGCTGGTATTGCTATTTGTGTAGATTTTTGAGATTTTGTGTGAAAAAAATGAGAATGGGTATGAATATACTGCGATTTTATGGATTAAAAAAAAATTATCCCCCGAAAAACTTTTTTTTTTGTAAAACAGAGGCTTATTTTAAAGATTTCATTAATTAAGTACAATAGTACTCAAACTTGATAAAGTTGTGGCATTCATTACATTCACTATGCTAAAGGTACCACGAATTCGCAACTTTCCTAAAGGCTCGACGCCCTCCCAAATTCATAATATGACTATTATTTATTCTGTGGTATGACGCTGTTTTCAGCTTTCAATGTTCTAGGGGACTACTGCACTTAACCTTCACGGTACGTTTATGACCCACCCATAAACGTTGTTAACGCTTTACTTATAAAGGTTTTATGACCAAAAAACTTGATATCAGTCCCATACATTTTATCAAACGATAAACCTCATCGTATTACTGTTTCTCAGCACGATTACCGAGTTTAGTAAGGCGCTTAATGTGTAATTTCCTGTTTTCTTTGTAGTTTTTTTTGTGTTGGTAATATTTGTTACAATAGTAGCAATAGTACTGTCACACACAGCAACTCCATTTGTGTGTACAGTCACCACCAAAATTCAAAAGCGAATAGATCCCGTACTATAGCAAGCGCTCGTACCAAGGCGGGGCAAACCCGTATATCTTTGTCAACCATACAGGATACATTGGTACAGTACAATCTTCCCAATAAAAAGTGATACATAATATTTGCGTTCCAAATCCTATTATAAGCAGGTACGTATTGGCATCTGCTTTCTAGGGATCGGCGTGTAGTCTAAATGTTAATGCGTGGACCACGGGACAATACTATGCAAATATTACCCCCCTATATTGGCCCAGTAATGTATGCGAGGGTGGCACGGACCGCCCACCGCCCAAACTAATACTTGTGATACCTGTGTACGAATATTTTCTACTATTATGTATTGAAATGTGAGAATTTTCGGGTTATACTGTTTTTTTTTCTTGGCATATCGTAGGAAAGTTGTCTCCGAAGGGTGCGATGGGAAACGTGGCCGGAATTCGCATATAGAGCAATGACTTTTCATGGCCGCATCTTGTGGGTTCAATAACATTGAAATTTGAATAAAAAAACAGGCATCGTTGACACAGACTTCCTTTTTATTACAAATATTAATTGCACATAAGAACATTTCATACAAAAATATATTCTTAATTAAAAAGATTCCCACTAAAACAAACTAGAAAATAAAGGTAGATCAAGACCCACAGGCGAAGGGTCAGACAAAATTAAAATCAATTTTACACAAATACATAATCATAAAATTTCGATTATAATTAATTATGCAAAACATAGTGGACATGCAAAAATATTTTAACAAATCAGATGTCAAGAGTTTTTCTAAAAATAAAACACAAATGAAAACATTTATTATTAAATTTGTTGCCTAATAAATTATTCCGAGTACATTTTAATTGACGAAATTCGAAGCCAAACCAATTTGTGACATATTTTCTATTTAAAACACCATAAGAATTTATTGAGAATATTTTCTTTATTAACAATTCAACAATCTAGCTAACATTATATACAGTTGATGATAGTAAATGGTAACATTATATCTTTGACTTTATTAAATTTGTCTATTACCTCCGTCGTATGCGGAGGTCCAATCATGTATTATCTGAACTTACTTATATCACATTATCTTTAATAACAAACCTGTCAAATATAAAACATGTAAATTTTGAACTTTATACATTTGAGATTGAAATTTGTGACAATTTTATTATTTAAATATAAAATCTAACTTCTAAAAATATATCTAAGGTCGCGGTAGAAATAAATGAATGATTATTTTTTAACTAAGTAATTACAATTAAAACTAAGAAGCTTTACTACTTATAAAATAACGTTAAAATTATGACGAGTCAAGGTATAATTATTTTAGGGTTATGTAAAAATGCCTAATAGAATCAACAAACAATATTTTCGTCGACTTGAACAGGTTCAAAATTAAAAATTGTACAATTTTTAAAACGCTATGGTAACTTTGGGCCTATGAACTAATTATAATTAAAATACATTTAATTACAGTTAAGGGTCGTAACGCCATACTAAGAGAGCTCACCAGATCTTAAAGCAGATTCATGTTACATTACCTATAGTGTATTTGTGGCATGTCTTATGGCTTATTTTTCAATGACTTTTAGTGGCATCATGTCTGCTGATAACTTTCTGATCTATAAAACTGTCCAATTGTAGTAAACAACCGCAAGCAATCATATTAGGCCGTCTTCAAACAAGGTAGTAGTAACATTACTAGAATCTCTATATGTACTCAAATTCACCGCAACTACCTATAGAAAACTATTCTATGGGCTGTCACGCCAAAATAGCACGTAATAACAATGTATAATTCTTATGAAACAGTAAACAATAAAGCATCAAGACAGTCCAAATCAAATCGAAAATGGAACATACAATGGACGGCACTCAGGTTTGTGTGAGACAGAGGTAGAACATACCACATGTGTAATGCTAATTACCTCAGAGGCTAACATCAAAGGCAGGTTTGATTAAGTCTAGAGCGCTAAGTCAAGATGTACCAGCAAACATGGAACCACTAATAAGGACTTGCGTACCTAAATATAGCTACGAAACAGAATGCGAAGCTATAATAGTCCTAATCGATTAAATTTCGATTATCAATTAAATGGTAATCGATTAAAATATTTCTTTCCTGGACGTTATTTTATAGGTTTGAACAGTTTGAAAAGCTGTAAGGAATGTTATTTCGATCTTTAGCTATTGAATGATTGATATGGAATCGATTATTTTGCAACCTTCCGAGAGAAAGGCGGAGGAACACTTTTAAAAGTTATATCGTCCAAGTATCACATTGTAACAGTGTGGCGTCGAAGCCAATTGCTACACGAACGCTTTGTTCAACTTACAATTTTATAACTAGCTATATTACATACATACATAATTATTTTAATTACGACAGTTTATTATTTCGACTGGTGATGTGATTTTAATCGATGATATCATAATACCGACAAATGATTGAATTCCATTTTGGTCTTATCAATTTCTGTTACGTTTTTCGTTTCAGAAACAGACCACGTTTAGTAGTTATTTGTCATAGTTGTCCATTTGTTACGTCATTATAAATAGAGCTACGTATTTGTTTCGAGAATTCTCTGGAACATTCTTTGTCAGTACTTTTGTCGAGTTTTGGAAAAGAGTTTCCTCTGTTTTCGCCAAACATTAAGCGATGGCGGTGACTGGAAACTAAAGTCATAGATTTTTATCAAAACATGTATTTTATCGAACATTTTGTAAGCATGGACGTTTTATCGATCGATAGATAATTGTCGGGTAAATAAATAATTAGCAGAAGTAACTATATCATAATTGTTGACTTTATCGATAAAAAGTCCGCGCTTTGCGTTCATAGTTCGTCTTTTCATGAGCTTTTACAAAGCTTCAGGTCTTACAACAACATCAAACGTAATTTGTAATGGTCCTCATTCAAAACACAGTGAAGAAATGAACAGTAGTCCAACTTTAATTGACGTCCGTGTCAAAGTGTAACAATCTAGCGAAGTTGACTTACTGCTTACGTCTCTACCATGTAAAAATTGAACAACTAAAATTTTCAATAACTAGGAAGTTGTGACCGTACATCACTTTAATGACTTACCTATCACTTGACTGATGACGTCATAACTTAGTACTAGGATCACAGCGCGCGCTATGTGGAATGTTCGAGTAGGGGTTCATGTTCGCACTCGGGTCGCTCCGTCTCGCTCTCTCTCGCGGGGAGGTTGATGCGCGAGGTGAGAACGGACACGTCTCCGTCGTCGGTGCACGCGAGCGGGGAATACACGACACCGCGGGTGCGTGTGCTCTTCTGCCTCTTCTCGCGCGGACTGTGCGCCTGCGAACGAAAATTACAATTTGTAAACAATTAAAACGTTATCCGGTCTCTTTTAAAAATATGATATTCAAAATATTTCACGGTTTTTTTTTTTAACATGGAGTCACTTTGCGGAAAATAACGATAGGCTACATCCTACTCACTCTTTAAACACTCAAAAATTATTAAACGAATTTGATGCCATTTCTCACACATATAACGTATAACCTTTATTAACATTAATAATACTTTTAATCCTAGTACTATGTCACTAGAAGTTAAATTCAACATCCACGTGGGCAAAGCCGGGAGCAACATCTAGTTTATATGTATATATACCCAGTTAACCATTCTTATAGTCTAACAGTCAAAGACAAAAAAAAATAGAGGTGTCAAGGGACACCCGGATGGAACGAAGTTCCTATAGAAATGAAAATATCTGACTTGCTTTCTATAAGAGAGAGAGAGAGACAGACAGACAGACAGAGAAACATGCGACGCCGCGCAGCTTACAATAGCTTACTATAGCAAAAAGTGTCGTGACAACTTTTCGTAAGAAATTTTTCCGTCTAGCCCCCTTTCACAACGCGCGATAAGGAACTTCGTTCCAAAAAACAATAACTTCTGGTCCTTCCTAAACCTCCCATATTCGTCTGATAGATCAAAATAAACATGTAGCGGACGTATCCTAAGTTTATTATTACAAGAAAAATAAAAATAAGTATTTATGTGGCATGAAACGTCTTCATTTCGTATGCCGCTCTTACGAGAATGTCGAATGTCGATAGCGACATTAATGAGGTTATTCGCAGTAAAGTATGAATGTTTATAGATGTACGAGCCGTTATATGGTTTATTAGTACTCTGTGATGAGAAATGTGTACTTTATTTAAGATATACGGCTGGGGTTATTTTTTATAATAGAGTATGCTAGATACCAAAGATGTACATTAAATTAGGCTATAGTTTTAAACAGTCACACGTCAAACTTTTATGGGCCCCAAACCTCATACAAATTGGTTCAAGACCTTTTCATTGCGATTATTTTGATCTTGTAGCAGGTACCTGCAAATCATGAAAGGGGAACTGTATTACCCCGAATTTAACGCGAGCGAAGCCGCGGGCAAAATCTAGTACTACATAAATGGTTACTAACAAAGCCCTCTGTCAATGTTATTCAAGAGCGTAAGATTGTACACCCGTGTGTGCAAAAAGTTCATCATAGAAGATGAGGCATCCGCTCGCAATTACCTGTAACACCATCAGCACAGCGATGAACAGCCCCACGGCGGCCGCGCACACCGCGAGCGTGACGACGGCGGCGCTGGGCGCGGAGCGAGTGCTCGGCGCGGTGTGTAGCGCGCTCCACTCCGCTATGCGGCGCTTGCCCGCTACTGACGAGTTTATGCACTCGCCTGATGGAAATGATAACAGTTAGAATTGTTTATAAATTAATAAGCAATTATTTTTTTATACCAGAGACAATCGCTTTCAAAATATTCGTATTTCAACAGTGACTTTGAAAATGCCGCTAGCATAGCTGGATTTAAGCATTGCCATCAGTTGAAAATAAATCTATGTTTCTATCTAGCTTAACGTCATTGGTCGGATTAAGACCTAGCTATGGTTGCGCCATCTACAAATCATTTTTAACGGTCGTCGCACTTGACAAAAACCTTTCCTTAGCTTACAAACACTAATCTCCGATTTAATAAATAAATAAATAAATATTTTGGGACAACTCACACACGGCTCTCAATCTAAGCAGATCTGATCCCAAGCTAAGCAGAGCTTGTGTTATGGTAACCAGACAACTTATATACATACTTATATAATTTATAAATACATATTATATTCATACATATTTCATACATATTATAGATAAATCACACACAGACACAGAACAAACAATCATGCTCATCACACAAAGTTATCCTGGGTGAGAATCGAACCCACGACCTCCGGCTCAGCAGTCAGGGCCACTAACCACTAGGCCCGTCGACTTGACTTTGTGATCAAGTTTGTCGCTGAAAGAATGTTACTTTGTCTATGACGTTTGACATAGAGTAAACGTCCACTGTTGAACATAGGCTGAAGCTAAATATTAAAGCTGAACGCTTCCTCTATTAGCTTAGTTTACCATGACCAGTCTTGTTTAAAAAAAAAAAAGAAAAAAAGTTCTTATTTCAAGTGTGGTTAGTGTCCAACCTGGTGTACATCCGTCAGTGGCGAATACTCAAACCGAGTGTGCCAATAATAAAAAAAAACCTGGTGCATGTGCAAATAACGTACCAGTATCAGGGTTGCAGTGGCAGCAGTCGGTAGCGGGCGTGGAGTTGGTAGCGCCGCGCTCAGAACAGCAAGGCACGCATTGATTGTTAAGCCTGAACAGAAGAAAACTTTACGATGAGGAAAAAGTATATGAGAGAAAAATATAAAACAAAATACGTATAAAACACATATCGCTATCGGCTAGAAAATACAGCTACGTGCCTAACATAAAAAAGGGTAGGCAGTTTCTTTTTGAATGGGTACTGATCAAATAACTCTTCCTGGTCTGCGAGTAAAGGAATGGAGTGTCAGACATGTAGGTACAGAATAAATCCCATCCATGTTCCTTCTTTTGCCTTGTGTGTTCCAGGCTACGGTGTTTCATACGAACCAACCCGCACCGGGCGGTGGGCAACAGATTGCCCGTGAAAAATATTTATACAAATAATTTATTTCAGACAAATAAGTCCATGCGCAAGGCGAGGTTGTTAATAACAAAATTTGTGCTTAGAACAAACGTTAGTAATATTATAACATAAATTGCTATTTTATTGAAACGCCCTCTTTTCGTCGTTTAAAAATGGTCAAAAACATTTCCCTAAGAAGGAACAACCATCAAAGTAAGTAAAAGCAGATCACTTCTAGAGCAACGATTTTGCACACCCCCATGACATCACAAAGTCAATCGGCAATATACGTAACAACATAGTACGTTATACAGGCGTCATAGATAGCAATTCTAGGAATTTCTCGAGTGGCTCACTAGATATTCGATTATCTTGCAAACGCTAATCTAACTGTATACGATACGTTTCTGTGTGATTCGAATCTTGCTACGTGTTATACAGATGACTGAACGGAATTTGATTCTATCTCTGGATTTCTGATAATTAGGGATGTACCGAAATGGTTGTGGAGTAGAGGAATCAATGACAAAAAGCAATAGATGACAAGGATCCTAGCTCGGTAGATATTTTGATGGATAGAATATCCTTTATTATGTTTACAATATTGCTAAGTATCTGTATCTGGCGTTATTTAAAAAATATTATTTCACTATTTAATTTATGATCAACGTTGACGATCATGATCGGCTGACACATGAAAACGGCTGGAATACTAATTTCAACATTCTTCTGTCATTATAAGGGGTCAGTTTCGTTTATGAATGTATGTATGGAAGCCGTCCATAGTTCCCTATTGCTAATTTTCGCGCTACACACCTCTTTTGTTGCCATAATCGTCCTTCATACCGTTGTATAAATATACAAACAACTAATGCCCCGTTCCAATAAACAAAAACGACTCGTTTTGCTTATGGATAGTTGTATTTTGACATAAGTTTCATAGACCTTCAAGTTCCTAACAATTTACACAGAATCAATCAGTAAATCTTGCAAACATGGTACCTTATCTTTAGGCAGCAAAACAGTCAAGCCCCTTTTTTTGGGGTGGGCAATCATCAAAAAACTTCCCCCGCTCTGGGGAGCGGGGAGGAGTGTCAGACTTGTAGTGACTAAAACCCACTATTTTTTACTGTTGTCAGAAAAAGATACCTACGGTATCAAAGCATGAAACACTGCTAATGAGAAGTTAAAAGTAGTTCTTTTTTCATTCAATGTCTTTATTCTAAAACTAGCTGGCGCCCGCGGCCTCGCCCGCATAATATCGAAAAAAAGTTTGGTGTTAAAATATACAATATATCTTTATGAATTGTAGCTTGTGTGTTGTTGATGTAATAAGCTATATTATTGTAAAATTTCATTAAAATCCACTCACTAGATTTTACGCGAAAGAGTAACAAACATCCATTCAAACTTTCGCGTTTATGTAACTAAGCTGGCACCCGTGGCTTCGCCCGCGTAATATCGATAAAAAAGTATCTTATGTGTTATTCCAGACTACAATCTACCTCTGCGCCAAATGTCATCAAGATCCGTTCAGGCGTTTTGACGTGAAAGAGTCACAAACATCCATACATCCATCCTTACAAACAATCGCATTTATAATATTATAGTAGGACTATTTAACACCAACAAAAAACGAAAAGTAACCCTGAAAAATAGTAGCAATATGCCAATCACTTTGTAAAGGTAAGTCTCCACTAGCTTAGTCGTAAGACGGTCGCAAGTGTTTCTGGTCGACGCGCAGTACGTGCGTCAGTGTCCTTCAATCACTGAGGAGTATGAGAACCCTTTACGGCGTGCCTCCTTAGCTCCCAGTCGAGGAAACTAAGTGGTAGTGTCGGGTGAAATGTTTCACTTGAGTGTAAATGGAAATGCGACGTGAAAATATAAGTTTTGTGCTTATATTTTATAACCAACTATATACATCAGGGTGGGCTTTTACTTAGTCATATTTTTATGAATTTACGAATTGAAAATTTTGATTCTATAGAGAATTCCAAACTTATTTTTTTCAATAATTAATAGTAATTATTGAAAAAAATAAGTTTGGATAGTGGAAACGCATAACTTTTTTTTTCATAAATTTTTTGAAACCTCAGAAATCACTGTATACTAAAACTAGATGGGGCAGATTTTTTGAATCAGTAAATTAACTCCCTGTATATTTATTACAGCCTAGCCCAAAACTTGAATTTACGGCTGGTTGTGATGACGTTTGTCCATTTATAAAAAAATCAAAAGTATTTATTCAAATTAGCCTGATAAAAGCCTGTCTCACAAAAACGCCCTGCCCTTCGCCACTTCCTCCGTGTTTTAGCTGGGAAGAACAAGTGGCGGAACAAACTCCCCAGCAACACATTTGTCGGTCAGATTAGATATATTATATATGTTATAAGGCACTTTACATTTCTGCTTAACCCCTTGTATGCCGGAATTACAGTCACAATTAAAAACGCATTGTGTCTCGCGTAGATCTACGTTCCGGTATACAAGGGGTTAATCCTATTAAAATACAGGTGTGATGTTACGTTGTTTTATTTTGAGGTACGCGTTAAGAATTGCTTTTTGTGGTCACGTGTGATCACAAAACCAACTCTTTTAACGTTAACACAAAACTGCAGTGCTTTGAGCACATGCCCTCGACATTTCTAGCCGTCTGCGATGCCACGAGCCGGCTGCTATTCAACTCGACTGTTCCACGCTGTTTCATACAAAACCGGCGTTACGTTTAGAGGTGACTATTCACCTCTAAACGTATGACCCACCTGTCGATCCAACTAAATAAAGTGGGACAATTGAACAGGCTCTCATATAGATATAAAAAGGAGCTTGCATTTTTGTAACTGAGATAGAGGTTTGAGATTTCTTTATATCTCACAAGCTGACGCCCGCGGCTTATGGCGATATCGAAAAAAAATTGTACTATGTTTTATTTCAGAATATTATCTACCTCTGTGCCAAATTTAAACCACATATTTTCTTTAATGCTTGATTATAGTTATATTGAATAAGCATTGCAAAAAAATCTATCAAATTTTTGGAACCGGTATTACTTCTTCTATAGCGATACTACCTCGATTACAAACGCCGCATGCAATGATTAAAAAAAATGAAAATACGACAGTGTATCTTATTTCTTTTTTCATCGTTGCGTTTTCTTTGCATACGTGTGTCATTAGCGGGATTCAGCAGAATACCTGGCGCAAATGCTGAGCTGGGTCTCATTTTGTGCAACTTTGAGACACACCGCCCAATAGTGGGCGACCGTTATAAATATGTGATGTGTCTAGTTGTGTATGTGTCAATCTAACTTCAATCTTTTTCAATCCTTACCATTTTTTTTCTCTCACCTTGATGTTTTTTGTGTTGATTCATGTATTGCCATCACACTCGTTGTTGGTGGCAAATTAAACTACAGTTATATTAGATTACAAGTCAAGTATTACAAGTCAGTTAGTGTAGTGGTCTTCAACACGCGGTGAACTAAATTGTTCCGCTACCGAATACGTCAGACAGGTTTCAACGCAATCTCAACACGTTCCACTGCTTGCATCGTAGCACTACATCTCGATAAGTTCAACACAAAACCCCCTTTGTATAGTAAATGTAACATACACATACCTATCAAGTCTTAGCGGTCTAGAACACGTGGTACAGCTAAACTGTCCCGGTCCCGAACACGTTCGACAGGAGTCATTGCAACCTCGACACGTTCCACTGCTGGCATCGTAGTACTGTGAGCCGAGGCACTCCATACAAAGACCGCCGTCTAGCATGAAGCGGGGTGGGCAGGACTTGCAGTGGAGCGGGCCTGAGCCGTCGCACTCGCGGCAGTAGTGGTGGCAGTGACGGCACCCGCCCAGGCTTTGGTAGAAACCTAGAAGAAATAAAACTGTTTAATACAAAGAACAAAAATAAATGAAGCTAAAATACAGAGAGACTTGGTCTGCAATGCCTTAATTTTGGGAAGATTGAAAAGAATTAAAAGTTCTCTTTTCCTGGGAGCACGCACACTAAAAATGAATGTCATGAAGGTTCTTTTTTGTTTGGGAAATCATCAAATAACTTTCCCCGCTCTGGGTGGAGCGGGGGGACTGTCAGACTTTTACTGACTAAAACCCACCCATGTTCCTTCTATTGCTTTTTACGTTTCGGGGCCGCGGTATCTCTTCTGAACAACCCGCAACCCCAGCACAACCCGCAACCCCGGAACAACCCGCAACCCCGGTTGTCATGAAGGCTGACAATCACTCTTACGAAAGGGAGATCGTATTACGCAGTACTAACAAATATTTATTCAACTTCTTCTGGGATTAGAGCCGTGCGATACGATTTAGCAGTAGTAGAAACAGATTCAAGAATTCACTTGAAATCTGAGTCCACGAACGTAGACTCAATTCAGTGGAGACTCTTTAGTAGCTAGGTATTCAGCGCCGCAAAACGCTAGCTGTGATAAATCTGTTTCAGTAAAACTAAGGGAAAACCTCCAGGCGATAAAATAACAAATTACGATTTTATTCGTATAGATTACGTTTAAGATATTACTATTGCTATTTTTAAACTATGTTTAATATTTTGCTAGAGTACAATTGATAAGCTTGGGATTCTAGCCGACGACCCTAGGTTAGATTCTCGTGACAAAAAATATGCTCAAAATAATGAAAAGTCACGTAAGATATCGCATAAGTGTGTAAATTTAAGAAAAATACTATTGGAGAATGCTGTTCGATTTCGTGATATTCACCGCAGCAGTCATTAACATCTGAATGATATGAAAAAAGGAGATTTTTTAGCCTTTTCTCACTTTTTTTCAAAAATCATCAAAATCGGTTTGGCCATATATATAGGCGTGAAGAAGTAACAAACAAATTCACTTTCGCTTTTATAATACTATTAAGGATTGTACAAATATAACCTGCTTTGCAAAAGAAAAAACGTCGTGAGGTAACCAGGATGCCTGAGACGTATTTCTCAACGGCATTTTACGCCAAAGCAGAAACCCATGGCTGCCATTAAAATCCGACACCAGTTTAAACACACGATAAAGAAGAATAAATGTATGCCAAACTCTTCGGGGGAACGCAGGCGTGTGCATTCACACAAAAGTATTAATTTCCGCAAAACCACGTCCCGTTACAAACATGTGTCCACACAAGGACTGATCCAAGATTATAAGTTCCTGGACACCCTTGCGCATCCCTTCACTAACACAACAACATTATAATCCGCTTTGTTACCCTTCAGCTACATCTCCATTAATCTCATCTATTGTATTATCCTCACTAATCAATAATGGGAATAAACATATTTTGTTGTTTTCCCTTCAGCATCCCTCACGCGATTCATTAGAAGAAAATGTTGCAATACGTAACCAGAGGAAACATTTGATTGTTATCTTCATTTTCATCGTTATTTGCTGTGGGCAGTGGATTAATAAAGTAAATAGATAAGGTAATAAATACAGGATACATTGACGTAAATTATGATAAGGATTGCGTTTGTTCAGAACTCAGAGGGCTTAAAAACTCTTTTCTTTCTTTAGGCATGTCAACAATTCGGGGGGGAGTTAGGCCTTTACTGACTAAAACCCACCCATGTTCCTTCTACGTTCCGGGGCCACGGTATCTCTTTTGAACAACCCGCAACCCCGGCGGGGTGCCTTTGGCCTTGGTTTTCTTCTTATCTGTGTCCTGCAGATATTGAGGGAAGTAGAGATTTTGTGTTGATACTCCTCTGTTATTCTTTTCTGATAAATTTCATTGCGAGAGCCAAGTTAAATTGCTTCTCCGGGACTTTGTCACGCTTTTTTCGCAGTCGCCAGTGTTGATTCTGGCTTTCAGGAGTTGCTTGTAGAACAAACGCTTTAAAACGTGGTTATCAATTGTTTTAGCTCTCTATTTTTTAAAGTTCCTTTAATAAACGACTTTTAAGGTGAGTATAGACTACAACATTTACTTGTAACAGAACAACGAGCCGCTCGATGATATGTTCTAGTGTATCATCCTTTTACGAACTAAACGTCGAGCACTCTCGCCTCTTTGTTACAAACCAAGGAGCATATTGGTGTAACATTTCGTCGAGCGTATTGGTGTAACATTTCGTCGAGCCCCGAGTGCGGGCGGTGCGCGGTTGCGGGGTGACGCTGAGGGAGAGGGACGAAAACACGCGGTCCGCGCGGTAAATGCACAATTTAGCCGTAACATAACGCCGAGCATTCCCAGGAACGTTACATTACATGGAAATGCTTTGGAAACTGAGCTTTTGCCTGTATTGTACCATTCGCAAGAACGTTACATTACACAGAAATGCTCTAGAAAATGTTGTAGTTTATACTCACCTTTATACGAACCATGAAACTGAATAAATGTATTTCCACGACTTTTAGAAATACGGAAAAAATAATTGGTCTTTGTAGAGATACTGACGCGATCAGCTGATTAACTGTATAGGAAAACGAATAAAAAAGCTATGAATTTCCAAAAGTCACAAACTTAGAACAAAAGTTGATCATTTTCATGGTCAGAAAGAGCATTTCGGAGGTCTTTTTTTTGGGGGATGGAAAATCACCAAATAACTTCACCCGCTCTGGACGAAGCAGGGGGGAGTGTCAGACTTTTACTGCCTAAAACCCACCCATGTTCCTTCTATTGCCCTTTACGTTCCGGGGCCGCGGTATCTCTTTCGAACAACCCGCAACCCCGGCAATTCCGGAGATCTTGAGCTTATTATGTCACATCTTTTATATTCATACGGAAGAAAAATCACTCCTCTGCATACCTTGCGGACACTCCGGGTGACATTCTCCCGCGGCCAGCCTCCAGCCTTCAGGACACGACGCGCACTGGTCTCGTCGCGGTCCGATGCACGTGCGGCACGACAGGTAGCACTTTGAGCACGTACCGCGATCCGCGTAGTACCTGTGACAATTATAACAATTTAAATAACCTAAAAGACTGTTTCAAGAAATAAGCTTCGATTTAAACCAGGACTATACAGAAACAAAAAAACACTAAGTATTTAATTTTATTTGTTTGTACTGGTTTCAATTGCCGGATCGGGTAAAGTGTTTGTTTTTTCCTGTCAAGAATTTCTTAGAAGCAACCACGGAGACAGGACTTGTGCCCTGTTGATGGCAATAGGATCACCCCTATTAATATCTTTGTACATATTTTTTTATAACGTTGCCCCACACTAGGATTTTCTCCTGTATCGTGGGTGCGTTTACAAACATTTAAAGTCACATACACAAACAGCCAGACCCGGAACAACTTTCTGCTGCCCATACAAATATTTGTTCCATGCGGGGATCAACCCGGTAACACACAGCGTGGCAGTCGATAGTTCAGCCACTGCGCCAACTGTGTCGTCGTCGTATTATATAGGACTTAAACATAACTGGTAAAATTATATATATATATATGGTCTACTTAAAAATACACCTCTGCATATCTCTTCGGGAATTACAGGAATGATGCCATGTGATAGAGTGCCTTTATAGCATGATTCCTAAGAAATAATAAAGTAATTCGCAAAAGAATATATCCATACCCATCAGCGCATGCCGTTCTGCAGGCGCCTGACTGTAACCGTAATGCGCTGACGCACGACGTACAGTTGAGCCGCGACACGCAGTCAGAACAGCCGTGCATGCATCGCGCACAGCGACCAGCCTCCGCATAGTAACCTTTACTGCATTCTGATACACATCTGTAGGAAAGAAAGGGTCGATTAAATTAATCAAAAGGATAAAAAAAAAACTTAACCAAAATCGATTCACCCGATTAGGACCTACGATCTACAGGGCGACACGCAGATTCACACATAAACCTGTAACACCACTATTTTTTGTTGGTGGTTAAAAATATAGAATATTCAATAAATAATAGTTACTAAATTTCCAAAGTATAAAGTAAGAAACACAATATCATCATCATCATCATATTTCTCCCGCCCTTATCCCAAGTTATTTTGGGTCGGCGCAACATGTCTTCATTTTCCATACTCCTCTATTATTCCTCGTTTCATCAGACACCTGCTTTCTTGCAATATAATCCTTCTCACCGTCTATTCATTGTTTCTTTGGCCTTCCTCTTCTATACCCAGTAAAAAACATCTTCTAAACGTAAAAATATCTTGTAAGCCTACTAATAACCTAAAAACGTAGAAACAAGTTGAGTCAGAAAGAGTTTTATGTTCAAGCAGTAAAAACGAAAATCTCATCTCGTTTTGGTTCAGACGACACGATGCACTTGAACGCTCTTTCCAACCACTCTGTTGCAATGAAAATACGGTGTGCCGAAAATGTGATATTCACAATAGAATTAAAAAATACATGTAATGCAAAAATAATCCTTAAATATAATTCAGATAATATTAAAAATAGGCGGTATTCAAAATGAAATCACAACAAAAACGAACAGGATGCAAATATTGTAGCTGGCATAAAAATACAAGTACCCAAAAATACCACAAGGTAACATAATTATTCACGTTGGCCTTACTCATTAGCTAAAAATAAACATGGACCCGGGTCACGTCCACGTGCATGCGAGCCGCGGTTCGTTAAGGGTTCCGTGTGAAAATTAAATAGAATATAAAGGGCTTTAATACACAATTAAACTGGACATAGAAATTCCGCTTTTATGATTTGTTGAAACAGAACTTAATTAGGTTGATTTGCGAAGCGAGAATTCGCTAACCAAAACATCTATGAACTGTACTAACCTGTAATCCTCAAGTAAATTAGAATTCTGGCAAGTGAGACAAGTTCCATCGTTTTCTCCGTAGCATGAGTCACAAGCCTCGTTACATCTTTTGCATTTCTGGTCTACTGCAGCAAATTCGCCCGAACTGCACTTCTCAGATCCCACAGGCATACATTTCCCCTTTTTATTTAGTTCCCAGTTCGGTTCACATGAGAGGCAGAACGCACTGGTGCATGTTAAACAGCCGACGGGACACCTAAAAAAACAAAAACATGAAAACGAGGTCACATCAAAGCTTATATTAAAATAACACGAAAATATATGATACAAACCTCATACATTCTTTCCTCTTTTTATCTGCATAATAAGCTGAGGGACATGACGAAACACATCGCCCGTCTAATGCATAAGTCGACGGGTGACAGGTCACGCACTGCGCTTCTCCAGGCCCTTCGCAAGTGTCGCAAGATTCGTGACATTTTGCGCACATATAATCTTCAGTTTCGTAGTGGGATGACGGACATGACGCCAAACATGTTCCGTCGTGAAGAACTAGATGGTGCTCACAAGACGTACAACCATCAGCTCTCTCGGAACAAGTCGCGCAGTGGGCAGCACACGGCCGGCAAACGGAAGCCTCGCTATCTTCCCAGTAACCATCTGGGCATTGTTGGAGGCATACAGCTAGGTCTGCAACTAGCAAGTGTGCTGGGGCACACGTCAGACAGGAGTCCTGGCCTGGCCCAACACAAGTCTCACACGACTCGTGACACGGCCAGCACACTCCGCCTTGATTAGCGTAACTTCTTGGAGGGCATCGGGAAACACAGGAGTCATCTAGTCTGTAGTGTTTGCACGCGATGCATTGAATAGGTCCTTTTCCATAGCATCCTTGAGAATCGCATTCGGGATCACAGTCATGGATGACACGCTTGTCATTACTATCAGCGAGGACATTCTCCCCATGCGGAGAAGGGACGTTATGTCCATCGAGCCGAGCTACCGCCTTTTCCGGGTTAGACCCGGCGGCGAATAGATTTGGAAAGTTTTGATAGTTGGCAAACGCGTCAGTGTTGTAAAAAGAATCCCCGATAGTTTCATAACCGTCCGCGGCGGTGGGGAATGCAAAAGGCGGTGCTACTGGGGATGGCCTTTTATTTTTTAATCGTACTGGGTCAACTGATGTTCCATAGAATATCAACTGCCACTTCTTAAGTATACCAGCTTGGTTGACATGTCTGTTGCCGGCATTTACTATTTGTAGCGTCCATCTTCCTTCAGCGTGTTCGCCCCAGAAATGAACACTTAAGAAAGGCCAGTCATCAAAGTTAGAACTAACTACATCACGTGGCCGTTCAAATAATAACGTTGAAATAGTACCCATTGGAGATGTTAAAAGTATGCGTAGATTACCTCTAGGGAAGAACCTTAACGATATTTTACATTGAACATGTTCAAGATAACGCACTTCATTTACTGTAGAACTGCACCCATTAACGTCCATATGCGTTGCTAAGGTGTAACCAAATGTGGAGTCTATCTGCTTATCTTCGTTAATTTCTTGTGATTTGCAAATATGTTGTGGTGGGACGGAAACCCATTGCTCTGCTAAGCTGACCATTTCGGAAGCATCCATCAGGCCGTACCCAAATTTGTGACTTACTTTCCTCTTGACTCCGTTTATAATCCAGCCTCCTTCTTTCTCGAGAGGCTGTGGTCGTGACGTCATTACAACTAAGTATTGCATATCCCTCCATGTGAGTTCTGCGTTTGCTTCCAGGGCTAACGCGCATATACCGGCCGCGAGAGGTGCAGAAGCCGAGGTTCCCGTGTGTTCTACAGTACAAATATGATCGGATCGCAACCTGCCGTCCATATCAACAGTGGCGACACTCTTGTCATGTCCTGGAGTTCCTGAACTGTATGTAGTAGCTAAAGTAGAGGAGCATTCTTCAAGATACCATGGTTTGTAGCCACCTTGCGTTGCACTAGAAATTGACAAAGTAAATATACTGTTCGTATAACCGTCACAGTTACAAGAGTCTGTATGTCTTCCACCGTTTCCAGAAGCCCACACGAAGATGGACCCTTTACCGCGACGACCACTTGTCACTCCGTAGATGAATGCCCTGAAGAACAAAAGCAATTAATGTTAGCTCTATTTAATTTATACACATCGTTATTCACTCAGTAGTCGAATTCCCTACCTTCTAGCAAGAGGGCCCGGACCATCAACAGTTTTGCCATCATCCTCAGGACCCCAGGAAGCGCTGTAGATATCGATGTGGTCTGGGTTGAGACCTAAGGCTCTAGCCTCGACGGCATCATTGACCACTCCATCTAACATCCTTACGCCACCAATACTGGCATTATAAGCGATGCCGACGCCGCAATACTGGTTGTAAGCGACGCCAGCAACCTCGCCGGCACAACGTGTGCCGTGTTTATTGTCACCATTGTCTTGTGGCATGGGGTCATCATCGTTGCCGTTGATGTCTGTCGACGCGTTGGGATCCTGCAGAAATACATCATAATTAAAACAACCAACACCTCGGCCAGTAGTATAATTGAGTTAAAACAAAACAGAAATTGTATTACAAAAATCTTGTTTCCTTGTTGAATTGGACTGATGAATTTACAAAATTAAAGATACTTTTGGGAAATTAATTAATTCTGATGCTGACTGTTAGCGTAACGTACACTGTTTGTAATTTGGCGCGTTTTGATAATTATAAAACTTCATAAATTTCGACCCTCTCTAACTAATAGGCACTTGCAATTTTCCCTAATGAAATGAATACCAATGAAGGTACTGCTTAACTCACTGAGCATCGCTTTCATGGTATTGAAATTGCTCATAATAAAGTTCGAAGGGTTGCACAATTTTTTAATATGTCATTTTCAGAACATCTAACTTATGGAAATAAAAAACTCTAATCCACATTCTAGAATTAACACACTAAAACTACATACGCGATAGTTTGTATGTGTTTGTTACTTCTTCACGCTTAAACAACTTATGCCCCGTCCCAATTAACAAAAACGACTCGTTTTGCTTACGGATAGTTGTATTTTGAAATAAGTTCTATGAGACATTGAAATTGTTATATTGCGACTTTTTATCCCTGTCTACGCGGCGCAGCTAGTTTCTTTATAAAACGAATCCTTTTGAAAACAAATACTCTAACAAACCAAACAACCAATCAATAATGGACTCTATTCCAAAATAATAATATAATAATAATAAATATCTTGGGACAACTCACACACGGCTATCTGATCCCAAGCTAAGCAGAGCTTGTGTTATGGTAACCAGACAACTGATATAGGTACATACTTATATAATTTATAAATACATACATATTATAGATAAATCACACCCAGACACAGAACAAACATCATGCTCATCACACAAAGTTTGTCCTGGGTGGGAATCGAACCCACGACCTCCGGCTCAGCAGTCAGGGCCACTAACCACTAGACCAACAGGCCCGTCAAATTAATAATTAAGTCTAATCTAGATACAAGTAACGGATTTTTCTAAAACATGAACACTGCCTTAAACAGTTCAGTTACTAGGTGGGTATCTTTAGTGCTAGACCCTTAGGTACAGCGACAGTTAGTACAACAGATAGTGTTATCAGCTTATATTAACGGCTCTCTGTGGAACAAGTACTGTGCAACTTATTGATATGATACATATATATATATAGTGAAATAGTGTTGCTTTTGTGTTTTAGAACATGTGTACATGTGAGTGTGTATATTTGAAACTCATTTTTGTTAAGATTTCATAACAAGTCTCTGGATAAGATGGAAAAAATATTATTTATGTCTATGCCCGTCTTTTTTTTTGGCGGATGGAAATTCCTCGAATAACTTCCTTTACTGTGGGCGGGATTTTTCTGATGCCCTATATGTTCCAGGGCCGCGATATCACTTTCGAACCACTCACAACCCCGGCAGATCTATGCCTGTCTGGGTTTTGGTTTTCTTTAACACCTATTTTTCACCATATTTTAGAATATGTATAACTTTCACTTCTCCGAAAAGGGTCTCTTATGCTTTCAGTGAAAACCAGATAAAACCGAATGTGGTTAAAGTTCACAGATCTGGTCGTTTATGTCGCAAGTTTTTACGGAACATTCAGTGCGTATGTCCTCTCGTACAAAGCTGTTCTTTTTAACTGCCTTCAAAACAAGAGTCAATAGGCATCTTCTGGGCTCGCTCGCTCCATCGTAGACCTCATCTGTCGCTTACCATCAGGCGAGATCGAGGTCAAGAGTGAGTTCATTCTCAATAACAAAAAAAAAACTAGTTTTCATTCTACATTTTAGTGTATAATAAGCTTTTAACCGATACCTTGTTCAGTCCATTTATTTGTAAGGTTTCATTAAAAGCTCTTAATAGCTTAAACCGACTCTCATGTTACCAAATTGAATTAAATATTATGTTTTACGGACAGTTTCTCCGTAAAAGCCTTTAATAATATTATAGTGGTGGTGGATCGATCAGAGCGGCGCGCAATGATTGTTGATATAATGGTCCTGCTTGACGAGACTCATTTTCCGTTAACTTACAAGTGCATTCATTTTATATAGGCTTTTATGACGTAGGCCCATCAGAAATACCCTATAAAACTAGAAAAGCTCATGTAGCCAGGACAAAAAATTGACAAACTTAACGATAATCTTAAACTGATTCACTGACTAATCAAAAAATAAAGATATATTTATTGCGTAACTGTGTACATGAAGTTCTTATTAATAAACATTACATTTTTGGTTCCAACAGTCTACCCAAGTCGGATATGCAATAGTATTTTATGAGATTTAGGGTACATACAAAATATTATTATAAAATATTATTATTATTATTTAAAAAAAAAATGATAGGTGAAATAAAACAACGAATGTCATGTCATTATGATGAAAAATCATGCATATTATAAAATACATTATCAATTAACATTTTTCCAATTTATTTTTAAACATATTTCCCTTCAATTGCTTTATAGCTGGCGGTAAATGGTTGTAAACTAAAATTCTGCAATGGAAAGATTTCGAAATTCATCTTTTAAAATTAAATATTTAGGGTACAAAGTCTTCGAGCCATCGACAATACAGTTTGTTCTTAACTAAAGTATCAAAAAAGAGCTTGTACTTACATAGTTCTGCGCCAAATCTGGATGGTTGGTCTGGATGCCGTCATCCAGGATGGACACGACTATACCCTTGCCGGTGTAACCCTTCTGCCACGCAGGCGCCACATTCATGTCCAGTCCGTCCTTGGCACCGCCGTTCTAGATATAAAAGGCAGTATGAAAATTTTCGAACGTTTTCACAGCGGAATCCAGAAAGAGCCGTTTCTTTCCTCAGGCTATGGATATCTTACGTTTATTTTTATCACACTAGTTTCGAAGATGATAAGTAGCTTATATAGGACACAATCTGTGCATTTAATATGATGTTAGTATATTCCTAAAGAATGGAATGCAGTTTTGCGCAAACATTTATGAAGGGCAAAGCAAGGAGTATAAGAAGATATAATATCATTTAAGATAGTTTAAATATTCTCATGAGAAAGTATATAGATATGGGGTAAAAAGCTTAAAAAAATAAGATTGAAATCGCATTAAACTCTTACCGTTTTATTTACAGATGTTTTGTTTTGTTTATCCACTAGGACAAATAAGTTACCATTTAAAAGCGAATCAATAACAAAATAAACTACTTTTTGAGAATCATCATAAGATACTTTTATACTTACGTTGAATTAAATTAAATTGCTAGTGGAAAAATAAAAATCTTTGAATAAAAATTATAAGCAACTTAATATACTAACATTAACCTATCACTTTAATTGACTGACATGTAAAAACTATTATCATTAATTAAAAAATAAACTTTGGTACAGTTTAGTATATGCCCTGCATCATATGAGCTACCCGCGTTCTCTCTTCTATAATGCCAGATAATGCTGCAGGGCACTGGACATTGACGATTGATTGTAGTCACTACTTATATAGCGGCTCAAAGGAATTATAATCGTTTACCTTATGTCTTGACCTTCCTATTTGCAAATTCGAGATGAAAAGGAAAAAATTGGTGATCTATTTATTCTATAACAACCGTCTACCCTATTTTTTGACTGGCAACACCAACATTTTAAGTACAGAAGTTTAAGGGCAATTCTTCAACCTTATTACGACGTCAGCCCTAATACTGCCTTATACTATGTGACAACAACATACAAATCGTAAGTTTATAAAAGATACGTACCAAGTACCATTGCTCCTTGAACAGTGGGTCCGGGAAGAAGGGAGACGAAGTGAGCGCGCGATAGGCAGGCCGGTGTGGTTGCAACCGGCGCGAGAGTTGGGCGAACGATGCGCGGTCGTACGGAGAGTAGTCGCGCTTCATGCGACGCTTTTCGCGTTGTTGTTCGAACCATCGCACCTGCAGGAAGAATGGTTGGTTAGTGAAATTGTGGATACAAAAACGCTGAAGAATTTTGGGTGGAATATAACAATCAGATGAGGCACCTGCAAAAAAGACTTGAAGGAGAAAACTTTTGAGTATGAATGTGGACGGGTAGAGGGTATGAGGGTAGAGGAAAGTCAAAGAAACGACTGTGTGAAGGATGATATGGCAAAAATAAGGTGTCTGATGAGATGACAGATGATAGAGGAGTATAGAAGGACACAAGCTGCGCCGACCCTCAAACAAATTGGGATCAGATCAAAAGAATGATGATGATTGCAGAGCTCAATTTAAAAGACAAAATGCCTATGAATGAAAACTTTGATCTTTAATTGTTACCTAATTTGTCTGACGTTATCAAACAAATATTAGACTACCTAAACAATAAGGTATTTATCCCAAGTTATTAATTTAAAGTTAAACAAACGAGAAACAAGGAAAAATTAATACAAAAACAAGTCCAAGAACACTTCTAGAATTTTAAGTAAGGCCAAGAATGATAAACTGGGCAAGTGCGAGTCGGAATCGCACGTGAAGGTTTCTTTTATAATAAAAAACGTATTTCTTAATTTATTTTATTAGAACTGCGGTCTTGGCAACAGACACTCTAATAAGATACAGCCATGTGACATACGAACAAACGGACAAAGGCATAGAAACAGTAAAGGTTTAGTAATAGCATAGTAACTAGCTTATTAGGACTCCGTCTCCAACCCGGAATCCTTTTTTTGGATATGAAATCATCAAATAACTTCCCCCGCTCTTCCTGAGGAAGTATCTCACTATTACTGATTAATAAAACCTATGTATGTTCCTTTTTGGCCCTTTACGTTCCGGGGCCGCGGTATCTCTTTCGAACAACCGGCAACCCCGGCAGGTAATGGACGGGCCTCTCTGCTTTGCTGACATCTCTTTAAGACAAGCGTGGAACATGAACACGACGCGCCGTCGACACGGCAAACAGATCCCTAACAAGCTGTTTTTACGACCCATTTTTCTCTTTTTCAACCAAACTGTAACTAAAAAGAAACATTGTTGGTACATTAAATACTTTTCTTGGGAAATAATGAGAGATTAGAAGAGGAGTTGAAACGAATCTCTTTCACGGCTGTTAAGATGTGTTAGATAGGATACAAAACATTTAGCGAACCATAAGACGTAATTACAACGCTCTTAGCTCTGGATGGCGGCCAAGCAAAAAGACAAAGGTCCGACAAACATATTCTGGATCTAGGTTTAGAGTTTTATAGCGAATTAATTGTGAAAGACTGGAAACTGTTTGCCAAAACTCTTAACGGACTAATTAATAAATCGGATAAGCTTTGCTTGAATGAAAAAAAAATGTGTGCTCATTAGCTGCACGTTCAGTACAATTTTTTAACGGGAAAAGGATATAGAATTTTCAAAGCTATTTTTTATAACTAAAGGCGCTTCCGCCGATTTTAAGTGCTTTACACTTCACTCGGAATCTGGATCTGTGCCCGTTTTGGAGGCAATAGGCTCGCCCATAGTACATTTGACTTGTGTTACCCACACATTAGCTACGTCTCTGCTATCCCCTTCGGAAATAAAAACCGTGCTATGTACCTTGTAGTCTTACGCCAGAGAATAAGATCTGTTGTTGTTGAAAATGCAAAAAAAATACGTATCCTCACAAAGGACCACGCTAATAATTAAATTAGTGTATAAATAAGAAAAATACAAATAAAGAAAGCAGATAGAAAAGTAATTAGATCTAGAGTGTTATTAGATTTTTTTGCTAGAGTCGCCAGCGACCTGCGGTCATTGTGGCCAGACTAATTAATGAATGAGAAACAATACAATAATTACGTGTCCGTACCCATGTGTAATTATAGTATTGTTTTATCTTGTTGCTTTAGTAAAAGATACTGACCATCCTCTTGGAGAAGTTAAATAATGGTGTTATACATCAATGAAACATAAGAAAAGCTCGAAATCCTTCCAAATGTACTCTTCCTAATGCAAGAAAGTAGTTATTTTAATTCTCTTTATTAATTCGGCTTTAGTCATAGCATCTTTCTTAAATTGAAGAAAACTAGCCTTTGTTTTGGGTGGGGAATCACCAAATAACTTCCCCCGCTCTGGGCGGAGCGGGGAGAGTGTCAGACTTGTACTGACTAAAACCTACCCATGTTCCTTCTATTGCCCTTTACGTTCCGGTTCCGCGGTATTTCTTTCGAACAACCCGCAACCCCGGAAGAAAACTAGCCTTAAATATTAATCTGTATTGAGCAGAATGCAATCCTTACTAATATTATAAAAGCGAAAGTGAGTTTGTTTGTTACCTCTTCACGCTTTAATGGCTTAACCGATTTTGATGAATTTTGGCACAGAGATAGTTGGGAACCAGGAGATGGAAATGGGATGTGAGGGAGAAAGAGGGAAGAAAAGGGAAAACTTAGCGTTGCTATTACAAATCAATAAGGCGCAAGGGGCAACTTTGTTACCCCAAATTTAACGCGGGCGAAGGCGCGGGCGAAGCCGCGGGCGAAAGCTAGTAATTTAATAATTAAGCATTACTTTGGGAATTTAAAGATCATAGAACAACATCGTTTAATTCGCTTTCAAATACAAAAAGAAAAACTCATTAAAAAATTGACGTTCAACGAAACAAAGACTACCCAAATCTAACATTTAGAAGGTGCAATTTCACAGTTGTTGGAACGCAACGGACAGGGGAGGGTGGGGCAGCTAGCACCAGTGTATTAGCATGAGAAAGCCCGGGGCGCCGGGACCGGGTTTCATTGCTTTTTCACAAGTGCCGAGGTCGAGACGAAACGACACAATTCGTCTGACGCTAAACTTAACAGCAAAAAATTCGAACAAAATGTACCTTTTTAAAAATATTCTCCGCTGTTGTAAATTGTGTTGTCTTAGCTGCGGTGCTCTAATTTCATTAGCAACTGTGGTGAGAGCAAACGTTGGAGGAGCGGCCATAAGCCACGTAGTAGTTGGAGGAAAATGGAATTACTTACGCAAGGCAAAAATTCAAATTTCAAGGAAATTTCGTTTATTTTTGTGGAATTTCTTAAAATGCAGCTTGTTGTAAACTTTTTGTGGAGGACGTCTTATATCCCGGATATAACTTATTTTTACGCCAGAGTATGAATAAGATATTAGTTGTGATTACTTCAAGCTCTAGATTTTATGAACATATACTTAATCTTTCATTAAGTATACGGAAAATAACTTGTTTCTCATCACCAAGTCGTAAATAAATCCATCATAAAATGTACCATACATGTAGCCATAATGATAATTTTAATATTTACATCCTTGTTTAAATCCTTGTTTATTACTTCCAGCAAAATACAAGGATAAAGCGTTTGCACACAATTGAAATGGTACAAAAAGCATTACGTGGTTCGTGGCTGGTGCCGGGGGAGTGTGGGGCGGAATGTCACACGTGTTTTATTGGCGCGGTCGCCGCAGCATATGAACGACTCAGGAGCAAACGTCCACTGTTTGTCACAGCACCGCAGCTCTAGTAATTTAATAAAAAATCCCCGCTCTACTCTTTTTATAATGCATGATTATGGAACAGGAACAACGGGATAACGTTTTTGTGGTCTTAACTGCAACGTTTTATGTGTGTGTAAAAAATTCAAATGCCCTCTTTGGGAGAAACAAGGTTTGCTGACAAAGAAAACAAGCAGTTATTTTTATAATCTTATCTCAGCCATCCGTAGAGTCACAAGAGGAACAAGCTCTAAATCTAATAAGAAAAGTTTGTATTTTTCTTCTTTCCACATTAAGTAAAGTTTTTATCTTCATATCAACACGTTACAGTAACAAGAGTTGTGTCTACATAGGCACGGAAACTTCTAGTCGTGAGGTAAACAGTATTTTTATTCAGCTGACGTTGATAAAAATCAGTTTTTGCTTCATCCAAACATTCGTGCCTCGCATATTGTTTTTGCGCGCACATTCAGCTGAACAAACAGCAGATGTCGCGCAAACCAAACATAGTTATCCTTCGACTTGGGACAGGCAAAAAGTCGACACGAAAGCCGAACATACCGAATGAGGTTTAATAAAGCTCCTTTGTAGTAACACACCGTAACGTAATAGGGTCCTAAACTAATAGAGCAAAGGGGTCTATTACGACGCCGCAAGTCTACGGCACGAACGGGTTTAAACAGATTTACGCCTAAAAGAAACGCACTTCATCTACGCGGTTGACCCTTGTCTTTTGTTGCGCGACCCAATTTGCGCTCCGGTGAACGTATTTGTTTTGAGTCTAATTAAAATTCTTTCTTGTAGTTCATTATGATGTAGACAGGCTTTATGAAAAGGCTTTTTGTTGTATAATGTAAGCGGAAGGCCGGTGCGACGTGTATTCCCCGCGGACTCGTATTTCGAGAACCGTTATCCTATTCATTAAAATGGAGAAATATTAATAAAAGCTTAAACTGGGGATTTATTTAAAACACTAAAACAAAACTTTTAAAAGAAAATACGCATTAAATTATTCATTAATAAAATATACCTTGATTATCTAACAAATATAGAAATAGCAATGGATTTCCCTACAAAAACTTAAGAAGTCATTCAATGTATGCGAAACCTTGTCTTTTTGTAACCGCATCACGACGACAAATCATAATACAAATCTCCACCATCTACATCTAAACGCGGTTACCCTTATAAATAAAAGCCCCCGGAATGAAGAAAGTGTCTTGAAAAAAGGTCCAAGTCTAAGTCTCTTGAACAGGATATTCCTTTCTTTAATTAATCACAAAACCTTTTTAAAAGACTAGAAGGACATTCTAAACTCTAAGAAATTATCAGCAACGATTATATATTGATAAGGGACGTCACGTATGTTATCTATGTTGGCTTTGGTCTCATCAACATGAGAAAGGCCGATCGCTGGGGCCGGCACGCCCCGGAGTTTTATTAGTCCACGGTCCACTCCTCCCAAGTCGACCCCAACTCCGCTTGTTACGGCCACAAAGACACAAAACCTTCACGGTACGTTGCTGAAGGAAACTTTAGTTCACAATAAATCTGACCAGTGATACAAATGGCCTCGGCTAATATTTGCCCCATGTAAATGGCACAGCTGGTCACGTATACGGCACATGCCGAGTTAATATTAAAGTAAATGCTTTGTTGCTTTGTAATACGGACTTTTGGGCCCATTGATTTGTATTTGCGGACATGTGGAGACATATTGTTAATCGTAAGAAGGAAAATTGATATTTTACGTAGTAGGCCAGTTTCGGGTAGAGAAATTGGAACGGAGATTTCTGGCTTATTTTTCTCATAAGGATTTTGCATGAAAAGGTAAAAGCAGAAGTATTTTTATTTTTAAAACACATCTTGTGTTAAAAAAACTGATTCGATACGCTAGTTGAGGTACACCGATACTAACAGAAATCAAATTGCGTGGGTATTATTTACTAAAAATAACCTCAATGTTTCTGGTACCTTACATGTGAAATTGGTATTGACTCGTGACTCCTATGAAACATAAACATCTTCGCATTTTCGCTGATAAGCTCAAAATAAATAAAACATAACAAAACAAATGAAAATAACATCGTTTAGGAGAAAATTCGTTCCATACGCGTATTGCCAAAATGAAAATGACATGTGGGTACAATTTCAACAGATTCACGGGCAAAACATACAGAAGCTTATAACAATATAAGCCATCCGACGGAATGATGTCATTTCCCCCAGAAAAAAGGTTAAAAGGGCCATTCCCGAAGAGAAATCTCGTTATTATTGCAGCTCGTTCAGCGGAAGCTAAATATGATACTGGAAATGATGTCCCACGTGTGTTTGTGTAACGTTTATGTTAATACTTTATATTCTCATCAAATGGGGCATTGAAGTCTTTACACCTCACATTTGCCTCGAAAGCGTCAAGCGCTATCGAGACAATGAGCGCAGCGCTTGAAGCTCAACTTTAGCTGTAAGAATGGTAAATGGTCGCGATATATGCATAGAAATTGTTGAGATGGCCTTCTCTTTAAGGTTGCAGATGATTGGTTTCACTTTTAGGTTTGGAATGGGACGAAGAGATACTCATTGTTTCTTCTATGTTTTTTCAATAAGTCATGCAATTCGGGTTATCAGTCTTAAGACAAAGTTTGATTTTAAAACATTAATATGTACTACAAAATAAAACCAATACCTTTTCTCTCTCATCGGTGCGTGAGAGAGAAAAGGTATTGGTTTTATTTTGTAATCCCGAGTACTAGTTGTGGAGGTCGAACGGCTCAAGCCGCCCCAGACATAATTGGGAAAAGGTGAAGATGTAGAAGAAGACAAGAGCAAAGCTACAAGACATTGTGTTTAATCAATTAGCAGAAAAAAAACAGCACTGAATAACAACAACACCTGAAAGAAAATCGTAGCCTCCCCTTAACTTCGAATAAAAATTGCTACAATGTCTTTACTTTTGCAGAAGGCGTTCTGCGCCCCGCTGTACCAACAAGGGATTGCATTAGTATTCCTGCCTCGTACCCTTAAGGATAACCCCAGTTACGGTGTAAAGTCGCAGCGTACGATATGTAAAAATATCACATATATACGTATGTGGGCGAAGAAAAGTACGTGTCTATCGTTTCAGTGAATGTTTTCACTTTTGCCTGAGTTCAATAGCCTTTGTGTTGATGTGTTGTAATGAGTGCCTGTCTACATTTATCAAGGGTCGCTACAACAAGATCTCGTATAAAAAGCCCCAAAGGTATTGATTCTGTTCCTAATACCCACATACCCGGGACTATATGAGTTCACCGCCTTATTTCGGCTAATACTTTCGACCTCCTCGCCTAATGCTATCTTTATAAAAAAAAAAGAAAATAGACCGTCTTTTGTTTCGCTTTATTAGGTCGTGTTATGAGGAAAAGTAACTTTCCGGTCGGAAGGTCATCTTTTCCTATCAATGGAAGGTTCAGTGCACACAGCCTGGTCATATTTATTAAGGTATTTTTGCCACCCCGATACGCTAAAGGATCTGGTTTCAAACTATGTCTCTTTGAACTAGATGTTTCATTCTGGGCAAAAACAAACTTAGATTATTTTTCTAACAACGGATAGATTTCCAGAAAATAGCGTAGGTGTCATCAGAAAAGAAAACACGAATGAATGATGAATTTTTCATTATTCTTAATCGTCATTCTGTTATTGAAAACTGTTCTTTAAGACAGTTTTCATAATGTTTTAAAGGGCATGATAACATAAGGAAGTTGACTGTTACTGTAAAAGTTACCTATATCGTAAAAAAGCGATCGAATTTTCTTTGTACGTAGTCTAATTTCATACAACTGAAAAATGCTCAACTCAGTTGCAACGCGAACAGGAAACGAAACGGAGCCTCATGCTCTGGTATATTTCGTTCTAGACATTCTTGAATACAGCTTGCATATTCTTGGAGCACTGACGGGGACGTACTTACAAAAGTATAATAGTAATAAATGTCACATGTCTAAGACGATGTCAAGAACATTTCGCGAATCTCGTGGCTCTGACTCACTTGCAATGAGAACGTACGATGTCCCTTCAGCCTAGCCTTTTCTGTTGTTGAATTCCAGTATTGCAAATGGGTAAAAAACGATTCGCCTGTTTTGCGGATATATAGATCATTAAATAACTTTACCCGCTCTAGGAGGAGGAGCGGGGACTCCTCCCGCTCTGCTCAGAGTTAGACTTACACTGACACACACACTTTTGGCCTTTATGTTTTACCACGAGACAACCCGCAACCCAGTACCCCTTGGTGTAAGACTTTCAGACCACTGAATAGCTGTTATGACTGTCACATATCTACAAATAACAGCCGTGACCAACAACTTAACGTGTGCTTTGAAGCAAATAGGAAATTGTATATGTAAAGTATGGTAACACATCCACGGGCTTCCCCTGGTGAGAGCTGCTTAACCTTGAAGATCGACCCAAGTGGCTCTTGTCACATATAGAGCCATAGCTCCTCCAATGAACACTGTTTCTAGAAAAAAAACACAGACACTTCGTGTGAAGCCCGCTAATGTAGATGGCTGATATTTCGCCCTCTTTGCTTTGTCACGCACTACGGGACTACATCAAAGAAAAAAGCCTATAATCCGAATGGGACTAAGTAATAAGTTTTGGATGCGTTATCTCTACAATCAGCTAGTTTATCTGTTAAATTGAAGATATTTTGGGTCAAACAGTTGCTTTTTGGAAAGTTCTGTTGAGTAAAAACAAAAATTACAGGTATCAGTGATATATTCTCGTTTACTGGAGATCATTCTAAGAAATCTGGTCCAATTTCATAAGAGAAAATGAAAAGGCCTCGAAGTCTTGACGGGTAACAAAGCTAGAATGAGAAATATCCTATAATAGATTACGTAAGCGCCGGAAAGCTTCCAAAACCGTTGATAATTTTAATAAAGTATCCATTAAACTGAATGTAAAATTTAAGTAGTTCTAATGAAACTAACTTTGTGATAAAGAGAGCACGGTACTAAATGATCATAGGCACGGCATGAACAGGAGCACATAATTATATTCAATTTCACTCCAGGAATTAATTAAGGAGACGAGACTAAAAGAAAATACAAAACTTAATTTCGGGCATCCTCTACACAAAGGCTGTTTTGATTAATGTGAAAAAGGTATAAAGAATAAATAAAGAGATTTTAGATAAATACAGGAATGCTTGTCTACGTCTACTTTGTTATTTTATGTTCTTAAAGTTCTTCAGAGGGAGCTGCCAGGGTCACCGCCTGCCGGGATGTGGGTCATTCCAAAGAAATACCTCGGCCCCGGAACATTAATAGCAAAAGAAGGAACATGAGTGAGTTTTAGTCAGTAAAAGTCTGACTCGCCCAAAGTAGGGTAAGTTATTTGATGAATTCCCATCTGCAAAAAGTAAAAAAGAGGATAACGTTTTACCCAGTACTGAGAGGGGTACTGGAACTAATAATTGCAGAGGTCAGATAGGCAGTTGTTCCATGTGAAATACAGGTATGCAGCTGCATCCGGTTAGACTGGAAACCTATCCCAACATAGTTGAAAAACGATGATGCTGTTCAAAACATAACAAAATGGGTGTACACGTCGACATCTGAATAAAATGATGTAAGTGCCTAGTTTTTATAGTATTACAACTTGACGTAACATTATGGGAAACGACGAAACCTAAACCCTTGTTTCATTCATGGATAAAAAGTAAAAACCCGAGAAAAACACAGATGTCTTTCACAAAGCAAGGCATAAAAACGTTACGACCGTACTGAGGACTTTGTGACTTTAACATTGTCGTTCAGAAATTTTGTAACAAATTGTTTTTTATAATGTGAAGATTTTATTAAGACCCAACTCCTGAAATATTTGAATTTATACGAAATTAACTGTCTAAGGTAGACAGTTAATTTCGTAATTCGTAATTTCACGGCTCATCGGCTGAATGTTTGTGGTTTAATAATAACAGTCGATTGTACTTGAGGCAAAATCGGTTCTGCCTCAAGTTCTGGCTGCCAATTTAAGATTTGACAGTCGTCACAGGTAGACAGTGGCCTGTGATCGAGAGTGTCCTGCTAATGGGAATCTTATTTCCCAGTACTAACTGGGTTGTGGAGGTCAGATAGCCAGTCGCTGTATTTAGCTGCATCTGCTTATTCTGGAAACCGATTCTAACAGTTGGGAAAAGTCTGGGCTGATCATAATCAGCTAAACGGGTTTAGATGAAATTATGTACACGAATAGAAAAAATATATTTGTTATAGTTTAAGACAGAGGTGGAGAACCTTTTTGGATCAGTGTGCCATTTTCCTTACAGAAACGTTTAACGATGCCATAGACGTCTGTACTGTTAATAATTTTGACTTAGTGCATAAGCACTAAATAAATATATTGGATAAATAATGAAACTACGGGTGGATATCATCCACTCAAACCTCAGTATTTGCAAACAAAAAAAAACATTAGGCTCTCTAGAAATAATCTATACTAATATTATAAAGCTGAAAAGTTTGTTTGTTTGTTTGAACGCGCTAATCTCAGGTTACTGGTTAGAATTGAAAAATTCTTTTAGTGTTGGATAGTCCATTTCTTGAGGAAGGCTATAGGCTATATAACATCACGCTATGACCAACAAGTGCTGAGCAGCGCGGGTGAAACCGCGTGGAACAGCTAGTTCTTAATACTAGTGAAGTTTGTTATTTTGAACTAAATTGCAAACCGTTTCGTGGTGGCGTGCCCAAAAAAAGGCGTTGTAACACGTGCCATTTGTTTGTCATCCCTGACCTATGACTTTATGTCCCGGTAATACGAATCCGTGGTATATGCTTTTCAACCTCCACGTGGACAAAGCCGAGGACACAAGTTACTTGTGAGAAGAAATGAGAGGCAATTAAAGAAGCGCCAATACATTGTGTAAGAGAAGCAAGATAAAATGAAGAGAATTCAAAAGGCGCGTGCCAATGGCACGAAGATTAAACGAGGACGTGTATTAGCTGAAGGGTAGGGTTTATAACCTTCAATGATACACGAATACTTGCAACACCAAATAGTTTCATCGCCAGATTTGCCCTAACCGTACTTATTTGGGCGAAAAAGAGACATACTGAGAAAATCTATACTAATTTTATAAAGCTGAAGAGTTTGTTTGTTTGTTTAATCTCAGGGACTACTGGTTGGAATTGGAAAATTCTTTTAGTGTTGGATAGTCCATTTCTTGAGGAAGGCTATAGGCTATATAACATCACGCTACGACCAACAGGTGCTGAGCAGCGTGGGTGAAACCGCGTGAAACAGCTAGCAAATAGATAAAATTTAGCTCATAATGATATGAATGGAAATGACAATGAATTCAAGCCACTCCGACATTTCGTGTGTCAAATATGTCAAAATGAAACATATTTCAGCATTATTTGACGCAGTAGTGCGAATTTAGCGAATAAATATTTGAGTAACACAATGTTTATAATTGACAGTTTCACAATACAACACGACGGTCGCAGTGAATTGAATGAATGACGGTGCACTGCTTTTGTGCCCAGAAATAGTACAAGAGTTGATTGGTAACTTATTTTTTCCTATAAAATCATTCAGCCGAACATGTATAAGGAATAGCGAAACCATCCTTACTTCCTTACTAATATTATAAAAGCGAAAGTGAGTTTGTTTGTTACCTCTTCACGCTTTAATGGCTAAACCGATTTTGATGAATTGGTACAGAGATAGTTGGGAACCAGGAGACAGCTAATTTTTATTAAAAAAAAAATGGGATGTGAGGGAGAAAGAGGGAAGAAAAGGGAAAACTTAGCGTTGCTAGTACAAATCAATAAGGCGCAAGGGGAACTGTATTACCCCAAATTTAACGCGGGCGAAGCAGCGGGCGAAAGCTAGTCGATTATAAATCTGTAAACTCCTACTAGTCGGACATATTCCTGGAGTTTCTTTTCCATTCTTCTCCATAAAGATCTTCGCTTTTGAATAGGCAACTACTGTACAAGGTATTATGTCTTGTGACTGGGAAAGTGACTTCTTTCTTCTTCTTTTTAACTTTTCTTTTTTAACATTCAAATGAATGCTTTGAGTTCCAGGAAATACTCATACTTGATAAGACCATGTCGTACATACAGTCACCAGCAAGATCATGTATACACTTACCAAATGTCAAAAGCGATTTCCTCGTGAAAAAACCGTTTCTAATTTGAGATGTGACTTATTTCGTAATAGTATGGCTTCCAAAATACTATGTTCGTGGAAACGTAAAATGGTAATAAATCCAGTAGGAGGAAATAGCTTGTGACATTTGGAAAGTGTACACATGATTTTAGCCGTAACTATACAATGCTGGCTGCCGAGACGTCGTCTTCGATATTTTCAATACTAACGATATTCAATTAAATAAATCTTTGTGTAACTTCTTCGAGAGAGAACATTGTTCAAGATAATTTTATTTGTGCAAACATACTGTACCTACATACAGAGCATGCAAGATACTCAGTATGTAAAATATCTGTCACGTTTGGCCTTTCATGTGTAGTCATAGTCTAATAAAGATTGTTTATAGAAAAAGCCACGCCCTTTTTTTGCAAAGGGGAAATCATCAAATAAGTTCCCCGCTTTGGGGGAGGGAGTGTCAAACTTTTACTGACTAAAACCCACCCATGTTCCTTCTTTTGGCCTTTATGTTCCGGGGCCGCGGTTTCAACAACAACCCGCAACGCCGGCCACCAGGCAGGGGAGGATACGCCTTTAGATTTTAAAATGCAACATGAAGCATTTTGCATTCTTATTTCCCATCTCTCCTCGAAAATTTTCAGAGCCTACGAGACACACGAATTAAATAACACATTCCGTATAATTCACAAATTCGGGGAACAATGTCGCAAGTCTGTCACCGAGATTGCTCAATAAAGAAAAATCCGGATTAACACGTAAAAGGAAATGAATACTTAACACGCGGCGTGAACGGAGCTTTAATTGAAGCATTTTAGAGTAGGACGACTGCCAGGGAATATTCTATGAGGTGTGGGAGAATTTATGAGGTCAATGGTAATGAGGAAGGTAGAAATGTGCATTTTCTAGATTGTGGAAAAACGGTAAGATCTACAATGTTGGAAAGATTAAGAGGGGATTTGAGCCACAATTGATATAAAGAGCAAGGTGGAAAGTTTTTCAAAGGAAAACAGAGGATCTTGTAGACTTCTAGACGTTTGTTAACTTCTTATCTTATTTTACGTTTTGTATGTAATGACTTATTGTCGGGCCTACGCTGTCCTCTCATACTTAAATACTAACAACAATACTGTAAAACCAAATGATTTTTAAAGAGTAATCATGGAGTATCTTGCCGGCTCTTCTCCATAGACTTTATCGACTTCGATTATTTTGTCGAGCCATGATTTTTCTTGATTCTTTCAAAGCCAAATTAGGCTTAAAAGTATCTTTACCGACTTTTTATTATTATAATTATACATTTAGTGCCCATTTAGGCATATGGCTTTTGTTGGTTTCGTTGACTTTATTGGCCACCGACTTCCGGAAATAAAGTTATTTTCCAGTTTTTAGTTTTTTTAGAAGTCGGTTTTATTTTTTTACTAAAAAGTTTTTATTTCAACATTTTTAGTTATAGTATTATGATATAATACGCAAACACGGTTAAAAAGTTTTTATTTTTAGCTTTAGTCCCGTCTTAGATACAATTTTTAGTTCCACATCAAGCTATAGATTAAATACTAAGTATCTATATTATGCTTTAGTATTAAACTAATTTAGAAATCATATGCATCATCCCCTAGGGGTTACAGCTGATACTTGATCTGATGTTTATGTTTCTTAATGACTAGGAAAGGGGTGGGGAGGGGATACGGTCACCCTGCTCCCACTCGCCTGCCTACCCTGGCGAAACCCATACTTATACATGTGATTGCAGCAATCACGGCAGATTTGCTGTCATTTATTAAAGAGTGCCGTTGTATATCACTGAAGATCTATCACCAAATTACTGCGATGACCTTCCAAACCATAGTAGTACATACCATTTTTTAATCATTTGTCTTCGACAACTTCTAAAAATAATATAATCGACGAATGAGTATATCATCAACGTACACGAACTCAATTTAATACGTATTATTAAAGATAACTCAAAAACTCCTTGTCGGATCTTGATATTTTTTTTATGGGACCAAACGACAACCACCAGCTTTCGAATAAAAAAAGAATCATCAAAATCGGTTCACTCAGACCTGAGTTATGAGGTAACAAACACAAAAAAAAAAAAAAACATTCGAATTGAGAACCTCCTCCTTTTTTTGAAGTCCGTAAAAAATATTAAGATTTTGATCAAACCAGACAGTTTTTGTGACTGATAGGCTATTCTGAGATGGTTCTCGAGTACCTGCATACTAGCATTTGTGTCTTATGGTAATAACTATGATTTCGCGATGTAGGATAAAAGAGTGACTTTCGCAAAAGTGATCCAAAAACATAAATTCACCTAATTGTATAAATAATATATTCGAGCATCAACAACAATGCTCATCAGATTATTACAGTTCACATACATTTTATATTAGAATGATAAGATGGTGTCAGTCGCTTACCTGTGGTTCGTCATTTAGCTTTTTATGGTGCTCGTGGCTCGGTTCCACAGACCGCTTCTTAACCTCGTGATGTGACAACAAATAGAAGTGCTTCAGTGAACCAATCTGTAACAAAGAAATGGCATGTATTAGTTTTATTTCTAAAAATAGACATCCTGCCTGTGACGTGTTTGACGAGCATAATGTCCGGAGGAAAAAGTATTCCACAGTATTCGGCAAATGTATTCTATTTCCGCTAGCCCTTGAGTATTTAAATGGCTATTTTCCACACGGCATCAAATGTAGCCCTAAACGATACTTATACGAAGGCTACTCGAGTTTCCTAACGGGCTAGCCCAACTAACCGGGCTTATCGGTGACTTTATTTTCTTCACAACAATCAGAGGCCGTTCAAAATGTTCTCGATTACGTACTATAAAAACATTAGCTACAGTAATTTATTCCTATTGCTTTCCGTATGGAATTAGTACGTTGGCGCGAACTATTTTTTTAGTATATTTCGGTGGGTTCTAATAAATCGAGGGCACGCGATCTCCGCCCTGCCCTCACTCAAGTGTTAAATTATAGAAATTGTAGTTATGGCAGCCATTGTTACGAATTTTATTTACGCATATTTTTATTCGAGATATAAAATCTGACAAATAAATTATACGCATTAGAAACTAGGGTTTTTATTACACTTTCATTCTTTCAATTCATTTCTACTCTTTCATAAACTTAAGATTTATTTTCTTTCACCTTTAATAAACTTTATCTATCTACTTATTCTACGCCTCTAATAAACATGATTAGGTACGTTTCACGAGGCAGCTTTAACCTAAATAGAAATAAATGGGTTCGATCCTAAAACTTAGTACCCAATCAATCTCCGAGGTCTTATACCGAGTTATTCAAGATATTATTTAGATTAAGGTAGAATATATGTTTAAGCAGTACCTGGTGGAATCAGAAGTGGGATTAAATTATTTGGCAGGTCACGTGCCGATGGGAGGTAAGTGGTGGCTCTACGCCCTAATATATTCCTGTACTGAAACTTAAACATGTTATCTACCATTGATAAGACTGTTTTTTGTCTACATTAATATAAAAAAGAGGAAAGCTTATTTTGGTTGTTTGTTTGTAACAAATAGGCTCCGAAACTACTGGACCAATAGCTAGCTAAATTATCAGGAAGGAACATAGGCTTTATAACATCACGCTACGACACTTGGTAGCTGAGCAGTGGATGAAACCGCTGAGAGCAGCTAGTATTTTATAAAAATTACATATTCATATTAGGTTATAAATATACCTTTTTTTATATAATCTGATACTTTTAAGCTTAATTTGGCTTTGCAAGAATCAAGAAAAATCATGGCTCGACAAAATAATCGAAGTCTTTCCATCGTAACTGTGATTTTCGGATCTAGAATAAAGAGGCCACGGCACATTTTTCTACGAACTCTGGGCGTAGGACCAAAAGCTTTCATAGTCGATTTTAGGATCTAACCGGCCTAGTCTAGGTCAATTCAAGTCAATTAGCTATAGTTTTAGTCTCCGACGACTTTGATACTTGTCCCAATACTATGAATTAGAGTAGAGAACTTATTTATTATCTACGAGCTTTGATGGGATTTACACCTATTTTGACCAAGTTTCTTTGTTATAGTTGCAAAATCAAATGTTTCAAGTATTCAGAAAGAAACTCGCCTTCAGAAGCCAGCCATAAACACATAGACAATAAAGTCCTTTTGAATTCTGATCATTCTCCTTTACACAGAATAAAAACAAAAGTGGCAACGCAGACATAACAATAATTACTCATGACACATATGTCCGGCGTTACCGCACTCGCGGGCTTTACCGTTTATTACGGCATTAAACTGCTTACATTATATGCGACGGGATTTTTAATCCTGCCTACATTAACCATAAGTACCATTTACAACAACATTCTTAATGGCAGTTACCATAATCCTTTGCCTACACTAATAAAAACGGAAGTCTTATTCACACTAGGGCGTTGTAATTTGCGAAAAGTACAATCTGTGTTGCTGAAATAGTTGCCAAATGATTGTAAAAAGATATAGGGGTTTACTGCATTTTACAAAAATACGTAAAGTTGATATCAAACACCGCAGAAAAGGTAGTTTTTCATTAGTAATAAGGATATTAATTGCTCTGAACAACGCTGTTTTTTTTTTTAAACGGTTCTGGTAGAAGATTCTTGGTTTGTGAGACTACTAATCGTGTGGTGTAAGCCCAAACTACACTGTCTAGAATATTATGTCTCCGATGAGTTTTTAATCATTTCGGTCACAACTAATATTCTGTCAGTAAAATAGAAAAACGGGCCATAACCTAGACCAGCTGATGGTTAATGGCAAATTCGATGACAAGACTAGATAGATTGATCAAAATCGCTCATCGCTAGACGTATAAAAGAATAGAAGAGAAAATTGTGTTTATTGGGAATTATAAAAAACAGAAACACATTAAAATAGCAAAAGAGATAAGATATTTTTTTGTTGTTTGTTTAACGCCGGGGGGGGGGGGGTAATAACCTTCAAAAATGAGGAACACAATGTAAGAAGGAAGATGCCCATGATTACAAGCACTGTTACGGCACTAAACTTGTAGCTAACTTTTTTTTTTATTTTCGCGTGGTTAAATAGTGTTAAATTACCTTTATTGGGTCATAACTATGACTATAAAGTCGTCGTTAGACGCGTGCCATGTATTGTACTTCGTTTTCATTTTGCCTGTGAATTTACGTGAGTTTTACGGTTAATATAATAAGGGCCATTTTGTTGCAGGTGTTTTCATTTTTAGTTAAGCTTGGCGTCGTTAGGAAATATGAGGATATCTGATAGTAAGTGTTTAGCCTAAATGGCACTAAGTTAGGTACAAAAAATATTTAAAAAAAAATATGAATTAGCTCGGCATTTCTTCCCTCATAACGATGTTTTTTTTTTTTTGTATTAAGCTTAGATGGTTTGTTTTTATATAAATCAACACAAATAATACCCTTTTTGCGGATGAGAAATCATCAAGAGGGGGGAGTGTCAGACTTGTGCTGACTTCAACCCATGTTCCTTCTACTGCCCTTTATGTTCCGGGACGCGGTATCTCTTTCGAACAACCCGCAACCCCGGCAGGCGGAGGCCCTGGTAAGCCCCTTTGCTTATAAATAATACCCTTAATATTCGACTTTTCTAATAAATGCAAAAAACAAAACATTTCCGTCGCCGAGAATTTAATATGAATATCATAAGATTGAAGGAACACCTATGCAAAATTAGCTCTATCTCTTGCAAGAGAAAAATTCCCTGAAATGTATTTCCGCCGCCCGACTGAATCGACAAGGAAAACGTGTGGAAAATAAACGGTATTGATGATACGAAATATGAGGGCATAAATTCTTATTGAACTGAATATACCGGCAGGATTCCGATATCTTCTTCGAATGCGCGAAACACGGTTCCTGTTACCTTTTTACATTCCATTGCGTTTTTAGTTCCCACCCCGTTGACGGTAGTTGTAGAAATAAGGTAGTGGAGTGTGAAACGTGCCTCGTACATTTTGTGTTGTGCAGGTTTGAGGTGGTGATAATGCCGTGTGAGTCCGCCCGCCACGTGTTGCCAGCAAGTACGCGTTCAATTCACTTTGATGTATTACCAACAATGAAAACAATCGTGGAATTGCTGTGACACTTTCATTTTCTAATAAGAGGCTGCGATAGCTTTCCCAGGTTTTACAACGATGAGGCTTTAATTTACATGTGCTCTCTACGAACCTATTTTCCATATTCAATCAAGCAAGAGATCAATTTAAATTTCCACATCCATATTCTATAAAGTTCAGAACAACAACGCTTCCGTAGAAGGATATTTAAAAAATCTACCGAACAACAATCTTTAGAAGCATTTTTATTAGAAACAAAAAAGCAAGGCATTCACAAGATTACACAGACTAATATAAGAATGTAAAACATGAGATTAAAACAAAACAATCCCCGTATATTATTCTATAAGAACGAATCGCGCGCTCCAGTCAACAATAGAAAGAAAATATCTAAGTGTTTCAGCTGCTTACAATTCCGCGCGAGTCGATACGGTCCATGTAATGGCGTCGGGGCTACGATCTAGCAAACTGTCACTACTTGCACACTGCTGCAATTTTTCAGCCCTGCACTGTGTTTAGAATAAAGTCTAGCGATATCGGGGAAGTGTGTTAAAATGGAGCTACTTTTGCAGTATAAACTGGGTGTTACCAGATGTTAAAATATTTTGATTATGATTTTAAAAAGTTTTATGTCGTCATGTAAATTAATGATAAATTAACTTGAATTAGCTTCATACAGATGAAGCTTGTAACTTTGTAGAAACATTTAAAATTTAACCCACTTCCCTTTTTATCTGTTACTTTACGCTAAGTGAAGTAATTGTTAAACCAAAGATAGCGGACTAGTTATTGCTATACATTCCCATGAGACGGGTATCAAATGAAAGTGTTTGTTGAAAAGAACACGAAAAGTATGTGTTTTGTAAACCATAATATAAGTTAATTTTTTTAGCAAATAAATAAATACAACATACAAGGTATCTGTATTGACTTACGTTGATAAGATCATAATGATTTTAACAAAAAAAAACTATAAAACTTGGCGTACCATAGGGCGGCAATAGCATCAAAGCTTGAACCTCTTTATTGAAAAGGGTCCCTGAAGAGGTAATATGCTCCAAGTACCCTTAGTCTACGTCGTAATCGAAACATTTAAAAGAATATCTCATAAACCCATCTTCACAAACACTATATTTCTGACTGTTCTCCTATCCTTACCAAAGTGATGTTATTCGACGTTACATCATCTCAGGAAACGAAGCTATAACGAGCACGTCCACTTATAGATTGCTCTGGAGACAAAATTTTATGTTAACCACCCCAAGATAACACAATTTTACGATTCATATTCAAACGTTTATTACTTGGAGGGAGATTCGAGCGATATTTAATATGATACGTAACAACCATTGTTGATATACTTAATGTACTCATAAAGTTTATGCTAGATTTGTTAGCCAACTTAAACCAATATAATATGAGCGGTAAAATTACGAACAAAAGCTTCATGAATAAATTCGTTGTTCAAACAAAAACTTTGTGTGACTCGTTAAAAACATCGAGGTAAAATAATTTGAAGTTGTGCACATTTTACCAAATGAAAGGAAAAAAAAAAGAAAAGCCACGGTTTTCAATCAATCAAATTAACTTTGCGCAGTAACGAGTAAAAACATAGCCAGCCAGAATTTTAGAGGAGATGAAAATAAAAACGCTAAAATGTGTTCCAAGCTCAAACCACTGGAACACACGAATGGCCTGCGCACATCGTAAAATATTGAATACGCTTAGGTCTCCAACGAGTGGAGCTTATCCAATCGTATTAAAACCTACTAAATATAACATAGTTCCCGGTCTAGTTTACCTGTAAAATTCAAGATCATATATTCGTGCCGGCTCCACGCGCCGCCCGAGCCACCGCAGTCAGGTCTATTTTTCACATCGCCCACAATTTATGTGGCTCGTTTGAAAGCGCCGCAGAGAATGTATGATGCAAAATTAACTTATTATCTGCTTAAAGCTGCTGTTGCGTTGTCATCTGTTCTGTGCTTAAGCGCTACTAAAGCTTGATTACAGTTAAGCCTTCCACATAGAGACTATTCGGCGAATATGCAAGATGGAATACAGCCAGAAACTACTTGCGGTGCCATTATGCGACCTGTTTTTGTAAAAATATGTTTTTATCAAGAAAATGGGTTTGTGGCTCTTATATTGCCAGTGATATACATTTTGTGCCGCGTCCAGGAGAGCTTTTAAACTGAAAATATAGTGTTGAATTAAAAGGGGAGTTAATTTACAACGCATTTGCTAATAAGTCTTTGCAGCATTTGTTGCGTAGTTTACGATGAAACATTAAAACTATTTTCTTCTCTATAGCCAGTTTCATTAACAAGATCTACAGTTTTAAAGAGTACATTTTCGGTCTGACTAATTACTGTGACATCTGGTGGTCCTCAGCTCTAAAAGAGGTTAAAAGCTAATTAAAATCTTGGAGACGTTATAAATGTGATCGATAAACTGGAACCATATCTGAAGTGGCCGTTTCTTGGCTCAAGTGCCCTCGTTTCAGCTTATAATCAAAATTAGAAATTAATATCGACTGTATTGAGTTGAAATATTGGACCTTTGAACTTTTGGAAGCACTTGCTACAAGTGCCAGTGTATTTATCGTAAATCATAAGCTAATAAATAGACTGTTCAAACGTTTGAGTAGCTTAGGCCTCTCGATTCTGGAGGAATTGGTCGGTGTTTCGAATAAATCAACGATGCCTTACTACCTAAGTATCAGACTATCTGATTTTTATCGTTCCAAGAAAAACAACTTAACCTTTATAGGGTCACTTTGTCTGTCTGTCAAGACTCTTTATCTCGAGAACTTGTGAAGTTATCGAGTTGAAATCAAAACCGTATCCTCAAGTCTGTGATCTCTTGGAGCTGTGAAAAAATCAACGCTCAAGTTTGCGCTGTCAAATTATATGGCCATTTATCGTATGTCGCAAATTAGTAGGTACAGGGACGTCGGTGCGCAAATCCGACCGCACTTGGCTGGTTTTTTTTATTAACGAGTCCGAACCTAACACCGTTATCAGTCGTTGATAAATACTAACCATCAGTAAAACAGTAACTTTACATTGTTTAAGTACGTACGATTCTAAAAATAAAACTCGATTCCTGAAACTTTTTTACCCCCCTATTAAACTTCTCCTCGTAAATACATAATGTCGAAGAAATTAACCGAAGATAGTTGGCAATGTAAGCCATCAGTCACAAGTCAGGGGGGAGGAGCCATTCTTAAAACTTTTAATTAATTGTCTGAGTTCGAGACTGAAGTAGGCACTCGCATTACATTCCAAGAATTCCAAGTCACTGAGCATAACTAAAATTGTTCGCTAGCAAAACAACACGATGGAACTTTATACAGCTTTGATGTTTGATTTAAAGAAATTATATTTCAATTAAAATGGAATATTTGATTTCGTTTGAAATTATTCTGGGATTGGAATATTTCAAGGTAACGATCTGTGTTTATAACACTGGTATTTATGCTTGAAAGGTTATATTATTTTTTCGATGAAAATATGTTTTTATTTCAACCGTATTTGGCAGATATAACGTCAAAGACCTTCAAAACTTCGCATATAAAGCAGTTTTAATTTAAACTCCTAACAAACTTTCACGACAGAATATCACCATAAATTCTTCGCTTTCCTTCCCCTTTCATAAAAATATCCGCCTCCATTCTAGGAAATTATTTCCATTAAGAAAAAAAGTACACCATAATTTAAATAAATGGATGCACCGGGACCCCTTAATGGTGGCATCACTGTCTAGAGACAGATAATTACTGAGATAGAAAACATTGACATTCTGGATGGGGAAATTGAGTTACAGAGATCTAGGTGGGTACTGTAAGACGAATATTCCCTGAAGATCCCGACACTCGATATCTAAACGTATACCTACGATGCCTTACAGGGAACACATTTACCCTTCTTAACGTCTAATCCCGCACACGTCGTAGTTAAGGGACAGCCAGCGGAAATTATTACTCGTTCGCGTTACAAATTATCCCTCCCCATGTGGAGTCCGGGGTAACTCGGTTACACGAACTCGCGACCGTTAATTTACAGCGCGCCCAACAAATTAATATCTCTGATTTGGACCCTTGTCAGCGGGGGCCAACGACGAAGACCCTACCCGTGTTTGGGGGATGCCGCAAGGTGCGAGCGCCATGCCTCATGCTATTATGGGATCCAAGATCGTGGGACGAGGAGAGCTTTGTTACATTCGCGGTATTGTACTACTCAAACCCCAAACACAATAAGGGAGCACATTGTGTGCATTTTCGGCTCTGTCCGGTACTGGCTGTTCACTTCTTTGTTTTTTCATCGCAAGAAAGTTATAGTATTATTTTGATGTGGAAAAGTGAAAATTATATTAACTAAGGCTACACACTGCGACTTATAAAACGAAAGAACAAACCATTCATAACAGATAACAAGTTTACCTAATTAATTTCACGAACTTACAACGCAAAAAAAAAACAGATTCTCGACGTTGTCAATACCAAATTCCCGTACAGTGACAATGTTAACAGATCCGCTGACGCTTACACCGTATCCCCTATACATTTGGCGCTTCGCATTCGTAAAGTACGAGTGACGACATATTAATCTCTGCTGGGATGTTCTAGCTTTAATATTTGGTCTGTGACGAATGCTATACCGCTTGCTACAAGACAAATATCAAGGATTCGCAAGTAATAACGCGGCTATTATACTGAGATAGCTTTAAAATCATCATCTGCCGAGTCTTTTCCCAATTATGTTAAGTTCAGCCTCCAGTCTAACCAGATGCAGCTGAATACCAGTATTTTATATGGAGCGTCAGCCTATTTGATCCCCTACACTAGTTAGTACTGTGTAATTCGATACCCCTTGGTAAGACTGGTTGTCAAACCTTCCGTCTACTGACCACCTGTAATCACTGTCAAAGAAGCTACAGTCCCAGTCACAAGGCACAATAGCTTGTGAAAGTACCGTAGTTGCCTATGGACACTCTATTTTACAAGATCATTGTTACATAATTCATGTCGAGATTATACATATATGTGAGAACGATGTGTCGAAGAAGGTACCCCGTTAAACAGTAACAACTTCCTATTGTTTTATATTCCTCGTCTGTCATTCTATCCACACTCCAGTTAACGGGTTCTCAAGATAGTCTTATTCATACTCAACTGGAAATATTTGTAAGAAATCTTGCTTCACGAACGTGTCTTTCTAGGATGCACGCTCGTTTTGTTCATGTTTTCTCACTTATCGTTGAATTTATAGCGTCGGTGTTGAATATAACGAGAACTAACGAACTGGGTGACGTCATAACTGTGTTGTAGCAGCTGGAAGTGTACAGTCAAAAAAAGAGTTAAGTAACCAGGCCCGACATATGTAGTTGTTTTTTTTTTCTTATAAAACGATTAACGATTTATTTATTTAAATTTCATTTACAATAGAGGCACACAGGTGGACTTAATGTCATAATGCATTCTCAACCATTGGGTTAAATACGACAAAATTTTCAACATAAATTTAATTTACTGATATCTAGCGAACATTAGCTTCGGACGGGTACAATGTCTTTCCTCTTTAATCACTCGATCTATTTAAAAAACGCATCAAATTCTGTTGCTTAGTTTTGAGATCGATGTAGTAGAGACGGACAAAGAGCGGGAAGCGACTTTGTTTTACACTATGTAGTGACTACCTAGTGATTGGATTCTATAAAAAAAAACTTTTTTCGAAAACATTCCAGGATTTAAAAAAAAAATCAACTGTATCTAACGAGCCTGGTTATTGCTTAATTTTGCTGACTGTACATAACACAACTACTTATATGCAAACATGTTTGCAAGACTCATCAAAAAACAGACTAGAAAAAAAAGTTTCAGCACAAAATATGAAAGTTTTTTTTTTAATGTATAAATCAGCAAAACCAATAAAAAGATTACCAACCGATTACGCAAACAAATTATGTTAGTCGGAGTCAGCACTATTTGCATACCGAAATTGCTTTGATCAACATTTTAACGAAGCAGATGCCAATTTTTTTAATCGACTAAATTCTCTGAATAGTTCGCCATTCGATTTGATGTGACCAAATGTGAGTAATCATGCAATTCGATCCTCAAATCGTAAGCATCGGTGGTTCAGTGGTAGAATGCTCGCCTGCCACGCGGGCGGCCCGGGTTCGATTCCCGGCCGATGCAAACTCTTTTTGCTTTTTTATTCTCATTTTTTTAGAATTCCATTGCAAAAATACTGTTATATCATATTCTTAAGAACAGCCATAATATAATCTAAACAAAACTAGCTATTTCAGGCAGCAATTTACAAAAATTACGCCACTAACATATTTCCGTACATTCAGCATCGATATCCCAATAAATGCGAGCCGTTTCCGTAAAAAGTATGCTCATACAAGAAACGGCGATAAAACCCCGACTGTATTTGGTCGGATATCGCAAATAGTACAAATACACAACATATTCAAACACGTAGGTACTTCAGCCCGAGAGATAGTAAGTATAACTACTGGAATGTATGTAGCGAGACTGAATTTGTGGTGCTTTCAGTTTATGGAATCGCTATTGGTGAACTCGCTCTTGTTTAGATCTTGTACAGTCGTTAACAAAGTTTTGTGAAAGTCGAAGTCATCTGTGGTTATTTATTTATCGAACTAATTCTACATGAAAATCTTCTAAGCTAACATATTTAGGTACAAAGTGTCTGCGAAATTCAATGGGCAACGACGATAGAACTTCAATCATACTTATTTATTTAAGCACATTTATTTTGTAACATTTTATTAATTTGCCTAGTCTTTTCCCAACAATGTTTGGGCCGATTTCCAGTCAAACCGAATGCAGCTAATTACCAGTATTTTACATGGTGCAACTGCCTATATGATCTCTACGACCCAGTTAGTACTGGTTAATACGTTACTCTTTGGTTAGACTGGCTGTCAGAATTTCAGAAAAATAACTATCCGTAACGATTTTCAAAAATGTACAAATGACAGCCAGGACCTATTGGCTTAACGTAATTTCCAAGGCACGAAAGTACCTCGGTATGTAACGGGTGATCACCCATCCACAGAACAACCTAGGCAAACGCGACTTAACCTAAAAATCCACCCGAGCGTCTGTTATTATGTAGTCACAAGTTTCTAAATTTAAAACAATTTATTATTAGTCAAAATCACCAGTTGTCTCACACCCACCTCACACATTTCCACGAGAAACGGCATTATCATCTTTCCATTCGTATTCCGACGGCGCATTCACTTACTGGCTCAGGTGAGTGACGCAACGGGCACGGGCGAGTAAAATAAAGAGAGCATGTAACACCACCTCCATATGCATGCAATTCGTTCGTTTGCATCGGCGTAAGACGACGCGGGTGCAATACTTGTATGATCGCAATACTTGATATAGACAGTGGAGTAACAATTGATTTCAATGTATGTTGTAATTGAACGAAGCATTACTTAATGTTATACTATTTATCTCAATGAATTCATTTTCAGACACTATTGAATATTCATAGTGATAGTTAAGGCCAGAAGGAAATATCGTACGCATGTCTCTTGTCGATGGAAACCTCAGAACATGCTAGAATGGTTATGAATCAATTCAACATAAGCTGTTTTAACAATGTTCCATGCTGGTGAGATTGGCATGAATACAGGCTTACCAAGTGTTCGTTTTGTGTGCCTTTCAATTTGAATTTTCAATTCCAACAGGCCCAATACACCGAATCAATTGTTATTGGAGAACATTCGCTTATGCCTCATAGTGACAATATTCCAAGAATTTCAGGCTGTATGTCAAATTAGAACAAATATTAATACCCTAACACAAATTTGACAGCTGATTAGATGACCAATTACTGCTATTATAATATCAGTTGTCAAATTAGAGTCGGTAATATCTGTAGTATTGTCCCAATCGTGTCCAAGGGTTTGACTAATTTATGTTAGAATTACTAGACCGCCATATTCTAAACCTAATCAACTGTCGAACTATGAAAAACATATGATCTTTTCAGGGGCGTAGCTACCGCCGTATAATTGATATATACGGCTACCCCCTCACTATTGTCCATAGAGGCAGAAATTTTAGAAAAACTAAAATCATCATCAGCCAATTCAGTATAATAAATGATTTAATAAATCAGTTTGCCGAAAAAGGCAAGGAGAGAGAGAGAGTTTATTTGTAAAATGGTTGAATTATGTTATGATAAATAAATATTTCTTTTCTTTTGTGAAAAATCTTTACCCCCATATAAGGGCCTCCAAACATTTTTTTATACGGGGCCCCGACAAGGCACGCTACGCCACTGGATCTTTTAGTGACCGCGTCCCTAATGAACTACAAAGAACATAAAAATCCACATGCATCTAGAAGGCAGAAGGATATGAAAACAAAAGTCAAAATTATTTCTAAGGTCTCTTTCCAAATGTATTAATCATCGCCTCCAAGAGATCCTCAAATTTCCTCACTACAAAACGCAATCAAAATCAAGTTTTGTTCGCAGACCCGTGGTACTAGCACTCGTTCCGATGAATACATTACAAATGTGCGGCTGTATGACGCATCGCCCGGTATCGGAAACCGCTCTGCGTATCCGACGTTTTATTTCCGATATCTGAACTCGTTCAATGCTCACTTCGATGTGATAGACGTGATACCTAATATTTTCATCGGATCATGCGGTGGTAACAAACTACATACTTCAAAAGCTGTCCAAAAATAAACTTTACGTTATGGACATGAACTACACAATTACCATTTCAAAACGGAACGAAAGCATTTCTAAATCGAGAAGTGTTTTTGTAATAGAAGATTCTTAAATTTCATCTTCTAAAAGGATCTGTCTTTTCTATTACGCCACTTTATGCATATGATTTATCTTCTTGAAAATTGCTTACATTTTTCAACAAGAATTTTCCTACTAGGACGCCAGCTACACAGCATCTAGTCATACCACATAATAGATCGTTTGCAAACTACACAACACTGAAACATCTTTATTGGCAAAGTAAATGTTAAAGAGCACAATAAAAAAGGAAAAACCTTTTTGAAGAGATCACCGGAAGCATGAAATAAGAATGTAGGTAAGTAATATTTTGGGGTATCGCAATATTGGCATGGGATTCAAGTAAAGCAAGGTGGCTGATCCCGAGATGCGTGGAAAAAGCCAGCTGTCAATAAATAAAACGTATATCTGGAATCCAACGTTTATTCCTTTCAGCAATGTTGGCGACACGAGTGGTATTGACAAGCGATTCTTTAATATAAACATAGCCTGGCAGCCCAATGATGAATTTATATTGAAAATATCGTGTATTAAAAACGCATTTGAGATGTTGATTGATATATTGAAATTACCATCCGCTCGTTGTGAAATTATACAAAAAGAAAACGAGTTTAATGCAGGATGATAAACAAATTATAAAAGCTGTTCGTACGAAATTAACGAATGAAAAGGCTGCAGTCAAATTGCAAAGACACTAATTAGCAAAAAGGAAAATTAAAAATTAAATCGCCACTCTAAATAACGATGCACTTAAAGGCGCCGTGCCGTCGGGTGCCATTTGAACAGATGATTGAGCCAATCAAGCTACGGAGGGAGGTGACAAAAATAGGTCGTTTGGCTCGGCCCGTGTGAATGCTGTAAGGCCTAGGCTGCACAACGTCATTTACTTTATAGTAGCAAAGAGGCCGTGAGTGAGACGAATTCAAAGGCACCCTCGCGAGAAGAGCTCTCAGCATTAGCCGGCGTTGCGATGAATAACTGAAGCCATAAGGAATAAGAACGGTGAAAAGACTAGCGACTTTTGTTTCTGGATTCTTTACGTAGTTGTTCTTGAATCAGCTCACTTCTAGGTTAAATGGAACTAATGTTGAGTAGTATGAAATGGAGTGGAAAAAAATGGCTGTTTTAAAAGAACCTTTGGTTTGAACTGACGTTATGTTCGAGTATTAAAAAAACTAAAAACATGGTTTAGTTGGTGTATAACCTGATTTTAGTGCCAATGTCAATTATATTGACATTCATGTTTGTTGTTATAATTAAGTATGTGTATTTTTTATGCGAGACATTTTGTGTAAATATGCAAAGAGATCTCAGCTATTTTATTTTACATAACCTAACTAACCATGTATTGTCTTTCAAAATAAAAAAGTATGCAAAATTTCAGCACAATCAGAAACAGAAATATGTATTTAGACGAATCTGGGCGTTGTCTGCCAAGCAGGTACAAAAACTGCCATAACAAAAAACGAAACAAATGCAGATTTAGCCGAGGATTTTTAAAGGGTTTTAGATCCCTAAAAATCCACTTTCCACTTCAAAAACCAGGTGCGACATGCAACTGGGAAAATTCGTGATATTGTAAAATCGTACCGCGGCGCGCGCGTTACGAAATCCGATAGTATTGGCTACAAACAGAAATAAAAGAGCAAGCTCCTCTCGTTTTATACGTAAAATCGTTAAAGCCGCTTTTTTGTCCGACAGTAACGTTGGTACCCAAGTTTTTTTGCCGAACTCGAGAGCTGAAGGTGAAATGTTACTGTATTTCGTACTCCCAACGTACATTTAAATATTCAGGAATATTTGGGAAATCGTGGCACTTTTACTTTCAAAGGATCACATTTAAATTAGGTTCAGCTTGAAATTGCGCAACTTTCAAAGTGGGTAACTTGTTGACATTGTGTTTTACACCTAGTTATTGAAAAGTAGTCCTTAAGGCAAACTTTTAATGGTGCTAAATTGTTAAGCACACCTCAGGAGTGCTGAGTAAATCTCGGGAAACAAAAATCATAACAAATTCATGAACCCTAAAATTAACAGCTGAGGTACATAAAAGAGAAACCCTCTAAGAATAATGAATTCCAATATACTCGTAAAATTCTAGGCGTTAGTATTCATATAATCTGTGGACCCTCGTAAATACGTTGATTTGCATAATTACCTATTTATTCACAGCTAAACACATATTCCGACGTGTTAGCAAAACCTGCCTCGTTATTCAGAACTAGCAATAAATATGTTACATCAATTTACTCAGTATTATATAGTATTATATATATGTTATGTAAACGGTAAATCGAAAATCTATATACATAATAAATTCGCAACAATTCTATAAGCATCGGTGGTTCAGTGGTAGAATGCTCGCCTGCCACGCGGGCGGCCCGGGTTCGATTCCCGGCCGATGCATCTGCTTTTTGTTATGTTTATTTTAATGATTGTAATTTTTGTGCGCAGACTCCAATATAGTTTGGAAGCGGAATAGGCTAAGCAATTGATATGGTTTTGTACTAAATTATAAAAAAAACAATCCTTACTAATATTATAAAAGCGAAGTGAGTTTGCTTGTTATACGTCTTCACGCCTAAATGGCCAAACCGATTTTGATGAATTTTAGTACAGAGACAGTTGGGACCGTAGAGACGGACATAGGTCAAAAAAAAGTGAGAAAAGGAGGAGAAAGAGGAAAGAAAAGGGTAGAGAAAAATATTATTTTTTCGATCATCGCGCAGGTTTAAGTTATCGTGAGCCCAAAGTAACTATGCCACGCGGACGAAGTCGCGGGCAGAAGCTAGTAATATAATTTCTCTCTCTATATTTATGACGATAAACTTTTTAATAGAGACGCGAAAGATACGGAGCAAAGAGTCGACTAGGTGAATTCTTTCAAGATGTGGATCGTCTTCACTTCCACCTCTAATCCACTAATCCTCACCTGGCAGAACATTAACAGGGCTGCCAACATTCACAATACTAATAAATTATTTTAAGTTTTACTTTATTGGAATCTCATGGTATTTATCCATTTGATTAGGTTTTTCTGCATATGTTATTCACAGTTGAAGCAGTGGCTACGCAATCGACAGCTGGGCTGTGTGTCGCGGATTCGATCCCCGCCTGGAACAAATATTTGTATAGACAGCTATTCCGGGTCTGGCTGTTTGTGTATGTGAGTTTAAATGTATGTAAACACACGCACGATTCAGGAGCAAATCCTAATGTGGGGCAGTGTTAAAAAAAAAACTTTTCTAACACGCTTATTAGTTTTTTTGCAGATGAAAATCATCAAATTATTTTCCCCCACTCTGGAGCGGGGAGGAGTGTCATCTTATAAAACCCACCCATGTTTCTTCTATTGCACTTTATGTTCCGGGCCGCGGTATCTCTTTCGAACAACCCGCAAACCCGGAAAAGACAAAACACACGCTTTACTCGAACATTCGATGTAAGTCCGAATATTTTTTATTCCAACGGTAGGCCACGGGAATTTCTCGGTTGCACACGTCCGATCTTGTCGCTGAACCGCAGCCATGAGGGACGAGAGACGCCAAATGCATTCCTCATAGTTTGCCTTAATTTGGTAATAGGCATATGTTTACTAATATACCTCTAGGTATACAGCTTAAGATAATACTAAAGAATCCGCTCATTATCGTGGATAAGCCGTACTTTTTTTATAGAAAACACTTATAGATTTTCTCCCTGTTTAAAAACTAGCCAAAACTAGCAAAAACAATTTTGAAAACAGTAGTAAAATTAAGTTCAGGATAATGGTTATCCACTGTAACCATTTTCCAGAATTGAATTTGTCTCTTACTTAAATAAACTGACTTTTAACAGCGATTCAAATGAAAAACTTAATTTCCCTTTATCTTTGCTAGTGAACATAGATAATTTAAAGCCAGAATTTTAGTGAAAATTATGAGCGTACTGCGGTACCATCCATCACGTTAGGAGTCTGCGAATGTGGTATTCTTTTTTCGCTTATTGTGTCGTGGTCAAAAGATTTTCTCGCCGTCGCTTGCCGCTGTATGATCGCAGCTAACCGCAACTGTGAAGCGACGCACGACGTAAAGTGCATTTTGTACCGCATGCTCTTTATTTTGTATGATCCGTAAGCGAAAATAGCTGGATAGTACAGGGATAGCTGGATGGTGCTTTAAGCTTTAAGAACTTTGGTTTGGTTTAAGGACTTGCGAGATATCGATCCAACATTTTATCATGTGGTGATCATCTGTTTATTTTCAGGACGTAAAAAGCTCTCTTTAAAAAATATTGTGTTGCCAACCCTAAAGACTATTGGAACAGTGCGACTTTAGGGCTTTGCCCAGATAATCTGCAGGCTTAATGTTGGAGGGCATTAGCGAACATTCCGGCGACAATATCGCCACAAATTGCACCAGTACAGTGCTGTGTGCACTACTTGTGTTAATGGTGTGCCACTTTTGTTAATACACTTTTTAAGGCCGCTTTTAAAATTGTGAGGAGCAAAATGTTTTGCTTGGTGAACCGCAGAAGCTACTTTGGTGTGTTCCCACTTTAGGAAGGAATTTTGGGTACTTACGCATTGAGATTTGTAACAAAGAAAATGAATGAGCTTCCCTTGTCGAAGGACAGAAGAAGCAGTAACTTTGAAATCAGAACTAATCAATGTGAGCTATTACGCAGTTAGGTAACAAAAGTAAATCAGTATGTTATAGCATCAGCTCGTTGGATAATATCCATCTCTAAGTAATTCTCAACACATAATTTCAGGGCAGATATATTTTCATCGAGTAAATTAATTTCAACTCGAATTTTAGCACTCATTTTGGTATTCACCGCAGTAAAACAAAAAGGGATGTTTGTATGACAAATGTTATTTAAATTTTATGCGAAAATAGGATTTTGGACAGTGAACTTTTTCGCCGGTTCGTATAAATTCGTGGAATACTTTTCTGGACGTCGGAGCTCGGGTTCAGACGCACGTATAATTATGTGACAGAACGGGGAAACTGTGAATAAAACTTCCAACAAGTTAATTACACATTTTGGTATGTTTCGACAAAATAGGAACGTGAATCTTCTCAGAATCATGTTCCTATTTTGTTAAAAATAGGGTATATATTTATGTACATTTCACGGAATTACGTGCCAGAAGCTCGAGTTACATTGAAAGATTTTTAATGCCTTTAGAAAACTTCTAAACTAAAACTTAAATGTCACGTGGTTGTGATTTGGCTCTATAATTAAAAACGTCATAACCTAGATCGGACCGCGGTATTTAATCATCATACAAGTTTAAAACGCCCACTTCTTTCAGTCAATACTTTTATCTTACATAGCAGACAAACACAAGAGAAAGCAAACAGCTGAGGGCACACACCGAAACAAGATTAACTTCAGACCGATTTCTAAAATAAAGTGCAATAGGTAATTAAATTAATGAACGCGGTGCAAACAAAGCGGGCTCCGGTGCTGAGTGATATTGTGTTTACTCGTAGCTCCGTAGCCCGCACAAATACCATATTCATATATTTACTGTATGCAAGTACTAACTACTCAGTACTCTGCCAGTTAACGCCCCTACTTACTGGAATTAAAACAATCACGATCCCGCAAATTGCCAACTCTAATATCCTAAAACGGAGGCCATAGCACGAACACATGGTGTACCTAAACGTAAGGTTAATACGAGAGGGAGAGAACATCTGCCCAACCCAGCCGCCGCGGGAGACGCCCATGGCGCCGGGCGCCGCGAGACGACCTCCGGCCACCGTAGATGCGGGCCTGTGGGCGGTGAGCAATGGGTAGTTCACCGTCCGTCCGTCGATTGACGACAGGCCGTGTCGACGGCGCGTTCGTGTTTCACGCGCGCCTCAAAGAGAGTCAGCAAAGCAGAGGGGCTTGCCAGAGCCTCTGCCTGCCGGGGTTGCGGGTTGTTCGAAAGAGATACCGCGGCCTCGGAACGTAAAGGGCAAAAGAAGAAACATGGGTGGGTTTTAGTCAGTACAAGTCTGACATGCCCTCCCACTACGCCCAGAGCGGGGGAAGTCATTGGATGATTTCCCACCCGAAAAAAAAAAAAAAAAAAAAAAAGGTTAATACGAGGTTTTTTTTTAACCAAAAAAACAATTATGTTATATCATGTTTGAAATACAATCAGCATCATCATCGTCATTCTCCTGTCCTTATCTCAAATTATTTGTAGTCGGAGCAGAATGTCTTCTTCTTCCATACTCCTTTATTAGTCGTCATCTCATCTTTTGTCATTGTCATATCACCCTTAAGAGTAAAATTTTGGTAAGGACTGTGTAGTCCTTCCATCGTTTCTTTGGTTCCAAAATTTTCCTCAAGGCATTGAGTATCATGGATATGAATAAATTGTGATAAATATGAAGAAAATAATACTTGAAACGCATAATTTTAATAAGACTTATTTACGTAACGTTTACACTGCGCACTCGTGATAGGACCTCGGGTATAGAAACACTATGGGAACAGAACTTGGACAGTATATAAGATGGAATATATAAGTGTTATTACAATACAGAGTGGTTAATAAAAATTTTGCTTGGAGTACAAATGTCGGTATTTTGCTGTTTGCTAATAAGAAGTTGCCGAGTTTTTGGAATTATTTCGCTGTTTGTTTTTAAGCGACTGCGGTGAATCGATGTCCTATATTACGTTTTCAAGGTACAAAAATATCAATGTAGTTTCTGGAAACGTATTAATGCAAATTGAAGTCCAGGTTATTTTATGGAATACGGTAAGTTGTTATTATAAAATGACTTTAAATTTCGATCTTAAGAGTTTTATCGAACAATAAATAAACATAGTGATAAACAATGGTTTCTACGGTGAGCATTCTAAAATTAGACCATTATGCAAGAACTTTTACCACCGCCGCATTAAAAACAACACGCCATGGCTAGCCAAGCCGACAAAAAGCTTCACTTTAAAACCACGAAGCAAACAGAAACAACAATTTACCTATCACGTTTTCCAGGTTTTCATTCTCATACAAACCGTTTATTAAATTTTCAATAAAATCGCTCATTTGCATACAGGGAGCGAACACGCGTCGTTCGCAGAAGCGAGGCGACGCGAAGCTATGTCCCCAATTGGCCAGCTGCCAATAGCTCAATACAGGACGTCAGAATTCAATCAAAGCGCCCTCTGACTCGGTGGCCATTTTAAATTTTGTTAATGGTTTTTTTCTGAAGGCTAATAAGTGGGGTTGAAGCTTCGCTATTTTATTACTTAATATTTTTTTCATAAATAAAAGATACCATCAACTACTGTAACAGATCTGGGCCCAACTAAATAAAATATAGCCTGGTTTACCCTGACACAGACCACAGGCAGTGTGTAACTTGCCTTACAGAAAAATCCGCTGGGGTTACCATTCGTAAATTATTTATTTGGACAAAAAGCTGATGTAGTAACGACCTACGTAATGTATTCGTTTGTTTTCCCCACATTTATAAACATAAATGTGTTTGTATACAATGAACATTAGTGTAGTGCGATACTCAGATGAAATATTATAGTCGAACGATATAGTATAATTGTAGGTAAATAAATACATTCTGATTCATACAGAACTTTATGTTTAATACGCCAATATCTAAATTACTTGAATATATGTATATGGTATTAACTTTAGGATAAGCTATAAATACGCTTCTGTAAATTGTGTAATGTATATAAATAAATAATAAAACGATTTTAAATTGCATATTTTCCGGTCTGTAATAATTACTTCCGTGAATGATATGGTGACAGTTGATTTGGACGCAGTTACTTTGAAATCATTCATTGTATATGGTATTAACTTTAGGATAAGCTATAAATACGCTTCTGTAAATTGTGTAATGTATATAAATAAATAATAAAACGATTTTAAATTGCATATTTTCCGGTCTGTAATAATTACTTCCGTGAATGATATGGTGACAGTTGATTTGGACGCAGTTACTTTGAAATCATTCATTTGCAATACTTTTACGAATAATTCATTGTTCATGACAGTTAAAGGATTCAGCTACATAAATAAAATCATATTTACAAGGTAGATATTTACTTTGGTCATGTAGGAATATTTTGTGAGATCCCGGCAGTACCCGTACATAAATAGACTCGGTAATCTCTATGCCTAATAATACCCTCATGAATAAGACAGTAAAATGGGTAAATCACAGGTCCCCCATCCACCACAGCTGTTTATTCCGCAAATATGAAGACAAAGCGTTTGTAAACAGAAACACAAATAGGTGCTCTTACATTGAATTCGTAATATAAGTACCGTTTCTATAGATATGTAACAATAATAAATACTTTCATATAATAACACCGTATTCATCAATCAAGCATTTCACACGTAACATACAATAGGAGTGCTCAAACGTAAACGACGCACATCACTACGGCGCTAACATGCGCAAATATTTCCGAGTCTCGACACGTGTTTATAATAAAAACATCATCCCCAAGTCGCGGGGGCAGGAGAGAAAAAAATATATAAACGTGATAAGTTCCCAACCTCGCCTACTATTCGGTATTCCTTCACAATATACATACAATGAGTACAATAAATATAACACCGGGGGAGAATAGCAGGTGTGTCGAAGAACCGGTCCGCGGCCTAAGAAAAGCGTGAAAAACTCATTCGTAAACAACAAAAGGAGAACCGACGTTATAAATCAAGCGGAGGGGGGCGTCAGGTGCGGAGTTGAGATAAAGTACTGACGTTATGCTCTATCCCGTGATTTAGATATGACCTTCTGAACGCAATCTGCATTAGTAACAACCCGGGGGGCTAGGAGGTCGACCTCCGGGCCCCCGCTACCTACCCTGTTTTATTGGAACTTAACACCTGCGTGATATGAAAAAGGATGAATGTGTGGAGCATTGTTTCGTACAACCCGCCTAGACAGCATTAAATTTAATGTTTCTATTGTTATAAAAATAACAATAAATTCACAAAGCAATATTTTTAAATGTTATCTTCTAAGTCAGTTTATCATTCTTGTCTGGGAGAGCTAGCATAGAACGTGTTCGTTAGAAATGATGGCAGGAATCTATGGCAGCTACGTTGGTGTTGCCAGGTAGCAATATGTGCATCCCTAAGGTGTCGTACGACAAGTTACTTCGACAATAACAGAGCCGATAGATTGCAGCTATTAATCTGGGTTCTCTATGATACCTTTCTTGCATAACGAAGTTAACACGTATTCCTAACATTGTAATCTTATTTGACGATAGAAAAGCGTAGTTTTATTCAAAGCTAGCGCTATATTTCATGGCGGTGGCGGTCATAAATCATTATAAAAGTGTCGTGACGTTTCTTCACTCGCTTACTTATCCAGCATTCAGCAATAAGGTAAACTTTTTAAGGCGATTTTCTCGGCCTCAGTGAGATTACTTTCACATCGGCGGCGCCCGCACCGACTGTGTGTCGCGTTGTGTCGCCTTGAACTAAGTTTTAATGGTGGCTGGCACTTGTCGGCTCACAAAGTTACGTGGTTTTCAAGCACCGAGATGCGGGCGGAGCGCACCGCGCACCGTGGCACTGACCCGCCTCACACTTTTATTACTCAAAATTACGGGTTTAAAGACTGTTGCACTTGGCGGAAGTTTTCGTACAATGTTGTATTAATATTTCCTGAAGGCTATAAAGTTAGTTTGATTATTTTATGTTTTAAAAACGTTTTTCAACCTTGCTGTGCGTAAACGGTGCGAACTGCATAAACATTTTTGACTAAAACTACTCTTAAACGTCAATTAAATAATCCGAATTCTTCCACCTTGTTACGTCATTCAGTACATGTAGGTACATCAAACATCAGACCAGCCCACGACAGCCTAAACGGACCTGCTAATTAAGCCGCAATAACACATCGTCTGCGGGCAAACCGAAAACCGTGGTAATCAATGAGGCCGGCAGACCCAGGCCGAACAAGAGATTATCTTAATGGCGACGACGCAGAACACAAATTATGTATGCGTGAGGCACAATCGGGCCAAATGAGAGGCCAATCAGCCGCCATCCGTGCACATGTAAACGGCACATTGACAGACGTGACGGCAAACGGAATCGATAATTTGCACACATGACCAGACCATGCTGATGATCACAAGTTCGCGCGTAGGTATTTGTTCGGTTGTGTGCATTGGGTCCGTCTGGATGAGAGAACACCTTTCATGTCCTGAACGTCACAAACACACTAGGTTATTCAACGTGATTATTTTAAGATTTGTGTAAGCACAAAGATAAATGGAAATTGTTAAATCTCTTACTTAATCATGTTTTTATCCTCATGACTTTAATCTAAAACAGCAGAAACATTTTCATATACTTGATTAAATGTGATTAATTATCACATTCTTATCATTCTGGATTCCCTAATGAATTCTATTAATCAGTATTCCACGATAAAATTGTATTATTACAGAAATTATCAGCAGCCCATTCGTTATCATTGTTATGATTAACTTGAGAGCACTCATATACATTTTAATTAAGAACATTAAAACTTACCGAATTGCGTTATTTCAAGAGTCCATTTTTCGGTGAGTATGTACGAAACAAACTTTAATTAACATAACAAATGATTCAGCCATTTCAATCATTTAATGTAAATTATTTAATAATGTTTCACAAGCAATTTATATTTATGAGCTGCCTCAGATATAGTATAAAATAATAGCGGGAAATGCAGCAACTGGAAGCCTTACCTGTCATACACAGAATCAAGAGAAAAAAGAAAATGTATCAACATTTTCTTTGAAGAGAGATTTCACGAACAATAAGGTTCAAGGTACAGCATTCTTTAATATTAAAAACCTGTGGAAAAATATTATGATGTACCTACACGAGTATTTAATAGTAAATATATATTATATACTAGCTGTGCCCAGCGGTTTCACCCGCTGCTCACTTAGGGGTATGAAAAATAGATGTTGGCCGATTCTCAGACCTACCCGATATGTACACAAAATTTCGTTTAAATCGGTCCAGCCGTTTCGGAGGAGTATGGGAACGAAAACTGTGACACGAGAATTTTATATATTAGATATTTGCGAAAAACACAGTATACAGAGTTGTTGAAATAAGTATAAGGATCAGCATGTTTTGATTAATTGACTTTAAGTGCATCAATCCTTACTAATATTATAAAAGCGAAAGTGAGTTTGGTTGTTACGTGCACGCCTAAATGGCTAAACTGATTTTGATGAATTTTGGTACAGAGATAGTTGGGACCCAGGAGATGGACATAGTATTTTTTTTAAGTGAGATATGAGAGAGAAAGAGCTAAGAAAAGGGAAAACTTAGCTTTTCTATTAAAATAGATAAAGCGCAAAGGCGAACATTACTGCTAGCAGGTACCTACAAATCAGGAAAGATGAACTGTGTTACCTCGAATTTAATGCGAGCGAAGCCGCGGGTAAAAGCTTGTTACATCACAAAAGGTGAGTAAACATGACTCGGATTTCACGAAATCAACTACTACAAACATCACGCATGTAAACCCCGAAGGGTGGGAGAGCCTATTATTGCCATCAAACGGACACACATACTGACTCCATCTGTTACTGAGAAATTTCAGATGGAAAATAGTATCACTTCGCCACACCTGGGAATCGAGCCCAGGCCCGTATGTTATCCAACTTATTTATTCTTTTAAAAACGTTGCCTCACACTATGCTTCCTCCTGTATCGTGGGTGCGTTTACAAATATTTTAACTCATATACACAAACAGCCAGACCCGGAACAACTATCTGTAGGCCATACAAATATTTGTTCCGTGCGGGAACCCGCGACACGCAGCGCAGCAGTCGATCGCTCAGTCATTGCACCAACCGTGTCGTCAAAAACTTATATATCTAATATATAAAATTCTCGTGTCACAGTTTTCGTTCCCATACTCCTCCGAAACGGCTGGACCGATTTCTACGAAATTTTGTATACATATCGGGTAGGTCTGAGAATCGACCAACATCTATTTTTCAGACAACTAAATGAGCAGCGGGTGAAACCGCTGGGCACAGCTAGTATATTATATATCTTTTGTTGAACATTAAAATTGCAGTACAAACACAAACTCCCTGCATGAAGACATTGAAAACAACAGCAAGAAAACAAACCAAGAAAACACGCGGTACTTACTCTTATTTTCTTTAGCATAAAAATGATAATACTATGACTACATGTTACAGCGCAAGAAAAACAAGTGCGTTGTTTAGAACTGTTTATGTTAACTTGGGTTCCGTACGCGGCCGTCAATATGTCGGCAGTAAAAACACGCAAGCTTCCATGGGATAACATTGGAAGTACACCAATATTTTGATAGGCTTAAAAAGTTTTAATAGAAGTCATGGAAATAACATTACTGTTTTTGGAGCAAAGAACTGTCTTGGAGAGTAAAACGCGCATATTATACCATTGTCGTATTATGGTGAACATATTGATAAAGTTTTGAGTAAGCTTCTGGTTGCGTATAACGGAAATTTCGGAAATCAAGTTTAGTTTAAACAAAAACAAAGTTTAAATAATATTGAAATGGGTGTTTGGAATTTTCCCCTATTTGTATAAATATTGAGAAACGTTTGAAATAGTAGCGGCATTCAATCACCTACATAAGATTCTGGGATTATTTTCTAAATCTTGTGTATTTTTGTAGTTGATAGGTTGCACTTACAACGGTCGCAGAAGATAGATTTAATGAAAAGGTAACATAGAATAAATTTAATACAGTGTTGTACTTAATACAATTAAATTCTCATTCAGATTTAACCCCAAGTCATCATATATTTAAGCTCCGCCACGTTTCGCTGGAAATTTCTAACTCGTAATGGAAATAATTAAATTCCTCCGTCTCAATCGTATTAATCAATAATGTACAGGTATTCCTACCTACCTATCTACCTGAAAAACTAAGCTAGTTCTACGAGTACCTATGCCACGGTAGATTTGATTCACGTATCAAATATGCTTCACAAAATAATGTGAATGAAGTTTAATATCTTCGATCTTCAAAGAAACTACGTGCAAGTTTCAGATAGCCAGCCATTCCAACTACGTGCTACGTGCTAGCAATCTGTCACTACTTGCACTTTGAACACTACTTCGAACCTTTTACCTGCACGTGACTTCAAAAGCTTCGAATATGTGTCCTACATACTTCAAGCTTTCCTTACTAGGAACCCATTAAACGATAGGAGTTTGACACGAAACGCCACACGTCCAGTTCATATCTTGGAAAAAATCCTTTATAAAGCCTTGAACAGACTAGGACAATCACTAAAGAAAAATGAATAATTCAGAGTGAACAAGCAGACTGCAACGATAGCGCTGAAATTCTCGATTCATTACCGACAAGTCGGCTCATTCAAATTCCGAAGAAGTGTAGTAATTATTCAAGAGTGCGGAGTGCGGGACATAATGTAAGTTTTAATGAAAGAAAGTACAGGTCCATTACGAATGGAATATTCATTTCCTACTGGCAGCCCTGCCCTGTGCGAATAATAATGATATCCAGTTATTGTTATAGCTTCTATGTAAGCTGAATTAATTCTACGAGCACAATTTGCTACATGGGTCGGCGCTGTGACGTTTAAGTTATAATACTTAATGAGCGCCGGCCATGATGTCGGAAACAATGTATTCAGATAGTTGACTTTGCCTAAATTAAATGTAGTAGATTATTCGCTTATATTACGAGTTCGTGGCGGTGTACCTTGGATATAAGGGCAATGATACACAGGACTGTGGTTAAATATTCACTAGTATAATCGGTTCTTCTGCCTTGTCTATTCCTGCCTTGCCTTGATTGAGTTTCAATTATCGTGATGAATGTTTAATATCGCGTGCACGTGTCTTGATAGCTCTTCGTGACCGACATGACAAGTGAGGCATTCATTAGCCATCCCGCACGACCTTTTCTTTATATTTTATAGCTTTTGGCCCTATTAAGACAACTTTCACAGTAAAATACGTAATCGGGGCGCTGCTGTGCCAATATAAGCCCTGCCGGTTCTCAAAAGTAAATAATACAAAGAACAAGCTAAGTTAAATCGGTCCAGGTGCATTCCGTATTTGGCCGAGCGCTTCGGGCAAATCCTTCGGCTTTATGCCCGGGTTTAGTTGCGAGGGACACTAGTGGCCCCACATGGGGATGGGATGGGCCGCGTTAGTGTCGTACACTGGAGCGACGCTAAGTGGACACAAGCGGAGCGTTACTGTTGTCTTATTGACATTCCATTTTTGAAACGGGCACGTTCCGATTGTGTAGTCTGGCCTAATTGAACTTAAAGGTTAGTTCGGGAGCACTTAGTTGGTTAGTTTGAGATTTCCCTATTTTCGTCGATGGTGAACAGTTGGAATGGATTCGGTTTCTTTTTTCTAACCTTATAAAGCTTTTACAGTTGCAGCTAAATGTCTTAAAAAAAACTTACCGTAACAAGGGATTTACGTAGATACCTAATAGTAAATTTACTTTAGAAAGTAATAAATCATTTTAGCAGTTGCCAGTTTATTTAAATACCATTGAAAGAAAAAACAAGTTTCTACAATCATAAATCACTGTTTAAATGTGTTATTTGCATATTTAACTGGATCCTGAAGTCTAATGCTCTTTTAAAAACTCAATAAAAACTACATTTAAGTAGAAAACATCATAAATTCATATTTATGTTTGATATTTTCTACTTAAATGTAGTTTTTGAATAAAGAATTGCTGATTGCTATGAAACAATCTGTGATACTTTGTTTTGTACAATAACAATCAATTTTGTGGTTACAAGTTGTTTCTATCTACCATCGACCAAAGAACAACTGGGTAAACACGACATTGCTTAGTTACAATAAAACAGGCATCGCTATTTCGCAACTGTCTCACATGACGAGGTGGCCGAGAGGTTAAGGCGTTGGACTGCTAATCCAATGTGCTCTGCACGCGTGGGTTCGAATCCCATCCTCGTCGGACTTTTTTAAATATTAAATATTTATTCAGACAACGACCAGTGTTCGCCAGTTCCCCCAGGTTATTCGAGCTCGACCTTAATTAAGACTCCGAAAATGGATTTTGTAATTAATAAATAAAGCTTCACAACCTAGATTACGGCAAAAAAACGCCTAACATTTTTTTCATTAGGCAAGTTAATGATTCTGAATTTTTACGTAAGGCGAAGACAAAAAACCGGAGACGGATTTTTAAAAAATTACCTCAAAACAGAAAATCTCAATCTTCTAATAAGAATTCAAGGCTGGCCTCTTGCGTGAATTGACTGAACATCCCCGCATATAATCCGCTTTGTTCCAAATTAGATAAATTATGCCACAAAAAGATTCACACAAAGGAGGCCCGCCAAATGGGATGGCAATAAACATTGCGAATGTCAAATCCAGTCGGAATGCTAAATCGACACGTCTTAGACAGCGCATCCCTCTGTGGGAGATAATACGAATACAGGGTGGGCGACTTTTAACGCTCTCATGTAAAAAAATATATCTTACATAATCTTTTGTATTAATGCCATACATTTTTGTTTGATATTTCTTTGTGTGGATCTCTAAGAAAGTATGGCTTTATACATAACAAAATGGCAGACTAACAAGCTTTTGTTATGCGAATCGAATAAGGTCGTATCTCAGATGGAAGTAATCTAATGTTTGTGAAATGTCATGTATCTCCGAAAATTCAGTGTACTTTCATTTAGTTACCACAATATCCGACAGTCGAAATTAACATAATAGAAATAGACTAAAATGATTATCAACACTTACGTAAAGGGGGACAGGATTCATGAATTTACATATAATCTTTTTGCAAAACCAAATAAATTTGAAAATTAATGGAATCTACTCAGAAAATAGGCTTTCTATAAAATACTCTCGACTGTTTCTCTGACTTCCAATAAAGCTATAGCCGCATTTTCTCTTTCAATAAAAGCCAATCAATTAATCATGCTGTTAGCTCGCAGAACTAATTTGAACAGCAGTTGTGAATTCGAAATGAATTTAATACGATTATTGTTATTTGTCTGACCTTACTGCTTGAGGAATGTTTGAAGAAATAAGGCACATAAGCCAATTAGCTTAAACCCTAACCCGTCAAAAGCAAACAAAGAAAAAGGCGACAAGAATAAAAGAGCGAGATTTAATAACGTGTCGTGTCAGCCGTCAGTGTCGGGGCCCGAGCGGGCGCGGGCCCCCCCGAATGAGGCGCACGACGTACGTAACCGCATCTCTAGTGGCCACACAGGCACGGATTGGCGACGTCTAGGAAATGGCTTTGTTTCCTCCGTCGAGCCACAGGCGCGCGCCCATCCGCCGGGAAATAAAATAAATGAATATCACATTATAAGAACCGCAGGGAGGGGGTTGAAAATAAAAATAACATTCTCAGATGTAACAGACGCCAAACTCTATAAAAGCCTTGTCTTGTGAAATTAAATTGAGGTAAATTTCATTCGTATCTACGTTCCCGTGACGTAATGAGTTGTGTTGTTTAAGACTCGAGTAAACGATGTTAACTGATGCTCTTTGTTTTAAAATTGTTTGTATCTTTAAAGGTAAATTAGGTGAAAGGCAATGTTCCTTACTAAATATTTCCATTCTACATCTTTATTCGTGCTGGTATCTTCCTCGAAACAGTTTTCGAACTTCATAGCGTGCTGCAAATACTGACCTAAAAACATAATACAGCAACTTTGCCTATTTGTTCTCAATATTCTAGTTGTACAATCACATTTTTATTGCTCTTTTTGTTTAACATAAAGTTTATTCTCTGGAATGCCAAGCGCCTTACGTAAAATTCATAACAGAAAGTTGCCCGTCAGTGTAAGTGCAATTTATACCAGAGTTGCATAAATAATAGGGGCGTAGTATCGTACCAATACAGTACCAAACGGACGGCTATCGCATCCCGAGTGCTTTTGCAGGGTAATCACGCGTGGCAAAACACTGAATTAGTGGCCTACCATGACGTGTTAAAGTAGGTTTTTTATTGTGAGGAAGAGAGAGCTACACAAGATGTCTAGGGGCATTTCGTTTCCACACTGGACTCACGACTAAAATAATATTGCTTTAAAAGACGAAGACGTCATGATGGGTAACCATGGGTCACAAATTCAATAAAATTCATCACAAAATCAAGAATTCGTACAGTATGTTTTACTAACCAGTTTGTTTTTTTTAATTTTTGGTGTCCAATAAAGTATATTCTATCCTATTCTAAGTATGTTCTGTCTGGCGCAGTTTTGAACTGAATGAATGATATAGTTTAGATTATATCTAAATACCTAATTAAAAACGTATGGAAAACATCCGACAAGCAAAACACCATCGTATCATTTGCAGTAAGTAATTAAACTACATGAACGGATCAGTAACGATTCCATTTGCACGTATTTAGTACAAAGTACACACAGAAAAAACAACTCTCTTATTTCCCGAGCGGCTTGTTACATACGCTACCTTATATAATCCCAAAAGTACACTTCAGGCCAAACATATCAATACAGGATGGGTTCTGTGAATATTCATTGGGATGTAGGGGTGTCACTTTTTGCATGCGATCAACCAACGGTCCATAGCAAACCGATCACTTTTGAAATAGCCGAAAGAAAAATTTACATTATTTTTCTTGAATCTCCATGTGTTTCAGAAAACATGATATCAAATTCTGATGTTATATTCTTTTTCTCGACCGCAAAGAAGGGTTATATATTTTATAAAACACGAATGAAGCAATACCTACCCCCTTTTGTAATTTATAATGTGACGTAAGTTTAAATACATCCGATTGAATTTGCGCAAATGATTAATCTACTTCTGCTCAAGCTCTTCGCCTATATAAATAACCCAAACCGTAGTCAGTAATCAGTATTTGACACAAAAATCAACGTAAACATGATATCAGAGTCCCATAACTGTAAATCTAGACTTTACAAATAAAACTGCGAACTCGTCAGATCGCAAGCATTTGCAGTGACAATCGACCCTGAAAAATAGAACGTCTTGACAATCGTCAGTAAAGGGACAACACTGACGATTGAAAAACTAGAAAATAGTGCGCTTGAAAAAATGATAGAAAAAATTATGACACAACCCTATGACGGATGCACATTCGACCAACCCGTCGTGCGTGCAATGTAAACAGCAAACATACCAGTAAAAATACAGACCGTATTCTACAGTAAAAATAACGAATACACCCGGTACGAATCGCGGATGAGTGCAGCCTCTCAATACATTGATTACGATTTCCGTGTTGGGATACCGTGCAGTTTACCGTTATGAAGTCGGGGAAAAAAGAAATATCCTATATTTAAGGGGTAACATTTCCCTATTTTTTACGATGCAGTCGTATGCTTTTTTCATCTTTTTGTATCTGAATTTTTAAATTTTCTGTGCATACTGTATGAAATTATGGATGCATGAATTTATTAATCAACAATCATACCAACAGCACGAAGGTTTGCAAATATACACAATTCTATTGAAAATTAACAAAATTGAACAGACACGCTACTCTTTTATTTCCCCCGACAAAATTACAGTGCAATAATTAACGCATGAATATTTTATTATGCGCGGTATTAATTTCATTATCAGTACAGTAATTTAAGTACAAAGATTAGTGTTCAATGGCGGATATTTACCGAAGTCCGTGTCAAATGCGAGTTTGTCACGGAACATTATATTAGGCACGCGACTTTTGTTGGTCGTAAACGACGTGAAATATAATATGAGACTGATATGATGGTGTTATTAAAGTACGTTGTGAAATCTTTCCTTGTTTAGTGTTTTCGTTGATATGAAGTTACGAGTTGGGTTTTATCTTTTATTTCACACTAGCTTCCGCCCGCGAATTCGTCAGCGTGGCATAGTTACTTTGGGCTAACGCTAACTTTAACCCGCGTGATGATTGAAAAAAAAATATCTTTCTCTCCCCTTTTCTTTCCTATTCCCCCTATGTCCGTCTCCAGGGTCCCAACTATCATCATCACTACCAAAATTCATCAAAATCAGTTGGGCTATTAAGGCTTGAAGACGTAACAAACAAACACTCACTTTCACTTTTATAATATTAGTAAGGAAGTAAGGATTTGCTGTTCATTAAAACTTTCTACACATCGTGATGGAGAATTAATCGCCTCGCCTCTTATGCATGAGGTTGAAAGTTCAAATCTGGACAAGTACCAATGTGACTTTTTCAAATCATATGTACGTTCAACAGTTTATTTAAGACATCATATTTCGGTAAAGGAAAATATCGTAAGGAAACCTGGACTTAAATATAATCATTACAAGTCTCAAGTTCGTTTTGAGCAAGCATAGTGATCAATGCTCGTGCCTTCTTTGTATGAGAAAAGGTTTTTGCTCAGCAGTGGCAGAGGGGGAGTTATAAGCTGGTGGGTAATAATTTGGCTTCGGAAGCGTTAATTCATCATCTGTTAGCCTTTTCCCAACTAGGTATATTGGGATCGGCTTCCAGTCTAACCGGATGCAGCTGAATATCACTGTTTTACATGAAGCGACTGCCTATCTGACCTCCATAACCCAGTTAGTGCTGGCTAATGCGATACCCCTTAGTTAGACTGGTTGTCAGACTTTCGTAACACTGACTACCTGTAACGACTGACAAAGATCTACAAATGACAGCCAGGAGCCAACGGCTTAACGTGCTTTCCGAGGCACGGAGGAAACTCGGTATGTAAAGGGTGGTCACCCATCCACAGACCAACCTAGGCAAACGCGGCCTAACCTAAAGATCGACCCGAGCGGCTATAATGCAATATACTAAAAAGATAATATGTAAAAAAGTTAACAATTTGATTTATGAAAGAACAGTTACTAGCATTATGCATAACGTTATAATTATAACATAACTTTTAACAGTTATTTAATAATTAATTAAAATAACTGTCTTTATAATTAGCATTAAAGTGACGTTAAGGCTTAATTTATTCTTTTGCACACTGTGTCGATGTTACTCCTATCGCAGTTCTGCAGGAAGAGATTTCTTAATAAAAATAAACGGTACTTTTGTGCTCTTTTTTCTGCATGTTTTTTCCGTTATAGGTACTTGAACATTAAAAAAAAATAAAGCTGGTTTGTGATCCAAATTGTCTCATTACTCTACTGGTCATTTGAAATTAATTAATCTATGTAACCATGACTTGTGTTTCGAGAAGTAGATAGTAGGTATAGATATTTTAGACGTAACACACATATACATTTATATTTTATATTAGCGTTTTTTTTTTCTTTGTTTTTACTAAGAAATATTTTAAATAAACGGAATAAATACACATAAAATAATCAATCGCAGGTCTGCTAGAAGAGATTTATTTATGAAATAAGCAGTACTTTCGTGCTCTTTTGTCTGTATTATATATTTTTTCATAATGTTTTGTGTGTACATAAATAAATACCTTTAATTAAGCCCATTTAAAACTGATCTCTGTTTCACAATTCAAATTTATACATATATTGTAAAATTGTATGTATTAATGTGAATTAATAATTTTACATACGTAACTACGATTGTTTATGGAAAGGGTTAGGTTTTCATATACTACATCTTTATTAAAAATAAAATAAAATGCCTTATATTTAACGGCATCTTAACATGTACTATAAAATAAAGTAGCTGCCGCTGTCTGTTTGCTTAAATCTTTTAAACTCCTCAATGGATTTTAATGCAAGTTTTAGCAATAGTTAGACTAATTCAAGAGGAAGGTTAGACATCAGTCTTTGTGGGTGAAACCGCGGGGTGCAGCTAGTTCATAAATAAAGGGGACAGCTAAATTTTAATATATATTAAATTTTACAGATTTAAACGACGTAAACCCAGACACCTATTAGATTCAACGTCAGACACAACAATTTGTATTCGGAACACGTTACTTTATGAGAGAAATTCGTGATCCTGTAAAATGCCATCACGTTTCATTTACTTGCAAATTTCGTCCAAATTGAATTTGTGCATTATTGAAAAACTGCCTTATGAGAGTCGTTGGTCGAAGAGTTGCATGAATGGCGATATCAAAATATACTGCCTGCGTCATTAAATAAACAAGAGAAAGTCAAACTGACGAGACAGACACCGAGAGTTCCGTACAAAACTCTGGCATAAACAATCATATATTTTGACTGCGTAGACTTAGAGGAGATTTTTCCAGCACACAGGAACCACAGAGTTGAGTGTTTTTTTTCTCTAACATCGCCTACGTGAGTTATAGAGTGCAGTATTTTTTTTATAAATTAAAATAAGTGAGTAGCAGAAAAAGGTATGGATACTGAAACCGAGCAGTAAGCTTCCAACGCAGCTCTGCTTACCCTCGGAATACCACAACCTAGATGTTATATGTGATTGACAAATGTATGGATACTGATATTGCCTGCCAACATCACAACTACACAATACGGTTTTCAATGGAACAGCTTATTATCGCGATTCTATTGTCACTGCTGTAGGCCACTGATTTTATCAATGCAGGGTTTTATCGCCGTCGTTGCTGGTAAAGAATGGCCCATTCACTTCCATCTCATGGGTGCCGTAAAAGACAACTAAAGTACCGTAAGTCTAAGTATGTGTAATGTCAACGCGAGTGAAGATGGCTCCTTCTTCTTGTTATATAAAATACTCGTGTTACAGTTTGTTGCCATACTTCTCCAAAACGGCTTGACCGATTTTTATATGTACTTATACTCGGTAGTTCTGAGAATCTATATGTCAATACATTGTCGTTATCTATTTTTCATAAGTCATAAGAGTGGCCCTGTTCAGAAGAGGACCTGAGCAGCGGGTGAAACCGCTGGGCATAGCTTTCTGACTTTCATTTAGAATTTCTATGATAATGCATGTTTCGCTTAGTGACGTCATTCTCGATCAAATATGGGGGACTAGTTATTTTCTATGTATTTCCATGATATAGATACTGAATAAAAGGGTTGGCTGAGAAAGAGACTAAGAGGAAGCGTGTTTTTAGGGTTCCGTACTTCAAAAGGAAAAACAAACCCCTTATTGGATCAGTTTGTCGTCCGTCTGTCTGTCAAAACTCTTTATCTTTGGACGCGTCCCAAAGATATCGATTTGAAATTAAAACCATATACTAAAGTCTATGGTCCCTGGAGCTGCGGAAATCAACCCTCTTAATCTAGGCAGTGAAAAGAAATGGCCATTAGTGTCGCAAGACTGTACGGAAACAACTATAGGTACGCGAGTCTGATTCAACACATGGCCGGTTTGTTTCAGTACATCATACATCAAGTGACAATTTCCTTTCTCATTTACTGTGTACAAAATTGCTTTATACCTAATAGCTTACCAAATACCAACAAATACTCAAATACCAACAAATAATGTGACTAGCAATAGCGTATTAGCGTACCTTCACATGCCTTCTACATATTGACGTATACAGAACAACTGTTGGTTCACACGATTGTACTGGCTGTGTATTATAATATTATTCTGGTTAATACAGTTTTCAATAAGGGCTCCTATACAAGCGAACCACATTGTGTCCTCATGATCGGTAGGTACTCGTGTGGTACAAAACCCTTTCAATTTCAATCTATTCAATTATATTGGAGACCCGTTTTGTAGGGAACATTTAATGTGTTATACGTAATTAGGTATTCATGATTTATCTATAGAATTTTGTTTGGTTTTCCTTTTCGTTTATGGGCATTTTAAATCTGCTTTTTTCTTTCCATTTCCGTAAATCTCACGTACGTAGTGAAGAAAGAAATAATAAAAAGAATAAAGTACTGAAACTAAGAATTTCTCCTAAATTGTGGGTGCGTTTATAAACATTTAAAGTCACATCCACAAACAGTCGCTCAGCCACTGCGCCAACGTCTCCAGTTGATGACAATAGTCTCATCTCCTAGACATTGACGGCACGGTTGGCGCATGGCTGAAGGATCGACTGCTGCGGTTTCGGGTCTGGCTGTTAGTTTATGTGAGTTTATATGTTTGTTAACGCACCCACGATACAGTAGAAGATCCTAGTGTGGGGCAAAGTTTTTTAAACAAAAAAACATGGGACTTAAACATATGTAGCGAAATGTAAATGACAGTACATTTACATTTCCGGTACACCTAGAGCTTCATCCTAATGTTTTTTTTTTCGCATATGATATTCCTGTAATTCATAAAATATTGTAGGAGACCTTTTCAATAGATACCAAAAGCGTATTTCTTAAGGCACTTCACATAGGTATCAATAAGATCCCCCACTTATTAGATACCCACTAATCACAAAGCCGAGTTCCACAACAAGTTGAACGCACACGTTTCATCAAGCCAGTTATCTTCAAAGAAGGTCAAAGGAAAATTAGGTCAATTTAATTCTCGTTGAACCTGAAGGAATTCCTTACAAGCATGATGCACGTATTCAACCTTCCTGCTTGTGTACAGATTTAAAAGCTAACTAAGGGCGGATTCAGAGGTTAGCGTATTGTCGGCGCGTATACGCGCACACGAGGAACTCGTACGAGTGTGGACCCGTTAATACTAAACCTTACTAATATTATAAAAGCAAAAGTGAGATTGTTTGTTTCTTACGTCTTCACGCCTAAATGGCTAAACCGATGTTGATGAATTTTTAATATTTTTATAGTGAGTAATAAGGGAGAAAGAGAAAAGAAAAGGGAAAACTTAAATAAATAAGGCACAAGGGCAAAAAATACAGGTTTGCAGGTCTATATGCAAATCAGGAAAGGGGAACTGTGTTACCCCGAATTTAACGCGAGCGAAGCCGCGTGCAAAAGCTAGTAAGTTCATACAAGCGTGAGTGACCAGATAAGTTCTCGCTTTAGCGGAGAGCTGTCATTTTAACCTGGTGAACATGACGGACAAAGCTTTTTTTAAACGCATGTCGATTTATTGAAGTGCGTGTACGAGGTTAATGTGCTACAAAATACGCTAGTCTCAAAACGCCCTTAGGCCATGACGGCTTGTTTTTATATTAGCTGCGAGTAGATAAACCATTGAGTGAAAACTTATGCATTACCTAAGTTTAACTACAGTTTAATGACGTTCATTATCGTGTATAGTATGCGATTATCATTTTTATAACTCAATGTATTAATCAATTTAGTTTGTGTCACTTAGGTTATGTTTTTATTCAATAGTTAATTAAAACCTGATTAGTAGTGTTCAGTCGGGACAGTTAATCATTCAATTTTATGGCCTATTCTAAACTCTTATTTAAATATGAACGACATTATTTTATACTTTTCCCACAGGTCTAGAAGTACAAGCACTGGTTCAATACAAGCTTCACAAGTTAAGGAAAACCCCAACTCAAGGCTCGCCGTTGTACATTAGCTTTATTATTCCAATTTGTGAGTATATTTATGAAATTTTGTGAGCAATAAAGAATAAGAGGAAAGGTTAGTAGCACAAACATAAGTGATGGATTTGTAAAATTCAAAGCTGTAATTTAAAGAAATAAAATGTAATATGTTAACATATTATGTACAAACATCTATCCATACATGCTCACAAAAAAACGGATTTGGATGAAATTTGGTAGACAGATAATTTCTAAACTGGATTAAAACAGGATCATTTAATTCCTGTAGAACGATACCGTGGGACAATTCCCGTACTTCGCGGGTAACGCCACAGGTGTGAACTAGTGTTTTTTTTTTCTAAAATACAAATCCAACTACTACAAGCTTCAGCAACACGTAAAAAACCATTTAACCCTTAAAAGCACATACTTATTACGAAGTACGTAGTTGTATTCGGTTTCATCTTCATCAATCAATATAAATAACCGAGCGACCAATCCAGGAAAAATGCCTGCGTGATCGCAATAAGTCTTCGTTCCAACCAGTGCCTACTGCCTATACCATGCGGTAATAAATGGGCCTTTTTTCGCCAAGGGATGTCGAGGGCCGATCGTCTCGGAACAGAAGGGCCGCCTAATTCAATTAGTCACTAGTTTTGTACGTAACCAATAGACTACTCCTTGGTTTGTAGTCGTTTGAAAAGGTGCGTGTTTTGGTGTGTAAACTGACCACACGTTTTTGAGGGTTGAATTTGTTGTGCTACTTTTTAACTGATTTCAAAAATGAAGGAGGTTCTATGTTTGACCGTATTTCTTTTTGTGTGTGTTCGCTGATTACTCCGCCATCTGTGGACCGATTTTCATTTTTTTTTGTGTTCGAAAGGGTTATACTGTATTATGTATATTTATATTGCTTGGGTACTTAATGAGCAATCGTCTATCCTTACTAATATTATAAAAGCGAAAGTGAGTTTGTTTGTTTGTTTGTTACCTCTTCACGCTTTAATGGCTACACCGATTTTGATAAATTTTGGTACAGAGATAGTTGGGAATCAGTAGACGGACATAGGCTAATATTTTTTTGAAAAAAGTGGGATGTGAGGCAGAAAGACGGAAGAAAAGGGAAAACTTAGCGTTGCTATTACAAATCAATAAGGCGCAAGGGGAACTGTGTTACCCCGAATTTAACGCGAGCGAAGCCGCGGGCAAAAGCTAGTAATATATATATATTTTTCTTCTATGTCTATACGGATGATTTGCTAATATTTTTTTAGTAACAATCGAAAATGAACACTCGATAAAAAATTGTGTGGTATATCATCATACCATAACTAAAAATGCTGAAATAAAAAAAACTTTTTGAAAAAGAAAGCCGGCTTCCGAAATTAAGTAACAGAGTGGGTATTTAACCCAGAGAGGGTTGCCTCAACCTCTTTCCTTTTGCATTATCATTGATTTTTAAAGAGATTAAGTTTAGCTTATACTAAGCTCCGTATTCCATATGGCGTTATGTGACTGAAATAAATAACACACTTAACGCAAGATTTGTTTGTCAATAGACTAATTTAAAGCTTACAAGAATCGAGGGTAATACACAGGTTGCTGTTGTTTGCTTACGAAAGACAAAATTACTATGTGAATATACATTTACGAGAACTGGATACCTTAAATAAATATTAACTTAATCCTTGCGGTCTATGTATTGACTAGGTAGCTGATTAAAACATTTAATTAAGGCGACAATAACATTACACAGCGTGTTTTCCTTTTACTTAATGCCTACAAAGTTCAGAAACTGTAAGCGGTAAAACGAAACTTTTTCTTGTTCAACTTTGTTAGTAGAACTATTATTGTCAATTATACATCGAACTAGCTCATGTCCGCGTGGAGTGCGTTAATTGTTTGACGCAGCGGCCGAGCGATTGGCTGCTGCGCTTCGTGCCTCGGGTTCGACCCCAGGTCGGAACAAATATTTGTATGGCTGTTTGTGTATGCGATTTTAAATGTTTGTAAACGCACGGTATAGGAGAAACTTTTAGTGTGGCAAAACCTCTAAAAATAAACATTGTCATCGAGGATCGTAGATTTTGCGAGAAAGAGTAACAAGCCCCCATTCATACATCCGCAAAAACTTTCGCATTAATAAATAAGCAGAACTAAGATCAGCTCACACAATCCATACATCTTGTCTTTGGTCTTGCTCGATTATGGCAATACCAAATGAAAAACCGTATAGGCATCCCTATATCTCACACGATCAGTACCTTAAACCCTTAAGAATGGAAGACCTACAAGTGTGCCAATTCCCGAGTAAATTGTAAGGATCAAATTGAGGGTTCCTCTCAATTCTTCACTTACAAAAGGGTTTTCTTTGATTTAGGTAAAACTTGTAGGTACGGCGCTCCTCAATATTGTCCGCACTTGTTGGTAATACCTACTTCAGTTTTACTAAGTCCCGTGATGAAATGATTACCTGTACACTTGAATAATTGACGGGCCTGTTGGTCTAGTGGTTAGTGGCCCTGACTGCTGAGCCGGAGGTCGTGGGTTCGATTCCCACCCAGGACAAACTTTGTGTGATGAGCATGATTGTTTGTTCTGTGTCTGGGTGTGATTTATCTATAATATGTATGTATTTATAAATTATAATTATGTATATCAGTGGTCTGGTTACCATAACACAAGCTCTGCTTAGCTTGGGATCAGATAGCCGTGTGTGAGTTGTCCCAAGATATTTATTTATTTATTAATTTATAGTAGGAGGTATATTTTTCAAATTGGTACAGGTACAAGGATATAACAGACTAACTTTTGCCCGCGGTTTCGCTCGCGTTACATTCGGGGTAACACAGTTCCCCTTTCCAGATTTGCAGGTACCTGCTACCTAAAGTTTTTGACTGCGCATTATTGATTGTAATAACAAAAAAAAGTTTTCCCTTTCCTTCCGTCTTTCTCCCTCAAATAGAATATAAAAAAACTGCATATGTCCCAACTATCTCTGTCATCATCTGCCTAGCCTTTTCCCAACTTTGTTGGGGTCAGCTTCCAGTCTAACCGGATGCAGCTGAATATCAGTATTTTACGTGGACCGACTGCCTGTCTGACGTCCATAACCCATAATATAACTTCAATCAATAAGTAGCTTTATAAGTAGCTTACGATGTTTGTTGAAAATCAAAAACATAAATATTATATATAACTGAAATCTATGTAATTTCTGAGCTTTTCACACGTTTAAACTACTGGCTAGTCGTTACCATGTAGCGAATGCCGGCAGAGTACAAATGGAACACTGAGTGTAATTGGCCAGTAGGTGTGAAAGCTGTCATGCACTGTAGCGGTACCATGAACGTGTGAAAAGAGCCTTTAGCTTTTAAGCTTACGGCCGTTCTGCTCAAAACAATGTCTCCTGAAGGGTGAAGTTCACATCGCTCTCGAGCACAAAGTTCAAAATAATTTCAATGGACTTTAAAAGAGACTATAACCTCTAAGTTTGTTTCGGCTGTTTCTTCTCAGAGTAGTCGGGTACGAAACACCGGCCTCATCTAGTTTAAAAAAAAGATGACGTGTTAAAGTGTTTGTGAAAACCTACTTGCAAAATAAACATCATTTGTCATTTAATGCAATAAGCACCAATTGTTTGCGAGAAGCAATATTGTTGTTTCATTGAATTTAGAATATAAACTTTTAACTTTCAATTCATGTTGTTTGGTTTTCCAATAATTTCTACTTTTATGTACAAGCACTAAAGTTCTAGCAAACTAAACATGAAACCACATTCTACTTACATAAGATTGAATTTTGATTAAAAGGCCCATATCAAACAATTCTCTTTTAAACCATACTTAGAGCTCGATTAACCAATCAAATGGCTTTAAATCAATGAGATGTATTCGTGAATGTCGTTCTACAATACGGACATCAGTATCCTGATCGTAATGGACTCCAATCAGACTCACTGGCATAACCTTTTTTTTTTATAAAAAAAAAACGTATGGTGGGTGCTTTACAAACATCTAAACTCACATACACAAACAGCCAAACCCGAAAGAACTATCTGCTGGTCATACAAATATTTATTCCGTGCGGGAATCGAACCCGCGACATGCAGCGCAGCAGTCGATCGCTCAGCCACTGCGCCAACCATGCCGTCTTCAGATATAAGTGCCGTCTGTCAATGTTTCACGTTGGAGCTCAGTCTATCGACGGACTCCCAAATTCAAGACCATTGACACTAGATTTGATTTACACTTACATACCTACTATAAGAATATATTTTCGTGTGTGGCTTTTTCATCATTGTCAGTAAGTTTGTTTAGGACTTTCCACGAATTTTATCAAAAAACCTCGTTAAAAGTATTTCTAAATTCTACAACATAGCTTCCAAATGAGTTAGTTCCAAACAATTCTAATATATAATTTTTAATGAAGGCCTCGTATTGTCATTGGGGTGGTCGAACATTAACCGTATTTGTGGCGATATACCGGTCCCTGGCCCACAGGAAAGGTCGGGGTTTCCTTCCGTCCCTCCCCGGGAACGCCTTTATTACGACTTTATTACGTACAATGAAAATCATATTTACTGAGATAGAAGAAGTCATAATAAACACATGCGCGTGAAGTATGGCGGGTACGCTCCTCTTTTATATGAAATTTTTGGGACAACCCTCTCTCTCTCTTCCGCAAGAGCATTCGACGTACGTCTGCTGCTTATTACGAATACAAAGAATCTCAACACTGTATGCCGTGTCGCGCCGCGCCGCGTCGTCCCGCGTCTCTATGCGACGCGTTGACACGTCCTTGCATTATGTAATCCAGCTGAGAGCTGGGCGCATTTTTCATAGCGAAATTTCAAGTGTACGCTCCGCACACCTGTCACAGTTCCCTTTTCAGAAAGGAATATTACATTATGTCTTTCAAAGGAGCGTCGGCGATGCGACAGGGCGGCGGTGGCGCTACTGCAAGCCGACGCAAACGACGCCCGTCGCGTTCCAGAGTCGCGCTGTCAAAGCGTCGATTGTAATGACATGCCGCTGCTTAGGTAATGCGACGGTAAAATGCAGATAATATCACATAATAGCACATTGTGTGTGCATAGCCTGGACCGTGACACGTTGCGTCAATTATGTGGTTTTTTAAATAATTACAAATTGCACAAACTCAAAAACTACATTTCGGGTTCTCTTTGTTATGCATGAAATCAGTTTGTCCTTTTGTTGTCTGACAAATGACAGCCATTAACAAACAGAGAGAAATCCGTAATTAACATGACAATAGAATCATGACTACATTTTTGACAAAACGATACCATCAATTAATTTAGGCAACCGCATACAAAAAATAATTGGGTGTGACTACAAAAACAGACAAAGTACCGTAGAGATTTTCCAAAAGCACTTAAAAGTACAAATATCTTGGGTGCAACCATTTCCGCCATATAGTGGTGCGTTATAATGTAATTATCGCGGCAACAGCCGAGGCTAAGAGTCACTAAACGTAACTACAAATTAAGGCGACGCCACAACGGCGACCGTTCTTCGTACCTCCATTACAATTAATTCCACACACATTGTTTTTGTTCAAATACAAATTGAACACTAACGGGGTGTTTGCTAGAAACATATTAGAATTTTAATGTATAAAAGTATCTACACCTTGAGATATAAATGTTGCTTTTTTATAGGAATGTTTAAACGGCAGGAACTAAACACCCATTACGCAAAAAAATAAAATCTGGGCGAGCCTTAATAGAAGTCCTGTGCTTAATAAAAGACGGCCCTTCAAACAAATTACTTATCTTTTCAGATAGCATTAAGTACTATTTTACAAAAATGGGTTCGTGTCCAGCCTTTTAGTTACTTAAAGTACTTTAACCGTTATAAAATGTGGCAAAATATTTAAAATGATTAAAATATAAAAACATTTCTAGCAGCAGTTTATTTGCGGCGTTCCCATCGATCGTGTAAGTTTACCACTACATAAATAACTTGAACAACACATTAGCCCCAAGTTTTGAACGCAATTAGCGAGTATAATTAATAACTTCATAGCTTTACACTTTAGTGCGCCGAGTAATAAACCAGTCATGTTGTAGCGATTATGTGAATAAGTTACTTTATAGTTTTTGAACAGCCTTGTACATTGCATACTGCTAATAGTTCTAAAAGACACGTAACTATGAAGCTTAGTACTCAACTTAACTCTGCGCTATGTGTCAATCGAATAAAATATTCTCTGGGTTAGAATAACTCCATAATAAACACAGACCATTTTTTTAAACACCCTGTATATTTTAAGTCTTTAAGTTTATTTTGTACTTAACCTATTTAGACCAAACATTGAACGAAATAGTATTAAATCAGACCTTTGGACCAAGTTCTCAGAAAACGTAGATTCCACACACACGAAAAAGTAGGTCTAAATCAATTTAAACCTTTCCTCCAAGTTTCAATATGATAAAATCAGATTGATAAAAGTAAGTGCGTGACCGTTGTGCCCATTTATTTGGTAATCATATCACGATTATCTTACTTAGATAAAAACATGTGCGAGTTGGACTCCGTTGAGTTCCGTACAAATTTGCGACTTAAGCAGCCATATTTTTTGACTGCGTAGACTTGGAAGCTTGATTTTTTCACAGCTTCAACGGACCAGGGACCTTAAAGAGATATCATCAAAGCAAAGGGGCCCCCAGGGCCACCGCTTGCCGGGGTTGCGGGTTGTTCATGAGATACCGCGGACCACAGACCTGAGTATATGGTTTTAATTACAACTCGAAACCTCCACCCGTTCGCGAGATAAAGGTTCTTAACCGACAAACAGACAGACAGACGGACAACAAAGGTTCCGGTTTTTTTCTTTTGACCACTAAAAGGAAAAACGGCACCAAATCGGTTATGAAAATAAAAAGGTTACTTGTTGAGGGGAATTGATTCTCCTACCAACATCTACTTTGAAAACTCAGTTTTCAATTTTCTAGGTTTTACTACTGACGAGCACATGGATACATTTTCTTTAAGAGATGACGCTACTCCAAATCATGTCGTTATAAAGATAATAAATACAGTAAACATAATCCGCTTTTGATTAATTACTATACGACACAAACGTTTTTTGACAACTTCCCCTAAGGAGACCCCACACAAAAAGTCGGTAAAACTATTGTCTATACTATTTATATACAGGACAAACTATATGTCGATAATACTACAAACGTAATACGGATTTATTTCCGAGTTAGAAATATATGAAAAAAAAACCTTTAGCGACCTCTATGTAACTGTTTTATGGCAGTTACTCCGAATAAAGTATCGGAAAACAAAAATAAGACTTACCACGACTTATAATAATTCACGGCTTTTATGTTTTAAACAACGTTTCTAAAGCAATAATTAAGAAAACAAGCGGGTACTGTTGTCGATAAAGCAGGTCAATAACACCTGATATCGATCGTTGCTTTACCGTCCTAATAGCCGCCTTGAAAGTATGCATGACTTTCTAAGAAATATATAAAACTATACTGTGCATGTCTGCAAGTGAGAATACTTGTTATTTTAAAAATAAAATCAAATTGAAACAACGTAATGTAGAAACGAATGTAATGATCTCGGTTTAGCTAATTTCAAATGAAGCTCAGAAAATAATAACCACGGCACCTACTTAGGTACCTACATTTCAAAGAATTTAGGTAGCTTGCAAACTCTAAATCACTTAAATTCTACGAGAAACCACTGTAGCGACTGAAGAACAGTTAATCCCACTAATAATGCTAATATCTTAAAGAACGAACCACCAACCAAGTGGTTCAAGGTCAAACAATTTGGAGCATCCGACCCTAAGACCGAATAGAGCCGTGCATCTGTCACGACCCAATATATAAGAGTCAGAAGGGTCAACTCAATACAAACCCTCGAGAACATACGATCGCTAATCCAAGTGTTTATCGGTTCGAGGGAGCTTCTTCAGTAACATCATGCGATATTTCGTATTGGATTAACCATTTCCCTTTTTTACCCGACTGTAAAGGAAGGATTATGTTTATCGTGCGTATCTTGTATGTGTGTATGCATATAATATTCTTTATTGGTGGTTATTCAAACCTTCTAGTGGATGCAAAAAACTGTTAAATTACAGCAGATAAGGGATGGTAGACTACGCACTCTAATATAGATTTATAAATTGCGATCACCGACAACGATTTCCCAAAAACATGGCATAAAGAAGTGCTGTCATAATCCTTTTCTTATTTGGACAACATATACCTTATTAGGACATGATGTTAAGACAACTTAGTAGGTGCATACATTTCCTAAATGGGTAATTTATCTAAGGTAATAAAAGTTATCTGAACACAAAATCTTCAAAACGAACATTGTAGACACGCCTGAATCGTCGAGTAAACAACCAATCGAGTCACGAACGACAGCGAATACGTACAAACTGTGAACACTATTGAATACTTATAAAACGAATGGGAAGAATGGGCCTCCTCTGAGAGCCATCGACGAGAAGTACGTGACGCGAAACGTAAAGTTAACCGAACGCGCAACGTTTAGCGGCGGTTTTGGGTTATGGTACGAGTTAGAAGGGGTTGTTGTAGAGGAATTTGGGACGGAATTAAGTCATCAATTTTCTGTCTGGGATAATGTACCCAGTTTAGAACAGACCCTTGCCCTTTACAAATATAAAAACTTCAAAATAACAGGAAAACTTCACAACCACACAATTTTGCAGGGTCACAATGAAAACTACCAGTTGAAAAGTTTTTTAAAAGAAACAGTGGACAGTTTGCAATAGATAGATAGATAGAATATTCTTTATTATGTACACCATGCAAATAACTAGAATAACATTAAACAACTTATTAATAGGGTGACACAATGGGCGGTCTTATCGCTAAAAGCGATCTTGTCAAGACGACCTTTGGATGGATTTAAAGGAGGACAAACAGTACTGTAGGTAGTCTGTGGTGTAACATTTTTTAACAACAATAATAGAAGTCGTCCAAATTCCTCTACTAAAGATGTTGCAGTTACGAGCGGGCTAAGTGTATTTTGAATTACAATAAATGTTATTGCCAATTCTTCTACAATTTAAACCAAACACAAATAGCGTTACTGGAACTTCGTGTGATCTAACCTTCAAACGAATAAGTGCCTATAATAATAAAGGAGAAGAAAAAAAGGTTTTATTTGCGATTTTGGTACCTCCACTTATTACAGTCCATGATTGCCAATGTTGCTCCACAACTTCAATGGCCAATGGACACAAAAAATATGAATATTAATGATGGAATCGAGTTTTTATACATAGGTTAGAAATAATAATCGACCAGTTACATTATCGACCAAATAATATATACCAACAACACTGTCATTAGGAAATTACAGACTGAATTGATAATCTAAATAAATTAGTGCGAGCACAAAGCAAACTCAATGGCATACAATATTCCGATCATAAACGAAACACTTGTCTTACAATAATTTGATCAGAACCTCCTTAATCATTCCTTAACTTATGACGTGTGCGCGCACACGCTCCCAAGTATTCCAACTACGTAACTAAATTACGTGTCGCTTAAGAATTGCGTTAGTGATGGATGACACATTACGGCACAGTGTCGTGGTGTGTCGTGAATGTAGTCGCACACACGTCGAGGGCTCTCGTGGGTCGATTTGGTGGAGCATGTCAAACACAGGCGGTTCAGGACGTCTCGCGGAATAGAGCGAGTGTTTGGCGACACTTACTCGACAATGACAGCACACTCAAGTGTTTGCGCACGCCAGCCCGCGTGGAGTTTGCACACACACTTGCCACACTAAGATTTACTCGCATAACAACGGTCTTAGTTCTTACTAAAGGAGTGAGTTTGTCTAAGGTAACGTTAAATGTAAAATAACACTCAAACTAAGTGCTGGTGTTATAGGTAGGAGGGCACTCTAAAAATAAAAGTCTGATGGTCATTGTCATTAAGGACACACGCTGCACTTGGCGTGCTAAACTGTCGTGCAATTCAATTTAACAACTCCGACACCATCGCAAAACGATAGCCTCATCGTCACATTTCAGCGCGGGCGCTAATAAAAAAGCGACTAAGTGAAAACTATTATTTTCGCATCATGGACACTTTTTACGATCCAAATTAAAGTTTCTACTGAGTTTTTCCATCGCTAACGACTTGTTCGAGTTAAGAGACACAAGAAACGCTTGTGTCTGGAGTAAATTAGATATCTGGTCTAGTAACGAATCTTTTTGCTTGCCACGAAGGGAATTGGCTTTCCAACCCTGTTTTGGTCAGGTTATAAATTCTGTGTTTTATACACAAGTCAAGGTATGACAAACAGTCGCTTTGTTCAACAAAAACAGTCGCTTCTCAACTGTTTTTGGCGAACACATGATAGGCTTATTAGGAATGTTTTTGTTGATGACATGGGTATTCGTATAATATTGGTACTATAAATTAAAGTCAAAAATCCTTTATTTTGTGTGTTGAATTCTCAGGTCGAGAAAAGTGTTTATTGAAAACTTCAAGGCTGTCATTGATCTAATGGTGATCAGCTAATTTATTAGCCGGTAAATTAATAATGCACAATGCCGCAAATCAGAGGCCCAAGGACGGCCTACAACGTTTTCCCTAGACATGTTCAGCGTATCTCCTCATGTGTGTGTACCTCGTATAAGTCAAACAGTCGATAATGCGACAGGAAATGTTTCAATGTGTTTCATGAAACAGTCGCCGGTTATTCCCAGCTGAGTCCGGAATAAGCACTCAACCTGCTCCACGATACGTTTCCCGGTTTCGAATTCAATTCCATTCGTTCCGATCATCGGTTCGCATTGGAGATAAAAATCTAATTTGGGAAAACGTTGGCGTCAACAGTTTTTGGACAGCGCATGACATTTGAGATCGGTCGGCGCGATCGCAGCGGTGTGACGCTCAAAGATTGAAACGAGTATGGACATTGAAATGGGTATACGGAAAAGTTAGTAAACCGTCCGGCTGTCATAAAAAGTTACAGGATGCTGTTCATGTTGCACGAGGCACGAATGAATACTTTAAATCTCCGAGGAGTTCTATTTTGTACGGACACAAGAAGTAAAACAAACATCGTGTAGTCTTTCGCGTACACTCTCAACTTCCAAGCTGCGGGATCTAAGTTCTGTGAATAGCAGAAAAGTCTTTCAATAACCTGAATAAACAGTAGACTGTCTCATTTTCAGCTCCGCAGTTAGAAGGCCGTTGTCGCAATAAATCATTAACAGATTGTCGGAATTGTGTTCGAGTCGAAATTAATTGATGGATATTACGAACGTAAATTGTGTCCTTCGAGTTAAGACCTCTAGCAAACTGTGTTTGATCATGTTGCTAACCAGTTTAAATGTCCAAACCTTTTTATACCAAAATATGTAATGGGTAAAAAATACAAGAGAAGTAATCCTTACTAATATTATAAAAGCGAAAGTGAGTTTGTTTGTTTGTTACGTCTTCACGCTTTAATGGCTAAACCGATTTTGATGAATTTTGGTACAGACATAGTTGGGAACCAGGAGACGGACATAGGCTAATTTTTATTATATAAAAATGGGATGTGAGGGAGAAAAAGGGAAGAAAAGGGAAAACTTAGCGTTGCTATTACAAATCAATAAGGCGCAAGGGGAACTGTATTAGCCCAAATTTAACGCGGGCGAAGCCGCGGGCGAAAACTAGTCACAAAATAATTGTGCATTACCGACATAATTTTCCAGCTTACAGACATAATGTGACATGAGGAAAAGGAGGAAACGGTGAGGAGGAAATGTAATTTCTAATAACATGCTTACAATACAACATCATTATGGAGAAGTACACCAAAATGTTAGAAGAAAAAATTATACCTCGAGCAACAAACACTAATTGGTACAACAGTGTACACACGGCTATCGACATCAACCTATATAAAACTCGAGTACACCCATGACAATATTGGCACAATTGGGGAAGACCGTTAAAAGCTAACTGTAAAGGCTTCTGGACACACGCGCGGCGCGGCAAGCGGCGACAAAGCTGTGCCGCAGAGCCTCACACACTGGCGCGGCGCGGCAGGCGTTATTTACTCGATCTTAAGCTATCGAAAAATTCTAACCTATCCTCGAGTGGATGCCGCAGCGCGCGGCGTCGCGCGGCCGTTCACACAGAGCGGCGCGACAGAGTAAGTTTCATACAAAATGTTCTAGGCGTCTTTTGTTTTTCTGCCGCAGAGTTGTCGCGGCGTGTCGCAGCCCGTCGCGCGGATCGAGTTTGCCGCTCGATAGCGAGAGTTGCCGCAAGGCGCGGCGCGCGACAGAAAAACAAAAGACGCCTAGAACATTTTGTATGAAGTGGGCTCTGTCGCAGCTTGCCGCAACTTGCCGCAGCCGCGACAGAGCCGCGGCGCCGCCGCGGCGATCGAGTACTCGATCCTCTATATATCGAAAAGGGGTAGGTTAGGATATTCCATATTCATATGCTCATATTCTCGCTATAAAAACCCTTAATAGGTGTCCGCCACCCTGGGGAGCGCCTGGGCAGAGCAGAGAGGTCTAATAGAATCGTACTAAGGTGTCGTCCTAACTGACTATCGATCGTACGATGACACGATGCGTTAAACCAGAAGACTGTTTATCCTGTTCACAAGTATGGCAAGATTTAGGGCAAAAAAAATCACTTAGATAATCTCGTAATTTTAAAATGCACTTTTTTATTTCTTGACATATTTTCACAAAATTGATTTCAAATTGCAGGTATAGGTATAAAACGTATATTTAAGTTTGTTTCAATTACCTGAGACTAAGCGTTTTCTAGTTATAATGATAAATTGTTCTGTGTTTTAGTAGTCACTTCAGTAAATGATTAAATTTGTTAGCTTTTGTTGTAGAATATTCATATTGTTTAGGTTAGGTATAATATTATTAGTAGTATAATATTATAGTGTGTCGTATAGAGTAAAAAATTACAATGCAGAAATGTTTTTTTAGTAAGTGTTTTCATAGTTTTAATAAGAGATACACGGCTTCAAAATTTTCAATCGTAATCAAATTTGCGACGAAAAACTCACTTTAAATCTTCGAATGTACGTTATATGTCCGAAAAATTGCAATTCTTAAATTCAGTTTGACAAAAACTAGCAAGTCATTTCTAATAAACAGTAAACGCTTTCACAACAAGTTACCAATCCCAGTTTCAGAACTGACCGATGGAAAGTTAGTAACTACATTGAATATGCTTTTTTAATAAAGACACGCTAAGTGTCTTTATTTAAAAAAGCATATTCTAAATTGAGCTCATAAACGGCACAAAGTGGATGTCTCTACGTTTACTCAATCTTATTTTTTCAAATCTATATAATCAGTTTTTTTTTTAACATTATCTATCAAATCACAAATTTATACAACCTTTGTACAGATGGCAACATCTGCGTCACTTGTTTCATATAGTGTTTTATTTCATGAAAAAAATATTTTAAAGAATTATTTGTGAATGAGTCGACATTGTTGACCGTATAGATTCCTAGACGCTTGTTAACTTCTTATACTATTTTACGTTTTGTAAAGTAAGCAATGACTTATTGTCAGGCTAACGCTCTCCTCCATACTTAGGTACCTACTAACGCTGTAACAACTGCATTATAAAACCAAATGATTTCAAAAGAATCATACGCGGCTGCTATGTCCCATTATTTTCCAAAAGAGAAATGATTTTAATACGGAACAGTACAAAAAGCAATACAAAAAATAAATACGTATCTACATAAGTCATAGTTGGTAACCTCAATAACATAACTATCCAATGGATTAAAGGACACAGCGATACCCGAGGCAACGACGACGCTGTGGAAGAGCTTGCTAGAAGCGGATCGAACATGGTACCGGTCGGACCCGCACCTATCGTGCCATTACTATTCTGGCAACTAATTAAACTGGTAAGGAAATGCACCAGAGCAACACCACATTCGTAGTTCCTGGATAGCTATAAAATATATGTAGACACCTTTTTGTCATAGGTATCACAGACAACCGTGAAACATTTAGAAAAAAATATTTAGTACTTATTAGTTCCACGATTATTTACAGTTGACAAGTCTGGTCATTAAACAAAAAATGGCAGCATGAGTCAAAAAATTGTCCAAGTGCGTTCCACGTCCAGTGGATGGTTCCGTAGATGTTATGCAGAATATTGTCTCCCCATTTAACTTCTCACTCAGCCGGTGAAGTGGGCCAAAACCAGTCCGAATAACAGAAGTCACATCGAGATACCGCTGTGACTTCTGTTCTGCAGACCCTAAAACGCAGTAACAGCCTTTTTGTAATTTTTTCGTTGAATATTGAACCTTAATGCACACGTTATAAGGAACATGAAAATCTTATCAGATTTTTGTTGGGATGCTTTAAACGGTTTAAAAATCAAATTTGTGAAAGCAGTAACTTAACTTTGCATGTCTAAATATATTACAATACCAACTAAAATACAGTAATAGCAGTTACGTCTACCACGATCCGTCACTTTACCAAGTCAAACGCAGTAAATATCTAAATTACCACAAAAAAACTGTATTCTACACCCAAAAAAATATTGAGGGGTAAAAATTAAAACGCAGTAAGTAGTTTTTGTACCAACAGTGTTAAAACTGCATGGTTGATCACTAGTTTATTTCATATTATGAACTAACCATTTAAACTGCAGTATGCTCATTATTTAATGCAGTATAGTCGATATTTTTCAAAAGATGAAAATAAGATATATGCTAATTAAAACGCAGTATGACACTCTGTTACTGCATTATAATTGGTAACTTGAACGATTTTACTAATTTCACTGCAGTAAAGGTCATATTTTACTGCGTTCTAGTCAGAACTTGTCGCTATCTCTCTCGTTCAATCAGTCGTGCTTGTTTGTCGATTACTGACCAGGAAGGAAGACGTCTGCGCCGCGCCAGTGTAGGCAGCGAAGGCTCGTTGAGGCTCTCCCCCAGTCTGATCTAATGGATTTAGCTACGACTGAAATAGCTTCTGAACATTCATTCAATGATCTTGTGACATAAGAAGATTTATAATGTTCTGAGGTTTTGCCAACATCAACACATATTTTTCAAAACGCGACACTATTAGCTAAAACACCAGTTTTTCAACATTCAGACGACTCGGTAGCAGATAAAAAATATATTTCTGTGCCTTTATTAGAAAGTAGTTCATCAGATCATATGCAAGCAGTCGAAAAAGAAATACTAATAAACGAAAAAGTAAAAAAAGAAAAACCAGAAACATACAAAATATACCTAGTAAAAAGTTAAAAAAAGAACCTAGACAAATATTTTATTAGACCACCGTGTCACAATCTCAAATAACTTGCGCGGGGGAAGTTATTTGATGATTTGATTTCTGGGCGGAGCGGGGGAGAGTGTCAGACTTGTACTGACTAAAACCCATCCATGTTCCTTCTATTGCCCTTTACGTTCCGGGGCCGCGGTATCTCTTTCGAACAACCCGCAACCCAGGCGGAGACTCTGACAAGCCCCTCTGCTTTGCTGACATCACATTGAGGCGCGCGTGAAACACGAACGCGCCGTCGACACGGCCTGTCGTCAATAGTCGGACGGACGGTGAGCTACCCATTGCTCACCGTCCCCAGGCCCGCATCTACGGTGGCCGGGAGTCGTTCGCGGCACCCGAGGCGTGTCCCGCGGCAGCTGGGTTGGCTTGATGTTCTCTTCCTCAAACGCCCGGCCACCTCCTTTGCTAGCATTACTCCTTGGCAGAAGGAGGTGACCGCTTCCCAATCCCTCTCGCTCCGGACCATGGACTGAACCAGGGCCGGACGCGAGAGATCGCCGCCGCCGATCGCCTCTACAAGGGCACGGCGGTGCTCCGCCCCGCGCTGGGCAGACCGCCACTGTGTGCTCCACCGTGTCCTCCGGGCGATCGTCATAATGGTGACACCCGGGCGTTTCCTCCCGCCCGATTATGTGCAGGAACCTCCCGAAACTTCCGTGTCCGGTGAAAGAGGGTCCCCTCTTTACCGCCACTATTGTGGCGTGCCCTGCACGGGATCGCGACAGTCGCTCTCTCCATGCCACCACGAGGTCGCACTGGAGGTCTGTCCGCTGAGCGGAAATTTGCCGCGGCAGCGGAGTTTCCCCCCGGTGTAGTGCCTACGCGCGCCACTCAAACAGGCGCGCGAGCACTATCGCCTCCAGATCCCACGGAAAACTTATTTGATCGGAGTTTTTAAAAGTGAGTTACATAGCTACTTCAAAATTATATTGAAGTATTTCAACACAACTTGGAACAATTTTTAAACAAAATCAAAGATCAAGATCAAAATTACAAATCAATATCATTCAATTAAATGACACATTTATATAAAACTAATAAATGTGCTATTTAAAGGAAAGATCTCGTGTGTCTTGCGAAACCGAAAAGGTTTATACCATTTATTTTTATCGAAATGCCTTAATAACCACCTGTGTTTAAAGCACCTTAAAACAATTACCTTACAATATTATAAAATAAACGACAAATTCTAAACATAATGCACTTTTTTCTGTAAATTCCTACCTAAAACATACCCGTTAGTTGGAAGCAATTGTTATATACTACATGTGCAATTGTCCAAGATACAAATTAAAATGCAGTAAAGAAAGTCTTATGCTGCAAGTTAGTCTGCAAAGTAGCAAAGAACTATCTTAATACTTATCTTATCTTAATTTTGTAGTATCAAGTATTTTTACCGCATTTTAATCTGTATATGTGTAACTTTTTGCGTGCAGTAAAAGCTAAGATTTCAGAAAACCCGATTTTAATTAAAATCTGATAAACAAAACTAACATTTGTTTATCATATATGGAAATACTATCTTTGTTGGCACTTAGTCCTCGTAACAACAAAAATATGCACCATACACATAAATAATCCAAGAAAAACAGTGTTAAAAAGTTTTTAAAGGTTTTCCCGAAACTGCTTTTTTCCTCGTACTGCACTTTAGGGCCTGCACGGCAGTGTTTTAGGCGGCTTTAGGCGTTGTCCTAACATGCAGTGATCGTACAAATACGCAATGCGTTCTCACCGTACGATGGAAATGGTCCATGAAGCATTGCCTATGCCCGCGCGATGACTTGCGAGCTTCGATGAGGACACCGCGGAGTGACAGGCACTTGTAAAAAGGTTGTCAAATGAAAGGCGAAAGGACATTGTTCGTGTTTCATACATCGTTGCCTAAGAATTAAATAATGCGTATCTTGGATTGATACGTAATTCAAATCACTGCCCCTACTGAGAATTGCTGAAATTCAAAACGTTTCTAGAAAAACGTTGTGGTGTTTGTGGGCATAGTCGACGAAACGTTTAAAAAGACGTTCTAGGGCCCGCCTGTTCTATCGCGTATTCGTTAAATCGTTTTTCGTCGCAAACTTTATTACGACTGAGAATTTTGCAGCGGTGTTTGTTTTATTTAAACTATGAAAACACAAAATAAACATTTCTGCATTGTCATTTTTACTCTATACGACACATTTGATAATATTATAACTTACTTAAACAATAAGAATATTCTAGATATTCTAGAACAAATACTAACAAATTAAATCATTTACTGAAGACTACTAAAACACAGAACAAATTTTCATTATAACTAGAAAACGCTTAGTCTCAGGTAATTGAAACAAACTTAAATATACGTTTTATACCTATACCTGCAATTTGAAATCAATTTTGTGAAAATATGTCAAGAAATAAAAAAGTGCATTTTAAAATTACGAGATTATCTAAGTGATTTTTTTGCCCTAAATCTTGCCATACTTGTGAACAGGTTGAACAGTCTTCTGGTTTGTATTGTAAACAGATTATACAGTCTCATCATGCGACAAGAACGCATCGTGTCCTCGTACGATCGATAGTCAGTTAGGACGACACCTTAGTACGATTCTATTAGACCTCTCTGCTCTCCCCAGGCGCTCCCCAGGGTGGCGGACACCTATTAGGGGTTTTTCTAGCGAGAATATGGCTAGGTTGGGATCCTAACCTACCCCTTTTCGAGATATATAGTATCGAGTACTCGATCGCCGCGGCGACGCCGCGGCTCTGTCGCAGCTGCGGCAAGTTGCGGCAAGCTGCGACAGAGCCCACTTCATACAAAATGTTCTAGGCGTCTTTTGTTTTTCTGTCGCGCGCCGCGCCTTGCTGCAAACTCTCGCTATCGAGCGGCAAACTCGATCCGCGCGACGGGCTGCGACACGCCGCGACAACTCTGCGGCAGAAAAACAAAAGACGCCTAGAACATTTTGTATGAAACTTACTCTGTCGCGGATCTCTGTGTGAACGGCCGCGCGACGCCGCGCGCTGCGGCATCCACTCGATGATCGAATACATGATCTTAGCCTATCGAAAAGGGGTAGGTTAGGTTAGGTTAGGATCGTGGTCTATTCTTTTCCTCGTAATGGAAATCTGCACTAGATGTCCTCCACCCTGGGGAGAGCTTGCGTGGTTTAGTGTTTCCTCGTGCACTTACGTCGGGGGTCAGCAGTATTATGCTGTACCCTCCGCTGCTCTGGTGTTTTGACCAGCAGACGTCTGCTGCGGAATGGGTAGGCGCTCGTTATCTCAACGTAATCTAACGGCGTGATCCATCCCGATCTTAGTATTTGAGACAGGTAACAAGCCCGCACCTCGCATGCGTGCACTTGCATATCTACCACTCTCCTGATTAGCGGAGCACTATTTTTGCGAACAATCCCGTGATACCCGTCGGTACGTGTTTGCGTAAACATCTTCGATAGTTGACACCATCTTGAACGGATTACTATGCAGGACGCGCCAGAAATCTGGTAACTTTTTGGTCTAATTAACCCAATTCTTTAGGTTCGTACACCGAGCAGCCCTACAAATCAGTATGCTGTACCGATGGCTCCCTTTCTACAAAAATTACAAAATCGAGACACTCGGTTTAGCAATCCTGTATTAATGACGTGAAAATGAAAACATGGTTGTACCCATGTATTTATCTGTGTCTGAGGTGCAAGGTCCTAATGATGGTTTCTGTATTAGATACCTACGACCTTTTGTTGTTAGCAGTAGCCATTGTTGCAAGTAGAACATAATTAACAACTCGCAACTCCGGCAGAAAGTGGCCCTGGCAGACCCCTCTGCTTTGCTGATATCTATTTGAGGCGCGCGTGGAATACGAGCGGCGCGTCTTCCGGGGCAGCTGTGTTGATTTGAGTTTCTTTTCCTCAAGCATGACTGCTTGACAGAAGTAGGTGATTGCTTCCTATTCCCTCTCAGAGCAGGACGTGAAAGACCGCCGCCGACCGAGTCTACGAGGACGCAGCTTTGCTCAGGCCTAGCGGGGAAGCCGTTATCCATTTGCAATAAATAAATTTATTACTCTACTCCTTTAAACTTGACAGACAGATGTGTTTGCTTATTCCGCTACTTCTTTTTACCAGCTAATACAATAGAAAATGCTGTAATGCAGTCTTTATGGAGGTCTATTTATTGTTTACTTTGACGTTCAAAACTCGCTGATTATCAGTTTGATTTGATAAATGACTTTTGATTTTGATAATCCAGAAAATAACTTTGTACTACTATCTTGAAACCTGTGATTAGAAAAAAAATAACAGTACGAATGAAAACGGACGAGAGATGCTTTTTAGGGTTCCATAGCAAATTGGCAAAAGCAGAACCCTTTTAACTAAAAAAGTATTCAATTATTACAAAATCAACTAAATCGTTAGTGGAAACTATTTGTACGAAATAATAAAATTAGATTAGATAAGATTTAGGTGGTTAATTCGATTTTGTTTTTACGATTAACTAAAATTGGTTTAGGAAGTAAGTAAGTTGATATTTTTTAAAGTATGATAGGATTGACATAGTCGCATAACGTGTACAAAAATCAGTTCTTTCATTAATCTTTTCGACGACGAGATTTGTTAAAAAAAAACACAAATTTTAGTTATTTCCATAGCGTCATGTCCTATGGTATTCTGCTGTGGGGCAAAGCCGCTGATATCCAGAATGTATTTGTTCTGCAGAAGCGAGCGGTTCGTGCAATTTACCAGCTAGGTGCCCGGGATTCTCTGAGAGATTTTTTTAAAGAGATTGGTATTCTCACTGTGGCTTCTCAATTCATCTTGGCCAACATTTTATATATTAGGCAAAATATCCATCTATATAGTAAAAACAGTAATATTCACAACATTAACACTAGAAATAAGCATAAACTACGTGCTCCCTTCCACCGGCTTCATAAGGTTCATAATTCATTTGTAGGGCTTGGTATAACTTTTTATAACAAGCTACCTTCTTCTTTGCTAGATTTGCCATTTAATGCATTTAAAGCTAAAGTAAAATCTAACCTTTGTTTAAAAGCATACTATTCTATTAACGACTATTTAGACGATAAGCATAGTTGGTCACTGTGTTGAACTCAAGACGATTATTAATTTTTTCTCTTCATGTTCTTTCACCAAATTAGCTTATTGATACGTTACATGTCTTCGTCATGTAATTTTATATTTTTACTTTTTTTTTCTTTATTTACTTGTTTCATTTTGTGTGTTTTTATTTATTGACATGTGGTTAACTAGTGACCTCGAGCATTGACTGAATATATATTTTTTTTTGATACTGTTATTGGTAAATCTTTTTTATGCTTAGCTTATTTCTTTTGCACTAGTCCTAGTTTATCACCTGACACTTCTTCACTGCACATGTAAGCGGGCACACCCATTAGACTGGTGAATTTATTATTTAGACTTGGGTAATTTTTATTTTTATATATAATGGGTGTTTGCTAGCTGACAAGTGACAATGAATGAATAATTTCTTATTTTTATTTTTTTATAATTTCTTGTGATAAACGGAATTGTATAAAATCTGGTTCTTCTAACCTGGCAGACAGATGTGTTGCTGGGGAGTTTGTTCCGCCACTTCTTCTTCCCAGCTAAAACACTAGGAAGTGGCGAAGGGCAGGGCGTTTTTGTGGGACTGTCTCTTGTAATCTGACGTTCAAAAAGTGCTGATTATCAGCCTAATTTGAATAAATGACTTTTGATTTTTTGATTTTGATTTTGAAATATAACCTTTATTTTGAAGTCGATTTTCTGTACCATGTATTAGAAGTCGGTTGTATTTTTGCAAAAAAGCTTAATATTTCTATGAGTTCGTAACAAATTCGTCCGTCTACAGAACCCTTCACTGTATTTGCAACGCACCTGACTGATATTTGATTTATTACCAAGGAACTTATGAGATAACTGGAATTCCAGTTGTTATGTTAATTTTATCTCAAAAAATGAACTTTATCTCAAAGGCACAAAGTTTATATTATTTTAATTAATTCAAAGGGAAAATATACTAATACCAACTGATAAAGAGTCAAGGTTGGCAGGCGCGTTGTCAGTAAAAAATGATTAAAAAACATTAGTTGTTAATCACTTAGATAACTGGCACAGAATTAAAAACGGGTTATAATAAAATAATAATTTCTCAGAAAATAGTATTCCTTAGTTGCAACTTTTAAAAATGTTGAATTTATATACAGCAACTTTTTATTTATGTTTAGAAACAGTATGATCATAACATTTAAACATCTTTTTAAAATATATTTTCGTATTTTCTGGTTCTAGTGAAAACATCCACTTTCAAAATTGAAAAAATGCGTTAATTATAGAGGTGTAATAGTGAAGATTTTCCTGGATGCGGAATCCTATTTTATTGTTTTTTATTTCTAGTAATTGTAAAACAAAGACAGTGTGTGCATACTAAAAGCTATCTCGCTCGGAACACTCTTTGAGTCACATGTCATCACTGCAGTTTGTTTAAAAGCTCCGTGCTAATTACCTGTCAACCATTTGTCATTCGATGACCAAACTTGTCAAATGTAAAATAATCGCGTAAATAATAAGCACTAAATAACTTGTTCTGCTTTTTTAGGGTTCCGTAGTCAACTAGGAACCCTTATAGTTTCGCCATGTCTGTCTGTCCGTCCGTCCGTCCGTCCGTCCTCGCTTAATCTCTGTGACCGTTAGCACTAGAAAGCTGAAATTTGGTACCAATATGTATATCAATCACGCCGACAAAGTGGTAAAATAAAAATTGGAAAAATATGTTTTATTAGGGTATCCACCCTATATGTAAAGTGGAAAGTGTTTTTTTTTTTTAATTTCAACCCCTCACGTGTGATATATTGTTAGAAAGGTATTTAAAAATGAATAGGGGTTTACTAAAATAATTTTTTGATAATGTCAATAATTTCGGAAATAATCGCTCCAAAAGTAAAAAACAATGTGTCCCCCCCCCCTCTAACTTTTGAACCATAAGTTTAGAAAATATGAAAAAAATCTGAAAAGTAGAACTTTATAAGGACTTTCTATGAAAATTATTTTGAACTTGATTGACACAACAGTTTTTGTACAAAAAAGACAAAAAGTTGTACAAAATAATTTCTGGACTAAGTTTGTAGTATAATCGTATATGCAAGCATTTTTTGTAACTTTGTTTACATATTTTATTATCCTGAACGTATCTTTTTTCAAACAAAAAAAGAATTATTGAAATCGGTCCTCGCAATCCAAAATTACCACCCAAATTGCACGTCTTCGTATTAGTATTAATTAGTAACCCAATTCCCCGAGAGATGGCGCTGTAGGTATTTATTACATTGGATCGGGTATTACCGAATTGTTCGGTTGGCCTCATAACTGGGAACACTTATTGTGACGGACGGGAAACTACGGAACCCTACACTGAGCGTGGCCCGACACGCTCTTGGCCGGTTTTTTAATCGATAATAAGTACCAATTATTCCATTTCCATACTCATTCTTAGATCTAATCGGTCTATTAGACAAAATATATATAATATGTAAACGTTGTTTACAAAAAAAATTACTATGAGACCGGTGTACGTATAACTATCCGTCACTCTTACTGGTTATGTACCAAATTTTAGTCAATAGGATAAACAGAAATCCGACAAAAACGAAATTAAAAGCACTTATTAGTAATCACTTATGAGTATTTAAATTATAAGGCTATCAGATGCCATATTTTTATGAAACATATACAAATATGGTATCTGGTATAGAGAAACATGTCTATAGATAGGTAGGGAGATTCACTGTCCTGACATCGCGACAGGCCGTGTCAACGGCGCGTGAACCACGCACCTCAAAGAGATGTCAGCATAGTAGAGGGGCCTGCCAAGTTATTCGAAAAAATACCTTTCCCCGGCATACAAAGGGCAAAAAAGGAAAATGAACATGGATGGGTTTTATTCAGTAAGATACTCCCCATCGCTCCGCCCAGAGCGGGAGAGATTATTTAATGATTTTACTATCCACAAAAAAAAACGGTGTGTCGCTGTGTCGTGGACACGGCCGTGGGTTTTACGTGAATACGTAAATATGTATTACACAATAATAAACGTGTGTCACAACATATTTGTGTTCAGTGATGGCAACATTTGTCTTTCATCGGGTTCAGGAAGTAAATCATAGAAACAAAAAGTTACCCTTTTATAACAACTTTATTGATGATAGGTGTGCGAAACGAAAAATAAAGTAAACATTTCTGCATTAATCATTCTTTACTCTATACGACACATTTAATAATATTATAGATAACCTAAACAATAAAAAATCCTAGACCAAAAACTAACAAAGATAATAATTTACTAAAAATACTTAAACAAACAACAATTTATCGCTATTTCTAGAAAACTCTTAGTTTTAGGAAATTGAAATAAACTGAAATATACGTTTTATACCTACACCTGCAAAGTGAAATCAAGTTTGTGAAAATATCTTAACAAATAAAAAAGGACAGTTTTAAATTACGAGATTATCGAAGTGAAAATTTTTCGTCCCAAATTTTGCTATACTTGTATAAAGGTTAAATAGTCTTCTACAGTCTCGTCGCAGACAGAACTCATCATGCGACGAGAACGCATCGTGTCATCGTACGATCGATAAACCGTTAGGACGGCACCTTAGTCAGTACGAGTTAATTAGACCCCTCCGCTCTCCCCAAGCGGTCCCCAGGGTGGCGAACACCTATTAAGGGCTTTTATTGCAAGAAAATGGATAGGTTGGGACCCTAACCTACCCCTTTTCGAGAGAAAGAGGATCGAGTAGTCGATCACCGAGTCGATGCCGCAGGCTTGCCGCACCGCACCGCCGTTCACACAGGCGTTGCGACAGAGCTCGCTTCATACAAAATGTTCTAGGCGTCTTTTGTTTTTCTGCCGCAGAGTTGTCGCGGCGTGTCGCAGCTTCAACTTGCTTATCGAAAGGAAAATCTAAAATCTAAAACGCAACGTGTCGCGCCGCGCCTGTGTGAACGGTAGCATGCGTTTTCATAGTAATTGTTCTACGGAGATTTTGTCGCCACATGCCGCGCCGCGCGTGTGTGCAGAAGCCTTTAATGGCCCATATCATATAAATCTGGCTAATGATAAAGCATTTTTTTAAAGAGCGTCAATTTCAACCAATGACGATACTTTATCCAAATAAAGCATCTCCATTTTTTTAAACTCTTTAATTTATTACTAGCTGCCCCGCTTCCGTGCAGAAAAGCGTAATGTTGTATAGCATATGTAAGTCAAATCGCTAAGTAATATATAATAATTATAAAGTAAATCTAGCTAGTCTAATGAAAATAGAATTATTTAAATCGCCCCATTAGTTTTTGAGTTTATTCGTTACATACAAATCTTTCATCCTCTTTATAATATATTAGAGTAGATAAATCACTTTTGTTGCGGACAAAAGGAGCAAATTCATAAAAAAAAACCCAGACAAGATTCATCAGTATTTAAGGCGGGTTACTTTGACTTCGAATAGGTACAATAACTCCCTCGGAACACTTCACCAGACATTCTATTCCCTTTCATTACGGCCGTATTTCTGCAATTTATCTCGCAATACCTGGCTAATTTCGTCAGGTCCTTTGTCACCGAGCAGATTTAGAGCCCACCTAAATATTACTTGTACCTAATTGAAACCTTACCTTGTACCGTACTGATAAATTCGAAGCAGTGGGTAGATAAAAAACATAATTAAAAGGATACCGTTGGCAACACCATAAATAAAACCCGACTCAATATTAGAATATTACGTAAAGAATTACCTTGTACTAGGTTTATTAAACATCCTAAAATACTGCTTATAACTAGAGTTATACAGAAAACGTGGTGGTGTAAATTTTAATTAAGTTCCCTATTAATAATGTTTGGATGGAGTTATGACGATAATACTAACAAATCAAGTTGTATTTCTTCTGTATAACTATCAGCTGTTATGCTATTGTGATTAAACGATCGGAACTCTATACACAGAGACTAAAATATCGGTTTCAAGTTATCTTACACCAATTAACACATCACTTTATATGCGAAACGACATAATAATTAACAACACCAACCAATTAAGTAGCCAAACAGCACCTTAATGAAGCGACAGCCAATCTGTCTTCCACTAATTGAACAGGACGCTCGACACGTTTGTAACACAATATAAAAACTTCAACGTAGTTGGAAACGAAAAAGGCTGGACATTACATAAAACCTTAGGTATAGAGTTAGGAGCCATTAATCACTGGAGAAAACTTAATTGGACGTCCGTGCGACAGACAGACACGAAAAGAACGCGGGTGTAATAAGGACAACATAAACAGGGTGGATAGATGCTAGAAACATCGTTGTTGAACACTCGGGTGATAAAATCTATTACTTTTAGGAAAGCTGCCTCGAGCTTTCTCCAGAAATTATAAAGGAAAAAATAAATCCCTATACTTTTGAGCAATATTGTCACGTCAAGTCAAAATACAGAGCAGTATTTTTTGCAAAACAAGATCGGTTCGAAGCTAAATAAGGGGAACTTTACAAAATTTCAAAAATACAGTTTCTATTTTCTCGGAAACCGAGTTTAGGTATCGGTTTTCTGTTTGAAATTCCATCTAAAAATCCACCCTGTATAAATGAAACAAGGGACATCAGGGCTTTGTAATAAAAGCCTCGGGCACCAATTGACCTGAATGGTCCTTTTGCTATTATATCGTAAATTGGTAATTAAATACCTGTTGACCTAAAAGTTTTATTTGAACTCACAGGCGTGCACACGGTCTAATGACCGGGTAGGCAGCGTATTTTTTTCCGCGAAAATTAGGAAAGATTCCGCAATTGCACGTGTTAGTTAGTCTTTTTTGCCGCGGAATAAAAATTATGTAAATCTGTAGGTATACCCCGAATGACTCCACACTGTTGTATTATTCGAATTAAATAACAGGCACGGAAAACAATATCATTTATTTGTGTGTATGCAACCACACAGCCAGGAGTATGTTTCATAATTTTTCTTATTAAATTTACGACTTACATTACCTTTTTGCTGGGTTAATGTTGGTAATTCAAGCACACATCTACCTTTCGACACTATTTGAAGCTTTTCATTAAACGACAATTGAGAAAATCTACCATTTATTACTTTTAACAAACACACATTATAGAATTTAGAACAAATCGAACTGAATTTGCGATTCGTTAATTAATTATTCACAAAAAACAAATATTAACTGCAAACTTCACATAAACATTTCAAAATTTTGATAATAAAATGTTGACAAATAAAATTGCATCACTTTCAACCGGAATTGTACATAGCTAATGACTTCTTCAACTTGTCGTATAATCTCTGTTGAGCGCCAATCAGTAAAAAGCTGAGCTGTACCGACCAATGCAACGAGCTGTTCATGTCGCAACGAATTGCGACATGAATCGCGGCCCCCGATTGGCTTCTCATGCCGCAGGAGATACGTCGCTGTGTGAGCCATACACGACGTGTCTGTACACGAGGTTTTACACACACACGCATACTTCATGCCTACATTTATCAATGAACTAAAGGCACTATTGAAGTTTGCCTATAATTCGCTCGTGACGATCTGTTGAACGCGAAACGCCTGCCATAGTGTTAATTTAGGGCGTTGTGGAACGTTGCTATTATTTTTACGTTAGGAATTTATAAAAAAAGGTTAAATTAATTAGATATTTGGTTATTCTTTGATTTTTTTTCTTTCTTTGTTTACCTATGGAGTCTAGGGTAGGCAGTGTCTTTTTGCCTATAAGGAGTGCACGCCCCTGTTTGAACTACAGTACAAAATTTGTGCTAACGTTTTTTGTTTTATCTGGAATATTCGGCAATTTTCACTAGGAGAATTATTGGGCCCGTAAGGCAGACATCTATATTTATAAAATTACTAGCTTTTGCCCGCGGCTTCCCTCGCGTTAAATTCGGGATAACAACTGTAGTTATTCAGCCATAAAAAACCGGCAAAACATATGATAAATGCAACATTACGACTCTAGCTTGACGAATTTCCGCAATATTTCACTTCAGCGCTTTTCATTAAGTCGTGTAAAGCAGTCATCGCTAATTGGTTAAATACCAATGAATTAATTGACATAACAACGTCGTTAAAATAATCGTTTCACAGTCTATTATTTTAATTGTTTCTTTCAGTTGTTAATGTGTTGTTTTATGAAACTTTATGTTAATTGAAAATGGATTTCGAAGTAAATCTGTTTGAAGTGATTTAAATTGGTATTGTATACTAGTATTACTTTAATTAGTAGTTTACATTACATTTGTTAATAAAATGCTTGTAATCATCATGGGCATTTATTACAATTTTCGAAGCAAACACTTCTTCTCTTATCTTAGTTTGGTTTCGTTTGCTCTAGAGACCACAACAGTCTCCAAACTAGACTAGACCTAATTATAAAGTACGTAAATAAAAGACAAAACTAATTAAAATGAACGGTTTTTACAACGCAGCTCCCCGTAGCGTAAGAAACTTCATGTCACCTAAATCTTATTCGCTACAGTAAAAATGCCCAAAAAGAAACGTAATTGCGTTCTAATTGGTTACGCTCGAAAACTTTGCAATAATGTGTCTTATGTAATTACATAAGAACACATAATACATGCTTGCTTGCCCAGCATGACGTGTACGGAACTACGCACATTACCTACCTCTTTTGGGAAAGTCTTGTAAGTGCTTATTCTATAACTTTCGAGGATATTTTTCGAGATAACAAAACTCGGCAAAAATATAAGGTAACATACCTGTCCATGGTTGACGAAGCCGTGCCTCCTTGCGATGTCATCGACGTGCTCGGGCCCAGCTGGGACGTGCACCGCGAACTGGTCGTGGTACACCGGCTCGGGCAGCGCGGCGCAGGAGCACAGCGCCGCTAGCAGCGCCAGCACGCGCCATGACGTCACCATGACAATGAGAACAACACTGCACAATCACAACCGCATCTGCGACCCAACGACACAGTACCAACTAACCGTTTCAACTACAAACAACCCTTGACATAAGGACCACCCAAACACTTTTCGCTATACGACACTCAAACGAATATTTCCCAGTCGCACACTATGTCATCCCACCTCGTAATACCTGAAACAAAAACGTTCAAATTAGGATTTTACGTCGAAGCACTTAATTAAAAGGATCTCTGTAATTGTAACGTGTACCCGGTCTCGAACACAAAAGGTGCTTGAGAGATATTAAATTTTAATAAAGAGTAACTCCCGCGGCGGAGGCTCCGCTCTTCATTTAGCATTATTTTTTACGTTCGAACGAACTCCATAAACATAAAGGGGAATTTAGGGTGCGATAAACATATTTGGCGGAGCGCGGGCGGCACCGCGGCAAATCACGCGCCAGATAAAACGCAATAAGCGGACGCACAAACGCGAACAAGTTAAAAAAATCCGTGGGAAATCCCGAGATAATCCAGATAAGCCACGCGGGCAAAGTATGAAAAGCCTGACCGTGAATATATCAAAAATATTTATGAAATTTTATTTGGAAATTTATCTGACGTCCGCTACGAGTGAAAGTAAACCTTTGAACAAAATTCTTTGTGTCCCCGACCAGCACCGGTTCTGCTTTGTCAGCCTGTCTTATTTTATGGCAGTATTTGTGAATAAATTAAAGGGCTGCAAAGATAAAGTCGAGAACTGGTTATTCGTTTCACAATCGTTTAATAAACGCCTTATTTCGAGCAATTAGTTGATTCATTACGGTAACTCGTTATGGTGCGATAAGTAAGTCTGTAACAGAAACTAGCTTAAGACCGCCCAACTTAGTAATAGCTCTGTGAGGCAACAAGTAATTCCACTCAGAACAAAGCAAGCTTTTTCTCACGTGTGTTTCCGCAATAGCCCGAGGGTACAATAAAAACAATTTAACTTGTTTGCCTCCTGACTTCGTAGTCAGCTAAAAACTGTCTCGCGAGATAATACTTGCTCTACAGTGTTTACTAAAATTATATTTAATGTCAAGTTTTTGTTCGAAGTAGTTCTTTTAAACTAAAACGACGTTTCAGAAGTTAATAGGGGTGCTTTGAATTGGAATATTAACATTAAAAGTCTTTGAAAAACGCTGTTCTGTCAGTGATATTCATCTGCGCAAAGTTCTTAAAATCGGGCCTCAGGAAATCCCTCAGATGCAGGTCAAATATTATTTCGATAGGATCGCCACATGATTTAGTATAAAAGTTTAAAAACATTGCTATTTTGTATCAAGAGGAGGCCATCTAAAGGTGCTGATAGACTTGAGCATTCACTTGTAATGAGCATTTGTGCGAATGTTACATCATAGAAAAATACGAGAACATTTTAGCGAGCATTCTATCGAGCGTTCTGGCGAGCATTCTAGCGAGCATTGCTGCGACTTATTTGGCAAACCAAGCTTCGGCAAAACGGATTAGTTTGCCACCATCATCTATTTTTCTTTTTTTTTTACATAGCCCATGGGTATAAATGCAGCACACGCGACCGTCAAGTCCGACATCTTTGTGAAGAATGACGCGCATCGACTAGAACGTTCACTAGAATGCTCATGCAATCTCTATGTTTGGCTCGGCTCGTTGTTCAGTTCGACAAATATAAAAACGGCGAATGCTCGATGTTCTGTTACAAGTCTATCAGCACCTTTAGTAGCAACCATGGAGTCTGAATCTGTGCCCGATTGATAGCAATAGGCTCGTCCAATATTACATGGGACTTAAACATAACTTTTATGTAGTTCTCTGCCTTACCCTTGATGGACTACAGTCGTGATGTCATGTTATGAATATAACCGTTATGATACATGCAAGCTATTCGCAAAGCTAACTCCATGCACCGTAACGCGTATCTCGTTATTTATACATCACACATACGCCCGCCATGTTTTAATATTTGACGTGAAACGTTACAATTTGGTGAATCATTAATTGTATAACATTTTTTAATAACCTCCAATCAGTTTCGTGTCCAGGGTTTATTGATTTTATATTAAGTTTAGTAACAGTATAAATAACGACTCTCTCACACTAAATAAAAATAAAAAAGTATGTGTGTCAGCTCCGACGCACGACTGGAGTTTACTTCTTAAGTACGAGTATCTAACCATACGCAAAAAGAGTTTATTCAACTAAAAAAGAAAAAAAATAGCAATATAAATCCTACATCGACACTGATAGAAACAAACAAGCCCAATAACATATAGTACATATATAGGTATAGTCGCCTATACAGCATACCATAATATACACGTCTTAATACACTCACAGCCAAATTAGAAAGTTGCGCACTAAAGGTGACACATTTTCGTTACTGTAGTAGGTTTTACCCCTCGGATTTTTCTCATACCGGGCGCCTTATATATGAAAATCGATTCTTAAGGAGTAAACTCCAAAACAACTGAATCTGAAAACGTAGAAGAAAAACTGCGGTCAGAAGAAATTCTTTGATAAAAATATTGTGGTCGCGTATCTTGTAACATGCTCACTGCATACCACACCAGACTTTACACCCAAGTGCTGTAAAAGCAATTCAATCAAAGCAAACTTGTGCTTCTTCATGCACCTTTTACTTGCAGGAAATACTAAATCATATGTGCAATATACTTTTAGCCTCGTATCGAGCTGCTTGGGGTTTCGTGCAAAAATAGTACCTACTAAAGATATTATCGACAAGTTTACGATATGCCCCAGCAGGATATTGGAATTCCTGACTAGTGTAAAGTGGCATAACGTCAATGTGCTAATGAAAAACATCGACATCTGTAGGTCCACTAGTGCTGTAGTTAGTATTTTATTTAAACCTTGGTCCACGCTAGAAATATCTCCTTTATCGTGGATCGTTTGCATACAAAAAAAAACAGCCAACCAAACCAACAAGCCAAATACCTGTCGTCCACACAAATATTTGGTCCGTGCGGGAATCGAACCCGCGACACGCGTTGCAGCAGCCAATCGCTTAACCGCCAACCGTGCAGTCAAATGAATTCAGGATAGATTGGGTCAAGTATACCATTAACAATTAAACCAGAATAAATGAAACCATGACACTCGGTGATTCTGTTGGTTTTAAACAGCAAAGTTATTACGGATTGCGGTCTACAAAATCTCAAATTCCACATCAACACGACATCACTGGAAGGGTGTTAAGTTGTATTTTTATCGCGTCACGCGTTCGCCCTTCGGGGTAATATTTAAAAGGTCTCGGGGTCGTTCGAATTAATTTCGGCTATAGCCAGGATAATTTCATTAGCCTACGTAATCGGTACATTGCGGGTCGCGGAGAACCCAGATATTTACGACTTAATATCGCACGGACGTATTTATTCAGATAATATATTTGTTCTATTCTGTTTTAAAAGCTTTATTTAAGTACAAGACATTTTCTTGGAGTTTTGGCACATTTTCAGATGTGGCCTGTCACCCAGTTGACTATAACATTATCCTTTTCATCTCATTTTCTTGAAACTCATCTGGCCGTCTCATCTGCTATAATGACTAATGCCATCAAGTAACGTTAACAGCGCTAAAAAGCTGTAGCAACATGCTTTTGCAATGCCATAACGCGAATATTTAACATTAAAAGCAAATTGCCCGATACGAAATTGTTTAACGTAACTAATTTCGGTAAATAGGTTTATGCTTTCACGGTTTCTAACGTTAAATAATAAAAGTTGAATACGGAATTAAGTTTCACCATTTTCCTTAACCAGAAAAAGTCGTACCAGTCGTTTCTCGTGATCCAATTTTTCCTGGTGTATTTGTCGGGGAAACCGGTTTCAACCGAAACAAAAATTAGCGACACAGCGAGCGATATAGATCTACGCTCCAACGAGCAGTAGCGTTAACAGCAATCAGATAAGTCAAAGTGATTACCATAATCAATTCAGTGAGAAGCAATTCCTTGAGCAAGCATATTGAAAATACATCTCGCGAGTTTATTAACTCGACAAGTGAAGCGGCACATTCATAATAAGCTGTGCCGATGGATTCCTCCGGGCGCCTAAATCTCGCCGCCGAACACCTCAATAATTAGCCGGTTATTCGCAGCAGTCGAGCATCGCGGCATGAATAAAACATCGTTTGCGAAACACAAGTGCCATTATAACGTCCAATCTTACTTGATCCTCCGCCCCCTTTCTTGTGATGACGATGTGGAAAATGTGAAGCGAAGGCGGGGTAATATTGGCAGGTCTGGTTAATATGGTCTTGATTTACGGGGCCTTCGAGTGCACGGGCCAAATCAAACAGCCACCGTGCAAATAAACGGTGACGTGGCTAACATCGACCGCTATTACCGATAATGGGATTAATTACAATGCATTGCTCGTTTGTGTAGCTAAGCCGCAGGCATGGTTCTTTAATGCAGTTTAGGTTTAGTTGTAAATGCAAATGGAAAGGCAGAATATTCATTGCTTTGGTGTAAACTTTGCAACTCTTTAATGAATTTGTACCAACATATATTTTTTTTTCCGAAATTTTATGGAATACTTTTATCTTCAAAGGTAAGCCAGCCTCATGATAACTTAACTTAGATTATAAACTAAAGTACATTTGAAATATTATTTACTAAGCAAATCAGTAGGGGGAATTGCTATCTCCGATGAAGGTTGTACTAAAACTTGAACATATAGGTACCATCTAACTTCCAATACCAAGCATCAAGATAAAATTAAAAACAAACCTTAGCACTTAACACGAGCACATTCATTAGTTCCACTTCCATCCTAGCAAATGTTTGGCTAAATCCAATAGTTCGCGTGCACTAATTGTAAACTTCTCATTTGAACGGGTTGTACGTAAAAGCGCTGTATATTATCGACAAAGTTTCGCTGTATCAGCTCTTTCCGAGGCGAATGTATCGCACCCCGCAGCAAACGCGAAATGCCCGGCTTTTGTGTATGTATGTGAAATATGCAAGTTAGTTCTCTGCTTCAAGTAACTTGCGATTCGGGTGAAATTGTAATCGGTTGCGGAATTAGAATGTTATTTTAGCACTGTGCTATAAATTAACTTTTAGTTGAAATAGCTTGTGTTAATGTCTTTCTCTTTTACGTCCTTGATTTTATTAATCTGTAAAATAATAATGAATCTCAGAATTTGTTGCTAAGCGCAAATCTGGAGAACAGTTTAACCGATTTCACTGATTCTTTTTGTTGTTGTGTTTGTTAATGTCAGAATAGGGTTCTTATGAAAACAAAAGAAGGGTAGGTAAGTTAGGTAGGATAGGTACGTAGAAAAATTGTATTGCAACGCATGCTAGTTCTGAAATGATATTAGTGCATAACTCTCTGAGCATTAAAGTTAATAATAACAGAAGGGCAAGTTATCATATTATATATTCATGGTCCCACATAATACTTCCTCCAAAAATAAAGCTTTCTATTCATTATAACCAATTAGTGAGTGCTAAGTCAGCGGTTAGAACAGGCCCGGGAACACAAAGGGTAAAAGAAAAAGAAGACAAAAAACAATTGCCTGGACGGACCAGTAATTCGCCCAATAGTTCAGCCCAATCAGAAATTCGGAATATATTATTCATAACAAACAACAGGTTACTAGCCTTTATTCATTACTCAACATTTATTCATTTAAATGCATGCCTACTTTCTGAACATAACAGTAAACAACAAATAAAAAACCTAGTTCAGTTTAAACAATAGGAATTATCAAGTCGGCTTATTATGCCGAGGCACGTGGCACGGAGTGCGGTCGACGTAGCACAATATGCTACGCCCCGGCTACGAGGCGCTACGCTCAGTTAACGCTACGGACTTCAGTCTACGACATTCAGAAGCTCTACGAAACTTTGATTCCACAACAATGAAGGTAGACGGTTTGCTTTCCGTTAATTTATATGGAAAATGGTAGAGCTTTTAAATTCTGTGATTTATTATATTTTGTGGTAATAATTTGTATTTAAAGAACTCTAAGTATCTTCACGTGTAATAATATAATCCATCATAGAAGATGAAGAAACGACCTATTTAAAAAAAATAGACGGATTGATAACCTCCTCTTTTTCGAAATCAGTTAATGAACTTTTTGATCACTATCATAACAAAATAACATCACAAAATCTCCAGCCGTTCCAGCTTATTTTGTTTTGCCATCAAACTGGCCATACCAACCACAAACGGTCGTACCACAGCAGCAATAAAGAGAGGCATTAAAAATTAATAGTTTGGTCAAGTATTAATGTCTGTGGTGTATAGCACTAGTACGCTAGTGACGTAGATCGTGGACCACGTGACCCAATTGTGGGCAAACGAGGAAAACACGGGTTTTCGTCCGGGACAGGACGCGAGCTTGCAGAGAAAATCATGTTTATACGGCTTTCGTAGACGCCCATCAGATGCAAGGCGAAGTAAAAGGGTAAACGTAAGATACGGGAGTATAATAGTGATGAGGGAAAAATGGCGAAATAAGTGAATGGAATGTCGATGTGTCGTTATATTATCGTCTAGCTAGATAACTAGTGGTTACAAATAATTTTTTCAATAGTATTAGGTGGAGGGACAAGATGGCTAAAACCAACGGTCATTAGTCCTTTTTAACCTTGCGTTGATCGAAAAACTGGAAGTCATGGGAAACAAATTTGCAAGATTCAGATTAGAATAGATTCCGACCAGTAATACTAACGGAGTTACCGTTGGATTAGCTGTGCGCATCGGTTTCACCCGCTGCTGCTCAGTTAGGGTTATGAAAAATAGATGTTGGCCGATTCTCAGACCTACCCGATATGTACACAAAATTTCGTTTAAATCGGTCCAGCCGTTTCGGAGGAGTATGGGAACGGAAACTGTGACACGATAATTTTATATATTAGAAGATATATATAGCTAACAAGACAAAGCAAAAAGAGTGCCGTTTGAATTTAATTCCTATTCCTAAAACAGAAGAGGACAAGATTGCAGGAACATAATATACATTAGAACAATGAATAATTGTCACCACCGAATTTATATTAATGAGGGAGTAATTATTACGTGTAATGAATACAAAGGAGGTATTGTTGGTACAAAATTATTATTTCTTGTCTAAGATACTTAGCTTTGCATAAAATACAAAGAAATTATACAGCGTGTACCAGTAGCTTTACATAACATCACGCTTGTAATATCTAAAAGGTTTGGCTGAAGTGTAACTACTAGTACACCCACATTGCGCCAGTTTTGAAGACCCATGTGTCCTATAGGGAGCGGGGCTATTGCCAACAAATAGGCACAAATCCAGAATCCGTAATAGCTCCTGAGAAATCTCCGATGGAAATATCCAATAACACTATGGCTTTTTTTTTGGGTGGGAAATCATCAAATAACTTCCCCCGCTCTGGGCGGAGCGGGGGGGGAGTGTCAGACTTTTACTGACTAAAACCCACCCATGTTCCTTCTTTTGCCCTTTACGTTCCGGGGCCGCGGTATCTCTTTCGAACAACCCGCAACCCCGGCGGCGGAGGCTCTGGCAAGCCCCTGTCGTCAATAGACGGACGAACGGTGAGCTACCCATTGCTCACCGTCCAAAGGCCCGCATCTACGGTGGCCGGGAGTCGTCTCGCGGCGCCCGGTGCATATTACTATGGCTGACCTGGGAATCGAACCCAAGACTTGAAGCTCAGCAGTCGCTGTTGGTCCACTAAACCAACGAGGCAGTCGGTCGGTCACTCAATCAAATTGATCAACTTTCTCAATGGGACTACCATCCAAAACCGTGAGCAGAAGGGCTACTATGACATCTTAAAGCAATTCTTATTCCACTGAGTGAAAGAGATGGTGCTAGACACCCTATATAGCTCTGTCTCTTTCCCTCAGCGGAATAAGAGAATTGCTTTAAGAGGTCATAGTAGGGTAGCAGAGCTGTCCAGTATAAAACCTCAATGCCTTTTTTTCACGATTTAGTTTGTGCTTCCATGGACCCAGTGGTACAAAGCCGGGGCAAGTAACACCTTGACATGATACACCATTTTGATACACGCTGTATAATATGAATAGTGAGAAATAAACAGGTCAATTACTGCCTGAACTATTCAAACAATTATATACTCTCGGCGTTACAAAAACCCGCACAACATTTTTAAGCAAATCCATAAAAATTAATCATAACAATCAACAATACCTCTTTGTGGATTAATTTTTATAGAGAATTTAAGATACTTCATTCATTAGTTACACTTGTAAATACATTTTTTAATATTTCTTAAAAAAATTGAAAAACATTTAAAAATATAAAATTACGTCTCCGCCGGTATCGGGAGCAAGCTACCGGTGGTTAGGGCTCCAGAGACAGGAACCTCCTCACAATGCGAGCCGTATCGAGGAGTACTGCCTTCTGAATCAGGCCCTTAATCCAATCCAGAGAATTTTATTATTATAGAGAGCCTTTATTCACGAGAATAGTGAATTACAAATAGATGCAAAATACAATGTTGCATTTAATAAAGTTCTTCCTTAAGACCTGGTATCAGTACCAAACTGTTTTCAATAGCATAGTCCGTAAACCACTTACAAGACTTGCAAAGTAAGTTGATTTTCTAGGTAGGAAATACCGCCAGCCATGAAATAAATCTGTCTATATTAAGATCAGTTTTTTTTTTACTCTGTTTAGAATAATGTGCACATATCGATGTATTGTCGGGGGAATTAAATCTTTAGCTAATCGAAATATGTACATTGATCAATTTTCCGTGAGAAATCCGACACTGACAAATTATTGTTGTAATTTATATTGAAGGAATAATACATGGACAAAGTTGTTAATCAAATTACTTAATTGCTGGGTACCAACGTAACCGCTGACTGTACATGTACCAAGATCTTGTGTTTGTGTGTTCGAAGCGCATCGCAACCACCGATCACACCTCCGGAACGCACAAATAGGGTCAGACACGCATCAGCAAGTTAACCATCATGTCGTTATTAATTAGGGTTGCCATACGTTTAGAACTTTCCGGACAAATCTGGAATTTTAGCTAAGTATCCGGAATGCCGGCGGAATTTCAAAACATAGAGAATTTCCAAAAAATAAGAAACGTAAAACAGCCTATGATAAAATGCAAAAACATTTTTATAAATGTAATGTAATCAACTAGTCACTTTTTTTTTGGATGGGAAACCATTAAATAAAAATAAAACCCACCCATGTTCCTTCTATTGCCCTTTACGTTCCGGGGCCGCAGTATCTCTTTCGAACAACCCTCCCGGGGTTGCCCCCGGCAGGCGGAGGCTCTGGCAAGCCCCTCTGATCAACTCGTCACTTGCCTTGCAAATAATGTGACTCGTGGGTATGATATATATTTTACAATGTTCTGCAACAATTTATTTATGTTTAAAAAAATATTGCATAAATTCATAAAATTATACTGCACAATGATGATAAAGAAAGTCTAAAATTTTCTTTATATTTTTCGGAATTTTCTCCGGAAAAGTTATTTACAGATCTGGTAACCCTAATATTTATTGAATATCGATCGCCGATCGCTCAGCGACCAATGATCGGAGCTATATCATGCGAGATAGACCACAACTGCGGAGTGGGTCGTCGGTCGAGGGCCCCTATTGTATCGGCTTGAGGGGCCCGCTCCACGCTCATGCAAGTGCCTACAGGGCCCTTACATCGTCTCCCACATACAATACGTACCTGTAATCGAGGGATGCTTATGACTTTTATGAAGGGGGTGTAGACGTCAGTGAGGCGGAAGCCTATTAAATTTTCATTTCAATAGCTAGATTTATATTACTACGTACCTAAAACTCTAGTTATATTATAATTTTTAACAGTAAAAACGCTTTTAATAATACTATGTAACCACGGAGTAATAAGCCTCTTCAGCTTAAAAGCAGGCCAATACTCGTATTTTTTGTAAATGAATTCGAATAAAAGAGAAAAGAAATTAATTGCCTGTTCTTGAGACTCTTGACAGGTCGTATAATTGAAGAACAAATTTTTTAATCACGTTTCGTTTTAATAAAATTCTATTAAATTTGAGTATCCTAAAATTAAAAATGCTTTTTTACGTCTCTTATAGATACACTGAAGTTTAATTAATGTGTTAGTTAAATTATAAATTCTTTCTTTTCTCTTCTGTAACGAACTTTATTTGTTTGCAGTGACATTTACATGTCAGTCCTAAAGCCCTCGGGATTGGTTCAAATCATTTACTCCAATCAAACTTTTTACGAACTTTAAAATGTAATTTACAAAAAGCTTTCCAAACAACTACGACTTAGTTTGTTTTATATTAGGACTTTTAGCTAGATATTAGTACAGACTGTTATGTAAATTAGAAACGAGTTTCAATTAAACCCTATTTATGAATTGCGGCTTAACATTATTTTTCCACTGGAGTAAAAGTTATCAGTAATTACTCAGTAAAGTCAAGAGCTACAAATTAATTTAGTTATAGTAAAGTTACCCGCATTCGAAGTTTTAATAAAAAGGCGCTAGTTTTACTAATTTAGCAAATCAATAATACAAACAAACCCAGTTTCGTAATCACGTAAATATTTCACATTGAAATTACTTTTTTTAACAACAATCAAACGATATTTAAACCGACGTTCACAAAAACTAAATACGAAACGAAATTCAATAAGCATGGACGCAAACAAGCCAGTTTAAAACGTAAACAAACAACGTCCGTCAATAGATATTGCTCGCTATATTTACACAAGTTTGAAATTTTTTAAATGCTTCTATTTTGTTTCGTATTTGTTTCATGAAAAATCACAATTCAAGAATCAATTTATTCGGTAAAGCTCCAATCCGATGTTTTGTGTGAGATTTGCATTTTTGTTTATTAGTGTGATTTGTCCGTATATTTTTTGGCAATATGTATTTATGCAAAGCTTGTTTATATGGATTTTTAAATTGGGTTCTGCTAGTATGCATACTAAAATAATACTTGTTTCTTACCATTCAATAATATATGATAGTTTGTTGTATTCAAGAGTAAATCAGCTTTAAAACTAAATAATATCAGACAGACAAAACCAAAAAAAAAGAGCAAACAACAAGCACTTAGCTTCTATTAAAAACTATTCGACTCAAAGCACAAAATAAACACTTAACGAAATTGATATTGAAGATGAAATCTCATCAAACTGAATACATACTAATACTAGTAGTTCTAGAAAAAAAAACAGTAGACAAAAAATATATTATCGTGACCATTTTTTTAAACGACCAGTGTAAAAATACAAGGGCGACGTGATCTTTTCGCAAATTGCTGCGATTACACCGTAATGTTCGAGCAGCGCCTTAATTTGTCTCGGAGAGACTCGATATAAGCGCCCCGTCTGACAAAATACCTGTCAGATAATGTTTGTACTGGAAAAAAATACATTCCTTTCACAAATTACCATTTAAAAGGCTAATATTTCAATGGTGTGTTCCTGTTTCCTTCGCTTCGGTTAAAGTAGAGCTGTTTTCAGGATAAACAACATTGCAGTGCAACAGCAATATTGCAGCTCACAACAACACGAACTACAAACAATCTTCTTCCTGGTCTCAGGAAATGAGAAGCTATAAATAGGGTAGTAATGAAATACTACCCTATTTATAGGTTACTAGCTTTTGCACGTGGCTTCGCTCGCGTTAAATTCGGTATAACACAGTGCTACCTGCAGTTTTTGCTCTTGCGCCTTATTGATTTGTAATAGCAACGCTAAGTTTTTCTTTTCTTCCCTAATAAATATTAGCCTATGTCCGTCTCCTGGTTCCCAACTATCTCTGTACCAAAATTCATCAATATCGGATTACCTATTAAAGCGTGAAGAGGTAACAAACAAACAAACTCACTTTCGCTTTTATAATACTAGTAAAGACTATGGGGTTTAGAATGAACACCATAATATCTTTATATTATGGTGAAATACATTATGTTTAATTCGAGTTAAAAACTCAATCAACTTCATCTTCATTATTAGCCTACCCCCTACACGCATCCAGCGACTCAATAGTAATCTTTAATAGGATAAGATTATCGGTATTTAATTTTCCTCCAAAAACATATTGTATAACAGACACACCCACAAAATAATATCCCCTTCTTATTTAATTTTCATTGAGGTTAAAATAATGGAATTACATTTTCTATTGTAATTATAATTAAGGGATGTTACTAGAGGGCAGAATAATAATTTATAACAGTAACGAACACACTTGGTAATAATTAACCATAAGTATACTGGGTGAGACATTTATCATCGTACGCTATGCAACCGAGGCTTACCACTGTGTACTGTTAGGTCCTTAGCCACTAAATTGGTTATGAATGACTAATTAGGCGGAAATCCTAGTTAATGCTAGAATGCTCTACAGGATAATAGATCTATTATGAATGAAATTTTGAAGGCGAATTCTAATTGTATTTGATCGTAGGTAGATCTTTGGTCCTCAACAAACAATTAAGGGACAAAAACGGCCCAATGAAATCCTATTGAAGCATATGAGAAAGATGTTTGTTCACGTTTGTCCATTAAGTGGGCGAGTAATCGTGGAGCGAATGTGGTTTCTACTGAGTTATGCTGACCATAAATCAACGTAAACAAGGAACGAGTTATGAAATGAACCGACTGTTTCCAATTACATCCATGTGTTTATCCAGGACAACGTTTGTAACATCCAGTATTATTCTGAAGGTGCATTTCTAATTCTTAGCGTGAGTATCGTAGTCATCCTGCCGAATCTGCGGGTTGGTTCGAAAGAGATACCGTAGCCCCGGAACACAAAGGATAAGAGAAGGAATATGGGTGGGTTTTAGTTAGTACAAGTCTGACACTCCCCCCGCTCCGCCTAGAGCGGGGGAAGTTATTTGATGATTTCCCACCACAAAAAAAGGTATCTTGATTTAACTGGTCAAAATTATGACCTTTATTTTTGAGAGACTATTCAAGAGAGTTCAATCTAGATCAAAGCTCTGGCTCGAAGCACTAAACATTAGCATGATGCCGACAGGTTGACACCGACGTCGAAATGTGGACGTCTGTGTCTGCACTTACCGGTCAATTCGAATTAGACGCTCCGACAGGACGCAGGTAACCATGCCGACTTTGAATATAGCCTTAGACCACTCTACACATAGACGGTAATTGAGTCGGCTTGATTCTCCGAACCTTAACCGCATTTCTTGATAGAATGAAGATGTGAGTGACGGTGACGATATTGAAGCCTCAATTGAAATAATAAAGAGGACCTCTTAGACTTATAATAAGGATTCGTCAAATAATACTCTAAGGGTAAGCATAAATAACGCCTCAAACGCTCTTTTCAGCCTGAAAGGTTTCTGAGATCATTTAAAACCATTTAACAAAGCCTCGAGAATGATGTTTGTCAAAATCCAGAATAATGCAGAAGAAATGAGGGGATCTTCCGCAAATCCTATTTCTTTACTTCGGTTACGCGGAATGGGGAGAATTTCTTGCAAATTGGACAGTGGAAAAGTTGTTACCTCACTCGCGTGAACTACACTGAAGCCAATTTTCATTCTTCAGCGTTAAACTTTGAATATAATTTACTGAATAGACTTTAAAGCCTTTATTTGCAAAATTGCAGAGAAATAGACGGAAAGCGGTCCCAAATTTAAAATATATTTCGTGGAGCGAGTAGAATACTTGTCGTAGCTATTCACGTTCGCTCATGTATCGGCTCACTTTGTGTAATGTATGCAAAGCGAGCTAATAAAACGCGAGTCGCCCCGCTGGCGCAGTAAATTCGAGAACAGTTGACATTTATCCAAAGTTACATCCGTTACAATAACAGTCGCAGTTACGATATCCGAGCGCGCTCTGGCGTCCATTTGTTCTAGTTCCGGAGGCGGTGCGCTGCAGCCAGCTCACTCTAATGTAATGGAAAACTTTACACAAACACGTTCCAAAGCTCGCGCGGATTAGACGTACGCCTCACCATCGCGCGCCCCACCGTAGCTCTGCCACCAACGCGCTCACTTTAAAACATCATTAAAATTCACAGTGCAACTACCGCCTGTATCTTACCAGCTACAAAAATATTTGCCGTCACAACGTATCCGATGCAAGCGTTTAAACAAGTTTACCTGCACGCTTGCAGAGCACTGTTCATGTGCCTAATTATTTTAATGAAGCCTTGCACTACCGCTATTTATTAGCTATTCTCTCTATACTAGGTGGTTGTTTGATGTGGGTGCGAAGAAGCACTAGATACTAGAGAACGCTACGCTAATCAACGCTTTGGAGCTTCGCCTTTCGGTGGATCAACGTCACACACGTTATTCGTCTTACACGACGTTTCGCTCTACGTCAAAGGATTACGGAGCTTTTGAAACCCCAGTCCTAAGTGTTTATCAATGGAAGTTTATACCGGTATGATATCGATGATAATTTATTATTCGTTCCATCGGGAAAAACGGAAGTGCCCGTCGACGGATAAATCTGATATATTTCTGTCCATATAAGCGGCATAAAAATATGACCCAATAAACGTGTAAACAGATTGTCAGATGGGAGATGGATAGCTTAATTCAAAGTCACGCTGTACCGTACGGCCTTTTTAGTCACGAGGGATCGAGCTTTATTCGTCTAAGTAACGGTTGGTGCTGCCCGAAGGAAATGAGAAAGTTATCGGTATCTAAATCCTCGCCCTGGGGACCGTTGAGCGTTTTCCTAATAGATATAAAATCCGGGGCTTCGTATAATTCAATTTCGGTGTGTGGAATGGTAGGTAATGGTGCGAGGCCAGTGTGCGATTTATGTGTGGTCACGTTGACGGTGTGAGATGCAATCTGACGAGCGTGGCGAGCGTCGCGTCGCGCGTCGTCACCCCGTGTCGTGCCGACTCGCCTGTCACCGTGACATCTGCGGTCAGCTGCGGACGCCACATCTAGCTAATATTTACAATGCTTAGCACCATGAATCATTTTCAAGCACGTCTAAACCGCATTTTGGGCCACTGTTAGTTTTTAAACATCACGTAGAAGAGGTTTTCCGGGTAAATAGCTGTGTGTGTAATGTGAAGTGTTTTACGCTATTTAATAATGGTTAACATAAAATATATCTTGATTAAAATTACATGTGCCAAACCAAAAAATAGTAGGACATTTGGTTATATCGAAATAAATCATTACAAATTCTTAAATTCTATAAAAATATTTACTCAATCATGTACATCCTGACAGCTGTCATTATAGTCAAGTTTTTTTAAGAACTATATTCGTCCACATTAATATGCTATTTCAGCAAGTATTTTCCTAGCAGTGATGGTTTTCACGTAAAACGGCTTTCCTGGTAAAGCTTTTAACGAGAATTTTAAAGTAAACTAACCAGAACTTAGCAACACTAAAACCAAAGAGAATTGCTAAGCGAACGCTATTGTTTGTTTATTTTTGGGCCCAGTAATAAACCCTCGTTGTTAATTTATTAATGGTATTTTAAAGTCGCTAAAAGCAACTCAAGGGCTTAAACAATGCTGAGAAAATAGACTGAGGCATAAATACTGAGCCAATCAAGTGGAACGACCGTCCAAATAAGCTCCTGTCAAAGTTCAACATAAATCGGGTCGAGACATAATGTGAGGCGATAAACCGCGCAGTTAACATCATAAATTATAACATCAGAGGTCGAACGGCCGTAGGTCATATCCTTAACATTAATGTTATCTGCAGTAATAAACTATCCGGGGTGTCCGCTTCCATTTGTCGTAATATTCACCGGACGAAGCGCACGTGACTAGAGCGAGCGCGATCCTGATTATAGACAACTGAATTATACTAATACAAGTGCTTATTTCGGCGGTATTATGAATTCGGCTGGATGACCCCGAAAATGTCGAACGAAACCTTAACTGGTTATTGACCTTGAAGCAAAGGTCACTTGGAGGAGCAGGAGCAGCAACTCCCTTCGCACTTGTCCTTACTAACGTTATAAAAGCGAAAGTGAGTTTGTTTGTTACGTCTTCACGCCTCAATGGCTAAACCGATTTTGATGATTTAAAAAAAAGATATTAAATGAAGGAGAAAGAGGGAAGAAAAGGGAAAACTTAGCATTGCTATTACAATAAATAAGGTGCAAGGGCAAAAACTACAAGTAACAGGTATCTACAAATCAGGAAAAGGGAACTGTGTTACCCCGAATTTAACGCGAGCGAAGCCGCGGGCAAAAGCTAGTTCTATTATAGAAAGAAAGAAAGAAAACAAGTTTATTTGGCACAAGCCATAAATGCACACACTAATAAAAAATTATGAAACTTAATCCTAAACACAAATAAAATAAAAATAATGTGTGTCTCACGGTTGCGCCAAATAGGCCCAGTTCAGCAAACTGCCGAGCAGCTAGTGCCCGACGCACATACGTCAATATTCCACATTTACGCGGCCAAAATTGAATTTTAAAAACTTACGGTAAACACATAAAATAGCACATGCAGAGTTAGAAGACAGTTCCAAGAATCCTAAATGACCTCCACCACCTACCTACGATACACCTCGACCGCATTCAGGTAGTCGGTACTTGACCGTCAACCCGTGCGCTCGTTTTTGCTGCTTAAAGTTACAAACACAACAAATGTGACAACATTAATAAAAAAAAATCTGTGTCTGTTTTTGAAGTGAAAGTGATGGATTCCAATAACACAGGTATGGATCTTTATTTTTATTATTATTTACTTACCCAAAATGCTCAATTCGAATAATTTGGGGGTTTCAAACACATGGGTTGTTTTAAGACAAATTTTGAAGTAATTTTGAACTTCAAAGGTCAATTTGTTGTATTTCTCGATGAGATACGATCATCATTCTTTTTTTATTTGAAACTACAATCCTTTGACTAAAAGAAAATACAAAAACCAGTTGCGGAAGAGTGCGGATGACAAAACGGGGGACCTTTTATACCATTAAGATTTTATATGAAAAAATAACCATTTTTTTATTAGTTAGGTAATCTTAGCTTTTCGTTGTTTTAGATACTTCAAGAACATCAGGTGTGAAAATTGTTACTCGGAAATACCTTTATCAGATTATGAAAGATGAAAATTTACCGAATTTCGATGCAAAAGTAAATTATTTAGAAAGTCATTTATTATTAAACTATGGCAATACAGATGAGGACATAAAAGACATAAAACAAAGATTTTCTATATTTAAATTAGTGTTAAAAGACAAATGGGCCAAATGCCACAGAAAGGAAGAGGTTTTCTTGAAAAACAATGAGTCTTGGTTAAATGGAACATTTCAGCTACCCATAAAATCATCGAATCGGCCGGGACGGCCTTCGAAATCATTTGACGAATTAAGTGAACGAAGCAAGCGTCGAAAAACAGAAGAAATCCGAGCAACTGTGGAAGATGACGTCATTGTTCACGCTGCACAAACAACCTTAAGAGTACAAGGAAAAAGAGATGCGTCGGAAATCCTAAAAGAAATAACAAATATCCCTAGTCGAGCGCATGAATATTGACACATGGTGCCACTATAATAGAAAATGCTTTGGTGCCAATAGGCCAGCTTTCCGAAGAAGCCGCAGAGGCCCGGAATAAGCACTTCCGTGTATATCGCGAAAACTTCGCCAGGAAATTTTCCAGGGAAAATTGTAACATTGATGTGTACCATAGATTACTACTGAGTTCGGACCCACTTATTAGCAGCCTGAGGCCCAAGAAGAGATCAATCCCCTGAACATTTTGCCCGGAAACAATAAACATGTTAATGCCAGAATATTCCGACGAACCAGACTCGGATAGCGAGCAACAAGATGAATCCATTACGTTATAATTTTTTTTTGTGTAAAATTCTTCTGTTGTGTAATTTGTTTGTAATATTGTACAAATTTTGTTTTATTTTGTGTGTATTTATTTTGATTGAATGCATTTTTTACCTTAATTTATGTTTTTTTTACCTTAATTTATGTTTTTTTTTACCTTAATTTATGATTTTTTACCTTAATTTACAAAATAACTTAACTAAATAAAAACAAATAGTCTTATGATATATTTAATATCATGTAGACGTGATATACGTAAACAAATAATTTTGGCCGCGTAAATGTAGAATATTGACGTATGTGCGACGTTGGTTTTAACTTGCCCTGCCCCAGCGGACCGGGAACCTCCCCCCGGTCCGCTCAGAGCTGGGGAAGTTATTTGACGATTTCCTATCCGCAAAAAAAAAGGTGTGCTAATAATTGCGGAATTGTAACATTAATGGATTATATCTCAGAAAAGTGACAATTAAGATGATTTTGTCTCTCATACAAATACAATACATGTTTGTATTAATGTCAGCTATTTTTTCATGAAGGTTTTATCAGTGGCCGCATTTTCTAATTTTTTTTTTCCAAATAGAAAAGCGATTTTCTCGTGAAAAAAAAACAGTTTCTACTTTGAAATAAGACTAATTTAGTAATAGTATGGCTTCCAAAATAATATGTTCATGAAATCGAAACACGTGAATTAATAAAGAAGGAGGTACCTATCGCATTTGGCTTTTGATAATTGTACACATGTTATTGCTCGTGACTGTACGTCACTCGTGGTAAATCAACGTGTCATGGTGTTCAATCTATTTGATGAGGACTAAGCGAAATACAGATTCGTGGTAAAATTACTCTGTAAAGCGGAACTATGGCGGGCTATGTAAATTACCGGACATTTACAGGATGACGATGATACAAGATATTTGAGTAACATTTCACCGAAAACCACTGAAAACAATCACAGCTAATACAAATAACTAATCAGCATAATAGCTGTTTATACCCGTTAAGTAATTTCTTTGTAACAAAACTTTTGTTCAGCATTTTTAATTTACGTTCGCTCAGTATGATTAAATTCGATTTTAAGTACCGTTCACGGCTACGAATTAGCCTTACTTTTAGCTTAACAATTTCTGAGCCTAGATGAAACAAAAGCTACGAAAATTAACGTGTTTTATATGAAGTAAAACTGAAGGTATCGTTTATTTTAAATGCTCACTTTTCCGTTCAAATTCTACAATCGCTTTTTATACTTTATTTCAAGACGAAAAGTATTGCAACCTTTTTAGTCTCGAATCTGGAAATGTTACCGCTATACTGAAAGTCCAATTAAGCCTACACTATCAGTTGCAGGTTGTTCGAAAGAAATACCGCGGCCCAGGATCATAGGGCAAAAGAAGGATGGGTGGGTTTTAGTCAGTACAAGTCTGACACTCTGCGAATGGGAAATCATCAATTACTACCCCAGCTCTGTGCGGAGCAGGGGTATTGATTGATATAGTATTTGATGATTTCCCATCCACAAAAAAAGCCTATCCTATCAGTAAAATCGGCCGTCTGACTTTTGATTGCTGTTGTGATATGGTGATCCAAAACAACAACAACAAATCATGTAACGTGAAGTAAGATTAAATTGAATTCGCTTTCAGAAACCGTGCTCCCGTAAATGCGGGGAATTTAATCACATCTGCAAGGCTAATGACTGCACAGCAACAGAGTAAATATCATATTGTGAAAGAAGTTTAAAGCCAGTGTTACGTGTAAGAAGCTTTTTCTATTTTGTCGGTACTTAGCCGTCGCGGCGGACAGTCGGCGTCGTATGTCACAAAGAGAAAAGTATTTCTCATTTGCTCGAGAGAGAGGAAAAACAACAAAATACCGCACGTCCCGCCCTCAATCTCCTTTGGCTAGGAGACAAAGGAATATTATTTCAATTAAGACCCACTAAACTAACACAAAGTCTACGAGTACTTGTTCCTGATAGCCGCCATGTTGTTTAATTGGCGTAACTTGAAAACACGATTTATTTTCTTTTCCGTTTCTTCGTTAAGATAAATGTTTAACGTGAGGTTAGACTGGCGCGACCAACACAAACACGAAGAAACAGTGGGAACATGGAACCGGTAACAACTGTTGCTGGGACCAGAAACAGTTGTTGTTGGGATTTCCATCAGATAAATTCGCATTTATTTTTAACTAGCCTTTGCCCGCAGCTTCGCTTGCGTTAAATTTGGGGTAACACAGTTCCCCTTTTCTGATTTGCAGGTGCCACTGGTAGAAATTACAGGTACCACTGTAATTTTTGCCCTTGCGCCTAATTTATTGTAATAGCATAGCTAAGTTTTCCCTTTTCTTTCCTCTTTCTCTCTCATTTTTCACTTTTTTTTTTACAAAAAGAATACATATGCGTGAAGACGTAACAAAAAAACATACTCACTTTTGCTTTTATATTATTATTATAGTAAGGATTGAAATAGGAACTGGCCCATTAGAAAAAGACGAATACAATTATATTGAGTGGTCCTCGAAAAGTCCCCCATAGCCCACCCAGCGCTCTTACAAACCTGCAAACTCCATCGTTCCAATCGCGACGCGTCAGTGTGAACGACTCTTAACGTATTCAACCTTATTTTCGGCAATTAAGCGATTTTATGACTACTAATTGGAACAGGCAGAAACCTTGAGAAAGAGTGACTTAATTGACTAAACAATGAAATCACGTTTATTTAATTTCCATCAAGTTATGTACGTTAACAGTCCAATAGAAACCTAAAATATGAACAATTCATTGGGTAATTGATGTTTGATTCAAAACCATAATTATCTTATATACTACTAAGTTGGGGTTGGCTTCCAGTCCAGCTTTTGGTTAAAAAGCAGGTAGTATTATACACGGAGCGTCTACCTATCTGACGTCCACAACCCAGCTTCGGGGAAACACAATAACCTTTAAAATATCATACTAAACCGTGGCAAAATAAATCTAGTCAAGCCATGTGCGGGACTCTTTTATTTTCTAGGTTTAAAATAAACCCTCGACTGCATTCAAGTAAGCCGGTAACGTACCTACGTAACATTGTAATACTGACAGGCAGAACAAACACGAACACGCCATATTTCAATAAAGCTCTCACAGTGAACTAAACTACAGTAATTCAGTTTTGGTTTGTCTTTGAGGAAGTGGTTGTGTATGTTGAAATGAAGTTTGGAAGTAATAAGTAGATGCAATAATGTATAAGAAAAGATTACTTTGATATAATTATGAAGGTAAGTTTATAGGTGTTTTATTTGACTTTGTGTCAATCATTAAGTGCGATGTGTTTGCCTTGAAATGGTACACGTATGTCGTGTATGGAGTTTTTGTGCGAGGATTTACGAAAGATGACTTTTTCTTGTTATTTTTAAGTGTTTTATTCAATTGTTTTAATAACTTCTAATATTGGTATGTTATATTGTAGGTACATGTTTTCACAAATAAATAAATTACAATGTAAATAAATGTTGTGGTTTAAACAATAACAATAAAAGTTACATACTGCGTTGTTCTCAAGAATTGCAATGGCAATTTCTTTACATAATATTCCCTGGCAAAGCACTTAAACAAGCACAAAGTTACGCCCATATGCGAGCAGTTCCAACAGTCGTCCACAAGTCACAGTGAACTAGAGCCCCATAATTTCCTTAGCAACAATACACACGTCCTCGGTCGCGGCAGTCCGTATCGGTTAGTCGTTGTCTGTAACTAAAACTAGCTGAATACCAAGTGAAAACTTAGTCGGATTGTGACACCAGCACAATATTCCATATAACGCTAAGTTCCGCTTGGCGGTAAGGTAATCCCCAATGTAGCTTTTATGAACACTAGCGTCGCAACGCGTCACTAATATGTTAAGATAAGTCCTGGATATTAAAATATTCTCAACTTTGTTGAATCTCTGCGCTTGTGTGTGGGGAGTGAAATATTATGTCTTAGCTGCTCATTATCCGGGGCACGTTGTCATGTCGCCTCAGAAAAGGGATTACGATGGCTATGAGTGTCAGGAAGTGCACTTTAAGTCGGAGTTCAAATGGATATGAAGACATATGAGAGGGCAACTCATAAAAGTATAATGGTGAATTGGGCCGACTATCAGTGGATAATATACTTGTATAACGTGCGTTCACCCATAGGCCAGTGCCCCGCCACTATTCATACATAAGTCACACTGAACTTTACCCTCAACATAAGTGCGTGATTTTTATCTCCATTTAGATCCGCTTATGGTTTGCACTATGGTCAACCGCAAGCTAATGAATTTATAATTCTTACAAAAACACGACCACAGATCGTGTATCAAGGTACAGTTTTTATTTTAAATATTTAAACACGAATTTGCAAATGTACGTGTTTAATATTAATCGAATTACATTCACCTGCGGCGATTGCTACACTGGGCCTTGGGCAACATTACTTATGAACGGCTTGTTGACTTGATCGTATAACGTCTGACTAAAATATGAAGCCGCAAACAGCTCAATTAGATCACGTGTAATGGAATGGCAAAGCCTTCATTAACAAATTATGCTTATAAGAAAGGAATACCTGCGAAAAAGGAAAACGAGAGCAGCACTGTGGACAAATCATTAATTTTCGACACTCAGCTCCATCACCCACTTTTGTTTTTCTTTCATTGTCCTTTATTGCAGTCCCGGTAAAAAAATATCTTCCGTTTACTCTGAACCTTTGCTCGAGATAAATTTGTCGAATATTTGTCCTTGTCAGCGCGAATTTGTTGTCTCCCTATTCTAAGCGACATCTCCTTGGCTGATTAAGAGAAGTTGGGAGGTTGGAGCATTCCACGCCACTTGCAATATTAGCGGCTCGGCGCATCGCAGCCGACCTACACAGAACCTACTTTGGAACTGCAGAGTTTGTATTCAAAACTATTTTACAAGCGAGATAAAATTTAACAAAGGAATATCGTGAGTTTCCGAAATTTTACCAAAGAAACTGGTAATTTTGCGAACAGCGTTGTTTCATTGTGCTCGCGGTTAAAGATTATAGTTTAAGATTTGCTTTTATACAAAAACCTTCATAATTAAGCAGGAGATGCACATCTCGATAAGAATTCTTTCTTGCAGAAGAATAAAACTCCCACTTTTTCCGTATGATGACACAAATACAAACATTGGATATTATCCAAAGCACGAACCACTTAACCATCTGCGTTACTATAACCTATGCAAGTTAAGCAACCATGCACACTAACTGACGTAAAGTCTCGAATGCGCCAGTCGCGATCAGTTGCAAAACGCATCTCGTCCTTCCAAACAGTTTCGATTAACATTTGCAACTTGTAACGTTCATACGAAATTAGTTTCCGCAGTCGAGCTTCGAATGAGAATTGTATTTTGTCTATAAATAAAACGTTTGTTTTTCATCTTGGCGTATCGATGGCAATTTAACAGTAGTTTTTAAGTCTGTATTTATATTAACAATGTTAGAACAAGATGTCCGTAAATAAAAATTGAAATGATGACAAAAACTTCAAACGTGTTCAGCCCAAATCGTAGCCAGGCTTAACCCTCTAAATGCAGTACAAAGATCATCAAGTGCGCAGGTGATCAGGCATGCGGTGCAAGATGTAATGTAAGCCATTATCTGTGGGGTGACGCCGCATACGCACTTGAGATCTGAGACGTCCGTGAACCCCCATTTGTAGAAATTGACCGTTTGTTTATAAATAACAAGTTTGCATCAACACTTTGGGGTAATAACATCAGTGTTTGTCTGCAAAATAAATCTTCTAATCTAGTTTGATACAACATTACAATATTAAGCGTGAGTGACTATATAATCTTATATTTTTAACCGATTTTGGAAAGCCACCCTTTGAAACTAATTCCTTGCGTATGTCTTTATACTGAGATAAGGAGTTACAAAACAGTATGGCAGTAAACGACATTCTATGCGACTCCAAATAAATTGGAATCAACTATGTGCAATACAGGTTAAAATACAGGTTTAAAGATAAAGTCATACTTAACGTTCCACTAACATTTTACTCCAATGTAAAACTTCCGCTAGTTACACCATAAAGTCTTCGCATCATTTTACATCCAAATTACGGTCATAAAGCCATAACTTTTCCGTCCGCATCCAGTATACGAGTATAATGAGCCTGATAAAATAGCTCTCAACAAAGTCGAACAGGCGTGCACGCTGTATTCTCTTTCAATACTAATGAACCGAACATGTTGCGAACATACGCTCGTTCAGACGCAATGAAAACTTCAATAATTCGCGCATCAGCGTGTAGCTGCGAGCGTGTTACTGTAACGGGGTCCAATTAAGCTGTAAGCACTAATGAGCGTGTACGGAATTCCTGTTGAATTATTACCGTCATGAAAGGACACGATTGACAAATTAATTGTAACGAGCATTATGATAACGGACGGAGAGCTGATGTTGTTAAAGACAAATATGGTAATTTGATTAATGGTGGTTACTATCTATAGCACTGCTATAATTTAAAGGGGTTTATATCACTATTTGTCATTGGAAAAATAAAGAGTCAAAATGTCAAGTTAAATAGAAATAAGTCTGCGGTTTTATTTGTTATTTGATACATTTCCAATTCTTCAGTGACTACACAAATACAAATCAATTGGCACCACAATTCAGCCATTGATACTGCAATAAAGCAAATTTCAAAACCGCAAAAGCCGTGCCAAGAAGATCGTCAAACTCTTTGGCTTCATTCCTGAAAGAAAGAAACAAAAGGCGTGCACACAAATCATAAACACAAGCTCGAACTAACACAATAAAGAGAACTGTAAGGTTGCCAGTACTTAGTAGCTGCTTAATCTACTAAACCTGATATTACTCGCAACGAATTCCCCGGCCGCCGCCGCCGGCGCAACACCAACCCCGGTATTAATTAAAAATAACCACAAACTTTCCGTTCCATACTAATGGAATGGATGCTGTCCACTGCCAACTTTTCCAACAAACAAAACTTCATATTGTTCGGTACAAAAGGAAATGTAAATGTACCCAACACGTAAGTTCGAATTCGGAACGAGTTTGCGTGGTACAGAGTTCCGACACTTGTTTAGAAAGTGTTGTGGATAAAAAAAAGTAAACAAAGGGTTTTTTTACAATTAAAACTAGTTTGTGTTTACTTTATGGAAAATATAAGTTTAAATTACCTGCTCGCTGCATTTTAGTTTAAAAGCAGTTTAATAAAAACTTTGTTGTATTTACAGAAAAACTTACGCTTGGAAAAAAAACAAAAAAAAAACATTTATTTTTAAGTCGAGATGAAAATTTATAAAACTGGGTCTCATGTATTATTTGCAACGAGGATGAGCTCTGTTTTTTCTAGAACTAAGTGTGTTTATCAAGAGCTGTAAATAAGTTTTTCTATGTAGCTCAGCTGCTGGGAAACCTAACTAGAATTGCTTTTAAAAATCTTTTATGGAGAATGATAAGAATTCCAACGAGTTAATCTTAAGTGAAGATCGTGTCATGATCCTTAATGACAATGCTATTAAGAAAGGTTAAAAACCACAAACCGCACTTTAACAAAACACCGTCTTTAATGCTCTTAACCAGTCATAAACTAAGTCCATTGAACTTAGTTGAGGTCTGGTCATCAAACTTTGTGCGATTTGTAACAGCTTACATTAAAAAAAGCAATCTTTACGAACTTTGAAACTAGTTTTGTGTCCATTGCAACTTTTTCACTTTCGGAATATTAATATTACAATACACAACAGCAATGTGCATGGTACAAAACGTTTGAAGTGGCATGTAAAAAGTGAGCACACTCGCAGCAGTATGGGTGTCGAGCGAAACCTCTAACTTTAAATCAAAATGTTGGCGTATATTCTCTAAGCAAACTTTTAATTGCGGCTCCCGGTTATACAGTTCATACTGTGCGAAAATTCGTGTTAGAGTTTAATGAATTTTCGCACTAAAAATTTCAGAATAACCGGAAACGTTTGTGTGCCCAATGCTGTATTAAGGACTCAATGGGAATTGAGTACTTAATACAAATAAACACTATAATGCAGATGCCCGAATTCATTAGTTGATGAAGCTGATGAGTTCCAAATTTAACCACGTTTGCTTTTAGATGTATAGTAAAAAGCTCATCGATAACGCTTCCGTCCGCTTTTAATTTGGATGGATTGACACACTGTTCTGGTTTTTATAACTTGGTTCAAATAATATAGAACCATGACAAACTGACCTAAAATTCACGTGAACTTTCAATAATAAGATAATAAGGTATCCCTTTCATAAAATTGTGACCAGCCCGAAGAATATTGGAGATAGCGACAAAAGGGTTATATTAGAAGGTATATTTATTAGAAGCGTCGGGAAAGTAAAGTAGTGAGTATGATGATATCATTTCAGGCAGAAATATTACGTGGAAGGACGTACGACGCAAATCGACTTGTTAGAACCAACAGAAATTTTAAAATGTTGGAAATATAGCTAACTAAGTAGAATAACAGAATGGCTACTGCTCGCGCTGGGAACAGCAAGTTCGTTTTCCATTTGTACAATTTGAATACTTAGTTCAAATTCTTAGCCTTCACGTGAACATGCTTTTAAAATTGAATTGTTTCACTTGCACACGGACGAAGTTGTTTTCTGGGAGAATGCAAGTACCACAGATGATGTACCTATTTCGTAGACTATATTACCAAGGGACAATGCACCGTTGTGCATCTAATTAAGCCTAATAGAACTAGATGCATTCATCGTTCATACATTCCAGATAAATCATTGACATCAGATACGGACACAATCAAGTGCCATTCAGAGTATGATTTAATACAACATGGCCGACAAAATCAGTAATTATGTCAACTACATATGTCACATTACGCATGCAGGCTGATAACAATGAAATGTCTGGAGATGGCAACATTAGTACGGGCGGTTGAATAATAATAGAGTGGAAGACGACGGTACCCATATTATATGCAAATACATAACGTAATCGATAGTGTGCGATGTTCTGATGGCTGTCAAGCTAAAGATAACATGACAACGGAAGCTGCGTACATCACAATACTATTGGTAGGTGAAGGTAATATCAATTTGAGGTATAAGTTTTGTGTACCTATAAAATTTACTTCCCCGAATTGTTTAGGGTGAATCGTTGAGTAAAATGAATATTGGTTCTATAAAACAAATTAACTAAATTAGCCACATCATTTAATTCCCAACTAAATTAGCCACATTCCATCTATGTTGAAATCGGCTTCCAGTCTACACACGGAGGCAGGTGAATACTAGTATTTTACATGTAGCGATTACCTATCTGTTCTCTATAACCCAATTAGTTAGTAGTTACTGGGTAATGGAAAAATACCCTTTGTTGAGACTGGTTGTCAGACTAAGGCTATAAAAAATACTAATAATACATAGCTTTCGCAATTTACTCACAGAAAGATTACAGAGTCGACATTTTCAGAAACGTTGCAAAAAATGTTTCCGTAAAAATTAAGCACGTGTATAAATACAGGCCACAAAAGAATTCGTTGGGGTCCTAAATTAACCTCAATGAGCCTATTTATTTAGTCGTGTACCCGTGACAAATTCTCCCAGTTTCTTTTATTTCTGAACATTAATTGTATTTAAGCTTCCAAAAGGCAATTTTCTGTTAGGTTAGTTAAATATAAATAATTCTAGTTCCCCTAATTAACTTTCAGCTTTTCATGAAAAATGTTATATAAATTTTGATTTCGCTTCGAAAACATTTTTAGCTAACTTTACACCTGGATTCTGAATGCCTTTTAAAAGCTCCAGTCTAGGTCTAGTTTACTATAAACGTTCATCAATAAAGGGATGCAGACACACAAAAATTTTGAGCTCAACCACATTCTGGGATGCTTGACAAAGTATCAAGCCTATTATTTTGCGGAACTGAGTGTGCGTCGGAATCTGGGTTACATTTGAAATATTAATCGGTCATCGGGACATTCCGTATGTCCGGCGACTCAATCCGACCAATTACGATTGACACATCAGCATAAAAGGAAACACCCCGCCTCGATTTATGCTTCAAAGTGTTGGTCGAGGAGGCGGGGCTCGAAGAATGCTGGTCGGCTCTCTGAGAGCAATGCATTCCGCATCAATACAAGCGCTCCTCTACTACAGTTAGTGACATATGAGTATTGCAATTTCCGAATGCGGGGTCGTTAGTTGGCGCAGAACGAGATAGCCGACTCGACGGACTGACTAGAGGAATGATTTACGGACCATTTGCACATCCGATGCTCGCGATGTTAGAACTAACACTGGTTCGGTTCAATTAAAAAGTGTCAATGGACGTTGACTCCCAGTTAGGCTTTTGTTTCGCATTGCATCCATTGTACGCAACTGGTATGAATTGTTCACTTCCTTTTGGTCGTAACAGGCTGTCAGAGCGCTTTGGCAAAAGCCAAACTGAACTCGATTCTCGTGGAAACGTTTGATATAGCTCGTGTACGTTGTGGGAGATGATTGACGTCTATAGAAATGTACTACGGTTAACAGTGGGTTTTTAATAGACCTCTCGCATATGTCGTAGAGCCAGCTACATCAGTTTGAAATCTGAATTGACCAACAGAACAACATAATTAGAACAGCGACATCTAGACAGCGAAGTATTAATTTCCAGGATAACATAAAGCGGTAGCTAATAATTAAGGACAAGAACATTGTTGTTTTATTAAGGTTAACAATGAGACATGGCGACAAGTCAATTATGTGTTGCAGATAGTCGCTTGTCTTTTTCGTGTCGAAATAAGTCGCGATAACATCTCTGTAATTGTCGTCGGGAAAAAAGTCGCCTGAGAACTGTAATTGCATTGTTTGCCGCAATACACATTTAAACATGCGAAATTGCGAGACATTGTTGTTGATAATCCTATTTACATTCATTAAACGAGTAATAATATTGCCACTCAATCTTCACCTTCTATAAGAATTGAATCAGGGAGCAAATGAGCTGAGATAACGGCGCCTTACATGAAACACATTCAAGACTCAATAAGCTTCTAATTTTCTTCCAATTCCAAAATGTAGGTTGCTGCTACATTGTGAACAAAATCTTGTTATAGAAATGCGATAACAGGCGTATTGTAAATGTATGTTGACAGTATCGTATCTAACCACAAATTGCCAAAAGCAACGTCGTTACAATAAACAAGAAGGTAACTACTTTTCCAACTTCATGAAAACGGGATAAACGTAATCTGAGAACATCGAATCTCGAAGCAAACCAAATGTAGGTACGTCATTATTTACGAAAAATGTTCCAACATACCGGGATTCGTGAAAAAAGTTGCGTATAATAACAAACCACGAATACACGAAATGCGATAAGAAAACTCCGAACAGAATGAACGTTGTCGTCCAACATTAATTACAGTGGCGCCCACAAAAGGAACTTGGCTTGTCAAAGAACAACTTGCAGGAGTACTGGCCGACGCAAGTTTGAACACCCGGGACTGGGAGGGAGGTACAGTTTTTATGTTACCGCCTCTCGCGACATCAGCAGTAATACCTGTGTTATAATCGTACTCGCTACTAGCACTAAACTCGCCAAGCGAGAGTTTATTTAGCGCTTTTGAGTCTTTGTTCTAGCGGTCGGTATAGTTGGCAACTACCGCGTTCTGAACAATGCAAAAGTTTCGACGAAAGTTGAGATTGAAAACGAGACGAAATTAAGCGCGAATTAAGACTGTTCCGGCGGAATTTCGTAATTAAACATTTAATTTATTTATTCGAAACGTGAGTCGCGAACTTAACATATAAATATCACTTTCTATTGTTTCCGCAATGTGTGCGGCAAAACACGATTAATGAAAAGTATGTGTGTAAAGGTGAGCGTAAAGGTAATATTTACGACCGGAAAATACTTGTGCTTCCGGGAGTAACGTTTGTGGAAACGTAATAATACACTATACAAGACACTATCTTGTCCCAAACTACAAACAACAAAACGCCAGCAACAAACGAGCACGTTCATTAACTGAATTGTGTGCGACGATCTTTTGATTATAATTAAATTAATGTAGTACAACGAAACGAAAAGGGACAGAGGCGAATCTCTCTTTTAATCCAATAACAGTCCCCTCTAAGAAGTCGTTATCTGGTGAGACATTCCCCAAAATCAGCTTTTCATTAATTGCTAGACAGCTTTATCTCGCGCGTTACGAACTCTGCCACTGACCCTAATGTAACATTGACGTTGATCCGACGCCAGATTAATTTATTAGCCGGTACCCGAATAGCCGGCTCTACTGGAAATTGACTAAGTTATTAATGTCATATTTTCCTCGACAGATGTCCAAAATGTGGCGAGGGTTTATTTACTACCCTTTATAACTACGGCCATCGGATGAACTAAAACTATATAAATTCATTTGCTTTATCTTATTTTGTTTTCTGCTCATACTTTGATTGAAGTCATAATTTTCCTATTAACTTCATTTCAGCATATATTTCATCAGCCATCTCGATAGCAATTCACCCTTTTCCCAATAAAATTAACTCGATACCAAAACCATCGGGCCCAACAAAGATCGTCGTATAAAAAAATCAGCGCTAAACTGTTTACGGGAACGTGATCGAATGTAATCTCGAACGGCGCGGTACCATTTCCGGCCAATTACGTGACTTAGTGACTTCGGAGTCCAGAATACTGCCCCCGATAGAGTACTGCCGGTTGTTCCATACAACAATAAGGGTTAATTATTTCGTTATTGAGGAAAAGTAGGAAAACTCTTTGACATACTCTTTGTTAGGAACTGTGTGTGTGTGTGAGTGTATTTTTAAAAAGGTTGGACTGTTATTGCGGATATCAATCAAAAGATTGGATATTTGGGTATTGTACGTTCAAAAACGATTTTGATATATTACGTTTAAAACCTAAAGGAAGTCGCAATACAGCATTAGTGGTCAACAAACCCATAAAATATACATCGGTACTCTGTGCCTCAGAAACGGTATCACAAAAGTGCTTTTGCACACTTCAGTGTCATCAAAGACACTCGTTCGAGTCACCAAACTGCTTTCTATTCAAACTATCTTGCACAAAACTAATAATAACTCAGCTATCAAATCTGAAACAGCAAACATAGCACACGATGTCGCCGAGACGTACAATAAACTATGTATTCAAAACAAGAGTAGCCATGAATCAGGCAGCTCTGAGCGCACATGCACTGTTTATGAGTGCAGTTGATGTCCCTCCCAAGCATAAATCCTCACGGCTTGTGCCAAAAACAACCTGACCTCTATAATTCTCGGGGTTTGGGCTAGTTTCGGGGCTTGTCCAAACATATAGCATAAAATAGAACGGGGAAGTTTGCGCAAACACGTTTCATGCGCTGATCACTAGCATCAATGTGGTATACAAATGTTAGTTACGAATTAAGAACAAATATGGGCGCTACAATGTATTTTTACTTAATGGAAAATTGGAGCGAATGTTGGCATTGTTACTTTATAATGATGTTGTATACAATATCTGTATGAAACAGAGAGAAGTAGCAATTCAAAACGATTTTTTTTTCTCCTGTATCGTGGGTGCGTTTACAAACATTTAAAGTCACATACACAAGCAACCAGAACGGAACAACTATCTGTAGGTCATACAAATATTTACATTTCACTTTTCACTTTTTCTAATTTATTTCGATTTAAATAGCATAATTAGTGCTTTCAAACCTCAAAATAGTTAATTGGGCGGAGAAATCATTAAAAATCAATGTTTAAAAATGATTGTAACATCATTCATTGGTTCCGATATTTCGTAGAATTGTCGGTAGATGGCTCCAAACGTCGCCCTAAGGGCCTATGCACACCACGTCTTCTAAACGCGCCGTCGACGCGCGTTTTGGGAACGCGCGTCGCCGGCGCGTTTTTATCCTGCAGAGCAGTTTGTTGTCGTTTGTATCGATACAAACGCGCTGCACCGGCGCGTGTGTATCGATACAAACGCGCGGCACCGGCGCGTGTGTATCGATACAAACGCGCGGCACCGGCGCGTCTGTATCGATACAAACGCAACGAGGGAAAGGGAAGTGTGAAACTACGCTAGTAGCAATCGAGCGATTTGGTGCACCGCACGTCTTTGGAACAAAAAAATGGAGCCTTTCGACACAGAAAACTTCATAACTGAAATTCAAAACCGGCCAATATCGTGGAATTCACGATTGCCGGATTATTCGGTACACACGCGCGTTTGCATCGCGTCTGTATCGCTACACACGCGCGTTTGCATCGCGTCTGTATCGCTACACACGCGCGTCTGTATCGCTACACACGCGCGTCTGTATTTATACAGGTGTGCAAAGGTCTACAGGCTGCGTCTGACTTGCGTGCGTATCGCGTCTGTATCGCTACAAACGCGCGTCGACGGCGCGTTTAAAAAACGTGGTGTGCATAGGCCCTAAGACGTAAAAGAAAAATTTGGAATGTCTTAGACGGTGTCTTGGTAGCTTAGTGGTCAAAGCATTCTCCCTGTAAGAGAAAGATCGCGGGTTCAAGTCCCGCCTGAGACATTTCACTTTTTCTAATTTATTTCGATTTAAATAGCATAATTAGTGCTTTCAAACCTCAAAATACATACAAATATTTGTTCCGTGCGGGGATCGAACCCGCGATATGCAGCGCAACAGTCGATCGTTCAGCCACTGCGCCAACCGTGTCGTTTTCATTTTACAAAGACTAGCAGTATCACTTTTTACACGGAACACAACAGCACTAACCTAAATGAAAATTGAAGAAACAACAAAATGTTCCTAAAACTATGTAAACGCCAGCAAACAGAGCCAAAAACGTTAAGACAACATTTTTCCGAAGCAATTTGAGATCGTACAATTTAGGAAGCCTTTTCCATCAGCGTTCGCTAAAAGGGCTCGGGCCACCTGTAGAGGATTCGGAATACAGCCAGCTCGGAACGTGCCAGAACACAAAGCGCACCTTTTTACAGAAACTGAGACTGAAAATTCGTGAGTATTTCCTTGCGCGACAGCAAAGACGCCGCAAAAATGCGAAGAATGGAACCCCCCCGGCTGAGCCCGACCCACCCTCGCACCGTACCAAAATAATGTCGGCATTTATTATTCCTCCGCCGTGTCTCACATGTAGACGTGTTACGAGAAAGTTTTGATGTACAAATCCATTATTAGCTATCACAAAAATATTGTGTAGGTACTTAGTTATATGAAACTTTGATTATAATATGCCTGTACAGATTTTCTGTAAAATATTTTATTTAATTGTGATACATAATAATGATGAATACAATATCATAAAGAGATATTTTATATATTGAGAAATAACACAAAATAGCGACGCTAGACAAAGTGTTTTCTTGTAAATAAATGCAGGAGGACCGAATAACTTCATTTAGCGGTTTGGGATTTCGTGAGCGGTACATGAGAAGAATGTTTGTACCTTTCAGGTGCTAAGTTTTAATGAGAGAAGTTTAAGGTGAAACTAGCCGGCAACTTTTAATTATGGCTTCTAACCGCTGGGGCATCACTGTTGAGCAACTTCTGAACTTTGATAATGATGATATGCGAGAAATGGAAACTCGCGCGAAAACATTAGCGGCGCACAAAAATGTATAAAAAGAACTTTGGTTAAGTATTATGTAACTCAAATTACAACTAGCTTTTGATCGCAGCTTTACTCTTGCAATGTACAGAAAATTACTAACGGGTAATTACTAACTCTTAATATAGCCTTATGACACTTAAGAATAATTTAGTTTCTGGTTAGTGTTTTTTTTTTAGAATCGGGTCAGTAGTTCCGAAGATTACTCCGACGCATAATAACTCACAAAAAAAACTTCTTTATGATATTAGTAATAGACAACCTCATGACACTTTTATGAAGAAGGGACACGCGATCACTCAATATAAAAAATAAGTAACCTATCTAAATTGTTTTGATCAAAAGTAATTGTTCATGTTTTGTCAGCTAAACCTTATCATGGTCTTTCTATTGTAAAATGTAACTTGATAACAGATCTTTGAAATATAGCCAGTCAATTGACTGGGTTAATTCAAGATTAATGACTTTCAACATTAAATCTTTCATGTGGAATGTACTTGGGTATTGTTGCTATGACAGTATCTGTAACTGTGAGTGCTTAGATATATATATATAACTAACTTCATAGTGGCATAGTTACTTTGGGTTAACGCTAACTTAAACTCGCGTGATAAACGAAAAAAAATCTTTCTCTCCCCTTTTTCTTCCCCTTTTCTACCGTCTATCTCCCCCTTTTCTCACTTTTTTATTATGTCCGTCTCCAGGGTCCCAACTATGTCCGTACCAAACTTCATCAAAACCGGTTTGGCCATTAAGGCGTGAAGACGTAAGAAACAAGCAAACAAACTCACTTTCGTAATAATATTAGTAAGGGTTAAAGCCTTGCCACACACCCTTGTGTGTGGCAAAGCTTTACTCCTTCTGTACGGCGTGTATGAAATTCTCCTGTATGGCAAGGCAAACCCGCGACACGTAGTGCAGCAGTCAAACGCTTAGCCACTGCACCAACCGTGTCACCCAATACATATCGTATTTTCTTTGGTTTGTGGATGTGTTACCCATTACATACTCAGTTTCCTCGGTGCCTCGGAAAGCACTTTCAGACGTTGGTCCTGGCTGTCACTTTTCAAATCTTGAGTCACTACATTGGCCGAAAATCTGACAACTAACCAAGAGTATTTACTCAACACTGAGTTGTGGAGGTCAGAAAGGCAGCCGCTTCATGTAAAATACTAGTATTCAGCTGCATCCGATTAAACTAGAAGCCGACCCCAACAACCAACCTCGTGTTGGAGTCGGCTTCTAACCGGATGATTGTTTGTTGTGTATATTTACTTTAATGTTAAACTAAAAGTTTGTAGTCTACCACAGCTGTTCATCTAAGAACTACAAAGTGTCTATGACAAGTGTATTGAAACTGTTTCTTAACAGCTGACCAAGGTAGCTCGACAGCTGATCCTAAAAGGAAATCGACCATTCAAAATAAAATACCTCTCGGACTTTGTTTCTCGACACAAGCATAGGAAGCTTACAAAAATTCGGGACAAAGTTAATACGTTGCTTCGCCTCCAGATATACATTTCCACTATTTTAGGTCAGCAGTCTTTTAGCTAATACCCACAATACTTCCCAAGCATATTACAGATTTTCTGGCACCGAAGTCGAAGGATTAAATTCATGAAATATTTTCTGTAGCCGAAGTATATTATAAAGGTCGAAATATAAAAAGAGGCCGAATAAGTATTCGAATAAAAAGAACTATATTTCACATATTCCAACAATGGAATATTCCGAATAAGAGCATTTTAATATTGAAATCAGCATAAAGGATTGATATCAAATATACCCCTTTCCGAGGATAAACAATATATTGTATAGGTATATATTTTTACGCAGTGTCGTCTCCAGATATGTTCGCAGACAATTTTTGCAATATAATATGGAAAAGTGCCGATACATATGCTAATATTGAAACGTTAGTATTGCTTTCTTTCTTTTAGCGTTATTGTTATCCTTTAAAAGCGAAAGAAAAATATATTCCAATTACATAGATACGTAGTGTGCACTACCAATATTTGTCCAAGTTTTTTTTTTCTCTTTTCCAATGAAACCTCTTTGAAGTACCAGTAATACCAGTACCCTTACGTCTCGCCTGGAACATTCCAGAGATTCGAAGCGGTCCAAATTCGTATTTAAATATTTAGAGCAACTGTGAGGAACTTTGGTAACCCCAGCAAAGGTACACAAGATTGTTTATCTTTGGCATACATTTGACTTGTACCAAGTACTACGAAGGTCCGTAACGTAATAAATAAAGCGACACTGAAATCTTGTTATACATTGTCGCACGTAGAATTTAAGGGAGAAACTACAATGTTGGTGGAGGAAAATAAAAGTGCTACATGTTCAGTAAAAGTGGTGAAGAATCCCATTTTCACCGACGTAGGCAAACAACCGTCACACTTGGATATTCGATTTAGGGAAATAGCAGAGTCGTGCTTACATGCGTCAGTAAATATAAGATACAAGTGCGCGAGTAAAATGTGCGGTATTTACCTTCTAATACGTTTTGCAAGGAAAAAGTTGAAATGTGCAGATTTAATGGGTAATCAGGGCGGAACATTGTTTAATTCTACTGCAATGGAAGGTGACTCTAGACTATGAAGGATATAAAAGAAACAAAGTTGCAAAATTAAATGGACACAAGTCTGTAGAATTCATTTAGCTTTTATTCACCTATTTTAAGTGATATTTTTAACTAAACTTTTAAGTCAGTTACATATTATAACTGACTTAAAATTTTAAACTAACAAATATTAAACTATCTCGTTGTTTGAATGATCTCAAGTGCAACTACTGAGGTCCTGGGTTTGATTCCAGAATCGTGAAAAGTGTAACTAGGTTTTTCCATCAGGATTTTTTTAGCAGTCTCGGAGTCTGGAATTGTGCCCGGTAGACTGTTTGTTTGTTTGAACGCGCTAATCTCAGGGACTCCTGGTTGGAATTGAAAAATTCTTTTAGTGTTGGATAGTCCATTTCATGAGGAAGGCTATAGGCTCTATAACATCACGCTACGACTAACAGGTGCTGAGCAGCGTGGGTGAAACCGCGTGGAACAGCTAGTAATATATACTAGTGTAACAATCACTTAAAGGACCGCATGCATATTTAATGTTCAAGAAAAATAATTAAATTTAACTAATCTAGATTTAAGTTACTTGTATCTAAAAACTTCACATTTTAAACAAAGAATTTCTAATAACCGAAACAAAAAAAAAACAAAATTCTCTCTAAAAAGATAACAAAACGTTAATAATGGCAATAAGCTCGCCCCCTATAACATAGGGCTTAAGCATAACTGGTGAAATGTAGGTGTATTTTAATTGGGTATAACCTGTACCTTCGTGGATTACAAGCATGATGTCAGGTTGTTTAAAAAAAGTCTTAAAACAACCAGCGTAACGGTATTTAGGCAACTACACTTAATACCGTTACGATGGATTCAAAGAAACACAATTACAAATTCATAATCATTAAACATTCAAAACATCTTCAACAGTCCAATTAGTTTACACAAAGGGCCATCAGAAACACTAAATACAAATGATGCACAGAAAACTTTTAGTTTACAACAGAGAATTTACAAACATGCAAAGAGGAACAGCGAGTATTGCACTGGAGAACATTAAAACAAGTTAAAGGATTGCATTAAAGTTACAGAACTAATGTAAAACTATATTTATTTAAATATGTTAACGTCAGAATTTTGTGCGTTAGTTTTTGAGATTTTGTAATAAGGACAAAACAAGGAAAGCACACGCAAAACAAAAAACGCTCCATTCTATACTGCTTACCGTTGTTAGATGGAGCAGACCAAGGTATGTCAATGTCGTAACCTGATAAAAAAATACTGGATACTGATAATTAAGGAAAAATATGACAAAATAGCGGAGAAAATGTTCTACTTGATTACATGTTTCTTCAGTGTTCAGTGCCAACAATATAAGTCGTAGAAACATTCATAAATGTCTTACTAATTCATATTGCTCTGAATAAACAACGAGATCGAGTTACTAATCCAATATCAAATATCTAAGCCATAATTCAGGTTAAAACAACGTGAATTACAATGAAAGGTAATTGATACTGGAAAATAATACTATTGTTCATCTATATTAACAGAGTCAGTGTAGGTTTATTATTTAGAAACAAATAAACGTATAGACATGGGTCAGTTTTTTCTGGTCCGGAGTGTACTGAACCGACTTTAAAGATTAGGATTTGGCTTTAGAAGACGCTGCGAAGGCAATTAGTGCCAAAAATAATACCGTTATCGTTCCGCCATATCAATGTGATACCGTTTTGTCTGAAAAACTTAATCGCAGTTTTATAGTTTGAAATCAATCAACGATTTTGTGCATGCAAATGACCAAGAGGCAATCAATTTTAAACTAGATATAACGGTTTATTTTGCTTCAATTAATACTGGCTGTCAATAATTTTGCGATAAAGATCTACTTAAATACAATTTACATTTAATGTATTGTGGTGAAAGTATTATCGGAACAGTAACAAATACAATGGAAGTGAAATCAGAAGAGATTTTAATCAGTCATATTTTAATACCTGGTGGTCTAAAATTACCGTTTTTGCAGAATCATTATAGAATAATAACATGAATTACGCTTAAATTCTTAAAATGGTCACAGACGCAGTAAATATTGTGAATTGTCACTTTGTGACCATTTTACAATTGGTTACGTAATTCTTATTATTAACCTATTATGAATCTTCTTAAGCGGCCATTCTAAACCTTTCTTTGCAGATGGCAATCATCAAACAACTTCCCCCATTCTGGGCGAAGCGGAAAGGAATGTTAGACTTTTACTGGCTAAAAACCCAGCCATGTTCCTTCTTTTGGCCTTTAATTCCAGGGCCGCAATTTGGCCTCATATTTCTTGACTGGATTCACCGCTCTCTTGCGTCACAACTTGACCATGATTCGACAAACATGGATAGGTCAGGAAGAAAACGAGCTTATTCTACCCCATTTTATTACGTTTGGCGTGTTCCAATTACGACCGAAATCATATGGGTCTACGAGAAAAAGGTACTCGTACTTTAACGTGTGTTATGTGTATCCCTTTGTATTAAATAAGAGGATCACGTGTGCTTCATGTGGGATACGTATTGGTACAATGGTCAAACAAGAAACGTTTCATAAATTGTTTTTTAAACGATTTGTGAACAGAATAAATTGGTAGAGCTAGGAATGATTGTAAAAGAACAATTTTTGGTCTTAAAATCGTACTTAATAGTATAAATGCGAAAGGTTGTGTGGATGTATGTAAGTATGTTTGTTGTTCTTCCACGCAAAAACTACTAAATGGATTTGGATAAAACTTTACGATAATAATAAAATAATAAATATTTTGGGACAACTCACACACGGCTATCTGATCCCAAGCTAAGCAGAGCTTGTGTTATGGTATGTATACCAGACAACTGATATACATTATACTTATATAATTTATATATAAATACATATTATAAATAAATCACACCCAGATACAGAACAAACAATCATGCTCATCACACAAAGTTTGTCCTGGGTGGGATACGAACCCACGACCGAGGCCACTAACCACTAGACCAACAGGCCCGTCAAAAATATAGCTTAACATATCAGAATAACTCATAGGCTACAAATTTATAAAGATATATTATCCAAATAATAATTAAAAAGAGTCAAGGAAGTCGGAAAAAATCTATCGTATGCGAGCCTTGAAAGAACATTGAAAAATTGATGAAAAAATAAAGTAAGTATAAGCTAATAATCATTTTCACAATTTTCTATCACCACGCGAGTGTAACCGTGGGCCAGCCTGAAGTGAATCACCGAACAAGCGTGGTGATCAATGCTCGTGCCTTCTGTGTAGGAGAAGAGGCTTTTGCCCAGCAGTGAAACATCAATAGGCTGATGAGATCATTATTATGGCACACAGATATTTTATTTCCTGGACTTACACGTAAGGAACTTATAATCCCGAAATGATGATCTCGTACGAAAATCCTCAAACTTAACGCGGGCGTGAACTAGTGGTAAATATTATTTTATTTCATAGTTGTGAAGAAACTAGGCTTTTCTAGAACCAAATATTTATAACCCCAACCCTACACTGGGCCCGGTAGTTTATAGCCTCAGAGTGGGGGCGGTATAACTTTCCCAGCGCTGGGAAACAGGTCCCAAAGCTGGGAATGTCATAGGTGGATCATAAGTAGTATTATGCTTATTTGTCTCCAATTTCCCATTTTCCAATAACTGAGTTCATTCAAGTTCACATGCAAATAAGATACGCGCCGAAGAAGCATCATATCGGAACCAAACAGAATTTTTCAGCAGCATATTCCGTACTCCACACAGAATGTATTTGACTTTCAATTCCAACCAATCGTAACGTATCAGAGTGCAGCTTATTGGAAAACAAACGTAATTACGTCAGACCAAACACGCGAACGAAATACTCGAACAGCGTCATTTGCTTACGTCACACGCGCGCCGTCAATTCTCATTCGGGGCGTCATGGACGAACGGGCCGCGTAAACAATAGCGGTTCGCAATATTCGCCTTTTCAGATTTAAGTGCATATTTATAAGCGATGCTCGTTCCGGTTGCGCTTCAATGGAGTTTGTCCAGATTGAGTATTGGCTTACAATTTTGGACCCTTTCTTAACGTATTATAATTTAAAAAGTCAGATATTTCTGAATAACCATGATTGTAGTGCCCTTGGTCTTGAGTATGAGGACTAGATTTAAAGAAACAATTGACCACAACTACTGCATTCGTCTGACTATGGAACCTTTTAGAACATCAAAGGGACAAATAGACTCCCCGTCAATTTTTTTTTTTTTTTTGCGGGTTGGTAATCATCAAATAACTTCCCGCGGTCTGTGCGGAGAGGGGGGGAGTGTCAGACTTGTACTGACGAAAACCCACCCATGTACCTTCTATTGCCTTTACGTTCCGGGGCCGCGGTATCTGTTTCGAACAACCCGTCAATTATTCCTTAGAAGCCTTTTAACAAGTACGCCTCTCCTCTTCTTCTCTCATCTATCATATCAAATTGAAGTAAGTATATAATTATTTGGTAACAAGTACAAGTCGGATGTGCCTTGTACGTTGTCACGCAACGTCGCGTGTCGTCCCAGTGGCGGTAATGAACATGTAATTACTTCTACTCCGCTGATTGTGGGGCTCAGGGCTGGCTATGTAGGCCGTTTACTTACCCTAATGATCAAAACAGCAATATCAGTCACGTTTGAATTGGAAATTATTATTGATACACATTAGTGCTGATTAACTTAGTAAAATTCTTGAAATAAAAAGCTGCACGAAGTTTGCAATATCTACGTATTCAAGAAAGTTTCTCCTGTTAAATTGAAGCATTTTAGTAAGTACTGAACAAGATAATTGAACTTCTTAGGTGAATTTTCATAAATGCTTTAAATGCACATTAAACGACTAGAAATGGAAAATATTTTTGTACCATGAAATCCAGGCATTTCAAACACAGTGTTGGTACGTTTCCCGATCACGTACCAGCCCTAGGTGTGAACATACGACATACAATACACACCATATATTAATTTACCAGCGTCATACAGATGCTCAAGTACTATATGAACGTTGACTAGTAATTAACATAACAAGTGTCGAGTAATTGGTTTCGATGTCGCCTCGTACAGACACGCAACGAATTACTCCTAGAACAGATTGGAACCACTTGTCTCAATCGTACGTGATTTATATAACGTACATTGACTTATGTTTCAGGTTTAAATGGCTGTGGAATTGCTGGTGAATTACACCATCCTTATATGACAGGCCTGTTAGTCTAGTGGTTAGTGGCCCTAACTGCTGAGCCGGAGGTCGTGGGTTCGATTCCCACCCAGGACAAACTTTGTGTGATGAGCATGATTGTTTGTTCTGTGTCTGGGTGTGATTTATCTATAATATGTATGTATTTATAAATTTTACATATAAGTATGTATATCAGTTGTCTGGTTACCATAACACAAGCTTTGCTTAGCTTGGGATCAGATAGCCGTGTGTGAGTTGTCCCAAGATATTTATTTATTAGATTATATTAACTGTGGGTGTATAACTCTATGATGATCGTTTTGTTTGCTAACGTGGTCGCTCAGAGCGGTAGGGAACCGGCTGTGCTTGAGTTACTTGTACGATCTGTAACTAAATTATTCGGGAAGCAACTAGAGTTATTGACATAACTTGTAGAGTTAGCCAGTTGAAGTGTTAGTAGCCTTGCGTTTGTTTGAAAAGGTGGAGACAGACTGAAGATGGAGACTCTACGTTGTAGTGCAACTTTGGAGGTGCCTATACCTAGCAGTGACATATCCGAAACCACGTCAGAACATCAATCACCAATTCGACTCCGGTTCCGAACTTGGTAAACAACTATTTATTTTCTTGGATTTCATAGGCATTTTTCTGTTTGACAGAAATTTCCTAATTGTATTTGGTCAAATCGATCACGAATCCTACTAATATTATAAACGCGAAAGTTTATAAGGATGGATGTATGGATGTGTGTTACTCTTTCACGCAAAAACTACTGAATAGATTTTAATGAAACATTACAATAATATAGCTTCATAGCTCATATACATCAGAATAACACATAGGCTGCAATTCATAAAGGTATATTGTATACTCAATCACCACGCAAGTGAAACCGCGGGGCGCAGATAGTTCACAATATTTCGATTTAAAAGATGTATCGTATCAAGTTATAATGCATCGTATTAAGTAATCATAACTTGAGTGAAACATGAGTGAATTAGGGACCTGAAGTGACGCGTAAATGAATCGTGACGTTTGTACCACATACCCGACCGCGAATTTCCGTACGTTACACTCAATTATATCGCTTGCTCAATTATACATACAAAGTGAAATTGATGTGCATTAGCTTCATATTTATGTGAAGATATTAGCGGTTCATGTGAGGATTTAACCTAAAAGTTGAGAAAGCAAATGTGGAGTCATAAATTACACCTGGCAACAACATTACAGCTTCCTCTGAATTTCATTATTATTGGAGTTGAAATAGGTTCTGTAATAGTTGCTCCAAATATTATTTTTTAAAACGTTGCCCCACACTAAAAATTTCTCCTGTATCGTGGGTGCGTTTACAAACATTTAGCTCACATACACAAACAGCCAGACCCGAAACAACTATCTGCAGGTCATACAAATATTTGTTTCGTGCGGGAATCGAACCCGCGACACGCAGCGCAACAGTCGATCGCTCAGCCACTGCGCCAACCGCAAATTAAAAGGACCGTTCTTTTTATCATAAAAACAAGCAGTTGTTCATAGTAAAATCATGAGAGCACTCGTGTTCGTTACCCTTTCCAATAAGCTCCGAACATCCTGCATGTACACGAATCGGTTCACTCCGAGAGGGCCCGATAAATCCCGGGGAAACCCGACGTCGTTCAATATGCACATGATAGTAATACAGCCTCAATACAACCGGCCGAGATTAGAGTCCATGCCAACCGACACAGGATCGGATTGCCTCGAAACGAACGAGAAACGTTGAGGTGAACGTGCGAAGTACTCTACCAATACCTACATGGGTTATTTCCATATAAATTCTGCTATATTGTATTTCATCGTAAAGCCTTTTTTTCATTAGAAATAAACAGACATGTTGAGGACAAAAAGAAGCCGAAATATTTTCAAATAGATAAAGAAATCGATCGTTCGGATCTCCTATAGCATACCGATATCGATTTATTTACTACAAACTACATATACAGTAGTATTTATAATTGAAAGGACCGGATGAAGCACTGCTTTGGGGAGCATACAGAGATCAAAGGAGGTCCTTTGTCGACTAGCAAATTACGGTTTTGAATTAGATTTAACGTATTTGCATCGAAATTCCATTGGTCCCTCATTCACATCTAATTATCGCACGGTCAAACAGGCTACTCGCTAATTCCATTAATTTGGTACCCGCGTGTGTTTACTGGAACTGAAATGAAGAGACTATCATACGGACAGTACTACGTATTGGATTAATTCCGGAGCTCGTCAAATCCCCGTGTCACTTCACATCAGATTACATAGAATGATATTGGATGGTAGTGGGTGTGTCACAACTATTTGTTTTTACGTCGAGCACGAGAGCGACTGTCAAGGGTTGTGCAATGATTTCGGAAAAATCAGCATTCGTTCCCTAAAACATTTACTATTAACGGCTTTACTATTCCTAGAATCACGCTTGCCCGATGTCAGTAAGGTCGAATTTAAAGTATCAGGTTTTTTTTTTTCAGCATTTCTCCCTTCGCTTTCCTCTAAAGTTATTAATGCACGTGTTGCGTTAAAACGTATTGAAGATGTATTATTTGTTTAGCCATGAATTTTAAACCAGATCCAATTACAGTGTAATTTCATATGAAAAGTACGGTTCTTCAAAGTTAATTAATGTAATTCCCATTGTCCTTGCTACTTCTGTTCATTAAGATCATTAATCTAGTCGTAGGTGCTCTTCGATTCTATCTTTCATGGTCGTATATAATGATACATAATTAATTGTGTACAATTAATCAACATAATGGATATGTGTTGAGGTCAGTATTAGTACTAGTGTTGACCACATATTTGCAGTAGTTATTTAGTGGTCAGACTCGCGGTTGGGATATTAAAAACAAAATATTTAATTTGCAAAACGCGCTGTTATAAAATAACCAGGTGCGCCCAGCGGTTTCACCCGGATAGATAAACTATCTACGTGCCAAATTTAGTCCATATCCGTTCAGTAATTTTTGCGTGAAATAACAACATCTAACCATTCACGCGTCTTCACACACTTAAGCATTTGTAATATTAGTATTTATAAAGTACAATGATAAAGCGAATAATCAAATTATTTTCATCATTGAGTTTCTCCGCTACTCTTTCGCTGCCCAAAATTCAGCGTATGAGTCTAAAACATAAGGTATAATTTGGACTGGGCAGCGAAAGGGTTAATAAAACACGTTTTGTAGTTTATTTTCTTTTACTTAACTACACATATTACAATAACACACAATCAATACTGAATCACCACACATTGGACAGGGAATGGTATTTTTTTTTTCTGGAATAAGCAATAACATGCGGTTACGCAGTACATATCTTAAGCATAGTCCGGCCCTGGTTCAGGCCATGGTCCGGAGCGAGAGGGAATGGGAAGCGGTCACCACCTTCTGCGAAGCAGTAATGCTAGCAAAGGAGGTGGCCGGGCGTTTGAGGGAGAGAACATCTGCCCAAACCAGCCGCCGCGGGAGACGCCCATGGCGCCGGGCGCCGCGAGACGACTCCCGGCCACCGTAGATGCGGGCCTGTGGGCAGTGAGCAATGGGTAGTTCACCGTCCGTCCGTCGATTGACGACAGGCCGTGTGGACGGCGCGTTCGTGAGAGTCAGTAAAGCAGAGGGGCTTGCCAGAGCCTCCGCCTGCCGGGGTTGCGGGTTGTTCGAAAGAGATACGGCGGCCTCGGAACGTAAAGGGCAATAGAAGGAACATGGGTGGGTTTTAGTCAGTACAAGTCTGACATGCCCCCCGCTCCGCCCAGAGCGGGGGAAGTCATTGGATGATTTCCCACCCGAAAAAAAAAAAGCATGACCAATGGATACAGTTTTCGGCAAACCATGTTCCAACAATTCGTAAAAATAAGCATAGTTGCTTAATTTTTACATTGGCACATGGTAGCAACATTCATTGATCGACTTGTACTTGACCGGTATTTTTTCACAATCCACATTTATCAAACACCATTAAAATTGCAAAGTTACGTTCAAGGTAATAAAATAGATTTTTAACAATAAAACTAACTAGGCATGTACACGTGTTCCTTAAAGCCTTATTGGAAGATGGTCTCGATGGAATCGACTTTATGGAACTTTCTGTAGCTATTATTTGTTTCCTCTACATCCGTGTTTCACTAGCGGATTCATCAGAATACCAATATCAGGTATTCTACCTAGCATATTATGTTGTGTCGCATTTGGGCGTAAGTACTTTATAAATGTAAAAAGATAACAGTATGGGGAAAGCCGTTACCTACGTTTATGGGAAAACAAACCTAAAGTATGGCTGGTAAGTATAAGTGCTTCAAATAAGCAAATTGTTTATAGAACGCTATTGAAAATTGGTATATAAGGAGGAAGGTATTTCGACGTACAAATGGTAAAGCGCCTGTGCGTCAAACCTCAAATAACTATCAAATTAATGTCGTGACTTTTACTTTAATAAATCAGATACATTTTCCCTTGCCAAATTAAGTGTACCTAACACTAACGCAAAAACGTTTTTACTAGCGGTGTAAGAATGATGATGCAAGGAAGATCTAAGAAGTAAGAACAGCCAGCAAAAACAGACCGCGGCATAAATAATTCTATGATTCGATGAGTACGACAGACGCTTTAGTCAGAGGAACAGGACACTTAATTTATCTAATACTAGCTCCGAGACTCGTTCAGACGTCTGCATTCAGTCTCAGTAAAAAGGTGGGTGACCTATAACTAATGGGAAAGCCAGGCTACAAATAGAAGACACTGTCTGGCGCTTCAAAGGATAATGGCATCTGTAAACTCTTCGTGCTTATAAATGTAGCTCATATGATATGACTTGAATTTATGTACAAATAATATGAGAAAAACAAAGGAGAATTTTCTAATAAAAAGTTCAATTTGGGACACTGAAATTGAATTTCTGTTGAGTTTGCATGCGCACGTTTTCATTACAGAGTACATACTGAAACTAGTTTTTGTATTTCTTTAAGAATATTAAAGTAGATACGTAAATGTTTCAACATCCTAATTTGGACTTACAAAAAGCGAAACTATTTTTAACACCCGACGCGACGCAAGATTGGTGTTCATAATTGATTTCAACGATGGCTGGGACCAGCTTAGTTAGAATACGACTGAATTCTGTCTTGCAAAGTATAGAAGGACCTGTTTGGGATGGGATCAAGGGAGAGGGACCTTTGCTCTGCAGTGGCACAAAACAAACGATCGTTAGATAGCAATACTTTTGCACGATTTGCTGCAGCATTCAAAGAAAATAATCCATTTTTAAAAGGAAGCCAGCAAAGGTCGTACCTAAAAGCAAATCAGCCGCATGTAAGCTTCAAAGAAGACAAAGCTGTTCTGATAACAGAGGGGTATCTGAATAAACGGGAATACACGAACGTCTCACGAGCTGCATGTTATTACGAGCGCACAATCCCGCGGCTACCACTCGTGACGTGATGTATGAACACTTGAATATGTATGGGCACGCAATTGCATCGCAGGAACCTACAGATTGACTTAAGTTTTGCTCAGCAACAGTGAATGGTTTATGGAAAACTGTGTTTGATTTATGCAATATCCTTGTTATTCTAACAAATACGTTTGTATTGCATGTACTGGATAAACTTTGTGCATGACTTGATCCTATCGGAGACGCAGCTTTTCAGTGGAACCGTTTGACATTCAACATTGAAAATGTACAACAATTAATAACCTAGATAGTTGTACAACTAGTACAATAACCAGTATTGCATAAAATATTGATTCTTAATGCCATAAAGTCTACAAAGCTAAACCCATAGAATTTACTAGTTCTCGTCGAACTACCTAGAAAATGTTCTTTGAGCAGATTATTATCCAACTATTATTAACATCGCCGCGTCTATCTATTATGTTCCAGCGTTAATAGGAAGCACCTCAAGTATTCTGACAATACAGTGAGTTGGAAACCTCTGTGGAAGTATCGACGCTGGTTTTAATGACATGGCACATTACAATAAACAATGAGACACGACCTCGATCGCAGCACGCTGTTGTCGCTGAACAAGCTATTTTAATTATAATTGCTCCCTGACGTGCCTGCTGCAGACACGAGCAAGATATACCATCGATAATAGCATTGAAAACAATAGGTAGCAATAATTCTGACATGAGTTTATTTTGAAGGTAAATACAGGATAGTTTTTTAATTGTAACGTGCCAGCAATTTGTGTTCGTGTGTTTTATATTGGTTGTTCGAAATAATTGTAAAATGGTTTTTTTTTGTTTTTTTTTTACAGTTGTTTAATGTTAACTATGATACATGCATACATTCGCAGCATTGTGCACTGTATGTTTTTGAAGCGAAACTAAACACAGTCACATTTGTTTAAATTAAATGTACATTCATTTCTAATCATAAGTTTCTTAGCTTCCTCAAGCATCAAATTATAAAGGTGTAAAGCAATCAGGTATTATATCGAGGGGCCGATACTGCCACCGACGCTTTTCATCAGTACCTTTTCCATGTGTGGTAATTATGGCTATGATCCTCAACGATCCGTTAATTGTAACTATTCATTAAGAAAACCATGATTATGTGTAAACCTTTCCAGATGTGTGCATACCTAAGTGTGTGTGTAAAACAAACAGCCACAAATTAAAGGCATACTGTTCAGTTAAGCTGACAAATCCCCCTGTCATGTCTCAAAAGGTAAGACGTCGGTCCCTATTAAAATCCTCGGCTTCCTTTAGTAATTAGGACAAGAAAATGGAGCTCTAAGGTACCAAGATAACTAAACTACAATGTTAACTTAAGGGATCAGAAGCTCTATCATTGTGTTTCTAACAAACAGGTCTAGATAGAATTCCTAGGACGAGACGATGTTAACTTAAACATTTGATTAGGAAAATCAATAGTAAATTTGAAGGTCTGTTTGTGGCAACGTTACCACATTGGTGACAAAGTAAGTACCTACTAGTAAGCTAACTCAAGTTAATTTCATTAACATCGATATTAAAATTCAGTAAAGTCAGCTAAGTAATGAAAACCGATGAAGCCGCAAGCGCAGTTAATATAAAAAATATATAATAAATCGTACAGTTATGTACATAAATAAGTAAATGCATTAGCATTAAATGCAGATTGTATCGAGTTAACGATGTCATAAAACATTTTTCGCGTGCACGACCCGAATTCCGGGAGTAATGCGTACTAACCTAACGTTAATAATGAATATTCAACAAGGCTAATAATAAATGTAAATTACATCCGCAGTGACAGCGAAATATATCTAATTTCAAAGGTAATTTCAGATCCTCCAGTAAATTAACTTGATGTTCACATTTGAATATGGAAATTTTAAGGAATAGTGCTGCTGATGTGGCGCTCGAAAATATTGCCTTAAAAAGTTATCTTTTGAATGCAATTTGTATTAAAAATAATTCGTTGGAGATACTAAATTACCCATCTATAATTAGACTGTCTAAAAGCTTTAAGATTTTATTTAAACATCTCCCACCGTCATGATTTAACTGATGACTCGGTAGGTATTTAGTTGGTAGTTTTAAAAATACTTTAAACTACTACTAAAAACAATAATATTGTTTTTCTTTAAAAACACTAACACATGTACCACCCAAATGTCTCTAAATAATAAAACGAGATTTCTTAATTACCTAGGAAGCCTTGTGTAATGATGGATGAACAAGATAACAGCTGCGACACGCTCGTTTAACCAAGAATTTCGATTACACAGACGAGAAAATCCCTCTAATACTGCTAATGTCCATTTAAACCTTCGCAGTGGTGTGACAGTGGAAAAATTCATCCAGGCAGACCAGTAATCAGTCAAGTTTTAGCTCCGCATTACTGTAATGGGACGCCCAAAGCGAATGCCGCTTTGTCTCCGTACACAGCGGTTTATGTTAAGGAGCCCACGAAGTCAGCGTTTGTAACCCAAGTAATGTATGTTATGTGTGAAATTGCTTCCGCTGCCTCTAATCCAATTTGGTAACAGCGGGGTGTGTAAATTGAGGCGTGATTTGAGTGCAACACTTTCGTTAAATTGATGACTACTTTTATCGTTGTATGTATGTGCAAAGGCGAGTAAATAGGCTTATGGCTTTTACGCTGATGAGCAAGTTGGAACAAAGCAGTACTGTAAATTAAATAAAAAAAAGTCGGGCTAAATAAAGATCCAGCAAATCGCACGTCTCCCAGATAAAATCTCAAATATTTATTGCAATCTATAATGCATGTGATGGGTGAAAAAATAAAATAGAATCAATTATGGACCCTATCGGACATAGCAACATTTTAAAGCAGCAGGACAGAAGGCGCACTTTGATCTTAGTTACTAATTATAAAGTTACAAAGCTCCTTAAATTGTTCTTTTGCAAAACTTTATAAATCGCTAACTTCGTAGCCTGAAACTAAAGCCGCCGTCCGCGCTTTTTGCTATCAGATAATTCAACGCTATTCCACGACGCACTTTTTCGTCTCACTGTGATCACTACACAAGGATTTAGAGGGATTCCCTCCGACTAACAACAAACCTCTTAATGATTGTACAAATTACGACCAACGCTAGGTAAGTATACGGTAAAGCTATAAGAATTGGAAGTATATTGATTGCCCTACATTGTGAAAATCCACATAAACTTGTGGATTTTCAAAATAAAAATAACGGGTTACTTTTCCGCAAGACGTAAGCTTATTCGACGAAGTAATTTTGAGAGTAATGCAATGTATTTGAACAGATTTACTCGTCGAGGAAAAAAATATTGGAGAATGTATTTCGTTCTAGTAACGAGGGATTTGTAGAGCAGCTTTGACATCAATAGGTTTGTTTGTAGGAGAAAACTTACTCAGGATAATGATTCCGCTTCTAAGAAACGAAACGTCGCACTAACGACTGCGCTGCTTACCTGAAATAGAGAAACATCTGTTAGTGAAAGAAAACACAGTTATTGTTGCTTAGACTGGTTTAAGCTAGGGTTACTGGTTAATAAATGAGTTTTGTTTGCAAGTCTGAATAAAGCTTCATCACATCACGCAGGCAATTTTTGTAATAAATTACTTTTTCACTTTGAACACACAAAACACATTTGATTGCTGAACAGCTCAGACTTTCTTAGAAACCAAATAGTTCAAATAAGTTCGAAAGTCGGAACCTTCTTTGAATTCTGTCACGCCAATTTAAGTGAATTCTTACGTCTACGTGATGTAGTACCATTTGAGACTTAAGTTATTGCTAATATATTCGAATAAAGCAGGAACTAAAGGTATTTAAAAACTACATGACTGGCTGGCATATCAACGGTTAGAAGTATAGCCAAACAATAAAAAATCACAAAAAGACCTAACTTAACTGACCTCTGAGGCTTTGAAATGCTGAAAACTCTGCAACCTTTTAGACAGTTCGTTCGGACACAAGCAACAGATCAAAGGCTCAGTTTCACCTAAAACATTTTATCCAGAAAGCCTTCTAATCCAGATGAATGTGTCAAGAAGCAACAGTGTATTGGTGGTGCGATATCAGTGACAAAAACCGCGGATGGATAGACAGTATAGACATATGTCGACCCTCGTCTCAATAATTTACAGGATCCGCCACTTCTGATATAGACACGTGTATAAAATGATACTCGCTTGCTTTTTGTTGCGGATGGGAAATCATTTAATAACTTCCCCAGCTCTTATTTGTTACAACTAGTCAAAACTTGTACCCAACGCCTGCAAACTTACTACAATACGGTCACTGCCTTTGATGTAAACAGTCAATAACGATCCAGGATGCGAGTATCCGAGTTTGCGAGTTGTTTGAAAGAGATTCCGCGGCCCCGGAACGGTTGGGTTTTAATAAGTAAAAGTCTTACACTAATCAAATAACTATTATAAGTACTAAGTTATTTGATAATTTCCCATGCACAGAATAAAACTACCTGCCTGTTCCTGCTTCGAAATTGACACCAGCGACGTTTAAAGAAATGAGTTTGAGAAATCCATTTACTAACTACAGTATAATTAGAGATGGGATCGTTTTTTGACGATTTCCTTCCCTTAAGGTTCCACTCGAAACGGATGCAACTGGAATACACGCATGCGTTCTATGCTCAAGCTCATTTTTTTTTTCAATTCGACTTCTACTAGTCAGAGAATGTATCTATTTATTTTTGAAGTAAACATACCCACTTACCTCACTGTATCCACTCAATACAGTATTCTCTAATTAATGACGAGCGTGTATCGGTTTCAAGAGCTCTTATCTAAATGGTAATGAATTTTAAAAGCTTTGTAATATAATAGTATTTCGACCGGAGCCCGGCTGAGCACTTGAACCGTCTCTTCGATGAACGGCATCTTGTTCAGTAATTTTGGAGCAAGCTTGAATATATTTAAAATACACGTAGAATGTAAACATCTTCGTATTTATTCCGTAGATGTTATGACTAAATCCTTACTAATATTATAAAAGCGAAAGTGAGTTTGTTTGTTTGTTACCTCTTCAAGCTTTAATGGCCAAACCGATTGTGATGAATTTTGGTACATAGATATTTGGGAACAAGGAGACGGACATAGGCTAATTTTTATTTAAAAGAAGTGGGATGTGAGGGAGAAAGAGGGAAGAAAAGGGAAAACTTAGCGTTGCTACTACAAATCAATAAGGCGCAAGGAGAACTGTGTTACCCCAAATTTAACGCCAATTTATATAATAACATAACGCTTGCAAACTAACTCGAAACCAGCGTCTCTGCTTGGTTGATGGTCCAAGGAGACCTTGGTTTTGTTATTTTGTTTTTTTTTTTTTCGGATAACAAAACATCAAATAATTCTCCCGCTGTAGGCTGAGCGGAAGCGAGGGTCAGATTTTTACTGTCTAAATCCCATTCATGTTCCTTATTTTGTTCTTTGTGTTCCGGGGCCATGGCATCTTTTTCAAACAACCCGCAACCCCAGCAGACACCGGCCCCTTTGCTTTACATGCGTTTCTTTGAGGCGCGCGTGGAACACGAACGCGCTGTCGACACTAGACGTACGGACGGTGAGCTAACCATTGCTCACCCTCCCCAGATCCACGCTGATTTCGGGTTGCTACTTTAACGGCACGTGTCGCGGGTTCGATTCCCGCACGGAACAAATATTTGTATGGCCTACGGGTAGTTGTTTCGAGTTTGGCTGTTTGTGTATGTGAATTTAATTGTTTGTTAATGCACCCATGATACAGGAGAAATTTCTAGTGTGGGGCAACGTTTCTTAACACGTTGAACGCCATATGAAAAATCGAATATTTCCATTCAGGCCATAGGGCCCACCGGTGAGCCTTATGTTACTGAACCATTCGAGCCATGGGGGACACCCGTGAGCCGCGTGGAAGGTCCAACGAAAACGCTTCTTACAGGCCACAGATTGTAGCTATCACACAAAACGCGTATGGAAGTGAGCCGCGTGGCCCTGTAGCCGAACCGGACGGCGGGGTTTTTAAATCCAATAAAATCTTGCAGTTTTGTCAAGGTTTTTTCAATGATGCTAGGGTTATTCTTAAAAAAAAAAGCCGAAACAACAACCCACGTAGATGTAGATCGCCGTTTCGTCCAATCAGCGATCCCTCACCTTCCGTCGAGCTTCCATAAGCTTAAAACTAGAGGGTGCCACAAGTTTTCAATAAAACGCCAATAGATGGCGTTAACACACTAGAAAAATCACAAACGCCAATACCATATTCTAATTTGTGTTCAACAGCAATCGTGTCTTGAAAAACCTTTTATGTTACGATGACATGACGAAGAAATTGCGGAAGATATTTGTTTAACTAAACGCACCATTATCTAAGTGAGTTAGTTAGGCAAAAGTCGTGTAAATATTTACTTTACCCAATACACGTGCAAGTTCTACAAAGAATGTGCATCCTTGTGCTACACTTGGTTTTCAAAACATTACGTAACCTTTGCATTCATCTTTCCACGAATACAGCAATTCGTGACACAGTTATTTATACGTTATTTAATCAGTGAACTGTTGATAACTGCATCTGTATGTCAGAGAAAATAACAAATAGGTTAATCTGCCTAGACTTTTCTGAGCCATGTTGGGGATTGGATTCCAGTTTTGCTGGATGGAAGTGGACCAGTATTTTATTTTCTTCTGTTTCTGAACTTAATTGTTATAAGGAGAAATAGACAAATTGGCATTTGAAAGCTGCACACTATTTTACCACAATAACAAATACTCAAATCTCTAATTACTCATTTACGAAAATAAAGGAAAATTTAAAAAACGCCGTCGAGTGCTCCGATTTTTTGTGCCTCAGTGACGTGGAGAAACATCGCTAGGAACGGAATAAAAAAGTCTCATGAAAATCCAACTACTATCTTCGTTCCAAAATTAGCCTAACGTACTTTCTGATATAATATCTAGTCCACGAATCGACACAGGCAAGTGTTCTTTGAAAATCAGCGTTCGCGATACCCCCAATTATTAAAACCATTATTTTACGAATAACTACCTGTCGCACGCGGGAACCCTCGCTGGACGTCGAACTTTATTCCAAGAGCACATAGCACCAGGACTAAAAACTACATGTGTGCAATTTTTTATCAAAATCTGTTCAGTAGATTTTGTGTAAAAGAGTAACAAAAATACACACACACTGACAAACATTCACATTTATAATATAAGCATAATTAAGTAGGTTCGTAGGATAATTTGTGTATTAATAAATAGTTGTTTATTTACCTGCATCTCTATATCCGAGAATATAATAAGTGCACCAATTAAATACAATATATCCAACAGTTATGTACGCTCTTTGTGTAAAACAAACCACTAACGAACCGCAACAAACAAGAACTTTTGATAAAATATCGACAGCAACATCACGTTTGGCAAACAAGTATTGGAAAATCCAATGACAGTATGCAATTAATAGATCTATAATGACGACGTAATTGTTTCATATCTCAAATACAATGTAGTAACACAAGTTTTCCTTGTTACTATATAAAATTTGCCCCGCGGTTTCACCCGCTGCTCAGTTCCCCTTTTGAAGAGGGCCACCCTCATCACTTAGGGGTATGAAAATAGATTACGACCGATTCCTAGACCAAGCCGTGTCGGAGGAGTAGGGCAACTAAAACTGTGACACGAGAATTTTATATAAAGAGATTATAACTTGTATATTATGTGTCCATCGTTTAACTCGTGCAATAAAACCTATAATTTCCATGGATACTATGGGAATTATACGTTTTATGAGTTGACAGTCGTCATCTGCACAGCAAGCTATATAATATTGATTCATGCATATATGTATATTTTTATATGCATAGCTTGATGATCGAAAAAAAGTATCATTATCACTAAATGTTATTCCAGAGTATAATCTACCTCTGTGCCAAATTTAATAATGATCCGTTCAGTCGTTTTGACGTGAAAGAGCAACAAACATCTATACATACATCCATCCATTCTCACAAACATTCGCATTTATAATAATACTAGCTGTGCCCAGCGGTTTCACCCGCTGCTGATTTAGGGGTTTGAAAAATAGATGTTGGCCGATTCTCAGACCTACCTGATATGTACACAAAATTTCGTTGAAATCGGTCCAGCCGTTTCGGAGGAGTAAGGGAACGAAAACTGTGACACGAGAATTTAATATATTAGAAGTAGGATCATTCATTAGATTTACGTCATGCTTACACCGCGCGCCCGTGATGGAGCCTCTTTACTTGTGTTTGAGAACTGCAAGTTACATATTCGCGCACGAAGAGTTCCGAAAAATCATGTCTGTTGTATGGGAGCCCCTTAAATATTTATTTTATTTTGTCTTTTAGTATTTGTTGTTATAATGGCACCAGAAATACATCATCTGTGAAAATGTCAACTGTTTAATCATCACGGTTCATGAGATACAACTGGTGACAGACGGACGGATAGCGGAGTCTTATGAATAAGGTACCGTTTCATCGTTTGGGTATGAAACGCTAAAAAACGCGTGGAGACGCGTGAGCCTAGGCCTCGTGGCTGCAAGATGGATCTAAAGTCCAGTGCAGCAAGTAAAAAGAGGAATTATTAGAAAACCGATTGTGTTCAAGGCATACTTAGAACGTAAAAGCAAAATATTTTCAATTCAAAATTCCTAACAACCTACTCATTAACAGAAAACGAATATTAATTACTATGATAAACTAATTAGCGAGCAATGTTATGAATACTTAAAGCCGATGCATTTAATTTGTATTAGATAATCATTTTGATTAAATAATTTTCATATTTAACACGTATTACGTAATTTTATTATCATAATTTTGATAATAATGCAACACTTTCTCTCATAATGGGAGTTTTAACATAACTCATGTACATAATGTTACGTCATAATTTTGATTACCATACTATATAGTCATTGTAGATTATTGCAAATAAAGTCCCAAATTAATTAAACATCATTAAAGTATAATGCAAAAGAGATTTAAACGATAAATATAATTACCAAATTAGAGATATATACAATGTGTCCGTTCACGGACTAGCGATATTTTATGTAGTTATATAACAAACATTCTAGGACTCAAGTTTATTGATTTAAAAAAAACACCATCTTTTGTCACAATTTTAATTTTGTTTCCTAACGTTACGAAAATGTAGGCCCATAATTACTTAATTTTAACGATAGACCATATTGTTGCCCTCTGAATTAACCTATTTTTCGTCTCAGTAAGACCAACACTTTGAGAGATATGATTACTTTTTGTACACGCATAGAGAATATCTTAAAATGGTGTGTATCGTAATAGTATTCAAAACACTAGTTCCGCAAGTATCTAAAATATCGCTAGTCCATTACCGGACACATTGTATAATTTGCTTTAGAAAAAATATTAAACAGAACGTCTGTTTAATATTTTTTCTAAAGCAATGAATTCAAAAATAACTTCTTTTAAAATCAACTCCAAGATCTAGAGCAATCATAACGGCAAGAAAGGGTCCACAAAAGACATATCTCCACAAAAGTGAAGTGACGGTGCAGAGAATGCACTTCAAAACTAGTAAAGACTGGAAGCGAAGTACTCTTTGTATTGAGGAATGGAATGGACGCGTCATCATGTGGGAAATAAAAAGAATAATGTCTTCATTGCACAACAATAAGAACGGTCTATTTTCATTTTATTTCTTCTTTACGAGAGAAACTTGACCTTAAAATAGGCCTTGGAGTACTAAACTTCGCTCTATTAATCATAACCTCTAGCCTCGTCCGCGTTCACTACTCATGCATTAGCCATTGAAATACGCACACACGTAAATGTGTGCGTAAACAAGTATCCAAGTATACGCACACATTGAAAGGACTCCCAGACCCTAATTAGTAACAAGACTCAGTTAATAAACGCGCATGTCCCGGATTGGGAGATTGGGCCTCTGGGCCGCTTGATCCTACACACAGCAACCAAGCGTACTAATTGTACACGTCGTCGCGTTGACCCCCAACTGATGGCATACCCGTATGCAAATGAATAACTTGGGTACTATAGAGGTGTAATGTAGAGAAGGACGCATAATTAAAAGGTAACTTAATTGTGCCATGTTCTCGGCGGTTAGTTAACCAGTAATTTGTAACGTTATGAATGGCCTCTTTGTTAACCCAATTTGTTTAACTGAGAGCTCTTTATTAATATACTTATTTTATGTTTTAACAGTTCTATCAAAAACCCAAATGGATTTTGTGGACATGGTGATATTTTTTGAAGATTTTTTGTGTTCTAACTTTATTCACTCGATGAAGACATCAAAGATAAAATGAAGCCAATTTTTTTAAATATTTGACTCTTAATTTTTTTTTGTAAAATTATCGTTTTTGTATATTTTCTACCAAAGCAATTTCATATCCTAGCAAAAAGTATCATTTTAAATGACATACGAAGTAATTACGTCACAGAAGTTATTACGATCTCGTAGTAACATTTTTTTTTTAAATTGTACCGCGCAATATATTAAATTACACGTCGAAAGAGATTATTTCTCATATTTCTACGTAGCCTGGTTATTAAAGTTCGTTCAACTTCAACCTAAATAGCACGGTACGGAGGGGATTTAATCACGGTCGCGGGCATTGGTAGTGTTTCATAAAATTCAACGTTCGCCCGTTTCGCTTATAACGCGGGATCCATTGAACCGATTCTGATCGGATTTTTAATATACTCGGATGCAGGCATTGCTTATAGACCATTTACCTTTACACTGAATGAGGTACACGACGAATTGTGCGCCAGAGAGGGTAAATAGTTCAGTAGGTTGAAGTGTTTAAGCCTTCGTTTCAACCAAACGGTCCGGAATACAGATGCCATGATGACCCCTTCAAACTAGGAATATTTAACCATAAACTGAAGGATCTTCTAAATAAGGAAACTTAAGATAATGTTTTAAAATCCTGATACTCTCAAAGAAGCACGTTTTCTTAGATTATTATTAGTGAGAGACAAGGTAAAGAAAATCCAACGCTACATTAAATTACGGTTTCTAGTTCATACAAAAACTGGAATACTCAAGAACATAATTAAATAATATCGTCTCCTCAGAAAAATACACAAGAAAAACCGGTGAAAGGAAAAACATTAACAGAAATGTTAAGAACATAAAAAAGATATATTCGTTGCTCCCTTCATTCAGGGTGCGAATAGTCAGAATTATCTCCACAGTCGAATGGATGAATGGGTAGTCAAGTGGCAGAGAAGCTCAAGGGCCATAAGCCAAGCATCTCTGAACATACTAATTGAAAACGTGACAAGTACAACGAGTCTGATTCATGGACAGGGTTGGCGGAAAAATTTCGACAGAGATTTAATCTGCTGGGATATATTTAGACTTGACATCCACACTTACAAATATTATAAACTAGCTTTTGCTTGGCTTCCCTCGCGTTAAATTCGGTATAACACAGTACCTGCTACTTGCAATTTTTGCTCTTGCACCTTATTGATTTGTAATAGCAACGTTAAGTTTTCCCTTTTCTTCCCTCGTTCTCCCTCATAGTCCACTTTTTCTTAGTAGCCGATGTCCGTCTCCTGGTTCCCAACTATCTCTGAACCAAAATTCATCTAACTCGGTTTAGCCATTAAAGCGTGAAGAGGTAACAAACAAACTCACTTTCGCTTTTATAATATTAGTAAGGATGTTTGTCATTCTGTCTTTGTGTTACCTATACATATAATCCTTCGAAAAACTAAATTTCGGCGTCCACGCGGGCGAAACCGCAAATTATAAATGTATTACTGAAGAATAGGAACTTTTATTGATACAGATCCGTAGTGGTTGGTGTATGCGAATGTTTAAAAAAATATATTATAGCAAAAATTCCAGCTAGAGCTAACTTGTGCATTATTCCAACAGTAACGTACTGTTATTGTAGCTTTAAGTTTTGGGTCGACAATTTATTCGGGTAATCTTTCTAAATAATATTCCAGTATAAACTTTGTTCTCGTATTTGGTTCAACACCCGAAAGAAAGGATAGACGCCATCCTGAATACAAACTTACAGTCAACAAATGCATTTGAATTTAAATTTTAGAACATTCAACTTTAAGCTCTACATATGCTTGGCAAACATAGCGCATCTACGTGAAAAATGTATTTGTCATTTCTATACAATATCTTCTCATTTTGATTTTATACGATTCAAGCATCGAACGAAAAAAATGTATTTTGGCTTTCAAATACAACATAAGTCCAGTATATACAAGTTCAATATGTAATTGAAGGACTTGTTCTAAAATAAATGGAAGTAGAAATTTCTAAAACGTAACAGCCCTGAGACGCAGCCAATATTATTGACCCAAACGTAATACTATTGCTCGAGGAAGTCCTTAGCTGTAATGAAAATGTTGCCTTTTCCGTGACTAGCAGTTATTAATTTGAACAATTTCAAGTATCCAACATTACGATTATTTATTCAGTGGCAGCGAAGATACCTGAAATACAATAAAGGATTATTTACGTCTTGCATGACCTGGAAACTATTTCGTAGATGTAAAGAGTAATAGAATGTTTGGGAAATAGATTACGAAGTAAATGAGTCTATCTACAATGGACGATCCACTAATGGCTTGAGGCGATTAATTTCTCCAAAGCCTACCTACCTTTCACTTAATTTATTAAACATTATTGCATATAGTCGAACATCATCGATATTGAACAGATGAATTCCACACAACGATGACAAATCTATTATTACAATATGTATATTAGTCACGACACGTGTTCTGAACTAGGGTTTATCGAAGACATTCATCAATCGGAAATACTCGGTTTACTAACAAATGTCAAGGACAAATAGAAGCAACATATAATTTAAGCATTACCCCTCTTCGAACCACTACGAACAAACAACATTAAGATAGATTATTCAAAATCCACTTATTTAACACCTGACCTCAATGATTGTCGTTCTACATTCAGACCCAAATGTCTTAACATTAAGGCTGTAACTATGAAAGGTCGTAATGGCTGAACATATTAGAACTTGTCTGAATTAAGTAGAACGTGTCTCCAAATGCCTACGGTGATTACTTTAAAGACCGCCGTTAGCTGGCGGGATCACGAAATCCGTAGACATTAAGACCTAACTGACATGATCCGGCTTCCTTATTTGGTATAAGCAATGACCATTTCCTCTCCGGCGCATCGTAGACTGGAAGTAATTTCAACAGAAAACATTAAGAGATTAAGGAGCACAGTGACGATGTTTACTTGATGCCTTGCTTCGTTTAATGACTTCCAACACGAAAATAAAACATCAAAGTCTGTCCAACACGAAAGGACATCCCAAGTTTACTTAATGCGGCTTTGTATCAATGAGTAAAGAAAAACTGCGTTTGAAATAGGATAATTAAAACATAAATCACATTGAAATTCAAATAGGCTCGTGGAATAGAGTCAGGACATATCAAAATAAATAGACTTTATTAACGAGCTGTTGCAATATCATCTAGAAAATCGTATGCGCTATCCATCATAGGCACGTCAACAGAAACAAAACGTCACACCGACACGTGTCGCAGTTTGCGCCGAACGAAACAAACACACGAAGAGCAAAAACGAACCGACGCGACGCGATTAAATATGATGGACGACCGATGGTAAATAACGAAACGACCTAACCGTTCCACTAACGATCCCGATACGAGCCATCGCATGTTTCATACGCTGAATTTTATTGAGCAGATAAGTGTTAAAAATTATGTTCCTAAATAAAAAACAAACGATGACAAACGCAATTCTCCTGAGGGAAAGTTTTAACAAAACTTCGCAAAGGAAGTCGTTCGATCGTATCAATCACTTTGTAATCGGTACGTAAAAGCAGCAATCGAAAGAAACAACGATCGAAAGGATCGAATAAACAAAAAAGCGTCGGAAATCGAGAGACTGTATCACAATAGCACAAAGGAAAAGGAGCGGACGCGGACGAACGAAAGAAAAACATGAAGGTAGAAACATCAACGGGAATATTTTTCTTCTCAACATTAAACTTCTTAATGAGGTTGGGAAAATAATTGCTGTAACACAAGGAAGGTACGTGGAATGGGTAGCATTAATTAAAAACAGCACCGCAGTCGAGAGGCTGCGGTCAGACGAAAATGTAACATAAATAATAACACAAGGCCAAAACAGAGTAGAATGTATAAAATGTAAAAGGGCGGACGCTACTAAAAGTTTTGGATCTCCCTTTCATAACTTTTTCGAGGAACCTTTTTTCGTACCATTATTTTATTATGCCTCATTTGACTAAAAGAAAGTCCGGATGAAGCGTCCGTGTTATATGTCGGTCCCTTCATTTAAAATATGTATGTGCATACGCCACACCACACCCAAATAACCCTAAAGTTGAGTTTGTGTCTACAAAGTGGATTGATTCACACAAATTGAATTCTGCATGAGGCCATTTACATAAAACCATTTTATATGTTGCCGATCGTTAGTGCGTCAAAGTGTTTCGGTCCGTTTTTTGTCGTTGAATTCAATTTTTTAAAACAAATGTTTTTAAATCTAGTTACGCAAAAGCGGAAATGCTAGCCTGAATTCAAATTACATAGATAAAATACATAAGCAGGAAATTTTTCCTTGCGGTTTTCGAGATCCTTTATCTCGATCACTTTCCGAGGTGAACAACCGCGTCGCGTCTGTCTTGAGCTTTTTAGTTAAGATAAAAGTAACAGGCGTCGCTGTAAGCGCCAACGGTACGACTGTATCCATCAAGTTTAGTCGCGCATTACGGAAACGAGCGCTGCGGGGCAGTCGCCTCTCCCACCATCCCGGCTTTGGCACTAGATTCTGTTTGCTGTTAAACTGTTATTGTGTCCTTTTATTGGCAACAAATTCTTTCTGAATTGTCAAAGCTAATTCTGTTATTTCATTGGCCTTAAATAATCTGCTAAGAAAGTAGGAGAAGCTAGTAAGTCTACAGCTTTTCATAGGAATTCTGAAAAACCTTACATTTTGTTTTCTCTTACTTGTACGTTTGAAAGTACATTTTTTTACTTTCCAGACCAAACCTTTCATTAACACTGAAAATGTGCTTCTTTTTGTAAAAAAAAACATAATTAGTGGTTTCATACGAGTATTCATTTTCGTTTCGTCCTTCTCTGTGGCTGTGTAAGATTTAGTATTTTATTTTTCGTCTGACTTTGATAATACTCGATCTCCATACCATTACAAAATAGTTTCTTTTTACCCCGGAAAAAATGTTTCTAGAATCATTTGCTGAAAGTCGTTAGCGATGGGAAAGATAAAAAAGAACTTGTGTAAATGATCATTGCCGCCGTAATATGTTTGGTCTACCACATTTAGATCTAATAGTTTTATTAAAAGCTTGCTAAGCTACCTTTTATTGCTACTATCATTAACTGATATTCTGAGAATTATGCAGTCGATTTTTGATGCAAATTGTACATCTTAATTAACAGGAGTAAAGGTTTCACTAGTGTGGTGATAAAATATACAATATAATATATGAATTGCATATGAGCCTATGTATTATACTGATGTATAAGCTATATTATTATAAAGTTTAATTGAAATCCATTTAGTAGTTTTTGCGTGAAAGAGAAACAAACATGCATACATACAAACTTTCAAGTTTATAATAATAAACATAGATACATTTAGTGATACATTTTTCTCGGCTAATGTACGAACATAGTGACTAAGAATAAACACAGCTTAGTAAAGACGATCTTTGATGTATTTTGCGGTACCGGTACCTGCTATTCTGACATCTAAATTAGGCTAAGTATTTCTAGATCAATAACAAATTATCAAAGCTTTTAACTTGGAGTAATATTAATCTGGTATGAAGCCATCGGCTAAAGAAGTAAGTCATCCGCGATCTCCAAGGCTTCATGCCCTAAGTATCCCGACGGCGGTCAATTTATAAAGCTTCTCAGACTGGATTCAAGTAATGGAGTGTGCCGGGATCAGGATTAGTAATAGCCACAAACGACTAGCTCTGAGGGTTTTAGAACAAACATAATGAGAGCGAATGTACGGTGTATGTGTTCGTTCCTCCTTATTATTCGTCTTGATTAAAAAACAACTAGAATGTATTTATACTTAACATTTGCGTTGTATAATTTTATTGTGTTGTAGAGTATTTTAATTTATTTAAGTAATGTATTTGAGTTAATTCTTTACGTGTTGTTTTTTTGTGTGATTATATTGTGATAAATGGCAAGGGATGTATACTGTCTGGAAATAACATTAAACCAGTGTCATATTGTATATGAAAATGTAAAATTAACTCAACCTAAAATTACTGTTTAACTATTTTGGTAAAATAATTTAAAAGCAATATCAATTAAACTTTTAAGATTGTAAGTTAAAAGCCCTTTTTGGAATAACTAACTAATTCGTCTGGAAACTTGACCTCATAAACAGTCAAATAGATTTAAGTCTAGCTCTAGGACTATAAAAACTTGTCTTGCCAATAAAATACCATTCGCAAATCGTTAACTTAGTTAATTAAATGAAATACTTTTTAATAAACAGTCTCACTGTATCTAGTTACGACTATTGGTTTAAAAGTAAAATTAAAACAAAGTTGCAATAAATCACTGTTCAATCAAAAAAGAAATGAATGCGAAAAGTTTTTGAGCATGTTTGTGTTTGTGATGGTTGACTAGATGTATGATTGATTTAACTAGATAGATGGTTGACTGGATGTTATGTATTACAAATTCAAGCAAAAACGACTGAATGGACTTGAATGAAATTGGGCATACAGATAGTTAAAAAACCTGGACTGACACATAAAATACCCCGTAGGACAATAACCGAGCTTCACGCGGGCAAAGACGAGGGCAAAGACGAGGGCTTGAAAAAAGCATTGACAACACCAGACACCAAATATCTTCAAAGAATTTTTTTTCCGCACAAAGAATAAAAGAACATAGTAATTTCCTTTACAAAAGTTCGTTTCCATTGACGGACAGTATTATTAAAAGAAGAAAAATACCGGACAAGTGCGAATCGGACTCGCGCACCACGGGTTAATCATGGCATGTAAATAACCACATCGAATGAGTATTTACAAGGAAATCATAAGACGAGCCGATAATGCCTGGAAGAGTTACTGGTCCATGAAAGAGCTTATGGAAAATCCATACTAATATAATAATTTAAAAGCGAAAGTGAGTTTGTTTCCTTTTCAAGCCTTAATGGCTAAAGCGATTTTGATGAATGTTGGTACAGAGATAGTTGGGACTCAGGAGACGAATATAGGATATTTAAATTTTGTTTAAAAATAGTGGGATATGAGGGAGAACGAGGAAGTAAAGGGAAAACTTAGCTTTGCTATTACAAATCAATAAGGCGCAAGGGCAAATACTGCTGGTAGCCGGTACTTGCAAATCAGGATCAAACAGGCGGATAACAAATTTGATATTTTATTTCCTGTTAAGATTCGGAACCCAAAAAACCGGTCAAGACCCAGTCGGACTCGCGCACCGAGGGTTCCGTACAAACTGCGACAGACGGACATCAAAATGATCTCCGCTGAAACGAGGTCCGTTTTTTCCTACTGAGGTACAGAACCCTAAAAAGAAATGTCCATATTTATTGGAGTTCACCCATGCATAATAAAGTCTATAAAGTCCATTGCCACTTCCACAGTAAATAGTAAAGGGGACGGACGTAAGTGAATCATTGGTGAGGTTTGAAAAATTCGGTCTCTAGGTTCGACAGATAAAATTGCTTTAGCCAGATCAAGTAAAACGAATGGGCGAATTGAAAAAAATGAGGTGATTCACGACTAGGGTTTCAAGTGCTGGGAATTGTTGCTGGAAATTGCTATTTTGGGTTCTATTCGAATTGCCTCCGTGAGGTATGCCGAAGACTGATTTGTTATTGTCAATCCGGGTATGGCTTTCTTTTGGTCCAAATTTGAAAATATATTGAATGTAAGTAATTTACGTTACATACATACTTTAAGTACTTACAATTTCTTTATTTTTCAGTATCCTATCCAAACTTTACATATGTATGAAAAACTTACCTAACTATCTGTGAAATATTTTGAAAATATTAGCTAAAGTGAGTCCATTAACAGTCAAACAAGTTTAATAACCCACTTATAAAAAAAAAATTGGGGCAGTTCAGATTCGGGCACCGAAGGTTCTAAACAAACTTGCGACATAAACGGCCATATCTTTTAACTGTGTGGACTTGAGAGGATTGCCTTCTCCACAGCTCCAAGGGACTGCAGACTTGAGTAGGTATATGGTTTTAATTTCAACTCTATTCCTTCACGCGTTCCTGAGATAAAGGGTCTTGACAGACAGGCGGAGCACAAGACGATCCTTACAAGGGTTCCGTTTTTTCCTTTTGAGTTACGTAAAATTTAACCTATTTTTTTCCTTATTTACAGACAGATTACTCCTTGATTATTAGTCCGATTTATGTGATTCGTTGCATTTGTCTCTCGCGTTGAAACTCGCGCGAAAATTTAAATGAGACCATCATTTAAATTTTGTTAAGTTTAGGTGGTTTATGACTTTCTAGCTTTCGCCTGCGGCTTCGCTCGCGTTCAATTTGGAGTAACACAGTTCCCCTTTCCTGATTTGTAGGTACTTGCTACTTGTAGTTTTTGCCCTAGCGCCTTATTTATCGTAATAGCAGAGCTAAGTTTTCCCTTTACTTCCCTTTTTCTCCCTCATTTATCCCTCTTTTTTAAAAAAAAAAGGGTCCCAACTATCTCTGTACCAAAATTCAAGTTTAGCCATGTAGGCGTGAAGACGTAACAAACAAATAAGCAAACAAACTCACTTTTACTTTTATAATATTAGTAAGGATTTTCTACAATGCATATTTTCTTCTGCGCTTATGATAATAATATTCTAATAACTGCTAGTTACATAGTAAAATTAATACTTGACATACATTTCTGTTCTATACCATAACTAACAAAAAAACCCTTTTTTTCCAAAATAGTATTTTTTATTTTTTTGGAAATTTAGTTGCTTATCGTGGAGGTCAGATAGGCAATCGCTCCATGTAAAATACTGATATTCAGCTGCATCTGGTAAGACTAGAAGCCGACCCCAACATAGTTGGGAAAAGGCTAGGCAGATGATGATAGTTGCTTAATCTGCCAATGTAGTAAAAAATAATATATCTGTACTAAATATATTTGTTTCTACAACCGTCCATTATTTATTTAAACTACCTTTCACGCACTCGAAATGAATACATCACTGTCAAATCGCGAAATATAAATTTCAAATTCAGTCCAATTAGCTCATTCTCTGACTTTCAAACAACATTCCTAAGAGGTATCCAAAGAAATGACTCCAAAATCTTATTTAATGAAAGGCAATTTGTACCGAGTACTTTAACTGTAATAACATCAATTTTGAATGTAATGACAGTTGGCGAAACTAGTTAAAGAAACCACACTATCTTTATGCTAATTTTAAACGAAACTTAATTTCGGTTTGTTTGAACTCCAGCGTTTGATGCAATAATAGATAATATGTATTTAACTTTAGTATATTTTTTTACTAATTATCTAAATGTATTTAATTACCTATGTCAGGAAATCCACTATACGTTCTATTAATATATCAAATTAAAAGCTTCAGCAATGTCAAATTAGGTAACGTATTAAGCAATGAGGACGCCAAACAATGACTAACCTAATCTAGGGGCCTTCACTCAACCATCATGTCACAGATAATAATCCCGTTCAATCCTGGAGTACTAACAGGCCAAGTCAACCGTTCAACAATGGCTCTACATTATACGTTAACAGGCAGGTGGGACCTAAATTTAGTCCAGGTGCCTACCCGATGTCCATTCCTTACTACACGGCCAGTCCATTATTGCTCTATGTGCATCATGAACTAATTAGGACACCGTCTGGTACAAGACAACGAGCAAGGCTGCATTTACACCGTAGCTCGAAACAAGAAAGCTTGACTGTTTTATAATGCAACATCATTTCTAGCTAATATCATAGGGGCGTTGACAGAAGTTCGTCGTTTGTTCGCACCACGTGAGACCTCGCGTTTGTTTTTTATCGCTCGGCAATTGAGCATTTGCACGCGATCGCAATAAAAGAAGTTGTTCGTTTAGTTCAGATAGTTCTGCCTGCAGCACATTTCGCTCGTTGCGGGATCGAATGGCAAATCGGTTTTAGAACATGTGAAAACTACGGTAAAATCAAGCCAACTAAGTGTTGCGTTAGTAGTTTTTCACAGACAACATTTACGTTGCACGATGTTCGAACATTGTAGTAATATAAAACTTTGTCCAACTAAAATTAAGGTCTTAAGAAAACATGGCAGATTATATTACAGCTATAAAATTAAATTAGTCGAACGCTACGTGCCGAAGAAACTTCTTCGGCTTCTAGGGTTGAAAGGTGATATTCGTGCTCGCTCGGAATTTGGCTGAATTCATTTTAAACGTGTGGAAGCGTTAAACCCAGATTTAATACCCATTCGTTCTAAATGTCAGAGGATTGAATGGTGCGACCAAATTACTGCGCAATGTTCTACGAGCCAAAAATACTGTCTGGACTGAAACATTTTACACACAAAGTTTTCAAAAAAAGACATGATGTCAAATCATATGTATTTTTATTATAATAGACGTAATGTTTCTCATTTATAGATGGTTACCGTAATAAATTGAACTGGGTAACACGTTTCTGAACATGTTCGCAGAGACAGCGACAGAGATCCAAGCAGCAGGTCAACGATTTTCGTAGAGTGCGGGATCATCAATCAAGTTTAGTCTCGCATTAACGTAATGACCGTCGGCCTTGGCGGATGTCGCCTTATTTTCCCTTTTTTCAGAGCTTCCTCGGAGGCAATTTCGTACACGATACTTTAGCACGGACGTTTCCGCCCTGATGGAAATCTATGAAGGATAACCTCTCCTATAACTTTTTTTTAGAAATCTTACCATTTCCATTTCGACTACGTTATCAATCTTCGTACTATCTTGAAACAATACGAAGAAATTTATTTTCCTACAGCTATTACCAGGTACTCTTTGCTGAGCTTAAATAGATTAAGATAGATAAAGCTTGGGCAATGAAGGTAAGCTTCACAAATAGTTGTTTAAGTCTTTACGGAGTCTCGAGGAACGAGTTCTAATTAAATAGGAATGCAACGGTTTAACGCAAACGCTGCGATTTCCTCTTTTGAAATAGTTTTCTAAATAGCTTGAGGACATAAATCGTACTTCAAAATACTCGTAACTTGAAGAATATTTCCTGAGTATTTCTGTGTCGAAATATCCGTTAAATCAATAAGTAGGTGACTCGTGAAAATCGCGAGCGCCCATATGAACGCGTCTCAAGAAAGCAACTCAAGAAGCTTCAACTAAATTCCTCCGTGGAATGTGGATTCCACTGATGCTTGGCCCATGTAATAAGCGTAGTTATAACAATCAATGTGTGTGGTGGTTACGCTTAACTTTGAACACAAAATTAGGGCATCTTCAAAGGCATACAAATTGCTTCCTCGCTTTGTGATGTCGATATTAGAATTTAGGCCTATTTAGGAGCACTCTTCAAAATTAAGACGCAATTCTAATGAGCTTTTAATTGGATAAGTGCTGGCAACTTCGAACTCAACTTGACTTGTATAAAAGACTCAAATAGCTGACACAAGAATTCTGTTTTCAAATTCATTATGGCATTAATCAAATCCATATCCAAAAAATAAAAAAGTGAAATAAAAAGTTCAAAGTAGAACGAAACCAAAATGAACAATATGGACCTATCAATAGAACAGAATATGAGCGTGTTACGCAGCACCGGTAGTACGCACCACTTCGCTCTCTAGTTTGATCTATCCATTGAAGGATGTGTAATACAATTTGCAGGCGATTCGATTAGGGAGCGCTCTAGCCACAACTGAGTGCGAGTACACCGCGCCCGCTCGCACAGAAGCCTCGCCTACGCTCAGGTGAGCTTTATCTCTCCCGGGCCACCGACCATTTTCACTCGCAACGAGGAAATTTCAACCGGGAATTCATTGCATAATTTAGTGCTATATTATAAATTAGGTTTACCCGGTCCCGGGGCGTATTTTAAACTGTTAGCCAAGCAGCACTGTTTGTTAAAGACCAATTTGTGAATTTAAAGTAAAGCCGATGAAGAAAGACTTCTCATAATGCTGTATCGCGAAGTGTACTTTCGAAATTTTATGGCTGATTTTATTGGTAATAAATTTTGAAGTTATGACGGCTATGGTATGGATGGCTATGTTTAAAGATAGCTTATTAATTAAAGAAAGTAAGAAGTTTGGAGCCTTTATACAACCAATTATTCTACTAAAGCAATATATTTTATCAGCCGTACTTTGTAGGTATAGCAGAAGATAGAGACTCCATTTGCTCAGAAATATAGATAGAAGTGAAATCAAACAGTGTAATAGATTAACATAACGACATATAATTTTACTAACTGCACTATTTAGTGTGACATGAAGCTTAAATGTTGGACTATGTCAACAGACAAACAGTATTAAACACAACCACAATTTGTAATTACCGGAGTCACGCGCTAACAAACAAATACGCGGCGCGGTCGCAATGCATTACGCCGATAAGTATGGATTAGCCTACTGAAACAACTCTCATGTATTTTGGTCATATTAATGGCAGTATTAAATCATGAATCAAAACTGCCACGGATAGGATACCCTATCCGAAAATGTTTTCGAAGATAACAACGACCTGTCAAAATATAACCAACAACAATGAATATTTTAGAAATGAAATATTTTGTGTAGTTATTTCATTTCCAAAATATTACAAATAAATAAATAAAAAACACTTTAACGTAAATGACGTACGTTCGGCTGAAAATACAATGACGTAACGTTATCCGACGAACAAAAACACCGAATCGCGAATAAAAAAGCGAACCGCGTGCGTTGTCACACATAACGTATTATTTATTTGCAATCCACCATACGTCATATTGCAGATACAGAAAAAGTGACACGCACACAAGAACGCAACAGTGGAAACTCGTTCTGCTGTCAGTGGTGACACATTTCCGAAAACCGGGACATGACCAGTCATGCAGTTATGCAACGCAACCGACAAAATCATGCACACCAGTTTAAAATTGCCATCGACTATACTCAATACTACGTGTAAATGAAAATCGCCAAGAGACAATATTTTGCAATATTTGAGTGTGTACATAGCCTTAAAAGGATTTATGTGAAGGCAACCAACTATGATCTACCTGGTATTGTTTAACTCACAGTTGTCTGACAAAGTAGAAAGCTGTACACGATTTAGAAAACACAAAATACAATACAAAGCCATACCTTATACATACCACGATTACTTTAATCAAAACTGAGTCGTATCCTAATCTATCTGTAAATATTTTGTTTCCCCATACTTGTCGTACAAATAACAACATTTCAGACAGGCATGAGATACGTAAGTTTGTTTCTTTTGTGTCAATTCCAAGCCAGGGTTTCCTTTCAGACGCAACTTCAAAGGAAACCCTACGATGGTACTTTATTTCCAGCCTGCATGTAATACTACAAAATCACAAACGGAAAATCGGAGTCCGTTTAACACTTCATCGGGTTTTCTCAACGAGCGATTCGCAATCGTTCGTCGATCACGTAGCGCAGTAGATATAGCGCTATGAACATCGTCGGGACGAAGCCCGAAACTTAGTTAAGTGACACACCACTGCTTATATCAAAGGCTCTGCTTTTATTGCAGTAGTGTTGTGCACTTGTGCAGCTGTTATTCCTCTAACATAGTGCGCTTGATTTAGTACAAGGACTTGCGCGCTACGTAATGTCCTCGCATTGTCGTTGCGCTAATTCAGATGGATTTATACCAGTGGAGCGTAGCCGAGTGCAGCCAACCGTTAGCGTTAATGTCTTGTGTTAATAAAAACGTACAACAAACACACTGGTTTGTCGAGCCTGAAATATTCATGTCGCTTAGATTTAATGGTCCGACGCTTGACAGATGGGCTGTAATCCGGAACATATTCGACAGCAAAAAATAAATTTTATTTTTTAATAATTTATTGAGGCAAACATTTTCTAACGTAGGCTCGATGAAAATTTATGATGTACGAGGAGACCATGCTGTTTTTAAAGTGGATTTTGATTTGATTCGGTTTGTAGCCACGAATTGATATTCGGACACCCTATTTATGTGGCAACAATAAAAAGATAACGCATTGTGTCGAACTTCCACTAAATCGGTAAAAATAAAAAAAAACACACACACACACACACATTGTATAGAATGGCCAGCATACGCTTACGTTCGTTCCAATAAAGCGTTTGCATTATTCAAAAGGCCGGATGAATTTCGCAAGCTAGGTACGGGCCGAGTTTAATTTCACTTGTAATTCACCCATGACCAACTCGAGAGATAACCATTGAATAAAAATACAATTGTAGATGACAAATAAATATAATTATAGTTACAGCGCATATAAAACACCGCTCATGTGAATGACATATTTAGGAAAACATTTTACAACCCTACCAAAACGCTACTGACAATTATGTCAATAAAATAGACCCACTATTAAATTATCAACTAACACACCCGCCACTGAACCTGAAGACCGTCCAATCAAATTATCCCACACAATATCACCTTACAGTTACACCATTACACATGATACAGGAGCTGGTCCGCACAAGGCTTCGATTTTCAAAGGAGCCCGGTAACGAAAGACTTCTATATCGTATGATAAGGTACCTATGTATAGTATTTGCGTAACTTGTGAATTCCGCTGCGACCGCTTGCCCAAGCCTAACCAACCACTGAGCTGATTAACGCGCACGATCTCTTCGGGACATTCGCTTATTACGAAACTTGCACCCCAATTCATTCACAACTGTTATTGCTGACTATTACTGTCTTTGTTTATGAATACCTCGTTAACGTTTATGAGGTAGAGCAGTTGTGTTGTGTTTTTCCTAATATCATCTCCAGTGAGACTCTCTAGCTATTTCATTCACAAATGCAATATAAAGAATGTAGAGTCACTCGAAGATTCATAAATATCAAGCCGCTTGGCAGTAGCAATAAATAAGTTTGTGTAAAATTGGCTGGATATCCATCGTACGTTTTATTTCTCCTCTTCGAACAATTGTTTGATGTCAAGTTACATAAAACTAAAATACAACCTTAAATTAAAAATCCAAGAACGTTGTCCGTTGTTGCACAACACAAGCAACGAAAGAGAAATGCATCCGTTCTAATTGCATTTCTAGAAGAAAAATGGCGTACATTTCTTTGTCGAGGTGCCATTGAGAGCGCAAGATCGCGGGCGGGGTGGTCCAATTGACATTGAGCGATTGAAGCCGCTCGCGCCGGTCGGGCTCGTCCGAGCGTGAATTATAGACTGGAGACTGGCATGTTTTAGACAGCTTCTCCCACATACGCGACTACACACGACATCGGGGGAATATATTCCCTAACGCAAGCTGAGTGTGCGAACCCGTCCACCATTTTGTGGTGGCGATACCTAACAAAAATTGGGTCGCTATTTGAAATCTGAACGATCGATTCCCATTCAAATTTCCGTATCTACCCAACACCAAGTAGATCATATAGGTAATTTCAATTAAGTAGGTGTCCCATTTGTCCGACATTGAATGGGGCATGTTTGAAACAGAATCCAGACGACCCATCTCAACACAATGAAGGCAAGATTCAAAAGGGGCGACCTCTCTAACAAGGTGTCAGCTACCTGACACTATTGTGTGATATCCTGCTTTGAAGGACGAATATTCCTGTCTCAATAAACGAGGCACAAGACAGCGCAAACGGTATCTACCAGAAGGGATCTATTTATTCGGCAGCAGTACTATAAATAGTTGTACTGTATTACATTATCCTTGGGAAAACTACCGAGATTCGAACACAACCCGACGTGTGAGTAACAGACGACACAATTACACAATGAACATTAATATTAAATGTATGTGTTACGTCTGGGTGTTCTACTTTATTTATGTTTAATGCTGAGAAGAAAATCCTTGACCTTTTTGAAGTGATTACTCTACTTACGTATTTATTAAAGCTATCTACTAAAAACATGATATTAAAAACTCAACCAATAATAAGTCGTTAAGGCTGTCGATTAAAAAAGAACGAAGGCCAAAACCTTGGGTTGCGGGTTGTTCGAAAGAGATACCGCGTCCCCGAAACATAAAGGACAATAGAAGGAACATGAGTGGGTTTTAGTCAGTACAACTCTGACTATCCCCCAAGTTATTTCATGTTTTTTTAACCGCAAAAAATAAGTCCAAAACCATTTTGTATTAAATTCTTGATTATTTATATAATCAAGAATTTAATTACTCTAAGGAAGAAGACGCAAAACTATGACCTTTAGAATCAGGAGCGTCCCAGATATAATTAAAATTGAGACATTCGAACTATTTGTATTTAAACTTCATGGAGATTAGAGGCAAAGTTAGATCGTGACTAGTCTCAAATGCCAACAATGTATTGCAAAGTCCCCGCATACAATAAAGACACCTTATAGTTCCCAACGCTTTAAACTTTATAGACATTCTCTTACGTAAATCGCACTTAAAGGTTATGTATTTGCGGTCCATGGCCCTTTACGGGGCCCCAGTATGGGCGCGTTCTTTAGGGCGGCGCGCCGCCCACTATCTGAACGCGCCCCAAAGGGTGGTGGCCATACGGCTTGTCCGGGGCTACCGCACGATCTCCGGCGAGGCAGCAAGCCTCCTTGCCGGACTGCCACCGTGGGATCTGGAGGCGATAGTCCTCGCGCGCCTGTTTGAGTGGCGCGCGGAGGCACTACACCGGGGGGAAAACCCACTGCCGCGGCAAGTTGCCGCTCGGCGGGCAGACCTCCGGTGCGATCTCATGGTGGCATGGAGAGAGCGACTGTCGCAACCCCGTGCAGGGCACGCTACAATAGTGGCGGTAAGTCCCCTCTTTGAGGAGTGGCTGGAGAGGCGTCATGGCGTCCTCACCTACCGCCTGACGCAGGTCCTCACCGGACACGGAAGTTTCGGGAGGTTCCTGCACATCATCGGGCGGGAGGAAGCGCCCGGGTGTCACCATTGTGACGATCGCCCGGAGGACACGGTGGAGCACACAGTGGCGATCTGCCCGGCTTGGGCGGAGCACCGCCGTGCCCTCGTAGAGGCGATCGGCGGCGGCGATCTCTCGCGTCCGGCCCTGGTTCAGGCCATGGTCCGGAGCGAGAGGGAATGGGAAGCGGTCACCACCTTCTGCGAAGCAGTAATGTTAGCGAAGGAGGTGGCCGGGCGTTTGAGGGAGAGAACATCTGCCCAACCCAGCCGCCGCGGGAGACGCCCATGGTGCCGGGCGCCGCGAGACGACTTCCGGCCACCGTAGATGCGGGCCTGTGGGCGGTGAGCAATGGGTAGTTCACCGTCCGTCCGTCGATTGACGACAGGCCGTGTCGACGGCGCGTTCGTGTTTCACGCGCGCCTCAAAGAGAGTCAGCAAAGCAGAGGGGCTTGCCAGAGCCTCTGCCTGCCGGGGTTGCGGGTTGTTCGAAAGAGATACCGCGGCCTCGGAACGTAAAGGGCAATAGAAGAAACATGGGTGGGTTTTAGTCAGTACAAGTCTGACATGCCCCCCCCGCTCCACCCAGAGCGGGGGAAGTCATTGGATGATTTCCCACCCGAAAAAAAAAAAAAAAAAAAAAGGTTATGTATTTGAAACGACAAAGACTTGCGAAAGAATCATTAAATTCAATCAAAGTTAACAAATAAGAAATTAAATTTTAACATTTAAACCCCGACTGGGTATTCTACTCTAAATGAGCAGAGCAGGGTATCAGATCAGAATTACCACATTATTGTAATAACTTAAAAGCACTTACTGCTTACAGGACATTTGGTATCGATCAGACCAGTAGAAGTTACATCCCTTCGATAATTAGAAAAGAACTGATGATCTTTAAAAAGCTGAACAGATTATCTCTAACTAGCTGGCGCACGCGGCTTTGCCCACGTGATTTTGAAACAAAAATATCCTATGTGTTATTTCAGACTATAATCTACCTCTGTGCCAAATTTCGTCAAGATCCGTTCAGCCGTTTTGAAGTGATACATCTATACTCACAAACATTCACATTTATAGTATTAGTAGGATAATAGCTAAGCACACTCTCAATCGTTACTTTTGAAACAAAAAAAAACATTAAATCAAAATCGGTACAGCCGTTTACAATGCCATAAACAAAGACTAACGTTAACCTTTTACATCAGGGTTATAAAAAGGTTAATGATTACATTAATATTTTCATAAATAATTACCTAAACGCATAAAGATACAAAACAACATTAAATACGATCATCATTTCTGAACTGACAGAAACTAACAACTTTGTCAGAAGCAGAAATGTTCATTATGATGTCATGCAAACCGCAGAGCCTATTACAGGTCATTGTTGCCGATTTTCACAATAGGTCATGGAAATAGATATAATTATTTTAATTGATTCGCCATTTCAAATGCAGTGAGCGGATATTAATTGCATTGACATTATTGCCACGAAAACATTTGTAGACTGTGGTAGACCGACAGTTAATCTCTACCAGATTAACTGTCTGTCTGTCAAGACCTTGTTCACCTCGGGAACGTGTGGTGGTATCGAGTTGAAATTAAACAATAAACTCAGGTTTGCAGTCTCTTGAAGCTGTAAACCCTCTTAAGTCTACGCAATCAAAAGATATGGCCGTTTATGTGACCTTAAGGGAATCAAAATATATTGGGTACTTTCCGTTGACATGAAAGGACCATGGGAAGAAACGTCCCCACCAACCAACAGATTAGAAACACGTGTCATTTGAAAGATCTACTCGAATGGAGAACTTTTTACTATGGCGACAAATGTCAAATACGTGGGGTTTAGGTTTTATGATATATTGTTTCTTTATATATTTATTTCTCTTTTACTTACACATTTCCTTAGTGTGCGATATATAGGGTTAAAACTTCGTGACAGATATATTCGCTATGAGGATCGGGTCGGTACGGTAGCGTTCGTCGCAAGAAGATTATGTGCGGAGTTCCGCAGGGATCTGTTTTAGGACTTCTCTTATGGAACCTCGCTTACAATGTGGTTCTGCGTATTGATCTCCCCGTTGGCGTTAATATTAATTGCTTCGCGGATGAAACCCTGGGCTTAGCTGGCGGGGACACTGCTGAAGAGACGATTCAGCTTGCAAAGCTGGGACAAGAAAAGGTTGTGGCGTCGATCCGCGAAGTGGGTCTAGAGATAGCGCCACCTAAAAGTGAGGCACTTTGGTTCCATAAGCTGCCAGGGACCAGAGAGCCACCCAGCTTGTCAGTCAGAGTCGGAGAAGCGTAAGTTCAGGAGGGACGAAATAAAGTTTTTAAGTTTATTAAGTCGCTTGGACGTTCGGTGGGGATTTGAAGAGCACTTCGAGCGCCTAGTTACCCGAGTTGGATAGGTAGTAAGCGCTTTGCACAGACTGGTTCCCAATCTTGGGGGGCAATGAGAAGAAGTTTGCCGCCTTTACGAGGGGGTTGTGCGATCGATGGTCCTTTATAGGGCGCCTGTTTGGTTAAATAGGTTGTCAGACGTCCGACGCTCTAGGACTAAAATTAACAGTCTGCAGCGGAAAAGAGCATTCCGCATGGCTCGAAGATACCGTATTGTGTCCTTTGAGGTAACAACTCTCCTGCCACGTTTCACACCGCTGGATAGATCTTGGCAGATATGGACGCTAGGGTTTTCAGTCGAATTTGCGTCATCCGCCATAGTGGTGATAATGTGCAAGGATTCACAGGGAATCACGGTTGCTTCAGTGAGTACCTGAATAAGATTGGAAGAGAGGCCACGGCAAGCTGTCATCATTGTGGCGGCGGTTTGGATTCTGCGCAGTATAAGTTCGACTTTGAACGAAGGGTCTTGGACGCTAGAATCGGGCAAGATCTGTCTCTGCCAGTTGTAGTTGGGGCTATGTTGGCGAACTCTGACAACTGAAGAGGTGTAACCGGTGTATTCGGCGAGACAGAGATAGTCCAGAAGGAGGCTGCCGAACGGAATCATGAGAGGGCAGATCGCAGTAAGAGAAGAAGTCGAGGAGGCAACCGTCTCGCCGCTTAACACGCCGAAACCCCGTGCATACATGCACAGCGAGGCTCAGGGGTAACCTATGTGTAGTCGCTACATTGATGTGCCTTTACAGGCGTAGCACAGAGGGGGCTCTGGACCGGTCTATTAAGAGGAAACAGGGCCTCCTCTCATGTGCAGATGGTGATCACCGGGGTGGTTTAGTGCGGTAAAACTCCTACACTCTCCGGTCTTGTCCTCAAAGACCGGTCGGCTTTTGAAAGTTTCCCCCCGACAGCAAAAAAAAGGGAGCTATCATATTAAGCTTACGATATGATGTTGTAGGCTCTATGCCTGAGTCGTGCGGTCCATGGACCTTTACGAGGCCCCAGTATGGACGCGTTCTTTTGGGCGGCGTGCCGCCCACTACCTGATCGCGCCCCAAAAGGTGGTAGCCATCAGGCTAATTCGACGCTGCTGCACGATCTCCAGCGAGGCGGCGAGCCTCCTTGGCGTATTCACCGTGGGATTTGGAGTTGATAGTCCTTGCAAGCTTGTATAAGTGGCACTACACCGGGGATAGACCTCCGGTGCGTTCTCATGGTGGCATGGAGCGAGCGACTGTCGCAACCCCGTGCAGGGCACGCCACAATAGTGGCGGTAAGTCCCCGCTTTGAGGAGTGGCTGGAGAGGCGCAATGGCGTCCTCACCTACCGCCTGACGCCGGTCCTCACCGGAAACGGATGTTTCAGGAGGTTCCTGCACATAATCGGGCGGGAGGAAACGCCCGGGTGTCACCATTGTGACGATCACCCGGAGGACACAGTGCCGGTCTGCCCAGCATGGGCGGAGCGGTTCAGTCCATGGTCCAGAGCAAGAGGGAATGGGAAGCGGTCGTCCTTCTGCGAAGCAGTAATGCTAGTGAAGGAGGTGGCCGGGCATTTGAGGGAGAGAACCTCAAACCAACCCAGCCGCCACGGGAGACCCCCCGGACGTCGGGCGCCTCGAGACGACTCCTGGCCACCGTAGATGCGGGCCTGTGGACGGTGAGCAATGGGTAGCTCACTGTGCGTCCGTCTATTGACGACAACCGTGTCGACAGCGCATTAGCGTTCCACGTGCGCCTCAAAGAAATGTCAGCAAAACAAAGGAGCCTGCCAGATCCACCGCCTGCCGGGGTTGCGGGTTGTTCGAAAGAGATAAAGAGATACCGCGGGCCCGGAATGTAAAACTAAAACCCACCCAAGTTCCTTCTATTGCCCAGAAGGAACATGGGTGGGTTTTAGTCAGTACAAGTCTGTCACTCCCCCCGCTCCGCCCAGAGCGGGGGAAGTTATTTGATGATTTCCCATCCGCTAATAAAAAGTTAGTAGTGTATCGTTTGACATGCTTTAGATGTACCTACTTACTAATAAGTTAAAATGTATATTAATCAACTGAATACTGTTAATGTTTTTCAAAGATTTTCCGTTTGAGAACCAAGTTTTTTTTTTGTATAGAATCGTCATTTGTTTACGTGAAAATATGCTTTTTGTTTGTAGAAAATAATGATTTTTGTTTTAAAGTAAAATATTTTTAAAAAAAAAAACCCAATTGATTTTGAAACTAACACAGGTACTTTAGACTTTTCTGGGTCCCAGTGAACAAATCGAGACGCATCCCAAGCCTGTTGAAGGGTGGGGACGGGGTTCATACAAAATCCCCCATGGTCCTTTGGCAAGAAGTAATATCAAAGCACTAATAAGGAATAAATCCGAAAACCTTAAATGTAGATGCATCACAAAAAACGTGATTACAATCTTAATTACAATTGGTAAACTACCTGCGACTTATGTCGATGTATGGGTACGGCAGTTTTCTAACGGCAAAGTTCTAAGTTTGTCATACAAAACAGCTTTTTTATTTATTAAAAAATTCATGTGATATATAATTATAGTGGTACATAGGTGGACTTGATGCCATAAGGCATTCTCTACCAGTAAACCTTTGAGTAAAATCGACAACATTGTGATAGGGTACAAAATTTATATTATCTATCTTACTAATATTATAAATGCGAATATTTGTGAGGATGTTACTCTACCACGTCAAAACGGCTGAACGGATCTTGTTGAAATTTGGCACAGAGGTAGATTATGGTCTGGAATAACACATAGGATAGGACGACACATAGGATTTTTTTCGATATCACTCGGGCGCCAGCTAGTATAATATATATAATATATTTTTGTCAGAGCAATGTCGGTACTTTCTTTAGTTACCTACAAATCTGTATGGAACCGTCGGTGCGCGGGTCGCACATGCCCGGATTTTTCTAAGATCCAGACAGAGGATGATCTTTTGCCTAGCCTTACTCAACTACATGGGGTTGGCTTCCAGTCTAACCGGATGCAGCTGAATACAAGTAATTTTACATGGAGCGACTGCCTTTCTGACCTCTAGAACCCTGTTAGTTCTCGGATATACAATAAATACCCTTGGTAAGACAGAACAAGCTGTTACGACAGTCAAAGATCTCTTAATGACATTCCAAGGCTCTCCAATGCACTGAGAAAACGTAATACGTACTTAAACAAAATGCTCATACAAAATGTATAAAGTTCTAACTACTACTTACATGAAACTAAATCATAACACACTAACTACACTTATACTCACTAGCACAGTCTTCCTATTAACACTTACTTAGATTATACAAGTTCAACACTGTCGTCAGTCGGGTCAACTTATCACAGAATCTGCAATTCATGTAAGCACCGCATACAGAGTTAACTAATTTCCTCGTTAAGTTTCGCAAGAGCTACATCACTCACGCTCGCGTCGTTGGGCGCCGGTCGCCTTACCGCGGTAATTGGTCACAAAACGAAACGTCAAAAACAAACAGAGTCGGTAAGCTAATAAGATAACACTAACAACGCGCCTTTGTCGTAGTGAAAGTGAACGGTCGGCCAGTTTGGTCGGACTCTCGATTTCGCACGCGTCGAGGTCTTGTGCGACTCGCGGACTCGTGCGCAGCTATTAAGTCAGTGCGTGTTTCGTATTTAGTAATACGTGTGACGGTGTGAGAAATAAATAAAAAATCCCTCACGTACAATCTCTGAATGTTTTATAACATTAAATTTAATTTTTATGTGAATCATCAATCATTTGGTTTTTATTTAGATTGTCTTTTCCCCTATGTAATTTTTTATGATTTTGTCTTTTCTTATTTATGTGCTAACTTAGTTATATATGTGCATGCTGTGGTCTATAAATTGAAGGAATACACTTTAAGTAACCTTTTGTAATCTGGATTATAATGTATCTGTGTATTCTTTGTTAGAGATCCAAATAAATAAATACATAAGTAAGGGAAACGGGTAAACGACGCGGTTGAAGTATGAACAAAAGCATAAGCACCATAAATACTTTTTAAAGTCTATGAAGTTATTTAAATTGTATTACTTATACTAATACACGTCATTACATAGCAACCGCATCGCAATGATAAACAAAAGAATGTAGGTGCGACCGGCATCTACTGAGATTCCTACACTTGCATATTACCTTGGTTCTCTTATCTATCCTCAATCTCTTTAGATACAAACACGTCTTGATACGTAATCGACACGTACAAACCGGTTTCTTGTATTTTATTCTTCTACCACTCACACTGGTTATGGAAATTGATATCAATTAAATCATCGTCCTTATGTAATCATTTGGTTATCTACTGTTTTTTTTGTAGATCAGTATCCACCTGGTTAAGTAATTTTCCGTACAACAGAGAACAGACAGTCATAACAACAGTAATTAAGCCTGGTAATCATTCGGGATCAACGCGTGAGGATTTAGTGGAATTAACACGTCCAGGAAATAAAGCGGGCTGACGTCACAGGCAAGCACAGCTTAACTTACGGTCACGGCAACGCACTCTATGTAAACAATGTTTATGGCACGTATGTAATTATGTAAACGTTACGGTAACACGTTCACGCAATATCACGATTCCCGATTCTGTTGCATTTTTGCAAACGCATCGATATGGCTGTTTGTATTTGCATACAATTCAGTACGTGTGTAACGAATAGTCCAATTGTTTCATCAACACATACCTCGGATTCTAGTAGGTATTTGCAAGCCTCAAGTTTTGTTCTCTGTTGTATATTATGTCACGATCAGTCATTGAAAACACTTTTTAGAAGTCTATAAAATTATTAATGAAATCGATTTCTTATTCATCAAACTCTTTTTTAAAAAACAACTTTCCAAACAAATTAGAAATATGAAAAGGCCTTTCATAAAAATGAAGACTTTGAAGGCGCTCACTTCCATAATCAAATTAAATTAAATTCTTTAACGTTTTCATCGGCGTCCTTTCTTTTATGAACGATTCTCGCTATTTTGAAAGGAGCTAATGGAATAGGGAAACAATAATAAAAAAAAGCAATCGGACTGCACCCACAGACGACTAGACGGTTCGTATCGTGCGAGACCTCTCGAATCTCGATCTCGAACGTCAGAGGTAGAGCCACGGACTTTTTCCAAAGCCAATTGACTTTCTATTTTATTGTGTTGGCGCTAACGCGACATTGATGGCGGCACTTATTGCACTTCGCGCGACTTTTTATTCGAGCCCCGTGCCCGACGGAATTGCCCGCAACTTCGTCCGGCACTATTGAACGCCGATCTGCGGTGACAACTCAGACGTCTAATACTTTACCAGCTAAAGCAAGAAGTAGATTTGCTAGATGACTTTTGTACGTACCTGAAAGAAGAGAAATAAATTATTAAAGGGTTCAAACAAATTACACGACGCTTAGGTTATATATATTACGCAAATCACACAAACAAACATCCGGACACGGAGCAAATATTGGTAGGTCATACCAATATTTATACCGATGCCGAATCCGCGACCCAACGGTAAGCGGATACAGCCACAGCGACATCCGGGTCGCAAAAGTAAAATAAAGGCCCAAAGCATTTAAATTTTGAAAAGCGGAAAACGTTAACAGCTGACATTTGCAAACGTAACAGCGATACCATTTACGACCGTAATTCTGTTTATTGCCAATCATTGTAACGATCATATTGAAATGAGATTCAGCCAGCCAGCCAGCACCCTGAACGCGAACGATGGAGATTCAATCTAAACAAACAAATCAACACAAAACGGTCGTATTCTATATTCAAATATCGAGTAAATAGCTCCGGTCCGGTCCGACGGAGATGACGCGACAGTTGATACGTTTAATCGAAAAACAAACAGACCATAAATATTGTCGAGGACGTGTATAGAGCTATTGTCAATTAACTTTGAATGCCGAAGCTCGTTCAGTGTTTGAAACGTATACGTTCGAAATGCTATTAAATAGAGTTTGGTACTATTTTGTGTTGGATATTGGACCAGGATATTTGCAGATGATTAATAATTCACACAAAAATGTTTTTTGTTTATCTTTGTTTTGTCTGCTACAAATAACCATTAAATCAAGGAGCTAATAGATGTTAAATAAATATTAACCTATTTCCAACTGAGACTTTCCCTAGGTTATTTTTTCACATTTAAACACAGCTTTTAACATTTTGGAAAGTTACCAGTTTTGTTTTCAGTAAAGCTCATTAATATTCACTGAAATAAGTAACTTTCTCGGTGCTTGAGGATAATAGGCTGGCAACATTCGCGTTTCACTAGCAGGCCAAGGCTGTTTCAAAATGGCGTTATGCATTTAAGTTAATTAACGATATAGTAGACAACTGAAACCTTGAGCTCCGGATTACAGTAACTAGCTGAGCTCGCGGCAAGACCGGGGAGAATGTTCTTAGTTTTCTAAGTTACACAATAAAACACCCAGCAACCTAATTTCGTAACACACCTCAAGTTCTAACATAAAACGCTTTCATTTTCACAATTCAGCAGTACGTAACCGCTGTTCCTTCAGACCCTAAAAAGTATTGTAGTTAGTGTACGATCTTTCAATACACTGGATGTAATTGATGGTCAAAATCAAAGAGGATTGTTAATAGAAATCCGTTACGGTTCGGACTGCAAGCGCAGTAGACATGTCCATACAAATACTACTAGAGTATCTGTCAGTAACCCGTGTCCTAATTGAATAACAAACGCGCGCCTTAAATTGATGTCAGTATAATCGGAGGGGCCGATATCAGTCGCGGTTGCGGGTTTGTTCGAAAGAGTTATCGTATAACTCTTTGCCATTTGGTCCTTTGTAGGGCTAAAGAAGGAACATGGATGGGTTTTAGTCAGTACAAGTCTAACAGTCTGAAAGGGTAATTTATTGATTTCCCGTTAGTCCTTTAAATGTTTAAAATTAGCAAGAAAAATGTTGAAAAAATACTTTGTCGGGATCGACGCCCATAAAAAAGAAGATGAATTTTCAAAAGTCATTCAAAGTTTTCTATCGGTTACATTTCGGAGAGTGTGCGATGGAATTGCACAGCCTAATTCCGCCAAGCCCGTTCCATCATAGGACTACAAGACGTACGGCGATGCGCCACCGTTACATGGTAGACATCCCACCCACACGCACTAAAGGGTTTGGGAATACCTTTATTGTGCGTACTGCTAAGGAGTGGAATTCCCTGCCGGAGTCTGTATTTCCTGACAGCTATAACCTGGGGGTCTTCAAGTCAAGAGTGAATAGGTTATTTCTAGGTAAGCGTGCTTCATCGTCGACCACATCATCACTTACCATCAGGTGAGATAGTGGTCAAACGCGAGCCTATAAATTAAAAAAAAAAAAAAAAGTTCAGTTTCATGATCTGGATCATCACACGAGAGATCTTTATTACTCCTTGTATACCTGTAGTCGCTGTTATAAGTAGAACCAAAGTGAGATGAGATAGTGGGGAAGTTCCAAGCGACTGATTACCGTATTCAAAGTAAATATAACTAACATAAGTCACAACTTGTCATTAAGTTGCCGCAAAATTAAGTTACGTCAGACAGGAGGATTCAATGTCAAAGTTTGTAACATCGTTACATAGTAATTAATGCTATTAAATTAATTGTCTGTTACGAACTTTACTAACGACACAGGTGAAGATAATGTGTTTGTTAAAAGCGAGTCAAAACAATCAACATTTAACTATACAATTGCCATTGATCAAGGTTCACTAGGTTTGTGTTGTGGCGATGTCTAACAGTGATCGGCTCCCAACTGAATGATGGTCTTGTTTTTAGAGTTCCGTAACACAAAAGCAAAAACGGAACCCTTATAGGATGACTTGGTTGTCCGCCTGTCTGTATGTCAAGACCCTCTATCTTAAGAACGCGTGAAGGTATCAAATTGAAATTACAACCATATACTCAGGTATGTGGTCCCTTGTAGCTGTAATAATCAACCCTCTAAATGTCCGTAATTAAAAGATATGGCCGATTATGTCGCAAAATTGTACCTACGGAACCGAGTCAGTGCGCGAGTCTGACGCCTCGTACTCGGCCAGTTTTATTTGTGTCGATTGACTTCTTTCCAGATTTTGCCCGATAAGTAAGTTGCTACTTGGACAGCTCTGTGATTCGTCTCAGTCAAATCCTCAAATGTACAGGTGCTTGCACGATGGGCAGGGAATAACGTAAGGTATGTCATTGTGAATGATGACGATACGGTTCACTGATGAAGCATTGCAGTGGGTACGGATATCAATCTGAATTGTTTGAATAAGCATCCAGTTCGTTTAACCGAACCTACAAAAACATATTGGTTTGTGAAAAATATTTGTATTTGTTTAAACGTCTCCAATCATAAATGTAAATTTTACGCGAACGCAAATATGTATGGATATGATCGTTTATTCATCGATTTATTTGTGCATTATCAATGATATTTATTCATAGCTTTTATGGAATCACTACTAGAGTTTGTATTAGAGCAGGGTCGGAATGTATTGCATCGCAATGCAAAGAGCACCGCGCCGCATTGCGACCTCATTCAAGCTACTCAGTACATATTTGATCAGAGAACTCACAATGCAGTAAATTCAAATCATAGTTGAGTCGATGGCACAATATGCCTCGTCTTTGTAATGCGCGTATCGCGGGATGTTAACAGAAACCGCAACCGCGATCATTACGCTGTTGCTCTGGAGCCGCGAACCAACATGCTGCACAGAAACACGTGCACTTAGCATGAATCGGTATTTTATTACAAATGTAAAGCGCACCCGACGCAGATGCTGCGCACGAAAACGGTTTTATGACGTCATTGGAGTACGCATGGCTAGAGCCGGACGCATTTTGCATGAAACGTTCTAATCTTAGCGCCCATATCCGCAATTAAAAATCAGTAAATGGTGTTTGCAGGAATTTTCATCATGTTTCGTCGTCGGAACTGGCCTAAGCAAAGAAGCAAACTATAATAAACTCGGCTTATTCAAGGACAATTTACTGTTTACACACAAAATTCCGCAAACCGCAAGCAACTCGACCAACTGTTGTCGGCTTTAAAGATGAATGAAATGAATCCAAGTATTTCAAAATTTTCAAAACACGTTTAAAATGTTAAAAATCTAAAATAGAAACCACGGAAACTAAACCTTAAAGCGCTTTTGAGGTATACTTACTTTTAGAAATGTCCATTGCCAAAGCATTCAATACCCGGATCAATGTAAAGAACACTAGTAAAGAGAAACCAGTAAGAAGGTTAGACTAACTATAAAGGTTTTATTACTAAATTCCTTTAAAGCCGAATGTTACCTAATTCGCTACAGTCAAGTTAAACAGCGTGCAAACATATCGTAGCTAGTAAATCTTGGTAGCTGAAGACCCTTCGGATCGTATATCAACAGTAGTTCATGAACATCAAATTGGATTAAAGCCGCAATCTAACTAGTCAGAACTCTGATCACAAGTTACTGCGGCCGGGGGCCGTGCCTCTGAATCAAGCTACCGTTTCATCACATATATACCGGGAACCAATGGCTGTCTTGCTCTATAAGGTCACTAAACGTTACACGTGGACAAATCCCCAGGAGGGATGACCTGTTTAACAGTTTTGTTTGTGTAAGAAATCTCCAATCTCAATTGCATTCCATTCAACATTCTTTAATTTTGATAATATTTTTTACAATAATTAATTTAGTTTGAGAACAATGTTAGTTATTTTTGTCGTGTAAGCTTAGTAAGAAAAGGCATTCGTGCTTTTTTTTGGTTGACTTAACTGGGATATAAAAGGTACCAACCATAGAAGACAGTTGGAGGAAAATGTCATGAGGAAAGTTTTGAGTATGAATATGGATGGGTGTAAGAGTAGAGGAAGTAAAAAATACCGACCAAGTGTGAGTCAGATTCGCGCACCGAGGGTTCTGTACTAACTTGCGACATAAACGGCCATATACTTTGACTACGTAGCTTAGATGGTTGTTTTTTTTTCACAGCTTTAATGGACCACATACTTAGTTTATGGTTTTAATTTCAACTCGATACCTCCACGCGTTCTCGAGATAAAAGGTCTTGACAGACGGACACACGAACAACAAAGTGTTTTAGTTTTTCCTTTTGAGGTACAGACCCCCAGAAACGACTGTGTGAAGTCTAATGAGATGACGAGCGATAGAGAAATATGGAAAACATGTTGCGGCAACCTCAAATAAATTGGAACTTTCCGTTAAACTGTTCTGCATGATGCATCAACTAAAAGAAACCACCTAATATTTTAAGCATTAGGTACTATTTGATTTACTTTGTTACCGGACTAAACAAGAAAGTTTCTTAGTTATCCACAAAATACTTCGTGAACAACATAACAGATTTCCGAAAGAAACCTCCTATGAAGCCCACATTTGTCTAGACATATTTGTCTACACAAAACAAGCTGTCTGTACGTCAAAAAGTTTTTAAATTGACTCGGTGATTCCGCAGGAAATCCCATACGAAGTTTATATCTTTGCTTATAGGTTCGGGCACGCTATTATGGTAGCTGTGCACACACCTTTATATTGTACGTTCGTTTACGAGAAAAGTTTTGTATTCAGTTCCTGTGTTCACGACGAAGGTGAAGCAGGAATATGATTTTTGGCGACTATTCTATTGACCGGGTTACATCACTAAAGAAAGATGTACCAGAGAGACTAGAAACGGTTTTTCTTTTGGATTCCAAAGGCATTTTTCAGCAGGCATACAGAGTTTTTGAAAACAGATATGTGTATATGTCCGAACGCCCCTACGGTGGTTGTGTTTCTCCTAACATGCACAGGGTAGGTACAACATCCGGGCGAGAGTCCAGGCTTTTGTGCCAATACATGATTCAAATTCTTACTGCCGCCGTTTCGTCGAACACTGATTTATTTGTCTGTTGTAGTTACAGAAACTCACTTGCATTTATTTTTTCTTTAGAATGGCGAAATTTTACAGATTATTCATGAAATGATTTCGAAAAACTAAGTTTAGACCATTGCTAAAAATCATTATGCTTTTTTTGCAGTTTTTTGTTTAATAGAAAATGGCAGTCGGTTATTTAAAAAACATACAACGACAGATATTAAAAAAAAGCATTGAGTTACTGCAACAATACAATGTTATTCTTGGAAACTATTTATTAAAGTATTAACTTATTTATTGTTAGTTGACAGCAATTATTACTATAGACCGTTCTTTTTTTTTTAACTACGTAAGTTTAAAAAAGGAAATTTAAAAAAAGAAATGTTGAATTGCTATTCACGAAGCAGGAATTGAAACCGCTATCAAACATTGATCTATTTTCGAAAGTTTCAAGACCAGTTTAATTATATAACTGTTCTAGCTTGTTTCAGATTAAATCAAAGTACTAAACTACTAGCCATTCTAAGTCCTACATAGCTAGCCTTTGCGGATACAAGACATTCACGTGTTTCGAAATTGTGATACTAAAATATCAAGTGTACTAAAATGTACAGATAGACTACAGGAGAGTTTGATTTGTGCAACCGCTTATTATGTAAGCGAATAAATAAATATAAAGCTGTCAAAACTGTAATTGCTAACTTGAGCATATACATATCTAAGATAAGGATATGTTATGTAAATAAAGATGCTGATCTCTAAATTAGAATGGTCATTCTATGAAATGCTCTCTTATGAAGTTCCACGTAATGGTGACTCGGCAAATTGGTACGCATAATAAAAAGTTTGATTTAAATTGGTTTTTATTGTTGTCCCTCCTCACCCATGAAACATATGTACAACCAAAGCAAACACAAAGCTTTATGAAAATTAAAAACAAGTTTCGTTTGAAATAGAGAGCAATAATTGTGTAACCAACAAATCCACCCCGTTTTAATCGATCCACATTAAGCCAATCAAATTGAGTGATATGATTTGAAAGATTGATTGATAACAATCAAATTAAATGGAGAACAACAAATTAACGATCCAATAAATTGGTAAAGTAAAGCGGGTTGCCTCCAATAGTCACGCGACAACAACTTTTTATTTGAACACAGATTATGAACAGTCCCAGAGGCTTAAGCTAGTACAATAAACACACGCAAAGCGGAAACTCCTAAGTACCGCCAGAGCACAAGGGTAATCTAAGTGATTTTCCTATCGATTGAACGGAAGGTACACTCGTTAAGTAAAACGGATGTAGGTCGAGCAAACAACTTTACGCGTGATTATTTAAGCCTAGATGTTTCCATTCCCGGTTAGACTTAACAATAGTACGTGTTTAGAATAGTTTTATGTGCTATTCGATTCTTTATTGGGTATCAAATATATTTATGGTAATGTCTGAATACCATTTACGATGCCAAGATTAGATTGCAGTATCAAAGTTGATGCGTCTATTCACGAGCGATCGTGATGAACGCAACCCGATTCGACGACATGTGATTGACAATGAACTGACTTTATATGATCGGATCACGCAACACTATCTCATAGGTTATACTTTTTATGATAACGTTCATGACAACTAAACGTGCCAAGAATGTTATGGCTGCGTGTAAAGCTTGCTTTAAGGATATAGCTAGCTAAGGACTTATGATGTCGATCACAAATGGACAATAAACTTTCAGAGGAATGAGAAAGAGTACTCCCCCAGTAATGCCGGTGTTTCCCTGATTAAACTACTAACAAAGCATCACCATAAGTCCTCATTGATATTAATTAAAGCGTGTCTTAACACTCCTGAACATGACACTCTGATTACATATCAGTACAATAAGCTTGACAGCGGCGGGCAGATACAGCAAGTTTAACATGTGAATAGGATTATTAGTGACACAGAGTAAATAACAAATGGAACGCGCTAAAGACATAAACGCAGGGTTAACATCGTATAGGGATACCATAATTTAAAAAAAAAACCTACGTATTCATAAACGCTGTTTTAAGTACTGATAAGCGAGTGTTGGACAATAAATTTTGAACGATTCTCTAACGAGCGCTTTTAAATTAACCTCTAAATGTTTGCCTTAAGGGGTCTAGTGATGACAGGCCGTGTCGACGGCGCGTTCCGGTTCCACCCCCGCATCAAAGCAGCAGAAGCGTGGGGGAGTTATTTGATGATATCCCAAGCGTAAAAAAAACTACCTCTCTGTTCCTGCTTAGATGTCCACTCCAACGACATTAAAAAAATGTAAGTTTGTGCAATCCATTTACTAACTACTCCGTAATTACAGATGAGATCGTTTAATGACCACACAGACGGCGCCACTCAATCACTCGTAATTGGAACTTGGCACAACGCCTTTTACGATTAAATTGTTCAGGGGCCAAGCGTTCACTATCTATCGATTTGCCGCCTAATCGCGGCTTGATATGACGTCACAGCATTATCACATCGAGCGTAAAACCTTATTGATTGGTCGTCTGTAATTCCTCGGTAACTACGCAGTGCGGTGATTGGTCGAGCCATATATTTAGGAGACAATTTACTTGAAGAAGAGAAGCGCAGGGAGATACTGCTGTGTCGTTGTATTAAGCCTGATTGGCAATTTCGTCCTTAAAGCGATTTTCTTGCGTGTGCTTCAGTTTTATTTTTTTAACAAGCTTGTTTGATATCTTGTTACAATGCTGACGCATGATCTAACGGTCATGGACGCTATAATAACATTTATTACAACGGAACCAATAAAATTAGCAATTTAATTAGCTACTTTACGTAATCATTACAACTTTTTTATGAATACTTTAATTTTATATTACGATAGTTGTTAATAGGAATCGTTTCAAAGTTATAATTGCGATAATAAGCATCTTTTGATTAGAGTAATTAATACTATAAAAAAAAGAATTCCCGTATTTAATTTAACATTTCCAGATAGTATGTGACTGTCATTGATTACATGAATAAAAAAAATATTAAAAGATTACTAAATATTAAACAAAACTAAATTAATTAAATTTATTACACAAGATTCATGATACACTAGAGCAAATGTATAAAAAGAGACATGGAATAACTTCATAAATCTACACAGATCATGCCTTAAACTAGGTATTCCTATATCTTAGGAGACAGACACACAGACATATTGAGAACAGTTAACCCAAAAATTTACAAAAAAAAACTGCTATGAGTCGGTAGATACAAAATAACAGCGAATATTAAATCCTAATACTTCTGATTCAAAAATGCTTTCACTCGATTAGTTGAAATAAAACGTACAATACATTGTACTGTTATCGAAAACCGAACCCAAAACGACAAATAGGAATAAAATGTTTGGAAAATCTAACAATTGTTTGGGCGGCCAATAGCTGACAGGCACTACACGACTTTAAATTGTAACAAGTATTTCAACATGAAAAGGCAACACTAAAATCGACCATCATCATAACAAAACTCCAATCCTACGTAGCTAATATACTTTCTAATAACTATTCGAATAGTCACAATTCAAAGACACCATCTTACCTATCCGTAACAAAGAATAGAGAGAATCCGATAACACGAACGAAATCAATCTCCATACATTTCACCGTTGAGTGAATGATAAAAGGGGGTGAGGACCGAACGGTTCTTCACAATGGCGATACTGTGTAATTGGCGAGGTACAGTGCATTGTCATAATACAATTGACGTCTATCGACACAGATATTTCTTCGAAGATGGTCTGCTCTAGTTATTAATCTCTTACAGTCGGGCGGACATCTCTTATGTCCAAGCTGTCTATTGCGATTATCCGATTGATACTTCCACTATTTCATTTGTTGCAGCTCTATTTATTAAATGGCCATTTGTGAAGCTGCAATCTATTGTAGTATCAAGAGCGAATAAAGTTTGAAAAGCTTTTAATCGAATACTTATAGGTTTTGAAATCCGTGTTTTTGGTAGATCCTGATTTTGTGCAGCTGCTTTTGTAAGTCCAGCTATTTCAATTAAGTCACAACATGTTTGCATTATCATTTTGTAATTAATATTATATGGAAAAGAATTAATTAGCTATTTTTACATTCAGTAGAGGACACGTAATACGCACGTCAATTAAAATATTCTCAACAAGCTGAATTCAGAATTAAATTCAACGCAACTATCACAACCCACGAATCTGCAGGAGAAAGTGCGATTTAAAAATATGGCGTCACACGCGTAACCGCTGCTTAACTGTAATTCAATGGAAATAAGGAGAATAAACAGCAGTAATGTTTAAAAACTTTTACTGCGCACTGTAATAAAATTCTACTTAATTATGAATCACAACAAAACCGCAATGCCTGATTAGTGTGCATTTACTGGGAAGAAAACACTCACCGTTTATGTTTAGTTTCAGTTCTTGTAGTAGTTAATAATAATTTTATTACGGCACTTGATCTTAACTTTGACAATAACAATTTTGCTTAAGTAAATAAACTTCCAACCTGACGAAGCAGCGCCATGTTCAAATCCTTAAACACGTACAAGGTACACTCATGTTTGTGTGATAACACGACTACCTAATTAATACTCTCCGCGTACTCCTAAAACGGTTAACCCAATTGGCACCAAAATTAGCAGGCTTCACAGAGATTACCAAATGTGAAATTAATAGAATATTCATAGGAAGTCAGAGTGTTTTAAAGACGTCACGTCTTCGGGAAATCAATTGAATAGGGTTGTGAGGAAATTATGCGTATCTATGCGTGCTTGTAGTACATTGAAGACAGGTGTGGGGGAATATACAGCCGAATATCAAACACATGCTAATTAACGAGATTGATGATTGTTTTGGTAAAAACTTTGTAGAATCAGTTTGATAGGAGATATAAATTTATCTCTTAAATCATAAAGTATCTTCTCCAAAATTACACAAAATATGACACAAAGAAATAAAACGCAAACTCATTCAAAACTCGAACAACACGAAGTAAATAAAACAAACGAGCACGAGAACATGACGTACAATACAAAATTAGCAAATTCAGTTATGAAGAAGTCTCCACGTCTTGCATACGAAAGTGCATCCATTGTAATGCAACACGGCACAATAAAGTTACTTGTGAAGTGAATAACGCTGAAGCTGAGAACTGTCATTGACACTCTAAACAAGTTCCGCCCTAACTTGCAACACTACTCCGCTACACACTTGCAGAGTTATTCAAGCGAGGAACAACTTAAATGCGACAATAAGTAACTAACTAATTGTTACTGACTTGAAGTACCTACACAGGTAGAGTAAAACGAAACTAGTTCGTACCCGTTGGGACTCTGGTGACAAGCAGCGGTGACAAATTCCCGCTATCGCGTGAAACTCACTTGGAAAATCTTAAATTTTAAGTTAATTAATAAATGTATTTAATTTTCTCTTCTTTTTTACACACTGTGTCTACATATCTTTTTACTAGCTGTTCCTCGCGGTTTCACCCACGCTGCTCAGCACCTGTTGGTCGTAGCGTGATGTTATAGAGCCTATAGACTTCCTCAAGAAATGGACTATCCAACACTAAAAGAATTTTCCAATTCCAACCAGTAGTCCCTGAGATTAGCGCGTTTAAACAAACAAACAAACTGTTCAGCTTTATAATATTAGTATAGATTTACTCTAGTTTCGCAGATATGAAGAAATTCCTTTAGAACACACTAATATATTCAGGTTGTACGTAAATTGTTAAATTAATAAAAATAATTAATTCAGATTGAAAGTATATATGTCACAAAAATTATAAAAAATTTCCAGTTCTTCCAAATCTTATACAAATCCCGTAGTATTTAGATCTATGTACGCACATCTGAGTTCCAGTAATTACATCACAATTACAAATAGAACCCAAAAATGCTTGAGAACAAAGAACAAAAGATGATCACACTACCTAATGTCACAGTAATGGCGAAATGCGTCGCTGCTAAAAGTTTCGACTAATATTACAATATGTTCATGGTCTACGTAAATCATGAAACGTTTATCCGCCAATTCCTTGCTTGGTGTTCGTAGAAAGCTTTCCGGTTTGAAGGTTAAAAATAGGGGATGACTGGACAAGCGGACAATGGGCGCCTTCCGAGCATTCCCAGAGTCTTGCAGTCGTGACGTTGACAAACGACGCTTCAGCTCTCAAGACACTTGGACAGGTGATCCGACGCGAACTGTCCATTCATTGTCCTCCTAGATATTTGGGTTCAAGGAAACTTAGGTGGGCACACTCAACTAATCTTTTATTTATTTCGTTGTTAGTATTTTATAGGATACCTCGACTTCGATGTTTTTTGAGCCTGCTAAATATTTTGTTGAACAAGTACTTACTTAAATAATGATAGCAATAAATCAAGCTGTTATTAGTCCCAAACTGAAGACAAGGAAATCCTCTGCAATCCGTAAATTATCATTAATAACAATAAATTACCATGATTGATGGAACACTTCGTCTACAGTGGGGTACAATACTTCGCAAGCGCTAGCTAGAGCTTAGAACGTGTACCAACATAAGGGCCGTGCAATTTGCAGTCCACAATATTTTATACTGTTTATGATTTCATGAATTTACTCCGTTCAATTCGACCACAGAGCAATCTCCAGCAGATTCGCAGACGATAGCAGTTTCGCCAGTGTTTACATAACAGCCACACGCGAGGAGAAAGCGAATCAGACCTGACTCGTGATCGGATTTTCTATAATGTCAAGTCAATAAGCACCTACCTGAAATTCGGGGTTTAGTAACAGAGACATTTTATCATCCTTTTCTCTTTTCAAAATTTTTTGCTGTTCATTCAATTATTTCAACTTCTTGAAATATTCGAATCTAAAAAGAACAGATGAACAGTAACAAACCATGTTCAAAACTTGTTTGAGTAATCACGGACCGCATGCCATGATTCCAAGGTAAAATTGTTAGATGACTCGTTAGGTTTTTTGTTTGGCAGATACTTTTTGTACTTTTTAGTTTTGCTTGCCGTCAGTTCCATGGCCGCCTGAATGGCGTCCGGTCATTGTACGTGCAATTATAAAAATATGTATGTGGTTGAGGTATAAAATATTCGCTCAACAAATTAATGTACCTATATTTAAAAAAAAAACTATTGGCAAAGTGTATTGTTTTGACGGCATGATTGGCGCAGTGGTTAAGCTATTGGCTGCTACGCCGAGTGTCACAGTTTCGAACCCCGCACGGAATGAATATTTGTGTGCCAGTAGTTGTTTCGGGTCTGGCTGTTTGTTTATTTACTCAAGTTAATGAATGTGAGGGCTCGAAACGATGTATGGTACACCCTGTCTTAGAGAAGTCAAGACTTAAAACTGGTGTTTTAAGAATTGTGGAAGGTATCTTTCAAAATATACAAGCTTAACCATACCTAAGCCGCAAATTAAATTTCCAGTCAGGCTCTTACGTCCATTACTCGAGAATCTCTTGGCAATTCTGTGCACATTCGTATTCCTCGCACCTCAGACAAGGCGAAATATCTCTTATCACTGGCAACTTGCGAAACTTGTTCAGGAGTGTGCGTGAAGTATTCGGCGGGCAGAACAACTTCACCACATTACTCGATAATTAATAAAGTTTAACACATAATGTCGGTGTGGAGTTGTGGAGCAAATATTGGGAAAACTGTTGGCCGCAGTCGGTAGCCACGTTTGACTTCCGATGGAGTTAAACGAGCTTAATTAATGGCTCGCCCTACAGATTGCTGATTAAACATAAGCTATTACAAATCGTTCGACTCAATCAATGTGGTGGATTTTCAGCGAATAGATATTAAGTACATAAGTGAATAGAAGCTAAATTAAAAACGTTAGATGTTCATAACGTCAAAGTTTTCGATAAAGTTATCAAAGCGTAATTTGATGGTTTCGTCATTTTTGGCTATTGAGGATATCTGAGTAGATCCACCATTAATTAATTAAGTATTAAAACTATTTGGTTTGAGTAAGAGAAATTTAACTTACGTTTGACGTGTTTATTAAATTAGCACTACTGTGTTAGTAGGTGTACTATTAAGTACACTTCTGCCTAACCTCAGGGATGATAAGCGTGATGTTATGGTTATAAGCATTCGCGAACGCATGTTTTAAGTTCTCTAACTACGCTATTATACGCTTACAAAACACTTTCCTTATAACCACAACCTGCACTTTGAAGCTTGCGACCTTAATCACCAAAACATCGTGGTTGCCAAGTACCTACATACGGGATCAAATGTCAACTGCAATTTACAATCTATCTATGTAACACAAGGTAACTTCTTGCTTGTTGTTGTCAAACGAACCTTCACCCGCGAGTTTGCTCAGCTTTGAAAACAGGCAGATATTTATTTTTTAATTTCCGGAGTCGAGCGTCTGGGTAAAAATCAATGGCGTTCTAGTTTATGCCTTGGTTCAGCTCTAACTTTAGGTTTTATGAAAATTGCGGTTTAAAAGTTAATTCAGAAATTATTTTATGGGGTGCAATCATCTCACGAAATACTTTTTGAACAGATTTTGAAGGACATAACATAATATCACGCCTGGAATCCCTGAAGGTTAAAGCAGAGGTAACCAATAGTACAACCACATTTCGCCAGTTCTATTTTTAAAATTCCACATAATATTTAGGTATTGAGCCAATAGCCTTTAACCGGGTACAAATCTAGTCGATTACTGAGAAGTTCCTGATGGAAAACTCCAATCATAGTGCCAAAACTACGAATTGCAGGACTTCATGCTCAACACTATTTGCGACTACTAGACCAACGACCTTACAAAAGACCTTAAAAGAATGCCATTAAATGTTGCTATGCTATGTATCCTCAATTACTGGATTCCTCTTTAAGGAAGTCTAGGAAATTCTTTTCCTGACCTCTAGGATCGGAGCCAGGTAAATGCGTGCAATGATTGAACGTCTTCAACAAAATCAGCAGATTAACATGACAACTACTGACCAATCGACCTTGAATGGTTGCGTGGTGGTCGCGCTCCAATTACTGGCAGTGCGCACGCGAGCGGCGTCGCAGTCGTCACGTGTGTTCTATGCGCATGCGCACACGTGACAATTGCTCGGAAACTTAGGTAGACTGTGCCCCAGAACATGCAGTAAACACAATACAGCATTTATGTCGTTACATTTTGTGCATAAAGAATTTGGAACTTCATCATCATCACATCAGAAAAACCAGAGGGTGATAATTTGTTGATGTGTCATTGCAAAGGACAGATAAAACCCGGCCAAGAGCGAGTCAGACTCGCGCACCGAGGATTCCGTAGAAATTTGCGACATAAATAGCCATATCTTTTGTCTGCGTAGACTTAGAAGGTTGATTTTTTCACAGCACAAAGGGACCACAATGTTGAATTTTAATTTTAACTCGATACCTCCACGCGTTCCTGAGAAATGTCTTGGCAGAGAGACAGCCGGACAACAAGGTGATTCGGTAAGGGTTCCGTTTTTTCTTTTTGAGTTACGGAACTCTAAAAAGGTACGAGTATTTTGTTTCGCAAACCATTTGCTGTACGCTTGCGGTATGCTCTGTTGTGCGGTCTCTTACGACGCGTGAGAAACTATACCGTATTCTATATAGTGTATTTGTCTGTATGTGTTGAAGGCATACAATTTAGTAATCTGCTTGATACCGACAGCAATTTTGAACAAAAAAAATTTACCTGTGATTCCTGTACAATTGTAGAGCAGGTAAATAGGAAACGAAAACAGTAATCAAAACTGGTGCAGCAAATGAATCATGTGAATATGTTATTAACTGACCCATATAAAATACCTAATGTATATTGTTGTATGTATATTATGTAATGTATATTATGTGTATGTCATATTGTTAATTGATTATAGTATATTATTTTTGATTCACTTTAAACAGTAGCCTACAGTTACAAACCGCAAAATGAGTAAATTGAAAGAAAAATAACAAAATAAGGCAAATGATTACCACCGCATTACCACGTCATTGAACAACCGCATCTCTTCGTCATAGCTAGTATGTTGTTCTAATAATATTCTATCCTTTATACAGTCATTTTCAAGCACAGGAAAAAACAATGGTGGTGTGACCGTCAGACTGCCAAGTATGCCATAGGTCACTACACCGGTGCCGCAACAAATTCCAAAGCCTGCGTATCTCACAGAGATGCCAGTAAAACAGAGGGGCTGCCAGGGTTGCGGGTTGTTCGAAAGAGATACCGCAGCCCCGGAACATAAAGGGCAATAGAAGGAACATGGGTGGGTGAAGTATCAGGGTGGCGGGTGGAGTATTAGGGTGGCGGGTGGAGTATCAGGGTGGCGGGTGGAGTATCAGGGTGGCGGGTGGAGTATCAGGGTTGCGGGTGGAGTATCAGGGTGGCGGGTGGAGTATCAGGGTGGCGGGTGGAGTATCAGGGTGGCGGGTGGAGTATCAGGGTGGCCGCCTGGAGCGGTAAGAGTTATTTACTGATGGACGGCATAAAAACTCTCGACATCAGGTTAGGCACTAACGACACGATAAAAAAGAAAGTCATTTTCATTAGGATCTCAAAAGTTGAATGTGTTCCTGTAATGAATTTGGCTTAATGCCAACCTCTGTTTAAACTTTACTATCTCAATCTTGACCCATTATCCATTCATTATGCATTCCTAGTGATATTCCGACTTAGGTTTGGTATGCCTTTATAGCACTATATACAATTGCAGTTTATATTATGGAAACTTGTTACTGATATAACAATACACGTAGCACACAAGTGTGACCATAGTTGTTACGACTACATTCAAACATTCCTATTCCATACATATAACCCAATGTTAATAGCTGGTAAACAAATGCTTGCACACGTAAAACATATATATTCTCATATTTCCTTGCAAAAAATTACCAAACATTTGAACAGAGACGCGAATTCAATAAACAATGGCAATAAAAAAGTGTGCCACAGCTCTATCGCACAATCAAAGGCTACTGTTTAGTACAAATAATACTTGTACCCTGCTAATTATTATTCAGTGGGTGTCAAGAACACAAAGACAGCCTTGAAATCTTCGATTTCGACAGTCACTGGGCGATTGCCGACCCGGCCAGACCTTTTGATTCTTTACTCATAGATTAGACGTTTCAGTTAACAGGCGCCGTCCGGTCTACACTCAATTATTTATTACCAAACTAAAACAATTACTGTTTTCATGATTAACAAATTGCAAACGGATAATAGGAAATCTTAGCTCATCAAGTCATTATATAACAAGTTAATTATTAGAAAGGAATAATTTATCATAGCGCTGTGATTAGAGAGGAGATGCTCGAAGGTGTTTCGCTATGCTAAGATGACGATGATGGCTAATTGAGAAGTACGGAAGTGAAACACAAACTTTACTAAAATAGATTACGGAGGAATTTATGAGAAAATTATGATGGAGACAATGTATTGATAGGTAGACAAACAATCTAGAATATATAACAATCCCCTGAACACATAGAAATCCCCTGAGAAAGTAAAATATTATTAATTATATCATTTTAATCAGCGTGAAAACTTCTTTTAAAACTGGCAAAGCCTCTTAAACGAGGTCATAAATTGATAAATAGCAAATAAGAAAGGCAACGGCTGAAAGTACACAACAAACGCACCACTGAGCAAACGACGACAGTGGTGTAACCAGCCCGTGTGTCACCGGTCATGACTAACAACAGACTAGAACTATTCATACTTCTGGTAAACATTACGATATAACGCAAATACTTATTTGTGATAAGCACACCAACAGCACTGACGGTAGCCGGGCGTTTGAGGGAGAGAACATCTGCCCAACCCAGCCGCCGCGGGAGACGCCCATGGCGCCGGGCGCCGCGAGACGACTTCCGGCCACCGTAGATGCGGGCCTGTGGGCGGTGAGCAATGGGTAGTTCACCGTCCGTCCGTCGATTGACGACAGGCCGTGTCGACGGCGCGTTCGTGTTTCACGCGCGCCTCAAAGAGAGTCAGCAAAGCAGAGGGGCTTGCCAGAGCCTCCGCCTGCCGGGGTTGCGGGTTGTTCGAAAGAGATACCGCGGCCTCGGAACGTAAAGGGCACCAGAAGGAACATGGGTGGGTTTTAGTCAGTACAAGTCTGACATGCCCCCCCGCTCCGCCCAGAGCGGGGGAAGTCATTGGATGATTTCCCACCCGAAAAAAAAAAAAAAAAAAAAGCACTGACGGTAAAACAAAAATTGTGACCAGTAGAGAAATCAATTTGAGTTATCAGACATTCATAGTTCGCACTGTTCATATAGGGAACGTCAGTATTTGTTCTTGTTTCTTACGTAAACCAGGGAAAATCAGTTAAAAAATATCCAACGGAACTGACTTTATCGAAAGTGAAATGAGTCATGACTTCATGCTTATAAGCGTATTAATGAAGCGTTACATCATTGTAGATGTTTATTCATTTTACCATGCATAATAGTGAAACCATAAAAGTTGGCTCAGCGTCATAGGACGCCGGCCGAAGATCAGACGATGTATAAAAACTTACTGGAAATAATCTCGACGTCTTTGTGTTTAACTCTGCAAAGGTTTCTCCATGTTGTTTTTTATTAGACATTGGAGATTAAACGAAAATGAATGTTTCGTATATTTTTTTTTTCTTAAAAAGACCATCTTAAGACACTAATCTGTATAATCCTCATGTAAGTTTAACAAGATTTTTGTCTGAACCTTTAAAGAGAGTATAACCACTGAGTTTGTTTCGGCTATTTTTTCTCAAAGTAGGCGGATACGAAAAACGGGTCTGTACTATTTTTTTAAAAAACGACATGTATAATGTTTTTAAAAACCTAATTGCAAAATAAACATCATCTATAAATAAATTAAGTAAGGAACAAAAAATGCTTTCTCAAAACGCTCATCACATAGATTCACACAGGGTTATATGCTATAGGGACGAACTACACCTTTTACGTATGATAAAACTAAAACTGTCCTAAACACAACGTATCATCTGTAGTACTCTACGGATGGGGATGAAACTTGCAGGGTAGAGTGCAGCTCTATTGGCGATATTAATTTACTAACATGGCAAGCCAACAATGCACTGGCTACTGGCAAAATTCCAGCGATCGCCGTCTTCAATCCAGGCCGGTCCCAAATTCCACCGGAATTTATTCGGACGTTTGATAAGAAACAAGGTCTTCCACATGCCTTTTCAACTTTGATCCTAAAGGGGTATCAGAATGCCAATAACATCGTTTAGCGATTGCAGAAAGGTTTCCAAAAGGACACAGCAAAAATGCTTTGATTTTTCTACCTGTACTATGTTATGCGGTTCGTTTGGAACGCTATATTCAAAATATGAAAGCGTTCCAAGGTTAGTTTTGCTTCCGTTGCTTGTATGAAATACAAGCTTGGAAAGATTTTTCACGGCAGTAAGTTTAAAAAAATAAGAACACAAAGCTCCCTTCTTCCGAATTACTTTTAACAAATATACTTCCAAATTAAAATGTAGCCATCCATAAACTTTAAAGAGAGATGGCGAAAGTAACAAAAGCTTCGTAGAGGCAAGTTCAGTCGATTACTAAACCCCGTCTCTACATCGAATTAACTTTCTTTCGATTGCTTCGGAATAGACAACTAGGAAGTTACGCTAGATACAGGTAAAGCCCGTTTCACTAAGCCAACATTTCTAGGGAGTTGGAGATAACTATTCGAGTAAACGACAACAATTGGCGAACGTTTCATAATAATGTCTGTTGGAAGGTGCAACGTAGCCATATAGCGCAACCAATTTGCAATTTATATTAAGTTGGACGTTTGCATCGTCTTGAGAAGTTGAGACATCTCGAGGGAAATGTATATCTAAATATTGTGATTGTCAGCATTATTTTAAGTTCGGTTGGCTCGGTGTCTCAGCGTGTATATTGTGGCACACGAGCGTGTCATCACGAGACGACTTGCGTAACCTGCACTGAGCCGTGACCTTTCTTCTAATGTGCCACATACGATAACTGCTAGTTAGTCATGCCGCGTTTCATTATTGGTTTAGTAATGACTAGTTTAATTACACTTTTGCTGCAAACAGGTTAAGGATTAGTCTTTAAATAATGTTGTCGTATAAAACACCATTGTCTTATGTATAACGTTTTAAAAAACGAATTGGAGTGAATTTGTAACCTTTGTCTAGTCCAACATTACCTACTGGAGTATAACAAAGTCCTAGATCTTCATCTGATATAGATAACAAGTGTCAAAAGTTGAAAGTTTTACAGCATGATCGGCGACAACGAGAGCCGCGCTAAGTGCCAATATCAATTTAACGTGTGGGAGATGTCATCAGGAAGCGTTGGCCAAGTGCCAAGATCCAGGGGAGCCAAGTTAGGGTGGGCAGCGAAAACAAGCCCAGCTTGCTACATCCAGCGGCAAATAATTTTTCGACGAGTTATCTAAAGGTGATTGGCAAATGTTACCAAGATTTAGAAAGTAGAAATGTTTTTTTATACGAAATGAAACAAGAAAGTGCCAATAAATAACGTGCGACAACGAAATCCTTGTTCGGTTGCCGTGTTGCCGAGTGCATTTTAACTAGGTTATAACATTACATGAGTGTCGTTACACAAACCGGTTTACGAGGAACGCGCCTTCATACTGTTTTTACTGCAGTTTTCTCAATAAATAGTTTTACAAACTTATTGGAGATTTCTAGGATAAAAGATACAAACACATACCTAGTTTGGGGATCACCGTTCAACCAGAATTGTTTACTGTACTTTATTATTAATAAAATTCAATTCAAATTCAATAAATAAAGACTCCGGCACAAAGCGGTTCAGTGTCTAATCGTGTGTGGCAGAGGCTTGTCCTGATTTCGTACCTTTTACTGTAACCACAACAGTGTCAAGTGCCGGTTACCTTAAGACAGTAGAACTTATCAATAGTTTGACATTTGTACAGTTAACGAGAGTTGCTTTACTGTTCAGGCTAACGTTCTAGATTAACGTTCATGAAATAAAATAATGTCTTGCGTGAAGGCCGAATTGACGCCTATTTATTTCCGAAAACACTTTTCCTGTATCCGTAATGGATATATTGCAGGAAACTATAGTAGTAATTTAGTCCTAGTGCTCTACTCAAATTTTGAAGTTTGCAACAGTAGACTGCAATGTGCTGAGTTGATTGAAACTAACAGGTATCTGTGTTTCAATCAATCAAACGAGATCGAAACGTATGTACACATTCGTTTACACGAGGCCTATGGCGTATCGCCCAACAGTTTTATTTTACAAATTCAATATGAATCTTTCTATTTTAATAATCAGTGGTGACGTTAATCTTGGCACATCATCATAATTCACGATAATAAAGTTAACTAACATCTTCCGTTTATAATTTTATCTTTTCGGCGACATTCAGAGTACATTTAATTTCCGACAAACGAGAAGTAATCATGTTGTAGCTCGCATTCTGTCTGAGCACTAACGTGATTATATTGGTCTTAATTAAAACATGGGGAAGGTTCCGACCTCAGCCACGTACTACCGTTGAAAGAGAAATTCGCACATGTGTGAACTTTAATTCCTTGGATTTCTAACCGAGTAAAAGCTTACTCAAGTGAAAATAGGATTTTGGCAAAAATGATTATAGTTTAAGTGAGGAAACCTTTTAAAGTTTAATTGAACCCTATCAAGATTTGTAGTAGATGAAACTGGGGGTAATACCTGTGGCAACCTGCCGGGGTTGCGGGTTTTTTGGAAGAGATACCGCGGACCCAAGACACAAAGGGCAAAGAGGGAACATAGATGGGTTTTCAATAAAAGTCACACAACCTCCCGTTTCGCCTAGAGCGAGGGAAGTTAATTGATGATATCCCATCCCAAAGTAAAAAAAAATACCTGTGGCAATGTACCTTCTGTTTACGTTAGTCGCCGCTGGCAAAAGTTTCTCTTTATGAACTAAAAACCAACAACAAATTAACAGGAAAGTTTTTAGTTCGGCAAACTTTTTTGTCATTTTAGTAACGAAATTAGTGCCATTACGCCCTGGGACACAGCCTCGTCCGTAGCACCACACAGTACAGCCGTGATGAATGAACGTTTAATTATCCCGCTATATTTCGTGATTAAACTGTCTACTTTATAAACGATTCAGCCGAAACGTGAATCTATAATATTTTACGGAGGAACGACGGTAAGTAGGTTTAAATTTAACACTTGGAGCCATTATCCAGATGATCGAGCACAGCCATTATTGGCGTCGGAGGAAAATTACTTCCGACTCGCCACACGCAAATCTGCAGCCACGCAAGCATTCAATATTAAGCTAAACATTTTAACCAGTGACTGTCGACTGCTATAATTATTTTATCAGTCTGTGGTTCAAATTAAAACATGTGGTTAGATAATTGCCATTCAGGCTGCCAGGATGGATATTACTTTGAAAATGCATTCTGTATTTGCACATTAATAACTATAATTAATCTGCAGCTCGCTTAATATAAACTCTAGCTGAATGGTATCGCAATTTTTATACATTTTATTATTTAAGTATATATGGGGAAATCGAATTAAACACCTAGGCAACAAGGTAGGCAGGTCGTAATCCCGACTAAAATATTCTGTAACGTAGCATGACGCAGATCCCGTATACCTAGATTTCGTAAAAACCTAATTGCCAGATGGTTAGACTGACGTCAGAGTAGCGAGCAAGAAGAACATTAAACGATTTTCATGTTTTTCGTTTCAATCTTGGGATTACATCGTGTTAATACTGCAAAAAAACGACTATTCTATTGGTAGAAAAATAAAAATCCTCAAGCATTCTTGAGGATTTTTATTTTTTCTCGTCTATATGACGTATGAAGAGATACATAATATGCATATGAGATACGTGACTATGCCTACGATTCATGGCTTTCAAAAACAAAGAGTGACACACGACATCTTACAATTTGGAGATGGTAAAAATGGATGCTGACCTATTTATGAAAAAAATATTAATTTAGTTATGACCTAGGGTACTTGTTTCAGACTTTCCTTAAAAGTAAGTCATAATAATAAACCGCACTAGACTGACATATTATATTGAGCTTCGTAAAATCCAGTTTCGTTTAGCATATCTTCATAACATCACGGCTGTAAGCCGCGAAGGACTTAGCAGACGTATTTATCTAATAGTATCCCTACATATCGCCAGTCATGGTTGTAATTCCTATCCTTGAGGGGGCGAAACAGGGTATTTCCCACAAAATATACTTACTTTTTCGTATTGGTTAAGTGTAAACAGCTCTTTGTTCGTTTTTATCATTATTACGTTTTCACACATCTGTGGAAAATACACCTTTTCCGTTTCCTTTTAAGTGAAGCTGGGTTTTTATTTCGTATCCTCCATATTTGTTGAATATTTTTAATGGGCTACGCTAATTAACTGTAAAGACAAGATACAGTTATCGTTCCCATATTTTGGTCTTTGTGAAAGCGGTATTTGAACTCGTGCTTCAATGGGTGATCATTGAAGCACAAGTCAATACCAGCTCGCATAAGTCCAATCAATAACGGGTGGGCCAACCACGGCTAGCCTACAATGAACAAACGAAATTTCTTAATACATAAAAACCATTATTCCGCAATCAAACCTTAACACCTCGTAAACGATTTCGAAACGTATGCAATAAAACTCTCGTCGATTAACTTGGCCATGTCCAATAATAATTATTTGCAGTACGAAGCATTCTGTAGAGGAGGACGGAGCTATTCCGAGGCGCAATATCTAGTCCCCCAGGGGGGTCCCGAGCTGGCAGCCAGGCCGTCCTCAATTGTTTAATCGGCGAAGTTCCTCGATACAGGCCCGGCGACTCGGAAAGTTCAGCTACAGATGATAGGGCATGCTCGTTTCGCTTAATGTTCTATCTACGTTCCTCGAGTGCACTCCGTGTGTAATTACTGCACACATTAAAGACTCAATGCCGGCACGTTACATGAATAGAACATTTACTTCTCACGGATTTGTTCGATTGTAGGAGCGGCACCCATGCAGGTCATATCCGCGTGCCATGAAATGTACTGTTACATGACAGGTCGGCAACACAGTACCGTTATGAGTAGGGGTTCAATCGATTATGTGTTGTTTTCGATTACTATACAGCCATACTCTGTACTTTACATATAATTTTAAATGGAGCTATCAAAAACTAAAAGCTGATGTGACGACGTCTACAGCAACAGAGTTTTTTCAAAAGATGCATGGTGCATACTTCTAAATCGTTATTTATAAATAACGGTAATAACTTTGAAGAAGCTTTACAGATATTTTGGACAAGCTCCAACAAAATTGGAAATAAGGTTTTTTTAAGAACATCCACTCCATTCATCCATTAATGCACCACGGCTGCGTAGGTATTTAATTACCGACTAGAAGACTTAGCTTAAGAAACAACAAACAAATCGATCATTAAGAACGAACAAGAGAATAAACAACAATAAGGTGCCTAGATTTAAGAAGCTTGTTAGCAACCGGTGCACTGCGTCCGCGCGACGCACGTCAATGTAAACAAAGGGTACGTCCAAACAACATGGCGCGTAATCGACACTAGTTACAATTACACCAGCCAACAAATACTAACTAAACAGGGCATTATAGACTCTAGTGTTTACAAGCTAAGGGTTAGGAGGAATGTAAATCAGATGTGGTGTCGGTACAGCTCTGTGAATGGAGCGCGGCGCAGCGCCGGCTGCACGCTTCCGACGGTGGCGGGTGTCATAGCTGGCGAAGACGTTGATATCGGCGACACGTTGTAGGAGGAAACGGGCTGCTTATCTTCCGCACCCGGCGACGAGTAATCTGTTATGGACACGCTGGGAATAACGTGAATGTCATAGACTAAAAGATTTTTAGTAGGTACCTTAAGAAATAAAGTAAAATCTCGTCATAAATCTGAATTACTACCAAAAAGTTCGATGCTACACCAAACATTACAATCATAGTCGTATTTCCGAAGCACCCAGTGGATTCAAATTGACGTGTAAAAGTGCCAATTGTGGGCCATTTCCGTAACGAATCCAATTTCAGTTGATTGCTCTTCCAAATTGATGAATCGTAAAGAACAAAAACAATTTCGTAAAATATCAAATCAAGGAAAATACGACTGTGTATTGTGAAAATGTGTAAGAGCAGATCTTACTTGACAGGTTTCTTGAAAAGCAATCGTCTTTAAAGAGAATTAGTGTCATAAAACAAGCTGCAATAAACGTTTGATCTTAGGGCGGAGATAAAACGGAGACCAAAGCATAGAATGGAATTCTTTTGACAGATTCGTCACAAGTTTATCTGAGGTTAGTTGTTCGGTAAATCGCCTTTAACTTGCAGTTACTGATTTACTGCTATCGACATTTCAATAGTGAGCGGACGGTTGCATGTCGGACGCGGCTTAGCAATGGAGCTAGTAACATCAGCAGCATATAGGGCATATCCGATGCGGTGTCAAACGCACGTTTCCGGTACTTCCGCAATAGACATTACGGATTTATGTAAACCAACCTGAAGCATGTATACTTAATTATGTTCAAAATGTGTATTGTTGTTATTCATGTTATGTTGGTAACAAGGTTTATTGTCATGATTATGATACGACTGGCAAATTACGTAACAAATTTTACTGTACCTTAATAAAAAAAAACATTTGTAACAACGTGCGTTCGTTCATATTGTTAGGTAAGAATCTCAGGGATATTGTAACCATCATTATGCCAGTTGTGTAAAAACATACGTGTGGGTAGATAGGTACGTCGTGTGCCCTTTTACAATTGATTTCAAAGCTTCATCAATTCCCAGCCATTAGCAGATAAAAACCTTTTTATCTCACCTTTTTCTAACAGGATTTCCCAGAAGAAGGTGACTTAAAAAGTTATCAAGAACTACTTAACGATATCCTACTAATATTATAAATGCGAATATTTGTAAAGATGGATGTTTGTTAATTTACCACGTCGAAACGGCTGAACGGATCTAGATGAAATTTGGCACAGAAGTAGATTATAGTCTGGAATAACACATAGGATACTTTTTTTCGATCATCACGCGGGCATCACCGCGAGCGCCAGCTAGTAAGCCATAAATAAATCACTACTCATATATTTAGTGGTGCATCGTAGATCTTTGCACTATGACACAATGGCAGCTGAACCGTGAAAATTCTCACGGCTCATTTCTCATCTAATACATACACATACCTATATCAACCTTATTTATATTAACAATACGGTGGAGCGGTGACCTCGCGTTTCTTTGATGGGAAATATGACGTACCTGTAACAAAAGTAATAGATCTATTAGACGCAATGTTATTTTTCCGAAGAGACGAGATTGCTCTAGTTTTTTTTAGGTTATAAAAATAAGTTTGCAGAATCAGGTTGTTTCGATTTTCAATAAATATTGTGATAGCTCTCTGTATTTTTTTATTCATTTACTTCAAGTACCTACCTAACAAAACGACTCATTTTAGGTAATATGAAACACAAAACACAAGCATTCCAATTTCAACTAAATAGAATAATGCAAGAAAAATACAATAAAGTTACATCAAACAAATAAATTACATCACATACAAATTTAGATTAGTAAATTAAAATAGAATAGATTATAATTAGATTAACTGTCAGCAGAATCAAATTTCATCTTAAAAAAAAAGTCCATTTCGTATTCGCATTGCTAATCCTTTCTCATGGTTCTGTGAAAAACTTGGACACGAATGCTTTGATTCAGTTTTAGATCTGAATCATCATCATCATAAACAAAAAGGACGATAATTTTTGGCGAATGGAGTTTGATAGGCATAAGATGGTACAAGTTTTTATGACTAATAATATTCACATCGGCTGTAAATATTACTTAAAAAAGTGATAAAACTTGTACCATCCCTTCAGGACCAAATGGAAATTTTTTCATGACGTGTCTAGATAACAGCACGTGACATAATATTTTTAACACAACAGGGATACTAAATGTTATACCGCCAGGAAGTCAATCATAAAGATAAAGCGGCTCCACACAAACGGTCCTGCGAAAAGCAATTCAGGCCGCATCGTCCACGCAGAGCCCACGCACACGTCATCAAGCCAATCCAACAACTTTATCACCTCGTAAACCGACCGGAATACGTCACATGTTAATTACCGTATGTCAAGCTAAATGTACGAATTAATTTAATATTCATTGAGTCCTATATCCGTGGCTATGAAATCCCGGAATTCCGGCGCAGTGTTACCGATGCAAGGGTAACATTAAAATGGTCGTCACAACCGCAGACACGTTTAAACTCTAACGACGCCTAATTGTAATTGCTATACAAACTCAGCAAAATGCCAACCAAATACTAGTTCCACTACAGTACTACTAGTTTCCACTTATAGTGTCCCGAGATTAAATTCACCTGTTATTTCTAAATACCACTACACGAATAAGTTAAAGCAAACTTGCTCCCCCAAAATCCGTCACAAGATAATATTCAAATGTTATTGATATAGTGGGGTGACATCCCTATTTAAGTGGTATTTATGTAAATATGTCAAAGTAGACTAGACTCGCAGCGTTACGAGATTAACGATGTTCCCGCCTCGAGCGACGTGTAACCCTTACAGTGATACTACGAAATATGTATATAATAAGCTTTCATTTTGTATAATGAATTGCTGCCTGCAATGTGCACACTAGGTTTAAAAGTACTTAATTATCATTAACACAATTTAGGATACGAACCGATTCATTTGCGACGGCATTTTTATAGACGATCAGAAGATTATTTTTCTTTACGAGGCATTGCACAGCCCACTAGCGCCGCCATTAAATAAAAATAGGCGATTTTGTTTTGAATGCACAATGTATGTACCAGCAGCAACATTTCAAGTGTGCTATACAAATACTTTATTGCCATTTCTAATTACGTCTTACGTTTTTGTTTTTAATTGGTGGCGTTACTGGGTTTTGGAAAGCCTCATAAACAAATGTAACATACTGAACTTAGTACGTAATTTTTTCGAAATAAAATTAAGGTCTATACGCCCACAAAGGCCGTTCCGTCGTTTCTATTCCAGATCCTCTTACGTTCTATTAACAATTGAATTCTGGTTTGGTTTCTACTATTTTTGGATTATCGCTTCAAATTGCACTTAAGTTCAGTCCAGACGAATTTAAAGTTGGTAATCTGAAACGGTTACATTTAGACTAAAGCTTTTAATTAACATGTACAGTTGAATTGGGTAGTTGACACCATTAACCAATAATTTAAAAACACAATTTTTCTGAAAGAACATCTTATTCCAGACCTGAGAACTCCATTCATTTCAAAATAAGTTTAAAATTCGATTTTTAGTTGCTTTAAAATAAATAAATAAATAAATATCTTGGGACAACTCACACACGACTATCTGATCCCAAGCTAAGCAGAGCTTGTGTTATGGTAACCAGACAACTGATATACATACTTATATAATTTATAAATACATACATATTATAGATAAATCACACCCAGACACAGAACAAACAATCATGCTCATCACACAAAGTTTGTCCTGGGTGGGAATCGAACCCACGACCTCCGGCTCAGCAGTCAGGGCCACTAACCACTAGACCAACAGGCCCGTCAAAAATCAATAAATAGTTGCATCACTGACTTGACAACTTAGTGACGTCATCGGTTGCGAGTCTCATACAAAATCTATGGGGGAAGCGCGTTTTGACAGATCATAAAAAGTATATCAATTGATTGGTGGTGTCAACTACCCTATTGTATGGTGTAAGAGAGGCAAAGAATAGGAAGACGGATACTGCTATAATGAGTCAGAGAGTATTCTATTGTAGTTCAAGTCATCGTTACACAATGCGGGCTCTTCTAATCCACAGCTTACTGTTCCTCCTCTGGTAGTACTTAAGCTCTTAATAATCGCGTGACGTCACGTCTAAGACGTCCTTCGTCTTAAACAAGAAATTATTACGAGCATGAGTCTGCAGTAACGAAGAACTATACCATCAGGGATGCAAATGGTTAAGCTTAATGAAAACAAATTACTTTATGCCCACTTTACAATTACCGCTGTTGTGTTTAGGACCTTCGGGATGTTCCAATTAAACAAAGGAGTTATTTGTGAAGTGGGTAATTTGTTGTTTTCCACCTGATGCTTTGTTTTAGGTACTAAAGTAAGCGCCAAAAATTATATTTTCACGCAAAAAGTCCCATGGAATTTCAGAACTGTTTTTCTTTTTTTTTGCTACTAAGTCTTGTACCTGTAGGTAGCAGTTATTTTTGTCGCGTAAAGCTTAGAAGGAAAAGGCTTTGGCACCTTTCATAATTTGGGTTTAACTGGGGCAAAAGTGTCAGCAACATAAGTAATTATAGTTTAAAGAAAATGTCGAGAACAGAGTTTTAACTATGAATGTAGATGGGTATAAGAATAAAGACTTTGTGAAGGATGATATGGTAGGAAACGAGGTGTCTGATGCCGAGTGATAGAGAAGAATGTAAGAAGAAGACATGCTGCGCCGACCCAAAATAAATTGGCAAATGGGCAGGAGAATGATTATATTATAGTCTCACTTGAAAACGGGCTGCAGGATAAGAAAGTAAAATACAGTGAGCTCTGTCGAAAGTGCCGCATCCTATCCACTTTATAGGTCATTTCATTTATTCCATTCACTTATATCCGTCGAAGGGATCTCTGTTACGACCGAATGGGTTTCACAAATAAACCTAATTCTATCTGAACAATACGATGTTTCTTTTCAATTTAACAAATTAAACGGTTCGCCCGAAGAACCCGGATAAACCGTGAAAGATGGCGAACCGACGAAAAAGTGTGCACTTGACAGCCAAAACTTTGTGAGTTGGTATTCCGATCATGGTTATTTTCACTTAATTTCGTATTCCGCAAATAATTACCCGGCACTTTGGATCCTATAGCCATTTCGGACGTGATTATTTTAGCATAATAATTGTTGTAGGTTCGTTGTGTAACAACCTAGTCATTTGAACGTGACGTTATACAAACCACGACGGCTTTACTAAATAAAATATGCAGGTTACAGTGAAACTATTAATTTATTTAAATATGCAGGGGAATCGAACGATAATAACGTATTTTAATATTTTATGTGCTGCGTTTAAACTGAAATATTTGGTAATTCAACATTTTCCGGCACAGTTACCGTGTGAAAGACCATGATTGCAGCTCGACCTCATTATCGACGCCATTTTAAATATTTGTCCGTGTATTTTAAAACAATCTGTGTATGATTTATGTAAGAATACTAGCTGTGCCAAGTGGTTTCACCTGCTGCTCAGGTCCTCATCTGAAGAGGACCACGCTTATCATTTAGACTCGTAGATATTGCACACACGCGAACCTAAATTTTTAACAGAACTCATTTGTGAGGTTTTAGTGATTTTTCAGGGAATAACAAACGTAACCAACAATACGTTCCGACTTCAATTTACTTGCTTAATTAGTCACAGCTGTCGATATACAAACCGAGTAATAAATCATTTGCCAGTCAATTAACGGTAATTTGGGTTTTGTGAAACGACGTCGATAGGTTCATTATCATTTACACACACAATGTCATGGAAGCGTTCGTGTATGAAAAACATTACTTCAATTAAGCAGACAACAGACTCCTCACGAAATAATTAACCAAAATTATAATTGTTATGACTTCGCTACTCAAATGTTATTCAAAACTTTATAATTACTCTATGTTTCATAAGACCTCAAAACATCTAAGTACTCCCAGAACATAAACCATATTTCGCGAATAATGTACGAAGTTTGTGAAAATAAGCCAAGCTTCAAAAAGTCTAAAAGATGTGCTTGGGGATTTAAAACATTAAGTTCATACTGTTTCAAGAATCTCGACTTAAAAACAAACATTTGTCTAGTTCAATAAATCTCTAATGTCATATCATACAAACCTGCTTCAAAGCTTTTGTCTGCCTTAGCTAACTTTAGCGTAAATACACCCTTATTTTTTCTTCAACTACCTTCTATGAACTTACAAACGAAATACAGTATTTTTAAATAATATGAGTTAGTAAGGCACCTACCTATGCAGCGCAAACGTGGTCATTAACAAACTGATTGGGTTCCGAACAACAGGACCCGGGGACGCAGTAAGCCCAAAAGGAGATGGCGTCATGAGCTGGACTTTTACAAAAAGCATTGGGCCCAAAAAGCAAACGACAGGAAAAAAATGGGAGGTAGGAAGGAAAGCCTTTACCCTGCAGTGGGTCACATCCTTACTAATATTATAAAAGCGAAAGTGAGTTTGTTTATTTGTTTCGTCTTCACGCGTTAATGGCTAAACCGATTTTGATGAATTTTGATACAGAGATAGTTGGGACTTTGGAGACGGACATAGACTTTTTTTAAGAGAGAAGTGAGGGACGTGGAGGGAAAAAAGGGAAAACTTAGCTTGCTATTAGAATCAATAAGACGCTAGGGCAAAAACTACAGGTAGCAGGTACCAAATCAGGAAAGGGGAACTGTGTTACCCCGAATTCAACGCGAGCGAAGCCGCGTGCAAAAGCTAGTAATAAAATAAAAAATGATTTAGCAACTACAACACGCTAAACAAGCAAAAAAACTTTCGAGTGATACAATCACTGTTGCGGTTCCTTTTCCAAATGTATTGCATCACATATGAAATTACATGATTCGTAAGGTTTTATATTCACCATGGTGAACGTCTCACCGCACAATAGATACTAACTAACGACGTAGCCAGTACCACTTGAAAGTCTCTGTGTCATTTGTATGCAGAGAGTAATGCGCTGGTGTCATAAAGAGAGGATTCCTACTGCATTGTAAATGTTACCTCAGTGGCGAGAAATTGTTTTAGAATAGAATGTAGGTACAGACGCCTGCACATCAAGCTACTACAATCTGTCAGATTTCTTTGATAGATTTTCGACTTTATTTCTAAAGTATTAGGTTCAAGGTTCATTGGGAAAAATTGACAGTTTCGGGTAGCTTGACCTGCAGGCGTCTGTACATTTATTGTACAAACGACCGCACATCAACCTTTTAAAAAAACCATTTTAACCTGATCTCTCTACTGCGGTGTACGATCCGTAGTAGAGAGATCAGGTTATAATAATTTAGAATAGATTGAGCTGCCGTCGTGTGTACACCAAAATTTAAACAGAACTGTTTTACAAAATTGCTTATTCTATGGTGACAATGGCGGTCGTATCGCTGATAGAGATTTTTTCCAGACACCCTTTGGATGTGGTACGAACATCCTTACTATCCTTACTAATATTATAAAAGCGAAAGTGAGTTTGTTTGTTTGTTACCTCTTCACGCTTTAATGGCTAAACTGATTTTGATGAATTTTGGTACAGAGATAGTTGGGAACCAGGAGACGGACATAGGCTAATATTTTTGAAAAAAATGTGATGTGAGGGAGAAAGAGGGAAGAAAAGGGAAAACTTAGCGTTGCTATTATAAATCAATAAGGCGCAAGGGGAACTGTGTTACCCCGAATTTAACGCGAGCGAAGCCGCGGGAAAAAGCTAGTAAAATATATAAAGGGGGTAGTCAATGGTGTACTGCTGCTGTGTTTTTATTATTAATTCAAGGAAGCAGTTGGGACAGGAACATTAATGAAATTACGTTCTGCATAAATTGTTTACGACTTCGCATTTAAATTAACTACTAGATTATAACTCCACTTCAAATAAAAGAAAGTTTCCCATCTGCCAACGATATAAAAAACGCTATTAATAAAATAAAACAAAGACGGGCGCTAGTTAGTCGTTAGCGTATCGCAAAACAAAGGCGCACAGCTGCCGAAACGAGAAACAGAAAGTTCTTTTGCTTAAATAATTACTGCATTTATCCACAAACGGTGATAACGAACACTACGACAGCGGCGTACTTTTACAAATGAACCGAGTTCCTTTTTCCGACGTGCAAACTACAGTGCTAAGTTGGAGCAGTCCTGTTTCTGAAAGAAAAGTTTTGAAATAATCACCGTGAGTCGAGAGAGAGGGGAAACTTCTGAATTAACAGAAACTGTTGCCAAAAATGTTGCAACGACATCTGATTCGTAGCGTTTTCTTTTGCGAAGTAAACTATATTCCAGGTGGTTGCGACATTAATGCTTTCACTACTAAGTATCTATCTACGTTAAATAAATAAATAATATGTAGATACTTACTTGACTTCTCTTTGTGCCTACTAACTAAAGACTGATGAGTGACATGTCTCTACGTCTAGCATGTCTACCGGTATAGCATATTATTTATGTGTGCATAGCATTAGAATATGACTCAATCTAAAACAACAACTAACTTGAATTCAGTTTATTTTTCCTAAGGTAACAACAAAGCATAAATCCCAACATAAACCGGCAGCAATTCTTAAAGAGCCGACGGACGCATTCGGAAACACTTAAAGGTCACAGTTGCATAAGAGCCGTCGGGCGACCACCACGTGTGTTAGTTTCCTGACCACGGAAAAACAGTGGGGCGGTCGTCGTGACAGCTCGGAACGTGCCGCGCCTCTCAACAAGGTAGCTGTAGCTCGTCGACATCGCAAACTGCCTAACTGACTGACTTTAATGAAGTTTGACTCTGCGCTGCCGTTGTACAGTTAAGTAGACAAAAGATATAAGAGTGCAGGTGCAACTTTACCTGTTCTTTTTTTCAGAGTTCTGAGAGAAGTATGTGGTTTTTAGTAAGTCGGCGTACGTCTTTGCTAAGCTTATGTGGTCGTTACTTCGTAAGTAAATTACAACATAATAGTCAATGTTAGCCAGTACTTAATGTTTTTGTTGAGCGTACTCTTCAAGGCAACTTTGAGGTGATCAAAGTTTTGGCCAGTTCTGTCTTGTTACTTTAAAACACTTTAGCCACTTTTAATATCTGTACATCCAAAGTTTGCATTTTAGGCAGAAGATAATGCTATGTTAATTCATTCATTTCAGCTAGCAGACCGAAACAGGAAAATCGTTATTATAATTACGAGTTTCCTTAGAAATTAATCTTCGAATACCCTTGAAGTTTATGAACTTGAGGCCGTACTTACGTAATCATTAATTATTGCCTCTCGTTTTTCTGAAGAAATACAGTTTAACACTTTTGATTATAAATTACAACAAAATCAAATTAATTGAAATTGACTACTTAAAGATAAACCTGGTAACCTGCTATTATAACAATGCTCGCTTTCAAACAGCACGCAAACCAAACACGTAAAACACCCAAAAACAAAGTATTTTTTTTAATTGTTCGTTGTGTTGTTGAGATTGTTAAGGTATTCGTCAAGCTACACGATAACTGAGAAATACTTGCACTGACTGGACAGGTCCACTAAATATGTGTGGTGCTTTCTTAAAAAGACCATTTTAGACACTAATCGGCATAGTCCCAATGTAAGCTAACCAAGATTTTTAGCTGGACTTTAAAAGAGACTATGACCTCTGAGTTTGTTTTTTTAAAGACATATTATAGTGTTTATAAAAACCTACTTATAAATAAACATCATTTATCATGTTGTAATGATGTACTTTTAATTAAGCAGTAAGAAGATATCCTAACAATTTACCCAAGTCAACCCATGAATATCTGCGGTTGTGGAGCTGTGTAGCTTCGTGAACTAGAGCGCAGTTCGCACAACCGCACCATTATTATTGTACAATTTACAACCTGTACCGGTAAACAAAGGAAGGTGCCGCGTATTTACGGAGGAAGTTTCAGAACGAATAGCTCCTACCAAGAATACACGAATTCTCAATGTAAAGACACGAGTCTTTCCGATTTCACGCCAAAGGGCCCGCGATGTTTGTTGATTGTTTATCGAGAATTCCGCGCTAATAGAAAATGGCTAAGTTTGTTCCGTGCCATTTCACATACGACGCGACACCCCCCCGTCTCAAAGAACTTCTTTCAAGTTGCCAAGGAAACAGTGTCAGGGATGTCCCAGTCTTTAATTCTTAGACGAATATTTATTTATTTTTAAATCGTTTTTTTTAATTGTTGCAAAGTAGTTTGCATCACGTGCACATTGAAACATTTAAAATAAACGCTCCGTGTCTCACATTAAGATGCATTTTTTATAAAATCTCATAAATATGTAAGGAGTAAAGTTGCGGACTCGCCGCTCGGCGCCCGCCTTGCGGTGCGACAGGCGCTGGCTACTGTTTTTCTCATACAATTTACAACCGTTAAACTGGCAAACAAAATGCCGGCAGCTTATTTACACGGCGCCGCCAAAAGGAAGTCCGTACGAACGGATGCTATGCTAGTAAAGGAAACAGATATAAATCAACGAATTTACGACAAGTTTCTGAAATGTTATTATTATTTAAAAAGAAAAACAGGTTTTCCAAACAAGCTGGTCGCGCCTCGAAAGGTTCTTTCCCTAATAGGCAATTTGGAAAATTAAGCTTTGTTTACGAAACAAACGCCCTGAACTTTTAACTCGGGAAACGTCGGCTTCGAAGCTATATTGGAATAACAAACGATAAGTAACAAATGTTGTCTTTGACTCATATTGTGCCAATAAGCAAATTACTTTAGCGGAACACAAAAACCGCGGAGGCCGGAATCCGAAGAGATCCCGTGTTTGTGTTGACCTAGCAACTTAGGGAGTTGTGTAATCCGACAATTTGCCGTTCCTAACTCGCTAACACAACAAAACAAAGCGAACATATTCCCGGAGCTGAAAGGAAGTTCACTCGAAAAGGCAACTAGCTGCGGGGAAACCTTATATTGTTGAATTTATGATATGTTCCTGCGCTGCGTTCCAGTTTCTGGGGTCATTCACGCTGCTATCTCCGCGATATTTCGATGAAAATAATAACAATACAGATGCGGCCGGATCACGTCATAACAGGACCTATCTCGGGTGCAATTTCATATCTCCCACGTCCGCAAATAAGTTCCAATGGATGTATAAACTGATTGGGATTATAGGCCAATAACTCTGAGTTGTTCGCTATTTGGCTCCGAGCAGCAATGAGGACGGGACGGAATGTCCCAGATAAGTGTTTATGAGCCAATTAGTGGCAAACGAAATGAGGCCTATCGGGCTCAGCGTAAACCTGATAATGGTTAAGATACGATCACGTGCCGAGAGCGTACTAACTACGCACACACTATTAAAGAGACATTTCAAAAGCATCCAATCATCCAAGTTATTTATTAGTTTAGCCTACTTCCATTACACTCATTTGTGATTAATGACTTATATATATATCGTTTCGATATCGGTTCGAATTGGCTTAAACGAAGACCGCAATCGTAGTAAGTATAAGAACGATTAAATCGAAACCGTATTTTTATTATGTCCGAATAACTACTATCTACTTTCTATTTAATGAACGAAAGAGAAAACTATCTAATATGCGGTGTGTGCTAGTGTGTTATACATCCAATCGGGAGCACAAACCTATCATAGTAATGTTAGGAACTTTTCCTCATAGCCAGAAAAAAAATATGACAAGCAAAATGCATTAAAAAACATACAAAATTAAGTACCTACCAAGATGTTGATGAAAATCTCAATCTAATATTGAGGCGAAATAGTGTGAATGTCGCTTGACTAGCGACTAGATCGCGTGGCGTCCTCGAGCCGTGATTGCAAGTTGTTAACTAGGCAAGTTGTAAGATTACTCGTGATCCATTTACAGTGCTCTACTATACTTGACGGATACAGTTACGACCCAGTTAAGTAATTGTAACTTAGACTACATCTATTTCGAATTCAGGGACCAAGGCAACTTTGACATGAATGTAGAGTTGACTAGAGGGCTGGCGCTACATTTAATATCGTTTGACAAGCTATATTTGAGTATGAATGTAGAGGTAGATGCTATGTCGAAGATGAAATGGCTAGACAAATGACTGCATAGATGACTGACGAGTAATAGAGAAGTATGGAAGAACACAGAATGATAATGACGTCTGAGCTAAAAGCAGTAGTTGTTTGTGGGACCAACTTAAGTTTTTACCGGGAGCACAGGTTGAAGAGATGAATGAAAAGAGTCTTGCTGTGTCAACCTTAAATAAATGAAAACCAACGCAAAAGGATGGTGATGAATTTATATTTGTCCGACCTAAACTGGCTTATGCTCAAGGCTTCGCCCGCGTGTAATATAATTGTACTATGGAATTGTACTATTGGGAGAGTCCTTATTAATCAAGGTTATAAACTATCTCTGTGCCAAATTTCATCTAAATTCGCTCAGTAGTTTTTGCGTTAAAAAGTAACAAACATCCAAATATACTCACAAACTTTCGCATTATAATATTGATCGAAAGTAGAACAAAGTATTAGGACACACGTCAATCTAAACCACCCATAAGTAGTTTTAAACTCAATTTAAACTGGATTTGATTAAAGTATATTCGATATACGAACACCTTTGCACCACAGCACCATAAATAATCGATTTTCTACGCAACAACACTGTGAAAAAATCCGGCAAAGAGTGAGTTGGGCCTCGTATGATTAATGTTCCCAAACCCGTCAAAGCTAATCTGGATCTGGCAACCTTATAAAGATGTAATGAAGGTGCCTTGCAATTTCAGAGGATATGGGACCATGCATTTTGTATGCTTTTAAAAAGAATATTTTTGGCCGGAAATGAGTTCTAAGGGAAATTTTTTCATTAACTACATTGTAGGATTCTTGGCATCAAAGCTAATGGTCTAATTAAAATAAATTGTTTGAGTTTGGTAAGTTCATGATTGACTTTTCTGACAGTTTATTTATCATTCAGCAGTTTGTACATGTTTAAAAAAATGTTATAATTGAATTACGTTTACGTTTAACCAATGGTTGTTTGTGTGTCAGCGCCAAATGACAATGTTGTGGTTTGCTGCGGCATTCAGGATTTCACATACCTATTAGCCAACCTGCATTTTGTTACAACTGTAATTAATATTCTATCATAATGTAAGTTTACGGTGAAGAAATATATAATACAACTAGCTGTGCCCCGGCAAGCGTTGCAATGCAATTTTCTACCTACCTACCTACCCTATCTTTTAAGTTGGATCGAACTGCACATGGTGTGCGAATTTTATTATAATCGGTTAAGTGGTTTAGTAGTCCATTGAGGACAAACATTGTGACACGAGATTTATATATATTAAGAAGATAAGATAATATATATAAGATATACATAATATATATTAAGACTAGCTGTGCCCAGCGGTTTCACCAGCTGCTCACTTAGGGGTATGAAAAATAGACGTTGGCTTATTCTCAGACTTACTGAATATGCATAATTTTTTTCATAAGAATCGGTTAAGCCGTTTCGGAGGAGTATGGGAATGAAAATTGTGACACGACAATTTTTATATATTAGACTATGAACAACATTACGTACTTAAGTGTAATTCATTATAAAAAAACTAACATAATACGTAAAATTGGAAGTTACACAACACACAATTACACCTTAAGATTTAGGATCAGACTATATCTTGACTTTAATACAGGTCAGTTCATTGGGCCTAAGTGCCTAACCTTAAATTTACAGAAGACTATTTTGAAAGTCTCAACAATAATACGATGCAAAGCAGTTTCCCTTTGATCTAGTGGTGGTGGCTTTCCATGTTTGAAACAAAACTTCTACATAACCCTAAGTCATTTTGATTCAACACTTAACGAAATCTGCAAGCATCACATAACCAGTTTAGAAGTACTAAACATAAAGTACATTTGAATAAAAGCCCACTATCATTACAAACAAGCTGAATAAAGACTTAATTAATCTGAGTCGGGAGCGGTAAGCCGCGGCCCGCGAGCACACAGTTGTGTATTCATTAGCATTAAGGACGGTTTCATGGCAACTAAGGTTAGTTGAATCAAAGCAGACATTCAAATTAGATTACACTTAGAGTTCATAGCAGGCGTAAAGGTCGCAGCTAACTTAGACGGTGAGGTTGATTCGCCTACGATTGCAGTATCAACCTCAACGAACAGGAACTTAAGGTTGAAGTAATACGGTAGCCTGCAAAATTTATTTTTTCTAGCGTTTTTTGCAACTACAACTACTTGTTAGGTTGAATGTTGATTAAGATATTAACCGTGACTGTTACAAATACGGATTTACACTTACAATAATTAAAATAATCTATACAAATTTCTAAGTTCATTTAATCCGGTTAAATTACATTTTCATGAAAAACTCACTCACTCTAATGTGGTTATATGACGATAATTTTAATGTTTATCATTATAACTCTATAGAGAAATAATTAAGTTAAATTAGTAAGACAAATAAATAATTTCACGGACGCGATTTATATTTGAATCAACATTAAACTTGACACTGATCTGCAAATTGCAAGGAACGTTTAGTAAATTTGAATTACGCGGTCCACCTTGGCGCTTCCCCCTTAACTCAAGTTAAAGCAAATTGATATAAAAAAAAATAACATAATGACGAACACTTCCACGCTCACGCTAAGCATCGGTTCGCGTGTTCGCCTTCTATATTCATGACTCTGTCCACAACTGAGAGTTAAAGATCAATGTTTTCTAAAAACGAATCGAGCGTTAACATTTCATGAAGAAATACAAACAGAAAAGATTTTTAACTTTTGTGTAATAGTGCAGCTGTGAGTCAGCATTAAACAGCCATCCTTTGTAACAGAACTGTTTATTTACAGATAAGTCCGGTTAAGTTTCTTTCTCTGCAGTCTTTTCATTGTCTTCATGAGATTTCGAGTTTGCAAGAGTTACCTCTTCCGTATTTTGTTCTAGTTTCATTCAAGCGAAAGGTTCAATCTTAAAAATAAGTTATTTATGGATGTTTTCGAAGTCAAGTCTTTTAAGAATTTTAGAACACAATAGGCAATTTTAAACTCCAGACATGAGGAAATATGGTTGTCAAAAATAGCCATTGTGATTTGTCAGGAGATTTTTTATCGTGATCTCACAGGAAGGTCGCGTTTAGCTTGAAACGACGTCTGTGACATGCGTCCAAATTGCGGGTTTAGCATAGTTTAGCGTAGATTAGTCAGTTCCGTGAGATAATTGCTATGTACATCGTCGAAAATCCGCAGACATAGCACAGCTTCCGACTCATTAATGTCGGTGCACGCTGGATAAATAAATTGCATTTAATTAATATAGGAAGGAATAAAATACACTTCACTAAATAAATCAAACAGGGACACATTCATCCGTGGCTTGTAGGCTTCCTAATGGATGCAAGACCTTATAATAAATTACAATTACTATAATTACTACTCACTTTTTAAAAATATATTTTATATTAATTTACCATTTATGTGGCTTCCTTATCAATTGTCACGCAGGTGGTTTATATGTATCAAAACTAGAATAAACTACAAAAATAGCGACCACACAAATAACTTTTATTGGGCTATTTGCAACGAAGTTACGTCATCAGAAAACTCCATAAATCGGTGAGAGAAACGTAAACGGCCAGCGATTACCGGCCGGTAGACATCTACCGAGACAATAAAACCAAAATATGACAGCTGACAATTTATCACCATTACGATGTAATACTTACTTCAGAGAATTTATTATCCGTTGAAGAGCTGAGGAGATTTGCGGAAGCAGATATTACTCAATGTCAAGGCTCTATTCTGATAATAACAAAGTTCTTTGTCCACTGACGTCAAAGATAGGATCTTTCAACGGAATCATTTGAACATGGAGTTCTTTGTAGATATTTTTACAGCGTAAGTTAATTTACTTCGAGTATTTAAACTATGGAGTTTAAAACGAATATAGGATGGTTTGATAGTAAAGGAATGCAATCATTTTGGATTAATAGTTAAATAAGATCTAGGTATCTATCAAATATGATATGACTTATATTATTTTAAAATTAATTTTATCAAGCTTTATTTTGCGGATGGGAAATCATTATATAAATTCCCCCGCTCAGGGCGGAGCGTGAGAATGTCAGAGTTGTACTGACTAAAACCCACCCATGTTCTTTCTTTTGCCCTTTACGTTCCGGGGCCGCGGTATCTCTTTCGAACAACCCGCAACCCTGGAATTTTATAAGCTTGTACATGGAAAATGTGGCAATTATATTTTTCCTACTGTTCCGCCGTATTATTTTCTTAATTATTTCGATGCGGGATCCAAGACATTTAATTGTTTCTCGTCGAGCATCATATTCTCGGCGGTTTTCTGGTGGTCCCCACTGTTTATTCTGGAATTTTCGAGTTGCTGTGGTTTGGGGTGTGAGGGAAGGATACCAAAAACAAGGCTTGTAAACTACTTACCTTCAAATGCGCACTTATGTTCAAGTATACGGTTTAAAACTCATTATTTATCAAAGACTAGATTTTGCCCGCGGCTTAGCTCGCGTTATATTCGGGGTAACACAGTTCCCCTTGCGCCTTATTGATTTGTAATAGCAACGCTAAGTATTCCCTTTTTCTTCCCTCTTTCTCCCTCACATCCCAAAAAATATTAGCCTATGTCCGTCTCCTGGTTCCCAACTATCTCTGTACCAAAATTCATCAAAATCGCTTTAGCCATTAAAGTGTGAAGAGGTAACAAACAAACTCACTTTCGCCTTTATAATATTAAGTAAGGACATTAGTAAGGATTACAAATCACTTACGAGCAGAAATAAAATACACAGAGATAAGAAACAAAACTTAAGTACCTACCTAATTAGAGATACAGATGCGCGTAGACGGTATTCTTGCAAAGTTATTTTCTTGGATTGGTAGGTAATTTCAAATAACTCTTTCATTCGTGTTACGAATACAGGCAACAATTTTTAAACAGATAAAAGGGACCGTTTACATGGACGTCTTTTAACGAAAGTTACCAGTGCTTGACAATTGCGACTTTAAAATTTCAGTTGCCTGATTTTTTGTAATGGGTAGGTTTTTGTAGTGATAGTAGTAAAAAATCCAAGTTTGCGGAATTTAGGGAAGTACCGATATCAAAATTACTGTTCTAGAGTCAAAAGTTATCTGTAATTACGTAGTTAACTAAAACTAAGGAAAATCCCAGCAGATAAAGCAAGAACAGGTTTCAGTGAATAACCTCTTATGTCAGCTAAATAACTACTAAATTCTAAATTAATAGCCTAAAAACTCAACCTTTATAAAAAAAAATAAAGCAGTTATAAACCCAAATTCGAATTAGGTAAACATAACGTCATGTGGTGTAACTGGTGCCGTATTTCTTGAAAGGGTATCAAGTTCAAATCAGTAACACAAGGTCGCTAATCATGGCGCCGGGCGCCGCGAGACGACTTCCGGCCACCGTAGATGCGGGCCTGTGGGCGGTGAGCAATGGGTAGTTCACCGTCCGTCCGTCGATTGACGACAGGCCGTGTCGACGGCGCGTTCGTGTTTCACGCGCGCCTCAAAGAGTCAGCAAAGCAGAGGGGCTTGCCAGAGCCTCTGCCTGCCGGGGTTGCGGGTTGTTCGAAAGAGATACCGCGGCCTCGGAACGTAAAGGGCAATAGAAGAAACATGGGTGGGTTTTAGTCAGTACAAGTCTGACATGCCCCCCCGCTCCACCCAGAGCGGGGGAAGTCATTGGATGATTTCCCACCCGAAAAAAAAAAAAAAAAAAAGGTCGCTAATCATCGCAAAACCAGATCCGATGACCGGAGAAAACAGACCAGTTTTTATTGTCATCCTGTGCAAAATAAGTTCATGTCTTTTGGTATCGTATTTATTTCAGAAACAACTTATTCTGAAAGTATTTTATTGTTTAAACACTCACTTTTAAAACATTCGTTTACCTAAATGTTTCCTCAGGAGGATTTAATTCAGGAGGATTTAATTCAAACGGGTGGTCCGTTTGAATTAAATCAAGTATTTTAGTGTTGTTTATTCAATTTATTGAGAACGGCTAATAACAGCACACTACGACACTTAGAAGCCGTGTGAAACCGCGGGACACAGCTCAGCTCATATGAGCTAATTACCAACTCATCATTTTTCTGCACTTTTCCCATTCTTTTAGAGGTCGCCTTACACAATCCATCCATCTTTTCTTTGGCCTTCCTCTCGCTCTCCGTCCACATTCAGATCCATCACTCTTTTCGTCACATGTGCTTCATCCCTTCTCATTACATTGTCCATACCAAGACAAACGACTCCCTTTCATTTTAACTAAGGTATAACAGCAATGAGGTAATGTGAGTACCTAAAGTGAAATGGTAGGCCATACCCAGACCACATTTGAGATAGGTAAGCAGGTATTGCGAGACTTTAACATCCGTGTTAAAATATTACTGTTTGGCATTTTAAACAAACCACATTTTGAAACGCCATTTTGACCGCAGAGAATTGATGGACTTTCAAAAACTATCAATGGTTTTTGAAAGTCTTGATTGTGTAAGATTTTCGAAAAGGTTACCTGACACTTAAGGTACCTACGTATTTCATACCGTCTAATATTACTTCGAGTACGTACTTAGTTGTAAAGACTTTCAGATTTTGTCTGATATTAAGACGGATACAATTTCGAGGTCAAAACTATAAGGACAAAATCGGCTGAGACACCTAAAAAAACATAAATTACATACAGCACTATGTTATTCTAATTGCAGGAATTGTAAGCGACTGGCTGACCAGGCAAGGTCAACCGTTCACTGTGTATTTATTTAATAAGCACGTTGATATTTTTATTTCCGCCTTTCAGTTCGTTGCTTGATAGGCAACAAAATAGGAGAATAACTTCATTTTAAAAAACAAAAAGTATTTATTATAATCGACATATTTTTTTATTATTCCATTCTTCTCTATTACTCGTCATATCATCAGACACCTTCTTGATTGCTATATCATCCTTCAAACAATCCATCCATCATTTCCTTGGTCTTCCTCTTCTTTTAAAACCATCCAAATTCATACTTAAAGTCCACACGACATTTTCCGAGAATTTTTGTACTGGTCTCCCTAAAAAGGTAACACTTAAAACGCCACGTTTTAACACGGAGAGGTCTCTGAGAAATGTTATTCACATCGAGATTGGACATTCGACAGCGTCAGGATGACGCCGGACCGGTCCATTTATCGGCAAAGTTTGGCTATACGAGTGCACCCGCCCAGAAAGTTCGAGCTTCTTTTACGTAATGCGGCCCACATAACGCATTTTCGCGTCGATTCATTACGCCCCAGCCGACCGTAAAACTGACCTCTGCCAAATTGTGAGCGTCTTCGACGAGTGGGATGTCCTTGTCAAAGAAATAGTATTTCTAACTTGTGTTGAGACTTCTATTGAGCGTAGGTGTCATGAATGAATACGCTTCGCCCACTTGGTATTTCTTATATTTTTTGTTTATTCTTTGTTTACGACTTGGATTTTCAATTGAAAGTAAGTGCTTACTTTGGTTTTTGTCTATAAAAGCAAGAAATAATTACTTAGTTGATCATTTGTTAAGAAAGAGAGAGTAACGAAAAACTAATATGTCGAGTCAGACAGCATACAGAGAAGAGTACGAGATACGAGCCTTTGTGTCCTTAATTAACAAGAAACTGGGGAGGTATATTTCTCAAACAATACTTTATTAGAGTACTGGGCACATTTGTTTGTACCTACTTATGCTAAAACGTAGACTGAACGTGCCATATATCATTAATCTTTTAGCAATAGTGCGGTTTATAATAAAAAAAAGCAATAAACCCGACTCTGCAATGTTTCGGCATGTAGACACAACAAGTTGAACATCACCGCTGATAACTCCACAGATAAACAAGCGTGGAGTAGATGTTTTTACTTATGTAGACCCACTATGGAAGTTAAAACCTAAAAATATGGCTTTTCCTACAAGCAACGCCAGCCAAGAATGCTATCGCCACAATCTCAGAATTACACAAACAAAATTGTTCTACAAAATTGGAAGATTTTTTGTTCGTTTGTATTCAGACAGCCTTAGCTAGCCGCAAAATTGTGCTTCAAGGTAAGTACATACAATTTTAAAGCGGTCGTGCGATTAAAGGTCAGTTCACTTGTCTTGTCGGTCTAGGCGTACCGATCCATGGAATTATTAAGTAGGATGCGTCTTTTGACACCCAAATAACAACACCAGGAGGCGCTGTTGGTAAAAAAAAATGGTGAGGAAATGGTAAAAAAAAATGGTGTATCGAAAATACAAGATGGCGGCGTTAGTTCCGAAAATGGCCACGCGCCAAAAAAAAATATAGTGCAATGTACTATATCTTCTGCCGATCGTTGAAAAACGTCAAGCAACATAACGTTTCAGAAAGTAAAATGTTACTCCTCGTCAACCTTTTCCGTGTGTGAAAAAGCAATAACCTTCCCTGCTATAGTAAAAATGTCGAATGGTATTTGTGGAATTCGGACATTTGACAACGCTGTTTGTGCTGTGGGAAAAACAGGCGACGAATTTCGTCGTGTCAAATTTTGAATCACTATTGGTGTTGAAAATATGTGCTATCTTTCATTTCCCAACAGATACTCTCGAAAATCGATAACCACCATCGACGTTACAGTACCTATCTATTAAAATAACTGCCATTATTATACCTACAACAATTATCGTAATTTAAAGCAAAAATAACATCTGCTGGTATATTTTTGGTATTTTTTTTTATAGTAACTTACAGATGGCATGAGTATCAAACCAAATTATAAGAACATAATCCAAGCATAGAGTTCGATTCTAGAGTTTCTATACTCAGTGCAGCCTGTTAGGCTATTTAATGTCCATTTAATTTAAACTACAATACAAAAGTTGTCTTATCTCTGAGCAGTTACGGTCAAAATCGTATGTCACAGAGATCAGATGGTGCACATGTTTTGTTTTTGCACACATGCCAGTGTTTTGATTAGCATGTGAACTGTTGAATAGTTACAGATAGTATGTTAGTATTGAACACATTGTTTCATTGATGTGAAGTTCACAGCATCCATTGAATTAATTTCTCTCATTAGCCTACTTTGTGATTGATAACTTTTTAATAGATACTAGTGCTATTCTAATTAATTGAAATTATTTTTGTTAAGTTAAGTTAAGATTAACAAGCAAAAACAAACTTTAATTTGTTATATTTGTTTTAAGATTGAAGTCTACATCCCATTAAATCTGCAAAGTTTTTTTTATATCTGTAGGTATATCTTAAACAGTTATGAGCTCATATTTTTCTTCCTTTGTTTTTTTAGCCTTGTATAAACAATACAAAAGATAAAAATTGTTTATTGTATTGTATATTACTGAGAGCAATGGCAGTGGATTAATTTATTGAAATTCCATGAATTACTTAGTGCACTTAATATATGTATAAATAATCAACTAATGCTTAATATTCTAAGAAAACCAGGGTCAAATTAAACAATGATAATTAGATGCGCTATACTGGCCTCTGACTTCATTATCAGTAGCTAGCGTCACTGTCCTATCCTCATTCAGCAGAATGAAATATTTTATCATTATATTTTACAGCTTAGTTATAAATTTTAAAGGTTTTTGTTTTATTTGGACTACTAGCATCAACAAGAAATAATTAATTTCTTTGTACCCACAAAGAAATTAATAATAACATTAAATAAGTAGTAATGTTAAAAAAAAGTGATAGAATTATAAATTGATTGTAAAATAGTGTCACTTTCATACATCAGATTGTTTTAATTATGTTACTCAATAGCTAATTATTTGGCAGTCAAAATCTCCACTTTATGTAGGTATGTGATTCTTATGAATAAAAGAAAAGAAACCATATTATTATGTATGATGTTGTAAGACCGGTATTATGTTACTCTGGCGTTACTTCCTTGATATCAAGAGCAAACAACTTTCGCTGCTAGCGCCTGCGCGCGCGCCTTCGCCTGCTCCAGCTGGCGCACGCGCTCCTGCGCACCTCGCCAATCTAAAGGCATCCCAAGTGTACCAGCAGCGAACCAGCCAGTTAATTACACCTACTACAACATTACGCAAGCCTTAAACTAGCAGAACCCGGTCAATCACTCAAACCTGCTTACACTACGACATCACTGTACACGTAACACCTGGAACATTACTATGTTTATGAGTACCTTGCACATGAATAAAAGAGGAAATACTCACCGATATGTTTATCGCTCCAAATCCCAAACAATATAAAAACTGTCACTCACACGTTAGAACACAAAACACAGACTATTCACCTCTTGACATCTGACATGGTTCATAAAACGCAAAGAAATATCACATTTATATTTCACCATATACACGTAGGGATAAAGCGTTATCATAAAAACAATAAGATATAACAAAAGTTGTGCAAAACGATCGCAAAATAACCGATACAAAACGTAAACAGCTCCTACTTTGACAGAATCATCCAATAAACTGACACTTGTTTTGCAGTTGCCAACTGCAAAACCACTTTCGCCTTCTATAAATGCAAAGTTACCAACATTCAAACATTAAATAAATGCAAAAATATTTTTCTTTCCTTTATGTTACAAGGTTAAGCAAAAAGTTTAATTCAGAAATTGTTACATTACGAATAAAACAGGAGTGCGAGAAGTAACCCGAACTTTAAAACCCTTATTAACTCAATCAAACGAGAACATCTCAAATTCAGATCTCAGCTTGCAAAAGGAATGAAGTTTGAAAGTTTAGATCAAATGGTTACGTTAGTACAGCCGAACTTAGAAGCGGTATCTCAGGGAAAGCTTGTTTCGAGAAGAAAAATGTGAAGTTTCCACAATACAAAGTGTTTCATTTTGTATTAGATTTTTTTAAAGATAGATACTGATTTTTGGGACAGTTCATTTTGTGCATATTTATTTAATCTATCGGATTTCATTAAATTAACTCAATTTTTGAAATCATAACTCAAAATATTGCTTTTGATCTCACGCACGGCATATTAATGACATATTTTCTTTATTTATTGTTCGATTCTTGTTTGGAAATGTTTTGTTGATTTTTCTTACGGGTAACCCTATTCATTTTGCATTTATAGACTGGCAGCCTGGCAGCGCAGCTGTTTGGCAACCCTGTCATATCAGCTGTCATTTTCGTCGTCATCAGCAATCTGTCATTTCGATTGACTGTTATCTCTATTTTTGTGCTTAAAATATATATTTAGGAGTGTCGAAAACTTTCCTTTGTGTTTACAGTACATAAAAAAGTCTATAGTGGCGTGAATAAGTATACTACAATGTCCAAATTCGAGGATAATCCGTTTAGTGATCCAACCATAGACAACCCATTTGCAGTATGTAGCCCTTCGCTGATACGAAAAATATATTGTTTTTATACTTTTGATATTATATTGTGGATTCATTCCAGGATCCTGCTGTCCAGCAAGTAGCCAGAAGTACTAATAATGCAACACGAGGTCTCGACGACTATAATCCCTTCGATGGACAACAAAATGCAAATCAAGCTACGGTAACATGTTCATATTAGTCATTAGTGGGATTTTTGTAGGTGTCGATACGACCAACGGTATCTCTGATAGATATCGGTGTAGCGTAACGAACTTGCTTTAATTAATTTCTTTTGTTACGTCTTTCTTGCTTTAATCTTTTTCATGTATTGCTATATTTTTTTCATGTTTTAGCCAAAACAGACAATGTCACTTTATGAAGTGTGTTTGTTTTTCAACTCAACAATACAAGTTGAACACCATATAATGCAAAAATAATACTACAACTTCAGATTAAAAACTATAAACAATTGTAATTAATGAATCATTTATTTGTAGGTACAGCCTTCTCCCCAGCAGCCATCGCAGCCAGCGATCATGCAGGCCGTGTCTCCCCCTGTGAGCGGGCAGTACACACGGCCTGCACAGCCCCCGGCACAAGCCCAACAACCACCACCCAACTTCACTACAGCTGACTTTCAGGTAGATAAATCAATAAATATATTGTATTAAACAATGTTTATTTGCTACCTTGCTCTTTCACAAAATGCAAGTCACTAACTAGCACAGCTTTTAAAAAAAAAGCTGTGAGTACTTGCTGAGAAATTAATGAATTGAGGAAAACCTTTTACCTAAATCATATTACAATTAAAACTAAATCAATTAAAGATTATCCCATATTTACCCGACTGCAGGAAAGTGCAATTAAAATGCATTTGGCTAAGCCAATGTAATGTATAACACAGTGGAGTCTGCAACTCCACATCCAAGGTGTATAATTTGGGTACAGGCAGGAATAGTATTTGATCCACACCACCTCCGAGAAAAGCCAACAACACCTTGGTGTTTCTGATGATGGCGGATGTGTTTCTGATCATATGCTTGTGGAGAGTATCTTCTGCGAGAGTATCTTGCTTATGATTACAGAAATATTGATGCATACTAGTAAAAACCTACTGGTACAATATTTTCTTGTTAGTTGAGACAGTTTTTTTTCTGATAGGTATTATAGGGCTAGGTTATTTAAGATAAAAATAAAAGAGTCATGACATTCTTGAAAATGGTTATAACAATTTAGATGAAAGTTGCAATGTAGAGATTACAGGACTGTAAAGTCAATTTGTATTGGTCTGCTATCTGGGAAAATTCATCTATACTCATATGTATACCATATATGATAAATACAATAGTAAGATAATAATAAGATTTGTTTGTTTGTATTGAATAAGCTCTAAAACTACTAGTCCGATTTTAACCATTTTTTCACTAATAGGAAGCTACATTATTGGGAAGTAACATAGGTTATACAATATCACGCTACTATCCTCAGGAGTGGGGCAGCAACTAAAGACGCGAGTGAAACCGCACAAGACAGCTAGTTTTCTATAATTTTACCTGAGCAAACATGGTTTCGCTCACTGTTTTATAAAATCAATTACATCATTTACTAAAACTAATATAGCATACTATTTTAATAAATGTAGCATGACCCCTCGAATAATATAACATAAACTCTCAAATTCTTAACTTTAAAGCACTAAGAACAGCTGGTAATTTGCTATGAAGTACTTTGAAGTGACAGCATAAGACTTAATAAAAACATTAAACTAGTCTTTGAGATTTACCCAATAGAGTATAAAACACCTGCACATATATAAAGTGTTAATGCATGTCAACTAATATGCACTTTGCTTTTTTCAAAATGCACAAAAGGAGTTGAAGGTAAACACTTATTATCATTATGAATCATTTTAGTAATACTATCTGTAATCAGTTTATCAGTATGAGTCAATAATACAATTTTATATACTTAAATTTGTTTGATATTAGAAACCATAGGTGAAATGTTCCTGCACAGTTTGCACAGCTTAAGTAGTCACTCACCTGATTGGTGTATCATAATCACATATTGCACCTCAATGCATTGTATAATATGTAAAAACACAAGCTCTGTACTAAGACACTCTCGACTTACCAAATTTTTATTGTAGTTGTTTTAATAAGGAAATTATCACAAGTTACAATGGAAAATATGTACATAATGTATCTGTATTTTTGTTTAAAAGTTAGAATTTAGACCTAATTTTATTCAAGCTGTAGTAACGAAAACATTTATCCGCTTATCACATTTAAAAATAGAAACGGTTGTGCACATTCAATTGCTCAATTCGCTAACCAACAACAACTCATACTAAACGCGATTGAGACACCTACACAATCTTTGTAACTCTAAATTGCTAGTGTAGGCGTAACTTTCCGCTTTAGATTAAATGTCAACTCAGATCAGTTTGAACTATCACTTGTCCGTAATACCTGAGTATGAATGATCTGCAGAGAAGACAAGAGGAGTTGGAACGTAAGGCGGAGGAGTTAGCACGAAGGGAAGCGGAGCTGCGGGCTGGCTCAGCCGGCCGGCGGAACAACTGGCCGCCTCTCCCCGCTTTCTGCCCTATACAGCCATGTTTCTACCAAGACATCAACGTGGATATACCCCTGGAATTCCAGAGGATTGTACGTCACCTTTACCATTTGTGGATGTGTAAGTAATTATGTAATCTCATTACTTCGTCCTTATGAATTTTAGCATATTTAAATCTATGTAAGCGACTATACACAGTTATTACTAATAAAAAATCCCAAAAATAAAACCAATGTGTAAACAAACTAATTTCAAAGTTATATTTGTTTCCAGTCCACGCCCTGGTACTCTCCCTCAACATAATCGGCGCGATGTCGCTGATGTTCGCCGGCAACGGTTTCACTACTTTCGGCCTGTCCATCCTGTACTTCATACTGCTGACGCCATTCAGCTTCGTCTGCTGGTACCGGCCGATCTACAAGGCCTTTAGAAGTGATTCTTCCTTCAACTTTATGGTGTTCTTCTTCATATTCTTATTCCAAATCATCATAACCGTTGTGCAGTCCGTTGGATTCAGCGGTGGAGGCTCCTGGTGAGTTGTTTTTTTAAATTTAATATTCATATAATAAACTCGTGGCTTTTTGCGTATGAAGGTTTTGTAGACACTTCACCCATAAATTCTATAATCCTTCCATTTAAATAAAACTTTACTTTCATAAACAATAGGTTTTAGTGTAAATAAAATTAATTATCACTTCTTAGATAGAATGTATTTACAATAAAGATAATGGGAATGCACAAGTATTATCTATAACACTTTTTAATTTTATCAAACACATAATGAGTTAATCAATAACATAAAGGAATGGCTGTTACCATTAGGGACAATAAAATGATTAATTGGTTTATTTAAACAATTATGAATAAATACTTTGACTGTACTGTTGCTCTCATGGTTGTTGAGTGTATGGTCCTAGGGTCGAATCAGGAAGTCAGGAGTTGGGCACACACTTCTTGAATACTTGTTTAGTACCCTTTTGAGATTTGCCGCCATAGAAATTGTTATTAATAAAGGTTTCTTTTTCATTACAGCGGATTGATTACCAGCATTGGCGCTTTCAAGACGAACATCGCAGTCGGCATCATCACTTTGATGGTGACCATCGGTTTCATCATGTGTGTCGTCGTTGATGTTATGTTAATGGCAAAGGTGAGATAAGAGATAACTATTAATATACAATCTGGTTTAGATATTTAAATGAGTGGGCAAGGCCGATTCGTGTCGCTGCCAGTAAGTAACTACGAATTGATGTTTATCTGTAGATTATAACGTTTACATAGCTGAGCCGGTTTTGATGTAATTTTATTAGGAGAAAGAAACAAAATAGGTGTATTCACCACAAATGCACACAACATTAAATTAAAAATATCTCAACAAAACATTATTAGTGACAAATATTTGTAACCCCAAGAAAGGACAGACAAAATGATAAAGATAACGTTTGAAATGTGTCACTAGTTTTGTATAAATTAGTACAATATGCTGTAATTTACGCTACACGCTACTTGCACTGAACGCTTCATGGATGAGTGAAATGTAGGCACAAAGTTTCACGCATCGTGCATCTGCTTGGACTACGGTCAACATTCAAGTCAATCATGGTTATTTTAAACTAACCGTTTCTGTCTCTCCCGCCATAATGAGAATCACATTACATATATAATCAGCATGTAACATTTTCTGGGACACAGCATTCTCTCTGTTGAGAATAAACAACATCTTTATAACCCGATTGAGACATGCTTTCGTGTGTTCACACAGCGCGCCGTTTAGGAAGCAATGCTGATATAACTAATTACACTAAGTGAAGTGCTTTCCTTGGGTCGAAGCCCCAACCGTTACTTGAAAGTCGGAGCTCATACCACTGAACCACAATAAATTGACATAAGGTTCTAAATCTAAAAAAAAATGTATTCAAGTTCATTTGCAGTGATAAATAGGTTAATTAGTTAAATTAATGTTTATATTAATCATATATGCGTTGGAATGTAGAGTGCATAATAAATACAGTAGAATTAATAAAGGTCAAAGGATAAGCATTCCAGTAATTGACCGGTTGTTTTGTCAATAATAATTTAATTATAGTGATAAGTAAACGTAAAAACAATGCTATAGTTTAATGTTGGTAAATATAAAAACAGTTCTATAATTTATTAACAATAAATTATAGAACTGTTTTTACTTTCTGGGTAATAAAATGACACAGCAGTTTTTACTTTTAACCGACTTAAAAAATCGAGGAGGTTCTATGTCTAGCTGTATGTTTTTTTTAATAAAGTGATACATTACATTTTGTATTTAGTGTGCACATCATATTATGTTGGGGTCGGCTGCCAGTCTAACCGAATGCGGCTGAGTACCCGCATTTTACATGGAGCGACTGCCATGGAACCTCCACAAAACAGTTGGTTGATTAATACGGTACCCCGAGAATAACTGTCAAATAAATGAGTGCTGTTACTTTAATCATGGAAAACCCATGTTTGTCGGTATAATCCGTATAAGCTATTATGTCACAAAAACAGTCTTATCTAAGGAAATATAAAATTAACGTGCTCTGTAATATTGCTAGACAGTTCAAAGCAGTTGCTCCATAAAATTTGGGTACAATAGGGTATTTTATTCTATATGAAAGAAATTCTAAAAATATACAATTCACATAGCTTAGGCAACAAGCAGCAGGAAAATGTTAAATATAGTTAATAAAATAACTAAATAAATTTTAAAATTGATTTTAAAGTTTTCACTTTTTTAGTCTGTTGTTTTACTAAGCGAAACAGTGTCCGCCATGATTATTACGTCATATGGTCATGTAAACAAAAAGTGACAACTGTCAACTGAGCAACTATTACTATTTTTGTATTAAAAAACTTTACCTTTAATTTTTATTAAAATAATAGTAATAATACCATGGAAGAAATAAATAATACCATATAAAAATACTATAAACTATAGTGAAAAATACAACTAAACAGAAAGACTAATAATAGCACATTTGTTTACATGACCAACTGACGTCATGACCACAGAGTAACATGGCGTCAAGCGTTTTTGTGATTTTACGCGCGAAATTAGAAATTGTAAAATTTAAATGCAGTTTTATGGCACTTATCGAATGAATATTTCTTTTTTGTTTTTTTCGGTGGTTTACTAGGACCCTAGGATCAAAATGAGATACTTTTTAAAAATGGGTGTAATACCGTATTCCCGAGTTTACGTAAAACCTTTTGCACCGATTTATGAAACACTCGCCCAGTGTTTTGTTTGTCTCGACTAATATTTTGAAGGCGAATGTTTGTTACTCCTTCACGCTCAAACGAAACGGGTTTGAATGAAATTTGGTATCAAGTTAGCTCATATTATGCTTTAGCACCATAGGCTTTACTTTGATCCCGAAAAAATGCGGTGTTCTCGTGGGACGATCAAATTACTCAAATAATTATGGTGTTTCACCGCGTAATTCCATAATAACTGTTGTTTCCATAGGTCCACCGTATCTACCGATCAACGGGCGCGTCTATGGCGAAGGCGCAGGCCGAGTTCACGACGGAGATCCTGCGCAACCAGCACGTGCAGACCGCTGCGTCCAGCGCCGCCGCCGCTGCCGTCAACGCGCAGATCGCCAACGCTAACCGGTATTAGACAACGTACAGCATGTGAGTTTTCTGTGAAGTTTGTGATCAGTATTCATTACTCTTATTGCTGGTTTTTGGATTGAGTAATTGAAGTTTTAAGATTTAACAAATTCAGAGGTCAGTCTCTTATGAAGTCCAGTTGTCTTGATCATGCGAGGACTGTGCAGGTTGTCGTATGAGATGGTCTTTTGAAGTGTGAGCCACACTCAACTTAGAACTTAAGGAGCTCAATGACCTAGACAATTTTTACCAATGAAAGGACATTGGGTATGCCACATTAAGTAATCAACCCTCTCTCTAAAGCAGAAAATCATTAAATGGAACTAAATGTACAGGGTATAACATAAATGCAAAAACTGAACAATTTTATTTCTAAACTTTTTAGTTTTACCTTACATGTTGATCTGCTGATCCCATCAGTTCCTTCAGAAAGTACTTTTTTCTTTGCAAAGTTCGAGAAAAGTTCTATTTCGCGGTCGGAGAGTCAAAAAGTGCGGTCTTGCGTTTATTATGTTACACCTAGTATAATATGTAATGAAACCACTGGTGACTAGTTGACCGCTGACCGAACCTATAGTCAAATACTCAAATAAGAAACTGGCAGTTAGTTAATGATTTGGCATAAACATTGGCGAGAAGAACGTGGTCTTAGCGAGACATGTACTCCATAATCCTGCTTAGAGGCCCAGAGGTGAGTGGAATGCCTGTCTTTTTAATTATTTTGCTGTAACTTCTCGTTTACATTGTGGCAGCCAGATTGTTGGGGAGCATGTGAGTATACTATTTATGTCAATATAATGTCTGTAGCTATGCTTATGTCTTATGAAGAATTTTGTTGTGCATTACTAATTATTACCCTCCCGCATCCAGTATATAATTTTATCTTTAAAAAAAAAGTACTCTCACACTAGAAATTTCTCCTGTACTGTGGGTGCGTTTACAAACATTTAAACTCACATACACAAACAACCAAACCCGGAACAGCTATCTGTATCTCTTGAAAACCTATCAAAACATTGTGAAATTCTTTGTTTCAGTGAAGCAAATTGATAGCATTATTGATAAGCTATATCTACTATTTAGTTAGCAATATAAATAATGATAAAAATTGATCAATAAAACAGTACAGTTTGTTTACATTTTATTATTTTATTTACAGGAGTGACCGTATGGAATAAATGAGTAGCTCTGAGTGTGCATATCGGATAAGTGCGCAATAACTTCATCAATCAAGATACAGAAAGGCTTTCTGATGTAAAACCGAATATGTTAACATTTTCTCGGGTACCAGACATTTTAACGCGAATTATTGTTATGTCGATCCCGTCTTATTATATACATGTATTCTACCTCGAGTATGATCAAATTAAAGGATAGCTTGGGGAATAGAAAATGTTCTTGTTACTTATCTAACGACTACTCGCATTATTAATTACATAGAACATAGTATATCAAATATGATGTGATTGTGTTGTAAGCTTGATTCATTTATCATATCCTAGATTGTTCACTTTAACGTGACGCTGTACAAACAGCTACGTAATGCTTGGACACCCTCGCGTTAAAGTGAATGGTTATGTTGTAACGGCCAAAATGTCATATGGCTGTGTATGAAATATTATTTAACAATTAATTGAACTTATTTATGCAAATTTTGGCGTTTCAATGAATAAATTAAACGTATAGTGCAACATATAATAGAGTAATAATCAATGTTTAATGTTACATCAATGTAAGGGGATGGTTGTATTCCAGTCGTTTTCACTGTTGTCATCATTTCTAATCTTAAAATGTATTATTGAGTAGTCAGACTATTATTCATAATCTATTCTCTGTCGCACTGTACTTATTAAACAGCATTTGAGTATTTTATAATTATTAAAATATTTATACATTTAAGATATATTATGCCACAATTTAATTCTTTTGCTAGCTGTAATGATTATTTTTAATCGACATGAGCTTACAAACGCTTTAAGATCTACGTACCTACTAAAAATTGTGGAGTCTTCATATAATAGTATTTTACAAGGGTTTTATCATTGTGCTAAATATTATATTGCTTATGAAGTGGTTTATATTTTTATAACACATTGATTCATGGTTTTAGTAACTTTTATTTATCAGAAATAATAGTTCTTGCATGGAGAAAACTTGCATGTACCTTAGTATTAAACCCTATAAAACTCGACAAGGAGTTATCATCACTCATAGGTACTATTGTTTTTATTAGCTATGAATTTATTATCTTTTGTTAACATTCCAAAATGTGTAAATATCCTTTAAATATTTAAAATTGAAGCTAAATGTATATTAAAATTTGAAAACTGTTTAAAATTTCATGTAACGTCGCTAATAAATGGATGTATTTGGACCATTTAACTAATTGTTAGTGTTTCCAAGTGTGTGACTCCCTCTTGCCCTGCGTTGAGACTATCTATTAGATGCACAAGACTTCGATTTTAGTATTTATCGTTGTATAAATAAACTAGTGTAAGTTAATAAACATTTAAGCATATTATTAACTAGTCAATGGACTAAACAGCTTTGGAAACTGACTAAACAAATACATAGACCGCTTACGAAATTGTATCTAAACTAAAACGTGAGAGCGCCCATTATCGGGGCGCGAACAATACGTAGGTATTTTATGTATAATCTGGGCCTAGCATAATGTAAATTATTTACCAGACCGTCCTTACCCCAGATAAATGGTAAGCGAAGGCGTGTAGATTTATCTAAATGTTTAAAATGTTTTGTAACGATTAAGTCATGTTATAAACTTATGATTAATAATAAATATAGTTTCAGAATTACTCTTTTATTTAAGGCAAAGAAAAAACTGTTCTGTACATAACTCATTTTAATAATAAAACTCACAATTGATCCTTATCTAACTTCCAACTGATTATATACCTACCCCTTAGGGTTGAACCTCGTATATCAACACGGAATCGCATGGTAATGCTCCTCTCCGTTTCCGTAACTCAGAACCGTCATTTACTAGAGCGAGAATGCTATCGTACGCGGTAGTATCGACGACGCGCTCGGCAAATATGCGATTCCGTACTGATAAACGAGGCTCAAACTTTAATATTATTTATGCCTATAATGAAATGCACGCAACTCCCTCACTGTGCTACTGTAGAGCGCAGGGACAACTATGCAGGAGCACATTACGAGGTGTAAGGAAACTGCATTTATTTAGAAGACTACGTCAAATCGTCTGTATTTAACATAAGCTGGATAAGGCGAGTCATGGCTGCTAAACTTATTACATTCTAATTAGAACATAAAAACCTCCCATTCATCAAGCTAAGTGAAGTGGGCTGGTGAGCGACGAGACGCGCTGTTGGCTAGACAGATATTATGTTTGAGGCTGGTTGGCGTGCGCGTGTGCGCCGAGGCGGGCGGGGTCCTGGCTGGGGTAGTGCAGCGCCAGCGGCGCGGGAGGTGGCGGCACGCCCGCCACGCCGCTGCCCCACGCGGGCCAGGGGCCACCGCCGTAGTGGTGCAGGTTGAAGAAGTCGTTAGGACGATTCGGTGGTGGTGGCATCTGGCAACAAACACAAGTAAATTATTAAGCAGGCTCTGCAGTGCCAGGTTATCGTGCAACACGAGACTTGGTTTGTTAACATAAAGGATGCGTGGTTTACGTCGACAACTGTGGTTCGTGACATCGAACTGTTAACAAATTACTATAACTTTTTCCTTGTAAAACAGGTGCTGCAGACTTTCAAGTGTGTTACATTTCTAACAAAATATAATATTACATTGTGCCTAACACTGAACTGTTAGATAATATTTTATGGAGTGGAGTATTACACATCCAGGAAATTTGGGCAGCTACTGAAAAGTGTGTGTTAAGCCTGGTCCACTGCACCAATTTTCTAATAAACATGTTGCACACATAAGGTATGGCTGACATGGGGGCTTCATGTCAGCTACATATGATTTGTCTTGCATTCATCCCTTTTGAAGCCCATCATTCCGATCCATACAACAAATGCAGCTTATTATAGTATCTATGTTGATGTCCTGTAGGCCTACTATGACATCTTAAAGCAGAACTTATTCGACTGAGTGAAAGAGATGGTGCTAGACACCCTGTATAGCTCTGTCCCTTTCCCTCAGCGGAATAAGTTCTGCTTTAACACGTCATGGTAGGGTAGCTGTTTAGGGCCACTTCAATCAACTTAAAAAAATATTAATAATTGATCAATACCTTAAGAGTAGAATAACAATCTACATACCTGTGGTGGGAATGGGTGCAAGTAAGCAGGTGGTGGTGGCAATGTTCCTGGGAGACCAGGCACTGGTTCCAGGACTGGTGTAGTTTCGTTCTTCTCATTAGCACCCTGGCGACCTGATAAAAATGTACATGTTTTATTAGTTAAATTAGTATAAATGCATTGGTTTGGTGAGTTGCCAATTGTATAAATTGGTGGCTTTACTAATGTTATGATATTGAAACTACATGTATAGAAAATATTAGAGATGCCACGAATAGTGAATTGGCCGAATGCCAAATATTCGGCAACACTGTTGGCCGAAACGCCGAATATTCGGCGCGAAGTACATGCTTGGTGGGGGCGCGTTAGCTGGAATAAGACAAGTCACAACCTGTTTTTCTCGTTGCGTTCGCGCTGAAAAATACTGAAAAGCTCGTTTTTATCTATCAAAACTTACTACTGATTCCTTTTAACTACTAAAATGTTGTAATTTGGAAATAAATGCATTATTTTGAGTAAAATAACGTGTCTTTTTTTACAAGATTTGCTATTCGGTATTCGGCCGAATAGTACGTTCTATTCGGCCGAATACCGAATAGCAAAAAAGTGGCCGAATACCGAATAGTTGCCGAATATTCGTGGCATCTCTAGAAAATATCTCTGTGTATATTTAAAAGATGCAAGAACAAAAGTATTAGTAAATCTTTACAATTCCAACCTTGAGATTTGCCCCACTTGATAGTGAGTCTTTTGCCACCTATAACCAGTCTATTGAATGTCTTCTCAGCAGCATGTTCAGAAGCACTCCTTGTTGTATATTGGACAAAGGCACATTGTGCTCTAGGTACTAAAGTCAGGGATCTGAAAGTGGAAGAAATAGTTATTATAGTAGTTGTAGAACTTGTTGTACAATCTCATATAAAGAAAGGTGTCTGAACTGAAGTAGGATCGTGCTGAGTTCAGTCACACAATATTTTTTTTTAATTTATTCCTGCCCCACTATTTCTTCAAGTATAACTAACCTTATTTCACCATACTGGTAGAAATGACCTCGAAGTTCATCCTCACTAATGTTGTCAGGTAGATTCCCAATGTACAATGTAGTGACAGTCTTGTCCTCAGGTGGAGGCAGGGCTGGCATGGCTGCTGCTCGACGCATCAATTTCTCAGCTACTGGGTCATTCACACCATAATATCTGTGGAAAAGGAAGACAGATTAACCACATGGTGTCTTACACCACAATATTATACCTTTTAAATGCACAATTGTGACTCATGAGAAAGCAAGTGCATGCCCTGGCCAACAACAACACAAAAATGTGTCGAAATTTTGGTAAAAAGATGCTGGTTTGGAAGGCAAGCACATGAGTTTAAATTTTGTTGAAAAGGTTAAAATTTCATTTACAGGTCTCATTTAGATTATGTGGTATGCTTACACAGCACAATGATTTATCTGGAGTATTTAACACACAATTACGAAAAAAAGGCAAATGCATACCTGTCCCTGATGTTTTGGTCTGCAAGGGGATCATCAGGATCAGTTGGCTTCTCGTGGCGGTAAGGACACTCCTCACCACGTCTACATTCTCCCTTTACCCAGAATGAGCACACATGGGGTCTGTTCCTTTTATAATATGGAGCTGTTCTAGCCAAACGTAACAACAGATCAGAAGCACCTTTAGATTTTAAAGCTGAGTTACTAGGTTGTGTGGCATCAAACTTCGACATTTGACTATCTAGGTTCTGGATATAATATTCTTTATTGACTTCATTTCGAGGTAGGTCATCCTGAATTTTGAGTGCAGCATCTCTAACTTGGATGGGCAACCCATATTCGAGGTCTAGAAGGCACGTTTGACATACGTTCTTCAATTTTGAACAAGTTTGACATATTTCAGTCTTCTTGAAACGCATCCTAGCGCCAGGACACCAGCGGAAAACCGTGAAGGGCCTTGCACAAATTTTGCACTCCTTGCCATACTTCTCTTTGGTCTGAAATTACAGTAGATATCTTATGAGCAATCGAGACGACAATCAAACAGGTCGTACAAGAAACATTACACAGAACAAAGAGTAAAATATCGTACGTACCATTCGAATGTAGGGGTTATCACCAAGACATGTTTGACACAAAATTGGAAAGTCCTGAAAAACAAAGAAACTAAGTATTAATGAGATGAAAATCGATAAAATTAAAATTAAATTACCACTGCTCTTACCGAATCTTCCCAATTTTGACGATTGTACGTGTTTGTTGATTTTGAAACAGCCATTGCAAATTAACAAGATTTAGAATGCCAACCAATTTATCAATAGCTCAAGTTTCTATGATAACAAGTTAACATTTCACACTATTATAACTTCATAATCATAAATTAGTAAAGTTAACAAAATTGACTAAATTATCAATAACGCCAACAGGAAACTGAATTTATCAACGATTGGTCAACCAACGTGACGCCATTTTATTTACTTTTTTAACACAAATGCTAATTTCTTGGTATAGCACCAAAACTTTTAACTTTTATCTGAAATTCTCGTCCAACTCTTTTACACCGCGATAAATGTAGTGGATGGTGGACTCTCGCTGTCAATGTCAAATGAATGTACTGTTTTGTCAATGATCGATTTGTCCAAGTGTTTAATTATTTAATTATTACTGTGTGGAATAATAAAGTAAAGCAATAATTTTCTATTTAAGGATAAAGGACTTTAAATATGTCGATTACTACATTGGTACGTATTGATGTTCAGTATGTAATGCAGATTAGTGGATCGGCACAATGATGCTATTTCTGTTATTTTCAGTACTATATGCAATTGAAGAGAGAAAATGCTCATGAGGATTCGATTTGGTGTTGTGGATGGAGTAAAATTGACCATGAGAAACCCAAAGAGCCTGAAGGCGAGAATACTGAATCTTCACAGTAAGCATAACCTTAACAGTGTGATCTAAAAGCTTGTATTTATTTTACATTGTTTATGAGTAGAATACTAATAAATAGCAGTTGACAGCAGAAAAGTTATTATTATAAAAAAAATCTTTTGAACTAGTTTGGTACACAAAATACATTCACCATCTAGTTTGGGGCTCAGTTTCTTACTTCACTGTCTTATGTTTAATATTTTAGCTTCTCATGTCATCTCAGCTTCTGATATACCTGCTTTTTTCAAATCATATTTGTGGATAAATAAATGATGATGCACTTTAATTATATTGAAATCAAAATGATTATAGTGCCACTTCACTGGTAGCAAATTAAATGTTTTTATTTAACTACTAGCTGTGCTTCAAGACCTGCAGTTTCACCCGTGTAGACCAGGATAAATAGTAGCCTAAGTGTTACCCGAGGGTATAAGCTATCCACATACTACATTATAAAATGGCTTACTGTTTTAGTGTGAACGAGTAACAAACACACACTAACAAACTCTTGTCTTTATAATATTAGTCTGACACTTTTATTACAGAGACTCAAACCATGAAGTGACCTCTGAAAACTACTTGATAACAGGAGGGCTTGATGACTTGATCAAAGTGTGGCAGCTTGAGAATGGTCAGCTGCAGGAGAAGCATCAGTTAGAAGGACACTCTCTGGGAGTCATCTCAGTGGCTGTCAGCCCAGATGGGAAGAGTAAGTTAAAGTACTGAAATTGAAGGCAAATTAAAAAAAATGCTGTATGCTACTACTCTTTCTAATAAATGTTACAGTTCTGTACCACATTTAGCTTAAGTCAGACAGTTTTTTTTTTATTTTTGCAAATGGCTTACACAAAAAAATTGATGTAAATTTATTATAAGTCAGTAATTTAACAATGATCGATAACATAATGTTATATTATTATGTACTAGCTGTGCCTAGCATGTGCAATGCCATTTTCCCAGCTACTTAATTTTTTAAAACACAAAAAACCAATTGGCAAAATAATAAAAATAATTTATATTTGTTACATTATTTTTTCTTCATTCTAGCTCTAGCCAGCAGTTCCCAAGACTCCTCCTTAATACTTTGGGATTTGACAAATGGTGAGAAAATAAAGACAATGGAGACTGGTCCCACTGATGTGTGGACTTTGGACTTCTCTCCAGATGGCAAACATATTATCTCTGGGAGCAATGCTGGCAAGATTCTTATTTTTGAAGTTGAAAGTGGAAAGCAAGAGCAGACATTAGACACACGAGGAAAATTCACATTGAGTGTTGCTTACGTAAGTCATATTTTTTACGTATTGATCACAAAAAACTTTTATAATTATTTTACCTTTGACTTTGCATTTCTGATAACCTATTATTATTTATGATTATTAATAGCCTGACAATTCTCAATTGGGTCTCTGTTGAATTTTAGTTTGTTTTAAAATAGCCCTTGCATGTCTCTTGGCAATGACCTCTAGCTGCTTCCACTGTATTCTATCAGAAGCCACTTTTCTCTTAATTTTTAGAACTCTAAATTTGTAACAAAAACATAACATGCTTCTTTTATTTCATAATTCCAGAGTCCAGATGGCAAATACATAGCAAGTGGAGCTCTGGATGGTATTATTAATATATTTGATGTGGCTCAAGGAAAACTTGTCCACACATTAGAAGGTCATGCTATGCCCATCAGAAGTCTTTGCTTCTCGCCAGACTCACAGCTGCTGCTAACAGCCTCAGATGATGGGCATATGAAACTCTATGATGTGTAAGTTTTATGCAATCGTTTCTTGACTTAATTATTTAACAATGAGCCATAATTTTTCTTTTTTAAAGAGATAAAAATAAGCGGGCTCCCAAAAAAAATAATTTTCCTTTTTTTTTATAGAAATTGGTACGAAAACTTTAGTGCGTGTGTCGGAATGTGAACTGACACTTGGCCGGTTTTTATAAATTAATTTTAAATATTCGAACAATTGAGCTGACTGTTTATTGTTGCGTTGTTTTATTTTATGTTGTTCTATGTTTTAAACTTCTTAAACTGTGTTTCAGTGTTCACGCGAACTTAGCTGGGACATTATCAGGGCATGCATCATGGGTTCTCTCAGTTGCATTCTCCCCTGATGGGAAACGTTTTGCATCCGGCAGCGCTGACAGAACAGTCAGAGTTTGGGATTTAGATAGCATGCAATGCCAACATGTATTTAAGGATCACACTGATCAGGTAAATCAAGACATTTCTTTTTGATAAATATGTTGGAAAACCTTTTAATAACTTTTATTTATTTATTTCCTTATTATTTTCTAGGTTTGGGGTGTAAAGTTTAATGCAGAAAGTAATAAAATTATGTCGGTATCGGAAGATAAAAGTTTAAATATTTATGACTGCCCATTATAATGTACAATATTGATATTTTTAATAAACCATACCAGTCTGTACGTTATTGTTTTATTTATTGTATTGTCTGTAACAATTTAAGAACGGGAACAAGCCTGTTTTCGGAACATGAGTAACCTAGATAACAAATTCACTAACTATATTGGTGTTAATTAACCCGTCGCGCGATTGCTAACAATGTACGTAAAGTGCCCCAAACGTCGAGCTATTTTGAATGAATTTTTGATTTTGGTCTAACCTTCTTTTGGAAGGTCTAACCTTCGGAAAAACGAAGATTTCATAGTTATATCGATAATTATATATTACGAAGTATATGTTTCCAGAATCCTTACGAGTTTTAAATAAATTTTAAAAATAAATGTCTAAGATATGAAAACCACTCACAGCGGTTCAAACTTTGCACCCGTGTGCAAATGCGACATTTGTGGCACAAGCACAAGTAAAACTTTGCACCCAGTGTGACACTTTGTCGCGCGACGGGTTAAGTCTATTTTATGAGTTGATTTTTTTTTATCTTGGTGTAGGCTAAACTGACTACTGTAGAGATAAAAAATTGCTGATCCCTTTTAACTAAATTGATACAAACGCCGAAAGATTTTATGTTTCTGAACGTAGAAAATGATGTCAAGTTGTCAATTTTATGATCAAGGGTTTGTCAATTTGACGTAACCGTTACCTAGATATGTATCTGTACAATTTGAGTATTTGAGCATTGTATAGTTCTTATTGTTCTTTCTTATGTCCAGATATATATTTTGGTCTCTTTCGCTCACCGAATGTTTAATTGCTTACAATTACCTGAGTGTAAGTTACACCACGACTATCTCGAAGTTTTCAGATTAATAGAACTAAAAAAAAAATTGTTTACGTACATAAGTCCTGCAAAATGCCGGCTAGCACCATAGTAAGTGCTACCATAATAATAATTAATTTGTCCTTAGTAATTTCTTCGAATATTACTTTGTTTTAAAATGTAGTTTTTCGTTTTAGTATTCCATATTATCTAAAAGAGAAAATGCACACAACGATCCAATTTACTGCTGTGCATGTGCCAAAATAAGCACCGCAGGAGATTCGGCGTAAGTATTAGCTTTGTACATTATAACTAAAGAATTGATTTGTGTGCCTGTTGTGATTGAAATACGTTTTCTTATCAAACTGTTTCACTAACTACCTAACTACTTTCTACTATCTTAAACCTGTTTTGTCACTCTACCCCATACAAGGATGCGGGGTAAAATAAAACTCACCATTGAAATTGACTAATTAACTCTCTGTCTTGTTTCAAGGAATGTCTCCAAGGACTTTGTAGTGACGGGTGGCTTGGATTGCCTAGTAAAAGTATGGATCCTGGATAATAACAGACTAGATCTATTATATACCCTGGAGGGACACTCCATGGCTGTAGTTTCAGTAGCTATTAGCCCCTCTGCTCCAAGTAGGTTTTTCTAGTTTAATAATTAAATATGAATTATGGTAATAAGAACTGATTAATGTGTCTACTGTTCAATTCTACAGGTTAAAAGAATTTTTAAATTTTCATAAAAAAATAATAATCTTATGTGAACAAAATAATTTTTGATAGATAGAATATTATTTATTATGCCATTCCGTTATATTCCATACAAATATCAAGAATAACAGTATACAACGGGGTGGTCTTATCGCTAAAACCGAAATTTTCAAGACCAATTTTTGATGAATTTAAGGGAGGAGGAGACATTCTTGCATTGTTAATTTAAACTATACTTCTATTTTCAATCAAACTTTTTACTTGATCAATAAAATTACAAAAAAAAACCTGTCATCTAATTGTTGCTTGCATTAGTTTGTAATTAAAAAGTAATTTTGTTTTTTTTTAGTTTTGGTTAGCTCATCACTGGATTCCACCCTTATATTTTGGGAGCTGTGCTCTGGGAAGAAGTTAGCAGAAATCCCATGTGGCATAACAGATGTATGGAAAGTTGCATTTTCTCCAGACGGAGAGCACATTGCCACTGGAGGTCACACAGGCAAGATACATATTTACCAAGTCCAGAGTGGTATGATTGCTAAAGTTCTGGATACCAGAGGAAAGTTTATATTGAGTATTTCTTATGTAAGTTTGTTTTATTTATCGTTTGTTTCATCATAATTCTGAAATGACCCATATATCAAGAGTTTTTTTAAAATAAATTGTTGCCCCACTCTTTCTCCTGTATTGTGGGTGCGTTAACAAACATTTAAACTAACATACACAAACAGCCAGACCCGGAACTACTTGCAGGTCATACAAATATTGTTTCTGTGCGGGAATCGAAGCCGCAACATGCAGCGCAGCAGTCAATCGCTCAGGCGCTGCACCAACCGTGCCGTCAGTTACCACCGCACAGTCACGCCACAGGCACCTCATGACTTTGCCACATGAGTGCAATGTTTACCTTCAGTTTAGTTACTCGGTCTATTAAGTTGCCTCAAGTATCCTACCAGCTATGATTAGCAAGTAGAGCTAGAAATGAGTTGGCGAGGAATGAGCAGGGAATCTGCCCTCGAAGCGAGTGTCGGTCATAGAGTTCTTTCCTTGATAGCTCTTGTCGCTGCGATAAAGGACCATGGGGGATTTTGTATGAACCCCGTCCCCACCCTTCAACAGACTTGGGATGCGTCTCGATTTGTTCACTGGGACCCAGAAAAGTCTAAAGTACCTGTGTTAGTTTCAAAATCAATTGGGTTTATTTTAAAAAAATATTTTACTTTAAAACAAAAATCATTATTTTCTACAAACAAAAAGCATATTTTCACGTAAACAAATGACGATTCTATACAAAAAAAAAATACTTGGTTCTCAAACGGAAAATCTTTGAAAACATTAACAGTATTCAGTTGATTAATATACATTTTAACTTATTAGTAAGTACATCTAAAGCATGTCAAACGATACACTACTAACTTTTTATTTGCGGATGGGAAATCATCAAATAACTTCCCCCGCTCTGGGCGGAGCGGGGGGAGTGTCAGGCTTGTACTGACTAAAACCCACCCATGTTCCTTCTGGGCAATAGAAGGAACTTGGGTGGGTTTTAGTTTTACGTTCCGGGGCCGCGGTATCTCTTTCGAAAAACCCGCAACCCCGGCAGGCGGTGGATCTGGCAGGCCCCTTTGTTTTGCTGACATTTCTTTGAGGCGCACGTGGAACGCTAATGCGCTGTCGACATGGTTTGTCGTCAATAGACGGACGCACAATGAGCTACCCATTGCTCACCGTCCACAGGCCCGCAACAACGGTGGCCAGGAGTCGTCTCGCGGCGCCCGACGTCCGTGGCGTCTCCCGCGGCGGCTGGGTTGGTTTGAGGTTCTCTCCCTCAAACGCCCGGCCACCTCCTTCACTAGCATTACTGCTTCGCAGAAGGAGGACCGCTTCCCATTCCCTCTCGCTCTGGACCATGGACTGAACCGCTCCGCCCAAGCTGGGCAGACCGGCACTGTGTCCTCCGGGTGATCGTCACAATGGTCACACCCGGGCGTTTCCTCCCGCCAGATTATGTGCAGCAACCTCCTGAAACTTCCGTGTCTGGTGAGGACCGGCATCAGGCGGTAGGTGAGGACACCATTGCGCCTCTCCAGCCACTCCTCAAAGAGGGGACTTACCGCCACTATAGTGGCGTGCCCTGCACGGGGTTGCGACAGTCGCTCTCTATGCCACCATGAGATCGCACCGGAGGTCTATCCCCGGTGTAGTGCCACTTATACAGGCTTGCAAGGACTATCAACTCCAAATTCCACGGTGAAAACGCCAAGGATGCTCGCCGCCTCGCTGGAGAACGTGCAGCAGCGTCGAATTAGCCTGATGGCTACCACCTTTTGGGGCGCGTTCAGGTAGTGGGCGGCACGCCGCCCTAAAGAACGCGTCCATACCGGGCCTCGTAAAGGTCCGCACGACTCAGGCATAGAGCCTACGGCAGGACGCTTTTGGCCCCCTCAGATTTAATATACTATAATGCATTTGTGCTGGTGCGAAGTATTTATGTCGCCCTAACCCCATATACCATACAATGGATATAATGTGCGATTGATCGTAGACAATCGTAAGCTTAATATGATAGCTCCCTTTTTTTTGCTGTCGGGGGGAAACTTTCAAAAGACGACCGGTCTTTGGGGACAAGACCGGAGAGTGTAGGAGTTTTACCGCACTAAAACCACCCCGGTGATCACCATCTGCACATGAGAGGAGGCCCTGTTTTCTCTTAATAGACCGGTCCAGAGCTCCCTCTGTGCTACGCCTGTTAAGGCACATCAATGTAGCGACTACACATAGGTCACCCCTGAGCCTCGCTGTGCATGTATGCACGACAGCACGTGACCACGGTGCTGCCGGTCATCTGTGAGGTCTCTCACTGAACGCTCAGAGTCCCCACTCTGAACGCCCGTGACCCCAAAGTCCTACCTGCTTTAAGTGTTGCATTTGGGGTTTCGGCGTGTTAAGCGGCGAGACGGTTGCCTCCTCGACTTCTTCTCCTACTGTGGTTTGCCCTCTCACGATCCCGTACGGCAGCCTCCTTCTGGACTATCTCTGTCTCGCCGAATGAGGTTACGCCTCTCCAGTTGTCAGAGTTCGCCAGCATAGCCCCAACTACAACTGGCAGAGACAGATCTTCCCCGATTCTAGCGTCCAAGACCCTTCGTTCCAAGTCGAACGTGTACTGCGCAGAGTCCAAACCGCCGCCACAATGATGACAGCTTGCCGTGGCCTCTCTTCCAATCCTATTCAGGTACTCACTGAAGCAACCGTGATTCCCTGTGAATTCTTGCACATTATCACCACTATGGCGGATGACGCAAATTCGACTGAAAACCCTCGCGTCCATATCTGCCAAGATCTATCCAGCGGTGGGAAACGTGGCAGGAGAGTTGTTACCTCAAAGGACACAATACGGTATCTTCGTGCCATGCGGAATTTTTTTTTCCGCTGCAGACTGTTAATTTTAGTCCTAGAGCGTCGGATGTCTGACAGCCTATTTAACCAAACATGCGCCCTATAAAGAACCATCGATCGCACAACCCCCGCGTAAAGGCCGCAAACTTCTTCTCATTGCCCTCCAAGATTGGGAACCAGTCTGTGCAAAGCGCTTACTACCTATGCAACTCGGGTAACTAGGCGCTCGAAGTGCTCTTTAAATCCCCACCAAACGTCCAAAGTCAGGCCAAGCCTTAATAAACTTAAAAACTTTATTTCGTCCCTCCTGAACTTACGCTTCTCCGACTCTGACTGACAAGCTGGGTGGCTCTCTGGTCCTTGGCAGCTTATGGAACCAAAGTGCCTCAGTTTTAGGTGGCGCTATCTCTAGACCCACTTCGCGGGTCGACGCCACAACCTTTTATAGTCCCAGCTTTGCAAGCTGAAAAGTCTCTTCAGCAGTGTCCCCGCCAGCTAAGCCCAGGGTGTCATCCGCGAAGCAATTAATATTAACGCCAACGGGGAGATCAATACGCAGGACCACATCGAAAGCGAGATTCCATAAGAGAAGTCCTAAAACAGATCCCTGCGGAACTCCGCACATAATCTTCTTGCGACGAACGCTACCGTCCCGATCCTCATAGCAAATATATCTGTCACGAAGTTTTAACCCTATATATCGCACACTAAGGAAATGTGTGAGTAAAAAAGAAATAAATATATGAAAAAACAATATATCATAAAACCTAACCCCACGTATTTGACATTTGTCGCCATAGTAAAAAGTTCTCCATTCGAGTAGATCTTTCAAATGACACGTGTTTCTAATCTGTTGGTTGGTGGGGACGTTTCTTCCCATGGTCCTTTGTAGGCTTGCCGCCAATGTGAGTGTCAACTATTATACTATTTTAGCATGGTTTGGGGGGCATTAGACAAAAAGACGTGTTTTATTTATTCATCAATTTATGTACACCCAGTAGACCAGACAGGAAAAAAAACCATATAAAATTTGACTACAAAGGTACTTTTCTTAAGAAATTTCTGCCAGCAGACCTGCGAAAGGAGATATGAAAACGAAATATAGACGATAGTGTGTGAGAGAGTACGAGAAAAAAATGTGTGTCTGTGCCTTAGCCTATTATAACATTACTAGCTGTTCCACGCGGTTTCACCCACGCTACTCAGCACCTGTTGGTCGTAGCGTGATGTTATATAGCCTATAGCCTTCCTCAAGAAATGGACTATCCAACACTAAAACATATTTCCAATTCCAACCAGTAGTCCCCGAGATTAGCTCGTTCAAACAAACAAACAAACAAACTCTTCAGCTTTATAATATTAGTATAGAATATAATATTAGTATAGATATTATTGTGTAGTGATGGGATGTATTGCTATGATGAGTAGCCCTTTACGATTATGATATTCAAGGTAAAATGTATACTCAGCCATGATCGTAAATTGTGGTAACGTTAAAGATTGAAGAGGAACAGTTCATTAAATGTCCCCCGCACCATGCTACTGCGAACAGTATAATAGTTGTAGTGAGTGTAATATTTTTTATTGGTCTACACTACATCTATTGAGTGAGAAAATAATAGATTATAAATCGATTATTTCGCTTCCGAGTGGCAGTAGGTCATAAAGCTGCATCATTTGCAGAAACTTTCCGTAACAAACAGCCTGGCAAGAAACTATGTTTTTGGTCATAAGTAGATGTTCTCTCATAATGCACTAATGAAAAAATGTTATATCGACAAACAGAAATTACCATAATTTTGTATACAGTAATGATAATAGGTGCTCGGCAGATTGACATCGAACCTACCCACACTTTAATTAAAAATAAAACATGTACTAGCTACTGGACTACATTTTATCCTAATTATGTATTTACTAGCTTTTTATCTAATTCGGAGTAATACAGTTCCCCTTTCCTGATTTGCAAGTATGTACCTGCTACTTGTAGATTTTGCCCTACCGCCTTATTTATTGTAATAGCAAAGCTACTTTCTCACAAATTTATCACTTTTTAAAGTCTTGTCTAAAAGTCTATGTCTGACGGACATGGACTGGGTCCCAACTATCTCTGTACCAAAATTCATCAAAATCGGTTTGTTTGTTACGGCTTCACGCCTACATGGCTAGTAGGCAAGACAAACAAACAAACTCACTTCGCTTTTATAATATTAGTAAGGATTCGATATGTGAACAATATAATATGTTCTTCACTACATAGTATAAAACAAAGTCGCTTTCTCTGTCCCTATGTCCCTTTGTATGCTTAAATCTTTGAAACTACGCCACGGATTTTGATGCGGTTTTTTTTTAATAGATAGAGTGATTCAAGAGGAAGGTTTTTATGTATAATACATACATATTATAGTAGAGAAAAGTGGGGATTTTAAAAGATTTGTAACACCCGTGCGAAGCTGGGACGGGTCGCTAGTCTATACTAATATTATAAAGAGGAAAGATTTGTATTTTTGTATTTTTGTATGTTTGTAATGAATAAACTCAAAAACTACTGGACCGATTCCAATAATTTTTTCACCATTAGAAAGCTGCATTATTCAGAAGTAACATAGGCTATATAATATCACGCTAGGTCCTATAGTTGTGGAGCAGTAACCAAAAATGTTTTAAAAACGGAGGAAAAGTGTCGTTTCTGAGGCCTTCCGTGGCGTGCGCTGGGCATATAGTTAAAGTTATACAAAAATGCTCTATGGATGAATTGTTCATCTTAACATTCTTTTTAAAAAAGTCTGCGAGAGCATATGTCTACCTTTTATAGTTTACCCATAACAATCGTTTTAATGAATGGTTCAATCCTTATAAAAGTTTGCTCTAGATAACTTTGAATTGTTCAATCGGGCATTCATCCTTCACAGTCAGAATGTTTTTATCTCAGGATACTACTTCATCATGTACGTGGCCCAACATCATTCCAGTATTTAAAAACAGTTGAGGGAATTGTTAAAGAAACTTACCAAGCCGCTTGCCGAGATAGAGGTTTGCTGGAAAATGATAACCAATGGGAAATAACTTTGAGAGAAGCTTCAATATCCCAATGTCCGCTTAAGCTGAGAGAATTGTTTGTGGTGATTCTATTATTTTGTTTCCCCTCGGAACCTCTCAAATTATGGAACACTTTTAAAAACGATTTGTGTCAAGATATCAGACACATAGCCCAAGAAAGAGGTCAACAAGATTTTAATGTTTATAATGAAGGTTTGATACAGATCGAAAATAAACTTTTAGAACTGAACGATAAAAATTTGGTAGACTTTGGGTTACCCTCTCCGAATCGCCCCCTACAAAATGTAGTTAATGCCATACCGAGCTCTACATACGATGTTAACGAGTTATCAGTATATGTCAACTCAAATGTACCCAAGTTGGTGGCAGATCAAAAAATTGCGTTCGATGCTATAATTGAAAGTGTGATCAACAACAAAGGTAGACTATTTTTTTTGGACGCGCCTGGCGGAACAGGTAAAACATTTCTTGCCAATTTAATATTAGCCAAAGTACGACAATCTGGAAGAAAAGCACTGGCGGTCGCGTCTTCTGGCATTGCTGCAACTCTATTAAATGGTGGGAAGACTGCTCACTCGACCTTTAAATTACCGTTGTCTGTGTCATTAGAACAACAATCGGTATGCTCAATCCGCAAAAATGGTCCACTTGGGAAGCTCTTACAGGACACTTCACTGATTATTTGGGATGAGTGTAGCATGAGCCATAGAGCTCACGTGGAAGCTGTGAACCGCACATTAAAAGACCTCAGGAACTCAGGCAATGTGATGGGAGGCGTAACCTTTGTGTTGGCTGGAGACTTTCGCCAAACACTACCGGTTATAACTAAAGGTACACGCGCCGACGTTATTAAAGCGTGCCTCAAATCATCACCTTTGTGGCAATCAATTAAAACTCTAAATTTGCGCACAAATATGAGAGCACATTTAAGTAACGACAACAATGGAAATTTCTCACAAAAAATACTTCAACTTGGAGATGGAAAACTACCATCGTCATTTGCAAATAGCTCCCAAGTATCGTTGGACAATGAATTGGCTCAAACTGTTAACAGTCTAGATGTTCTTATAGACACAATCTATCCCGACATTGAAAATCTCACAGAACGAAATTTCAATTGGCTCTGTTCGAGGGCGATAGTGTCGCCAAGAAACGATTCCGTAAATGATATAAACAGAATGATTATGGAAAAAGTACCAGGTGATTTCAAATGTTACAAATCTATTGACACTGTGTGCAACATCGAAGATGCAGTACACTACCCACAAGAATTTTTAAATTCCCTCAACCCTGCCGGCTTGCCACCCCACGAACTAAAATTAAAAGGAGGTACTCCTATCATGCTTTTGAGAAATTTAAGCCCTCCCAATATGTGCAATGGCACAAGACTTTTGATAAGGGAATTACGAGACAATGTGATTGTAGCAACAATCATCACTGGGCCCGCGGCCGGACAGCTCGCTCACATACCGCGAATCCCGATGATTCCGACGGATTTACCTATATCCTTTAAAAGGTTACAGTTTCCTGTGAAGACATCGTTTGCCCTTACGATAAATAAATCACAGGGGCAAACTTTTTCGATTGTTGGCGTCGACCTAAGAAAAGAGTGCTTTTCTCATGGGCAGTTATATGTAGCCCTTTCTCGAGTAGGATCTCCTAAAAATCAATATGTTTTGTTAGCACCTACAAATACCACTGCAAACATAGTTTACAGTGAAGCCTTTAAGTAAAATGTAAATATTACGATAATTTGGTCAAACACATAAAACAAAGAACTTTAACAAAAAAAAAACAAAAATCTTTAACAAAAAAAACCTTAAAACAACAAAAAAAACCTTAAAAAAAACAAAAAACTTTAACAAAAAAAACCTTAAAACAACAAAAAGAAAACCTTAAAACAATAAAGAAAAACAAAAAAAATGAAAAGATGTAAATATTTTTCAATAAATGTAAAATAACAATTTAAAAACAAACTTTTACCTCAACCAAAACAAACAACAACAAAATAGGTAGGTTCCTATTTAAGAAGAAAATAATTAATTAAATAAATGAAATAAGTAAATGAAGTCCGGAAAAATGTTTTCAAAAGGTAAATACTTCCTAAATAAAAAAAAAACTGAGAATAAATATAAATAAAACGTAAAACTATGTAAAAAATCTTAAGTCCCCCCGTGCGAAGCCGGGACGGGCCGCTAGTCTATAATAAATAAAGAATCTTTAAACCCAAAGAAATTTCTGTGTCTCTTAATCTCTAAACTTATTAAAGGCCTCTGTCCTCAGAGTCCTAACGGCAGATACATAGCAACGGGTTCCGAGGACGGTATCCTGTGTATAGTGGACGTCGCGCAAGGCAAGGTGCACCACACTGTGAAGGCGCACGCGGGGCCCGTCCGGGGCGTCACGTTCTCGCCCTGCAGTCGCCGCCTAGCCACTGCCTCGAACGATGGACTAGTCAAGATTTTTGATGTGTGAGTTTCTTTTCCTTACTGAGTAAAAACAGGTTTAAATAAATCATACCACACGTAAGATAATAATTTTACGGACTTTGAGTAGGTATCAGTACTCAGTAGTATCAGGAAATAAGTAGGTATCTATCTACTTCAACTTATCAAGGATTGCCAAAAGGATATATGCCAAATATGATTAAAAAAAAACAGACATGTGCAATACTCCAATATGATCGAATAATATACTAATTATGTATTATGCTCTAGTAAAAATTTAGACTGTGGACTTACTATGGTCGCATTATGTCAAAATTTACATTTAGTTAAAATTAAACTGGCTCCCGAACAGGAAAACACTTTGTTTTTCGGCGTTTTATTATTTGCTCGATCCTATAACTTATACAATGTGAAATATTGCACGGTGGTAAGGAAACCTTGTGTGCAACTACGACTTGAACTCCCAGTTCGTTTTGGAAACGGAGATTCTTTTGTTCTTCGTCAAACTTCATTTCCACTTAAAGAAAGAAAGATAAAAAATAAATCAGAAAATAAAAAAGCAAAATTATGAATGGCAAAAAGCTTCAGACTGAAATAATTTTCCCGTCACAGTGCTAGCGCCGGTGTCATACACTCGTTGGACCACAAATGCTGGGCAGTTAGCGTATGTTACACTGCCGATGGTACCCGCGTCGCGACCGCAGCCGCCGACGGCACGGTACGAGTCGCACTGGCCGACGGCCTCACTGTACTCAACACTTTTAAAGAACATAGTGATGTGGTAAGTGGCCTACTTTAGTTTTAAGTCAAATCAAGTCATTTTATTTGTCACAATGCAGGTATATCGTTCCAAATAGGTGTTAAAAATTATGTTAGTGCGCTGCATTCTGCTTTCAAGCATACAAATATTAAACATACATTTCATTAGTCACGAACAGTGTCACATTAACATTATAAAGGCAAATGTTTGTATGTGTGTGTTTGTAGGAGACACACACATACAAACTTTCGCCTTACTCCCTTATGCTCAAACTTGGTCTGGTCTGGACCGATTTGGTTGAAATTTGGTGTGTACTATTTCAACTTTTCTCCCGGTTCACGTGGGTGAAAATGAGGGGCGAAGCTAGTTGGTAAATAATACCACTGAGGTAAAACTAACTAATGAAGTCTGACGTTGTCTATTCTAGATAGGCATTAATGTTTAATTAATCCCGTACGCAAAAAACGCGTGTTTGCCGTGGAATCGCGGACAATAGCCAGATATTCAATACAATACTGTTTATCTTCGAAAAATGGTTTGTTGGCTAGAACGGGCACGTTTGGGTGTTTTTTCCGTCGAATCAATCGAATCAAAATATTTTTATTTCACATAGGCACTTATAAAATGTCCAGACGTTAAAATATCTATGAACTTTTCTTTAACTAAACGCCTAAATTTCTAAATATTTGCACAGAGTAATTCTAGAACATTCGCTTTTTCGAATCTATAATCAAAAGCCAACCAGCGAGCTGTGTCCAAACAAGCCAGCCAGTTCTAATTTCAAACTATATTTCAAAAATTAAAAGCAAGAAGACGTGATGGGATTGTTCGTCCACAGGTCTGGGGCGTTAACTTCAACAGTAACTACAAAAGAATACTATCGGTTTCTAAAGACCAAAGTATCAATGTCTACGAATGTCCACCGCCGCCGCCACCGTCGTCAAAATCTGAGAAAAAGGGAGGAACCATGGTAAAATGAAATGATGGAAGTATACTGTAGATTATGTAATAATATTGTATTGTTTTTGCTGTGAGTATAAATTAAAAACTAGTCTGTGTTTTTATAAAACTTACGACATGATTCAAAGAATTTTAAATCCATTATGTTCATAAAAGTCTTCATTTTTGTAAGCTGTCTAAAATTGTATAAATCTTACATATTTGAATAAAATTTTGTTCATTAAATTCATGATTTGATTTACATTACCCTGATACTAATACACTCTCTAAACGTACGTTTAGCTCTAAATGAATGAAAAACATCTCTATGTGTTTGTCAATCACTCGAAAGTGACAGAATTAACTAAACGCATTCATTGCCTGATAGTCAAATGGGTCTTAACTTCACAAGGCACATTTTTCATTTAAAAACACTGTTCTTTTTATAAACAAACCCAATCGACATCTATCTTTATACCCACATGTTTAAAAAACATTTCTAAGTCTTCAGTGCATGAGTATCTACAAATTAATACGTATCTAAGTAGAGGTGAACATGGCAACTAGGGTGCCACGTCCCCTACGCTAAGAAGGGGAGTCTGGCGTGGGCTTGATTAATTTTCGGCAGTAAGAGGATTGCGCCCACCGCACCGCCATATTACGCGGTTCTTTGCCTAGGATTTGCACTCTTATAACTAGGTAAGACCAGTAAAAAATACCCTTTTCAGGATTATTAACGTGGCTACACTGGCTGTCTGGGATTTTGTGTGATCAATTTCAGAATCCAAAACCGTGTAAGTTTCGCACCATTCAAGTACTACCCTAGGAGTTAATTAGACTACCAGAGGTTTCATTTGTTGCGAGATAATTTTGAACAGCGTCCTTTTTATCTACATTATCATTGTCAAAACCCACTTTTACAAATGTCTCCCTTACCCTAATAAACATATCCAATTAAATTTGGCTCTTAGCGTCATAATACTTAGGTACATAACTACTTAAAAGATTCCTGACAAATGCAAAGAGCAACGACATCAAAGACTGGGAAAATATCCTATAAATTGTGGGTACTCCTTTCATCTTCCCACCCAAAAGTCCACAATAATGTATTCACAGATAAAAAAGAGTATTGAAATTATACGGCTTTTGTTATAAGTATCAACACATTATTGAGCTGTTGTCAAGCTAAATACATAAAGGGGAGGCATTTATCAAAAATATTTATATTGGTAGCAAGTCAATTGGTTTCGGCTTAATTTGCGGGGAATTATGCGGTGCGGCCCGCCGGGAAATCAACTTTACATTCAATTTGTCGGCGTGCACAGATAAAAACCAATCTCTTCATTTTTACCTGTCGCGGCTACAAAATAAACCGTCTTTAATGTTCATGAATATTTCTAAAGAAGTTTAAGTAAACTATTTAGTAAGTATTTCTTCTCGAGTTCGACGTCATACAGGTACCTATAGCAGGGTTTATGCCTTACATATATAATCAAACACTTTTGTAGTTTTGTAAGTATGTAGCTAATGCAGGTGTACAAATTGTGTTATCGCACCCTTGACAAAGGCGTCAATCAAGCATTCTGTCCATTAAACCAAACAACTAAGCAAAAATAATTGCTGGAATACGATTTTTTTGACGTCAAAAATACGGTTTGCCGTAGGACTCGATGTTGCGCACTCGAAACATTGTACTGATAAGTAAATGCACCTATTGTGTATTATAGGGTTCAAAGAAGTATTTTATTGGAAATGCTACCTTGTGTTCTTCCTTTGATTACATTAATCTATTGAACGCCATTGACCATTGCACTTTTTTTTGCGGATGTGAAATCATCAAATAACTTCCGGGGGAAGTCTCGGACCATTGTCCACTTAGGTTGTAAAAAAGTCGCGTGGCTGGGACGCCACCGACAAGCTAAAGTTGTCTAAATTATGATAAACTAAATCCCTTGGGAACATTCCTACCACGTAAATTTTGATACTTTCTCCAAAAACTCTGTACGCAACTAGAATCCCCAGATTTATGGTGCAGACCAAAAAAAATACCTTAATGATGGGAAGAAGTGCCGTTATGTTGTAGTTTATCTATCCTCTTAGAACTCCAGTCAAGACTGATGGAAAGTTGAATTTTGTCATGGCTGGAGAATACTACCTTTAGTTGATTATCTTTTTCTTGGAAACCTTATAATTACTACGTTCTGCCTTTGATTAGGTATTTTCTGGTCAGAGACTTATGTAACTTTCATGTATTGAGTAAAACTAGCAAGAATGAGAGGGCCAGCAGTTACGAATACTTATGAACTTTTGTAACCTCACTCAAGGGTGGTCCAGGGTTGCGGGTTGTTCGCAAGAGACACAGCGGCCCCGGAACATAAAGGGCAATAGAAGGAACATGGGTGGGTTTTAGTCAGTACAACTCTGATAGTCCCCGCCGCTCCGCCCAGAGCGGGGGACGTTATTTGAAAATAAAGGGAATGCAGTGGTAGATGCTAAGGTTTGCAATTTTAGCCTTTGCTAGCACAGGTTCCCCAGCATCATTTCAAGTTCTTCTGCACAATTTTTACAATACGAACTTAGGTAACCAACTCCTTATAACCAAAGAGTCGCATCTTCAGACGATAGGTGCATTTTTTGTCAAAATGTAGGTACTTCCGGTTTTTTTGTTTGGCAAAGCAAGTATATTTTAACAGTATGGTCAAAAAGCGGATAATATTTAGAGAGCTTTATGAATTCCACATTGATATTAATAGGCGGTTGACAAGGTATTGTGCAGTCCACATACTAGGCGGCGCGCGGCGGTGGCCGGCAGCGGAGGTATCGATGTCGTAATCACGGCCGCGCCGCCGGCAGCGCCATTCAATGAGATGAAATCACTATGCGGCGCTATGAATAATTCAGGTGCGGTCCGACTCCGCCCCCCTCCCTCGCCTCGCCGCGCTTACACCCCCACTATCGATATTGATATAAAGTTGACAGAATACGTATGTCCAATACCGAACGGTCGATTTCTGTAATTTGACGACGATGTGTGCTTGCAGTTTGTGTCCTCTACAATTTCTAGAAATTTATTCTGAAATCTGATATGGAATTCGACTTTTTGATACTCCGTGTTGCTTGAATTTAGCACTGCTTTAACAGACCAATATTTTTCGGGTTAATTAAAATGTCGGTGGAATAAAATAAGTTTATATTCATTTCAATAATTTAATAGCACCTATTCATTTCAATAAATACAACAGCTTGCTTAAGTATTAAACAATAGTGTCTAGTGGTGGTAGGAGATGGCGGGAGAGGAGTAAGTGACGTGCGCTACGGGAGCGGCGTAGGCGAGCTTGGCGACGGGGGCGGCGTAGGCGACTGGAGCGTGAGAGTAGGACACCGGGGCGTGAGAGTAGGAGACGGGGGCAGGCGCGTAGGCTACTTTGGCAACGGGAGCGGCGTAGGCGAGCTTGGCTACGGGAGCGGCGTAGGCGATCTTGGCTACGGGAGCGGCGTAGGCGATCTTGGCGGGAGCGGCGTGCACGGGGGTGCCCTCGTACCTTACAACAGCGTTGAAACCGTGCTCTTCGCTAGCGGTGTAGTCAACGATACGGTGGACTCCATCGGGCTGCACGAGCGAGTAGGATCCCTGCACGTTGTCGCCGGAGCGAGCTTCCTGCTGCTGCTTTACGTCGCCGCTTTGGTTGTCATGTACGGAGTACGAGAAGTCGTAGTGAGCGGGAGCCTCGGGCTGGGCATACACCACTTTGGAGACGGGGACCAGGCCAGCGTAAGCCGCGGCGGCGAGTGACAGAACGATGACGAACTGCAATTATAAGAAAAATATGTTTAAATTAAAAAACACTGATCATTACAAATTACAACTTTTAACATTTCAACCTAGTCAGAATAATAGGGGTGGATTTCTTTAAATGGTTCAACACCATTATTCGACTTATGAATTCAAATTACTCACTTTCGCAACCATTTTTGCAAGTAGGTAGGTATGTTGTTACTGAAGTGAGTATCAGTAGTGGACTATGATATTGTGTGACCTGCTACAGTTTTTATACAGACTAGTCGCCTGTGGGTCTCGTTGGTGACACACGACACACAGGCGCCTGCGGCGTCGGGCACAGTGATTGAGAGGTGAAGGCCGACATGCTGCATTGCTGAGGCGAACTTCAAAATATTTCTAATCGATTAGCACCTGTTGGTAGTACCTACATTTCTAATTAGAATAACGACTTTATGATATATGGGAGCGGTCTCGTAATGCCTAAGACATATTTTGAAATGGGTGCTGCATTAATTAAAAAAGTTGTATTCTAGTTACCTAAGTATAGTTATGGCAAGGACAAAAATAGTGCGATTGCAAAATAAAAATATAGATTTTATTTCATTGAGCTTTTTAAATGACTTTGTTCTTCAAATTAACATAGTAATGTTAAATGGACGAGATTTTCTCCTTGACATAGTTCAATATATCCGCAAAAAATATTGATGCGAGTTAAGTAGACTTGACGCGCCCGGTTGTTTTGTCAGTATATATTTTTTTTCATTTAACTGACGATGCATGGTTCAAGCTTCACATTACTTTTATGATAATTAAAGATGTACCGACAGAAATAAGCAGAACAGAAACAGAATACATGTTCTGCGATATCGGCGTCCTCTCCGGTCCTGGAGTCAAAGCACAAAATTTCTCCCTGCCACCTCCGAATTTCGGTATCTCGATTCACTAGTGCAAAACTATGGCGACATAAGATCGTAGTGTAAAATACAGAATTAACACTGGATGGATGAAATGGCGACAGGCTATGGGTACAATCTGAGTCTCCTGTATGCCCCTTAAACTTATGGGGAAGATTTAGAAAATGGATAAAGTAAGAAGGCAGGAGAATGAAAATGATGAGAGATGAACGGACCCAATAGTCCCGAAAGCTGATCATCCAGCCACAGTAGTTCAAGACTTATCAACAGTTGTGTTTTTAACGCGATCTTTTCGCTTTATACGCTTCCTGTTAAGAAAGTACCGGGAAAAGATCCACTATTTAAAATTTTACATTTCTAAATTAGTTATTCATCTAAAATAATCTAAAAATTGAAGGCGATAAATAGTTATCGCCTTCAATTTTGCTCCTTCAGAAACAATACGTTTACGCCAATGATGACATTCATCAAAACATTTTAAATGAGTTTTTCGGAATTGAGTTCAGCTCGAATCGATCGAATAAAAACGTTCAGGGAAAAAAAGTCGGCTGGAACCATATCTGGTAAATAACGTGGATGATCGATAGTATTTGTTGACTTTTTATTAAAAAAATCTTTCAATGATGCACTTGTCTGAAGGCGCATTATTGTGATGGATAATCCAAGACTTGCTTTCCACAATTCAACGGTCAAATATTATTCTTTATTAACCGTTTGACCTTTCGGCAAGAATACCCGAATGCACAACACCGCGATAGTCAAAGAAAACAATCAACATGATTTTCTTTGAGTTTTGATCGACTTTGGCGTGGTTTTTAGGGTACCGTACTTCAAAAGGAAAAACCGGAAGCCTTATTGAATAAAATAATAATCTGATGCTTATTAAATTATTATTTTTTTAAATTAATTACTATATACAAACTAAAAATAGACACAAACTAATAATTACAGGGCGTCAAAAAATTCGTCCGCATCGCAGTCAACAGGTAAAGTGCCCAGAAGTCTGGCAGCATTACCGCGTTGGATGGCAATGCTTATTTTTTGTGCAAAAAACAGGTCACGAGAATAGTTGACCAACCGCTTGGCGTGACATGAGCACTCGGACCCCACGGCCCTTATTAGATCACTTTGTTGGCCGTCTGTCTGTCTGTCAAGACTACTCAAGACCATTTATCTCGGGAACGCGTAGAGAGATCGAGTAGAAATTTAAACCATATACTCAAGTATGTGGTCCCTTTGTGCCGTGAAAACAACAACCCTCTAAGTTCTAAGTCAAAAGATATTTTTGTTTATGTCGCAAGTTTGTACGGAATCCTCGGTGCGCGGGTCTGACTCGCTCTGTATCGGTTGATTTGGATGAGCCACTCTAAAACTTGTTGACTAGTTTGAATCGTGATAAGTAACATTTTCTACCATCGCATTCGGGTCATCAATGATATGACGACACGGTTGGCGCAGTGGTTGAGCGATGGACTGTTGCGCTGGGTTCGATTCCCGCACGGAACAAATATTTGTATGGCCTACAGATAGTTGTTCCGGTCTGGCTGTTTGTGTATGTGAATTTAAATGTTTGTAAACACACCAGCGATGCAGGAGAAGTTCCTAGTGTGGGGCAATGATTAAAAAAAAAGATTTTTGATTAGCATAGCAAATGACTCGATTGACTGCTCTGAGCTCGTTTCAAAATTGGTACTTTGAACTAAACTTATTGGGTTACGTCAGAGACCTCTTCTGAGTGTACCTTCTGCCTCCTCTAATTATAGGCTTAATGCGTATCTTATGAAGAGGAGGGATCATAAGAATAAATGGTTGCGTACAATAGAATCACTCTCAAACAAAAATATTGATGAGGCTGAAAATGAGCTTTTAATTAAGTACTCGTACAAACTTCCACATTTTCTTTAAACCAACGCGCGCTGTTCGTTCTTTGAACCCTGCGAAAAAATTAATCACGAAGTATTCTTCTTTCTGCCTATGGATTGACAAACTCAAATTCAAAGCATTTATTTCAATTAAACCATTACAGGCACTTTTGAAAGTCAAAGAAACAAAATGATGAAGCTACAGTCCCGGTCACAAGACATAATAACAAGTACCTACTGTAGTTGCCCATTCCAAAGCGTTGATCTCTATTGAGAAGAATGAGCAAGAAACTCAGAAACAGAAAAACAATTGCCCATTCTTTTAAATTATAATATTATTGCAAAATCGTATAAACATTGATCATATTCGGATTATACAAAAATGTGAGAACGATGTAGAAAGATGTGCACAGTAAGAGCGTCCATAGTAGGTAAATCCTAACTACTTGTAACATGTTTGTGAGGATGGATGTATGGATGTATGTAACTGTTTCCCGTCAAAACAACTGAACGAATCTAGATCAAATGTGGCACAAAGGTAGATTATATTCTGGAATAACACGTAGGATTTTTGTTTTTCGAAATCACGCGGGCGAAGTCGCGGGCGCCAGCTAGTAAATAATAAAAAGAAAAATTCAATAAAAAAATGTAAATAAATTAAAAATTAACCGTGGCAGCTACAAGATGACCGGCCCGAACTGACAGCGCCCGTTCACGAACATAACTATGAATATGACTATGTATGGTTTAGCCCCATTCAGCTCAACCATTTTATACGGAACTAGGAAATTGCGTCTATACCATGCAAAGATAGTCTAACAATCTTCTGCACCTTCCACTATCAATGAGTTTGTTGTGGCGCAGGACCAGCTTTTAGCCAAGCGATTTTATCATAAATATATTCCCCCAACTTATAATATGCTTGCCTACATAGTGTGCATTTAATACAAGATTTAAATTTCCTCTTATAAAGATGAGTCCACTTTAGCTAACCTGAAACACCTGCTGAACTAATTGGTCCCTATTTCTAGTACTATAGTTGTGTCTATCATCTTGCTTACCAAATAGATGCTTTTTAGGGTTCCGTAGTCAACTAGGAACCCTTATAGTTTCGCCATGTCTGTCTGTCCGTCCGTCCGTCCGTCCGTCCTCGCTTAATGTCTGTGACCGTTAGCACTAGAAAGCTGAAATTTGGTACCAATATGTATATCAATCACGCCGACAAAGTGGTAAAATAAAAATTTGAAAAAAATGTTTTATTAGGGTAGCCACCCTATATGTAAAGTGGGAAGTGATTTTTTTTTTAATTTCAACCCTAACGTGTGATATATTGTTGGAAAGGTATTTAAAAATGAATAGGGGTTTACCAAGATCATTTTTTGATAATGTCATTAATTTCGGAAATAATCGCTCCAAAAGTAAAAAACTATGTGTCCCCCCCCCTCTAACTTTTGAACCATAAGTTTAGAAAATATGAAAAAAATCTGAAAAGTAGAACTTTATAAGGACTTTCTATGAAAATCATTTTGAACTTGATTGACACAACAGTTTTTGTACAAAAAAGACAAAAAGTTGTACAAAATAATTTCTGGACTAAGTTTGTAGTATAATCGTATATGCAAGCATTTTTTGCAACTTTGTTTACATATTTTATTATCCTGAACGTATCTTTTTTCAAACAAAAAAAGAATTATTAAAAATCGGTTCGCACAATCCAAAATTACCACCGAAATTGCACGTCTTTGTATTAATTAGTAACCCATTTCCCCGAGAGATGGCACTGTAGGTACTTATTACATTGGATCGGGTATAACCGAATTGTTCGGTTGGCCTCATAACTGGGAACACTTATTGTGACGGACGGGAAACTACGGAACCCTACACTGAGCGTGGCCCGACACGCTCTTGGCCGGTTTTTCTTTCTGACGTACAAGTTGTTTTCATAGATATATTGACAAGGTACTGTTGTGATGTTAATATCTTTAAACTGACGCTCTTCGTTCTTCTGAAAACAATAAGTGAGCCAGTGAGCCGTAGTAAAATTTAAGGCTAGGCACAGTTTTATCTAACAGTTCATTCTGGCCGATGCTACTTATGCAAGAACCTGCATCGGGTTATCTAAAAGTTAACGTTTGCTTTTCATCCCGAGTTGAATTTTAAGTTTTGATGTTCAGATATGCCATGGTAATAAAAAAAGACATTAAGTTCATAATAATTTATTAGCACCTATTTATTTCAATATATAACAGCTTGCCTAAGTATTCAACAATAGTGTCTAGTGGTGGTAGGAGATGGCGGGAGAGGAGTAAGTGACGTGCGCTACGGGAGCGGCGTAGGCGAGCTTGGCGACGGGAGCGGCGTAGGCGACTGGAGCGTGAGAGTAGGACACCGGGGCGTGAGAGTAGGAGACGGGGGCAGGCGCGTAGGCTACTTTGGCAACGGGAGCGGCGTAGGCGATCTTGGCTACGGGAGCGGCGTAGGCGATCTTGGCTACAGGCGCGGCGTAGGCGATCTTGGGAGCGGCGTAGGCGATCTTGGCGGGAGCAGCGTAGGCGATCTTAGCGGGAGCGGGATGCACGGGGGTGCCTTCATAACGCACGTTAGCGTTGAATCCGTTTACTTTGTCGGCGGTGTATTCGACGATGCGGTGCACGCCATCGGGCTGCACGAGAGAGTACGAGCCGTGCACGGCATCACCTTCGCGAGACTCCTGCTGCTGCTTTACGTCGCCGCTGTGGTCGTCATGGACGGAGTACGAGAAGTCGTAGTGAGCGGGAGCCTCGGGCTCGGCGTACACCACTTTGGAAACGGGGACCAGGCCAGCGTACGCCGCCGCGGCGAGGGACAGGATGATGACGAACTGCAAAAAAATAAAATGAAAATTGATTAAAAAACAATTTTTAAAAGTAGAGCTGAGCTATAAAAATATATTTTGATAACATATTTGACAAATAAACTTTCTTTTCATATCATCTAATTTTAGTCAATGGAATCAATGGTTCAGTCCAGTCAATGGAATTTGGAATCAATTATTAAATTCCAGGTTTCCATATAAACCCAATAACTTACTTTGGCGACCATTTTTGCAAGTACGGGTATGTTGTTGCTGATTTGGGTATCAGTAGGTGACTGTAATAATGTAGGACTTGCTACAGTTTTTATACAGGATTGTCGCCCGCACGCGTGATTCGCCGGTGACATGCCCTCGGGGTCGTTAATTAAACTTCGCAATGAGTTAAAGGCCGACTACTGTATTTCGATGCTGAGCATCTTTTTACTACAGATTTACAACTTGCCGAGTTAACGGTTTTCAGTTGTTATATTGGCGATATTACCGCTTATTAAGTCAGTATTCAGTAATGACGTGTTTTCTCTGAGTAGTCTTTATAAAACATACGCCTCGTGGCTAAATAATATCTACTGTACGGTTCGGTCTTCAAGGTTAAACAGGTAGGTTGGTCCATATGTGAGAGTGACCACAGGTTCATGTATACGGTTTAATTTCAACTCGATAACTCTACGTGTTCCTAGGTAGGTCTTGACAGACAGACAGAGGTCACAGAGGACAACAAAGTGATCCTATAAGGCTTCTATTTTTTCCTTTTGAGGTACGAAACTCATTTTACCAATCTATTAATTCAATGTTAGGAATCTTTTGATTACGAGCTAATTATAATTTCGCCAGAAACAAGACAATGTATCTACCCTTAGGGCTATCGATCAGCTATTGCGTCAGGTTTCACGCGTGCCAATATGAAATGGGCAAGGTTTCCTCCTTGACTTCATTCAACAAATGTTTCCGCAACGAAAATGTAGCGAGTCAAGTTCACGACCTCCTTTATAAATACATAATTACTTATATCTGACATTCCCAGATTGGTTTCGATTTGCTGAAGTCTTTTTTTGCGGATGGAAAATCATAAAATAATGATGGAGAATAAGAGTCCGAGAACGGACTTCCCCCTATCTCGGCGGAGTGAGGTCGTTAGATTTTTACTGACTAAAACCCACCCATGTTCCCGCTTTTCTCCTTATGTTTCGGGGCCGCGGTTTGTCTTTAAATTAACCCGCAACTTTCGAACGACCAGCAATATTTGCTTGAAGACTTACAAGCTTTTTAGTGTTTCCCAATCCGGGAAGTATACTTGTTAATGCACAGGTCCCCATCATATATGTAGATACTCTAGTGAGCTAGACTGGATAAAATCCATGTTATAGACTGGGTTGGATTCCTATCATTAAGCGACAATTATGTATAGTCAGCAAAAGATATAACTAACTAGGATTGCCATATAGTTGTTTTTAGGGTTCCGTAGTCAACTAGGAACCCTTATAGTTTCGCCATGTCTGTCTGTCCGTCCGTCCGTCCGTCCGTCCGTCCGTCCGTCCGTCCGTCCTCGCTTAATCTCTGTGACCGTTAGCGCTAGAAAGCTGAAATTTGGTACCAATATGTATATCAATCACGCCGACAAAGTGGTAAAATAAAAATTTGAAAAAAATGTTTTATTAGGGTAGCCACCCTATATGTAAAGTGGGAAGTGTTTTTTTTTTTAATTTCAGCCCTAACGTGTGATATATTGTTGGAAAGGTATTTAAAAATGAATAGGGGTTTACTAAGATCATTTTTTGATAATGTCAATAATTTCGGAAATAATCGCTCCAAAAGTAAAAAACAATGTGTCCCCCCCCCTCTAACTTTTGAACCATAAGTCTAAAAAATATGAAAAAAATCTGAAAAGTAGAACTTTATAAGGACTTTCTATGAAAATTATTTTGAACTTGATTGACACAACAGTTTTTGTACAAAAAAGACAAAAAGTTGTGCAAAATAATTTCTGGACTAAGTTTGTAGTATAATCGTATATGCAAGCTTTTTTTGTAACTTTGTTTACATATTTTATTATCCTGAACGTATCTTTTTTCAAACAAAAAAAGAATTATTGAAATCGGTTCTCGCAATCCAAAATTACCACGAAAAATTGTACGTACTTGTATTAATTAGTAACCCAATTCCTCGAGAGAGAGAGCTGTAGGTACTTATTACATTGGATCGGGTGTTACCGAATTGTTCGGTTGGCCTCATAACTGCGAACACTTATTGTGACGGACGGGAAACTACGGAACCCTACACTGAGCGTGTCCCGACACGCTCTTGGCCGGTTTTTTTTCTGTGCAATCGATGGATGTTCAACACAGATTTAATTTATTTATTGAGCTGCTTGTTTTCTTTTAAATGAATTTAATTTTAGGTTTTTGATAAAATCTCAACTGTATTTAAATTCTTTTTTTAAAGGTATCTGATAAAATGACGAGTAATATAGAAATATGGAAGAACAAGACATGCTGCGGCCGACTCCGAATAATTTGGGAAAAGAGCAAAAGAATGATCATCATTCTGTTGGACAAATTTTGAATAAAGGAACTCAATGCGTTGTAATTCACGTTATTTAAGCTTCACTTACAGATTTTCAGTGGCTCGAAAGACTGACGACCAGTCTTACCAAGGAGTATCCTAATACCCAGTTATTCACTGGGTTGTGGAGGCCAGATAGGCAATCGCCATCCGCCAGGTAAGGGTATTCATCTGAATCCGGTGAGGCTGGAAGTCGATCCCGATATAGTTAGGAAATGACTAGACAGATGAGTTTTTATTTTGGTTTTACGAATATGCTTTACTTAAAACTACCGACTTAATCTTAAAACTACCTTCACGTGCCAAGAATAGGTCCTTTTTTGCAAAATTGTAAATTCTGCTTCTCTGTCCTTTGATCATTATTTATCATTTTATCTGTATCGTCAAAGTTCAAGTGAATGGGTTTCCTGTAGGCAAACGTGCTCCACCCTATTCCGCATCGTCGATGATGTAAACATTAGGCCAGTTGCGGATAATCGCAAGCCTGTTTAGAATAACATAAAAATGTATTATGTATATTTTCCTTAAACTGTCGATAAGTTTATCTGTATTATGTGTATTTCTATGCTCATAATTTTGCATTCATATCAAGAAGGTGCTTGTATTGCTTTTACCCCAAAAATAATTGGGGTTTTTTTATCTACAAGTTTTGATATAATGCGGTCCATTTGCGTCAGCCGCATTGTATGTGTAGAGCAACAGCAGTATTATTGTACAACATTCGTGTAATAATAAAGATGGAAGTTCAGTTCATAATAATTTATTAGCACCTATTTATTTCAATATATAACAGCTTGCCTAAGTATTCAACAATAGTGTCTAGTGGTGGTAGGAGATGGCGGGAGAGGAGTAAGTGACGTGCGCTACGGGAGCGGCGTAGGCGAGCTTGGCGACGGGGGCGGCGTAGGCGACTGGAGCGTGAGAGTAGGAGACAGGGGCGTGAGAGTAGGAGACGGGGGCAGGCGCGTAGGCTACTTTGGCAACGGGAGCGGCGTAGGCGAGCTTGGCTACGGGAGCGGCGTAGGCGATCTTGGCGGGAGCGGGGTGGACGGGGGTGCCCTCGTAGCGCACGTTAGCGTTGAATCCGTGCACTTTGTCGGCGGTGTATTCGACGATGCGGTGCACGCCATCAGGCTGCACGAGCGAGTACGAGCCGTGCACGGCGTCGCCTTCGCGAGACTCCTGCTGCTGCTTCACGTCGCCGCTGTGGTCGTCATGGACGGAGTACGAGAAGTCGTAGTGAGCGGGAGCCTCTGGTTCGGCGTACACCACTTTGGAGACGGGGACCAGTCCAGCGTAAGCCGCCGCGGCGAGGGACAGGATGATGACGAACTGCAATTCAAAGGGTATTTTAATAACTTTTCAGTAGGACACTTTAACATTACTTTTCAATTTATGAAATCAGAGTTATCCTGATGGATTTGACATTATTAAATAACTCACTTTAGCAACCATTTTTGCTGATTGTTTGATATGTTGTTTCTGGTTTGCGTGTCAGTAGTAGACTATAATAATGTATGACCTGCTACAGTTTTTATACAGACTAGTTGCTTGCAGATTTCATTGGTGACACACGCGCGCCTGCGGCGTCAGGCGCAAAGATTGAGAGGTGAAGGTCGACATGCTGCATTGCTGAGTCCAACTTCATGAAATCCTAAACCGATTAGCACCTGTTAGTTTAATACATTCCTGCTTAAATATGAAAGTAGTCTTGGCATACCTATGTTATATTTATTAATAGGGTGTTGAGAACTAGATAACTAACTTACCTACTTGGTTAATTGGATATAAAAAGGTCAAAATACGCGCCTCAGACGTGGATTTGTGGACATCAGCCCGTAATACAATACAACAAGGTCAATGACGACACGGTTGGAGCAGTGGCTAAACGATCCTGCTGGGGTGATTGTGTAGAATGCAAATGTGTCCCCGCACCCCAGCCAGAAGAGACGAGAAGGAACACCGTGTGGTTTTAGTCAGTAGGAGTCTGACAGATCCCCCCACAAAGGCGGAGGACATCCATTGAGGATTTCCACACGAAAAAAAAAAAAGTGACTAAACGATCGACTGCTGCGCTGCGTATCGCAGATTCGATCACCCCACGGAACAAATATTTGTATGACCGGGTCTGGTTGTTTGTGTATGTGAGTTGAACTGTTTGTTCCCGCATCCACGATACAGGCGTAAATCCTAGAGTGGGCAACGTTTTTCACAAAAAAATGATTATTCCATTTAAAAAAAAATCTGTGCACTTATTGCATCAGCTTTACAATCATTACATAAAATTGGCGCGATTTTTACCTTGACTCACTTTAATAATTGTTTCCGCAAAAAAGTTTGAGTCAAGTTCACGAACAGTGCAACTTTGTCATTAATATAATTTCTTCATGAACTTAATTAAACTTTGAACATCGGTGTCCTTGCCATACTTAACCATTTTCCATTAACCATTTATCCATGCGAGTCCTAGATCTGAGATGCCTTTTTATCCCTGAAAAAAAAAAATATTGTATTTGATGACATTTTGTTGCAGACCAGTATGACATGAGGCGATCTGTAAGCTTAATTGTAGGTAGGTATTATTCGATTCGCTTTCTGGAGTTTCTGTTGCATCTCTGGTGTTGATTTATATATAATAAATTGATTACTTATTTATATCTTTAATGGCAGAGTTATTGTATTCGTTTATTTTCATGAAAACATCTAGGTTTTGCTGCGCATTTCCTCAGAAGATGAAACTGCACAGGGTGCGTATTGCTTACTATTTCAGGTTAGTAAATTGCATCTCAGGCAGAAAAATCAACGGACGGGTGACTATACATTACATACATAGTTTCCGAATTGTCGGAAAGCACGTCAAGCTGTCGTTCCCGGCTGGCATTACTAGATCTTTGACGGTCACTACAGGTAGTCAATAGCCAGAAAGTCTGTCAACCAGTCTTACATAAGGATATCGCAATACCCAGTAATTGGGTTGTGAAGGTCAGACAGGCAGTCGCTTCATATAATATAATGGTATCCAGTTGAATTCTGTAAGACTGGAAGACGACCCCTATATCGTTGGGAAAAGGCTAGGCAGATGATGATGAGATTCCATTTTATAGGGTCCCACACACATTCTAAGTTTTAACACATTTGCAACACATTATAATTAAAACTACCGTCAGCTGCCAAGGGAAAGTGATTTTCCGAAATTTCTGTAAATTCTGGTTTTCTGTCCTGTAATCATTACAGTGAATCTGGATCATCAAAGTTGGAGTAAATCGGTTTTGTTTAAGCAAGCGTGCTTCACCCTAAACCATATCACAGCGTAACTCGCCTGATGCGACCATCAGGCGAGTTGCGGATACACACAAGACTGTTTAGAATAACATAAAATATATGTATATTTTCCTTACAACTTTTTTGTTGTATGTGCATTTCGATGCTCATAATGTTGCAGCCATATCAAGAAGGGACATGTAATGTATCTTTTCTGGGGACTTTTATCCACAAGTTTTGTTACAATGTGGTTGACGGGCGTAACACAAACACACAGCAGCAGCAGTAGCAGTATTATTGTACAACATTTGTGTAAAAATAAAATAATAAAGATGAAAGTTCAGTTCATAATAATTTATTAGCACCTATTTATTTCAATATATAACAGCTTGCCTAAGTATTCAACAATAGTGTCTAGTGGTGGTAGGAGATGGCGGGAGAGGAGTAAGTGACGTGCGCTACGGGAGCGGCGTAGGCGAGCTTGGCGACGGGGGCGGCGTAGGCGACTGGAGCGTGAGAGTAGGACACCGGGGCGTGAGAGTAGGAGACAGGGGCAGGCGCGTAGGCTACTTTGGCAACGGGAGCGGCGTATGCGAGCTTGGCTACGGGAGCGGCGTAGGCGATCTTGGCGGGAGCGGGGTGGACGGGGGTGCCCTCGTAACGCACGTTAGCGTTGAATCCGTGCACTTTATCGGCGGTATATTCAACGATGCGGTGCACGCCATCGGGCTGCACGAGCGAGTACGAGCCGTGCACGGCGTCGCCTTCGCGAGACTCCTGCTGCTGCTTCACGTCGCCGCTGTGGTCGTCATGGACGGAGTACGAGAAGTCGTAGTGAGCGGGAGCCTCTGGTTCGGCGTACACCACTTTGGAGACGGGGACCAGTCCAGCGTAAGCCGCCGCGGCGAGGGACAGGATAATGACGAACTGCAATTAAAAGGAAAAATTATTTTAATAACTTTTCAGTAGGACACTTTAACATTACTTTTCAATTTATGAGACCAAAGTAATCCCGATGAATTTGACGTTGTTAAATAACTTACTTTAGCGACCATTTTTGCTGATTGTTTGATACGTTGTTTCTGGTTTGCGTGTCAGTAGTAGACTATAATAATGAATGACCTGCTACAGTTTTTATACAGACTATTCGCCTGCAGATTTCATTGGTGACACACGGCACACGCGCGCCCGCGGCTTCAAGCACAATGATTGAGAGGTGAAGGTCGACATGCTGCATTGCTAAGTCGAACTTCACGAAATCACAAACCGATTAGCACCTGTTAGTTTAATAGGTACATTCTTGATTAAATATAAAAGTAGTCTTGGCATACCTATGTTATATTTATTAAATGGATGTTGAGGACTAGTTAACTAACTTATTAAGTATATTGGACATAACAGGGACACTTATGGTAGATTTACATTCTGACTGAGGTTGTCGAGATGATGATTGCATCAGTTTCACAATCATTACATGATATTGGCGCGATTATAATCTTGACTCACTTTAATTATTGTTTCCGCAAAAAAGGTTTTGAGTCAAGTTCACGAACAGTTTAACTTTGTCATTAATATAATATCTTTATGAACTTAATTAAATTTAAAACATCGCGGTGTCCTTGCCATGTCCATTTATCCATGCGAATCCTAGATCTGAGATGCCTTTTTAAGAAAAATAATGATTGTTTTTAAGATTTTGTTTAAGACATTTTGTTGTAGACCAGTTAGTATGACGTGAGGCCACCTGCGAGCTTAATAAGTCTATGGCTGTAGCTTATGGTAAGTGTTAATCAAGTGGGTTTCGGGAGTTTCCTTATCATTTCTGGTGTGGATATAAATAAAATAAACTAGCTTCCGCCCACGACTTTTATCTGAAATATTTGCTTTATGTTGATACTTTTTATGAAAACATCAAGGTATAGTAGGTATTGGTCATGCATTTCTTAAGAAGATGAAACTGCACAGGGTTAGTTGACTGCATCTCGGGCAAAATCAATGATTTGTTGTTAATTTTTAAAACATGGCGTGATCGGGACCAGGAATTTCTGATAGAAAAAACAAATAGTAATGGCACTTGTGTCCATTTGGCCAATTAATAAAGCTCGCGCACACTTAAGAAGTTTGCAGACTCATCTCAAAATGAATGTGTTGTTTTTCATCATATTTAGTAGAACTTGTTACCTTCCCTTACTTTTGTATATTTTCTATGTATATATGTTTTTATTTCTACCTTGCCTATCTATCTTACCTACCTTAACTACACAAAAACCTATACTGCCTTAAGGTTTTTCTATTTTGCTCCGTAAAAACCATCCTTGGAGTTCAACGAATATTAAAAAAAATATGGTAAAATTGGTCCAGGCGTTGTTGAGTAATGCGCTTACCAACATATTTAGCGATTAATTTTTAAAAAGATAAAACTGAAATTTTCTGTCACATTACACCTACTTTGTTTTTATCTCTGCATCACCCTAAGCTTGCCTGGTAGAAAATGACCAAGGCATTAAGTCCGCCTTTGTACAATGTTTTTTTACTTGTGCAGGAAGTTTTAATAAATAAAAAGATAATATAAAGCTGCACAGAGCAGCCATTATAAAAATATTAACGGGATTGTCTCTTAGATTGTGGAGAAGCATGTGACTTAATAACAGCCAAACGGCAGCATTAAGCAGCGCTTGCTTAGACCAGGGTCAGTCTATGGATGGGTGACTATCCATTACATACCTAGTTTCTGAGTTGTGTCGGAAAGCCTGTCAAGCTGTCGTTACAGGTAGTCAGTGGCCAGAAAGTCTTACAACCAGACTTCCTTAAGGGTATCTGCATTACCCGAGTCGCGTGAGTGCAGATTGTTGACTGATTCAAGATGGCGCAAGAAACAATCCTTCTAAGGAATTGTGGGAATCCTTTGACAGTAAAGGACAAACAAAAATAGGTAAAGAATTTTATTAACGTAGCTTCATCCATCATCTCAACTTTTATAGATAACTAGTGTGAAATAATGATGAAAAAGACTATAAAAAAAAATCGTATCTTCCTATGGGTCTCTTTGTTTTTTTTTTCATCTTTCTAAAGGTGGTGGTGAAAAATATTATTTATCTAGATAAATAATATTTTTGCAAGAATATCATGACAAGGTATATTTGGTGAAAATATAGTACAACATTCAATTCAATAATAATTTAATAGTATATATTAATTTCTAAAATATGCATCAGTTATAATAACAATACACATGTTACAATAACAATACTAGGAATCTAGTGGTGGTAGGAGATGGCAGGAGAGGAGTAAGTGACGTGCGCTACGGGAGCGGCGTAGGCGAGCTTGGCGACGGGAGCGGCGTAGGCGACTGGAGCGTGAGAGTAGGAGACGGAGGCAGGTGCGTAGGCTACTTTGGCAACGGGAGCGGCGTAGGCGAGCTTGGCTACGGGAGCGGCGTAGGCGATCTTGGCTACGGGAGCAGCGTAGGCGATCTTGGCGGGAGCATCGTGCACGGCGGTGCCTTCGTAACGCACGTTAGCGTTGAATCCATTCACTTTGTCGGCGGTGTATTCGACGATGCGGTGCACGCCATCGGGCTGCACGAGAGAGTACGAGCCGTGAACGGCGTCGCCTTCGCGAGACTCCTGCTGCTGCTTCACGTCACCGTTGTGATCGTCATGGACGGAGTACGAGAAGTCGTAGTGAGCGGGTGCTTCGGGCTCGGCGTACACCACTTTGGAGACGGGGACCAGGCCAGCGTACGCCGCCGCGGCGAGGGACAGGATGATGACGAACTGCAAAAAAGGTTTTTTGTGAAATGAATTTTACAAAGTTACAATTGTTAAACGATTTCAGAATTTTAATTTAACAAATCAAATCTGCTTTCTCTTAGAAGTCATAGTCATCAATAATATGAATATAAATAAAGCTCTCACTTTGGCGACCATTTTTGCAAGTATGTTGTTGCTGATTTGAGTATCAGTAGGTGACTGTAATAATGTATGACTTGCTACAGTTTTTATACAGGATTGTCGCCCGCCTGCATTTCTCTTTGCTGACACGGTGTGCCTGAGAAGGCATTCATTAAAAATCAATAATTGAGAGTTCAAGGGCGACACGTTGCATTGCTGAGCCGAACTTCTCAATTCTAAAGATTTACAACCTGTCGCGACATTCCTTAAAAAGCATTAAGTATGATTGCTTTCGATAAGTTTGGATGCTGCGAGATGATGTTTATTGAATTACGATTTTGTAAGCAAGTTCTGAATGTTACACTTCCATATATATTTTTACTTCGTGTTTATCCTTTCGACCCTTAATTTGAGAGATTCATTCATCGTTCAAGTTTTGAACAGGACTCGTTTTGTAAGTTTTTTTGCGGAACCTAATTAATTTATACACAGTAGACCACATATAAAATTTGAGCACAAAGGTACTGGCACCTTGACCTTCTTTGTTTTAATAATAGAGTTTATGCACAATTTGTTTTTAGTACGTTTAATGTTATTTAAAAAAAAAGCGCTGTTGCCGTAAGCATTTCTCCCTTGAATTATACTTGCAGGATTACATGTGAGTAGTGTTAGTCTAAAGTAACGTTCTATAATACTGGGCTTACTAGCTTCTCTTATCAGTGGTCCTACAAACGGTATGCTCTTACAAGCCTCCAGCCTTGCTTTGCCTCAAGCCTTTTTGGGGTCGGATTTTAGTCTAACCGGATACAGCTGAATTACAGTATTTAACATGGAGTGAATGTTAATCTGACCACTACAACTCAGTATTAAATGATAAGAAACCATTTGGTAAATCCACTCTAATCCTGCCGGAGGTGCAAGTTGTTCGAAAGAGGTACCGCGGCTCCGGAACATAAAGGGCAAAAGAAGGAACATGGGTGGGTTTTAATCAGTAAAAGTATGGCATTTCCCCCTGCTCCAAAGTGGGGGAAGTTATTTGATGATTTCACATGATCCATCCACGGACCAACCCAATGTAACGAGACTTAATCTGAATATCGACCCCGGCGGCTATTTTTTTTTTTCATTTAGACACGAACGCCTCATAGCTTACGTACTTACTTGCTATAGAAATTATTTAATTTGCTTATAAAAGATACCTGTGCAGCAAAATGGCCGAAAACAAGTCCAAACTACTACTACAGCATCCAAATTTATCGAAAGCAATCATACTTAATGCTTTTTAAGGAATGTCGCGACAGGTTGTAAATCTTTAGAACTGAGAAGTTCGGCTCAGCAATGCAACGTGTCGCCCTTGAACTCTCAATTATTGATTTTTAATGAATGCCTTCTCAGGCACACCGTGTGTCAGCAAAGAGAAATGCAGGCTGGCGACAATTCTGTATAAAAACTGTAGCAAGTTATACATTATTACAGTCACCTACTGATACTCAAATCAGCAACAGCATACTTGCAAAAATGGTCGCCAAAGTGAGAGCTTTATTTATATTAATATTATTAAAGCCTATGACTACTAAGAGAAAGCAGATTTGATTTGTTAAATTAAAATTCTGAAATCGTTTAACAATTGTAACTTTGTAAAATTCATTTCACAAAAAAGCTTTTTTGCAGTTTGTCATCATCCTGTCCCTCGCCGCGGCGGCGTACGCCGGCCTGGTCCCCGTCTCCAAAGTGGTGTACGCCGAGCCCGAAGCACCCGCCCACTACGACTTCTCGTACTCCGTCCATGACGAGCACAACGGTGACGTGAAGCAGCAGCAGGAGTCTCGCGAAGGCGATGCCGTGCACGGCTCGTACTCTCTCGTGCAGCCCGATGGCGTGCACCGCATCGTCGAATACACCGCCGACAAAGTGAATGGATTCAACGCTAACGTGCGTTACGAAGGCACCCCCGTGCACGCTGCTCCCGCCAAGATCGCCTACGCTGCTCCCGTAGCCAAGATCGCCTACGCCGCTCCCGTAGCCAAGCTCGCCTACGCCGCTCCCGTTGCCAAAGTAGCCTACGCGCCTGCCCCCGTCTCCTACTCTCACGCCCCGGTGTCCTACTCTCACGCTCCAGTCGCCTACGCCGCTCCCGTCGCCAAGCTCGCCTACGCCGCTCCCGTAGCGCACGTCACTTACTCCTCTCCCGCCATCTCCTACCACCACTAGATTCCTAGTATTGTTATTGTAACATGTGTATTGTTATTATAACTGATGTATATTTTAGAAATTAATAGATACTATTAAATTATTATTGAATTGAATGTTGTACTATATTTTCACCAAATATACCTTGTTATGATATTCTTGCAAAAATATTATTTATCTAGATAAATAATATTTTTCACCACCACCATTAGAAAAAATGATAAGATGAAAAAAAAACCAAGAGAGCCATAGGAAGATACGATTTTTTTTATATTCTTTTTCATCATTATTACAAAACACAATATCAATTAGGGTTTTGGCACACTAGTTCACACTAGTTATCTATAAAAGTTGAGATGATGGGTAAAGCTACGTTTATAAAATTCATTGCCTATTTTTGTTTGTCCTTTACTGTCAAAGGATTCCCACAATTCCTTAGAAGGATTGTTTCTTGCGCCATCTTGAATCAGCCAACAATCTGCACTCACGCGACTCGGGTAATGCAACATAAAATTATGACAGGAACATTAGGAATTTGTTCCATATGGCAAATGTATCTTACAAAAACGCATCCATATATTCTTTTTTTATGTCATTTAAAATTTTGAAGAGAATATTAATAGAAATAAATATAATGGGGAAAAAATGTATTATTTCAAAATCATACTTTACTTTCTATTTTATTTTTATAGAGACAAAAGAATTCTTGTCAATTTGGGTTCAAAGTGATCACTATTCACCAGTATACTAACCATTTGACAGACACACGGCACTCTATAGGCAATTAAGTTATCACAAATTACCTTATTTCAAGTGCCATATTCTTTGGAACAGTAACATAGCTAGATTTTTAACGAATCTGACACAGTCAAGTTCTATTTAGTATCATCAACGATCTCAGTGATCAATCTCAAAGCAAAGGGTACCCATTACCCTTTGAGATTGATCATTGAGTAAATTAAGTTTTATTTATTTATCCTACTAAAGATTCTCTGCATACATAGTTGACGGGCCTGTTGGTCCAGTGGTTAGTGGTCCTAACTGCTGAGCCGGAGGTCGTGGGTTCGATTCCCACCCAGGACAAACTTTGTGTGATGAGCATGATTGTTTGTTCTGTGTCTGGGTGTGATTTATGTATAATATGTATGTATTTATAAATTATATAAGTATGTATATCAGTTGTTTGGTTACCATAACACAAGCTCTGCTTAGCTTGGGATCAGATAGCCGTGTGTGAGTTGTCCCAAGATATTTATTTAAGATATTTATTTATACTCCATCCATTATTTTTTAATTTATTTTTAAATTGGAATTACCATTTGCTTACCAGATTTTTTTGCCACCATATAATTTAACTTTTCTTGGGAATGGTGATCTAAAATTTAGTAGAACCAAAACAGAATACTACTACTACTTGTTTTACGATTTCGGCGGTCTCTCTAGTTGTGTGGCCATAACTTATCTCGATCGAACACTTATCGATCTTGATCGGAACCAACTTCCGGTATGTCGGGTCGCTTGACTTAAGGGCCGGCGAAGAAGTCCGGGACCCACGACAGTGGATCAATGCAAGATGGATGAAACGGCGACAGGTCACTTGAACATCTTGTAATACGGGTGCCCGTTAAGTTAAAGGGGAAAATATTCCGTTACAGACCGTCCGTACAATATGACCTGTCGTATAACATGGGTCAGAATGCTAGGAGGAGAAGATGAATGAAAATCACACACACAAAATGATCACATGTAGCGGATATGTTAATGTTGAGATGGATGAGTGAAATGACAAGAATAGATAAAGTAAGGAGTGAGTGTATTAAATCAGAGGCAGTTGAAAACTTGAAAAGTTGCGCCTGTTACTGAAAGATTAAAAGGGAATCCTTTGTATTCTGAAAGGAATGATATGAAGGAGAAAGGAGCAAATGATACCGTGCCGTCTGATAATGAAAGATGAAAACGTGTGATGTGTGATGTGTGAAATGGGATAAGGGTAGGAAGATGATGATAACTTCATTATTTTTTCACAATTTCTTAATATTATGTACCTATAACGAATTTATTATATACCTATTAATTAATTTTTGATGTTAGACACTTTTAGCAGTTATAAGAAGTATATTTATAATAATAAAAAAATATGTTCAATTGATAATAATTTATTAGCACCTATTTATTTTAATATATAACAGCTTGCCTAAGTATTCAACAATAGTATCTAGTGGTGGTAGGAGATGGCGGGAGAGGAGTAAGTGACGTGCGCTACGGGAGCGGCGTAGGCGAGCTTGGCGACGGGGGCGGCGTAGGCGACTGGAGCGTGAGAGTAGGACACCGGGGCGTGAGAGTAGGAGACGGGGGCAGGCGCGTAGGCTACTTTGGCAACGGGAGCGGCGTAGGCGAGCTTGGCTACGGGAGCGGCGTAGGCGATCTTGGCGGGAGCAGCGTGTACGGGGGTGCCTTCGTAGCGCACGTTAGCGTTGAATCCGTTTACTTTGTCGGCGGTGTATTCGACGATGCGGTGCACGCCATCGGGCTGCACGAGCGAGTACGAGCCGTGCACGGCGTCGCCTTCGCGAGACTCCTGCTGCTGCTTCACGTCGCCGCTGTGGTCGTCATGGACGGAGTACGAGAAGTCGTAGTGAGCGGGAGCTTCGGGCTCGGCGTACACCACTTTGGAGACGGGGACCAGGCCAGCGTACGCCGCCGCGGCGAGGGACAGGATGATGACGAACTAGAATTAAATATATTATATTAGAAAAAAATGTGTTTGAAAAAAACGTTAAACTTCATTCAGAAAAAGAGTAATCTATTCATAATTGATAAATCAGTACTTTTAAAACGTCAAAGTTTACCAGAGACAGTCCCTCAAAACGCACACTTGCCATTCCCCAGTGTTTTAGCTAGGTTGAAGGAGTGACAGAACAAACTACCCAGAAATTTTCCAGATAAAAATCATAAAAAGAAAGACCTACCTTGGCGACCATTTTGGATTTGGTGTTGCTGATATGAATATCAATACTGAACTGTGACACTATGTGACCTGCGACACTTTTTATACCATGCTGTCGCCTACAGCTAGTGTCTTTGGTGCGACACTGCAAGCCCGGGGCGCCGATAAGAACGTAGATACAAGGATTGACAGGTAAAGGTCGATGCACTGTATTGCTAAACTAAACTAAACTGTTTGCCGTTCGGTATGTAAAACTCACCTACGATATCAAAACTAGTGGGCAAGACAAGTGGAAACATTCCATAGAATTTATGAACCGTACAAATATATGTTCTTTTTATGCCAAATTGATTGTTAACAGTGGATAAAAAATCTGTATTGTGATTCCTAATTTTTACTACTATTATACAAGTTGACGCAGAGTGGGGCAGAGCGCACCATTGCAATCCTCTTACATTATTTTCGTTAATTTAGTATTTACTGTATTTCGGAAAAAGAAGCATAACCTTGTTGCAGAAAAAGTGCAATCAGAAAATTACATAACCTGGTTAATGACAAAAATATATGTTAACCATCATGACTACCATACATCTCTGTCCAACTCTTATCCTAAAAGATATATGGATACGAAACACGCATCAATAAAAACTGAAGCAAGCATTCACTTTCAGTTCAAATAGCTTTCTTTCGGTGTCGATTAAAACATATCTCAGGAGTATGTGGTAACACACTTCATAGGTCAACCTGTATTTTGGTTCGCGTCGTTCGGCGGCGTGCGCAACCTTCACCTCTAAATTATTATACAACGCCCGAGGCTTGTCACCAATGCAGCAATGCCGATATACTGAAGGCGATAATTTAAGTATAAAAAGTGCACCAGATCACATATTGTCACAGTTAAGTACTGATATCCAAATCAGCAACAACACACTAAAAAATGGTCGCTAAAGTAAGTTAAATTATCTCAATACTTATTAAAAACGTTATACGGGTTCACGTGATATTAAACTCATTGAACTAAAGAAAGAAAACAGCTGACTAGTATAATGTAATAGTATGTATTTTACTAACAAAATATTTTATATTCCAGTTCGTCATCATCCTGTCCCTCGCCGCGGCGGCGTACGCTGGCCTGGTTCCCGTCTCCAAAGTGGTGTACGCCGAGCCCGAAGCACCCGCTCACTACGACTTCTCGTACTCCGTCCATGACGAGCACAACGGTGACGTGAAGCAGCAGCAGGAGTCTCGCGAAGGCGATGCCGTGCACGGCTCATACTCGCTCGTGCAGCCCGATGGCGTGCACCGCATCGTCGAATACACCGCCGACAAAGTGAACGGATTCAACGCTAACGTGCGCTACGAAGGCACCCCCGTGCACGCTGCTCCCGCCAAGATCGCCTACGCCGCTCCCGTAGCCAAGCTCGCCTACGCTGCTCCCGTAGCCAAGCTCGCCTACGCCGCTCCCGTTGCCAAAGTAGCCTACGCGCCTGCCCCTGTCTCCTACTCTCACGCCCCGGTGTCCTACTCTCACGCTCCAGTCGCCTACTCCGCCCCCGTCGCCAAGCTCGCCTACGCCGCTCCCGTAGCGCACGTCACTTACTCCTCTCCCGCCATCTCCTACCACCACTAGATACTATTGCGAAATACTTGGTCAAGCTGTTGTATTTATTTTAATGAATAGGTGCTATTAAATTATTATGAAATTATTTGTTTTTTTTTTGTTACTGCCAAAATTACCAATCCCGGATCACATCGGTAGGTAAATACACAATAACTTTTGAAAAATGCATAGATATCGGAAAGAAGTTTATATATTTATATGGAATTATGTATCGCAACAACGTCTTAGATAAACTTCTATGTTCGCTAGCATGCAGTTGATTAGGCAGGCATCAATGTCCAAAACGGAATAATGATAAATGATCATTTTCATAATTATATCACACAAAAACAACGTAAAACTAATTGACTCCTCCATGACCACCCCATATTTATGACCATATTATTATGCTATCACACTAACAGAGAGACGCCGTTTCCAATCAATTTGGTACCTAAATGCAACATTGCGCTTACACTAATATAACTTTAATCATGCGGAGGCTGTAAATCCATTAACATAATTGCAGACTGAGATAAATCTGATATTACAAATTAAATACGACACGTGATTAGTTTGTATTTAAATTGCAACAATATTTAAAGCCATACATTCATAATTGAAGAAACAAGTGTTCACCATTTTAAGTCGACCCACCGCTTTCTACATTCCTTCGTGTGGGAGGAAGATAAAAGCTGTTTAGTAGGTCTGAATAAACTGGTGGGTCCGATAGAGAAATTAAAAGTAGTTTGGTGACTGTTGACCAAGGCCTTGACCGAATTGTTTTGGGTGTGGTCCAATGGTAATAATATAATATGTGTAACGTTCTAAGTACTCGTTCGCTGATTGATCGGGCGTCAAGCATATGAAATTGTTTGTACTTAAGAGCGTGACTGTACCTGCTGATACGATATGTGGTAGATATAAATCTACGCATTGTATGGTGTAAGTAAGGGTCAGCTTGTCGTTTCTAATTTCGATTTAATGGTTCAGTGAGTTTTGACAAGGCCCTGATTAGGCTTTGTTGTCGAGCGATCGAAGTATTATGATTGTGTATGCTAATTATCGTATATTAAAACTTATTCATTAGTTAATGGTAAGTAATTCTGTTTATTAGCTGATGGGGTCGTATTAAATTTGCCAAGGAAATAGATTTTAACCTGGATAAGGTCAGAGGCTAATATATGATCACGCTAATAACTTACGGCAGTGAGCAATTTTGCCTTATGTATATATTCCTCAACTGTTTGACAACTGTCATGACATGCATTAAAGGAGTAATAATAGTGGAGACGTCACATAACGAATGCAAAAAAAATAGAATTAAGAACCTCTTTCTTGAAAAACTTTTTTTTATTTTATCTGAACTTTATTTGTTGTCTATTATTTAAGGAATTTACGACCAAAACGCGTACAAAGTTGCGGGTTACTGAGAGTAATTCATTTAAGTATACTTACATAATAAATAAAACTAATATTCATATTTCCTATATAATCACAAGTTACCCAGTAGTTGCAAAAAACAGGAAATTTGTATTTAACTAGTAATTAAGTTATAAATCGTTGGCCCTTCGGTAAAATGATTTGGTTCCAAAAATAAGTAAACCTTACGCAATCAGTCAACAAAGGACACCTACATTTGGTCAATAAATATCCAAACTTCCGTTTTTTAATCGTTGTCGTTTAGGACAGTAATTATTTGAACTGGTTTGTTTCCGAAAACCTGATGTGGCTACTGGGGTTTTTATTTAAAGTCAACACTAACGATGTTTTATACAATTTGGTGAAACAAGTATTTTCTCTCTTCTATCTTCATAATGAAAAAAAACCTTACTCATTTAGGTCCAATTTTTTAAATTAAAAAAGTTTATTGTGAAAGCTAATTTGACATTTATGAATCAATACTGCCTGAGTCGGGTTAAAACAAGTTTTTTTTTTGTGGAATATGGCTTGGTCCAATTAGATTTTCATTTGAACTAGCCAGTTTATTTCTGGAATGGTGAAATGAAACTTTTTCAATAGTTATGACCTACATTGATATAAATAGTTTATGAATATGTTTTTATGTTCTTTAGTAGGTACTTACTACATTAATATAAAATTAAATAGACTGTATAAGAATATGATTAATTTACCTTTTTAAGTCCATGAATTACACATAATTTGTTATTTAAGGAAGAGAGAACCCACTGGCCTTGATAAATCAATAAGTTGGTAGTTTAGCCGTTTTGCCTTCATTTGGCATGCCCCCGAGGGACAATAAAATAGATTTTAGCCAATATGTAACAAAGATCTTGTTACCCAAGTTTGAATGTTACGTAAAGTTTAGCAATTGAGAAAAATTGGAGCGATCGCTTCTAAGTAATATCAATTGGTAATGACGCTGCTTAACCTGTTCTAGTGTTAACGGTTGCGCTGACGTTTTAGAGATCCGTAAGAATGATTTTAATACTTTCGCTATGATTTGTGTTTTTGTATTACTTCAGTTCGTATTTTATAGGTGAATGTAATAATGATGTAGCCTATAGGACACAGTATGAAGCTATATCCGTCTGCCACAAATACTTGACATTAAAACTAGCTTATTAGGTCGAACACTTAATGGAGATAAAGCCATGAAGCTTAATCGAAAAGATCAACTTTTTTATCACATGTAACCGGTAAAACGAGAGTCACATTTGTTGTTAATACAGAACCCATGACGAATTCTTTCAACTTATTCTCAATCGTCACATTAAAGCGTCAAGAATTAATTTATTTGTGGGAAAAATCACAACTTGCAGTAAGTATATTATAAATAATTTACGTAAATTCAATGACATTTAAAAGCCTTAAAAATGTAAGAAACATTACGACAAGGTCGGAGGTACCTACTTCTTAACTTATAGTAGCGTAAAATCTGTGAACCGTAATTATTACCATTCGGAACTAAATTAATTGTGTTTAACAGGTTTTTAAACAAGGTTTTTAACTTTCATTCGCGGTGATTCATCTTGGGAGTATTGGAAGTTGGCGTACCTACGTTACCACGATGAAGTCATTGCATTTATAAAACAATATGGAGCCAGGTGATCGTAAATATGTACTAAGATTTTTTGAAGTATCTACCTCAAACAATGTTATAAAGTTAACAACAGTTTCGGAATTCGGAAAATGCTACATCAACATCTGCATCATTATCTCATGTTAGGGTGTACCTATGGTTGGCGTAACATCTTTTTATCTTACATACTCCTCTGTCATCCGTAACGCTATCATTTACTCTTTTTTCTTTCATATCACTCACTTATATGAAAGAAAACCAATTCCACTTCTTCCTCTCCATCCTTAAGTCACATTCGATTCGTATATCGATCGAAAAAGGATACATGATGATGTCACAACATGACGCCTGTAGCCCTACTATGACCTCTTAAAGCAATTCTTATTCCGCTGAGGGAAAGAGACAGAGCTATACAGGGTGTCTAGCACCATCTCTTTCACTCAGTGGAATAAGAATTGCTATAAGATGTCATAGTAGCCCTTCTGTTTGTTGTTATTTCTCAGTGATGTATAAGTCCTATGTACAGTCAGCAAAAGAGAAAAGTAACCAGGCTCGTCAGATATAGTTGCATTTTCTCTTAGCAAACTGAATTATTTAATGAACTGTTTGTTTTTAATTAAAAGCTTTTATTTAACTTGCGATGTATATCTTCGACCGATTGTGCTAAAATTTTGTATACTTACACGTTAAGTTTGGATGACAATGCACGATATGTTATGTGACGTCATTTTAAATCCAATATGGCGGACCACACAAAGTAAAAGTAAATAATGAGGTTATAAGTTGATAGTTAATTTTTTTTAAAAGATTTTTTTTTTTTTGTAAAGTTTCTTATTAAACATTGTAACGACATGTCTCCTTTGCTGACTGTACCTAATAGAAGGCCAGGTGCTTGCTTTCAAATGGGCTGCAACTGACATGCGAACCAAGTAATGCCTAGACACAGGAATCGAATGCTTGTTTTTATTACCATTGTGCCATTAATAAAGCTGGCTGGGCACTTAAAAGGCTGATTACTTAAAATGTTACATAAACATAACTGCAATAGATAGCTATTTATATCACGAGTGCCGAAACTGCTCCAATTGTGATAGCAAACTGTATGATTAATATGCACTATTGTAGACTCGATAGTACTTGGTAACAGTTAGATAACATCAAAATAGTATCGTTACATTCTTTGTGGATAATCCTAATTAGTTACATGATGACTGCATGTATTGGATGCAGTAATCTTGATACTTTGGATTTTTGATGGTGCGTCTTGTGTTTTTGGTTAAATGGATTTAAGAGTTGGTATTAAAATAATAATTTAGTTAAATTACTTTTGAAATTGTTGTTAGGTAACCCCTTTTTTATTTACATTGCAGTAAAATAATTCAATAACTACTTATTTCAATGGATGTAAATGAACAAAATGATAAGTACCATAATTATGTAAGGCAATTCAATATTACGTTGCATAATATTCTGTGATTTTTTTTTTACCCAGAGGCTTATGTTTTCATAATTTTAAGAGTTAATAATATATATGAATAATACTGATTGCACTTGTTGCAAATAAATTCTTTAGCTAAATTGTTACAGGAAAATCAAGTTTTCCATTAAAAAAATTAAATTATAATATTTACTTAGAATACGAATCACTATGCCATCATGCTAGACCATCTGGATTTGGTTGGCACTTTAATGAAACAACAACAGCAATAAAAAAAAATATCATGCATTTATCTACGTAAGTATCAAAACTGTTTGCTTGGAGCATACATTCGTATCAAGAGATGGTGAAAGATAACCGAATAAAATTTCGTTCGTGACTCCTGCCGCATTATTCTTTTATTGATACTGATACGTTCCATTTAACTGATTTACATTATGATAAAGAATTAAGGTAAATATGACTTGCCCTTATTTAGAAACCAGTTGTTCTTAACTAATGAATACAACCGCTTTGATTTCCAGAAGGATGTTTACCAAGATAATATTTAGAATATAGAAGTTGCATTTATGCTAAGATGACAGAGATATAATATGCTATTTATAAATTAATTATTATTTTTGACGTGGTCAGAGTTCATTGTTTAACAATAATAAATAATTATAATAATTCACGTAAAGCCACACTTACCTAGGTCTCTCCCTGGGTGACCACTCGCTACGTATGGACATGGAGATTCTTCCGTGCCCCCGAAAATTATTAAGTTGTGTTGATTTTTTCGTTTGTCTTTCACGCGCGTTTCAAAGAGATATCAGCAAAGCAGAGGGAGTTGCCAGGGCCTCCACCTGCCGGGGTTTCGGGTTGTTCGAAAGAGATACCGCGGCCCCGGAACGTAAAGGGCAAGGGAAGTTATTTCATGACATCTTACCAAAAAAAAAGCATATTAAGTTTTTAGTCAAAGCAAGTCATTTGTAGATCTTTGACAGTAGTTGATACTCCTTGATAAATACCCATTGGTAATACAAGGGAAGTCGTATTATTACCCAGTAACGTAACGTGGGCTACGAAGGTCAGATAAAGCTAACTGAATATCAGTATTTTACATGGTGCAACTCTCCATGTTAAATACTAAAATTCAGTTGGGGATAAGCTAGACCGATGATCAGTATAATAGGATTTTCATTATGTGCTGAAAAAAGCACGTGTGATGGTGATAATTCTTGTTCAAGATAAGATCTATTCATCAATTGCCTAGTCTTTTCCCAACTATGTTGGGGTCGGCTTCCAGCCGACTATCTAAGCTAACCAGATGCAGCTGAATAGTGAATACCAATACTTTACATGGAGCGACTGCCTATCTGACATCCACAACCAGTATGATACCCCTTGGTAAGATTGGTTGTCGATTTTGGGGTCACTATATATCTGTAGCTATTGTCAAAGATTTACAAATAACGCCCGGGACCAACAGCTTAGCGTGCTTTCCGAGGGACCAAGAAAACTCGGTATGTTACGGATAGTCACCTATCCATAGAGCAAACTAGGTAAGCGCGGCTCAACCTTAACATCGACCCAGGCGGCTGCTATTATTTAAGATTTAGTAATAATATAAATACTTATTCAAAAATACAAGAACAATGTTTACAATGCATGCATGATTTTCAAAACAAATTGAAAAAAGACACAGTTTCTTCCATAAAATCAGTGGATATGTTTGATAACAATCATAAAAGGCAAGATCAATATTTAATAGTATGTAAACAAATGTAATTGAACTTGAAACGTTACATAATCATTTATCTCGTCGCAGCCATCGATCCAGTTTTTGACTTCGCCGCGGGCATCCAGTAGGCGCGAACACATATTAATATGTATAATAAATGTACGAGTATGTGCATACGCAATAAGTGTATCTAGTATAAAAGCTCCGAGCCACAGACCAGCAGCACATTCGTCTACAACAAACAAACCAGTCAACATGGTCGCCAGAGTAAGTTGTTGATCTTGTTTATTTGAAGATTGGGTAATTAGATCGATTGCAAAGTTTTATTATATTCGATAAGGTGGATATTACTTCAGAATAAACCCAGGCAATTTGAACTATTAAGTTTAATGGGATCTGGAAAAAACCATGAGGGGCTTTAACGTGCTCAACAGCTCCATGGAATAACACCACGAGTATTAAGCAGTCACACGATAGGCGAATTTTCTTACAATGGTTACTTATAAATTTTTGTGTTTTCAGTTCCTGACATTCGCCGCCGTGGTGGCCGCCGCCTCTGCCGTGGTACTCCCCGTGGTACCTGTCGCTAAGCTGGCCTACGCTCACGCCCAGCCCGAGGCTCCCGCTCAGTACGACTTCTCGTACTCCGTCCACGACAACCAGAGCGGTGACGTAAAGCAGCAGCAGGAGGCTCGCTCCGGCGACAACGTGCAGGGATCCTACTCGCTCGTGCAGCCCGATGGAGTCCACCGCATCGTCGACTACACCGCTAGCGAAGAGCACGGTTTCAACGCTGTTGTGAGGTACGAGGGTACCCCCATCGAGCAAGCTCCTGCCAAGATTGCCTACGCCGCACCCGTAGCCAAGATTGCGTACGCCGCCCCCGTAGCTAAGCTCGCCTACGCCGCACCCGTTGCCAAGATCGCCTACTCTGCGCCTGTTGCCAAGGTTGCCGTCGCCGCTCCCGTTACCAAGATCGCATACGCTCCTGCTCAGGTCCAATACTCTCACGCCCCCGCCCAGGTTCAGTACTCCCACGCTCCCGCTCAAATCCAGTACTCTCACGCTCCCCAGATCACCTACGCCCAGGCTCCCGCCCAGATTTCTTACTCCCACGCTCCTGCTCAAGTCTCCTACTCTCACGCGCCTGCGCAGGCCTCTTACCAGCCTGCCCAGGTTGCCTACGCCTCAGCACCCGTTGCTAAGGTCGCGTACGCCGCAGCCCCTGTCGCCAAGCTCGCCTACACACAAAACCTTGGCCACGTCACCTTCTCCTCCCCTTCCGTGTCCTACCACCACTAAGTCATAAGAACCATTGTTGTTAAACCTTATTTATTTTGTTAAATACAAGATAGTCAATCTAATTTTGCCGCTTTTATTTTTTATCGAGGGTCAGTGTGAAAGAAGTGTTCAAGGAGGCGTCAAAGCGGCGTATCCGATATCAAAACGTTCTAAACGAAGTTAGAAGGAAGCGTGCGGGTAGTGTCGGGGAATCAATTGAATTATGTAGCATTATGATGCGAGTGGGTCCGGTTACGCGGCACGTTCGCGCCCCCGGCGGGACGCTCTGACGCATTGCTTCTGACACCTATTCATTCGGCTAGTTTACTCTACGACCACCAACGCACTTTGAAGACTGAAAACATTCCCCCTTCGTCGCCTACCACACATCCAGGTGCGGGGGGTAGGGTGTATCTACTCTCTGTGGAGATGTATAGCGCCCGCTTTGCAAAAACAGCGGAACGTGTCGACGCCTACATTAATGATTGCAGGCAAATATAAATTGACAGAGTTGATGGTGAAAGTAGTAGTTAGGACGCACCAGAGGGGCTTCAGATGTGTGATGTGAATATTGTATTTTGTTACTCTTGGGTGCTATTACAAAATAATGCAAGGGTTAGCTTAGCTTGTAGCCTAACATTTTTTAAATGCAGCCAGTCGGAAAAATAAGAATTTACTCACTTGTGTGCAACTTCTTGCTATTTTTTTTTTATTTTGCGAAAATGGCCAACTGTGTAAAGTGGTAAAAGAAGGACAAAACATCCGATATTATCATATTATGTGACTTTAGATCGATAGTACATGCCTGGTCAATGTTTTTATTTAAAAAAAAAAAACAATCAATTCAAATCAAACCAACAAACAAATTGAAACAAAACCAAACATGAACCAACAGAAAGCCACAAACATTATATTCCACATTTAAATGATAAAATCACACATTTTCTGGATAAAGAGAGGCAATAACGTATTCACAGAGCGAATATTTAATGTAGGACGAATAAATAATTTATAATCAGTGCGGACAAATGTTTTGATGAAGTTTTACAAGCCGCCCACAAAGGGTTGGATCGTGTTAATCCCGCTATTATCGGATGATGAACTATTACCCCCTCGCCTCACCCCCTTGCCTCACCCCTCGGGCGCCCGGCTGCCTCCCTTGCTCGCGCATAGTTTGTATTACGGTGATATTACACCGAATGTTCCTGATATTACGCAATCTCTAGAGATTTGATGTAGAATAATTATGGCTGATAAAAGGGTTGCGTGTATAACAAAAATGTTTTGTTAATAATCACAGGTTTAGTGTGGTGTTAAGGTTTTTTTCCCAGTTTTGTTATTTCGCCTTTGTTTGATATAGTTTGGTTGAATTAGCTTGGATGATTTTGTGACATTTTGTGCTTCTGGTCAACAACAAAGTCAGACCTTATTTCAAAGTGTCAACAACCGTCATCCATAAGTTTACACATAAATATCTACACAAATATTAACAAGATTTCATTCAAAAAATCTTTAATAAAATGCTCTAACCTATATCTTTACTTTTCACAAACTACAGTACGGCACAGTTTTAAAGAAAGATGCTTTCCTAAAACAATTTCTGTATACAAAAGTTTTAGCATCTGTAGCTGAGCTAGGAGAAACTTGTGTTTCGGCTTACAGCGCCATCCTCGAGTTACATATAAATTGGATTTCCTACTGTCAGGCTAAATAATATAACGAAAGTTTAAATGTGTGTGTTTATTTCTAACTCGGTCGATTTGGATGAAATTTGTTATGTAGCAACATACCAAATACTCACTCACTTGTAATATCAATTAGGCTACTTTTTATTCCCGCCTAAGCGGGGGAAACCGCGAGGCACAGCTATACCCACTAATATTATAAATGCGAAAGTTTCCAGTATCGAGGTATGTTTGTTTCTCCTTTACGCAAAAACCACGAAATGGATTTACATGAAATTTGGCACACTGATAGTTGATAACCTGGATTAAAAATATAGGATACTTTTAATCCCGGTAAATGAACCCGTAGGATTACCGAAATAAATGCAGGCAACACCGCGGGCATGAGCTAGTAACTAATAAAACATTATTCATAAAAATCGTCATTGCGGTTACACCACAAAGTTTATTTTATATCGAGTTACCAATTAATAGTTTGTTTCAAGATACCGAAGCGATCGTAGCTGTACCGCCAGAACCAAAGAGAGGCAGTCGCATAAAGCTAGGTACTGACAATGAAATCAAAGAGCATTATTAATGGCACTTTCAACAACCGCTGAATTATAAAACCGCTATGTTTTAGCATACAACACATAACAACTGGACTTATTACGTATAGACTACTTTGAACATAGGTAGTTAATCAAATAATTGACAGAGTATTATTAACAGTGTTACATTTTTAGCTTTGTGGTTCGAATGAGGGCTTGACATTGGGTAGGCTACCCTGTTTCTAGATGTTATGACCATCTATTTGATCTTTATTTTCAGCGCACATATTATTGAACTCTAAATTAATTCTTTTTTAAGTACCTATGTATGTAGGTATCAGCTCTTCATTTTTGTTAATCTATCAATTCGTTGGTTCATTTGGTTATCGTAAATTTTCCCATTCTCATAATTTGTAAGGAAGAAAGGCGGATTTAAAGCGAAATTCTAAAAAATATTGAATTCAAACTTTTTACTTTTGCCTAACTTGGTGTCAGAGTTTTATGCCGTCCATGGATTTCTTCTCTAGGCAGTCCGATATTTACAACTCAAGGTTATCACCGATTCTACCAACTAACTATTTACTAGCAAATTATGAGACAAGCTGGGATTATCCGACTGCACAAGTACACACAAAGATTACAAGTACCCAACCCACTACTCAGAACTCTAATTAATTGAGGCCTAACAAGCGTAAATCATCAGCAGACAACTATAATAGAGAATAGAGACGTCACTAATTCTGCACGCATTTGTAATTTTGTAGGAGTACATCTCTTTGGCACAAATCGCGGGCACGAGGCCGCACGTGCCGCGTACAATTGCGTGCATTTAGGGCATTGTGTACGATTGCTTCCGGATGACCCGAGTGTCAAGTTCCATCGTCGAAAAATGTTGATATTTTGTGTGGCTTCCAGTGTACACTGATATGGTGAAGTGCACTTTAATGGAACAATGTAGCTGAACGTATGTGTAATAATAGGAGTGTGCTCAGTAATAATTTTGAGTGAAATAAGGTTTTGTTCAAGTTTTTTTGAAGAATTCCTACGTATTTACCTCCAAACTCAAAACTCAAATTCAAAGCATTTATTTTAAGTTTTTTTTAGGAAACAGTTTTTTTTTAATTGGGTTGTTTATTACCCATACAAAACGGCTATGACGGCTAAGTAAGCATGTACCCGATGACTTAAATCCAGATTAACATTTTATCAGAAAAATCAGGTGTTTTAGCAACCGCTACTTAACTACATCGGAAGAACACCCGATTTAAATTCTCAACTTAATTGGTAGCTATAGTAGATGATCAAAGCTGAAGGCAGTTCAGTTATAGTGATCTGGTTCAGTTCATGGTCCGGGACGAGAGGGAATGGGAAGCGGCCACTTCCTTCTGCGAAGTAGTCATGCTAGCAAAAGTGGCCGGACGTTTGAGGGTTTGAAGCAACCGAGCCACCGCGGAAGACTTTCCGGGCGTCGGTCGCCGCGAGATGACTCCCGGCCACCGTAGACGCGGTTCTGTGGACGGTGAGCAATGGGTAACTTACTGTCCTTCCTTCTATTGACGACAGGCCGTGTCGACGGTGCGTTCTCGTTCCACGCGCGTCTCAAAGAGTTGCCAGCAAAGGCGAGCGGCCAAGGCCACTGCTTGCTGGGGTTGCGGGTTGTTCAAAAGAGATACCACGGCCCCGGAACACAAAGGACTAAAGAAGGAAGATGGAAAGGTCAGTAAAATTCAGTAACACTCCCCCTAACCCCCAGAGCGGGGGATATTATTTGATGAAAATACCAGATATAGTAGTTGTACTTAAAGCATACTGTCAAAACATTTTGCAGTTCCAGCTTTACGGTCTGATATTCCTTTCCTTGTTAGCGCCCGGAGCTACGGGTGGCGGGTGGCCGCCATAGGCTGATGATACAGGGATGGTGTAGAAAGTCCAGTCTGAAGTTTATGTGGAGACGAGCGTACTGCCTACTACCGAAGAGTTTCCAGCAAAGCGTATTTTAGACGGCAGGACAATGGTGTTCAATACGTTGTGTACGATAGACGTGACAGGGTATTTTTTGTGAGTGTGTGGCCATAATCCGAAACTATGAGGACTAGCGAATAATGGTCAAAAGAGTCTCGACCAGAATTTAAAAAACTAAAACATGCATCGTTGGATTGTTGAAAAATCCAAATAATCAAGGAAAAAGAAAATCAAATTTGCTAATAGGGCTCATTTTCTGGGAAGCATCGATATACAACAAACTTGATGAAAGCGTATTTGTGGATCTTCTGTAGTTAGTTCTCTCGTACGTAAGGGTGGAAGTGGGTGGCAAGACTATGTCGGAAACAATTAGGGTGTGCGCACGCGCGGCAGCTTCCTGAACCTCGCCTAATTGGCGTATCTCTGCGCGCTCAATGTATCTCCGTTATAATTGACGTGGCTGCAACAATGAGATTGGATTGCTATCTGTTTATGTTAGTTACTCTATTAATGTTGGAGTGATCATTATGTTGTTGGGAGCGTGATATGTGAATGTCACGTGTTTCTGTATACAATACATAGAAGATGAAATTCTCTTTGATTTATGGTTCTTTTTATGCTGTTGTACACTCGCAATCGACGGTTCCGTAATGTTTTATCTGCCGCTTATTGAGTAACAAGATAGTAACAAAAATAAAAGTAAATAGACTTACTTATTGAAATGTATGTTTTCAAACTGACATGGTTACTAACATTATTTATAACTAAGTTTACTAATAATTTAGAGATTCCGATATTACGGAGCAGTTTCACATCCCCAACTGTTTGTTTGTGTATAATAATATATATTTTTTTAAATATGCTAAACTTTCAATCAAGATGAAAAGCTATTTTTGTTTTGGTTTTCGTTTTTGTAAATATCTGACTTTAGGACTGCTTTTAAAAGTTTCTTTGAGTTTTTTTTTTATAATTTGTCGTGGAGGTTACAATAATGTCGCCTTTATTGGTGGCTAGCATTAAAATGTTGATAAGTGTGACGATTGCAGATAGACAATATATAAAAAGCTATATTTATATCAGATATATTTGACATGTCGTCTGTAAAATAATTTTCGTCACTAAACTGCATTGAACAACCCCATTTCAAATGACACAGACATATTTGACGCAGCCCTTCATTAGCAAAACTAATGATTCGCTAAACACCGCTGTCCCCTACTCCGTATTCCCAGGGTACCTGGCCCACCAGGGCTTTGTTCGACCAAAATCTATTTATTCATATCGTATTGCTAATTTGAGGATTAGACGGCGCGTTCCATCGGTTATTGAATTATCCATTCCGTTTGCGGGGACTCTACCCCGGGTCCCGGGGGACTGCGCTACGACTTGCGTAGTCAGTTGATCTTTGATGTTTTTCTTTTTTAGTTTTGAATGTTGTTTTTTTGTTAAAGACTGGTTGAAAGTACAATAAAAGAAGTATAGCAAATGTAATATTACAGTTGAATTTTTCACATATTTGATCTGCTACTCTCGGATTATGTACTTACAAAAAAGAAAATTTTTGTTAAACAATTTTAATAAGTATTTGAAATATCTGTGCAACAGACGTCCCATAACGAATTCGTGAGTTCAAAAGTGTGTATCATCTCCTCACATGCCTGCATATGCTTGTAAAACTTAAAAAAGACGTCTATTGTTTCAGACAAGCAACATCCATGAAAGGTTGGTAAAAAGTCTCCTCTAATTTTATTCCACATCATCATAGTCACGATTAAAGATGGTCCGATTTAGCTTGACAACCACAAATTTTGGCAAAAAAGGCTAAATTGTAGTTTGAAAGCTTTAATTTCAGTTCAGTTAATCAATTTACAAAGCTTCGTTTGTCAGGAATAAACTAGATTTTGGTGATTTTTAGAATAGTTTTAGTTTAGTTTGTGACAACCGAATCAACACCGGTATACATTTTCTTATCTATTTTTCTATAAAAGAACGTATTTATACTCTTTATCAAAAACAAGAGCTGCCCAGTCAATAAATTCCAGCGGTTACAATTCCGTAACGTTCCCTGTATGTTAGTAGGGGTCGTCGTCGGTAAGGCACACAGCAAAATGTCGGCGAACGTAGCGCGCCGTGAATACGTTATTATGTTTAGTTTACGACTAAATGTTTAGCGCGCGCTGCGGCTAATTAGCACTGCGGTAAACATCCACTAACTTTGGTACAAGTTGTTTTAAATCGATGCTGCTGGTTTAACAAACTCTCTCTTTGGTAAACCAGTCAATAAAATAGTGGGATTATTTAAGACAAGCGAAATAAGTTTGTAATGATGGTTGCAGTCGGCGTTTTGTAGTTTCTGGATTTTTTTATGTTTTGCTTTATAAGTCATTTTTTTCCTAGATTAGTATGGAGTAATACTAGATTCAAATGTTATGAAATAATATCGAAATAAGTTTTCTGTTAGTAAAATGTTCAGTTTTTAAGTTTCCGCAGCCAAGTGGTTAAAAGGAAACCCTTATGGATTCGCTTTGTCCGTCTGTCTGTCCGTATAAGACAGTCATTTTATTTATTTATTTAATAATTTATGTACACACAGTAGACAAGACAGGAAAAACAATAAACACAAAAAAAAAGAAAACACTACAGACTACTGTACTCCGCGATTGTTGGCGTTCTATGAACCGCTACACAAACGGGATGAAGGTGACGTTGAAAAAAACAATATCTTCGTATATAACTATGTGCGGTACCTGGAAAATTTATATCGAAGTTCTACTTACTTAATTTTAGTTTACTTACATTTTATTTTGCTTTTCATTTGCTTCTAAGGTGGTAAAAAATGGTCCCCTTCAATTTCTAAAGTCAGAGGTGGAAAGTTCTGAAAAATATTAGGTAAAATGGTTTGAATAAGATTTGATAATCAATTAATAAGTAACTTTGTTTAACATACCAGCTTTGCTGTTGAGCGTAAATGAGCGTACAAAATATTGTTATTATATTGTTTCATGCTACGGAACTCAATGTATGCGAGTCAGAATAGTACTTGGCCAAATAGTTTTTGCTTCAGAATTTAATGTCGTAAAATATATCTGTCTGCTTTGGTTCTTTAAATCAAAGCTGGAAGCAATAACCAGTTGGCTATCTAAGTATAGAAAACTCAACTAAAACAATTGCACCATAACTTGACATGAACTCAAAAGACGTGCAGCCAAGCGTGAAACATCTATAAAACCATCATTAATTCACGAGCATTTAGCACATAATTGCGTTTAATGGCGTCGACAATGGATCAGTGGAGCGAAGTCAAGGAGCCACTCAATTACGTGGCATTCAGGATCGCTGCTGTTTGCGCTGGTACTTGCAGCCGCGGCCTCTGATTGGCTGGTCGAGGGGAGCCGACCACCCCTAGCGAACAGTCAGCCTTTGTGGACATCACCATTATTTTTGCACACCACCAATATTTGGATTGTTGAGATTTTGTCGATGGCTTCTAGTGGATTTGTGTTTTGGTGGTGAATGAATTGAGGTTTCGTTTCGTTTTGAATTTGGGGTTTCTGGTTGATCATCTGTCTAGTTTTTACTGGTACATATGTTATGTTGTTTATGGTTTAGATAATCACTTAGATAAAATATCTCGACACATATGGAATCTTAAATAAAAACAAAGATAAAAAAAGAACTTATCACTACCGAATATTTAGTTACTTTTCGGAATAACTAGAAATTTTTTTCACACTTTTTAGGAAATTGTGTGGCTGGGGAGTATGGTCCGGCACTTCTGCTTTCCAGCTGAAACACTAGGAAGTGGTGAAGACTGGGCGTTTCGAGGGACTGTCTTGTGTAATGACGTTCAAAAACTACTGATCATCAGTCTAGTTTGAATAAATGACTTTTGCTTTTTTTCACAGTGTACTGCGAGTTTAGTAACGTCTTGTATCTTTTCTCTATAGTCTATGACATTATAATGTTGGCATTCACTAAACCTCCATCCACACTACCCTCCCTAAACGTTACCCGTGCTCATTCAAGTGCGTGCTGACGACGGGTCCTGTGTCTAACTGCGCGGTTCCCCTCTCACGCATTAATGTTATTATTTGGCAACATTTACTAAATAATTTGCTCGTTAAACGTCCGCCGATAGCGCCCGTGCCCGTCCCTAACTACCGTATTGTGTCGGCGGGCGTTTTGCCCGCGCCTCCCCCGGGACCGCTGGGACTAACGACGGGATTCAACCAATACGACTCTAACATTAATTACTGCGCCGTCTTTTGTGCTAATATTTGTAGCAACATGCTCTTTTGTTAGCGATATGAAATTAATAACGGCCTGTTATTGTGTAGGGATTACGAAACTATCGGTGACGCTTTCTATGAACTCTTATTGCTGCCTGCCTTCGTTTGGAGTTGATGAGGTTTCGCTAAGCTCCCGCCGCGTGGGAGATCTGATACCCATTGATTGTATATTTTTATAACCACAGAGTTTCTTGACGTCTTATAAGCGTACCCTTTGAAAGTGTTTTGAATGGAAAGTTAAGTAGAATTCAAATGTATTTTGTTATAATTAAATTATTAATAAATAAATTTGCTAGCAGTGCAGTTTTATTTAATATTTTCGATTTTTTACTTTAATTTTACTTTTTTTAATGTTTTATTTTAGACCTGTTGGTTTCTGTTTAAGTTTTATTTATTTTAATGTTATTTTATTTTGACTGTGAATATGGCATGGATTTTTGTGTTATCCGAAATAAAATGATTTTATTTTATTTATTTAAGAATAACATAACACGAAAAAAAATAGAAGATTTTCAATAAGATATCAAAAAAGAGACCATACAAGTCAATACATATCAAACATATGCCGTCCGTCTACGTGAAGTCGTGACGACTCGTTCCAGTACTCTTGAGACAGGCACCACTGGAAGCCTGCCCGTCCGTTCCACCAGTGTCTGAACGGCTTCAGGGTCCTTGGACGCTTGTCACTGTTCAAGGCTTCGCAGAGTTCGCAAAGCGGGTGATAATCTGGCACATCCACAGTGTAGTAGTTGGTCCATTTGAAGAACTCATAGTACTTTACAGGGTGCGTTACCGCCTGGTACATGATGTAGGCTAAGTTGTATGGATGTATTTCGCGAGCGTTTAAGTATGATCCGGGAGGGAGAAATCTGGGGAAGTTAAAGTTAAAAGCGTTTTTTTAATACTATATACGGCTTGCGTTTGGTCGTTACTCTTCTAATTTGAAGAAATGATGCGATCCACGTTTGCATAGAAGAAACTGATTCACTTGAACTTTGAAGATATCCAGAATGTAAAAATTGAGAAAATTTTGAAATTCAGATCAGTGAATTCCACGGTCTGGCGTTTCGAACAATAAATATGGAGGCATAGCGATTTCTTCGGGTACATGAAACTTAAATCATATTTAACTGTGGCGTTTTTTTTTCTTTATAAAAACGTTGCCCGCACTAGAAAATACTCCTGCATCGTGGGTGCGTTTGAAAACATTTAATCTCACATATACAAACCGCCAGACCCGGAACCGTTATCTGTAGGCCATAAAAATATTTGTTCCGTGCGGGACTCAAACCCGCGACATGCAGCGTAGCAGCCGATCGCTCAGTCACTGCGAAAACCGTCTTGTAAAAACACCACCAATCGTGCCCCTTTGCATTTCTGCTCATCTAACGATAGAATGGGCATGGAAAAAATAGATTGCAGTAATGCAGTGTACAAAACCGATAAAAACCGACTGGAAACTTTGCGGTGATGTTTATTTATCTTACACAAATTTCACCAAATCAACATCCTTACTGTTCCTAAACTAACATGATGTCGTGTGCCTCATTTTCGATCGAATGCCATATATACTCGCTCAACATTATGCGTGTATAATCTTTTGCTTTAATGTGTTCCACATTGATTACATCCTGATTCTTGGAGCTATAAAGGTTTTAAGTATGTTCTTAATGAATTACGCAGAATATTGTGAACTTCCATCGAACATAAGGTGTAATCTAAATCTTTATGTTACCACAATAACCCGTGGGAAGCTCTACAGAATACAAGCTCTAGATATGTCTTACCTGGAGTAATTAGCACCACCGTACACAATGGGCACCACGTAATTATTGTACCCGTGGAGAACCTTCTCCGTGACGTAATCTTCTGAGAAAGAGTTTTCAAAAGCCATATAGAAATAATAATCCCTCCTGAGCATTTCTACACAGTCGTTGTTGGAGCATTTTACTTTAGAACAGTTGCCAAAGACGTCGATTTTTAAGGAGAAGTGGTACAGATGTTCCTGGAGCCGCGATATATAGTTGTCGCGTGAGCTGTCAGCACCGCAGTGGCTTACTATCCAGGCGGCCACTTTCTTTCTTGTACGAAAGATGTTTATTATTTCTGGGGAGATGACACTTACTCTTTCATCGTATGCTTCCCACTGCACATGTTTGCTTGGTGCGACAATGTCACGCATCACGTCTCGCACCATTATGTAACGCCACTGCACGTCTGAGTCAACTCTGTAGGTGAACGTCCAGTTGAAGAAATCATCTTTGTTCAAATCGCAAGCAGGATAATTGTATGAAGACTCTATCGTAGTAAAGATATATATCTGGGACGCGGCACGCTTCTTAGGCAATTTATTTACTTTTTCAGGGCTTAAACATTTCTCAGTAAAAAGTAGAGCATCGAAAAGCGTGTAGTCTTTATTTAATAAGTCCTTATCTTCAGTGAATATACAGTTTTTTACTGGGCATTGTAAGCTTGGGAATATTTGTTCCTTTTTATCATTCAAGATCAAATAATAGCTGTCCCACACAAGTATGTGTTTGAGCCCTGAGTATGACAATTCCAGATCACTGTAAGAGAAAATATTATAACCTACGTCATTCCGAATCGACCATAACTGAATAACTACAAATAAATACAAAGCCAATAATGCGTAAGCCCCATATTTTACGAAGTTTCTGTACAGTATTTTTCTAAATAGTGCCATAGGTCATCCTGAGCGTACGTTAAGGGGGCTTGAGATAAAATGTCATGTTGATTGACGTTCTTTCTCTGATGACACCTAATATATTTTTTTTATTGTAGGAAAGCAAAGGGAAATTCATGTCAGTATTATTCAGTTCTTTTTTCGTCTTTTAATAATCAAACATAGGGCTAGTACTCATGTAGTGAAAATACCTGTAGTTATTTTGCGAAGCAACTTATTCTAACACAGTTGTAAAAGTGACTTAATAATAGACAAGAAAACATAAATCTATAGAAATAATCAATACTAACAAATAAGGCCGGATACACGACGGCTGACGAAGATTACACTAATCGTCATTATGACGCGTGGGAGTAACTTGACCATTGAATGGCACCATTGTCCCTCATAGGTGGCACCATCACTTAACTGACGTTAACAATGCGTCCTAACGCCTCACTAATCCGAGATTAAGATCGTATCTGGAACAGGACATGATAAACACTTCACATATAAATACAATTCATGTTTCATGAACAGTTAGTTTTGAGTGTTAAAAAAATATTGACAACTGTCGTTGTACAGAAATGATAGAAGTTTAACATGAAATAAGTTATGTGTCTAATAACGCGTGGCAGAAATTAAAAATGAGAAATCCGTACATGCATGTTGAATCGACGAGTTTTTATCTGTTCTTGAGCTTTTATCTAGAGGTCAAGAAGTCCAGAACTCCTCCCTGGATCTTCTCATGGTAGTAATAATTAATTCGAAATTCAGCTACGCGTTTCCTCCGCAACGCGTTACTTTAGTTAATTCATGCAGAGCATAACATAAATACATTTTTAAAGTATTCTGACTCGGAAAGGTTGTTTTCTCTAGTTGAACGACTAATCAAAAGCTTATGCAGAATGTTCCAATGTCTATTGTTTATTGACATCACTTCGTGTCAGTAAACTTTTTTTCGGATTGGAAATCCTCAAATGACTTCTCCCACTCTGGGGTGAGTAGAAAGGAATATCAGACTTTTACTGACTAAAACTATACATGTGGCTTCTTTTGCCACTTGTGTTCCGGGGCCGTGGTATCTCTTTCAAACTACCCGCAACCCCGGAGATATGGATGACCTAAATACGTTTCTTTGTAAGTCTAACTAGAACATCACATTTAACGAAAAACACATTCTAAAAACAGTTTTTTTCAAAATTTGAGCTGTCTAGTAATACGCCGTAAGTTATTTAAGAAATTGTTACCCCATGTCAATTAAATTATTAGGCAGGCGGTGACCTTGGCAGGCCACTCTACTTTGCTGACATCTCCTTGAGTTGTGCTTGCATCAAAAACAGACAATTTACAAGTCATACAAACTAGTAAGGCAGCTCTTAGCTTAGCCAGTTTTTGTACAGAGGCCCTCACTTGAACCGTTTATTGTTTAAAATTAATAACAATTAAATAAACTTCGAGTTACTTTAAAATCTTTAAGCTTTTCTATAATGTGGTAAAAAAAAAAGATTAAAATGGTAAGTTGAACTTCGATTAACAAGAACACTTTGTGCCAACTTAAACTTCTGCAGCCATCACTGCCTCACAGTTCCATCACCGTGTCCGAGTATCGACAGCATTGTCCGTCGAATACAGTTATTGTTGGCAAAATAACTCTATTGTTAATGTGTAAAATGTTCGAGAGCAAAAACTTTGAGGACAATGGCTCAGTAATTGAATTAGAAGGTCTTAAAGGCGTGTTGTTGTGTCCGTTCTCGGAAACTACATGTGTGACTTATATAATGTATTATTTGGATTTGATTTGCAGCTGAACGGATGGACATTACAAATGTGTTACTTTTTTAAAATTATTTTTGATTATTATGAATATAGGAAGTTCGGAAGGTAAATAGGTGTCAAATTGCGATGAAGAAAGCTTTTAGTATGATTGGTGATATGGCTTGTCAAGTCATGGGTCTCGAGATCAAACCTAAGACACACACCTCTGATTTTTCGAATTTATGTCCCTATTGTAGTGAGTTTTGGTTGATAGACTTATCTATCCTCTGAAACATTTTAAATATACACTCTTTTGACCATGCCGAACCATGACCGCTATATTTAAATATTTTGCCCAAAACTTTATCATTAAGTGCAAATAAAATCAAAATAATTTATTCGCCAAAAATAAAAATAAAGATCCTCACCCCGATACCGATGGTAACCTATTTTTGTTTTTCTACTTACAAAGAATCATATTTAGGTCATCCATATCTCCGGGGTTACGGGTTTTTCGAAAGAGATATCGCGGCCCGGAACATAAAAGACAAAAGAAGGAACACGGGTGGGTTTTAGTCAGTGCAATTCTGACATTTCCCCGCACTACCCAAAGCGGGGGAAGTTGTTAAATGATTTCCCATCCGAAGAAAAAAAAAGGTCATCCATATCCAGTACTACCTACATTCTTTAAACAAACGAAAGTTTGAATTACACTAAATAGATACACAGAACAAAACATTGCTATCAACAAAAACAATTTTATGATCGGCATTGTACGTACAGCTTCATTACAGTGCGATTTTGAAACTGTAATAAACGCTGAATCACTGCTGCACAAACTAACTACAACACAGCAATTTAAAGTATTTTTACAATGTAAAGTGTGTTGTGTTTTACAAGTCACTGAGTCAAATAGAAGATGACAAAAATGGCTCCTGGCTAAATAATACCGGTCGCTCGGGAATATCTTAAAAGAAAAAGAATCCTTGGGTTAAACCGCGTCTGTCTTGGTTGGTCTGTGGATGGGTGACCACCTGATGCACTGTAAGCACGTTAAGCTGTTGTTCCCAAGATCTTATACAGTCGCTACAGGTGGTCGGAAAAACTGCCAACCCGTCTTACCATAGGGTATCTTATTACCCAGTTCTACCTGGATTGTTGAAGTCAGTTAGGCATTCGCTGAATGTAAAATACAGTCACTCAGCTGCATTTGGTAAGACTGGAAGCCAACCTCATTATAATTGGATAAATGCCAGGCAGATGATGAAGATTTTTGTTTTTAAACGTTGCCCCACACTAGGATTTTCTCCTGTATCGTGGGTGCGTTTACAAACATTTTAACTCACATACACAAACACCCGAACCCGGAACAACTATCTGTAGGTCATACCAATATTTGTTCCGTGCGGGGATCGAAACCGCGACACGCAGCGCAGCAGTCGATCACTCAGCCACTGCGCTAACCGTGTCGTAGATGACAAATATGGACCAATCTAGTATTGTTATTTCAAGTGTTTCTCAAGATTTCATGTCGCCTGAAAAACGTTAGTGTAATGCTAACAGGCTAGTGTTGTAATTCAAACTGTTGAATGTATCTTTCAAATGAAAAATGTTAACTTGAAATCCATAAACCAAGCGTTAAATATAAATTGAGAAACAACAAAGAAAGCCAAAAGTATAGGTAAAACCCTAACGTAACCATTACAATTCAAATCGTTTAAATGTTTAGTTATTGTCAAAACAGTAGCATGTAACAATGGTGGTAGGTACGTACAGCGGCAATCAAGCTGTACGAAACCAGTTTATGCGGATCTTTTATTGGGAGGGAAATCTATACAAACCGAGGTCACGTTGTACTGGAAAATATAGCGTGATGTGCCTTATGTACTGTCCCTCTGTTGTCGTGTGCTAATGTTGTCAATGGTCCCTGAGTAGAGTATGCTCCGTTGACCACTCGAGGGCTTCCGCCTTTTGTAGGGCGAAGTGAGAGCATGGGGATGCTGTGTGTGACTTAGTTTTATGTACGACTAGCTTTTGCCCGCGGCTTCGCTCGCGTAAAATTTGGGGTAACACAGTTCCCCTTTCCTGATTTGCAGGTACCTGCTACCTGCAGTTTTTGCCCTTGCGCCTTATTGATTTGTAATAGCAACGCTAAGTTTTCCCTTTAATTCCCTCTTTCTCCCATCCGCTCACATCCCACTTTAAAAAAAATAGCCTCCATAGTCCGTCTCCTGGTTCCCAACTATCTCTGTACCAAAATTCATCAAAATCGGTTTAGCCATTAAAACGTGAAGAGGTAACAAACAAACTCACTTTAGCTTTTATAACATTAGTAAGGAAGTAAGGATGATGAGGGAGTCAGTATATGAGTTTGATGGCGATCCATGTAAACTATGTCGTATTGCGCTTATAAAGTTTAGATTCTTAAGACTTACACAAGCAAACCACATCTGCAAAGGAGCTTAACCGAAGCCACACGACATGACTGATTCATATTTTAACTAATTAATAATGCAACGTGCGGCTATGTAGCTATCTACTACCTAGAGAGCTTTAAATACCTACCTTCTTGTGAATAATGCTTTACTTATTTTAACCATAAACGATAGATTAAAAAGACATCTATATGACCATGGTGACAACAGGCGTAAAGGCAGTTAGCTCTTTAATATAAGTATTTTACTTATTGGGTAGCTCTTGAAATCGTGACCGGATATTTTGACAAGCTTAAAAATTATATCAATTACGGCCATACGTTTCCGGTGTAACATTTTGAGCAAAAAAGTGTCACATTAATAGATTCCCGATTTCGCGAATCAGTTCTGAGAAGACATAAGCTCAAGTGTCTTCACAATGCGTGGCGGTCGGAAGGGCCGGGCGCACCGCGCACCATGTGCTAATCCACTTAACGGCGGTTAATCCTCGCTTAGTTACCGCCACACTATTGTCCGCGCGGGAAGTGCGCTCGACTGTAGTTAATTCAATCACAACAGTTGTACCACATTAATTATGGATCGTGCGTCTTGCCTTTCGATTTGGAATTAGAGAGAAAGTTTAACCAATTCCTTTTGGAATTAATCAGGATTTATGCAGATGATCTAACATCTAATTATTGTGAGAAATAATAAAGACCGGTTTTTTAAACTTGTGATATATTTCACATTTATATTGTGTCTTGTATCGCCCATATTGTTCTATAGATAAACTGCCTTTACTTACTTTACTACCCCTTATTTAATGCATAAAAAGATGGCTTAATAAATAGAATTTAATCCATCCAAAATCTAAATGATTTTTCTCAGGCCAATGAGTACAAGTTCTCTTGAACACTCTATTAGATCATTTAATTACAAAAAACTTTTTAACAAAAATTTAACCGACGAAAAGTGAAAAATAAAAACCTTTTAGTCTAGCTAAGCTCCAAAGTTAAAGTATGATATTAATTTCAAGTCGGCGCCAAACAAACAATTTATTTCAACAATTTCAATTTTTTGTTAACAACAAATTTGTTGTTGCTTTACTAAATCTAATTTGTTTAAAAATTTTGACTGTTTCAAATTCCAAATTTTTCGGTCTTTTGCTATCAAAATTCCTTTTTCGTCTATTTTTTTTTAATACTTCGTCACTACCAAATATTTGGTAGCTATTATTTTGAACCCACATTATTTGCTTTTGATATTTAATAAAAATCCTTGATAGGCGAACAGACGCATAAGATGAAGGATTCGGGGATGGGAGCTTCGATAACAATGTTCCTTATCGTCAAACAGGTTGACACGTACTAAGATGACTACCACGAATTCGAAACACTTTCGAGTCCTTGGGAATAGACTTCCAGATATTGTAGGACCTACCAACAATCTGAAGAATTGTGTTAACAATGAAAGTAAAGGAAATAGAGAGATAGCAATGACTGTGTTGCTAGACCTTGATTGGTTGCAATTTTCATAAAAGAACAAGTACTAGAAATGTTTTTGAACGCATTATGTTGCCCGTAATTCTAAGCTGGGCCATCAATTTACATAAACTTCAAGGGATGACCCTGGATGAAGCATGAATTGACTTGGGACTACATTTTATTAGCATCAGTATCAAATGTTGAACCAAATAAAGTGTTAATCTATCCGCATGATGAGCGCGCTGACTGAAATGCAGATACTGACAGATATTTAATTCTTACAGTAATGGCTAAAACACACTTATAAAAAAACACAAATAAGGGCATCCGTCCGTCAATGACACGCATAACCCAGTAAGGTGTAAAGCTTTTAATAAGCCCACTTGGGCTTATTACTTGAACTTTATACTGTAGGGGACTTCTTGTAACTGACTGCCATTTCCACCGCCAGAGCTTTGATGAATCATACTCCAGCAAAGCATCAACAGTTCGCATCGAGGTACATGAAATGAACCTAAACACAATACAGCTGCTGTAAGCTATTGAGAATGTCTAGTAAACACTTCCCGTCTCCATCATCAGACCTTCAATGACCGTAATTCTCCAGCTAGGTCTAAAGATCACATCTAGGTGCATTAAATGAGCCCAAACACGATATAGCTGCTGTAAACTGTTGAGAACGTCTTGCAAATACCTTCCGTCTCCACCGTCAGATCTTCAGTGACAGTAATCATCCAGATTGGCTCAATGTTCTCATCAAGGTTAATAAAACGAGCCCAAACATAATATAGCGGCTGTAAATTGATAATGTATTTTCCGTTTCCATCATCCATCATCAGATCATTTTAACGGCGTATTGTCATCAGAACCTACATATGTGTTTCAAATTTAAACAAAATCAGTTCAAAATTGCAAATATAGTATGAAAAAAAAATCAATCAACCCCTATTTTTCCACCCTCAGGGGCGGTTTTTTTTTCCAATTTGGTATGGGACCAACTTTGAAATAAATTTCCAATGAAAAAAGATTTTTTCAAATCGGACGTCTCGGTTAAAAGTTATGCGTGGTCATACATAAAAAAAAAACAAATATACATGTCGAATTGAGAACCTCCTTTTTTTCGTCGGTTAAAAAGCTGAAATGACAGTGAAAACTATTTTTTTTTTCAAATTATAGGTATTTGGACTTGCTAGAAAACGAACTCCTGATATTAAATGCAGTTTTATACATTTTAACGAAAATGAAAGTCAACAAGCCCCATCAAATATGATTAAATCTAGTGGTGACATTAAACTGATTTAGTTTTCTCAGAACTTCTACGTGGGCAAAGCCACGAACTGTTTAGTGTTAAGATTGCAAAGTTACGCTTATCATGACTCAAATATTATTCTCTTCCTGCTTTCAAACAAAATTATTGTTCTGAGCCCTTTATCTTTGCATGTATCTTAAACACTGACGGATATCTCTCGATCTGCACTTAGCAGATAAAGGTAGAGCCCAAAAAATATTTATTGTGTTTACACAAATACGTAGGTGGTAATCCGAGTTACCATTACCTATTCACAAGTCATAAGGAAGGGGAATGCGCATTGTCCCGGCCAAAAAAAAAACTTTTAATAATATTATTGGGTTCTAATTTCGTTTGACTGTTAATCGTGGTTATATAAAAGTGTCAACCGGCCTCAATGGAAGTGCCAATTTGTATAGAGTTACAGTAGGTACTTGAATGGAGCTTCGCGTTTTTGGTTACACAATTGGTACAACAAAAAATATGAATAATATCTCGCCCTAATAAAATAAGTGATTATTCAAGTGTTGCGTCTCAATATTATATTCTTTTTTGCGTTTGTATCGGAGGCTCTTGGTTCTGGTGTTGCTTCTAAGAAAATATTATTAGGTTGAGTGAGATTTTCAAGAGGCTATTTATATTAGATTTTTGCGTAATTCTATGGATATAGTATTTTTTGATCGATATTTTGTTTAAGAAAATTTTCAAAGTAGACTTTAGCAACCGAATTTTATGACAGCAACTGGTAGAATTAATAGTAACGTAGTCGACGTGTTGATGTTTCGTTTAATGTTAATATTTAGTTTTATTTGGTGGTGACCTCAGAGATTCCTCAATATGAAGGTGGTCGACTATTTTATGATTATTGATGTTAACAATATACCCTTATTAACGGTTGGGAAATCATCAAATAATAAATGAATGTGAATGTTAGACTTTTACTGACTGAAACCCACCGACGTTCCTTCTTTTGCCTTTTATGTTCTGGGACCGCGGTATTTCTTTCGAACAACCTGCAACTCCGGCAGGAACAAAATACGCTTTAAAATAAAATTAAATATGTTTTCATCACTCCCAAATACTCATCTCAAATCAATCAACACGTTTTAAAACCAGCTGACAAACAAACACCACACGAAGAACAGTAATAAGCAACGAATCCCACCTACAAAACACAAGAGAGCCTACGTAAAGATTTACACCAGTATACAGTATACACACCACACCCACGTAGACACCACTCTATATCTAGGCAGACGGGAGTCAAGCGCCCCCCTCCCCGCCCCCTGCCAACCCGCGCGGTGTTGGCTCGTAATTAGCCCCCTTCATCCTCCGCACTTCGGCATCCCTCCTCCCAAAACACAGACACAACCAAAAACAACAAGCTATTTGTATGTAGTAACGTTTTTGTATTGTTTTGTACTTGTGTAGGTGTAACCGAAATTGGAAGAAAGGTAGTTAAGCTAGTTTTTTGGGGTGTAGCGGGCGTAGCTACACTGTCTGATTTAGAATGTTAAACTTAAAACCTAGCCCCTGGCTGGAGGCTCTAAATTATTTATAGGTATGGCTAATTAGGAGTTGTCTACTGATATAGCCAGTAATAAGGAAGTATGGAAGAAGAAATAAATTGGGATAAGAGCAGAAGAAAGCTGAATGACACATTTTTTGTCACTCACAGTTGGTGTTACATAACCGTGATATGAACCCTTGTCGACGGCGCGTTCGTGTTCCACCCGCGCCTCAAAGAGATGTGAGCAAAGCTGAGGGACCTGCCAGGGCAATGCCTGCTAGGCTTGCGGGTTGTTCGAAAGAAATACCGCGGCCCCGGATCACAATGGGCAAGAAAAGGAACATGGGTATTTTTTAGTCAGGAAAAGTATGAAGCACTCCCCCCTGCTCCGCCCAGAGCGAGGAAAGTTATTTGATGAATTAAAATCCGCAAAAAAAAAAGTGTTCTACGATTGCTACGGTGGCTACGGCGTAGTCGGTTACGCAATTCTGAACTCCGTTTATGATTGGACAAATACGTAACTGGTTTGAATTGGTTTAATGAAATTTAATATTATTATTTTTTTAAAAGGAATTAAACATGACATGAATTCCATGAATTCCTTTGTAGCCACTGTAGCAATCGTAGCACACTTTTTTTTGCGGATTTTAATTCATCAAATAACTTTCCTTGCTCTGGGCGGAGCAGGGGGGAGTGCTTCATACTTTTCCTGGCTAAAACCTACCCGTGTTCCTTCTCTTGCCCATTGTGATCCGGGGCCGCGGTATTTCTTTCGAAAAACCCGCAACCCTAGCAGGCATTGCCCTGGCAGGCCCCTCAGCTTTGCTCACATCTCTTTGAGGCGCGCGTGGAACACGAACGCGCCGTCGACAAGGGTTCATATCACGGTTATATAGCAAATTGTCGACATTATGCAAAATTGCGATTATGACTTAAAGATTTGCAATGACACATTTCCGATAATTCTATGTAAATGATGTAAAGATTCAATATACTAGCACTACTTACATAAAGAAACAAGAATAATTATCTACCTAAAATATTGATGTTAAAAGATGGGTAACGAAACATGTCTGTAAACGGAACAGTCACAAAATCGCCGAGGTATCCTGCGAGGGGACGGGGATTATCTTTAAATAAGCGTATTAAATCGACTCGTGCGTCCGTGCTTTGTGATCCAAAATATACGGCTTCACCACAGAACACCGTACGTCTCCGGGTATATATTCACCAACTGCATGTTCCTAACATTTTCTTCCCACATATATTGTATACTGTGGCTATAAGTATGGGTATCTATGAATTTGTACAAAAATACTCAAATAAAATCCCTTTGGGACCAGTCTGAGGTAGGATAGGGCTCTATTTGCAGATTTAGACATGACTAAGGATTCGTGATATGTTTTATTTTGTGGAGTACGATAATTTAGGATTAGGGTAACATTCAATAGGTTTTTGAGAGCTACCATAATAATACGTCAGTCTTATTGTTAAAGAAAATGGTAAATTAGATTTGTGGTTTTGTTAGATGTTTGTGTCTGTTTTTGGAGTTCGGTCTTTGTTGTCTTTGAAGTCAATTAGCTGTGAGCGGTAGTGTGAGGATGAAGCTGAACAGTTTAATGGAGAGAACTTGACAATACAAAACCTCGCTGCCAGGATTATCCACCAGCAACTAGCTTCGAAGTACAACCTTGTGAAATCAGAAGTGCCATACTTTAATTAAGTGCCCGACCCAGTTCTCAAAATATTTTTTATTAATCACTCTGGGCGGAGCGGGATGTCAGACTTTTACTGACTAAAACCCACCCATATTCCTTCTTTTGCCTTTTATACTGGCGGGGGCCGCGTTCTCTTTTTCGAACAACCCGCAACCCCCGAGTTCTCGAAGATGGTAATGTATATCTCGTTGTATTGGGATTGGGATCGATCTATCGTCACTGACAGGACTATTATTGCCAATAAGCCTAACATTATGGTGATCGGTCTATTGAAGCATTGCGCAAAGTCAATTATAATTGTCAGGAATGTGGATTATTAATTTGAGGATGTTCGGCACGTTTTGATGGAATTTATATGTCACTTTATATAGTTTGATCGGATCAACTAAAATTTATGATGTTGAAAAAAAAACCTAGCTTGTCCTTTATCAGAATGTTACTGGGTGTTTATACAAATTAGCAGCTTTCGTTCAAAAATAGTCAACTGTCTCCGTGGTAAATTCTTCTAAATAAAGAAAAAAAATAACTAAAATAAATAATACTAATGCTGAATGACTCCCAGGCATCAATTTTATAAAAAAAAAAAAGGTTTCGTAGTACATGTTATGATGAGCTCATGACCAAATTAGTAATTGCAACTGCATTGTTCGATGAATAGGTTAAGTCGCGCTCGCCTAGGTCGATTTGTGGATAGGTGGTACCATGGTTGGTGGCATGGTTTTCTCCGAAACTCAGAATGCAAGCTGGTTCCTGGCTGTCATTTGTAGTTCTTTGACAGTCTTTACAAGTAGTTAGAGACCCAAATGTCTGACAACCAGTTTTTCAAGGAGCATAAGATCCAGTACTGACTGGGTTGTGGAGGTCAGATAGGTAGTCGCTTCTTTTAAAATACTGCAACCGGTTAGATGGGAGGCCTCATTGAAACCCAAACATAGTCGTAGAAAAAGGCTAGCAGATGATGTAGTACCCAGTTTGGGTACCTCCTAAGAGTTGAAGAGGAATTCGTCTCTGGCACTTCTCATTAGGTAACTTATTGAGTTTGGTCGCCTAGTTTCTAAAGTTTTCATGTAAAATGAATCCTTACTAATATTATAAAAGCGATAGTGAGTTTATTTGTTTGTTACCTCTTCACGGTTTAATGGCTACACCGATTTTAATAACTTTTGGTACACAGATAGTTGGGAAACGGGAGACGGACATATTTTTTTATTAAAAAAAAGTTGGATATGAGGGAGCGCGAAGGAAGAAAAGGGAAAACTTAGCGTTGCTATTACAAATCCATCAGGCGCAAGAGCAAAAACTGCAGATCTGCTTGGTGTGTTATACCGAATTTAACGCGAGCGAGGCCGCGGGCAAAAGCTAGTATTTAAATATAAACTTCTACAATTATCATACAATTATTTTTCAGAACAACTTTTTCACCGCGTCATCGCTTCATAGAATTTAGAAAGCTACTTTCGTATACAAGTCACATCGATCGAGGCGACAAAAGCCAAGTAGGTACGTGGCATGTTTCCCGGCAGATATAAACAAATTCAGTTCCAACGCGAAACTCAGCCGACGGCGGCGAAGGCGATTTACATAAAATTATATTCTCCCCCTTGTCGCCTAATACCTCCTTTGTAAGGCCAAAATATTTTGTGAACAGTTTTGCACACAAAGTCTCTAATTCAATACCGAAGTTATTTTACATGGAAACTCTGTAAACATAACGGTCCCTTTGATTCTTGTTTTATGTATTTTTTTTTGGGGAATATTTTTTTTGTTGTGTTTTTTTGGTCTTCCGGAAATTCTTCCACATAACTATGTGGAAGAATTTCCGGAGTTGTTGGGCTGTTCTCGGGTTTTTAGTAAGAGAAATGTTTGTTTAGCTCGTATCCTGATAACTGTTAATGATTCACAAATTTAATTTTAGACTTAGGTGTGAAATAATTTCTATAGATTATCGGTGGCTGGGTATAGTGTAGTTACATATTTGGCGTTAGTTCTAGTTCAATCTAAAATCGTTTAAATAGGAATATCTCCGAACAGAGTTCGGATTTATTTTTGTTTCCATGTGTTTGTGAGTCGGTAGGTTCAAAGTAGAGTATACACGTCCTAAAAACAATAAACCTACCCTGAACACATTATTACAAATTCAATAAAATATTTCTCTACATAAAATAAACACAAACTAAGGACACGCCTTCAGCTGGGTACAGTTGAACAGACAATGCAAACATAAAATAAACTGCAGGGCGTCAGTACAATGAGCGTGAAAAATAAATGAATTTACACAAGTACAGTTGGGCACAAAGAGTTTTGGGAGCGGTGGGCGGGGCGACACGCCTCCGTCTTGCCGCGGACCGTCGCCGGCAATTAGAACAACAATGGGAAACAGCCAGGTATGAATAAATCAATCTGCATGAATTATTAAAATGTTACAAAAAGAAAATGTTTTTCTTTTTAGATACCCAAACTGTCGAAAAAGCGTTTTGAATAGAGTTCTTTTTTATATCCAGTGCATTGTACAATATGATACATAAAAGACGCAAATTTCCTCAATTTAATTAAAAATCGTGCAAGATCAAGCTTTAGTTGTTTCAAAAATGTTAGCTCAAGTACCTAATTTATACATTTTGTAGTCATTATTAGATTTGGCGGATCCCCGAACGACTACAGTGTACATTATTTTAAGTTTCCTACTTCCATTTCTCTCTTCCACTGTTCCCCCTGTTTATGCAAACTTAAACAGTATATTTATTTTTGTTTCGAAATTACAAAGTGAAATTGATTGCACTTTACAGTACAATCGCGTTCACAATAATTAAAATGCGTGTTTGTTGCGTGCTGGATGGTCGCCAATTGTTTTCGCGGCAATCGCTTGTTTAAAACTGCCCGAACGTGACGCGGATTTTAAATTAAATCTACCCTAACTACACACGTTGAAATGGAATGAGAATCGAAATAAAATGTTTTGGTTTTGCTTTGTATTAACTCAACAACAGCTTTATTGTGGATGAAAAACAAAATCTAAATAGCTACCTGCCACACAATACTTTGTTTAGTTTTTGTTGCTGACTGTACTTTCATGATTTGTTCGAAGAAGCACAAAGGTCTTCATTAATTTAGATATCTCTTACAAAAAAATCGCGCTATTCTATAATAAGGAAAAACACGTAAATAAAAGTAAACTGATGAGGAAGATGATTATTTCGTCGCTTCTACCCTGTTACCTAAATATAGATAATAAACAGCGATATTAAAGACTATTTTGAAATCACAATAGATAGACTTTAAACAATAAACGAATGTCAAATTTAATTAAACTACTCAATCCGATTTTTCAATTTTTATATTAATAAAACAAAAAGAAATCTTATTATAAAAAGGAAAGACAGTAAAATACATTATGAGCACCAAACAAAATCGATTAGCAAATCGACAGCGTCTACGGCGTAGCACCCGTATCCATTGTCTACGCTGAAACAAGTAAATATTTCCTGTAATTTACTTATTCCACAAAACACTGCTTTCTGTATAAAACACAGAAGCACAAGCCGTGGAGACAGTAAACAAAATGGCGTATTTAAATGGGCGGCAACTGCATTGTCGGAGCGTTGCGTTACACCGATATCACTCGCTGCCCCGCTCGCACTCGCCGCCACCAGCGCTCTTCGAACCTCTTTATTTTCATAGCTCTTTCAATACTGAAACAACGCCGTAAGTGCCCCATACCATGAATATAACTTCAACCTTGATGCTCCAAGATAAGGTAAGTTTTCAGCTGTAATTTGATGTAAACAAACGTCACCGTATCCACGTCACAGCGACATGTGAAACTGTTGCACGATCCTCTGTCCTTATCCAACGCGATGGGGTGGAGTATTTTTATGTCTGCGTCTCTTTCTCGCTCGCCTCCTGAGAAGTAATGTGTTGTTGCGTGTTGTGATATCTCTGAAATAACAGGGAAGCACTCGCTACGAAGTTGTCATTTGTAACGGTTTTGCTGTGTACCGACAGCAAATGTAACAGTTTCGAGTCTTGTACTTTCTTTTTCAGGAAACAGAGGACATTAATAGGTAATGCAGTTATAATAACTTGTATATTGTTATTTAATTTTGGTGTGGTTACTTGGTTATCGGGTTAATTAATGCTGCCAAATGTTAATCGGCAGTTTTGTTGTAAACATCTTACTAGTTTTGTCAGCAGTACTACTTAATGTAATGTATTGAACTCGTTTTTGACTTACCTATCTGACTTTTAAAATGCGTTGCGTTAAGAACGTCATCAGTAGTGTATTAAACAATGTTACTACTGTAGGTAATGGTGAAGTTGTGGCTACCAAGCCCGTTTGAACATTGGTAGGCCAAATTGCTTTTGAAAAACTAATTTCAACAGGTTTCAACGAAATGATCATAATATCAGTTATAATGGCTTCTTTGTCAATTTACCATTGTTGTTTAAACCATAAATTAACGTGCGATTCCTAAGGGAATGAATCTATATCAAAACATTTTGTTGCAGCTAGTACTCGTAGCCTCAAGGCAGGGCGCGTGGAGTTGCAAAGCCACTGGAGTGGGGCGTCGCTAAACAAAAACACGTATACAAGTAGCGGCGACGCGCTGATTGGCCAGCGCGCCTGGCTCCCCGCCCCCTGCCGACCGGGCGCGCGCCCGCCGACCCGCCGCCGGCACTCCGCGCCACGCTCTCCGCCTGGCAACATGTGCAGCGGTGCCGAAGGAGGCCCTTGGCCGCTCGGAAAGGACGCGCCGACAGTGACCGCCGCGGCTCTCGACCACTATCGCTTGCAACTTTACAACTATGCCGTCGCTGAGCGACTCCGCCTGTACCCGCCGTCCGTGGCGCCGTGCTACGCGCCCTATGGGCCGCGACTCGCGCTCTCCATGTCTCTGCTGCAGCAACGAGTCCTGCAGCCGGAGGAACCCAAGCCGCAGCACAGCTACATCGGTCTCATCGCCATGGCGATCCTCAGCTCGCCGGAACGGAAACTAGTCCTGTCCGATATCTACCAGCATATCCTTGATAACTATCCGTACTTCCGCTCCCGTGGACCTGGCTGGCGCAACTCGATACGACACAATTTGTCTCTAAACGACTGCTTCGTGAAAGCTGGAAGATCGGCCAACGGGAAGGGCCACTACTGGGCCATTCATCCGGCTAACATTGAAGACTTCCGCAAAGGAGACTTCAGAAGACGCAAAGCTCAAAGGAAAGTGAGAAAACACATGGGATTAGCTGTTGATGATGATGGTGAGGATTCTCCGTCACCACCGCCGCAATCGCCGCCGCCGACGGCGCTGCCGCTGCCATTCTGGGGAGGTGGCCGGCTTCCTGGCGGCGCACAAGCCAGGAAGCGACAGTTCGATGTGGCTTCACTGCTGGCGCCGGACGATGCGCCTGAGAAACGTCAGCGACGTGACAGCAGTTGCGAGGAGGAGCCTGAGGAGGACATCGATGTGGTGGCGAGTGACGCAGAGGAGCGCGGCGAAGAGGATGTGCGCGGAGGGGTGCGAGTGCTGGCGGCACCGGCCGCGCAGTACCCGCTGCTGGGAGGCTGGTGGCCGGCGCTGGAGCCCGCGCTGCTACAGCAGCTGCGCCGCTCCGCGCTGCCGGCGCCGCCCTCCCCCGACCAGCAGCGCCCGCCCGACACCTAGACTCTGTGCGTATTGTACAAACATGTGAATAACCAGTATTAAGTATCCCGTCGGTACGTTATCGTTGCCTAGTGATATCCTCGTGTTAATCTTCGTTTACCTGTACTTTACCTCCTCCCTGTAGGCTCGTTGAACTCTTTTCTTTCGACTGTTTCTGTTCTTTTTATTCTTTTCTTTTGTTCTCCTTTTCTCGTCTATAATGGTACTCTAAGTGTAAATTATTGTATAAATTGAATTTATAAGTATAACTTCTACTTAAAACTGTATATGTAGAACAGTGATAGTTGGTATATTAAGCGATTTATTGGATAAAGTCTGAGAACGACCAAGCTATGTAGATAGTCTCCTAGTTCTATTTGTAAATACGTAAAGTGATGTTGTCTACTCTTCGTTGTTAATAACATGTAAACATACTGTTGTTTATTTACTAGATGACATTAATCAATTAAAATAATAATAAAAAATCTATGAAATCTCCGAATAAATAGAAATTATAATTTACTGTCATGTTTTATTTCACAAACGAACCATCAAACCGCAATAGTTAGTCGTCGCAATTCATTGAAACTTCAATAATTATTACTATTTACCCACAAACGAATATGTTTTGTTTTTCGCATACCTAATCAATAATATGCAAAAGTTTTATCAATATACCGTCATCTTTACAAAATAAAAGATTACAATTGCAGAGTTATCAAAACAATAAATTATCATAATGGCAACTATAAATTTATGCGTTTCAAACGTTTAGGGAACATTTAAACTTTGTAAAACACAATTAGGTATTGTAACTACATATTCAGTCACGTGTGCGTATTTTAGAGTGAGGTACAAATATGATGACAAAAATAATGGTTTTGCCACTTTCAAGGCAAACTTACCAAATAGAACCAAATTGTATTAGATCAATTAAAGTTATAAAAAAGAATATTTAATTATGCGTAATTACACCTATATTTTTAAATATGGCTATGACTTAAATAAATCATAAGCAAAGGAAGCTTAAGTGTACTGACTACTTAAGAATATACACGTTATTTGTATTCAAAAACAATTTTGCCTTTCTGCCTTATGCCTTAGCCCCTCATAATTCAGAGAAAAGCAATTCTAATAACACACACAAATAAACATTTTTAACTAATAAGTGTTTGATGACCTGAATTCTGTTATTTCTTCTTTTCTTAGAATATTGATAGCAATCTGAATTAAATGGGCACTACATTTGGGTACTACAGTAGATAGCTTCTATCACTTTCAGTAATTTTCAGACAATAGGACGGTCTTGATCACGATATTTCTGTAACTGACAACTAAACTGCAAGAACTAGACGCATTAACAACAGCAAAAAAACTGAAAATTAACTATTTACGGGCTTAATTTTTACCGACAGCATACCTATCGGGGTATCAAGACTAAATTAAACAAAATTTGTATCAGGCAATAATTAGATAAACAATACCAGGTACACATAACTTCCCAGATCGCCTAGTTTGTGTATCTAAATTCCAATTGTTTACAATTTCTATAGACAGTGTTTCCCACACAACCACCCATTGTTTAGCGGCTAAGTACTTAATAGTATTTAAAGCTGTTTGTCTAAGACCAACACTATTCGGAATTAGGATGATTCATGACTTCAATACTATTTTCTCGTGTGAACTTACATTTAAAAGATAAGAAACTTACAAATAACTAGAAAAGTTTAATTTTGACGTTGTTAGATCCTTTAACATGGGTGTTTTAACTAAGTTTATGCCTTATACCTTCTTCAAATAGTTTTATTCGGTTTTATTTACAAACAGCCGATACTTTTACATTTGGTAGTAAATGCACAAGATTTTGGTAACAGATGTGAGTGACAACTAAGAACACATTATCCGTTTTTTTGCTATAAATTTGAATATTTCCTACATTTATTATCTAGGAATTAATCTTTTCTAACCTAATGTGGACTATTTTATAACTTTCTAGCTGTCTTGCGCGCTCCCGTGTGTAGTAGCGTGATATTATATAGCCTACTTGATAATGTAACTTCAGATTAGTGAAAAAATGGTTAAAATCGGTCCCGTAGTTTTGGAGCCTATTCGATACAAACAACCAAACAATTTTTTTCTCTTCATAATAATTGTTAATAATCTATCTATATATATAAAAATCAATGCCACTTTTCGTTGTAATTCCATAACTCAAGAACGGGCTCACCTATCCAAACCAAATGCTTAGGATTTGGTCGGCATATTTAGTAGATGGTTTATGTGAAGTTTGCACAAAATCGGTCGAGCGGTTCCTCATTTGTCACATTTTTTGTAATAAATGAATTCAATAGAAACTTTTTTCACAGAAACTTTTTTGAAGTTTTGTTGACAGGACAAGCACGTTGTTATGTCATTCATGCCGTCAGTTCATTTTGGACGTGGTTCGATTAAAGCATATTATCAGCGATAAATTTCTTTGTGTTTATTATCAACTCTTGCATTTGTTGGAGGATGATGCACATTGGGATTCAACACTTAATGATGCATCTACGTCAGCTCATCCACAACAAATACGAATGCTATTTGCCATTATATTATCGACATGTATGCCATCAAATCCACTTGAATTATGGAACAAATATAAAAATTATATGGCAGAAGATATTTTAATTCGTATGCGTCATCATGCAAGAAATCCTGATTTGTTGATTACCTTGGAAATGTGCAACGAAGCTTTGATAATAATTGAAGATATATGTCTAACGATTGCAAATAAAGCATTAGTACAATTGGGTATGACCGCACCAAATCGTCCCATGCATGATTTGTTTGATCGTGAATTGCAACGTGAGCAGGAATTCAACTGTAATGATTTGCGTTTATTTGTACAATCGAATATAACCAAATTAAATATTCAGCAAAAACATGTATATGATACAATCATGCAAGCCGTTTCCAATAATGCAGGTGGATTATATTTTTTGGATGCACCTGGTGGCACAGGTAAAACGTTCGTTATATCATTGATTTTAGCGACTATTCGATCAGATCAGAAAATTGCACTAGCACTTGCATCTTCGGGAATTGCTGCTACATTATTAGAAGGTGGTCGGACCGCACACTCTGCATTAAAATTGCCATTGAATGTACAGGTGATTGAAACTCCAACTTGCAATATATCGAGAAATTCTGCTATGGCAAAAGTTCTGCGATTAACGTCAATTATTTTATGGGATGAGTGTACAATGGCGAATAAAAAATCACTAGAAGCATTCAATCGAACAATGCAAGATTTACGTGGTAATCAACAGCTTTTTGGTGGTGCTTTGATATTACTTTCAGGGGATTTTCGTCAAACATTGCCTGTCATTCCTCGATCAACTCCTGCTGATGAAATAAATGCCTGCTTGAAGTCATCAGTTCTTTGGAGATATCTACAAAAATTGACACTAAACATTAATATGCGTGTTCACCTACAAAATGATCCAGCTGCCCATGAGTTCTCAAAACAATTGTTAGAAATTGGTGACGGCAAAATACAAATCGACAGAACCAACGGATTGATCGCTGTACCGAACAATTTTTGTACAATTGCGCAAACGATAGATGAATTGATTGAATGTGTTTTTCCGAATATTGTTCAGAATTACAGAAATCATGATTGGTTGACAGAACGCGCCATTTAAGCACCGAAAAACATTCATGTCAATGCAATTAATTTTCAAATTCAAGCGAAACTGCCAGGCGTAGTCACGAAATATAAATCAATTGACAGTGTTATGAATCAAGATGAGGCAATGAATTATCCAATTGAATTTTTAAATTCATTGGAGCCGGCTGGTATGCCACCGCATTGCTTGAATCTGAAAGTTGGTTCTTCGATTATATTATTGCGAAATATTAATCCACCAAAACTGTGTAACGGAACCAGATTGGCAGTGAAAAAGTTATTGCCAAATTTGATTGAAGCTACGATCTTAACTGGTAAATCAAAAGGAGAAGTTGTTTTGATACCGCGTATACCTATGATTCCAACTGATATGCCTTTTGAGTTCAAACGTTTACAATATCCTGTGCGTTTATTATTTGCGATGTCCATCAACAAGGCCCAAGGTCAAACACTTCACGTTTGTGGTGTGAATTTGGAGGAACATTGTTTTTCACATGGCCAGTTATATGTTGCCTGTTCCAGAGTCGGTACCCCCAGCCGTTTGTTTATTTATGCTCAAAATGGAAAAACAAAAAATATTGTTTATCCAAATGTTTTGGATTAAGTGTGTTGTAAATAGCTAGCAATTGATTTCGATTTTAAATAAAATATTTTTTTGATTAAATAAATGAATTTGATGTTCCGATTTGTTTATTTTATTTCACTTTATACGTAGCGAAGCACGTACCGGGCCGCTAGTATAATATATATATTATAGTCTAAGTGAAACTACAATTCAGTGATAATACTTTGAAAACATTCTCTAAATAAGGAAGTGACGAGATTTAAAGATAACAAATAATGTTCTTGGGTAACTGACTGGGTTATGCTCGTATTCCGAGTTCTAAAGGGTGATCCTGGTGTCACATTCCTTTGCGATTAGATTCCACATCTTGATGTTATCATAAATATTTTGTCACAATTGCCAATTTCTGCTTTCTCACGCTTAAGTGACAGTTCCAGGTAACATTCAATCATTTTTACTGACACTGTCTGAAGCTGGAGGTTAATGCTTGGGTATTTAGACGACGATTACTCTGAATATACTTAGTTTTGTAATACGGTGAACTTGATTCGACGAAAATGAGAGATTTTATAAAAAAAAAAAAACTGAAATAGTCCTAAGTACGTACGAAGTCTTTGTGAAAAATTAATGAATGGAAAAATAATTAAAAGGAAAGCTGAGTGTGTCTCATCTCATCTGATGTTCAATTTTATAATGTGGCGTGGGTTCAAAATATTAATTGAGATTTATATGACTTACAGAAGAGCTAACGCTTCTAAATTTAGTCGCCTTTTTAGAAAGTAGACGTTTTTAGGGTTCCGTAAAAAATGGAACACTTATTGGATCACTTTGTTGTTCTTCTCTCTGTCTATCAAGACCCTTTATCTCGGGAACGCGTAGAGGTATCAAGTTGAAATTAAAACCATATGTTGAGTATATGGTTTTAATTTCCTTCGTGCTGTAAAAAACAACCTTTTCAGTCTACATACAGTCTAGAATTAGCTGTTTATGTCGCAAGTTTATATGGAACTCTCAGTGCGCGAATCTGACTCAGTTTTTTTTAACTTTCTGAAATTTTTATTTTTGTTGTGATATCGAAAAAAAGTATCCTTTGTGTGATTCCAAACTATACCTCTGTGCCAAATTTCATCAATCCGTTCACACGTTTTGACGTGAAAGAGTAACAAACATCCATACATCATCACAAACATTCGCATTTATAATATTAAAGTAGGATCAGTCACCAGATTAAAGAGCAACGGCATTACACAACATAACGTACCACCTGTTATTCCCGAAGAGTTAGGCAGAGGTGTACCTAATTGGACATCCACAATTTGCCATTTATGTTTTTAAGTCCCATATAATATGCATATGTAGCCTATTGCCATCAACAGGACATGAATCCAGGCTCCGTAGATGCTATAGCTTTTAAAGATACTGCAATTTCAGGCACTACTTTTGTTATCTTTTCCTAATAAATATTTTAGTGGGGCCTGCTACCCTACCATGACGTCTTAAAGCAGAACTTATTCCACTGAGGCAAAGAGACAGAGCTATAACAGGGTGTCTAGCACCATCTCTTTCCGTCAGTGGAATAAGTTCTGCTTTAAAACGTCATGGTAGGCCTACAGGTGACCTAAAATACAGGCCTTGGCTTAGTTTAGGCGCCAGTCTCTCACAAATAAAATACATTATTCCTGTATCTATATTACATGTTAAGTACTGATTTTATTTATTTGTAGAAGAGAAATAAACAAAATTTATGATTTATTTATCGAACAATTCCTAATGGGAAAACCCAGTAAAACTTTACCGCAGGACTAGAACAGACCCAGGAGGTTCATGTACCTAAATGAATCCTATCTAATTTACATTTACATAAGCATGTCAGGTTATAAAACTGAGCTTCCCCGAACACACAGCTACTCAGTCCTCGATGTAAGTGGTACTTAGTTATTTAATTAAGCCAGTGTCGGTTCTGATTCGGTGTCAATCAAGCTGGATGGACGTGCAACCACAGCCTGTAATTTGCCGCTGATATCTTGACATCGGCGGGCGGCGGCGCTCATACAACGAATTTGCGATTCTGGTGCTCTGTGGTTTGCCAAACAAACTGTGAGCTACAGTAATGGGAGTAACCTATGTATTGTTTCTAAACGATGTTATACGAGTATGTTGTTCTTTTGTTAAAGAGAGATTCTTCTTTTTTCACAATCATTTATTTGCTAATATGGGTAATAACATACAGTTGTTAAAAAAATAGTACAGACCTACCATATTAAACCTTGCGGCATACAAAACATAAGCTTTATTACATAGAAAAAAAATTTAGAGGTGTCAAGGGACACCCGGATGGAACGAAGTTCCTATAGAAATGAAAATATCTGGCTTGCTTTCTATAAGAGAGAGAGAGAGACAGACAGACAGACAGAGAAACATGCGACGCCGCACAGCTTACAATAGCTTACTATAGCAAAAAGTGTCGTGACAACTTTTCGTAAGAATTTTTTCCGTCTAGCCCCCTTTCACAACGCGCGATAAGGAACTTCGTTCCAATAATAGCAATGTAATTTTGTGAATACGTGATTAAATAAGAAATAATAAATTTTGTGCATTATTTGATAATTTCTTCATGGCAAATAATAAAATTAAACATAATAATTATAAAGCAAAGCAATATAACAATGTCAGTCAGTAATTGATTGAGACTAGAATAATTTATTCAAACATTAAAAAATTGGCACAATAAATACAATTTAAATAAAAAAAATATGTATAAAAGGTTAAATTAAACCTTTATCACAAGCGGCATTAAATAATTCGTATTTAGACAACAGATTTTTTAACAATATGTAAGGAAAATGTATTTCCTCTTTACTAGAAACTCTTTAACATTAGTGAAAAAAGTTACTACTACTTTAGTAACATTATGATAAAATTAAACGCTTTTATAACATACGAAAAATAACTTATTAAGGTCACCAGGTAAACGTGTAAATAAATAAGATAAAAAAGCTGTGGCAAAGTTGTCGATACTACGAATAGGCAGTGGTCGGAACATTTGAGTTTTCGTTTAAAGTCAGAATCAATCTTAATTAGTTCATAAATTGCTTCCGTGTCAACTGTGTGTGTATTTTTAGTCTTACCAAGAGGTATTGTATTACCCCGTACTAACTGGGTCATGGAGGTCAGATAGGCAGTCGCTTCATGTAAAATTTTAGTATTCAGCTGCATCGGGTTAGACTGAAAGCCGACCCCAATATGGTTGGGAAAAAGCTAAGCATAAGATATCCGCCGTATGATTTTCATAACATGTTCAGTACGATAGGTTATAAAGACCATGTCTATTCATATCGTTTAAAATGATCTAACTTGTCTGATTTATCTAGAATCTAGACGTTACGTTATACTTTCCATTGTTTTTAGTTTCCTTGATTTCACCTTTAATTTAATTGCATTTCTCTTACATAACAAAATCACATAGTCAATCAGTTTCCTATTCATACTAATATTAAACATGTGAAAGTCACTCCGTTTGTTTGTATGTTACCTTTTACGCCTAAATGGCTTATCGAATCGTAATGCAATATGAGAAGAAGAGAGAGATTTCAACTTGTGGAAAGACAAGCTATTTTCCCGTTGATAATTTAGGGGGGTGAGCAATATCTCATTACGTCAATAGCACTACTATAAGGTGAGGCAAATCACGAACAAAATCACGGGTATGAGCTAGTTTATTATATTCACATATGCTCTTGCTCCTTGCGTACGTATTTTTCACTGCGTAAAATATTCTCATCCCTTACCATTTTGAGCCAAGATAGCCACAATCTCTATTTCCTCAAAAACAAATTCTTATCACATGTTATCAAGGTAACAAAAGCTTTAGAACCAAAACAGGTTGTAGGGAAAAAGGACCCATGCGTCAACTTCCTGAATTATTTCTCCTAAGTCCATTGTAGCCCTTAAGCTGAGATTATCCATAGATAAAATCATTGACACATACTTTTATGACGATGTTTTCGTTTACTTTGTTACTGCTTATGTTAATATTTAATCCTTTAGTGTTAACACAATGTTAACTATATTGAGGTTTCTTTGTTCAGCAAATTTTGAGATTGCGTAATAATATTGTGGTGGTTTTGAGGAATCGTCATTATCTGCCTTTTGTTGGGGTCGGTTTTCAGACTAACCGGATGCAGCATCTGACCTTCACAACCTATTTAGAAATGGGTAAGTAATACATTACCCCTTGGTAAGATAAAATGATGTTGATCCTATTAACTGAAAGTACGTATCTTGTTTTTATTATGTGAGTACCAATAAAAACCATTCATTTAACATCTCTTGAAGGACGGTTGAGTTCAGCAGCATATGCTGTAAGAAAAATCCGTCAATTTACTGACGTAGATACAGCGCGATTAGTCTATTTTCATAGTATAATGTCATACGGTATTTTACTATAGGGACGGGCTGCAGACATTCAGTATATATTTATTCTGCAGAAAAGAGCCATTAGAGTCATATATAATCTACGTAGGCGCGATTCCCTAGGAGAACTGTTGTATTTATATTCTCAACATGAATGATGTATCCATGGTTTCTTCTCAATTCTATTCTTTTTAAAACTTTATTATTATAAAAGCGAAAGTGAATTTGTTTGTTTGTTTGTTACCTCTTCATGCTTTAATGGCTAAACCGATTGTGATGAATTTTGGTACAGAGATAGTTGGGAACCAGGAGACGGATATAGGGTAATTTTTATTTGTGTGGGAAAAAAGTGGGATGTGAGGGAGAAAGAGGGAAGAAAAGGCAAAACTTAGCGTTGCTATTACAAATCAAATTTAACGCGGACGAAGCCGCGGGCGAAAGCTAGTTTATAAATAAAAACTAAAATATGAGACAAAGTAAATACACTCAATTAGAGTTTATAGAAAATAAAGAGGTTGTCTTTGTAAGTTCATAATATAATCTAGTAATAATTAGGATTTTGTCACCAAACTTCTCCGAAATGACTGACCGATTTGTTTGAAATTTTGTGTGTCTGAGAATAACATCTATTTTTCTATTGTAATAATAACTTTCCATGTCAAGTATTTTCGATTGGCTTGAGCAGTTAGTTAATGTATAGGAATTGGCCCATAGTAACTGATTTTAAATATTTTCACGATAATGGCTTACTACAATCTTTAACTGAACGAACGCAGAAAAACTTGTAAAAGAAAGAAAGACAGAAAAGGATATGAAGACTGCTAAGAAACCGAATTCATTTATAACTTGCATTGTCACTTAACTATAAACTTCAAATAGCTACAACGTTCCTCCACTAATCAAGTCTAATCGGGCAGCGTCGATACAAGTAATCCAATGAGCGGGAGAGGGGCCGTCGGTGCCGGTAAACGCATGTAAATGGGACGTAATGGCCCCTCGCGGGCGTCGGGCGTGGGGCCCACGGCGGGCCCCGACGTCGGGCACACTAATGAACGTGCCACTGTACTGATGCCTTTATTGTTTTATATCTGAATGTATGATGCCTAAACATGGCTTGCCATTTTTGTTTGTGCATTGGGTTGTCTATGATTTCTAATTTGTTTCTATCGAATGTATCGAAGTGGAAATTCTCTCTTCCAACTTCATACAGTTTTAAAAGAATACATGAAGTGATGCTGAAATGTTTATTGGCTTGGCATATGACTATGAAATGGTTTTAAATTAAACACGCGTACATTGAACGTGTGTTTGTCCTGCAGGGAGTTTCCCTCGTGACTGATTTCTAAGTTATTTGTACTTGGTCTTCCTGAACAAAAATGTGAACTCTTATACACAGATTAAAGAGCATGATAACTTTAATCTGCGATTCGCTATCACATCACTAATATTACATTCCTTTTGTGAAAAGAGTGATGTCAGATTCGATCTAAAACAGCCTCAACCATTGTAGTTATAGATATATGGATAGGTACGTTATTTAACAGAGAAAAAACCTTTTCAAACACGAGCTGAAAGCTTCCATTAGGCAGCCATTGAGGTGAGAGAGGGTAGAGTGACCGGGATGTTCGGCTGACGATAAAACGCGTCCACTCTCCGCGAATTGCCCGCTCGAATCTAAACGCTCCCAATTCCGTCAAGTGTCGACAAAGGCCGACTTTTAGCGTCAACAATGAGCGAATGAAGCAAATTACCGCTTTTGGACACTTGAAAGCGTTTACCGAGCCGTGTCGGCGGGCACATTGTGCGCGGACGGTTTGCGACTCGAAACAAACGTTAACAATAAACAGTAAAAAGGAAAGTGTAGTATTTTGCGTGGCATTGCGCCGGGATAAAGGGCGCTGGTCTAATAGGTGTTAATGCGTGTGATTCGCTGAGCAAGGTGAATGGGTGCGTCTGCGCCGCAGGCGAACCCAGCGCCCCCCGCGTTCTCAGACTATTTTTATAACAAATCATCGAATCGTTGATTGACAACATTGTGTTTTGTGTTGGATTTTTAATGAATGAACGCTTATTTAAGTAACAATATCGAAAAATTTAAAGAAAGTTTGAATAAACGTTTCTTCAATTGAATAATGCTGCTAACTTTTGATTAAAAAAACTTAGAGCTGCCGCTTCTAGTGGAGATTACTGCTCATTATAGAAATAACTTAAAAAGGCTACTTAACTCTAATCAAACTTCAAGATGTCAAAAATAATAAAGTTATCGGAAAGCAGAATTAGATTTGAAAGTCTATCAAAGACAATAGTTTATGAAATATTATATAGATAAACTTTTGTAGCTTCCCCACTAGGAGCACCTATTTCCTTACACAGACCAAATCAAACAAGACAACACATGACACAGGCTTCAGAGCGATATAGGGCGGTCAACATCTTATACAAACACGTACCTAGAGGGCGCCACTCGTTCAGTTTAAACACCAGCAAAACAAACAGTGTGGAGTGGACCGCCCGCGGATTCGCACTCGTGTGCTGTTGGGGACGCAAGGGTTCAGGGAATCAGGGCATACGACACCGCGGCAGATGTATAAGAATAAGAATAATTTATTATTAAACCAGCGTTACAACATATTTCTTAATCATCATTTCAAATATCGGTAACAAGTTCAAATAGACAAAATTAGAAAACAATGGTCCCGAAACTAGGTTGCGCCTGTATCTTGGGGGCCGGAATTATATGTGTTGCTGTTGACTGATCAAATACCTGAGACGTGTAACTTTTGTAATTTGCTGTATAAGATCTTTTCATAATGTCGTGACGATTGTTGATATCAAATAAATATAATGGACTAAATAGGTACTGCAAATGCAAATAACCAATTATTTGTTAAACCTACTGTTAATATTTTAATATAAAGACAATGGTTATGGTTTCTCTGTCCGATATAAAAAAATACGCTCTGCGTAGTCAGTACTATCTACGCAAAAAATTAGCTTTGTTAGGGTAGGGTTATAGAAAATAAAATTACGTACTTGAGTATTAAAACATTGTACTTGCCAATGTATCCATTTAAATTCTGTTCTTAGGTTACATTGTTATTGTGTGTGTATTCTACATGAAATATTAAACATATACCGACCACTGGTTATTATACTAACCAAAGCTGTCAATATTAAAAACAAGATTCACGAATATCTGTACTTATGTACTCTTCGTTTTACAGCAGTTTTACAAACTATAGAAGTTCCATGTATCGTCATAGGGACTTCATTACAACATAGTATATGTTGAAAAAGTTTAGATACACCTATTGGTAGACTGTATTTCGTGCAGTTCAGATTCTCGAAGTAACCTTTGACGTAAGATGCAAGACACTTATTTCCGTATAGCATGCACGGGTAGTAAGTTCTCCTTCGAGACCTTTGCTTTGTTAGTAGATACCATAGAGTTAAATTTAAACTAGAAATTGAATCCTCGAATCGAACCGCCATCTTGATTCTTTCTCCATTGTTATAGATTTATCTTCAGATTTTTTAAAAAAATGTTCTTAGCTTCGAATTATGTTTCCTTGTCAAGTAACATATGATTGGTTAGACAACAACATCAGTGAGGTTCTTTTTTTAGTATTTAATTTCCTCTCTAAGGATCTCGTAGCTAAATGGTAGTAGCGGCTCCGGTCGATCTTTAGGTTAAGAACACCCGTTACATATGGAGTTTCCTCCGTGCCTCGGAAAGCAAGTTAAGCTATTGGTCCCGGCTGTCATTTGCAGATCTTTGTTAGTCGTTACATGTAGTCAGTGTCCCGAAAGTCCTACAACCAGTCTTACCAAAGTTATCATATTACCTTGGGTTGTGGAGGTCAGGCAGTCGCTCCGTGTAAAATACTGAAGTTTCATTCGGCTGCATCCGGTTAGACTGGAAGCCGATCCCAACAAAGTTGCGAAAAGTCTAGGCAGATGACGATTTCGTTTCTCGTGCAAAAAGATGAAAATCTCTCTAAACACTAAATACCACTCGACCAATTTACCAATACGAGTTACGAAAAATAAATCTAACAAAATATTACCCCATAACTGTATTACCGTGCACAAAAATATTCCACAATACCGAATGAAATACGTCACGCATTTTCCGGCTCAACGGTGCCGGAACAAAATAACGAATCAAATACAAATCGCGTACGACTCGCATAAAATAAAATGTTAGTGAATAAAATGACGTGCACTGATGTGTGTGGTGCATTGAGAGCCGGTGGCGTGGACACATTTAATTGTGGCGGGAGTCGGGGAGCGCGCCCGACGCGACGTTGTGCGACCGATGCGACCAGCCAGGATGTCGGCAACAGATGCTGATTCTGATGAGGCTTTCGTTGCGAGCTGTGCTAGTTTTATTGTGAAAATTGAAACATTCCTGAAAGAAGCTCATAATTGTACTTAGTAAAAGAGAAGGATAGAAAAGACTGATCCTGCATTAATGGGAGACATGGTCTAGTCTAGGACGTACTCGTATTAGAAGTTGTTGCGATTAATTTTATGTTTACTGTTAAATTAAAGAGAGTTTGTGAATTAGAGTTCAAAAAGAAAAATAATGACCTCAAATGAGAATTTCTCGCATCATCATTATCTAAATTTCTGGCTGAACTAAAAGCTTCCTTTATGTACCTTCTTTAGGTCCTATGTTCCTCAATCTCTGACTGTTCCGACTGACCTGACGTTGTTATGTTCCAATGGAGTTTTCTGGATATCGATAGCTACATCTGAAGCCTATCTAATATGAAATTGTGCTATTATCCGTATGAAAACATTAAATGACGTACATTAATCAAAACAGTTCCACCAAAAAATTTTTGAGACGGAATTCTATCAAAACATTGTAAATACAAATCAAAATTATCCAACGTCAAAATGTTTATCGACAACAAGAGACCACCGAGGCGGTAACAAAGCCTTACGATTAAAATATCCACAGAGGTTTCTATGACACCGATGTTATTAAGTTAAACATGGGCTTTTTGTACGGCGATCATTGTCGAGTGGTCGACCAGCATAGCGCGACGACTGTTTGTGTTACTGTGAACACCAAATACTCTGGACTTAGATGGAGTTACAGAGGGTGTTCTTATTATTAGCGATGTTTCTGAAAATTACAGTTGCACAATTCTGTGTTGATTTCTACTAGGTACCGGCACAAGCAAAAACATGTACACAGTTATCCAAAAGCGATTTCTGCCTATACGATCATAGTATTTTGGAAACCGTAGATACCAACTAATTACGAAATGTCTTTTTTCAAAATAGAAAACGATTTTTCACTAGAAAATCCTTTTCGAATGTAAACATGTTATTGCTGGTGACTGTATGTATAGGCCAAACAATCGGCACCATTGAAATATTGTGTGTTGAGATGGTAGATAGATGCCAAAAGTTCGTATCTTCATTTACTTGTCTAGGTAGGCAATATATGTTTCTTTTACTATTCTTTTTAATTTTTATTGAGCAGTCAGCTATACAAAGAAATATAATTGAAATAACTGTTTGAAAGTAATTAAAAATAACATACTTTTGCTGAACTCATATGAAAATAAATACGGGGTACCTACTTATTTTATTTACCTGTTTTTTTCCGGCTTATCTCCGAAACGGCTAGACCAACTATGACGATACATTTACTGACTTAGGCTTTGAACCTTTATTTTCAATGAAGGTTTAGGGTTCCGTGAAAACCACTAAAACTCATGAAAATGTTAACAACATCCAACTCGAGAAACTTAGTAAAACTGCAAGTTAATATGCACGATTCATTATCCAAGTTCCCATATTCTAGGACTTAGTTAATCCAACCCTGTGATGTTATAGTTACGTAATAATAAAGAAAAGAAAACATCAGAATTGATTACAATAAAATATCGGATATTATTACTGTTGAAGTAGTGTCACGTTTCGGTCACCAAAACCGTGAAGTTTTGAAACGAAGCTGGTACAAAGCCCTTCGAGGAAAGGTTCTGGAGTGTTTACATGGGATCCATCACAATAGGAGTAAACTCTTCTCAACAGATTATTTTTAAAGGCGACCCATCAAAAGTTTGTGCAGATGACTCTTTATAATTCGATCGTTTTGTAAGGTGTGACCTGTTTGTGTGATTTTGGACTAATAAATTTTGTGTTCGTGTTTATAAATATGTTTTTAAGATTAATTTTTGTGATCAGGTTACTAGTTGGAAAAGGAAATGCCACTTCTGTAGACTTTTTGAGCTTGTGAGTGAGAGAGTCCTACGTGCACTGAGAAATTTAAAAAGAAATCTTGTGGTAAGTATTACATAATTATTTGGTTGATGCCTAATTCTGTCATCCGCATACCAACGTGTTATAAAACATGATAAACATACCCTGATCTTTTGCAATTATTTACTTATCGGATGCTTTGGCTAATAATTATTGACATTCACAAACAACTATTTATTTCTTTATTAAAAATGGCTTATTTTTTAATTTAGGGATTTTTAATCTTTCCAAAATTGAAATAAGCTGTTTATTTAATTTCGCCTTAATTATACAGAGATACTCGTGTAGGTACCGCATACGAGCATACATATAGATGGGCCAGGGTATGTTTACTTTCCCAGCGATGTTATTGTTGGTGAATTCTCATAAATTCCAGGTAAATCCACCGTATCCATACGACGCGCAATAACAAACATGATTTCTAAATACGACGGACGCAAACACGACAAACACATTATTTTGTTAGTATAAGATTTTTTCTTAATTGCTTTGTGAGACACGTTTTCCACTCGAATATTACGTAAACATAGTTCAAAAAACTCCACCGTGGACAATATCGGTAGCTCATTAATGGACGAAACTTTAACCAAATATTTGAGCGTTGGGGCACAATCGTAATTACCAAGTTGTGGTCGCAGGCAGCACAAAGACTGGTAGTTGATATAACAGAGCATTTATTTATCGACAGTGCGACGGGCTCATTAGATACACATCGAGCAACATGTGTAAATAAATACGCGCGGAGACGACGCGGCCAAACATCTTCAGCGGTCGATGCTTCATGCTTGCCCTCCGACGCGGACATTGATTGAATATATTCAATGATCTCACACAAGCACGTATTATACACGACAAATGTATCGATTGTATTTGTTTAGTTCACTTATATTGGATTACGGATTATGCATACATGCGTGGGTTCTTTAGATTTTTTTTAAGATGAACAGAACATTTTCGATGTTCGTATTGGAAATGTATCTAATTTTGTTATAATTGGAACAATGGGAAGTCCTACTAATATTATAAAAGCGAAAGTTTGTGAGGATGTATGTTAGTATGTTTGTTGCTCTTTCATGTTAAAACTACTGAATGGATTTTGATGAAACTTCATAATAATATAGGCTACAACTCGTAAAGATATATTGTTTATTCTATCACCACGAGAGTGAAACCTTGGGGCGCACCTAATAGTATTTTGAGGAGGAATTATTTTAGACACTTAATTTCAAGACGTCCAGGATGCTTGTGTCAAATTGAAAAATGTTTGGTCCATGAACCGAAAGCTGTAGTTCTTAAAACTAATAAATAAATAAATAATAAATAAATATCTTGGGACAACTCACACACGGCTATCTGATCCCAAGCTAAGCAGAGCTTGTGTTATGGTAACCAGACAACTGATATACATACTTATATAATTTATAAATACATACAAATTATAGATAAATCACACCCAGACACAGAACAAACAATCATGCTCATCACACAAAGTTTTTCCTGGGTGGAAATCGAACCCACGACCTCCGGCTCAGCGGTCAGGGCCACTAACCACTAGACCAACAGGCCCATCAAAACTGTGCCAGATATTGAGCTCCATTATGAAGCTCATTTCGCAATGCTAAAACACTCTTATGCTAAAACCGTACCGAATAATTTACACGCAAAACATAATGTGTATTTGCGCAAAACACGGAAAATATTCTTTTGTGTTCTCAGTATAATTTACACGTTCGTCGAAGGTATTTGTCTGTGATGTTTTCTATTTTCTATGCGCCTCAAGTGGGAAGTGCAAGAGCACAGACAACAGAGCTTGGACAGAGGGAAGCTGGCTCCGGTTACATCTCGAGACACGGCAAACATGCCGCCATACGACGCGTATATGATATCTGGTACTTAGCTATTGTTTTGTCAGCCCACGCTTGCGTCGATTGAAGGATATTGTGTAATATCGGAGTTGAGAATAGGGTATTTTACTCTATATGAAATAAATTCTAAAAATATACAATTCAGATAGCTTAGGCAACAAGCTGTCGGAAAATGTTAAATTTAGTAAATAAAATAACTAAATAAATTTTAAAATTGATTTCAAAGTTTTCACTTTTTTAGTCTGTGGTTTTACTAAGCGAAACAGTGTCCGCCATGATTATTACGTCATATGGTCATGTTTACAAAAATTGACAATTGTCAAATGAGCAACTATTACTATTTTTGTATTATAAAACTTTACATTTTAATTTTTATTGAAATAATAATAATACTACCATGGAAGAAATAAATACTACCATATAATAATACTTTAAACTATAGTGAAAAATACAACTAAACAGAAAGACTAATACTAGCACATTTGTTTACATAACCAACCGACGTCATGACCACAGAGTAACATGGCGTCAAGCGTTTTTGTGATTTTACGCGCGAAAACAGAAATTGTAAAATTGAAATGCAGTTTTATGGCACTTATCGATTGAATATTTTTTTTTGTTTTTTTTTTGGTGGTTTACTAGGACTCTAGGAACAAAATGAGATACTTTTTAAAAATGGGTGTAATACCGTATTAGTCAGTGAGTTCTTAAGTCATTTGTTGATTGATTTGTATTTTCAAATTATTTGTTGATTGGTTTAGATATATCATATTCTGCCTAGCCTTTTCCCAATTATGTTGGGGTCGGCTTCTAGTCTAACCGGATGCAGCTGAATACTACCCGTATTTTACATGAAGGGCCTGCCTACCTGACAACCCTTGGTAAGACTGATTGTCAAACTTTCGAGGCACTGACTGTCTGTAACGAGTGTCAAAAATCTTCAAATGGCTTTCCGAGATACGGGGGAAACTCGGTATATAACGGGTGGTCCTCCATCCACAGACCAACCTAGGCAAGCGCTGCTTAAGTAATGATCGACCTGAGTAGCTGCTATTATCTAAACACGAGCTCCTCCAAAAGGTTAAGATATACCTAATGTGATATAAAAAACATCCATCCTGTCAAATTCGTACGTACGTTACGTATACGTTTTTCTAATTGGCTCGAAAATATATAACCCAACCAAGTGTGTATTATTATTTTTGCTGAAAATTCAACGTTATTTTTAGGTACATACTTATATTAAAAGGCACCACACAGCCAACAGAAAAGAGTACCAATTTTATGTAAATAATTATCGTAATTAGGTACTTATAATATAATGATTTAAAAACAAACAAGTGGCGTCACAACTGTTTACTTTCACATTGCTACTTTGTTGAACAGCGTGGTTGTCAAACGCATCGCAAACTACTTGCAACTACTACTGTCTCAAGTACTGGCTTCGTTTCAAGTACTCAGGCTGTAGAGGTTCGTCTCAGACTCTCAGTAAACGATGTATATCGGATATCCGAAAAAAAATGCTACACTAAAACTTACGCTAAGTTCAAGTAATTTTCCTTCAAGCTCAGTCCTTCTTAGGTATTTAAACATGTTTGAAACAGATTAAATTAATTTAGATTTCAGGATTCTGTCGACAGTACCTAATATTTGAGTTGGTATAATACGATCGGTAAAACCTTTTAATAAGAATGTAAGGCTTATGTTTTGCGGGTTTTTCGAAAGAGATACCGCAGCCCTGGACACAGAGGACAAAAAACGAAACACGGATAGGTTTTTAGTCAGTACGAGTCTGACATTCCCTACCACACCCTACCTAATCATATACTCAAAATCCTGCAACTGATGCAGGGACCAAAGACTGCTCTCGTCTGTTTTCAATCCTAAATATTTTATCGTTGCAACCATAAACTCTCAAGCAATTCGTCGTCATCGTCTTACGTATTTGTTGCCTCCTTGACACATGCTGTTTGCTTTCACATTCTTTTACTCGAGAGCCTCGATCTCGAACCTGACCCCGCTGCCCACGATCTTGGAATAGTAAGTAAGTAGGGTTTGTACTGAACACTTTTTAAACATCGAAGGAGGCTTAAGAGACAGGTGGGAAAGAGTTGGCGCTAGACATCATGTATAGCTAGCTCTGTCTCTTTCACAATGGAAAGACATTAATACAATACTGTCTTAAGACTTTATGGAAACTCCACAGATTCTGACACCAGCCCTTCGATTCAAAGTAAACATGGTGACTATTTTAATCATGTTCAGGTTTCAGTTTTCAGTCCAAAGTAACCCTAAGCTTAAATATATATCTAGCCTTAATATCCCGATATCCCCTTTTCGTCATTCATAAATATGTCACATGCACGTAATTCCTCACATAATCCATTCAGCTTGACCTCAAACCTGATCCGGCATGGAGAATTGCTGTCACCTTTGCTAAATACCAACACTCAACTATGTAGTCTGCCCCTTCTTCGATCTGGAATCCAGGCGTACTGCGGGTTATCACCCATACCGTATCGATTTTTTTTTTGTTATGAGCACAACCAAGAAGTAAAATTTCCTGCCTACGTCTTTAATTCCAAGTTCATTCAGCCCGGATCTTCTAAGCCGAGAGTTACAGGCTTCTTTCGGGTTTGCTTGTCCCTTCGACGATCGACAAGATTAAGATAAAGAGGTGGTCCATTTAATTAAAAAAGTAAGACAATTTCTATCTCTCGAAATTTTTTTTTTGTATATCACTGTAAAATTATACAACTACAGGATACCGTCCTATTTACACAGTATACCAAAAATTTTAGCAACAGGCGCAGATAAGTAAAAATCAAACAATAAGTCTTTAAACTGACGTGGCTACTAACATTATAATTAACACTTGAAACGGGATATTTACCATGTTTGTTATTCGTTTCGGGTTTCCAATATTTTATTTCGGCAATGTTGCAAACGCCATGATCACGGATGAACTCAAATATCCGCTGAAATATCGGAAATTCGAAACGAATAATAAACATGGTAAATATTCCGTTTCAAGTGTTGAAAGAATGTTGATAATAATGCAAGTTTTAGTTCCACCTCATCTTTATACTTTCTCACAATGCACTTCTTTAGATTAGTCATGTTGGCAGTGTGACTATGCAGACCTAGACCAAATAATTTGGCAACATAAAAGATATGAAGACTGACTAAATGCCTGCTCTGAAGATATGAACATTAAAAAAACAAAAATGAAAAAAATGTTGTATTAATCCAGCTAGATGTTTCCAGATTCCCAAAACTCAGAAAGCTTATAAAAAACACGAGTATACAGCTAATTGATGCTACATAGTCTATTTCAGTCTATTTCCATGCAGGTTGGTCCTGTGAGCAATTTCCAACACGTACGGGGGTCCACGTCTGCCATACGTCGCATTAGGTTAGCCGGCGCTCAAAGTGGAGGGTGTATGGTAATGTGGCGCCAGTCAACGCCTCGGGGTGCCTCGGCGGTCCGTGCACGAGGCAAGGTGGAGGCAGAAGTAGCAGGGGATACCAGAAGAGTAATTGCGTAACGTAAATAATCGTTTTGCTAAGTATATGACATTCTTTAGTGTAGGATCCTGTCCTAAAAGTTTTAATACATTGCTATAATTGCCTGTTAATTCGCCATGGCCATGTTTTGTGTGGGTACCTAATATCACTATGACTCGCACACATCTGTTATGTTATATAAATTAAAATAAAGTCACTTGACAAATACATACATTATCGAACTTAACGAATAATTTCTTAATAAATTCAATTTAATAATATTTTATGCAAATCAAAGAATGAATCGCTGTAATCGAATTTACATTCGATTCATCCTTTCGTGAACTCAGCTTTAGGCGATCTCAAACCATTGGTACGCCAAATAACCTTCCATCGCTACCAAGTTGCACTTCTGTGTTACTGCAGTTCGTACGAGGTGGCGAGGAGCTCTGTTTGTGTGGTAATGTTTGTTATGTACAGTGTCTACGAAGCTTGCTTTACATACCCCGCGCCCGCAGCCCCCGCCGCCCGCGCCCCACTACTCCTCCGCACTCGCGCGAATATGTTCGTTTCCTTTATTGGGGTGAATACGTTTCACGGTTTGTTTTAAAACGTGCATTATAAACGTACCTGTCTACGTAGCTGAACCTTAGTAGCATTCTTTGATATTTGGTGTTATTAAAGAACGGATATAACTAATAATATTTGGATATGACCAAATAAAATGAATAAATAGACTTAGATTAGAACCATAAGGAGTCTTGTCTTGTTATTGGTGACTATTATACAAGCGCGGTATGCAGTTAAACCCGTCTGTAATCCGGAAATCTTTGACAGTCAAAACTGTTAGTTAGTAACCTAGATATCTGACCACCAGTGTTACCAAGGCATAAGGAGTGTCGTGGTACCCTGTAGCTGCATGGGTTGCGGAGTTAGGATAGACAGTCGCTCAATGTAAAATATCTGTGTTTTGCGGCATCTTGTTCTGGTATATGAAATATGGTTTCTTTAGTATCAATATCTGCATTAAATATAATCTTGTGCAAATAGGTGCAAAATACAAAACTTGCTATTGATGAAGCAGTACTAAAACTTAATTAATCACTTTATTTTATAACAACAACGATAAATCAAGACAAATATCTCTTTTTTCTAGAACTGTTCCATTTTTTCGGTAACTGTCAGATCAACCACTTTTTATTGAAAACAAAAGTCTCTTGTCGATCCAAGGAGTTTAAATAACCTTCTTAGTCAAACCAAATATCATTTAAAAAAAAAACAATTATTCTAATATTTGAATAACTTGGCAGGTAAGTTTAATAGCCGTCCCCAAGATAGTTGCGAGAAAGTGGAACTTAAGTATATAAAACCGTTAAAGTAAAACAACATACTTTTTCATAAATACTTAGTTATGTATTGTTTTCTTATTCGATATGTCAAGAGCCGTTTATGATAAAACATGTTTGGAAAATATTATGATGCCACTAAAGACATAATTGAATAAGCGGTATTTGAATAAGAAAAATCTCTATGTGGTTAAGTAGGTAAATACATATCTAGTTGTGCAATCCTAAACAAATATTATATACATAGTTGAGAAACTGAGCTATGCTTCGTATTGAAACTTTTTACTCAGCGTTTTCCCAAATATGTTGGGATCGATTTCCTGTCTAGTCAAATGCAGTTGAATACTAATAAACATCCAGAGACCAGAAGCGCTACTATGACATCTTATAGCAATTCTTATTCCACTGAGTGAAAGAGATGGTGCTAGACACCCTGTATAGCTCTGTCTCTTTCCTTCAGCGGAATAAGAATTGCTTTAAGAGGTCATAGTAGGGCTACAGGAAAACCTTTCGGGCTTGCTTGAAGATCAAGATAAACTATATTAAAGCAAATATTAGAATAGAATGGAATATACTTTATTGCACACCAAAATAGAAACAAAACTGTTTCTATAAAAAAATACTAAATCTATGGTTACAATGACGGCCTTATCGCTAATAGCGTTATCTTCCAGAGAACCTTTGGATGGACTGTACGTATATAAAAATATGACAGGTGATAGTCAATGGTGTACCTACTGGTAATACTACACAAACAATTAAAATAAAGTTATTTATTCAAAATATATAAAAACATATAATCTATTTATTTAACATGTGTTTTATAATATTATGCGGTTATATTAATTAAATAATTACATTATTATTCTTTACATTTCTATGGATATGAACTGTTAAAAGAAGTTTCGCAGACAAGAACACAATATCTTAATGGAAAATTCAGTATTGTAAGCCCAATATCATACTGACCTCTATTATTTTATTTGTATGCTTACTTTGTCACTAAACAAAGAAAACCGTTTAAAATGGACATAATGGTTATTGTCTACAAACGGTCAGACGTCTGTCTAGTCAGACAGCATGGCGTTGATTGGCGGACCTTTGTGTCCACAGCCTACACTGCAACACAACTTGAAACTCCATAATCCACTAAACAAGACCCATGACCGCCAACAACTATAACTGATGTTTAGTTCTTAAAAAACCGGTCGATGTCTATTGTTAATTTGATTTGATTGAGTTCTTACAGAAAGCGATACCGCTCGCATTGTTTGGCCGATTTTACATAACGAGGCGGCAAACGTGGCCCGCTTTGTGGCCTCGTGGCACCTCGTGGCAGCTCGCGGCCTGCCCATTGTGGGGGAGGATCCAAACGTTTGAGATGGGAATTGAAAGGCGCCGCGAGATGACGAGGCGCGAGCCAGGCGGAGGCCCAAGTTATGAGAGTTTTCACATAATTTATTTGCTGAAAATATTGGTGTAACCAGGTGTTTATTGGTGGTTTAGGCATAAACCATACCTCGCTTGTTTAGGGCATGCAATTATTATGATTGAATTAGTAAAATAATGCGTAATTAAGAAAAATATCTTAAATAAAAAAAAACCCTTAAGCTAATTTAAAGTAAAATAATTATTAAATAAAAAAAAACAAACTCTTGTAGACTGTACGAATAGAAGCAATTTTCTGTTTTGCTGAAAATGGAAGATGAGTTTGGTTAGTCTGTGTGTGAATATCTGTTACATCATATCATCAGCTTAGGCAAAAAAACAAAGGTTCTAACATGTTTAGTGTAACATATATTTATGTTTTTTTAAACATATTTGACGGCGCGCGCAGGTTTCCAACGACCTAATACAATAATCGTGTAAATCGGCTCAATAATCCCGGAGTTATTTTTGTACCAACTTAAAAAAATGTAGCTGGTAGAAGACATTATGTTCTTCTTTTAAAAATAAGTTTTTTTTTTTAAGAAGACAATTGTATTTCCCTCATTCTCTAACCTCTCATGGCTTGGAGCACACGCTAACATTGCGCTACACGGCTCCGCTCTTTGAACTGTCCAAATGATTGTTTTATATTTGTAAGCGGCGAACAGTGCCCCTATTCGGCGCTGACGTAATGTAGCATTTCAATTAGTCTCACTGGCGTTTTATTTCCAACAAAGCAATATGTCGACTAACGCCGCGCATTGATTTCTGAACGATTGTTAGAGAATGCACAACAATATTGAGTATCCCTATTGACTGTTACCCCTTTCTTAATGATAAACTTACGGAACTCTTTTATTGTTGTTGAAAGTTTTTGTTGTAGGTAAAGGTGTTAATTAAAAATGTTATAATGTTTTTGAAACAATTATTGTATAGTACCTACACATTCAGAACACCACGCCTGTAATCTCCGAAGGGTTAGGTAGAAGTATACCTATTAGGTACACCTTGTACACACTCATAGCGTCAGTTTTGATAACGTCCCATATTATAGGGGGTGAACCTAAGGCCATCATCCTGAAAGACAAAAATTTAAGAGTAAAAAATTAACCCCATTTCGTAGCACGTAGTCTTTTGAAGGGCAGCTCATCTCGTAGCCGCGTAGGCTTCGCGTAGCAAGGTTCGCCTACGTTACGGCTGTCTAATAATGATTGTTACCGTCAATTCCTGTAGACTTCGCAATTGAAAAATAAAATACATATAATTATGTTTCCTCAACATTATTTAAAAACAAGAATGATATAGGTAGATAGATGCATTATTTGTATTTGTACAATAGGTACAAACGGTTCAGTGTTTTAACACTAATTTCTTGCGTGGGTTCATTTTTAGATAAACATACCACTGGGACTCTAACAGATTATCTAGCCGATAATTAAATCAGTACTTGTAATAAGAAATAAAATTCTGTTTTATTTTATAGCTGATGTTCTTTTTCTTTTCTTTTTCAAGAACGTTGCCCCCGCACTAGGAATTTATCCTGTATCGTGGGTGCGTTTACAAACATTTAAACTCACATACATAAACAGCCAGAACCAGAACAACTATATGTAGGCCATACAAATATTTGTTCTGTGCGAGGATCGAACACGCAACAAACGAGCCAACCGTGTCGTCAAAAACGAATGTTCGCAACTTTCTCTGCACTGATAAAATAATAAGCCGCAATTGAAGCTTAAATCTACATTCAATAGCCAAAAGCTCAGATCATGATGTGAACAACGGCGTGGCGGCGTGGTGGCGTGGTGGCGTGGTGCGTGCATTAGGCGGCCTGTAATCAGGCGGCGCTCGCCTCTAATCACGCGCCGGGTAGGACGCGGACGGTGCATCGCCGCACTAATGTCCGGAAGCACACACTATGTCCGACGTAATAACACTGACATATACAGGAATGTGGAATGAACTGTTTTTGTTATGACTTTGAAGTTATAGTTGGGTTATCTGGGAAGATGAAACTCCAACCTCATTCAGTGGGGCTACCTCACTAAAACAGAATAGAATATGCTTTATTATGTACACCATACAAATAACGAGATTGACGACACGGTTGGCGCAGTGGCTGAGCGATCGACTGCTGCGCTGCGTGTCTAGGATTCGATCCCCGCACGAAACAAATAAACTAACTAAAGTATTACAAATTCTGCGTCTGTTTACTTCACCTCAAACCTCACGCAGACTACTACTTAATTTAAGCTGCAAGAGTAAAAGGTCTACTATTTTAGAACCAAACAGTGCCAGCACCACAAAAATGAAGATGATTTGATGTTAGTTCGCCTAACTGAACGGAAGGTGGTGTTGTGGAGGAGTCTGTTCTGCCATTTCTTCTCCCCAGCTAAAAATAAACATGTTGTGTAGGTGAGATTGATGTTCTATCTTGATTCTCATGTTTTTTCAGAATTCAGAATCTTCTAACTCTTCATCAAGAAAATAGAGAAAAAATTGCCGATTCAGCCTTTTTTCTGAAGTTTCTTGCTTCAAGCTTAAAGAAAACTATTAGGTTGGTTATGGTCAACTAATATAAACGATTCAACTTGACGGCTTACATACAGACTGACTGTAGAGATTACAAACTACTGCTACCCTACTATGACCTCTTAAAGCAATTCTTATTCCACTGAGGGAAAGAGACAGAGCTGTACAGGGTGTCTAGCACCATCTCTTTCCCTCAGTGGAATAAGAATTGCTATAAGATGTCATAGTAGCCCTTCTGTTCATCTTGTGCATCAGTCAGCATTTGACTGAAACTTTCTGGAACCCAGCTGGAATTGACTTCTAAATAAAATGATAAGGAAAATTTGTATCTCCAATAATTATTTTACCTATAAACGAAAAATACTAATATTGTATCAGTATAAAAACGTAGCACATCAAATACAAGGTGTTAGTCCCGACGCTGACGCGTTGACCCGCGTTGCGTCGGCGCATCCTCTGATGAAATAATTGACACTCCACACATCCACACAAAAACTCACAGTGAACCTTTTTGTTTCAAAGTGAAATGTTTTTTTTATATAATTGATTTGTTTCCATAAAAAGAAAAACGTTCTCACCATTAGGTGTGGTTTAAGTGTTAATAAGTTTGCGGTCATCTTCCGGTTGTTTTTGTGTTGGATTTTTAAGTAGTTATCTTTGCCTGATAATTCATAAGTGTTATTGGTAAAGGATAGGCAGTCAGTCCATGTAAAATACCGGTATTCAACTGAATCTAGTTAGACTGGATGTGTACCCCTACATAGTTGGGAAATGGTAAGTAAATGATGATGATATTGGTAAAAATTAAGAAAAAATACTTTTCCTGACCTCTATAAATGAGACCCCATAATACTGAATAAATTTGGTTTGTGAAACATTCATCCTACTAATATTATAAATGAGAATATTTGTGAGGATGGATGGATGTATGGATGTTTGTTACTCTTTCACGTCAAAACGGCTAAACGGATCTTGATGAAATTTGACACAGAGGTAGATGAAAAAGTCTGAAATAACACATAGGATATTTTTTTTTCGCTATCACGCGGGTGAAGCCGCGGGCGTCAGCTATCTTACTAATACATATTATGTTAGTCTTTTACGTCAAAACGGCTAAACGGATCTTGATGAAATTTGACACAGAGGTAGATTATGGTCTGGAATAACACAAAGGATACTTTTGATCGATATCACGCGGGCGCCAGCTAGTATTTCTATAAACATGAACATACACAGAGTAAAAAATGACTTAGATGAAAAAAGAAACATACCACAAGTTTTTTATATGAAATGAACTTGACTAAATTATTTCCTCTATAATCAAATAAAAGCAAAGCGAAAAAACGACAAAGCAATACCAATTCCAACAACATTACATCATTTTCAGAGCACATGAGCATGTTTTGTTTTGACACATTTTTGTACAAAATTATGTGCTAGCCACAGCCAATTTCCTTTCACCACAAAAGTATGGAATCACGTTAAAACTTTGCGTCCATATTGGCTCTATTATCTGTAGAAAGTGTGAAATTAAGTGGCAATCCAGTGCGGCAAGGTGTCAATTAGCCGACATCGCGACAGAAGGCACCACCGTCGCTGCCGAACGTTTCCTAAAACGTTTGTACACAAAAGTGGCGAATCATTGTTTCCATTTACGTCTAAATATTGTGGGGTTATCAACATTTTGTTTCGGATTTTTTTAGTTAACTACTTACATTTATATTCTTACCTTGATTGTTTCAACTTGTGTAGACCTTACTAGGAAAACGTACCTACCAATTTCTTATCGGTTTTACTCGTTCTGTAACGTATTCCAGGCATCATAATGGGAGACTGATGAGGGTTGTAACGTTACTGGACCTATGTTCAGTTTTAGTAGTAGTTTTAAGATAAAGCTATAAAGCTCTATTTAGCTCTATAAAGGATTGAGATAAATCCTTTACAGAACTAAGACTATTTGACTTAGAATTTAGATAAAAAATGAAAATAAAAAACTGGTCGTGCCTACTTTGCATGAGAAGATAAAGCCTTGTATCAAAACATTAATAAGCTCTCACAGACTGATTTAAAGATTTCCTTTTTACTTATATACGCCTACACTTTGAAAAAAAAATGTTTACTGAAGCAGAAAAATGTTTCTAACCCCCTTGAGCTCCATAATGTTTGGCTGTTTACAGCACTCGGCGTCAACGCACGCACGCCGCCGCGATACCGATCGCTCACACAATCACCAACACCGATGTTGTTTCTAGTTTGTCGATAAGAAACAACCAGAAACTAACTCAATTTTGAACACGGAACATCGTTTTTTGATAAACTCATTTAGAATCGATAAAAGTTTTCTTGTGAGGCAAGAAGTGTGTTTGAAAACATTATTCCAAGAAAGTTTTCCTTTATAAAATTAGTTATATATCTATCTGGCTGTACATACACATTTTCAGGTTCTATCTTGCAAAATGAATGACCAAAAAAACAAACAACAAATGATCTGCCAAAACATCGAAAAGAAATATTTTAAATGCTCGTAATTTCGTATCGCAATATAATCAGCTGACATTCTAGCAAAACTCGCTCGTCATGACTCCTTGCTCCGTATGATAAGTGACACTTAAGTGGAGTGCAGGCGAACTTTGACCGTTAAAACATTCGCCACACGTGTGCCCAACATTAATGCACAAGTAATTTGCAATTAACGTCGCCCGATACTGTATTATTAAGTTTTTTCGACTTCTTCCTGAATATTTATAGGGTAATTTCACTAAAAGCAATGGATCAGGTACAAAGATTAGGGAAGAGTGAGCACTTTATTTTACATAATATTTCTTTTGAAGCTGCTTTAAGTTAGCTTAAAATGCGCTTAGTTTTCGTTAACTTTGTGACACAAACGTACGTCAGGTTTCTTCCGGCATTTTGTTAAAATAGAAGTCATATTCCACAACCTAGGTAGTTACTTAGTTACCTAAGTCCACACTATTTTGTGGGCCACTAAATTTTTGAGAATAAAAAAAAGAGAAAATACCTAAACTATAATTAAGAACTCATAGGTACTCTGTACTTATGTATACATGAAACACCTAGGTAAGTAAAAGTAGTCAGTCATGTTACTACATTTCTAGAGTTGTAGGTACATAATAAGATAATGTCGAATACCTAGCAGGCGGTGTAGTTTTAAGTGGCATGTAAGGAAGAATCGTCGGCGTCGGCGCAGGCAGCCCCTCTAATTACCGCTCAGATCCGACCTCGATAGCGCAAGCTTTTATCTCGAACACTCTTCCATTAAGCAAATATACAGCTTTGTAGCGCGATAATCATATACTACAGTATTTTCCAACTCTAAAACCAATTAAAAATATTTTGATAGACAAAAATAAAATCTAATTGTACGTTACGAGCCGCCGCCATCTTGTATTGGACTTAACTTCTCAGGGACCGCTAATGGGTGGTTTGTCAAACATTTTTGCTTCCGTGGCAAACTTGTTTTATCTGTGTTATATTATTTAATTTATTCACAAGACTCCATTGTTGTTTTAAAACAAAGGCGGAAACAAGCAATTTATTTGGAGCGTAATTTTGACATCAGTAGATAAGATTATCAATTGATGGTTTACGGGGCAATTATAGCAATACATAGGCAAAAAGTAATTTTATGGAACTTGTGGTAGTTTTAACTAATTCCTGATTTGTACTTTTACATTAGTGACATGATAAAATTAAATCTCCAGGCAATAATCACGTACGATAAATCATTAGCAAAATCTAGTTAGGTAAGTAGGTACTCAATAATCCAAATCAACTAGAAATTAAGTGAAATATAGAGATGAAACACGTCAGGGCCGTAATGGAGCGAATAAAAGCCCGCTTTGTCGGCGGCTAATTTACGAATTAGCGTTGTGCAATGAGTGCCCGGCCACTCAAGCGCAGCGTAATGTAATTAATTAACCTTTGTCGCGCGTATGGGGCGTGAAACTCGCGCGCGTCTCACACCCGCGTACAAAATTGACATTGCAGGGGTGCTCTTCAGTTTTACTCAGGTATTGAAACCGGTGATTAGGTGCGTACCGTACCTACTAAATTTAGTTGATTTATATGTCTCTCTAACGATATCTGTAGACGGTTGTTCTTTTTTCCATAAACATATTACTTACATGAAAACGTTGGCTTTAAAATAAATATGTAGTTATAAATATATTATAGATACCTACTTATAATTTTTGGTACCCTAAAACAATGTTGTCGTATTTTACCCAAAGGTTGACCTTATTGCATTACCTACATAGGGGAGAGTTGGTTATATCGTACTGCCATTTTAATCGTACCACTTCTAAATTTCCCACTTAATGGGTATTTAGCTCTACACTGGCAACACCAAGTCGTGGCCCTACACTACCCCCCGTCACCCGCCATTTGCAATCGACGTGAGTTGACAACTGTGCGCGTGAGTGAAAAAAACATTTTAGTGTGAAAGTTAATGCAAATATTGTCGGTAATTCGTAAGGATATGACTCGTAAACAAGGTGAGTTATAAATACACAATTTTCTTTATTCTATTACAATTTTATATTAGAATATTGGTGGTTTTTGTTGAGTGTCAAAGTTTTGAGGTTATGCCGGGGCTGTTGCTTTGTTTTCGAAATGGCTTAGTTGGCTAAATCGTACCACTCGCAGTTGGGTAAATTGTACTGGTACGATTTAGCCGACTACATAATTATCGTAAGTACCTACGTATATTTTAAAGACTGTTTTATATTGTTGTAGATGACGGACACTAAAGCTCAATTAAATACATATTATATTTGGAATAAGGAGGACCTAGAAAGAGTCATTGTGGCTTACGAAAACAAAGAATTAAGTTTGAACAAAAAGAAGAACACTATACAAAAAGCTATTGAAATTACATCAAGCCCATATAGAAATCAACTAGAAGAGAAGCAGAAGAAAGTGAAAGAAAGAAAAGGTTTGTAAGCCCAAAACACCAAACGAAGAAAAAAAAAGATAACAGCTATATACAAGGGCAAAAGCAAAGATTATTAAGAGATATAAACGATTCCATTCCATCACAAGTAGCGATGATTCAGGAGAGACACTTGTTATTGAATTAGATGATAATGATCTCGAAAATATATGTAGAAAGTGCAAGCGCATGCAAGTATGAGCCGTGTACTTTGAATCCAGACATTTTCAACAATACTTTATTAATATACTATGTTTATTAGTATACTTTATTAATATAATCTGTCACTTTATTAATATAGTTTATACTGTATTTTTTTCTCTTTGTTATTTAGTTGTTGTCTCATTAATATTAGTTGTGTTGATTGATCTCAATATCATAGTACAATCATGTTATTCTTATAAGAAAGCTTATAGTTACTTTATTACCTAAGAGTTAAAAAATATGTTCCTATTACCTAAGAGGTATCAATAATGTTTATTAATTACTTAAGAGTTAAAAATAAATAATTTGACTGCAAATTTTACTGTCTTTAATTCAGTGGTACGACTTAGACACCCACGGTACGATTTAAAAACTTGGTGGTACGATTAAAACGACTAGTCAGCTAAATCGTACTGATGGCAGTCCTTTATTAAAAAGCATTTTTAAGGAGGTTAGAGTAAACACATGGAATTGTTTTCTCTGTCTTAGCAAGGTAAAATATGAAACTTTATTTTACATATCCATTAATTATTGTAACTCTTGTCATAGTCGAAATACTTAAGCTAAAGTAAAAAATGGTACGATATAACCGACTCTCCCCTAAGTCCGCCTATGTACCACTTTTGTACCTACATGATGTTTATACAAATAAATAAATAAATTATAGGAAACTATCGGTTTCTTGTCCTTGTTCACACGCCAAGATACATCAGCAGATATAGCGTAAGTTAGCTTTACCTCGATGTGGTACATATTGCAGGAAGTGGGGAACCTTGTGATCATAGCTGAGGCGGAGTTCAATTGTTATAGAACTGAGAATTGAATGGACAAATTGACCACGTTAAACGACGTCAGACTATATTTTTTAATACACTTAAGAAGTAACAATATATCAGAACGAAAGTATTTTGCATATTACCCATAATATGAATTAAATTGCTGTGTAGCCCGCGCTTTTCCTTCGCAGGATGGACCGAAGTTAGCAAGCGCAGCCGCAAAACAGCCTAATGTATACAATACAAAACTAAAACATGTTTGTTTTTTTATAAAGGCAAATCATTTTATAAATAATAGTGTTTATCCGAGATATTCTGTTTTTAAACACTTTTAAAACAGTCATTTGCGGAGATTATCTAAAAAAAAGAGGAAATATACAAATACTTATGGGTACTGCAAAACTTATCTATACTCTATACTAATATTATAAAGCTGAAGAGTTTGTTTGTTTGTTTGAACGCGCTAATCTCAGGGACTACTGGTTGGAATTGGATAATTCTTTTAGTGTTGGATAGTCCATTTCTTGAGGAAGGCTATAGGCTATATAGCATCACGCTACGACCAACAGTTGAAATATAAAATTTCGCTAAGATTTTATTAAAATATTGTATTGTATTAGCAACTTCCACTTGAATAAAACACTTACAAGCAATTTGTATGAAAATTTTATTAAGGGCTAAAGATTAAATTTAAAAAGGGAAATTGTGGTAAATTTCGTTACATCATGACTGCAACAGTCACAGACGTTTAAAGTGTTGTAGTATTCCAGTAGTTGTAAGTACCTAGTACCTAGTGTAATTTCATGTTTGTAGTTGAACTTACCTATTGTTTAGTACGTACTTTTTTTGGGTTGTTAGTACTGCTTATCATTGATATAAGTAAAGAAAATGTACATATAAGTAGGTATACTTATTCCCTATTCCTTAAATGATGTACCTATGGCTATAGAACACTAGTAGGAACACATTTAAAAAATCCACGAGTGTGAAATTGACCCAAACAGAAACCCGATAAGAGCCAGTTTCCGAGGTTATTGAAAACCCTTTTGTATAAAAATTCAATCATCTATATAAACTTTAAATGTAAGTTTCATCCCTTCGACACCTACATTTCCTAACACCACACTAAGGTAACGTTATTTGGATGCTCCTAATGAACTAAGTGCTTTGGCAAATGGCCCGCGCCACGGAGCTTTTAATGCAATTTCGTCTCCCTTTGTAGCCGGGAATTGGCGCAATCAATCCATTTACACTTTGTTTCGCCAACAGTGGCACTACCCGCCGCTGCCGCACATAAGACAGGGCTTTTAGCTCCAACTAAATTGCTTTCCTGGATTTTTCACTATGCGACAACACTACCTACCTTTTGAAATTTTCAGTACCTACAAGGCTTTTGTACCTTTTATTCAAGTAGGTAATTAGATGTAAAAATTCAGCAAGCTGCTTACAAATTCTACTTAACTTATATATGTTTTCCTTGATAGCTTCGATGTTTGATGGTAGGGAAATTCACCACCCGGGTTGGCCAGATGTAGTTTGATTTTTTCTTTAGTAGGTACTCCATAGTCGGGGTATTGGTTCTGCTAATAGCAACAGATACCTTCGGATTATACCTTAAATATTAAAAAATATATATACCAATGAAACTCTTACCTACTGACGAAATACGGGTACAAGCATAAAAAATACGGCTTCTACTTTCGTGCAGTAGCCCACCAGATACTTACGACGGTAATTTGGTGTTGTGGCGGAGGTACATACAAGCCCCTCAACAACCGTTGAGGGCTGTTGTATGTACGCACGACGACCAGTCAAGCTCATCATTCAGATCTAGCCTGTCCCTTTGCTGTCCTCCACCAGCGACGCCCTAAGCTGAGACGCTTACCCCACAAGGGGTGCCCTTACGCTCAAGGCAACAACAGGATTTGTCCGTTTATGTAGACCACAACCTCATAATATGTGTGGTAAGGGCCTCAGCTTTGGACGTCGCTGGGGGAGGACAACATCAAAGGGACAGCCTGGATCTATGTTGAACTGCGAGATGCCATTCCCAAAGGAAAAAAACAATGTTTATAAATATAAATCAGTTTATGCGGATCTCGCATCGTACGGGAAATCTATTCAAAGCGACGCCATGTTATACTGGAAATTAATAGCTTGATGTTTTGCTGTGCGTAGGAACCTATACATCCTAAGTATCCTAACACAGCGAATAACTCTGCTCGGCTCTGGTTCTTTTCGCGCTTCAATGGCAGTGACAGGAAGTCATTGTTGGTATTAAAAAAAAAACAACGTAGGTAGCATCCGTTATAACTATCCAGCTCACAAAGCCGCAACTAGTGCCACACCAAAAATTATACTACGCGCCAAAAGAACCATGACTCATTCTAATTCGTACCTACATACACAAAATTGAAGATGTAAACGTCACGGGTGTAAGAAGTAGGTCCCAATGAAGATTTTACCTTTTTCGTCTCTAAAAAAGAAAATTGACAATAGGTAAGTTGAATGTCAAAGTAACCAAAAATAGTATAAGTCTATTTGTAATAATAAGAGCTATTAAATCGTGAATAGATATGAAAAGAATTCAGATGTGTAAAAAAGTTCATGCCAGCAACTCTTTGAATCGTAAGCCGTTTTTTGCGTCATGTCATTAACATCATCGCATAACACTGTAGACAATAAGTAGGTATCCTGGCTTCAGGTCCTATAAAGTAGGTACCAACGTGTAAGTAGGTCTAGTTAAAAGATGCTCTATGATGAGGCCCGTTAAGGTTCATTTTTTTAACTGTTTCCTTTAAATGTATTTTGAAATAACGGCGGTTTTGGAGGATATTCGATTAGTTGTTTTATGTTGCAATGCGAGATATAACTACTTAGCACTTAAATATGCATGACGTTTATAACTGTAGGTACATAGGTACCTTTCTACGACACTATTCTAAGCTATTGAATAGGTAATTAACAAATAAGTAATTATTACATAGATCTATAAATTAATATATATTCTAGGTAGGTACCCTACGGAGGTAATGTGTTTTTTTTCTTCTTTCAGACTTAAACCGCAAACTCACCCATTTCAACGCTGTCAGCCCTGACATTCTTGTTGGTCAAATATGGCTGCAAGAGGAACCCACCAATGTAGAGATCATTGAACTTAATACTTCAGATGAATTTGAGCCTTCACCGGATGAAACTCTGGACAACCGTCTCAACCATGACTGGAGCTTCTCCAACAGAGAGAAGTTTCACCAAATAGAAGATAATTACAAAATAAATAATAAAGCAAGAGAAAGACGACGTTTAAACCATGAAATCCATTTGGGTACTGCAGACACTGCAACAAACACGTTTAATCACTTGATAAATAATAATTTTTATTCAGATATCCTGGAAAATCAGTATATTGAGGACAGTAAATTAATTAAACAACAAGTAAATTGTTTTACCATGATTAACAAAAATTTCATCAATTCTGAAAGTTCATCAGACGCAGACATTGAAATAATAACTTCAGACGATTTAATGGAACCTAACAACTGGGACGCAGGTCCTTACCAAGAAGAAATCATAACTTATGACCCTGAACTGGACAAAGAAACACGTACAATTTGGATATATTCGTTTAAAAATAAACATTTACTTGCAGAAGATGATTGCGAATTAACAGACACAGCCGCAAAAGATATGTCCTTCTGTTCAACTTCAAGTTCTACAGAGAAAGATGAAGAAAAAACGAAGGATAAAAGTACCTATGTGCGTCGATTAGGATCGCCGATCCCACCTACATACATACCAAGACTGAACCTAACGCTAGGTCAGACTTTATCGACAGTTAGTGAAGTTTCCGAACCCAACAAGCAAACCACGCCTGATTTATCTAATAAATCACCTAAAACTAGGTTTCCAAAACAAAGAAATAGTTGGTTTGTGACTGAATCTGACAGAATGGATACTCCGACACCAGGTGACCGCCAACTTGAAAAGTCTACGAACATCGTAAATTGGATGGCATTATCACCCAGAGAAAAAAGACGCAGATCGGAAGAACAAAGTGATAAATGGATAGGAAGCCTCTTGAAGTTAGAAACACTTCCAAATGAAGAGAGTAAACAGCAGATACAGGACGGGTCTGAGCAAGATAACACTATAAGATTACAAGTGGATGTCGATGTCCATATAAGTGTTAACGAGAAAACTACAGAAAAAAGATCTGTAGGAACGCCAAACAGCGCAAATGTAATCCTGAAAGCAAACAATGACAAAAAAAGCCCAATTTCTCTATTGTGTGCTCCAATAGACGCAAAAGGTGATACGCTAGATCGAGGAGATCACGTGAAATTTGGTCAAACCCAGCACGTTCTTTGCCTTGGCGGAGGCACGCAAATCTTAGAAACAATGACCTGCTCTAAAGACAAGATCGTGGGTATACCTGGAGGCGTGACGTTTATTGAAGAACCTGTTACCAAAATGGACGTCGAAGCCTTTGAGCGTGATGAAAAGGTAGAGATAGAAACTGCAAATTACGATTTTCTCACAGACAAATTGGAATTGGCTGAAAAGAACGCAGATGCATTGTGGATGAAACAAAATGCGCCATTTTTAACCCCATCGGAGTGGGTTCAATATGCAGAAGTAGTTGAACCCCCATTATCAATAGAACTGTCGATTCCTAATGCCGAACCGAAACCGTTGCCGTGGTATAAACGCTTCTTTAAAGGTTTAAACTGTTTTAAGAACTAGAATCATAATAAAAAGAACATTAATATATTAAATAAAAATACACAAATATTTTCAATTGGCGAATTTATTAAATTCAATCACTATCAACTTCCAGTAATTGAAGTACTTACATAAAATAAACCTGCTATTCAAAGGTACTTTGCAAAGGAGAGTTCACGACACAATAATAAATCAGCAGTTTTCTGTATGTCCATACAGATGATTTGATTATCACAATGTTTAACATAAAAACGATCATACCCTATTCTAATAGGGCACAAAGTTCAGTTTTTTTTTTGTGTGAATGTGCTCTTAGCTTGGATTGAAAGCCTGATTAGTTTTTAGGCAAATTACATTTGATCCGAACAATAAAACCAAACGTCGCGCACTATTAAAATAGAATGTCATATTATCCATAATTAAAAAACACTCACAATCCATTAGGGTGTTTCACCCGCTCAGTTTACGTCGATCGTATAGAAACGGAAAAAAACTATGTTGAATTTTGGCTAATGAATCTTTTGTTTCCATCAATCAGGATAGCCATACTCTAAATTGTAATGTATTTATGTTTTTCACTACTGATCAAGGAGAACGAAATATTGGATAATCGATATACATCGAGCGGTTGTGAAATAAGGAATGTAAAGTATACAATTAGCACTGCAAACAGACAGGGTCTTAATTAAACATAAATCCCAGTTTCATAAACTATATCATACTTAATGTGAAATGCTTCGTCACTATGGCATTCACTTCGGCACCCGTTAAGGTCTGCAATACATTATCACGCTATTACGTTTAATACATAGAAATTCAGCTTATCATAATATTTAGCTTGACAAGTCCAGAATCAATTTTACATTAATAATTCATCAACAAATGCATTAACTATTTAATTTGTATGAGTATTTATTAATATATCTATAACGTAATATTTTATCAACTATAGGAGGCAAGGATAGTGCTACATGATGCTTAGTTACAGCGAAACTTCACTTAAATGTCCAACTATCTATTATTTATTTAGCTAGAACGAAAGATACGAACATTTGTAACGATACAACTGTTTAGCAAAATGTGAAACACTATTAGAGCCAAAAATATAGTGCTTCAGGTAAATGAGACGTTTATGCGCCATAATACATTTATATATTTAAAGAGTTGATGAAAAACTGGAGTCGTAGTGAAAAGGTTGCAACAACCAAAAACATTGCGGTCATGTTACATTTCAGATGTCACACTAATTTGACTTTACTAGCGCATGCCCTTATTCTTAAACGACTTATAATTATTTTATTAGAAAATAATAAGTCGTTTTTTTTATATTTATAATGTTTTTTTTATATTGATTTTATATAGGAATATTTAAAAATTTAAAAAATAAGAAATTAACTGCATAAATGAAAAAAAACGTACAAAATCACTGAGACCTGCTCAATCATACACACAGGAATGCCGCCGTAATATAGACTTTAAAGTGCAGTGTAAAATTTGTTATCAATAATTTAAATAATTGAGAGTAAATATATAATTACATGATTTAATTTTAAAATGTTGAAGTTTAGGTAAAACCACTGCGATCAAGTATTACACAAATATCCCTTTAACTTGTTCCTAACCAACAATAAATAAAATTACATGATTTTGTTGAATGATGTACCTAGTTTAAGCTACAATAAGGCCTATTTTGTGTCGATCAATTTGCTGTCAGGTGAGAAATAAGATGTTTTAATTAAATTCAACGCTTTGCCACGCAAGTTTCCCGCAATAGTAAAATCTGGTAATCGGACGAAACTGGGATAATTCTTTATTTTACCGCGGCGGCAGTACTCGCTCTGCGTCTCGCGGCGGGAACAGGATGTAGGGCTTGCAGCCCGCCACCGCCGCCGTGTGCTCGCTCTGTGTGTCGCGTCACGTGGCGGGCGCGGCGGGGAGCGGCGGCAGCGCGAGCTCGCGGCGGATGTAGAACAGGATGTAGGGCTTGCAGCCCGCCACCGCCGCCGTGTGCTCGCTCTGTGTGTCGCGTCACGTGGCGGGCGCGGCGGGGAGCGGCGGCAGCGCGAGCTCGCGGCGGATGTAGAACAGGATGTAGGGCTTGCAGCCCGCCACCGCCGCCGTGTGCTCGCTCTGTGTGTCGCGTCACGTGGCGGGCGCGGCGGGGAGCGGCGGCAGCGCGAGCTCGCGGCGGATGTAGAACAGGATGTAGGGCTTGCAGCCCGCCACCGCCGCCGTGTGCTCGCTCTGTGTGTCGCGTCACGTGGCGGGCGCGGCGGGGAGCGGCGGCAGCGCGAGCTCGCGGCGGATGTAGAACAGGATGTAGGGCTTGCAGCCCGCCACCGCCGCCGTGTGCTCGCTCTGTGTGTCGCGTCACGTGGCGGGCGCGGCGGGGAGCGGCGGCAGCGCGAGCTCGCGGCGGATGTAGAACAGGATGTAGGGCTTGCAGCCCGCCACCGCCGCCGTGTGCTCGCTCTGTGTGTCGCGTCACGTGGCGGGCGCGGCGGGGAGCGGCGGCAGCGCGAGCTCGCGGCGGATGTAGAACAGGATGTAGGGCTTGCAGCCCGCCACCGCCGCCGTGTGCTCGCTCTGTGTGTCGCGTCACGTGGCGGGCGCGGCGGGGAGCGGCGGCAGCGCGAGCTCGCGGCGGATGTAGAACAGGATGTAGGGCTTGCAGCCCGCCACCGCCGCCGTGTGCTCGCTCTGTGTGTCGCGTCACGTGGCGGGCGCGGCGGGGAGCGGCGGCAGCGCGAGCTCGCGGCGGATGTAGAACAGGATGTAGGGCTTGCAGCCCGCCACCGCCGCCGTGTGCTCGCTCTGTGTGTCGCGTCACGTGGCGGGCGCGGCGGGGAGCGGCGGCAGCGCGAGCTCGCGGCGGATGTAGAACAGGATGTAGGGCTTGCAGCCCGCCACCGCCGCCGTGTGCTCGCTCTGTGTGTCGCGTCACGTGGCGGGCGCGGCGGGGAGCGGCGGCAGCGCGAGCTCGCGGCGGATGTAGAACAGGATGTAGGGCTTGCAGCCCGCCACCGCCGCCGTGTGCTCGCTCTGTGTGTCGCGTCACGTGGCGGGCGCGGCGGGGAGCGGCGGCAGCGCGAGCTCGCGGCGGATGTAGAACAGGATGTAGGGCTTGCAGCCCGCCACCGCCGCCGTGTGCTCGCTCTGTGTGTCGCGTCACGTGGCGGGCGCGGCGGGGAGCGGCGGCAGCGCGAGCTCGCGGCGGATGTAGAACAGGATGTAGGGCTTGCAGCCCGCCACCGCCGCCGTGTGCTCGCTCTGTGTGTCGCGTCACGTGGCGGGCGCGGCGGGGAGCGGCGGCAGCGCGAGCTCGCGGCGGATGTAGAACAGGATGTAGGGCTTGCAGCCCGCCACCGCCGCCGTGTGCTCGCTCTGTGTGTCGCGTCACGTGGCGGGCGCGGCGGGGAGCGGCGGCAGCGCGAGCTCGCGGCGGATGTAGAACAGGATGTAGGGCTTGCAGCCCGCCACCGCCGCCGTGTGCTCGCTCTGTGTGTCGCGTCACGTGGCGGGCGCGGCGGGGAGCGGCGGCAGCGCGAGCTCGCGGCGGATGTAGAACAGGATGTAGGGCTTGCAGCCCGCCACCGCCGACGCGTCGGTAGCGCGCACAGTCTGGTCGTTGAAATGGAACCACTGTTCGTCGTTGATTGCGAACGCCGTGTAGTGACCGGAACCGGCACTGTGGACGAAAGAGGCCGTTAGGTTACACTGCTTAACGTTCATTCCAGCAACAGCAGGTCTCCTGACAATGTCATTCGAGCGCTGTAAGAGCCATGCGGCACTGTATCACTCTGTTCTCACCCTGAGCCGTGGTGCACGATGACTGCGGCGAGGTCGTACAAGTTGTTGCCAAGCCCGGAGCGGCGCGTGTCCGGCACGTTGCTCAGCACGAAGCGCGACATGTCCAGCGAGCGCAGCGGAAACGATATGCTAGTGTCCACTTTAGTTCTAAAACAAAGTTATAAAAATGTTGTAAAAGATAGGCCTAAAAAGATTTATTAGTTTTTTATTTGGTTTTACATATGTTGGACTATACCTGAAGTAGTTGTGCCACCGAAATCTCTTGAGATGTAGACACAGTACGTTGGGTAGACGGCGTATCCAAAACTGTTTGGTTGACTTCTGTTTGCTTTTACAACTGCTGCAGAAATATCGTTCCGTGTCAGCTAATTCTTCTACCTGAAAAGAACATGTTCAAAGGTGCTAATGCCCGCTAGTTACTAAAGACGCGTGTATCACTAAACAACAGCCTACACTAAACAGTATTGATTTATTTCCAATTAAAACAGGCTTATAAAGCTCTTAGATAATATTTAAATCTACCCAAAAAGTAACACTAAAAATTTTTCGTTTTACAATTATAACACACGATTTTTTTAATATATTCTTAAAGGAATTTTATTTATATACCTGTACGAAGCTCGACAGACAATCGGCAAGAGCGACAGGTGCGTCGTGTCGGCCTGTTTCCGGCAACTCTAGCGAGAGGTCTAAAAACGGATCGAACTTTTTACTTTCCGTACCGCATGCTAAACAACGCACCTAGAAATATAAAAGAGATATTAGAATATAATAATAAAAATTAAATTTTAATACTGAAATGTAGTTAGATAAATGGGCTTGTACACAAAACTGCGATGCGACGTCGCATCGTAAAAATCTACGAGCTCGCTCGGCGCATCGCAAGAACTTGCACATAATGATGAAAATGTCTAATTTGTTATAGTAGTTACAGTCAATGGTACTCATTACCTTAAAAAAACACAGTAAGTGGAAAATAAGTTTACTTCCGAAAGTCGGTTGACTTTTGTCTGTTCCAACGGTTTTTTACCTCTAACTTCCGGAAGAAAAACATTTTATCCACTATTTAAAATTTTCCGGAAGTCGACCATTTTTCTTAAAAAAAGTTTCTTATTTCAGCCTTAATAGTTATAGTATTTTAGTTGGGGTTTTTTTGATAAAGTACAGTCGCGGAGCAGGAAGAATTTCGTACAATGACCTCACCTACTGCCAGTGGTTACAAACATTTTTGTATTACGTGTGGTTTACAGGAAATATTTGAAGCTAAAAAATTAACCAAGTTATTAAATATATTATGTACAGTGTAAACTCTTTATAACGAAACTCAAGGAACTGAGCATTTAAACTTAACAACAAACTACGCATCCCAAGATGGAATGTCATTTATTCGTTATTTAAAAATTATGTCAAGTAAGGACTTTTTGTAGTGACTCAAGGCCAACCAAAAAACCACATGCAAACTCTTGTTTCAGACTGACTGTAAGGTTTGTTCTTACAAACCTAACAGTCACAGGTATAAGGTTTACAATCCCTGAGAACGGCCGCCATTGCAAATGTGCGAGCGAGACGCATTATATTTACGTAGGAGTGACAGGGACAGGTAATAACAGGTCACCGTTCGAAATTCTTTCTGCTTCGCGACCGTAGGTACTTTAGAATTATTTTTAAGAACTAGTATTGTCAATGTTTTCATTTATTTTCGTATTGTCATAACCACATTGTATAAAAAAACGACGGGTCAGGAGATCAATCCCGGTGTGGTAAAGTGGACTTGAAAAAGAAAAAACACCGTATCGTAATACTGATACTACACAAAGCCATGCTGAAATGGTTGTCAGTCAAGACTGTCGGGCCACTGACTATATTTTACCGACTGCCAAAGCCCTTTAAATGACAGCAAGGACAAACAGCGTAGCGTACTTTTTGAGGTATACGGAGGAAACTCGGTACGTCATATTTTGGTCATCATTTAGCCAAGAGCTCCTCAAAATATTATGATAAGATGATAATAATGTCCATACTTCACTCTGCAGCGTTCCTCCAAACACGGCGGTGACGATGGAGATGGAGGGCGTGCGCGGCATGAAGCTCGCATCTGAGCGTTCCGCCGGCAGCAACTGTTGCAACTCAGTGTGCAGCCTGTGTCACAATAATTCTCCATTAGGTAATACTAGGGCAAAGCAGGACTAAGGTTCATTACGCGGAGTAATATTTGCTTGACTTATACAAAAAACAGCATTTTAAATTTTATTTGTTACATAAAAAACTAAAATTCAATAAAAAATATACTATATACAAAAAAAAATATGAATAAAAAAGGAAATCAGATAAAATGTTCTCTCAAGTTTACAACACACTAACGAAAAAAAAAACATTGCATTAATAATACGAAATAATGTTTTAACCTGTCAAGCATGTAGCGCAGAAACTCATGGGCATCCTGCTGTTGATAGCCTCTGAACCGAGGCACCACCTTCCAGATAACCAGAAACAAGCACTCCGGGGAAATAGCGCCCTTAGAACCGCATCCACTGTTCAAGTTTATCAACACCTGGAAGTCATATGTCATTACTTCATTTAAAGTTCCACCATACCAAAACTAACACTCTTTATTCATTTACTTTTGTCGAGAGCAAGTTTCTACACCACAGGCACAGTCCACATATTTTTTGTTTTTTTTGTTTACAACAGCTACTGACAAATTATAAGAAGTAATTTTCTACTAAATAATTATGGTAGTTGCAGTGTTTATCTGAACTTTGTCCAGTGATTCATCTTGTTGGCCTACCTTGTTAACAGATCAAGTATATATACCATCTACAACAAATAGATATGATGATGATTATTGAAACAAAGAATTAGTTGTTTTGCTATTTCTACCTTTCTCAGTTCCTCAGCCATGACAACATCATGCATCTCCTGCCTCGTGTAACTCCTTGAGTGATACACTTTGCGTCCATTTGTCTTCATTTCTAGGGAAGGCAATTGACTAAAATAGCAACTAAACTCATGTATATTGTTAAGACTTTGTAGTACCGCATTCATAAAACAAGTATTGCCTAAATTTTTTAATCCTACAATTTTCTTCTCTCGTTGACTCTTTCCGTTGCATGGTGATGTTTTCTTTTCTTTAATTCTAGATGATTGTGTAATGCTATTATCTGTTGAACTACTGTCGTCAGAGTGAGTTCTTTTGCGTGAACGAGGCCTTAGACTTCGCACTGGTTCCTCAGAGTTCTGAAAATTATAACAAAATATGTAGTACTGATAAGGGCCTATGCACACCACGTTTTTTAAACGCGCCGTCGACGCGCGTTTGTAGCGATACAGACGCGATACGCACGCAAGTCAGACGCAGCCTGTAGACCTTTGCACACCTGTATAAATACAGACGCGCGTGTGTAGCGATACAGACGCGATGCAAACGCGCGTGTGTAGCGATACAGACGCGATGCAAACGCGCGTGTGTAGCGATACAGACGCGATGCAAACGCGCGTGTGTATCGAATAATCCGGCAATCGTGAATTCCACAATATTGGCCGGTTTTGAATTTCAGTTATGAAGTTTTCTGTGTCGAAAGGCTCCATTTTTTTGTTCCAAAGACGTGCGGTACACCAAATCGCTCGATTGCTACTAGCGTAGATTCACACTTCCCTTTCCCTCGTTGCGTTTGTATCGACACAGACGCGCTGGTGCTGCGCGTTTGTATCGATACACACGCGCCGGTGCCGCGCGTTTGTATCGATACACACGCGCCGGTGCCGCGCGTTTGTATCGATACAAACGACAACAAACTGCTCTGCAGGATAAAAACGCGCCGGCGACGCGCGTTCCCAAAACGCGCGTCGACGGCGCGTTTGAAAAACGTGGTGTGCATAGGCCCTAATGTATGCTTAACTTTCATACACCAGTCACCTAATTCATTCATATACTATGTGCGTCTTTCTTTGTGAACAAAAATTGTCCACCTTAAATTATATTTTTGTTGTATTTATGCTACTGTAATGATGATTCTACAAAGGAAAGAAGACATGCCACTTTTGAATTGCTCACTAGTATTTACAGCATATTATAATGAAATATTGCAGTGGCAACATAAAATGCTGTGTATTTGTTATTGTTATGATAAATACGGTTTTTTGTTTACATAACAAAAACATCTTATTAGGTAAGATTAGGAAATTTTTAAAAAGCAATCACACATTTGCAGTGATTCATCTACTTACTTTTGTGAGTAAGTGTGATATTATGAGTTTATGACTAAGTGATGTGTTAAGCACAAAAAGAAAATGTTACCTTAATACTTTTTGAAGGTTTATTTTCACTGGTTTCTGGAGTGAGATTTGGTTCATCACCAAATGATACAGAAGATACGATTTCAGCAGGACCTGAATCATCCCCACTCCCACTTGGGGATGCTGGTTTATCTGACACCGACGCACTGGACCCCAGACTGTTGCCCCCCTCACTGCCATCTTTGCTGTTATCCTCACTTTGTTCCAAATTACCATTTGTTTCTACATCATGTTGCCTCCGAAGTTGCATAATACTTTGTCTTATTTTGTCTATTGGATGGTATTCCAAATCATTTGATACATAATCATCACATTTGTAACTGAAAACAGCAAATCTGCCTTTGTACTATATCTTTAAACATGTGTATAGAGTTTTCATAAATACATAAACTATTAACAAATTAGAGAAAGGAAATATGTATGTATTTAACACTGATTGAAAACCAGTTTAAAAAGTATAGTGATAATATAATTATAATACAACAAATGTCTTTTGACTAAAACAGGCCTGCTAGGCAGTGAGGATTTAACTATAATTAGCATCACATACTTGTTAAATATTTCTTACCAGTAAACAGAGTAAACTTCACAGCTTATACAGAGCTGGTGATCTAGTGCCTCGGCATGAAGCTTTGCATGTCCGTTGACGTAGCGACCACAATTGACCACCCCGCATTGCAGGCACAACCAATTTTGATCCTGTACAGCACATTCTACAGAACAAAAACAATCTTGTTAATTCATTTTCAAAACAGAAGACAAGAAATGCCAGCCAATTCTAACTACTATTTTAGTTTTTGTGTAATATTGATTGTTTTAACTTTTATCATCATTGTCAAGTGGTTTCCATCTCCTGTTTTGTCTAATCCCAAACTGAATACTGATGGAAGAATGTGGTTCAAACCAAATCTAGCCTGCTTTCCTTAATTCAGTAAGATTCTTTATTTAGTGTACATAACAAACTGATAGTACCTAGTGTTATTGTGTCTGTTTATTTTTGTAACATCTATGTCATCAAGATATAGATATTAGTGTGATAAAATGCTTCCAACTTTGCATTGAAGAATGAAACAACTAAACACCAAATAAGCCTACTACATATATGCGAACCAGTTCAAGTAGATTTTAACAAGATTATTTTATGGGTCATTAGTGCGGCGTGATGGTGATGATTCAGTTTGCGAGTTCCTCAGATTGTACGGTATAGCGGAAGCGGTGGCGGAAGCATTAACATAATCATATACGACGCCATGGTGGACAACTATTTTCCAATCCAAAATAGCCCAGCATGATGTGGATAGCATTATTTTAACCATCGCGTCAGAAATGCGACATCGTCAGTCACGGTCACCCATACCGCGCCCCCCTCCCGTACCCCTCGAACAGCTGATTATTAAAGTTCGTTGTATTGATTTTTCTAAGCTAACCTCCCGTTATGAATATAATGCGGCAACTTTTCACAGGTACCCATTATAGGAAACTGACTAGAATATTTTGCCTACAAGAAAATGAATCTATTTACCTGAACAATTGAAGTTCTTTGTGATCGTCGTGTCCTCAACGTTGAAATTATCTACCTTGACGTTATCTAATAAATGTGTACATTCCATTCTTCATAATACGACAGAATCGAAATAGTAACACATCAATTTAATACATAGAAAATTAAATAAAATTGATTTTTAACGCAGCTATGCGCCTCAAGCTCGATTTACTCGTAGCGTAGCAAGCAAGCCCAAAACGAATGAACGAGAGCGACATATTATTTCCCTGTTTTGATTGGTCAAGTCACAGAGAGAGAGCGAGAGGCACGGTGGTTTGAAAAACACAACAATTGTACTTAGTTCGGATACACACTACAGTATTAGGTTATTATGTGACAATGTGTTGTAAATAGGTTTATCCTCCATACGTCTAGGCATAGATTTTATAAGTAATGTCGTATGCTACGTCATAGCTACTTTCTGTTTCTGTCATTAGAAGAAAAATGTCCTTTCAGTTTTAACATATTTTTACTCAACATAAATCTGCGCATATATCTCTTAACTCCCTTTCGTTTTATTTCCAACAGGTTATGGGCCCAGACCATAGCTTAGTTGACGCTAAATTTGTAGGGAGTGAGTAGAAATTATTTCTTCTCAAGATGCAGAAGAGTGAAACGGTCACCTTACAAAAGTTGATGGGCCAATCCAATTATGGAACATGGTCGTTTGCAATTCAAATGTTTCTGATAGACCATGATTTATGGGACTGTGTTGGAGAAACATTTTTAGCAGACACAGAAGCTGAAAAAAGGCGAGATGCTAAGGCGCGTGCTAAAATATGCCTATTAGTTGCGGAAAATGTGTACCCTCTTATAACTAACGCTAAAACGGCACGTGAAACATGGCTAGCTTTGCAGAAGGCATATGCCGATGCTGGTTTGATGAGAAGGCTGTCCCTTTTGAGAAAGATGTTCAGTTTGAAACTCTCATGTTCTCGAAATATGGAAGCATAGGTATGTCACTGAGGTACAGGCAACGCAACAAGCCTTGCATAGCATTGGTGCAGCTCTAGATGACGAATTTGTCGGGATCATCATGTTGGCAGGTTTGACAGATTCATATAATCCATTAGTGATGGCAATCGAGCATTCTGGTGTGAAAATAACAACGGAGTCGGTTATATCAGCACTACTAAAGGAGGGTCAACGTCAGCAATCCTGCGATAATCAAAAGGATGATGATTCGGCATTGGTGACTGATACTGCCGCCTGCCGCAAGCAGCAGTGGCGGACAGAAGAGAAGAGAAAATATTTGCCATTCTTGTAAGAAAAAAGGGCACTACAAGTGGCAATGCAAACAGTTTAAGGTCAAGCGGCAAGATAAAAACTCGAACACAAATATGGTAGCGTGTAATAATGTTAAATCAGACTTTTTAACTTTTTTGTCTGCTTCAGACAGTAGTGGTAGTTGGGTTATCGATTCTGGTGCTACGTCCCACATGACGCCTAATCGTACACTTTTGGAATCAACTAAATCGTGTTCTAAAATAATTACATGCGCGAATAATCAAAAGATAGTTTCGATATCTGAAGGTAATGCCAAACTGAGCGTGCATCATGAGGGTCGTAAGTTGGGAATACAATTAAACGATACCTTAGTCATTCCTGAATTAATAACCAATTTGATGTCTGTAAGTAAGCTTGTTGATCAAGGAAAAGTTTGCGTTTTTGATAAAGATTATTGTAAAATTTTCGATTCTAATGTATTTGTAGATGGAAAACCTTTATTCTGTGCACCACGTAAAAACGGTCTTTATGTTGTAAATCCGTATAGTGACGGGGCGACGGTCTTTTCAGAAGGTAAGAGTTCAGAAAATTTTGAACTGTGGCACCGTAGATTGGGCCACTTATCTGCTCCACAAATGGAGATTTTGAAAAAGATTGTCATGGGCCTACACTATGATAAGAGGGTTGAGAATAATCCTTGTGTTCCTTGCAGTCAAGGCAAACAGTGTGTGCAGAAATTTCCTAGAAAGAAAAAGGGTTTCAGAGCTTCTGATGTACTGGAATTAGTTCATACTGATGTAGCTGGTCCTGTCAATGTGGAGACTTTCGGAGGAAATAGATATTTTCTATTATTTATTGATGATTTCAGCCGAAAATTTTTTGGATTTATTTTGAAATCAAAGGATGACGTGCTACAGAAGTTTAAAGAGTTTCAGGTTTTAGTAGAAAACCAAACTGGTAGGAAGCTTAAGCGGCTGAGGAGTGATAATGGGACAGAGTATACTAATAAAGCTTTTCAGGCCCATTTAGCAAAGTGTGGAATAGTGCATCAGAGAAGCGTCTCTTACACACCACAGCAGAACGGTGTAGCAGAGAGAAGTATTCGCACAATTACTGAGATGGCTAGATGTATGCTTCACGACAGTAATTTAAATAAGAAATTTTGGGGCGAAGCAGTTGCTACCGCTATTTATTTAAAGAATCGATCGCCGACTATGGCTCTAGTGGGAAAAGTTCCCGAAGAAGTTTGGACAAACCGTCGTGTGGATGTGTCAAACTTGAGAGTATTTGGTTCCACAGCACAGGTACTTTTAAAGGATGGTAGTCGAAAGAAGTTCGACTCAAAGACCTGTGAACTAGTCTTCGTTGGTTATAGCGAAGTCACAAAAGGGTACAGGTTTGTCGACTTGAAGAATCCGCGTAGAATAATAACTGCACGTGATGCCGTTTTTAATGAGAGGTTCAAAACAATCAAACAGAAAGATGAATCCCTCGGCGGTAAGCATTATAATGTGACTTCAAGGATAAAGTCAGTTGAGGTAAAGATTCCTTTGAGTGACATGTTGGAACCTGACGAGGAGACTTCAAGGGCTGACGCTCATAGTGAAGTTCTACCGTGCCGGAGTAGCGTAGAAGAGTCAGGGACGACAACGTCGGTAGAAAATGTTACAGAAGAAGAGTTTCTTGACTCCTTAGATACAGAGGTTCGAAATCCAATAAGTTGTGAGAATCCTGAATCACTAGAGGAGGACCAGCCTGTTGTTAGGCGCTACCCTCTCAGGAATCGAAAAAATAAAAGAGATGAGGACATGGTATATAATTACCATATACAGAATGATCCGAACCCATGCTCGGTTAAGGAAGCGATGGACCGTTCTGATAGGGATTTATGGATAAAAGCCATGAAAGAAGAATATGACTCCCTGATGGAAAATAAAACCTGGGAATTAGTTAATCGTCCAAGAGACATTAACGTTGTGAAATGCAAATGGGTATTCAAATTAAAAATTGGTGCTGATGGCATAGTCCAACGGCACAAAGCCCGACTCGTTGCGAAGGGTTATTCACAAAAGTTTGGAGAGGACTACACAGAAACTTTTGCTCCAGTAGTCAAATTTTCTTCGATTCGTTTACTGCTAGGTTTATCTGCAGAAATGGATTTAAAGGTGCACCATATAGATATTACAACAGCATTCCTTCATGGTGATTTGGAGGAAGATTTGTATATGGAGCAACCTGAGACTTTTGTCACGAAGATAAACCAGGGCAAAGTATGTAAGCTGAAAAAGGCAATATATGGCTTAAAACAGGCTGCACGTTGCTGGAACGTGAAAGTACATGATCATATTATTAGAAGTGGATTTTCTAGGTCAGAATATGACCCTTGTGTTTATTTAAAAAAAGGGAAAGACTCAATTCTTGCCATTGCATTGTACGTCGATGATTTTTATATTTTCGGAAATGTATTGAAGGATATTGAGGACACCAAAAAGGCAATGGCAAAGGCCTTCAAGATAAAAGATTTAGGAGAGGCAAAAGATTGTTTGGGAATCAATATTTCTCGGATTAAAGGAGAGATTCACCTTTCTCAGGCCAATTTTGTGAAGAAGATCCTAGATAAGTATGGAATGCTATATTGCAAACCTGTAGTCACTCCAATTGAGCCTAACCTACGGCTTGCAAAGGGGGAGAAGACTGAGGATCTTCGTTACCAAGAAATAATGGGTTCGCTAATGTATTTGTCTTGTGGTACAAGACCGGATATAACATTCGCCGTTAGTTATTTGAGCCAGTTTAACTCGTGTTGGTCAAATGAGCACATGGTGGCACTAAAAAGGGTACTAAGATACTTAAAAGGTACCATTGATTACCAATCAAGTCAGGGACGACAACGTCGGTAGAAAATGTTACAGAAGAAGAGTTTCTTGACTCCTTAGATACAGAGGTTCGAAATCCAATAAGTTGTGAGAATCCTGAATCACTAGAGGAGGACCAGCCTGTTGTTAGGCGCTACCCTCTCAGGAATCGAAAAAATAAAAGAGATGAGGACATGGTATATAATTACCATATACAGAATGATCCGAACCCATGCTCGGTTAAGGAAGCGATGGACCGTTCTGATAGGGATTTATGGATAAAAGCCATGAAAGAAGAATATGACTCCCTGATGGAAAATAAAACCTGGGAATTAGTTAATCGTCCAAGAGACATTAACGTTGTGAAATGCAAATGGGTATTCAAATTAAAAATTGGTGCTGATGGCATAGTCCAACGGCACAAAGCCCGACTCGTTGCGAAGGGTTATTCACAAAAGTTTGGAGAGGACTACACAGAAACTTTTGCTCCAGTAGTCAAATTTTCTTCGATTCGTTTACTGCTAGGTTTATCTGCAGAAATGGATTTAAAGGTGCACCATATAGATATTACAACAGCATTCCTTCATGGTGATTTGGAGGAAGATTTGTATATGGAGCAACCTGAGACTTTTGTCACGAAGATAAACCAGGGCAAAGTATGTAAGCTGAAAAAGGCAATATATGGCTTAAAACAGGCTGCACGTTGCTGGAACGTGAAAGTACATGATCATATTATTAGAAGTGGATTTTCTAGGTCAGAATATGACCCTTGTGTTTATTTAAAAAAAGGGAAAGACTCAATTCTTGCCATTGCATTGTACGTCGATGATTTTTATATTTTCGGAAATGTATTGAAGGATATTGAGGACACCAAAAAGGCAATGGCAAAGGCCTTCAAGATAAAAGATTTAGGAGAGGCAAAAGATTGTTTGGGAATCAATATTTCTCGGATTAAAGGAGAGATTCACCTTTCTCAGGCCAATTTTGTGAAGAAGATCCTAGATAAGTATGGAATGCTATATTGCAAACCTGTAGTCACTCCAATTGAGCCTAACCTACGGCTTGCAAAGGGGGAGAAGACTGAGGATCTTCGTTACCAAGAAATAATGGGTTCGCTAATGTATTTGTCTTGTGGTACAAGACCGGATATAACATTCGCCGTTAGTTATTTGAGCCAGTTTAACTCGTGTTGGTCAAATGAGCACATGGTGGCACTAAAAAGGGTACTAAGATACTTAAAAGGTACCATTGATTACCAATTAGTTTATAAAAGGACTGGCAAACCGTTAATTGCTTATGCCGACGCAGATTGGGGGAAAAATGCGGATGGGCATTCTTTTACTGGTTATGTTCTTGTTTTTGGTGGTGCTGCAGTGTCATGGCAAGCACACAAACAGCTATGTGTTGCGCTGAGTACAGCTGAAGCAGAGTATATAGCTATTTGTGAGGCTTCCAAAGAAGTAGTATGTGTAAAGGGTCTTTGTGAGGAACTAACAGGAAATTTTGTTACTGTTGATATGTTTAGTGATAGCCAAAGTGCCAATAAGATGGTCTATAACCCTATTAGTAAAAGGTCTAAACATATTAATATTAAATACCACTATGTTAAGGAATTAGCTGAATCCAAAGTGGTTTGCATCAAATATTGTGAAACTAGCTCTATGCCAGCTGATGCCCTAACTAAAGGTTTGGGCAGTGTTAAATTTAAGTTTTGTTTGCAACGTATGGGGATTCAGTGGGCGTGTTGTAAATAGGTTTATCCTCCATACGTCTAGGCATAGATTTTATAAGTAATGTCGTATGCTACGTCATAGCTACTTTCTGTTTCTGTCATTAGAAGAAAAATGTCCTTTCAGTTTTAACATATTTTTACTCAACATAAATCTGCGCATATATCTCTTAACTCCCTTTCGTTTTATTTCCAACACAATGCTTCAGAAAAGTAATAGATTAAAATAAAATTTATAATGTAAGTAGAATATACTAAAGAAAAAGACAAAAGTAACACAGTGATTTAATTTAATATATTTTAAACGGTATCAGCATTGATCAATGGTCTTTAAAAAACGTGTATTTTCTGTCGGTCAATAACTGGTCCTTCAAATACTAGGTATGTCATGTGTATCCTGGATTTAACTGAAGATCTTGTATTTTCGATGTATTTCCATTCATCATCTGAGTTTCACAGATGCAAGGGAGGGTCAATGGCCTGAAAGTCACTCCTTTTATTTTATTGAGATTCTGCTAAAGCGGTTAGCAGAATCTCAATAAAATAATAAGAGCGAGTCGTCCTATTATCAAATACCTTTACAAATTCATTTGAGCTGTAGGAATTACTGCATTCCTAATCAGTTCTTTAAAATAAAACATTGTGATAACTTATTCATGTTGAAGAAGTAACTGGGTACTAAAACGATCATTTTAGCAGCAGTCTGCCAGTATTTTCCAAGAAACGCGCTCGTGTTAGTTTCAATAGTTAAATGGTAACCTTTAGCAAATGATGGTTCTGAGCAAAGGAATGGATAGGAGCTGCAAAAAGAGGCGCAACTCGTTCTTAACTCAGTTTTAAGAATGAGTTGCAGCTCATTTCCTGTAACCAATTATTGGTCCTATTGGCACAAACTAGAACACCCAAAACCACTGCTGAACTTATGGGTATAGTAAAATTAACCTATGTAGGTTCATGTCAGCATATTTTTATGCAAAAAAAATAAATATTTAGTAAAATTCTTGTTAAGTTATTTATGGATTAGCAGACAAAATAACAATTACATGGAGATTCTTCTTTTAAACATTATTCAATTGTGTTAATTTATAATTTAGCAAAATGAGAATTTATTAAATAAAAGAGAAGAGTAGATATTAATTATTTATTATCCTTAATTACGTCTGCCACCATAGCCGCCTTGTGTGGCAGGCTGCGTCAATTGCAGACCATTGATGTTATTGAAGTCAAGCATCTTCAACATGTCCTTGGTGTCTGGATCAACTTCAATGATGTCGTGCTCTAGGGCAGATACCTCAGGCACATAGTTGTCACGCCTCTCACGTTCCTCTTCTTGCAGCTTGATGGAGATTCCTCTGACTTGAGAGTGTCTGAGACGCCTCATCAAATGAGTGGCAAACCTAAAATGAAATATTGCATTAAGTTTTCTATTGCTTAAGTTTTGTGTGAAGTCAGTAAATTTGGTTTGTTATAAACTTGCTAAGACTGACTAGTATTCTTCAGAATCAGATTATTTTGTGAATTAGCAGTTTGTTTACATGGAAAAGGAAATGTATGTCATGGATCAACCAACTTAATTTATTTATTTTTAACTTTAATAGGAACCAAGCTTCGGAACCAATATTATTAAAGTGAACAGTAGCTTGAATACCAGTAATTATTTTTTTTAAAGGGGATAAGCTAATTAGTGTAAAATTTCGACCTACTTAACATGTTTCTTGAATTAATTCATGAATAAGTATGCCTTACAGTTAAATTGACAGCGAAACCAGATTTCTTACAAAAAATAATCAAATACACGCAAACCAGAAGTGAAAAACATGATCGGTTGTTAAAATAATAAAAAAATACTCACCCAGCGATTTTGTTACGGAGGGGCTTAGTGGGAATGATAGCGATTTCCTCACATATTCTTTTGTTGGTGTCGAAGTCCAGAGTCAATCTAGTGTAGTATTTCTCAATGATAATCTTCGCCGCCTTCTTGACGGTCTTAGTCCTGACACGACCCTGAAATCGAAGAGGTTATTTAGTAAATACGCTTCTCTGATGACCGTTCACTATTCAAAAGTATAATTCCAAAACCATTACACTACATTTTCACATGATCACTAAGATTTTTCGCGATTTAAATCAACAAATTATTTACCATGGCTAAAACACTGCAGCAATCTTCACTGACAGATACGAAAGAAAGGTGTTTTATTCACAATCCAAACGTCAAAGTTTACTTGTCTATAGCTAGGTCTCTGATGACATTCTAGTCTACCTTGGTTTTATTACTAATTTTCGCGCGTTTCTTTGTATGAATGTATCACAAGTAGATACCTTGCAAATAATCTGGAATGTGATAAACCAGCTAGCATGTAATATTCCTATATCATATATTCCAAACTGTTGAATGGATTTTTATAATTAAGATATCATTACTTATATTCGTTTGGATTATCAATCCATGTGTTCTTAGATAGATGATGTTAAAAAGAGAGAGAGAGTGAGACGCCATAGCGTAACAAAAAATATAAAAATATCTGAAAATTAAAGGGCTCATCTTATAGACTCTAAACAAGTACATCTTGATATATTTTTTTAATACCAGCAGGGCTATTATATTAATACTGGCTTCGGTTGTGCACTGAGATGAGAACTATCATAAAATTGGTATTGCGTATCACAAGATATTTTCTACGCAGCCGGTTATTTTTAATTTATGTGTTTATTTTTTTCAATTTGCCGGTGAATTTCAGGTTGTATCATTTACATTGAGTATGTCTTTGCGCCATGTTAATGATGCCATAGCTGTTAATCGACAAAGTTGGTTGTTTAGTATTTTTTCAATTCGCAAAATATACATTTAGATTAGCTTCAAAAGAATATTATATCGAGAATTTCCCAGCATGCAAATGATAGTTGACACGACAGTTTGTGCGAGTTCAGACCCTTTATCATTTTAAAGGCATTGTATGTTAATGAAAAATATGTTGTTTCGTTTCGTCCCTCCTCATTATATTATGTCCATACCAAGACAAACTGCTCCTTTTTGATTTTTCTGTAACAGGCGCAACTTTCAAACTTCCTAACAAAAATGGTTTTACTGAGTTAGTTTAATTTAATTCTAAACTAACTATTTCATGAAATAGTCACTTAATAGGATCACATGAACATAATAGGGTTTTAAAGATGATTATATTGGTGACTCTATAAAATTAATTGTTACAGTCGCGATTTATGTTTTAGTCAATACGATAATTTGAAACCGATCTGAAATGTGAATATCGCGGGCTACCCTGGCTCTTTTACCTCTTTCATAAACCTTGTTTCTATGAATTTATTATGTTTTGTATTATTTCAAGAAACAAATCAGTTGGGAAGACGAGAACCTCATTACCACATTAACTTTTACTGTGGGTGTGGGCAATGGTGTGGGCAACTTTACGCAAATGTTGAAATGTCAATAATTTGTTGTCTTTGGATTACTCCATTTCATATTTCATTGATAGTCTGGTGTGGATGATTTTTGCCGCGTTTGTAGTAATCCACATGTTGAGTTAAAAAATAAAGAGACGAAGCCGGAAAATCTAGCCTAGTGCTACTCAAACGTGGACATAAACGTTGAGTGAAAACTTTAGTTATTAATTCATTTACTTTCGCTGTGAAATACCAACGTCAAAATGTTTTGGGGTAAGTAAAATAGCCGGTTAGATTGCCACCACGTGTTGGTCCACACAGTTTAAGTGATAGAATTCATTTTGAGCTTATTATATCTAGAATCAATTTAAATGTTTCAGATTAGAATGAATATAACTACCTGTTTTAAACAAATAAACAGTTTCTAGACATTTCTTTTGTCTCTTCTATAACCGAAACTTGCATCGCTCAACTTACTTCTTTTTTTCTAAAGATGTTCAACAAAACGCTACGGAGAGTAGATTCTGTTCTACTTTGAAACAATGTATTCTAGAACAAACTAGCACATGTGGCTGGTAGCAATGTTTTTGGTTACTACCTTCTACTCATAATAAAAAATAAGCTCTGTGGGAGGGCTACTGTATACAGCTGTCAGCATTCAATGTTCTAATTAAATCATTCTATTGGGCAATAGTTCATATCTATTTTCAAATTTATGCAATGAAGGTGCAATATCTTAGCAAATGAAAGTAATTAATCCTAAGGCTAATAAAGACACGACAAGCATGACTTTTAACCTTGTCTTGGTGGCATTCTATAAAACAGATGTAAAAAATATAACGTCTAACTAGAGTGTTTGTGCAGGACTTATTATGGAACCGAACAAGCGGTACACCCAAGTGGTGGAGAAGCCGTTCCACATCTCACAAGCAGCTATGGACATCTCTACCGGGGACAATGATCCGTGCCAAGTCATGGTTGTAGTTGATGGCAAAAACTTCCTTGTGTGCACATTACAGAAGGGCAAGGTCATTCAGGTACCCTTAGACCTCTACTTCAAGACTGGGGACTCTATTTCTTTCTTAACAAATGGTAAGTGTGAACACCTCTGACCATATTACATCTATTATTTATCAACTGACACTTGTTGCAAACTCAAATATTAAATATAATAGAACAGTTTAATCAAATGCCATAAAAAAGGTCAGGCCAATAATTACACTGGGTTATAATGAATGACTGCTTTTTTATGGTGTGCTTCTAACAAAAGAAACTCATATTTTTTTTACTGCTAAGCCTCCACAGTTCGTATTTTTTAATCATTGTTACCTTGTGCAATAGGTAAATGCAATGTTCACTTGACGGGTTACCTGGACCCTGAGTTTGAGGAGGATCTTGAGGAAGAAGAAGGAGAGGATGAGGAGGAAGACGATGAGGTCCCAGCCCTGGTGCCTGCCAAGAACAAGAGGAAACTGGAGAATGCCAATGATGCTTCAGCCAACAAGAAGGCTAAGGTGAGAACATTAATGTTTTGTTATATAGCTGTTGTATTCAAGCAGTTGTTGTCAGCAATCTAATTACCTACTTATTATATATCCTACATGCAAACTATGTAGTCCCAATTTTTTTTTAAATTTAAAATTATAACAAACATAACATAATATCTGTTGGGGACATAAAGACCACATTTGCAGTGTCTGGAAATTCCATCTTACCTCATGTGAAGGTTCCTAAACTACAAATAAAGTTTTTTTTTGTTCATTCTAAATTGTATCAATATTAGATTACATTGCATGATTGTAATCTATACAACATGTAAAAAAAAGGGACACTAATACTTATAGGCAGGTGTAGACATCTGTCATGTAAATACTACACTGAAAGAATCATAATTAATATCAATAATTCAACTTTCCATATTTTTATACATTTTACTTCACTGTTACAACCCTAGGCATTCAGGTCTGACGGCTGACAATAGTAGATAATATAATATTTTTTATTAAACAAACTCAGAAATAAAAAGCTGTTAGCTGATTTTAGGGTTGTCGCACAGTTTGTGCAAAAATGGGTATATTTTTTTCTCTTTTTTTTTAATGAAAAAGCACAAAGACTGCATATCACCTTAGCTGTATGCCCCTTATATGTTATTGGTGCTTTTTTATATTTTGTATAGGCTTATAATTGAAACATTTAAATAATCAGGCTGATAAGAAAGGCAAGAAGGGTGCACCTGCTGCTGAAAGCGACTCTGATGAAGACGAAGATGTGGACCAGCTACAGAAGTTCCTTGACGGAGAGGACATTGACACCGACGACAATGATGACTCTTTCAAGCTGAACGCTTCTGCTGAAGATGATAGGTAAATGGCTATTTCATTTTTTGTTTCACTGATGAAAATTTTATTTAATAACCCTTTAATTTTTTTTTTAACCTTTAAATCCATCCAAAGGTTGTCTTGAAAAGATTGCTTTAAGCGATAAGACCGCCCAATGTGTGACCCTATTTATAAGTTGTTTAATGTTATTTGTATGGTGTACATAATAAAGAATATTCCATCTATCTATCTAATTTGACTACAGTACCTGCATCAATGCAGTGAAACTCATATAATTTTGATGTAAAGGTACCAGTGAGCCTTCTCTTACACTATAATTGTACTTTTGTAACAATGTATACTCATTTCATTATGGGATAATAGCAGCATTTATAGTAAACATAAGTACATTACTATTTGCATTTATTGACTTCAAATTACTCAACATTGTCAGATAACTACAAAATTGAGTATTTAGCTATATATTAATAAGTATTTTAGTTACAGGCTATAAATAAAATAAAATAAAATTCATTTATTTCAGGTAGTAGTAGCTATAAATGTTTTTTTTTTCGCAATTATAATTACAATGTTGTATAAACAAACATCATACATAGTCTTGCATTTCATCTAAATCCTCATTACAGTGATGAGGACGACGATGAAGATGATGACGCAGATGAAGATGAGGAAGATGATGATGACGACGACGATGAGGAAGAAGAAGAAACCCCTAAGAAAAAGAAGAAGGCTCCTGCCCAGGCAGACTCTACCCTTGACAGCAGTAAGGAAGATGCTGTTGATGTGTCGAAACTATCCAAGTCACAGAAGAGACGGTTGAAGAAGAAGCAGCAGCAGCAAGCTAAACAAGCGAATGGAGCTCCAGCCCAGGTCAATGGAGTAGACAAAGCTAAGGTATTTTTGTTTTTAAGTAAAAAAAAATGAAAAAAAATACGAGATGCCCTGACTAGACCTGTTATTGTATGCATATTCTATTTAGGACCTTAGATTTTATCTAGTAGTCTAAAGCTAATTTTGCTAGAATACTATAAAGAATCACAGCTTTACAACCCAAGCAACTATTGTTTTAACAATTTTTTTTTTGTATTTTTATAGAAAGAAGAACCCAAGGCAAAGGCTGAAAAGAAAAAGCCCGAAGCAAAGAAAGAAGTTGATTCTCCAGCAGAGAAGAAGGAGAAGAAGCAGATCAGTGGAGGTGTCGCTATTGAAGATCTGAAAGTTGGCAGTGGACCCGCCGCTAAGGCCGGCAAAGTTGTCATGGTAAGTTAACTGTTGGGTAAGGGCAAAAAAAAACGAATATCTTTACTTCATTTTGCTTTGCTAATGAGAATCAGCATTACCCTCAATATTACAAAATGGACTAGGAACTTTTTATTATTAAGATCTATTTAATTTACCAAATAGTATATTATCCTTAACTAGCTTTCGCCCGCGGCTTCGCTCGCGTTAAATTCGGTATAACACACCAAGCAGACCTGCAATTTTTGCTCTTGCGCCTGATTGATTTGTAATAGCAACTCTAAGTTTTCCCTTTTCTTCCCTCGTTCTTCCTCATAACCCATTTTTTTAAATAAAAATTAGCCTATGTCCGTCTCCTGGTTTCCAACTATCTCTGGACCAAAATTTATCAAAATCGGTTTAGCCATTAAAGCGTGAAGAGGTAACAAACAAACCCACTTTCGCTTTTATAATATTAGTAAGGATTTCGTTTTGTTTTCTCTCAGGTTTACTATGAAGGTCGCCTGAAGCAAAACAATAAGATGTTCGACAACTGCGTGAAGGGACCCGGCTTCAAGTTCCGGCTAGGATCCAAGGAAGTCATCTCTGGCTGGGATGTAGGCATTGCTGGCATGAAGGTCGGAGGCAAGAGGAGGATCGTGTGCCCACCCGCGATGGCGTAAGTTAAATTAATAATTACTATATCAATTGAATTGTGTCTGGGTTGGTGTACATCCTAAGTATGTATTTTGAGTCACATTTATTACAACAGAAAACAGTCCAATTGTGATACTAAAAATAAATGAAAAGCAATAGCAGATAATTATTAGTTTGTACATTGGTAATTTCAAACTGATTGAGATTTTAGATGCTTTATAATGTGTTTAGATTAAATGGGATTATTCTACTACTTTTAATACCTCTTGTTGCTGAAACAAAATTTGGGGAAATGACACATTCTTTTTCATTGTAGGTGATTTACACGCATTCTAACAGAATGTAAATTACAGTTATTGATGCATGCTCACCCAAAATAAAGGTTGAACTAAGTGGTAAAAGAATATTTTCTGTTACAGGTATGGAGCAAAAGGCTCGCCACCCGTCATCCCACCAAACTCGACCCTAGTATTCGAAGTTGAATTGAAGAATGTTAAATAAGTTTAATTGACAGAATGTGCCAGAATGTCGAGGACATTGTTGTTTTGCTTTAATTTAATGTTTATTGAAAGGTTGACATTGAAATTGAATGGATGTTGCAAAGCATGTTTGTTTGAAACTGTTCCAATATGACCTGTCTGCAATCAAATATTTTTTTATGACATAATATTAGAGGCTCATAAAAAAGGTGCTTCAGTCATATGCAGATGTGTACATAAAATTTTTGGGTCTGCTGCTACATATTTTTAATATTTACTTCTTGATTTTTTAAATGAAGCACAACTTAGTTTCATTTTATTTTTAATTTCTGACCGTTTTTATTGGGAGATAAAATGTGGCAACTATTGATTAAATCTAACCAGTAATTACAGTACAATACATTTATTTTTTAAATCATCAATTGTTGCAGATGCATCATATTTGTGGTACACAGTGTAAGTTCACTATTAAGGTAGTTTGTAAGGATTCAACTGGACATAATAACTACACAACCAGTGCTGAAAATAAATAAACACTATCTGTTTCTTAGATGAATAAAATAAAATATCTGATTATGTCCAATCGCTCATACAACACAAAATCCTCAGCTAAAATACAGTTTTAACGAGATTGTAGATATGTGTTGGCATTTACTTATCAAAACTAGCAGAAATGTAACAATAGCATAGTAAGTGTAAAACATTGTTTATTCCTATTCTTAATACACAATATTTTTTTGAATTCCGACTATTACTTATAAGAATATCCTTTATGTTTAAGTTTATGATGCAACTCTTAAGAAAGCTTGTAGTTTTATTCTATACACTAGTTTGAAGTAAAGCATGTGTGGTGCTAAATGTAAATTGTTTCTTGTGGCAATAATATTACTGATATATTAAACTCAAACAGATATTAGAAACATTGAAACTTCTGCATGTATAGTACACCATACTTTGTAATTCTATCATTCTGTTTCTGACCATGTTACAACCAAGGTAACCTGTATCTTCAAAATATTGAAATAAAAGTTATAAAAGTCCAGTAAGTGTTTTATTTCCATAACTTTTCAAACTTAATTGGTTCCTTCAACAGCCTAAGATAACCACAATATTTCATATTAATGATGATGAAACAGGTGTTCTTAGTTAATAGTGGTGTTACTCTTGTGTTAGAGACCTTCACCATCAATGAATTTGCATTTCACAGCCTTAAAAACACTAACTTACATAGCACAAGTAAGTTATCTGTACATGTACATACAAATAACTGAAATATTCATTTATTTAAATAATTCAACAAAATGCATAGAGGAATAAATTGTAACCATTGACCTGATAATAAGCAAGTGCTATTACATAATAAGGATGTATTATAACTTGAGTTAGTATGACTAGTCTGCTTTGATCCTGTCGCGCTCGCAGGTCGTATTGGGGTTCTTTTGATCGCCGTCCTTGATTTCTTTGTCGTCTTTCTTCCTGCTAAATGCGCACACCCCACCTTCACATTTAAATGGAAATTCAGTTTTCACGTTGCCGTCGGCGTCCTTGACAGCCCATGGATTCCAAAAGCGAAGAACATACGGCTGGATAAACTTGTGCCAAAGAAACAGCAGTACAGGAATGACAAAGCAAGGAACGCAAACCATGGTGTTTGAATAAATTTAGCAGGAACAACTGTTAGTTTCAATTAGATTCACGGAGAGATAAGTGATTAATACAAGTGATGGCCAGTTTAGCCTTACTGTATTTTATTTTTTATGTATAAATTTTATGTAACCACGGAAGTGTTACCTAGACTTGGTGTTGATTTGAAGTTTTTTTGACATTGGCATGAAAACAGTCAAAAAGAAAATATCGTGCCTTGTCATGGAAGCAGTAATTCCTATTGCGCATTTTTCGACGCTAGAAGCGTTCGTGTCGAGTGAGGTCTTGATGGCCGATGTCAAACTATTCGCGTTTTTAAAACGTATTTGAATAATAATTCACTTTAAGGAATCAAGAATAAAAGATTTCAAAATATTATAATTAAATAATAAATATTTTATTAAATGACAAGTTTAGGATCTAAATTGTTAATATTTCGAAGAAGAATGTTTTTAAACGGTCGTGTTAGATAATTGTAGGGATTATATATAGTGAATATTTAACTGTAGTTATCATTATGTTTCAATACGTTATCTATATATATATATATATATTTAAATGTGAATAACTTGTTCTTGATATTAAATCGATTGAATGACAGGACTTAACTCCTTAACTCTCCAGTGGCGCCATGGGAAATAAAAAATACTGCAATACAGTCCGACATAGATTTAAATGCTCAAGGTTTAGTCTCTCTATGGAATTCCAACCACTAACAGTTAGAAGGCCGCAATTACTAATTAGGGATTTTTACCTAAGCTAAAATTGTAATTTACCCAGAAAAATCCCTAACATCGCAATAAGGGCTTTGCATATAAGTATTTTACAAGTACAGACACTAACTTAATTAGATAGAACAGAGATTGGCATAAAAGTATTTGACGAAGCCCTGGTGGTTAATAGTGTCATGCTCACTTAAATGTCTCGCTGATGGTGGCGGGTGTGTCGGGTCATTTAGCTCCCTTCAAAATGGTCGAGCTGAATGGGGCTGATCCATACGTCATGTTCGTGAACGGGCGCTGTCAGTTGGGACTGGTCATTTTTTAACTACCACGGTCATTTTTAATTTATTTAGATTTAAATTGAATTTTGTTTTTTATTTACTCTGGACGCTCTTACTGTGCACGTCTTTCTACATCGTTCTCACATATTTGTATAATCTCAACACGAATGATGTAAATACTATTTTGTAAAAATATTAGAATTTAAAAGAGTGTCCATGGAGTTTCTTGCCCATTCTTCTCCATAGAGATCAACGCTTTGGAATGGGCAACTGCAGTACTTTCACAAGTTATTATGCCTTGTGACCGGGACTGTAGATTCATTTTGTTTCTTGGCATTCAAAAGTGCCTGTAATGGTCTAATTGAAATAAATGATTTGATTTGATTTGATTTGATTTACAAAAAGGACACGCGTGCAGGAGTGGGCGTGGTGAGAGTATTTTGTTTAATCAGCATCGATCAGTTGCTAGCTAAGAAGTCTTTTTATATGGCTTGAAGGATTTTCGGGTAGGAAAAAAATGTATTTCATAGTATGTGCATTCAGGGCCTTTTTAGCACTATCGTATTGAAGTATTTCGGAACAGGCAGGTGTATCATGCTTTGAAGAAAATGAAAAAAGGGCATTTTTGAACGCAGGGTAGAAAACTTATACCAGAGAAGAAGAAAAAAAAGGCCGGCTCGCAGAATAATATGAAGCTAATATTATAATAGTGACGACATCTATTATCATTTTCATGCAACATTTCGCACTACCAGTTAGTTCCCCTTGATTTTATTTAGTGGAATTAAAACAGAATACTTGTTCTGCGATTTTGGCGGTCTCTCCAGTCCTGTCCAGCCCATAACTCTTGTCGGAACGCAAATACCGATCTGCTCCAACTTCCGGTACCTAGGGTCACTTGTCCAAGGAGATGGCGAAGTAGGCCGGGGACGTAACGCACCGGATCAACGCAGGATGGATAAAAAAGCGACAGGTCACTGGAACAACTTGTGACCCACGGATGCCCCTCAAGTTAAAGGGGAAAAAATACAAATCCGTGAAGAGACCTGTTGTACTGTATGGTTCAGAATGTTGAGATGGATGGGTGGAGTGACAAGAATGGATAAAGTAAGGAATGAGTAGGTATAGGAAGGAAGTTCGAACGAGATTCGAAGTTGCCCCTCACAGAAAAAAATTAAAGGGAGTCGTTTGTCTTGGTATGGACATGTAATGAGGAGGGACGAACCACATGTGATTATAAGAGTGATGGATCTAAATGTTGATGGAAGGAGAGCAAGAGGAACGGCAAAGAAAAGATGAATGGAATGTGTAAGGAATTATGTGAAGGAGAAAGGAGTAAATGATGCTTTGACATCTGATAGGGGAGAATTGAAAAAGAAAACGTGTTGCGCCGTTGTTGTTAAAACTTTTTTATTTATTTTTGCATGCTTTGTCCTGTAGATACAATTAAACAATGTGGTGCTCTTATTATTATGTAATTGTACGGTTCACGTACAGGCAAATCGCTACCTACTTTTCACAACGCGTTTTAGTTACTTTTATATCATAACTAGCTTTTGCCCGCGGCTTCGCTCGCGTTAACTTCGGTAGCGCCTTATTGAATTGTAATAGCAACGCTATGTTTTCCCGTTTCGTCCCTCTTTCTCCCTCATATCCCACTCTTTTTTTTAGAAAAATAGCCTATGTCCGTCTCCTGGTTCCCAACTATCTCTGTACCAAAATTCATCAAATTCGGTGTTCAGCCATTTAAGCGTGAAGAGGTAACAAAAAACAAACAAACTCACTTTCGCTTTTATAATATTAGTAAGGATTATTCAGTTGACCAATAGATGCCGTAGCGCTATAACTATAATCGCGGATTAGCATCCAACGGAACCTTCAGTAACTTATACGAATCATCATCTGCCTAGCCTGTTCCCAACTATGTTGGGGTCGGCTTCCGGTCTAACCGGATGCAGCTGAATATCAGTATGTTACCAATTTACATGGTCCGACTGCCTATCTGACGTCGACAACCCAGTTACTACTGGGTAATATACCGAGATACCCCTTGGTAAGACTGTTTGTCAGAATTTCGGAACACTGACGGTAGTCAGTGTTCCGAAAGTCGTTACAGGTTGTCGGAAGTCGTTACAGGTATGTAACGACTGTCAAAGATCTACAAGTGACAACCGGGACCAACAGCTTAACGTGCTTTCCGAGGCACGGAGGAACCACAGACTTCACGATATTTTAGAAAGAACGGAACGCATACTCAATATTATTAAATAAATCAAATAATTTTATGCCTTTAGAATTTTCGTTTCAAAAAAGTGTGTTATGCCAAATAAATTTCGGAGCATCATGATTCTGCCATATCGAGGGAACCCAACTCAAAACGCATCGTCTGAAAAAGGCTGGCAGTGACGTCAATGTTCATTTGTGTAAAAAGAAACTTAATGTGTTTAAATAAAATTTCTTCAATTTTCGCTAAGATTATATTATAAAATTGTAATTGCAAATTTGCTTGAATGAAGCTCATACAATTTGTATAATTATTGGTCAGCGCTAAAAGTTTGATAAAAAAATGGAAATTGTGGTAAATGACGTCACATCATGGTCGCAACAATCACATCTGTTAGAACTTTAGTAAAAAAAATTAGGAGTGTTTTTGCAAGTAGTACTGGCTTTCATTGATAAAAGTAAAGAAAAAATTACATGCGTGTTATGTTATGGCTATATTATTTCGATAAGACTAGTGTAGTTGCGGCACTAAAAAAAATAAGCAATTTTAAATTATTTTCATATTTCATATTCCTTTTTGTATATTATTTATTAAAATATCTTCACTTGTTTTCGTCATCTCATACATAATACGTTACCAGGCAAAACTCGGTTAATGGTTGCGGGTTGTTCGAAAGACATAGGTACAACGGCCCCTGTACACAAAGGGCAAAAGAAGGAACATCGATGGGTTTACTACACCAACAGTTATTAAAATGCTATTGGCTATTTTTGTGACATCCGACAAGACTAGAACGTTTCATTCATTCTTTTTCAAAGAACTCAAAGGTATTCAAACGACTTTTTTCTGCATTTAGAGTGAATCAAATATTTATTTGGAATTTTTTTAACCCTGTGGTCATTTAACTTGATTTTGAACATGTTTACTTAACGTGAGTATACAACTCCTACAAAAGTCGTTTAAGAGTGCCACTTCTTAAACGGCTTTTGTATTTTTGTGTACTCCTGGCTGGCTCGAGTAACTAAGTTAGTTATTGTCCTGAATCCTGTATACATTTCCGTCAGTAAAAAAGGTGCGTAGATGACGCCAGATATTTTTTTTGTATTTATTGCGATCATTTTAATCGTGATTAAATCAGTTTGAACTAGGGATTAAAACACGTTTTGCTAAAAAGAATCATGGATAATTTATTTATGTAACAAATAGTTGTTTTTTATTCTACTAAAGTAATAATAATATATAGAATATTTATTACGTAGGGACAGTAACACAGTAAAATTTTCTAGTTAAAGATTACGCTACTATTTACCTGAAGTTAATATTAAATATAGTTTCGACAAACAGTGGAAACGTTGTTGTGTATAATTAATTAACCATTTTATAGATGTCTAGTTATGTCTAATACCCTGTCACTCAACAATCATAAACTAAAGATAGAGGCACTTTTCTTTTGTGCGATAACAACACACAAACTGTGATAAAAACACATTACAGCTTAAATAACATAAACTCACAACGCTTAATTTTAAATTTATCTAATACTTAAACTAAATGTAATTTTTAAAAATATATTGAAAATAAAATATTCAAGTCAAAACAGATAGGTACCTCTCTTACGTTATTGAGATCTTACTCACAGCACACGTATTTCGTATTCAAATTATGTACTAGATAATGTTATGGTAGTTTAGAACTTACTCTAATAAATTTAAGACATACGAAACAACCAAAGTCTTTATGAAATAAATAATATTATGCTCACTAAACAACTGTGTGTAGTCAAACTATAACGTTTGCATTGTATGCATAAGTCTCTCATGGCACCAGGTAATATCACAACACAGCACTGAATCTACAGAAGGCACGTCTTGGCTCAAGGCCCTTATAGCAACGTGTAGTCTTCTTCTACTTCTTTGAGGGCTCGTCTCAACGAAGCTGGCAGCTCGGGGAGTTTGTATATGGAGTCAGAAATCGGTGGCAGTATCAAAGATCCAACAGATTTCTCATAATTAGCGTAGGACCAGTATAACTGCGACACACAAGTTATCTCGTCCTCGGTCATGGCTACAGATCTTAGTTGTTTTCTGAAGTCTACGTAAATGGAATTTCCACATTTTGAGCAAATCTCTTCGAATATGTAGGACTTGGGACGCTTCTTTGGGCCATGCTTGCATTGTATGGGCTCGACAAATTTGTACTTCTTGGGCTTCATGAGCCTGGCGGGGCGGTCGTCGCCGCTGTCGGACAGCACCACCACCAGCTTCTTGGAGCAGTCGGGCGCGCCGATGCGCGGCATGAGCTCTCCGCCGCCGCTCATCAGCGCCTCGCACAGCTGCTCCGAAGGGTTCACAAAATCGTAGTAGATGCAACGCGACTCCGAATTGCTCTTGCTGTTGTTTTCGATCTGAAGACTGTATCTCAGACTAATTTTCTTTGGCCTGTTGCTGTATTTCAGGTACACATGTATCGGTATATCGATGGACGCGCAGCCAGACTCTTGGATTTCGTATGGCGGCTCCTGAAGCACTGCAAAAATAAAGCGCTGATGTTATTGGTCCGCAAAAAACAGATATACTTACTATAAATATAACAGGGGGCAAAGTCACTGAGATAAAACTATAGGTAGACGGCGGGCTATCTGTGGGAGTGATAATGATGATGAGAGTTTAAACATATACTTAATCATTAGTGTATGTGACGGTGGCAATAAAATACGAGTAGATATTACTTATGTTTAGTTAAAAAATAGCTAAGCTTGGTTGAAGCGATTTTAACGCAAATCCACACATATGCAAAGTCATATACGTCAGCGTTTAGCTAAGTAACAATTCTACAGCTGACAGCATTCCTTTCTTAGTGAGCCATAAGCCAACAAGCGGCCTCATTGCAAGTACGTGCACGTATATTTGAATTTTTGGTTCCAAAGCATATCGGTTTCCCAGCAATATTTTCCTCATCTTTTCAAATTAATACTTCCTTCATCAACATTATTGCGATAACAAGCAGAAAAAAAGTACTGATAAAAGGTTTCTGCTTGCCTCTTTTAGGATACACGAACGCAGAAGCAGGGTGTAAATGGAAGACAACTTTGTGGACGAAGGTGCTGATGTCTCGGCCAGCGACGCCCCGCACCCACACTCGCCAGTCGAGCGCCAGAGCGCGGCCCGACGCGGTCCGGCGAGGTTCGCACGCGTGCCCCACCTCTAGCCATATGCGCACGCACATCTGCCACATAAAACATTATTGACACGTGATTATACATATCATATAAGAACATAGGTATACACAAGATCACGCCTGTGACTCGTGACGGGTCAAACAGAATTTAAATGAATGCTCAGACCACTCAGTCTGAATTTTATTTCATTGATTTGCATTGGCAATCTTTCAGGGGACACCTTGTAAACCATGTAAATAATCTAACTAAATTGTTGATCGAAGTTTGTTTCAATATCTAAGATCATAAGATGCATTATACGCAAAGTTGCAATCCATTTATCAATAATGCATGGATTGAATTAATCTAATCTATCCATCTAAAATACATTACATAGAACGCATTTGGTACCTATTTTGTTTTACCTAATAATTACAAAATGATTGATAGTGTTTGCTGCACGTGCTTAGTTGTACAAAACTACTACATGGAAGTCGACAAGTATTCGTTCAAATCTTATTTAGAGTTTGGTTGACTCTCTAGTTTTTCACCAACCTTTCGAGCTGGTTAACAAACTGTGACCTGAATTCCTATAGATCTTTGCTAGTGCTACCAACCCTACTTAACAATACATTGAGGTTCATTGATTTGGTCTGTTTATTATTTATTAAAGTTTAATAAACGAAATATAGGTACTCTCACTTTATATTTCGCACATGAAGTGTCATTTGCCTACACAATCTGTAAACGATTAAGAAAAATGCATAAAAATCCGTTTAGGAGACCAAAAGAACAACGTGATCTTGCAATTAGATACGGAAAACATTAATTTATATTAGACAAGCGAACCCACAAGGCTTCACACGGGTGCAATTTATTAAAAACAGGCAAAATAAGTACCTATATCGGGTCCACCAAAGCTATGTTATCTGACAAGCTGTAAGCAACCATATTATAATCTTATTTTTATATAGCAGCCATGTATACCTAGCAGAACAGTCGAAATAGATAATGATGAGTATTTTTTTAACAGAGATTTCTAAGAAATCAATTATTCAATCAGCAAAACGCGTCTACGTGAAAGATACGTGGCCTTTATAGAAGATTATAATGCGCTAATAATATTCCGATATTGTTCCCGATATGATTTCAATCAGAAAATTACTTAATAACGATCTGATAAACCTTTGCGTCGTAATGAGGTGCCGAAGTACTTAATCAAAAAGTTGCTGGTTTTTTTCCATTTGGAAATTGATGAAAAATTGTGAATTTAAAATGTTTTACCCTTTGTCGATTGCCGGGGTTGTGTGTTGTTCGAAAGAGATACCGCGGCCCCGGAAGATAAAGGGCAAAAGTAGGTACATGGATGAGTTTTAGTCAGTAAAAGTCTGATAGTCCCTCCCTTTCCGCCCAGGCCGGGGGAAGTTATTTGATGATTTTATTCAACAACCCTTTACCTGATGATAATGCTTCTATTAACTCCATATGGAATAGGATCTGTTGCAACAGGTTTGCAGAACATAAAACATATCATCTAGTCTGTTATGCGCGAAGGGGTAGTTAGAGTATAGCATAATTATCCACATTTCGCCAATTATATTTAAGTCCCATGTAAAAAGGGGCGACCCTATTACCATCAACCGGGAACAAACCCAGACTCCTTGGAATACCTGATAGGAAAAACCTAACAACAATGAACCCAAAAACAAGGATTTTGGTATAAATAGCCTTTAAAACTAGAAAGCACTGACAATATACATTCGTCAAACAATTATTACAATAAATATAGGACATATAAGTGCGTCACTTTGCCCTTGTCCTTTATAGATAAACGGTCAAGAAACACACTCGTGCGCCATTATCAGCCACCTTCAGTGTTTTACACACAGTTTCTATTAACTGTATTAAGAACTACGCCCTGACTACTTGTGAAGATTGCAATCGCAAAAAATATTAATTTTATTTTTGATACTAGCTTTTACCCGCGGTTTCGCTCGCTTTAAATTCGGGGTAACACAGTTCCCCTTTCCTAATTTGCAGGTACCTGCTACCTGTAGTTTTTGCCTTTGCGCCTTATTAATTGTAGGTAATAGGAAAGCTAAGTTCTTCCCTCTTTCTCCCTAATTTTTTTTAAATAAGCCATTAAGGCGTGAAGACGTAATAAACAAACTCACTTTCGCTTTTTAATATTAGTAAGGATTACAAACGCAATAGTTTCTAAACGACTGAGTTTTTGATATTTTGTTAAACGGTTTATCCGTCAATTTGACACAATTTTCAAAATTATTTTTATAAGAAAGGGTTTCCTTCTCCCAAGGCGGTACCATATCAATAAAAAAATAAAACATAATCTAGACTGATTGGGTAATATATGAGTTATCTTCTATAATACATAAAAGATTTAAGCACATCATCCATAAACCATAAAAAGATAAAAATACGATATAAGCACATATACAATGTGTCCGGTCACCAATTAGCGATATTCTATGTACTTCTTACAAACATTCTAGTACTCAAATTTATTGATTTTCAATTAAAAACTACCCTTTTTCACAAAAAAGTTAACAAAACCTTCGTTGATTTACATACTTTTTTGGGCTTTAATTTTGTTTTCTAAACTTACGAAAATATACGCCCATCATTTCTTAATTTTAATGATAGACAATATTGTTGCCCTCTGAATACCTAAACCTATTTTCGGCTCAACACTTTGGGAGATATGATTATTTTTTGTACACGCATAGAAAATATCTTAAAACGGCTACCAAAAAGCGAGGAAGTGAACTAGACCCAAGTGTGTAGCGTCATAGTATATTAAAATACTCATTACATAAGTATCTAGAATATCTCTAGTCCATGACCGGACACATTGTATTTACAGTTCAATAAAACATATACTTATGTATGTTATATTTTATTGTACCTAAATGGATGATATACTTGTATCTTTTAGTAGCAAATAAAAAATTAATACTCGATAAAAATTGTGTTAAGTAGATGTCATAATACCACAAGTAAAAAGGTAAAAACTAAATTAAAAAAAAATGCTGATTGTTGATATAAACATCACAAACACCGAAGGATTAGAGGATAATAAGACCTAATTGTGTACGTACTTAGTTATTATTATTTGATTAGGCCAATGCCCTGTCCTAGTGAACTTCTGGGTTCACTTTAGATAATTTCTATTTCTAGCTTTAATGCATTAACTGACTGACACAGAGGTAATTAAACAACTCGACCTACAGACATCGGTAAGACAGCAGCGAATATAAATGCAAAGAAGACATATTAGTCAGTCTGTAGTAACACCATTATCTCGCTTCCGTAATACCGGTACAGTCCAATTAACTTCTACAATTCTAGACGCTAACTGCGTGATTAAAATCAATTGAAAAGAAATGCAAGAAGAATCGGCAGACAATGCATGCAGAACTAGTAAATATAAATCATTAGACTATTAGTTTTTGTTTTTATTTATTTTTTAAGATCTAAGGTTTTAAGTTTTGGTTTTAAGGTTAGGTTGTGTGCTCTTGTGGCAAGTGCGAAAAAAAAACTTTCTTCTTTATGCTATTTTCTACCGGGTTTTCTGTCTTTTGGTTTGTTTCAATATATGTTTTTGTTTCAATATAAAAAAGGTTGCTGAGAAACGGAACCACAAAAAAATCATAGGTCGTCATGCACGGTATAATAGCTAGGTATGCATGTTTAAACATTCTTTTATTTGTTTCCTATCATTATTTTTTACACATAACATCTCGCCTGTAATCCCAGAGAGGTAGAGCAGAGGTGTACATAATAGTGCACCCACCATTTGCTCATTGTGTTTAAGTTCCATGTAATAGCAGGGAAGCCTATTGCCATCCAAGCAGATAATGCAGAGAGAAAAAATCCAGAAACCGCGCCTGGAGTAGAGGTCCTAGGTTCGAACCGTATCGGTTTTTTTTGTCTATATGGAATTTCCGCCACTTTATTTCCAAACTTACATACTTTATCGCTATTTCAGACTTTTTTGTTGTTAAAAGAAACAAGGATGTGATATGGTCAACGAAGATATACCAAAACGAACCGCATAGTTACCAAACTTAATAAAGCGCGTTAAAGAACGGCCAAAACAGAAAAAAACGCAGTAAAACCAAGCGAGCCGTTCTATTGGCGAAGATAAAACCAAGTATGGCGTGTGAATTGTGCCAAAAACAACGAAGATTACGTCAAGTTAGCACTGAGGTGGCCTTGGCCATGAATAGTGACAGGTTCGCCGCCGCCGTGCAGACTGTAGCAAGCCGCAGCTAGGTAACGTTCATCTACAACACATTTACTACTGATGCTGTGATCCAGAATCATTCGCCCGTGAATCATAGCAAATAGTTGAGCTAAATAATAGCTAGTCACGCGACTATTCGCCCCTGGTATATATCACGCACTCGACCGTGATGTAAACGTAGAGGAAATACGTCGATTTATGAATCGAAAATACTATTATCCTGTAGCATTTTAGCTAAATTATTTGCATCAAGCACAATCACTATCCTCCATAGATCTGAATATACGTATACTTATGTACAATAATGAAAATGACACAATGTGAAGCGTGTATTTTTAATTTAAAAATTGATGTCGGTATTTCCGTTACGTTACCGCGCATTCGTGGTAGGCCCTAACTACAAATAATAAAGTTGTCGAAGATTTTATCGATATTTTCTGTTTGTGAGTCAAATTACGCAATCTGCGTCACTGTTTTGGTTTTTAAAACACTCAGCATATAATAAAGGTCGTTTCGTGAAAAATATTGTGTAAATTGCCAAACAAATCCGGGCACGACGCAGATCACAGGACCTGTGGTACGTGTCGCGAACGGTACACACGGTATTTAGCTACAAGCTTCACCATTAAAGGCTGAGTATAAATTACAATAAATTCATTATAAACAAAAAATATTGCTGAGCTGAGATGTCATTTGACTCTTGTATCTTTTTTCGAATACCAGTTTGCATATACGTGGTAGTTATATATACGTGGGTGGACAAGGAAGATAGATATAAAAAATATGTTGTGTTGGTACAGCAGAAAAACCTATACGGTAACTAGTAACAATAATGTGGTCTGCCGTAAGAAGTTCAACATCTGACCACTTCGATCAAGCCGAGGAGGAGGTCATCCGAATTGATGTCTAAATCGAGGAGGATGTTTATGAAGTCAACATGAGATTCATACCTAAGCATTCTACAGGTTATAATAACAAAAAGAAAACATTTTAATAAAGCGGTACCATACCTGAGAAAATAATAAAATTAATTATTGCGAAATTGACGTGAGTACACTTGTCACCATCAATACACTGTCAAATGACATGACTATGCTTTACACAAGTGCAGCAATGAGAAAAAAATAATAAAATGTTTATGGTAATCGCAACACAATCGAATTTTGAATTGAATATTTTATGTTTATGCGATATAATTTTGTATCGATGTGTGACTTTTTTGCAATGCCCTATATTTGTAAGTTCAATGATCTGCCGATGAGTAACCACAACATATGAGATCAGCAAAAAGTTTATTGATATCGTATTCGTGATGAGTTGCACGAACTGACTCTAATTGCACCGATCAATGCAGGTTGGCAAAAGGAGTCTTCATTGTCACTTGCAAAATAAAGAAATTGAGGAAAATACCTCGGAGGACAGTTTTGAAGACAATTAAAACGATTTTTTAAAGAAATAATGAACATCCGAATAACACTGATGTGAAATGCTATTGCTCAAGACCTTGGTTTTTCATAAAATAATTGAAAACGAAGGGAACTCTTTCTGTGTCGCCCGCGAGTTTTCATCTTTTAGCAATAACTTAACTAGGAAAATTTCGTTTCATAGTTCCTTTGATTATTTATAATATTTTCTATTAATGGAGAAATATGGCATGTGTCAGAATGTTGTATTTTAGGGTGTGGTACAGACAATCGGTTAGTAAGGCAGTTGCTCTTTGTAAAATAATTCAACTGCATCCGGAAAGACCGAAAGCCGACCACACGGTAAAAGCCCCGGTTGCGGGATGTTCGAAAGAGATACCGCGGTTCTGGTCCATAAATGGCAAAAGACTCAAAGCCAGAGAGGCCCAAAGCGAGAGAAGTTATTTGATGAATACCCATTCGCAAAAAAAGGGTAAAAGCCCGGCAGGTGATAATGATGATGATGTGAAGGTACTGGACAACTTTTTCCGAGGGATCTACATCGCAATCGCGAAGAAAGAATCAGTTATTCCATGCAAAAGTTTAATTACAAACCAATACTTTGATAATATTTCCAAGAGGCATTTTCACAGCGAAAATAACAATAGCTACGTATTAGTAATGCGTTCGTAATTTTATCTAATCGAGTGATTTAGGTACAGTCTTGCTACATCCAAATGTAATTAAAATTGCTATCAATAAGGTGATATCACAGTTTATTTTTGATGTTTTCAAATATTTCTATGATAAATTATTGTTTTGTGTTAAATTTGGTACGTATTTCTTATGCGCAACAACTAGTTAGTTAAGTATTTAAATATAAGTATGCAGCCATTTTGTTAAATCGTGTTAGGTTTTTAACCCAATGTTTTTTCTACTCAATGATTGTGAATTAGTTTTCCTAAATAGTCGTTGCTCTGTTTTATTATGAATTGTTAGTAAATGTGTTTAAATATAATAAAATTGCGCATTTGACTACTACTTACTAATAATAAAATCTGCTTTTGTACAGGTGTGCTTTAGAAAAAGGTTTTATACGAAAGAGTATCACACTTTCCTATATAAAAAAGTAAACAAGTATAACATTTAAATGCAGTAATAGGAAGTAGGCGACGGTCGTGCAATATCAATCAAATTGTGACATAATCGCTAACATAACATTGAATACCATACATTTTTTATTTCGTATTTGTCCTTCACAGCTTTGCTTGAAGATAAGATTATAATACAGTATACCGTACAGTGCGTTTTATTCACTTTATTACTATAAAGGACTTGCAAAAGTATAGCACAACTATATCTATTATGATAAGTGTAGACACGTGTGGTCCACGTAGACCACCTAAAGTAATAATTTTACTTTAATATTTTTATAGTAACAATAACTTAAAAGCAATGTTGATGATTAAATTTCCTTTAATCATCATATTGCTTGATAGTATCGAAAGGTAAATAAAAGGTGCGTTTGAAGGAACCTACTTAAAACTACTCACATGAATTATTATATACAGGGTGGAGAGTACATCGACGCACAGACGGTTGCAGTTCTTAAAAAAAAACGGGCAAGTGCGTGTTGGACTCGCTCACGAAAGGTTCCGTATCGTCCATTAGCTATAAAAAAGGGGCAAAAATCATTGAATATGCTTTATTGCACACCAAAATTGAAACATATTGTTTTACAGAAATTGCTAATTCTATGGTTACAATGGCGGTCTCATCGCTGATAGGAATCTTCCAGACAACCTTTGAAGGATTGTAAGAATATTTTTTTTTAGGATAGGTGGTGTAGTGTGATGAAATCATCAAATAACTTCCCCCGCTCTGGAGTGTCAGGCTTGTACTGACTAAAACTCACCCATCTACCTTCTATTATTATTTTCCGGGGCCGCGGTATCTCTTTCGAACAACCCGCAACTCCGGCAGGCGGTGACTCTGATAGGCTCCTCTACTTTGCACATATTGAACGAGGCCTTAAATATTTTACTATTCATTTTGTATTTATAGCCGCAACAAAATTAAGTCATCTGTGAAATATTTTAAATGTCTAACTATCACGGTTCAAAAGGTACAGCCTGGTGACAGATAGACTGACGGACAGACGGACATACAGACAGACGAACTGACGGATGAATGAGTGATCTTAGTAATAGCGTTCTGTTTTACCGTTTTTCTTTTGGGTAAGGAACTCTAAAAAGAACAGTTGTACTATACATTTTGGCAGTACACGTATTGCACCTTTGTAGGAATTAGCAGATTTTCGGCGTGTTATACTGAACATGTGGTAACCTTTTGTCAGTGAAACTTCCACCCTGTATCTGCATCTAACAAAACGTTATGTAAGTCCCAAGAAGTTTTGGTAAAAATAAAACCGACATCCAAAAAAAAAAACTTTTTTTGTTGACTCTTTTGCCACCGACTTCCGGAAGTAAACTTGTTTTTCACTTTTTTACAGTTCTGCTACCCTACCATGACGTGTTAAAGCAGAACTTATTCCACTAAGGGAAAGACACAGAGCTAAACAGGGTATGTAGCACCATCTCTTTCACTCAGTGGAATAAGTTCTGTTTTATGATGTCATAGTAGGCCTACAGTTCAGTTTTGTTTAAATTTTCAGCATTTTTAGTTGTGGTATAATGATATATCACATATTTTTCATCGATCACTTATTTTTAATCGACTGTTCCTTCTCCAAAAGTTGTTCCTGTTACTAAAAGACTAGCAAATCATCCATAGAGGCATAGAGAAAAAAAATGTATTATAAACTCATAAACTACCCAAGCAATATAAATAAAATTGATATGAGATGATATACTTACAAAAAAAAAAAACAAACAAAAAAATGTTGAATCGAAGAATATTGTAATCCGGTCCAGGCGTCTTTGAGTAATCAGTAAACATTCTAAAAAAAACATTCCGTCGAACTGAGTACCTCCCAGTTTTTTTGAAGTCTACTTTTACAAATGTTCCCGTGAATTTTCCCAATCCTACGGTTGATCGTAGTGATGTTATTATTGTTATTTACAGCTAGCCAAAAGCATTGTGATATAAAGACTCTTTGCTATTAAAAAAAACACCTGACCAAGTTTATACTCTTAAGAATTCGGCAGCGCACCTTTATTTATTAAGATGTAATCTAACCGGATCCGTTTCAAACTGGCTGTATAATAAGCAGTTTCCTTCGTGCATATACTTTAACTGTGTTCATTCTATCTTTTCCTGTATATATTCTAGGTCACCGTGTATTAGCCCGGAAAATTGGCATTTATTTGTGAACTGTTTAGTTAAATTACTATGAATGGTGGGTTATTTTTGCTTTCTGTAGTTTGTTCTAGTCTAACTTTCTAATAAATGTCGATATCTTTTGGTACGATTTCCACTATAGTATTCAAACTGTTTAAAAGATTAAAAAAAAACAAATGCAAGAATGAATAAAATTCACGTCAAAATGGCTGTACGGATCTTGATGAAATTTGGCACTGAGGTAGATTATATAGATATAGTCTGGAATAACACAAAGGATACTTTTTTATCATCACGCGGGCGAAGCCGCGGGCGCCAGCTAGTATATTCTAATTATGATATGATTGACTGTTAAATTCATGGAACTTTTAGGAGAAGTTTTGAATGTTTCTGTGTTTACTAATGCTAATTCGACATACTTCGTTTTTAAGTACTTATTATTTATTCATAAGTTGCTTCGACGAGACGAGTCATTTGTGGTTATCAACATACTTCTTACGGTTCTCAGTAGGTATACGAAACTGGAAAAACTACTTTTTAATCAAATTATATAAACTAAGTAATAATGAAATGTTTTCTATTTCTGAATCTCAAGGTTATGCTACGAATGTTGGAAGTTTTTTAATCTTCTTCAAAATCGTGAGGGTACCTTAGTGCTTAGTACCTTAATACATTATAGGTATATAACTGATTCCTGACAGGAAATAGCGAGTTTAACTCGTTTTGACTCTGACTTACTGTAGGGCTATTCTCTAAGAACACAGGGTCGAGTTTAAAGCTGCCACAACGTCAAGAATAGAACAGTTCTTTATTTGCATAGAAAGTGGGTACAAATAACAGCTAACTAAGGCATGCAAACATACCGGGGTTGCGGGTTGTTCGAAAGAGATACGGCGGCTCCGGAACGTAAAAGGCAATAGAAGGAACATGAGTGGGTTTTAGTCAGTAAAAGCCTGACGGGGAGTGTCATACTTTAATCGAACCGACTAAAATCTGTAAAAGTTGTAAAACTTATACTTTTTCAGCACTTTAAGTACGCAAGTGTGGGTTGTTTCAATTGCTTAGGCAGCATCTCTGCTTGAAGTCTTCGGAAATGCTTCGAAGTATATCAACACAATTATTATCTTTAAGTCTCGTTGGAACTCAGATTTCAAGTGCAATATTTAAATGTCAATACTACCTATGAACATTTTTTTTTGTACCAGCAACTCTTTAAGCCAATCGCTGGAATCAAGGTTCAAGCACTTTGTCCAAACAAACGGTACCGAATGACGGCCTCCACATTTTTTTTACAATGTTTGTATGACCCTGAAATTGGCACAAAGATACAACTAGTACAACACTACAAAAAAAATGTTTGGAGGAGTTTCAAGAATCGTTGAAATTTTTTAAAGAGACTTGTAATTTCTTAAAGGGCAGCAAAATCACCGCTTTTCAAGTGTATAATAAGGAGACGCGAAATTGATAATTCTGTCAAAATTATTTTATTTATTATCGTAAGATGTATAACGGAGCTTATTTATCATATATTATATTACAGGCGAATCTGGATTATACATTTATAAGTACCTATGTACAAATTATATCACCAATTCATGAGTCACAGTTCACGAGCAAGGTTAATTGTAAGATGAGGAAGCACTCAAGAAAAACGAAAATACAACAATTTTTTTTTCTTTGGAGACCCACATACCGTGTCGATCGACTAAAAAATAAAATTAAAAAATACCACGGACCACCTAACACGAGTAGCAATTGCTACGGGCACCGCGTGTCCAGACCAACCCACTTAGATTAGGTGTTTTGAAGGGACCTTATTGAGTTTATAAGGTTCCTTCAAAAACGCCACCTGTAGCTACAATGAATAACCGGGCAATGGATTGATGGTGAACTTAATTTTAAAAGTTAGATGCGGTCACACCGCAAATTATTTGGGATGGAGGTCCCTCTCCGGCAGATCAAGGTATCGACAGAATTTGCTACGGGCCCCACGCGTGCTTAATCCGGCACTGCCTACATCCCTTAAGTTCCCCCGTAGGAACTTACCGACACTTGAGGGGTTTACATGCTCTTTAGCTATATTTTAACTAGGTATATTTGCCCAACTTGACTACACCAAAACAAAATTAAAACAAGAAAACTCAATTTTCCTCAATTACTGTGAGTCAGATGTATCAGATGTAATCAGATGTACCTACCTACTCTAACCCATTTAACATTGTTTAGGTCATTTAATTTCACCACTTTATGATACAATTACATCAAACAATTGCTGACAAAAACCTCACCTTTGGATCATAACTGCGTGTTAAATCATAACATCGTGGAGATAAATATATTATATTTTATTTGATCCCATGACAACCTCAATTTAATGATTCCTTGTGCATCATAAGGGTTCCCGAAAAAAAGAGTTATTTATTGAAAATCGTAAAAGCGTCTTTAAATGACGAATTGTTTAAGTGGGCGTGGCTGGCCAAATCCGAAACTATGAGGAATAGCAAACACTGCCCAAAGAGGTCTCGGAACCAATTTTAATAAAACTAAAAATGCATCATTAGATTTCAAAAGATTAGTGTCCGATTAAATTAGGTTTCGGTTTCGGCCGAGTTTCGGCCAAAAACAAGTTTCGGCAGCAGTTTCAGTTTCGGCCTAAATTGGCCGAAACTTTTGCCGAAACCGAAACAGATTTTGGAAGTAGTCGTGCACGCTCGCCTTTTGAGTACAAATGCAAACCAAAGTATTAATTAGTAAGATTTCAAATTGCTAATACTTAGTATTTAATGAAACAGTAACAATTTGTGATTTGACTATTGATAACTGATAAACACCTGAGAACTTAATTTGAAAAACATTAAAAATTATTTTTTATAAATAAATAAATGATTAGGTACATCAAACTTAATATACTGTGTTTTAATTTCATGTCGTAATTAATGCAGCATTATGCGTAAAATGCATAAAATTTCAGTATTTTAAGGAATTTTATACTTGACCACATGAGTTTCGGTTTCAGCCGAAACTGAAGCCAGAGCCGAATATTCGATTAGGGTTTCGGCCGGAAAAACATTTTCGGTCGGACTCTACAAAAAATACATAGTCAGCTATAGGACCCATTGATTTTGGACAAAACACATACTTACCTACAGCAATATTATACTATTCGATAAAGTTGAAATTCTAGGAATGAGTTTCATACGGCAAACCACATATTCGAATTTAAAAGGAAGACAGTGTAATTGGAATGGGTTTATAAAAGCTGTATGGTTTGCTGCTTACATTTTCATACCATCCACAATGACCATAAAGATGCACACCTCCATGTACATGATCCTCATGCATGACTCTCTCCCCCGAATACTGAAACGTCACTCAAAATTTGAGGGCTGCTTAACATTTGAGCAGCTCTTAAACTTCAGATTTTGTATTGGCAAACGTCACTTCTGAGTATCTGTTAAATTTAAGTGGTACTTAAACTTTGAGTGACGTTTCAGTATTCGGGCGTAAGTGCCTCTCCTCTAGAAGCTCACTATACCTTGGCTCTTGCCAAAACCAAGCTTTCTGAACAATGCGAACAACTTGTTGAACTTGCGTAATGTATGGGATTCATACATTACATTTGTTAACAAATATTTAATGCATTTGGAGGTTGCAATTTGATATTAAGAATTTGTATCTCAATTAAAGTCCCGATAAACTCAGTCAGAAAAAGTTATAAATTAATTCGCTTGGATAGCGAAGTGATTTTATAACTTTTTCTATTACAATAACGGGAACAGAAATCTGAAGAATTTATGGCCCTAGTTTTCATCATTTTCCTGCCCTTGTCCAGTTCTATTTGGGATCGGCGCAACACGTTTTCTGCTTTCATTCTCCACTGCTTTCTTCTTCATATCATTCCTTACACAAGCCATCCATCTTTTCTTTGGCCTTCCTCTCGCTCTCCGTCCATCAACATTCCATCACTCTTTTAGTCACATGTTTTTAATTTATGGGCCTAGTCGTAGAAAAAAACTAGTTAATTCCTTAGGCTGTTTAATTAAAAAATAACGCATTTAATTTAATGCGATTAATTACTGATACGACCATAACTATGAAACTTGGATAGCTTTTATGTGCATTATCACGTGGTTTCCGTGCCACGTTTTCACGACGAAAACTAATTATTTTTTAATGATGTTTTCCGTTTAAACCACACTGCTATTTATGATTAACCTTTTGAACGCCATTGTCACATATATGTGACAAGTAAGGGCGTGTCCTGGCCGCTAACGACACAGATATGTAGGTGTTTTATGCTCTAGCGTTCAAAATTTAAATGTAGGCTAATAGTGCAGGACTTGTACCTTCTTGGGCAAGAGAGGGTCCTAAACGTTTGGAGGCCCTAGCAATAAGCTCGAGTCATAAATGTAACGTTATTAAACTCACTCACATGCAATAATTTCATAATTTTTAGGGTCCCGTACCTCAAAAAGAACAAAACGGTACTCTTATAGGATCATTTCGTCGTTGTGTCCGTCTGTCTGTCAAAATCTTTATCTCGGGAAGGCGTAGAGGTGTCCAGTTGATTTTTTTTTTATTTTGAACTAAACCATATTATACTCAAGTCTGTGAAAAAAATTCAACCTTCGTAGTCTACGCAGATAAAAGATATGGCCGTTTATGTCGCAAGTTTGTACGGAACCCTTGACTTGATCAGTTTTTTGAATTCAGGCAGATCTATGGATATTGCCCATTGTGCTTGTTGCAAACTTAAATTGTGATTTTATAGGATTGTTGATTTCGATTAAAAATCGACATATTTACGTAACGTTCATGTCTCTCGATATTGCTATACTTGAGTAAGAAGTGATGGTAGGACCCCGGAACCACAATATGACGCAATTTTTCTAGGTAACGGCTGATAGTACCATCCATTGTACCTACATGTATTATGGGTTCCAAAAAATTATGATAGCTATAAAATCGTGTGATGGTAGAAAACACAAAAACCCATCGAGTTCATTTTACAAAAACTCGAACTCAACATTCATAGGCATGGAATTTTGCAGGTGAGTGTATCCTACTTATACGTATATCCTACTTCCTACTAATATTATATATGCGAAAGTTTGTGATGATGTATGGATGTTTGGATGTTTGTTACTCTTTCACCACAAACGGCTGAACGGATCTTGATGAAATTTGGTACAGATGTATTTCTGGAATAACACATAGGATTTTTTACATAGACTCTTTTTTTTCATTATCACGCGAGCGGAGCCGCTGGTGCCAGCTAGTATAAAAGTAGCTAGTATAAAAGTTACATAATTATTTCAATGTGTGTCTATAATAAATAATTAAAAGTAATGCTCAACATAATTGAGACGCAGGTAATGAATGTAGTTTTATATTTATAGGTATGTAGTTTTACACTTATAGTATAGGTATCTATTTATATCATTCGTCTCGTACGTGTGCGTCGTAGGGCTATAGTCATTGGGAATTTGGCTGTCCGGGTTTCCCCACGGCATCATTCATCTTAAATCTAGGTCAAACATACGCAGTTCACGTTTGTATTGAAGATTTCTTTACTCGAGCCAATTTGGACTTACGCCTATGATCTACAACTACATACTTAGTAGTTTAATACGTAATAAATAAATACATATAATTATAGGTACATTATAATGGAACTTATTACGTGAGTTAATTTAAGGACAATGTTGAAAACTTGTGGTTTTGTTTAATGATATTATTATTGTTTGGAAACTAAGTATTTTTCCTTGTAGCGTAAAGTCAAATATGAGACTACGTCATCACTGGAGTCAGTCAAGTTCATTTCCCTTTAGTTTTCCCGTAAGTAATTTAATGCGACATTATCCTTTCCTTTACAAAATTCCCCAGCAAGTTTCCTTTCGTTTTGTCTATCTACTTTTCACTGGGTATTTCTTAATTCTAACTTTTGTCAATATATCCAGTTTTGCTAACTTTTATAAGGTAAAGACTCGATTTAATCGAGTTTTCAGCTGCATCATAGTTACTTACAACTAGTTTTTTTATTTCATAATTGGCAGCAGTTTTGTTCTATTTTAGCAGTTGGTTTGGTAGAAATAACCCAGGTAAATCAAATTTTGACGTGAGATTTATCAACAGGTGTATCCGACCACTATAAGTGTGCAATTCAAGATGGCGCTGCTTGTCTAGAAAAGGTGCAGCGAAATGTGTAACTTGGTTCATATTTTAGTTCTGTGTTTTCCCGCCTGCATAGATACATACATTGGTTGAAGTGTCATTGAATTTGGGCTTGCAATAACCGAGGGTCGTCTTCTTTAATACTAATACACGGTCACAAGTTATCACATTATGTTCATATTTATTATAAAAAAAAACTTTATAATTTTTTTTTTACACACGATTTTCCAAACATATTTGACATTGGCCCAACTGTCAAAATCGGCACGAATTGCCATAGAGAAAGAAAGAAGAAGAACCGGGGTCTTATTTTATTATTGTGTGAAGTAACTGATAGGTTCGGATAACTAGAAAAAACATGGAGCGGTTGTGTAGGTAATGGTTATGACTTTACAAGTTGTTAATTTTATCACAGGATATGAGGCAGTCCAAATTACCAATTACAGTTTTTGTAGGTACTGGTTACTGGTTATACTTATAAAATACTAATAACTATGTAATTTTATTATAACATTAGCGATTTAGGTAAATAAATTAAAAACTAAAATAGTATTCTCTCAAAGATGCCTCCCAGATGTCAAACTAGTTATAGAAAAGTAATGGATATTATAATCTGTAGGGTTACCATGACGTCCTAAACAGTACTTATTCCAGTGTGAGAAAGAGATGGTGCTATGCATCCTGTATAGCTCTGTGTCTTTGCCACACTTTACGGTAGCTGATGAAGTGATGACGGAAGCTTCCGAATGTTGCCGAGCCCACGCACTTTCCTAAAGAATACGACATTTGCATACTTTTAAATAGATAAATACTCATTGTAAACTTGGGTAAACTCTAAGAAGTGGTCGTATAGTCAGTCTCATCACATTCGGTGGCTGTGAGAAGAATAGTGTTGGGAAAACAGATAAATGATGATGCAAAATGTGTAATTATTGTTAAATACTTAGTACTAGACTGTCAGAAGATGGTTACTAAGAATCTTGTCAGCTTACATATTGTAGCAGTTTTTTTCATAAACTGCAAGTAATTGTTACCTACTTACAAATAATTGATATCTTTTTGTTTGTACACTGAAAAACATCTGTAATAACAAATTACTTGATAATAAGTACAAGGTGACGCAGATGATCTAGGACCTTGTTTGTTTTAAAGAATTATTATTGCAAGCGCTAATGCTGAGCATGATAACCTGGGTTCGCTTCTCCGGTCCGCCAAAGTGGTATTAGGTTTTATCATCGGGAATTTCTCACTAATCTAGACTATGTAGTCTGGATTTATGTCCGTTTGAAGGCAATATTCACTCGCTCGCCTTATTTTACTTGGGATTTACAACATATCTTATAAAATGTAGTTGTATTATTAGATTATACACCTCTGCTTACTCTTGGTCTTTGGTCTTTAAGAAACTTTGGCCCACACTAGGTATTACTCCTGTATCGTGGGTGCGTTTACAAACATTCAAATTTACATATACAAACAGCCAGACCCGGAACAACTATCTGTAGGCCATACAAATATTTGTGTAATCGAACCCGCGACACTTAGCGCGGCAGTCGATCATTCAGCTTTTGCGCCAACCGTGTCATCTTCGGAGGGTTACAGGCCTGATGTAATGTTATGTAAAGCCTAGGTTTCGCTTGAGGTTTGGTTAAACCAGAGGCCATAACACGAATAAGCAGTGTAAATGGTTACATTTACATTGATGTTAATCAATACGTTGATTTTTAAATTATTTGATGAACTATTTTCAAAATTCATATCTATGAATGACACTGATTGTGCTTCTTGCAAAAAAAAGCAATAAAATTTTATATGATTATCAACGTATTTATTTACGTTACGTCTACACCGCGCGTTCGTGCTGTGGCCTCATTGAGTACCGGCTACGTTCGCCGGACACTGACAGAGACATCAGTAAGGTGTCCGTACCGGTTTCAGTACAGCTAACTGACATCTGTCATCTGTCAAATGCAACGGTGTAACATGTGCGTGTAAATTCTTATCTTTTGATAAGTGCGTTTAATTGACAACAAATAAAACACAGACGTATTTTTTATGGTTCCGTACCTTAAAAGGAAAAATCTAAACCCTTATTGGATCACTTTGTTGTCCGTCTGTCAAGACTCTTTATCTCGGGAACGCGTATAGGTATCGACATGAAATTATAACCATTTACCCATTCTGTGGTCTTTTGGAATTGTGAAAAATCAACCCTCTAAGTCTAGGCAGTCAAAAGATATGGCTGTTTATGTGGTCCTACCCTACACTCGGTGTCAACTCTGACTGGCACTTGCTTGTTTTTTTAATGTGAACATGACTGAAATTATCACAAGCAGCGAGGTCAAGTGACGAGGAAGGCACAGTCGAATTAAAAACCTGTTCGATTTCGTACACGCTCGAGCAGCGCCTTTCTGGTTTTACGGATTGATTAACATTGAATTATTTCGACTTTTATTATGGTCCCTTTAATACCTTGTAGTCATAATAATTTAAAGAACGCAAGCTAAGAAGAAGAAAGAAGAATCTCTTAATGACGTAGATACGTTTCTGTGTATTTACCTTGTATTGTTTTTTTATTGTACTGGATTTGGATCTACTCGACACAACTTTCGTTTTAACATTTTGTCTCCAATACTTATCATGTTCTATGTCATGCACACATTGTTATTTGCATGGTTACTGAAATGCCAGTTTTAGATGTTAGTTTATTTGTATGTATGTAACCATGCTTATTATCCTTACTGATATTATAAAAGCGAAAGTGAGTTTGTATGTTACGTCTTCACGCTCACATGGCTAAACCGATTTTGATGAATTTTGGTACAGAGATAGTTGGGACTCTACACAGACATAGGCTCTCATTTCTCCCTCTTTTTTTTAAAAAAGAGGCAGAAATGAGGGAGAAAGAGGGAAGAAAAGGGAAAACTTAGCTTTGCTATTACAATAAATAAGGCGCTAGGCCAAAAACTACAAGTAGCTGGTACCTACAAGGAAAGGGGGCCTGTGTCACCCCGAATTAAACGCGAGCGAAGCCGCGGGCGAAAGCTAGTAAATAAATAAATACCCGTACCCTGTGAATAAACAGCGTGTGAATGACCTCTCTTAATTTTTTGGATTGTGTTGTTTCAGCACAAGCGGTGTATTATTGAGAAAACTACATCGTTTTTTTGTTTGTAGGGTTCTATTTTTCGCAAAAATAGTTGGTGGTGTAGTCTACTTGCGTTATTTATTTGTAAGTAACAATATTTTGCCCATTTATATATCAACTGATTCAATTTAATAAAGCTCATTTTATAGACATGGAAATTTGATTAAGAAAACTAAAGTTTTACTTTAAAGATTATTTGTTTTATTACTTCCGTTTATTTATTATTAGATGTGTTCGAATTTGGATTACAAATTAATGAATACAATTTGGACTCTTCCAAATTAAACCGTAATGGCCGTGACGGACGACATAATATGAGCCAAGAGTGTCTCAAACTTAACCTAGTAACTAACTACCCACTTATTAAGATAATTGCTTGACATAATATTACTTCATAATAAATGGTATATTAGTCTCATCTCAACTATTTCATGTCATCATAACATACAAGTCTACACGCAAAGGAATTAGGTCAAAAAGAACCATACGGTTCAAATTTGCATGTTTGGCTGTATACCCACAATCAAGCAACCCACGATTATCGCAGATATAATATTTCTTAAATACACACTTGTTGTGTACACAGACACAGATTACAATAAATTATTGTACATACGAACGTAGGTACCCAACGATAAGCAAGATAAGAAAATGCCAATATGCGATACACACGAACGTCTTTAGAATACCAATCAACATCGTACACGCTAATGATTTTCTAATGATCTATGATAACTGCTGTGGAGAATAAAACACAGTCTATTTTAGAAGAACAAACAAAAATATGCTATGTCGAAACATCAAGAGCTATCGTTATGTTTCGTTTAAATCATCGCATGTTTTGAAGAGGAAAACAAGTTCGAAAACTGTCCTTCCGTTTGTATGCGAGTGTGATGTGTGATTCATGTCACACGCAGCTCCCATCGCTGTCACACCTGTCGAGACTAGCGTCGGACCACTACATCTTATGGCATACAAGGTGAATTTGAGATTTTCATGGTAATCCGCGAATTCACGGTCAATAAACGCTCCGAACGATACTTCTAATTCCGTAAAAGATCTGCAATGTATTGTACAATGAATTATCAACTCTCGGTGTAGGCACCACAGACCATAATGGCGCGACGCAAGTTCATTTTCGACAGTGGTACAGATGCAGCGTGCGTTGACTGTCCTGCGGGTCATCGTGCACTAACTGTTATCCGAACACTCACCGGCTTGTCATGATGTAATAGGGAGCCTTCAGTCATTTTCTAAAATGTGATAAAACCGCCGTAGTCCGTGCGGCGGCGGCTGACATCTGCAACAAGAGGCCATCGAGGTCATATCATTGTAGCTCACTTAAGCAGGCGACGGTACACACGTTACAAAAACACTGGGTCTCACTTGTGCTGTCTTGTACGTAAACAAAGATGCATGAAGGCAGATCTAGGTTCCCGGGCGGGAAGTCAAACTCGCAGCATGTCTGACAAGGAGGCACCGGTAAGGTTTGTTTATCACTGAATCAGCGAGCGCGCGCGGCGGCGGGCGTGCGGGGGGCCCCGCTGGCGCCCGGCGCGGCCGCTGCGGTGACGCCGATGTCGTGACGTGAGCGCGCGCGCCTGCGCACGCAGCTCGGCGCGCGCCGACAACATCTCCATATTTTCTTGACGTGTAACGAATAACGTTCCATTTCACAGAACTCTATGTATTCAGCACATTATGTAGGTACACACGCAATAAATAAATTAATTACTAAATATATAACGCATGTGAACCCAGCATTTCCGAATTATTTAACATTATTGTTATTTATAGATACAGCCTTGATAAATTAAAAAAAGCAGCAGCCTTTATAAATTAAAAAAATATATAATTATAACCAGCCTGTATATGCTGGTGAAAACAAGAACCACTTTTCTTAGATAACCTAAGTACTAGGATTGCATTTTCTTGAGTCAGGTTAAGGAAGGTTTTGAGGTTCTCCCAAACAATTATTATATGGATAAATATGTATGGGTACACTACAATTACTGTCAGAAAACTGACCGTTCTATTTTTTTTTCATACGGACGGAACCTTAAACAATATTAAACACGTAGTTCGTAGTTCCTGGTGTTAGTTCACGTAATACATAATTTATCATTTCTGCTTTCAAACAAGTAGATTGAAAGAATACCTGCAATTAAATATGCAAATATTTTAAAAGGATAGGTATTACGATGGACCATGGAAGGAATACAACAATCAGTATAAGACATTTTTCAGGTCTGTTTTTCACTCTGCTGATTAATTTGAACCAGCATGGAGCGGAGGATCCGAGTAGCAGAGCAGAGACAAATTTGTAGTTAGGGCGCCTGATATTTTTCTTAAGCAATGATGTGTTTTGAAGTAGAAACTACATTGCATTTTTTTGTTCGTTTTATATAATAACTTATAGAATTAAGCCGAATTAAAAGCCAAAATTGGGGGTAGGTAATATACCACTCATGGGTTTTTCTGAATGCATGACAAATATGTAGGTACCTACTTATAAAGATTTAGAAATCAATTTCACTGTTATCAGTACCACCGTTTTCAATGCATTTTATTTTAATACTTATTTTAGGATAATCCCGCGTTCCAAGAAATTATCCTTATCAAAGCTATTTGTTTAGCGTAGTGCACACGTCATCAATAATATGTTTATTATCGTACCATCTCAATAATAATATATTCATATTAGTGCCGAAATTATCTGTAGATAAACAATAAATTGAAAAATCTAGTGAAGTAATTTTAGACATTACTCATTCTGTCCACGTAGGTACATCCATTAGTAACCGGATACTTGGAAACGAAGTTTGTTTTAATGCTATTAAAGGAAACAATAGGTAGCTGATAGTAAAATCCATACATAGGGCAGTATTTAGAAACGAATCTCACTCTTGGTCTTGAGAAAAGCTCGGTCTCAATAAAAGACCATGCTTTTAAGATGTTTCTCAATTATTAAATACAGTATGAAGATCAGAAAGATCATCTCAGCTCTATCTATACCCAGTCTCACCACATTTCATACGAATTAATTGACAGTTTGAAATGTGATCTCTATTTTACCACTGGAAACATAGAATCTGTCATATTGATCCTCAAAAGACCGAATCTGCCAAAACCTAAAACATAATAAAAAGTCTGTTCTGTCACTAGACATTTTATTATTGACTATTTTAACTTTAATATTTTGTTAATTACGTTTAATACTCGCGTTCACATGCGTCGCGTCACAAATAACAAGTAGTTTTTCACGTACCGTACGCATACCATAAAAAGTCAACCAACTGCCAAATGTGATTTTAACGAGCACGTCTACTGTGCCTTGAGAGCGGTAGAACCGATATATTAATCAGTAGTGACCTCACTTGAAAATCGAGTCTCCAACTGGGTTTCAATATTTATTTATTAATTATAACGAAATTCAAGTGCGGTCTCACGACCTCGTTTCAGAAGTGAGATTTGTTTCTAAATACTGTCCTAAGACAGCAAAAATCAAAATCTTAAAACTAAACTTTTGGGTTTGCCATAGCCATTGTAATTAGGTGTTAGTTGAGGTGACCGAGATGCAATCCCATTGCAGCACAACAGGAATATCAGCGTAAATGACCCCAGGGTTGGGATCCAGTAGACAGGTGTACTCTCTCTGTGAGCGTTCTCTAAGCCTCTTAGGCCTCCGTAGGCTCTATGCCGGAGTCGTGCGGTCCATGGCCCTTTACGGGGCCCCGGTATGGGCGCGTTCTTTAGGGCGGCGCCCCAAAAGGGGTAGCCATTAGGCTGATCCGGAGCTACCGCACGATCTCCGGCGAGGCAGCGAGCCTCCTGGCCGGATTGCCACCGTGGTGGCGCGCAGAGGCACTACACAGGGGGGAAACTCCGCTACCGTGGCAAATTGCCGCTCAGCGGACAGACCTCCGGTGCGATCTCATGGTGGCATGTAGAGAAGGACTGTTGCGACCCCGTGCACGGCACGCCATAATAGTGGCGGTAAGTCCCCTCTTTGAGGAGTGGCTGGAGAGGCGTCATGGCGTCCTCACCTACCGCCTGACGTAGGTCCTCACCGGACACGGAAGTTTCGGGAGGTTTCTGCACGTAATCGGCCAAGAGGAAACGCCCGGGTGTTACCATTGTGACGATCGCCTGGAGGACACGGTGGAGCATACAGTAGCGGTCTGCCCAGCTTGGGCGGAGCACCGCCGTGTCCTCGTAGAGGCGATCGGCGACGGTGATCTCTCGCGTCGGGCCCAGGTTCACTCCATGGTCCGGAGCGAGAGGGAATGGGAAGCAGTCATGCTAGTGAAGGAGGAGGCCAGGCGTTTGAGGGAGAAAACCTCAAACCAACCCAAACGCCGCGGGAGACGCCCCGAGCGCGGGGCGCCAGGAGATGACTCCCGGCCACCGTAGTTGCGGGCCTGTGGATGGTGAGCAATGGGTAGCTCACCGTCCGTCCGTCTATTGACGACAGGCCGTGTCGACGGCGCGTCCATGTTTCACGCAAGCCTCAGCGGGATGTCAGCAAAACTGAAGGGGCCGGGCCACTGCAGGTTATTCGAAAGAGACACTGCGGTCCCAGAACACTCTGAACACTGCTCTTCTGAATGGGTTTTATTCAGTACAAGTCCGACACTCTTCCGCTCCGCCAATAGTGGGAGAAGTCATTTGATAGTTTCCCGTCCGAAAAACTGGTACCACTGCCATTGGGGGGATTCCGAAATAATTAGGTACTTCAACTGTTTCTGGCTGTGAATCTTGCCATTTATTCCGGTGCGATACGTAGTCAGTACGATAACTTATCTAATCCAAAGTTCCTCGCGTAGGTCTGCTGATTGCTAATAAAATATGCAGTGTCTTTGTGCTTTTCTGTCTTAAAATAATGTCCTGTCAAGTATTTTGTTTGTACATAAATTACACTAATATTATAAAGGTGAAACTTTGTATGCGTATATGTCTGTTCCTCCTTCACGCACAAATGGCTTAACGAATTTGGATAAATTTTGGTATCAATATAGATTACTAGCTTTCGCCCGCGACTTTGTCCTCATGGCATAGTTCCTTTGGGGTAACGCTAACTCTAACCCGCTTTGTGATCGAAAAAAAATATCTTTCTGTCCCCTTTTCTTTCCCTTTTCCTATAATTTTTTATGCTATGTCCGTCTCCAACGTCCCAAATTTCTTCGAACCAAATTTCATCAAAATCAATTTTGCTATTTAGGCGTGAAGACGTAACAAAGAAACAAACACACTTTTGCTTTTATAATATTAGTAAGGATATTTTGAATTAACATGTAGGCCAGTTTTACCCCGGTCAATGCGGGTGAAAACGCGGAGCCCAATTAGCAATCTAATAAATAACGGCGTGTTTTTATCTCGAACTTCTATCGAATTAGTTTGGTTAGTAGCATTGCACACACGCATGTCATGTACTGTAATTGAGACATCCACTGCTAGGCAGTGTAATTTTAACTCATCATGCAGCAAAATTTTAATCGACTATCAATGGGAGCCACAAGATTATGCCCTGTAGGAACTAGTCAAAGTTTGGTGACTATTGCTAATGACTAGGTATGTCCGGCACAAGACAACTTCCGCCTGAAATGGTGTTGTTAAGTCAAATTAGAATATAATTTGTTTTATCATCGTGATCAGAAGGAGCACTAATTGGCTTACGTAAAGATTTTCTTTGTTAAAATCATAATCAGGATCACAAATACGCTAATTGCATTGATTTGAAGTGATAAAATACAATCTAAATCTTTAAGTAGAGATATGTAAACTTATTTCTCTAACGGAAATGACTTCAATAATCACCTATCAACATTTTTTAATTGATTTAATTATTTTCCTTCAAGTCCGTGAGAGTTTATTATATCAAGCAGGGATGCCTGAGGATTGAGGGTTGTTTGAAAGAGATACCGCTGCGCTAGAACATAAAGGGCAAAAGAAGGAACATGGTGGGTTTTAGTTAGTAAAGTCTGACACTCTTCCCCGCCCAGAGCGGGGGAAATTATTTGTTGATTTCCAATCCGTTAAAAAAGATCAATGCACCAATAGATGCTACCCGTTTAAGATGTATTTTTTACCGATTCTTTGTGAGTGAGTGGTTAATGTGGGTCTTGGAGATTCCTCGATGCTTGTTAACTTTTTACCTTATTTTACTTTTTGTAAAGTAAGCAATGACTGAATGATGATGTTCATTGTCGGGCCTACATTGTCCTCTCATACTTAGTACTGACGCTGTAACAACAACATTGTAAAATCAAATGATTATAAAAGACTAACCATGAAGTAGCCGATTCTTCTCCATTGGAAACGACTTGAATCGTGCACTTTTTCTCGACGTTTTTAAGTGTAGGCCTATGTGAAATAATATATTTTGATTTTGAATAAATACTCAAAAGACAGAACTGAAGAGGCAAAGAAAACCATTTTTTCAAGAATGGAAAATCATAAAATGACTTTACCCAAGACCCAGACTTGTACTGACTTAAACAAATCTATTTTCCTTCTTTTCACCTTCCTTCTTTTTTGTGGTATCTGTGTAATATATTATAAGTAGCGGGTAGGCCGCAAATAAACAGTTGGTTCGTTAACTTGGTGTTTGACTGGTACGCTCTTGGAAATATTACCTAAATACAACTGGCGACGAGTAAAACTGCGTAAAATAAACATTAATAGTTTCTGTACAGTATTATTATCAAGTGTCAGTAAAATGCCGATCGGAAAAATAGAACAATTCGATTTATCGAGCAAAAAATGGTTGGCATACATTCGACGCGTGGAACAATTCATTGCGCTCAATGAAATTAAACCAGAATTGCAAGTGGCTACTTTAGTGACATTAGTGGGTGAAGCTACTTATGATCTAATGTGTGATCTTTGTGCGCCGGACAATCCGGAAACCAAAAGTTTTCGGGAGTTAGTGAACATAGTTGGCGACCATCTCGAACCGAAGCGCTCAGAGATAGCGGAGCGGCATGTATTTAGAATGCGACGTCAAAATGGCGGCGAAAGTTTGAGCGATTATTTGCAAGTCCTCAAACATCTGGCTTGCACGTGCAATTTTAAAAGTGGTCTCGAAGAAAACTTGCGAGACCAATTCGTGTCCGGTCTTGTGAGTGATGACATGAGATCGCGGCTTTTTGCCGAGCCGACACTGACATACAAGAGGGCGGTGGAGTTGGCTTTCGCACTCGAAGCGGCTGACCGCCACTCTCAAGCGAGTGGGACAGCATCACCAGCGGCGTCGACGAGTTCAAGCGCGACTGAGCCGATGCACCGGCTAGCGACGGCTCGGGCGACGGCGGGCGCTGTGACCGGCAACAGCGGGAGCAGCTGCGAAGGATCGCGCGCTTCCGCTGCACCGGCGAATGTAGCACAGCGCGCTCAGTGTTGTTGGCGGTGCGGAAAGGGTCATCGTGCAATCGTGTGTCGTTTTAAAAATTATTCGTGTGACGTGTGCGGCCAAAAAGGGCATCTTAAAGTGATGTGCAAGCGAAATCCCCGTCAGGGAGAGGTGCGGTCGTCAGGGAAAGGTCAAAATTATATAGATAACAGTGATAGCGATTTAGAATCAGATTTGTATAATTTGAACGTGTGCAATAATAGTGATAGGCCTTACAATGTGTGCGTGAAAGTAAACGGTAAGGCGATGACGTTCGAGTTGGACACTGGCAGTAAGTTGTCTGCAATTAGTACTTATTCATTTGAGGAACACTTCAAGGCGTTGCCGCTTCACGCTAAGGATGTTTGTTTACATTCGTATAACGGCACTCGTATTGAAGTGGTCGGTTATATTTTGGTACATGTGGAGATCGGAGTACACTCAGCGAGAAATTTAAAACTATTTGTTATTAAAAATGGTGGACCTCCTTTAATGGGAAGATCATGGCTAAGTAAATTAAATATTGACAACATTAAAATAAACGAATTGATGTTGAATTTATCAGAGGACAAATTAGTGAATAATTTAAAAAAAGAATTTCCCACTGTGTTTGCGCCGGGTCTGGGCACATGTACCAAACAATTTTCATTAAGATTGAGCGACATGACGCCTGTGTTTATAAAAGCAAGACCATTACCGTTAGCATTACGTAAACCTGTTGAATTAGAGCTCCAAAGACTCGAGGCAGAGGGAACTATTCGTAAGGTAGATTATTCCGACTATGGGACGCCCATTGTACCGGTTATCAAGAAATCGGGTGAAATACGAATCTGCGGGGACTACAAAGTAACCGTCAATCCAAAGTTGATTCGCGATCCATACCCGATGCCACGAATCGAGGAGTTGTTCGCCGCATTAAGTGGCGGCGAATTGTTTTCAAAAATCGACCTCACCAACGCATACCAACAACTGTTTTTGGATGAGAACTCGCGGGCTTGCAGTGCGATAACGACACATATAGGCACCTTTGAATATCTTCGCACTCCATTCGGTTTGACCTGCATTCCGGAAAAATTCCAAAAATTTATGGAAGAAACATTAAGGGGTTTAAAGGGCACTGCTGTATTCTTGGATGACGTAGCAGTCACAGGCGCCACCAGGTCAGAACACATTGATAACCTAAGGGCTGTGTTGTCTCGCTTGCGTGAAGTCGGTTTGCGAATTAAACTAGAGAAATGTAGTTTTATGAAAGAAAACATTATATATTTAGGTTTTATCATAGATAAACAGGGTTTGCATCCAGATCCAAACAAAATTAAAGCAATTGTGGATGCACCTCCTCCAGAGGATTTGACTCAGCTCAGGTCATTCCTAGGCATGATAAATTATTATGCCAAGTTTATACCTCAGCTAAGTACTGTGCTACATCCTTTACATAATTTGTTGCGTAAACAAAGTGTTTGGAACTGGTCAGCAGATTGTATAAAGGCTTTCCAAGATGTAAAAGCAGCTGTTCTAAGTAACAAAGTTTTGGTACACTATAACCCTAAATTACCTTTAGTGCTAGCCGTTGATAGCAGTTCATATGGTATCGGCAGTGTATTATCACATCGTTTGCCAAACGGCGACGAGCACCCAATTTGTTTCGCGTCACGGACGTTAAATGCGGCTGAACGTTCATACAGTCAGTTGGACAAGGAGGCACTCGCGATTATAGCTGGCGTGATCAAACATCACCAGTATATTTATGGTCGTCATTTTATTATCAAAACCGACCATAAGCCTTTAACTTTTATATTTGGCTCGAAATTTGGATTACCGCAAACGGCAGCAAGTAGGCTGCAAAGATATGCCACCAGGCTGGCGTCTTATGATTTCGAGATTGAGTTCGTCAAATCAAGTGAAAACTGTAATGTTGATGCACTGTCGCGACTGCCGCTGCCTTATCAACGGAAAAATTGTAATGACTTGGATTCGGTATCTTACGTAAATTTTGTCGAGGAATCTATTCCAATCCGTGCACAAGAGGTGGTTTCAGAGACACAGAAAGACATAGTTTTAAACAAAATCAAGAATTATCTCATAACCGGCTGGCCTTCAAAAATAACATCTGAATTTGAAAAACCATACTTGAACCGAAAAGATAATTTAGTATTGGATCGTGGTTGTATCCTATACAATCACCGCGTCGTAGTGCCGGCGTCACTGAGAAAACCAATTCTAGCTGAACTACATGAAGGGCATTTAGGGGTAGTTAAAATGAAAAATATAGCAAGGAATTACGTTTATTGGCCCACTTTGGATGACGAAATTGAGACCATCGCGAAAGATTGTAGTGCTTGTCGCCAGCAGCGTGATGCACCGCCTCGGTCCCTACTTCATCCATGGGAGTTCCCGGCACGGCCCTGGCAAAGACTACATATAGATTTCGGCGAATTTCAGGGTAAACATTACCTCGTCACCGTAGATGCTCATACTAAGTGGATTGAGGTAAAAAAAATGGCTGGCACAAGTGCCACGTCAACAATAGGTAAACTTAGGGAATTGTTCGCCCGTTTCGGTCTTCCCTCGCAAATAGTGAGCGACGGCGGACCGCCCTTCAGTTCAGCCGAGATAGCAAATTTTTTTACGCACAATTTTATCTCACACACTATTACTAGCCCCTATAGGCCGGCAGGTAATGGTGCAGCCGAAAACGCGGTGAAGTTAGTGAAGCGCGCCATGAAAAAGGCAGCGCACGAGGGGGTCGACGTCGAAACGGCAGTCACTAAATATTTATTCCAATATCGGAATTGCGAACATGCGACTACGGGCCTCGCACCGGCTAAGGCAATGTTTGGCAGGCGGCTCCGTGGTAGGTTAGACGTGCTGCGTCCGAGCTCTGAGCGCGCTAGCGAAGAGGCCGCGGGACGCGCCGCGCGCCATAGGCCGGGTACCGAGCGCCACGCTGCGCCCGGGGACCACGTTCTGGCACGAGACTACCGCGCACACACTGATAAGTGGGCGCCAGCAGTGGTCACTGCGAGGGAGGCACCGCTCACATATCGTGTTCGTTGTGAAAACGGTAAAGAGTGGAAAAGACACATTGACCAATTGCTACCCGTCGGGAAGTCTCGTACTACTTTACGGCATTCCGTGTTAACACCTGATGACTCAGAGAGCGTTAATATAGACGAAACGTTTGAGGACGCGATCGAAAACGACATGGACAATCAGGATAGGAGAACGGAAGTAACGAAGTCACCAAAAGATAACTCTAATCCACCTCAAGTCCCAAATCTAGAAGCACAAATACCGAAACCAAGTCATTTTTCCGAGACTCCTGAGAAGTCATGTGTGCGTCCACAACGCACTTGTACGTTAGTTAAAAAGAAGTACAAGTTTTAACGAATTGTTTATGTCAAACCATTCAACTTTTGGTTAAACCATAGTTAAACAAAAAGTTTATTTGTTTATTATCATTTGTGCCATGTGTATTTTTTTTTATTGTTATTAACTTTACAATTTAGGTAGTTAAGTCAAAATGTTTCTTTTTTTTTTTTTCTTTGTCTAATTTATCTATCAGTTGTGTAAACAACATTTCATTTTAATATAATAAGTAAGTTGATTCTGCTTGCAATTTGTTAAATTGCTTTGTCTTTTTGGAAGGGGACGTGTGGTATCTGTGTAATATATTATAAGTAGCGGGTAGGCCGCAAATAAACAGTTGGTTCGTTAACTTGGTGTTTGACTGGTACGCTCTTGGAAATATTACCTAAATACAACTTTTTTAACATGCTTTTATTAGCTTCACTTGTGACTATGTATGTATAGTAAGCAAATCTTAGAATCTTACCCACTTCCGGTCTTCGAATAGGATGAAATTTTGAACACGCGCTGAGTTCTGGTGACTAGCTAAGAAACGTCATTACAAATCCAATATGCCTCCCCAAGATGGCGGACTGGCTGTTTAAAATGCACCCCCAATATGGGTATCAAATAAAAGGGTTTGCTGTCAGAATAAAAAAAAGGGGTGTGTGTACTTATGTACACGCGTTAGAAGTTATACTTCTTTGGTGTAAAGAAAAAAAACTTTGGTAACCCATCCATTTCCAAACCTTGGTGAGAGTTGCTTAACCAGGCTCCGTGTGCTAACCCATCCATTTCCAAATCTCGGCAAGGGTTGCTTAACCTGGCCCCCTGTGGTAACCCATCCATTTCCAAACCTTGGCAAGGGTTGCTTAACCTGGCCTCCTGTGGTAGCCCATCCATTTCCAAACTTTGGCAAGGGTTGCTTAACCTAGCCCCCTGTGGTAACCCATCCATTTCCAAACCTTGGCAACGGTTGCTTAACCTGGCCCCTGTGCTAACCCATCCATTTCCAAACCTCGGCAAAGGTTGCTTAACCTGGCCCCCTGTGGTAACCCATCCATTTCCAAACCTCGGCAAGGGTTGCTTAACCTGGCCTCCTGTGGTAGCCCATCCATTTCCAAACTTTGGCAAGGGTTGCTTAACCTAGCCCCCTGTGGTAACCCATCCATTTCCAAACCTTGGCAACGGTTGCTTAACCTGGCCCCTGTGCTAACCCATCCATTTCCAAACCTCGGCAAGGGTTGCTTAACCTGGCCCCCTGTGGTAACCCATCCATTTCCAAACCTCGGCAAGGGTTGCTTAACCTGACCCCCTGTGGTAACCCATCCATTTCCAAACCTTGGCAAGGGTCGCTTAACCTGGCCCACTGTGGTAACCCATCCATTTCCAAACCTTGGTGAGGGTTGCTTAACCTGGCCCACTGTGGTAACCAGTCCATTTCCAAACCTCGGCAAGGGTTGCTTAACCTGTCCCCGTGTGGTAACCCATCCATTTCCAAACCTTGGCAAAGGTTGCTTAACCTGGCTCCGTGTGGTAACCCATCCATTTCCAAACTTTGAGGAGGGTTGCTTAACCTGGCCCACTGTTTTAACTCATCCATTTCCAAACCTCGGCAAGGGTTGCTTAACCTGGCCCACTGTGGTAACCCATCTATTTCCAAACCTCGGCAAGGGTTGCTTAACCTGTCCCCGTGTGGTAACCCATCCATTTCCAAACCTTGGCAAAGGTTGCTTAACCTGGCTCCGTGTGGTAACCTATCCATTTCCAAACCTCGGCAAGGGTAGCTTGGAATGTGAAATTGATTTAAAAGCTATGCAATAGCTTAATAAAAACACCAAAAGAATATTCATTTATTATGAAACACGTGTTCTAAATATAAAAATACTAGAATATACAACATGAACATAGTTACTAGAACACTTATAACTAACTTCACGATGTCGCTGTGCGCGCGCAAATCACTCTCATAATTTTTCTCCATCGCGCCAAAAGAAGTATAACTTCAAAAATGTCACGTGACTTAAAAAAGTGTGTTTTTAAACTAATTACTTTTAGTTGTTGACATAGACACATGACAATACAAAAGACATAACAATATGGTGGTGGCATCGTATATATTGCTTTCTCTCCGACTTCTAAAATAGGAGGAGCCTTTTTCATTTACATACACAGACAGATTACTCCGTGATTACTGGGTCGATTTACGTATTATTATCTTTTTAACTATTTTTATATGTCTATTAAAAGCTTTAAAATTAATTCATGACAAATGTTTTTGTGCGATACAATTACAATATCGATTGATACACACATAACGTGAAAAATAAGGAATCTTAAGTCTCTTAAGAATCGATTAGTTTTTTTTTACAGTTTCGGGACCCATGAAAAATCTAAGCCGGCTCAAATCATCCTAATCCATGGGTACTGCTTTAGATGCTATATTCCGCATTTTGGTATTGATTAGTTATTTAATGTGGATAGCGATTATTCAACGTCTTTTTTTTTTCTTATCAGTTTTTTAGGCATTGGAGTTTTTATTTTATTTTTTTAATTCTTTTTGTTTTATATTTATTAATACGGTACTATTAAATATTTCTACTGTGGTTATTTCTCTTTGTATAAAGTGATTTTTTTGGTAATGGTCGTCAAAATTATCTTAAAAGTCTGATTTTATTAATCGATTTTAGGAATCATATTGAACCACCTATATTGTGATAACAAGAATACCTATTCTGCGATTAATACGTACTTTATTACAGCTTTATCCTAGTGTTAAATATTCATGTGAGTCATTATGAGTCAAAAACAAGAATCAAAATTCATTTATTCAAACTAGGATGATGATCAGCACTTTTTGAACGTCATTACACAAGACAGTCCCCCAAAACGCCCACCCTTCGCCACTTTCTAGTGTTTTAGCTGGGAAGAAGAAGTGGCGGAACAAACTCCCCAGCAACACAACTGTCTGATAGCTTTGATGAACTAGACTTTATACAGTAATATCCAAGGTACACATTTGTATAATGAAAGATTGATATACTACATTTAATTGAATTGTCACAATGTCCACACATTTATATAAAAACAAACTTGAGAGGTGTCAAGGGACACCCGGACGGAACGAAGTTATTATTAATATGTACAAAAAAACAAAAATAATCGTCGCGACACAACACTGTTCAATGCGAAATAGAAAGACGAAACGACAATAACTGAAAGAGAAACACGCGCAAGCCGCACGCACGGCTTACAACTATAGTAAAAAGTATTGTAACAACTTTTAGTCTTATATTTTCCGTGTAGCCCCCTTTTGCAACACGCGATAAGAAACTTCTTTCCAAAAAGGTAATAAACATTGAGACTTCATTCAAGCAAAACAAAATTAAAGCCTCCAAGCTTAATGAGTGAACCTGCGCACATGTGCAATGTTGGAATACGATCATATAACTCTCATGATTATAGTTCCAAATCAACTCGTTGTTCGTTCAGTCAGATTTTAAATGGTCATCCTATACGAAACATGATGAGCGAAAATAATTTTCAAATATCCAACGATAGCCCAACATAGATATCAACACAGCGCTTAATAAGGCGTTTTTTTTATTTTAAAAGGAGGGGAAGTCATCAAATAATTTCCCACGCTCTGGGCAGAGCGGGAGGGAGTCAAAGTCTAAGGTTTTTATTTGTTAAACATAGGTGTAACAGGTGTAAATGCAAAGTAGGTATCTCCATGTTTTGCCGTAAGCGGCGTACAAATAGAGTGTCAGCCTTTTACTGACTAAAACCTATACATGTATCTTTTTTGCCCTCTCTGTTGCGTGGCCATTGCATATCTTTTGAAGAAAGCCACAGCCCTGACAGGGCCACAATAAGGCGTCTGGTGGTTGCAATATTGAATTTTGATTAATGTCACGTGTTCAGTGACATTTAACGCGATTGACTTAAGAATCATTAAAATCGGCCCACGAGTGGACACACAAACAAACAAACAATGCCAAACAGAAACACACATAGACAGATATACACATAACCCTCCACCAGTCGGGTAAAAAGAAATTTTTGAAACAAGTCTCAGACTTCCGAATGTAAAGTTATTTGCTTTCGGTTGAGTTGTTTTTTTTTTGCAATATTGTGTTATAGTGCACGACGATTCTTGCGCATACTCGTATTTGGCAACGCAACGCTAGTTTTTAAGCCACGTGTTTGTTAATAAATATGGGTTAAATAGTCATGCGCCAGAACTTTACAGACAAGCTAAACGGAAATCCTTTTCTACTCGACTTATCTGCTGGCTTACATATTATTTAATAGAACCGGTGGAAGCGGCTACACAAAGAGTACTTATATTACAATACGAGAGCCACACCTCTTGCTGCCGCCCTCAACAAAGCTTTTAAACAATCGAGATACTTATGTATCTACTTACGTACGCGAACCTCCTATAAACAAGCTAACTAAGTACTTCTATACTGCAGAGGGGCTTGCCAGAGCCTCCGCCTCCCGGGGTTGCGGGTTGTTCGAAAGAGATACCGCGGCCTCGGAACGTAAAGGGCAATAGAAGGAACATGGGTGGGTTTTAGTCAGTACAAGTCTGACATGCAAGTCATTGGATTACCCACCCGAAAAAAAAAGTACTTCTATACTTACCTACTTATCAAAGTCGATCTAAACAATTAAATTTTTTAAATATTTTTTAAATAAAAAAACCTTGCCCCACACTAGGAATTTCTCCTGTATCGTGTGTGCGTTTACAAAGAATTAAACACACTCAATTAAATCGAACCCGAGACACGCAGCGCAGCAGTCAATAGTTCAGCCATTGCGCCAACCGTGCCGTCAAAACATCTTAATTGTTTTAGAATTCCTGTTTAAAAAAAAAAACAAAAATTAAAATCATTTATTTGCGTAAATAAGGTACAGAAGGATGACAAGTAGACAATATTGTTCTCTTATTTTGCCTTTAAATTCAGCGTGCAAATTAAAAATAGTGATATTATTTTTATTTAAATTAAATTATTACAATTATGCTGTCATGATACCGATATTCCCATTCAATTCGTTGGGCAAGAGAGGAGTCCAGAAATTCGTTGTATTGTGTGTTAGTAAAAATACAAAGTATTCTCAATAGCTGGTGTCGTTAGATGACAAAGCAAAGTTAACCCAGAGGAAAATAGGCGATTAAAACTATTTATTTACTTTGGGGATAATACAAAAACTGATAGACTTATCAGGTATCTTGATATCCATAATAAGAGATTTAAGTGGTCTTTGTTTATTAATAAAAATCAATTAGTCAAAATAAAAAACTTTTCCGATAGGAATTCCGTTTCAGATTCTATCGCTATAAAAAGGTTCTTGATTTTATCTTTGGATATTTCACAAGGAACCTAAAAATTACACCCGCTTTGTCCGTGAGTGGTCTGATAGAGTATGTATGTTCGTACCTAATCGCTATAAATAGATCGAAAGCGATTTAAGATAAAGGACTTGTTGACATCTTTTGACATTTTACTGAAATTTTTTATTTACTTTATTTTATATTTTGCCCTGATTGACATTTTTATTCATTATATTTGACATTAGTAATTCAATATTTGTGTGCTGTTTATTAGTTTGATATTTTCTGTTTCGTAACTGTAAAATTTATTTGAATCAATTTATTATATTTAATTTTAAATAAGTTGTTCTTTTAAATTTGGAAATTAATATTATTTACATGCGCATAAGACGGTAGAATATGAAGGACCTATTAATACGAAAAGATCTATGTAAAAATTACCCATGTTTGCAATAATAAATGATTTGATTTGATTTGACACCTTCCACTGGGCAAAGGAAACATTCTTAGTAAAGAGACTAAGAACGTCTAAGACAAAGAACGTCCTTAGGAATAAGGTAATGCAGATTTGCGAGTCTTGAACAGACACCGTTATCGGCTGTATGTCGATGGTCGTCCTCTATGTCTTTGTCAAGTTTTCTAGCATTGTCCCCCACTCCAGCGGAATTTTGCTGTCTTACTGTTGACTTCCATAACTTGATCTCCGAATCTAGAAGCTTTCTGCCATCCGCTCTGCAAGCAACAAGCACCGGGTGGGCAAAAGTTTACAGGATTTTATTTTCTTAGGTATCTTTTCCGATTAAGGATAGTGATGAAGGATTTCTACACTCTAGAAATACATAGAGCATAATGAATAGAGCTGGAATCGTTGGTGTAGCATGCATTATTTTAACCTTCAGTGCTACGATATTTCCCTCTAAAAGAAATGTGAATATGACATAGAGGGAGTAAGTAAGGGAATGTGTTAGTACTAATGTGTATTCAATTCACCCATCTTCATAGCTCCTGCTACAGGTGCAAAAATTTCAAACGTCGCCAATATTATCTCTTAGTTGGTAGTGCTATGTTTGAGATACTTACAGAGGACAAGATTTTTAGTTTTGTACTACTGCGCGATTTGATAGTGCACGTATCGTTACGCGTTTGTTGTAAAATCAAAATGGGGAGTAGGAAGCACAAATGTAGGAAGTGCACCTAAACGGTAAATTTAATTCCGATAAATTCTAATCGAATCAGATCGTTTACAGATAATACCCGGAACATTTATTAATTAAATCAAGAAACGTGCAAAAACTCAGTGTAGCGGGCCGTTATCAAATCCTTTAATTCTACTTATTAGCAATGACATTCACTTCCCAATAATCTTTAGTCGGATCACGGTTCAATGAAAAATGTGCATTTTGTCATTTTTATTTATAAACTACTAGCTGCTACCCGCTACTTCGTATCCAGTATTATTACTCTTCTAATGCATGTCATGAAAGTTGTCAAACAATTGAAGGACATTATGCATAAGCGTTATTAGTAGGTACATTACGATATTGGTTGGTGGTGGTGCTCGGCTCAATTACGCCCTCGCCTTCGGCTCGGGCTGAAATTCCGCCTCGCATGTTATAACCAATACGCACGTATATCGTACGACGTTTTTAACACATTTGCGAGGAAACAGAAAAAAAACATTTTAAATAAACTCAATCTGTGAATGCACACTTGCTTTCCCGCCATTTTAACAGCGAGCTAGCGCTGCCTACTTTTGAATTAGTTCGAAATTTGAATAGCAACAGCGCTAAGCGACAAAACCTTTTAAATAAATTAAAAAAAGAAAAAGAATAGCAACAGCGCGCTGCTCGCTATAATATGTAGCTGGAGTCGTGCGGCGGCGATCAGTTCCAAATTTGAAATGGCAAATAATACTGTTATGGAATTTGTATGGACTATAAGTTAACTATTTGCTTTGATAACACACGCTTTTTTATGACCCTCTTTACATATTTAAAACCGGTGGAATTACATCAGTTTATCGTTACTATAGGGGCATGCCTTGCACGGGGTTGCGACAGTCACTGTCTTCATCGTGATCTGAGGCTAGGTCTTATCGAAGGTCTGTCTGCATCATGATCGGCGATCAGCTGTTCGGCACCATCACCTGCAGGTGTCCCACTATGACACACCGATCTCCGGCTTCGTTTAAGATCGTGCGGTACCTGCGGATGCTTTTTCAAAACCTACGTTTGATTACTAATAAATAAATTAAACGGAATTATTCGTTCATCAAATGTTATTTAAAATCAAACATTGCTTTATCGGTCAAATTGTATTTACTTAGAATTCAAATTGTTTAACACATATTCACGTTCTGGACATTGAAAAACCTACCTAAACGTAATCATTCAAAGGTGGCGGCAAGATTGATATATCAAAAGAGTGTAGGCAGTGATTATATCAACCAATCGTTATTTCCGATAGTTAATCTATGATCTACTGATCATTATCTTGTCTTGTTAATAATTTCCACAAATACTAATTCATCATCATCGCAATGATTGATGTGTTATTGTAATTGTATCGTTTATTTAATATTAGGTGACATTTGAAATTTGCATAGAGACACTCTCATCTTATCGCACTCCTCCACTTTCTCATCTTAGGCAAAAAGGGAACTCACGTTAATATGCAAGCGCGTATTTCATACAACTCAGACATACCCCTGTAGACCCTACCGATTTGAGTCGCAATTCTAACTCAATACTCAATATCTTTATTGCTGTACCATAATGTGTACTTAGGTGGTAGTTTTATAATAAAGAGATCATTATGGACCCTGTAGGGCACAGCAAAAGGGAGGAAGCTCTGTTTTATTAAATAGTTGCTATTTTTGAGAAGAAGATTTATCATCAGACAATTCAGGTGTTATTGAATGAATATTAATGTTAATTATTGAATTCGTAGAAGCATAAACAATACACAAAAATAAAAATTGTCTTTTCTTGCCAAACAGGGTGAGACATTCAACAAAGTTGTTTCCATTTGCCCAGTGGTGGCTCGTTACTATGCGTAATTTAGCTTCGTGAGGAAATCACCCGGAGATAAAATTCGAAGACCAATCTACCAACACATTTTAAGCCCGTGTGTTTTTAGGGATTGCCCAAAATTACACGGTACGCTGGGCATGCGGATTGGCCATCGCAGATCGTAGCTTCTCGCAGTAGTGTCGCTGTTGCCCGTCACTAGTTTGTTCCTTTAAAAGTGGTTATACCGCCATTTGTTGGTCGTAAGCACCTTGTTCGTATTTAGCAGGGTATACCATGAGTAGGTGAGGTTGACTTAGGGCACGGATTCGGGGACATCCGTCGCCCCCATCACATTGGACCCAAGACGGTGGCACGAAATGTTCCTCCATGTGCGCTTCTCAGACGAGAGGAGCAAGGGGAGTCTGGCACCTCATTCCCCTCCTTGGGACGAGGTCCGCACAGGTCAAGCGGGCCACACTAGTCCGGAGCAGCGGAAGTCGCACTTGTTCTCGCTGTCCCCTGACGCAAGTCTAGAAGGAACACCGGTGTGATTTTAGTTAGTAGAGTCTAACAGACCACCCCGTCCTCCCCAGGACGGGAGAGATCCAAGAGGATTTCCAATGGACAACAAAAAAAAAGGCTCTGATGTGGTAGGTGTGCCCCTCAAATGCCCAGCTAGTATGAAAAAAGCAAAACACAGTTGCGTTTCAAGGTTTCTTATGGACGTACGTGCAGTCGAAAAGTCATTGCCTCTTATTATTTGAAAAGGTGTTAATGAACCAAAGGTCCTAAATAAATATTTCACCACATTTAATTAGATTCTAAAGAAGTAATTCGTCAGACATGACCTTGCACGTTGCAATTGTGCACTGATTAATCAGATAGTGATCATTTTTACAAATAAACCGCACTAATCACTAGGCATCATTCTTTGAATCTACCGAAGAAGGTGCTAAACATTTTACAAATTACTTTTATGAAATTACTTGGGTTTGGTGTGGGACGCAACCTGTGATGAGAACAACGTGCTAACATACGATACATTACAAGTACAGTGGGTTGCGCTGGCACCCTCAAGCGGCGCAAATACTATAAGCTATTCCAAGTCTACAGTTTTGAGACGTTTGTGGTCACGTGTGAGTTCACTTCTCCTTTGAAGGAAATTCCACATTGATTGTTCAACACTTCGCGTGACCGGAGAGCTGGCCACTTTTGGTCAAAGAATGTGCATTGCCATTCAACGTGGCAATGCTGTTACTCTTGTGGGCATATTCCATTGGACGCACTAGACTCGTTCATATTCATATTCATTTATTTGTGTACCATAATGTGTGTAGTAGGTGTTACAAAAGGCTTAAACCTAAAAGTACATTTATGGACCCTGTTAGGGCACAGCAACAGCGTTATTAGATGACAAAAATAGTATAACATAACACAATTTTAGTTTAAAACCTAAACGTATGTTACAATTACACTTGACATTTAAAGTTGCATAGTGAGATCGGATTTTTTTCCTCGTTCCCTACCACATGGGACTTAAAATAAACTTGATGATTTAATATTAAGAAGTGTAATGAGTTTAATTTTCGCACGAATGATTGACAAAGAAACGAAGACAATTCAGTGCAATCAGATCTAACGCAAAAGGAAGTTCATGATAAGATTCTATGATTTTCTTATCAGTCATATTCAATGGTGATTAATTTAATTGTCCATTATGTCACCGTCTAATACGGAATAAAAACTGTATTGAAAACCAACACTACACAATTTAAAGGTCACGTTGAATTAATAGTCTCGATAAGAGTTAACACGTGCAACAATTTTAAGTTTTTATCAAACGTTTTTGGAAAGCCTTGCCACACCTAACGTGCGACTGTGACGTCATACATATAAAGCCAAAATATATTACGTACTAGGTTTTGCCCGCGGCTTCGCTCGCGTTATATTCGGGGTAACACAGTTCCCCTTTCCTGATTTGCAGGTACCTGCTTCCTGTAGATAGTTTTTGCCCTTGCGCCTCATTTATTGTAATAGCAAATTAAGTTTTCCCTTTTCTTCTAGTAAGACGTAACAAACAAACAAACTCACTTTCGATTTTATAATATTAGTAAGGATTAATCGAATTACGATTTAAAACTTATTGAAGACAGACGACGTAGAGCCCGTAGCAACAAATGACTACCGCGTAGCTGTAGGCGTAGACAGAGCTACGAAATTACTACGAGTCTACAGAGCGGAGCGGTTAGTATTGCTGTAGACCTATAATGTTCTGATTTGATTAATTATCTGTAGGAAATAATCTTTTGGGCGAACTAATAAGGCTAAATACCTGCAGGTTTTTGCTACCTTAAGCCGCCGCTCTGATAACAGATAAAAGGGTTTATTCTTTAAACAACAACAATAAATTCTACAGTCATAACAATAAGACAATAAAGTTATTTGATTTTAATAAAGATTACAATAGGATATTAACACTGTTCGTCATTTTCAGTTTTATGGTCAATCAAACAATTTAGAATTAAAATGTTATCTAATCCTCGAGCATAGTATTAACGCATAATCTCTATATTGTACCTGTCACTCGTATTAGAAGAGTATTTTTCCAATTCCCCAGGGGAATCACCGAATCACTATAGCACGGCCAACGAGAAGCGATACCAAATGTAAACAAAACCCATGCTAAAACCCCATCTAAAATTGACGCCCGAATGTTGGCGAACCCGTCTTAACGTTGTCATGTTTTTGCCGGGAGACATTACGACAAAGGCACAAGACGGAAAGAGCTAAATATTAGATTGTCAACGCCACAGTTGTTCTTTAGGTTAATGACCTTTCGTATCGCTTCTCGTTGGCCGTACTATACACTGAGTGTTTTCAGGATTCCCTAATTCAAAAGAAAAAAAGGAACCCTTTGTTGTTTGTGACTCTGTCAGTCAAGACCCTTTATTTTGGAGACGTGTAGAGGTATCGAGTTGAAATAAATAAAACCATATACTCAAAGTCTGCGGTTTCTTGGAGTTGTGTAAAAATTAACCGTCTTCTACGCAGTCAAAAGATAGAGCCATTTATAAAGCAAGTTGGTGCGGAACCCTCGGTCTGCGAGACCGAATCACATTTGGCAGGTTTTTCAATTATTTATGACCATTATATAATAAATGTGTTTATTTTACTTAACTTTAACTTTCGGTAACAGTCAGGTTGTCAGATTGGAGACCAATAAAACCTCCTTTCTAGTTTTAAGGGAGTGATTTGAGATTTAAGAGTAGATTGAGCGATTGGGGATCGGGGTACTTTGCACAGACGTGTGGTCTACGACTGGACGTATGGTGGTGGGCTTTCCACCGTGGATCGCGGATCGCCCTGGATGATGGGCTGCTCTACTAATTTAGTACCCTGAACAAATCACCTGTATCCTATATTTTTGTCATTAATGTCAATAACATAAGTCAAATCAATCGGACTTCTCATCATCATCTGCTTTTGGTTTTTTCTCCAACTATATTGGCATCCGCTGCCACATTGAAACCTTCTATGTGAGTAATTAAAGAGAAGAGAAAAGTTGTTTAACGATAATCACATTTTTTATATAAATGGAAACCTGCTCAGGAATTCTTTTTTGTGGATTTTAAATAATCAAATTTTTAGATTATTTAAAATCCACAAAAGACCTAGACTTTTACTAGACCCGTCCATGTTACTTATATTCCCCTTTACGTTCCGGGGCTGCGGTGTCTCCTTCGAACAACCCGCAACCCCAGCAGTTGGTGGTCCTGGCAACCCTCTGCTTTGCTGACATCTCTTTGAGGCAAAAAAAAACTATTCATACATTTTTCGCTTCGTTTCATAACCAAAGCTCAGACTGACTGCTCACGCAAACGCAACCGCTATTTATACACCGATACTTCGGAAAAGTTCCACCACTTTCTGGATCTTACTTCACCAGCTCCATAGTAGAATATCTTAGGATTATTCCTGAATCTTTTAATAGTTTCAAAGTGAAGAATTCTAGACTCGAGCTTAATCTGACTGTAACGAAGACCCTCAGCAAACCCGTCGCTAAGCAAAGCGCTCTGATTCCCGATCCCTGCATCTAGCCTTAAACTAGTGTTACCCCTTTAGTTCTTACTTATACTACTTACACTTCACATATGCAACATAGAAATTCTAGAAAACCGTATCATCATTATCTTTTTACCTTCATCAGCACATGAATGATACTTTTGTCATTTCTGATAATTGTCTTTAAAAAAACATACGAGCTAATCGATACAAATCAGTGTTTTAATCGAACTGATAATCTGTCGTGAATAATATTCAAAACAGAGGGATACGTATAAATAATTGTACAATCGATTTTTTCATGTCAGTTTCAGTGCAACATTCAAGAAAAAACAATAGTCTCATTGGATCTATTAAATGAAAGGTAAGTGTTAATGTGAAATGTGCTAATTATTTTTTGCATTTTTAATATATGCAATAAAAAGTGTTAATCCAGCTTTAAAGCTACAAATGTGAAATTTTGAAATGATTTCGAAATCCCCTACTTCGAATCATCATCTGCCTAGCCTTTTCCTAACTATATTGGTGTCACCAGTCAAACCAGATGCAGCTGAATACCAGTGTTGTACATGGAGTGACTGCCTATCTGACCTCCACAACCCAGTTAGTACTGTAATACCATACCCCTTGTTAAGACTGGTTGTCAGTCTTTCGGGACACTGACTATCTGTAACGACTGTCAAAGATATACAAATGACACCGGATCACCAATTTCGCTTCTTAAGTGAAAATTCTATGAGTGAAAAATGATAAGGCCATTATTTTTATGTTTTGCCTAATATGAAGGAAAAGTTAGTTGAAACCAAAACACTACTTAGGGCGTTTAGCAGCAAAATAAGTATTATTCTATAAGGCTTTTAAGGACTTCATTTTAAAAAAAAAGTATATAAATTCTTCACTATCTGTATTTAGAGTTTACTTAGTAATAAAATTAACTTAGTTTCCGTAATCTACTTTGCCTGAGATCTACTATGATTTATTTTACTTACTCAAGTTTAAGTATATGTAAAAATTTAAATTATATATATTATTGTAAAAAAATACAATACATTTTTTATAGTCAGTTCATAATATCAAAGTCGAAAATGACCAGATATATACCAAATTCCATTAACTTTTTCAGAAACATAAAATATGAACCGGCATTTTCCGTTGTGCTTACCGTAGATTTGTTTTATAATTATAATTTAATTTATAATTCAGCCTTTTTATTTCCACATCTTATTATTACATTACAAATGATTGTTAGTTGAGTTAGTACTTTTAACTTAATATTCTAGTGTTAGTAGGGTTATTTTTGCTCTTGGGATGTGGATCCCAATTGGAGATTTGTTTTAACTGACAGTATTTAATTAATTGTAATCTAGTGTTATTGCGTCATAATCGACAAGGATTGAAAATAAATTATGGGAATTTGTTTTAGGGGTTGAAAGATTGCTACATTAAGCGAGGCTTGCCTAACTAACGCCATTTTATTTAAAAAATAATGGCTACGCATTAAACCTATATAAACAAATAGCGGCCATCAATACAAAACAGTTATGAATGAAACGAAATCGTCCAAGGAGTCACGTTTCCGAGATATATGCCTAATCTATTCGCTGATGGCGCAATCAGTATCACTTTGATTTTACTGGCTACGCTTAAAACCTGTATTAATCAATAGCTGACATCATCACAAATAAGTAGTGAATGTGACAAAATCTTCTAAAGTGTCACGTTTCCTCCAAAAGAACTTATAAGTCGTTAACGTAACGTTTATTTTTAAAAAAAAAGTCATCAAATTTACACGTTACTTAGCCATCAGCAAAAATAAATAGTAGCCTATATTTCGAAAATGTGACTAATTAGACAAATTTGTCTCATACACTTCTTGTTTGTTTTGATGTCAGCTATTGATTTAAACAGTTTTAACGCTTAGCCGCTGTTTTGAAAATATGAAATAAGTAAGTAAACCACGAGTAAATTAACGAGAGTGACTGATTTTCAAATGCGTAAATAAAACAAACTGCATTCACTATTCAGTTTAAGAACACGAAAACCTAAACCGTTTAAATAAATTAGTAGTAGTGGGCTTCAGTTTGCTTTCAAATTAAAAATTTCTTTGATTTCCTGATAGTAGGCACTAGTCATGCTTAAAACTAAATAATTTAACCGTTATGTTACCTATTTAAGAAATAAGTTTCGTTAATCTTTCTATTAATTGATACAGTAGGTACGCGCATGATTGTATAACTATATGCTTATCAGTCCTGCTCAGGTAGTCATATATTGTCAATCTGATATGCTGATAAGACAAAAGTTGAAGAGATAAAGTATTGATTGGTAAATAATACATTGAGTTTTTATTATTTTCAGACACCATAACATTACTGCTGTGTGCAGTTGCACTAGCACAGGGTATCAACCAAAACCCAGAACAACGAAGAGGTCCATGCAACTGTGACCCGTCTGAAGCGCAACAGATCTGCCAGGATAACTACGATAACGATGATATATTAATTGCACACGAAAACTGCAACAAGTTCTACAAATGTGCCAATGGAAAACCAGTGGCATACTTTTGCCCTAATAACCTTCTGTACGACCCATTTACTGAAACATGTGAGTGGCCATACAACGTTGACTGCGGTGACAGGCCTATAGCAGAGGGGCCTATCAAAGAGGAAGATAGTGATAGCGACGATGTAAGCGACACCGACAACAATTGGACATGTAATTGCAACCCTGGTGAAGCACCATCCATTTGTGCAGCTGAAGGTTCCAACGGAATCGTCGTGGCACATCAAAATTGTAATCAATTTTACAAGTGCGCGGAAGGAAAGCCAGTGACGTTCGATTGTTCACCGAGTCTGTTATATAATCCTTACACAGAACAATGTGATTGGCCACAAAATGTCGAATGCGGTGACAGAGTCATTCCAGAGCCTGAAGATAATAACAGCTCTGATGATGACGACACTACAGAAAACGATGGTACTTGCAACTGTAATCCTGAAGAAGCCCCAGCCATTTGTGCAGCTCCTGGATCGGAAAATGTACTAATAGCACATGAAAATTGCAATAAGTACTACATTTGCAACCATGGTTCACCAGTTGTTAATTCTTGCTTCGGAGACTTACTATTCAATCCCTACACTAAGCAATGTGACTGGCCAAGAAATGTCGATTGTGGAGACAGAATTGTTCCTGAAACTGAATGTACAGGTTGCAATGATGATACCAGTGGTGATGCAAGCTGCGACGGTGATGATGAATCTCCGCCTTCAGAACCCCCTATAAATAGCGAACCTGAAGACAGTGATAGCTCAGATCTCCGCCCTCCGAGTGATGATGTGGTTGTCCCCACGCGACCACCCGGTACATGCAACTGCCGTCCCGAGGAGGCACCTTCCATCTGCGCAGCTGAAGATTCCGATGGCGTTTTAGTCGCTCACGAAAATTGCAACCAATTCTACAAATGTGACCACGGTAAACCTGTAGTGCTCTATTGCCATGGCGACTTACTTTACAATCCTTACACTGAACAATGTGATTGGCCAGAGAATGTGGACTGTGGCGATAGAGTGATCCCAGACCCAACTGTTACCACTCCAATTGTGATCAATCCTACCGTTACCACTCCAGTCGTGACCAACCCAGTTGTAACCACCCCAGGTGTGACCAACCCCACGCGACCACCCGGTACATGCAACTGTCGCCCCGAAGAGGCACCTTCCATTTGCGCGGCTGAAGATTCCGATGGCGTTCTAGTCGCTCATGAAAACTGCAACCAATTCTACAAGTGTGAGCACGGTAAACCTGTCGCACTCAAATGCTACGGAAACTTACTATACAATCCCTACACTGAACAATGTGACTGGCCGGAGAATGTGGACTGTGGTGATAGAGTGATCCCAGACCCAGTTGTTACTACCCCAGTCGTGACCAATCCGGTTGTTACCACCCCAGGTGTGACCAATCAACCAGGAACCACCCCAGGAGTTACAAACCCAGGAAACAACTGCGATCCCAACGAAGCCCCTGCCATCTGCGCAGCAGATGATTCAGACGGTGTTTTAGTGGCACACGAGAATTGTAACCAATTCTATAAGTGTTCTGAAGGTAAACCAGTAGCATTATACTGTCCTGACGGTCTTCTGTTTAACCCTGCTAAGGACCAATGTGACTGGCCGTTCAACGTGGATTGCGGAGACAGAGTCATCCCAGACCCAGAGATTCTGCCCCCAGATTCTGAGAGCGCTGAGATTCAACCCCCCGGTGACGGAGTAGTTGTCCCCACGCGACCACCAGGTACATGCAACTGTCGCCCCGAGGAGGCACCTTCCATCTGCGCGGCTGAAGATTCCGATGGCGTTCTAGTCGCTCATGAAAATTGCAACCAATTCTACAAATGTGACCACGGTAAACCTATTGTACTTAAATGCTACGGAAACTTACTATACAATCCCTACACTGAACAGTGTGACTGGCCAGAGAATGTGGACTGTGGCGATAGAGTGATCCCAGACCCAGTTGTTACTACCCCAGTCGTGACCAATCCGGTTGTTACCACCCCAGGTGTGACCAATCAACCAGGAACCACCCCAGGAGTTACAAACCCAGGAAACAACTGCGATCCCAACGAAGCCCCTGCCATCTGCGCAGCAGATGATTCAGACGGTGTTTTAGTGGCACACGAGAATTGTAACCAATTCTATAAGTGTTCTGAAGGTAAACCAGTAGCATTATACTGTCCTGACGGTCTTCTGTTTAACCCTGCTAAGGACCAATGTGACTGGCCGTTCAACGTGGATTGCGGAGACAGAGTCATCCCAGACCCAGAGATTCTGCCCCCAGATTCTGAGAGCGCTGAGATTCAGCCCCCCGGTGACGGAGTAGTTGTCCCCACGCGACCACCAGGTACATGCAACTGTCGCCCCGAGGAGGCACCTTCCATCTGCGCGGCTGAAGATTCCGATGGCGTTCTAGTCGCTCATGAAAATTGCAACCAATTCTACAAATGTGACCACGGTAAACCTATTGTACTTAAATGCTACGGAAACTTACTATACAATCCCTACACTGAACAGTGTGACTGGCCAGAAAATGTGGACTGTGGCGATAGAGTGATCCCAGACCCAGTTGTTACTACCCCAGTCGTGACCAATCCGGTTGTTACCACCCCAGGTGTGACCAATCAACCAGGAACCACCCCAGGAGTTACTAACCCAGGAAACAACTGCGATCCCAACGAAGCCCCTGCCATCTGCGCAGCAGATGATTCAGACGGTGTTTTAGTGGCACACGAGAATTGTAACCAATTCTATAAGTGTTCTGAAGGTAAACCAGTAGCATTAGACTGTCCTGACGGTCTTCTGTTTAACCCTGCTAAGGACCAATGTGACTGGCCGTTCAACGTGGATTGCGGAGACAGAGTCATCCCAGACCCAGAGATTCTGCCCCCAGATTCTGAGAGCGCTGAGATTCAGCCCCCCGGTGACGGAGTAGTTGTCCCCACGCGACCACCCGGTACATGCAACTGTCGCCCCGAGGAGGCACCTTCCATCTGCGCGGCTGAAGATTCCGATGGCGTTCTAGTCGCTCATGAAAATTGCAACCAATTCTACAAGTGTGAGCACGGTAAACCTGTCGCGCTCAAATGCTACGGAAACTTACTATACAATCCCTACACTGAACAATGTGACTGGCCGGAGAATGTGGAGTGCGGCGATAGAGTGATCCCAGACCCAGCTGTTACCACCCCAGTCGTGACCAACCCGGTTGTTACCACCCCAGGTGTGACGAATCAACCAGGAACCACCCCAGGAGTTACCAACCCAGGAAATAACTGCGATCCTAACGAAGCCCCTGCCATCTGTGCAGCAGATAATTCAGACGGTGTTTTAGTGGCACACGAGAATTGTAACCAATTCTATAAGTGTTCTGAAGGTAATCCAGTAGCTTTATACTGTCCTGACGGTCTTCTGTTTAACCCTGCTAAGGACCAATGTGACTGGCCGTTCAACGTGGATTGCGGAGACAGAGTCATCCCCGACCCAGAGATTCTGCCCCCAGATTCTGAGAGCGCTGAGATTCAGCCCCCTGGTGATGCAGTTATCACCACCCCAGTTGCGACCAATCCACCAGTGACAACTCCAGTCGTGACAAACCCTGCTTCTACCACTCCAGTCGTGACCAACCCAGTAGTTACAACCACAGTAGGTACCACCGTAGACGACGATTGTTCTGGAAACAGTGGCGAGAACAGCGGCCAATGCAACTGTGATCCTGACCAAGCTCCTTCTATTTGCTCAATGAATAACTCTGACGGTGTTTTAATTGCTCATGATAACTGTCATCAGTTCTACAAATGTGATAACGGTGTGCCGGTACCATTTAGATGCCCTGTAAATACTTTGTACAATCCGGTTTCGCAAGTTTGTGACTGGGCGTTCAATGTTGATTGTGGTGACAGAATAATTACGGAGCCTGAAGATGACATAAACGAGAGCAAAGAAGATGAAAGTGAAGAAGAAGTAATCGTCGGACCGTGCAACTGTAACCCCGAAGAAGCACCCGCAATTTGTGCAGTCGATGGGTCTTCTGGTGTACAAATTGCTCATCAAAATTGCAACCAATACTACGTTTGCAACCACGGTAGACCCGTTGCTGCCAGTTGCAGTGGATTCCTTTTATACAACCCCTACACACAAAGTTGTGACTGGCCACAAAATGTTGAATGCGGTGACAGATTGATACCGGATCCTGTAAGCGATGAATGCGATGATGAGACCGAAGAAGACAATAATAACGTTGGTAATGATGATCCTAGCCAAGCTCCCGCAATTTGCGCTGGCTATGGCTCTGAAGGAGTATTAGTAGCACATGAAAACTGCGACCAATATTACATTTGCACCGGAGGTGTGCCTGTAACGCAGCTGTGCAACGTAGGGCTTTTATTCAATCCGAATAACCATCGCTGTGACTGGCCAAGTAATGTTGTTTGTGGCAACAGAATCGTTCCTGATGATTGCGCCTGCAATCCCAGAAACGCGCCGGCTCTGTGTTCACACCCAGGATCTCAAGGAAAACTGATCGCCCATGAAAATTGCAACCAGTACTATATTTGCGATCACTCAAGTCCCGTAGCGCAATTCTGTCCAGACGGCTTACTCTATAACATAGACAAGGAGTGGTGCGATTGGTCACAAAACGTTAACTGTGAAAACAGAATTCTATCTTCTGCCTCTCTCAACAAACATTGGCAGTCACGACAAACTCTTAGAAACTAAAGTTCTATGTAGAACTAAATCTGTGTTGTTAATCCCTGTACAATTATTCGATATCAGTATTTATAGTCTTTAGACTAATTATTTAAAATTGAACAGTATTGATATCTGTTCGCTTTGTCTTTATATTGGATTTTGATCAAAATATATTATATGATTATGAAGAATTAAACATTAGTTTTATTTAAAATTGTATGACTCTCATACAACTGTGCTGCCTATAACCCTATAAAAGACTGTTTAAAGAATACGATGTGCATCTTGTCTTATAATCCACCCCTAATCTATATTATAGATACCTTAAAGTGTGTAAAAGTACCCTTACCGAAGCTGAAAGGCACTTGTTATATTATATTATTGTGATATTTTTTTGTTTTCGTGGTCGAAAACAAAAAATATTGCAAAATCTGGTAATCTTCTAGTGAAAGGGGTCAAAGGAGGTCAAAGTTCCAACTTTTTCATAGGTTTTTTTTTTTTTAAATCCATCGTATTAATTTTATAACTTTACTTTAAATACCTGCCCCGGACTATTCAATGCACGTATCAGCACAATATTACAAGAGCGTAACATCACAAAAAAAATGTGATTACAAACTAAATTGCGGTTGCTAAACTAACTGTCGACTTATGTCGATGTTTGAGGACAACTGTTTTTCAACAGAAAAGATAAGTTTGTCCTTCAATACAGTTTGTCTTTTCGTTAGAACAATAAATAAAAATAAATAAAATTCATTTACTTCAGGTAATATGCCCATAGCTACAATTATTCTGGGAATTATTAGATTAATTAGATACGGCCCAAAGGCCGTTTCATATACCACTGTTAGATCAAAAAATATTTTTTTATTGGAAGGAAATTCAAGAAAATACTCAAGTTACATATTGTTTTTCGACTCGTGTGCAATTCAAATTCAAAAATGAAGCGGCCGCGAAAATTATTTCATATGGAAGTTTGCGGTTAAGTTATACTCAGAATTGGAATATTTCTGGGAATGTTGTGACCCTGGTAGCAATGTCGACTCAAAGAAAGATGTAAAAGCTAAGCTCAAAGATACTTTTTATAAAGCTTATTAAAGAAAATGTTCGGTATTGTTTTCTTCGTTTAGTTTGTACAGAAACGTCGGACCCCGAGTCTGTTTCGAACTTGTCCGGTTCTTTTTTCTTATTTTTACATTTTCATAGTTCCATATTTGTGTTGTGGTTTATAAAAGGCACCTACTGTCCATATTTAAACTTTGTGGTGGCAACTGTCTCTGAGTCAATGGCTAATACGAGACATGCCTGTTGTACAAGTCTTTATAAAAGAGTATTATTTCTTCAATAGGAATAATGGAATTCATCTGTGTAGCTGAAGGATATATAATACGCGGATATATATAATGCGGTAATAACGCAGATATCATTTCGCCTGTATGTTTTTGAACGAGTTTGGAGTAACATCTTCCCACTTGGGTACGGAGACGATTAAGGACTTTCAGGTGGATCTCAGAATTTAAAACTTGCAGAACGTTGTTCTCTTGCTGGTAGGAAGAAGACAATTGGTTTCTCACAACTTAAATTTGGTTTCAAACTCAAACTCAAACTCAAATCATTTATTTCAATTAGACCATTACAGGCACTTTTGAATGTCATAAAAACAAGAACAAAAAAAATGATGCTGCTACAGTCCCAGTCACAAGACATAATAACTTGTGAAAGTACTGTAGTTGCCCATTCCAAAGCGTAGATCTCTATGGAGAAGAATGGGCAAGAAACTCCATGGACACTCTTTTAAATCATAATGTTTTATAAATTCATGGATACATCATTCATGTTGAGATTATTCATAATGTGAGAACGATGTAGAAAAACGAGCACATTTAGAGCGTCCAGAGTAAAAGCAATAATTAGCACGAGTTTAATAGAAGAATTAAAACAAACCGTGGTAGCTAAGAGATGACCAGTCCCAACCGACAGCGCCCGTTCACGAACATGACGTATGGATCAGCCCCATTCAGCTCGACCATTTTGAAGGGAGCTAAATGACCCGACACACCCGCCACCATCAGCGAGACATTTAAGTGAGCATGACAATCTCTCAACCACCAGTGCAACCGTCGAGTCAATAAAATTACATAGAACTCACACATGGGCATTACAATTATACAATATTAGGAAATTGAGTCTATACAATGCAATGATAGTATTACAATCTTCTTCAGCTGCCACAATAACTTCAGATGCTGATTAATGATAGTTAGTTTGCCCCTATGGTTGTGGAGCAGGACCGGCATTGAGCCAAGCGTTTATATCATTAATGTAATCCCCCAACTTATAGTATGCTTGCCTACATTCGGACGGATTTCCTGAAAAGATTTAAATTCTTTAAATGATTTAAAGATTAAAAAAAAACTGTGCCTGCTTTTAAGCCAGTATTGGTTAGGCAGTTGGACACCGTGTTATGGGTTGTTTTTATTTTATTGATTCTAATTGCATGTAAATAAATAAACAATAAACGTTTTGTGTGTGTTTAATTTCTATTGATTTATTTTCTCATAAAGAGCCACACCACCACACAACATCACGTACAACTTTATTTTAACTCGAGGGACGTATTAATTTGCGAAATTCGAAGAAACACTATCCCAGAAAAAATGGCGCCAAACTACTAAGATGGCGCATCCCCAGCGCTGTAAAATGTTGGAGCGAAACACCACATATTTCAAAGAAGAGTGGCAAAAAGAGAACAAAACAAACAAAAGTCACCGACTTCCGGAAGTAAAGTTATTTTCCACTTTTGAGTAAAAAAACAACAATAAAGTTTTTTATTTCAGCATTTTTAGTTATGGTATGAAGATGTATCACATAGTTTTTTACCGAGTATTGATTTTCCATTGTCACTAAAAGATTAGCAGATTATTCATATAGACATAATAATAAAAATATACTAGCTTTTGCCCGCGGCTTTGCTCGCGTTAAATTTGGTAGCGCCTTATTGATTTGTAATAGCAACGCTAAGTTTTCCCGTTTCTTCCCCCTTTCTCCCTCATATCCCACTCTTTAAAAAAATATCTATGTCCGTCTCCTGGTTCCCAACTATCTCTATACCAAAATTCATCAAAATCGGTTTAGCCATTAAAGCGTGAAGAGGTAACAAACAAACAAACTCACTTGCGCTTTTATAATATTAGTAAGGATTACTAGCTTTTGCCCGCGGCTTCGCTCGCGTTTAATTCGGGGTAACACAGTTCCCCTTTCCTGATTTGCAGGTACCTGCTGCTTGTAGTTTTTGCCGTAGCGCCTTATTTATTGTAATAGCAAAGCTGAGTTTTCCCTTTTTTTTCTGTTTCTCCCTCATTTCTCACTTAAATTAAAAAAAAGTTAGGTTTAGCTATGTAGGCGTGAAGACGTAACAAACAAACAATCTAACTTTCGCTTTTATAAAATTAGTAAGGATAGACGATAACTCATAAACTACCCAAGCAATATAAACAAAACAGAAAAGAATAATGAATATCAATCCACAGTTGGCGGAGTTTTCGGTGAACATACATAAAATAATACGGTCGAACATAGAACCTCCTCCTTTTTTGAAGTCGGTTAAAAAGTGCATTGATGTGATACTGACGATCTTGATCCAATTGATGCTGGTGATTAATTGTACCAATAACATAGAGCTTCCCATCGTGAGTTACTTTAGGTATATAATGAGCAAAGTTTTGTGTATTCGTGTAAGGTATACATACAATCCTTACTCCTTACTAATATCATAAAAGCGAAAGTGAGTTTGTTACGTCTTCACGCCTAAATGGCCTAACCAACTTTGATGAATTTTGGTAAAGAAATAGTTGGGACCTTGGAGACGGACATAGGCTAAAAAGCAGTGAGAAAAGGGGAAGAAAGAGGGAAACAAGGGGAGGGAAAGATATATTTTTTTCGATCATCACGCGGGTTAAAGTACGCGTTAGCCCAAATTAATTATGCCACGCGGACGAAGTCGCAGGCGGAAGCTGGTAAAATATATTCATTATAAAACTGAGTGCCTACTTAAAACATGAATGAACAAAATCTCTAATTTTAGCAGTACATTATAAACACATAACTATTTATGATTTATAAATATGATCTACTAAAAACTGAATAGTTGTCTTGGCTGCTGGCTTAACTTATCTTAAGAGCAAACTTTGCCGGGCTAAATCTTAGGAAGATGATGATCTCATGATGCCAACAGTAACATTGTATCATTGCAAGAGCAGTGGATCATTACTTTCATTTACTTTGTTTGTTTTTGACGATTGTCTGTCAGTTTGAGTACTATAAGCGACCTACACAAATGTCCTTTTTTGGTATTGTTCGTCGTGTCGTTGAGCTCCTTGAGTTATGAGTTGAGCTACACGATAACTGACAAATGCTTGCGCTGACTGGACAGGTACACTCGATCTGTGTGGTGCTTTCTTAAAAAGACCATTTCAGACACTAATCTGCATAGATTTTTGTCTGGGCCTTAAAATAGACTATGACCTTTGAGTTTGTTTCGGCTGTTTCTTCTCAGAGTAGTCGGGTACGAAACACCGGCCTCATCTAGTTTAAAAAAAAAGACGTATGAAAGTGTTAGTGAAAACCTACTTGCAAAATAAACATCATCTATCATTAGCATTGCCTCTATTTGCTATCTAATCATTCGGAACAATTTAAATTTTCTATTAGGCTTGATCAGGTTAGGCACTTTATAAATGAGAGATAAGTAACATTTTTGTGAATTGCATTTCAAGCAAATCAGGCGCAGGTGAAGAAAATATCATATACCTAATAATTCTTAAGAGAAATATCAAGCGTTGGAAAAACTTGTTCTTTGTAATATAGGTAAATCCTTAGTGGAAAACATTTTAGTTGCTATGATGTGGTGCTATGATGAACAGCAGCTGCTTAACTACAAGAGTAGGCCACCGTAAATGCGGGCCTGTCGATGGTGAGCAATGCTAAATGATTTTATGATATTAGTAAGAAGCAAAGATTGAATGTATACCTAACACGAATACACAAAACTTTGCTCGTCAAATACCTAAAGTACCTAACTCACGATGCGAAGCTCTATGTTATTGGTACATTCATCAAAGCTCACCGTCCGTCCGTCTATTGACGACAGGCCCTGTCGACGGCGCGTTAGTGTTCCACACACGTCTCAAAGAGTTTTCAGCAAAGCAGAGGGGCTTGTCAGAGCCTCCGCCTGCCGGGGTTGCGGGTTGTTCGAAAGAGATACCGCGGCCCCGGAACGTAAAGGGAAATAGAAGGAACATGGGTGTGTTTTCGTCGAGGAGGAGCGGAGGAAGTTATTTGATGATTTCCCATTCCCAAAAGAAGAGTAGACGGTATTTCAGTGAGTCTTGATTCCTATAGTGCACCAGGTTAGGACAATAATGCATTTTTTTTTTAACCTTCCAGGGATTATGTGGTTCTAGTAATAATCCCCTAGCGTTTAACCAAAATAATTCAGAAAGCAAGATATATAATCAACCTACATGTATAATAAACTGAACCTTATGTGAGAATTATATCCCGTGCTGAACCTCTCTGTTACACGATTGTAAAAAAGGATTTAGTGCTTGGTTGACGAGTGTTTTTTTTTTCATTTTAGAAAATTTTAGTCCCGGGCGGGGGGCTAGCGAGTTTTGAATGCAGAGAAAATCTTTGAATGCAGTTTTGTTTCTTTTATAAAATAAAGGAATGTCTCCTTTAAGTAAACCTTAAGGATTTAAGGTGGTTTCCCTTAAGAGCCTGACTTATTTTTCCACATTGTATATTCATAGTGCACACACGCATTTTCACACATCGAAAGCAGGTTAATAGTTATTTGTTAAACAAGAATGCAAAGTTGCTTTTTAACCGCGTGTTCAATTTTGATGACCGAGCAAGCGAAGGATTCTGAACGTTAGCGAGGGAATAAAAAGAGCACGAGGTGAAAAATCTTTGCACTCGAGTGCAACACGTAACTTTTCATTCCACCTCAGCGAGGAAATGACTAAATGCAAAAAAAAAACGTTTACAATCACAAGATAGGTACACTTTTATTTCAGTTTAGGTATTAATTACTACATTATGACAGGTAAGTATTACAGAATAATCTTTAGATTATAACAAAATAATATTTTTCATTTGTTTTCAAGTTTCTTGTTTTTAATTTATGGTTTAACAATGACGTGAAAAAATGCCGCGTAAAGAACCGCGTACAAAGCAAATTGAAAAATCACCAAGAAGGTTCCGAGTCTGAGTTTTTAACAAATTAAAAAAAAGTTGTATGATATATTCGGCACCATAGAGGTGGCAGTAAATCGGTTTAACGTTTTTTTTAATTCGCAAACTTATGTAGTGCACACGATGTTCTAGTACTCTTACCGAGATGGTGGGATGAAAAAATATTTTTTACATAATACATTAATAATAATAATACCAGCCTATAATTGTCCCACTAGGCATAGCATTGATCACCACGCTTGCTCAACACGAGTTGGTGATTTCAAACTTAAATACATTGTAAGCGTCCTGGGCGCCAGGCGCCGGCCCGGCCACCGTAGTTGCGGGCCTGTGGACGGTGAGCAATGGGTAGCTTAGCTCATCGTCCGTCCGTCTATTAGACGACAGGCCGTGCCGACGGTGCGTTCGTGTTTCACGCGCGCCTCAAAGAGATGTCAGCAAGCAGAGGGGCTTGCCAGAGCCTCCGCCTGCCGGGGTTGCGGGTTGTTCGAAAGAGATACCGCGGCCTCTGAACGTAAAGGGCAACAGAAGGAACATGGGTGGGTTTTAGTCAGTAAAAGTCTGACATGCCCTCCCGCTCCGCCCAGAGCGGGGGAAGTCATTAGATGATTTCCCACTCGAAAAAAAAAAGCGTCTCACGACATTTTCATTCAGCGATATCTATATCTTAGATAAACTTTAGGAAGGACATACCAATGATTTCAATTCACATTTGTTTTTTAACTATCATTAATTACATGGTTTCCATTTCTTTTCTTAAACGGAAACAACAAATAAACGGAAAATTTATTGGATCACTTTGTCGTCCGTCTGTCTGTCTCTCACTGACCCTTTACCTCGGGCACGCGTGGAAGTATCGAGTTGAAATTAAAACCATTTTCTCAACTCTGTGGTCCCTTTATGCTGTGAAAAACCCTCTATGTCTAAGTCAGTCAAAAGATATGACTGTTTATGTCGCAAGTTTGTTCGGAACCCTCGGTCGCGAGTCTGACTCGCTCTTGGCCGGATTTTTATAATACTAAGTTCTGACAAATATAAATAACCACACTTACTGCACTGCAATGATACTGATTTAAATTTGAAAACAATTAAATAATGTGGATTGGCAATCGCATTGCCAATCCACATTATTTAATTGTTCGTTATCGCATGCATTAATTGGGTTATAATGCTATTGTCTCGTAAAAGGCTTATTACTTATGCTGCAAAATTATTCAAAGCTTAAATTGAACCACGAGACAAACTATACTTGAAATATTGCAGTGTTCCTCGGTATTTAAGCCTCTAATCCTTGAAAATTTTCAATTAATTGCTGGCTGGAATGTTGAGAAGAATTATGGTTTTGTTGTAGTGAGGGTTTTTTGCTCATACGAATTGTTCAGGAACTTTAAAGTTACCTTAGCTTATCTTCACTTTCACAAAATAAGGACTCATTTAGCTAAATCCTTAATGGCTTAGTAAGTCCAGTGAATAACTGAGTGTCTAGACTAAGTGAGTCTAGCCTTTGTCTTCCAATGGGACTGTTTTAAAAACAGCCAGTAATAGGTACTTGGGGATTAGTACGTAGCTTCACATAAGTGAAAGGATTTCCCGGATTGGGTCGGTAGTTCCCGTGGATTGACCCACATATGTATTTTACTGATAAAAAAAAACAATAACACTTAGCACAACCAGTGAATCGAACCCGAGCTCAGCAATCGAGCTTGTGACCACTCGAACAACGAGGCAGTCAAATATACGCTTTACCTTTTTGAATTCCATAATATTCAAATAACCATGATATTCATATAACAGTGGAATTCATTTGACCGAAAAATTCACGTCTCAACAAGTACTTAAAATACCAAAAAAAATATGGTTATTTAGTGTCATCCTTACTAATATTATAAAAGCTAAAGTGAGTTTGTTTGTTACGTCTTCACGCCTAAATGGCCAAACCGATTTTAATGAATTTTGATACAGAGATTGTTAGGACTTTGGAGACGGACATTGGCTAAAAAATGCGAAAAAAGGTGGAGAAAGAGAAAAGAAAAGGGGAGAGAAAGATATTTTTTTTAATATCTTGCGGGTTAAAGTTAGCGTTAGCCCAAATTAACTAGGCCACATGGACGAAGTCGCCGACGGAAGCTAGTATTAAATAAATATTTTACGAGATTTAATTATTCCTCTGGCTACTGTGTACTTTAGACCATATTTTTTATACTAAACTAGCTTTCGCCCGCGGCTTCGCCCGCGTTAAATTTTGGGGTAACACAGTTCCCCTTGCGCCTTATTGATTTGTAATAGCAACGCTAAGTTTTCCCTTTTCTTCTCTCTTTCTCCCTCACATCTCGCATTTTTTAAATGAAAATTAGCCTATGTCCGTCTCCTGGTTCCCAACTACCTATGTATCATCACAATCGGTTTAGCCATTAAAGCGTGAAGAGGTAACAAACAAACAAACTCACTTTCGCTTTTATAATATTAAGTAAGGATGTACGCAATTGGCACGGGCGCGGGCTTGCAGCTTCAACATTTTTATTTAATCGACGTTTAATTTTTAATCCGTTGCAGCCTGGTAGTCAATGTGTGCTAATGTTTAGTTACAGTCTAAGACATTATCACTTTTTTTTCTTACACTGAATGAAGTGAGTTGACGGCATGGTTGGCGCAGTGGCTGAGCGATCGACTGCTGCGCTGCGTGTCGCGGGTTCAATCCCCGCACGGAACAAATATTTGTATGACCTACAGGTAGTTGTTTCGGGTCTGGCTGTTTGTGTATGTGAGTTTAAATGTTTGTAAGCGCAGCCACGATACAGGAGAAAATCCTAGTGTGGGGCAACGTTTAAAAAAAAAAGTTGATGCTAACGCATTTTATATAATGTCTGTTCCGACAAAGCCTCCGGCATCGTTACAATAGCAATGAAACGTTCTTTGGAACGATTACCTTTTAAAACGACCATAGATATGGTTTGAAAGAATGTCTGATTAATAAAAACAAAATAAAATGTTCTTAGTTTTTAATATTAATAAATATTATGAGGTGTAAATTAAAAAGTAAGTATAAAGCAGTTCCAATTTGTCTAGATTCCAATTCGTTCTATTTCATTTAAATAGTTTATAAATATTTCATAGATTCTCTGGAGTCCAAATGTTTGTTCAAGGAGACCGCACATCCTGCACGCCAAGGCCAATCGCAAACCTGAATGAAAGGAGAAACACAAATTAATAATATTTATTTAAATATTATAAGAAATTGCAGGACCTTGCTTTGCATTTTCTTTTACTAAGACAAAGCCGTCCATAAGTCCATTCTCATTTCGTCAGTCTTAATAAGTACACTTTAATTGCACGTTATCGACAGTTAGCTTTATAATGTTTCAAATGGATTCAGCGTACATCACACTTTTATTCAACTCTATAATTGTTTTTTTTTTTAACTGGTATTCCCAACAGATTGAACTGATATTTTAAATACACGTTGAGCTTGGATAACAAAATGACTAACATAACTACAACATAATTAAGTGATGTCGTTCTAAATCTTATATGGTGAACTCCTAAAGGTGGACTGGGGACTACGAAAAAAGTGTCGCCACATCGAATTTAAAAGTATCCTAATTCGTCGCGCAGTCGGGCAAAAATGAAACCGTTAAAACAAACAAAAAAGCAAACGTATTACGAAAATCCCGGATTTTTAGTTTTAAACGAAATAAAGCAACTTTCATATAAGGTAATAAATTAGTTTCCTATTCATTTATGTAAAATTTCACTTTCTTAGAATTTAGTTAGTAAAAAAACTCTGGACTCACCTGAAGAATTCTGTTGAAGTGTAACGTAATGGGGCACTCCCTCGGCACCAGCTGTCCCCAAACACATTGGTAGAACCGGTTACAATTAGTCTCGTGGGGCAGTAGCCAGTGGATATGGAGGTTAGTGGGGCATCCGTTTGGCAAGAAAGGCGATGCGGTTGTAGTGGTTGGTGCGGGAGTTGTAGTTGTGGTTGTCGTAGTTGTAGTAGTTGTTGGTGGTGGTGTGGTTGTCGTAGTAGTTGTGGTTGTTGGTGTGGTAGGGGCAGCGGTAGTCGTAGATGAAGTCGTCGGGTCTTCCCCAGGCACATAACGGTCTGTACAATCTACCATGTGTCTCCAGAGACACTTCTGAGTCAGCAGGTCGAACCAAAGGTCGGCAGGACAAGTGTATTCAACGGGTTTGCCGAACGTACACTTGTAGAATTTGTTACAGTCATCGTGTCTGATCAACAATTCGATGGTCCAGTCTATTTCTTGCTCTTCTGGGCACTCATTTACGAGCATTGTGTTTTGAGCGCGCCCCACGGCCGCGCACACGACGAATAATAGTATCACAGTTCCTGAAAATAAAAACGAATCAATACAATCTTCCATAATTTTCTACTATTAAACCGAACCTAAAACACCAAATTAAAAAGAATACTATTTGACGTAGTTATAAATCAATACAATCTTCCATAAATTTATTCTATCGAACCGAACCTAAAACACCAAATTAAAAAGAATACTAATTGACGTAATTATAGACAACAATAAAACACTTCTAAATTAAAACTCAGACTCTCACCTTTCATTATGAGTTTCAGATCAGAATGTACACTAAATCCCCGTTTCAATCAGTTTTATACCTTGACTTAAGTAGGAATCCCCGTATCTGTGAAATGTGTTTATGATCAATCATCGTTAAACAGTGGCAGACTATCAATTAAAATGTATCACTTGCAATCTGATAACAATATCTACGCAATATTTGATACAATACAGTATTATAGGGAAATGAAAAATTCACATTCCTAGTTTGCAAGTGATTGGGTTCGTTAGCTAGAAAGTCAATTTAAAAAATAATAGGGCTACGTCTTCGTATTCGTTTCTTAGGAATATTTTGTTATAGTTAAACAATATTTTTATCTTTCAATAAACACATAGTCTGTCGCTAACTGTCGTTCGTTAGAAATTAAGAGAGTTACCCCCGAATACTGAAACGTCACTTAAGAAACTCAGAAGTGACGTTTGACCATACAAAATCTAAAGTTTAAGAGCTGCTCAAATGTTAAGCAGCCCTCACATTTTGAGTGACGTTTCAGTATTCGGGGGTATGGCTATCTTTCGTGGTCCAATATTGATTTAAACACTGACAGAAGCCTTGCATTCACTTTCATGAATTGTGTGTCTATTTGATGATCTTTGTTTTCATAAAGTAAGAGTAAAAATACACAAAAGTGGATAAATAAAAGTTTCAGACAAAGTTGCAAAACTAAACGGAAGCTACGGCACCGGTAATACAAAACTACATAATTATAATAATTACTCTTGTATTTAAAAAAATGTATTCATAATAAAAAAAACAGCCAAATATAAAATATATTCATACACATGACAATAAAAGTAAAGCCATTTAGACTGTCATTAAAAAAAATGGCACTTACAAAGATAACATAGAGTTTATAAGGTTAAATGATGCTTTATTTAAAGACCCTGTACGAATGGCCAAATATATTCAATAAACATTATGTAAATTTAACGTATGTACAAAACTTCTACAAAAATACGTGTTTCAACTCAATGTTCTTTAGACCAATACTGGTATAAGAGGTACGTCAGGAAATGTAAACTCTGTCTAAAGCCAGGTCAGGTCCATGGTTTGGAGCGAGAGGGAATGGGAAGCGATCACCTCCTTCTGCGAAGCAGTTATGCTAGCGAAGGAGGTAGCTATGGCGTTTGAGGGAAAGAACCTCAAATCAACCTAGGCGCGCAGCCTAGGGCGCCGCGAGAGGACTTCCGGCCACCGTAGATGCGGGCCTGTGGACGGTGAGCAATGGGTAGCTCATTGTCTATCCATCTACTGACGACAGACCGTGTCGACGGCGCGTTAGTGTTCCACGCGCGCTTCAAAGAAATGTCAGCAAAGCAGAGGCGCCTGCTTTGGCCAGCGCGTGGCGGGGTTGCGGATTGTACGAAAGATACCGCGGCCTCGGAACATAAAGGGCAATAGAAGGAACATGGGTGGGATTTAGTCAGCACAAGTCTGACACTCCTCCCCGCTCCGCCCAGAGCGGGATGAAAGTTATTTGATGATTTCCCATCCGCAAAAAAAAGCCAGGTCAGAGGGCTATGATAATAATGAAGAATTATAATTGAACTGAACTGACTAATATTCTCACTCATTTAATAAACATGGAACCTTTTCTCATAAATTAAAATTGTCTGTAGAAGTGTCAAAAAGGGCGATAAATGGGATATTAATAATTAAAATTATTATTAAGTTTAAAACCCATCTTGTCTAAAATTTATGAAAAATGTATGTATAAAAAATTAACTGATTTCTGCGATTAATTCCAAATTATAGGTGACTAGCAGTTTGAAATAAAAAAAAAACAAATGCACATCTGGCTATTTTTTCCGTATGCAAGTTAAACTTTCGAATATTAATACAATCATATTACAACTAGCCTCTTTTTTATTTCTCGAAAGCCTTCGATCTGGTGTCAGACGCTTTATTGCTGCAAAAGTTAGTAGCTAGTGGTACTTCAGTGGCTTTCGTCCTACTTTAGCAGTAGAAAACAACGTGTCGTCATCAATAAAAAAAAACTTAATAACCCACAATAAATAATTTTATGTTAATAATAGATAATGTTTCATAAATATGGCGTTCCACAAGGAAGCATACTGGGCCCAATACTATTCTTCATTTACATAAACGACATCATAAACAAACCAACCATAATTGCATATTATTTGCTGACGACATTATTCATTAAAGTGACATCTAACAAAAAACCAAATGATTTTAAAACAGCTACCATGAAGTTTCTTGAAGGTTTTTCTGCATGTGAAACGACCAACACGACGTGCGCTTTTTTGGACGTTTAATAAGTGTCCATGTAGGTCAAAGTGAAATAAAAGATTTTAATTTTGATGATTATTAATTTTTTATGTCACCGCGCTCGCGACTCTTTTTAAAGAAATAATGGTAATATTTGATCGAGTCATTAATATGAATTTTGCATTTCAAGCGATAGAAAATCAAATTGTACTTGAAATTAGTTATGTTATAAGGCCATATATTTGTTTGCAGAACAAAAATCTTATATCTATCTATTGTGATTTCAATGTGCTATACAATAATAAAATTGATTTTCATTTCGAAATTGATTCAATCTGACGTTTAATTTCAGACCCTATCTGCTATCCTATGCTATCTTAACATCTATACATCCATCATATGAATAGGACAACGTTGGACTAGTTATGTTTTTTTTCGGGATCTAATGTCCATCAGTGCGTGTCTAATGCCTCAAATGATGATGATAAAGGTTTAGACGAACAGGGGCAGCATTTTTCAGTTTTGTCTCCGCTTCGAATAATTTCAAGATCCGGGGCTGCGACAAAACTGCCGGTATCGTAGTATTCGGAATGGAACGTTCGTTGGAACGTTTACCTTTTTAAACTTTTAATGATATTATAATTTAAAAGAGTTTTCATGGAGTTTCTTGCCTATTCTTCTCCAGAGAGATCAACGCTTTGGAATGGGCAGCACTACAATACTTTTACAGGTTATATGCCTTGAGACCGGGACTGTAACTTCATTTTGTTTCTTGACATTCTAAAATGCCTGTAATGGTTTAATTGAAATAAATGGTTTGAGTTTGAAACAACCTAAGATATGGTTCGAAAGTATGTCTGAATAATAAGATCAAACTGAAATGTTCTTTGTTTTAATAGAAAAAAAATAAGATATAAAATAAAAAGTATAAAACAGTTCCACTGATTCCAATTCGTTCTTGTTATAAATAGTTTATCATTATTTCATCGAGTTTCTGAAGTTAAAGGAGAACGCACACCCTGCACGCCAAGGCCAATCGCAAACCTGAATAAGAAGAAAAACAATAATTAGTAACATGTTATTAAATTATGTTATGTAGGTAAGCCTGCTTGTTGAGAATTTTTTGTTGCCAAGACAGGTTAAAACTCGTTTTTTTTTTCGTGAGCCTAAACTATTGCACTTAATAGCACGTGATGGAGTTTTTTATGATGCTTCACATGGATTTAGAGTCCATTCACTTTCATTCATGAAACTGCAAGTTTGATTGCAAATCGTTTTTTTTTTTACATTTTGAATAATATGGGAATTTTGAGAACTGTTTTAAGATGCCAAAAGAAAGTTTTTATGTGGTAACATACTGGCTATGTCGATTTTCCGTGGTCATGTTTTTAAACTTGTTCTTGTAAAATTTCGAAATTAAAAATGAGTGGCAAAAAATAAGGAAAATAATATATTTAAATTGCACTTGATAGGTAGAGATGTTATCCGTACTCATTGTAATGATATTTATATTTGCGATTATAAAAATTATTGCCTTTGAACAGTGTTTTATTGATAAAATCTTTAGATATAATCATTTTTTTAAGTAGTGTACGTTATTATGTTAATAAACTTCAAGCAATATCTCAAAACGATTACTTAGTTTAAATCGATATAAATCTATTAAATTGGCGAGATCATTCTCCACATGTTACTCACTTCTATGAAGTTTATGTAAATAAAGTATTTCCATTCCGATCTAGTAATGAAGTCTCCTATTAATTTCATGTCAAATTTCACTTTCTTACACAACAAAACTACAAGTACTATTCACAAAAAAAACTCGGGACTCACCTGAAGAACTCTGTTGAAGTGTAACGTAATGGGACACTCCCTCTGCACCAGCTGTCCCCAAACACAGTAGTAGAACCGGTTACAGTTAGTCTCGTGGGGTAAAAGCCAGTGAGTGTGGGGGTTGATGGGGCAACCGTTTGGCAAGAAAGGCGATGCGGTTGTAGTGGTGGTTGTAGGTGTGGTTGGTGCAGGAGTTGTTGTTGTTGTTGTAGTCGTCGTAGTTGTTGGTGTGGTAGGAGCAGCGGTAGTCGTAGATGAAGTCGTCGGGTCCTCCCCAGGCACATAACGGTCTGTACAATCTACCATGTGCCTCCAGAGACACTTCTGAGTCAGCAGGTCGAACCAAAGGTCGGCAGGACAAGTGTATTCAACGGGTTTACCGAACGTACACTTGTAGAATTTGTTACAGTCATCGTGTCTGATCAACAATTCGATGGTCCAGTCTACTTCTTGTTCTTCTGGACACTCATCCACAAGCATTGTGTTTTGAGCGCGCCCCACGGCCGCGTACACGACGAACAATAATATCACAATACCTGAAAATAAAACGAATTAAAACAATTTTCCATAATTTTCTACTATCGAAAACGTATGTAAACATAATGATTGAATGTTTTATATTTACAAACTACTAGTATACTAAATTATGGAAAATCCTTAAACATATTTTCTAATTGAGGTAATTATCAATAACAATAAAATATTTAAATTAAATTTAGACACTCACCTTTCATGATGAGTTTCGGATCAGAATGTAAACTAAAGCACAGTTTCAATTAGTTTTATACCTTAACTTAAGAAGGAAACCGTTATACTTATCTGTAAGATGCGTAGATGATCAATATATTATCAACGTTTAGCGGTAGCAGACTATCAATTACAATTTATCACTTGCAATCTGATGACAATACCTATCCAATACTTGATGCAATATCTATAGTTATAGGGAAATTCGAGTTTCGCAATTCTAGGTTGCCAGTGATTTGGTTTACACGCATCGAAAGTGGCTTCAAAACGTATTAATGGTACGATAGTTCGTAGCATACGGATCAATACTACTTAGCACTAATACTGTAATACTATAGTTAAATAAACATCATAAATAATTATAGACCGCATAATCATTATCCGGGCAAAGGTTTCGAGGAGATGGGGACCTTAGGATTGATGGTCCCGCCCAAGTTGGGCTGGAAGAACCTGGCGAGATTATTTGGATGCGCATTTCGTGGGCAGGTTCGAGGTGACGCTGCAGAAGGATACCTGAAAGGATATCGGGGAGGCCTTTGCTCTGCAGTGAGATATGTATATAATCCCATTTTTTTTTGTATAAAGAAACATGATCTGTGATTTTAGTTTCACTTTTATATCAAACAATTCTTATTTTGAGTGAAAATATCCTATTTTGTTAATATTTGATACCACTGAAGTTATCCATAACTTTTTGACAGCTAAAAAGTAACCAACTTATGATAACTGCCGATTAGTGTTTATTAAATAATTAAGTGTTTATTAAATATGAAACCGTGACTCCGAAAATAAAGAAATAGAGTTTGACCTTTACAGTTCATAAAATAACCTAGAATTTTTTTTACAAAGGAGGCAAAGAATCGTCAAAAACTGGTTACATCTTAACTAACAGCGAATCATGCCACCAAGGAGCTCGTAAATAAGCTTGAGTGTTTGCAAAATATCCGTATCCGTTTCGTTTTTACCTTAGAAAATATGATCCAACTTTCGCGAAATACTCAAATGGCTCCCAATTCGACTTCGCCGGAACTCTCGAATATTGTGTTTGCTCATTAACATCCTTCATAACCCTAAAACGCCATTACATCTGCGAGAACGCTTTTCCTATTGCCGTCCTTCTGATGCTCCTTGTTGATCGCATCTTAGGAATCTCCTCAAACCCCCTCCCCACTCTATCGACCTTAACTCCTACTCCTTTACTGTTCACGCTGTGCGGTTGTGGAATTCGCTTCCGCCTGACATTAGGGACTGCCAATCTGTTTCAGTTTTTAAGAAAAGAGTGAAAGAACATTATCTTTCTATTTCACCATAGTTGCATACGTATTTATTATTATATTTTATATTGTATTTATGTTATATATTTGTCTTTGTACTTGTATGTATGTTAGTATATTCTTATATTGTATTTAGTCATTTTATGTAGGTAGCAACTAAACAAAATCAAAATATTTTTATTTTACATAGGCCTACGTTGGCACTTATAAAACGTCGAGAAAAGGTGCACGGTTCGGGTTGGTGGCTTCCTATGGAGAAGAACCGGCAAGAAACTCCATGGTTGTAATAAAGTAATAAAATGTAAAACATGTTGCTTGATTTGACAACTCCTCTGCTGCTGTAGACTTAAGACCCCATTTTTACACCAAAACCTACGGCGTAGCCCCGTGGCTTCGCAGCGTAGTATGAAAATTAGGTGTAACTCGGTGCATCCACCGAGTGCCTAGTAACAATCGTCATTCAATATTAGTTTATTCTATTCGACACCGAAGTTGAGACTAATACATACCTACCATAAAACTGGGGCTAAATAGTTTTAGGTACTTAAAATTTATGTACTTGTGTGTCAGTTCTATTCTAACAATAATGAAGCTTTGGAACTGTAACCTTTTTAAACAAGCTAAGGTATGGTCGGAAGAATTAAAAAAAAAAACAAACTGAAATGTTCTTTGTTTTTAATCGAAAAAAAAAGTTAAAATATATAATGAAAAGTATAAGACAATGCCATTTTATCTAGATTCCAATTCGTTCTATTTGTTTTGGATAATTTGTTATTATTTCAGCTAGTTTCTGGAGTTCAAGGAGAACGGACATCCTGCACGCCAAGGCCAATCACAAACCTGAATGAAGATAAAACACAAATTAATGACGTGTTATTAAATTATTATAAATAATTACTGGAGTTTGTTTTGCATTTAATGGGCCAAAGCTAGGCCAAAATGTTCATTCCCATATCATTACGCGTGTGTCTAAATTATTGCACTTAAATAGCGTGTGATCGACAGCTAACTTTTATGATTCTTGATGTGTAGTTTACATTCATTGCAGTTTATTCCCAATTTATTAAACAAAGACGTAGGTATGTAGAGTATAATACATAACTCTACATTTTTTTTTAAATACTCTACGTAAAAGTTCAATCATCTGTCAACCATACTTTAGCTTGTTTAAAAAGGTAACAGTTCCAAAGCTTCATCGTCGACCACTTCATCACTTACCATCAGGTGAGATAGTGGTCAAACGCGAGCCTATCACTAATAAAAAATAAAAAAAACCATTAATTTAAAAATTTGCGTCGCTCGTTTGGGTAAAAAGCAAATGTAATAAACAAAAATAGGACTTTGTTTTCCTGAACTTAATGTAAAATCCCGGAAAGGTATTTAAATTTAAATAAAGAAAAACCGTATATTAGACGCGCACAGGAGGAAAATTACGAAAAAATAACAATATAAAAAATAAGACTGAACTAAATTGGTCCTATTCGAGGTCAAAGGCTAAGCATTAGACAGACATTTTCTCCACGTGTTACTGACTTATACAGACTTAAATATATGGACTTGACTATAAAGTTTCAGCAAATAAACTGGACTCACCTGAATTACTCTGTTGAAATGTAACGCAATGGGACACGCCCTCAGTACCAGCTGTCCCCAAACACAGTAGTAGAACCGATTACAGTTAGTCTCGTGGGGCAGGAGCCAGTGGATGTGGGGGTTAGTGGGGCAACCGTTTGGCAAGAAAGTTATCGGCCCTGATGTGGTTGTGGTTGTTGGTGTGGTTGGTGCAGGAGTTGTTGTTGTGGGCGTAGTAGTTGTAGTTGTTGGTGCGGGAGTTGTTGTGGTAGTAGTTGTTGTAGGTGTGGTAGGAGCAGCGGTAGTCGTAGATGAAGTCGTCGGATCCTCCCCAGGCACATAGCGGTCTGTACAATCTACGATGTGTCTCCAGTCGCACTTTTGAGTCAGCAGGTCGAACCAAAGGTTGGCAGGACAAGTGTATTCAACGGGTTTACCGAACGTACACTTGTAGAATTTGTTACAATCATCGTGTCTGATCAACAATTCGATGGACCAGTCTATTTCCTGCTGTTCGGGGCACTCATCTACGAGCATTGTGTTTTGAGCGCGCCCCATGGCCGCGTACACGACGAACAATAATATCACAATACCTGAACATAAAACAAATTAATTACTTTCCGTAATTTTCTACTATCAAACAGTATGATCACATGTATGGCCATGAATATAGCCACCCATCAGTCAGTATGTTCAATTGTCCTTCTATCCACAAAACTGTAACATTAAACACCTCGACGTGATCATGGACGACACCCTCTCTTTTAGAAATCATATTGAAAGTTTGGTTAAAAGAGTGCGCAAATTAATATATGAAAATGCAAACTTTTTCAGACTCAAAATTATTTACGCAAGTTTATTTTGCCCTATGTCAATCTATAATTCAGTACTGTTATACAGTATTACTTCATGGGGTGGCGCACCAAAAACTATCTGGCTTCCTCTTGAAAGAACACAAAAAGCAAACTTCCTTCCCTTTTTCTTTGTTTTTTTGTATTATAATTACTAGCTTGGGCCCGCTACTTCGTGCGCGTGGCCTAGTTACTTTGGGCTAACGCTAACTTTAATCCGCGTGATGATTGAAACAAAATATATTTTTCTGTCCCCTTTTCTTCCCTCTTACTCCCCCTTTTCTGATTTTTTTTATGAGCCTATGTCCATTTCCAGGTTCCCAACTCTCTATTTATAGTGGAAAATGAGGGAAAACTTAGCTTTGCTATTACAATCAATAAGGCGCAAGGGCAAAAACTACAGGTAGTAGGTTCTTACAAATCAGAAAAAGGGTGTTACCCCGAATTTTACGCGAGCGAAGCTGCGTGCAAAAGCTAGTTATCCATATATTTACAACAATTACAGAAATTAAATCTCAGACACTCACCTTTCATCTCGAGTTTCAGATCAGAATGTACACTGAAGCACCGTTTCAAATTAGTTTTATACCTTAACTTAAGTACGAAACCGTGTTCTTTTAATCTATGAGATGTGGAGATGATCAATGTTTGATCAAAGTTTTGCGGTAGCTGACTATCGATTATAGTTTATCACTTGCAAGCTGATAACAATACCTATTGCAGTTCTTCAGTGCATGAAATCCTCTATGCTAGAAACTTTTCAATCAACATCGACTTTCAACTCGAATTTTGAGAATTTATCTTTTCTTTATTACTTTTAATAAAAAAAAAAAACGTTGGCCTACACTAGTAATTTCTCCTGTATCGTGGGTGCGTTAACAAATATTTAAAGCCACATACACAAAAAGCCAGACCCGGAACAACTATCTGGAGGCCATACAAATACGTGTTCTGTGCGAGAATCGAACCGATATCGATGGTGATTACGGCTCTGTCTTTCTGAAGAAATGTATTAAGAGTTCCTATGGAAATGTGAACCATAACAATCGTTGTACCGAAATAAGATTCAAATACCTTTCTGTAGCAGTTTCATAAGTACCTACTGTAGAGTTCTGTGAGTGATCAAAGTATTGTTCTGAGTTATAAGTTTGAGTTGCTACAAGAGCCGTTGATCTGATGTTCATATTTGTTCGAAGTTTTTGTGTGCGAGAACCAGTTGTCAGGACCCTGTATATTTTAAGCCTTTCGGTTTCCCCTACTTCTGTCGAACTTGTACCAAAAATCATTTTAAAATTCACTACTTTTTTAATATTTTCCGAAAAAAAATGTCTTAAATCATTAAAACTTTCTGAAAACTACATTGCATTTTTTTTTTAATATATTTTATTTTATTTATTCTGTTACATAAAATGTCTAAGTGCGTTTAAATTTAATTTTGGTATTGTTACTAGTGATTGGGTTCACAATTTCAATACTAATAATACGTACTCGTATTAATGGCATATATTAAGCTATAGTTAAACAAACATTAATCAAGACCAGTTATCATAAGTTGAGCTCGTGAAAATATCTCTCGGAGTGAAAATATCAATTTCTATTTCATAAATATTTGAATTATATGTTTTAATTTTTTACGAATATACATAGTTTCTTATTCCATTCTCCCCTATCATTCGTTACACAATCCATCCATTTATTTGGCCTTCCTCTCGCTCTGCGTCCATCAATATTCAGATCCATCACTCTTTTGGTCACATGTGCTTCATCTCTCCTTATTACATGTCCATACCAAGACAAACTCCCTTTCAATTTTTCTCTGATATTCATTCCTTACTTTATCCATTCTTGTCACTCCACACATCCATTTCAACATTCTCATCTCCGCTACATGCAATCGTTTTTCATCCACCTTTTTTACAGACCAGCATTCTGACCCATAGATGAAATTGTAATTATGAGATTAAATATTTTGATCTCGTGACTAAATAATACCAGCCGCTTGAGACGATCTTTAGGTTAAGCCGTGCTTGCCTATGTTGCTCTATGGATGGGTGACCATCCTTTACTTACCTAGTTATCTCCGTACTTTATACTTTACGAGGCATAGCCTTCTGGCTAAAAGGTGCCAAAAGGTTTTTTAACTTGTATAGTAATCTAAGCATAATTCTTTGAAAGTCACAACAGATAGTCAGTGTACCGAAAGTTTGACAACCAATTTAGTTTATAAACTACTATTTACTCGTAAACTTTTTAAAATTTTGTCTACCATTATAAATTCACATTTTCGACTTTAGAAAGTAGCATCTCACTTCTCTAAACATAAATTTAAGAAAAAAGTATTAAAGTAACCTCGACGTCATTTTTAGGAACTTACGATTGACTCCGCACACCGTAATGTAATTTATTTTTCAGCCCCCAGTTAGGTATGTACATGTTTGGAATACCAACTACATTTAAAAAAAAATACATCATATTTGAGTAGCGGTTTATAGAAGATGCTTCCGTCCAAATTTCAACTTTGTGGTCCCAATAATTTCGGATTAAAATGGCTGTGACATGGACAGACAGGCAGAGCGAATCTATGAAAAACACAGTCCAGTTGAGAACCTCATTCATTTTGTAGAATTTTAAACTGACTATACTGTTATTATATATGAGGGGCCTGTTGGTCCAGTGGTTAGTGGCCCTGACTGCTGAACCGGAGGTCGTGGGTTCGATTCCCACCCAGGACAAACTTTGTGTGATGAGTATGATTGTTTGTTCTGTGTCTGGGTGTGATTTATTTATAATGTGTATGTATTTATAAATTATATAAGTATGTATATCAGTTGTCTGGTTACCATAACACAAGCTCTGCTTAGCTTGGGATCAGATAGCCGTGTGTGAGTTGTCCCAAGATATTTATTTATTATTATTTGATTGTTTTTACAAATCATTTCATATCGTTTCACGGTAAAAATGGCTTATCAAGAACAATTTGATATTTTACAGATTTTAGTCGGTTCGATTGCAGTGTGCGGCAAGCAAATTTTTAAAAATTGAATGCCGTTTTCTTTCTTTTCAAAAATAAAGGAATGTTTTCTTTGAGTAAAATTTTCTATCTAAAGTATTAAGAGTACTTCCCCTTCAGGTGGCATTACAAAATTCCACCCTGTATGGTAACAAAGCCAAAGTTTTTTATTTGTGACTATTAAATTTAGGTGCAACTATAAAGTTTAGGTATCTCTATATTTTGTCGTCAGTAGCGTACAAATATTAAACAAAATTAAATTTACAAAAGGTAGAACCAGCTTCCTGCCGTAAATTGATTTTTGACAAAAAAAGACAAATCAAACACATTACCCATTTTTTCTATAACACGAAACCTAAGTTGAGGTTAACGCATTTTATGTATTATATTATACTATACTACTTGTTTGAGAATTTTGTCCTGAAAAAGAATCGCAGCAGTGGAAAAATTTGGAACAATTTCCTTAAGATATGGTTGCAAGGAATGTTGGAATAAAAAAATCTTAATAAAATGTGCTTCGTTTTTAATCGTAAAATATAAAAGTATAAAACAGTTTCACGTTATCTGATTCCAATTCGTTGTATTTTGTTGAAATAAGTATATCATCGATTCTCTTGAGTCTAAATGTTTGTTCAATTTGCACATCCTGCGTTCCCAGGCCAATCGCAAACCTGAATGAGAAGAAAAACATAAATTAATTACACGTTATTAAATTATGATTTAATAAGTAATTACAAGAAGTCGGAGTAGGTAGATTGATTCTATATATTGCGTCAAGATATTATAAAATGGCTATGCCATTTTATCCATAATGTGCGGGAAGTACCGGAAAAAGTTCCGGGATTGGAATTATGGAATAAAATAAAATAAAAGAAGAAACAAAAGGTCTAAGTTTTGTCTCATACTGTCAAGCGTCATTAGAAATGACGCTTGACAGTATGAGACATTCAACAGTAAGGGACAAAATACGGTGTAACTATTCCGAGGTATTTTTAACCGACTTCAAAAAAAGGAGGAGGTTCTCAATTCGACTGTATGTTTTTTTTTTTGTTACCTCATAACTCAGGTCTGAGTAAACCGATTTTGATGATTCTTTTTTTATTCGAAAGCTGGTGGTTGTCGTTTGGTCCCATAAAAAATAAAAAAATATCAAGATCCGATACGTAGTTTTTGAGTTATCTTTAATAATGCGTATTAGATTGACTTCGTGTACGTTGATGATATACTCATTCGTCGATTATATTTTAGAAGTTGTCGAAGACAAATGATCAAAAAATGCTATGTACTGCTATGGTTTGGAAGGTCATCGCAGTTTTTTGAGGTGATTGTTTTTTAATTTGGTGATAGATCTTCAGTAATATACAACGGCACTCTTTAATAAATGACAGCAAATCTGCCGTGATTGCTGCAATCACATGTATAAGTATGGGTTTCGCCAGGGTAGGTAGGCGAGTGGGAGCAGGGTGACCGTATCCCCTCCCCCCCCTCACCTAGTCATTAACAAACATAAACATCAGATCAAGTATCAGCTGTATCCCCTAGGGGATGATGCGTATGATTTCTGAATTGGTTTAATACTAAAGCATAATATAGATACTTAGTATTTAATCTATAGCTTGATGTGGAACTAAAACTTGTATCTAAGACGGGACTAAAGCTAAAAATAAAAACTTTTTAACCGTGTTTGCGTATTATATCATAATACTATAACTAAAAATGCTGAAATAAAAACTTTTTAGTAAAAAAATAAAACCGACTTCTAAAAAAAAAACTAAAAACTGGAAAATAACTTTATTTCCGGAAGTCGGTGGCAAATAAAGTCAACGAAACCAACAAAAGCCACCGACTTCCGGAAATAAAGTTATTTTCCAGTTTTTAGTTTTTTTTTTGTATAAAATAAAATACTGATGGTGAAAGAATTCACCATTAGCTAACACTGGCAGCATAAATTGATATTATTAATACGTTTCTCAACTTAAAAAATCTATCACAATAAATATGAAGTTCCGGTATTTTGGAGGAATATCCATATTATCGTCTACGTTTGACGTCAACGACCTTAAATCAATCTACCTACTCCGACCTCTGGTAATTACAGGTGCTTGCTTTGCAGTTTTGTTTGCCAAGATAGGCAGAAACGTACATTCTCATTATGTCCCGCGTCACTCTAAATTATTGCATTTTAATAGCAGTGGGACAGTTATATGCTGGTATTATTAATATTAATAGCACGGGGTGGATAGCTAGCTTTTTTATGATGTTACATATTTATCTAGCGTTCATTAATTATCATTTAATAATTGAGATAAATTGCTTTTTGAAACACCAATTATTGCCTTTTTTCGCATTATATTTAAATTTTTAACCCGTTTTTCCGAGTTTTGACGACAAAACATGATCAATTAAGTGTCGCCATTTTAAATTTAACACACTGGACTTCCAGATGGTGTTATATGAGAAAAATTAGTGCTAGTTATTTTAATGCATCCTCACAATTATAACGAATATCAATTAAAAGGATTTGCTGAGAAGAATTCGAAAAAAAGATGCAATGTCAATGCTTCATTTCATTCACTTTATTTAAAAAAAGCTTTGAAATTAAAAAGCTTTTTTTAAATAAAGTGAATGAGCACTACCTATTCCGATCTCTAGGAAAAATTCGTCTGTTATTTTTGTCTAATTTCACTTTCAAACATAACACCACTTTTTTTTAAAACCGGGACTCACCTGAATAATTCTGTTGAAGTGTAACGTACTGGGGCACTCCCTCAGCACCAGCTGTCCCCAAACACAATAGTAGAACCAGTTACAGTTAGTCTGGTGGGGCAGAAGCCAGTGGATGTGGGGGTTGGTGGGGCAACCGTTCGGTAAGAAAGTTATCGACCCTGATGGGGTTGTGGTTATTGGTGTGGTTGGTACAGGAGTTCTTATGGTCGTTGTTGCTGGTGCGGGAGTTGTTATCGGTGTGGTAGCAGCAGGGGCAATCGTAGATGAAGTCGTCGGGTCTTCACCTGGCACATAACGGTCTGTACAATCTACGATGTGTCTCCAGTCACACTTCTGAGTCAGCAGATCGAACCAAAGGTCGGCAGGACAAGTGTATTCAACGGGTTTGCCGAACGTACACTTGTAGAATTTATTACAATGATCGTGTCTGATCAACAACTCGATGGTCCAGTCTGTTTCCTGCTGTTCAGGGCACTCATCCACAAGCATTGTGTTTTGAGCGCGCCCCACGGCCGCGTACACGACGAACAATAATATCACAATACCTGAAAATAATACGAATTAATATTTTTCCATAATTTTCTACTATTAAACACTAGGTTGACATAATATTTTTTGTATCCATAGTTAAACAAATACACCAAAAAATAAAGAAAATACACATACATTTATTCTAATTACAGTCTACACTAGTGAATAATAAATTAAATCTTCGACACTTACCTTTCATCTCGAGTTTCAGATCAGAATGTACACTGAAGCACCGTTTCAAATTAGTTTTATACCTTAACTTAAGTACAAAACCGTGTTCTTTTAATCTATGAGATGTGGAGATGATCAATGTTTGATCAAAGTTTAGCAGTAGCAGACTTTCAATTATAGTTTATCACCAAACTGATAACAATACCTATTCCATGCTTGATGCAATATAGTAATATATGGAAGATTGCACTCTTAGATGACAGGCCTAGGAGGCCGCACGAGCGCACTGTGTAAGCGTATACGTCGATTTTTAAATTAAAATATTTGTTTTTCATATAATATTTCTGTAATTTTAAAAGTCAATTCATATAAATGGATGCACAATCCATATAAAATTATAATAATATAATTTATATTATTTAAATATATATTATATTAATAATTTAATATAATTCTTAAATTTTGTTGTTTCGATAATTAAATTGGAAAAGCGAAATATTTATCTAACGTTTACACCATGCACTCCAGCTAAGGTCTGAACTTGCTAATGAATAGGTTCACACGCATATAAATTCGCATAGAAATATTTAGTAAACGAGCATTATTTTGGTTAAATATATCGCATTATCATTAGATGTGACAGTCCACTTTTAATAAATAAACAAGTCTTTAGGTTTATAGAGAAGGTATATTTAATAACAATTGCTTATATTAAATTAAAATGTTATTTAATTGATTTGATATCTAAGTGCTGTGACGAATATTTGTATAAACTGTAAAAGTAACTTTGTTTATTTATTTTTGGCGTAAAAGTAAGCAATTTATAAATATTAAATACCATGTGTACACCGGTTTATGACGATTATAACTTACGTGTTTAATTTCTTATTTTATCATAAAAAAAAATGTAATGTATAATAGAAGATAATTTGATAACTACTCAAGCACTATAAATAATATCTTGGAACAGCAGCACTATAAATAAAATTGATCCAGTGCACCTCGGGAATATTTTCCATTGGTTACAAACTAACAAAGAGAAACTTGCGAGTACGAGTGCGAGTCGCACGCGTACACACAGGATTCCATAGTAACAAGCAATTTAATAACAATACTTTAACACTCATTCATATGAAAATTTATACTCACCATCAAAGCTAAATTCTTTTTCATAGCATGTTACTGAAAAACAAAATTACTGCTGCATATCGTTGAAAAACTCCTTCCTTCTCAAAAACAACCTATCAAATAATGTTATTCAAATAAATTTTCATTAAAAGGTTTTTTATATAGTCTACAAACCTTTTTTTTCAATTTCCTACTGTAACCTTAGAAAATACAGAGGGGATACAATTTGTACACCTTGAGGAGCACATATTTCAAAAAATGAGCTAAAATGCGAACTAGTTGGTGAGGTGTAATCAATAATATCCCAGCCCCGTGGGAGGACTTTTCTGAACTGCCAAAAAAATATATAAAAAAATAAACAATTAGATGATTTTTATTGAAAACACACTCGGAAAATTTCATGAACATCGCTATGGCACTAGTGTGATTATGTTACATATAATGCCAAGACATATAATTGTAAGGCCTCTAAGGAAGCAGCTTTGGAAGAATAACCGGCCTGAACAGCCTTAATATATTTTTCGTACCACTTGCTCAAAAAAGTGACATTCTATGCCTCAAAAACCGAACATAACAATAGTCATTTTTAATCTGTCAAAAACAGGGAGAGAAAGTTGTACTGAATTTCATTCATCCCCTAGGGAGAGAATGTGATTTAAAATTGGAATACTTAATACTGAACTACATCTGTGTTTACACCATTGAGTTTGTAGGTATATAAAGCATTAAGCATCTTTTTTAAAAAGGAACACGCAATTAATATGCAGTATGATTATTAAATAAAATTACCAAAAACCGACGAGGTCGTATGAGCTTGATGCCTTTGCTTTTCCGACAAAACATATTAGTCTAGGAATTTGCCGCGATTTTGTTTTCTTCAAATACATAAACGTTAAGTTTATTTTTATAAATAAGTTAATGTTTTAAAAATACATTGTTAAATCAAAGCGACAGTGACAGTGTATTGTCGGATTCCATCAGTGCAAATGCTGCCGCAATCATACTCATCAACAATAAATGTACCAAACAAAAGTGTAGCTCTCTTTATAAATAATTGGACCAATGTTCGAATCTTAACTTTTTCTTTTAATGTCATTATCTTTAATAAATGCTTATCTCATATTATTACTGTGTTAATTTTTTCGCAAATGGTACGAAAAGTAGAGTATTTTCCTCGGTGATAAAGCTGTCTTAGTCTTGGGTAAACTTAAATCTCTCGCTACACTCAGGACTCGTCTTAAATCCCTCGCTTCGCTCGTGATTTAAGTTTTTAACACCCTCGCTACGCTCGGGAGTAAACTTCGAGTCCTTCGTTACACTCGCGATTTAAATCGTCACCCGCGACAGAAGACACTGCTTTATCCCCTTGGTTAATAATCTACTATTTATGGGATATCTCCGTAGATTTTTTATTTTCAAACCTCTATGTTTGTAGGGTCAACTATTGTTTGTCCTTTACATCATATTTGTAATTGTTTGTATTCATAAAAAGCACCTACTCGCTAATTTTATATTTTATCTTCTTTCTTGACTTTTACTCATTTCCTAACTTCTACTTTTTTTATTATTTTTTCTTAATTTTTCAACTTTACGGTACTTATAGTCTCAGAGTAAAAACAGTACATACGTAAAAACTCATAACATAATAGTATATTTTGATTCAAGTGAACAAATTTTGTCATTGCTTTCGAGGGGGAATTAACACACTAGCCGTTAGGCGAGGGTGTTATAAAGCCAAGTACATTTAACATTTCAACCCCATACATTTACATGTATGGGGTTTCTAACGATACTCCATACATGTAAATCGGTTTAGGCGTTTAGAAGTTATGATGGATTAAAGAAACTCACATACATACAAACATACATGAACCCCAAAACATAACACTCCTTTTTTGGGACAGTCGTGTAATAAATGTCAATTTGTTATCATAAGAAAATTATTTTATAAATGGTGATCATGTTTATTTGTGATATTCTGTTGATAAAAACAATTTAATTTTGTTATTAAAATTAAACATGCTGAAAAATATGTGCGTCCTTGCTCTAAAAAATCTATGTCGGTTATAGGGATTTAAGCAGTTGTTTATTGTTATCCGTGATGAACACAGAAAAAAAGCTGCCAGCATCGTAGAAATGGGAAGTTCTTTGGTACGATCACCTTTTAATAAAAAGGTTAGGTAAGTACTACATAATAAAGGACTTCGTAGACGATAAAGAAATTTGACTTTAGTTCCTTCTGCGCATGTGACTTCCCTGGCAGCTCATAAACGGCATAAATAAGTTGATATCTCTAAAAACAGTACGTACAGAAAAGATATAGATTGAAAACAGCCTAAATCTATAATCAGTTCTTCTGTTCTCTTTAATCAGTTTTTTCTTTTTACAATTACACGTTCACGTTCAGAATTGTTACAGAACTGAAGGCATCATTTGTGTTACTTATTTAATATACCTAATCTTCGCACTTTCGTTCTTCTATCGTACCAGGCTTATTTGAAAAAAAAAAAAACACCTAACTAAGATATGTTTCGAAGGAATGTCGGAATAATAAAATCAAAAATAAATATTCTTAATTTTTAATTATAAGAAATATTGTTGGTATTAAATAAAAAGTATAAAACAGGTCTATTTTATCTAGATAACAATTCGTTATAATTTGTTTAAGTAGTTTATTAATGTCTCATCAATTCTCTGGCGTCAAAATGTTTGTTCAAGGAGACGGAACATCCTGCACGCCAAGGCCAATCACAAACCTGGATGAGAAGAAAAACATTAATTAAATAAATATCTTGGCACAACTCACACACGGCTATCTGATCCTAAGCTAAGCAGAGCTTGTGTTATGGTAACCAGACAACTGATATACATACTTATATAATTTATAAATACATACATATTATAGATAAATCACACCCAGACACAGAACAAACAGTCATGCTCATCACACAAAGTTTGTCCTGGGTGGGAATCGAACCCACGACCTCCGGCTCAGCAGTCAGGGCCACTAACCACTAGACCAACAGACCCGTCAAATCGCAAACCTGGATCAGAAGAAAAACATAACTACCACGGTTCATAAGTAATACAATTATCACAAGTACAGTACTGGAGCTAGCTTTGCATTTTTGTTTACCAAGATAAGCCGAAACGTAATTTCTCATTAATTTAATCTAAATGATTGCACTTTAACGTAATGCACATGATGGGCAGTGAGATTTAATAACATGTGGATTTACTGTATTTTTTTTTGGTTTATTGATTTATATTCACATAAGTTTAGATTTTTTTTCCTAATAATATCGTAAAAAAAACAACTAAAAATAAATTATCATTTAGTAAAAGTATCCATTCCCTTTGCATCGCGCATTCGCGTTAAAAGCAACTAAAACTTAAATTTAATAAACAAATAATGGGACTTTATTTTCCTAAACTTTAAGGAAATTACCAGAAATATTAAAAAAAAAATTTAATCTAAATAATACTGTTGAGTTAGAGAAAGGTTTTCACCACATGTTACTTACTTTCACGAAGCGTAATTAAAAAATTACCTATTCCGAACTCTAGTAAAAAGTCTCCTATTTCTTTCTTTATGTAAAATTTCACTATCATACACAACACTACTTAGGTAAATATAAAAAAAATGGGACTCACCTGAATAACTCTGTTGAAGTGTAACGTACTGGGGCACTCCCTCAGCACCAGCTGTCCCCAAACACAATAGTAGAACCAATTACAATTAGTCTCGTGGGGCAGAAGCCAGTGGATGTGGGGGTTGGTGGGGCAACCGTTCGGTAAGAAAGTTATCGGCCCGGTTGTGGTGGTGGTGGTAGGTGTGGTTGGTGCAGGAGTTGTTGTTGTGGTTGTAGTAGTTGTTGGTGCCGGTGTAGTCGTCGTAGTAGTTGTGGTTGTCGGTGCAGGAGTAGTTGTGGTAGTAGTAGTTGTTGTGGTTGTCGGTGCGGGAGTAGTGGTAGTAGTTGTTGTGGTTGTCGGTGCGGGAGTAGTGGTAGTAGTTGTTGTGGTTGTCGGTGCCGGAGTAGTTGTGGTAGTAGTTGGTGTGGTTGTTGGTGCGGGAGTTGTTGTGGTAGTAGTCGTCGGGTCTTCTCCAGGCACATAACGGTCTGTACAATCTACGATGTGTCTCCAGTCACACTTCTGAGTCAGCAGGTCGAACCAAAGGTCGGCAGGACAAGTGTATTCAACGGGTTTGCCGAACGTACACTTGTAGAATTTGTTACAATCATCGTGTCTGATCAACAATTCGATGGTCCAGTCTATTTCCTGCTCCTCTGGGCACTCATCTACAAGCATTGTGTTTTGAGCGCGCCCCATAGCCGCGTACACGACGAACAACAATATCACAATACCTGAAAATAAAAATGTATCTTTTTAATTCCATAATTTGCTACTATCAAACAGTACGTTAACAAATTAAAGAAAATACATCAATATATTTTGTAATCGACAACAATGACAAAAAAACTCAAGATACTAACCTTTCATTTTGAGTTTCAGATCAGAATGTACACTGCAGCCCCGTTTCAAATTAGTTTTATACCTTAACTAAAGTAGAAAACCATGTTCTTTTAATCTATGAGATTTGAAGATGATCAATGTTTTATCAGCGTTTAGCGGTAGCAGATCAATTACAATTAATCACTTGCAATCTGATAACAATATCTACTCAATAATAGATACAATGTAGTAATCAAACATTAGAAATATGAGATTCGCACTCCTAGACCAAGTTGCCAGTGATTAGGTACACACGCAAATTCACTTCAAAAAATATAAGTGCTACGGACTCGTATTAGTGTCATAGAAATATTTAGTTAGAGTTAAACATTATTCTAGTTAAATATATCCCATTATCATAATTATAGCAACGCAAGTGGGTCCACTTCTGTTACAAAACAATTATTTATTTTTGGAATGCAAATATCCTATTCTTTAAATATTTAATTAATATGCACATATTTAATTAAGAATTTGTTTTTTATTTTTTTGTAGGATAAAATGCGGGTTAAAAGTTTAATTCGAAATGGTTTCGTAGTGTAAGTGGAGAAAAAATTATTGAACTGTAAACGTAACTTTGTTTCTTGATTTGTGTTGTGAAAATATCTTAATAAAATTAATGTTTAAGAAGAGAAACGGTATTTTCTTTAACTCTTAAAATTATGTTTTTTTCTAAACAAACAAGACACTTACACAAAAATCACCAGAATCAAATATCTTTGCGTATGCGTCAACAAAGTACAGTCACTTTATCGTGATGTTTAAATCCAAGAATTTGCTTTCCACAACTGTAGCCCTTTTAGTTGACTTTGCTCTTAAACGTCACGTAACGCTCAATTAATTTTCTTTATTTACTATTTTACCTTCCGTGTAAGAATCCCGAGTGCACAACACCACAATAGTCAAAGAAAACAGTCATCATGACTTTGACTTTTGATGGACTTTGGCGTGATTTTTTTGGTATTGGTTTGAGTGAGAAGCGTCACTCCGAAGATTGTTGACTACATAGTTTGCATGTTAAGCTCATAAACCCATGCCTCGTCACCAGTAAAATTGCGGTTTACGAATGTTGGGTCGGAATTAACTCGTTCTAGGATGTGCTCAACGACTCTATGCGATCGAGCTTTTGGAGAAAAATCGGGTATTTTGGGACTAGCCGAGCGGTAACATATTTCAAACCCAAGTGATTATTAAAATGGTACAGATTGACTTTATTTATTCAGCAGCTATCTCTCTCAAACTTTAATGATAATTTTCAATCACTACTTCCTACACTTTTGCGACGCGTACCAGAGCGAGGCAAATCTTCTATTAAAGCTCAACCACTATTGAACGCTTTGTACCACTCATACACACGTGTTTTACTAACATTTTCAGTGACTCCTCACACAAAATTTTCAATGGCGATGCAAAATTTAAGACAAACTCTTTGTTCGATATTTCTGTCCATTATGAAATTCGCAATATACCTACACAAGATATGATCTAATTAAAAACAGCAATGTATTTAATCCAAATAACAGAAGCAATTCAAACACCGCGCCAAAGTGAAACCATAAGCAAATCATCCATTACCGATACTTTTTTGACGGAGTGAATATGCGAATCAAAAGAATTAATTCATATAAGAATTCGACTCTGTGGTTACAACTAAACATTATTTATTATAAATGTTCGTAAACGCACTCCCGATACAGGAGAAATGCCTAGTGTGGGCAACGTTTTCATGTAAAAAACTATAACTACAATATCCGAAAAACTTAATAAGTACCTACCAACCTTGCCATAGAACTAAAAACTCAAATGAATGTACAAACTGTACACTTACATAGTTCCAATAGTACTGTCATAAATCGGTGTAATACCAAAATCACATTCGCAAAGCCAAACTCTACACGTGCCAGTCTCACAGTCAAGTCGGCCATAAAATAAACTAGCTTCCGCATCACTAGTTCACAGTTTCTAACGTCATCCACATAATCCTCTTAACTTGCTGTGCCCGACAGGGTCCATAATTGCTTTTCTATAATTTACCTACCAGCCTTGTATACATTATTTATGGGATGCAATAAAGTATTGAGTATCATTCACTTTTTTGCATCCTGAAGGCTAGCACACAATCACAAACAGTTTAGCCCCAGAACTTTTGCAGAGTATACTAATGGAAGAAACACCTACTCACTATTCTACGTTGGGGCATTTGTGCTAATAGTTCCACACAAAGCAGAGTTATCACCCTGGAATATCACGCTGTATATTATCGTTATATGTATTGTAAGTCTATTGTTTTGTCCGCGGAGGTTCAGGAGTAGGCTATCGGCTAAGAAGAGGTAGTCAGGTTATATGTCAGCCACCTATTTAGATAGATGATCCAAAACTCTTTGCCTTTCCATTCCAACATTTTGCTGCAACTTGCAACTGATGAAGCTACCGAATGCAATATAAACTTTCAGTACCCAGTTCCACTAGGATAGAATTTAGAATGGCTAAATATGCAGTCATGCATGTGCGCGCAGACAATATGAAATCCCTGGGAACTCAATTGTCTGAATTCCAAGCACTAATCTCTTCTCAACAGAAACCTACAAGTATTTGAGTATGTAGAAAGCATTAAGCATAAATAAATCTGCCGACATTAAACAATCCTTGAGGGAGCGCCTTCAAGGAAGATTGATGGATTTAGTCTGTAAAAGTCTGATACTTAGCTCTGCTTAGAGCAGCAGACGTTATTTGATGAGTTCCCATACGAAAATAAGATAGGGACGCACGGAGATGTGGTCTCGGCGGATAAGGGCCTTACCCCACTGTTTCCACCCTTCCAGGCTAACGAGAGCTTTCTCAAACCTGAAGTATTTGACACCAATAGAGTATGGCAGAGCACAGACATGGGTCCAATGTGGACTTCTTAACGTCAGTATCCTGGCTGCGATTTGGTGACCTCTTCCTTCGCGACGACTGCGAATAACTAACAGAAATACACGGATGGCACGGTTGACATTTGTTGGGCATGCCACCGTCAGGGATACTTGATTAGACACATTATTTGTGGGTGTTTTTCGTCTAAGTAAGGGAGAATACTTGTATATACACAACCTCGTTGCCAGGATTAACCACCAGCAGCATTGAAGTGCAACTTTGTGGAATCAGAAGTGCCACACCATAAGTATGTGACTAACACAGTTCTCGATTAATATGTTGTTATATTGAGATCGACCTATCGTCACTGACAGGGCTATTGTTGCCAAAAAGCCTAACATTGTGGCACTAGCGCGTAAAACTTGTGTGTTCGTTAAGACAACTGTGATCATCTTGCCCATGAGGTAACTAAATTCATTTGAAAATGATGATAAATCTTAAATAACCCAGGTAACTATAAATAAAAACAACATGATACACAAACTAACACATAACTATGCCATATACACCTTTACTGAATATGAGTATTCGTCTGATTCTGTGGAGTTTAGTACCTCATTTTTACAGCAAAGCTACAAGCACTAGCTGCAGCACAGCTCATGGCTTGAGAACAAGTTGCAGCTCGTATTCAGCGTCATGCCAATTTTAGTAACAATCAAATGACAATCACACTTTATCTGACAATGGCTTAATTTCCAAAAGCCTCGACCAACACCTAAGGACGGTCTCATTAGGCAGCTGGATCAAGGGCTTGATATAGAAAGCGGTAGTCTTGGACACGTCTCGTATTGTAGGGAGGTTCCTTTCTCTATTTTTCTGCGGCCCCTATTCCTGATACCGGTGGGCATTTTTTGGAATATGTGTGTAAAAATAAAAAAAGCAAAACGATCATAAGAATAACACTTTATTCTTTTATACTGAAGATGAAGTTTCCGGAATAACTAACTATTGTAATTGACCAACAACTGTACCGACAAAGCTCCCGGTATCGTTGCAACGGAACGTTCTTATAAAGATTATTATTTGACAAAGATATGGTTCGAAATAAAGTCTAAATAATAAAATCAAAACGAATGTGCTAAGTTTTTAATTGTAAAAAAATACTGTTAGGTATAAAATAAAAAGTATAAAACAGTTCCACTTTATCTAGATTCCAATTCGTTCTATTTTATTTTAATAGATTATTAATATCTCATCGATTCTCTGGCGTCCAAATGTTTGTTCAAGGTGACGGGGCATCCTGCATCCCAAGGCCAATCGCAAACCTGGATGAGAAAAAAACAAATTAATAACATAAAAAGTGTCCTATTGTCATCGTGGTAAATATGTACGTACTAAGTAGTTTAGTTTTAGTCTTAATTAAAGCCCCTTCTTCTTGTAAGTAAATATTTGGATATGAATTATAGAAACATTCCAACAATATATCATATTAGTTAATTTTCGCTACTGCCGCTTTAGTCAAGAGGCGTCTGAGAAACATGACAAAGTTTTGGGATTAATTCCCAGGTCGTTAAAAGTGTAATTGGGCTCCATTATGGTAACTAGGAGCTGACATTTGGTCCCGGTTATTGACAACAAGGAATTTTAGACCTCCTGTCCCATAATCAATGCTATCGAATTTTTTTAAAAATATCCGTAACCGATATAAAAGTTTCGGATAAAAACGGAGTCTAAAAGTCAGGCTACTACAGGTTTTTGATTGTTTTGCCCGGTCCAAACGTCACTTGTCACACTCTTACAATTTGCATTATTTATGATTTGTGTATAACTTTTATAGTAGCATCCGTAACGGAAAGTATACAACACTAGCGGATAATCCGAAATAATTTCATATCCGTAACCGTATCCGAAACCGGTTTATATCAAGTTCCAGAATTAAAACTCCATAAAATCCCTGATTGACGTGCTTGCATGAAGCAAGCATTTGTTTTATTATTTGTTTTTTTAGCATTTGCATTATGTTTTTCAATGTAATGCTTAAAATTGCCTGTATTTGTCAAAATAGTAGGCAGCAATCTTCTGTGTAAAATTTTGTCACACCCTCCACCCTCATTTCGTCAGTCTATTGCACTTTTAATATCACGCATAAATCAGCTAGGTGTTTATGATTAAATTATTTAGAATTCTAAAATTGAGAGATTACATTTTCATAATTTTTGCATGGTAAAAAGGTAAGCCAATTCTTTATTTTTCCAAAACATATTTTGAACTCAGATAAGGTATTTTATGGATAAACGTTTGATTTAATCATTGTGATTAATGTTACTATATTATGTAAATTAAGAGTTTTGAAAATACTCAACAAACTTATAAAATAATTTACTGTTATGAACTTTAAAGCAAATGTGATGAGCATAAATGGAATTTTGAGTGCTTCAAGAGAACTTCAAGATAAATACTAGAAATATATGGGTTTAAATCTAAATAAAGCTGTTAAATTAGAGAGAGATTTTCTCCACATGTTAGTTATTTCCACGATGTTAAAGCAAATAAACTCTACTTATTCCGAACTCTGATATCAAGTCTCCTATTACTTTTAAGTCTAATTTCACTTTCAAACACAACACCACATTTGTAAATAAAAACTTGGACTCACCTGAATAACTCTGTTGAAGTGTAACGTACTGGGGCACTCCCTCTGCACCAGCTGTCCCCAAACACAATAGTAGAACCAATTACAATTAGTCTCGTGGGGCAATAGCCAGTGGATGTGGGGGTTGGTAGGGCAACCATTCGGCAAGAAAGTTATCGGCGCTGCAGTAGTAGTGGTGGTAGTTGATGGTGTAGTTGGTGCAGGAGTTGTTGTTGTGGTTGTAGTGGTTGTTGGTGCAGGGGTGGTTGTAGTAGTGGTTGTTGGTGCAGGAGTGGTTGTAGTAGTGGTTGTTGGTGCAGGTGTGGTTGTAGTAGTGGTCGTGGTTGTTGGGGCAGGTGTGGTAGTAGTAGTGGTTGTGGTTGTTGGTGCAGGTGTGGTGGTAGTAGTGGTTGTAGTTGTTGGTGCAGGTGTGGTAGTAGTAGTTGTTGTGGTTGTTGGTGCAGGTGTGGTAGTAGTAGTTGTAGTGGGTGTGGTGGGAGCAGCGGTAGTCGTAGATGAAGTCGTCGGGTCTTCCCCAGGTACATAACGGTCTGTACAATCTACGTTGTGTCTCCAGTCGCACTGTTGAGTCTCCAGGTTGAACCAAAGGTTGGCAGGACAAGTGTATTCAACGGGCTTGCCGAACGTACACTTGTAGAATTTGTTACAATCATCGTGTCTGAGCAACAATTCGATGGTCCAGTCGTCTTCCTGCTCTTTTGGACACTCATCTACAAGCATTGTATTTTGAGCGCGCCCCACGGCCGCGTACACGACGAACAATAATATCACAATACCTGAAAATAAAAACGAATTAATAACTTTCCATAATTCTTTACTATCTTAGACCAGTATGTTAACATAATCCATTATTTTTCCGAGACTATAATCTAATCTACCGAATTAAAGAAAATAAATAAAATCACTTTCAAATTGATGTTATTTTCGATCAAAATAAACACTAAATTTAAAGTCAGACACTCACCTTTCATTGTGAGTTTCAGATCAGAATGTACACTGAAGCACCGTATCAAATTAGTTTTATACCGGAACTTAAGTAGGAATCCGTGTTCTTTCTTAATCTATGAGAGAAGTAGATGTTCAATTAATGGATTATCAAAGATTAGCGCTGTCAGACTGTCAATTAATATTTATCTGATAACAATTCAATAGGGAAATTCAAGATTCGTATTCCTAGACTAGGTTGCCAGTGATTAGGTTCACATGTCAAGTCTCCATAAAAATTTATTCATGTTACGCATTAGTGTCATAATTTTTTTCGTTTAGTAAGTTTAACAAAATCACTTCAGTTTAGTATATCGCATTTTCTTTAGCTGTAGCAGTGGGTCTAATTTAAATGTTCTCAATTCTTTTTGTTTTTAAATGTAAATAACCTGTACTTATTATAAATATTTTACTGATGTCCACATATTTAATTTTAATTATTTGTTTTGTTGTAGAATAAATAGGATGCGCGCTGTTAGGCTGAATGGACTTGATTTCGTAGTGTTTGTGACGAAATATTTTATGAACTGTAAAAGTAACTTTTTTTATTTTTGGAGTAAATATATCTTGTTTTATAAATATTTAATACTACCGTAGTTAATACCAGTAATACGTAATGTAAATTGCTGTCAGCTGAGATGCATTACATACAGGATATTATGACGATCGCGATTCGTCTTTTATAAAAATGTTTTTAAGTAATTAATGAAATAGAGAAGAAAATTTTCACTTCAAAACTGAAGACACAAAGGTAATTAAATGGGCTACAGGCAAACCACATTTTTATGTATTCGTTCAGCCCCAAAAAAAAACGGAAATGTTTCCCGCATAATCTAATTAGTCGAACACTGCGAGACAATAGAGAACCGATTTTTTTACTTTAGATGTATAATGGCAATGACCCAGCCACATTGCGTTCCGGCAATTATGTCCACAGCAGGGATGGATAATATAGAGAACCGGAACCGGGACCAATAAAAAATAACCGAAACCGATAAAGATACGCAAAGTTTCGGATAGTCTAAATTACAGGTTACGACAGGTTTTTATCTGTTTGACCCGGACGCGTCGTCACACAAGACGCGCGAGTTTCTTGCAATTTGCATTGCTTATGATTTGTATCTTATAATTTTAATATTCTAATATCCGTAACCAAAAAAGCCAAAATTAGCTATAAATCCGATTTATTTTGTATCCGTAACTGTTTCCGAAACCGGTAGGTATATTATTATTCCTATATTCGTAACATAACATTCCTGGCTCATACACTAGCATTTATGGCGGCTGGGACTAGTCTCGCGGCTCCTGACGCCTGAGGCGTCTCCCGTGGCATGAGTTTCTCTCCCTCAAACGTCCCGCCACCTCGTTCACTAGCAAAACTGCTTCATAGAAGGCGGTGGCTACTCCCCTTCCCTTGCTCTCTGGACCATGAATTGAATCATGGGCAGAAGTGACGTATTGCCGCTTCATATCGGGGTCGAATTCACACGAGGACACAGTGAATTTCCAACCAAAGTGCAGTAACCTCCCAAAAAAAGTATCCGGTGAGAACCTGCCTCTAGCCACTCCTAAAGAGTTAGAGGAGACTTTTCGTCACTTTAGTGGCGAGCTCTATGTTCTTTGGGAAGAAAGTAAATCTAACGACGCAACAAAAGTAGTATAGGTAGTTACATAGATGAACATACCTTATGAGAAAAGTTGCTAAACAATTCAAAATAATAGATATCGAACTCGTAGTCCAATTCTGGGTGACTAAAAGTTTACCATCGACACTTCTCTCTAATCCACTAGGAATAGAGTGTACAATAAGCAGGAAAATAGACGTTTACTATGAGTACTTAGTAATAGTATCTATCGCACAATAACGATCGCCTGAACTCTACAATATACAAAATGATATGGTAGTTGTAAGAGGTTAAAACCCGCCCCTCTAACGACAAGCCAAACAAAAATCGACCTACTTAAACATTGTAAGTTTTAAAATAATAAAATGGGTTAGGTATATATTAATCTAAAAACTACGTATATCATGACGAAATATGTAATTATTCGCAATAGCATTGGAAACATTAGTGATAGTATGTAGGGATTAAAGCTTAATCCCAATTTGGCTGATTAAAAATGTACACAGCCAAAAGGTGAAGTAAACACTGATATAATTATTTTTGTCATCGTTTGGGTGATGACGTGATTGCAAAACATGATGTGTTAAACCCTAAGCTCAAGATCAATTCCTCGAATAGAGGTCAGTAGTCTACATCTACGGAGGGTAAGCTTATCATTTCTATGAGCGGATCGTGCCAAATGGGGTGCGTGGCGCCAGGACGGCGGGAGCCGACGCGACGCCTGCCGCCGACGGAGGCTGGGCAGTGCACGCGCCGCGCGCGACCCGCACACTGCGTGTCCCTTAACCATACTCATAAACACGCACTAACGTATTCCTGCCCAATCAACGTCCACAAAATTAAAAAAAAAAACATGAAAGCAACACCTCTTATCCTCCTTAGTTTAATTCATATATCCTACGCAGTAAAAACAAAGCCAAAAAATGCAGCATTAAATAAATCGGACGACGCCATAAAAAAGTATTTAGAAAAACATGAGGAGGTTTTATTGGAAGTTACGAAAAATAAAAGTGAAGTTAAACCTGTTACAATCACAAATGTTGTTAACACAAAGATAGTGCCAGTGGCTGTCAAGAAAGTTAAAGCACCTCCTAAAATGATACCACCCGACATGTGAGTAGTTATTATGTTGTAAGTTAATCAGAACATTTGAATGTACCTATACCTTATACCTTTTAAAAAACGAATTATAATAAATATAAACTAGCAAACTTGTAATAACCAGGAGACAAAATCAACTAATATCTATCTTTGTTGTTATGTAACATAAAAATAAATTCGTAATTACTACACTTTTTACAAAACAGACCTTATAGTAGATGGGGGAGCGGCGAGCTCGACGTAATCAACGACCAGTGGTACATATTAGCCCTGTACCAAATGGGAGTCACGGAGAGAGGTCTTTGTCCAACGCGATGAGATGACGCGGGCCGAGTATCAGTACACGTTTCTAAACACTTGACTAAAAGTCTTTTGATTCTGAAAGTTCATTCTTTTTACTAGCCTACGTCGTGTCCTACTGCAGAGCAAAGGCCTTCCCTTTCTCCTTTCACACCTCTCTAACCTGAGCGATCTCTGGTCATGCAAGCACCACAAACATGATCAAATAGTGACGCCACCTTAGGAGGAAGTTTAAACAAAATATCCTACTTCCTACTTATAATATTATAAGCGTGAAAGTTTGTATAGATGTTTGTCACATTTTCGCGCAAAAACTAAAGAATGGATTTTAATCAAACTTTACAATGATCTAGCTTATACATCAGAATAACGCATATAGGCTACAATTTATAAACATATGTTGTATATTCTATCACCATGCGAGTGAAACCGCGGGGAACAGCTAGTATCCTATAATATGACAGGTTCCTTATCGTAATGTTAAAAAGTTGAACATGAACTTTTTACAAACAGAATACAAGACTGGGCTGACAAGATCTCGCAAAGTTTGTACGATAACGACGATATCGTAGTGCGAAGAAAGGTGCTACTGAAAAGTTTCTCTGACATTAAGATAGAGGTTCGCAATGGCACAGCTATCGTAACAAAGATGGCGGAAGACCTGGAGGAGTTGCTGTCGAGAAGAGCTCATGCCGCCGAGGAGATTGTACGACGAGCGGAGGAGCTGGCCACCGGGGCACAGGAACCAGATGATAGCTACACATTTGACTATAGCGTTGTTAGTATTCATTTATTTAGTTGATTCTTAGGTAGGAATAGTACATTTTGATTCAAGTGATAAAACTTTGCCACGAGCCGCCAGGCGAGAGTGTTATAGAACCGAGAACAGCAATGACAAATCCTCACTTGAATCAAACGACGTTTTTCAATACACTTCGGAGAAATTAAATAACAAAATAAAAAGTACCTTTGTCATTTAATTTAATTTTTCCCCGCGCTTTGTCTTGTCATACTGAAGAAAAACAAAGGCATGACATCGCTAAACAGCCTAATATTAAAATTAAGAAATTTTGCTGTTTTTTTTTTATTTAGAACTTAAATAAATATCAATTTGTTGTTATAAACAAAATATTTTATAAATTAAAAACAAACACCTCATTGCTCTAAAAAAAAACTGCCAGCTATGCGTGAATGCCGTGATGAAACAGAAAAAAACCCTTGTTGTGATAAATGAGGAAGAAAATTAAGCACGTGTGTGAAATACATTGCATGTTGTAGGTTCAACATCGTAGTACAATCAGAACCAGTTTTTGAGGAAGTGTATTGAAAATGAAATTGTTGAAACGATACTTCCATTTGCTCCACTTCTATTCATAATTTTGAGCTTTTATGTTTTGCTTTAAAAGATCGCAGGCATAGAAACGGCATTGCAATGACTTAATTTCAAACCTAAACCGTATTATTGCTAGAAAACGTAGTATGGTCAATATTTTGACTGGTATCGTATTAATTAGAACCAACTAGGTTGTGGGGATCACATAGGCAGTAGCAGTCCATTAATACTGGTATACTTCTAAATCCGGTTGGCTCTTAATTGTTACCCATCCCAACGTAGTTGGGAAAAGCTTAGGCAGATGACAATGTTGCTGAATACGTTGACTTGCATGTGAACTGGTTTAAAAACATCTAAGAATAAAAGTAAATTAATAAAATATTTTTGGCAGAATTTAGACCAAGTAAAGAAGATGATAGATATAAAAGAATTAGAAGACAACCAGGAACCTTTGACCTGCAGAGATTTACGTAAGATTAAGCTGAAGAGAAGCAAGCATTTCGATGCGGACGTGTCCTTAGACTATACGAGCGTGCATGTAGCTGCTGAGGTCTTTGATTGTGGTAAGCATTATTCGTCAAATAATTAATATTATGAATAAATATATTATATTTATTATGTTAACCCTATCAAAAAAAAACTCAGCCTACAAGTACTGAATGTCAGATTGAAAAGTCAAGTCCTCGTGCGTAAACTACGAACACGGTTACTGCGTGTCTCGGGTACGATCCTCGCACGGAACATAATTATATTTGTATGACCTACAAGGTAGTTGTTTCGGGTCTGGCACTTTTGTCTATGTGAGTTTAAATGTTTGTAAACTCACCACGATACAGGAGAAATTCCTAGCGAGGGGAAGGGATTAAAAATTGAATCTCAACTAGTAGACCGTGCTTACAATTATCATTTTGAAGTAGATAAATACGGTATTTATTAAGGAACAGCGTAAGAAAAGAATAAAAAATCTAGTTAGTGTAAGACATTCGTGGTTTTCTTCATAGTTTGTGTATCCTCGTTAACTCGGTCTTATTACCACATTAAACGAGACATTTATTCAGATCATTTTTGGTCAATTTATTTTTATACACTTTTTCTTTCAGCACCTAATGTCAAGGAACATCTTTACTGGTCCGAAGGTTTGTTATCAACCTTTAAAAAAAACTATGCTCAAGATTCTTCAATGGACTTTCAATATTTTTGCAGCGCCCAAGGATTTCTCAGACATTATCCTGGTTGGTATTTTATATTTAAAAGAAATTGATACAACACTTATTTAAAAAACGAATGAAATATTGATGGAGAATGTTGATGGACGGAGAGCGAGAGGAAAGCCAAAGAAAAGATGGCTGGATTGTGTAAGGAATGATATGAAGGAGAAAGGAGTAAATGATGCCGTGACGTCTGATAGGGGAGAATGGAAGAAGAAAACGTGTTGCTCCGACTCCAAAGAGAATGGGACAAGGGCAGGAAAATGATGATGACTCATTTAAAAAACGTTTTTGAACACAAGTGTGGAACCTATCCTGGCTGTAAACCTTGCTTTTCTTCAACAGTTTCACTAATGGACTTTCACTAGCCCTTTTTAGAGTTCTGTTAACTGCCAAATGGATGGAACTTAAATAAATTCGTTCTGTCCATCTGTCTTTTCCCATGTCATAACCATTTTACTTCGAGACCCTTGGTACCATACATACATTTGTTTTTTTTTTCAATGATTTTAACTTTGTTGGGTGTCTTTGAAAACTCTTTAAAAACGTTAAAATATATGTATTCTTAATTTAATAGCTGATGAAATTAAATTCTGAATCAAAAATAGGTTACCAAAACGTAAAAATCGGTTTGAATAATGTTACAATTTAGGTTTTTGAAATGGGACTTTTTACTCAAACTGCATCATTGCTAATTTCTGTATGAGCCTTTGCATAGTTATCGAGTTTGGTGTTCACAATGGTTTTTGCCGTTTTTTTTTTGTTATGAATGTTTTTCTATATCGATATAGTAATGTTTTTTTAAGTTTGTGTGAAATTTGTTATTTTACACTTCTCTTCATCAATCTGTCCTTATGAAATAAGCAGTACTTTTGTGCTCTTTTGTCTTTGTATGTTTTTTTTTCTATAATCTGTGTTTTGTATATAGAAACATAAATAAACGAATATAACTTGTCATTAAGACAGACCAGTCGTTAACAGTTTTATTAAACCTTTTAATCAGATCGCTGATTATGATTGATTTTAATTTGATTCTAGTTTAATTAAGTAATAATCGAGTGGTAGAACGTATATTGCCGTAGAGATAAGTGAGGGTCAGACATATCAGAAATTAATCTCAAAATCACAAACATAGTACGCAAAACGAAGAATCTGTATTCATATTGTCATTTGAAAATGACAGAAAGACAATGACACAACTTACACATCAACGAAAATATTAAAAGATATTTTATTAAATGTTACAAATACCGATAAACGAAACTACGTTTGAATAAAATGTTTCTCATTAGAGCATTTGTCGTTCATATCCACAAGTAAGTAGTATGCGTGATATGGAACTTACATTCATTCAGTAGAATTTGAAATTAGATTTTTGCAAATTGGCCCAAAATTGACGGAAAAATCGAGTCACAGACATACAAAAAATGTAAGAAAACAATCGTATAGAGCTAGACCTTTTTTTAAGTCGGTGCAAACTAGCTTTTAATCAATTTTGCTATTTTTATTACACAATAGATTTACCATGTAATGCGTACATGGAGTGCACTTTTTCATCCAAGACCATAGTGTGTTTCAATTTTCTGAAGCAATTTGTGGTTTTTCAGCTGCATTATGGGAAAGCATGTTCAAACTGAAATACTCAGATGGTGATTCCGACAAAGTGTATGACTGTCGACTTAGGCCATGGTACGTAAGTGGTGGTGGAGCTCCCCGTGATGTTCTGATCCTCCTCGACGCATCAGGTTCCATGGAGAACTCGTCCAACCAGGTCACCGCTGAAAAGTTTACACTGGCCCTTCTCAGCGCCCTTACGGATGACGACAGAGTGAATGTGCTGAGGTTCAACGTCATCATACAGTCTCCAATTAGCTGTTTCAATGAAAAACTCGTTCCTGTAAGTATTGCGTAGCTTTGATTGTTTAGAAACAACGCAAATCATAATGCCTGTTTTATCTGAATGACGTTTTCCTAGTTACTTTCGGCTTTCTTAATCCGAAATCTACAATGGTATTTTTTGTAAGAACTTGTTATTTGTATACATTCTCTTTTTACAGGCGAACCACGTGAACTCAGTAGCTATGATGGCCGCTATGTTTAACTACAACATGACGAATGAGACTTTGATGAGCGATGTGTTAGAGTACTCAGTGCGATTGCTACAACGGCAGAAGAAGTCTCCAGATCGACCGAAAGCTTGTCAACAAGCCATAGTCCTACTTACCGACAGCCTCTATTTCAACTATACGCATCTGCTGCGACACCTCGATCCTGAAGGAAATATCAGGTAGTTTGGCGCTTGCGGACGTAAAATTAATAATTATTTAGATCCTGAAGATTCTATGAAAAATTTAGCTGATTTAAGAGCTTTATTCCAATTCTAAATGTCATTTATGAAGCCGTCGAGTGGAAAAGATAAATAATCACTGTTTATTCATATCAATGCGTCTTATGCATATAGGCATTCGTCACTAATTGGATTTTTTCCTCAATTATGATATTAAAATTTTGAAACTGTTATGATATCTGTATAAATGTCATTCTGACGCCAAATTATTGCAACTGGAGAAGGAAACTGATCTACGATAAGAAAAATCGCAAGATGCAATCACGCGATACAAAATATTACAACAAGCTACCATGTTAATATTAAGAAACCAAATTTTAATGAGCTGATCAATATCAAGTTGCAACATCACGTTTTATTTTCAAATTGTGAGTTAAGTCTATTAAATAAAATTTATTTCATTAAGCTAGCATTCCTTGTTTCCGAGATTTATATGTTTCTTAAGGTGACTCAGATTCATTGCTCTCGAGTGTACTTCTAGTTGAAAGTGATTGTAATGCTGTTTGTAGATTTCGTGGGTAATTAGTAAAATCTTTTGTGGCATTCTTCCGGGTGTTAAGGTGCTGATGATCGATCACTTTTTGACCTTATAACTCAGGGCAGAAGTATGAAAATGGTCATCCACCAGTCAGCGCGATAGTACTTACTAGAATAGAATTGCCACTGCTGTAAAGTTCCTTCATACTATTTTTGTTTTAATGTTTATGCAAGTTTTTACTAACTTTACAAAGGCGGACATAATGCCTTGTCTACCAGTCTACCTTAGGGCGATACAGAGACAAAACCAAATAGGTGCAATAACAGAAAAAAAGCATATGTAAGAGAAAATAATTATTAAAACAAAATATTTATTTTGCAAAAGATGAGACCGTAACAAGACAACAACTACAACTTAATTCTGCGACAAATCTGCCAACTTCTTGTAAATATGTATACGAGTTTTCTTCCTGAAAGTAAACCAACCACTATTGACTATAGACTTTAAGAAAAGTAGGGACAGAAAACAAAAGAACTGCAGTAGTAGTAATGACTAAAATTTAGGTAAACGAATATGCGACTTACCTAACGGGAATTGCTCACATTATTATGACCATTGCACATGCATTAGTGGCAGGTCAGTTGCTTCGTTGCTTTATTTTAACATTATAATTTGTATGTCAGTATGACAAGACATAGCAAGAACGAGCTTTACTTAGAACATCCTATTAATGTAACTACCTATGTCTTACAAACAAATAAATGATTATGATTAGAGGGAGAGTTTGAAATGTCACATGAGCTGTATTTACCGACCATCCGAACATACCTTGGTCTTAGGTAGTCCGGCCTTAACGTGTCGTGAGGCAGCCCTGCATTTGGTTACGGTAAAATATAAGTAGGTAATCACTACCATTTTTTCCTCTTAGGACCTTTTTATTAAATAGCTTTACAGAAAACTTTGAATTTCTAGAGTATTCGTGATGTGGTTGCACGATGTGTTTGGTCTCCGAGATCAAACGCGTTCCCATGGTGAAGAGCTGAGCTGTGACCGCGACGGGTATTTCGCGGAGCTCATAACGCCCTTTGACGTGACGCAGCAAGTTATGAGGATCCTACAGGTCATGGAGCGGCCGCTCGTGTCGCAGAGAAACCAACGAATAACTGTCTTTAGTGATGTTTACGCACATGTCGAGGTATGTATGACTTTATTTATTATTTCGCCTTCGTTAGGGACATTCGTAATGCTGATACGGATGTCATCACAGTATACGTCTCATACAGTATAGGAATAAGGGATTATTCCATTTTTTTTTGCTTAGCCTATGTCCGTTTCCGATTACGTAAATAAAAATAGTAAATAAGGAAAATACTTCCGTAAAATGAAGTTTCAAGTAAGTACACGTTTGAAAATATTTGAGCATTTAAGGTATTTTTTTATACTCTTATCACATTTTTGTAGATATGTGTCTGGGTGTAGATTAAACAATTGTATTATCGACTAATTTAAATGCTAAATATTGTATCGTCAACAAAGATAAGCAGATTCAACACTTTTTCAAGAGTCATTACTGCTTTTTACTTATTACGTATTATGTTGTTAAGGTAATGTAGGCTACAACATATTTTGTTGCTCACGTTTGCGTATAAATATAAGCAAGCCTTATCAGACTCACAAGTACCGGCAGCTAGGCCACAAACCAGGAGATCTGTGTCGTCATAGAGTGGAGGACTCTAAGAGGAGAAATGGGCTCAAAACCACCACTCACGAAGACTACATACGTAGTACTCTGTCTGTTAATATTCCTTGGATTTTTCTAACATACTAAGATAATTTTGACTTCGATAGAAATGTTAGTGGTAAGCGCAAAACGACTATATTATTGTGACTAATATAAAATACCTGTGACATTAAGAGTGACAATGAATGACATCAATGAAAAAATAGATGAAATAACTATTATGAAATAACTGATGTATGCCGTGTCATTGGCGCGTTCTTATTCGACACGCACCAAAAAAGTGTAAGCAGGTTTTACCCCCACCTCCCGCACGCCCTGACCGGAGAAAGTTATTTGAAAAAAAATACTGATCAATCTAGATGTTACTAAGTATGTGTTTATGAAGTAAACTTGTCCATATTCCAGGACCCCAGAAGAGGAGAGATATATTGGAAAAGTAAAGAGAACACGGAGCAGTTGAATCGATATAAAGATTTGAGACAAAACAAGAAGAAGTTACTTAACGCTACCCAGCTCTATAAGGACTGGATGTACCAAGTTAATTACGTGCGTACTTATAAATCTTATCTAGATTGGTTTGTTAGGGGAATTACAGCTCAAACTAATGTAAAATAATATTCAATTTCGAGAAATATTAAATTATATGAAACAATTAACTACATTATCTTTTATCAATGTGGACAGTGACATTATGAATATTTAATAAAGGACTTTTATTTATGTACTAGCTGTTCCACGCGGTTTCACCCACGCTACTCAGCACCTGTTGGTCGTAGCGTGATGTTATATAGCATATAGCCTTCCTCAAGAAATGGACTATCCAACACTAAAAGAATTTTCCAATTCAAACCAGTAGTCCCTGAGATTAGCGCGTTCAAACAAACTAACAAACAAACTCTTCAGCTTTATAATATTAGTATAGATTTATATATTTTCGCCCTAGATTTTACACACAATATAATCGTCATTATTAGAAATTAAGTTAAAAATCTACTAGAAAATATAAATAATAATTTATATACAGAATTATAAACTAATGTTGAAAATGCATTATTTTAGGACAAATATGGACATTACTACGAAGGAGAGGGGTTGAATTACAGATTGCAAATAAGTGTCTCGGTACCAGTGTTCGACCATGTAACAACAGAGGTGAGGGAAATTTAACTAAATTTTATTTATTTGCCTGAATATAGGTTTATAATTACATGGTAAAATATTTTTAATATAAGCATACTTTATTTCCAACACTCCATCATAATATACATATATAAATAACGTGTTACGTTGTTTGTCTTGCGATGGACTCCTAAACTACTTAACCGATTTTAAATTAAATTTGCACACCGTGTGCAGTTTGACCTAACTTGAAAGATATGGTAGGAAGGAAATTTCATTGCAACGCATGCCGGGGCACAGCTAGTAGATATGTATAAAGGTTAACCTGACGTGCAGCCGTCTGCACAAGTATGTATTACATGTATTCTATATTAATTAGTTATAAATATTCTAAAATATATTTTTTAACTTGCAGAACATCACGAAGAAACTCGATGAGGTAAGATTAATCGCACCAAATCTTATCAAGACATTAATGTTAAAATAACTAAGGCATGTTATAAGACACAAACTAAATTGATAAAAATGCATAATCAAGTCTGATGTTCGTATTTATACTGATAACGTAGATACTTATCTAAATTCTCATAATATTTGTTTACAGGAAAAACAAAGGAACTCTACGAGAATTGTAAGTAATAATATAAGATTATTTATGTAAACTAATAAACTTGCCTTTAACGGACGTATGGATTTTGATGAAATTTGGCATATTTGTAGAACTTGGTCATACGCATGTACACACGTTAGCAAGCGGTACATAAAAAGCGCCGAAAAATTAAATAATATAGTTTATATTTTTGCAATCTCATTGTGTACTTTGTCCTCTGAAAATGGAAATAAGATCGCATATAATATATTTTTTGTGAGTAAAATTGTTTTTTAGTAAAATATTTATGTACTTGTTTTAATGGTTTTAGGTTAAAAATGAAAGTTAATTAAGAATTTTGTGTGTGCATTATCCCGGTAGAACGATCCTATACTTTCAGAAGCAAAGCCGTTGACTAAAGTTAGTTTCGTAAACAACTACACGTCTAGGCGGTGTCCGCGACTTTGTTCGTTTGTACAAGTTGTTACAGGTTAGGTTTAAAAATACTTTTGGTTTTTCTTCAGGCTAAACTATTACAAAAAAAAAAAACACTAGAAGTCAGCCCATGAACTAATAACCTTGCAGACGTTGTAAGGGAAGTCACGGACCTTAGTTTTACTGTAGAACCCGACGGACTGACGAGCAATGATTAAGGCGCGGTAACAAGCTAATCCTTAGGTATTCGCAGAAGTAAGGCTAGCTGCAGACTTGGCATGGTCTGACACAAGTACACGACAGTAGTGCATCAAAAAAATTGAAATAAGGTCGAAAATATTTCGGCGTTTGATTTTATTTGAATATCATGTCCACCAAAATGTAGGTCATCTTGCAGTTTTAACGGAAAATAAAAAAAAATACAGTTCCGTGTTTGAAAAATTTTAGATATCTCTTTAGTCTATAAAATTTTCTTTGTTATAGATATAAAAAATATGATGGTTGTTGCTGAAAAAATTGAGAATTTCGAGACGAAAAGATTTTTTTCGTTGTCTTTTTAAACATTTTTTTTTCGTAGTACTAGACCACTTTTTTAAAACTAATTTTGTTTAACTCTTTACTTTATGTATTTGACTATACATGGTAATAATTTAGGCTAGTGGCATGTACAGATACGGCTAACTTTGTGACGAAAATCTAGACGTTTTACGAAGTGTTTGCTTTGTACAGCGCCTTAAAGTACAAGCGGAAGACAAAACATTGATTCGTTACAAACAAATGTAGAACACTGACCTGCAAAACACTTCCTTAAGTTATTATAAGTTCATTGACTGATAGAATGTAAATATTTCCGCAGTACCCGGTCAACCGGCTATTAGGAGTAGCTGGCGTGGACATCCCCATCGATCATTTGAAGTTGATCCTTCCTTATCACCAGGTAAACAATATCTAACATCAAAACAAGTAATCGTGTTTATTTTTAAATTGTAGCAGTCATCTCGTAGGCGTTACGTAGCGGTCATCTCGTAGGCGTTCTAGATCAGTCATCTTATAGTTTTTGTGTAGCAGTGGCCTGGAAGATGCTAAGAAGCAATCGTCTCATACTCGCTATGTAACACCACATACCAATCGTATTGTAGAGCTTATGTAGCAGTGGGGTCGTAGATGCTACGTAGCAACCGTTTCTTAGACCTTATGTAGCAGTAGGGCCGTAGATGCTACGTAGCAATCGTTTCGTAGACCTTATGTAGCAGTAGGGCCGTAGATGCTACGTAGCAACCGTTTCGTAGTCCCTCTGTAGCAGTGGGGTCGTAGACGCTACGTAGCAACCGTTTCGTAGACCTTATTTAGCAGTAGGGCCGTAGATGCTACGTGGCAACCGTTTCGTAGACCTTCTGTAGCAGTGGGGTCGTAGATGCTACGTAGCAACCGATTCGTAGACCTTATGTAGCAGTAGGGCCGTAGATGCTACGTAGCAACCGTTTCGTAGACCTTCTGTAGCAGTGGGGTCGTAGATGCTACGTAGCAACCGTTTCGTAGACCTTATGTAGCCGTGGGGTCGTAGATGCAACGTAGCACAATCTCGCAGCCGTTATGTAGCAGTGGTCTCGTAAACGCCACGTAGCACTCGGTTTATAGATCTTATGTAGCAGTGGGGTCGTAGATGCAACGTAGCACAGTCTCGTAGCCGTTATGTAGCAGTGGGGTCGTAGATGCTACGTGGCCATCGTTTCGTAGACCTTATGTAGCAGTGGGGTCGTAGATGCTACGTAGCAACCGTTTCGTAGACCTTATGTAGCAGTGGGGCCGTAGATGCTACGTAGCAACCGTTTCGTAGACCTTATGTAGCAGTGGGGTCGTAGATGCTCCGTAGCTATCGTTTCGTAGACCGTATGTAGCAGTGGGGTCGTAGATGCTACGTAGTAATCATTTCATAGACATTTTTTTTTATTAGTGGTAGGCTCGCGTTTGACCACTATCTCACCTGATGGTAAGTGATGATGTGGTCGACGATGAAGCTCGCTTACCTAGAAATAACCTATTCACTCTTGACTTGAAGACCCCCAGGTTATCAGGAAATACAGACTCCGGCAGGGAATTCCACTCCTTAGCAGTACGCACACTGAAAGTATTCCCAAACCGTTTAGTGCGTGTGGGTGGGATGTCTACCATGTAACGGTGGCGCATCGCCGTACGTCTTGTAGTCCGATGATGGAACGGGCTTGGCGGAATTAGGCTGTGCAACTCTCCGAAATGTAACCGATAGAAAACCGAAAGGCTGGCAACGCGTCGACGATGCTCCAGGCTCTGGAGCTTTGACTCAACCAGCGCGTCGTTGCCGATGAGCCTCATGGCTCGTTTCTCTATAGACTCTAGCGCTTCAAGTTGGTATTTGGCGGATCCGTCCCAGAGATGAGAACAGTAGAGTGTGGAGACACACGATCGAACTTGCGCTTGATATAAGTTCATTATGCAGTAGTCGGGTAGCAGATGCTACGTATCCATCGTCTCGTAAACGTTGCGTAGCTATGGTCTCGTAGGTGTTAAGGAGCAGTCGTCTAGTAAACTTTACGTCGCAATCATCTCAACTTCAAAGGATCAATTTCAATTAAATCACTCTTGTTTAATCAAAGACGTCACTTAAGTCACAAAGTTGAAACTTGTGATTTCGTAAGCACCACATAGCAGTTATACTAACTCTTATAAATTCGCTGCATAGTGCTGCATATACACTACTAGCAGCATATACACTACTAGAAGCAGTCTATATGGTGTTATGGCTGTAAGGTGTTATGAAGCAAGTAGGCCAATGTTATAGAGGGCGATCATTTGCCGTTACTTTACCATAGTGGCAGTATTTGTTTGTGAATCAAAGCAAAATTACGTAGTATATTATGACCAACAATAATAAGTATTTTGTGGTACGTAGAACTCGATAATCATCTATGATTCTATGTGATTACTTAATAGTCTTCTATGCCTATGTATTTTAAATCTAATATGTAAAATCAAATGACACGCTACAGCAATGACAAAGTCACAAGCAAATAGAAGTTTTCTTCAAACATCTAGTGTCTAGAGAACGTCGTAGTCACTTGCAATGAAATATAAACACTTCACGAAATTATTAAATGTTTTCTCCTACTGTATTGATAAACGTTTGAACCCATACTATTACGAAATAGGTCTGATCTAAAAAAAAAGCCGTTGTTTTTAGAGAAAATCACTTTTGTATTCGGATTTCATTGCTCGTAACTGTATGTTTCAGAATTCACAAGCTACTGACAATTTTCCTCAAAATTTCAATGACATATCCAAAGGTTTGATGTACGGTCCGCAAAGCAAGAAAAATAACCACTCAAATCCATGAATGTATTCGAATAAAGTTCAATATAATGTATTTGCTGGAAGACAAACAGTTCAATACATAAATTAAATTTGAGTTAAAACGTTCATCGGTATCTAAGAAAAAACCGAGCTTATTTAGTTAACTATCTCCTTTGCTGACTGTTCATTCATAATATTTATTGTCCTCCCTGACCTACTTTTATAAATACCTGATAGTGTAAATCTGCAATTAACGCATTTATGGCACGCTCATATAACTTTATCTTGTAGTTTTATAACACCATTATTGCTATCCTTACTAATATTATAAAAGTGAAAGTGAGTTTGTTTGTTTGTAACGTCTTCACGCCTAAATGGCTAAACCGATTTTGATGAATTTTGCTACAGAGATAGTTGAAACCCTGGAGACGGACATATTTTTAAAGTGAGTAATGAGGGAGAAAAAAGGGAAAACTTAGCTTTGCTATTACAATAAATAAGGCGCAAGGGCAAAAACTACAGGTAGTCAGATACCTGCAAATTAGGAAAGGGAAACTGTGTTATCTCAAATTTAACGCGAGTGAAGCCGCGGGCAAAAGCTAGTTGATATATAATCGTAACGTCACCCATTCTTCAAAACATGATGTACTTTTACAAGGAAGCAAGCAAATGCATTATGTGTTTCAGATTGGTGCAGGAGGATCTTTAATTCTCGTAGACCATCGTGGCAACATCGTCATACATGAAAACGTCAAACATACGGTAAATTTACCTCTTATTCAAGTATTACAATATTATTTCATCAATTGAGGGATTACTATCAAAATCACTGTTAATTTCTTATCCAAAATTCTAATACTATCTTAGTTTGATAAAATAATAGGCTGAATGACTTGCTTCATTTTAAATACATTACTCATGATTTATTTTTCTATTAATCAGTTCGACGGCGACATTTTAAAACCCGGATATCGCACAGTTGACCTCCTGGATTTGGAACAGCCGGCTGAGAATCATAAGCCGCGATATTATCCCAAAGAATGGCTGAAGGTAACTACTTATGCTTGTCTTTCCTGAAATGGCTTATAGTTCTTATGAAGCGTCACCTAAATCGAATTGTTATATTTTTTAGTTCCGAAAACTGATGATTATAGATAAAGATAAAGGTAATTTAACGATGTACGGAAAAGGCATATATGATGAAGGAATGAGAGCCATTTTAGAACAGCGGCAGTATTTTTGGAAGAGAGTTCTGGAGCACTACACTGCAGTGGTGGTACTGCCTCTAAACAACAGAGTTCATGCGGTTCCTGAAGCTGCTTTCACGAGAGAGATAGCCGCCGAGGCGTGGAAATCTCTGTCTAGAACTGAATTCGCTGTCAACCCCGATTGGTAATAACCTTATCACACCTATTTATTATAAAGTCAATACAGATCGCACCGATATGACGAAATGTGTCGCAATTCGTTAAACTTCTTGGAATCATAATTGAATAATCCGTTAGCAAAATATTTACACGGAAAATCGTATTAACAAAATGGGAAATACAAATGTATCGTTAAATTAATAAAAAAAACCGGCCAAGAGCGTGTCGGGACACGCTCAGTGTAGGGTTCCGTAGTTTCCCGTCCGTCACAATAAGTGTTCCCAGTTATAAGGCCAACCGAACAATTCGGTAATACCCGATCCAATGTAATAAGTACCTACAGCGCCATCTCTCGAGGAATTGGGTTACTAATTAATACAAAGACGTGCAATTTCGGTGGTAATTTTGGATTGCGAGAACCGATTTCAATAAATCTTTTTTTGTTTCAAAAAAGATACGTTCAGGATAATAAAATATGTAAACAAAGTTACAAAAAAAGCTTGCATTACGATTATACTACAAACTTAGTCCAGAAATTATTTTGTACAACTTTTTGTCTTTTTTGTACAAAACTGTTGTGTCAATCAAGTTCAAAATAATTTTCTTAGAAAGTCCTTATAAAATTCTACTTTTCAGATTTTTTTCATATTTTTTAGACTTATGGTTCAAAAGTTAGAGGGGGGGGACACATTGTTTTTTACTTTTGGAGCGATTATTTCCCAAATTATTGACATTATCAAAAAATGATCTTAGTAAACCCATATTCATTTTTAAATACCTTTCCAACAATATATCACACGTTAGGGTTGAAATTAAAAAAAAAATCACTTCCCACTTTACATATAGGGTGGCTACCCTAATAAAACATTTTTTTCAAATTTTTATTTTACCTCTTTGTCGGCGTGATTGATATACATATTGGTACCAAATTTCAGCTTTCTAGCGCTAACGGTCACAGAGATTAAGCGAGGACGGACGGACGGACGGACGGACGGACAGACAGACATGGCGAAACTATAAGGGTTCCTAGTTGACTACGGAACCCTAAAAATGCTGATAGTACAACACACCTGTGCGTCAAAGAAGTTATTTTCTCTTAGACGCACATGTTACGTGCATTTCAATGCAATAATATGTAATAGATGCGAGACTGTTACCATCAACCAGACTCGAAAAACCAGACTTCGTGTCTGTCCGTGTCTGCTAATAAAAAAGATCTGACCGAACAACCTAATATTACTTTGTCTGAGCCAAGAGCCGAACCCAAGACCTCATGCTACGAAATAGCGCTAGCGGTTACTAGACCAACATGGCTCTTTAACTCCAAATGCCCTGTGTACCTTTACATAGAGTAAGAGATTCGTGGTCACCATTATGTATTCGACTTATTTCTATATAGGTACATAAAGTGTCGTTAATTTTCTTATGTTCCTCCCCAGGTTGTATTGCCGCCACATAGACCCACATTTCGAATTGCGCGAGGCGGAGGTGCGGCATTTCATCAAACGACGCAGCGACGAAGGAGACTTTCGCATGCAAAAGCTGGAGTATCTCTTCAGCCCGATCCCACCTTCTTTGTTTGAGAAGACTTATCAGTGTTTGTTGACATTTCTTTATGAACACAGAGTAATATAGCCGTAGCTATCCCATAGCTACTGCGACAATACTTATACAAACAAAACTTAAAACAATTTTGTTTCGCGACGTAGAGTTATTGTAATTCACAAATTCCAACTTAAAACTCAATACCACTTGAATTTTGCTTAGATACAGTGGGCTGCATCAATTGGGTTTTTTTACGGATTGGAAATCATCAAATAACTGCCCCTGTTTTGGGCGGAGCAGGGTAAAGTGTCAGACTTTTACTGACTTAAACCCACCAATATTCCTTTGCTCTTCATGTTCTTAGTACCCGTGCATAGGAAATACCCGCACTTTACTGCTACCCTACCATGACGTGTTAAAGCAGAACTTATTCCGCTGAGGGAAAGGAACAGAGCTATACAGGGTGTCTAGCACCATCTCTTTCACTCAGTGGAATAAGTTCTGCTTTAAGATGTCATAGTAGGCCTACCCTTAATATTTTTACTCTCTAGACATATATAGTTTAGGTTAAATTCCAACAATAACAATTAAACAACAAATCATAATAAGATAGTATGACGCTCTAGTGCGTCATCGATCGCAAGACATGATTCATGCCTTTTCTATTTTTAGTTAATGACCCGCTCATTAATTTATAACAATCAGTATGACAAACACAGTAAGCATTACCACCCCCAGCTCTGAAAGAGATACCGCGGCCCCGGGACACGACGGAAAAATGAAGGACACTCCTCGGGAAAAGTCATTTGATGATATCCCAGCTGAAAAGAAAAGTGGGCACTCGGTACAGAGTATTTTCTAAAAATTTGTCCTCGTACGTATTCGGTTAAAAGGTCAGAGTTCAAAGTTCAAATGTCAGAGCGTATTGAATAGCTGTGGATTACTTCAAAGAAAAACTCCTGATTGTAAATGATTTTATAGTTTTTTTTATGCTTAATCTACATCACAATTTATCTTGTTGTCTAAACTCTCACTCAGGCTACGACGTTAGACAGTAGTACAATTCAAGTTGGTACGTAACAACAAAATAACAATATTATTGATCCGACGCGTCACTGGCGTGGTATCGTGAGGTGTAAGTTATCACCTTATCAACCGTTATCTACATTTAGTCCGCCTGATAAAACACTCTTCAATAAGTACCATGCTTTTAGGTTCATGTTAACAACGTCGTATTTAATTTAATAACGAAACTTTCCGAAACACTCAACGATTGTCATAATTAAATTTCGTTTGAACCTAATTCCTTTTGCTTACTTTAATATCTTTTCACTGTCTGACATATGAATTTTATTATTTTGAACAGCTATTGTTATAGGTCTCATGAAAACAAAAAAATATTAAAACAGATAATAATTATTTTGTTCCTAACGTTTCGAATTCCTTAGAATTATCGAAATAAATGCGATAAGTATTATGTAATTCGATAAGTCATCGCTTACTTTTTGCAAACACCTACTTGTTCATGCATGTTTATGATCAATTGTACATTTTAATAATTATGCTCATCGACACAGGTAATGAAGACTTGATGGCAAAGTTCTGTAAGGAGGCGATCGCGACGGACCAGTGGGCGCGCGAGCATGAACAGCCCGGCACTGAGAGAGACTGCGGCACCTGTGAGATGGGATCCACCACAGCGTTCTTTGCCAGCGGTAATTTTACTATTAACTCTTCTCACCAGTTCTATTAGTTTCAACCTGGTGCACCCACAAAGCTATGAGATTTAATTAGGGTAGATGTGAAATTATATTTACATGCACAGATCAGCTTGTTCAAAGTACCAGTTTCAAAGCAGCAGTTGACAACCTCAAAGAAAGTAGACTTCGCTGGTAGTCATGCACTGCAACGACTGCTACTCCGTGAAGGCTTTACTTAACATCAGTATACAGCCTAGAGGCCACCAACCACGTGGTGGTCAAATGTCGAGAGGGACTTAAGAGCCCAAACTTTCCACCACAGACAAACAGAAACAGTTTCTTGACGCAGATGCACAAAGAGGTCTGATCCAAAATAAACTGTGATAAGGGCAGGAGATACAAGAGGATGCAGATGCCTGTGACCGAACTTCTCCACTAAATCTCACTTTATTACGCCTTTGGATAACTTAATGGGATAAAGATACTCGAAAACGCTGAATCGTGCATGTAAACGTGATTACACCCTTTATTTTTTTATGGTTCGTGTTTTGGTATGGTGGACGCTTCAGTTTTCGGCCACTTTAGCCTTTTTAGTATGGTAGGGATTTAGATTTCGGTCACTCTTACAGCTCATCATTGGATAAAGTGCTTTAGAAATATGATCAACACCCAAGAGCAAATACAATACCCAAGCGCAAAATATGTACTGTAGAGCAAGATATCAGATATCAACAACAACACTCATTTACATCGCAGAAGTAGTCGTTAGGTATACAAACACTAGTAGATCTGGTGATGGTATCTGTTTGTCCTGGTGATAAACATCAGTTCTCCTTAAACCGACAAAAAAAATAAACTTTTTTTTAAAACCGCTAGTGGTATTAGTTTTAGAGCATAAAAATATCACTCGATAAGACAGTTTAGCAGTTCCGCAACAAACAGATAAAAAAACAATTGGCCTCGTCCTTGCCTATTTGTCAAGATACAGGGGCCCATTCCTTGAACCATGATTATTATGATAGCAAATCTGTTGAAGAATTACAGCATAAGCTGCAATATCAGCAATAAACAGTGTTCTAGGACAAAGGAAGTAGCGAAGAATTTAATCGAAGCAATTTTAAAAACAGAACATTCTATCGAAGACCGTCGGATGTCATTTTGTACTGCGTTTCACATTATCGTTTATACAGTTTTTTATCTTGCTCAATACAAATCATCTATCAGGTCATATAAGGTAATACGACTAATATCAAAGAGCCGAAGGAAGTTGAAAAGAATCAGCTACTTCAATCGATGCATCGATCATATCACATCGTAATCCTTCGAACATACATCAAATTGCGACATTCTTGGAATTTCAATGCAACACCTCACCGATTTTATGACAGTAGGCGCATTAAGGCACATTTTCTCATCCTGATTTTTCTTACTTTTTCGTACATATTAGGGCTATATAATTGACTAGCTTCCGCCCGCGACTTCGTCCGCGTGGCATAGTTACTTCAGGCAACCGCAAACTTTAAAAAAAAAAACTCTCCCCTTTTCTTCCTTCTTTAAATTCGCCTAAGTCCGTCTCCAGGGTCCCAATTATCTATATACCAAACTTCATCAAAATTAGTTTAGCCATTTAGGCGTGTAGCCTACATACAAACAGACTCACTTTCGCTTTTATAATACTACTATAAGGATTAGTAAGGATTTATTAAATTTTAATGTACATAAGTGGTATAAATAAATAAATAAATATCTTGGGACAACTCACACACGGCTGTCTGATTCCAAGCTAAGCAGAGCTTGTGTTATGGTAACCAGACAACTGATATACATACTTATATAATTTATAAATACATACATTTTATAGATAAATCACACCCAGACACAGAACAAACAATCATGCTCATCACACAAAGTATGTCCTGGGTGGGAATCGAACCCACGACCTCCGGCTCAGCAGTCAGGGCCACTAACCACTAGACCAACAGGCCCGTCAAAATGGTTAATAGGTGATCTTCTAGGTATTCTTTACCAGTTAATCTTTGGGACATCATCTAGTTACTTTTTTTATTTCTACCTAAAAATATTGCTGGAAAATATTATATCTAACGCACTACGTTAGAAGGTCACACAAGTAACTTTCGACTTCGTTTTTCCCCATTATTATGGGTCATTTTACACCCATTACCTTTATTAATTATCGAAAAACGACTTTTACCTCTAGGGGAAACTCTCTAAGCAGCGCAGTGCAAGAGCACGACGCAAGTCCTCAATCCGTTGATTACCTCTGTAGTCAGTCTGTCACTCAGTCAGGAACAAACGCAGCCTATCACCCTCCCCCCGCTACGTCTCTCGTCCGGTGATCCGTTGAAACGTCGCGTGCGACGACGCAACGCTAAAATGTGGCATGTCAGTTAAAATATATGGAAAAAGACGCAATTATATAATATGCGCACGACGTACTATACGACGTAATGCTTAATAGTATCTAGGTATGTAGAGCAACCCATCGCTCTGAAGCTGAACCTAAACCTAATCTAGGGATCAAATAGTGTTCTAAGTACATTTGGTAATATCCATAAAAGTTAATGTGAAACTATATCTTCCGATGTTTTTAGAGAGTGGCCTAACCCGCTGGCAGTTATATCACGCCACGAGTGCACACGCAGACCCACCCGAGGGGTCGTGGTGGCCGAGCGGACCAGCAGAATCGTGGTACCGTCGCGCAGCCGCCAAGCCCGACACACTCATCGTGCACGTGCCCGTGAAACCCATCAGCAAGATGCGCATTAGCAAGAACCGACCCCCACCAGTAAGTATGGACCAAAGAGTATTCCGATTCATGAGTTTTGTAAACACATCAGTATAGCTGTCCAATAGTGTTGTCATTTATTTTTAGTTTGGACTTTCAATTAATCTTAAAAGTAATTCGGAATAATAAACGCCCGTAACTTCGGCTGAAATCACGAGTTTCCATTTCAGAGACCGTTTGTTTATACCCTGATTCCACTAAAGCGGAGGCGAGTCAAAACTAAGAACAAGACTTGAAAGGTGCCAAGGGGCACCCGAATGTAACGAAGTTATTATTTATTATATACAAAAAACCTGTATACACTGAAAAAAAATAATCGTCGCGACACCACACTGTTCTATGCGAAATAGAAAGACGAAACGAAAATAACTGGCTTGCTTTCTAAAAGAGAGAGACATACAGCGAAACACGCGCTAATAAGTATAGCAAAAAAGGTTGTTACAACTTTTGGTCTTAAGCAAAAAGTGTTGTTACAATTTTTGGTCTTAATTTTTTCCGTCTAGCCCCCTTTCGCAACGCGCGATAAGGAACTTCATTTCAATACACGTGCAGAAGTCGCCGAACTCGTTTGAAATCCACATCACGTATGGTCGTGATGGACACTCTCTTGTGGTGAACATCTCCGCACACACGCTAGAACACTGCGCCTTCGCATTCGTAATTTCTTCTTCCGTTTTCCTTGTCGCACAAACTTTCCTTTTTATGGGTATCAGCTCCCACATAATCAAACGGATAAACAATCTGTATACTATCAGATTGTGTGTAAATCAAAATAAGCGTGACACATGATACATCATAATCTTTAGAGATAAGGAGATAGATGCACCACCGTCACAAAAATAACTATCGTGTTGGTACTTGTACACCACAAGTACCAACTGGACTGAACCCTTCTTACATATTTATATTTATAAAAGAATGTCACTTAACAATTTTATTCTAAAGGAGGATGCCATCGATGTAGGTATGATTGATATGCCACCTGCAACGAACCCGCTACCGAAATAACACGTATTTTTTCCTTATTTAGAGCAAATAATGACTTTAGGATGTACGTAGTTTCTTTGAATCAGCATGATATTAATCAACAGATCATCACTGATAATCATTTGATCAGATTTGTAGATAAGCATGTAATTAGCGTATGTGATCAAATACATAATCTATAAATAACTAGCATTTTTAGGAACACGTGATGAAAATCTTTGGTTCTTGCATCTTATTTTGTTGTATACGTGGACGTTTGGGACGATTTTGCAATTAGGCCGCGCTTACTCAAGTTAGTATGAACATCACGTGTCTGAAATTACTGGAATGGGACAGCCTGCATCGAGGTAAGACTAATTAATTAATTGATACACGCTTTAGAAAAACTGCGTTACTTACTATTTAGTCCTGGATTAAGAGGATTGTGATAAAACCATAATCTACTAAAATTACAAAAGAATGTTGCCTGCGTTTCAGGTGTTGTTATTAATTTGATTTTAACAGACTGTTTGGCTTGGCTGTTTGTGGCCACCCTTCATGCTATCATAACCGTCTGTATCCCTCACGTATGCACAGCAACTCAAGTAGTAGACTTCATTCAGAAGAGAATTGCTTTTCTCAACTAGGTGAAGTTCAATGTTCTACTGCAGACTGCCTGATGATGAATGACTTTTGCGTCTTAAGCAAATACACATTGAGCCCGCCGAGCCGCCGAAAAAGCCCGGCGACACAACCCGGCGGCCTGTATGAAAAGAATCATGTTGGCTACATGCACCCGCACGTGTTGCCCGCCGACATGTGGGCGGCTTGGGTAGGCCTGCGCTCAGTTGCCCGGCAACGCTCGACCTGTAGTGCTGACTGCCAAATAAATTTCTCATAACAAGCCCGGCGGCACATACCGCCGTCTAAATTTTCCGACTTGTATTAATTGAAGCCACCAACTAGACCGCCGACAAAAAGTTGCCGACATATGTAGGCGGCCCGGCGGGGTCAATGTGTATTGCGCTTTATGAGTATGAGTGCCACAGACAGCACGTTAAACCGGTAGTCCCAGCTGTTATTTGAAGATTTGACAGGAAGACAGTGGCTCCAAAGTCTGATAACCAGTCTTACCAAGGAGTATCGTATTACCCAGTTCTTAATTCGATTGTGGAGGTCAGATTTGCAGTCACTCCGTGTAAAATATTGATAGTCTGCTGAATTTGTTAAGACTGGACGCCGACGCCAACATCGTTGGGAAAAGACTAGGCAGATGATGATTTAGGACATAGACGAGCAAACTACAATTGCAAATTCAATCTGGATTCTAGACCAGCGATTTGTCAAACTTGCAATATGTACAGTACGTTCAAAATGTATGGTTTTTTGATGCATAGATGTGCCTTAGATAGAAACATTTATATAGGTTCATGTATTCACCGAAAATGTCGTTATTTTTATATCTTACACACAACCACATTATTTATTATTTATTTATTTAAGTTGTAGATCAACATCTAATGCTATGTTCCAGTACACTATCCGATCTGAATGGCTGACGGCGGCGAAGACGCTCGGTTCCGCGGAGCACGGCATCATTGGCGTGGCCGGCTACCACTTCCACCCGCGACATCTAGTAGATCTACTGGAGTCGATCACCAACTTCCCTGTAAGTATGAATTCAAGCAATCACATAGGTAAAGGCCACAGTCAACTCAACACTAAACCCAATTTCCTAACACAATGTCAGAGCATGAAAGTGAGTTAATTAATGCATGTACCTACCGACACTACACAAAATACCTTCGCACCTCGAAACAGCCTCGACCTCATTTATGTAAAATGTTTCAAGCACAACCGATATTTGGGACAAAACTAACATGATTTCCGGTATTGTTTAACAGTTAAAAATAATGAGCAACTAATGAGTCATCTAAATTAATGTATTATTTGATTTGCCTATCTGTCAATCTAATCTGCAATCTAATGAATTCCAACTGTAAGTGTATTCTTTGTTATTGAACAAAATAGCCGGTTTCTCCCCTAGAATTTATGTGAACATAATATAATCCTTGTATTCGCGTCGCGTGGCGCCTACCGTAGCACACGCTACGCAGCTACGACGAAACTACAAAGAGTTGCTACGCATTGGTGTCCGTAGAGAAGCTACGGAAATCGTAGAAGTTGGACACAGCTTGACATTCATCACTTTATATTCTTCTCTTGTATGTCGAGATTACTTTAAGTTTGTATAAAACCAGCAATATTAATATTGCAATTTGCCACGTTTTACAATAAAAAGCAACTGTTCTGTAGCGTACGATAACGGATAGTATCAAAGTCCAATGTCCACCAGAAAATTCTATTCCGTAGCTGATGTACATCTGTTTTGACACAAACTGATTTTATTCACATTTCATGTTAACATTATTAATAACATTTGAAACGTGATTTTTGCCATGTTTACCATTTATTTTGAGCTTCCGATATTTAGGATATATTATGTAGTTACAAACACCATGATCATGGATAAACTGAAATTATTTCGGGTGGGTGTTTTTAAGAAGATAAAACGGGCGACCTTCCTGACAAATATCCCGTTTCAAATGTTATTAATAATGCTAGTGACCATGTTAGTTTAAAACTATCATTTTACCAATTCTAGTGCAATGAGGACGAAGAGTGTCGTCACCGTTGCGACGGCACGATCTGGTCGTGCGTGCTCATCGACGAGAACGGCTGGATCGTAGCGCGGGAGGGTCGCATCGTCACCGGCGAACCCGACGAGCCCCTGACCGAACACTTCGCGTCCGTCTTCCCGACCGCAATGAAGGCAATGCTCAATGCTAGCGTGTTCGAAATGAACTGGATACATGACTACCAAGGAGTGTGCTTCCCTCCGAAGGATGAGCCGCTGAGTTCAGCTGTGACTGTAAGTAGACTTTTTGTTCTTTTGTCATGATAATGTGTTATTCAAACAGATATTGTGCATATAAATATGCTCGCTCCTGGTCCAAAATTTGTTGTCCACACCTTTATTTGATCGATCTTTATTCCGATTTCATTCATTTATTTAATAATTAATCTTGCAGGCGGTGCCTTCTATACTTCTATCGATATGGCGATCAGTAAGTCTTATACTTGGAGTAACAAAGGAGATGATCTCACTTATCACAATTCTTAGTTCTGGTAAGTTGACGATAAGAACGTGGTTTTCTAAGTAGATTGTAGAATAGCAGTATTTTTAAATGTTGGTATATGTCCAACCTACCAACAGTCTAATGTATATACGGTGTACAGGCACCATTATATCGAGATAAAAGAAAGAGGCTCAGAAATATGTATTAGTAGTATTCATGGACATGAACGATATTTTCCATGGGACCGATCAGATATCGCGAAAAAAACCATACAAATGCTGTTCCAAAAAGATTTTTCCAAGTGTGTCCCATTAAAAAAGTTGCTCGTTTTTATGACTACTTCACTCCCCTGAATTATTGCATACGTTAAACCAATCAACCTGTATAAGGACCATGTAACTTTTGTTACAGGTTGTCTTACACTAGTCTCTGGCGATACGGAACAAGAGAAACAGAAACGCAAGAAGCGTCTGTGGCGTGACTACGAACGAGAGAAGTACGAGACGCTGTACGACGAGCGCGTTCTCGTCAACAGAACAAGGTTCGCAGCCTGTGACAGATCCAGAGTGCTCTATGTATTACAGGTATTTACTTATTTTCAAATTATTCAAAGAGTAGTCTATACAGCCGGTTGACGATCGGGCCTGTTGGTCTAGTGGTTAGTGGCCCTGACTGCTGAGCCAGAGGTCGTGGGTTCGATTCCCACCGAGGACAAACTTTGTGTGATGAGCATGATTGTTTGTTCTGTGTCTGGGTGTGATTTATCTATAATATGTATGTATTTATAAATTATATCAGTTCTCTGGTTACAATAACACAAGCTCTGCTTAGCTTGGGATCAGATAGCCGTGTGTGAGTTGTCCCAAGATATTTATTATTTTATTTTTATTTATTGAGGCCATGATAGCCACACATGGCAAAACCGTGCATTTTGATCAAATTCGTCGATCACTAAGGTAGACGGAGTTAACAATGATTGGTACATACATCATCATCTACCCAGCTTTTTCCGCACTATGTTGATGTAGGCTTCCAATCTTACCAGATACAGCTGAATGCCAGTATTTTACACGGAGCGACTGCCTGTTTCACCTCAGTATGAATGAACAAAAACATATTGAATGTTAAAAGACCTAAAGAAACTTGTTCTTCTCGTTATTGGTATTATTTTTTTGTTCTGGGCCTTACCTGGGAATTTCAATGGACCCATCAGCACAATCCTTTGAGTGCGTTCCATTAAACCCTAAAAAAGTAAGTAGTCGTTTCCCAGCAATGAGCGAAGAGTTACTTCGTTTCATGTTCAGAATGCATGGCTAGGGGTTTATGAGGGATCGCTTTACACCTTGTATTATGTCAAACATATTAGGCAGGTTGGGCTCTTCATTCGTGCGTATATACCGAGGCCCCGAAAATAAAGGGCAAAAAAAGGAACATGAATGGATTTTAGTCAGTAAGTTCGTCACTCCCCCCGCTCCGCCCGGAGCGAGGGAAGTTATATGGTGATTTAACATCTGCAAAAAATAAAAAAGACTCTTCAATCTTGCAATCGGGCAATTTCAAGAATTGTACAATAACTTGTTTTGACGGCACGTAGGCAATAAGAGCAACTGTTTATAAGGTACATGTAACATGTAATCAAAATTAACTAAGCTTGTACTTTAATTAAGTATAATAAATAGGAAGTACGTCCCAAATATTAATAAATCCATTATTCATGTCCAGACACTATCTACTAACATCTAAATACCTACTTGTTGGCATTATGTATAAATCGTGTTAGATTAATGTATTGATTTGATTTGGAGATAGGTACTTAGTATTTAAATTACAAGTAGGTATTTCCTTATCGTTGATCAGCCTTTGGGTAATTTTGACCCCAAAACTTATCTACTTTATAATGCTTTAATAGTAAAAAATGATGATAATGTTAAAGAAAAGTAAAAGAACAGATCTGTCGTTATTCAAAAACACATGTTATGATCTTGCACTGTGTAACACATAGTTATACACTGCTGTTTGAGTACGTTCCAGACTCATGCTTTGGTATAGCAAAGAGGCTCTCATTGCACGGCTGTGTCAGGAACTTAATTTAGAAAGCAGCACTTCTGGACACGGCACTTATATGTAGTGACGAGGTTCCTCTCTCTGGAACCTTGACTACCGGTACTTGCCACCGGCCTGGACCTTGGTCCCGTTGCCAGAGGGAAATATTAATATATTTTCTTAATGTTTACCTAATATACTTTTGTTTTCAATATTTTTATTATAAGAGGGTTATATGTTAATTATAAGAGGTGAAGACAATAAAAAACGAAACCTAAGATCGACATATCGATGACATCAGCCTCACTGATTAGATAATGAAAAAAAACATTTAAGAAGTGATTTTATCAACTCATAGCTCGCATAACTATATTACATAAGCATTTTTTTTAAAGATAACTGACAGCTATATAATCTATCGAATTTTCCCATCGAACTGCATATTTTCAACAAATCCTTGTCTTCCAGGATACACCAAAGGCACAAGAGGCTCTAAAGAGACCTCCAAAGCCGTGCACATGGCCACTTGTTGCTGCGCGGGTGCCGAAGACGAATCTACTGCTCGTAGCCGTGTACAACCCGTGCAAGATCAAAGGAAAACCCGTCAATAATCCTTTAGTCAATGAACAGGTAAGATTAGTCCAGATTAGTCTAGTTTTAGCTGGAACTTAACCTTGGATAATCGATGCCAGGACAAAGTAACAACGGCCGCAGGTATGCCTTCTACGGCCTCTCGAACATCCAAGCATCTAGATCGATGAGGATATTTTACGCAGAGTATTGCTGTTATTATCCTAAACATCCGAATAATAACAGGAAAAAACAAAGATGACTACAAACTTGTAAAAACCTGCTCCGTATCACTCATTTTCAGAGGCACTCTAATGATAAAAAGCCTATATCAAACATTTTAGTTTTGATTGCATCTTAATCTCATGAAGTACGTTTGTGCTACCTAATCGTTGATAGATTAATATCCTATTGTTGATTAGCTTACCTAATTGATTGTTCTTGGAATAATACAGAAAAACATTCTTCCTGTTAGTTCCGGGAAAGTCATTCATCATGTAATGTATGTAAATGTGCTACAAAAAAAAACCATCCATTCAGGATTTATTTTACTCAATAAATTTTTATTGGATGTAGCGCTGGATAATTTCGTTGGTTATTCAAATGGCTATTACTTTGTTTATAAATGTTCCAGTACCTGGAAGTGGAACCAGATGTGCCGGGTTTTCGCCAGAGCTCGGCCAGCAAACTGGCGTGCTGGCGCAACCGAGTGCCGCTCCCCGCGCGCCCGCCGCATGTCAAGTGCTTCCCACATCACTATGCCCAAGTATGCCATCAGCAAAAGAGTTTTTTTTTACAGAAGTATTTTTTTAATCCTTAACAGTTTACGAATAAAGTTAAATTATTGATAAAAAAAAACAAACATCCATTGAACAAATTTAACTTCATCATGGATTTTAAGGAAATTTCAACTGTGCTGTTCGTCAGATACAGTTGAAATTTTCTTCAGTTCATAGGTCATTTCAAATATTCTAAAAATCAAGTCCATCTTACGAGGGTGTACATTCAAAATTCTACTTACTATATTTCTCAACGTGAAGACTTGTTACTGGCTTCTCGGTGATTGTTTTTATTTGCTGTTTAGAGGCCCGTTGCTAAATGGCAAAAACGGAACCATTATAGGTTTACCCTGTCTGTATGTCACAGCAATTTTACTCAGAGACTATTGGCATCACATAGTTAAAATTTGGATAGTAAATGCATTGTTTGAACCGCTACACAAATATGATGCAGAATTATAGAAAATATGTATATTACAGTGGTGACCCTCCTCGATACATGCAACTTAAATTAATATTACATAGTTTTAATTAGGTTCCAAATATCTTAGCAATAATGTTTTTGGGAAAAAATTATACAGATAATGTTCCTTACCTATGAGCCAGCTACTTCAGAAATTATATGATTTTCATGGTACCAGGGGATTCAAAATGGCTGCTTTAACAGAAACAATCACAAAATGCAATTTACAGTACTAATATTAATTCATATTATTAACCTATTATGATTGTGCCTATGAACCTGTCAAACGGCCATTTTAGGCCCCCAGTCATTCTGAAAACAACTTATTAACTAGAGCCTATTAGGAACAAGAATTCTAATTTTACAGTTTTTGTCACTTATTTTGATATTGTTCTGCTTTGCTTGTTAATATGCCTGGATAATAAATTGAAATACTTGCAGGAAGCAGGATACAGACAGTGCGGGCCCTGGTTACCAGACCCAGAGGAAGAGGACGCTTCATCGCACGTCACTGTGTCAAACTCGCTGCTCTCCGTTGTAATCGTTATATTCCTAATTAAACATTACATGTTCTAAAGCTTCAAAGGTGTTCAATAAAACGTCAGTTCCACATTTCCATTAACTTGTTTATTTCAATAATATCTAAACAAAAATATTTGGTTCGGAAATAATTGTAATACTGCACTGCTATCGGCAAACATTAGAAAATTACTAACGTCACACTTCTTTGCTTCGTTTATTACATTTGTGAGTGAATAAGTATTTTAAAATATAATTTAATATAGTGTGGACACAAAACTTAAATTTTAAAAAATGTTAGTAAATTGGGCGTCTTGTTCACTGAAGCGCTGCGCTATAAATATGGTTGAAATATCATATTTAATCAAAACATTAACACAAACGCAATGCATCAGTAGATCATGCGGCTCAGTTCAGACCAAAGAAGAGCAGCTGACATTAAATTATGAACATTATAATCAGCGTCTTAAAGTGCAAAATGAAAATCATGCGTTTGAGGGCTCGACAGGTGCCATTTGATGTCTGTTCATCCAACTTTGCAGTTTAAGTCATTGACAGTTAAGTTTATTTTTCAAGTGTAAGTAATGGTAACAAAACACTCCCTGTCTTCTACGGTCTGCGCATAACTTGAACGTTTAGTTTCATGAACAAGACGATTAAGACAACAATACGAGATACGTTAAAATAGACAAAAATACTACACTAGGCGTACCATATCTACTATAAATTAAAATGCTTGAATTTACAGATTCCGTTCATTAAACTTTATTGCTCATGGTCGGTATTAAATATCACTTGGTACTTGTGATTCATCTCTTTAACCTTTCAATCTATTACTATTCTATAATCTGTTTAGTAAAGCGTTTGTGGGATAGTTTTGTAGACATCCCGGTTTGTTTTTATACGCTCTATCGAGTCTTAATACTCATTTTTTAAAATTCAAAGCTCAGAGTAAAAATTTACAAAGATTAGATCCTTTCAATGAGTGAGATTCTTTATTCCGTTTAATTAGCTACCAAAATTATCGTTGAATTAAGTCCTTTTCGAACATCCTAACTACGGGTACATCGTCAGCGTTCCACTTCTAAATAATTAGTGTTCAACATAATGAATGATCAAACTACAGAAATATGTTCCGTTATATTATATCACTAAATATTTATACACGTGCTATTTATTACATACAACCCTGAAAGTCAGACTATTAAATGTTCTATTATCTTTCATTTCGAACTGCCTACAGACTTTATTGACGAAACACAAATTGTAATACGGCAATGACAGAAAAAAGGAGAAAAATTTAATTACTTATCAATATTCTAAAGACTCCTTATGTTAAAGAATATCTTACGCCTCCATATTAATCTTATTAGACAAAAATATATAGCTAGATATTTTTGTATTACATTTCTTTATATCATGAATAAACTTTAATATCTCAATGTTTTAAGTCAACTGTTTCTATTAATTCTATGATTGAGCCTGAACAACTACTATGCGAATTCTATTACACTAAAATGGTATCAATCACATTTTTCTTCAACAATCTTTGGTTCCATTTACATTATAATCATCAGATAGACTAAAAATACATGAACTGAGCAATTTTTTTAACCGACGAAAACAGAAAGGTGTAAATTCTCGATTCGACATGTATATTATTTCTAAAATCATCTTTATGACAATAAAAGAAATAAACAATTCATGTTACTTTTCAGTGTATAGTCGATTTCGTAATGGGTAATATAAATTCTTATCGTCAATGAATTAATAAACTAAAAAAAATCAGTAAGTTAACAATATATAAATGCAATTAAACACTCTTTTAGTACTACAGTAGGTCTAGTCGTACATCGTGCACATGACAATAAATCTGGAGGATCTTTACGAGATCGACTTCACGTATATCAAGTTCGAATCGAGCCTTTTCTAGAACACCTGACACAGAAAAACGCTACTCTGTAAATTTGATCCGATGATTATAAAATATACTGAGTTCGATCTGCATTGTCGCCAAACACATATTGTTTGTTATTGTTATTGTTGTTTACGACGAATGCAAACTAAGAGCCGAGTTCACCAATAAAATGAACGAGATCAGCACAACGGCATTAAAGAGCTGTCAATATTCCATAGTAATCATGACAAAGACAGTTCTTAAACTCAGTTAAGGCCTGAATTCTACAGAAGCGGAGATGAACAGAGAGAGGAGATTTTCGGAAAAAGAACTTTTTTATAAATAGACTTGCACCTATCCGCAACTCGCATGGTGGGAAACCAGGGTACAGTTAGACTGCACGGTTGAACTTCGATAAGAGCGCTATTTAATATATTCTAAAATAATCAGGAAACAGAGAAGCCGACAGTGCACCCAACTCATAGCGTTCTGTTCAACCATGTAACGGCTTCGCCGAATCTCTGCTCGTCTGATAATAGAATAGGAATAAGGAAATTAGATTGTGCAATTCCAAAACACATTTCCCGAGTTGTAACCGATAAAAAACTGATAGACTGGTCGTAACTTTGCGGCGATGTTCAAGGAATTGGAGCTTAGTTAAAATCTAAATAGTCTCTCGTCTATCCTGCGATTGTTCGATTATTGCACATCTCCTTTTCGCTCCGCTCGTATCCGCTTTGGTGAAAGCCTTAATGTGCTGATCGCGTTACATAATTCATCCCTAATATAACAATGCTTAAGGGATAAAAGTTTCTTCGACATTTTCTAATGTTTAACATCAAATGTTATCTGTATTGCACTGTAAGGCATTTAATCATATCAGAATAATTTATTTGCACAAAAAAGTCCCTATCTTTCTCCATACTGTTGGCGACTGCAATTTTTAAAGAATTTTCAGAATAACGGACCTGGGTGATACTTAGAGCTGCTGCAAAGGTTCAAGATGTCGTCTCATTCTAGATTTGGACCTTATGGCAAGGGCATAAATGTTATTACATGATCTTAAAGAGATCTGATTAAGAGCGCGGATGTCCGTGTATGGAGTAGATAGTAACCTTACATTAACGATACAATATACGACACTAATAACTCGTCAATACTTCCGCTGTCAGTTCTTTTTTGGCATTATGTAATCTATGAAAATATTCAAAACTAGAGCTTTGATTTATATTTGAACAGGAATTTCATCAATTTGTGACAACGCTAATAATAAAATACTGTCATTATTTCATAAGTACTTATAACTAGCATAGACTTACTTTGTATCCTCATAAAAGGTGTTCATATGGTGGCATAAATAAACAACGAATAGCTTAAAGTATTTTGTCTTAGCCGTGGAATTTCTAATATTAAACCTCTATTTTGCTTTGATTGTTCCATATCCGACCTTCTGCAGAAATATCTTGAAACTTTCGTACAAAATGATTAAATATCTTGTTTTTTTTTATCTTGTCCAAGACTAATAATTCCTCCTTTATCGTAGGTAGGTTCTACTCTCATAAATAAACAGCATGACTTATTAAACCAGAGTTTAATATGAACTACAAAATCAATGGCTGCCTTGTTCTTTATCGATAAAAAAAGCCAAATATACCACGACTAAGACAGTTCAGATAAAAATAAATTATACAACACAATATACATAAAACGTAACAAATCTTTGGTATTTAATACATAGGCGATGTGCATTATGCAACAAATAATTATTATCAACGTAAGAACACATCAGATGTGCAAATATAAAGTAAATAAACACTGGTAAACAGTGTGTGATTAATAAAAAAATAAAATCTTAATATCATCAACGGAATGTTAATAAATATAATAAGGTACTGTCGAAGGGCATACACAATCAGACGAAAATTATCTTGCTTCATAAGCAAATTAGCATAAGAGAAGTCTAAATTGTAACTAGCACTAACTAACAAATAAATGACGCCATCTTTAAAAAAAATATTGGCATATTACTTTTTACTTCATAAAAACCAGAGACAAAATAAATTTAAAAATCGAATTTAAACTTACAATTTAAACAGAAGTAAGTAAGGCCGCACAAAACACTTCTAACATCTGCGATATAAGATTCCTTTGCTTATTTATTAGAAACTAGTAACTAATATCGACTGTCCATTTTAAAAAACGCAACCAGTTCGGTAACACTTTGCATTCAAACAACTTGTCACCGATACATTCGCAAATGTGACAACCCGCAGTGTTAAAAGTATCTTGTATGCTTTAAACATAGAGTAGTGAACAAATGGAGAGACATCGCATAAATCTTTATGATCGTCACATCACCTGTACCGCATAGAAGCCACTTCATGATCCTTACAAAACACAACTCTAAATGCAAAACTCTTTTCACTTTCTTACAGACTTTACCAACTATTCTAGCACTGATATTGAAGAACGCGATCCCTTCGTTTGCTCAATATTCTATGTCTTTAGACCTAAATCCTATGACATGCTCTGTTTGCTGGGTACGTCAGTAGTAAAACATAAGGATACATATCAATGCTTTCATGTTTCAAAAAAATCACCAGACTTTGTTTTAGCTCGAGGTACCAGGCAGACAGAACCTGTTAAGAGCTAACTTGCCACATATATGTGCGTTATTGAGCGAGTGCTGCGCGCGTTTACTCTTCTTCGGACTCGGAGTCGGAATCTGGGATCGTGTTGAACCAGTTCTCCCAGTTCGATGGCGGACCCATCACGGTTCGACTGTAACAAATATACAATTCTTACTTATATTATAAAAGAGAAACTGACTTTATTTTGTTACCTCTTCACGCCTAAATGGCCGATTTTGATGAATTTTGGTACAATAAAAGTGAGAAAAGGGGGAGAAAGAGGTAAGAAAAGGGGAGAGAAAGATCATTTATTTTCGATAATCACGCGGGTTTATAGTTAGCGTTAGCCCAAAGTAACTATGCCACGCGGATGAATTCGCGGGCGGAAGCTAGTGTTTTATAACCAGAACGGTTTTAAAAAAAAAATAGTTGTTGATGGCACATCAACAACTATTTTTTTTTTTTGCTGCTGAGTAAAGGTCAACCCAATTCCTTACAGATAAACTATTATCGAGGATTGGCAGATTTGAGCTTTCAACATCAAGAACCCATAGCTTGGTGGATTTCATTAATTTGTGCCCCCCAACTACAAAAGAGGAGTGTTATAAATAGAATCCGTACGCTTGCTTGGTGACGGGCTGCGGCAGCGTGTGCGTGGCGGGCGGCGGGGGCGGCGGGGCCGGCGCGCGGCGCTGCAGCGTCTGCGTGCCGCCCGCGTCGCACGCGTCGCCCTCCCAGCCCTCCTCCAACACCCATCTGTTCAAGCAATTAGTTTTAAACTTGTAAATGCTTTAATCGGCTGTGGTTGACTCAAAAACGGCAACAGCCGTCAAAAAGCGTTTATTTTAAATTTCATTCCATGGAGCAAAAAGTTTGAGTTTATATATTTTGAAACAGAAAATCTGCTTTTTAAACCTTTTGAACGCTATCATTTTTACACGACTGCCCCTTAAAAGGACTTACATTTTCAGGGTTCATTTATGTTTGTATGTATATATGTGAATTTCTTTATTCCATCATAACTTCTAAATGTCTGAACTGATTTACAAGTATTGGGTAAAATTATAATCCTTGTATCGTCCCGAGTAACATAGGCTAGTAATATAGGTTAAAAAAGTATAGAAATGCAATGTGGCGGGTATGATAAATAAATGAACACCTACATTTATTTACACACATACAAAAAGGACATCTAGTGGCAATTAGAAGAACTAGTGGCGAGTAGATTTATAAATAATCTCTTTCTATCCCATAAAATCATAATAATGTGTCCCAAACTTAAACTTATTTAGCTAGCTGTAAGTAGGTTCGAATTGCGAAGCATATATAGGCAGTTAAATACAGATTTAAAACACGAAATTTTAAAAGTTCCATTTTTCTTACGGATGTACGGAACACAACCGGTCAGAAAACACTACTGCCATATTTTATATGAAACATATCATTAAAAGGGTTGAAATAAAAATAAACATGTACTTTAAAAATTAAAAACACGACTGCCATGTCAAAACAAATAAACTAAAAAGAAAACAAACAAACAAAACTTTTCATCGCAGTTGGGGGAGTTTTTATACAAGAAAGTATTTTACAGATTGGTCCCCCCGACTGCAATGAAAATTTTTGTTTCGTTTTCGATTTCCTTACATATTTGTTCCTAGCACATTCCATGGGCAAATGTAAAACTAACATCTTGTTTTTTTCTTTTTAGTATTTTTTTTTTATATGGCAGTCGTTTTTTTTGTTTTTTTGTCACACATTTGTGTCGCTGGGGTTCAGGACACGCGCTTGCCTGTCACATATTATGACAATGGCGTTAAAGTTAAATCAATTAAAAACTTGTTTCGTACCTAGAGCTGCTGGCAGACTTGCAGTTCTCGCACTCGCTGCGATAGTCGTCGGCGTCCTCCGCGCCCGGTGCCGACCCCGAGTAACTACACACGCATGACGGCTGGAAACGTCTCACTGTTCACACTACCGACTTTACACGTACTCAAGGCAAATTAGATTAGCTAACGAAACTATGCAATTATGTTGGGGCCGATATACAAAAAGCTAAATATTTTTTAATACATGGTCGATGCTGAGATTTACATCAACACAACATCAAGTCTGTAATCGACGAAAGGGATAGGGAAGGCTTAGTGTTCCACGCGCGCCTCAAAGAGATGTCAGCAAAGCAGCGGTGCCAGGGACACCGCCAGCCGGGGTTGCGGGTTGTTCGAAAGAGATACCTTGCCCCCGGAACATAAAGGGCAATAGAACGAACATGGGTGGGTCAGTACAAGCAAGTAGTCAGTACAAGTCTGACACTGGAAGTTATTTGATGATTTTCCAACCGCAAAAACAAAAAAAGGTAATACAAAGGTACCACACACATATTCTGCCAATTATGTTTGAAGTCCCATGGAATAGGGGGAGCCTATTGCCAGATATTCCTGATGGAGAATCGAACCCAGGACCTCATTCAGCAGTCGCGCTAGAGACCACTCGACCAACGAGGCAATGCAAAGCGATGCTAAGTTTCGTTAGGTAATAAAATTTTACTTTTTATTAGTGACCACAGATATTGGAAATGGCGTGACTAAGCTTTGATGTATTTACAATGATTTGACGGTAAACTCCAAGTGCGCTTTGTTCACTATTCTTATGATCAAAGTAACGTTCAAGTAAGAAACATGTCGTGTGAATGCGGCTCTACGGTAGTCTCGAGCCAACCGAGAGACTACCAATATTTCCTTTCTCATAGAATTCATTGGTCAGTAATAATATGTATCGTGAAAAATGCGACATTATTCAATCAAATTGTATTCCACTTCTTCTAGAAACACAAGATTACCTTATCGACGGTAAGCGGCAGCGTTGGTTGCGGCGCAGGAGGCACGGGCGTGGCGTGCGACACGTGCGGCGTGTGGCTGACGTGAGCCGCGTGCGGGGCGTGAGCCGCGTGAGTGGCGTGCGGAGGTACGTGTGGCGGCACGTGCGGTGCGTGGGGCGCGTGTGGCACGTGCGGCACGTGCTGCCCGTGAGGCGCGGGCGCGGGCGCGACGTCAGGTCCACGTTCTGCGCCCACGTTCTGCTCCTCACTATGTGTGCGACCTCGCCACCCATTACCACCGTTAAGACGTGTGTGGTTACTGAAAACGAACGAATAAGATCATATAAGTCATTAAACTGACATGGTAACTAACATTATTATTAACACTTGAACGAACGTGGTCCCTCATACACCTTCCAAATGTCCTGGACCCCAAAGTCCCCAGAAATAAAAAAGATGACACATCAAAAATGAACAGTAACCAACTTACGTGTCTGCGTCAACCGGCTCGATATTCCTAGTGATATCATTAGCAGACGCCAGGTTGAGGTTCCTCGGCATGCTTCGTCCGGTGTCGGCGTTGTGTCGGGTGTTGTCGCTCGGCTTGTGGAACGAGCGACGGATCTCGTTGTGCAGCGAGCGGTCGGCGCGGTTGAAGCCGGAGATCGGCGTGTCCAGCAGAGTCGCGTCCACTGCCGTTGATATGCGCGGGATTGTGCGGTGGCTGGAATCATGTAGACATTATTATGAGCAGTTTGGTTTGCAATTAACTAGCGAAACTACACGAATGAATTAATTGCTTTATCTTACAAAGATTAATAATAATTTTGTTTTTGGAACAAAGTTCCTTATCGCACTTTGCGCCCCTTTCGCGCGCGTCGCGTGGCGTGCGCGTGTATTTCGCATTAACATAACAGTGTGGTGTCGCGACGATTATTTTTGTTGAGTGTATACAGGTTTTTTGTACATAATAAATAATAACTTCGTTCCAACCGGGTGTCCTTGACACCTCTCAAGTTTTTTTTTTATAATTAGGTACTTAGAAATTAAGAGATTTGATGTCAAGTGTTTAATTTATTAGATTTATATTTATTAGTTGATAGCTTCACTAAGGCTAAGCTTCACTTAGCTTAAGGCCTGTAAGGATAGTTGTAAGGAGGATAAATAAATAAATAATAAACAAAACGTTACTAACAGTGAAGTGTGCACGTTGGCAGTGTTGGTGTAGAAGCCGGGCACGTTGTGTGGTCGCTCGTGGTCGGGCTCGCGCTGCAGAACTGACAGTAAGCCGCGGTTACTGATAGCGCCCAACGAACCCGTCAGACGGATGGCACTCGGGAATCCAACCACTGAAGCAGGAAAACAAATATTTTAATTAGAAATGTGAATTATAATTTTTTTATTGACATTTAATATTTTGTCTTTTATTTTTTTTATTTTAATGTGTTCTTTTTAGGGTTCCGTAGTCAACTAGGAACCCTTATAGTTTCGCCATGGCTGTCTGTCCGTCCGTCCGTCCGTCCGTCCGTCCGTCCGTCCTCGCTTAATCTCTGTGACCGTTAGCACTAGAAAGCTGAAATTTGGTACCAATATGTATATCAATCACGCCGACAAAGTGGTAAAATAAAAATTTGGAAAAAAATGTTTTATTAGGGTAGCCACCCTATATGTAAAGTGGGAAGTGACTTTTTTTTTAATTTCAACCCTAACGTGTGATATATTTATGGAAAGGTATTTAAAAATGAATAGGGGTTTACTAAAATCATTTTTTGATAATTTCAATAATTTCGGAAATAATCGCTTCAAAAGTAAAAAACAATGTGTCCCCCCCCCCCTCTAACTTTTGAACCATACGTTTTGAAAATATGAAAAAATTCTGAAAAGTAGAACCTTATAAGGACTTTCTATGAAAATTATTTTGAACTTGATTGACACAACAGTTTTTGTACAAAAAAGACAAAAAGTTTTACAAAATAATTTCTGAACTAAGTTTGTAGTATAATCGTATATGCAAGCATTTTTTTTTAACTTCGTTTACATATTTTATTATCCTGAACGCATCTTTTTTCAAACAAAAAAAGAATTATTGAAATCGGTTCTCGCAATCCAAAATTATAAAAAAAGTATTAATTAGTAACCCAATTCCCCGAGAGATGGCGCTGTAGGTACTTATTACATTGGATCGGGTATTACCGAATTGTTCCGTTGGTCTCTCCTTGGCATTGGCGGTATCTTATAAATACATTAAATTTCTATTAAGAACATGCTAAGGCAATTTAGAACAAAACTAAAATGCATTTTTTGAACACCATCAAAATGTTAAGGTAAAAACCAGTTCATAAATGGTTCGATAGATGGCGTTGTGTAATGACGTCATTTTTTTAAAAGTCGATGTTAAGGTTTTCCGTGCTTTCCACCTTTAAACTCATAAGTGGGAACATTTACATTTATTGTGACGGACAGGAAACTACGGAACCCTACACTGAACGTGGCCCGACACGCTCTTGGCCGGTTTTTTTATTTTGGTATATTGGGATTTTTAAATTAAAATTTTAATTTGTATGTCAGTATGACAAGACATAGCAAGAACGAGCTTTACTTAGAACATCCTATTAATGTAACTACCTATGTCTTACAAATAAATAAATGATTATGATTATAAGTAGCGGAAAAACTGATTTTAGGGCAGATGTTGTATGAACTAGAAACCAGGTTAATGCTACTATCAAAGTCATTGATGAATGACGATTTTGAATTATTGTTGAACGAAGCCCTGTCCACCTTTTCTTGCTCGCACAACATTTCTTAATCGCTTCCACGGGTGCGTGGCAAAGCAACGCACCGACAATGATTTTCAATACACTTCCTCGAAAACTGACTCTAAATGCCCTACGATTAGGTTCAAAATGCAATGTATTTCACACGCGTTCTTTTTCTCATTTATCGGTCGCACCGAGGACATTGATCTTTTTCTGACTTCACCACGGATAACATTAGACAACCGTTCAAATCCCTATAAGCGGCGGTGATTTTTTTTTTTTTAGAGGAAAGTAGGCGCATGTGATAGATGCAAAAGAATTTCACAAATGAACATGATCATTTATAAATTTGCTCTTTTAAGAACTAACCCCCGAATACTGAAACGTCACTCAAAATGTGAGGGCTGCTTAACATTTAAGCAGCTCTTAAACTCTAGATTTTGTATGGTCAAACGTCACTTCTGAGTCTCTGTTAAACTTAAGTGGGACTTAAATTTTAAATGACGTTTCAGTATTCGGGGGTTAGACCCATAATCTAAATTTATCGGTTCTGTATGTTATTTCAATTAATCTAAAGACATAAATAAGCCACAAATTCTCTCAGTGCTCTGTCGCTCTACCGCTGAGTGAAATATTTACTTTGTCCACAAGCGACACACCGCAGCCAAAATAACATTTTTGGAATTAATCATAAATCGTCACAGTAAACACAATTACCCCTATTCTGTAAGAGTTTTCAAAACGTTGGTGATATCAGTGTTATTTGTAGCATCATACAAAACATAAACAACGGGAAACAATGGCACATTGATAATAATGACGAAATATTATTATCGTTTAATTTGATACAACACTACGTCAACTTGTCGCGTTGAAATCCTTACTAATATTATAAAAGCGAAAGTGACTTTGTTTGTTTGTTTGTTACCTCTTCACGCTTTTGATGAATTTTGGTACAGAGATAGTCGGGAACCAGGAGACGGACATAGGCTATTTTTTTTTAAGAAATGAATGAATGAGAAAAGATATGAGGGACGAAAAGGGAAAACTTAGCGTTGCTATTACAAATCAATAAGGCGCTACCGACTTTAAGAAACGAAGCCGCGGGCAAAAGCTAGTCTTTCATAAAAACTGTCGTAGAATGCTACTAAAGGTGTGATTTTAATATGTAGATACTCAATTTGCTAAACAATGAATGCTTCTGACTTTTTTTTAGGGATGAAAAATCATCAAATAACTTTCCCCGTTCTGGGCGGAGCGGGGAGGAGTGTCAGACTAGTACAGACTAAAACCCACCCATGTTCCTTCATTTGGCCCCTAAGTTCCGGGGCCGCGGTATCGCTTCCGAACAACCCGCCACCCCGGCAGGTGGTGGCCCTGGCAGGCCCCTCTGAATATTTCTGACTTTACTTACTGTTGGGTGCGAGGGGATGGTGCGGCATGGATGCAGGTTCCCGATTATCTTGCTGATGTACCGGTTGCAGCAATGGTGCGTTGTAACAGTTCTGCGTGTTGGCGATCTGTGAATATAAGCGAAGATAACTGCGTAAAAATAACGTTGGAAAGATACGCCTATATAAGATGTAAATCACATAAGTTTTCAAATGCTTAGAATGTTCTGGAATTTTCTATCCATCCAAATCGTACCCTTATATGCGTAGATAGTGAATTCCGCAAGGAATATGAATCATTTTTTGTCTTAAATATGATAACTTCCTTCTGATCTTTTCGAGTTAGAATGGGATCTAAATTGATTAATCTATCTTAGTACTAAACCTCAAATTCACACAGAACAGGGGTATTATTCAAACGGCAGAACTGATTTTCAAAGTCTCGGAAATTAGGGTTTACTATTCGAGATAACAAAGTTCAAGGATCGTTTTCACCCTTAGACGTCGGGCAAATTACGCATTGACATTTACATGTCTGTCGAGTAATATAACACCTCCCACGCTCTCATAAGGCTGATTACAGATCACCGGCTATGCTCGTGTGGGCGGTAACCGGCGTGAATGGATAATGTACGAGGATGTGCAAATATCAATGTCATACCGATTGTTTCATCACGCTATGGTGTTTTATTTGAAATAATTTTGTTCGCTGCACGACTGATTGCGTGTGTCTGTAACTAGCCTTACTTAGAACGTAGTGGAAGAGGTTAATTGTGTTTGAGACTTTTTTATTGATGACTTGCTCTTGACTTTGATCCGGACTAATGGAAAGGGGAAATGTTAAATTTTCAAAATGTAGGGGAATTTACCTTGCATCAAGGAGTTCTTTCAAAGCAATGGCCCGACGGGCCACACCATCGTTTCCACATTGGCGATGATGGCTTGACAGTATAACTTGTTAGTAAGAAGCCTAGGTAACGGACTAGTTAAACAAGCTCATACATAATATGTGACCTGTGTGACGGGGCGCGGGATGTTGACGTAGCCGTGGCCGGCGCACTGCACGTCGTCCGGCCGGGCCAACGTGTCCACGGTGGCCGGGTACGTGCGGTGGTACGACGGCTCGTTTGATATTCTGCAATCGGTATTACTCATAGAAGAAACTGGAATCTATGGGGAGATGAGTTAACAGATTGACAAATCAATAGTGCGCTCATTTATGCAGCATAAAATACGGAAAAAAAATTATTGCTAAGTTCAAGCAATTGAACGCCATAGTCACATCATATGTGACAAGCAAGCACGTGGACTGAACGCCAACGACACAAATGTGACAAAAATGTAGGTAAAATGAGTTTCTCGGCGTGGAAGACTACATACACTTACGTACATGCGATGTCCGAAGTCAAAGTAGGTACCAGGGTCTGAGACATACCTCATGGATTCTGGTCGACACTGCGCGATCACCTCGTCGTACGGGGGCGGCGCTTCGCCTCGGGGCAGGTAGTTGCTGGGCGGCTTCCACGCGGCCAGCGCCGTCTCACACGTACCTCCCATGTAGCCCATACTGCCGCTTATGTACCTGACGAAAAGTCCCTTGTTCTTTAAACTGGTTTGGTTCTTTAAACTGGTTTAGTAGGACTTATGCCCGCGGGGTCAGTTGACGATTTATTACGGACGATACGGAGTTGCTGTAAGTTTATTTCGTATTGAACAGTGTGGTGTCACGACGATTATTTTTGTTGAGTGTTTACAGGTTTTTTGTACACAATAAATAATAACTTCGTTCCATCCGGGTGTCCCTTGACACCTCTCAAGTTTTTTTTTACCGATTACTCAAAGAAAATAACTACTTCCGCAAATCGGTGGTAAAAAGTCAACGACACCAACAAAAGTCACCAAAGTAAATTAAACAATAACCATAGAGAAAGCTTGCATATTGCTCATGCGTTGCTATATAAGAATCTAAATTTTGTATGACGTTATGATGATGAGTAACCGCGCAATTCATACTGTTTAGTCAATGGAATAGTATCACACAATTAGGTATTGTTGACAGACGAATCCGCGCCGAAGCGGCTTCAATTAGCTATATTATCATTTGTGTGTTTGTCTAATCCTGACTAATACCTATACCTGATAAAAGCGAAATTGAGTTTGTTTGTTTGTTTGTTACGTCTTCACGCCTAAATGGCTAAACCGATTTTGATGAATTTTGGTACAGAGATAGTTAGGACCCTGTAGACGGAAATGGGCTATTTAAAAAAAAGATTGAGATATGAGGGAGAAAGAGGGAAGAAAAGGGAAAACTTAGCATTGCTATTACAATAAATAAGGCGCAAGTGCAAAAACTACAGGTAGCAGGTACCTGCAAATCAGAAAAGGGGAACTGTGTTACCCCGAATTTAACGCGAACGAAGCCGCGGGCAAAAGCTAGTTTTCATATAACGGTTTGAGGTGCATTTGTATGAAGTTCATAACATGAAGTGTGTAGTAAACTGACATGTCGCCAATTAGATGTCAAGTAGGCAATGGGGCAGTAGGCATTCCGAATGTAACAGAGCTCGAATCAAAATTCCTGTTTCGATGAGAATTCACCGTAACAAGGAAAACCTGTTCAAGTGGAGATTCATTGATGACTTTGCCCTGGAGTTTAAATGTGGCGCTGTTCCACAAACAATAAGGGAATTAAAATCGTGTTTTGGTTGTCCTGTTGTTTGTTCGTTGTAGGAACTGAGGGTCGCTACTGAAAACGCCACACAAGTTCTGAGCCGACACAACTAAGATTGCCATCAACATGCTAAAAAGAACAATGAGCAGAGTCGAAGGGAAATCCTACTAATATTATAAATGCGAAAGGTTGTGAGTATGGATGTATGTTTGATCCTCTTTCACGAAAAAACTACTGAACAGATCTTGATGAAATTTGTCACAGAGGTAGATTATAGTCTGGAATAGCACATAGGATACTGTTTTTTCGAAATCACGCTGGCGAAACCGCGGGCGCCAAGCGCTAGTCTTATATAATTTATGTTTGAGTTTTACAAACCTGGGTATCAAACCTGGTTTTAAATTTTATTGGAGTCGGTCTGTCACATACATATCCGGCAAGTTGCGGCTAAACGCAAGCAGCCTGGCGAAATTAATGTAAAAAAACGATTATTCGTGCTAATAATGTTACAGCTTAAAGTGATTAATTTATTTCCTACTTCATCATTCAACATAATAATATTTAACTGCTTCAATTTGCGTTAAGTTAAACGGTACTCCTTAATAAGAACCATACATATAATTATCGTCTAGTCACACGGACGACAGCAAGCGATGTTATACTCAACTGTAGAGCAATCTGCGACATCCGGTATAAGGTATAAACCGCAGTCAAACGTACTTGAGTTGGTACTGATACATAGACATTTGTATCGACAGACGCGGTTTTAACCAGTTTTCGGCGCAATTTTATGTTTGTTTGTACGATTGGTTGGATTAAATGTTGTACCGTTAATGTCCTTGTGTAATGCCCATTTTTAGAACGAGCGGAATGGGTACGGGAGCCTCGCTTAACCTTGTAGGAATCTTTCTAAAAATATCAATTTAATCCATAAAGCGTGTACCTTGATTATTAATACAATACGACCGGAGAAAAATCAGATAAAGGACTATATTATAACGGTTTACGTGCTTCCGGAAGCACGGGGGAACCAAATCGCCAACTTCCAAACTCGGGGTCACTAATGCAAGATCCAATAATGCAAGTTCGATATGAATCGAACCCAGTACTCCACGCCCAGCAGTCGTGCGTGTTAGCGTAGCGCCCGTGTGACCCAGGCAGAAAACACGACATTTACAAAAAAGTTACCCTACTTATTGATTTCAACAGGGGCGAAATTTCTATACAATTACAAAAAACACATAGGTACCCGATGCTAGTCAAGCTTCTCTGATCATCGGTATGCGGAGGGCGACGGCGCTTCTGCTTGCGCACGCGGTACACCACCAGCGCTACGGTCAGCAACACGCCGCCCGCCGCGCCGCCGGCCGCCAGCCGCACGTTGGCCTCCGCGCCTTCTGCCGGCTTCACCACGTCGTCGAGGCATATGAACTCGCAGCATGTGTTGCCGACGCGGAATGATCGACAGTCCTGTTTTTTCCAGATGTTTATTGTCAGAGAGAAACAAATTAAAGTAAACCTATTTCGTTTGTTTGTTTTTTTTTTATAAGGGACATTTTTAACATTATATATCAAGAATTGACTTTTATAATTTTGGTGGTAGGCTTATCTAGTAGAATCTGATATTCTCAACTAGTAACAAAGCTCGAATTGAGAACAGAAGCATTAAAACAATTAAATTACAGCCAAGTGTGTTGCTTATCAACTAACTTTCATAACCTAGGATATTAATTTGCAACATTTCAATGTCACTAGCCAATAGACCATTACAAAGACAAAAGGCAGGAAGTAAAGTGAGTTATAGTCGCCCTTTGCTTGTTATTTAGTGATTGCAAAATGTATTGTTATAGCCCACAATACATTTTATTACAAAAATATAATAGGTAAACAGCTATTTCGAAAACCGAGAAAGTGATTACATTGTTAATTCTATAAAAAAAACAGCTATTATAGTAATTCTGAGTAGTATTAACTGTTTTTTATTGACATTCATTCATTACAGTATCACACTTTTTTCTTTAGAATATGTCTTTTTTTTATTGGTTGCCTGTATGTACAGTTAACTTCTGCTTAGCCTTCATTGACAACAAGTGAGATGTTGTGAACTATTGGTAAATACAAAGAAGCTAAACTTGCAGCAGTTCACTTTAAAGAATATAAATCTTTTAAGTCAGTTAAATATTTATTACACTTTGTGTAAATACCTACTTGATTAAAAGCAGAACTGTGCTTCTGAAGAACTATATAAAATAACTATTAACGTAAACGTCTGTGCATTGTTATTTTCATTGTTGATAAATCAAAACATGGTAAACAGGATATTAGTGAATACTCGTCGATATTTATATGTGATAGTCTAATTACCCATTATGAAAGTTATAAATACCATGTAACATTATCTCACCTGGGGAGGTGAACACAGTACCGCCTTACAAACTTTAGGCAATCCATTGTCACAAACGCAAAGCGTACAGGTATCTGGGCCAGGCACGTAGTGAAGGCCGTGGGAAATCAACCGACCGCGCAAATCTGTGCATTGCTCCTGAGCCGCTACACCTGCAATTAACATCACACAATACATCCAGGCCACTGGCTTTACACACATAAATGCCATAGTTCACCACTAATATATTTAAATAAAATAATTACTGTAAAAATGTAGAGTCGATAAACACAGCACAGCCTTGCCTAGCATTATGAATTTTTCATTCAATCAAATGCCATTTATAAACGTAAAACTCATTTTTGCTAAAGAACTTTTGTTCTATTTTATAATCGATATTCACTCGTCGGGCTGGTCGTATAAAATCTTTTTGATCATGCGTCTTGGCTGTTTTGGTCCGCTTTGAGTTTACGACGTACCTGTCAAATTCAAATCACCTAATGTCAAATTGGCAGCAGTTGTTATGGCAGACTGGTTTCGGATACCAATGATGGCCCATCGGATATTTTAATAGAACACTATTTTAAATCGCCTGTAAGTCGGGCAACACTAGACGATGTCTATGACAACAATTGACAAGTAACTAGAAATACGTTTTCAATAACCAAAAAATAAGACATGGAAAATCAATTTCTCAATGTAATTTTGATTGGTGCTTTTCCATTTGTTTCGTGTTGACAAAAGATATGATTTGTTAGTAAAAAAGCTAAAACCTGTCATTGTCACTGTAAAAAGTATTTGTAATAAGAAACAGTTGCAATCCGTGCAGTACTTTGATTTTATATTTTATTTTACAGGCAAAATATATAATACTTTCTCAAAAATGATAATTTGAAAAGTAAAGAATGGCTGGTTTTGGTGATTTTTCCGGCTATAATAGGCCGTATGGCCTGGATCCTAACAGGGAAACCAATGATTTGTACGACACTCGCTATCAGCAGATATATGGCTATCATACTCCTGTAACCGAAGAGTTTCAGGGCCCGCCTTTGGTAATGGATGATGTTTCTGAAGATGGTAAGTTTACTTGTAAATTCCAATATTATGGTCGTAATCCCAAATTAATTACCTGCCCTTTTAATCCGTCACGTCAACGTCATGCTCATGCCTGAGTGTTTACGAATAGAACGAAATTGAAACATAGCCAGATGCATAATACAAAACAAATATGACAAAATATTGATCAATTAAATCCACCAATAAAGGTAGCCTCTTTTCAACCCATTTCCACTTCATACGGGAGAATTTCATGAGGAAATTATACCTAATTAAACTATGTTGAGAACTAAGGCGAAACTCTTAACTGAAAGATAGATAGATAGAGTTATAAATTAACATTAAGGACAATCACTAGATTGTGCTTCAATTATTGCACAAAAATACCAAATAAACTGCCTAATGAGAAAAAGCATGACTTTATGCTTTGTAGTATTTTACCTTTAGAATGCAGAATACATTAATGTGGATATTAACTAGGAAACCTGCAGATTTTCTTTGTGATTCTTTAAAGTGTATTTATTTAATTATAACCACAATTCCGCGATTCCATGATTTCTCTTCTGTTGATTTGATCTGTGGAGTAACATTTTAGTTGATTGATTTTTTATTCCTTTATTTAGAAGACTTAGAAATTATATTAGATAATTACTTACAAATATTGAAAATGTTTTATTCACACAAGAACCTGTTTTATAGAATTTACCATATGTGTGGTAAGATACTAGGAGATTATCTAGTAATCTAGTTGATGTAAAAACTGATTCAATTTTTTCCACTTTAACTCACTCACCCAGATAATCTGCAGAATACATTGTTAACAGTAGTGTATATACAAAGTATATGAGTTTAGATAAACATGTGTCTAAGGGCCTATGCACACCACGTTTTTTAAACGCGCCGTCGACGCGCGTTTGTAGCGATACAGACGCGATACGCACGCAAGTCAGACGCAGCCTGTAGACCTTTGCACACCTGTATAAATACAGACGCGCGTGTGTAGCGATACAGACGCGCGTGTGTAGCGATACAGACGCGATGCAAACGCGCGTGTGTAGCGATACAGACGCGATGCAAACGCGCGTGTGTAGCGATACAGACGCGATGCAAACGCGCGTGTGTATCGAATAATCCGGCAATCGTGAATTCCACGATATTGGCCGGTTTTGAATTTCAGTTATGAAGTTTTCTGTGTCGAAAGGCTCCATTTTTTTGTTCCAAAGACGTGCGGTGCGCCAAATCGCTCGATTGCTACTAGCGTAGTTTCACACTTCCCTTTCCCTCGTTGCGTTTGTATCGATACACACGCGCCGGTGCAGCGCGTTTGTATCGATACAAACGACAACAAACTGCTCTGCAGGATAGAAACGCGCCGGCGACGCGCGTTCCCAAAACGCGCGTCGACGGCGCGTTCAAAAGACGTGGTGTGCATAGGCCCTAAGTAACATGCCACAGTGTTCTTATTTTATTACTACGCTACTGCTTCTTAATTTATTTGCATCCTTAAATTAAGTATTTCTCTGTAGGTGAATTTGTAATTCCTTTGAGAAATAAATATCTTTATCAGTATATTCAAATAACACATTGATTGTTACAGATAACAATACCTATGTAACAACAGCTATAAGTGTTGCAAGTCTTATCACCGAAAACTTATTAAGTCACCCATTTATTGTGTTGAGAAGACAGTGTCAGGTTTGTTATATTATAAGTATTTTGCTTCAGTTGAACAAAAAGAAAAAAGGTTTTGGTTAGAAAAATTACATAAATAACCCATCCATTAGGTGTAAAAAAATAATTTGAAAATCAATCAATTAATTAGAACGAATTTTGCATAATATTTTTGAAATGATGAGAGGATGACAGATTATTTATGTGCTCACAGGTCCACAATAGCCTGAAGAACAACCACATAGTACCTTACACCCTGCTGCCTGTGGTTGCCCGACTGCACCGGCGGCAGGATGTCACCACCCTGTGGAAGGGAATTGGCTCCACTTGTATAGTGAAAGGTCTAAACTTGGCAGTGGAGGATGTGGTTTCGAAAGGCACAGGCTGGCCTAAGTAAGCATACTGCTTTTTTCATTATTTAATTTTCTTTTGGCACTAAATGAGGCCTATCAGCAGTATGGTAAACACTACCTAAGGATAATTATTAATCAAATTATTTTCAGCAATAAGACTGCCGTTTTTCCCCCTAATTAAAAAGACACCTGTTATGTAAATTGTAATTTGCTTGGTGTTCATAATAAAGATTCTCACTATTGACCACTAATTTTGGCCTCATTTTGTAACTACATCACAACATTCTTTGCATTACAGGGAAATAAAAAAATGTGATTCAGTCTTGCAGTTCTTACAACATGTGTCATTAAAATGGTAAGAATATTTATTGATTCAAGTGGTAGCACTTCATATTGGCTGTAAACAGTAAAAAAAACACTAATCTTGTTCCATAAAATCTTTTCAGTGTAAGTTTGGCAATCATCACTCCATTCTACTCAGCTAGTTTAGTAGAAACTGTTCAGAGTGACATTGCAAGTGACAAGCCAGCGCTACTGGATGTGTTCCGGGAAGGCTTCATGCGCATTTTGGAGTGGGGTACGCCCAGTAGAGGCCGGATGCTGCCTATTTGGGCCATTGTCTTTCCAACTGTTAGTCTTGGCATCACTAAGTATCTTGCTCAGTAAGTATCATATTATTTCCAATAAGAGAATATTAGAAGCCACTTCAAGTATCATGAAATAATCAAATTTCTTATTGTCAGCTTTCACATGGAAATATGTGAAAGCTGACAAATGCTTTGACTGAATAATCCAAGATAGTTCAGTTCAGCTTATAGAAAACTTGATTTCAAAGCCAGCCTAGAATAAGGTAGCAAGATAACCTGGATACTGCGAGGGCTTGTTCTAGGAAGCCCAGGAAAAGAAATCATAAAAAGAATTTTGGGAGGCTTTGGCCCAGCAGTGGGCCAGCAAATGCTAAATAAAAAAATATTTAGTTCAGAACAAATACGCCAAAACATAGATTCAAAGCTAATTTCATCATCTATCTTTTTCACTAAAATTTTTTGCTTATCATCATTTAATTTTCAGCATAACTTTGAAGAAAATCACTGAAAAAGTTCTCCGTTTCCAACAGAGACACAGACATGAACTGAGTGACTCATACAATGTGAATTACAGTAAAAACTCTACAAACCCTTTGATTGAAGATATCAGTTTGAAAGCCAATATAGTATCTTTCATTGCTATGGAAATTATATTTTTCCCAGTTGAAACTATAATACATAGGCTTCATATACAGGTAAAATACTAATCTTCTATACTAATATTATAAAGAGGAAAGATATGTTTGTATTGATTAGGCTCCAAAGCTACTGTACCGATTTTAACCATTTTTTCATTAATAGGAAGGAACCTACATTATCAGGAAGTAACTTAGGCTATACAACATCACGCTACTACCCACGGGAGTAGGTCAGCAACTAAAGACGCGGGTGAAATCGCGCAAGACTACAAATTTTATAAATGCGAATGTTTTTGAGGATGTAAGGATGGATGTTTGTTACTCTTTCACGTCAAAACGGCTGAACGGGTCTTGATGAAATTTGGCACAGAGGTAGATTATAGTCTGGAACAATGCATACGATACTTTTTTTTTCGGTAGCACGCGGGCACCAGCTAGTTATTAATATCTTGATAAATATTAACATCTCACCCATAATCCTGGAAGGGATAAGCAGAGATGTACCTTATAGTACAGTCTCATTTTGCCAGTCATGTTTAAGTCCAGACTCCATGGCTGCTACTAAAACATTCCTGATAACAGTCAGTAGTTGCATTAACCATCACTAGACCAATACAGAGTTCCGATTTAAACTCACATACACAAACAGCCAGACCCGGAACAACTATCTACTGCCTAGTACAAATATTTGTTCCGTGCGGGGATCGAACCCGAGACACGCAGCGGAGCAGTTGATCACTCAGCCACTGCGCCAACCGTGTCGCCGCATATATTTACGGAACTTGTCGCTAAATGATGACAGCCGCACTTACCTAAGTTGGTCTGTGGATGGGTGACCAGGACCACTGTGCCTCAGAAAGTATGTTATGCTTGTGGTTATTTGTAAATCTTGAACAGTACTTAACTGAGTTGTGGAGGTCTAATAGGAAGCCTACCCCAGTATATTAGGGAAATGGCAGATGATGATGATTATCAGCTATTTATACATTATTTAATTTCAGGGGACCAGAACAATAGTAGATAACTTGGACACTGGCACATCAGTTATACCGATACTAACTGGTTATGAGGGATTCATGGATTGTTACAACTCAACCATAGCTAAGGAGGGAATCTCTGGCTTATACAAGGGCTTTGGTGCACTAGTTTTGCAGTTGGCTGCTCACTTAGCAATCATCAAACTGACCACTTTGGTTGTGTCTGAAATAACTAACCTGTTAAAACCTGCTAAATCTCCAACTTCTGAAGACTCTGTCCAGTCTCAGAAATATTTATTCAACTAGTCTGTGGTAAATATCTAGAAAATTCTATTGTAAGTGTAATTTATGAATGCATTGTCCTGTGAGGGTTTTTGAGATAATATTAAAGGAAACACTATTGGTTTTATCAAACACTGGCATATTTGTTTTCAAAACCTTGAAACTATTTGACATCCCCTCTGTCAGACTTCTTAATTCTATTGATTTCCAACTCACTAAAATAAAATAAATTGAGGATCTCTTGAGCATTGCAGTTTAGTCAATATGTACCACTGTTGAGAATCAACAATTAATTGAGATAATAAGAGATAGCTGCACAACCACAACCAGTACATATGTTCTGTTTAATTTGAATTTTGTCTTTGTTACTTTTTTAAGTTGAATTAGTAAATAAGTGAAATGTATAGCTTGTTAGATAAAGAGGTGTGTTAACTAAAATCAGGCTGTTTTAAATAAAGACTTGATTAAAAGCACATTTATTTATTTTTATTTTACACAACATGCCTCTAATGCTATAATAATCCACTATTTAAATCTATGTTGACCTGTGGTGCCACAAAATCTAATATTTGTGTTGTGGTGTGTTACCAAACTCCTTCAAACAGCTGGACCGATTTGCATGATTTTTTTGTGCATTTAGGGTAGTTCTAAGAATCGGCCAACTACTATTTTTCCTACCCCTTCATGATAAGGGTCACCGTCTTTAGAAGAGGAGTTGAGAAACCTACCGGCACAGCTAGTAATTATAAATTAATAATCTTTGATAGCTTATTCAGTAAGTCCGCACTTGCAAGTGTTTTACCTATAACTTAATGAGTCAATACGAATCTTCCTTTAAGTAATCTTCGCATGATGACTCTACGACCAGTAGGTGTAGATATTCTAGTTTTCCAACCATGACGATGCACTCTCCGAACTTCGTTTGGTCGTGGGAAATAACAACGTACTTTAGTTCTAACTGATGACAGCGAAAAACAATCTGGCTTCACTAAACTTGTAGGGGGCGATATAGTTGATGCAACTTGCAGGGTCTGCCTGATAAGCCTGCAAACAGTCACACGAATTGTTACAAATTAAAATGCAGTGAAACACATTATTATGAATTTATTAAAAAATAATTTACTTAAGTGGTTGAAATATTGCTGCCATTATTCCTGACATGATAATCACAGAACAATTTAAGTTTCTGTGATATTCAATGTTTTGTTAAAAAGTTTAAGGTTAGAATAATGTCAACTTGATGATCGATGTTCACAATTTTTTGACGTGACAAAACAAATGTTACCAGCTTTTTTACTTATTCGTAACCCTCGGCTAGTGATCTAGAGAGATGAAAATAAATTAGTTCAAAGTGACCTCAACTACTTTGCTATTATCTTAAGTTCACCTGCCCAGAAAATGCCAGTGAATCAAATACAACTATAGTGAAATATCATGTAAGTACTGAAATTAATTTTAGTCGATTTTGTTTGAAAATAATCTTTCCTAAAGTTTCATAAAAATGACATGTCTTTATGGTTTACTTCTTGTTCGTCTACTAGTCGGAAAATAATATGGCGGACCAAAATAACAAGGGCGCTAAAAGATTATTTTGGATAATTGTGATTTCCATCAAATCAGTGACTGGTTAAGACTTTGCATTGTACCTGTTATGTTTGAACTTTAATTTTTATTTAAAATATTGCATGAAAGTGAGTATACGAGAATTTAAATGTATTTTTAAGTTTGATGTTATTTTTCTAGCGTAGGACCGTGCATTTAGAAATCCATTACATAGTACTATTTATTACTATTTCAGGTTCAGAATGTCAGCAATCAAAGTAAATTTTGAAATCGGACATATAGCATCTTTAAGATCGAAAAAGACTCCAGAAGGATTTACTCATGATTGGGAAGTGTTTGTGCGCGGCCAAGAAGGGGCTGATATAAGTCACTTTGTAGACAAAGTCGTTTTTCTTTTACACGAAACTTTTAAAAAGCCTCGTCGAGGTAAATAAATTTTAAAAACTAAATTGCCTGATATGCTTAGATTTAGAATATAACAACTTATGTAAATTTTTATTATGATCAGCTTTCCATAAACTATCGTTGTTTATTTATTTAGTAACGTTTTGACAATCGCTGATCCTTTTTTACAGAATGGAATTTATAGAAATTGTTATCTTTGTATGAAAATGATAATATAATAATTTTTATTTTTTTGCAGTTATAAAAGAACCACCTTTTTGCATCAATGAGTCTGGTTATGCTGGTTTCATATTCCCAATAGAAATATATTTAAAAAATAAAGATGAACCTAAGAAGATAAAGTTCTCTTATGATTTTACTCTACAACAAAGTGGATTTCTCAAAGACCGTTACATTTTTCAAAATCCTAATGAAGAGTTTAGAAAAAAGCTTTTAAAAGGTGGTGGAATACCTATTAGTAATAATGCATTTTACACTAATCCTGATCAAGAAAGTAGAAGTAGAGATTCATTCACAGAAGACAAACAGCAGCTTGTTAGTAAGCCAAAACTATCATCTGAGAATATTAAGAAACACAAATCTAAAGAACACAAAGAGGAAGTACCCCACAAAACTAGTACCAATAGTTTTGAAAACTTATTTGGGCCTCCTATACAAAAACCACCTAAAGTGTCCCCAGATCCCAAAAAGCTTGAAAAAAGTGCACCTCCTGTTAAGTCTGATAAAAAAGAAAAGGATAGATCCAGCTCTGACAAAAAGCAAAAACATGATCACAAAGAAATTAAGCTAGATAAAGTAAAAGTTAAAGAAGAAAAAGATAAAGTAAGGCAAGATAAAGTAAAGAATCACAACAAGGAAGGTGAAAAACCAAAAGATAAAACCAATAAAAGGCCAAATGAAAGACCTCCATCTCCTGATGCAGCTAAAAAGCGTTGCTTGAGTCCAATTAGGAGACCACCCAGCCCTCCTCGCTCCAGTAGTGCTTCAAGTATCAAAGAAGAATATAAACCTCCAAAACACAGCTCTGACAATTCAGATCAAAAGAAACTCAAATTAGAAGAAAAATCAATGGATATGAAAATTGAGAAAGATTCAAAAGAAAAGAAAAAAAAGGAGAAGAAAAGTCACGACCGAGATAAAGAAAGAAAAGAAAAGAAAGAACACAAAAAAGAGAGCCATAAATTAAAAGAGTCGCCAAAGGAACCTCCTAAAGAAATACCTAAAGAGGTACCTAAAATAAGAGAAGTTCCTAAAGAAAAAGAGTCCATGAAAGATTCTCCAACAATTAAAGAAAAACCAATTAAGCCTGATAAAACTCTTAATAAATTTTCTATGGAAAACCTCAGAAAAACCCCTCCTGCAGATAATGAGGATCGCCTAGAAACTCACAAATCAAAAGAAAAAAGTGACCCAGAAAGGAAACACAAACATAAGAAGAAAGATAAAAAACGTGATGAGTCTAGAGAGAAACATAAAGAATCAAGTAAAGAAAAGAAACACAAACATGACAAGATACGTGACATACCTCCTGAAAAAATTGAAATTATTGAACGCAGAGAAACTCCTATACCTAAGGAACGTCCCTTGCCTGAACCAGCATCTCCCATATCTATAGACACAGCATCTCAATGTAGTTCTAAAAGTGGTCTGGCCAAATCATCTCATATTGGAAATGAAGATGTTAATAGTAGTCATTCAGATTCTGAGAGTTCTGTAATAGCAGATGAGGAGGATACCAAAGTTAAAATTGAAAACCCATCACCAGAACCTATAAAACATGAGCCATCTCCAGAACCAGAAATTGAACCTGAACCTGAACCTGAGTTGGAACCAGAACCTGAGCCCTTAGTGGAGCCCCCACCACCACATAAGGAGAAAAAACAAAAACATAAAGATAAGTCCGCCAAAAGAGAAGAAAAACGGCGCAAGCGGAAAGCTGCTGAAGAAGAAAGAGAAAGTTTAGAAAGCATAGAACACAGGAAAGTAGCAAAGACTTCAGAAACAGCTCCACCATTCAATGATACAGAATGTGGTGAGAGCAGTGGTTCAACATCTGCAGAGACAAAGGTCCAAGATAATGGAGTCTCTAGTAGTCTTGGTGAGGATGCCGAGCCTGGTGACCTCTCTCCTGATTACATGGTGCAACTAAGAGATTTACAGCAACGGATCATGAAAATTAAAAATAATGAAGATTTGGAGAGAGTGGTTAATCTCATTGCAGAAACAGGCCGTTATGAAGTAACCACACAGACATTTGATTTTGACCTCTGTTTATTAGACCGCTCCACAGTACAACAGCTTATACAACTAGTGGGTTGTTAGTTAGCAGCAAGTTACTGAAAGTTTCTTTTTTTAAATTGTAAATAACGCCTCAACAGATTGCACTAAGGCATTTTGTACAGATTCTCGTTATGTCTTTCGTGACAAAGGTGGCAGCGGAGCAGATTTAAACTGCTTTTATTTACGACGTTGCATAAATTAAGTTAGAATAATCTCATAAAGTTTTATCTATTGATATCTTCACATTACTCGACACTTGAGTTTTAAGTGCAATACTGTATAGATATATAAAGTTATAAGACTGTTGAAAGATTGTTAAAAATAATGTATATTTTGTACATTATTGTATTGATGCATTATTAATTAAGTAAGTTAATAAATTTAAAAGTTTTTGATTAACCTCCAGTGGCCCAGGAAGGGATCAGAGAGGCTATGTTAATAATAGTTCTAATGTCAAGTCTAATAAATTTTATTTATAAGAATTTATTTTATGCACTTTTAACAGTAAGTTCTGTTTACCATTTAGGGTAAAAATTGGCATTGCAATATTGCGTAATTTTTTATTCTAAGGTGACTCCTGTAATTTAAAACATCACTATTTTAGACAAATGAAGAACTCACTATCTATTTTGATGAACCTGAGAATCAGGGTGTCTTCAAAATTTCTGGAAATTATTTTAGTGCTCATTTTGGCTTGGTTTGATCTTGTACATTATATTTGTTACATAACTTATTTTTTTATTTATCGTATTTTAGGAATATTATAAAGAATAATAAATAGAGTGTACACTAATAAACATTGTTTCGTTCCTTATATTCATCAACAAGTGTAGTTGTAAACTTTTAAAAATTGATGTTTATAAGTATGTGCTTATCTTAAAAGTGAAACTTGGCCTGCATTTAATACCTCATTTTTTCAACTAGTGAACATTACTTGTGTTACTGCAGATGTTCTTGTAAAAAAATAGTAATATCATTTCAGATCATGCCTTCATATGTTATGTCATGGAATGAGTTCCTCAAAAATCATCAATTATGTTATTCTTTTACTTTGTATTACACTGCGCTGCGGGTGGATCGAATTGAAAGGAAATACATTTTTTTGCAATGATAACACTTTTATTCCAATGAAAAATTATACTTTAGAACAAGAAATATTGTCTGAAAAGTAATTTAAAGTGAACAGTAACTATCGATAAATGAAATATAATATCAGAATCGTATCTGAAATAATCAAAATAAACGAATATATGAATAGGTAATGAAAATGTAGGTATAACGATGGTGATGTAAAAATAAAATGAATGAAAATGTGAAAAATGTTATTATCTTAACTCTGAAGTAAAGACAGTTTATGATAGAAAGGAGAAATAATAGTCCTCCATGAGCCGTGCCCCTTGCATAGTTAATTGAGGGCGATATCCTTATGACATAACATTGATTTTAGCCGTTTTTAGCGCTCGTAATGCGCATAATGCATTAATCATCTTTCTCAAAAGAGATGTTTCAATACTTTTTACCGAAACCGAAGAACGTCTATGTCCATCCTTTCGCTGCAGTCGAGTCCTGAGTTCAATGACAACGTGTTCATCTCTTTTTTCCATTTTTATGAACAGTTTGGCGCCACTTTGTGTAAAAGTCTCCAATGTATTCAATCGAAATTCCAGCAGAGTGCGCGGCTCCCGTAACACTAAATTCTTTATACTGTTCTTCTTCATTACCGGGTTCGTTGCCAACCAGCAGAATTAGTAACGGTGTAGATTTCCCTTGCAAAGAATTATCAGGATCACCATTTCCCCCTTGAATTTGTTTTTCATCACCAATGAAATGGTTGCAAAATTCCATAATTTGTATAAAGCTGTGAATATGCGCCGGAGCTTTGCGAGGATATTTCAAGAGTGGTAAAGGCTTCGATTGTCCTGGGCGTTGTGCTCGTAAGAACCGAGACCCACTGCGCAATTGAACTTCAAGCCAACGAATCGCGTCACGAGCGGTGCTTTCATCACGCTTTAGGTTATCCAACTCTTGCAGCACTGAAAATTACATATACAATCAATAAACAAACAGGAATCAAAATATTCATGTAGGTACCATTTTAGATTCTTACCAACAGTAGGAATAAGAAGAATGAAGTTTCGGGCGCGAAGCAGTTGTTTGACGCGGCGCAGGTGTTTGTGTAGGGCGTTTGTGTCAAGAGCCAGAAGTGCAGGTACAGGAGATTGGCCACTGCGTTCTAGCTCCCGCACTTGTGACGCCAACCAAAGGCGTCCGAGTCGTCGCAATAGCCCTCCTTCACTTGATTCAACCTTAACAGCCGAAAAGGAAATATAACATGTAACCTTTAGAATGTTATAAAGATATAAGAATAAAGCGTTTATTTATTTATTTAAATGGAGGTAAGCATTATACTATAATATGAAATTATTTTTTACAGGTTTATATATTTTTCAGGTAAGTATCGATATCAAATCTAAGTAGTTACGGATGTTCGGCCGCAGTGAAAGGGTTAAAATCAACTTACATGGGGTTTTTTCGAGTTGTGCCATTCCTTGCTTCTCTTGTGATTTATTTTTGTGGTCACTTTAGGAGGATGTACTTTTTTTAAGTAATATATTTTTAACGACCTGTTGAACCTGATCCGAGGTATTATTTTAGCAATTTGGTCTCCAAACTCAATAAAATTCAATATTCTCACTATATTTTCTTCATAAAATGATAGCTTGTATCTATCTAACATTTGCCACTCGGCAGCATCTTTGTCATATTTGCAGATATTAGTTCCACGTAGATTAATATCTTCTGGTAAAGGAATGGTTTTATATTCCAGTTTAAATTTTCTTGCCACACTACGTGCATATTCCAATATATGGCATTCTACGTTTTCATTTGTTTTCGGCTTGAAATAGAATGTTAAAATATTTAGCAAATCTACAACACATTGGAAAAGGGACTCTCCACTGTCTCCACAGGATAAGATTAAATCTTTTTCATTGAGAGCCCAATCTTGAAGTAATTTGATACTTGACAGAAAGTTATCACCAAGTAAAAAGTTCTGTAACCCTTGAATATCTAGAACATTGTTATTATAACTATTGTGTTGAAAATCAGTTTCAGTGCTTTTTTGTTTAGCATCTGAGTCACCATTCAAACCAGTTTCTGTAGTAACATCTTTGATGTTTTCTCTTTCAGTAAGACCATTCGTTTTTACGGCAATTTCTTCAGTATCTGAAATATCAAAGCAAGATTCCTCACTGACAGATCCATCTGTGTGTCCAGTGGAATCTGATAAATCCTCCTCCTCGGAACATGATTCTCCACTGAGTTCATGAGCCTCTATGTCGCTACTTTCGGTATCAACTTCACTCATATCAGAACTATCTGTTGAAGCCAGACGCCTGCGTCGTCGACGCTTTGTTAACGGTTTTTTAGCATTTGTTTTAGCTTCACCATTTGTCATTAACTCTTTGTTCTCTTCTAATTCAATATCTTTTGATGTGCTTTCCAGATTGTCTGGGATGTTTTCATTTATGATTACTGGATGTTCTTCTAACACAGGAGATTTATTTGTTTCAGCTGCCTCTAAAATTTTGTCATTTCTTGGAATATGCAGTGCTGCACTTTTTGATTTATATTTATAAGCTGGATTTTTAAGTCCAAGTGATTGCAGTTGTTGTAACAATTTTTGCAGAAGTTGTGATAAAAGTGCTAAAGTGAAAGCTTTACATGCAAATGCTTTCACTTCATCAGTTTCTGTGACTTTAGTTATAGTAAACAAACAAATCAGTACAATTTTATGCACAAGATTTGGTGTTAAACAAGACGGGTTTGAGCCTTCTTCATCAACTGCTTGTGTGTATTCATTGTAATTCTTATCCAAATCAGGCAATGGAGGTTTGATAAAATCCATTGCATCTTTTAACTCATGAGCAATACCACTGCATCTCTGTGGTATGTTGGTGTCATTCTTATTAAGATACCAAATTTCTATCAAAGAGAGAAAGTTGGTTATAGTATTTTGAATGTGTTCTGTCTGTGTCAAAGTTTCAGGATTATTAAGTGAATCGAAAAATTGGGCATTTTTTTCAAATATTTTTGTCAGGTTACCAATTGCTCCTTCAAATGGTGTTGTACAACTTAAACAGTGGATATAGTAGCAAACAGAGTCTAAATTGTAATTTTTATCATTGTACAAGTTGCCCAGTTGGTTATAAGGCATCCCTAAAGACATGTCAACATGTGCAGCTTGGAGATAGTAGCGAGCTGCTATAGATGGTTCAAAAGCATGAAATATTTCGACCTGGTAGCGACTTAAGTCTCCAAGGTAGATTAGACATGAATGCAAAGCTGAACGACTAAACTCAATTTCTTCATCTGTAAGTGTCTCAGTTTTATCAAGATATTCATCATTTATGTGGAAAGACGTATAATCCAGCTCTTTAATTTGTATCTTCATTTCTGACTCCATCCTTGAAATAAAATGGTGAAAGTGGCCAATTCCACAAACAATATGAGTAAATAGATAGCTATCGTTTTCATTGTCTGTTTCCCTTAATTTCTTGGCTGCAGATACAGTTTCATAGTATACTTTCCTCCAGAGTAATTCAAGTGATTTCTTGCCATAATTGATAGGGTCAAGGAAAACAAGTTTCTCACAGTTGTCTCTGAGTTTTTGCCTTTGAACTTCAAGATGGGTGGAGAATAGGTCAGTGATGGACCGACTAGCATTTGTCATGTCACCTACACGTCTAGCTACATCACTGACATAGCTGAAAAAGTAGAAATCATTCATATTAACATATAAAAATTAGGAAAGTCTTGTGATGGAAAATTTCTGATTATTTATGAATGAAGGAAACTTTACAAATAAAATGGAAGTAGTATGACAATTCATGCATTTGCATACATTGGAAAATATACAAGGAAGAATATACAAGGTGTAACAAAATAAACCCAAGTGCTCCCATGTAGTCTCTTGAACCATGACACTGAACAAAAATGTTATGAATTTCTAAAAGTCATAATGCAAAAGTTGTTTAATTTCATGGTCTGAGACTCGTTAACTAGGTAATGTGTTATAATCGAAGGGCTGAAACAACCACTACGCGACAGTATTTGCGTAGGTATATGCTACCACATGAAGCGAATTTATTATGGAATGTCTCTTTATTACTTCTTTTCTAATAGTTAAAGAATATGATCTGAAAAAATGTAGATATGGAAATGTTGTGTAAACCAAGTATCTCACCGATATAATTTTTTGGCTCGCTCGGTGCGCTCGGCCACTTTAGCCTCCAAAATTTCGTTAGATCCCTCCTTCATTTTCAAGTCATTTCATAAACTTGTGAAGATGTAAATTGAAAAATAATTCTTTTGCCTTTCCTACTATACCAGTTACTCACAGAAATCATTTCGATAACACCATTTTTCACATTGCTAAAGTATTTTTTGTAGATATCTGCGCATTAATGACAGTGACATAGGATGGGTCATTCATGACTTTTAGGAAGACGTCATAGTCATGGAGACTGGAGACAAATTGGAGAAATAAAGTTTTTTTTAAAAGAAGAATTTTTGAAGAAATGCTCTATGATCTCCATCCATGGGATTACCTAGTAGGAATTACTGGTTGTAAAAATCGACTAATCTTTGAGCCTCAGCTTGTCTCTGGTCAAAATTGTGGCATCATTCCCCTTTGTCTTTGGTGTAACGATGACGGGCGAAAAATCTAATCAAAATACAAAAATATACAGCTGAATTTAACTGGAAATAGCAAAGTTTACGTCTCCAATAAAATCTACAGAGGGTGGAAATATAAACGTTATATTCCATAGCAGGACAAGACCATACGACAATAAGTTAGTGTAAGTATTATTTTAAAAATAACAAGAGTTTTTGCATTGTAAACCATTCAAGCTCACAAAATCGCATTGAATAAATGTGTTAACTTTTGGCTATTGTAAACTTGAAAGATTAAGGGGAAACGAATAATAATTTAAGTGTGGTTAAACATTTTGTCGGGACTGTGGTTATCTTCAGTTTAATTGATAGTCTGCCATCACTTGTCATTTTACCAGTTGGTTCGATGCATGAACACTATCTTTGACTTCCTCATTGTTTAAAGCTACTTCATTGTTTCTAACAGAATAATAAAATACCTCCGAAAACATTGTTATTACAGACATGTGTTGAGGCAAGATATTGTGACTAAAAGTCAGTTGAATACAAATGTTAATGGTTGGAGAGGAAGACCAAATAATAACTATATGGATTGTGTGAGGAATGATATTTAAGAATAGGAGTAAATGATAGTGTGACAATTACCATGGGAGAATGAGGGAAGTCAATGTGTTGCAACAACCCAGGAAGGCAGAAAGATGATAATTTTAATAAACTTTTTACACTGTAACAATAACCTGACCTGACAATCCTTGGCAGGCAGTATGTAATAGTCATTTATTTTCATTTATGATTTTCAGGTTCATCAACATTTTTCAGCCATGGACAGTCAACCTTGCATATTTCTTGGCATTAAAATAAAACCTGGACCAATCGAGCGTCATAAAATTGAAAATTTTGCTTTAGATAATACTGTGGATAGTTTAAAATCTGAAGCAGAAAAAAAGACAAATGTTCCATCTGCATCCCTAGGTAAGAATGACTTTTCGAAATTCTTACAGGTTTCATCTCTTTTAATGAATCTTTATTTTGTGTAAAAATTCTATTACACAAAATAAAGTACATAATCTGGGTCCATACTTACCAATGACCCACAGACCCACCACTGCTAAGTCTTAAATGCTTTAGATAACTTTCAAGGAAATCCACAAAATTAAATGCAAAATATTTAGTTTTAATTCTGTGCGTTTTTTGTGGCATTTAAACTACACATTTTGCATACATTTACAGGAACACTAACCGTTCCACCACCATAGACTTCAATAGAAGTTATATATTGTATAATTGAAAATGATATACACAAAATATCCAGTAACTTTTGTATTTATAATATCTTGATGTTCTAATTGCTCTATTCACCTAAGATTCTGTTTCAATCTTATATGGGGAAATAAACTAATTCTGTTAGAATATAATGTTTTACAAATGATGTTTACAGAACTAATTCATCATGGCAAGATCTTGAAGGATGATGTCACTCTTCAAGACAGTGGAGTTAAGAGTGGGGAGATGGTGCATGTGGTCAAGAAGAAGGTGTACACAGCCCCTGCACCAGCACCTTCTTACTCAGATGCTGAGCTGCAGCAACTTAATACGTCTCTGAGGACACTTGGCTGCACACCTAATGCACCTGGGTGGACCAGGGCGATGCAGGTAGCCAGTATTACTCATGTGTTTAAGATAGTATAATTTAATATATTTTTTGGTTTCTGTGGGTTAATTGCCTGAAAATACACATGTATAGTAAAAACAGATGATGTTATAGTATTAGTTAGACACTAGTGATCAAAGGGAGATAAGGAGTTTCACAGATGCTTTTGCCGGGTCCCTTAATGATCTAATGAATGGTCACTTCAATGACCTCTTTCAGGAAATCAAAGTGTTTGACTGTGAAAGAATTAAGTTATGATGACTAATAACTAACTATACTTACTCCTTTCCTTGCTCCAGTAATGTGTAACAGAACTGACTTTTTATTTAATACCACACATGTTACTTTTTTAAAAAAAGGTGCTGGTGGAATACATAACTTCCTTCTTTAGAACTTGCTAAATAAAATGATGTAAATGTCCTTTGTAATATTTTAGCCAAATTATTTTTTGCAGCTCTTAAATGACGAATCTGCAATAAATGAGATCGTGGAACAAGCACCTCGCATTGGAGAAGACTGTGTAGCGCTGTCGATTCTGCACGAAGTGGAGCTGCTTGCCGCACTAGGAGCCAACATACACACTATGAGGCGAGGAGCTAACGCTCATCCTGAGTTGCCAACGGCCTTGCGGCATCTTACGCGGCTCGTGCGGTCTCGCTCTAATACCACTTCGTCTACTGAAAGTGGTGAGTAATTTCAGTTTTAAATCTTAGATAGTGAGCGCACCAAAAGTCTGACAACCAGGCTTACCAAGGGGTATTGTATTACCCAGTACTAACTTTGCTGTAAGGCGCGTCGCCCACACGATTAACAGTCGAGGTGCAGTCGTGGCGCGGGCGCACGAGAGGCACGCCCCAACAAGATTTTCTGTACAAATGAATGGCAGTGCGCTCATATACAAGAGTTGCGGCGCGGGCGAGGTGAAGGCAGGGCGGAGGCGCGGTGCAGGCGCAGGAGGAGAGCTCAAGTGTGCCCAAGCCACGAATCCACCGCCATTTTGTCATATGGATCCCAAAAAACCCAAATCCCAACCCAAAATCTTCTTCTATTTATATTAAGAACTTGTATCAGTGCGAGTACGTCGTCGTCTTCAATCTGACGACGACATGGTGAATGAGTTAAATTGGGAAAAAGCAAGGCAGATGATGATCCAAATCACTATTTCTGTTTCAGTTCCAACTTCAGGATTTGCGTATTCATTAGAAGCTTTATCGGAAGACGAGGATGCAGATGAAGAAGAGAATGAGGATGGCGAGAGAAACCCCATCACTCACGAGCAGTTTGCTGCCGCCTTACAGGTCAGTTATAGAAGAATAAAGGGTATACTCACACCAGAAATCATCATTTGATTAGCCTTTTCTCAACTGCATGTATTAGGGTCGATGTCCAGTCTAACCGGATGCAACTGAAAACCAAAATTTTACATGGAGCAAATGAATTTTCGGACTAAAAATCGATGGCTTACACCAGAAATAATAGGCTTAAATCGAAAGTTAGCTTCCATCTTTCGATTTAAGTCTATTAATTCTGGTGTAACCCATCGATTTTCCTTTTCTTTTCACAACCCTTACTAATACTATAAAAGCGAAAGTGAGTTTGTTTGTTACGTCTTCACGCCTAAATGGCTAAACCGATTTTGATGAATTTTGGTAAAGAGATAGTTTAGACTGGAGGTGGACATAGGCTGTTTTTTTTTTAAATTGATATATGAGGGAAAAAGAGGGAAGAAAAGGGAAAACTTAGCTTTGCTATTAAAATAAATAAGGCGCAAGGTAACTGCAAATCAGGAAAGTTAGTATAGCATAAAAATGATCATCATAATTTTATCTTTAAATAATTAACTCAATTTAATTTAGCTAACAATTTGTTTGTTATTACTAGGCAGCAACAGAAGCCGTATCATCTTCGAGCAGCCGCGGCGCGGGCAGCAACGACAGCTTACTGCGACTGTTGCAGTCGGCCGGAGAGTCCAGCCGCACCACCTCCTCCGCCACCGAGTCCGGCACGCCCACTGGAGGTATTGTGGACCAGGGAAACCAAATTCATCAGACAGCTTACGGGCTTGTCACTGTCACCGCTGCACTACAATACCCAACCGAGGGGCAACATTGACGAAAGTTGTTTCGCCTGAGGGCGAGGCAGTGCGCCGCCAATGACGAGTTTTCGTATCAGCGTACCTACTGACCGAAGCTAATACATATTTTTCGGCTCATCAGATTTCCGTAGATAAGATTATTGTTGCCATAGGTAATACTTTTCTCTCTGTCATGTAATATTTAATTCAAACAAAAGAAACTGAATCGAATATCTACTCCACGCTGCAGCGAAGTCATTATCATTTATTTTAAATGGCTACGCCCAACGACTTGACTGTCGTCACGTCCCTATACTGTCGCCCCGGAGATGGCCCCTTACTCGGGGACAAGTGTATGTTGAATCTTGAGTTATGCCCGTTTTCACGAACACTACGCAACACTTAAGTTAAAACGCACTGTAGCATTTCAACGTCGAAAGTACTATCATAATTTTTCATTTATATGAAACGAGCGAATAAAATAGATTAATGTTAATGAAATGTGCATAAAACTGAATAATTTTTTCCGCCGTCTATGATTTGAAAAAAAAAATATTTTCTAACATCACTATGACGCACAGGCGTATATCATAGTGATGTTAGAAAATATATATATTTTTTGTTATTATTAGCTTTTAGTTGGGTAAAGCCTTTTTCCATTGCCATTTTCTAATTAAATCCTCATAATAAAATTTCCAGGTCCGTCACGCTCTTTAATAACGCCGGAGATGTTCAGCGAAGCCATATCAGAAGCTATGAACAGAGCCGGCAGCACCAGAAACACTGCAGGCACTCCTATGGAACAGAGCACGGCTGGTAAATATTTGGTTCCGCCATTTGGTTTTTATGTTTTATATTTGAGTATTTATTAAATAGCGTAATTCTGTAGATGAGACGGAGAAAATTATCCAAACTCCTGTTTTAATCTCATGCAAAAATTGCATTTCAATCAATGTCTGGCAGAGACCAGCTAAATTGAACACGCCATCTCCATCCCGTTTTCCTCTTCTCATTACATGCAGAACTCTTACATGATGTGGCCGAGTAAGGACTTTAATATTTATTATAGTTCTCATTTGACCCATTTTCCACCAAAACCAATTCTTTGCGGAACACCGACTTATTCAAAAATACATAGGTACTGCATATTGTTCCTTGTCTAAATTCCTTTTATTTAATTTTTTATTTTATTTGTCTTGCTTGTTAGTGATCAGAAGAATTGTTTGAATGTGAGAACCTGTAATTGGCTCTGTGTTACTTATAACGTGACCTATCCTTACTAATGTTTGTTTGTTACATCTCCACGCTTAAATGGCTGAACCGATTTTAAAAGTGAGAAATGAGGCGGCTTTAATTAGCTCTATTATCATTTGTGTGTTTGTCTAATCCTATCTAATACCTATACCTGATAAAAGCGAAATTGAGTTTGTTTGTTACGTCTTCACGCCTAAATGGCTAAACCGATTTTGATGAATTTTGGTACAGAGATAGTTGGGGCCCTGTAGATTGAGAAGATTGAGATATGAGGGAGAAAGAGGGAAGAAAAGGGAAAACTTAGCATGGATATTACAATAAATAAGGCGCAAGGTCAAAAACTATGGGTAGCAGGTACCTGCAAATCAGGAAAGGGGGACGGTGTTACCCTGAATTTAACGCGAGCGGAGCCGCGGGCAAAAGTTAGCTAGTTCATAAATAAATGTCTGCACACTTTCTCTAGATAATTTAAGTTAAGCTTGTTGCTTGCTTGTTGACCCATTACAAATACTAAACCATCAAACGAGAAATCAAAGTCTTGTAATGCAACAAGGTCATAGTTTGTATTGCATTCAGTAATTACGGACACTGTAAACTTGCAGCATCATCATCACAAAGTCCAGTGGCCAGGGAGGGTAGCGAAGATTTCTCAACGCAGCTCAATCACATGCACGAAATGGGCTTACTGGATGACGCTCTCAATATACGCGCTCTACTAATTTGCTCAGGTGAGTAAAATATCTTATTACCCTTATTTTTTTTTTAGAAAAACGTTGCCCCTTTCTAGGAATTTCTCCTGTATCGTAGGTGCGTTTACGAATATTTAAAGTCACATACACAAACAGTCAGACCCGGAACAACTGTATGTAGGCCATACAAATATTTGTTCCGTGCGAGAATCGAACCCGCGACACGCAGCGCAGCAGTCGATCGCTCAGCCACTGCGCCAACCGTGTCGGCGTGTTTGCACAACTTGCTTTGCCACAAATTCAGCGCAAACACCTACAAAATATTGGGTTTCCAACATCTTATCGATAACGAATTAATCAGTCATATGATTCGTAACATCATTATTTTATTTATTTTGACCCTATGTCGAATTATACAAAAAAAAAATCGTATTCTTGACGGATGTAGACGTTGGTGGCGTGTTTGGAACGTTTTCGTTTGTCGGCTATAGCCGTCCGTGGCGGTCAAAAGGTTAAGCCACACTTCAAATTTCGTTGGCACAAATCTTCGCCACTTCCGCGGCTTCGTCATTAGCAATCTCTTATCCTGGAGCACCAAGGGATGTTCACTGGTCCCCTAAAGAACTCCATGCCTATTTATTTTACCGAAGAGTTAGGCAGACCTTGATCTAGCATTTGATCATGTTTTTGATTTTGGAAAGGAACTGCTACCCTACTATGACCTCTTAAAGCAATTCTTATTCCACTGAGGGAAAGAGACAGAGCTATACAGGGTGTCTAGCACCATCTCTTTCACTCAGTGGAATAAGAATTGCTATAAGATGTCATAGTAGCCCTTCTGTTTATTTTAGATAATGTCTGGTAATTACTCAAGGTTAATTGAACAGATCAACTTAATAATGCAGCCTACACCTTGCAGTTCAGTACACAAAGTTCGTTATTTGAACCATGTGAGTACAGGTAGGTATGAGAATTGCATCATAGTTTAGTTTCCTCCACACCCACTTCCTAAAAACCTCTCCTAGTTTCCTGACTAATTCAGTTTGTGTATTGCAAAGATTAGCACTTCCTCTTTTGTTTCAGGTGATGTGAATGCAGCTATAAACCTGGTCTTTAGTGGGGCGATTGGTGATGATTAGATACATCTATTCATTTAAATGAAGTGCATCATTTTTATGAAAGATGATATTTTTCTCAAGATAACTATTCATGTACCTAGTTATTTTTAGCTTGTCTTTGCTAAGACTGAGAAATCAACATTTTTCTCTTGAAAATATTATTCTTTGTTTGTTGTATGTATGTGATCACTATAATAAATATTAAAACATGATATATTTTTTAATTTTTAATTGTAATAACTGCTAATTTTGAAAATACTGCATTAAATTATCACGGGATGCGAAATCCATAAGGGCAAGTACAATAATAAAAATATGATGTTATAGCTAGAATAAAGAATAACATGAACGATTTGAGTGTTTATCTAACATTTACTTAAAATTCTAAACTCTATATTTCTAGATCATCAAGCAAACGCATTATTTTCATGATAATAAAAAAGACTTGCAAAATGTAAGTTATCAAAAGAGATAAGTTGCATTGACAAAAAGATAAAAGTGAATTCTAAACATGTAACACTAATAGCATCAATACAACAGTATATAAAATAAAGTAGAGAATAGACTGAAATCTCAAGGTTTGGTGTCAAGAACCAGTTCAGGTAGACCTACATCTTTGTAACCAAACTATTAATGCAGACAATATTAAAACTACCTACTATGTTTTGGGTGTGTAGTTTCAAGTGGCGCAACCTAAAATTATCGCTGCTTTGCGATCAAACATTGAAGAAACAGTTAATTTTTTTTAATTTTTAGTTCAGAAAAGTTTTACACGATTAGTCAGTAAGTATGGTTAGAGCACACAGCAGCGATAAATCGAAGCAAGTTTTAGGCCTCAGGCGCCTCTTACCATTCTAAATACCTAATGGTAAGTGTTTAAATTTTCTATGATTGCACAACATTCATTATAAATAACAATAGTATGAATCACTAATGTTTCATTTTAAAATTTAAGTTTCTTCTAGAAAGCTTCTTATGGGTACTGTTATCTGCCTTGGCGCGGCATTGCTCTCGTCTTTGCATCCGTCGAAAGTACCAACCAGCATTATTGGGACTGGTTTCACCAAATAGCTCATGTTCCAATCTCTTTCTAGCTTCTGTTCTGATGACGGCTCTCTTGTCGTACCAGTTTAGGTCTTCACTCTTTTTAAATTTTCCGCCAGCTTTTTCATCATTTGAAGACTGTTTTTCATTTGTGTTCTCATTTTTACTTTGACTGCCATTCATATCAGAAAACTGATTAATATAATTCTTCTTCTCGAAATCTCGGCTAAATACGTTACGGTCAGGTTTTTTCAACATATACTCGTTTTCTTGAGATGAAGAAATGGAGAATTCATCATAATCTTTTAAGTAACCACCCTTCATTTCCCATTGTTCAAATTTATTTCTCCTCTTCTGTTTCTTGTGTAATTTTGATCTATCACGTTTTTTCTTGTCTTGCTTTATCTTTGGTCCAACATATCTATCATCTTTTTTAAATTCTTCTTCACTTAAAATGTCAAATGTTGCATCATGCTCTTTCTTGTTCTTTCTTTTAATCCCATGATCCTTGTTGTTCATGACAGTGCCTATATTTGCACTTGCATCTCTTTTTTGTCTGATGTGAGCGAATTTCAAAGAATCTGCATAGGTAATTTTCGGAACAAGTGGTGAATCATTTAGAGTGGCATCATTCAATTCTAATTGAATCAGTTCTGCATCAGCTTCTGATTTCAATTTATTGAAATGGCTATCTGACTGATCTTTTACACTTTCATCCTGTATTACTTTTTGTTCTTCAATTATACTGGATAGTGGTGTTTTCATTTTCTTTAATGTTTGTTCTTCAGCATTCATTCTCTTTGCAACTTCCTCATCAAGCCAACTTTTATTTTGTTGATATATATTCTTTAACTTCTTAATGTCATTCAAAAAATCTTTTTCATATTGCGGTTGTACTGCATGATTACTCACAATTCTGTCAATGTTAATATTGTCTTCATCTATGCACTTTGTGATTCTTTCTGAATTTTTACTGTTGAGTGGCTCTTCATATACCTTTTTGCACCTCTGTTGTTTAAATGGTAACTTTTCTGCGTTCAGTTTTCTTTGTTGCATTTGTATACTGCTCACAAGTGTAAGTTCTTTTAATTTGTTTCTTAGATAAGCATTCTCTTCTTGCAATTTATATAAATTGGACAGTATCTTGTTAATTGATGGTGTTGTGTGCATGGAGCATTCATTTCTAGCACCCCACATATGTCCAATAGCCACACCTGCAGCAGTGATGACACTTCCCAACATGATGATGTTGAGTACTGTGCTGAGCCTTTTATTTCTTCTGTGCACATAAGTTTTGTGTTTCCCAGTATTTTCTCCAAGAAAGTCATCCTCACTCCTTATGGATTCATGGTGAGTATTAATATTAGGAGGGATTGGATTAACCGAAATAAATTGGGGATCAGATATTTCTGTTGGACGGCTCTCTACCTCAAGACATTTCTCATAGTTAATTTCACAGGGAGTTGATAATTCAGGTTCACTGTCACTAATGACAGAAATCCCATCTGTGTCTTCATCTTTGTCAGTGTGTGTCTCAGTTATTACCCTGTTAACAAAAACACTAATAAACTGAAATGCTTTGTTGTTTAAATGTTATCAAAAATAAATGTTCCACTAAGTGAATGGAATAATAAGCTATAAAATGGATTGATATTTAAGAATGTTGTGCAAGCTAATTTACCTGCAATTAGGGAGACATTAATCGTCATTAAGAAATTTAAAAGACCACATGCAGTAAGAAGTTGCCTGGTAATGGTCAAGGTCATGGATAGCAGCTGATTATTATTGAAAATATTGTCAAAATACATTGGCGTAAGAAAAGGTCTTGTGACACTTACTGTTCGAGTGTTAGATTATTCTCGGCAAACTCGGCAGCATCCTCTGCATTCGTAGGATTGTGTTCTAATAGGGTCCAACTCTCTCCTGAATCTGAATCGCTGTGATCCAACGTAGACCCGTCCATTTAAATAATCTAGTAAATAATAAAACACAACTAAATAACTATAGCAAATCGAGGTCGTGCGCACTGGAGAAATGAAAAATATACCGATAGCGAAGTACGCCTAAATAACAATTTGCGCATCAGAATGTTAGCATACCTTAGTGCAACACTCCAAACAAAAATTTTGCGTATCAAAAATGCTTGGAACGGATAAGTTACACTGAAATTTAGCTTTTTCAAAAACTATGATTTTTGTGACATGTTTTATATTTTGTTTTTTTATAAAAATATGTCAGCGTCACGAAAGCGACTATGTTTTGTTTTGATAGTAACCGGTCCGAAGTGAGTTACAAACACTGGCAACAAAACACAAAGTCAGTGACATTACTCCACAGTGTTGCCATTTTAGTGTCACGGGAGCAAAAGCCAGAAATATTTTATCCACTGTAGTCTGGACTTAGCGTTCAGTCGGCGCCGCGTCCGCGCAACTATAATAATGTAGCTAGTTCAGCTGCTTCCTGCAAACTACAAGTACTTCATCAAAATATAATATCCGTACTAATAATAAAGCGCATTAGTAAGGATATTTTGTTTGTGGGTTTGTTACGTCTTCCCGCCTAAATGGCCAAACCGATTTTGATGAATTTTGGCATAGATATGGTTGGAGACCGACATAGGCTAAAAAAAACTGATAAGGGGGAGAAAGAAGGAAGAAAAGGGGAAAGATATTTTTTTTTCAATCATCACGCGGATTAAAGTTATCGTTAGCGCAGTTATAAAGTAGAATAAGACTTTATGGGCTACAACTGTCAAAGATCCACAAATGATAGCTCTCTATGTAACCCTTAGGTACTCTTTTTATTTATCACCACATTTTTCAAAGAAATACATATTACTTTGGTTAAACAACTAAGCAGCAAAAAAGATTTTATATTTAACTTGCTGAATATGCAGTGGTGTGTCTGATGTCTATATCTATACAGGCTATTGCCGCTTCGGTTTCGCGCAGCTTCGGTCTCATTAAATTCGGGGTAACACAGTTCCCCTTTTCTGATTTACAGGAACTTGCTACCTGTACGTTTTGCCCTTCCGCCTTATTTATTGTAATAGCAAAGCTAAGTTTTCCCTTTTCTTCCTCCCTCATTACCCACTTTAAAAAAATAGCCTATGTCCATCTCCAGGATCCAAATTATCTCCGTACCAAAATTCATCAAAATCAGTTTGGCCATTTAGGCAAGAAGACATAACAAACTAACATTTGCTTTTATAATATTAGTAAGGATTGCTTTATTTTTGTCTTCCATGATAGTTTACAAAAATATTTTGAAATCACTGCAGTTCTTAACAAAGAATCTAGGTAAGTAATTTATAAAAAGGAAACAACGCCTAAGTTTGGAATGTTAGTTTGTAATTATATTTTTCATACTAGGATCCTCAATAGCATACTGTTTATCACAAGTAAATGGCATTGTCATTGCATATCTGATGCCAGATGATACTTTTTCCACATTGTGTAAGTTTTCACCACCACTGGTGAACATGCTTAAACGGGCCTTCCTTGGTTCTACAGTCCTGTTGAACTTCTCATCCACAAATACAAATCTTCCACCTTTGAAGTCAATGTTGTAATCACTTAAATACAACAGTGTTGTATAGTGAAATGATTTATATGTTATCTGGAACAAAACATTGTTGTGGTGTTAACTAAGTGAGTCTTGTAGAGCTTTCTGGTTGTAAGTATACCATAACCTTATTTCTAAGTATTTTTTAAATTATCATGATATTAAAAAAAAAATATAGTCATTTGAAATTTGCTAACTCCTCCACATACTTTATCAACATGAGGATGCCAATATTCATCATGTAGAGAATCTGCTTTCTTAGATGTGATGGCAGAGAAAAATGTTGGATGTGTCAGATATATTTTGTTTGGTTTCACTCCAAAATGATGAGCAACAGCATATTTAATTTTCTCTTTGATCACCTGTAACAAATAACCTTTTTAAAACAAATACATCATTATGGGTATCAAAGACTTTTCTTCTATGTGAAAGTGAACTCACTCTGTATATGTTGAAATCAGCATCACTGAATATGTTTCTAGCATCTTGTCGTTTGTATATATTGACAAAGTCTTGCCCAAAAGACAGTGCTCCACTGTGTAGGTCTAGAATTGAAACTCCTCCTGATGATCCACCATACTTCAGACCTTTCTTAGCTAAAGCTAATAGTTCTTCTGCTTCTCTTACTGATATCACTTGGTCAGTTACAAATCTCTTACATTCCTTAGGGACACACCCCTCATACTTGTCTACTTCTTCTTTGTATGATTGAGAACACTCCACAACTAAGCCTTTGCCAGATAACAATTCCGATTGTTTGGCAAATGTTTTAAATGTGTTATTTTGGGTCGTAAAGTAGACCACTATGAGCAGTGAAGCTATAACGACCATGCGAGAAATGATTCTTAACGATATGTCTCTCCTAGTTTGCCTGGAAGATAATTCATTGTATGAAAAACGTGATTCTCAATTTTCTAAACTAAATACCTAAACCTCTAAAATGTGTGCAAGTTTAGAACTCACGGTCTAGTGTTATTTACAACAACATTGTTTTCATTGATTTTGTTATTGTCCCTTTTGGTTGTATTATCCGTACTTTTGCCTCTTCTCCTGACTTCTTGCATGTTAGTTGATAATAGTTAAAAATCCAAATTAATGCGGCGGACTGAGGCGCAGGTTGCTGTTTATAGTAGGTACCCAAAATTTATTAGTTTAAATTTGTTTCTTCCGAAATGCCGACCGACCGAATGAAAAATTAATTAGATCGGTGTCTGTCAATGTCATGTCAGTCAATAGACTTTTTTTTTCGTGTCTGTGTTGCCAACTCAAGTTTCGCACTATCCACTCAAGCGTCCAGCCCGCGCAACTAATATGCAAAGCGCAGAGTACCTACTTTTGTAATCTGGAAATGTTAAGTGCCACCCACCAATAATATTTTTTGGTTTCAGGCTAGGATCTGCCTAGCCTGAAACCAAAAAGTGATGAGTGTTGCCAACTAAGGTTCCCTTTAGAAATAATATTAGCCTACCTAAAACAATTTTTTGTTGTGGTTGGCGTCCAGTCTAACCTGATGCAATAGCACACTGAAAAAGATGTAGAAAACAGCCTCTTTAAGTTCTCGCTCGTTTCGTGAGATAACAAAACATTGTTTGTGATGCTGCCACTAGGAGTGAAATAAGTGGATCCGGCACGCAGTTCGCCACAGGTGGCGCGGGGCAGATACACATGAACTGGAGTCTATGGAAAACTTTAGACCACACTGTAGGGGTATGTGGTAGAAAGATGAGGTAGACTCCAGATCAGAAGGTAGAATGAAATTATTTACAAAAGCTTAACTATATATCTTAGGATAAAACAGAATCTTATTGGCTACAACTAACTAACAAATCAAAAACCTTAACCAGTGAGAACACAGAGATAAAAATCCAAAACTAAAACTAACGATTCCTATTGGCTATACTATTTTAACATGTTCTACAAATTCCAAGTGTTGCATTTTTTTCCAATGAACTACGCGCTTTAACTTAGCTTGTTTCGAGTGCGTATACTCGACATTCTTGAGATTAGTTCTGATTTATAGGTACTTGGAAATCTCTCTTAGCACTCACTTGACATTTTTAAAATTAGTTAAGATTTGTAAGTATCTGGGAATGTCTCATATCGCTCAATTGTCATTCTTGACATTATTTACGATTTGTTTTGGAAATCTCCCATAACACTTTAGTTAGACGAAGAATTATTTTTTTGGTTTACAGACCATTTTGCTGCAAGAGCACGCCGCGTACACGAAACGCAACCTTAATTATGTTCGTAAAACTCACCAAGTCACCACATCGAGTGCACGTTATCGAGGAACAATTATTTTTAAATGCGGGGCAGGACGGAATCAAGCAATCTCTGTGCCGCAGGACGCACCGTTCAATCTCACGGCCTACGGATAGTTCCATAGTTACACCATCAATCTAGCAGTTTTTATTTTTTTACTAAACAGAGCGTAGCAATATACTTAACCGACGTTTTTTTTTACTTTTTTTGGTAGATTCTGTTCAGAGACTTGAAATCTCATTTTCAAATATCAAGTCAAGACACAAGTCATAGGAAATTAAATGGCAACATTGTTTGTTAAAAAATAACACGGCCGTTGTATGTTGACTGCGTTTGCAATTATCAATTTTATTTTGAGTATTTACTCCAAATTTTCTGTGTTTCTTTATATTTTGATGATATCATGTTCCATTATTAATTGTTGTTATCAGACAAGTTCCAGCTGTTGTTCGAAACAGTAAGATAACGTCATGTACTACGAAGAAGAGGAGAGATTTCTCAATCCGGATTTACTTCACGTTGTTCGACGCGAGCTTTGTATGTATTTATTTCCACCAAATGACTTGTTACTAATAAGTGTTTACACGCCTCGGTCGTTAATCAATATGGTAAATATCATCAGTCAGTCTGTTGCTGTGACCTATGTAACGTTTGTCAATTTTAGAGATTGGAATTTTTCCTTGGCCATCATATTTTATTGGTGGATGGAACTTACCTGCTATCCAGGAATTTAGAGATAATTAAAGGCAATTTATGATGACATAATGGGGTTTCACTGTGACAGCAGATTCTGTTCAGTTGTTGTATCAGTACTGCATTATAAAATTTCTATCTTTCAGATGCCATTAATTCGAACCTTGAAGTCACTCCCTTCGGCTTAAAGTACGTCCCTACCCATACTGAAGATGGAATACCCATCAGAAAGTTATATGTGTCAAATTTACCCCCTAAGGTAAGATATATTTTAATATCCTACAATATTTTCTTTCAATGAAAACAGCAATCTTTTCTTTCAGTATTGTTCATTACAGTATTGTGACTGACAAGACATTGTTTATTTTCATTATTAAATGATTACCAATTTTGTAAATTATAGATATGACCTTCATATAGTGGTTTTATAGTGAGTATGAAATTTAATACTTGCCATTTTGTTTCTCATGACTCAAAGGGAATTGATTGGGCCATGACTGTTTTTATATGTATACACACCACAAACTGTCAACCCGCTAATGATAGTAGTTGATTGTTTCAGACCACCAGATCTGAGCTGTTTGGTGTCTTTGCTCCTTATGGCTTCATCAAGAGTTGTTGGCTGCGGATGGGGGACAAAGGCCCCAACAAATCACCAACCCCTACATATGCCTTTGTAACCTACAGTAATCCAGCTGATGCACATAAGTTAGTATTTTTAAAAACACATTGTAGTATACTTTCCAACATTTGCACTTAGCATTTTATAGATTGTAATGAGAGTGCTATTAAGGTGGTTTTTGTCTATCTTGAGTATTTGAATGATATTGGGTCTAAAATTTAGTATTTATTAAAGTTTGTTTTTGTGTCTTTGTGTTAGGACTGAGTTCTTCTACTCAACGGCACAGAAAGCAATTATAAGCAGTATTCACTATAGTTAAGAGAAATCTAACATTTTGTTAAATTTTAGAGAAAGTTGAACTTTTTCATTCTAGATACTCGAAACCTTTTGGCAGTGTAATGAACAGCGTCATATCCTTATAATATGATAGAGCTATAGGGTGGTATTTCGGTTTCCTAGTCTTTTTATTATTCATGATTTGTTTATGGAAATACTGTAAGTGCTAAAAATATAATATACCTACTTAGTTCTAATAACATAACTTGCACAGAGCACTTCAAGCCCCAGTTCACGAGAAGACTCTAAGAGGTCGCAACCTGCGGATATCACCTGCCGACAGTTGGCACCAACCTGCGGAGGACGCTGACGGCAGGGGACGCTGGAAGCCCCGTGGCCAGCGACGCCAAGATGGGAGCACTGCTGCTGCTGAAAACCCAGGAGTCCAAGAACTAGGTATTTTTCCCTTATTCATAAACCTTAATGTATTTTTTGTAATTTTTGGATGGATTTCAGGATATGAGTTGTAAATAATATTATGTTGTGAATTAATTAACAGTGGAACTATTATTTTTTTACAGAAATCAGCAACTTTGAGTGGGTTTCCGAAAATGGTGATGTCTCTGAAGCAACGACAAGTGCCACAGAAGTACCAATAGTGAGTCATTTTCTATTCATCAGAATGATATTACATTTTTATTATATTTTCGTATATATTAACATAAATTTTTCATTTGTTTCAAAAGGAAAGTGTTGAGTCAACGGAAGAAGAAAAAGATGCAGAAATGGAGTCTTGCTATACCATACTGGATGTTTTAAACAGGGATTGTTTAACACACATTCTGGCTTATGTTCCTATTAGAGACCTCATCATATCAGAAAGAGTCAGTAAAACTTGGCAAAATATGGTCCGTGAATATCTTCAAGGTAAAAATTAAACTTATTATATTTAGAATTTTTTTTATTCTATAACCCTAGATTCATAAACATAATTATGTGATTATAACACATTCTTGTCACACTAATTTAAACTATTCCAAACTAAATTGCACATACAATAAGAATTATAACTAAACAACAGAAGGGTTTGCTATCTCAGGTGAAGGCTGCTTTGAAACTAACATAAAATGTACTAACATCACATTCATTTATTTTTAATACAGACTAGCTGTGCCCCGGCATGCGTTGCTATGCAATTTTCTACCTATCTACCTACCCTACCTTTTTTTTGCTATAAACCTCACGGAGCGCGAGACCTTTCCAACGAATACAAAACCGTGGAAATCGGTTCGTGCGTTCTGGAGTTATAGCATCAGGAAGGAAAACCCGACTTATTTTTATATAGTAGATATAATTTTACAAAACCAGGGTTTTGGACATTTGGATTTTGATTATTGTTTTTTCTTATCTAGGAAAGAAAATTTACAGAAAGGCATTCAATATTCAAGTGTTACTTAAAACCAGATTCAAGCCATTTGATTAGTATTTGGTTGAAACTAGTTTCAATAAGTAATGTCTGAAACATTACTTATTGAAACTAGCCTGACATACTGTGATAAAGCACTAAAAGTCAACTGTGTGAAACTGTTAATCAATCAACACATTTGTCAGTGCCAAATAAATGTTTTTTGGCTGTTAATAATTTAACAACCGATGAGCATTCATACATATTGCTGATGTTAAAGCTACCTAGGACAAGTGGTTACTTTGCAATAATCTTAGGATATATATTATACCATAAGTTGTTCTTTACCATAAAGCCAATACATCCAAATTAGATTTAATCATGCTGGCTTCAAAAGTTGTACTATTTGTCAAATTGAATCCTGGGCACCCAACGGGCACCGAGCGTGCCTCGCGCCGCCCAAATCTTAAGAAGGTATGTAGATATTATCTTCATTTTATTGTCATTGCATTAACCAGGGACTGCCTGAAAGATGTATGTAATATAAGACTGTCCCCAGAGGAAAGATCTTTAGAAGGATGAAAAAAAGTTATTTGTAAGGATTATACTATTTACGGTGTAGGCAAGTATGGGTGACATTAGATGATGGTAGAAAAGTATCGCTTTTCATAGAAAAAGATTTTATGTGGAACCATTCACACAGCAAACATCTTAATTATTATCATTTTATTTATTTAATATTAAACATTAAAAGAAAAATGTTCAAAACACCCCCAACGTTTAGAAAACAAAAAGATTCTTCTTGGTAAAATTATTGTCTTCTGGCGTGGTGTTTTGACGGCTAGTTTACATCAATACGAGTCCTAGCGCCTTGTTTTCTTTTATGTTAACATTCATTATATTACTAGTTATACATATATCTCTAACAAAAAAATAAAAACTTTTGTTGCTATTAAAAATATCTACAATCCAGTAAAGCTTATAACATCGTGCTTATAACAAGCTTATATACATCCCACCACTAAACAAGATATATGGCGTTACATGTCATTGCACGCATAACACTGCTTCATTTTAAGGCGCGAAGACTTAACAAACAAACTCACCTATTAGGAAGGATTATACAAAAAAATATGAATTAAAAAAGAAATGTTATTTTCGAATCGGCGAAGGGTTCCGTACCATTATGTATTAAAACATTAACCTTAACCCTGAGCGTGTGTATGTATGCGCGTGCGTGTGTGGGTGTAAATTGAATTATCAGTAAGGTTTTCAGCAATCGCGAGTGAATTGTGAAGTTGAATGTTTGCCATGCGTTTGTATAATGTTGTCAAATACATAAATATGGGGACAGAAGCCATGACTCAAGACACTGCTTGACCATATGCGGAGTCGGCTTATAAAACGAAAGCACTTTGTTTTTCTTGTTGTATACAGATAGTGGTCGCGCAAGTGTTAGTAGGGTGATTGCGCCGGTTAGCGACCAGTTAGCTGGGTTGCCCACTTAAGATGAAGAAAAAAAAAATTGTTTACACGCAAAATAGTATATATTAATGTGAATTTGTCCCAAATTTGTAGTTGGTATATATATATATAATAATGTAGTTTGGATACAAAACATAAAATAAAATACATTCATACAAAAATATTTATAAAATGCTGAAAAAGTGAAAATATAGCGAAAACGTCGGTTTACGACCATTTTTATCAGTTTATGACCACCAGTGAGCTGGTTCGGTGTCTGGTTTTAAAACAATTATAATCACTTTAAAAATACTTTATTTTTTGCCTTTTCATTAAAATAAAAATGCTAATCATTTGGTATAATGTTTTCTTATAATTAAAAAATAACAATCTTACATTTTGTAGAGACTTAGTCACTAGTTGTAATAGAAACCAAGCGCGTATGACTTCTTCTTCGTTACTCTCGCTCTGGCTTTAATAATTCCTTCAGCAGCACGGCATGATATATCGGGATGGCGTTTTAGGAAATTTGAGTACCAGGTTTGCCCCGGACGATCATCCTTAAAAGGATTCTTTTTTCCGTTATCTTTAACTATTTTTTGTACTGTGTCCAACAGCTCCTGTTTCTTGACCGGTAATCCACATTTTGCTAATTTGTTTCTCACCTATACCCAATACAGGATCTGGTCCCCTTGTCTCGATTGTATCACACCTCTTTCCACTAAGGCGATCTTGTATCGTGGTCCTTGGGCTCTGATATAGTCTACATGTTTCTCTTATTCCCTTTCCTTGTTTTCGGATATCATCGAAAGCTTTTTTCAGTGCTTCTTCTGTGTATTGGACAGTCTTTTTCTTTTTTTTTTTTGACTCTAAATTATTTGGGAGCTCCATCTAAAAAAATTAAAATAAAAGTAGTTTGCTTTTTATGACTAAATTTTGTTTTAAACTGAAAAATAGTAATATTTAGTTTTTGACGGACCTGTAACAAATAATTATGAAACAGACATTTCAATAACTAACGAAATTAAAAAAAAAAAAATCAGACGTGGTCGCAAACTCAATGAACTTTCACACTTATTTCTGTAAGCGGCCGTTATTTCTCTCATACTAAATTATGTTGGCCGGAAACCGATGTCTTTATTTCGCCTACTTTGGTTTACGACCAGCTGTTTAGCGCCAAATTTTGTAGGCAAATTAAACAAACTTCTTACAAAGAAACTGGTGGTCGCTTACCAAAGAACTACAAGAAAAACCTTTTACAATACTACATTCAAAATTGTAACAGTCCTTTTTGAAGCATTGGGATCATATTAATCAAAACAAAATAATGCTGATCGCGTCGGTTTGCGACCATGTGGTCGCTATCTAACGTTTTTCATAAATAACCATTTCGGTTACCGACCACTTGATTTTATCTTAATAATAAGTTTAAATAAAGCAAAATACAACTAAATTATAACCCACACTTATCGATTGTACAATTTAACATGTAACTATTGTGTAAAACATGAAATAAGTATCAAAACATACCTTTGATCGCCGCGCGCCGTGTTATTTTTTTTTCAAACTCGCGGTACTTCCACTCACCACGAATCAAGACGCGCACTGAGCAATATTTTTTCGGCTCTGGGTTAACCCATTTGTTTCAAACTTTGCAAATTCTTATTTCATAATCATTTATAAAGCACGTTAGATTTATTTTTTATGTATGTTACCTCTACAAATACTATTTTCTTGATTTAAAGAAACTTAGTCCGTCAAATGGTCGCCTACTGAAGGTGGTCGCGAAACCGGCGAAACGACACTACGAATAGATTCACAGATAGGAAATATAATCCGTCGATTGCATAGATTACTAACTAGTGGCATATACCTACTATCGTCAGCGCAAGACAAGGACGCAGAGTTTTCCCACCGAAATCATTTGGCTATTTTGTTTTTGGGTGGGAATTCATCAAATAACTTCCCTCGCTCTGGGCGGAGCGGGGGGGAGTGTCAGACTTGTACTGACTAAAACCCACCCATGTTCCTTCTATTGCCCTTTACATTCCGGGGCCGCGGTATCTCTTTCGAACAACACGCACGCAACCCCGGCAGGCGGCGGCTCTGGCTGGCTGGCCCCGCTGCTTTGCTGACATCTCTTTGAGACGCGCGTGAAACACTAATGCGCCGTCGACACGGCCTGTCGACAATAGACGGACGGACGGTGAGCTACCCATTGCTCACCGTCCACAGGCCCACATCTACGGTGGCTGGGAGTCGACTCGCGGCTGGGTTGGTTTGAGGTTCTCTCCCTCAAACGCCCGGCCACCTCCTTCGCATTATTGCTTCGCAGAAGGAGGAAAATCATTTGGCTTCTGAGTACAACTAGGCTGCGGGGTAGCTCCTTTTACGGAAATACATAATTTTGAGAACGGCCCGCTGAACATTCCATTTGATTTTGAAAGTCTGGCCCCAAACCAGGATGCAGTAAGTAATGTTCGACGCACACATAACTCTATACTAGTGAAGGTGTTTCAAGGCTACCGAATGTCTGAGCTTTATAGAGCTTTCACCGGTGGCATGTCAACTGAATACGTCGAAAGTTGCTGAAATATCTAGTTGCTTAGGTTCCATTATGAAAAGAAACCTTATGTATACCTAGTTTGCCTATCGAGGTTAGGGGCGCCTTAGTTATTTTAGCACCAATTTATTAATTTTGTGACATCAGGCAGGAAAAGTTGTAACTAATAAAATCCGGGTTTTTTTGAAGAGGGTAGGTGACGCCCACAAGGTCCCTAATACTAATAAGTACCTCCTTTGGCGTGTCTAGAAATGTATATCATCATTATTTACTAATTCGCTAATCACTCTACAACACTTTTCAATAATTTGACTGTTTTGTAGTGTGTTCAATGATGATGATTATTACTACAGTAATTTCCCTGTATTGCTTATATTAAAGTGCTCTTCGTAATAGTTCGTAATAGCTGCGGACATTTTTCATTACAAATCACTTCTACCAATTGCGTGTACTGAGCATGGATCAATCAGAAACCAATAGGTATAATCGACAGTTGCACCTGATTCGATGGAAAACGTTTAACGGTTTACTTGGATTTGTATAAAAATTGGGTCACGCACCTCATGTAGGTGTAGTGGGCGGGGCATGCACGCAGTGGGCGGAAAGTGTCCGCAAGAGGAAAAGATAGCGCGCGTGCTCCTGTCGGGTGTCTGTCATAACTGACCTTGATTACACGCGGCTCATCTCTGTTTTACGTTTCAATTCCTTGTATACTTTGGAGTCAGTGGAAAAAATATAACATGGGTTAAGAACTATCGATTATGTAACCGAATCTGAACAAAAACCTTTCGGCTTTATGGTAAAGATAAACGATGTTTGTATATTTTCCTGCGTCATTAACACATGTTCTGCAGTGTTATCAATCTAATATAAATTCTCGTGTCACAGTTTTCGTTCCCATACTCCTCCGAAACGGCTGGACCGATTCAAATGAAACTTTGTGTATATATCGGGTAGGTCAGAGAATCGGCCAACATCTATTTTTCATACCCCTAAGTGAGCAGCGAGTGAAACCGCTGGGCACAGCTAGTTATTACATATAAGTATAAGTTACACGTTTGCACAGGCATCCGCATGTTCAAGACGTCGTGGTGGCAGCACGTGCCGGTGATGCTGACGACGGCAGTGCTGCGTCGTATCGTGCAGCGCGTGGGCGCGTCGCTGTCGCGTCTGCACATCGACCACCACTGGTCCGCGCTCAACGACCGCACCGCGCACATTGTCGGCAAGTTCTGCCCCAACCTCGAGGAGCTCAAGGTATAGCTCAAGGTGAACCCACACCATAGTAGATCCGATTTTGAACGTTTTGACAACTCACACACGGCTATCTGATCCCAAGCTAAGCAGAGCTTGTGTTATGGTAACCAGACAACTGATATACATACTTATGTATATAATTTATAAATACATACATATGATAGATAAATCACACCCAGACACAGAACAAACAATTATGCTCATCACACAAAGTTTGTCCTGGGTGGGAATCGAACCCACGACCTCCGGCTCAGCAGTCAGGGCCACTAACCACTAGACCAACAGGCCCGTCAACGTATGGACGTCATAATGTTATAACAAAGTTTAGATCTATCAAGGTCTATGAAGAACTGCACTTACAGAAATTAACGTAACTGGCTCAATTCATTAAGGTTCCATCTAAAATAATCGAAGTTTTCGGAAACTTTGCCTCTTACACTGATTATATTTTCCATTTTATCATTTTCAGATTGTCGGAATGCATACCCGAAATTGGAATCCATTAATTTACGGATGTAAACAATTGAAAAGTTTGTCCTTCGTATCATGCAATAAGGTATACTTTCGTTTAAATATATGTTTTATTAGTAGATTATAATTTTCTTATAGTTTATATTTACATTTTAATCTTGCAGCTAACCGATTCGAGTTTAGTACATCTAGTCAAAAGTGAATCGTGCATAGAAAGCCTAACGGTCGCTAACAACACACATGTGACTGGACTCTTTCTCACTGGATCGAATCCCCAAAAACTAAGCTCGCTCGCGTTCTACAACTGCTACAGTCTACAAGGCACAGTACTTAGCGCTGCTATAGACACGTTACCTGGATTAACTACTCTAAAATTGGACGTCTGTCCTCACACAATGTGGAAGATCATACCATTGATTTTAAGCAAACTACCCAAGCTTGAAGAGCTTTCGTTGAGCGAGTATATTTCAGTAGAGATGTGCTTCTCTCACCAATGCAACGAGGCTTTCTGTGATGCCCTCGCAACCCTAACTGAACTGAAAACTCTAAACCTGAGTCGTAACATCTACATCACAAATGCAGTTCTCAAACGAGTCGCACAGTCTTGCCCTAAACTAGAATCATTGAACATTTCCAGCTGTAACTCGCGAAGGGTCTTCCCACACCCAGGTAAGCCTTGTACATCTCATTATGTATTTTCAAAATGTACTTAAACTTAAAATAGTTATTTTTAACGGAAGGGGTGTTAAAATTAAAGTAGACCGTGTGTGCAGTTGTACATTTCTAAATATAAGTACTAGAATATATTGTTATACAATTTGACTTTGACAGTCGTGCTTATACTTTCCTGGGAGATCTTGGTTACTATTGATTGTTTTTGCATAATTTGCGCTTATTAATTTAGGGAAACTACACAGTCTTCAAATAGATAAAACATTAGCCAGTTGAATCCTAATAAACTAACAATTTCATAAAATAGAAACAAACCGCGTTTCCAATTTATGAAAGGCCGTTGGAAAACTTGATTCCATGACTACTTATTTTCTGTCTGTATGCAAATTTATGTGCCCAATTATATTTAGGGTAGGAAACATGTGCCTTTTTCTCAAATCCGTTTCGGAGGAAGAGTACCTACGTGTATACAGGTTGTTTTTTACAAGTAGGCGTGGATGGCCAAATCTGAAGCTATGAGAAATATAAATACTCAAAGAAACTGTCGAACTTCATTTTGTTGTAGTATAACACTAAGTTATGACATACGGAAAATTTAAGGAATTTAGAAAATATTTGTTTTTTTTTTTTAATTGTAAGGTAAATTGGAATTCGAGATAAAGGTATTTTTATTAACATATAAATTCTTAACGATAACCATGAAGTACATAACTAAAGCTATTATTATAAAGATGATTTACTATAACGTTTGTCGCGTGTGACTTAACAGAGCCGCAGGGGCTCGAAGAGGCAGGTTGTATAGCGCGTGTCTCGACAGGCGTCGGCGACGACGGCGTCATCGCCGTGTGCCGCGGTTGCCGCGCACTGTCGCGCCTCGACGTGTCGTACCTCGGCGCGCTCACCGACCACGGCCTGCGCGCCGCGGCCGGCCTGCCGCGCCTGCAGCGCCTCACCGCGCGAGGCAACCCTGCGCTCTCCGCCGTCTCGCTCTCCGCCTGCCTCGCCGCCTGCCCGCTGCTGCAGGTACGTACTCCACTTGTCACACCTGGCTTCACCGCGCGTCACCCGTACGAACGCAAGCATGATTTTTATATTATAAGATCATAACGATTAAATGTCTTCCACATTCGCTAGCCTACCGGCACATTTGTAGAATACTTGACATACCATAATATACCACGCACCATATACACCTATGCACGAATATCCAAGAGTCGATAGTATCCTTTTTTTTGCGGATGGGACATCACCAAATAACTTCCCCCGCTGTGGGCGGACCGGGGGCGAGTATCTGTCTTGTACCCACTCATGTTTCTGCTATTGCCCTTTATGTTCCGGAGCCACGGTATCTCTTTCGACCCTGGCAGGCTCTCTTGCTTTGCTGGCGTCTCTTTGAGGCGCGTCAATAGACGGACAGACGGTGAGCTACCCATTGCTCACCGTCCACAGCCCCGCATCTATGGTGACCGGGAGCCGACTCGCGGTGCCCGGCGTCTCCCGCGGCGGCTGGGTTGGTTGCAGGTTCTCTCTCTCAATTCGATGGTATCCTTTAAGGGGTCTATTCTTATGTTGTGCGGTTAGTGGTGAAGAAAATCCGAATGTTACTATTTTCAATGTTGGCCTATTTGTTGAAGTGAGTTCGTATCCCACGTGTCGTACTCGTAGCACTGAGCTCGCTCTCACCCGCAGGAGCTGGACGTGTGCGGCTGTGACGGCGTGTCGGAGGAGGTGGTGTGCGCGGCCGTGCGCGCGCTGGCCGAGCGGCCGCGCGAGCTGGCGCTGCGTTTGGCCGGCACCGCCACCGGGGCGCTCGAGGTGACTGCCAGTATATAATATGCTTACCCTTACTTTTTTTGCGTTTGCTACATTAATCAAGAAAAATAAGTAGTTTAACCCCTCGCGCGTCAAAGTGTCACACTGGGTGCAAAGTTTTACTTGTGCCACAAATGTCGCATTTGCACACGCGGGTGCAAAGTTTGAACCGCTGTGAGTGGTTTTCATATTTTAGACATTTATTTTTAAAATTTATTTAAAACTCATAAGGATTCTGGAAACATCATATAATTATCGATATAACTATGAAATCTTCGTTTTTCCGAAGGTCTAACCAAAATCAAAAATTCATTCAAAATAGCTCGACGTTTGGGGCACTTTACCTACATTGTTAGCAATCGCGCGACGGGTTAAAAGTAAACCCCAACTAGTGAGAAATCACGCTCAAAAAGTTGGAGACAAGAAAATATTCCTAAAGAAAAACAGACTATACTCATAGATCACCTAAGTTTAATTTTATATTTTTTGTATTTATTCGGCAGCCTGAGCAAGAACTACCGACGCATAAGTTGCTAACGGTGGATATTCACGACGACCGCAGCAATCCACATCTCCGGCCCGACTTTGTAGATCGTATCTTCGACGATAGTTCTGACGATTCCCTGGGAGATCTCTACGACCATGATGATTTCGACGACTTTTTTGGACCAGGTATGGTTACCGAAAGTTATGTATTTTTTGTACCTGTATGATCAAATCTATGAAATCTAAATTATGTTTTAAATTGCACGATGGCAATTAAAACAACATATAAGAAGTTAATATCTAGATATAGCTGTGTTGATAGTGACCGTAGTGATTGTTATTCCATGTTTGAATAATGTAGACGACGAGCTGTTCCTGGACGACGACCTAGACGACTTCGACGGCCTGTACCAGTTCGGGATGGCCGCGCCCGACATCATCCTACTGTAGTAGACGGCTCGCACTGTGGCCGCTCTGCGTCGCTGTACCAACGCCATATTGCAACCTTTACAAACCAGCTAATTGCAACCAACAACATGTGCAGTGATATCCAAGATTTGTGTGACAACATACATTATTTTATTCAAGGGAATATTTTAGAATTAGTTGTTTTGTTCCAGTGATTTCTTTATATTTCTTGTAAAAAGTAAATCAAGGTTTTATTTAAGGCCGATTTTATTTTTCGTTTCTAATTTTGCATGTTTGTATGTACCTTATTGTAAAAGTTATTCATAATGCGGATGGTAGCATCATTTTTTATTTAAAAAGCCGATGTTTGGCTTGTTTTAAAATATGGTTGTAATTTTAAGAGGTGAAATTAATCATTTATTACAAGTAGGTTTGCCTTGTTGGAACTGAATGTATAACGCTAATAAATGGCTCTGATTCGTATGCAATAGTAATCAATTTGATGTAGTGTGTAAATCAATTGTGTTTTGCTTGAGCTATGAACCTACCACTTCTGACTAAACTCATTGGTATGGAATGTTACGCATAACAAGGCTTAAATAGTATTGTGTGCAACTGTCAAAAAAAGTAACAAGTAAAAATAGTTTTCATCAATTGGTCTACTTTATACCTTATTTGTGCTGTATTAACGTCTGCCAACCTGTGCTCAAGTTCATCCCTTTTTATTGGAATAACTTCCCGTCCTCTGGGCGGAGCGAGGAGGAGGAGTGTCAGACTAAAACCCATCCATGTGTGGCTATTTCGAACAACCTGCAACCGCAATTTCACCTTTGGAGGTATCCTTGAGCACATTTTAAATATCTATAATGTTGTTTCTTTTTTTAATTCGGCCAAGTGAGTGTCACGCACAAAGGGTTCCGTGTGCTAATTAACACTCAATAGCAAAACTAAATTACGGCTGCAGTTTCAGAAAAAAGTTACCATATCTTATATAAAGTAAAAATTGAACCTTATTGGCTATCTAAAAATCCACATGAGTCACTCCTCTTTGTTTTCACAATCACTCTTATAAATTGTCTTGTTGTCTTCAAAGAAGACATCCGTGTTAAATGGCTGTGACGTAATACAGACAGACGAACAGGACGAAATTATAATGATTCCGATATTTGCCTTTAGCGTACGGAATCAAAAAAATATTTATTATAAATATATCTTTTTTACTATTATCATCGTTGGAGCCATTCTATGCAAATGAGCTTAGTCAGCAATACCACAGATATAATGGTTTAAATAATTCTGTGCCTCTTCAGCATCATCTATATTAACAAACATATAACCTTGTAACATACTGTAGCATATTTATATTCAAATAGCCAGTTAAGCCAATAACAACAGTTTTAACTAATACCTCTATGTAGAAATATAATGTTTGTGATGCCAGTCGCCCCTTGAAATTATGAATGATATTTACTATGATACAAGTGTTATAAAATCGCTGGTATTCAATATACATACAAGATTAGGCTGTTGTAACTGAAATCTATTATTGTAAGACTTTAATTGTTATAATTATCTGTGATGAAACATTATTTTTGCAACACGGAAGTCCCACACCTCATCTAGCTGTAGCCATTATTGTTTATTTATGTATAAAAAGTTTTGATGTATTGTATTATAACTATAAGCAAAGTCTGAAATATTGTGATAAAAATAAATTATTCAAACCTCATTTCTGATTTTTATGGATTATCTCAATTAATTGATAATACTGCAGTGATAAATTCAAGTTAACATAGAAGATTTGTTACTTATAATTACAGCTTCAAGTTTATTCAAAGATTGTCCTTGGTTGTTGATGTATCTGTGTAATGAATATAATACCTATGTAAAGGGAAATAGTAGAGCTTACTTTTTCTTTCAAATGTACTTCCATTATTATTGTTAGAAGTATTATAATGTTAACACAGCAGCAAAAATCTCTTTTGTTCTTACCTCATAGAAAATAAATGAATTTAGTGCTAAATTCAACTACATTGATAAACATTAATAAATAGATTTACCATTGACAATCAACTAATTGAAATGTGATATTGTGATTTATAAAAAAATATGTGTCCATATTTCTTTACCAGCTTGATATGATTTCATGTTATGGGCCTAATATTTTGTATGGCAATATTATAAGAAGTTGTGCAATGTTTGTACTTATTTATGTTGTTTGTTCATTTTCTTCATATATCATTGAAGTTAATCTCATAGATGATCATATTGAGCTGGATTACCTTATAGATAAGTTGTTATTTCAAGTATAGAAGCAGTAAAGTTAGAGGTGTTGCGAGTTTCTTTTGCTCTTAATTTAGACAGGAAGTTTTAAGTTTAGAGTCTTTTTTCTGGTGTTTTTATTACATTACTGTAACTTTACGACGTTTTCACTTTATAAGAACTTAATAACCTAATCAAAGTGGTGATTTTTATTTGTTTTTTATTAAAGAATGATTTTTGTTTTAATCACAGTTGGAAAATCAATTACTATTTATATTTTTTAAGACTTTATTAGACCCTAGCCAATAACGCTTTTAATTTTTTGGGCATTAGAGAAAACTTTTTGTTGATTGTGCCAATCTAAGTTATGATGAATGCTGTTAGTACAAAACAAAAATTTTCTCTATTAAGTTTGTGGAGTAGAAGATTTCGGTCACTTATTTATTTTGTTGGAGCTTGCATGTTTTTATTCCATATCTGAGAGCTGTCACTATGTTTTAAGAGTATATTTTATACATCTTCGGTTAATTTTGTTTGATTAAATTATTTTTCAACTATCTTTGTACAATATTAACATGTGAGCTGTCATTTTAACTTCTTTTATTTGTATCAGTGATGTTATTCAATTTTACATTAGTCACCCTCTAATAATGAGAATGTGAAAAAGTTTTGTTTGTTTTTCCTTTATATAACATCATCATCACTCATTTCTGAATGTGTTCAATGTTGTAATGTTTATAGAAGAACATATATTATGTATATTTGCAGGGTTCACTTAGTGGTGATTTATGTTTTTAGAGTTGCATTTTGGTCAAAAACCTAAAGCATGAGATGATTTGTGAAACTTAACAGTTTTTATACATTAATTGTTTTAACATATTAGTAAGAACTGAAATACAAAAAAAAACTTCAACACTAAAAGATTTTTATTAATTACTAGCTTTAGCCCGCGGCTTCTCACGCGTTAAATTCGGGGTAACACAGTTCCCCTTTCCTGATTTGCAGGTACCTGCTACCTGTAGTTTTTGCCCTTGCGCCTTATTTATTGTAATAGCAATACTAAGTTTTCCCTTTTCTTCCCTCTTTCTCCCATATTAAATTTCAAATTATTTAAAAAAAAGTTTGCCTATGCCCGTCTCCAGGGTCCCAACTATCTCTGTGCCAAAATTCATCAAAATCGGTAAGCCATTTAGGCATGAAGACGAACGACGCTTTTATAATAAGGATTACGTGATGATTAACCCTTTTGATAGAATACAGAAGCGATTTAGCATAATGGATAAGATATATTGTGACAATGAGAACACTGGTTGAAAAAGCTACAGAATATCATACAACTCTCTGGTTAGCTTTCATCGACTAGGAGAAAGCTTTTTAGCGATAGTGCGGAATGCTGGGCAGTTTTGTCAGTCACTTCAAAACACTTGAATAGACCACAGATACTTATAGAGCTTATTGAAAACGTCTATAACAACGTTACCATGAAAGTCACAATAATCGTACAAACACAAGAATATTAGAAGAGGTGTAAGACAGGGTGACACTCTTTCCCCTAACTAAGTTATTTAGTCAAGTCTTGGAAGATTTTTTTTTTCAACTTTTTCTTGGAAAGAGCGGGGTTCTTAAAATACCAGTATCAAGACAACAACCTGAGATTCGCTGATGATATCGTCCTTTTAAGTAAACTCGCGTTATCTGCTTTGGTGATCAAGTACAACTTGGGTTTTCTTGTAGCTAAAATTCCAGGACGACCTTTATCCATAACGTAGATATTACCGGATTAAGGCGGGTAATCGGGTGGCTAAACTAAGCTTCATTTACCAACTTTACAGGGTTATGAATTTTGCGATTTGCGATATTTTCCGAAAGCAGGGACATAAGTGGATCTGAGAGGCATTAATGGAGATTGCAAGAAAGACTGCTGCTGCAGTTTTTTTTTTAGTTTAGTTCAGTATAGATTTCAATTCAGACAGTTTGTATAGGGATGTTGGCCACAATGGGGCACAAAGTTGCAAGTCCTGGTTGAGAATGGCATGTATTTCAAGATAAACTAAATTGTTTGTCTGACAATCATCACATCATGTTATTTCAATCCATCTAGTGAGATGCATTGGGATTAAAGGTCTTTGTGAAATTAAAATACAATTATCTCAACACATAGCTCACAATAATTTATCAAACTCCTACTACTGCAACATACGTACCAAAATTGCTGATGGCTAAAGCATAACAGTAATTTGTTTAAAAGAATAAGATTGGTTTATTTGCCTAAAATTAGGTATAACCAAGAAAGAAAAAACAAACATATAAATTAATACAAGCAAGCTTGCAAAGGTCCTGGAATCAACTAAGGTCTTTAGATGCTGTGTAATGAAGTCCGCCATTAATCAATGTATCTTTTTAAATCTAATTCTATTCTATTATAGATACTTGTTGTTGTAGAATTAAGAGAAGTCCTAGTAATAAGCAATAATTTGAGATATATTTAAATTCTTTCTGTCTTACCCACAATTCATAGAAAAATACAGACATCTGTTATGAAATGCCATAACAGATATCTGTATGCCTAAGGACCTAGAAGAGGAAAGGATTTTGTAAAATTTGAATCATAAGGGTGAACATTACACATAATAGGGGTTGGAAATTTGTATAGAAATCTGTCACCAGGTGGAGCTGGTGTGGGTTGGTCAGTGATTAAATAGGCAATATGTCCCTGATTGACATAGGTGCCATCTACTGAGCAAACATGTCAATTAAACTATTTTGAGGTTTGAAAGCACTAATTATGCTATTTAAATCGAAATAAATTAGAAAAAGTGAAATGTCTCAGGCGGGACTTGAACCCGCGATCTTTCTCTTACAGGGAGAATGCTTTGACCACTAAGCTACCAAGACACCGTCTAAGACATTCCAAATTTTTCCTTTACGTCTCAGGGCGACGTTTGGAGCCATCTACCGACAATTCTACGAAATATCGGAAGAAAAAAAAAAAAAAAAAAAAATTTGGAATGTCTTAGACGGTGTCTTGGTAGCTTAGTGGTCAAAGCATTCTCCCTGTAAGAGAAAGATCGCGGGTTCAAGTCCCGCCTGAGACATTTCACTTTTTCTAATTTATTTCGATGTCAATTAAAATTTCTGTGCTACCTAAGATAGACATAAGTTTTATGTATTATACACACCTTTTGAAGAAAATTACTACATTTACAAAACAACCTTTTGACAATTCTTCTACCTAGATCAAAAATATATAAATTGAAACTTTTGCCACACTCTATTTCTAGATAAGACAATGCAAATAGGAATAAATTACATTCTCAAATAAAACAGATATTTAAATTCTACTTGAAATTATATTAACAATCTAAAACATGATACAACATTATACAAATACATTATAGGCCAACATTATCAATTAACATCATAGTTGTGGGTTTTAATGTAGAGGTTCCACCACTGACCCATTATTCCTATATCAATAATCCTTGATGGCAAGCTTGCATAGGTTGGCTGTAAATAGGAACACTTTGCTTTATACAAGTCACAGGAGTCATTTAAGTCAGTAGTGTACATGATAGAAAAAAATCCTAAACTTTTATATTTAAGTGTGCCTTGGTTATAACAAGTATCCAGATACCATAAATGATCAGCTGTTTTTGGATTGAGACAGTCTGGGCTCACCATCACAGTCTCATTGTTTATTCTTTTTAGGTAGTCTTTAAAATCGCGTTCGCTAGGATTTTCCAAAGACATATAAGCTAAAGCCCCAATCCCTACGGTCCACTTCATTGCTTTCAAGGGTTCGTCTTGAATATCGGTTCTCAGATCAACCAGCATTTGACGATAATCAGTAATAATATTCTTCCAATAATCTACCCACTTCTTGATTATTGTTCCTTGCAACTTATCAGGAAACTTAATTTTATTTTTAATGTTTGATGGAGCTTTAGTGAGGTTTTTAAGCATTTTGCTAATATTCAATTTACACTCGAAAATACGAAATTTAAAAAACACTTATTTTTGGCTTAGGTTAACTATCTGTCAGTGTCAACTGTCACTGTCAATTTAAAATCAATTAATTGCACAGACTAAATAACATAATTGTAAAAGAAGAAAAAAAACAATTATACAGAGTTCATAGTTGACATGCGTGGCCGTTGCCACCTTTTTTTGAAGCTAAAATAGTATTTTTTGAAAACATTTAAGTTATTATATTTTATCAATGTGTTTTGGTATTAGTTTTAGCTTTGAATAGCATAGTCTTTAGGTGGGTGACGTACGTGATCACGACAAAGACCATAAAGTAACAGCTGAACTGCAGACGCCCGCCCAGGCGCCCACGCGTGGGCGTTTGGGCACCACATTGTGCTTAGGCACAGGCGCGAGCCGAAGCGTAAATTTACTTTTCAACAACTGATTTATGCTTAGTGTTACCATAAGCGGTGGCGATCGGTTTGTGTCTCACTCAGGAGGATTAGGCCTAGCACAGCCATACTCAACGTCCGTTTTTGTGTGGCCCGAGTCGTGGCATAGCCCGGTACTTTTACTTTTACACCGGTACTTTTTTTTTAGTATAACAAATTAACGCCTACCTACGTCAAATTAACGTATTAATTAATTCTGGCATTTACTCATATTTTCACCATAATATTACATTAATAATAAATGCGTATATTTTTTTAATCCAGTTTTTTTGCTGTCGCATAATCCCCAATTCCCCACTAATATTACGAATACCAAAAAAGCTGTTTGTCTGTCACGCTTTCGCTACTAAACCACTGGATCAATTTTAATGAAATTTGGTACATAGACTATATCTCGGCAAAGGACATAGGCGACATAGGTAGGTAGGTAAATTATTGCGGCCCGCGAGATTAAAAAGTATCAATTATGTGGCCCAGGGTAAAAAAAGGTTGAGTATGCTGTCCTAGCATTTGGTAATGTTACAGGTTGATTATGCTAAGTAGGTACTGTAGGTTCTATCCGACATTGAATCAGGATTATACATGTATTTCCTGACACCTGCATATTTAAGGAATTAAGAATGTAACCGAATCTTAAAAAAACTTCATTTAGATTGCAATCAATAGAAGTAGGTAGAAATGATAGTCCTACATCAAGAGACTTGCGAACGGGGTTGCAGGTTGTTCGAAAGAAATACCGGAACATGGATGGGTTTTAGTTAGTAAAAGCGTGATACCTACTCCCTCCAGCTACGCCCAGAGAAAAGTTATTTAATGATTTTCCATTCGGAAAAAAGGGTTTTTGCAATGATGATGATATCTTGATTGAAGCAATGAGTAGTCAATCATGTAGTTTGCCATTTGTTTATTATTACTCACAAACAGAGATATTTTACTGTGGATCGCCATAGTCGTATTGAGTTAAGACTTCAAATCTTTGGAGATTAAAGTAGTTTATTTATCCTTTTCTCGTTGGCATAGAACCCCCACCTTTAGCTTCTCTCTTTTTTCGTGAAAACTTATCCATAAACATTTGTGGCGAAGGAGGCGTCGGTGGCATCATATCAGGAGGAGCTTGTCTGACAATCTGCAAAGAATCAAATGTTGTGTCAACTTTATATCTTTCTCATTTTTGACATCCTTTTTTGTACATTGTATTGTAACGGGCTGGTGTCCGCAACTCCACGTCTGAGGCGCGTATTTTGCGTATGGCTTTTTTGTACATACCTACGTTAAGTAAGCGAGTTAAATACCTATTGAAAGAAATGATTACAGATGGTAAAATCTTGGTTACACAACGTCTACGCAGCTAAAAGATACAGCCGTTTATGTCGCAAGTTTGTACGGAACCTTTAAGCGCGACGCCGATTCGCGCTTGGCCAATTTTTTTTTGTTTGTTAGATAGAGACTAGCTGTGCCCAGCGGTTTCACCCGCTGCTTAAGTCCCATAGGGTATATCTCAGACTAGTAAGTCTGAGAATATGCATAAAAAATTGATAAGGATTGGTCGAGTCGTTTCGGAGGATTATGGGAACGAACATTGTGACACGAGAATTTTAAATATTAGATAGATTATTTTTTTCTTCCGCGCGCCTACTTTACCTTAGGGATAAAACAGGACACATCGGGATGTCGTACTACAAAAGCTATCTTTCAAGACATCCTTTGGATGGATTATAGGAAGACGGAGAGACAATACTGCAGGTAGTCTGTGGTGTACCAATTACATATCAATAGACACACATCCATACACAAACAAATAGCAAGCAGACAGGGGAAAATGTCAGGAAAATTATGATTATTTATGTCAATTATTGATAATGAAGATGTTTATTATAAATTACCCTTCCATATACACTACTGTAAAAAATTAAGGGATCAAAAAATATAACATTTTTTTTGGGAAATTTTCAGCAGGCCGTAACTTCGAGAGAAATGGTTGTACGGGAAACGAAAAACAGTCGACAGTCAAAGAAAAAAGATCCTTATCCATTTGAAGGCCGATATCTGGGAGAGAAGTGGACATAACCCTTTTTCCAGTAGTGTAGTACTCACCCGATTCGATGAATGAAAATTAGTTTTTGCTGCAGCAGATAACGCTTCAGCGGGTGCTGCCGAAACCAATCCAGAATTTGCCGCGAGGCAAATAGCAAAGACCATAAAATAAAACGAGTGGTTCATCTTCACTGGTCACTACTGTTGACGTCTCAGACGTTAGACACATTTTTATAGCCTCTAGATCGCATGTTAGCTTGTAAAAGGAAACCTTTGACAAACAATGCAACAACTTCCTGTGATATGCGTGTGAGATAAAAGTTAAATATGTTGATTGTTATGGCAGTGATAAAGTTAATTTGCTTCAGTAACATGTTCGGGCACATTGCAGATGTCAATCCTAAAGCAATTATAATAATTACTAAGTTATTACGAAAAGTGACGTACCTAACCCTTACTTTGTTACTTTTTATTGTTTTTATAGATCCTATCTTTCTAATAATATCATGTTTGACTTTTAATCTTCACCGCGCTAGCACTAATTAAGTTTCATAGTCATAATTTAGCACTCTAACAATAAACTAACATTTTTGCAATTTAAAGGAGAATGACCACGACAATATGGACCACGGTTCAGAGTTGCATCAATTCCAAAGTTGTTTTAGATGGTTTATAAATTAACCAAATAACCATCTACAATTGCTTTTTTGGAATCAAAACCCGCATTTCCAAGTTTTTTTTAGAAACGTAACTTAACCTCAAAATAAAAATACCTATCCGTCGTGTATAGAGGTAAGTTTATAGGTCGTAGTTTGGAGAGCAGATTAATTAGCATATCTGATGGGATAGAGACTTAAATAAATCAGTACTTTGCCTCGATCAAAACAAAAAAAAATGTAATATTTAAATCGCAATGAACAAACTTAGCATGCACCACGCGCAATTGTCATTGGACTTTTTGACAATGACAAATTCAATTTGAGACATCAACACTAATGTTGCCCCTTTAGATTTTAAATAAAATCGATTACTCGAATAAATACACTCGACACATAATTATTTCAAATGACTGATTTCATTAATCATTAATTTATTAAAAAGTTTTGATTTATATCAAACCGAAGCAAGATAATTAAAAAAAAATCTATGCAATCATTCATTTGTATCGTTAGCCAACAAAGTGAAATTGGTTTTGAAAGCAAAATATTAATACGACTACTGTGTGTGTGAAATACAAATTATTTCACACCACAGTAGTATCATCTCGCTTTATTATTTATAAAAACCTCGCGATTGACCTTTCCAATGACTTACATTTATATTAATTTGTAATCGTATGCAAAAAAAAACGATTACAGTTCTCAATATATTTACTTATTTTAATTATGACAACACTTTAACGTCAGAATAGCCGGCAGTAGGTAATTCATTTTATCAAAACAATTTCATAACTTATTAAGTTTACAAAATGAACCCCTATACAAAATTGGCATTCTAATTGCAGAATGTCTTCAAAAATAAAGAAAATAATTGTGATATAATTTTTATCTTGATGCATGAGAAAAACTAGTACCGTTGATGGTCATGATCCTTTATCTAAGTAATTTTATATTATTAAATGTTTTTTGTTTTATTAAGTTTTGATAAGAAATACCTACCTACGTAAAAATATAAAAATATGTATACGAATGAATAAACGAAATTATGACTTTTTTGCGCTTTTCTAGTGTTCACCAATGGTGGCCAGGGTTTGTCTTTGTCCTTGCTGATTTACACTATAATGAATACGAGTGGGAAATGGCTCTTTCACGTAATTTCATAGATTAAGTTTTTTTTTAAACTTTGCCGTACGTAAGTAGTCCCGTGACGTCTGACATGGGAGTTGATGGGAGAATGGTAGAAGAAAACGTGTTGCGCCGCGCCGGCCGATCCTAAGTGATATCCGCGTAATTTGCAGGTCACTGGGTTGTTGCTTGATAAAAATATAAATCGCGGTCTCAACTAATATGACTTTATAGAGTTACTAGCTTTCGCCCGCGGCGTCGCCCGCGTTAAATTTGGGGTAACACAGTTCCCCTTGCGCCTTATTGATTTGTAATAACAACGCTAAGATTTCCCTTTTCTTCCCTCTTTCTCCCTCACATCCCACTTTTTTCAAAAAAATATTAGCCTATGTCCGTCTCCTGGTTCCCAACTATCTCTGTACCAAAATTCATCAAAATCGGTAAGCCATTAAAGCGTGAAGAGGTAACAAACAAACAAACAAACTCACTTTCGCTTTTATAATATTAGTAAGGACTAGCTTATTCGGTTACAATCATTTAATTTTAATTTGTTTAATTTGGTTACACACCTGTAGCTTTTGACCTTTTTTTTTCGGTTGGGAAATCATCTTATGACTTCCCCCGCTCTGGGCGGAGCGGGGGGGCATGTCAGACTTGTACTGACTAAAACCCACCCATGTTTCTTCTATTGCCCTTTACGTTCCGAGGCCGCGGTATCTCTTTCGAACAACCCGCAACCCCGGCAGGCGGAGGCTCTGGCAAGCCGCTCTGCTTTGCTGACTCTCTTTGAGGCGCGCGTGAAACACGAACGCGCCGTTAGCTTTTGACCTTGCGCCTTATTTATCGTAATAGCAATGCTAAGTTTTCCCTTATTTTCCCTCTTTCTCCCTCATATCTCAATCTTTTTTCTAAAAATAGCCTATGTTTGTCTCCAGGGTCCCAACTATCTCTGTACCAAAAATCATGAAAAACGGTTTAGCCATTTAAGCTAAAGACGTAACAAACAAACAAACTCACTTTCGCTTTTATAATATTAGTAAGGATAAACTTATAACCATTACAATCATTTAACTTAATGTAATTTAACCTTAATGTTCATGTAATTTTATCAAATGTGTTTTTCATGAATTAGTCATTTAATAGCATAAAATGAACTTGGAATTTTAACGTTAAGTATTTATATTTTAATCAACATACAATCTAACCTGTAACCCAATGTAAAAAAACTTAAGAATTTCTACTATTACCTAAATAAATTAAAATAACAAAACATAAACAATCTGCTTTTTTCAAAGAATTTTACATAAAAGTCAAAAAACGCATGCTGTATGTACACACGTTTCATTGACACAACACAATTGTTGGCTTTTACGTTGCATTTAGAATTTAGCAGAGCAAGAACAATGAAGAAAATCGTATTAATACACAAATAATTAAAATGTTGAAACTATGACTTACGAGCCGTTCAAGTATTACGTAAGCATTACGATACGAATCGTAATCAGGGATGTTACGGAGGTACGGAGGGGGGGGTCAATAATCGTAAATTACGATTATTGACCCCCCCCCCCCCCCTTGTTTAAAAAGTAAGCCAAGCTCTTAACACCCCCCCCCCTCTCATGCTTACGTAAAATGAATATTAACTTACTTACAACAATAGATAGACGGAAGAAATATAGATAAGTATCGCGCAGTAATTCCCCTACTAAGTTCTAAACCAGTATTTCGTACTTATTTATTATTAGTGCGAATCCCCGAAAATGCGTTTTGTTTTCAATCATAGACAATGTGTAGATGTACATACATCAAAAATAAGTAAAATGTTTACGTAATACGGCAAAATGAACGGCCCATTGCGACTTGACGAGTGCTCTGTGGGACCGCACGCGATTTTTGAATAGTCTTATTTTAGCGGAACATAATTTTTACTATACGGAAACAACTTAATTATGCTGAAAAACAATGCGCCAACAGTAAGTAATTTCAGCATCACAACGTTTGGTCCATACCTTTATCACGCCTTTATGGTTCAGCATTCATTATGACCAATCTGTGTTCGAATTTGTTCTTACCATAGAGGTTTTTACCCGTCCATAGAGTTCAAAAGCCTATTAGCTTTTTTATCTTAAGTACTCATAATTATGATAAATACCAATGGCCAATGGGTACAGTACCAGTGCCATAAATTAGTACAAACACTAGCTTGTTTCCACTTTGGCTGTTGTATCTTACATTAGATAAATAATTGAGTAACATTGAACAGAAAGTGAAGTAACGCAAATAAAACATGAGTAATTAGTTAAGTCTGTTCCTGCTTTGAGTGCTGCGTACTTGGTTGCCCAGTTGTAAGCATTGGTTTCGTGGATTTCCTAAAAGGGCGAAGATTTTCTCTTCGGGCCCAATGCTCCAAGCTTGACAGTTGACACATTGACATCCATTTAAGACTTCGTATGTTCCTGTACCCGCCAAATCATTTAAATTACCGTCCATTCAATCGGAATTGTTGCAAAATCACAATCCATCGAAATAGTGCATAATCAGAGTCGGCAAAAAGTGATCCAATCTGGAAAACAGTTACTCTTTGAAAATGAATACCAAATCTCAATCTACTCCGGTGGTTGCGTCTGCTGCAGGCAAAGTTTACAAAGTCCCAAATCGCTTGGGCCGCGGTGTACCCGAAGTTACAGAAGTCTACACGAAGAAATGTTCTTGCAACAGAGACAAAACTATTGTCTTCTGTCGATCATGTGGATACTATTGCAATGGAAGAATCCGCTTGAAATGTGAAATTCACCCCCGTGTAAGTTGTTTAATACCTTTCATCTATTATTTTTGTCATTTCGCCGATGCCACCTTCGGACCCATTTCTATTTGCCTGTCTTTCTATGCTAACAACATATCATAGTTGCTAGTTTTATTTCGTATTCTAAGCATTTTGTTAAATCAAATATCAAGCTAGTAAATTCCTCTGACTGTGGAAATTGGATATTGAAACAGGCCTCTCCTAGTGGTGTGGTTTAACTTAGAGAAGTCTCCTCATTTTGTAACTTAAATGCAGTCACATAACTTAGTTATTATATAAAATTTGTCGTTTCCCTCCTGTGCTGCAGACAATTTTCCCCTTTCAAAGCTAGTTGAGTCTATTTCTTGAATTGGACATATCCTACTGCCTACTGTAGCTTTATCAATGTGAGACAGATTTGAAGTCTAACTTGGATTTTTTTACTTACAGGTAACTTTCCTTTTGGATATAGCAGAATGTCCCCGTTGCCATTCTTCTGTGTTTCTGGATGAATATTTTGGGAATCTTTAACTTAGTATGACAACAATATTATTAATATTAGTACCTTATGTTTAATTACTTTTCTCTTTAAGTAATGTGATAATTTAACTTCTTAATAAGTTGTTCTATTATTTTATTACATGTTATTATTGAATTAATGACAAGTAAGTAATAAATTCAATTAATAGTGTAACTTATTGTGTAGTTACAGAGAGAGTTATGTATATTTTTTACCATTTAAATATTAATTTAGCTGAGTAAAAATGTGTTATTAAGTAAACAAGGCATTGATTGTCAATTTTTATGTGTAATACTAAACCTGAGTTATAAAGAAGTTGATATACTAGAGAAGGGGTATTGTTTTGATGGTTGAAAATAGATGATTTTTTAATGAAAAATTGCTATGTTTCTCATGTGTATGTTTTTTTCTTTAATATGTTTTTGTTTTCAATACAAAGAAACTTTAACTGGATTGTAAGATGGTTTGTATTTTTTTTAAAATTATTTCACCCTTTAATTTCAGCTAAATCATTCATCCCTATTTTATTAACACTACCTATAGTAAATGATTTGATTTATTAACATAAAGAAAATGACATTTACATCCACCAAATTCTAGATAAATTCCAATCACATACAAGGCAATAAATTAAAGTAGGTACTTATTCTTTTCTGTCTTAAGCAAGAGACCCCAGAGAATTTGGGTCTCTAGGACCCTAGGTGGGTTATTGTGTAGTAGAACTTGGGCAGTGCTTATTTAATTAATATCTAGCACACACTAGATGACTAGACTAACCTACAATTCAGCAATTCTTATATGATTCACTCAGTCAAAGTATTTAATTGTTTGAAGCAGCATCTGCCTTTTCTTTTCCCAATTATATTGCTGCTGAATACAAGTTCTCTCACGTCCACAACCTAGTTAATACAATCTGAGATCTACATTCCACAGTGGTCAGTGGCAGTGGTAGTAGCAGCAATGGCTCAACATGCTTTCCAAGGCATGGAGGCAATTAATAGGCAGTCCCCATCTAAAGCCAATCTTGGCAAGCATGGTGTAAAGAAGGATACAAGCTTTATTATTTTGAGGTACACAAGGACACGGTTGACCCAGTTCGATCCCCGCATTGAACAAATGTTTGTATGACCTACAGGTAGTTGTTCCGGTTCTGGCTGAGTTAAAATGTTTGAAAACGCACCCTCAATACAGAAAAAAATTCTAGTGTGGGGCAACATTATAAAATAATAATAATAATGGTTAAACTTTTCACAATGGAAATTACAATATTATGTTGATGATGCCTTCTCAATAAGTAGTCTGTTGACAATTTTAGTAACAATCAGTACTATTTTAACATTATTTCATGTTTTGGGTTTATGACCCATGTCTGAAAGAAATATTCAAGATAAATTCAAGAATCTTTATTTATCACTAATTATATCTACATAACACACTTTAACAATAACTTTTGACTATTATTTAAACCTATACTATCAATATTCATATTGTGAACCAACTAGGGACATCTGTTCTGTGTTTATTGCGATCAATGTAATTTTGAAAGCTTTTCTTTGCTTCATTTAAAGACTTTTCTTCGTCTTCTCCATCTTTTTTGGAGCCGAATATATCTGGGTATTCAAACTTCATATCTTTTGGCTAAAAAAATAAAAATACATTTTTGAGCTATAAGCTGCTGCATTGGATTCTGGGTTTGATTTGGAGTGCTGTTTGTGTATGTGAGTTTAAATGTTTGTAAACACACACACAACAGGAGAAACTCTAGTGTGGGGCAACTTTTTCAAAACAAAAAAAATATAGTTCATGTTAGAAACCTGAACTATATTTTTTTTGTTAACTGTACACAAGAAATTTTTAGTAACTATGTTGTCTGATATTGTGGAAGTAACATTGTCTTATAATAAGGAACTTAAGCATAACTGGCAAAATGTGGGTTACACTGCTGCCTTGACTTTCACAAATTATATTGTTATTTTAACTGTCATGTGCAGGAAATAAATCTTTATAAACATTAAGCTCACTGGTGCTAGATTGTTGCAATACCCAGTTTCATCAAATTTTGAGCTTTCGGCAAAAAATCATCTTAGGGTTTAATATTATAATAGTCATTTAACCGCTTGTATGCCGGAATTACAGACACAATTAAAAACGCATTGTGTCTTGCATGGATCCACGTTCCACGCATACAAGGGGTTAATCATAATTATATGTACTGGTAAGTATAGGAGAGTTTAAGTGGTTGGCCTAGTCTATAGTTATTTACATTGTTGCATAGTAGAAGACGAAAGACTGTTGTCGTTTAATTTATTGGGTTACCAACAATTTTCCACACGGGTTATTTTACTCAGCATAAACCAGAACTCATGTCTAAGACAAGGCTAGTGACCCAACCCACCTCTACAATGACGATTTACCCTTATTATAAAAACTTACCAATACAACATAAGCACTTTTTACATCATCATCCTTGATAACATATCCTTTACCAACATCTCTTCGGAACTTCCCCATAGATATTCTCGTTCTCACATCAACAATCGGGATGTTGTAAATCTTTTCCAAGTAGTTTTTTATGTCATATTTGGTCATTTCCATGGAGCAATGAAACTGGACTACATTAGGCAATTGTTTCGCTTGAGGTCGTACAATTTTCATCCAAAAATTAGGTAAAAATACTCTCAACTGTGGATTGCCCCTTTGGTATAACGGATACCTAAAATTTTAATTATTATGTATTGTTGGAAGATAAGTTTTTATTTATTTCGCCTTGCTTGATGACATCAACAAAGACACTATTGTTACAGAAGATGAATACATACCAGCGAGTAGACATTTTTGCTATTACAAGTGCTTGTGAAACGATTATTTACGTGAAAATACGGATTTACTTTAAGAAAAAACTACCAAATGTTCTTTTTCCCAGACCTAACCTATGACAAAGTTGTCAAAATGTAACTTTTTGACAAGCTTTGCAAGTCGTTATTGCCATACTATAAAAGGGTATTTTTTTGTGGATGGGAAATCATCAAATAACTTCCCGCTCTGGGAGCGACGGGGAGTGTCAGACTTGTACTGACTTTTTTGTCATCATAAGTATCTGTTATCTGGTTATACGAGGACTACTTTTCAGTTGTTGAAAACTATGAGAGTACGAGAATAACAGCTGAAACGCAATTTGAAATAGCAATACACATCACACAACTAAACCGACTGTCAAATTGTCAGTTTATTGCAAAGATGGCGGTGGCTCTGTCACCCGATCAGGAGTTGGTGAGTAATTTATGTGTAAAACTATGTTAGTGTTGTGTAGAAATGTGTTTTAAGCACAAATAAATCAATTTTAAGTAATGTACTTTTATCAGAAATAGTTCAAAAGATATTTCTATTATGAACTGCCTAAAGGATGTGGGTTGTAACTTGCTTCGTTTACCATGTCATCAATGTTTGTTTTGATTACTTCGTGTCTTGTTGTTACAGTTTTAAAGTTTCCGAATAATGAAATTAGCTTTGAATCCCTTTAATATTACATCGCTAGATAAAAAACGTGATTTTAAGACTAGTTTAAAACGCCTAATATACGTTTACATCCTGTGACAAATGATTCTACGTACAAGTTCCTCTCATAAATGATTCTGAGTACTCATGACAATATATGCGTAGCTCCTCCTATTTCCGTTCCAATCTTTTTTTTTTAGATCAAACTCGCATATAAAACTGTTAAGTTCAAAGTGTATGAACAACATTATGAAATGTCTAAACAACATTGACCAAATGGTATCTTCCTGATACAATAAGAAGTAAAATGGAAATTGTTTAGGAAATCAACTGGAAGTTACTCTAACTAAGGCATTTTAAGTATTACATTAATCATCTTTAGAAATGTATAAGTCCATACTTTTCATAATTTGTAGCCCCTAACATCCTACGATTGGGCAATGCCTTTTCTCCCATGACTACCAAACAGTGTGTAGAATGGAAATTACTAAAATAAAATTAACCATGGTTTTTACATGCAGTTGCAATAGTCAGCATTATAATTTACAATGTCACTTACAGGATATCTCCCATGTTTTTCTATCATTGTGAGCTTTCAATATTTTGGCTTAGTTGCAAGCACAATTTTATGATGACTTACTATATATGTCCTGTATGTGATGGTGTATATTTAGATAGTGAACACTTAAAACAAAAAAATACACCATGAAAGAAAATTGGTAAATCATTCATAGTGAACAAATGAATTAACTCAATAACTTTTTTAGTTTTTTGCTAAATTGAATCAATTTCCACCAACCTAGTTTTTCTTTGAATACAATGAAATGGTGAAATTAAGTTTGTTTCTAACTTTTCATGTTTTTTACAAAGGAGCTAAAGTTTTCCTGTATCTCTTAAAGATTTGGATTTGACCTTGTTAATACATTTCCTTAAAAAAGAATCACTGTTTAATTAGTTAATTGTGTGCTAGGCTACATAAAAAAAAACTGTTTGGATCTTACATAACCAGCATAAATAAATAATTATAGTACTCAAACTATATATATATTTGTGTTTGTATATGTTTACTTATGAAAATTCAAGAGCAATTTCCACCAACTGTATTCATTAACATTTTGTGGTTTCATTAACATCATATTTTAAGCCATATTACAATATAAATCTTATCTCAATGTAGAAACCATTTTGTCACGAGAAAACTGCTTTTGAATTTTGGTAAATGTATACATGTTATTGCTTGTGACTGTACAGCAAATGAAATGTGTACATGGCTTTTATTGATTATGCAAAAGCTTATGATAACATCAACCATGAGGAAATATAGGTCTTAGAAAAACAGGGAATATTGGGTATTCCCTGTTTTTTACATATACTAACATTATAAAAAAAAATAAGCTTCATAGCAAAAATACAAATGAAAACATTTAAAAGACACCTTCAAAATTAATACAGCTGTCAGGCAAGGTGACCCATTATCTCCTAAAATATTCTCTTTAGTACTCAAAATCATATTTATTTAACTTGAATCGGACAATTATGGGAAAACATAGATGGAAGGAGACTATGCCATCTCCAATTTGGAAAACAACGTTATTTATTTGTTTGAAGAAAACCATCACAAGTTGCAGGAAATTATACACAATATAGACAAAGAAATTGAGAAAGTCAGCCTGGCAATGAATAAGCAACACAAAGCTATTATCAAATCCAGTCCCTGATGATTTAAAAGTCAACAACCAACTTCTGGAATACTATCAAACCAATCTAAATACCAAAGAAATTATAAGAAAAATAGCCAATAAATAGAAAAGGTTTTGGTAACAGATCTTAAATCAAAGCAAAGTCAAAGTCTTTAACACCTGTATTCTCCTCTGCCTTACTTATGAATGCGATTCTTGTGCACTCTCTAAACATGCTAGTAATATACGTTTTTCATATCCTATGAACATTATTTTTCTTCGCCATTAAAGTATCCGTTCATCATGTTAATTACTGTTTAAGTTCCAACGTTGTTAATCTACTTCCGAAATAGAATAGGCTATCGATCCCACGGTCGACGACCGATCGCAACTTCCGCCGCCGTCGTAACTTTGTCATTGTCATACTATCGTTGCTCGGTACTCTTAAATGTCGTATGCACATAAAACGATTTCCTAGCCCACAGGCTGCGGTCCACCGACGCACAGGCCCGCGTGGTTGCTAACAGCCAACTTTCACTCGGTAGCCTGTAATGTTCCCAATTACAGGCTAACGATGTTATGCTACAGTCTTCTTTAGTCATACTATAGTACGCATTTACAGGGGTTTCATGTTAGGTATTCATAAAATGTGGCTTATTTGTTTACAGCTGTGAATATATTTAGCTAGTTGGTACACCGGTGTTAGCTAACGGTACCTACGTAAGTACATTAAATACACCAACCATCGACCGCCCGAAACATTTAATAATAGAATGTAGATTTCTGAATACGTATGTGTAGATTGCATTGCAATACATACATAGTTTGCAATTGCATATGATCATTAAAACTCCCTGGTAAACAAAATCCCTTAAATTAACATATTGTGTAGTAAATCTGGAACTAATCGGGTAAAAGAACAGCAACACCTTGGAACACTGTTTTTGCTGATGTTTCCTACTGATACGTTTGAAAGGTAGTATAAGGTGGTTCAGCCAGACTGGACCTGTATGTGAAAGTCTCTACATTGCGGACAACCAATCATAAATAACAACAGCAACATTTGACAGCTACTTCATCAATTTCAAACTTGCGTAAAATGTTTGCTCATTATTGAATTGAGGATAGATCGTACGTAAAAGGAAGTCCACATAATAAAGTGCGAGTGTGAGGAGACCGGACACCTCCGCTTCGCTACGACGACGCCGACGAAGTGAGAGATAGGGCTTGCTATATTTATTTAATTCTGGTTTCAACTATTTTCTCGTTGTAATGTTTAATCAGGAAAGTTATAGGCAGAATTAAATTCACTTGTTTAGCATTGATTTTTCTTATGTTGCTTAAACAGTTTTGTTTCGTTGATTTAAGCATTATATATATATGCTGTTGAAGAAATAGGAGTGGACGTCTCGAGACAATGAAGGTTAAACCACCCAATGGCTCTTATCATCGTAATGAAAACTACGTCAAAATCATTCAAAAGTTTGGATGCCAATATTCAGACGTTAAACGCATAGGTACTTGGATTCCGGGCCAACTCAATGCACTACACTCAAAAGAAGTGACCAAGAAAGTGACCTTGTTCTGGTCTCTTTTGCTTAATCTTGTCCCGTGTTACTAGGGGTTGACGTAAACGTCGTATTATTCAGCCAAACGGCTATTATGGAATCCATAGAGATTCGCTAAGTTCCTTGAGGCCGTCTTCAAACCATTGGCACTCACACAGAGATGAAATTTGGAGAGAAGGTGTCTCTAAGGAACTGCTACACAAATAATATGTGGATTTACGAAAATAAATGGGGTTGGTTCTGTACATAAAAGGGCGAAATGAAAAAAAAATGCGTACAACTGCGTAGGGTCGATAGGGCTTAAAAATATTTCGAGGTTTCCAAAGGACTTTTTTTTCTTAAGTCGATGGTTGATGAGATATTTGCTTTCATAACCGTAAAAATTGTGTCCCGCCTGAAATAGAGGCCATTTCGAATTTCTAAAGTAAGGACAAAACCAATTTAGTTTTTCGGATGAGAGTTAATTTACATTTAATTTGCATAAGCGTTAAAATATGGTTATTATATTTGGTGATGGTTTGGCGCTACGGAACCCTATGTTTTTCCGGTGTTTTGCTTTAAATCATTCCACACAGTTCAACTTCTTTACGCAAGAATTCCTCTCCAATATGCTCTTCAATTATGCATCAACATTTCATAAACATCTATAGTTTTGTCTCGCCCATACAATACTAACTGTGCCCAGCGGTTTCACCCGCTGCTCATTTAGGGGTCTGAAAAATAGATGTTGGCCGATTCTCAGACCTACCCGATATGTACACACAATTTCGTTTAAATCGGTCCAGCCGTTTCGGAGGAGTATGGGAACGAAAACTGTGACACGAGAATTTTATATATTAAGATTATTCACTTCTCGACACATTTAAGTGCAAGCCCTATCTACGGTCCTGAGTCGTTCACGGTTTACTGAGCTGATTTGGCAGGAATAAGTCCTAATTGAATCGATACGTATTTTTAGGATTAGACTAGCGTATTGCTGTCCTCAATCTGATGTTTTGTTCACGTACAACTTGGTGTTTTTTCTCATTTGGGATTACGTGAATTTCGATAGGAGCTTTTCTACTGTGACCATGTTGTTCACGACTATAACTAGTTACGAAGTTATCACTATTGTGGACGAAAATAATTTTATTGTCTTCCGAAAAGGTGTCACGTTTTTGTTTCTATGTAACGAAATAAGATCACTCGCATGCGCTTACTGGTAAATCTCTACAATGTGTTCAAGGAACCATGCCCATTACCCGTTGTCGGTTACGATATGGTTCAGAGCCCTACTATGCTCGTTGTCCGGACACAGGATCTTTTATCCCTGTAGTGTCATTGACACAAAGTCCGCATGTTTTCATACCTACCTACTTATAAGTAATCTTTATTTATACCCTATATCTGTGTAGTATTCATTTAGCATGACTCACATCGTTTCTCAATAAACTATTATAGCTATCGTATCAGTTATAATGTAACTTATTCGTTAAGATGATATGTGTAATATGGGTAAAAAGTATAAATAGTTATACTTTACTTATAGTCTGTTCACCATACAGATGACTGTCCTCCAACTGTTTTGTTTACCCGTATTCCGGTTCGGCTCTCATCGTTTGTCCATAACCTTTTTTCTTTTAGGTAATTTTAGTATCCATATAGAAGGCGAGTTTTACCAGAGAAGAATCAATTTTCAGACGTTTGATTTAAATCGTGAAAGCTAACCGCAACCTACAAACTATGTTGCGGGTTTTTCGAAAGAGATACGCAGCCCCGGAATACAAAGGGCAAAAGAAGGAACATGGATGGGCTTTAGTCAAATTTCTTTATAAAATACAAACGGTAGCAAAAACTAGGATCAAAGGTTAGATATAGGTTTGAATTTGTGTAACCTATAACTGAAGCGCTTAGCCGTCGCGTCGACGCTCACCCAGGTACCTAATGATACATCTTCTCCGTAGATGAATGTTTTTCTCAGTAAAACTTAAACGATGAAGGTCCTCGCACTGCGCAGGTATCACGCTACAGCGTTGGCTTTATGTTCATATTATAATGTGTTCATGTAATCGGAGGTTTGCTCAGGTGTGACTTGTTCCTTCCAAGAATTGCCATTTTAGGAACGAATAACGCGGAGACGATTCTGAGCGTTGAGTTCGCGGTAGTCGTTATTTAGACACGCATTACGTCATCATCTTAATCATTATGTACAGTTTTGATAGATTGATTTGAAACTTATTATTCACGTAAACAAAATTCTATCTTGTATGTATTAACTAAGTATAGCTTTCCATGGTGTAAGAATAAATAATGTTCTGAAAGTCTTTTTCATGTAGTCGATTGTAAACTCCTCATGAATGCCCCATTTTGATCAAAGAACATCCTTATTTATTTCATCCACCACAGTCCACAGTAGGTCTAGTAATCAAGTAAATACTTTCGATTAGACACAATCTGCCTTTTGAAGCAGAAAAAAGACAATTACTCTGTGTAAACAATAGCTTACGCTTACGGTCGTTTGTTTCTTTTCACCTGTAATTGGTACACCATGCTCTACGTGTTTTCTGGGTTTCCTTAAAGCAAAAGTCCAAATAAATTCATTCAAAAGAACCTAGACCAAAGAATCCTGAGCAATCGAATTTTGCTGCCCAGTGCATAGACTATGGTTGTCAAAGATTAGGTCCAGAGTGCCAATTTGAGCTGGTCAATATAACTTGTTATTTATTTATTTATATACAAATAGGATAGACAATTGTATATTGCAAAGTTTTCCTCTGTTTAGTTGTGAAATAAACTGCTGGTTTTAGGGAATAACCGCCAGGTTTAATGGTATGAGTCAAGTGATCATTTGAGTAGCATGGTTTTATTATAATATCTTTGGAGATCAGACGCATCGTTCGCTCAGGAAGTAAACGCTTAAGGGTTTTGATCTGACGAGCAAAATACGAGCGAGTTAAACAAGGATAAAATAAATAAAATATGGGGCTTAAAATCAAGCATGTCGGCTTAACATGTTTTTTATTCTAATAAAATTTCTACCTCGTTTACCATCACCTTTTGATCGTTAGGTACCTATCCCAAATTCGTTTTTTTTTCTATATAGCACCTACTCGTGGTAACACTTCGTTTCTGACGCGCACAGTCCCTTCACCTCCAAAGTGTAAAATTAAATAATCTGTTTGATAAAATAGAAAAATAAATAAATAAATAAATATCTTGGGACAACTCACACACGGCTATCTGATCCCAAGCTAAGCAGAGCTTGTGTTATGGTAACCAGACAACTGATATACATACTTATATAATTTATAAATACATACATATTATAGATAAATCACACCCAGACACAGAACAAACAATCATGCTCATCACACAAAGTTTGTCCTGGGTGGGAATCGAACCCACGACCTCCGGCTCAGCAGTCAGGGCCACTAACCACTAGACCAACAGGCCCGTCAAAAAATGCATATGCATCTATCTTATAATATTATTGTACACTAATAGAGCGAACTGCAGGGTGTCTGAAATGGTCGCCATATTATAATAAACCATATTTTATCCTATTATGACTTTGGTAGTTATAATGGGATGTTTACAATTAAGAATATTAACAGCGATTTTAACCATTTTAAGAATTTTAGGATAAAACTTACACCAGAACGGCACAAACGGTCGTCTGGATTATGATGAATCTTTGGGTACAACTACTTCTAGACAAATAAAAGGCCGAACAAAATCGTCACTGAAAGAATTTCGAGCACATTGCTTTTCCTCTGATCGATTGAATTCTTATGCATCTGCATGGTTTTCGTTAAAACAATTATATTATGATTGTTATTCTTTAATTTGTGTTCAATGTACAGTCGTCGGTCAGTTGTATTTTGTATTCCGTTATCAATGAGCCGGGTACGGTTTTGCCTTATTCATTCCATTCAATTTCCTTTAGTCGGTTTGACAGTTGCAAGTCGGGGCTGCCTTCGTGCGATCGTGCGTGCGATCCTACGCTACAGGCGTTGTTTTTATTTCTATTACGCGATCCGTTGTTCTGTATGTAATATCAGTAAGTCGACCAGTGTGTTACTAATATCGGTGCGAAAACAAACAAGTTATTGTGAAAATTTATGGATTGAATAAGTGCAAAATAAATTGTGATTACTTAAATTCTATTACAAATGAATTCATTGAACTTCTGCTGCGAACCCCGATGTCTGTCCTTTTGTTTCAAGTTGTTGTTTGAGTCTCCCCAATTGCCCAATGAATTGAGTAATTGAGGAAGAACTGAAATTGAAACAGTGTGGGTTAATTTATGGGATCTTTATTGTACTTCTTTTTTGAAGCATAATTATGCACTTATGCTGTTACTTATCATTAGTGAAATGTCTAGCATCTTTTGATTTCCTTCTTTCTTCATATACATGTTGATTTTAAATGGTTTGCACATGATTAATTTTGCCCGAAAGCCCTTAATTATTCACTATATTAAACTAAGCTTATACTTAGCTAATCCTAAAATTCCAAGCTTTAGTGCCTCTAATGTACCAACAAATGAATAATAACAATGGAGAATGCAGCTTTAATGTGATACTCAGATCTTTGTGGTCTACGTAACCTAGGGCTAAATGATACGAGCCTGAACAATCAAGTAGTACAAGAAGTCACGTCGCTTAGCACCTTTGTCAAATTAAGGAAAATCTCAACGTGATGAGTGGTATTCTCTAACAGTGTACTGTTCTCTTATATTATCCAATGTTTGGTAACAGTGGTAACTCAGAACTACACACCGTCCCTGCTATTTGTTTATAATTAGTGTAGTAAGCGCATAGAAAACATGTTACCGTCATAGTTAAACGAGCATGTGCTAAGTGCGCGTGTTTGGCAATAGTAGGTCTGTTGTGTATCGCGGTTGTTGTGACGTAAGGTGGAGGCCTCCAAGTTAGTACGTGTGTAGTGCGTGCCTGCTCATACTAATGTTCGGGGCCCGGGTTCATCCGCGCCCGCACAGGAAACACATCCCGGAAGAATTAACCCGCCTCGTCCCACCCGTCTTATTTGCATCGATATACATATGCAGCGGTCGCACCGGCTCCCATCCGCTCAGTGCTCGAGTGTCCCCTATTGCCTCTTGTTCCCGACGTTCGCTTCACACTTGCACCAGTGATGTGCTAATTAGTGCGCTCTTCTTGAGGCCAACTCGGAGACGAGAATAGAGCCCGACATATCGATTATCTAATTGTGTAACCAATTGAATATATGTGTATAACTACTTGATTGTTTATATTCATTCAGCAGCTCCCACTTCCTGCTATTGTTAGCCTCATACAAGATTTTTCACAGCTGGGCATAATATTATGTGTATTTATTAAGTTACATTCTTCATTTATTAAGTAACATTCTTGGCCTTATTAAATCCTCTGCTATTAAAAATGGCAAATTACTGATATGCTATTTCAATTATGAAGGACCTCGTAGCTTATAAAAAACAGCGGCTAGGGTCGTGCTTGTCTAGTTTGGTTGGTCAGTGGATGGGTGGTCAACCGATACATACTAAGTTTCCTCCTTGCCTCGGAAAGCACGTTAAGCTTCTGGTCCCGGCTCTCAATTGTAGATCTCTGACAATCGTTACAGATAGTCAGGGTCCCGACTGTCTGGCAACCAGTCTTACCAAGGGTTTTAATATTACGTGTTCTATTACTTATTCTGCGCCCAGACTAACTAGGTTGTCAGGGTGAGATAGGCAGCCGCTCTCCAAACATAATAAAATATGTACTAGTATTTGGTTAGACTGAAAGCCAACCCAATGCAGTTGAACTGTAACTTTGGATTCAGTTTGATTCAGTTGAATTGATTCGCCCTAAGTCGAGGCCCTATAAAGTACAATCTGTCACGATGAAAGTGTGACGGAGTGGTGAAATCCAAGTGCTATTTAACAATTATAAGCCGTGCGTAAAAACAAGAATGAATAGACAGTGGTATAACAGATACCGAAGGCCGAAGATGGAGGAGGCGATCATCCAGAGTTTCCTTAAATTCCTACGGGTATATTCTTATAATTTTATTATTTATTCATATATATAATAGTTTCCTAAAATTCTTACGGGTACATTCTTATAATTTAATTTTTAAATGAATAAAGAAATATAAAAAAAAAAACTAGTAAGCAGTATATAAAACTTGAAAAATAACAACTTATGGTCATTAGAAGCAAGGCCCAGGTTGCTGGTGGTCAGGGCTCCAGAGTAAGAAAGCATCAACTTAGCACCATAAAAAAATGGGAAAAAATTTTGTGTTCACCAAAAATACTGATCGTGCACCAAATATTCTTTCCTGAATGCTAAAAAAATGCGTAGGTTAGGTTAGGTTAAAACTGCGACCCCCTACGACCCCCCAGTAACGACTTGCATTAATAAAAAATGGATAAAGATATAACACTTTTTTATTGTAGTGCTGTCTTCTAACAGTATAGTATAATTGATTTATTTGATGAGCAAATTTAGTGTGCAATTCAGTATTTTTGGTGATAATTTCGAATATTTTGATTGAAAAAAGGGGATTTACAGTTAAAGTATTAAATACCATCCTAAAAAAATTACATTATTCTGTATAATTATTAGCATACCAACCCTATTACTCGAAATGATAAAAGTGGAATACTTCTTCTCGTATATCGAAAACTGTAATATTTGTGTAAATACAGTGTTCGCAATAACTACAGTCATATTTTTATAATAAAATAATATAATATTGAAATTGGTGAATTGTTTGCAGGCGACGAAGGCGTTTTTGGACGCGTTGAGTGAATCTGGAGCGGCGTGTGTGTCGCGCGCCACAGCGATCAAATTCTTGCTCGCGCGCAAGTTCGATGTGGCGCGCGCGCATGCGCTGTGGCGGCAGCACGAGGCGACGCGGCGGCGCGAGGGACTCAACAAATTTGAGCCATTCGAAGACCCGCTCAAGTCTGAACTAGATACTGGAAAATTTACTATATTGGTAAGTTTAATCGAGAGAATGAATGTTCGATATAGTTTTATGACTATTGAAACATTGAATTGTTACTCACCTTAAACTAATCTTAAATCAATAAAATGAAACGGCACTTTTGTAGAATTTGATCTTTTCCAGCACTGAAGCTGGGTACACTAATACAGACTGATTCTTTCACAATAAAATTCATGTTTGATTCCTGATAAAAAACTAGTTTTATCTAAAAAAAAAATTCCTTATTTATCTATTAATGTGCTTTTAAGGTTAATATTAATCAAAGTTAGGCAATATCCAGCGCATTAGTAATGTAATGCGAAAGTTCAAAATAGCGGTTAGTGTTAGAGGAAAATTGATAACAAATGGTATGAATATTTTTACAGCCAACGCGAGACGCAACCGGCGCAGCGATCGCAGTTTTCACAGCCAACAAACATTTTCCTACGCTGACAACACATCAGATAACATTACAGGTAAATTATATAAATATACGCACTCGAAATAGAAATAGTAGGTAGGTATGCGCTTTGAATCCTTACTAATATTATAAAAGCGAAAGTGAGTTTGTTACCTCTTCACGCCTTAATGGCTAAACCGATTTTGATGAATTTTGGTACAGCGATAGTTGGGACCCAGAAGACACATGGCATTTTTTTTAAAGTGGGATATGAGGGAGAAAGAGGAAAGAAAAGGGAAAAGTTAGCATTGCTATTACAATAAATAGGCGCAAGGACAAAAACTACAGGTAGCAGGTACCTGTAAATCAGGAAAGGGGACTGTGTTACCCCAAATTTAACGCGAGCGAAACCGCGGGCAAAAGCTAGTTAGATCATAATTAAGTAATTCAGTTTTGATGGAATCTATCCTGTTTATTCCGCTATCTCCTTGGTCTGCGGCGACCCCCGCCCACTGTGTATACCTTACAAAATAAGCAGAAATATGACAAATAAAATGAAACTGGCCAAGTCCAACTAAGCCCAAATTGAACTCTGGGCGGTAAAATTGGATACGATTCTTAAATCGTGCATCAGAATCCAAGGAGTCGCAAAACATGGTTGAAAGTGAGTTTTCAAAGGAGTAGGACACAATAGCTACAAACAATATGGTATGACTTACGCAGTAGTCTTACACTGTACTAACACACTGATCAACGTCAATACATTGTTCTCAAAGTGTAATATCGTTACTGACAATATAAGTATACCGAACTAGCTTTCGCCCGCGGCTTCGCCAGCGTTAAATTCGAGATAAGACAGTTCCCCTTTCCTGATTTGCAGGTACCTGCCACCTGTAGTTTTTTTTCCTAGCGCCTTATTTATTGTAATAGCAATTCCCTTTCTCCCTTATATTTCACTCTTTTTAAAAAAAATAGTCTACGTCCGTCTCCAGGGTCCCAACTATCTCTGTTCATCAAAATCGGTTTAGCCATTTAGGCGTGAAGAGGTATCAAATAATTAAACAAACAAACTCACTTTCGCTTTTATAATATTATATAAGTAAGGAAGGATTAATATTTGATGAATATAATTAGATACCGCATAGTTTTTTATGCTGTGGTTTTCTTAAAACCATTTCGTGTTTCGTGTTGTTATAAAACGCAGATTTACGTAAGAAAATCACCTAAACATAATTGGTTGTTATTATTCCACAGAATAGACGCTATTGTTCAAATTGATTATACTTGCTTTCACTTCATCAAATCAGCCTTAAAGTTGTCACGGAAATAATGTGATTTTTTCGCCAATGCATTATAACGTTCCAGTACCGGTATTTAAATGAGAGAAAGTATCGTTTGAGATGCAATAATTCTAAATATAGACTTCTATGTGAGTTATCTTACGTTGGACCTAACTTAGGACTTGAGTTTGTAGTCCCACGGGAAATTGCCAGACTCTGTGTTAACGGGACTGGAATTGACGATCTTGTGGGATGCCGATGTTCGCGATCTCGCACATAGTCCCGGGGGGATTGATCTCAACTGTGGTCTATCTAAAAGTGGGATCTCGACAACTATTAGTTTTTCTATAGATAACTTAAATTGTAATTGAAATTTCTAATGGAGTTACTACACACACAATAAGAACACTATCCTTACTAATATTATAAAAGCGAAAGTGAGTTTGTTTGTTACGTCTCACGCCTTAATGGCTAAACCAATTTTGATGAATTTTCGTATAGAGATAGTTGGGCCCCTGGAAACGGAAATAGGCAATTTTTTTAAAAAAAGTGGGTAATGAGGGAGAAAGATGTAATAAAAGAGAATAAAAGGCAAAACTTAGCATTGCTATTACAATCAATAAGGTGCAACGGCAAAAACTACAGGTAGCAGTTATCTGCAAATCAGGAAAGGGGGGAAACTGTGATACCCCGAATTTAACGCAAGCGAAGCCGCGGGCAAAAGCTAGTTATAAATAAAGGTACAACCGTAGGTCTGGCAGCTGCTTGTAATAGTTAAATACCCAGGTATTTAGACCGTGATAAATTGACCGTTGACATTTTCAAAGAATACTTGAGGTCAGAAAGGTAGTATTTCTAAGGAAAACCAGGTTGCTAATGGAATAAAATATTCTTCTGTTAAGTTATTAGAATAGAGTATTTCTCTTAGAATTGAATAATAATTATTGCGGTTACTGTTGTAACATATATTTTACATTTTGAGACGACTTTAAAGGGCTTTTCCTAACTGATATTTTCGGGTGCACGGTTGTGTACTAGTCAGCCTAGTACGTTAGTTCGTACGTCTCATAGCATCCTGTACCGGTAATGTGATACACGACCAGTCCGAGCTACGGAGGTTCAAAGTAACGCACTTCTTTTAACCATTATCATCATACTACCTAGTTCCTTTGTTTTAAGTTCGCGTAAAAATGCTCCAACAATCTGTTTTTTAAAACTTGTTGTGGAACTGTCCACGCCTAATTCTTACATTACACTCGTATTATGTGGCAAACAGAAATTTTGAGTTTTGTTCAAAAACCTACGTTTTCAGCGAAAATAATAATTTAAATTTCAACCCCCAACCTGAGTTTGGGTACACGGAACGCGGTCTAAACGACCGGGTTGAAGGGTGAATACCATTGCAACTATAATCCACTGAAACAAGTGAAATAAATTTTGATTCCGTTTGTGTTGGCCAGGGTGTGGTGTACCAGTTGGACGTTGCCCTGCAGTCGGTGGAGACGCAGCGCGCCGGTCTCGTCTTCATCTACGACATGACGGACTCCAAGTACACCAATTTTGACTATGAGCTGTCGCAGAAGATACTTACTATGCTAAAGGTTCGTAGAATTGTGTTTATATTACTGCTTCTTTTGGTAATGTTAGTAAGCATTTGTGAAATGGTCTGTGGAAATCGTATTCAAAACAGAATGACTGCGTTAGTTCTTACTATGGCGACGCGCTTAAAGAACAGCTAGACGCGCACTTTTTGGTGTCACTAAATTTAGGGCTGCGTACAGACGCAGCCCAAACGCTTTGTAAATTTCATACTTGCAATACAGATTGCCAGTATAAAATTTACAAAGCGTTTTCTGGCGCGTGTTCGAGAATGTCTAAGTCTATGATACTGATAGTATGCTTTATACATATAGTGGACATCAAAAAAGTGCGCAAGGATTTAACCACTTGGTGGAAACAGACTCTTAGGCTATGATTATAGAACTATCGTAGCGTTCCGATCAATAGCGTTGGTTGTTCTCGATTACGAAATAAAACAACTTGTAAGACACATGTATCGGCTCATGACCGCATTACTCGACTTTTCTACGACTGGTGAATTTCATGTATTTTCCAGAACAAAACATGCCTACTGAATAGGAGGTAAAATATCGTCCTACGGGAATTTACGTATAATGTAGATTTTGAAATGTGAGATAATCATCAAACGATCATCACAGGCCTTATCTGTTCCATAATGATTATGTTCACCTACAAAACATGTTAAAAGTGACGGTAGACTTGTTTTTAGAGAAAAAGGTCCTGACAGCCAGAAAACAAAGATCCTATGCTAGGTTCAATATTTATTTAGAAGAAATGAAACAAAAAAAATATCTTTAAGCTCTATAATTTTTATTTGGATATTATTCACTACTTTCAAGATTTTGTAACAGATGGCAGCACTAGTTTTCTAATATTAAAACCTTTAAAGATTTATCATTTAGTTATTGAACGTTACCACCCCGCAGTGCATTTAAAACTGTGATGCTCGTTGTAATAAAAACAAATATTTAGTTATATTCGATTTTTTCACCTTTTTTGCGGATAGTAAACCATTGAATAACTTTCCCCGCTCTGGGCGGAGCGGGGGGATTGTCAGGCATACTGACTAAAACCCACCCATGTTCCTTCTATTGCCCTTTATGTTCCGGGGCCGCGGTATGTCTTTCTAACAACTCGCAACCCCGGCGGCAGGTTATATTCAATTTTTTCACCTGACATCATTAAACTGAATTACCACCTAAGAAGCACTGCTTATTCAGTTACACCCTGTATACTGGTATGCCCTCTCTACTCCGTCTGCAAGTATTCCAAAGAACGTCGAGTTATAAAGAAGTATAGATGTTATCGCAAAATTGACCGTTCTCAAATGTTTACCCTCATTCATAAAAACTTGACATTTATAACACTATGAACTACTTTCATGTCTATGAAGTGGGAAGGCAATGGACTAAATTGCTATTTCAGATATAAGACTTTTATTATGAACTCTTTTACTGCGGGTTAGCGTGTGTTTTGGATATTGAAAGCGATTATTTTGTGTTATGTTATATGTATAGATCATAGATTTAGCTAATTTTGTTGCTCACATGAAGTAATTGCTCTTTAGCAGTGCGTCCAAGCTTAGTACTTGCAACTGGGGTTTGTGATCAACATCGTACAGTTGGAGGAGAAATACGTTGTAATTGCAACATCATCAAGGCACAAAAGCTTTTAAATCCCCTGAAGGTATTTTTTTTTCTGTTGAGTGATGAAAAAACAAATTAAAAAAAATAACTTAGTGCATAAATTTGATTTAAACTATATCCTATTTAATATTATAAATGCGAATATTTGTGAGGATGTTTGTTAGTATGTATGTTGCTCTTTAACGCAAAACTGAATGGATTTTGATGAAACTTCACAGTAATATAGCTTACATATCAAAATAACACATTGCTGGCTACAATTCATAAGAAATATAGTATATCCTAACTCCACGCGCGTTAAACTGCGGGGCGCAGCTAGTATAACATTATATCTAAATAGCGCCTGTATTTTAGTGTCTTAAGTAAATTTGAGTTTAAAATCGCAAAGTTATATCAGTTGCAAAGTTTCGCTATTATTTCACTTAAAATTTAACTTCTTTCAATTAAGTCGAGTTAGCTTTTACTGGCGCAATTTCAGTTAAGATTTCTCCAGGGAATTCACATTGCAATACGTTAATGGGTTTGATTACTAGTGTGAGATATCAATCGTTTTTAATTTAATGTATGATAAATTGATAACATTGTTATTGTGTACGCGGTTATCTTTGTCCCTAGACAATTTTATGAAATAGTCTATTTCCGCGTGTGTGTTTTATCATGTGTTTCTAAAAAAAAAAAACTTAGTCGTAAACATTCTTTAGCTCATTGCTGGTATAATAAACGGGTCTTTAAAAAAAAAATGATTTGTGAATTCGATTGGCTGGGTAAAATAGGAAATTAGCTATTGACGCTTCTTTGTACTTCTCTGTTCCGTCGTAAAGTAAATTGGTTCTGAAGCTGCAAATAACCTAACAAAAAATAAAAATTCATAAGCCAACGTTCAGGTTGCAAGCGCCATCATTTTCTTCCACGATGACGTGTACCGCCTATCTACATTGAAAATACATTTTTAAAATCTCTCTAGCTCAGATAAATAGGTCAATTGGATGTACTTACTACAAAAAATCTGTTCTTTCTACGCTACGCCATAAGTTTCTTGAAGTTTATCACAGTCAAACTTTGAATATATTTTATTTCTTTTCATGGATCTACCAAATCAACTAGTAACGACTAAATAATATACCCTTAATGAACCCAAAAGGCACTTGTGTCATTGCGATATTTTTTTGTTCTACACTTTACTTGGGAACCTTATAGTTACGGCGATGTTGAGAGTCAAAGTTCCTACTTTTTGTCTTTTTGTTCAATCCAATTTTTTATTGTTAAAACTTAACTTGAAATAACTCCCAACCCACCCATTTATTGCATTTATTAATACAATGCAAAATGAGACTTTTCAACCCAAAAAAATGTCGATTCCCGGCAAAACATTTTGCGTAGTTACTAAGTTTTGTGTACTGAATGCATGGTTAGCGGATTTGTGAAGGGTTGGTTTACACCCTGTACATATAAAAAGCTTCAACTTTGTACTAAAAATTAAAAAAAGTTAATAGTACTCGTCAAGACGAATCAAACGAGCCCAAAATCGAAGAGATTGTGTCGTTTTTATTACGACCTACCTATGGCTACCTTCTAGCTCCATTAAAACAGATCAGCTCCGTGTCTTCATAATTATATTGTTTTATACATATCCGTGAAATATTTAAAGCTCAATCAGAAACTGAAAAGTGTGAAAATTAAAACTTGCTAAATATCGCCCGAAGAAACATACATGCATACATTGTAGGTTAAATAAAAGCTGGTAACAAAGAACGCATTCAATTGTCAACGTGTAAATGCGTAAAGTAAAACGTTTTCCATTTTGGCGGATTCGGCCATAAGAAGGCTATTCTTTTTATTGTCTAGTCTACTTTGAATATCGCAAAAATAGTCGTAGTAAATTAAGATTTGGGAAAGGAATTGTAAATTTTTACGCTATGGTTTTGTTAAGTGCGCTAATATTTTCGTATGTGACTTTAACTCTAAGTCTTGTTTAGTCCATTACCAACCGGCAGTGAGCTCTACACTTTATAGCTCGCGTCATAAATAAAAAATAACGCCAGCACGTCCGTATCGTATCTTCGCTGTGATATACTCGCACGGGATTATATTTTGATGTACATTTTACGTAAAAACACTTCTGTTGCGAGACTTGCAATTTGCAATGAGACGGATATGTTCCGGTTACGTAGTCTGTAGATTTACTAGCTCCATATAATATACTAGCTGTGCCCCGGCATGCGTTGCAATGCAATTTTCTACCTTTCTACCTACCTGCCTACCCTACCTACCCTACATACCCTACCTATCGTACATACCCTACATACCCTACCTACCCTACATACCCTACCTACCCTACATACCCTACCTACCCTACCTACCCTACATACCCTACCTACCCTACCTACCCTACCTACCCTACCTACCCTACCTACCCTACCTACCCTACCTACCCTACCTACCCTACCTACCCTACCTACCCTACCTACCCTACCTACCCTACCTACCCTACCTACCCTACCTACCCTACCTACCCTACCTACCCTACCTACCCTACCTACCCTACCTACCCTACCTACCCTACCTACCCTACCTACCCTACCTACCCTACCTACCCTACCTACCCTACCTACCCTACCTACCCTACCTACCCTACCTACCCTACCTACCCTACCTACCCTACCTACCCTACCTACCCTACCTACCCTACCTACCCTACCTACCCTACCTACCCTACCTACCCTACCTACCCTACCTACCCTACCTACCCTACCTACCCTACCTACCCTACCTACCCTACCTACCCTACCCTACCTACCCTACCTACCCTACCTACCCTACCTACCCTACCTACCCTACCTACCCTACCTACCCTACCTACCCTACCTACCCTACCTACCCTACCTACCCTACCTACCCTACCTACCCTACCTACCCTACCTTCCCTACCTACCCTACCTACCCTACCTACCCTACCTACCCTACCTACCCTACCTACCCTACCTACCCTACCTACCCTACCTACCCTACCTACCCTACATACCCTACCTACCCTACATACCTTACATACCTTACATACCCTACCTACCCTATCTCTCAAGTTGGATCGAACAGCACATGGTGTGCGAATTTTATTATAATCGGTTAAGTGGTTTAGGAATCCATTGAGGACAAACATTGTGACACGAGATTTATATATATTAAGATTATAACTGCTCCAACGCAACTGCGGCGACAATACTTAGCCGGGCGCAACAAACGTATGTTTGTATAAGCTGTATAAATGATTGGTATTGTTGCCTTGTTGATTTACCATTATAGGTTGTTGAGATTAGAATGACAGCTTAGTTGCATAGTAGCTTGCAGTATAATGACTACTTGTGTAGTAATGCCTCGGTACCTCTACGACCAAGAAAGCAATCTTTATCATTATTTTCTGCATGCAAACTTCGCATTTGAGCGCTCCTCGCTGTTGCAAAATTTGGATAAGATATGAAATGGCTCTAGAAAAATGGGCGAAATTGCCCACTGCAGTCAGCATAAAGTAAAATGGTTTGCCGTAGTGAAGATGTAGTTTGGAAAACAAATATGTCGAGATTATGCTGAATAAACACCAAACTTTCAAGTTTCAAGCCTTTCCTGTACTGAAAGGCATGACAATTGATACGCATATAAAGCTGATACGTGCTTGATAATAAGGTTACAGTAGGAGCAAATGAAGTCATGTTTTTGTACAAACCTAGGTGTCTTTTTAGACATTTACTAAGAAAAGGTTAATAACAATCGTAACCATTTCCGTGTTCATCGATGCCATGGATGCGAGTGATGTAATCATGTAAGCTCAAATAACGCCACATACAAAATTGAAAACTTGTTTTACGGAAAATAGTAGGTTGCACTCTAAGGGATTACGTCCACATTTTGGAGCAAAACCCTCTTGTTTCGTTGTAACAACAAAAGACGATTAATTCGCTGCCTAGCTTTGTGATTAGGGTTTGCCCTCCTTTGGCCGTTTATCAAAGCAGGAATTGCTCCACTTTTAGCAGAATAAGTACGTTCACAGTATAATGTGCGGCTAAGAAGGAAGGCAATTATCAGAACATTCTAAGGCAAAATAACCGAGAGATTTAATAATAAGATTTCAAAAGAACATTACTTTTACTAGCCTGTATTGTTTTCTGTCATGTGAATTTGAAGGCATTATCGTAAAGTTCGAACTTTAGCTTTTTGCGGTTGAGTCTGATAAGTAGTAGCAACAATAAATTCTATCCCTAAGAGCTACAATACCGGCCAAGATCGAGTCAGACTGGCGCACCGATGGTTCCGCACAAACTTGCGATACAAACAGCCATATATTTTGACTGCGTAGATTTAAGAGGGTTGATTTCACAGCACAAACGGAACTCCAGAGTTGAGCTCGATATCTCCACGCATACCCTTAAGGGTCTTGACAGACAGAGAGACAACAAAGTGATCCAATAAAGATTCCGTTTTTTCTTTTTGAGTCACGGAACCCTAAAAATAGCATTCAATCAGAGATTATTTAAGTTAACTGCCTGGGGACTGACGTGAGGATATAAATCCTATTTCGAACGCACGGCCTATAATTAGAACGGTAACCGTATTTCGGTGCTCACTGAATATAGTTCAATGCCAGATGCGGCTGCTTGTGTGTATTACGAACAACAACATTTAATTTACCATAATGTATGACTGTTGTGGTTGTGGCTACCCTTACAGGCTAGTCACTGCGTAGCATGTTGAGTGGGCTGTACGATGAAATACACACACATTTAACCGTTTTCGACTATTAAGTTTCGCTCTCAGCAAGCCCTGCTGTTTCGAAACCAGATTAAGATGAAATACAGGCAATTTTAAAAATCTTACAATCCCCAATCATGAATTTCCCTCTGGGAAATACGAAAATGGCGCAGCACTTTTGCAAATTGACTAATATTTAACAATAGTCTCCTCTTTTTGAGGTTCCGTACCTCAAAAAGAAAAAGCGGAACCCTTATTGGATCACTTTGTTGTCCGACTTCATGATCTTGAGAACGCGTCGAGTTGAAATTTTAAACCATATTCTTAACTCTGTGATCCCATTGCGCTTGTGAAAAAATCAACTTTTAAGTCTACGCAGTCAAAAGATACGCAGGTTTGTACGGAACCCTCGGTGCGCGAATCTGACTCGCTCTTGGCAGGGTTTTTTGATACTTAGCTTTAGAAAGTTGAAGTACTTTTTATAATCCCTCAAAAGATTTATGGTTCTTACAAATACTAGAAACATTGAAGTAGATAATTTGTTCATCAACTTTATTACTACAAACGTTCGAACACCGTAGATTCTTATTAACGACTTCTGAAACCGGCTCTTATCGTAATTTTGGTTCCTCGAGTTCCCGTAGCGGCGACGGCGGCTGAAACTCTGCCGACCTTGAAAGTTTACGAGGAGATGCCAATAATGTTAATCCTTTTTTTATTTCACTCGTGAACGATTTGTTGTAGCTAGTACGTTCGTGAATAAGTTGACAAGAATCAACATATGGCCTCGGGGTTGTAGTCAATTATGCGAAAATCAATAACAGACACAAAGTGTTGGCGGCACCCAATTTTGTGCATAAACGTCTGAATAAAAGGCAACCAAAGGCCAGATAACTTTCTTCTAATATACAAAACTAGCTTTTGTCCGCGACTTCGCTCGCGTTAAATTCGGGGTTACAGTTCCCCTTTCTTGATTTGCAGGTACCTGCTACCTCTAGTTTTTGCCCTTGCGCCTTATTGTAATAGCAAAGCTAAGTTTTCCTTTTTCTTCCCTCTTTCTCCCTTATTAATCACTTAGAAAAAATAGCCTATGTCCGTCTCCATGGTCCCAACGATTCTCGTATCACAGTTTTAGTTGCCATATTCCTCCGAAATGGCTTGACGGATTTTTATGAAATTTTATATGCATATTCGGTAGGTTTAAAAATCGACCGTACCTAATCTTTTTTTTCGTACGTCTAAGTGATAAGGGTTGCCGCCTTCTTCAGAATGGGAACTAATCAGCAGGTGAAACCGCTGGGCACAGCTAGTGCTAGCTTAATATAAAAAAATAAGTTTTAGGCACCGTAGTATTTAATTATAATATCACATTTGACTACAGTAATTATAAATAAATACGAATTTCACAGAATACGTTTTAATTTAAAAAGCAATCAAAGGAATTTCGTAGAACACACGGTCATGTTTCGAGTTAAAATTTTCCGTTTGGGAACTGTGTTTCTCGTTTGAGCGGACTCATCGCGTATATTGAAATTCGTAGCTTCATTTTGGCGTAGCTGGTTGGGCGGATGCGAGCCGTAGTCCTCTCGTAGCCGCCGCCCGCCCCTACGCCGCCGGCCCCGTCGCCCGACGCCCGACCGCACGAACCTGACGTCAGTCGAGCTCGCACCGGCGACGCGCACGTACGTGCTCGTCACGTTCATTGCGCGCCCAATTTACGCCGACACCGGGATACGCATCTTGTGTTTGCATGTTAAATAAATAAATACAAACAATCGAATCTGGATTTCTTTCCTTCGGGATCGTGTTAAGTGGTTTGAACGACGCAATAAGAGCGTTAATGAGTGTGGGCTAACAGGTGGCGATTGCATATCAGTGCTATTATTGGTTGTTGTTGCCGTCGAGTGGTGTTCGGTGCCAGTGCTATTAGCCGTGGTGGAGGTGCATTCGTTTGCAGAGCCCGCCTGGTCATAACGACAGTTTACGGTGAAGTAACTGCGGATCGATAGTAACAGCTGAGCCGATTGTATTCGCTGCCCGCATTGCTTATCTAAGGTAGGCTGATAATACTGTCTCATTGACCTATTTTATCTACACCGATTGTCTAATGCTAAACGATAAATATAGTGTTAATGTGTACTAAGAATATACATCTCTTTGGTTATGTTTTCTCGGTTTTTGTTATGATAAATAGTACAAAAAAAGTTAAATAGGTCATTAATCTTTAGCGGTTTGAACCCAGCGAGGATTAACAGGAACGTTTTTGTTTCAGTTCGAGTAATTTTCCAAACAACCGAAGTAGTTTGACAAACATGTTATCGTTAATTACAGCTAAAGCATTAATATTATGATAACTTATTGATACTCGTCTCTTGACTTAAAATACAATGACAACATGTAGCCTTGCCGAGCGTTTGTTTTGCTAACGAAAGGTCACGTAAATGGCAAAAAAGTCAACCGTGGAAAATTCTGTTTCGCGTCATTAATTCCCGTTGGAAAAACCACCTTTTGTTTGAATCTTCTAAAGAGATAAATATTATTTTCAGTACTTATCTGTTCCTTCATGCAGCAAGAGTTCGCATCCCAAATCTGTCGCAATACGTCTGAACCCTTTCCCACATTGCGGTTGGCGATAAGACGACCAAATATAACAAGAAAAACATACATGAAAGGAGCGAAAACAAATACCAGAGAAAATGAGAATTTTAAACATTACATATTTGCATAAAATAGATAATAATGATAATATACAACTATATCTACTAACATCATTATATACGATGTATGCTCTGACAAAACTGTATGAATGATAAATAATACACACTAACAGACTGCTAACAGTTTGTACAATAAGCCACTTATCGTATAATCTACGTTTATTGAGCGGAAATATTCAGGTCCAATATATTATGTTTCATACATCATGGTTATCCGCTACCTTGATGCTTATTTAAATAAACAAACACATAACACGTATGTCTGTTCATTTGCTATAGTTGACTAAGGATTGCTCTGTTTTTTCATTAGTATGGCCAGGGTAGTGATGACAAGAAAGACAATTCAAAAGCCTCAAATAAAGAGAAATCCACATCAAGTTAAAGTCCTAAAGAAAATAATAAAAATCAATCCAGTCGTAGCATATACCTTGGCGGGAGTGTGTAAAGAAAGCCCTTTACTAATGGCTGGCTTCCACTTTCCTTGCCACCCTGTCTTCTACCTATAGCTATTATGTTTTTTTTCCTCTGATGTTTTTATTTTGCTTTTGCAGACACCCTTTTGAGATTTGTTCATTAACATAGACATCGGCAAATTGACAGCCAAAATGTTAGACTTTTCCTGATCACTAATATCGTTATATTGACTTTAGAAACCACCCATTTCCACCCGGAAACGGTTTGTGAGCAGTACATCATAAACTTATAAACCCACGTATGTTGATGTTTATATCCTGGTGGTTTAATAGTGTTCTTATTTTGGAGTTGCTTCAAATGACCTTAATGTTTATGGCCACTAGTGTTGTTCCTTCGTATTTTTGAACAGTACACCAATAAATACTAATATGCAACCTTATTCCAAGAGCTTTAAATGCATTTCCATTTAAAAAAAATCCCTAATTAAACATGTAATTGTACAGATGCGGACAACCCTTGCTTGGAAAGCAATTTGCATAATTATTCAATATCACGGTTTGTAGAGAGTTAGTGGTATGTTCGTGTTTGATTTGTTCTAGATATGATTAAAAACTGAATATTCTATAGTGTTCACGTAGCTTTGAGCGTTTGACTTCTTTCACAACGTCGTGGAACCGCGCTCGATTGAAAATAAAATGGAATATTTAGAATTAGATTGTCAACGCGCCAGGTCGTCGAGAGGCACTTATTGCTTGTGAAAGCGTTATTGCGTCGTATTATCGATGCCATTAATCGATGAGTTGGTGTCATCAACTCATCAGTGTCAGGCGTGCTCCGTGGCGGAAGTTACGTCACGACAACGCTTTTCACACCTCTAATTGGGTAATCGCGTACAGTTATTTGGCAATCTAAAGTACCTCAATATTTGGAGCTATTGTTTATCCGCTATTTTATATTATAATACAAGTGATTGCCATAACAACAGTTTCGTGAAACGCAACAAGGTCGTTTACGGTGATTTCCGTTGTGTGCTAAATGGCATATTATTTTTGAACAAAACGTTGTGGTTATTTTGAAAAAAGTGTAATTTTAATAATTAAGTAGGGGAAGTACACAATGTCCTAATTGTTACTCCTGTACAGTTACTATCTCAGGCATATTTTTATGGTGTGTCATTGTTTTTCAAGGCGTGACTGTGTCTTGAACAAATAGACCCCCGATGTCTACAAAACTTGTTTTGCGTTTCAAGATTGGCAAACGTAATTAATCTTCATTTATACAGAATAATTAATTAACCTTGACCGACATAATAATATGAAGTTGTAGTACGCTCTGAGAATATCAAATCTTGGGACTGTGTATTAATAAAACGACATAGAAAGCTAAAAAAGTACTCCTCCGCCAATTCTGTCAAAATATAAATATCACAAAATCTTGATCTAAATATTAATTTCTAAGGTTTATTTGCGAATACGATCCAGAATCAGTACTGCATTCATCACATTCGTATTTGAGTGGAATAACTTTTAATTAGATCCATAGAACGCGTACAGTAGAATGTTTGTGTGAAGCACAGGGACACATGGCGTTCTGTCCGTGATTTGCGTTCTCGATCACGATCAATGTTGATACGAGTATGAGACAGAATCGCGGAGGCCGTTGTGGGCTCGCCGACCAGTCGTCAAGAGCAAGGTCATGTCGGCGCGAGACGCCGGGTGCCGGTCGCTGCTTCACATAGCCTCTTTATCGCCTTTGTAACATTCCTCAAAAGCTTACACCGTTTATGGCTTTACCGACCGAAGTATTACTTTAATTCGTGCCTGATATCTAAGTAAAATATTTGATGGAGGGAATGTTAAGTGGTGTCGAGTGTAGTGGACATGTTTGTCTTTTTTTTAGTCGATTTTGTCGATTAATTATAATTTTTTCAAGAAAATAAATTCCTTAATCGCCGTATCTCCAACAAACATCGATTCGATTTATTGCGTAGTCTGTGTTATTGTTTACGTTTTATTCATATCTTTGCGCAGCGTAGGAGTTTCTACTGCGTGTTTTATAACTTTATTACTCCCACACTGATATAGGTAGTGGCCGTAATTAGCTTTGCAAACATATTTTATAAATACTTATAAGTATCTGTCTACCAATTGACTTTACCTATACGCTTGCATCTGGCACTGAAATCAAAACAATGAATGAATCACCTGGTTGTACCGCGTCAGTTAAGTCTACGGAGAGTTTCACTGTATATGCTATATTAGGAGCTGTCTGGAAGACTACCGCAACATCAACAATTTTCTCCTTTGAGTCGACCACATCAATACCAAATGTGGCTTCGCAAGCATTTAATAACTTGCTTATAATAAGCGATGTGTTAGCCTGGAATACAAACACCAGTAACATCGCTAACCAAGACTGTTTATCTGTTTGCTTGAAGGTCGATTGTTCATTCACGAATTTTATTAACTTGTGTCGGCGAAATGTTTCCTCTTCTACTATTATGTGGAAACCGGTGGGATGTATTTGTGTCATGTCGATATCTTTCGATCTTCACCTTGAAGTCACGTGTCCTTGCTGACTCACGGTTTCTCGTATGCTAGTAAACACAACTCATCTATTGCGTAGTATCTTTGACTTGTACAATCATCTCATTTGATACGGACGGACATCCACGTTAGTTCGCGTGTTTATTTGTACTTACTCTGTAACGTTGTATGTTGTTGATATTGTTATACATTTGTATATGGTTAAATAAAACGACGCTTATTTGTGAATAATTTTTTGAAGTTTTTATTTAAGTTGCCAGATTTGTTAGTATGTTGGTTCACTAGCATGTATAGGCAAGATTTTGCAACTGAATTTCAAACCGATTGAGCTGAAATTATACACACATTCATGACAGACATGACTTGATCTTGCAGGCAGGATCGTCTCCTCAAGAGAGGACACGATATGTGTACGCGTTCTGTTTGTTTTTATTTCTTAAATTGCGTATTAACTAATCATGTGGCACAAACGTATTTTCATAGATTTCGTCTAAATGACGTCACGAAACCTTTAATTACCCCTTCACTTTTGTAGATGTTTGTACATTGACTGCAAATAACCAGTATTTTTATAACGTCGTAATGTTTGTGAACCTTGACTCTTATCGCCAGTTTTTTCCTGTAAGGTAGGTGTGACTCGAAGACGAGTTACGATCAATTATGAAGGTAGCGAGGTCTAGTTTTCAATTAGCCGATGTTCGCCGATGTACGTGGAATTGGCCATCGGCACCGGGATGATTAATATCCGGCGGGAGAAGGTCGCGGGCGCGCGGGCGCCGGGCGGAGCCTGACGTCACCTCCGCAAGCGCTCCACTTCCGCTCGCCATACGTGGACTTCATTATAAAGGCTTAGCAATATCAGTGCACGCTCAATATTCTCAAACGACTTTGCTGTGGCTGTGTACTGTCATATAATCATAACACGTGCTGTTTTATAATTCTTAATCGTGTTCATGTTTTCGTGAATGTAACTTAGGCTGGTTATCTAAATCCCAGTCAATGATTATTCTTATAATTAAAGCTACCACGAAATATAGCACTGAGGGCGGATAATTATATAAACTATCGATATTTGTGTTGTTTAAATCCTTATCTAACATATTATCTCATATTCGATACAATACTGGGAACTATGTCGTACTATTGACATTTTGGCGTACGATAAAATATAAACCTTTACATATTATTATTTGTTACGAAAGGAAATCTGTACCTGCCAAGATTAAGAGGCTAAAATTAGAATGAAAGTTCTAGAAACATACTAAGCGATTTCTTTTAAAAATGATGAAGAAAGTACGCTTCAAAGTACTCCGATAAAGTTGCCTTAATGGCGCTCGCTAAAGATTACATTTTGTAATCTATTACTAAACCTACTAGGAATACTTTTTTCATATAAATGTTTCACCATGGAAAAATAATGGAGCTTTGATTACAATAACTTTTTATTGCTTAATGATCCTGAAATTCCTGATGTTTAGTTCAATGTAGATAGCAGCGAGACAAAGACGCCATCACTTCGCGTTAGACCATAAGCTGGTTACTGCAACGCGAAAACGGTTCTCCAATTTGTTCACTTCACAAATCCACAGTCCCATGCCAAAAGTACACGCCTATTCGGGAGCGGTTGTTTATCACCAGATCGTTCGCCACACAATAGGATATGGACCAGTGAGACAATAGGATTGCCCCATTTATCGAGTGCAGTTTGTTCCCGGCTGGCGAGCTTGAGCTTTTCATCGCTCGACCGGTATAATGAGATCGGCGTATATTCATATTTGTGCTTATGCAAGCGAGCTAGTTCATTGTACCAGGCTTGCTAACGAGCGCTGAGAGCACGTCTCGCACTCTCCTCGCATATTTGTATCAACGTATAACTTAATTTAAAAAAAAAATACATCGCCACTAGAAATATGTAGATGGTTTCGCTGACTCCAACCCAGGAAAACTTGTGGTTACTCACTGTACAGGTATCTAGTAGTTGTCTTGTAGAACTAGTCCCTTTGATGCTCATTTCAATTTAAAATTGTGGTTATACAATTATTAATTAGTTCTTCACCAAGTAAATCAGTTAGATAAGGAGCTAGTATAGTAGCCAGCCAGGTCTCTACTATCAGTCATAAAATATTTGTTTGCATTCAGAATGCGTTGCAAAAATCAAATATTTGCGGAAGTCAAAGTGACTCGCTTCCGGCGTTTGCATGACAATGGCCCGACATGTTCGATCGCATTTTGATTATTGGGAATACCGTAAAAACTGGATTTCTTTTAAATTTGTAACGGTGTCGCACTATTTTTTCGATTAAATCATTGCTGTAGATTATAAAATATCTGAGGGGTCGCACCTGGCTCTAATTGAGAGCAACAGCTGTTCGTGCGCCGCCAGTATTTTTTTTGTAATAGGGATTGTTACTTATTGTGTCAAGATCTATAGTTGCATCTGTCTAGCGGCTACTGGTTCTTGTTGAGAACATTTTAAATCGAAAGTTATGTCAATCACATTCACTAAAACGCTTTTCGGTAATATTAACTTCGTAGCAGCTTGTCTTCGTTATGTCAGTTAAGTCATCATGTTGCGGCATAAACCTCCGTGTGAAGGGAGCGATAGGGGTAGGTGTGCGGTCGATGTTACGTCACTCGTGTCAAATTGGTTTATAACCGATGGTTCCTGTCGCGGAGCTCGGTCTGTGTATTACACTCGAACGAACTTTACCGTATTTGTTGTCGGCGCCCCCGGTGCCGGAGCGGCCGTCAGCGTCGCTCTGCAAAATGGGGACGCCATTCCTGACCTACATCACAACGGGGTTGTCTGGGACATCGCCAACTCCCATCCCTGGAACATTATACTAGAACAAATAGGACATGCAGTAAAAATATTGCATTTGCTATTATAAAATAGCATTGGTTAGAAAAACTAGGCCAGAGAGGGCAATTATTACCTTGCAAATTGCGTGGCATCCATCGTCGATTTTACGAGGTGATAGTAAATGTATTGAGATGCAATCATGCAACATCCAATAAAAAATAAAAATGTTAAGGTTATGACGGAGCGTGATGCAATGGAATCTATTTAAAGTATTCGCGGCAAAACCGTTTTCAATGCAAATGTTCAACGTCGATAAAGTTTATTCTCTGTTGTTCTTTATGACGTGTACAACCGCAACGCATTGTTATGAAAACAGTTTATTTGCACTTAAAAAGCATCACTTATTTCGGGACGTGCTGGTTACACGTTGATATCGTTTACCGTGTTTATTAAAGCACGATTAACTTTGCTTTCTCTCAGTAGACTCTACCCCTGAAATATAATCCTCATTGTTGTAAAACTTGTAAACTTACTCCTTGTTTATTAGTCTAAATATCTGAAACATCTTTGTTATTCAAATCCAAACTTTGGAGTATATTCGGCGGAATATTTTAGACTCCCTCTGTGTTACAGGGTGGGTGTTATTTATTACTTTTAATACTTGTGCAAATTGCAATGCAAAGTGGAACATTATATGATACTTTAACATAATAGTATAGCTTAATGTTGAAATTAGCAATAATTAAATACTTGGAGACTGCTGTCTGATATGTTTTCACTCTCAGAGTATTATTTTTTTAGGTTCTGGGCATGACTCTTCCAAAACTTGTGTAATAAATATGGTTAATCACTGAAATATTACGTCGAGACGAATTCGATTAGGAAGCAATTTATTACCGGCCTCAATAGAAGTTATTACGGGTAGCTGTATGAATTACAGCTACTTACTATAATAAGAGTTTCTTGCGCCAATAGATATAACGATTTACCGTAGTATTGGGAAATCTATCTGATCCCATTTTATTAGGTTTTATGTCCAATATTGCGTATTTCTACTCGTACCAAAATGTAGCATTATTTATCGGTATACTATAGTATTACGTCATCGTATAAACAGATGTTGTTATACGATGTTTTCGCGTATCGTCGTGCGTGGCGTGAGTGCGCGATGTTCACGCATGTTTGTCCCTAGCTGCTCTGATAAGGGATTATTTATGCATCGGGGACAGGCTCAGTGCTCACTGCTCGCACCGTCCCGTCCGTGTCGCAGTCGGCGCCCGCGCTCGCCTCCGGTGCATCATTGCCGTAACACCGATACGCTTCACTGCCTATCACACGATATCATCCACTCTTATGTCACTTTACGACGTCCTCAATATGGGTGTGCTTAGACATTCCGCTTTATTGTATGCAAATTAACTAGAAACTATATACACGAAATTCTATTGGATAAAGCGAGTAAATGTGACATTCATACAAATGAAGTTGTTAAAAGCAAGTGTTGTTTTGCTATTATGTTAATTGGTTTGTTAAAATACTCAATCGTCAAATATTTTATAGATCGATCAGGGTAAAATAAGAGTTGTGCTCAATGTTTAGAAGATGAAACCTGCATCAGATCAGTTCCGTCGATTAATTACTCGACGCTATTTTTAAATTGACATTTTCCTGGAAACGTTAACAACATTTAGTTTTAATGTAATTTCATACTGGCTATCTTTATAAATAGAGATGTTTCGTAGAATTAATAGCAGTGGCAATGATGAGATTAAACACCGGTGGCATTTATGTGCAAAGGTCAAACGTGGACGGCAGGTAGCCTAGCTATAGACACAGTAGCCACGAGCATTGTGTGTACATGTAACCAACGATGTATGTAAGTGTAGGAAATTGAGTAATGTTTGCTCGGCTAGACGAACAACCGACACCGCCACCGGTGAAAATAATAACACCGTAAAGGTCGCTGAGCATTTGCCGTCTTCGATGTATAACAAATTCTGTTAGTTGTAATTGGGTTTACTAATTACGATATTGTTTGATAGACTAATGATGTTTGTTTGATGTATTTAATCATTTAAATAAATATGTTAACAAAAACGGAATGATATTAATATTTTTCGATGTCTGGATAAGATCTCTAAAATTAAAATCATAGTTAAAATCGGCTTAATAAATTAGGGATCACAGCAGGATCGCTATTTTTTCTATCATTCTTTTCTATTTATGATAATTTTCTTACTAGTAACATTACGAAGTATGAATATTACATATATCTTGTAGATGTTTGCTTACATATAAATAAATAACTACCATTGAGCGTGTGCGATGTCGACGCGGAGTCTTCACGATATCTACGCCAGTCTTAGTTTCTCTTCTGAAAGTGGGCAAAGCACTATGTGAATTGTTGATTTAGGCACTGCAGTATTTCGATACCCTCATGCGTCACCCAGATTAACGAAGACAACTACTTTGCTTGAACGCTCTTGCCTTTTATTTTTAAGGTTTTAGCAAGAATTTTCCGTTAAAGAGATGCTTTTGATTTTGCGCTTAGTCTTTTAATTTATGAACGCAAATTGCATTTGAATATTCAAACTGAAGTAGAGAGAGAAGATGCTTGCGATCATTATAACTAATGTTCTGTTTAACCATAGTATGTTCCTACGTAATATTACGTGGGCGTTCATGTTTTGTTTGATAATGACGTAAATTTATAGTTGATACGTCATGTTGATGAGAATTTGTGCTTATTAAAATATAGACGTTGAAATAATGATGTTGAATTTTAAGAGGGTCTTAAACGTCTTATATAATGGATATTCGAATATTATGCTTATAGCTAAGCATAGTTAGAAAGTAGTGTAAAGATGATCAGTGTTATTTATGTCTGGCGTCGTGCCAGCGACATCCGACGTAGCAGCGACACCCTGTTTGCGAAATCGTTCCATCAATTCTGACGAAACACCGTTGACACAATGTCGCCGTCAATGTGCTCAACATTTTATCTGTCTTTCAAGCGTCACCGCGCATCCTGTCTGAACTTCCTATTTTCACGGTCTTGGTTTCCATGGAAAACAAGGTTTCAAAGTAATTTCCATTATTTCACGGTTCAACATTATCTTAGTCTAACAAGGTTATTTATTTACCGACCTCCATGTTTAGGTGGTGTACAATGCCTTTGTTGAGTACATTCGGTAGACTAAATAACATAACATCACGCTTGCAGTCCCGAAGTATTAGGTAGAGGCGTAACCTTACACCCACATTTCGCGAGATTTGTCTCCTGTAATACAGGCGAATCCATTGCCATCAACCGGACAAATAACCAGGGGCCTAAGTCTGCTATTACAATAGTGTCAGTTAATTTTGACAAGTTTGGTAATCTGCTACATACTAAACTTGTCAAAATCAACCATTATGCGATCATTGATCGACCATTCTGACATAGCAGGCTCAGGCCCCAGAATCAGAGGCTATTACTAAGAAATTGCTGTTGGAAAAAGCTAATAACCCTTTGCCCGATTTTTCAACCGAAACGAAGCCAAGACTTCATGGTTAGCAGCCGTGCTTACGACCACTAAACCAAGGCAGTCGATTCTATAAATTAGTAATTTAAAAATCTTAATTTAAAAATTTGCCTAATTTAGTATTAATGACTAGCTTTCTTAAAACACGTTCTGTAGAGATGTGAGTTGCACCCGAGACGCTTCTCATTTACAGCCTGAATACGGTTCATTTTCTTCGCTGAAATGGAAGGTGCCTCCTTTGAACCTTTGATGCTTTTGAAATGGTTCTACTCTATAGAATATAAGTAGATGATACTACACTAAGGTAAAAGCATTTAGAAAGGACAGCATATGACACTTTGACCTTTGGCTAGCTTGTGAGTGGAAAATAAACGCTTTTCCCAATATTACAGACAATATTTCATCGTAAAAATTCCAGTTGTTTTATCGGTTCTGAGTAATTGTAACAATTTCTTCAAATTCAAGTAATTGTACCACTCATACATTCCGTAAATGTTAAGCGGAAGCTATTCTAGGGAGTGCAAGTAGTCAGGAAAAACATCATTTGTATAAAGGCGCAGCTGTGACGGCTCGTCTGAATGTAGGCAGTTAAAGTGCAACCCTTTTGTGATAGCGAGAGCTCCTTCCCTTTCACTCACGTTGACATGTACCTGTGCTCACACCTGGGCTCACATGGACTACGGTACTCATTTGTGATGGTCGTTTACAAAGCTAAATTCCCCTGTACATCACTGTTATTTCGCTATTAATAAAAACGGGTCACGAGGGTTGATTAAAGCTTTGTATTTATTACACATTAAAATTACATGACGCGTTGAATTTTAAAATATCACGCGCAACACTGGTCCGGTTTAATTTAGCGGCTTGAAGGTGCTATGAAGGATGGTTATTTTGACAAAGGGCCGGTTTTCAATCGCCAGTTAACTTTTATTCGACGAATAAGTTTGTCATTTTGTCAGTTTTTGTATGGGCACTCTGTCAAAACGTCACATTTACTTTTTAGGTAAAAGTTATCCAACGATTGAAAAATTTGTTGCATTTAAAAAAATATTTTTTTAATTGTTTTTCTTATAAACCAAAATTTTAACATGATAGTCGTCCTTTTAAAATGAATACTAAGCTAAGCTTCGATTGTTTTTACTTGTCAGGGAGTCAGTCAGCCCTACTTCATAATAATATAAGAGTATCATAATGCTGCTAAATTATTAAACTAATATCCGAGGACTTGTTTAATAAAATACGTAGTTAGGTATATTCATTCACTACAGTTCTGTGAAGTTAATAATGCCACCCATTAGCAAATTAATGCATTCTGTGATAGAGAGGTCACAAGTAGTCGATTGGCTCTCCTTGAGATATCTTGAATCTTCGCTGAGAAACTGAAGGCTAGAGGCGAACCACACTTTTAAACTATCTTCTTCATCGAATTAGTATGGACTTGAATTGAATTACTAGTTTGATAAACTTTTGTTTGTTAAATATTCAGTTTTATATACAGTTGGTTTGCAGTCTTATCGCGCTGACTTCAGAGTTTCTCGGAGTTCGCATGAATCACGTGAACTACAGTTAAATGTATAGGAGGTTCACTATAAATCACAATCTACAATAGAACTTATGAGTAAACTAAGTTAGTCACAATAGACGTTGCCGTTTGTTGAGTCTGCGGTACGTACACAGTACACGCAACGTAGAGTATCTAGGCGTCAACTTGAGTGCTTCTGGCGTAGTCTCAAAGAGGAGGTTTATCTTGCCTCGTCCACACGACCCGCGAGTCGCGACCTACTTCCTCAGTACCTTAGCCGGGTTGACAAGCCATTGTTGAACTTTACACCGCCACCGGGGTGCCCACCTCGTTCGCTTGATAAATTCGGTTGCCTTAGCTCCCGCCGAATAAAGGGATTTGAAGTCTAGACACTGGTACGTAACGATTTCTCGGGCTTTTCGTGAATAAGCTTCGATTGTTTTTACTTGCGCTATGTATAATGGTTTTATAACTTGAATAATATTACTTCTCGACATACTATAATACGAAATCATGCAAAATATCACTACCGCATTGCCTAACTTGTAACTATTTGCTCAGAATATAAATGATGGATTAGGTTCCTGCGGCCTGGGTAACTGGCCTACATTTAAAAAAGGAAGTGTTATGCGCTCACGTTTCCATATACGTATGTACTAGTAGAAAGCGTGCATCTTTCTTATATTTTTCTAGGTTGTAGGTATTGAGGATGAGCATTTTGTTTTGTTTCAGGATGCTTTTATTAAATACTAGCTGTTCCCCACGGTTTCACCCGCGCTGCTCAGCACCTGTTGGTCGTAGCGTGATGTTATATAGCCTATGTTACTCGGGGATAATGTAGCTTTCCAAAGGTGAAATATTTTTTGAAATCCGTCCAGTAGTTTCGGAGCCTATTCATTACAAACAAACAAACAAACAAACAAATCTTTCCTCTTTATAATATTATTAGTATAGATTATATATTATATTATATTATATTAAATAAAAATTTGTTTGTTGACTTGCTGTTGAGACTTGGAGAGTTTTTGCAATGCTTAAAACTCTCCATGTTACTGAATTATGTATATAATCTGTTCAAATTATCTTTCACCAAAAGATCTAAAACATCTTCATAAAACATTTTTTCAAGATGCGCAGTTACACAGTCATTGTTCAAAATCTAATATATAAAAATCTCGTGTCACAGTTTTCGTTCCCATACTCCTCCGAAACGGCTGGACCGATTTAAACGAAATTTTGTGTACATATCGGGTAGGTCTGAGAATCGGTCAACATCTATTTTTCATACCCCTAAATGAGCAGCGGGTGAAACCGCTGGGCACAGCTAGTTATATTATAATACTTGACTTGATTTTCTTTTACAATTTTGCTGAGTTAATATCTAAAATCTATTTTCATTAGAACCTTCTGGAGTTTCATTTTCAACTTGACGAAGAAAATCCCTTGACAAACGTCATCAAGTCTTTTATCTCGCGTTTTCCTACTTAACTGGAAAGGTCGTATATCTAATTATAAAATATTCTAAGGGCATCGGTTAACTAGAAGGTCTCGCACATTTAATTATTCCATCAACAAATGAACTGTCTATCGTTTCAATCAAGTGAGGTGAGTTTGTAAACAATCGATTTGTGTTGTTTATTGCTACAGTTGGGGATGGGCGTCCAGAACTTTCGTCTAGGTTTTGAACCCCTCTGTCTGACGTCACGGGTTTCGTCTAGTCTATAAAGGCTATGAGGAAGACCCCGGACAATGCACTTAGTTTACTCAGTGATATATTCAATTTATTTTATTTTAAGTGATTAGTTTATTAAAACGTTCTATTTATTTTTTTGAACCACAAAAATTATATCTGGCCATCGTGTATCTTGTATTTTTTGTGCGAAGTCCAAAATAAAAGTTGATGATAGACAAGTGGTAAAAATTAGCGGTATGCGTGAATGCGTCACATTCGAGTTTTTAAACGAATCTACTAGAAGCAGGGGGATTCGGTGCCAGGTATTTGATTTCATGAGTGAAGGGAGCCAAAAACCGGGGGCAATGACCTCTCACCCTTAGTTTTCTTAGCGTTCATAAGCGAGCCTGTGCACTACGCGGCTCCCTGCATTACCTTTCAAATGTTGCGATCTTTACTTATTCATACTTGACGAGTAACTTAATACTGAAACAGTAGAACATGCCTTGAAACAATACCTAGATATGAGTTGAAAAGCTATACGAACTGCGAAGAACAATAAATGTAGTCATGCGTATATACGTAAAAAATAAATGCCAGGAAAAAGCTGAGGAATAGAAAGATTTTAAGTTATATTTTTAGCTAAAAAATAACCACTTACCTTTAATAAATAATGAGGTGTGCAGTTATTAGGAGAATAAAAAAAAAACAAGCATTTGTATTCGTAGATGATAAGATAAGTAACACAGTTTCCCTTTTACTTGGTACTGGTTTTCTGCCGCAGAAATGGAAACATTTCAGAAAGCTTGTTACTTTCCTTAGCACAGGTCGTAAAATATATTGGAAGATGAATTGTAACCCCCGCATGGGCTGTATACGCTCGTGGGTTTTATGATATATATGAAAATATACCTAAAACGAACCCAAACCCGCTTGCAAATTGCCATATATGATATATCCCACCTGACTGGCCGAACTCTGCACCGGACCTACAAATTGGCTCACGTAATGATAGCAATCAACAAAACACTCACGATTTTCCCATTTCCTCGCTAAGGACTTTTCGTCGTAAAACTGTGACCTTTTTTTCAACAACTCCGAACAGAATTGCCCGCCCAACTGAAAAACCAGATGTTTTGTGGTTTAGTTTTTTAAATTAGAAAGTTTCATGAACGTGGAAATCTTTTTAAGTCGATTTTTGTGGTAAATGTTTGTAGTCTAGGTGGAATTTGAAAATGAAATAAGGATAAATTATGAAAATTTCTAAATCTATGTGTAGCAGGGCTAAAAATGCTCAACATCAAAATTGTAATTAGATAGCTGGGCTATACCTAGGGTGTAGTGCCATCCGGCAGTGACGTAGATTGTTAAGCTAAAGTTTTTTGTGCCGGTCCTACTGTAAAAGTAGACCTCATTTTACTCTCGAGCGCTTTAAGATCGTCCCAGTCCTGAATATTTATAAGGCCAGCTTCCATTCCGGTCGGATTTATTATCAAGTTTTGTCACTTCTCCTTAGAGATTCGTTAGGAGAAATCCATTTAAGATTGACTCTAACATTTAACGTATTCCAAGTGATAAATTAATGGGCTTGACCTTTGAAGAATGCCTTTCGTTTCACTGTTGTATTTTACAAACAGGCGGTCTGAAACGTAAGTAAGTTTGCATTCGATATAGATGGGCATCTATAAAGATGATTGCGTCACAACGCAGCGCCGTGTCGGCTATTTGGACAGCGTCGTTTTGGCTCGTGCGAAGGAACGCTCCCGAGGCCGGTGTGCCCCTAATAACCCGGCCTGCCGACAAAGTATTATTCGGCTACAAATGCTCCATGGACGGTGTATTTTTCCCACGGATTCTGGGTTCTTGGCATTGTAGCAAATTATAAAGATGTCTTTGTTTGATGTTGGCTGTGTAAGAATCCTGCGTAATTACGTACAATTGGAACACTACCTCATCAGTTATGGTTTGTACAGTATTATTATTGCTTGGTGTGTCTTTAATACCGACTCTACCTTTAAATACTCATGTAACTGCAAATTGATCTTCTGGATACCAAAATACTGTGCAATTTACTTATGCTTATATGCCTGCGGCTTCACGCGTGGATTCTAAACGTGAGCGTACTACGCGAATAAATAGGTATACATGTACTATTCCAATTTTCATGCAGTACCGTTTAGCCGTTTTGGCGTGATCGAGTAACAAACATCTATCAATCCAAACTTTCGCACTTGTATTAGTAATAAGGTCGTTTTTTTTACATTAGTAAAAAGTCTTTCCTGTAGTTAACCACTCATCCCCAGAATGTGCTGCGGCTGATACGTTCATTCGGGTTTACACGTTCATATTTAATTCGTTCACATTGTGGAATTCGTTACGAAATTTCGCCGTGTTTGTCATTGATATTTTCGCTCGGTGCTTCGATTAAAATATGTAACGGGACTTTTCTATAGCAAAATGTATTTGATTTAAAAAACAGGCCAAGTGCGGGTCGGACTCACACACAGGGCTCCGTAGCATCTAACAATACATTTACAATATTTTTGACGCTCATACAAATTAAATGGAAATTTACGATTATTCCGAACTAGCTGGAAAATTAAATTTATTTCACATAGTATCTTAATGAAAAACAAAGTTACGACTGCAGGTTAGATAAAAAAGTCCCATATCTTAAAAACTAAAGGTCGAACTTTGTTCAAAACAATTTTCGTTGAGGATTGTTTATTCGCACCACTGAAATTAGAGGCTTATTTGATAGGCTGAAAAGATGTGTTTAAAAAAACCTTGATATCATTTTTCGAGAACTGTCGATAAACACCCCCACACAGTTATATACATTGACTACCTTTTCAACCCTTACTTACATGTATGGAGAGCCACGACTGTTCTGACATCACTTTTGTGTTGCACTTCATAGAAGACGAGTGACGATGAGTGGTGCCAACAGTCTCGAATTAAAATTCCTGTTACATACGGACGGACACACATAAACACGTACAAATAAAATCTATAAAGGTTCCGTTTAAGCCTGGCTTGCTTTGGCTGCAGAACCCTAAAAAGGATATATTAAAAAAAACCTGGTATATACATAGTGACAACATGTTAACATTCATCTAAGTATTAATAAAATAACGTGTGGAGTAGGTGAAATGATATTACCTACCGCGCTTACCCATTAATTGAGTCAGGACTCGGAAAGGTCGAATGATTTTTGACACGTACGCAAAATGAGTTCCATTTTCGCTTATTAAGTATTTAGTGAGGCACATATTCGTTCTTTCTGTCAAAAATAGTACTAGGAAATTAATTTGATTTTGATAAACCCATTGAATCGAGATTGTGAAGGGACGCTCCAGACCCTCAAGAGACCTACAGTGATCTTGTTGGTTGTGTTATTAAATAATATATTTATATTCTTTATTCATTTACAATTTAATATTAATTACATTTTGATAATTTCCAAAAAAAATCCTCTCATAATGCGGGCCTTATCGAGAGAGAACTGCCTTCTGAATCAGGCCCTTGGATCCAACCGCTTAAGGAGAGCTTCGACAGATGTCACAGATGGTCGTCGAGGCTCTTTGCTATCAGGCCATTGGCCGTATCGGCACAATGATAACCGAGCTCAGAATCCACATGTTGACAACTTCGTGTTCCAAGTCGAAATATTTTAGGTGTTTCTCTTTCTCAGTTTTCATGAGGTTTTCGTCATGCGGGTAATCGATTATCATTATGCGGCGCGGCTGATCGATCTATCATATCATCACCAGGTCAGGCTTATTGGCGACAATAGTTCTGTCAGTAATTAATATAATAATAGACTGATCCTAGAACAGCGTGATAATTATGATCTTTCTTGAGAACTGGGTTAGGCACTAACTTATAGTACGGTACCTCAGATTCCGCAAGATTACATTTTTAAGGCAAATTCATCATTTGCCTAGTTATTTCCCAACTATGTTGGAGTCGGCTTCCAGTTTTACCGGATTCAGCTGACTACCATTAACTATTCTATATTTAAAGGCAAGTTGCTGGTGAATAATATTGGGCTCTTGATTATTCTTCAAAAATATTAGATGCGTAGTACTCTCAACCGGCTCGCAAGTTTGAACAAATGACATATATGAATTTGGACAAGTCAAAAGGAGTTGTAAGGATCGTAGTATGTGGCGTTCTATAGTTTCTGTTTACCCCATGGTAAAAAAACCGCGCGGCTATATGGCGTATGATATATCAACATATTGTTAAAAAAAAATTGTTTGTTCTAGGGAGGCTACCCAGCAAAATTGAAGAAGGTGCTGATAGTGACTGCGCCGCTGTGGTTCAAGGCGCCGTTCCGTATCCTTCGGCTGTTCGTGCGCGAGAAGCTGCGCGAGCGCGTGCATACGGTGAACGCGCCGCAACTGGGGCTGCACGTGCCGCGCTCCAGCTTGCCCAAACAGCTGGGGGGGCTGCTGGAGCCTGACCACGCAGCCTGGTATGAGTTGGTCTTTATTTGTTAACTTTGCTGTGAACGCGCCGGAACTGGCATTGCTCGCGTGGCGTAGGGCGTAAGGAATTGATCTAACAACTTCTCGACCTCTCATTGCTATTCTATCAGTCTAGCTAAACTATTCATCAAACCTTACAAAATTCATGTGTGTGTGAAACTATTAATGAAACTTCCAGTTTTGCCGTCTTCGGGCTCCCAGGCGATGTAGGTAACAAAGTTGCAGCGGCCACAAGTTCTTGGTATCTTGCACGTTGTCGAGCCATGCTTCCTTCCTGAGACTTAGTTTCCTTTTGTCAGCGACTTATCTGTTATGCAACATCAAAGTGCTTACACGTTTGCTTTGTCAGTTTCACCGGGCTTATGTATCTCTACTGCATAATGTAGGTTTCGCATAGCGTGGTGCATTTTAGTAGCCTTGTCCCGATAGCCACGGTCTCTTTTTAGTTAATAGAGCAGACGAAGGTGGAGGTGGTTTCCCTGTAAACACCATAATATGTCATATTTGGTATTGCGAGAACATTATCTTTCAAGAATCCTTCGACATACATTGAAATGTCACATGGAGCTGGTGAACTTGAATTCCGAGAAATGGCTCTTAAAAGAGCCGATTTGGATGTGTCTTAGAGTAATACCACATTGGGGTGAAAGCATTTGTCACATAAACCCTGTCGCGATACCAAATGCTAGTCAGGGTGCGCCGTACGCTTAAGAGTCTGAATACCGATTTTTAACATCACTCGGGGAGGCCTTTCATAACCTGTGGTGCTTGAATTATGTTCGAGTTAGATTTGATTTGTATTGTTCCTTACAATTTAACAATACCACTTACTGCAGTAGAGGTACTACGCTACGTAATATAATTATATTTCACATTGAGCTGTAATGAACGCTTATTGTCAACGAACCTCAATTAACGTGTATAGCGAAGTTGAGCGACGATATACTAAGTGAACATTTATTATCTTGTATTCGGCTGATGAGGTTAAAAGCATTGTGAACATAAATGCTTTGAAGATTTAACGATTCACTTAATTGGGATTAATACGAAACATGCAAGTTTCCCTTTGTGGTTAACGAAGCGACGTACAAGAAAGTCTATAGCATCACTATCTCTGTTTGTCTAGTGACAAGCGTGATATATGATCCCTAACAATTCCCTCTACACCTGAGTAATTTGCCCGACTACCTACGCATTGATCTTACATACATGCATGTATACTATAGGGTGTTTACGTAAATCCTTTAAGACCGTCGTCTGCTGAATCGATTTTAAGTGTCTAAAACTTGGCACCTGAAACGCGAAGACTCGCATTACATAATGTACCATGAAGATTTATAGAGTACGTAATGAAGCGGTTCATTTCTATACCAATGATAAATGAAGCTGAGTTTCAGCGACGACGGTTATTATAGAGCTCATTAACTTCACCGGCTTCAGGTGATCGCTACGAAATATGAGGACGCGTCATATATCTATGTGATTCATATCATTATCGTAGAAATAACAATAAAACAAGATAAGATTACTGAAGCCATCCTAGCCACTTATTTCTCTGAATTTTTTTATTCAAAGAGTACACAAGTTTCAATCCTACAGATTTTATCGATCACTTAAGCCGTGTATCTACATTATGTGGATGTAAGTTACCTTGCTTAGTCTGCATTTATTTTTCTTGAAATAGTTTTGTTGTAGTTTTCCCTTTGTCTGCAGGTTGGAGCATTGCAAGAACTGTTACACGAACAATCTGCAGAACGCTAAACTAGACGGCGTTATTGATGAATATGTAATCAGTAATCACATACCACCTATCAAGCCACAAAATGGTGAGTTTACAAACGTGATTTATGAAACACTGAGAGACTGGAAAATATTACAAGCGTATGAAACGCGACCACCGTACGATTTTCAGTATTTTCCTAGGATTCAGATTTCACACACCGTCGATTTGGATAGATATTAACATTCCCTACAAGGAGAGCATTGGAGCGTTATTTGATTCTAATATTTCTACAAACGACGAATGTTTGTCTGGAACGTTAACAAGAAAACGTCAAATAACTTTTGTCGAGCTACTAGTATTCATTTAGAATTGTTATTATTGCCCATTTCAGAGAAGACTTTAATTAAATTAATGTCTGTGGGCTGTAAATTCTAGTTAGAAACGAAAAACGATGTTTTCTAAACATTGAAACCAAGAAATTTATGTTACTTTTGGCAAACTTATTTTCGCTTCTTTCCTTTTATGGCACTAAGGCCCGGCGCCCGTTATGGGCATCGGCAAGGAACAGGATTCTTCGGCATCCTACATGCAAGCGCAAACTATGCTTTGGCATGCTGCAACGTTCTTCCTAATGACGAGGCGTCCTTAAGCAAGCTATCCCCGAGTGTTGCCTCGGCGGCGCCGGCGGCGTACCGAAGGATGCCGAAGCATCCCGAAGCATTCTCAAGGCTGCCGATACAGCAGCCTCAAGCATACCGAAGCGGTATTTTTGTTATTACGACCATATATAATAGAAATTTCTACTTTATTGCCATTATGTTAATGTATATTGCTATTTGCCACCTAAAATCCTCAGTCGTGCCGATGCCGATAATGGGCACCGCCGGGCCTAAGCTGTTCCTTAGATTCCTCGTTCGTTCCGGTTTTCAATTTCAGGTATGTATTGTATCATTTGTGTGCAGGTATAATAGAGCACGAGGGTGCATGTGACATGACCAGTGACCGCGCGACGCGACTGGGCGACAACAAGACAGACATGCACATCAGCGGCGACCCCCCGTACACCTGCGACCCCAGCCCGCTCAGGTAAACAACGACATTATTATTCAACAAGTTATTCGTCGATACTGACCCCTGGGTAGTCTCCGGGCATTAATATGACACAACGAGCTTTAGAAAGACAATGTGAGTGACAGAAATTACGCTTTACAGAGCCGAACATTTTCTATAATACAAAAGATCGCATGCCACACGTACATAGGTTTGCAATTTTGCATTTTGGTACGCTCATATCTGAATCTATGATTTGCTTCCAAGGAAGGAGCGATGGACAAAGTCATTTTGCAAACAAAAACCCTGATAATTTACAAAGATAAAGACAATTGGTGTCAAGGAACTTGTCAATCTGAAGAAATAAATCAATTTTATGCTTATTGTCTTCTAATACAAACTTTGATAGTTTCCTACATGTGAAGGTGCAGCAATGAATACCCACTCGTTTTCAATAACCGTTTTTAAATGAATTTCATTATAATTTTAATAGACCGGTGTTATGGATGGTCTGGCTGCATTCCCCTTGTTTTTTTATTGTATTGTGTTAGGAATCTCGCCTTCCACTACATAATATACATAGACCTGTTATGCTAATAAACCGCATTAATTGTGAATTTTGTAAATTAACATAACATTGCGACTATTGTAATAAATAACACAGGATGGCTCTTTGGTTGGAATTTAGTTGCTCTAATCAGCTAGACATATTATTTTATTTAAAATGATCTTGAATGGTGAGGAATTTAAAACTTTTTATTAATGAACACACACGAATGACTCGGTTTAGCATTGATAATCTTATTTTTTTAGGCACACACCCGGTTATAATGGTGACATGAAGAGCAGACATATAAATTCTGGAGATGAGGATGATATGGACATAAGCAGTGAGTATAGCATATGTACACTTCAACCAACTTATCCCGCCTGCACGGGCGGGAAAACATAGTTATATTGATATATTAATAAATCGATGCATGCTTTCTTGACAAGCAGCGCCACATTTAACTGAACACTTTAAGTGGTCACACTATACATACTTTTTATTTTTTTCTTATCTGCAATAAAACTCTTTTCAGTGATCGAAACTTTTTCGAACACTAAAAAGGAATAAATGTCACTGTGACTGATTTTGAAGATTGTTTACTATTTTTATTGTTGTCAAAAAATAATTCACACAAAAGTACATTACCTATATGTTTTCCGGCCAAATAGCATGGGGTATGTTTTTGAATGAGTAAATTACGTTGCTCTGGTGCTTCAATGTCCCAATATATAAAACGACGCGGTAAGTTGTTCTGGCTCGTATTTGCTCACCGTTACTTAATGAATTCTAGAAAAAAAAGCTGAAAATCTTGCAACTTGTACAATGTTTTTACTAAATCAGACATTTTAACGTGTGAATATTTATTTCTGATAAACTCAGATAAACTATTTTACGAGAAAATCCATCAGAGTAAAATATAGCGCCTGAAATTGTGCTCGTAAAAATACATGGGTGTGTTTATCAAGCGATAGTTTACAGCGATATATGATGCTGAGAATGCAACACACATGCGATTGTGCAACATCTCGATTATTCTCGAATCGTTTCATTCGGAGTCGAATCGTTCTCTCCCCACACTGCGTATTGTCAGGCCTAGTATTGCAGTCGCTCTATACTTGCTGATTTCGTTTGATTGGAATTAGTCGCGTGTGCATATTTTGTATTGCATTCGTTCAACCGAATCCGCCGATTCGGAGAATCTGGCGAGTGATGCTCTCCGAACAAAAGGACACTTCTGATTGAATCTTCTACATTCCAACAATAAAATTCTACATTGAACAATAAAGTTCGTTTAATAGTTGGAATATATTGCAAAATCGTGTGTGATCAACTAAGCCATGAAGTATAAACTTTTCTCATCTGTGAATTTAATAATGACATTGTTTTTCGTGTTTGTGATAAACTTGAGAAGTGAGTTTGGACAATTTTCGATGTTTTTTTTATTTTCACGTAATCAAAACAAACGCAGATCTATTGTCCAATTTCAAACATAAAATCCTTTTCAAAAATAACTTAAAGAAACTAACTTATTAACTAAAAGATAGCGTCAACAAATTTGTCCTCGACGCTTTTATAATGTCCCCAAGAGTCTGGCCGTGTTGCCACGTTGTATTGCCTCTGGCCAAAGTAAAAGCAACCCTTGTATTGGTCACGGGAAGTGTCAACTAAACGTTTTAAAATTTCCTTCAAAGGCACAAGGGCCCCACGGTCCCAGAGTTTCAACCCCAAAACGGCTCAAAAATATAGTAGCCAATAAGGTTACAATATTACGCTATTTTAAGAATGCTTATGAAAGCTAAAACATCACAATTGAAACATTCTGGTCACTTATAGTTCTCCTTATCGATTGCGATAACGGCGACCCTTTAAAATCACTTCCTTGCGTGTGCCTCTATGTTCGCAAGACCGAATTTAGGTTTCAATACCCGGCCACGACTAGAACAATAAATAGGGTTACATAGAATGTAAGACTATGTTGTGAGTAGGTAAAATGTACACTTGTACTTGTCTAGGCGGCGGGGCACAGGGTAAATAGGGTTACTCTTGTAAGGGCTTTTGTGTTGTAAAGGTTCATCCACATGATTGAACCGCGGCGATTGGGTTCTATAGCTAAATTTGGAAGAACTCGTCCTTTACACGCTGCTAAAGGATAGAGCGTTGCCCGAATGTTTACCGCTTGAATTATTAATGCAAATATTCTGATATTGTTTTAGTTGTGAGAAGCAATTGAAGTGTTAGTGCGCAAATTGTTAGCGGCATTCGATCTTTGAAGGACAAGGTCATTGTCACAGTCATACTACTTAATTTTGTTTAGTTTATGTGCCTGCTTTACTAACTAGGTAATCTTATAAGCTGTAAAAGCGGATAAAAGAATCAACTCTAACTAAGCTCCTAAAAATCCACTGTAGTCGTGGGGCTTCCTATAAACTGTCGAAACTGCAGTGATGTATTGTCATCATCTGAATAGTATTGATAGCCAACAGTGATATAGTGTCTATTTCATCTTCTTCTACTTGGAATTGTGTAAAGCCGTGTTCAGCTATGTCATAAAGGCGTTGAGTTTATATACTTTTTTTGAATATGAGAGCAACCTTTTTTTGTGGATCAGCCGTGACATGTTCTGTTGTGTGGCAGCGCGCGGCACGTGGTCGTCGGGCGAGGTGTCGCCCGGGCTGTCGGACGAGGACGCGGGCGGCGGCGGCGCGGGCGAGGCGCCGGCCGCGCTGCTGGCGCGCGTGCGGGCGCTGGCGCGGCGCGGCCTGCAGGCCGAGTACGACGACATCCGCTCGCGCCCGCCCAACGGCACCTTCCACAACGCCAAGTTAGTACCCTCACATCACACCTCTACTTCTGGAACTCTCTTAGGCAGTGGTGTACTTGATAGTATCCTCACATTTTACAAGTTATGTTTAAGTCCCATGTTATAAGGTATGTCTTCTTCTGTAATAGATTTCACGTCCGTAATCAATTCATGTCACTTCATATCATCTGGTCACACAGGCCATCCATCCCTTCTGTGGTCTTCCGCAACTCTTATAAACATCCACTTTCATATTTAAAACATACCCCTCCCTACCTTAGTGGCTAGTGCGAATATTACATACAAACGCTGTCTGTAATGTTAACATTTCAAGAACTCTAGCCTCTCTAGTGTGTATCTTCCCACGGCCGCGCTGTGCCTGTCATGGCTCCCGACGACGCCCGTCGGATTCACCATTGAATAATTCGTGACGCGTGGCGGCCCACGCCATTATTAGAAGGAGTGGGCTGTAATCCAACACGAGGCTTATTAAATACTGTTCCATTATTATACCTTTATTCGCTCTACATCTTATACTTACATTTTTAATTTTTTTTTAGAAAATAATTAAAAAAAAAACATTTAAATATATATAAATAGGTTTCCGCCGGTAACGGGAGCAGGGTCCATGCTACCGGTGGTTAGGGCTCCATAGACAGGAACCTCGTCACAATGCGGGACATATCGCCAGTATTATATATTGTATTCTTTTGAAGTTTTCTCCTCAAAGAATTATAGTTAGCGCTAAAAAACTGTTTTCGCTTGACACGCTTAATGCAACATCAATTAACTGTACAGGAAATAATTGCATACTAGTGGCAGCTTCTACGTAATAAACAATTGCAAGGTGTGCACTCGATGAAATTTTCCACCGGATAAAAAAAAAAACTGTTAATATTGTTAAACTTTTCTCTCTTAACACGTTAAAACAATCTAAAGAAATCTTGTGCAAAATTTCATGCTGGTTATCTAGCTGAAAATAATTTTTTTATAGGCCATTAATAGCCCACTGCTGGGTGCACCCTCTACCCCATATCCTTCCATTCTTGTGCGGCACCTTGAACGCTTTCATAGCAAACTTAATCATGCATTTTCTTTTTATAAGAGCATAAAATTCCAAAGTAAACCAAGAGATAACAGCTCGCACGGATTACCTAGCAAAAAGATATTGTAAATCTAAGTTGATAAGGTGTTTATTGGTTTTCCAGACTGCCGAGTAATCTAGCCAAGAACCGCTACACGGACGTGTTGTGTTACGACCACTCGCGCGTGTTGCTGTCGCAGACGGACCCCGACGACCCCACCACAGACTACATCAACGCCAATTATGTTGATGGATACAAACAGAAAAATGCATATATTTGTACACAAGGTAACCTTCAATTTTACTTTATTTTGTGAAAATCAAATCTCATTTAGTTTATATATTTGTATAATGCTATGTATACCATTGTATATTCTATGTATACTAGATATTTAGCACGGTTAGTTGGGGAAACGAAAACGTTTATTGATCAAGTTTCAGATTTCACTCTCACCACACAGCTAAAAGCTCTTGCCACAGTTTTATTGGTCGGTTCGGAAAAATAGTATCAAAAAGTAAAAAGAAACGGAAAACTTTTTCGAATTTTCTATCTTAGTAATGATAATGTAAAAGCATTACAAATCATCAACATCTAACGCAGCACACATTATCATGATAAACGGTAAAACGAATATAATGTTATTTGTACTTGTTTCAAACGCGATTAAGTTGTTATCAGTAACATGATAAACAAAAACACGTGTTGGTTCACAGAGGTTTGTGTTTATTGCGACTAACCTTTTACGTATATTGCTCTCACATGAGATGCAGTGTTATTGTAAAATGGCTTATAATACCGTGACCATAAAGTCCCAATAAAAATCCTGCAGTCATGAGGTAATTAAAACAGTTTTTCAATCGGCAACATCTCCTTCAACTGATGAGTTGAAATTGATGATCGATAGTATTGTTAGTTCAGCTGACACCCATGACTTAATGAACCTGACCTGGCATACAATTATGTATATTTACTTTGGCTTTAGTTTGACTGGTAAACAGAATCACTTGAAATATTAAAATAACATCGCAATTTAAACTTTCCTTTAAAAATATTAGTGAGAATTTCTCGCTAGTCTTCAATTTGGCTGCGATCCCACAATACCTGGAACTATTCGCGAAAATTGTTTACGGTGGAAATACGTTTTCTGTGAATTATTAATAATAAAGCCCTATTGCGCGAATCGGAAATAAACGCAGGGGAAATCCTCACTTCGTAGAATTCGCCCGACGAACAATTGTAATGGCGTTCTTTTTACACGAGTAATCTTTTTTTTCTTCTATGTTATTAGAAGCGACCTTGTGTAGCCGATAAATATGTATACTTGGAAACATATGTTTGTACATTTCCACTTCGCGTGTAGTCGAGTAAACCATTCAATGTTTTCATTTTGGTAACTTACTAATTTATTATGAAACAATTGAAGCATTCTAAGGGAGGTTACTCATAGCGAGCATTCGCTTCGCGTATTCGTTTTGCTGACATTACTTGCACGAGGTTTTGTTACGTGACGGAAATTTGTTTGTGGAGCAGACAGTTTAATGAGTACGTGACAATCAAAATCCCTATAGCTGTGTTTGTGAACGAATGTTCGCCGCATAACAACAGCTCGGACTAGGGAGTATTTGCATAGTAAAATTTTAAAGCGAATGCCTGCAGTGAACTGTTATTCACTGCTTAACCTAGGCCGTACCTCTTAAAACTCTTCTAAAAAAATCTCGTTAAAAATGCTGAATCATTATTTCCACGCCGAAATCCATAAACAAGACTTTGATCACCATTTTCTATAATAGATCTGTATGTAAACATTCTAGGTCCCCTCCCGAAGACATTCGGCGACTTCTGGCGCATGGTGTGGGAGCAGGGCACGCTGGTGGTGGTGATGACGACGCGTGCCGTGGAACGCGGCCGCGTCAAGTGCGGCCAGTACTGGCCGCTCGACTCCAACCGGCAGGTGTACGGAGACTTCGCCGTCACCGCGCAGGCCGTAGAACACGAGGATGACTATACTATTACGCATCTGCTGCTGACAGACCTTAGGGTGAGCATTCTCTTTGGCTCTAGATGAGACTGTGTTACTTTGTGCCCTTTACAATCTGTCGTGTATCTGTGTAAAACATTATTTTTAGTCTATATGTAACCCGAATTGGTTACTGATACTTATTCTGAGCAATAGTTGCTCAGAATAAGTATCAGTAACCGATTCCATACATTAAAACACTATGTCATATTCTGTCCTAAAAATATTTTCAAGGTTTAAGGTACCATCTTTGCTACGAAGCTGACGATAGGGTAATCCCAAGGCTACGTGTTCTAGAGTTTTTGCACATAATCCCCTTTAAAGTGTTTGCTTAAACATGTAGTTGATACTGTTCCCAGCGCGAGCAGTCCCGCCGCATCTGGCACGGGCAGTACACGCGCTGGCCGGACTACGGCGTGCCGGGCGGCGGCAGCGCGCAGCCCGTGCTGCGGTTCCTGGCGCTCGTGCGACGTGCGCAGCATGGAGCGCTGCAGGAGTACGTATACTTATGATACTGCGCATTGACGACACCTATGACCGAATATATTCCAGAGACATGCTCCAATTATAAAAATAATGTAAAAAGTGAAGGAAAATCGAAGATGGTGGCTGTGTTCTGGTCTAACTACTAAAGAATCACAATTAGATTTTAGTTTATTCCTCGTATTGTGATTGCAAGAACGCTATTGTCCTTTTTTCAGGCTGAAATATTAGCTCATGTATTCGCGGGTCGGACGGTGAGCAATGGGTAGCTCTCCGTCCGTCCGTCTAGTCAAGACAGGCCGTGTCGACGGCGCGTTAGTGTTACATGCACGCCGAAGTAGAGGGGCCAGTCAGGGTTGTTGGAAAGAGATATCGCGGGCTTGGAACACGAAGAGCAAAAAGAAGGAAGGATTTTAGTCTGTACAAGTCTGGCACTCCGTTCCGCTCATAGCGCGGGACGCGGAATGGGAGAAGTTATTGTCCACCCAAAAAAAAAAATTATAATAGCTTGTGTAGTAAGTATTAAACATGCCTGTCATGGAATTTTATTAATAATGATTAAATTACACTTTCAGGTTAGGTGATGCGTGGGCGGGACACAATAGGGGGCCGCCAATAGTCGTCCATTGTTCAGCCGGTATTGGCAGGACAGGTAAGATTATTTTTTGTCTCTTGCTTTAAATTAGGATGTTTCAAATATCGATTTGGATTTTATTTCCTCGCAGTAGGTGTGACAAGTAGAGTACGCTCCTCGGGTATAATCTCTCACTTCTCTCAGGAATATATATAACCATAACTGCCTCGCTTCGCTCAGGAGTTCATTCAAAACTTGCCTCGGTTTGCTCGGGAGTCTTAGAATCCCTAGCTGCATTCGACATTCAAAGTAGTCCCCGTTGGACATAGATTACTGAGGGCTGGAAATTTCTTCACATTTGCCGAAACCAACCATGACAAAGTACATTGTTCTTATATGCACATATCAAAAAGCCTAAGCAACACATACTATTTCAAATTATTATTCAATGAAAATATCAATCAATCAATCGACGGGCCTGTTGGTCTAGTGGTTAGTGGCCCTGACTGCTGAGCCGGAGGTCGTGGGTTCGATTCCCACCCAGGACAAACTTTGTGTGATGAGCATGATTGTTTGTTCTGTGTCTGGGTGTGATTATATCTATAATATGTATGTATTTATAAATTATATAAGTATGTATATCAGTTGTCTGGTTACCATAACACAAGCTCTGCTTAGCTTGGGATCAGATAGCCGTGTGTGAGTTGTCCCAAGATATTTATTTATTTATATCATTTCTTACCAAGTAGGTTTTTCCTATGTAAACTTTTTTGATCTAGAAGACATACTGCATGCTGGTTGTAAAAAAAAAAATCGAGTACCATTTTTTTTTTTCACAAATTCAAAAGCGAATGCATTTGTTTGTCACGAGAATCGCGCTCATCGAAATGAATGGTGTAGGGAACATATTACATGGACCCGGGAATAACATACCGCTGGTAACCCATGGCAGCTATCTCCGAACCTGATATTTAACTAGATCAACTAGAGACCTGATTGGTCTCACGTTGATCGAGTTAAAAATGTACTAAAGTTATGCATCGGCGTTCTAATGCATCCGGTTTGTTTTTCAAAGTATAGTGGCCGATGTCAATACATGGGTTTAACAAAGTGCGTTCCGTCCCCAGGCACGTTCCTGACGCTCGACATCTGCGCGTCGCGCCTGAGCGCGGAGGGCGCGCTGGACGTGCGCGGGACCGTGGAACGCATCCGCTCGCAGCGCGCGCACTCCATACAGATGCCCGACCAGTACGTGTTCTGTCACCTCGCGCTGCTCGAGTATGCGGTCAGTATGTACTACTATACCCAGGCTCGCTCCTGACGCTCGCAGCGCGCGCACTCCATACAGATGCCCGACCAGTACGTGTTCTGTCACCTCGCGCTGCTCGAGTATGCGGTCAGTATGTACTACTATACCCAGGCTCGCTCCTGACGCTCGCAGCGCGCGCACTCCATACAGATGCCCGACCAGTACGTGTTCTGTCACCTCGCGCTGCTCGAGTATGCGGTCAGTATGTACTACTATACCCAGGCTCGCTCCTGACGCTCGCAGCGCGCGCACTCCATACAGATGCCCGACCAGTACGTGTTCTGTCACCTCGCGCTGCTCGAGTATGCGGTCAGTATGTACTACTATACCCAGGCTCGCTCCTGACGCTCGCAGCGCGCGCACTCCATACAGATGCCCGACCAGTACGTGTTCTGTCACCTCGCGCTGCTCGAGTATGCGGTCAGTATGTACTACTATACCCAGGCTCGCTCCTGACGCTCGCAGCGCGCGCACTCCATACAGATGCCCGACCAGTACGTGTTCTGTCACCTCGCGCTGCTCGAGTATGCGGTCAGTATGTACTACTATACCCAGGCTCGCTCCTGACGCTCGCAGCGCGCGCACTCCATACAGATGCCCGACCAGTACGTGTTCTGTCACCTCGCGCTGCTCGAGTATGCGGTCAGTATGTACTACTATACCCAGGCTCGCTCCTGACGCTCGCAGCGCGCGCACTCCATACAGATGCCCGACCAGTACGTGTTCTGTCACCTCGCGCTGCTCGAGTATGCGGTCAGTATGTACTACTATACCCAGGCTCGCTCCTGACGCTCGCAGCGCGCGCACTCCATACAGATGCCCGACCAGTACGTGTTCTGTCACCTCGCGCTGCTCGAGTATGCGGTCAGTATGTACTACTATACCCAGGCTCGCTCCTGACGCTCGCAGCGCGCGCACTCCATACAGATGCCCGACCAGTACGTGTTCTGTCACCTCGCGCTGCTCGAGTATGCGGTCAGTATGTACTACTATACCCAGGCTCGCTCCTGACGCTCGCAGCGCGCGCACTCCATACAGATGCCCGACCAGTACGTGTTCTGTCACCTCGCGCTGCTCGAGTATGCGGTCAGTATGTACTACTATACCCAGGCTCGCTCCTGACGCTCGCAGCGCGCGCACTCCATACAGATGCCCGACCAGTACGTGTTCTGTCACCTCGCGCTGCTCGAGTATGCGGTCAGTATGTACTACTATACCCAGGCTCGCTCCTGACGCTCGCAGCGCGCGCACTCCATACAGATGCCCGACCAGTACGTGTTCTGTCACCTCGCGCTGCTCGAGTATGCGGTCAGTATGTACTACTATACCCAGGCTCGCTCCTGACGCTCGCAGCGCGCGCACTCCATACAGATGCCCGACCAGTACGTGTTCTGTCACCTCGCGCTGCTCGAGTATGCGGTCAGTATGTACTACTATACCCAGGCTCGCTCCTGACGCTCGCAGCGCGCGCACTCCATACAGATGCCCGACCAGTACGTGTTCTGTCACCTCGCGCTGCTCGAGTATGCGGTCAGTATGTACTACTATACCCAGGCTCGCTCCTGACGCTCGCAGCGCGCGCACTCCATACAGATGCCCGACCAGTACGTGTTCTGTCACCTCGCGCTGCTCGAGTATGCGGTCAGTATGTACTACTATACCCAGGCTCGCTCCTGACGCTCGCAGCGCGCGCACTCCATACAGATGCCCGACCAGTACGTGTTCTGTCACCTCGCGCTGCTCGAGTATGCGGTCAGTATGTACTACTATACCCAGGCTCGCTCCTGACGCTCGCAGCGCGCGCACTCCATACAGATGCCCGACCAGTACGTGTTCTGTCACCTCGCGCTGCTCGAGTATGCGGTCAGTATGTACTACTATACCCAGGCTCGCTCCTGACGCTCGCAGCGCGCGCACTCCATACAGATGCCCGACCAGTACGTGTTCTGTCACCTCGCGCTGCTCGAGTATGCGGTCAGTATGTACTACTATACCCAGGCTCGCTCCTGACGCTCGCAGCGCGCGCACTCCATACAGATGCCCGACCAGTACGTGTTCTGTCACCTCGCGCTGCTCGAGTATGCGGTCAGTATGTACTACTATACCCAGGCTCGCTCCTGACGCTCGCAGCGCGCGCACTCCATACAGATGCCCGACCGTGTTCTGTCACCTCGCGCTGCTCGAGTATGCGGTCAGTATGTACTACTATACCCAGGCTCGCTCCTGACGCTCGCAGCGCGCGCACTCCATACAGATGCCCGACCAGTACGTGTTCTGTCACCTCGCGCTGCTCGAGTATGCGGTCAGTATGTACTACTATACCCAGGCTCGCTCCTGACGCTCGCAGCGCGCGCACTCCATACAGATGCCCGACCAGTACGTGTTCTGTCACCTCGCGCTGCTCGAGTATGCGGTCAGTATGTACTACTATACCCAGGCTCGCTCCTGACGCTCGCAGCGCGCGCACTCCATACAGATGCCCGACCAGTACGTGTTCTGTCACCTCGCGCTGCTCGAGTATGCGGTCAGTATGTACTACTATACCCAGGCTCGCTCCTGACGCTCGCAGCGCGCGCACTCCATACAGATGCCCGACCAGTACGTGTTCTGTCACCTCGCGCTGCTCGAGTATGCGGTCAGTATGTACTACTATACCCAGGCTCGCTCCTGACGCTCGCAGCGCGCGCACTCCATACAGATGCCCGACCAGTACGTGTTCTGTCACCTCGCGCTGCTCGAGTATGCGGTCAGTATGTACTACTATACCCAGGCTCGCTCCTGACGCTCGCAGCGCGCGCACTCCATACAGATGCCCGACCAGTACGTGTTCTGTCACCTCGCGCTGCTCGAGTATGCGGTCAGTATGTACTACTATACCCAGGCTCGCTCCTGACGCTCGCAGCGCGCGCACTCCATACAGATGCCCGACCAGTACGTGTTCTGTCACCTCGCGCTGCTCGAGTATGCGGTCAGTATGTACTACTATACCCAGGCTCGCTCCTGACGCTCGCAGCGCGCGCACTCCATACAGATGCCCGACCAGTACGTGTTCTGTCACCTCGCGCTGCTCGAGTATGCGGTCAGTATGTACTACTATACCCAGGCTCGCTCCTGACGCTCGCAGCGCGCGCACTCCATACAGATGCCCGACCAGTACGTGTTCTGTCACCTCGCGCTGCTCGAGTATGCGGTCAGTATGTACTACTATACCCAGGCTCGCTCCTGACGCTCGCAGCGCGCGCACTCCATACAGATGCCCGACCAGTACGTGTTCTGTCACCTCGCGCTGCTCGAGTATGCGGTCAGTATGTACTACTATACCCAGGCTCGCTCCTGACGCTCGCAGCGCGCGCACTCCATACAGATGCCCGACCAGTACGTGTTCTGTCACCTCGCGCTGCTCGAGTATGCGGTCAGTATGTACTACTATACCCAGGCTCGCTCCTGACGCTCGCAGCGCGCGCACTCCATACAGATGCCCGACCAGTACGTGTTCTGTCACCTCGCGCTGCTCGAGTATGCGGTCAGTATGTACTACTATACCCAGGCTCGCTCCTGACGCTCGCAGCGCGCGCACTCCATACAGATGCCCGACCAGTACGTGTTCTGTCACCTCGCGCTGCTCGAGTATGCGGTCAGTATGTACTACTATACCCAGGCTCGCTCCTGACGCTCGCAGCGCGCGCACTCCATACAGATGCCCGACCAGTACGTGTTCTGTCACCTCGCGCTGCTCGAGTATGCGGTCAGTATGTACTACTATACCCAGGCTCGCTCCTGACGCTCGCAGCGCGCGCACTCCATACAGATGCCCGACCAGTACGTGTTCTGTCACCTCGCGCTGCTCGAGTATGCGGTCAGTATGTACTACTATACCCAGGCTCGCTCCTGACGCTCGACATGTTGACCCGATCCTGAGTGGCAATATCGCGCTAAATGTCTAATCTGAGTTTGTTCTTAGCAGCAAGCGCTAACTGATGAGCGCCTTTCATATTCGACACAGATGATACGTAAACTGAATCAACCTACTATTTTGTCTTTGCAGGTTATGCACGGCTACCTAGACTCCGCTGACTTGACCGGATTCGACGAAGATAACGAGGAAGAGTCCGAATGAAGACTGTCTCGTCCGTCCTGCGCCATGCTGTAGCGGTAGCGGACCGCGCCCGACTGTACGAGTGACAGTGTACAGTGACCCTTAGCCAAGTGACTGCTCTTACAGACTATACAGTGTTTATATCGCTACGTCACCACCCACCCACGTGTACGTGTGATCTCAGCCAGACTGACCCGGGATCGCGCGCGAACCCGCCGTGTTACATACAGTACGAACCCTTTCTGACGCCGCCACTGAACTGCACAAAGAGATGTGTTCATTAGAATAGTGGCAGAAGGACAGACTGTCCGCGAACTGGAACAAGACGCGACGAATGTTTTGTGTACGACGTTGCGCCTCAATCGGCTGAATCAACACGCTATCCTCTCATAGCTTAAGAAGATATGCATTGAAATGAAAACGTTCCTGTAGCATGAATAAGAACTGAAATATAAATCAGGTAATGGGAAGGAGGCCTCCTAACACATGTATTTATTTGCATATTATAAATCTTTGTAACCAAAAAATATTTCCATGATTATTTAGGATTTTAATATTTATTTATATGATGTAAGGAGTTATGGCTGTGTGAAGTTTTTGTCTGTAACTTATGTAGTTATGTTTATTTTTATTTCAATAAATTAATTTTATGTAAATGCCATGATATCATTATAATATCTACATGTGACCGCTGAATTTGAAGTTTTGCACGATTTAATATACGTTGAGGTGCTGGTAGGCTTAAAACGTTAATTCATGTTAATCATTTATATATTTGATTCGCGCTGTGTCACATAATGATGTGTATTATACATTTTTTATAATCGTCAACGCTCACGTCGAGCTATTATATGAATTTATGATAATGCACTGAGGCATCTAGACGTCGTTACGAATTATTATAAATTATTATATTATAAATAGTTTAGTCACCGAATGTCCAATTCGCTAATTAATGTTTCATCATCAGAATGTCCAATTTGCAAGATTACCGCGGAAACGCGAGGTTCTAAAATCGATAGCATGTAAGCATTATATTCCATAGCGGACCGTTTGGTTACTAACCACGAAGATTTCAATGCAGAAAGTGTTAATAATGTGTTAATTATGTGTTAATAGTGGATCAACTAGACGTTTTGTGACGGTTGCAAATTGGACATTCTGCTATTAAACATTATAAATTTTACATAGACTGAGTAATGTTAATATGTTCTAAAAGTTTACATGCGGCCCGTCGTACTAGCGTAAATTTACTATAACCTTCATGTTAAAATCAATCTTAATTTCTAATGTGTTCTTATGAAAGATGTAAAAACGTATAACAATAAATGTGAAAGTAAAATATTTTGATGTGACATACAACATATTTATTTTTCATAGAAAGCATAGCGACATATCTAATGACAGATTATATATTTTGAATCGCCGTCCTGTTACGTAACGTACATATCGCAGTAGACGTGTTTGTTTGCTCTCCGCGCGTCCCTCCGCGGACGTTGTTCCTTCCTGCATCGCGAATCTCCCGTACACTATGTCAGCCACGTCCGTGCCCACTAAGCAGTATGTTGCTCGAACGTATGATTATGTTAACTATCGTGTATTCTATCTGTCGAGTGTCTCGCTCAGACTTACTTATTCTCGATCGCAGAGTCATTTTTAAACAATATATCGTAGTTTATTTGGCACTTGGTGTAAATATTTGTTATGCAATTCTGCGAACGACAGTACGTCCGTCTGGCACAGCACTAATAACGATGTATCAAAACTTGTTCTCCTATAACATTGTTTCATATTCAGTAAATTGTTAATCTGGAACGTCTGTTGCACAAAGCACGGAAACGCTGGTAGCGACTAGACACGGCATCGTCAGTGCTAATACAATTCGTGTCGTAGAAAGTGCGTTGAGCGCTCAACTTCTGCCACGGATACCCTTCAAAGCCGATAGTTTATAAAAGTGAAAATTTGTGATGTAGTTTGAGTAAACCGTTACACTTGGTTTGTATAGACGATCAACGTAGTTTAAACGATGCCGCCTCTAGTAGCGCCGCCAAGACGTCTTCGTGATCTGTGGTCTGTTGATTCTTGTATCTGTAAATATTTTATGTTCTAAATTTAAATTAAAACCCTTGTGAAATATGTGTGAAATAAAAAAATCTTGTAATATATTTACATGAATAGATTTTATTTACTACCAGTCGATATTGCAAATAGTAACGCAATAAATAATCTTACATAAATACATTGCTGTAGGAAATTACAAAAACACCACATAATTTACAAAATAGTTGTCTCTTATGGTCTTTTTAATACTTTTTTATAAGCCTAAATAATCTTAGTAGTTAAATTTGACCCATTTTCCGTTTGAGCTGAAATATCAATAGTTACAGCATATAACATGTTTGGTTTGATTGACAATTCATGGTAAGCTAAATGACGTCACTTTACATCCATAATGGCGGTCTAGTTACTTTTTTAATGCATTTCCAAAACACGGCTATTATAATGAACGAGTTTGCTGAACAGAATACAAGAAATAAAATCTTACACTTATTACTTAATTTAAACTTAGTTTTCGTGTAAAATTACGATGCATAAACATATCGCCTTTAATGCCGGAAGGGTAACACAGGTGTGTATTTAATAGTACACTCACATTTCGTCAGATATGTTTGTATAAATAAACTAACACAGAAATTGACCAAAAGTTTTGATAGAACAACAAACATGTAGGCTAGGGATGCTCGAATCCCATGTAGTAGAGGGTGAGTCTAGTGTCGTCAACACAAATGGCACAAATCCGGGCAAATTAAAAACTTATTCTGAAACTCAACATGACTTAAAAATCTAATACTAATTTGTTTAAGCAAGGCAGTATTTCCCAAATTAAATTTGCCATTAATGACGTTGATTTTGAAGATGGATGTACCATTGCCATGTCCAATCGTGCTGAACAGTGCATGTAAATTACTCGATGACGACTGTGGAGTTGCCGCGTACGAACACTATCGGCGGCATTCCCTGGCTCATAACCTTCAACCACGCCATATACATAGCTGCTGATATGCCCTGGAAAGTAAGTTATTGTGTTAGTTTAAATAGAATTTGATAGTAATCTTAAATATAAAATTCTCGTGTCTCAGTTTTAGTTGCCGAACACCTCCGAAAAGGCCGTTGATCGTGCCGATAAGTATTCGGTAGGGAGAAGCGGTCGTAATTTATTGTTTGGCCCTGTCCAGAAAAGTAGTTGAGCAGCGGGTAAAACCTCTGGAACAGTTAGTAGACCATAAAATTATCAATGAATTTTTGATACAACCTGAGTAAAGTACAATATGTGGTCCCAAAAATCATAAGTTATAATGGTCAACGTACGCGGCGATGGCTGAGTACATTGTTGAATGAATTACCAATACAGACTAACATGACATCTCTAAAAGTTGTCGAAACAAAAGTATGTGGAAACATTATTTCAAATGTCAATCGATTATAATGGTTAACAGCTTGCTTGTAGGGCATGCTTGTGCTCGTGTACAGACATCGTGGTGACGCTGGAACGACCGGGACAATACATAAACATTATCCTGTATCAGTCTACAGTTCAGTAATAAAACAGTGAAAAAAAGCACCGTGTTCCGCGTGGTGTGTGTGCTTGCCGGACACAGCGGGACCATTATGGCCACTTTGCTATTAGTACACTATTTCTTTATTATAAGAAAAATGTGTCCACGAGAACAATGTAGGCAAACTGCTCCGCAATATATCTGTTAATATTTATTGTAATTTAAAAAAAAAATGATTTAAAAAGTACAGGCAACAATGTTCAAACAAACCTTACCTGTCGAGGTAACGGCAATGTCATCACGATAAAGTCCGCGCCGAATGAGTTTTCAGTCAACAGCTCTCGGATTCTCAGTGTTCGGCAGGTCTTATCGCGTAGTCTTTTGTTTTCCTCGTCTGATATCAGTATTTCTGTAAATAACATTGAAGACTTTTATTTTTAAATTGATGGCCCGGTTTTCCAGCGAGCTGCCAATTTAGAGTTGTTTATGTAGACTCTGCAGTCCTCGTGAACGGAATGAAGGAAGACCTCTGCCCAGGAGTGGGTAGGGTAACAAAACTATAATTTGATGCATCGGAAAATTTTCAAACATTTAACCTTTTGAACGCCAGAGCGTGAGCGAGAAAAACGTACGCGCGTGCGTTCAACGAGCTACTCAATTTTTGTCACATGTTTATCAAGTGCGTAGCCCTTACCGTTATTATCGTCAGTGGCAGACCTGTGTTGTTGCGTCACATCATTGAAGAAAGCCCACGTAGAGTCGTCTGGCTTGTCCTTAATGCTAGTAATCATTGTCAATTGTGAATAATCTATGCGGAACTTTTGCAGCAGGCTTGCCATGCTGTCGAATAAAATACAGTAGTTACCAAATTGGGGCTTCTGGAATTCTGGATACACTAATCTTTGAGAAGTAATAGTCAAAGTATCGCTATTAGGTGAAAAAAATACACGTTATCACCGTTTTTGAGTGTCTTCATCTCATTCTGCCATATTAGGGTTGCCTCATTTAATAGCTTTTAAAACGCATTTCTCCATGCTCTTATTCTTTTTTGTCGCTCGGCACCGTTATGCGAATGCTGCCGACCGTATTTTCGATGCTGCAGTGTTTCTTGACCTAGCAAATGACAGAAAGGATAGGACTCCGTGCTGCTAGATGAGGGGCATTATTAGGTGGAGCAGATGTCCGGTCGCAAGCATTCGCATTAATTCCTCCACTGACTTCAGTAAGTTCCAATTTTAAGTGTCAGAAAGGGATAATGAAGCAAGAAATGATAATCTGTGCGTGTAGATGTGGTTTCAACCTTCGAGTTCTTCTCAAAAGTACTATAAAAGCGATTCCATGATTGACATATCGTTTATCTAATCATCAGGCGAAATTAACTATTTCAAGTTATTAAACTACTTGCTCTTTCGAGGTTTTGGTGTGGTACCTACTTGTAAAGTGTGGTTTTGTACATTTTAAATATTATTTTCAGGCTGCATTTATAAAACTGTATTCAAAGCAGCCGATAGATAGGAGAGCCGATCCCACTTAAAGTGGGATAGTGCAAGGAGGAAGTAGAAGATATATAGAAATACCAATGGAATATTAAGTTTTAAGCTTTTCCACTTACTGTTCTTCTGCTGCTTTGATTGGCATTTTTTCCTGAGGGAGTGCAAATATTCGTAACATCATATTCTCCTTACAACCTCTTCGCGCGATAATGTAGGGCAGCAGAATGTTTATGCCGCCATCGTCGTACAACCACCACGCGTCCAATATAGACGTCTAAAAAAAGGCACAAGCACAAATATCATTACAGATTGAAAGCAGCACGTTCAATATAATCGTGTGATTTGGGTGTATACTCGACATAACTATTGCTTTAGTATCCATAGATTGAATGTCAGCTTTATTTACTAAAACTTCAGTTTTCAGCTTTCAAGGTTAGTTTTAAATTTCTGAGAATTACTGCCGAAAGCGGCAAAGCTGTATCAGTTATGTAACGCATAAAAACAACAATTGATAATACAATGATTGGTCGGAGGTCACACGTAGGTCAATATTTTTCTCTCTCAAATCATCTTGCTGGATATTTTATAAAAAAAATTTAGGCCGAGTAAAGATTTCACATAAAGGCAACTATATTTTATGTAGGAACTTTGTGCATGGGCTGTAACCAAATCAGAGCGAATTTGATCAAACTTTCCTACATAGTTCAAGACCATCTGAACATCTGACAGACTATTAATAAAAAATAGACTTTAAAAAGTTCAAAATGAATTCGTAGTCGAGGATATTTAGTAGAGTTTTTAAAGTTTGGTCGAGTAAGCAATGATTAAATACGATTAAAAATTACGTGGTTGAACTTCAAAACTTTGTAGGCTCCAAGTTTACGCGCAGGCGGTAAATATCGTTGTGACTGCGACCGCTTTGCAGACGATGCCATGTCCGATTGCAACTGCTTCGCAGAAGACGCACTGTCCAACTGCGACTGACTGACTGAGTCTGCATCACCTATTGTGGTAGAAAGCGGCGCTTGAAAATAAAACGTTACAAGTACTATTTTACACATTAAAATCCCATAAATTGATATACTCAATCAACCAGAGTGCTTTCAAAATAGAAAACTTATTTTATTTAATTTTTGAGCAAATCACAGGTAAACTGAATCGTAAAATGGCAAAATGAAAGTCTCTGTAATTCGTAGAAAATTTGTTTTATAATGGTCGATGTGTACTTAACATTCGGTCAATCCTATAAATCGTTACGGTCTGTTTTCGTAGGCATCTCATAAGTATTCAGTCGTTTATACGTACCCCGTTTGATCAATTCAGTATACTCTGACGTGCGATCGTTATTCGAGACATCGAAGTCGGAATCGGAGCTCATAATCGACAGCATTCGAGTGCGTCTTCGTGCCTGCTCAGTTGTAGGATCGTCGGGAAACGAAGCCACACTTGCGCGAGCATTAGCCGACAGACCAGGCGTTTTGTAAGGTCGCATGTTTGTTGGAACGTGGTAGATGGCCATTGCCAGTTCAAAGTGAAACGTCATCCTGAGGATAAATATCAACAACGTCATTGCAGCGCATCTGTAACAGTTCCGCCAATTTTAGCTAAAGAATTAGTTAAGTAGTACGTCACATAAGATCAAACAAGTAAATGTTGAAGAAGTCAGGCTAAAAAGAATAACGGAAGTTGACGAGACTAACCGAATCATACGATAGTAACTAAGAAGTTCTGGATGCGTGCAGGTGTCCCAGTCGTATTTAAAACCTAGCAGCACAACGTTAGGCGCGATACGGCCTAACCCGGTAGCTTGGAGCAAGGCTTGGCAGCCCTGCTCGTAGGTGCAGGCGTGCAGCAGCAGGTAGAAGGCGCGCATCTTGCGCTCTCGTAGCCACTCCTCACCGGTACGTCGTCGGGCATTCCGCTCCCTCTGTGTCAGCTGGATCTGTGGAGTAATGGCATTTATATACGACGTGGTGGAAAGACCCAGTTCTTTAGTGCTACATTTTAGTGTGTTCTGGTGAAATCAGTCCTATAGCAATTAAAGCAAAATTGTATGCTCACGTTTTCAATATCTGCCAGGATCATAAAAGAGCCAATCTTTGTGATGAGGTGACCCAAGTCTGTAAGCCACGGCCTGTCGTCGGGCTTTCCGCCAAGTACTAGCAGTTGGGGGTTGTAAGACTTAGTGCTTTCCGTGCGGTGGTATATGTGCACGATAGACGCTATGGTCTCTTGATAACGCTGAGCTTCAGTACTACTACCCCAACTAATTTCTGAAAATTTCAAACAACTTATTTCTATAATTGTGAAGCATTACTTGGATCCTGAAAGAAACAGAAAGAACGGGAACTTCCAGGATTTCGGGTTTTATTTTGTGGTTCATTAAAATAGCAAAAGACTTTAGCCAGCGAAACCAATAGATTATCAGATACGAACGAAATACCAACTACTCGAAATATTGAATTTCTGCGATGAGTTCCTGATTGCGCGACCGAAGGGGACGACTACGTAATGGACGTAATGTGTTTATCAGCCTAAGTAACAGCAGCTGCTTTCTGTAGTTCTGCAGTTTGTGTTTATATTTTGTAGATTTGTTTGTGTCTTTGTGGCGATTGATGTTTTAACTTTTAAAAATAAAGTAAACATTTGCAACCTAATGTTTAAAAGTAAATCGAAATGACTAATCCTATTAAAAAGCGAAAAATCAAACATGCTGAGGCATTATGACAGTATTAGATTTTTCTCCCTATATCATGTACCTGGTTTCCTGTACAGTACTAAGAGATAGAGTGTGATGAAAACAAACGTTGTGAGAAGCGCCATGACCCAGCTGATCACCATCATTATGACGAGACACAGTACGCAGCCTGCCAGTGACAGCCATGTGTTGTAGTACTGCGAAAAGAAGCAAAACAGTTTTGTACGGTTATGATACCCAAAAGCTTTGAAATACATATGAGGAAAATTCAAAGTAGCGCTTGGTTACCGTTTTTTTGGGTGGGTAGGTATAGAATGGGGATCATAGGAAAAAGAAAGAAAAATGTAAGTGGAATTGGAAGATGCATTTATTGTCTTTGAATAATGGTAAACGAACTCCATATATTTAAATTGTAGGTCCGGTCTTCAGCTGGATCTACTGGTAGCTTCAATGTAGTTGAAGGTTTGCGGTCTATGCTGTTTCCTAACAACTTTTTGCTGGTTGCCGAATGTCTCCTATTGGTCCAAAGCTGATTGGAGATGCGGTAGCAAAGATCTGACAAAGATTTCTTATGTTAGCCTGAAACTGAGTAGCCAAAACTGATTGCTAAGTTTTGTACTCTCGATCTCTCTAGACCTATACAACAAACAGCTGACATAAGGACAGGAAGGTAATGATCATTGATTATTAAACGAAATATAAATTACCCTGAAACCCGGCCGCCAACTAATTGGTTTGAAGAAGGCCGCGTGGAATGTACAGAAGTTGATGAGGGCGTACGACGCGAGGTAGAAGTTGGTGATCAACGGCGCTATCAAGTTCAGATCCGCTGCATATCAAGAGATGTGTTTACGATATTAAAATTATTGAATAAATTCATTGTTAGCAATACTGGGTGTTTTCTCATTTGCCGAAGACGGCAACGGCATTACATCCTTGTTCTTCTGGTGAATAGAGAAACTCTTTTAAAGAACAGACATCTTTGTGTTTTTCATAGACTTATGTTAATGAAATCATTATATTCATGCCCGGACATAAAAGGACACTTACCTATAAGTACAAAGAGAAATGAAACGAGGAACACAAGCACATATCCCCTGTAAGGTTCACCATGCTTCCCATAAGGTTTGGAGAAGAAGATGAGTCCAGGGTATATGCGGTCGAAACCAAGTGCCTGAATCAGCCGCGGCACCGACAGCAGGTTCGTGAGTGCGGTGGAGAGTGTGGCCGCCCAACAGCCCATGTAGATTAGGGGACCCCAAAGTGCCATCATTTGCATTATCTGAGAAATCAATAAGAAAAAAGTAACTAAAATCTTTTGGTCTTCTCTCTATCTCTCTATTAGACACATCCAATCAGTTTTGCCGTTTCTGCCCATAAATATTTTACACCAGAATCCATCCGCTATTCCATTGGTTTCACAATACTCTAATTAACCATTAAATGTGGGCCACCATGCTTCGAACCGTTGGAACTAGGTACTAATATTTATGTGTTCTCTTAAACTCTTAACTGGTGTGTGTCAACTTTATTATTGTTAGGTACTAGCTGTGCCCAGCAGTTTCACCCGCTACTGAGCTTTTAGTCTCATAGCGTGATTTTATAATTTATTAAATTTCGTAAAAGAATGCAAAATTTCAAGTCGATCCGGTCGAGGAATCTCCTTCTCCTATATAAATTTTGCCACCAGGTCTGACCTTCCTTAAAGGAAATTTGACTCTTAACACTTGTAGTTTCTGAGATTACAAAATGAGTGAGCAAGTGAATTCCGCTTTAATAATATAGATAATCGAGAAACATGAACCATAAAGTATTACTTCATAATTGTTATGAAGTCCGTAACCACAATTGGGTGTGCAGTTTTGTAAGGTGTCGTTAACCAAGTCGCGAGGATTTCCGGACGCGTCCCGAAGTGCGCCCAAGCCGGACAGAACTGTCATAGTGAGGTACGTCGTTACCGAAATAGCTAGAGCAGTCAGTGTTCCCCTAGGGATTGCCATTGCTGGGTCCTGAAAGAAATAAATACAAAATAAACTTCAACTGAAGTCCTTAATTGTGGCAGCCTATTTATTATTGTTGGAGTAAAAGCATTACCCACTAAAACCCACAAAAGTAACAGTCACTTAGTAAGTGGTGCTTAGTGGTCAATGACAATAAAGCCTCTTGACTGCTCATACGGGCGACTCAGGCTCACGACACATCAATGAAATTGCACTTATGCTAGATGAAAATATGACTGACCATTTTAGTTTTGACCAGTTATTGGATCTCTCCACACGCGATTACTTTGATAACTTTTTTAAATATTTCTGCATAATATCAAATTAATTACGAGTTCTTGTTCAATTAAATGGTGTGGGAAATCGTCTAGAACATCCAGCTATTAAAAGGCTGGCATAGCTTTTCATCGGTAAGTAAAATATATTTATAATTTGATAACATTATGAATAGTTGCAGGGCTCAAGCTAAACTGGTTGTTTACGTTTAAGGCACACAAAATGTACACCGCGTTGATGTCTTTTTGAAAAGTCCCTTACTCTCACTTGGTATTTTCAATAAGTATGTCCCTTTCTATCTGTAGGCATAAATAGAAAGTGTCAGACGCATTGCTGTAGTGTTGTGACAACTTCGAAACTAAATCTTTAAAATATTGTCGATAAAAATAACGATGTTCCCTAACTGTAAAAAAGTAACGTTACTTAATGTTTATATTTTAGATTTCCAAATATTCCAGAAGTGAAAGAAAAGTGGATCAATGCTGTAAACAAGGAAAATTGGTTTCCAAAAAAATACAGCGTTGTTTGTTCAAGGCATTTCACGGAAGATTGCTTTGAAACCTTAAATTACCTTAAACCTTACGATTTTATTAGCATTAATTTAATTAAAGTTAAAACAGAGTTACGTAAGTGTTTCATTTGCACCCAGTTAACGCCCAATCACTATAATAAATAAAAATTAAAATAAACACACATCGTTATGTTCGATTTTATCGATATTAAGTATTGTAGCAAAACTGACTTGTGCATCACTATGTTTGGAACATTCGTCCTGACATTGTTGCATCGGCCAATCACAACTGCTGTTTTTTCTTCGTCCCCCGAACCGCAGTGGTGAGTCGTGTGCCTAGACGAAATCGGTCTATCAGCTCTCAAGTGGTTTAATTCTCTTTGTTAGTGGTGCTAAAGATTTTTTGTTAAGTAACCATCATTATCAGCCAACCCTTTTGACAATTGGTCGGCTTCCAGTCTAACCGGATACAGCAACTTGTATTTTACATGGAGTGACTAGCTATCTAACTTCCACAATGTCAGTACTGGATAATATTTGATGGGAGTTATTCGATACAAAATAATAGAATTAGTTGATGTACTCGGAAAATGAAAACAAATACTAGATGAAACGTAAGTATGGTTCTCCCTCTCAAACATAACTGGCAAAATATCGGTGTACATGGTTAGGCAGAGGTGTGCCTAACGGTACACCTCTGCCTAACCCTCCAGCAATTATAAGGATGCTTTCTATGTGTCACCTTGAGATCACCACATATATTGGCACCTGCTTGCACTCCAGTAACAGCCGGAAAGTATATAGAAAACACGCTGAAGAAATTGTGGTGTTGAGCCTCACTGAACCGGTAATCAGGAAACCAGTTATTGTTCGCCACTTCAACTGTAAAACCAAAGAGAAAATAAATGTACAGACCACTTCAAATATGTACAGACTCCTTTTCGCATAATGTCACTTACCACTTAGACCTGCGAAACCACGAGCTCTCTCCTCATCGGTGGAGGGTCCTATAACTGCACCAATGATGAAATTTATGATCGCTGCGACTATAATAACTATCAAAAAGTTCTGAAAAATAAAACAGTACATTACGAATGTTCAAGTTTTATATTCAACAGAACAGAAGTGATGGATGGACTGTGTGAAGGCTTATACTAAAATGGCAAGAAGGGAGGTTTCTCATGAGATGTAGAGGATTATGGAAGAAGAAGACGTGATGCGCCATTATGATGATGAAATTTGCTTATTGGCTTACTTGGGCTTTAGTTTCCCAGTCCATGCCGACGGCGCAAATGATGCACATCACAAACAATGCTATGGTACCAACGATCCTCGTGTCGTTGGGGCCGTTGTCTATTATTTTGAGACCGTGGGACTTAAGCAACTCATTCAGAGAGTCACAAAAGCCGATGGTGTTCATGCTGGCTGCTACAGCGTTTGCGAACGCGAATATTATCCCCACTGACGCACCTAGCTCTGCGCCTAAAGATCTTGATACGAGGAAATATACTCCACCTGTAAGAAATCTGATATATTATCATGAAAATGAGTATCATCCATACATTCTTCGAAAGATCGTGCAATGGGTTAAATGAACTTTAATATAACATTCATCTTAATGGGTGGGTGAAAAATAATGTGTAGACTGTGCTGGACATAGATACTTTACCTAGCATTAAAAGGGTTTCCTGGGCCTGGTCGATTCACTGAGACAATCATAAAATGATTTTCCGTAGTGAGTAACTGTCTTTTGAACAAAAAACTCCAATTATCTACTACCACTCCCAGTATAATATATCCTCCAATTAAAAAACAAATTACCTACTTAACTTAGCCGTTGTTTCTGACGATGGGTTGTAAAATAAATAAAGACTCACAGTACAGTACAGTAAGAACCACTTTACTTTACCTCCCTGCAGTTCACCATTGGTGCAGATGGCGCTCAAGGAGAGCGTGGTGATGACGCAAACGATAGCTGAGATGAAGATGATGACAATAGAGAGCGCAATGCCAGCCTGAGCTACAATCCATGCGATGCGCAGGAACAGCATCACGCCCCAGATATTCAACAGGCATGGTATTAGGACGCCCTGTTATGTTTTCAAGCTTTAATTAAACTTGTATTGTTTGTATGTATATTTATTTAAGTCGAATGTTACAATAGAATTTAAAAAAAGTTATCTCAACTAATCTGAGAAATTTTGCTGCTAAGTGACGTCATTCTAAATCCAATATGGCGGCTTTCCAAACATGGATGATTAGTTTTTTACGTAACCACAACTAAATTTGTGGTTTAACGTTATTTGTTTAAAATAAAATGTATTTTTACACAACTACTATGAATCCTTATTGACGTTCTACAATGTGCTATTATCTATAGGTACATAAATTATATGATTCACGCGAAAGCACATATTTTGAAAAGATAGCATGCGAATTTGAATATCTCTTGTTTGCATTCGTGAATGTGAATACGCATATTCAGTTCTAAATCTATGATTAACGCAACGCATCTAATATTTTCAGGGACAGCGCGGCGCAGAGCTTATTTTCTATTCCTATTTAATCTGTGGCCAGAGACGCTAACGAGAGAACAATGTCAGATAGTATAACTTTAGGTCAATATTACATAATTTGTCATGGACAGTTCATATTCTTACGTCTTTTGTGCTGTTTAATGTCAAAAGCATTAAAAAAAAACACTTCGCATACACAACAAATGTATCACTACGTGTATGCCACGCTAAGTGTATGACACGCTACGTGTATGTCAAGTTACGTATATGTCACGCTACGTATACGTGTATGTCACGCTACGTGTATGCCACGCTAAGTGTATGTCACGCTACGTGTATGTCACGTTACGTATATGTCACGCTACGTGTACGTGTATGTCACGCTACGTGTATGTCAAGCTACGTGTATGTCAAGCAACGTATATGTGAAACTACGTGTATTTTACGCAACGTGTATGTCAAGCTACGTGTATGTCAAGGTACGTGTATGTCACGCTAGGTGTATGTCAAGCTACATGTATGTCACGTTACGTATATGTCACGCTAAGTGTATGTCACGCTAAATGTATGTCACGCTACGTGTATGTCAAGCTACGTGTATGTCACGCTACGTGTATGTCACGCTACGTGTATGTCACGCTACGTGTATGTCAAGCTACGCGTATGTCACGCTAAATGTATTGTTACGATCGGTTTCTAGTGGTTGCGAATGAACGAAGAACGAGACGGATGGATTTGAAACATCGTTTAATAAAGTGGAACAACTAAATCTAACCGGATGGCTTAACTAACTTACATAAATCTAATAACAACTAAATCTAGCCGGAGGCCTTAACTAACTTAAATCAAACTACTTCTAAAAAGGGCGCCAGGAGGGTTTTGGCAGATGATCCGCACATGGAACCTTCCACTCCAATAGAGACACAGCCGGCTGGCGTGGGTATTCAGTCTTACTTCTCACCGAAATTGGTGATGATGCAAAATTAAATAAATGTTTACATACGGTTTGGCCTGAATGTGCACTTCCGTGATTTCCATAAATCTTAACTAATAAAGGGCGTGACGGTAGGCTGTAACAAGTAATTGGCCACAATAAATCATAAATTACAACTGGATTAGTGAACAGGTACCAATGCCGGAACTTAAAAGTAACTCACCCCTTTATTGTTAAATCTGTTACACATAAAATATTTCTTGCTATGATTCCAATTCACATTACAGTTATGGCGGTATATTGCCAATGTTCGCTCACAGACAACACACGTCTGTCTCCAATTAGGGTTTACGCTGTTGTGTCTCATTCAAACTCACGGTCGCCGTTATGACCCGTTCGTTAATTTTTTTTGGATACAAATATCTCAAATATATACAAAAAGACATGTCCGGGGCGATTGGGTTTGAACGCGCGACACACAACACCGCAGTCCTCAACCAAATGTATACGTTACTTTGGCTATTAATAACCTATACCAAATTGGTGGTTTAGTCTTAGATACCAAATGGAGTAACGTCATTACAAATATCCCCCTCCCGAAAGTAAAAAAAACTTTTGTTTTTTTTTTTTTTTTTACCGTTTTAAATCGTTCGCATGCCAAATGCCCAAATTTTTGCCCTGCATATTTTGCAACCGAAATACGTTATTAGACAGTTTCTGTATTATTTTTACTTTTTCAAATTTAGGTGCGAGTTTGGCCATAAACTTGTTGCTAGCTTTAGATAAAAACTTGGTTTTCTTCCATACGTGTTCCCCTTCTATAAATGTTGACGGTCTAAACTTCTTGTTATAGTGCTTGTTGCTATTGTTATGTGATTTCTTTAGTTTCATCTGCACTTCTTTGTACAAATTTTGTCGAGTTGTGTACTCCCTAACAACCTTTTCAAAGTTGCACTTTAAGCCTTTGTCTATAGGCTCCAAATCTAGCGTTGAAATGTCTAGCGGTGAAATCGCAACTTCCCTGCCGAGGAAAAGGTATGAAGGCGTATATCCTGTAGTCTCGTGTACAGCTGTATTTATGGAATGTGCGATTCCTTGTAAGTGAACATCCCATTCGTTATGCTTTTTAACACTCGAGTTTGCCGCTATAAGTGTGCCTACTACCCTATTCACCCGTTCGGTCGGATTACTTTGGGGATGATACAGAGGGGTATACCATAATTTCGTCTGATACTTAGTGGCCACTTCTTTGAACAGCTGTGACTCAAATTGTTTACCATTATCACAAATGATTGCCATTGGAGCCCCAAATAATAATATTTGACGTTCCACAATTTCACAAATTTTGTCTGCTTTTCCCGTTCTTAGTGGAAAGAGTAAAACAAACTTACTAAACCAACATGAAATGACTAATAGCATGGTATTCCCAGTTTTGCTTCGAGGAAATGGACCCATTAAGTCTAAAGAAATCACTTGCCATGGCTGGTTCACTTCCCTATGTTGACCCATCAGCCCAAAAGGTTGTTGCTGTGAAACTTTATATTTAGCACAGGTTTCGCAGTTGCTGACGTAATTCTTTACATCTTTTAACATGCTAAACCAAAAGAAGTCCTTTTTAATTCTGTAGAGTGTTTTACGCACACCCAAATGCCCAGAATTTATATCATTATGACTTTTTTTATCACCTCGTTTTTAAGTATGTCCGGTATGAATAATTTCCAGTGGCAAGTATCGCTTGGATATTGTTTTAATATATTTTTTCTAAAAAGCAAATCTTTAAACACAGCCCATTTTATATTTTTGTTAGGATTACTGAGAGTTTGATTCAATTTATTTAGGTACCATTCATCTTTGTGTTTTTCTAGTATTTTTATGGGTTTTGTCTCCAAGGTATTGATATCTACTGACCTAGACAGTGCATCCGGCACTATGTTAAGTTTGCCTGGCCTGTGGATTATATCAAAAGAAAATTGCTGTAATTTCATAGCCCATCTTGCAAGTCTTCCATGAGGATCTTTCATTTTATGGAGCCATAATAAAGCCTTATGGTCCGTGATGACTGTAAAATGAACTCCATCAACGTATGGTCGAAATTTCTCGACAGCATAAACAACACTCAAGAGTTCCTTCTCAGAGGCTGAATATCGTTGCTCGCAATCATTGAGCCTCCGACTAAGGTAAGCCACTGGTTGATCGGAGTCTTCTGTTTTCTGACATAAAACAGCTCCAATGCCCTCATTGGATGCATCACACTGTATGGTGAATGGCTTGTTGTAGTCTGGGCAAGATACTACCGGTGCCGAGGTTAGCAAGGTTTTGAGCTTTAAAAATGCTTCCTCAGCAGTTTGAGACCACAAAAATTTTGTTCTCTTGTTTCCCTTAGTAAGATCATGTAAGGGAGCGGCAATCAGAGAAAAGTTTTGAACAAAACGCCTATACCAACTAGCTAACCCAATGAATCTCTTAAGTTCTTTATAATTATTAGGTCTGGGAAAATTTAATATCGCCGTTACTTTCTCAGGGTCGGTTCTAAGGCCTTCCCTATCCACTATATATCCCAAAAATTTTAAACTAGATCTAGCAAATTTGCATTTTTCAATGTTTATAGTCAAATTAGCTTCCTTCAAAATAGCTGTTACCTTCCTCAATACCTCTAAATGTTCCTCGAAAGTAGAAGTGCAAATAATGATATCATCTAAATATGCCCATACGTTATCATTATGTGCTTGAAATAAAATGTCCATCAACCTTTGTTGTGTCTGTGATGCATTAACTAAACCAAACGGCATGACTTTAAACTGAAATAAACCTCTACCAGGCACAGCAAAAGTAGTTTTTTCTTTACTGGACTCTTCTAACGGTATCTGCCAAAAAGCTGATTTTAGGTCTAACGTGCTTAAATATTTCGCACTGCGCAGATTGTCAATTATAGTTGTGACTCTGGGTAAAGGATATGTGTCTCTTTTAGTAATTTTGTTTAATTGCCTGCTATCTAAACATAGTCTATTATTCCCATTTGGCTTTTTTACTAAAAGCACTGGGGAACACCAAGGACTAATAGATGGTTCTATCACATCATACTCGAGCATCTCATCAACCTCTTTCTCTATTTGTTTTTTTATTGTTGGTGAGAAATTATATTGTTTTTGGTAAGCTGGTTTGTGATTTTCCGTGTCAATGTTATGTTTTAGTATGTGAGTTCTACCTAAACCTGTACCAATGCTATTCTTCATATCTGAAACTAAACCCAACAATTCTTGTTGTTGCCTGATACTTAAGTCTTCGATAGGTATGATTGACGTTTTGGACGTTTCTACCAATAAGCTTTCTTTGTTTATGAATTCGCAATCACTCTTCAGCTTCACTTGGATGCCAAATGCATCAAAAAAGTCCTTACCAAGTAGCAAGTTCTGAGATAAACCCGGCATGACCAACATTGCCATAATGTGAAATTGATTATCAAATGACACAGGCACATCAAAAGCCTTAGTTATGATATGATCAGTTCCATCTGCTGTAGATAGTTTAGCTCCCGGTACAACATACGATTTCAGGCCCAGAGAAGTTAAAACACCAGCAAACTTAGTACTTATCACCGATAAATTAGCTCCACTATCTAATAACCCTATACAGGTTCGTTCCATCACCTTGAACTCAATAAAATTACGGTTATCATTTTCGTTGTGGAACATTTTGCAAATTTCGTTATGTTTGAAGAAATGCCTTAATGTACGTAACCAATCCTGCCACTCTTTGCTTTGTTTTTGTAGGGGAGGCACTACTTGGCAGGTTTTGTACCTTCCCCTAGAGCGTTTCCCTTACACGGACAGTTTTTCGAGGTGACTCCAAAACGACCACACTTATAACAAAATAGCCGTTGCTTAATCGAAGTACAGGCTCTAAACAGATGGCCTGTTTCTCTACAATTCCAACAACGACTTCCTATAGTTTGCCTATCCGATATTTCTGCAATCGTCGCTTCCTTAATCTCATGATTGATGCTATGTGTGGTTGGTTTGTAAGCTAAATCTGGTTCTAATCTAAATTTATGACTTTGTGGCTCCTGAAAATTGTCACAATTACGTTTCGTTCGTTCCAATATTTGCAGTATACTAACCAGATCCTCCACCGATATAAAAGTGTCCCTGCAAACAGCTCTTTGAAAGTAAGGCTGAAGATTTCTTATTATGATTAGAATTTTTTCATTTTCTGAAATTTTGTTAGGTAATCTATTGAACATATTTTGCATAACGAAAATGTAAATTACTGCTGACTCGTCTTTACCCTGAGTCCTTGCTTTAATTTCCTCTAACAATTCTTCCTGGTAATAAGGAGATTGGAATGTGCGTTTGAGAAGGAAGACCAACTCCTCCCAGTCACATACTCTGTCTTTATTCGCCCTATACCAAATAAGCGCATCGCCCTCAAAGAAATCAATGGCATATCTACACAAATCCACGTCCCTAGCATTGCGAGCGTCTTTTATTTCTTCTACTCGTTCTATGAAAGCATTAACGCTTAAATTATTTGTGCCGGTAAATTTTATACCCCAAGTACTGATAGGAACTAATTTACGATTAGTCCACCCATCATCCATAGTGGATGACCGAAATAATTTTTTAATATTGTTTTTGTCATCAAAACACTCCTCGAATGTACAAGTTTTCTTTTCAATTTCTGGCTGAATTAATTCCTTGTGTGACATTGCTTCTATTACACTGCTACTTTCCTCCAACTTTTTAATAATTTTGTTACCGATCTCACCTAAATTTTCAACTAAGTTCTGTTTATCTTCAGCAGACAAATCCACCTCTATATTTGGTTCATCCCGCTCTTCTAACTGAGCTAATAAGTTGTCTCCCTTATTTTTTAGTGCCGATATTTGTTTTGTGTCCCCGTCTGATTTCGGTAAGATGAAGGCTAGTCTGTTCTGAACATGAATTAATCTAGATACCAATCTCCTAAACAAGAGTTTATCTGGCCTATCTGACAATTCCGAAATATATTGTGTTAATATCTTTAGTTTCGACGCACATATTTCTAGTTCCGCTGACGAAGATTCTAAGCTTTGTTTCGGAGCTTTAATCTCATGAGTGTAATCTCCCGTTTGTTCACTTACAAGAACTTCTTTTAATAATTTCTTTAATACTGTAACAACCGCCTTTACACCTACGCCTCGACACGCAAGTTCAAACTCTAATTCATCCTTTAGTAGGTAGTTAGGATCCATATTTTTTTTTTTTTATTTATATACCTTAACTACAGTAGGAAACAGTACAAAAAGATCGTTTAGACGATTTATATATATATCTATAATATATATATATTTTTTTTTATACGCTTAACATTTAATTTAAAGCCACATAAACAAAAAAAAACAAAAAAAGTTTATCAAAAAAAAACACGGTGTATAACCTATTTTTTTTTTTTTTTTTATGCCCAAACTTGCACCTATTGTTACAATTAATATCTGTGATTAGTTTTATAAGCTATAAAAACAAAATATGTAGTAAAAAAAAAACACCCTGTATACGCTTGATAATATTTTAACAGCAAAAATTTCCTAAGTCAACAACCCCGCACAGCTTATGAAGTACAACCAAACATATTTGGGAAGGGTTTTTTGATTTTTTAACCTTAAACAACAATAATAACAAAATTTTGATATAACCCCCGTCTACCCGCTTGCGTTGAAAAATAACTAAAATAAATTGCGCAGTATTTAATAAACATTCACCACAATCTACTCGTAGGTAGACGTAAAACAAAATCCGTAGAACATACACTATACAAACAACCAAAATTATATTTTTACGTTAGGCGCCATGTTACGATCGGTTTCTAGTGGTTGCGAATGAACGAAGAACGAGACGGATGGATTTGAAACATCGTTTAATAAAGTGGAACAACTAAATCTAACCGGATGGCTTAACTAACTTACATAAATCTAATAACAACTAAATCTAGCCGGAGGCCTTAACTAACTTAAATCAAACTACTTCTAAAAAGGGCGCCAGGAGGGTTTTGGCAGATGATCCGCACATGGAACCTTCCACTCCAATAGAGACACAGCCGGCTGGCGTGGGTATTCAGTCTTACTTCTCACCGAAATTGGTGATGATGCAAAATTAAATAAATGTTTACATACGGTTTGGCCTGAATGTGCACTTCCGTGATTTCCATAAATCTTAACTAATAAAGGGCGTGACGGTAGGCTGTAACAAGTAATTGGCCACAATAAATCATAAATTACAACTGGATTAGTGAACAGGTACCAATGCCGGAACTTAAAAGTAACTCACCCCTTTATTGTTAAATCTGTTACACATAAAATATTTCTTGCTATGATTCCAATTCACATTACAGTTATGGCGGTATATTGCCAATGTTCGCTCACAGACAACACACGTCTGTCTCCAATTAGGGTTTACGCTGTTGTGTCTCATTCAAACTCACGGTCGCCGTTATGACCCGTTCGTTAATTTTTTTTGGATACAAATATCTCAAATATATACAAAAAGACATGTCCGGGGCGATTGGGTTTGAACGCGCGACACACAACACCGCAGTCCTCAACCAAATGTATACGTTACTTTGGCTATTAATAACCTATACCAAATTGGTGGTTTAGTCTTAGATACCAAATGGAGTAACGTCATTACAGTATGTCAAGCTACGTGTATGTCACGCTACGTGTATGTCACGCTACGTGTATGTCACGCTAAGTGTATGTCAAGCTACGTGTATGTCACGCTACGTGTATGTCACGCTACGTGTATGTCACGCTACGTGTATGTCACGCTACGTGTATGTCACGCTAAGTGTATGTCACGCTACGTATAAGTCACGCTAAGTGTTTGTCACGCTAAGTGTATGTCACGCTAAGTGTATGTCACGCTACGTGTATATCAAGCCACGTATATGTCACGCTAAGTGTATGTCACGCTACGTGTATATCAAGCAACGTATATGTCAAACTACGTGTATTTCACGCAAGTGTATGTCAAGCTACGTGTATGTCAAGGTACGTGTATGTCACGCTAAGTGTATTTCAAGCTACGTGAATGTCACGTTACGTATATGTCACGCTAAGTGTATGTCACGCTACGTGTATATCAAGCCACGTGTATGTCACGTTACGTATATGTCACGCTACGTATATGTCACGCTAAGTGTATGTCACGCTACGTGTATATCAAGCCACGTGTATGTCACGCTACGTGTATGTCACGCTAAGTGTATGTCACGTTACTTATATGTCACGCTACGTGTATGTCAAGCTACGTGTATGTCACGCTACGTGTATGTCACGCTACGTGTATGCCACGCTACGTGTATGTCACGTTACGTTTATGTCACGCTACGTGTATGTCACGCTAAGTGTATGTCACGTTACGTATTTGTCACGCTAAGTGTATGTCACGCTTCGTGTATATCAAGCAACGTATATGTGAAACTACGTGTATTTTACGCAACGTGTATGTCAAGCTACGTGTATGTCAAGGTACGTGTATGTCACGCTAGGTGTATGTCAAGCTACATGTATGTCACGTTACGTATATGTCACGCTAAGTGTATGTCACGCTAAGTGTATGTCATGCTACGTGTATGTCAAGTTACGTGTATGTCACGCTACGTGCATGTCACGCTAAGTGTATGTCACGCTACGTGTATGTCATGTTACGTGTATCAAGCTACGTGTATGTCACGTTACGTATATGGCAAGCTACGTGTTTGTCACGTCACTTATATGTCACGCTGCGTGTATGTCACGTTACGTATTTGTCACACTACGTGTATGTCACGCTACGTGTTTTTCACGTACGTTTCCATCGCACACTCTCCGAAATGTAACCGATAGAAAACCGAAAGGCAGGCAACGCGTCGGCGATGCTCCAGGCTCTGGAGCTTTGACTCAACCAGCGCGTCGTTACCGATGAGCCTCTTGGCTCGTTTCTCTATAGACTCTAGCGCTTCAAGCTGGTTTTTGGCGGATCCGTCCCAGAGATCAGAACAGTACTCCATACAAGATCGAACTTGCGCTTGATGTCAAGCTACGTGTATGTCACGCTGAGTGTATGTCACGCTACGTGTATATCAAGCAACGTGTATGTCAAACTATCTACGTGTATTTCACGCAACGTGTATGTCAAGCTACGTGTATGTTACGCTAGGTGTATATCAAGCTACGTGTATGTCACGTTACGTATATGGCAAGCTACGTGTTTGTCACGTCACTTATATGTTACGCTGCGTGTATGTCACGTTACGTATTTGTCACACAACGTGTATGTCAAGCTACGTGTTTTTCACGGTACGTATATGTCACGTTTCGCGTATGTCACGTTACGTATATGGCAAGCTACGTGTAGGCGAATATCATAAATCAAACGAATATTTGCGAACGCAAATGCATATAGTATATTCGTTACATCACTAACACTATCACTAATTTATGAAATCGAACGCGCTCTAAAACTACCCGTTTAAATGTAGTATTCATAAAGTGTAATATGTTACAAGAGCCTTATTTAAATTACGGAGGTTTATAATTGAATGTAGTTTACTGCAGAAATTAATTAATGTACGTATGACATTGAACGTTAGGATGACGTACCTGTATCCATCCTAACTTAATGTTCCCATATGTGGTCAGCTCAGGAGTGGGGTCTCGTCCAGGCTTGGATTGTGACTGTGGTTAAAACAAATAATAATATGAACGCTAGCTTCCGCCTGCCAGGGTTGCGGGTTGTTCGTAAGAGATGCCGCGGCCCCGGAACATAAAGAACAACAAATTAATAATGAGCTGTAATCTATTAATAACATTTTAAAGCTCGGAAAGTACGTTAAGCCCGGTTGTCATTTGTACTCCTTTGACGGTTGTCAACCAGTCTTACCAAGGGGTTCCATATTACTCAGTAAATATAAAATACCAGATACCACCTGTATACGGCATGAAAGAATACCCACGTCAACATAGTTGGAAGAAGGCTAGGCGTATGATGACTTGTGATTTAAAGTTCCTAAATACACGCTGATGATGCTCATGGAATTAAATAAACAAGAAATAAAGTTTATAAAAAAAAAATTATGTACCAATAAATCTCCAGAAGTGTCCATTCTATTAAGCTCGTACACCATAGTTCCTACTGAAGCTGATATTTTTCTATGTTGTATCACTGAAAATGTTTATTCTATTAGCACCATACATTACTTGAACTTAAATACTATCGGGCGGCGGCGTGGAGATGTCGTTTGGTATGGTTCGTACAGGAATAAGTAATATTACTTACCCTGAAGGCTGACTATATTTTTGAAGACTCCGCGCCTAATAACAAGGATGTTTGGTACCTAACAAGTGTAAAAATATTTCCGTTTCTTAATGAATCGTCGCGCGTCGTTTGTTTATATTTTGGTGTTCAATAAAGTATGTTCCTTTCTATTCTAAATAAAGCTTCAAAAAGCCTACGATGGTTGTTAACGTAAAGTGTGTTACTATGCCATCAATACCACCTAGATATTCTTGTGCCTGTTCAATAATAAAAATACTGATATCAAAAAGATTTTTCACTCACCAAGTTCGTCATAGTCCTTCAAAAGACGCTCATCCATTATCTAAACATGAAAACTTTTTGTATTACATTTTCTTAAGAATAATTCTCTTTTTCGCTTCAGGAATGCGTTTCAATTTAAAGTCATTAAGCTGAGCTAATTAGTCGTGATGATTCGCGGACATTCTCGCAGAAACTGCTTCGGTACCGCACTTTACCGGTACAGCCCAGACTAAACAACCAATTTATGTTGAGCCCCCGACTTGCCTCTGCAAGACGTTATTATAACCCTTTAACCGCTGATGTGTTGCTGAGTGCCTGGTGCAGACGTGAAGCCGAAAATGTTGCAAACTTTATAGCGAAGTGAAATTTTGTTCCTTAAATCCGTCCCGATGTTTTGGTGAGAGTCTATTTGTTTCCAAATGGTTATGTCTTCGATTCTACAACTCTGTTTCCCATAATTATGTATGACTAACTGGCACCCACGGTTTCGCCCGGGTGATATCGAAAAAATAGTATCCTATATGTTATTCCAAACTATAGTCTACCTCTGTGCCAAATTTCATCAAGATCCGTTCAGCCTATAATTTTAGTAGGATCTGTGTTTGTTACCACCTGCCTCAATTGACCTGTATATTTTTTGTCCCACGTTAGTATATGCCCCATCAACCGTTCAGGGTTAATGCAGTACCGAAAACAAGATCGGGTATCATGTGGTTGGTTGTTTCACTATACGGTATAATGACCAACGAGGTATATTGTTGCTACTAACTTGTATAAGCACTCACGCGTAAGCAATCACTAGATTTGGACCTGAATTGACTGAAACGTTGATTTGAGTCACTTGAAAAATCACCCAGTAAAGTTATCCTGTAGCTTTATTTTTCAGACGAAAGCATTTGACATTTAATACGGTTGTCGAAATCAAGATTTATTTATATAGCAGTTTCGTTAATCAGTATTGCTCTCCGTTATATTGTCAAATTCATAGCGTAACAGTTATATAGGTTCCGTCAATGTTATCCTGTCCATGAAAAAAGGGTTCTGCCCGCGGTTTCGCTTGCGGTAAATTCGGAGTAACACGGTGTCTTTTCCTGATTTACAGGATTATTTCTTATCAACTGCTTAAATATAAAGTTTTATCTTTTAAAATTAAGAAATCCCATACAAATTTTCAACCTCTTTTTAACCCCTTTTTTTTAGCAATAAAATGTAGGTAGCCTATGTCCTTTCTCAGGGTCTAAAGATTGTCTGTGCCAAATTTCATCAAAATCGGTTTCAGAGGTTTAAGCGGGAAAGCGTAACAGACAGACAGACAGAGTTACTTTCGCATTTATAATATTAGTAAGGATTATTTATAATAATTATTTAGAGTTGTGCCACATCCTAAACTAAACCTTCTTTCATTTTGCTGGAGCGAGAAAGAGAGCGGGAGTGCCATCGCATGCAGCAGCATCGACGGTGGGGTTAAAAACTTATTCTGACAGTTCTAAAAAACAGTAAAGCATATAAATGAGACGAAACCCATATTGGTATTACGGGTTCTCCTCTCCTGAGTTCAAGCACTTTGGTATAGTCGGACAGCTAGCGAATTAAAGCTAGTGAAAAATATTTTTCATTCATCGTTTTCAAGGAATGGATCAGAAGGAATCATCAGACTGCGGATTAGGTATTTTAATAAGGGACTAACTTATTTTTTTAATAAATAAAAGTCCTGCATTTGGATAGTACAATTTATTGCAAAAAAAGTGTCTTTCGTCTTAAATAATAATTTGCAAGTTAATAAGATCAACAATTCAAGTACTAAATGCAATTTAGCGCCAACAACCAACCGAAAAATGAGGTCAAAGAAAAATAAAGAAAATAATACAATTTTAAATAATAAAAAATATTGCTAACCAGATTCAACTTAAATCACAAGTAGGTACCTAATATCGCTTTTAATACAAGCGGTATTAGGTCTATATTATTATGTTACACTAAACAAAAGTACTGAGATTACTTGTTGTTTTTTCAACAAACTGCAGTGTTTACCATGGATCGATCCTATGCCCGCTTTTGTGTAATCTTGTATACAAAGACTGGTACGAACTTCAAAATAACATTGGACCCCAGCACGAAGGCGCGGTGTAAACTTAAAGTAAATACGTCGATTTTCCCATGGAAAAGAATAAATTCTTTAAATCATTAAGGGAATCGTGGGGGGAAGTGCTAAAGCCTGTATGTGTTAATGAGAGCCTTAAACGTATACTCGTCTTATAGACGCTTTTAAATAAAATATACATTAATTAAACTTCTAAGTTGTATAAATAAGTACATAATACTTTTATTGTGCTTTGGTAAAAGATTTTGTTCATTTTATTGGTTTGTTAAACCTTAAATCTAAGTTATATTCGAATAACTTATTTAACATAAACTATTATTCTATTTACTGTCTTAATATAACCTAATGATTTAAATGATGTAGGGTATTACATTATTCTAATTTCTAAGTAATTAATAATTGTTCATGATTTTAACAAACTGTAATGTGTTCTTAAATATTGTACAGTTGGTAAATACAACAGTCTCTATGCATTATTACATACATATATTTTCTTCTATTCTACTTGGTGATATGATAATGGCAATACTTTAAGGGCGTGTAGTATCTAGTAACGAAAATGATACAATATTTTAAAGTGTACTTCACCCCCTTAAAGTAATGCACACGTTTATTTAAGTAATCTTCCTTAAAAATGACTATTAAGCTTGACGTAAGTAAGTTTGGGTTTGGTTGAAGTAAAAGCAACCTCACTGAAATACGAGTACGTTGCAGCTGGCCGTTGGAAAATAACTATGATTACTTTTTTGATAAAGAGGCTACAAAGTTGCCCTTTTTCTTACAAATATTTGATTAAATATAACTACGTTGCATTGGTTTAGTAACAATAAAAAAATATTAGAGAATGTTACGGCACTTTATCACTGGTCTTAAATAAAATATTGTCAAAAAATCATTTTTCAGAAACCATGTACCACGAATTTGTTTTACCTTTTATTCGATTTTCTAAAATCAATGTTAACGTTGATCTCTGAAAATGTACAGCAACACTGAGATTAAATCGTACACTAGAATTTTGCAAAATAACATTAATTTTCACAAAACAAGACAGTTTAGATGATACAATATGACTAAGAGTAGAAGGTGAGCACGGAGGTATGGTTACCGCGCACGAACATCATCGGCGGCATGTCGCGACTCATCATCTCCAGCCACGCCATGTACAGTGGAGCGGATACTGAACCCTGTATCAAAAATAAATATGTTATTGAGAAGAATATGCACAAGACCTTTTACAGAAGATGAGAAGAGGGTATTTTCTGGTACACCCAGTGTGTATAAAAAGCCGATTCAAAAACAGTGAGTTAAGTAAATTTTGAATTCTTTAAAAGACCATACCGACTGCAAGGACCAGGACAGCAAAAACAAAAGAAAGAGTTTATCAGAAAAATACAGTGAATATACAATAATAAAAATACCGATTGAAGAATATAAGGATCAAGGAAAATATGCAGAACACTTCAGTAGTCGGATAACATAATATGGTAATACGCACCTTCCTGGGCATAGGTAGGGACATGACAATGAGACGAGCTTCCTTCGAGTTAGCGAGTAACAGCTCCCGTAGCCTCAGCTGACGTTTCGTCTTCTCAGAGAGAGTCAGCAACTCTGTTTCGCTGATACAACATTCTATGGCATAAAAGAATTAAGATTACATTCGTTTGTCGCAATTTGGAAGATGGTGAATGTAGAACGCAAGGAATGAATCTATGGATGAATCAGACCTCATTGGAACAGCAACGCTGAAGAATAATACCAAGTTGTAATAAAATTACAACAACATTTGTGTAATTTATGTGTAGGAACCTCAGATGTAGGTAATGGATGGATAGCTATACCCAGCCACGAACGAATTTTAGCAACCGCTGTTTAACTTTGAAGATCTACATTTTAGGCTGTTATTTATAAGCCACAAGCTTTTCATCCATGTGTGCATTACAGAATATGCATATAAAACTTTTGACGCAAGTTCGTTCAAAAATATTTTTACCAGACGTTACACCATTACGTTATTGAGATTAAGTTACCTGGATTAGCAGATTCATCTGTGAACTTCTTAGTGACATCTTCGAAGAGTTTCATGGTCTCTGGCTGAGGCGGGTCTGTGATATCCTGCACCATTGTCAGGGAAGAGTAGTCTATGCGGAACTTCGCTAGCAGGTTGGCCATACTAAAAAGAAGGTTTTCGGATAAGAAAACTAACAAAAACGGAAAATCAACAGTTTTCTACAGGTATTAATAATAATTGAATCAAAATTTAGATATTCTGTTATCTTGTTGCAGAAGAGTCATTTTTATCTAGCATTTATGTGCATTTGATTAGCATTATCTAGTTGCAAAACACAAGTTGAGTCGATTGGTCCTGAGGACCAATTTTGGTCTCTGTGTCCAATGAGCGATCCTTAATGTATAGTGCAGTATTCTCACTTTCTTTCCTCGAGTTCCATCTCGTGCAGTCTGTTGGCGAGCGCGAAAATCCGGAGCTTGCAGTTGCCCCAGGCAGACCGCTGCGAGATGATGTACGGCAGCAGGATCGTCAGTCCACCGTCGTCGTACAACCACCAAACGTCAAGCGTGCCGGCCTCCTAACACAGGAGCAACACTTGTATTAGGTATAGTCATTAGAAACACCTCTCAAGGAGCTCACGACGCAACTAAGAAAGTGTCGCACGTGGAATATTAGTTCCGGATTTCTTAAAGATTGGTTATTCTTGTTTTTTGTTGCAAGTAGAGAATGATAGGTAAACCATTTTTTTTAACAATGAGATAGAGCAAGTTTTTTTGTTAAAACTGATTATTGGTTTTACCTGTTTCCTTTGGAATATCGTCATTTGCGTCAGTTGTTCTTTCGACAGCTCCAACCCGGTGGACGTGTTGTAAATGATCTGTCGATGCATGTCATTCTTCTTGTCTTTCTTCTTCCGTTCCTTGGTACTGTTGCACTCGGATATCGTGAACGAACGCGACGTTGATAGAGTCAGTATACCTGGGGAAAAACCTTTAATAATGAGGAAAATGACTTGATGCGGAAGTGTACATGACCTTCTGTAGGAATGAATGGCGCGTCCTTGTGACTTGTACTGATTTTATTGTTTTGGGTTTTGTCCCCACAGGTTGTTGTGTTTTTCTTGTTTTTGATGACACTCCATACTGCATATTGTTAGGTGAACAGTTTTTACTTGGCTAATAAATGTCTTGGTAAGGTTGTGTAGTTTTTATAGGAAGACACAAAATTGGTGGAATAATTGGAAAAAGTTGTGCAAAAAATGTTGATAATGCCACCACCAGACCAAATTAAATAATGAGTTATTATATATATACCGATAAAGTACACTTACTTCTCGTAGAGTTATATAAAGTTTCATATTTCATGATCCCTAGGCCAGGAAGCAAAGGTTAATATGTCTATGCTAATGATTCCGATGAACATGAGTTACGTTAAGACAAAGTTAATAAACACATGCACTTTAAGCTAGTACCACCACCATCACTTAGGTGTGCAGTACTTACTATCATCTATGGGCAACGTACTCGACAGGTTATGCCTGGGCTGCTGCTCGGCGCCGCGGATGTCGAGGTCGGAGTCGGCGTGCAGCATGAGCGGCGCGCGCCGCACGCGCAGCTCGTCCGCGCTGCCGCACGACGTGCCCGTCAGCGAGCTGGCGGCCGCCGTCTCTGAGCTCAGCACGCCGAAGTCCAGCCCGCCTGCTACACGGACTATTGCTACGGCGAGACGACTCTCGAAGGCAGTGCTATGAAATAACAGGTTCAACAATTGAAGACCCTGCTCTATTGTTGTGCAGGCAATCGTAAGATGTAATGATAATGAATAGGTCATATTTGTTATTATTGTGTCAAAGTTAATCCTATATGGAAGTGCGACTGATGTCACATCGCAAGATATGGAGAGCTGCTAATAGGTTTTGATTATGTGATATCTGTTTTTACGAAAAACTTGTTTCAAGAAAACATGTCAATGTTAACTGGATATAATCAGTCGTCGTTATTTTGTTGAAATCCAGATAAAAAAAAATTTATAGTGAAGATTTGAGTTGAAGAACATGAAATTTATATGAAAGGTATGTACAGCATCATAGATAATCATGTAGGATGATCCAAAACCTTTATTAAGAAGGGGATACTTACTGCAACACATTGAAGTAAGACACCAAATCCTCCGAAGGACAGGTGGTCCAGTCTTGTTTGAAGCCCATGAGCAGTACGTTAGGTGCCAGCCGACCAACACCGGCAGCTTGCACGAGTGCGCGCGCGCCGGCCTCAAAGCCGAAACCATGCACGCGCGAGCAAAACGCGCGAACCTTACGCAGGCGCAGCCACTCCGCGTCCGTGCGGCTGCGGGTCGAGCTCTCTTTGTACGACACTTTTTCCTGGAAAATTAAAATATTGAATTAGTAATCTGGAGTCATTGAACGTGAATGTCGATGCAAACACAGATCAACTTTTCTTACTTGTACTTCCGTTTTGCATGACTACAGAGACAGAATATCATTGGATGAGAGGAGACGCAAGACGGACTTTTTGGACTCATAAAAGTCAATACATAAATATATTGTTTCTTTAGTTTTCGTTGTGTAATTGTTCATTAATTTTATTTGTGCCAGCGTTATTTCACATTGTTTGTTGTTTCCTTTTTTGGAGTGTAATCTATTGATTCGGTGTCGAATTAAGGTGTTTATCTGCAAAAACGCATTTGCAGACAAAGTATAATATAGACTTTACCTGTGATATATCACCAACAATCATCAGCGATCCAGCCTTAGTGATAAGGTTGCCAAGATCTACGAGCGCAGGTCTAGTCTGTGGTCTTCCAGCCAGCACCAATATTTGCGGCCAATAGTTCTTCACATGCTCGCCTGTCTTGGCCAAGTTGTAGGCACTTGATAGAGCCGTCTTGTATATCTGGGCTTGAGTACTGCTGCCCCAGTTAACGTCTGTAAATAACGATGATACAATATGTTTATTTGGTGGCCTATGTCCTTAAGAGCTTTTTGATCGTCTATCATAAATACATATTTAGTTTTTTCGGTGCCACGAAAAAACAAAATATTTATTTTTGCATTTGTCAATGAACATTATTTGTCTTCTGAATTTAGATAGGCGTCCATTAATTAATTCAAATTAAATGTAATATTTACCTATCTCCTTTATAGAACCGTAAAACAATAGTTTTTATTACTAGAATCAGTCTCAGCGAAGGACAATTTGATTATTTAATGGGTAACATTCAATGTTTTTATAAAGTACCAGTACCCATCAACGCAACCTTTCAAGAAATCTCAACGGAATGATTCACATATAGAAGCGTGCCAATAATCTGAAGAATTCGATTTACTTATAATAACTTTCGGAAACGGGAGTATATACAAACGAACGGTTCAGCGATATGAATCAAATGCGAGCGAAGTAAGGAGCAAATGATGCAATAATTCATGGAGTTCAAACGGATTTAGATTGGGTCAACAACGGCTATTCCTGTTACCTCCTTCTCAGCAGAACTTCACTTGGTTACAAACATGTTTTTATGTTGCTAGCTTTGAGGGTTATAAAGATGTTTTTTGAAAACTTCCCTTGTGGAAGATTTGATTGTGTAATGCGCATTGGTTTTTCTTGGGAAAATATTGCTATTAACATACCATACCTACATAGCAACAAATGCTAGTGCTTTATAGAAAAACTAAAGGTAGATCAAATTACCTACATTTCTAACGAAATAAAAGATATGACTTCATAGTCATATCTTTTTTTTTTCAAAATTATAAACTCATGTTTTTTTTTTTTTTTTTTTTAAATTATAAACATGAGTTTATAAATAAAAAAAATAAATAAATAAGAGTCTGGCCTCGCTTGGCTTCCTTGCTGTGGAATGGCCAGTAACACTCCGAAAGAGTTTAGGGCTGGTTTGTTTACCACAGATAAAATCAAAATCCCAAATCTTAGTTTAATCTTTGTAGAACAATACTAACCTGGATCCCTGTAGTGCACGATAAGGTACAGGGTGAAGAAGATGGCGAAGGTCACGAGCGACATGACCCAGCTGATGAGCAACATGATCGCCACGCAGCTCAGAAACCCGACCAGAGACAGCCACACGTTGTAATACTGGAATAAGGACCAACATAATGTAATACCAATATAATAGATGTGGGTATGTAGCTATTCATGATGAAGATAAAAATAATCGCAAGCAACATAAAAGGGACATGTTGGTTGGATATGTTTTGTTGAAAATCTGGCTCGAAGATTTTGAAATGAAATACTCGGGGGGGTTTTGGATGTTACTACGGGAATTCTCATCCTATTGTAATGTAAGCCACAGGTAAATTCTCCATTGTCATCAAAATGCATTTGAAACAATATCAAATTTAGCCACAATTGATTGTGATTTGCCGTGACGGAAAATGACGAATAATATGCGATGGTGCACATATATTTTCGTTTGCATAAGGCAATGGCATTCAATCCTATCATTAAATTCCATTGTATACTCATATATATATATATGGTGATGCTTACCCTGAAAGTAGGTCGCCATCCCAGCGGTCGCACGATCGCCGCGTGGAAGGTGCAGAAATTAATGAGGGCGTACGATGCGAGGTAGAAGTTGGATATCAGAGGTGCTATTGTGTTCAGGTCAGCTGTGAAACAAAAATGTTTGATGATTATTATTATAATACTAGCTGTGCCCAGCAGTTTAATCAGATCTACCGCATATACATACTAAAACTCATGAGAGGTCAGGCTGTTTCAGAAGAGTTTTATATTTAAGTTATCGAGATAAAAATATTGGAACCACTTGACCAAAGAGGCTGTCGTATGTTATGAAACTTACACCACACTTAATAATTATTCAGACATTTTTGTGAATCTTCGAGCTGCCCTGCAAGCAGCACCAGATACTCTTTTTATTAACCTGCATAACCCACTGCTGTGTGAGTGTGAAGGCCTTTCCCCGTGACTTTCGCTCCAGCGTTAATATGGGCCACTGGTCGTGGGCTTGCCCAGCAAAAGAAGAAACACATTTTTTTCAATTTTAAAAGAACATTTAAATAAAAGGCAGCCTTGTAAAAATAAGACATTTGGACACATTATTTTCCTAAAATGACATTAAAAGTAGAAAAGTCGTATAACAAATGTTGTTCAGGATCATGGTCCAAGACCATAGGAGGTCTTGTGTTTATTATGTTACACCTTTTAGTTACACTTACCAATAAGTAAAAACAACAACGAAACGAAGAACGTAAGCACATATCCTCTATACGGTTCCCCTGTTCTTCCATAGGGCTTGGAGAAGAAGATGAGTCCAGGGTAGATGCGGTCGGTACCAAGCGCCTGGATCAGCCGCGGGACTGACAGCAAGTTGGTGAGCGCAGTGGAGAGTGTTGCTGCCCAACAGCCGCCGTAGATGAACGGGCCCCACGCTGACATTAGCTGCATCACCTGGTAAAAGCAAAAACAAATTGGACATGGTAAAAAGCGCAACTTACAATGACAAAGTTTTACTGATAACCTGCTGAGAATACCAGCAAATCCCCAAAGATATCAACTTACTTAATGAATTTCCCAGTGAAGTGAACAAAGCCTTGATAGGCATTCGGTTCTGAGACACAACTGAAAGCAGTGAAAGCCTCGTAGTATTCCTACCGGGATTGCGGGTTGTTCGAAAGAGATACCACGGCCGGTCGGTTTTAGTAAGTAAAATTCTGACATTCCTCCCGCTCCGCCCAGACCGGGAGTTTCCATCCGTAAAAAAGCCTCATAGGACTAACATGTTTTCACACCAGTTAGCACCTACCTACGTGCTACTGTTTTGTTAGAAGTGGTCTAGCTTACCGAATAGCTATTATGCAGTCCGTATTTGCAAGTGTTGTTGGCGACGCAGCTTGCAAGTCCGCTGTAGTCAACCACGGTGCCATTTTCAAAAACCATGTCAGTCAGGTTTCCACTGGCGTCCCTCAAGGCACTTGCACCAGAAAACAGCACCATCGCAGCATAGCTCACCATGGATATAGCGAGAGCGAGTAATGTACCCTTCGGGATTGCTGATGCTGGATCCTGAAACATTCATGAAAGTACTAAATGTTGCTTTGATTTGAAGCTGACTTCCCTGCGTACTTATGTGGTTACGGTTGCTCTAACAAGTATCTCGTCTAGCCTTGAAATCGATGCAGATGCTGAATATTACATGGTAAAAGAGTAGTAACAGATGTCGAAGCTGCTGAGTTTCTTTCCTCATTGCATGACGCTATAACACGTTCACGAGAACTACTTACAAAGCATCAGAGGCCAGGAGCATTCATTTCAAAGAAGAGAATCTTATTCATATAGTAAATTGATTGGTTTATGAATAGTCCCATCAAATAAGAAAATAATCGACACACTTCGATGAACTTCCTTTCCCAGAAGTATCTTATTTATCATTTACTGTTTTGCGGGAACAGAGGTGACTCACTGCCGACACTATATCAATTGATTTTAATGAATCGATGAGTGTCTGAGCTAAGAAACAAGAAACCGAAAAATTGCGAGGTTAATTTAGTTGATCTTCATGTTGTGCTCGTTTCATTCGATTTGTGCCACGCGAAATATTACATATTAATTTGGCATTCAAATAATAATGTTAGGTACTCGCCGCATCACCTCTTTCGTGATCTATGATTCGATTTGGTTGACATCTACACCCGATGCTGCATCTATATCAGGTTAGATTTGGTTTAGTCAGATTCAGAATCTATTCAGACCAATCAAATCGGATGTTTCATTTCAGCCTTGGCCTGTCCCGAAAGATTGAGTTGAGTCGTTTGAATTGTTATTCCTTCTGATGGTGAACACCGTAACATTGTGATTTTTTTGTTACGAATTTATCGTGAAATTGTAGTAAACTTTTATTAAATATCGTAGACAATAATATCTACCCATTATCGGTACCTAACATGTAGTCATTGTAAAATCGAAAAAGAAGGCTTTGTTTTTTCACAAAAACAGCTACGAATTCTCCTGATAATCTGTAAGTCCCTATCCTAACCAGTCCCATGTCGTAGCGTTTCAGGACAGGCATGACAACACGCTGCGCTGTCAAAGACACTCTACACGTGCGTGATATAGGCAAGCAACTCACGGAAGAGTTTTCCCGCTTAAACATTCATCAACCATGAATATATCTAACTATTTTTAGTTTCTTAGGATTAAAAAATATAAATGAAATTCAAGGGATATTTGACGTTGTTACAACTAGTGATTAATTAGTTTTGCGAACCCGTGACGTGTGTTAGGTAGTGACGTCACGTTGAGCTGTCATTGACACTGATTACACGTGCAGAGAGAGGTTTATGGGTAGGTACCGGGTAGACGTGAAGCGCGCGTGCTCTCCCGAGCAAACATTGGCCACGGATCGATTGCAGTACCACGTGTAGGCACAATATTTTTGCTTTAGGTAGTACGTAGCCTAATTAATAGCTTGGCGTGAATGAATCTCTCTAATATGGACGCTCATCAGCTGTGCTAGCCTTGACATCATTATTTCGCGAAAACATTATGTAAATACTTTTTAGTGTTGTCATTAGACTAACTATGACATCCAGGAAGGTGAAGTCTGTTCATGGCTATATATAACTATACCATATTGAGCACTTGTTTTATGGCAGATTTAAGAGTGGTTTATTGCAATTTTTTCTTTTCAAAAAATTTATTCCTAAAGAAGTCAGCAGTCTAGCGAACTCGTCCCTTTTTCAAAATGAATACCTACTGTTATCGAGTTTCTGAATAATGTTCAGTCGATAACTTAACTAGTAACAAATGTGTTCTCAGAACGGTAGCAATATCTAAGAATCCAACGGGATTCTAAGAACCGAACCGGTACGAAAGTGGTGGTGGAAAGATCTGCCAGAATTAGAACACCCTCATTTTGATTGAAAGCTTGTGGAGAAATTCTTAGTAGCGCAGAGGAAGTTTGAAGTAACAACTTATTTTTAAAAGGCACTATTCCTTTTATTACCGGTATGAATATTCTTATATAACTGGGTAATCAGCTTTAGATACGAGAGAAAAAGTTGAATAGACTTCAATGACGACTAATTTACTTATTTACTTTGGCACTACAGCAATAAGTGCACTATTACATACAGGAAAACATGTCTAAAGTCTATTCCCCATTACTTAAAGAAGATCACTACACAAAACACTACATTACATTATGTACATTAATACTTTATGAAATTTCCAAGCTTATTTTATCAGATTCATTATCTGATAAAATAAGCTTGGAAAAATCACTCACTCAAAAACGAAATCAAATCAAAATATTTTTATTTGACATAGGCCTACATGGGCACTTAAAAAACGTCATGAAAATGGTTCGGGTTGGTCGATACTGCTGCGCCAACTCTAAATAAGTTTAAAGTTGGTATATCTACAGTAGAATGATGATACAAGTGTAGAAACAGAATATGTAATAATAAAAAATGTTGTACCTTCAGATCTCCTGAAATATTAGCACCAGCTTGTATCCCGGTGACAGATGGGAAGAAAATGGCGAACACGCTGAAGAAGTCCTGGTTCAGCCCTTCGCTGAAGCGGTAGTCACTCTTGAAATTCGCTGACAGCGTCGCCGCTAAAATTGAAGGGGAACCGTCATTAACACGTTCTAAACCAGTTAACATCACAATTCGTTAAAATTGTAAATAGGTGCTCACAAGATAGATGATAAAATATCATGGGATAGGTTAAGTTAATAAGTACCAAATACCTTAAAATATGAAAGCTTAGTTGAAAGAAAAATACCAGAAATACTGAAACTGAAAGGCACCAATGGTTTTAGAAAGCTTTCCTTAACCTTGGTCATGCATGAGTTAATGTAAATGATGTTCATTGCCAACCAATTTTAAAAAGAAGTTTATGAGTTATCTCGTGAATGATATGTTTATATTTTTAGTAGTAATGGAAAATGAGTACTCGATAAGAATTTTCCATTACTAAGTGTATTTTTTTGTAAATTAGTTTTTATAAAAAAAATTATGAAAATAATTACAACGCAAATTAGTGTCTAAGATAAGGATTTAACAAAGACTGTCCTGTCAGTGCAACGTGTAGCTCGACTCATAATAACTAATAGTAACACGACGATTAATACCAAAGATAAAACATTTGCGCCGACCGCATTAAGTCCCCATATTCTCAAAAATAGATTAAGTTTACAAAGTAAAAATATATATTTATATTGTGGTAAAAATGCGGAAAACAATATACTTTTTTGATACTTAAAAGTTAAAGTCAAGGCAAGGCCAAGGATGTTGTTCTTATTTGGTTCTAATTTCCCGCTTAAGTAATAAGGTCATATTAACAAAACAATCAACATAAATACACCATTCTTCATGACTGAAGTGACGCTAGCTGACGTCGTAATACCTACTACACTACCACACAATGACGTCATGGTTAAACTTCAAACGTTTTCCTCTAGGCTCCACTTCTTTTTCCACCGCAAACAAAACAGCGACTAGTAATCGACCATATTCTCCATCAAATAACTTTCATTTTTAACTATATATTAGATCTTTACCTACGAAATTGCCGAAAAAATTTTAACGATTTTTTTTCATGTCATTTTTATTTGTATTAATCGAAGTAATCACCCATGCAATCAATGCATCTTTGCCAACGCAGTGGCATTTTATTAATGCCCTTCTTAAAGAAATCAGCTGGACGGGAGGCAACGAATTCTTCAAAGGCATTTTGTATTTATAAGTTACATTTTATCCTATCTAGCCTTACTACTATTATAAGAGCGAAAGTGAATTTGTTCGTTACGTTTTCACGCCTAAATGGCTAAACCGGTTTTAAAGAATTTTGGTACAGAGATAGTTGGGATAAAGGAGACGGACATAGACTATTTAAAAACAAGTGTGTGAAGAAGAAAGAGGGAGAAAAGGTAAAACTTAGCCTTGATATTACAATAAATAAGGCGCAAGGGCAAAAACTACAGATACCTGCAAATCAGGACCCCTTTCCTGCCTACCTTTTTCTCCCTCTTTCTTCTGTGTTACCCTGAATTTGAGAACTCGCGGGCAAAAGCTATTAATAAAATAAATTGTTAATCGTTGACTGCTCCATTCTTATTTGTAGCCGGTAAGTCAGGGATTTTAGGTATAAAACTTTTTCTGCAAGCTAAGTAACTTACTGCTGAGTCCGACGAATCCATTAGCGATTTCCTGAGAACTACTTGGCCCCATTATAGTGCCCACAACGAAGTCCACCATAGCTCCTACAATGATGGCGATCAGGAAATTCTGTGGACAATAAATGAAAAAAAAAAAACTGTAAAAATTAATTATCTTCCATACAAACGTTTATCCCCAATTTAATTTAAGAACGTTTTTTCAATCGCATTTTTAGATTTTTATTTTTTCATTGTTCGTAATTAAACTGAATGGAACTATTCTGCAACATGGACTTAACTGATTAATCCGTGCGTTCTGTCAGAGAACATAATTTCAAAATTACATTCATTACTTCAAGAATAATTTGCCTTATATCTATTGCTATTATATATGGTAAAACTTTGGTTACTATAGGCAATCGTTTCCAATGTTCTAAAGACGACTTAGTAATAAATTCTCTTTATGGCACCTAAAAAATGGGCACCTAGCCAGAGACATGCCTGCCAAGCATGGTTAATACGGCAATTCCCCTTTCAAATCCTTGAAACGGTCGTTAGAAAGCCCATGCTTTTAGGAACCAACGTACAATGTAATTAAATGTTTAGTTAAAAGCTTTTCAATTTTGCAAATTGAATGAACACACCTTTGCAGAATCAAATTATATTTGTAATTCCTGTAAATCATTAATTCTGTATTTATTGGATAAAGTTTTGTTTGTTATTATTACGCCGACCGCGCTTGTTGGTTTAAGCAGTGCCGGTTACAGTATTTACTATTCAACCACATGTGAAACATCATCATCATTTTCCTTCCCTTGTCCGATTTTATTTGGGTTAACACAACACGTTTTCTTCTTCTATTCTCCCCTATAAGACGTCACGGCATCATTTACTCCTTTCTCCTTCATATCATTCCTTACACAATCCACCCATCTTTTCTTTTGCCGTCCTCTCGCTCTCCGTTCATCAACATTCAGATCAATCACACTTTCAGTCTCATACGCTTCATCCCTCCTCATTACATGTCCATACCAAGACAAACGATTTCCTTTCAATTTTACTGTAACAGGCGCAACCACATGTGAAACATGCGGTAGGCAAAATCAATTACAATTCCGCCGCTTGGTCTTTGAAAGCATCGTGTCTAGTGCTCGATCGTACCTAGCTCAGTGTCTTTCTAAATCACTATGTGTATAGCTTATGGTCACTCCCAATTTCCGTTTATCATCTAATATATAAAATTCTCGTGTCACAGTTTTCGTTCCCATACTCCTCCGAAAGGGTTGGACCGATTTAAACGAAATTTTGTGTACTTAACGGGTAGGTCTGAGATTCGGCCAACATCTATTTTTCATAGCCCTAAGTGAGCAGCGGGTGAAACTGCTGGGCACAGCTAGTTACAAAATAGAATTTAAAACAGTCAAAATAAAACACGTAATTTTCTCAGCAAACCCGATTCATCTAGTCCTCCATCTTTAGAAGACAGAAGATATTGGATTTAAAATTACGGTACCAACCCAACTTTGTATTGTCATCCAAAGTAAACAAACATGTTTGCTCTCAGCTCAATTGGAAACCGGGAAGTGGATCATAAACTTCTTAGGTTTTTTTTAAAAAGTTTGTCACTTACATGAGAAGCTAATAAAAGCGCATTAATAGTCGGATATTAAAAAAAAAGTACGTCACATTTTCAAAACGTTTATTCCGACATAAAATACAATACGGTATTACACCCATTTTTAAAAAGTATTTCATTTTGATCCTAGGGTCCTAATAAACCACCAAAAAAAACAAAAAAATAATATTCAAACGATAAGTGCCATAAAACTGCATTTCAATTTTACAATTTCTATGTTCGCGCGTAAAATCACAAAAACGCTTGACGCCATGTTACTCTGTGATCATGACGTCAGTTGATGACCAACTGATGTCATGACCTGAGTAAACAAATGCGCTGTTATTAGTCTATTTGTTTAGTTGTATTTTTCACTATAGTTTATGGTATTATTATATGGTAGTATTTATGTCTTCCATGGTATGATTACTATTATTTCAATAAAAATTAAAATGTAAAGTTTTAAAATACTAAAATAGTAATAGTTGCTCAGTTGACAGTTGTCACTTTTTGTTCTCATGACCATATGACGTAATAATCATGGCGGACACTGTTTCGCGTAGTAAAACAACAGACTAAAAAAAGTGAAAACTTTGAAATCAATTTAAAAAATTATTTAGTTATTTTATTAACTAAATTTAACATTTTCCGACTGCTTGTTGCCTAAACTATCTGAATTGTATATTTTTAGAATTTCTTTCATATAGAGTAAAATACCCTATTGCATTACTGCAGTTCTGACATAACATGAAGCAGAATTTACTAATATTAAGAAAAAATGCCTTAGATATTTATAAACTGGCCTTAGTTTGGGAAAGGTTGCTAGTTTTCATACTGAATAAGTACTGAAGTCCTGTTTCCGGGAAATATTCCCAGAATAGACACGACGCTAGAAACGTTACTCCTACATTACAAATCTGTAATTACTCAGAAATAGTTCAGTCGATTCTACTACAAGTTTGTTGGAGCTTTGGGCCATAATACATTTAGCTTTCAGTAGCAAACGCTTTAAATCGATGTTCTTGAAGACATGTACCAAAAACCAGGATGCTTTTATATTCAAACTAGCTGTACCCAGCGGTTTCACCCGCTGCTCACTTAGGGGTATGAAAAATAGATGTTGGCCGATTCTCAGACCTACCCGATATGTACACAAAATTTCGTTTAAATCGGTCCAGCCGTTTCGGAGGAGTATGGGAACGAAAACTGTGACTCGAGAATTTTATATATTAGACTAGCTGTGCTCAGCGGTTTCACCCGCTGCTCACTTAGGGGTATGAAAAATAGATGTTGGCCAATTATCAGACCAACCCGATATGTACACAAAGTTTCGTTTGAATCGGTCCAGCCGTTTCGGAGGAGTATGGGAACGAAAACTGTGACACGAGAATTTTATATATTAGATTATGAAAAGAAGGGGAGGAATGTAATTATATCCATAAATCACTACTACTGTGTTGAAAGAATACATCAATATCTCAAAGAGGTTTCAAAATAACAGCTTTTTACTGAATGAACTATAACAAAAAAAAACGATTGTTTCTGTTACGGCTAATGTTAAGAAATAGCTGGACTGATTTTGACGGGAAGATAGCTTTGTTGTAAGGAGTAACGTAGACTACTAATAACAAAAAACACCTTGGTAAAATCCGATTCAAATTGAGGATATTTACATGTTCTCTTCTTGTTATATATAAAGTTCTCGTGTCACAGTTTTAGTTGTCATACTTCTCCGAAACAGCTTGACCGATTTTTATGAAATTTTATATGCATATTTTATTTTTAATTTGTTTCATACCCCTTAGTTATAAGGGTGGCTTTCTTCAGAATTAGCATAATGGCCTGATTAGCGCGTGAAACCGGTCAGCACAGCTAGTATTTTTATAATAATTTCACGCGGACACAGGACGCGAATAACAGCAAGTTTAAAATAAACAAATCTTTAATACTGTTCCATATAGTTCAAGGCATTATCTAACATAAATACATAGACAATCTAAAAATATTTCGCGTAGAATTCCCCATAGTATTCAAGGCTTTTGAACTAACAACGCAGTTATCACCAACCCATTCAAATAAAAGGCAATCAGACAAAAAGCTTCGCCGACAGTTGATTAACTACTTTTAACTATAATTTGCCGGAGTTCCACAACACTTACTTTTATACTGAAATTAATGTAATTAACTTAAAATGTGTATGACGTAGCAAGCCGCCATTCTATCTTGTCCATACTGACTTGTAAAATAGTTTTGTGCTATTAAACGAAGAAGCAACAAATAACCGCCTCCTTTTTGGGAAGTCGGTTAAAAAGGAGGCAGCTTGCGCCATTACTGCGGAAACGCAGACACTTTTTAAACATGGCACAGCAACACAGGAAATCGTAATTTTTGATCTATCTTCATTGGTAGATTGTATCCGACACAAGACACACAAAAGTGTGTCACTTAATATTGGTGAAAACGGACGCTAGGCGTTCGTTTAAGTGTCATTCAATGTTGGTGAAAAAAGGCGCTATGTGTTCGTTTAGGTGTCACTTAATGTAGGTGAAAACGGGCGCTAGGCGTTCGTTTAGGTTGCACTTAATGTAAAACCAGAGAGTTGCTTAAACTGTAACAAAACTCAAGACAACTAAAAACTCATTCACTCAGTTGCTTAACTTGCACAGGTTTTAGAAAATCAACAGTTGTGCGCAAGTGTTCGTTTTATTTGCTATAAATGTTTCTACTGTAATACTGTTATTTGCGGCATATAATAGTCGCATCTGTTTGCTGAAAAACTTCGCTCGGTGCTAACAATGCACCTGCACTGCCACGCGATTATTGGACAGACACATGACGTGAAATAGGAATGCATGCATCATTTATTGTTCAACAAAACATGACTGAATTGTGTACATTGTTTATTATATCTGTAGATAGAAGTACAGATTGAAATAATGCTCTGATCGACACATTTCTGTTGTTTCTCTGATTTTTTATTAATCTACCGTTATGCTATTTGTTTTGCTTAAGGCGCGGTAAGAAGCTAATCTTTAGGTATTCGCGGAAGTGAGGCTAGCTGCAGACTGGGCGTAGTCTGGCACAAGTATACGACAGTAGTGCATCGAAAGAATAGAAATAAGGTCGAAAATATTTAAGCATTTGATTTTATTTGAATATCTTGTCCGCCAAAATTTAAGTCATTTGGCAGTTTTAATTGAATATTTAAAAAAATACAGTTCTGTGTGTTAATCTTTTAAGACTAAGTCTATGACATTTCCTTTGTTATAGATTAAAAAATATGATGGATGTCGCTGAAAAAAAAAACGTCTTACGTTAGTACACTTTTGTAAATTGTTTTTGTTTAAGTCTCTTCTATGTATTTGACTACATACTGTATTTTTTGCCTAGTAGCATGTACAGATACGGCTAACTTTGCGACGAAAATCTAGACATTTTACAAAGTGTTTGCTTTGTACAGCGCCTTAATGTTAAATTCAAACCTTGATAGACGAGCTTTTGTTAGCTGAAGCACAGAATAAATTATAGTACTAACCTGTTGCCGAAAAGTGTCCTTAACATGCAATGAAAGTTTGAAAGTGGCTTCAACGTTTTTTATTCAACCTCTAATACGCAATAGGCTCTCCCCCATTGAACTCAAACATAACTGGCGATGATGTCGGTGTACTATTAGCTACACCTCTACCTAACCCTTGGGGATTACAGGCGTGATGTTGAGTTATGGTCTAATATCCATTTCATCGCTTTTCGAACATAACCTTTGATGTAGAAAGATTAATCATTATTTGGCAAATATTCACAAAAGTAATGTAACCACATTACGATATGTTTACTGTTTACCTTTTTTTCAGCTTTACCCTTGAATTCAGTTACGAGAATGAAATAAAAATAACTCTTTCATAATCCAATACTACGGTCAGACCTACACTATCAAAACAACATGTAAACGTTTATTTTCGAAATTCTAGGTATGTAGTTAGCAGCTTTTACGCAGTAATGGAATAACAAGCGATGCTCCCACATTTCATCCAATTTCCCGACGGTCGCAGGGAGTAAATGAATACTCTATTGATTGTCAGTGGGTTGAAGGACGGTTTGTTTACTTCGAGAGAGGTCAATTGGGGCTGAATGGCTACGCGTCTAGTTGGCAAGCCACGATGGACGGAAACCGTTAGAGCTTTCCTGAACATTGGATGGTAACAGAAGTGCCATGTTGCGTGTTCGGATTCTATCATAATATACCCTTGATAATAGTTATTGTAGCTTGTCCAAATAATTAAAAAGAGTAGTTCGGTTGATTGTTGCAAGCAATGTAGTTATCATTTCCATACTGTTACAACGACTTATTCAATATTATGGCATTGGTTAGTAAAATTTTAAAACTCCCTTATATGTTTTTCTTACTTATTATTTAAATTAAAGATTCTCGTCAAAGGGACAGTGGTGTCAACAATCATTGTATAGCGCTCTCGGTGATCTATAACAACAATATCAGATTTATTTTCTAGAACAGTCCTGTCTGTGACGATAGGTCGATGCCAATACAATGTGGCATGACCGTTCTCGAGAACTGAGATGGACACATACTACGAGTATGGCTCTTCCGAATCTTTTGGATTCGGAAGAGCCATTCTCTTTGGTTGTACTGCAAGTTGCTGATTGATAATCTTAGGAAGAGGAGAACAAACGGAAACAATATGTCGAATCGATTCACCGGGGCGCGGGCGGTGGCATGCCCGACAGATTTCAACAAAAAATTAAAACTTATTAGAAAGAGTTTTGAATAAACTTTTGCAATAAATATTTTCGACTTATTTCTGTGGCTCATCTTTTTGTCTCTAACGTCCTAACCACAAAGTACCAATGTTTTCTATCAAAATTGGCGATCAGAAACCAACTAAAGCACGTGTTATAAAGCGTACAAAATATGATTGTTGAATCGATATAAATCATATCAGGAAATCTATTTGCGGCAATTGCCAATACTCAAGCTCGTGACCTGAGGAACTAATTTTAGACTGATTTATCGCCTAGCAATGGGACATTTATGTAAAAGTCTAATTACGTGGCCGTCAAAGTTAAGAAATACAAATCTATGAATCTATTGTACTATTCATAATAAAATTAATATTTCATTACTTAACACAAACATTAATTAAACATTATGGCCCGGCTAAAACTATTTATTGGTTGTATATAAACTATCTTATGGATTCACGTCAGCTAAATAAACGAATTCCAAAATCTAACCTGCGCTTTGCTCTCCCAGTCCATGCCCACTGCGCAGATGAAGCACATGACGAGAAGCGCTACAGCCCCTACGATCCTGACGTCATTGAGGCCACCATCGATGATCTTCAAGTCGTAACTCTTCAGTAGGTCGTTTAAAGAGTCACAGAAGCCGATAGTGTTCATGCTAGCGGCGACTGCGTTGGCAAAGGCGAAGATAATACCCACAGAAGCACCAAATTCAGGACCCAGTGATCTTGAGATTATGTAGTATATTCCACCTAGAAAACAATTGTGAATATGAAATTGAGCCATAGTTTCAAACTATTTCTATGATATACTTATTGTTTATTTTTTAAGATATCGACACTATCAAAAGTCTTACTAAGATCCTCAAATAAATGGAATCCCAAGGGTTTTAATATAAAAGCTGTAGTAGTCTCCAATATTTTGAAATTGGAGATTTCAATCTTGGAGTTTTCGAGATAATAAAAGGACTTAGAAAATACTATAGAACAGTCAGTCAAGGAATGATGTCGCTGTCCTACTAGATGCAACATTCGTACTTTGTCCTTTACGGAAGACTGTTATAATGTATTTAAAGTTGATAAATGATTAGATTTAAAATTGAATTTGAGTGCACATGAGTCAGCTGACCCAGTACCTGCGTCACTTGATTTAAAACTGGTTCTTGGTTTCCCACGATTACCTTTAGGTGTACATTCTGTACCAACATTCATACAATCATTGTATCCGCGATCATACGTTACTGATGATAATCTTAATAGAGATTACTGTATGAATGTCGTCATATTAGTTAGTAGCACTGTGTTACTAAGTCGCACGTTGCTTTTTCCCTGATCTGCACAAAAGGCCAGAGGAAGTGTAACAAATGACAGGAGCACATTGTTAACATCGTGCTCTGTTCTCGCTTCGCCAATTATATTGTCAGCTAAAAGTCTTAGAGCTATTGTGTATAAAATACTAATTAGATTTTATGAAAATGCTACTTAATGTTCTCCTCAAGTAAATATAAGATCATGCGAACATATGAACACAGTTGTATAGATACCGTTGTGTTATCTTCTAATAAAACATTACTACTCAGGCTTAAATGTGCTTCACGTGCATATTTAAATCTTATTGACATCAATCAAAATCTTAGAAGGATTTATTTCTTTAAGGAAATAAAACCTTGGCTGAACATCGTTTTAGACCGGTTAGATGGGAGGACATTAGCCTCCGCAGTATAAATAGCCACCTGACGAAGATAGACCTTAAATACTTAGTTGATAACGCCAATCTTAACAGTGCAGCTCTGTGGATCCAAAATGAATTCACACAAATTGTTTGCTCTCTCGAGTATTCGATGAGACTCATGACTCACGGCAATACAAATTCAATAGTTGCACCTTACATGTGTGTAAGCAACTCAATTAACTTTAATATGTTGACTTTCGAAGAAAATTTTGACTGATTTTTAAACAGAATTGAATCATCTTTTCAGTTCATTTTTTTCAGTGATTATGCTGAAACTATTTTTGGTTGTGCGCGAGACAATGATCTCATTAGAAATCAACTCTAGAAAGTAGTTCGAATACTCTAAATCAGATAAGTGACCGGTTGACAAATTACTAGGTCAGATTGTAAAATAAAAAGTTAGACATCAAGACAAACTAACCTCCTTTTACTTCTCCATTGGTGCAGATAGCGCTCATAGAGAGCGTTGTTATAACACAAACGAAGGCTGATATGGCGATGATGACGAGAGAAAATCCAATGCCTGCTTGTGACACCACCCACGATATCCGCAGGAACAGCATCACACCCCAGATGTTTAGCAGACATGGTATCAGCACGCCCTACAATAAAATCTCAGTTAGATCATCATCATGAGTTTACGTAAGACGTATTCGTGGTATTCTGAAAAATCTTGTGGACCTCAAGAATGGTTATACTTTTTGTGTCCATCGAAAACCCCTCCTTTCTTAAAATTTAAATTAACTTTATAGAACAAAAGATACTAAGTGCCCAAGTACATTATTATAACCAACTTACTTGAATCCATCCTAATTTAATTCCAACTGCAGGAGTTGGCGACTTTGTTTCTCTCGTTTGTTGAACTTTCTCATCCTGAAACCAAACATTTAATTATAATTTCTATTTATTTCTGTTATTATTTCAGCAAAATACAGGTGTAGCAAATCAGATAAAATATGTCCAAACACAACTACATAATGTTATTATCTATGTCGTGTATGATGCACGTGATTTTCATGGATGTAATGAGTCCAGTGAGTGACAGCTGACTGCATTTGTCACCTACATACATTCCGCCATGATGGACACCGTCTGTCCCGGCTTTGTTGATCTCTGCCATAACACTGCGCTAGGGTATTGTTCCCAGACGACATCAACATCACATGTCTCGTGACGGAAGTTTTATTTTCTTTATGTTACTGTAATTTTATGTTTACATGCATTGGGAAATCAGAGACGACAATTTGCGGGTAAAATCAGGAATATTTCCTCTATAAGGGTTCTGTTTTCCATCCCGTCTGATCGATAAGTTTCAGGAATATAATTTGACTACTGTGACGACAATTACTCTTTACTCGGTTAGTTTATATAGGAAAGGTTCGCTAATCTCAATCGATTGTATCAATAGAAGTACGATAGGTACAATAGCACTGTTTTATGAGAACTTATGTTTATAGTGCTCCTGTGTAAAAACTAATAACAATAAAAAGCTTAGCATGATAGCTTATTTAAAGAACTACATAAATATGTAAAACGTATGAAAGCCGAGTAAATATTACGTAGCTACATCCTACATCAAGGGCGTCAAACTCTTGAGAGCGAAGAGCCGCTGCCTGCTTGCTCAGGGCAGCTAGCGGCGGCTCACACCGGTCCAATCCACTTTTTTCTATTGCTCACGCAAAACATAACACGACTAATCGATGCTTTATCTTGAGTTGATACTTCAAAAGTCGCCATTTCATCAATGAAAAAGATCAAGATTTTTTGCTTACTACTGAAATCCCGAAGGAGTTTAAATACTCTTATTCTATAATGCACACAAAATTGCAATAGTAAAGCTAAGGTACAACGTCGACTTAGCCCAGAATTGGGTTTTCTTACAGCAAATCTAATTTTGACTGCCAGATTTGTAAAAGAGTATAACTTATGTGCAATAATAAGTCATTTAAAAACTTGAATATTAATTAACTTAATAAACGAAACTAAGCTTTGATAAGCGCACTATAGGTACATAAGGTACGTAGCACTGAAAATAACATAACAAATATTATGTTTTGAAGAAAGACAATTTAAATGGTTTGCAACATGTGTCGATGTCTTGCCATATTTGTATAGTTATGTTGCGGTTCTATGACTCTTTGTATATAAAACATAAATTGTTTGTTTATTATCGACAGTTTGTGTAGATACAATAAGCACATAAACCTACTTGTTATGTTTGCACGATTAATCAGGAGAAAATAACAAAATAACTCAGGATTATTGTATGCGTTGGTTTTGAAAGGGCAAATCGATGTTGCTTTGTTCAATGATTGGATGGTTTACAACGCATTCATAAAATCTGAATTAAATTATACATAGTTTTATTATACAACTAGCTTTTGCCCGCGGCTTCGCTCGCGTTAAATTCGGTAGCGCCTTATTGATTTGTAATAGCAACGCTAAGTTTTCCCGTTTCGTCCCTCTTTCTCCCTCATATCCCACTCTTGCTTAAAAAAATAGCCTATGTCCGTCTCCTGGTTCCCAACTATCTCTGTACCAAAATTCATTAAAATCGGTTTAGCCATTAAAGCGTGAAGAGGTAACCAACAAACAAACAAACTCATATATTAGTAAGGATTTATATAGTAAGGAAACCGCGTGGCATAAGTTGTGGTACTTTCGTAAAAAGCTTGTTTTGCCCTTATAATCTAGTACACCATCTTGATGTTAGGGTTTCTGAGCAGTCTGCTTGCATTATGGGCTTGCCGTATTGTTGACCCCGAAGTAACGCCACGGCGTGTCTAAAGATACGTGGCGTGACTTGGGCGGTCACCTAGACACCTACCTACCTACCTACATATATCCAACTGATTCCAATGTTTTTTTTTGTTTGTGTGAATATTGATTCCAGCTTGAAAGATAGGAAAATTTGATATTTGCTTTATATCTCTTACTTGCTCTCCCAAGTGTATTAAAACAATTTAATCATTTTGTGATGCCAGCGATAAACACTGGCCTATTAAACATCATCATTAATTTATGTCTTTCACGTGCGAGTGGATAGCTTAACAATTACTTAGCCATTAGCTTATTTGTTAATACTGGTTGATTTATTTTATAGTCTTCGCCAATAACAGTTACTGTAAACCACTATTTCGATGTATTGTTAGCAATTATAGCATTAGTCCTGAATTCAGCATCATGGTTTATAATACTTGAAACAAATCTAAGGCTCAACACCTGATGAAATTGCACTATATGCCTACGTTTAGTGCAGTCACATCGTTATTTTGACAGACGAATGAATACTTCTCTTCAAGAGAATCTAACATCATCATCATCATCTGCTTAACCTTTTTCACACTTTATTGGGGTACGTCATCCAGTCCAATCGACTTCCTAGCTTATCCCCTCAACCCAATTAGTACTGGGGAATATGAGACCCCGTCTGACGACAAATCGTACCAAACGACTTGTTGTCAGACAATGTCTTCAAATATCGAGAACCAATTAGATGCTCATCTTGATAAATTTACATAAGGTAATTTTTCCAGCAATTTTACATCATTTTTTGCTCTACACCGGAATACAAATGCGAATGTCGCCTAATGACATTTTGATTATATGAGATCAATGTTTATGAGTTTTGCGTTGTATGACATTGGATTTTTGGTGAAAATTATATAACATGCAAAACATAGACAATGCTTTGGTTTTACAAATTCACAGTAAAAGGTACGCTATCAGAAGAGATTAAATTCCAATCAATTTTATTGTATTTCCCTGCTTTGTGTTTACTGAGCACTTCACACAGTCGTTTATATATATGTCATAGCAGATCTGTCAACCAGTCACTTCGTGTAAGACCATTTTAGTATAGTAATACTGAAATTCATGCTCACTAAATATATGGAGAAAAGCTCCAGGTGCTAGAGATGATAAAAGAAGCGCAATATAACTTACCTCTTCCGTAATGAGATGGTCTCCATGTAGCTCACCAAGACTTGGCCTTTTCAATGCCCTTTTCGAATTTCTGTAATTATCCAACCTAGGTAGGGCTTCCCTGGTGAGCTGGGCTAGTGACCTCTTCCTTCTCCAACCAGCATCGTGGAGCCAGGTGTCTGGTTGGGCGTTAGGGGCTACCACTGCGACTCCTCGTTCCACCGTCTCTGCTGAGGACCGAAGAGGTCTCGTGATGATGTTGGCACCCATGTGGATGCCGTTCTTCTTGGACTCAGCCTCCACGGTGGAGACTTTGAACCTGGTAATGTGAATTCGGATTATGTAGTAGGGCGCAGAATCAATTCTATTTTCATTGACTTTGTTGGATAAATAAAGCAAAAACCCAGGTTTTGAAGGTTTACTAACGCAGCACACACCAGCTGTGATGCCTACTCTAGCAAAAAATCTCAAGACTTTCCTATGACTACAACGTGTTAGCAATAGCTATCTATAGCATAAAAACATCGTATTAATTTAGTAACTACGACAATTTTTAAAATCATCATGGGTGTTTACCAAAGTACCTTTTCTCATTAATCATGTATTAGCCCTAAAGATACCAGGATAAAAAATAGATTTTATTAAAATAAGCCCCCTTGAGTGTTACATTCGGCCATGGCTCTCAATTTCGCTTAGACTGACCAATAACAGCTTTGAGCGTTAACACACTTCCCGCTCTCATCTCTTAGTACGATGGGACAGCAATCCGAAAAGACAGGACAGACATACTAAGGGTATTTTACTGCACATTTCCAAACGCCCTGAGTTTACGGATGAGAACTTCTCAATACCGGGGAAATAAACCCACACTTCCAATTAATGTGGATATACGAATGTTTATGGATAGAGAGGGAAAGGAAGGTCGAAGAAAAGATGGATAGATTGTATAAGGAATGATTTCGAAAAGAAAGGAGTAAATGATGCCGTTACGTCTGTCAGGCGAGAATGGAGGAGGATAACGTGTTGTGCCGAACCCAATTATAATGGAATAACGGCAGGAAGATGATGATGGTATAAAAGTTCAGTAATGGCGCGATTCTCACCTGTTTTCTTCCATGATAATCAGCGGTCGGTGGACTACCGGAAGCTACACTTGTAAGAAACTACTTCACGTAGCTTTATTGTGACGAAATACTTCTTCGATGTTGCGCCCAACCACATAATTTTCTTTGCGCGATATGTGCTGGACAAAAAAACAATTGCATGTTAGATAAAATGTACATGTAAAGTAAATACAAAACTTCTTTCGAGACAACAGTAATGACTAAGGAAACAGTGTATAATGTAGATTGCTCTCTGGAATGAGAAAAACTAACAAAAAATCGTTGCCCCATGTTAGGAATTTCTCCTGCATCGTAAGAGCGTTTACAAACATTAAAACTCACATACACAAACAAAAACGACCCGGAATTAATAATAAATAATATTTGTTCTGTACTGGGATCGAACCCGCGACACGGGGCGCAGCAGCCAATCGCTTAACCGTGCAGTAAAATGCAACTAAGTAGTATATATCTAGCTAGATGATACAATACTCCAGCGTTATATCTGGAAAAACAGAGACGGAGTCGAACGTACAGAATATTATGCCAATAGAGCACAAAACAGTAAATAATTAAATTCAGTAGTTACTAGTACATTCTAGTGTGTGTTTACACATGTTTTCTTGTTTTGAGGTTTTGTCAATATTTCTAATCTATTATTAGTTAATGATCATGAAATATTGGCTACCAAGTATACGAAATTCTCTCTCTCTCTTTCTCCACCAGCATAATGAAAGAGCTTCGAGTGTTCTGGTGCAACAGCGTCATAGATTAGGGATCACCGAGAAGAAGTATTATTAATGTCCCTGCAGTTACCTAACATCCCTTTTATTTAGAAAGATGACAATATATACAAGCTTACTATCTGATTACCTATCTCAATAATCGTATGAGTTCCTATTGCTCTCAAGTGATCTATTCAGACGGTACTCTTGAGATTTGAAATTGTAACTTATCAAATTTTATCATACCATATCAGTAACGAAGCGAACAATGTTGCATTTCACGAAGTGTAACACTGTAGAGCCCTACTTCAGAATTCAGCTGTTTCCTTGAACCACGCGTTTCTTATCAATAAAGTTGATCTACGATTCCTAATGGTTTTACATTTGCTACCTTATTGATTGTGTTATCGATACACGATAGAGTTCCGATATTACGGTAACTATAGTTAATTTGAAGCACGTGCTACGCGCGGGTAATCAAGTCGCACGCTGTTGAAGCGCCCCATCCTTTGTGAAAGTAAACGCGAAATTGTAATTCACAAATTTAGATTATCAAAAAATAACATGTCATTTCTAATAAACAGTGTACGCTTTTATAACAAGTTGCTAAAGTCAGTTTGTCCGATGGACAGTTCCTTCTGCGCATGCAGCTTCACTGGTAGCTCATAAATACCACAACTTTGTGGATGCTTGTCTCTAACTATTCTCAATCTTATTTTTTGTGGTCTCTATAATCGGTTATTTTTACAATAGTTGACTTAATGCCAATGGCATTCTCTACCAGTCAACCTTTGGGCGATGCAAAAATAAACTTGTGAGTTAAATAATTATTTAATATAAAGAAAAATACCAATCATAAACTACACGACATATAATATATACCTACACACTTATAAAAATAAATAAATAGATATATGAATATATTAAACAAAAAAACTATTATCGCTTAGGTAGGTATACGTATTTCAAAAAACAGGTCGAATGTCAGTCAGTTATGTCATAAGACTAAAACAAAAAAACCTTCTGCACAATGGATTCCGTTAATGCAACCTTCATACAGTGATTTTAACTTTCACCCAAATAAAGACAATAATCAAATATACAATAACTTAATATTCGCAGCAAGCTGCGAGTTCATTCAAAAGTCTCCGTTACTTGCACTTAAAACCTTAACAAGTTCGATCGCAGGCTTTACCTCCGGTTTTGGCCAGTTTCGGCCGGTTCTGGGGGAAACACAGACAGCAGTCATGCCAGCCACTTCGGCCGAGAGCCGAGTCAGATACGAGAATATCACGTGACAAGCACACACCCGTCTTGACCTCAACACGTGCCAGAAACGTATCGAAGGACCAATACGTACAAATAAGCAGAAGATCAGTAGGTTGATATCGAAGCTTTGCCTTTTTTTGTGAAATAGTGGTCCAGATCTAACAGTAAAAGTACCTACTGAAATAACTCTATGGATAGATTAGATACACATAGATTTTTTAGTCTGTACTCAAATGAGCTATGCAGGCGTCTTTTCGAAGTTATGTAGAATAAATAGGTTAGTTACTGAATGGATATATTGTAATATTGTGTAAAAGCTTAACATAAAAACCGTAAAGCCTACTCTTTATATTGCAGGTAAAATATCTTAACAGTCTACTTGCTTAAACTGCTTACTTAAGCTTGCCGTCATATTGACAAGCACGCCATTGATTGTTGTTACACTTGGTACTTGGTGGTCCTTCTGCTCTTATCCTGCGCTTAACGTTAGCACTAGCTTCTTGTTTTGCCAATGAGTAATCATTTAGATTATAATTACCATTGCAATCTTAGTAAAAATGTGAGACAGTGGACTAGTTTTACCTTCTGCCCCGCTCAAGCATTAGGTACTTGGAATTCGTTTTAATTAACCAAAAGGCTTAGATATAGTTGAGAGTATTGCTTGATATTTGAGCGACGAAGTTCATGTAATATGGACCTTATTGTACCAAGTTATTTTCGCTTTTGGATAGCGATAGTACTGTGGTGTGTTGGTTTGTATTTGTAATTGAAAGAACAAAAAATACCTTAAAATTATATTTTAGTTCAGACTTTCAGCAATACATACAACACACTTCCTACGCCATTTTATTCTTTTTTTAAATTATTTGTTTAAAAACCTGAGAAATCGAACGTCTTTGCAAACCAGCCTGCTCTGTCAAAGGTTTTATCAATGTTATCAGACCTCTACAGTATATTATTAGTTGAGAACCGTTTCAAGGTCATAAATATATTACCGTTTAAAGAGTTTTGAGCTTTTGGTTATTCATATTCATCAAGACAGTTTGTTTTTGGATGGGATATCATCAAATGAGTTCTCCCAACTTGGGTCGAGCGTAAGAGAGTGTCGGATTCGTACTGACTAAATCCCTTACATGCTCCTTCTTTTGCCCTTTGTGTTCTGACGCCGCAATCTCTTTCGAACCAACCCACACCTCCGGTCGATACCTTCATCAAATTATAACTACCTAATCAAAATATTCGTGGCTCCGAAAACACGTGAAGACGTACGTTGGTCCTGGCTTTCGTTGTTGACCATTGACAGACGTTACAAAAGGGTTCAGTATTGCCTAGTACTAACTGGGTTGTGGAGGTTAGATAGGCAGTCGCTCCATGTAAAATACTGTATCCATTCTACAGATCCATCCTAGTATAGTTGGGAAAACGGCTAGACCAGAGATCGGCAACCTGCGGCTCGCGCATGCCGCATGTGACGCTACTTCCATCCGCATATTTATTATTTTATTATCACAGTCCTTAATATTCCTAAGTAATAAATCTAAAGGTTGCCGATCTCTGGGCTTGACAGGTGATGATGATGTTGAATTAATCAAAATGTTCAAAACGCCGTGAGAAAATCAAAATCATTGTTACAATCTAGTTTGCAATGACGTTCGAATACTCAAGTTGTTTAACGCCCGGTTTTGCTTATTGGAACGCACATTAAATAGGTACTTCATAAAAAAGAGCAGAGAATAGGTTTGCAATTATGCGACATGTACCAGTAAAATTATAAACTATATAATTTTTTTAAGTTCTTTATGCTTCTTTTATTACGAATAAACGCCCTCCAATATTACTTAAAACCTTTACACAAGATATATATTTTTATATAAACAGGTCAGTTCCAAGGTCTCAAAACAGTAAAAAAAAAATACTGACCACTCATTAAACCAGTCCTCGAAAATAAAATCGGCCAATTTTGCGATGTTAATCTATATAAATATTTTACATTTTGTTGTCATATTAATGATGAATGATTTTAATATTCATTAAATGAAACCTTAAATATTTTTGAATAAATTTGCTTTAATAAGATCCTACATATATCCCAGTATCTTATTTATTATATTATAATAATTATAAGTCCGAAGTTTGTGAGGATTTAAGGATGTCTGAATGTTTATAACAAACATTCAGACAAAATACACAAAAACTTGATGTTTTTTTCTGAAATTTCTCTGACGAATATTTTAAATCCCGACACACATCCCTTGGGAATAATTTCGACGTCGACGTTGCATTCCGTTAAGTCTTCGAATTGGCAAACTGTACGGTACGTACTTACTTGTGTCTCAAAAGACCAATAAATCGAATTTGGTTGTACGATAATTCCAAAATAAATATTGTGGTCAAGTTATGTGATTTACTGACCTTTGTAGACAAAAAATACAATACCTCAGTATTAGCTAAATGGGATCAGTTTTAGCACCTTACGTTATACGTAGTTAGTTTAAACCTACGTACAGTGTCCATATAATCATTGTTTGTTCAATCAGATGACAATATCAATCAGTGGTCTTTGTTGTGAGCATTCTTAGAGATCGCAGGTTACTGTTAAAATAAACAAGGAGACACCAGTACTAGTATTATCTTCAGTACTAGTAAATAATAAAATATAACACTGTTATAAAGTAGCAGTAGCTACCTATCGTGTAGGTATATTACGAAACATAACTTATTGCGTTTAGACCATACGTTAAGGTTAAGTAAACAATTGCCTGAGTTATAACGAACCTAAATGTAATGCAAAATATTTAATTACTTTTTGATGGGCGTGAAAAAACACTCAGGCTTTGCATCCTGCATCCAAGCCTGGATCTTTTTTCTCGCCCACTAAAATTGTATACATATTATATATGAATTTCCGCAAATTGTCCTTCCAGACCGACAGTATCACCCGGGGCTGCGGGTTGGTTCGAATGAGATGTCGAGGCCCCGACACAGAGGGGAAAAGAACATCATACATCACATGACATCAAATGACGCAGTTTATTGATTTACTATCCGAAAAAAAATTACCGTAATATCCCGGAGTTTTACTCTTCAACCAAACTCTTAATTCTTAAACCAGTACAAACAAAGACGGTCTTTCAAACAGTAATTTTAATTTCATAAAGCTTCTAAAGCGGTGTAATCATGGTCCGAAATTGTACAATGCAGAGGGGAGGCCATCTGCCGGGGTTGCGGGTTGTTCGAAAGAGATGCCGCGGCCTGGATTCCATCCATTTGGATCAGTGAAAGTCTGACACTCTCGAGAGATCTTGGCCCAGCAGTGAGACATTCGGGACTATGAAAAATACCATAAAATTCAGAGCCATTCCAGCTGTCCGTTTTTCAGCATGCTTGCCACGAAAACTTAGTCATGTATAGGTACAGTCAATAAAAGAGATAATTAACCAAGCTCGTCAGATACAGTGGAAATTTCCGAACTTTTCTTTTTTGTAAACATAAACGCAATAAAATGACGGAGAATGATCTGCCTTTTTTACTAATAAAGCAAGTACTCTACATACACCACCACATTCTATACCCTTTCCTTTTTAGGGTTCCGTAGTCAACTAGGAACCCTTATAGTTTCGCCATGTCTGTCTGTCCGTCCGTCCGTCCGTCCGTCCTCGCTTAATCTCTGTGACCGTTAGCACTAGAAAGCTGAAATTTGGTACCAATATGTAAACCAATCACGCCGACAAAGTGGTAAAATAAAAATTAAAAAAAAATGTTTTATTAGGGTAGCCACTCTATATGTAAAGTGGGAAGTGATTTTTTTTTTAATTTTACCCTAACGTGTGATATATTGTTAGAAAGGTATTTAAAAATGAATAGGGGTTTACTAAAATCATTTTTTGATAATGTCAATAATTTCGGAAATAATCGCTCCAAAAGTAAAAAACAATGTGTCCCCCCCCCTCTAACTTTTGAACCATAAGTTTAGAAAATATGAAAAAAATCTGAAAAGTAGAACTTTATAAGGACTTTCTATGAAAATTATTTTGAACTTGATTGACACAACAGTTTTTGTAAAAAAAAAGACAAAAAGTTTTACAAAATAATTTCTGGACTAAGTTTGTAGTATAATCGTATATGCAAGCTTTTTTTGTAACTTTGTTTACATATTTTATTATCCTGAACGTATCTTTTTTCAAACAAAAAAGGAATTATTGAAATCGGTTCTCGTAATCCAAAATTACCACCGAAATTGCACGTCTTTGTATTAATTAGTAACCCAATTCCCCGAGAGATGGCGCTGTAGGTACTTATTACATTGGATCGGGTATTACCGAATTGTTCGGTTGGCCTCATGACTGGGAACACTTATTGTGACGGACGGGAAACTACGGAACCCTACACTGAGCGTGGCCCGACACGCTCTTGGCCGGTTTTTTGTTTCGTTTACGCTCTCCAGTTGTAGTTTTTACCTAAACACATTATTAGTAATCTCATTAAGTAGGTTCTAATGTCTCCAGCTAATGTAGACACACTGTAAACAATATGTTCACGTGTAGTGACGTCACGTTTCAAGGGATATTTTTGGCGGCAACCCAAAGGTTACGACAACTTCCGCCATCTTTGAACATTTGCTGTTTATATGACCACGTCCATCGTGTATGATTTTTAATAGTACATGAGAGCACTATTTAGACGTGAATGTAGCATAGATTAATGATTAAAAAGTTTGAATCTGTCTGTGGAGATAGTTTTGTAGAAATCTCAAGTGCCTGTAAGTGACGTGCTACGAACTTCTAACGCGTAGCACTTGCTACGCAAACCTTCTGTGTGTCATCTTTACTTGGAAAATATAATATCATTTTTAGCTTTTGCCCGCGGCTTCGCATGCGTTAAATTCGGGGTAACAAAAGAAAGAAAGAAAGAAAAAACATTTATTTGGCCCATGCCACAAGTGCACACAAAATGAGATAAAGACTTAAAACTAAACGATACAAAATACAAATATAACACAGTTCCCCTTTCCTGATTTACAGGTACAATAGCAATGCTTAGTTTTCCCTTTTCTCACTCAATACTCTACCTCTTTTAAAAAAATATAGCCTATCTTTGTCTCCAAGGTCCCAACTATCTCTGTACCAAAATTCATCAATTTTTTTTTGCCATTTAGGCTCGTCGCCCATTATCGGCATCGGCACGACTGAGGATTTTAGGTGGCAAATAGCAATATACATTGACATAATGGCCATAAAGTAGAAATAAGTAAGGATAATAAAAAAATTTGATTGGTAGTTATGTGTTCGAGCCATTTGGGGTTGAAACTCAGTACTTAGGGGATCCGAATGCACACCTAGTATTTCGAGATATAACAAAGCGGTTGGTCGACTCTTCACCGGAACGTTTTTTGCTGCTGGCCAAATTTTTGGCCATAAATTAGCATTGACATCCAACGCGGCAATAATGCTGCCACCTTGAAAGTACGCCAATTTGACACCACACATGCCACGAAATAAAATAAGATTTGCTTTGAAAAATTTGACAAATAAATGATTTTACGTAAGAAGATTACCATAGAATCTAATAAATTTATGAATTCTTCATCGCAACCATTGTTACATCGAAATAATTTAAAAAGTTAAAGTCCACAAGTACCTATACCCAGTGCATATAACACGTATATCTATACTAATATTATAAAGCTGAAGAGTTTGTTTGTTTGTTTGTTTGTTTGAACGCGCTAATCTCAGGAAGTAGTGGTTCGAATTGAAAACTTTTAGTGTTGGATAGTCCATTTCTTGAGGAAGGCTATAGGCTATATAACATCATGCTACGACCAACAGGTGCTGAGCAGCGTGGGTGAAACCGCGAGGAACAGCTAGTACTTGTATATGCGTTAGTTTTACAAAAGCCGCTGAATACTATAAATAAAAATATAATGGGCGATCGTTTGACAATAGTTATCTCGCTGCCGCACCGTTTTTGTAGTGACGATTTTTAAAATGACACTGTTTACATAAATTATAAATAAATATAGTGTTCTTGCGGAAACGATGCGAGATTTAAATTCGTGGCTATTAAATGAGGTTATTATGTCATTTTGGTCCTAGAGGAACTCCAGAACACGGAACACGTCTTGCTTTCCACAAGACCATTTTGGCACAACTAAATAATCAAATCAAATCAAAATAATCTTTAATCCCGGAAGGGTTAAACAGACTGAGGTATACTTGTTAGTAAATCCACATTCCACCGATAGAGAGCAAGCGGATTGGCATCAACTGGGCACAGACCGAAACTACGTGGCTGCTACTTAGAAATTCCTGGCGGAAAAACCTTAAATCGATTTGCTCAAACCGGGAATCGAACCCAGGATCTTAGGCTCAACAATCGCTTCTGCGACCCCATAAAACGACATATGTATACAACGACTTTGTCCAACAGGAATATTTTATTTTAAAAGACTAATTGAAACCAAAGGTCTGTTTTACAATTCCGTGATATAATCCGTCATATTATTAAGATAAATCAACGGATCTTTGGTTAACATAAACTTAAGTGTCAATTTTCCCCATCAATTTAACAACCAGTCATTTCATTAACCTACTACTGGCGGCAGGGTTGGCACAGTGGCTGAGCTATCGACTGCTGCGCTACGTGTAACGGGTTCGATTCCCGCACGGAAAAATCATATTTATATTACCTACAGATCACATAAATATGGTTTCGGGTCTGGCTATTTGTATATGTGAGTTTAAATATTTATAACGCTTCCTAGATACGAATTCCTAAACCAAAAACGTTTCGAAAACATTTTTTGAATGACCCTGACGATCAACATTTAAAAATAAATAAAGTTATCTTAATAAACAGAACAAAACCATAAAAAGATTAACGTGCGACTTCTAATGGTAGGTAGCACTCTGTGTTGTCTTACATTTTTTTATTCGTGCACATAAACATTGACACAATGATAACTGATAACATTTCAAGACTATCACTCAGTCATTAACTGAAGCAGTTTGACAAGACAGCAGTTTTATAAAACTGACGACTTTTTAGCCCTATTTTGTTCCATTACTGGGCAAAAGCTTCATATATTTCAAGATAGCTTTTTCGTGCTACCTACCTACCTCAAAACAGACAGGTCATCTCGCCACTTTTTTTAGGTCCGGTCTCGTGCGCAACCTTCATCCTCATACAAAACTCGCTAGGTAAAAGAAAAAATGTTCGCCAAATTGCGAGGATTCTTTTACCCAGCGTTTTTTTCTTTTTAATCATCTTAATTGTTTGACTTGTGAACTTTAACGTTTTCCTCAAGATATAACAATAATTAATTCCATTTGCGTGCATTTTGAATTCGGGGCTTCCCAGAGAACATGATTATGCAGCTTTCGTCCTTTATCACTTACCAGGTTGCTCAATGGCCGTAGATAATAAAAACCGGTCAAATACAGTCGGACTCGTGCACCGAGGGTAAAGATATAATAGCCGTTTATGTTGCAAGTTTGTCCGGAACAAACTTGCAACTTTAACGGCTATATCTTTTGCCTGCGTAAAATAAGCAGGTTAATTTTTTTACGGGTCCACAGACTTATTTCAACTCCATACTTTCACGCGTTTCCAAGATTCTCTCAAGTTTTCGTTTTCAAGGGTCTCGACAGACTTACAGCCAGACAGACAACACAAACGAGATTCCAAGAGGATACAAAAATAGCACCAGTTAGTTTGACATGCCACCTGTTGACGTGACGAGGTACTCGACAAGGACGGATGTCCAACAGTAACTCAGTGCAACCCATTTCGATGCAACCACGTTCTTGTTTAGATTCGTGGGAAAATATACATATTGTGTAGACAAGAGTTTATGGTATTGTTAAATCGCAGGGCTGTAAATGTTAATCCAAAGTTCAGTATCAATTTCTAAATCTGATAAAGTTTTAGATAGTCATTAGTAAACGACAGCTGGCTGATTTTTGTCCTAAGATTCCATATTCTGTACGCAAATACATATAGACGCTTCTATTGCAAGGTAACTAGTATTATTAGTACCCGCAAAGGGAAAATTACTGTAAAACCACCTCGAGGGTGGCTTTTGAGTAATTTGATCTAATATTTAAACAAGGAGACACGGTACAAGGTCGTATGCAACTTTATATCATTATTCTATAGCGGTGACGTGGGCGGGGTGCGGCCATGCTTCGAGGGTAATCAAGTAATAGGACGTCTGATGAAGACAATCATAGCTATATAGCTCTTGTATCAACGTATCGATTGGGCAACAGCTGTACGTAAGCCTGTTGCATTGTAGGTCAGAAATGAAGTGACTGGAGTGTGCTTTTCATCTTCGTCGCTGCTAAATTGATGACATGTCGAATTACCGGGGTTCGGATTGTATATTTTAAATTTAGAATTTGTCAAAATTTAATTAGATGAGCTTAAAATTTTGAATTTCGAGTGCTATATATTTTTTCGCCTATTATGTATTTGCGTACGTCAAAATAGAAAGTCATTTATTCAAATTAGGCTGATAATCAGCACCTTTTGAACGTCAAATTACAAGAGACAGTCTCACGAAACACCCACCCATCGCCACTTTGTCGCCTGATGTGAGCAACGACTAAGGTTATATTGAGAGAACTACATTACTTGGCCTTTATTTTACATCAATTGGCAATATTTTATAATTATAATAGTTGACAAGAGGGGATAGACTGGATAATACGTCGTGTATGAATCGCAACACAGCGAAACAAAAGCACACCTACCGCATCCGGTCATAAGGTGTATGTATAGGTATAATAGAGCATACCAACAATGTAACGAATTGTTCGCTGAAAAAATGATACTTAACATCTTAACCACATGGAAATTACGAGCAATTTCCTCCTGCATTTAATTACTCAGATCTCCAATCATTCAGTTTGTAATTGGCATGGTAACTGAAGTAGGTGAATATTCTCCTGAATCGTTCAGCCGGAAACACAATACATACTTACCTTAATCGTCATTTATCGCGTCTACAAAACAGCGGAAGATTGTATTAAAAGATACGACTCATTTTCATGTATATCAACTGTCTTTCAAATGAACTGGTAATGTCAATAATTTCATCTATTTATTATTTCATACGACAATATTAAAACGTCAGGGGGGTCAATGTGGCACCCCACAATAGTGGCGGTAAGTCCCCTCTTTGAGGAGTAGCAGGAGAGGCGTCATGGCGTCCTCACTTACCGCCTGACGCAGGTCCTCACCGGACACGGAAGTTTCGGGAGGTTCCTGCACATCATCAGGCGGGAGGAAACGCCCGGGTGTCACCATTGTGACGATCGCCCGGAGGACACGGTGGAGCACACAGTGGCGATCTGCCCAGCTTGGGCGGAGCACCGCCGTGCCCTCGTGGAGGCGATCGGCGGCGGCGATCTCTCGCGTCCGGCCCTGGTTCAGGCCATGGTCCGGAGCGAGAGGGAATGGGAAGCGGCCAGCTCCTTCTGCGAAGCAGTAATGCTAGCAAAGGAGGAGGCCGGGCGTTTGAGGAAGAGAACATCAGGTCAACCCAGCCGCCGCGGGAGACGCCCAGGGCGCCGGGCGCCGCGAGACCACCCCCGGCCACCGTAGATGCGGGCCTGTGGACGGTGAGCAATGGGTAGCTCACCGTCTGTCCGTCTATTGACGACAGGCCGTGTCGACGGCGCGTTCGTGTTTCACGCGCGCCTCAAAGAGAGTCAGCAAAGCAGAGGGGCTTGCCAGAGCCTCCGCCTGCCGGGGTTGCAGGTTGTTCGGAAGAGATACCGCGGCCTCGGAACGTAAATGGCAATAGAAGGAACATGGGTGGGTTTTAGTCAGTACAAGTCTGACATGCCCCCCGCTCCGCCCAGAGCGGGAAAAGTCATAGGATGATTTCCCACCCGAAAAAAAAAATTAGGGGGGTCAATGTAGAAAAGTATTATGCCTATGCGAAAACAAAACTATCCTTAGAAACCGATGTCGGATAAATATATTCTCATTTTTCTTTTTAAGTAAATATTTTTTGTGTAACTAGATTGTAAGATTGTTAATTAAGGCTATTACTATTATTCCATACTAGTAACAATTTGACAGATCAAACGATCTTCAAATGTCTGATAAGTATCATCTCGCTTTATGTAAGTAATAGAGACTGAACAGACATATTTAAAACGATGGTATGATAAACTGATATTTCAGACTAGCTGAATGGCATCTAACAAACCTCGTCAATTCGTTTTCTCGCTGGAATCCGCTGAATATGCGAGGCATAAGAAAAGAACAGGCGTTATGGCGGCGCTTGCCGGTAGGCAGACACATCTCCTATCCAGCAGTTAATGGTTTTCGGCTAAAAAGATGATGTCTAGCTCGAGTGCGACTGCTGAGCTTGAGGTCCTGGGTTCCATTCTCATGAGAATCAAAGAGTTATTCGGTTTTTCCCTCAGAAACTGCGCAAGTAGGAGTCACGCACGGAGTTTGGATTCGTTTCCCGGTTGATGGTAAAAGGGTCGCCCCCTATTACATGGGACTTAAACTTTACTGGCAAAAGGTGTGTGCGCTACTAGGTAGGTACACCTTGTCATGTTAGATGATGCTGCATAGTTTTTGTTTTTAATGAATTATTGGTTCCATAGAGAATTAGCTTTTCTATCTATTTACATCTGATGTGTGTCCTCGAGAAATTCATATACATAGTAACCTAAAAAACCGTTCTATATTTTTAAAGAAGCTACTGATGTGTATGAATCACTACTACACTCGTGCCGCCAACTCCATTCATGTCATAGACAACCTCTACGTTTTAAAAACAATAACTTTATCTGTTTGTACGTCAGCGGGGTGATGAATCAACGGTATTTTCATAGCGGTCGGCTACGTACTACGGGTAGTTGGATATTTTCAGGAGAGGATAGTGACGTAGACCAAAGCGACCTTTGAAACAATAGTGGGTACCTACCTATTTTAGGTTATTTACCTTAATGCAACTTCTATTAATGATTCAATGTTTATTGAAACGGTGAATTCGCTATTGCGTAGGTGCGATTTATAAATTGGTAATGTTTTGAGGTAAAATTATTTGTGTTTAGTCAAACTTTGAACTTTTGAGCTCTTGCGCTTCTACCGAGGATACGCCAGACGTTCCGCGAAAAAGCTATAATGATCAATGACAATAACATAATTATGCATAGCAAAATATTACATGAGCGTAGAAATTGGAACAATTTTTTTGTATTGGGTTTCCCTCCTGTACACACAAAGGAAGTGGAATAACAATTAATTAATTAATTAATGTTCTTTCATTTCATCCATACCTACTAATATACAGATGTTAATGTAACTCGGTTTGTATGTACAACTGTATGTTTGTCTGTTTGTATGTTGGTCTTACTTATTAAGTTTACAGTTTTCAAGACCATTGTTTATGTATTCGACATGGCTCTTAGATGAAGATCATGAAAGACGACAATGATGATATTGCCCAGGCGACGTTTCTAAACTGGTATAGATAATGATCACACCTCAGCACCTAACCTTATATTACAATACTTTTTCTTCGGAACTGGAAATTATAGTGAAGTTTCGTTAAACTACTGTATCAAGCGACCACAATAATCTAATAGTTGGATTTCGAAGATTTCAAATTGTTTGTGTTGTTGACGGGCCTCTTGGTCTAGTGGTTAGTGGCCCTGACTGCTGAGCCGGAGGTCGTGGGTTCGATTCCCACCCTGGACAAACTTTGTGTGATGAGCATGATTGTTTGTTCTGTGTCTGGGTGTGATTTATCTATAATATGTATGTATTTATAAATTATATAAGTATGTATGTCAGTTGTCTGGTTACCATAACACAAGCTCCGCTTAGCTTGGGATCAGATAGCCGGGTGTGAGTTGTCCCAAGATATTTATTTATTTTGTTTCCAGGAGTTTTCCTTATTACTCACTGATAAGAACTACCTCGTAATCAGTCGAGTGTCATCTGTCATCAAGCAGCAATAATTACAACATGGCTTTACGTTCTTATCAATTTTAACAAACATAAAGGAAATTGTAGAGATTATAGGTTCTATCTAAGTTCTGACACTAACCCCCTTTTTTTAGGCTTCATACTTATGGTTCTAAACCTTTTGTTGGTCCTAGGTATCATCTCATATATTACTCAAATGAAAGCGAGTTAGGGTTAGATATTGCTTTAGGTTTCCATAGGTGTCTCAAAGAAAAAAAAGGAATCAATTATAGGACAATAAGTCCGTCTGTCTGTCAAAACACTTTATCTCGGGAAAGTATGGAGGTATTGAAGTTAAAATGAAAACTATATTCTCAAGTCTGTAGTTCCTTGGAGCTGTAAAAAATCAACCTTCTAAATCTTCGTAGTCCAAAGATACGGTCGTTGATGTCGCCAGTTTGGACGGAAGCCTCAGTGCGCGAATCCGACTCGGACTTGACCGATTTTTTTAATAGGAAGACTAAAAGATATCTACATATTTGGTAGGTTTACATAAAAATAAAAATACAAAATAAAAATCTTCTATTTACAGACTACATTGGCCCACATTGTGTTAGTATTATCATTAAAACCTATGTTAAAACCTATGTTAGTACTTATAGAAAAAAAAGAAATAAAATACCTAGTGAAATACATAAAGAACCACTAGCACATAAAGAATGAGATAGAGGTGAGGGGTAAATGGATATCTTTTTTCGATTGAGATATAGGACGGGGTATTTATGAAACCAACGCCAAGTCAGAAAAAAAAATGTGGATTCCTTTATTATATCTAAAAGTCTATGACGAGACAGGAAATAATTAACCCAATTGATTACCGAATTAAGAGTAATTTTCTAGATACTTCCTTAACTTTAAAAAAAATCTCGTGATACAGTTTTGGTAGCCTTACTCCTCCGAAAAGGCTGGAAAGATTTTATGAAAATTTATATGTATATTCGGTAGGTATATTCTGAGAATCGGTCGTATCTATTTTTCAAACCTCCAACCGAGCAGCGGGTGAAACCGCTAGGCACATGTAGTGCAATATATATTACCTGGTTTATATACTAAAGTAGAACTCAGCGATACGTCCTCAACCGTTATCAACGGCACCTTGTTTATAGCCACTAATTATTTATCTAATTAATCTACGCAATTAACATTGCGATAATAATCGCCCATCATATTACCGTTTAGTAGCGTCCCGTGCAATTAATTTAATGTGACAATTTCAGTTAACAATTTCGAGTTAGAAGGTGTAAATAGATACCTATTTAGGTACATACCTAATGATGATGACAATGAGTTATTATGATCTACTAAATAATTTTTGTTTGCCAGATTATTAGTAGTAGATTGATAAGAGCCATCATAATCATCATTCTCCTGTCTTATCCCAAGTTATTTGTGTTCGGCGCCGAATATCTTCTTCTTTTTCTTTTCCCATACTCCTCTATTATTCGTAATTTCATTTTATTTAGATGGATAATAGTGACCGAGTTAAAAATGAGAAAGTGAAGAATTTATATCCATCTGTGAAATCCCTCTAATGGGTTGGTTAAAGCACTCTTATCGATGCCGAAATTCGTTTGTACTCTCCATTTTTACAATATTGTTTTAGCTCTGGACCATATTGTGGAACCTTCCAATTACAAAGAAATTGATAGTGAAAGTTCCATTCTTATTACAAGTTTGTTAAAAACGTGTTTTAACAATCCTGGATATTACAAAACGTTTAGTTGACACTTTGCGTGCCACAAGGGCTGGCTTTTACGTTGGCCAGAAGCTAAGCGTTGCCATACAACGTGGCAACGCGGCCAGACTCTTGGGGACATTACCGGCGACGCTATTTTTAGTTTATTTTGCTTTTATCTATCAAATAAATAATCTATGAATTAAATACGTGTGTTTCATTTAAAAACCTCCATATCCCCTGAACCATTCAATGCTTCCATCTGTACCTACATGTTGAGTTTTATCGAAAACTGCGATTTTTCACCCCAAAATAAAAACTCTTTTCTCAGAAATCGTTTGGGTGTACAGTTACGTTAGTATGACAAACATAATGCCTGCTTGACTTATTCGGAAAGGGTCCGTTTACGACCCGATTACTGCATCTATGAGGTATGAGATAAAAACAAACTAAATAACGGGAGGTTCTTATCATATTTGCAGGATTATACAGTAAAAATACCGTCGCGACTACGAGAGTAAGACAGCGGTGAAGAGCGGTGACTCGGGATTAAAGAATGCTTCCGGATATGTCACACTGTTTTCTTTTATAAGTATATGTTACTAAAGACATGCAGAACCAAGGAAAAAGTGTACGATTATTAAAATTAAATTCGTAAGTATATTAAATAAAGTGTGGGTAAAAGTCTTATCTATAAAATTCTCGTGTCATTGTTTTATTTGCCATACTCGTCCAAAACGGCTTAACCGATTTTTATGAAATTTTGTTTGTATATTCGGTAGGTCTAAGAATCGGTTGTAACTTATATTCAAGGTTCCGTACCTCAAAAGGCAGAAACTTAACCCTTATTGGTCCACTTAGTTTTCCGTCTGTCTGACGGTCAAGACCCGTTATATCGGGAGGGCGTCGAGGTATCGGGTTGAAATTAAAACCATAAACTCAAGTCTGTGGTCCTTTTGTGTCGTGACAAATTAACCCTTTAAATCTAGGCAGTAAAAAAGGCTGTTTATATCGCAAGTTTCAACGGAACCCGCGATGCCCGAGTCTAACTCGCTCTTGGGCCTTTTTTTTTATTTATCTAAGCAGCGGGTGAACCCGCTGGACACAACTAGCATACTTAAATATATATAAATGTATTGGCTGATAATCTTAATTTAGCAGGAAAATGTTTCGGTTGTCAGGTGTTACCTAGATTTCAACTTGAATTATTTAATTTTAAATAAACTCTATGAATTCGCTTTAAGTTACTTTAGTTGCTAAATTATCACAAAACAGTGCCTAGGTAGCGTTATAACAATAATGGTTATTTAGCTGTTTCCTCAATACGGGTGAGCAGGACTGTTCAACAAATAAATATAATGATAAAAATACCAAGGCTCATTAATTCAGTATTTTCCTTACCTTAAAATATTTGCAGTGGAGAAAACGTCCTTTAAAATCACGAGATAATAATATATTAAACACTATTTTATTCACTTAAACACGACAAGTTGAGAGTCACTAACTATTATAGTTGAATTATGCAAATGAATGAATGTACCTATGATTTAAAGTTTTTTTTTATGTTTATTTATTGTTTTTTTTTAAACAAATGTTTGTGTTTCGCGAGACGGAAAATGGCGCGGCGCGTGCGGCCTGTGGCGCGGTACCGGTCGACCAGAGCCCGCGAAGCCTGCGCCCCGACTCTTTATAAACACACCACACACAGCGCCCTTACGAACGGCAGTTTTTAATTACAACAATTATTCGTTCTAGTTAGGACGAGATTTCTGCCAGTTCCAGCGACCGTTTGTGAAGCCGAACTTCCATTCCATTTGCTGTGTTTATGTATGTGTTTATTTTTAGTCAATACCGAATATTATTTACATTGGAGCAGCGAATGTGAATCGACTATAAAATATGCTCGTACCATGTCTTCACGGACATAATCTACGGCTACTCAGGCTATATACCGGTCGTAAATCTTCTGCTCAACAAATTTTCGGTAATCCACATACCACATGGTCATAAAAGCCAATAAACATTGAGTAGTAATAAAGTACAAATCTTGGCCAGTATGTTATTACGGCGCACATAAGTATCTCTCTCAGCGAACACGACCAGCATCTGCAATCTGTTCAAATTGTTCTAAAGCAATTGGTACATAATGTTCTCGGTTATAAATATAAGGGATAATAAATATTTCCTCCAGATCATTTATAGCCCATGAACAGGATCTATCAGTAGATGGTTAACATATCGTCTCTATAGTGATACCAAAAAAAAACATTTGGAAGAAAACAAAAACAATAGAACTCATTTGTGTTTCTATTCAGAAAAATATGGACCTGATGACAGTTTATAATTATACAATAGTCCAATGGCCTTGACCTGCTGCTGTGTGTTCCCCACATAACTTGGACGCTTTAACAGCTGTTTTAAGTCCACAATCAACGTTCATGCTCGAACCGTCACTAATTTCTCAAAACATATAGAAAGAGTTAGATAATTACATTAAATTATTATAAAAATGACATCTACTTAATATTACTTTTACAGGTTTGTTAAGAAAACTATTAGTAGAGATAAGCTAGCATCAAATTGTGCATTAATTTATAAACATTCAAATAAAATAAGGCTATGTGTAGCTCAGCGGTCAGAGCGTCGGATTAGCGAGCGGAAGCGCGTGAGTTCGATGTTTAAATCATTGAAAGTGTCACAATATTACATCATTTGTTATCCATATGATTGTTATAAATGTCTGAATTCATATAAGTGCAACAAAAACAACGAAGACAAACGAAGGGGAGAGAAGAAATACTAAGAAAAAGAATCAATTAACACTTCAGCGTTTATAATCATTATCATTGATTACGCATATAGTATCGATAACGATTGATAAAAGCTGAAGTGTCTTTGGCCCAAGTAAGTCATGTATGAATGGTCGAAACATTTCTGATTTGTCCTTTGAGCAATTTAGGATTTTTACAAGCTCACTTCGCTTGCTCTTGCAGACTACTTTCTCTTGAACCATAACTTTATAGACTCGACCAAGTAAATCCTATAAAAGGTTGTAAACAATTTTTACCTGTCCAAGACAGTGTATCGAGAAAAAATCCACTTGATCTTACAGTCTAATTTATCAGTAAATAGAAACTTAACCCTTTTTTTGCGGATGGGAAATAATCAAATAACTTAGGTAACCCTGGGCTCTGGGCGGAGCGGGGACTTGTAGTGACTAAAACTCAAACCTGTTCCTTGTTTTGTGTTTTGTGAGTCGCGGTACTATCTCTTTCGAACAACCCGCAACCCCGGTAGGTAAACTTAACCCTTCAGAATCCGATGCCATCGCTTTGCACCCCGTCCCCCTAGCTCAATAGCTGACGCTCTTGGCTCTTAGCGTTGCCATCCAATATTTCACGGGTCGTCTCGTATTCTAACACACTTTAATTTGCTTTACCCGTAACTAATCTATACATCTGTACAAATCAATAAAATTGGAGTGTTTGTTTGTTTCACCTAATCTCTGAAATGGCTGGACTGATTTTGACAAGACTTTTATTGATGTAATAATCCGTATTACATCAGCTATCTGGCAGTAAAAGTTCTAAACTAATTTTATTTTAGAAAAAAAAAATACTTAGTCCCATGAAAAAATATTAAAACTTTTTCTTTTTAAAAATATTAAAACTTTTTTTTTTTTTTAACTTACTTTCAACCCCTCAGGATTCCACTTTAGAATCCCTTGCTACGCTCGTGATTCATTCACAGAATCCTTCTCTTGCTCGGGACTCAAATTCAGCACTCGCAGCAAATAAATTACTTTGCTCTCTTGTTGTAGAAATTAGTTAGTAGTTGGTAGGGTAGGACACACATATTAAAACGGCTTAAATATCATGCTAAATCAATTACATTATTCTCAATGCAATGAGTAATAAATATGAAGTAAGAATCCTTAATAAAAATCCGTTACTAATAAGCTGTGAAAAGCGTGGTGTATTTAAATTGGCGCGTAAAGGAAAATTACTGCTAACCTCCTAAACCAACAAGTGGGGAGTCTTGTGGTAGTAATGATTGAAAGAACCTCCTGAACCTGTTTTATGTTGTTTACAGAGGTACAATGATGAGCAGAGACATGACTAATTAAGATATACGACATACAAATTAATTGCAAGATCATTTCACTAGCGTGCTTCAGCGATGAAGTCAGTGTTCTATCTCAACTGCCATCATCTGGAAATTAATCATTATGACGCTGACGGTATTGTCATATGACTTGGAACGAGAAATTACCTTTTTTTATACCTTCGGCAAGGTAAGACGAATGGTCAAGCCATGAATGACCACATTCGTTATGTCGATCCGATATGGTTGTCAGTCTTTGCAAAAAATATCAGAAGGTACCTAAGTATATTTTCACTGGTATCGGTAAAACTCTTTTTGTAGAAAATCCAAAAGAATATAAATCACCTGATATATTGTATAGCCTCCTTTCGTCAACAAAGTAATCAGCAGTAAATCAGCAATTATAGTGAATACTTACGGTAACGTGGTTTATTTTACTGGCACAAAACTCGTAAACTGTTTATATTATGTACAGGTTGCTTCTACATAGTTTGGAGCACTTGAGTAGGTACCTATAGATCGAGGCAAATATTTCCAAACGTAGTCTTATGTGTTTAAATGATTCGTAAGTCCATTTAGGGTGTTGGCTGTTGAGTCGAGACAAAAAGGGTCAGTCGTCAAACAAACGGCTGTAACGATGCGATATGGCGAGGCCGGGCTTGGTCGGCCCGCGGCAGCCCGTTCCGGTTTCAGCTGGTTTCAAGATGGCCACCCAACCACGATGTTTCAAGCTGATGGGTAATGCACTTCTATTAACCCCAACGATGTGGTAACACAGCCGTTCCACGTCACAGGCAGGCTTTTAATTGATACGAAGAATTACAAAATATTCAATAAGTATAGGTATTTACGTTGGTCACTTTGTAACATTTAGATGTACTACGACTTCACATGGTTATACACCGACATGCAACCACTTATTGTTCGTGAATAATAATCGTGTGGATAGGCATCTAATATTTTACAATGTAATGATCTACACAATTACGGTGACAACCAGCTCGCATAACTAGGGGGTTCACCTTACTTTGCATAGAAGTGCAAAGACCACTGTATAGGTTACTTACACTTCAGTCGCACTGTGTTAAATTAAAACTGGTACACCACCTTTAAAGGATGTAGGTACGTACCTATTGATATAGATGACAGGTAAGTATCAGTACCGGTGCCGCCATGGACGCAGCTTGGGAGGGAGTTGCTTCGGCGTGCATTTACACCTTGTGTTTTTCGATCAATTGGCACAATTTTCCTATTATCCTATCTCCTGACAAACAAAGTTGATAACCCAACTACGTTGGAGCGGGTAGGTCTAGCGGGTGTGCCGAGTCGTTTTCTTGTGTGAGGTGAAGGCGCGGAGGGTCCTCGTCGTCGGAGAAAACTGTTCGCCGCACCCCCGGGAGTGCGCACACGTCGAGCGGCTGCTGCGCCCACAGCTCGAGCTATCACACTGCTCAACTCTTTGCTCACTCAGCACATACATCTGGATATCTTCCATGATAATCCATATGAAATTTATATATTTATTTTTAAGTAATAGTAAGTAAGTTATTTTTTTATTTAAGTAAGTGTTAAATTTTTAAATATAAGTGTTTTGGTTTCATGTACTGTTAGCTTATAGTCTTTTAAGTAAATACATAAATAATTATAAAAACTAATCAAAATCGAGGTGGGTAAAAAAAATCAAGCTTTCTTCGTTCGCTCTTGACTAAATGCCACTTAAGTTTCTGAATCAAAGCTTCAGAGTTTTATAAGTAGGTAGATAGTAGGCCGATATAAATAGGTAGGTAACTTTATAAGTAATGAGTGCGGGTACAAGTATCATCCAAGAATTTGGGGTCTGTACCTACCTACCTAACCAGCAGCAGCAAGTTACTTTATTTTACTTTTAATGAAAATAGTTACATAGTGATGCAAATGATTTAGGAAGGAAGTTTACAATGGCAAACTGTAGAAAATTCTACAAAGGCTAAACTTACGATACACTGACATCTGCGTTGGTCATCGTGCTTTCGTGAAGCATAGTTTTTGTCTGCGATTGGGGTTACATTTTTCTATTGCGTGCCATTAAGCATTATACCCATGTACAAGTTGATTTAACAATAGTATGATGAGTATTACCAGCATAAAAAATGTTTGTAGAAATATGTTTTTCTGAGGTGAAATGTGTGAGCAAAGACCGCGCTGACGCCAATAGGCCTATTGGCGTTAGCAGGAGTATGTGTTTTCCCTATACTACGTGGTTTCCGATGTGATGGGAAAATACATACTCCGCTATTATTAAAAGTAGAGCATCATCAACTTCCTGTTTTACTAGAACTAAGCTGTTTTTTTTTCCATTCTTCTCTGTCACGCTATCATTTTTACTCTTTCTTTCATATCGATACTAATATTATAAAGTTGAAGAGTTTGTTTGTTTGAACACGCTAATCTCAGGGACTACTGGTTGGAATTGGAAAATTCTTTTAGTGTTGGATAGTCCATTTCTTGAGGAAGGCTATAGGCTATATAACACGACGCTACGACCAACAGGTGCTGAGCAGCGTGGGTGAAACCGCGAGGAATAGCTAGTCATTGCTAAATCTAAACGCAGAGCAAATTTTCAAAATTCGCTTGGCACACCGTCGTGAACTTGACTCAGAAGGCGTGTTCATCACCACTGCGCCAAAAACCATGAAAGAAAACTGCGTGACAAAAACCGTATTTAGTAGAAAAAAAAATGGAAGACGTCATGTAACATCACTTTACGAACTTGCACTCGGACATTATAGACTTACAGCCCACTCCCCGTAGGGACGTGCTGTGTTACGTCAGCACCTACTATGCTCAAGGTATTAACTTCTGTTTAACCATAACTTAAGTACTGATTTTGAGTTTTCATTTAGCTTATCTTTATTCCGCTTTGTCCCCTGGCTTTCATTATTGTTGGCAATTTATTAGTAACTAGCTCATACCTACTCACAGCTTCGCGTGAAGTAGTAGTCACCCCAAATGTCACTGTCAGCAACACCTTGGTGTTAGCAATGATTTCGCAGAACAAGCTCTATCGGGGGGGGGGGGGGGGGGGCTTGATCTACCATAGGTAAAATAATATTTTGCCGTGTGCCTTTTTTTGCAGATGGGAAATCATCAAATAACTTCCCCCGCTCGGCGCTCGGCTTCGGCGGAAAGGGGGGAGTGTCCGACTTTTAATGACTTAAAAGTTTAAAACCAGCGATTTTCCTTCTTTTGCCTTTAATGTTCCGGGGTCGAGGTATCTCTTTCGAACAACCCGCCACTGTCAGGCACCTCTGCTTTGCTGACATCTCTTTGAGGCGATTGTGGAACATGAACGCAACTACGATGGCCGGGAGTAATCTCGCGAAGGCTGACTTTTAGGCCAAGTTTGAGATTCTCTCCCTCAAATGTCCAGCCACCACCTTCGCTAGCGTAAGTACTTTGCAGAATGAGGTTAATGACTTGGTTTTGGTGGTTCCCTGGTCAGTTTTGTTGCTCTTACCAGAGTATGAGTACAAAAATGGGAGTGGCACAACAGGTTCAGGTTCCACTGTTACCATGTTCTATCCTCTTCATCGTTACACCGAGAATCATTATTTGATTCATTGGATGGTTAGGTTGAGATTACCAACCTGGTTTGTGTCCGTGACACTCATGTTAGTTCATAGGAGACTCATGACCGAGTTGATGTTTAGCAATTGCAGTGCAGTGGTGTTGTTGACAATACAAGACGGAGATCGCCAATAAACCTGACATAGGTGGTCACATTGTCGACACACATTAGTGCTAGACAATATTTTCACACTATGGAATTTCTCTCAACAGTGTAAACAGCAGTGATCAACAAGTTTGTTATCAGTCATTTTGAATTATCTTAGGGCAGCACAGATAGCAACAAAATTCTATACCTGAGATGCACAAAGTTGACAGCAAGGATTTGCTACAGCGTTTTCCTGCTTAATGCTTGTTTTACTTCTCTAACATTTAACAGGTCACTAATTACATTTGAAGCTAATAAAAGACAGTAATTGCTACACAAGTTACATTTATTGTACTCCTGTGCACATTTTTTGTTTTAGACTTAAGCCTAGGTGTTGGTCAGCACACTACTTCAGTGGGATGAACCTGGAGCTGTGGGTGGCACCAATACCGGGCCTACCGTGCTTTACAGGCTTGTATGTGACTGAGAACTCGCCGAGGTAGTGGCCAATCATCTCAGGCTTGATTTCAACCTGGAACATATAAAAAAATATTTAGATCAAAGCAGCTTCTTCAACAATCAGTAGAATAGAACACAGAATTATTATTGGCTAGTTTACAAGGACAAAGGTACATTTTACAAGTTGATAACACCTACATCAACTATTGTGGAAGTTCCATATCTTAAATATATATAATTCTTCTGTATGTGTGTTTCTCACCTAACTCCGCCTAAAGCAGGACTGATTTGGATGAAATCTTATGTATATATTTCAATGGGTTCCCTAGATGGTTTGAAAACACAATTATCAGAAATGTCTACCAAACCCCTTTATTTACGTATATTTATAAAAATGCCCCTATAACAAAACATTGTTACTGATTCTCTTCTCAGGTGTCGTCATCCCTAGTTTTATCCACATGGTATATAAAAGCAGCATAGATCTGCTGACAATGGGTTGCAGTGCAGCAATATTTACATAATTATAACATCAAACAAATTCAAGTTCTAACACAACAATCTACCATCTATAAGTAGTACTTTTAAGTATCTATTATTATTGTTAATCAAGATTAAGTCAATTTAGATGGCTGTGTTTACTACAATGTTATTATTTGATTGTCCAGTTCTGAAAATACATGTATACCAAAGAATGGTTGGATCTAGTATCGTTTGGCAGGATTTGGGGGGTAAAAAGGGTCAAAGCTGGTAGAGCTTGGGTCCCCAATTATTACGCTACCACTCTTATTACAAGGTAATGCATATTTTTCGAGAAATTTACAAAATAAGTTTCTAACCTCAAATTAGATAAAAGCGAAAACGGAACGTTAAAATGGATGATTGACAACCAAATCTGTCACAATTATATTGTCTGTGGTGTAAAATATCGTGCAAAATCGTTAAACGGAACGTAGAAAAAAAAAGTTGTGTCATGTGTTGTATAATCGAGTAAACATGAATGATTTAATATATGAGTATTTGTGGAGAAGAGATGTAGAAAGACATAAACGAGATCCTTTTGAGGAACTTATAAAAGTGATTAACTATGGTTTTAATAAATAGATTTTAATGAATGTATTGTTGTTTTATTTTTTTTATATATCATTGTAGAAATTCTGTTTATTAGAAAGTTAGTGTACTCCCACTACTGTGACTGGGAAAATGTAGGATGCAAGAGCGAGCGAAGCGAGCTCGGGACTTGGGGCACCCCGACTCGGACAGGTTAGGTTAGAAGGGGATGGCGGGGTCTAGTGAGCGAGCGAAGCGAGCGAACACAGACCCCGCCATCCCCTTCGTGGTTATTTTTTTTTAAACCCTTGAGCCCCGCGAAGCGGGGCTCCGACTACGCCTTTTAAGCAACTTTTGAGTGTATTGAGGTTAAGTTACAAAAAAAAACCATTTTTGTCGAAAACGGTGAGTTATTTTTCATGGAAGTGGTGCCCAGGGTGGAAGATCAACCCCCCTTTCCCCCCCAGCTCGTACCCGCCCTCCTCCTGCCAAACGATCGCCTTTTAAGCAAGTTTTGAGTGTTTTGAGGTTAAGTTACAAAAAATCGTTTTTCTCGGAAACGGTGAGTTACCTTGTAACGGGAGTGGTGCCGGGGGGGAGGGGTATACCCCCCCCTCCCCCACTCCACCCCTCCCCCCTCTTTTCCTGCCAAACGATACAAAATTTTTACCCAAGCTTTTACTAAATAGATGTATAACATATAAAGAAACACACCTGGTTAAAAGTCTTTCCGTTGTAGATACCAACGATGGATCCAACCATCTCGGGGACAATGATCATGTTCCTCAAATGTGTTTTTACAATCTCGGGCTTCTCATTTGGCGGGGCTTCCTTCTTTGCGCGGCGCAGTTTCTTCACCAGTGCCATCGGCTTGCGCTTCAGGCCACGGGCGAATCGCCTGCGAGCGCGAGCGTGCATCAGCTCCATGAGCTGCTCACTGGAAAACACATTTTGAGGTTGTGTTATAAGTTGCAAACACCGGACCAAATATTAACCTTATCTAATTGAGTGAAACAAATTATTATTCAAAATACGATTAATTTAGGAAATTTACACGTACATTACCCTTAAAACACAAAATACTACGATTAATTACAGGAAACAGAGTTTGACAGTTTGCATCGCAACTTAACATGCACAAAATTATATCGATGATGTAAATGAAATTGATAGATACTTACTTGGGCATATCAAGAAGCTGGTCGAGATCGACACCTCGGAAGGTAAACTTCCTGAAGGTACGCTTTTTCTTGAGAGTTTCATCGACCTGTAAAACGTAAACATTGTATCGCACTTCAGGAAAATAGCACTTGAGAACAATCCTTTGTTATCACTAAGACATAGCACCATCACTAAATCTTTGATTTTTACAAAGATTACTGATATAATTGTCGATAATTTTCATAAAATAATTTACAAACCTCAGCCATGTTTCCGATTTGTTTGACAGAACCGAAAGAAAAGGAAAGAAACACGAACACGTCAAACTGACAGAAACATAATGTTGCTTGGTAATGAAACTCACACGATAAAATTCTAGTTACGTGGCTTTTTACACAAGCTGTCTAAAACCGATGATACACTTGCATAAATTAAATTATATTTACCTACTTTTTTTTACTATTTGCATTCGTTGATACTCCTATATATTTTTTCTACAGAATTTCTTTGTAAATTAAGCAAAGTCAAAAGCCCAGAGAGGGCATTAAAACTCTTATACCAGGTTAGATTTTAATTTCAATAAGCAGTAATTTGGCTTTAGATTACTGCGTACTGTTATTAAAATCTGTTCAGTAATTTTTGCTTGAATGAGTAACCAACATCCATTTATCCAAGCAGTCCATCCTAAAAAACTTTCGCATTTATAATCGTAGTAAAATTGAATCCAACATACCATTGTCTATTAATAGCTAGCGACCCGCATCGGTTTCGGACGGGTGCTATGTAGAAAATAATATACTAATGTAACACATAGTAATATAATCCTTCCTCTTGAATCCTTACTAATATTATAAAAGCGAAAGTGAGTTTGTTTGTTACCTCTTCACGCTTTAATGGCTTAACCGATTTACATATGCTAATTTTTATTTTAAAAAAGTGGGATGTGAGGGAGAAAGAAAAAAAGAAAAAAGCAGGTTATGTGTGACCCCTAGCATCTTTTTGTACTCTGATCTAACTGGTCCAATTTTCGATTTTTTTATTGGGTAGAGGAAGCTTGAAAACATAATGAGATCAACAATGAAACAAACAGATCAAATACTTTCATTGATTGTATTTCCTATCACGTTTGTTCAGCTATTTCTTCTTGTGTAGATCTTAATAGTTTTGATAGCCTTTTACCAATCAACTTGGGGTATGTTCTTGTTTTAAGAAGAAACTCTTTTGATTGGTGAGTCACTGCCCCATTCTCTAATTGATACTTGCATAATGTATGTAAAGGCTGCAACAACAGTTCAGTGTACTTTGTATCTTTTTCTAACTGTGACAAAGCTTGGGCCGCCGTCTCAAGTGTGCTTAAACAACCTTCTGTAGGCTGTGTCCTTATTATATAACTACTAGTATTGCTTGTCATTAATTTAACTTGTTTAATATTATGAAGAATAGGGCAGGAGGCATATATTGCTTTAGCTTGAGGCCACGTTCCATCTATCAGTACAAGATTGTAACTATCAGTATCATTCTCCATGTCTCTTATATCTATGGCAGTTTTACTTGGATAAAGTAGTAGTGTGTTTGGTTGCTTAAGTAGATTTTCTAAGTCTTTATGCTTGGGTTGTGGAAACTTTTTCCCTTTGAATATAAGGCACTTATCAGCAGCTAAACCTAATTGTAACATTGGAGCGGTTCGTAGACACCTCTTTTCTTCTGCAGGGTGTTGTAGCAATATGACAGTGCTTCGTGGAGTCAACTTTTCTGATGGCAACGCAGAACACCAACAAACCACTGCAGGTCTCCTGAAATAAAATGGATTAATTTTCAGATTTCAAGATGTTACCCCTATCTAGTAGATACTCTGGTGATTACTGAGTTGAATCTCACTCTGGTCACACTTTTGATATAGGCCCTCTTGGCAAGAAATTCTAGTTCATGAATATTTTTTAAGAATATTTATTTCCAAAATATTGTTGAGACCTTGTGTTTTTGATGAAGGGCTGTGAATCACCCTCATTATGATTACAGCCTAGAATGACCTTGAAAATTTAATATTTTGCTAATAATAATAATCTAAAGACTACTTACTTGCAGGTTGCACAAAGTTTGCGCATAACTGGAGGATCAGCTGGTATGTTGGAGAGGTCATCCCAGACGTCAATTTCCTCCATTATTTTTCTAAAATAAAATAATGTTATGAATAAAATTCTGTTATTTTAAAATTTATTAAATGACTTATTTACCGAATATACATATACCGGGTATTTATAGATGATAATACGTTAATCTTGAAATTATACAATAGGAAATAATTAAAACACTGTAACTCTGTCAGAAAACAAAAAGAGGTCCTTCCATTTCGATGTTTTGATCAGTTTATACTTCACGTACTTAAAAAACCTATCAAGTTTCACTTTTGACACTGTAAACAACAATATTAAGTCTTTGTCGATCGAAATAAATTCGAGGTTTTTAAAGTTATTTTGATTGTAATTTTCTTTGGGTTTGCCTGTAGCCTGTAACCATGCTATGGCAACTTAGAACAAAACTAAAATTCCATTTTTTTATTGAAAACAGTGCCATCTATAAAAAAGTTAAGGGAAACAAAATTGTGGTGTTGCTACAGTTAAATATACTATTTTATGCTGGGAGTTACTTTATAACATTAATCAAGAAAAAAGAAAGAAAAACCTGAATCTTCTTATAATTATAAATATAAGAATAAATAAATTAGTACATAAATAGGTTTTTGTTATCAACTTACTTCTAGAAGTTATATTTTGTTTTTTAAACGAGCTAAAGTTGGTTTTTGTATGGCCACACTTTAATTGCAAATGGCTGCGTGAGAGTGTAAACTACTCGTTGCGACTCGTGCGCATTTATTTTCCTTTTGCAAATTAAGTTCTTGTTGTTTCGCTAGTGCATCTGCATGTTGACTTGAGCTTTTGTTCCTCCATGTTATTAAGCTGCGTTACAATCCGTTCGTGTTGAGTTGTGTATGCACTACCTAAATCATAAAGGAAGAAAAAGGCGAACACAAAATTTTATTGTAAATGTGTGATGTGATGTGCTAATAAAAATGTTTTATTATACAATTCTGTAGTTTTTTTTCGTTAATATAGTACGTATGCATGTTGTATATAGCGGACACACTAGTCTCTCATACAATTTAATTATCTTACGCTCGTTTTCAATAATCTATCTGCAGATTTGCCTACTAGAAATGGGATTATCAGTCATGTCAAACTCCTAACTAGTAGGCAAATAAACAGATAGATTATTGAAACTGAGCGAAAGGGATCGTATAACCGACTGTACCTATACACCTAGCTATACATCTAGGTATATAAATTAGTTCCCTTAACGAAAAACTAGATGGCGCTAAATTCACCAACTTCATAATACAGAAGAGTTGCCTGTCTATACCCAGTATACTATAGTAGTCTTTGCCTGTAACCCACTGTTGTGTGAAGTTGACACGGCACTGTCTGTCAGTGTCATACTCATTATGTCACCAATCACCAAAATCTGTCAATCTCAGTCAAAGAGAAAAGATACTCCGGCAAAGCTTGGGCAAAGCCCATCTAATGTCATCTCACCCCGGAAGGAAACTATTCGCTAGTCCCTGGCAGAATATCGAGATTCGCTAATATTGGTATTTATTTATTTTATATTTTTATATTTTAGTAAAGCCGTGAGCCATGTGTTTAGTTAATTATAGTTATTAGTCTATAATTATCTAAACTGCTAATTCCAAGCTTCCACAGATAATTACAACATTATTCAGTATTAATTGATCACATACCTTCTTTGTTTTGATTATGTATTTTACATTGGTTAATTAATTCTATTTTGGTTAAGCATATAGGCCTTCTATTTCTATTATCTTCTTCTCAAGCCTTTTTCCCTAAGGGTAAGGTAGAAACCACAGAACGATCGAAACGATCGTTGCACACTTCTTTTACTTCCTACACATTCATACATCTGGTCATACTTGCACACCGGTTGCGAGTACTATGGACCTTTTGTGAAGAACCGTGTGCGATATTCATCTGTATCCAACGATTTAGACGACATCGTGAACCCAACTCGCTTTTGTATGATCATGGTTTCTAAAGGAAAATAGAGCATCCATAAACATATTTTATTTATTGCAAAATAGATTGAGAGCTATTTTCTTGACATTGAATAGTAAACGTAACGATCTATTATGTGAAAAAAATCAAAGCATTCATTGCTTTGATTTTTTTGTTAAGTAGAGACTCAATGAAAACGGCCTCTACTTACAAGTTTTGGGTAGTGGGTTCTAATATTACTTTGTATAATTTGTCTCGTCACCACTGCTCCCAAAGGATGAAGGAAAATAAGAAGGATTACAGAATGGTCACGCGTAAAAAATCGAAGACATGTGACGTACCCCTGGGAATTCATTTTTGAGCTATTGGTTAAGGAGAGGTGGTCACTTAATATCTCACTTCTTTTAAATGGAACTCCTAAAACTTTTTGCCCCCAAGAGTTTGCAACATAGGGATAGCTCCATAAGTTAGGAAAGAAGGTAACTGAAACTGTCGGAGTTTCGAAATCAAGGTGGAAATTCTGTGGTCAAATGTCAATAATATACCCAAACCTTTTACAGTAAGGACTAGCTGGCCAAATTTACCGCGTGTGTACTGACCATTACAATGGGGGGTCATACCTCATTTTTGCTGAAATCGGAATGGTTTATTAGAATATCAGGAAAGTTGGAGATTTTGTGATGTGACAAAAGATGGCGTGACTGTCAATATTTGTTTTCGTACCATTCAAATTAGCTTTTATTTATCAGTTTCGGTAATTATAAAAAACAAATTGCGGTAGAAAGTGTACCTAGCCATTGAATTTAGTAAAAAGCTCTGTGTTCTTAATTAGTAGCTCGCCAAAAGTCAATTGAAAGCGTTTCTTGATATTATAGGACGCCATTTTGCGCCGCATTTCATATAGATATAATGGTAATAAGTCTCATTCTTTCATACGTAACTTTCATACGAGCAAAAGAATAAGATGCAAAATTCACTGACTTTCTCTTGAGTTACGTAGGTACGTACATTTTTATACGAATGATTTGTAAACATGGAGGCCAAGTGTTATGCTAGTGTGAAGTAATTTCATCGTTTTGCCCTATATCATTTGTGTAAAGAAGTTTTCGGATGTGGTTAGTATGACATGAAGTTTAATATAGCTCTAAAATCATAACAGTATAGTGAAATCTATCAACATTGGGCAATATATTTTCATATGAATGTAAACGTATGCACTTATTTGGCGCCAATGTCCTAAAAGACCGTTATGCTCGCTTAATATTATTTATCTCATAATATTAAGCATGTTTTTATGTAACATCGTAGTTTTTTACTGCTATTTCTAGACTGCGTTGTACAACATCACCAAGTTTCATCGTGAATAAACTGGTCTTACGAGTGTCGTCAGATCTGTCATTTCAACAAATTATGTGGAGTGGAAATAAGATATTTCTCAAAATAACGCTTTAGAACCTCAACTTTCATTGATTTCAGTATCTTATTCCAGGTTATTTTAATACTATGGGCAATTTGCGACTGAAATGAAGACAATCATACTGTTGTATTTGGAAACATCTTGACCAACCTTGAAGTAAGTACCTCAACAATTTGGAGACAGCATTAAAGCGTCATTACTAGTTGTTATTTAGTTCTACATCAGTTCAGACCAGTAAATTCTTTCATGATTTACTTAAATTGCTCTAAATAGTGTTTGTCATGATCAAATTATCATTTCCTTACTTTATGCTATCACTCAGAACAAGTACTTTGCATATCTCTGTTTTCCCATGTTTTTGTTGGATTTCAAGTTCATGAACCTTACCTAAGATCATAATACTGTAACTTTATACACTGAGTTATACAATTTATGGCTTTATGATGATTATTGTATTTTTTAATTTTATGTTTCAGAAATGGGCACAGAGTTGCCAAAAACTCATGATTCAAGTGGTGATTCAGACTCTAACAGTGATTCTGAGGTATGTATTGCCTTTTAAAATCCAAACCTTTAAATCTATTGATTATTGTAGTAGTTTTATTTTTGGATGTTTTGAAATTTCATGCATGAATGTTTTCCTAGGTCACTTAGCCCTTACTTAGCAAAAGTAATGTGTGTTGTATCAGAGCCTTTTTGAGCCTATTGCCATTGCTAGTTGGAAGAGAAATTATTTTTTAAATCATTCTATTATCATCATCAATCATAGTATTGTTATCTCTTAGTTTATTATTTGGCAATACATAGTTTGTCATTTATGCTCATGTCATCATAATTTTCTTTTCTTTTTATTTGGAATTACAGAACAGTAGCTCCAGTGATTCATCAAGAAGTGAGTGGGAGTGTTCTGATGCAAAGCAGAGTGCTTCCCGAAAGGCACATTTCTCGGTCACTTCATGTGATACTGGGCTAAAACTAAAGATTGCTGCTATACCACCCCGAAAAGTATCACCAAAAAGGACCAGTAAACCATCAGTGAAAAAGAAATTGACTAATAATAAAAGTCAAAGTAAAGAAAAAACCCCTGTGAAGAAGAAATCTCAACTCTCGGATACCACTTCAAGTTCAGAATCATGTAGTAAGTGCTCATCAGATTCTTCAAGTGATGATGATTTGCCACTTAAAGCAGTGTCAAAATCTTTACCATCAAAGTGTTCAGCTAAAACAGCCACTAAGTTAAAGGGTACCACCAAGCTTGATAATGAAGAAGGTAGAAAACCATGTGAATCCAAGGACAATGGGGCTAAAATTAATAACAAGGATAAACAATGTGCTTCAAAGACCAACATCAGTGTAAGAAAGACTAAAAGTGATGAATCTTCTCATGAACCTTTGAAGAGAGGAAGAGGGCGGCCCAGAACAAAGGTAAGCGTAGTATAGTTTTGACCAATATTATGTATTAATATAAAAAAAGAAATACCTGAATGTATTTAGTCCAGTTGGTAATAGTAGAGACAATTTGGCAAAACTTAGTGAAATTTTCTTTTTCGGATTTAGTTAGAGAACATTTAAAGGTGAGTTCAGTCTCTTTAGTATATACAAGGAATTATTATTGCTTAATAATTTGTAGTGGCTTGGTAGATAAGGAGTTGCTTGAAGTGAGTGGTACTTTAACTCACCATGAGTATAGAAGTTCTGAAGAAGCAGTTTCACTTATTTTGTTAACATGGAAATGCCTCACCATCAAAATAATCCCAGAAAATTACCAATCATTTCTCTATATTGGACAATAGAGTCACATGGTCACCTATCCCCAAAAGGCAGTTGGCATGAGAAGAAATGTCCGTGTTTTAAAAAGTGAAGTTGATTGACCACTTTATTTGAGGATGTCATTTTGGATCCGAAAATAACGTAGTATGTAAGGCCTTATAGAAGTTATTTAATTCTAAAGGCTGCCATATACTTCGGATTTGTATTCTATTCTGCCATAAGGTGAATCATCATATTGCTATTGCTTGACTACCCAGAAGGACCATCGCCGCTGGCTATCCATATGAACCATCGTGCAAGAAAACTTGACACTTGGGGTCAGCTACATATTTTTTTTTCTCTCCACTCCACACAACCCAACCACCCAGTATGATGTTCAGGTGAGACCATAATTGATGCCTGCCGAGGTTGCGGGCTATTCGAAAGAGATACCGCCGCGGCCCCGGAACTAAAGGGCAATAGAAGGAACATGGGTGGGTTTAGTCAGTACAAGTCTCACACTCCCCGCCGTTCCGCCCAGAGCGGTGATGATTTACCATCTGCCGTAGACGCGTCGTATGTGGTCGCGATCCTCAGCATTGTGGGAATGAAGAAGATTTCTTTATAAGATAGTCCAAGTTGTAAGCAACCACAGGAACGGGAGCTCCAGACATGGCAGGATAATTAATTACTGATGCCGCCGTGCGGATATATCCAAGATTGATCAAAAGACGTCATTTAGAGGACGATACATGAGAGCTTGTTTTATACTAGCACCCTCTACATTCCAAATGCCAGTTGTTGCGCTAATGCAGATGGCAGATTTCATCTCTAACACTAAGATCCCGGCTATAATAAAAATGTTGCAATCCGATAATCCATTAAGGCACGTTCATTTTGAGATTAGACCCTTTTTCAAATAGGCCTTAATAAAACCATGCCTTGAATAGAAGAAGCCCTTTGTCACTGCTGGTTTGTTGGAAAATAATACAAATTGATTCGCCTGAAGACTGATCCACGAATTCCGACTGAGCAAGCTGGAAAGCATAGAAACAAGGAAACTCTGGACCTCATTATATTCGTCAACATCATTTTTTTATTGTTTTATCAGTTATTCATTACTTAAAAAAACCCCAGAAATATTTTTCACAAGATACACACAGCGCCCTTTAGGCTTTGACGCTGTACATCTTACGCTTTCTGGTAACTCTGAAAATAAAATTCTGTGAATTGGATTGTTTCTTGGAAACCCCAATTCATATTTTGATTTGACGCATTTTATTAGCAAAATGCTTTTTATGACTTGCTTTGCTTACATTGACTTTAAATGTGCTATTTTCTGTAGTTAGTTATTGAATAGTTACTACTTTAATCTGAAGAATAAAATGCTTCAGTTTACTAACGATGATAATAGCTCCCAAAAGGAGCTTTTGAGGTAGCACTGTCGTCGCTGTAATGAGACGAGTAAGTACATGACATATGTGGGACTTACTTAATTAAGTGAGTTATCACGATTCCTATAAAAAATGCTGTCTGGGGCGCACTCAATAATTAACCATCATTTATACCGAACGAACTTATCCGTCGCCGTTCTGCTTTCGCCTAAGTTACAGATGGAGATATCGGTCTCTTAACACATAAAGCATGTCTTGACTTTGGAAACCCCTAGGAGAGATACGTCCCTCATTATGTGCTTTGTCGCCCTATTACAGACAGGCTAAGTAGGTAGCTTGCTAGGTCTATGCCTAATATGTGAAAAATGAATCTTAATCAAGTCTATACTTAACTTAGCCAAATTCTGTACTTAAGCGAGCTTTCTGTCTTTAAGCGAGATAAGACATCTCGCTTTATGTTAATATGTTTAACTTCATGGCTATAGCAGCTTTACTTCCAGTAGATTCTAAATAAATTAAAAGTATGAAAAAAATACGTATGAAAAAGTACTTACGACATCAGCTATATTAATACAGGCGGTAGTTTTTGTGCATTATAAAAACTGGTGTTTTTCTTAGTAATGACAAAGTTTCTGCTACAAAAAAAGAACAAAGCTTGGTATGTAATTTTGTTTATAATACACTCTTTATTTTTGTAGACTAATATTCTGAGTGATTGGCTTAACGGTTTGCCTTAAACGCTCAACACAGAGTGAAAGGTTGAAACCAGATAGTGGTATCTTTTTTAAGGGTTCCGTACTCTAGGGATAAATCGGGATCCTAATACTAAAACTTCCCTGTGCGTACGTCTGTCACCAAGCTATACCTCATGAACCGTGAATGTTAGACAGACACAGATGATGTATTTCTGTGGCCGCTATAATAACACATACTTAAAAGCAGAATAAAATAAATATTTAAAGGGGCTGGAGTCCCATACAACAAACATGATATCTTTTTGTCGTTTTTATAGATAAAAATACGAAAACCTTCGTGCTCGTTTCCGACTCTCACTTGGCCGGTTTTTCTTATTTCGGTCGCTACCACTGGAACGACACGTAGGTTAGGATAGGACACTATTCTTCGTTTAATCGTGACAATACAATCTTTGTACTAAGTTTACCTTAATTGATTGTGCTTTCATAGACATGTAAAAAATAAGAAGGTAATCACGCAAATGCCTTTAGGATTTGTTAGTATTTTTTTTGCGGTTGGGACATAATCAAATAATTTTCCCCGTTCTGAGCGGAGTGTGGGGGAATGTCAGACTTCTACTGACTAAAACCCACCCATGTTCCTTCTATTGCCCTTTATGTTCCGGGGCCGCGGTATCTTTCGAACAACCCACAGCCCCGGGTTTGTCAGTACTTCAAGTAATAAGTAGCTTAGCCGATTGGCACCCTCTAATCTATCCACATATGCATGCTTCTAAATCATTTTCTTGCCATATTCAGACTCAATGAATTATTAATCATTGTTGTTCTAAATATAGACCGATTAACTATAAACAGTCTTCATAAATGATCTCGAACAATAATTGCGTAAAAGCTGCTCGTAACTGTTTAACTTGTTTGTATGTCGGAGGGTTCTAAAGAAGTTTAGTTAGGGGGCTTTTAATGTATGAATGAATTACTATTGAAATCAAAAGGAACCCTTTGTGGCGCCTTAATCTGGTCCAGTTTTTTCTTTACCTTTTTATTATTCTTGTTTACCACATGAGTACGTACTATGTATGTGAAGGCACCAGTTACTTGAGCATTATTCCCCTCTTTTAATCGTATTTCGTCGACACAGATGTGTCATGTGATCTTATTCTTTGTATTTTAATAGCCATGTTGGCCAGGGATCCGCAACATGTATGTTTTTGAAATTATTAAATTCGTCTGCCTCTTGTTAAATTATCCTTCTCACAGCAACTGACTTACAGTTAAATTAAAGTTACAGCAGTATTTTAAGTGGCAGTATAGAATGGAATTGTAATGTTTATGAAGAGTACATCACTGCTTAGTATAAAAAAGTCGCTTACCGTTGTCTCTCTGTTCATATGTATGCATAGATCTTTAAAACTACGCAACGAATTTTTATGCGGTATTTTTAATAGATTGAGTGATTCAAGAGGAAGTTTTATAATGTACTAGCTGTTCCCCGCGGTTTCACCCACGCTGCTCAGCACCTGTTGGCCGTAGCGTGATGTTATACAGCCTATAGCCTTCCTCAAGAAATGGACTATCCAACACTAAAAGAATTTTCCAATTCCAACCAGTAGTTCCTGAGAATAGCGCGTTCAAACAAACAAACAAACTCTTCAGCTTTATAATATTAGTATAGATAATACTAGTACATTGCACGTTATGGTTGTAAGTTATACATTTAATCATTGGTATCGGGAGTACTTTAGCTTTCTTTGTGTTATGTTTTTTTTTTCATTATGTTATAAACCTGACGAAAGATCGTTTTGAAATTCAGGCTAGTAAAACAGCTCCAATCAAATGGGTTTAGTTTTCTTGGCTCATGTCCAAATCATTCTGTACGTTCGCACTTTAAAAGGCTTGTATTTGCATCTGCACGAACAAGAATGTCAAAATTCGTTCTTGAACTAATCAATTATTCATTCATTTTAATAATGTATTGATGACGAGAAAGTGACTTGAACACAATCAAGGTTGAAAATAAGAAATAGCTTATTACTTTTCGAAATGATTTATGAGTTAGTGTATCGATGTGTGTTGGATGCGTGAAAGCATCTATATAGACCGGTGTTCACATCATAACATCTCGCCTGAAGAGCGGTTATTCACTCGTGACCGAATTAATTTGTACTGCTAATCATAACCGCTAGTCTTAGTGGAGATGGTTTTTAACACTGCTTTACAGGCAAAAGTGTCTTATATTCACTTAAATATACATGTATGTATAGAAAGGCTTGCTTCTAAAAATATTTCGTATGACTAAAACATTCGTGTTCGTAATCTGGCCATAAAAGAAAGTACTTTACGAAGTTTACTGTATCATTGTAAATGTAAATAAAAGTAATTTGTGATAGTAATAGAAATGGTAGGTGGTGCATAAGGCGTAGGGGCAATGAAGCTACGAAGGGGTAGGTGTGCAGCGTGCAGCATTTAATTAAGGCGGTGGGTGCGCTTGGCTCGCGTGCCGGCCGCGGTGCACTTCCGGCTCGCCCCCGGGGCGCTGCGCTTTTTCCTCGTGGCCGGGGGAGGCCGCGCCGTGCGAGGAAAGCGCGACCGGTCGTCACCCGCGCTGAGGAATTAAAATTTTTCACGTAAACTGGTTTGATAGCGCGTACGGTGGCGGAGTGGGGGTCGCGAATACGCGCCACGCCGGTCATTAGCTGGATCGCGGCGAGACGCGCGCGCGCGTTCCGACCTCTTGCGTACGCGGTGCTTTGAACGCGTACACGCCGCACACAACCGTCAGATGTGTACACACGCGCGATGTCGTCTTCGATTGATTGGCTGATGTGATCATGTGCTTTAGTGTGGAACAGTGTTTATAATATAAAAAAGTACAATTGAAACTGAGTGTTTACAAGATTTTGTATTAGTGAATGTGTCGAGCGTTGTGGTTAGTGCGGTAAAATTTTTGGTGCTTTTGGGATTAAAATTATCGAACTAAATGATAAAAAAAACAGTATGAAAAAACAATTACACGATATTTAATTGATAAATATGCAAACAACAAATGTAAAAATGCTCTTTAAAAAATAACAAGCGTCTTGAGCATTGTTATCACTAAGTAACAGTTCATTAAATCGTGATCATGTCACCGCATTATAATGTGGACCGCGACACTAATTTCATGCAAAACAAACACGGCGTGCGATAAGCGGCCGAGAGCGGCGCGGGGGCGGTCGCCGAATTTCCCTTATCAAACGTTTAGCGCAGCTCAAGGTCACGCGTTATCACTGACTCGCGCGTCGCCGATGGATTCGTTCCGTGATTGCGCGCATCACTGCACTAATCATATCGGTGCAATCGTGATTTTTGGACCATAAACGGTGGTTATAACACGAAGTTATGGAAATAGCTACAGATTACAGAACTGCTTAATGAAAATAGCTGAATCTGAATGCCAATAAAAATAAGCTTTCTAATTTGCATTATTATTTACAATTGATTCCACATAAAACATATTAAATAACTCAAACTAGAGGCAAACATTAAGAAGAAAGTAACTAGAGTTTTGCTTTTAACACTTTGATTCTTATAATATATCGTCCATAAAAAAGTTAAAACATCATAAAACAGCTCTGAATGAAATCATTCATATAAAATGCTGCATTAAACTGCGTCGGGTATTGATTTTAATCCCAAGAGCAAGCAAGAATTTTATTATGGATAATTGTTTACAATAAGGTGTGCTAAGGTTCGTTCCGACGTAAATCTGTTTCAGCGTGTGTGATGTAGATCGCGACCTAGTTGCGCGTGATTGAGGATAAAACAATATAAATAGCTCGTCAACGCTAGTGGACGTGAGCGGCGAGAACTAACCGCCCGCGTAGCACTAACTAGTGCGTTACGGACAGTGTTTGTGCGAGTGAAGTGCTCACGAGATCGAATCAGAAGTTCAGTGCCCAAGATTAGGAGGAGGCGAATAATGCGGGCATGATGCGGCACGCGGCGAATGCGACATCGGCTTGGACGGCGCCCGGAGAAGTCTGGGAGTACGTCAGTCAACTCGTCAGCTCGTATCACGACCAACATGATTGCCAGGTGCTCTACCCCTCTAGCTACGCAAGTACTCATAGTGCGCCCATACATGAGCACTCGAGCGCATCGATAATAACACAACACACGTGTGACTCACGGCTCACGTCGCCTATTAACGCGTCTTGTAATTCACATGTTAGCATTATACATGCACAAGACCTAGTTAGCGTCATGGCTGATAGACAATTTATGAATGTGTTCCTTTTCTGTTAGCGATAGAAACTGACTTTAATTTCACTCAGATCCTTTCGTTTGTGAAGCTTTTATACACTATTATAACTTCTAGCTTTTCTCATTCCATTTTATTATTTAATCACAAAAATGACAGAAAAAATGTGATTGGACTCTCTTAGATTTTGCTAACTATACGGTGCGTATGTAAACATTATAGTTCGGAAATGCGCAAGAATTCAGCATTATTTCATTCCAAACAGACTTGAAAATATTTAAAACAATAGTTACGAACCCTTTTGTATATTTTGACTTTTAGCTGAACTTGAAAGTTGATTCTGAATAGTATAATTTAGTAACTGTTCTTTACGATGCGTATGTAAAACGTCTATCAGAAATGCGCATGAATTCAGCATTATTCTAAACAAACTGATGCAGACTTGAAAATATCTAAAACTATAGTTAAGTACGTTTAGTTTTGTTTCTTTTCTAATAAAAAATAAGAACAAATTGAAATTCTGTGAACGAAATGATCCAGCGTAAGTCAAGTATTTATTAAAATCGCTAATACAAAATGACCAATACACCTAGTCTGTGTTTGCTTTTGCAAACTTAATAATAAGTAATTAATCAGTTAAAAAGCTCTTAAGGTTAACAATGATTGCAGCTTCTGTACGTTGAACATGTTTGTCCAAATGGAAGCAATAAAGTGCTACGTAATAGACAAATCAAACTCGGTCTATTTGACCGTGAAATTGTGATTGACTGAGCGTGACCACTTCGCGTACTTAACTATGGAACGCACTCACATCACTACGAATAGCTGCTCTTGAATATCAAAGATAACAGATTATCAATGCAGCTGTTAAGATTTACAACAATTCATCGTCGAATAATCTTGTTTAATCATTATGCGATAACGTTTTCACTAGATATTCATTCATTTAACATTATGACATAATCTACATAATTAATATAAACATAGTGATACTGATTTGCAATAAAATGATTTCGTTTAGCACCATAACCAGTTTTAGTTCTCACCAACAATTTTATGCAAATATCTAATACATGATACCATTTTTTTCTTGAAGATTTATGCTATCATTCGTTTTTAAAATGTGACCAATCAAGGCCTCCACATTATTACCATTTCAGATATCTATTGAAATCTTAGAAATAAAGTAATTAGTCTATGGCTATATGGCCGCTTGAGTAGAAACCAGTATCGAAATATAAGCAGTTACTGTTTAATAGCAGAATGAAGGCAATCCTGATTGATGTCGTTCGCCGTTAAAGCCCTGCTTGATCTTATCTTAGCTATCTAATAGATTTAACGAGATTACGGTACCATCCAAGAATTTACATAATATTTCCTTGATCGGTGTACACCTGATACTTCAGTGCACAGGAAAACCGACAATAATAGTGTTACTGGTCAGTTATTTACGAAATACAAGTAAATATAGTGTAACACGGATTTTCAATAATTTCTAACTAGTTTTGCAAACCAGGCCCCAGGATTGCCATGCCGTAGTACGCAACTAGTTGCGTTATACACCAAGCACTACATAGCGAGTCTTCATTATGCATACTTCAATATTCTTTTGTTCGATGGAGTCGTTGTTTGTCATTGAGAGCGATCCCGCCGTTATTATAACGATCTGCTTTAATGACCGATTACGCAACGTATACAGTTTCATCTAATGTAGGCGATGATTCAATGCAGTTTATTCAAGTGTACGTCTTCTTGCCATTGCATGCCCGTAGTGACGTATATTGATTAATTGTCTACCTATTAAGCTCATCTGATGTTGTTGATACAATTAAGTACAATTGAGATAATTATGCTTCTTGATATGATAATGATAAAATGGGCGTTGTTTGTATTTATAACTTGAGGAAAACAAAAACACATCGTCATTAGTTAGTGTATCGGGCGAAGCTATCGTGTTACATAAATCTATATATATAAAAGAAAGTCGTGTTAGTTACTCCATTTATAACTCAAGAACGGCTGAACCGATTTAGCTGAAAATTGGTGAGGAGGTAGCTTAGAACCAGGAGACGGACATAGGATACTTTTCATCCCGGTAAGAGAAGTAGGGTAGGTAGGGTAGGTAGTCCAAGGTTGTGCTTAGGTTCCAGCGGGTTATGTTTTCCTGGTACCTTGGAATGAGCAGACGAGCAAAATCGAGGTTTGTCGTTTTGTTTTATTTATTACACTAGCGGCCCGCCCCGGCTTCGCACGGGTACATGTACACACACACATACAACCTTCTTTTTTGCGTCGGGTTTCAAAAAAAAAGTAAAATTATAAAGGAATTTTGTTTTTTTTTTGTATATTTTTATTTTTATACAAATATCATAAATCTTCTATATATATTACTCCACTTTATAACTCAAGAACGGCTGAGCCGATTTAGCTGAAAATTGGTGAGGAGGTAGCTTAGAACCAGGAGATACAGGATACTTATCTACATACTTTTCATCCCGGTAAGAGAAGTAGGGTAGGTAGGGTGGGTAGGTTAGAAGGTAGGTAGGGTAGGTTAATCCTTACTTATAAAAGCGAAAGTACTAGGCTTGCATGAATTCACGGTGAAATTAATTCCAACAGTTTGATCTGTGGATTCAAAGTTCTTGATAGAACCAACTGCGTTGAGATAAAACTACTAGGATCGCATGAAATTATAGCAACCTTTGCCAAGGTTTGGAAATGGATGGGTTACCACACGGGCACAGGTTAAGCAACCCTTGCCGAGGTTTGGAAATGGATGGGTTACCACACGGGGACATTTTAAGCAACCCTTGCCAAGGTTTGGAAATGGATGGGTTACCACACGGGGACATTTTAAGCAACTTTGCCAAGGTTTGGAAATGGATGGGTTACCACACGTGACACGGGGACAGGTAAAGCAACCCTTGCTAAGGTTTGGACATGGATGGGCTACCACAGGGGGCCAGGTTAAGCAACCTTTGCCAAGGTTTGGAAATGGATGGGTTACCACACGGCCCAGGTTAAGCAACCCTTGCCGAGGTTTGGAAATGGATGGGCTACCACAGGGGGCCAGGTTAAGCAACCCTTGCCAAGGTTTGGAAACGGATGGGCTACCACAGGGGGCCAGGTTAAGCAATCCTTGCCAAGGTTTGGAAATGGATAGGTTACCACAGGGGGCCAGGTTAAGCAACCTTTGCCAAGGTTTGGAAATGGATGGGTTACCATAGGGGGCCAAGTTAAGCAACCCTTACCTAGGTTTGGAAATGTTAAGCAACTCTTGCCTAGGTTTGGAAAGGGATGGGTTACCACAAGGGGCCAGGTTAAGCAACCTTTACCAAGGTTCGGAAATTGATTGGCTTGGAATGGGTTACCACAGGGTCGAAGGCACTTTGAATAAAACTGTATTACTGCTCAGTAAGAGAGTTTTATTTTAAGTGCCTTCTATCCACGAATTCATAAACGATGATGAACACGAAAACGATGTCCTTTTGGTAAATCCACAATGAAACAGAAAAATGATGTTTTCAATGACATATTTAGTTCCTATCACAATCTGTTCTTTTCTGCATATTACTCTTACGAAATAATGTCAATGTTTCACATCTGCCAGGCGACCCGTGACGGCTCACATTTTTATGATTATTTTTTATATTTATCGTTAATCACTACAGCATATTAGTATTTTTTTTGTCTATACGCCAAAGAAGTATAACTTCTAACGCGTGTACATAAGTACACACACTTCTTTTTTTTAAACTCCTAGGATGTGCCTGGCTTACCACCGCACAATTTACGCCTAAAGGTTGGCTCCGTAGTAAGCTTCGAAACATAAACCAACCAAAACGGCGCAAACCAGTACGCATTTGGTGGTTAGAAAATTGATGAACAATGTAATTTACGCGACGTATACTGAAAGGAAAATTCAAAGGTGAGGAAGTCCTCATTCTGACGATCCCGATGATCCCAACCGATTTGCCGTTCGAATTTAAAAGACTTCAATATCCGATCCGTCATACATTTGCCATGACCATCAACAACTTAAAAGTTTATGGTTTGAATGTAGAACATCCATGTTTTTCCCATGGTCAATTATATGTGGCATGTTCACGGGTCGGAAGACTATCTGCGTTGTTTTGTAGAAACAAAAAATGTCGTGTATCACAAGGTACTTAAGTGGAGACCAACCTATGTACTGAAATGCAGAAACAATAATAAATGATTAATATACTTAAATTTTTTTTCATAGAAAAAAAAAACTTAATAAATTCGAAAATCGGCTTATTATTTATTGCCTTTATGGCGGAACAGAGTTCGCCGGGTCAGCTAGTCGTCAATAAAAGATTAAAATTGTTTAGCAAAACTAAGACATTATCAATTAATATTATTGCTGCCGCTTATAAACGTTTGTTTTATAATGGCAACACCGCAACGCGGCTATAAATTTGATTAGGTCGACAGGTTATAGGTGACATTTCATCGAAGGATGCTTACATCAATGCCGCAATGACATAGCGGTTGTATTGCATTTTGCGGTATTTGACGAGTGTTGAATTTGCAGACGCGCTTATGACGATGGCGGGAGGCGGCGGGAACTTAAACCGGTTAGACACCTTTGTCGCCGCGCAACCACCGGCTTTTGGTGATATCCGCAAAAAGTGCGCAATGGCATGTGAAGTGAGTTTGGTTGCTTCTTAATCGATGCGCAGATACCTCAGTTAACGACCACAGACGCTTGCTATACTCGATCTCATTATACAAGGCATTGATTTGCTGGAATTGCTATTTGAACCGGTTGGATCCCTATCTATTCCATGTACTTATATTTACAACAACATGTTGTATTTCTACTTTCCGCCATGCGCAAAGGATAATGATTCTATTGGAATGAGCAGCAATGACCGATAGAATTGCCGAAATGTTGGATTGACTTATGCCCCGTTCGTTTGTTGGCGTAACTATAACTGAGGCCTTTGTATAAATCATATTGATCGGCTTATTATATGTAGAATGGGACAAAACATATTCTGTAAGATAATGTTTAAACGTTTTATTACGACTTGTTGACGTAGATAACACTGCCATGCATTGTTATGGTAAATTCAAGGACAAAGATGATATTAGTTTTATTACTAGCGTTTTGAACTACATCAATGAGACCAAGCGCCGTAAAATTTATTAAGTAAAGAGGAATAAAAATGCTACGATGGATGAATTATTTGTTGGACGACTGCAGTCCACGCTCGTCACGTGTTGTGCGTATCAAAGTCTCGGTCACATCGATTATACATATGCACCATTCCCGCAAACTCATATTCAATCGACCTCTTTATAAATAATTCGCCGACCCTCATAGGGGCTTGTTGTATTAATAATAAACGCGTTCAATCAGGCTCGTTCTTACGTGTCAATTAAATATGTATAAGGGCAATCTTCACTGCGTTTCTTCTGACCATTATCACAGATGATGATGATTTTGTATTTCGCCATAAGTTGACTTTCTTTTATTATTTACGAGAAGCGTTTTTATCTTTGAAGTTAATTGAAATTATGCAATGTATATTTCCTCCTCACTCCTTCGGCTGCCAATGGAGGATGTATAGGGATTGCAATCCAGCGGCGTTTTCAATCCAGCTGGATTCTTGCTGGATTGACCTGAATCCAGCTGGATCCAGCGCGGATCCAGCAAAATGTGAAACTACAATAAAAAAACGTCATTTTTTAAACTTTTTTTGTTTAGTAATTTGTATAATAACTTCGTACTATAATCTACGAAATATTTCATTGATTTGCTTTGGTTTTTTAACCATTTCAGATCAAAACAATGAACTTAAAATTAAATAACATCACATCATACCTATACGAGTACATTTAAGATAATGTTTCTAAGTAAGCAATATCTTATTACGTTTATGTTTAATGATAGAACGGCTAATTGGTAGCAATCAGTCTTAAAAATTCTTTTAAAATTAACTACAAAAAGGACCGTAATAATACGATTTTAATTTTTAATCTGCAATCTATTTTTTGTATCAAAAGAAGTTCCGAATGCAATATAATTTTCCCCGCACTCGTTAATATATGTTATGAAAATCGAAAACTGATACTTAGGTAGTTTAAAATCTGACGACAAGAGATTGACTATTTCTTTTTTTTAACTCCTCTGGAAGTAAATAAATAAAATCATTTTATTTCAGATAACAAAAAGATCCATATTATTATATGTCACATTCATTCAAAATAAATACCATAAAATAAAATAACATTAAAATAAAAATAGTAAAACATTAGAAAACAAATTTTATCTATCTTATCACCCAATTTGTTTTGCACAGAACTGCATATGTAGCCGCCTTCTGAGAATGCCTTTTCGGTATCTACACTGGTCGGATTTAGGGTTATTAAACAGTCATAAACAATAGACAGATAAATTTTCACCTCACACTCCTTCGGTCTCATAAATGCTCATTTCTTGGGCTTTTGTTTATTAAAGTTATCCTTCTCTCTTTTAAGTTCCATCTCAAGCTCTTGCTCGTCTTTTTCACTGATTCTGCGTCATCAATAGAAATTGATACGTTTGCGGATCCGCATCGCTGGATCCAGGACTGTATGCTGGATCCAGCATACTTAAAAAAGCGCTGGATCCAGCTGGATTGCTGTATGCTGGATCCAGCAATTGCAATCCCTAAGGATGTAGTAAATTAATAATTCCTTTTTAAAAACATTTTGATTTAAGTATACGGTAGTAGACGTAGACGGTGCTCTGTTCAACCAAAATTACGATAAATATACAAATTATACATTTTTGGTAAGAAAACCTAAAATTAATTCTGTCAAGCCAGAAACTCTTCAATTGCGGTCTAATAAATAACTACTTTAATTAAAGCAAATAGATATTTAGCCACGGGTTTAATCACATCGATTTCTAATCTAGAAAATAGTAAAAAAATAACCAACACATACGCGGAATATTAATAGCTGTCATTGCACAAAACTTGTTTTCATGCGATTAGATAAATAAACAAGTATTAAACAAGCATTGCGTATTGAGAACAGTGAGAAGGGTGCACTGAGAATCGGGATAAGCCGGTCCAACGGCCGTCTTACCATGGCATCGTCGTTTAATAAAGCCCCCGCGACAACTGCATACTTTAACAGGGCTGTCTTATAGCCAACCTCACATCGACCAACATGAAGTCTATCAGAAAGCATGCTTTGATCAATAGATTTGATATCATATAAAGCAATATTCACACGTTCTTATTTAAAAAATGGGATTATTATTCATTCTCAATTCAATGTTGAAAGACTCGAAGGGAAGTTAGTATTAATAATAATTGAATATACATTTCAATATAATTTATGCAACAAAAGCACCTGCAATACGGACTCAGTGACGGTGATCCAGCCCTGGCTTCCGATCGGGTAATGCAAAACGAGACTCGGGAATAAATCGTTTACATGGTTGTCGGCGTAAACTGGTCCCGCTGGTCCCAGCGCGACTCGGCGCGATACCACACGGACGTAGGAAATCACACTCGATTACCAATAGTCATCGTAGATGTACTGTGATGTAATTGTACTTAATTGATGAAAAGCTTTTAATTGAACTAATGAATTAATGTATATTTTACTTTAAATATAAATAGTTGTGAAATTATAGGAAGTATCAAAAGAAATGATGAAGTTGATTAACTCATCTGTTTGAATTTCGTCTTATGAACATAAGATGCCACATCTGAATGTTGCGTACGCACAACGTTGAAATACGTTTGTGTGGTCGGTACGGCATGTATCCGCGGCAGTGGCGGTCTTATCTCGCCATTAGAGTTATTACCGGCTGGTATCTCGCCCATCGCACCGCTTCGATTGTTTCTGAACGCGCCATAGAGCCGGGCGCTACCACCGTAATTGACCACTGTTTACTTCCACGACAAGGTCTTATTTTATACATTATTTTGCGGTTTTTGTTGGCTTTAAGATATTCCAAGCTAATAGGGAAGTATTGTTAAAGAGATTCGCGTTTATCTTTGGTTTTTCTTGCGGTTGAGTATTCAGATTCATCTCCACTTATGCCGTGTTAATAATTATTACATGCTTCTTGTTAGTTTAAACGCTTATACAAATCTTATACTGGATCAGATGTTTCGTTTCGAAAGATTTATCTAACCCGTGGTTGGAAGAGATTTTCGTAATGTGAGGAATACATTTGAATGCATCCGTGTTACTTTGGCTAATCATGGCATCCGTGCATTGACATTAAGTCAGTGAAGAGCAATGGAACCGATAACATCGGATAATCGTCACCCACGCAGCGTTTTGCCGATTGCCGCTGTCTCGTTACTTATGATCAGAGGAACAATAAGATGTTATTTATGTCTCATGGCTTTAATTTTACAGTTGCAGGGTACTTTCGAAGCCTATTTGAAACTGAAATCATCATCCAAAATTTTAAAATATTTGTTTCTTATTTACCAATGTTTTTTCTTCTGCAATTCTTATAACATGAAACAAAGTACAGTTTTACTAAACTGTAAACATGTTACCGTGGAATTTGCATCTGTAACGATTGAAACTCCACCTTTTCATCCCTTTATTGAGATGAGCATCGCTTGTTCGAATTCTATAAATAAATCAATATACTACTGCACTTAACCGTTCAGGGTCGAATCATTGTTGCTTTAAGTTTGTTGCCCTGACTTCAAAAGGTTGATAATAATTAATGCAAGTTTAAAAACAAAGAACGATTCTTCGATAAAATCCGTTCTTAAATTCATAAAATAATAAAGGTTTTGGCTATTAATGAACATTGCCATCTTGTAGTTTTGTTGTATTTGGGGCAGTTTCCAGTGTTAGGAGTTCAAATATGAATTGAATCTATTTGGCAGTCTGCGTTATTCATACAACGTTAAAGACCTAATAATCCAGATAATCTTGTTACTGACATAAGTTGGTTGAGCGTCCTTGGTAGTCGCGCATAGCATCGTCTACTCAATTAGTGCGGGCGGTGATCGGAACCAGCGTATCCGCGTGTGTCGGCCTGCATGCGTGGGAATGCCTTAGCAGCATTGCTCCACACCCTTTTTACACACCACAAACAGGGCGTTACGAGGAACCTTTATGGCTCTATTTGTAAGCCAGAAGGAGTAAACGAATAGGTTCTCATCTTTTCACTGCTGAAAATATTTCTTATCCCTATCAAATCTTTGCAGTTTTGAGCTTTTTCCGGATTATGAGAAGAGTTTGTGCCATGATTTATTAGTTAACTCTAAAGAAATCCGATATCACAGTTTCCTTGAAGTGTTATTTTTTTGGCAAAGTGCAATTAAAAACAGCTTAGATTTTTGTGTCTTGTTGTTTTATTGACTTTCTTTTTGGTGTTTACTGCACCATAATACTATGTTTAAACCATTACTCTTATATTAATGTAGTCTTCTTATTTCTCGTTTGGGTACACGTGTTAAATTCTGGAGGAATTCGGGATCCTTGCCAAGAATTCATGAGGAATTTGTGCTATTTTCAATCTAAAAAATTAGTATCGCATTTTAATGAGAATTCAAATTCTAGTCTGACACAAATTTTACTAACAGAGTTTATGTTGTGTATTTTATCTGAATACCTTATATTTTACATGTATATTTATTGTTACAGGTTACTTGTTTGAAAACTTTCTTACAATTTGTTTACTTTGAGAAATATCTAATACACACTAATACATAATTCTGTCACAATTGTTTTGGACTGAATGCTGTAAAGTATCTGTTAATTTCTTTATTGTTGTATTCGAGGGGTCTAATCAAAAACAATGCAGTCCAGAAGGTCATGTGAACGAAATTACAAACAAAAGCTGGTAATGAAATGTTCGTGTAATGTCAAGTTAAACCAGAGCTCAGTGAAAGCCGCCGAAGACTCGCGGCGCTAAGTTGGGGCAGGTCGGGTATTCTTACGGCTTCGCGCTGATTGTAGGTGTAACTTTATGATCGCACGCTTCTTGCGCGCTACTATTGTTCTAATAGGCCCTCAGCCCTCGCTCGCGCCTCTCATACTAACACCCGTCTCGTTACTCGACTTAAGGTCACGCGTTCAACTTGATCTTGCCGATTTTCTATGCTTATATGGGAATTGTTTGAACTACGACTGCCGGTTATTTTATTTAACCATAATTGTTGATACATATTTTCATTTTATTTATGGACAGTTTATTCTGTTTAAAATATTTTGATGTAAGTATTGGTCTTCAAGCAAACTTCTATCAATGATACGAAAAAAAAAAACATCGATTGCATATTACATTATTGGAGAGGTATCAGCAAACAAATCGGTGTATTACATTATGTCTGTTTTACCCGAAAGGGCTTGCATATGGTAACACTCACGCCACCTTAATTGGCACAGTGTAATGCAATCTTAATCCTCTACATAAATTGCAGTTTGTACCAAGTTTATAACCAGGATTTTTGTAAATAAAAAGTAACCCCATAAATATTGAGTGATTAGAAGCTTTTTAAGTTCACATATCTTAAAGCGACGAGTGTCGACAAACTTAATCGTGATGCAGCTATCGCAGTCAATTAATCTTGCACTTCTGTGACTTTTGACGTGCCGTCCTGATTCCGTGTTGCAGTGACGAGGCACGGCAATATTTTACACATGATTAGAGCGGCGCACACTGGCACTGTATGGGTAAGCAAATTGCGCCGACGCGACGCGCAGTCACGATCTGAACCTCGCGGGAACCCGGGAGAGTTTCTAGAGAATTCCAACGTAAATGCTACACAGATATTAATGGCGGTATCTCCACCGATACACACCGGCTCGTCTGTTTTAACGACTCAACGTTTCCATGACTTGATTCCCTTTTATGAACTTTCTAATCAAGAATGGAATAAAAGCTATGTTGTCGACTTCAGATTGCTCATTTTAAATTCATATTTATAATCCATTAATTAAATTCTCAGTGTGTTTATAATGAGCGTTCTATTCGTGAAGGCTTTTTTTCCAGGGATGTCAGTTATTTTCTTAGTTAATAAATGCAGGTCGGTAGTTATTCAAATGAGACGTCGTTCTTAAGCAGATTGTATCGCGTAACGGATAAGGAAGTCGCGGGCTGCTATCATGTCATCGACAAGTACGCTGCCACTGTGCCTTTGGGTAACAAGTGAAGTCGTGTTAGGTATAATAATTTATGAAACCCTTCGCCGTTTTGCATACCAGAGACAAAGAAAATTTTATATTTGATGATTCCGTTCATATGAATTTACTAAGGATAAAGGTACGAATCATCAATCATTCCCATTAAGGTAATATAAAATCAGCCCATGGATTAGAAACTTGCTTGGCAATCCGCAGTGCAATAAACTTAAATGTAATTACGATTTCCTCGCAGAGCTTATCACTGTTCCGTTATTGAGTAGGTAGTCTCATGTTAAATAGGAATGTAGTGTTTTACATAAATGGGAATTAACATCGTCCGAGTCTCGGTTTATAGTCCGACACGCGTCAAATAATAATGAAAGTTTATTAAAACAACCTTCTTGACTCTAAATCGCACACTGAAGCATAACAAACACGCCTTCGGCTAATGCACGAGTGTTATTAAATGTTGGGGTATTATTACATGAAGTTTTCCGTTCGTTTCGCACCCTAAATGTATATGCGTTAATTAAGTGCGGCCAGGATCCGTGGCGGTAGATTGTGATTGCAGGTATGGTAATAGTGCGCCTAATTCCGAGTCACGGACGGATCGGCGCCGGCGCGGCTCACAACGCGTTCTATGTGTTGTGCGCCCGACTGGAACGGGCCAACCCTCGGATCTTCGTCAAAAAAGTAAAACAAAGCCGCAGAAAACCCACGTGGGTCATAACAATGCAGTTCACTGTTTATTGGGCTTTATCTATACACCATTAGTAGAATTGTGGTAGCCCACCGAAGAATTGCATTGGATATGGTACGTTTTGAAACACTAACAGGCGGCACGGCGGTTTCGTCTCGTTATGTCCGTCGATTTTTATTGATGAATGGATTACTAGAAGCCTATTATGGCGTAGATAGTGTTTTTTTTTATCTTTCGAGCGAAGACAGCAGCTGTAAGATATCTGTGAAGATAAAAGTACACGAACATAAATTTTAATGTTAACTGTAGTCGTCAGTTCATCACGTCTCGTCACTCAAAGCAATGAAGGACATTAGTTTTTCAATGTCATGCGCATTGAAAAAGCTTATTAATATACGTAAAAAAATTACGTACTGAACTTCTAACTAAAATGAGTCCGTTATTGAACTGAAATTATACCTTGATGTGTTGTTTGGCATGGTATAATACCTCTTGTATGTTTTTACGTATTTTATTTATAGACTGATCGTTACCTTCGAAGGCTATTCTGTATTGAGGCGTGCGAATGTCGTATTGATTTCTTTAGTCAGCCGTGATATACTTACACCTCAAGTATAAGAAGTACCTATTTGTATGTTTTAATATTGCATTTTACATATATTATGTCAACTACACCCTTATGACAGTATAAATTAAGTATTGATAAATTTCTTAGGGAAATGTGTGTCATTGGTTGGCACATAAGTTAAATTATCTAAGGATGTGGACGGAGTCGTTACACAAATGAAGCGTAAAGAACAAACGTTTCAGCAATAGGGAACATTATTAAATTATCTGCACACTAGATTATAGAGACCTTCAGGAAAACCAGTTATTGTTATCCTTGCAGTAGGTAAATAAGCTAAAATAACTAAATAAATTAAATTAATAATAACGAATTGATAAACCTCACATTCAATTCCCAAACATACCTACAAGTCAGTTTATGAATGAGTATTCAGAATTAAATTTTCCTGTTTGGCTGTCTTCCTTTTAGTCAGTTAAATACATTAATTTCGAAGTGTATCCGATAAACCCACAAACACTATCATGTTTTTATTTGGGCGCATCGCAGGCTCCCAGCACTTGTGTGCACAAACAACGTGACAAAGCGAATGAGTGACATCACGTCTCACGAATGTCTCGGGATGACTGACTAAAATGTACATTGTTTCATCAACGATATAACATATACTTAAAACAAAGATAAACAGTTTAGCTCCACATGAAATTCACTTGACGGTTTCCTTCGCTTGTACTGTAATAGAATCCATAATAATCCTTTGATTGGTTCAATTACTTAATTTACTAACAAGCCTTGAGCTCACAACACAACCCACGCCTGGATGTAACGTTTTTCTGGACTTGTTTTACGATGACATTCAATAATAACACGATAAATGTTTTAAGTATAAATGTGATATTAGTATATTATGTTCTGATTACCGATTGATAGGAATCAGTACTGGCTGCTAAAGCCACCTCTGGCACGAGCTTTCCCGCCCGCAAAGTGATTTATTTGTTAGCTTCTGACCGCACCCGTTCGCCAGCCCCCGTTAAATTAATCTCTTTATTCCGGTCGCTAGGTCAGTTAGATTTCAGATGTTAAGCAATGTTTCCAAGTCATTACAGTTCATAATATGATTACTTCGATTTAATGGACTTACCTGTTGGTAAGGACCACCGGTGATTTTATTTTGATGTCTTTTTAACTCGTGTTCAACTAGTGTGCATGTCTTCTTATAGGATATCAAACAGTTCTTGACCTTATTATTCATTTGCTTCATCAAGACGTTCAGTAAATTCTAATTCATAAAGTTTGTGCTCTCTTTAGAAGGCATAATCTTAGTACCTACCTAATACACACTGCCAGTGTAAAATGCCTTAGACTTATACTTGTACCTGCATTATTTTATGCCATAAATTGTTGCGCAAACTTCGTATTACATTAGTCTTGCGGTTTGCTCACTTTCGACGTGTACTGTGTACAGCATCGTTATACTTACCGATAATTATCTACTTAATCAAGTGATCTCTGAAAAATAATGATGTCATTATTCGTTGCGTCCCGTCTGAGTTCCAGTGAGTCGTGTAAATGACCTTCACGCTAACCGGCACATGTGCTCGGTAATATTATAATAAATTACGTTTTTCTTGGTCGATAATGTTGGGAACATCTAATTATAAAGATATGATGCCATTTTAATACAATTAGAGGTGACATTGACATCAATTAGGCTTTTTGTTACAATTAAAAATAATAAATCTCGATGACTGCCTTTAGAATAATAAGGATATAAGCAGACAAGATACCATGTAATAGATAAGTTCTATAAATAATGGATTATACTCGAATCGATTAGCGATTTATCGGCTAGTAGGAAGCTAAGCCGATTCATTGGTTTCAATATCAAAGAAGCGCGAAATTCTGATTTCATCATAAAGCGAAGCGCCCATTTTACTAACACCACATAACACCTTATTCAACAGTCATATAATATGACGTATTACTAACGAATGTAGAAGGTGCTATGATTTAATTTATTGCTAGATAGAAAACAGGTTTAGCGTGTAAGCGGCTAGGATGTTTTATTTGTATAGTTTCATGTTTGTGTAGCGTCATTAATTTAGACAGACGGCTAGGAAGTTCTGATGGGGCTAACGCTGTAATAAAACTCCTACGTTACGTAGCTCTGGGTTTAAATAACACGAAATTCGCGTTTAATGTAAGCAGCAGATGGATACCTATAAATTATGGCATATATGTAGACGTCGAGAATGCCGTACTACTAACTGATGAAAGTTGTAAACGTGTCGGTCATTTCAATGAGCTTGAAAACTTTCAGCATATTAATGTGACACACGTTTCTTCAAAATATTATAAATTACCACCCGAGTATAGCCGACGTAATAAATTCACACTTGAAATATTTGGGGTGAATAAAGAGCTACCGTTCACTGCTTCGGGTAAAGAAGGTTGTTGGGTCGATTCAATTATTTTCTTAACTCATCATTCTTGAAGATATCCGGTACATATTTAAGTGGTCGTAATTGTGGTGGTATTTGTTTTTATACATATCGTGTGGGTTCTTTGTTGAATTATATGGCGAATGCAAGTGCACTGCAAATTACTCTTATTTACTTACGCGGGTTTACCAGGACGTATCCATTAACCGCCGCGGTACGTCATCTTGTTTGTAAAATGTACACGTTTGCCGTTTGAAGGATATGCAATGGTTTTTAGACTGTATGAAGTCAAAGAATTGATTTATTTAAAAAAAAAGCGAATTGATTCCTTATTTTGGAAGTCGGTTAAAAAGTAAGAGCATGTGACTGTTGGTTATTTTTGTAAATCAGTAGTGATTTAGTCTCATAGGTACATAATAACTAATAATAAGCACTTGGAAAGATTACAATTATGAATATTTAAATAAACTTCAGCGAAGTCTTGATACTTTTGATAAATTAGAAACTAAATCTTCAAAGTTATCGAAAGTATGTAGTACTAGCTGCGCCCCTGCGGCTTCGCCCGCGTGATGATAAAAAGAGTGTCTATGTGTTATTCCAAGACTATAATCTACCTCTCTGCCAAATTTCATCACGATCCGTTTAGTAGTTTTTTTTCGTGAAAGAGGATCAAACATGCATCCATACTCACAAACTTTCGTATTTATAAAATTTGTAGGATAACGCAGTAATTGCTGGAGTACATGCGATTATAATAAACTACTTTGTACAGTCTAAGATCTCAAAACGTACTCAATAACTGACTTAATTCCTACATGCACAGGATACGAGCAGCTGATGTAGATATACCCATCTTTTTTTGTCCTATTCCATCAGTATTTTATTTTAAAATTTCAGTTTTCATTTTACGCTCACAATACCTTCGATCCTTTAATTAAAACTTCACACATGTCCATGTCCTTAATATATTGGATCCATAAAGATAAGTTAATATTTTAATTATACTCTGTTGTGTCGATAAAGTTTTCTGATCTACATAATAAACAAACAAACAAAAAATGCTTTTATCTGGTTGTACCCATGGACATACAAACCTTACGATTTGTTTGGTAGTCCTTTTGTCCTTATGTTATTCTTGTTTTTTTTTTGGGTCTGCCGTGCAATGCGCTTTGTTGACGTGATGTGTATTTGCATATACCCTTGACTCAACGACTGCCTTGTCAAATGTAACTGCATTGTTAACTTGATGATATGTTCATAACTTATCAGTGCTAAGCCTGAATAAAATCTAATTTAAAACAGCAAAGTTTGCGGTCATTATTATTAAAAATCCACGGGCGCAATATTTAGCATCTGCTATTTATTGCCATGAACTAGCCATATGCCACAAAAAATAGTAGCAGACAATGAGGTTCGCACATTCGAAAATATCGAGGTGAGTGAACCCGTGAACAGAACATAGTCAATCGTTTTTGTTGATTTACAAAAACTACTTTAAATAAATTGCCCTGAGCAATGAGATATATCTCCACAAGCGCTCGCTTGTTTGTACTCAATATCATTTGAACTCAAATAGGTGGCTAATGGCATCGAAGTAGCAGCTGCTAATTACAGTGATTTTACAGTAATTGAAATATGGAGTGTAGTTGCGCTACGTCATACGTTATTATGTGAAGGACGTGGAGATTCAATGATACGTAATTAAGATAGTGTATTTGGATTGAGAGTAGTTCTCGGATTAGTGTTGGTTGGAAAATGAAAAGCAATAAATGGTGCATTCACAGTTCAAGCTTTGGGGTATTACGATGACGTAAATGTATGATAGATTCCCGTTGCCATTTTACCCCCGTAATTGTACAAAAAAAAATATTAACGACTAGAAAATACGAAACTTTGAACGCGTCTGTCGAGTTGCTGACGCTCAAGATTAACATGATCTATCTATAGCAGTCTAACGAATACTCAAGTATTTTGCTCGATAGATTTCCATCAGAGGCGAATGGAAATATTTTAATTTATAGAGATAACCGTCGATACGTATCATGAATATAAATGAGTTAAGACAAAAACAAGATGTGTCTGAAGAGAAATAATAAGAGCCGTTCGACAGCCACGACCGTCTAGTCGCCATCGTCCTTGAGTGCAGAAATCCTTGATGAGTACAATCAACCGCCACCGGATAGTCGTCTCCGTTCAGGGCTGCCAATTAATATTTTAACTACATGTAAGGCGAGTTGCGGAGTCTATTTCAATTCAACTTGTTTAATATCCACTTGTTGCGTAAACTAGTTATACTTATCTATTAGTCATAATGACTTGCTTGACGTGGTTTTACAGTATTTCTCGCAACATTAGTGTGAGATTGAAAAATAAGCAAAATATTTACGAAATCCTAGGCATTTAGTGCAGTGCAGCCCTAGATTACCGATATAGCGTAGGTGCTAGCAAGTGTGACGACAAAAACTAAAACTGAAAATAAATGGGCGCGAAACGCCTATTAGCGCTGTGGTCGCTGGCAATACATGCTCAGATGCGGACTACTGGCCGTATTTGTAAATAGGTGATTATACGCACCTCGGCCGAACATATAGAACACAGTTAAGATATTTCATGACCGTGTCATGAAATATCTTAACTGTGTTCTATATGTTCTATTGCATGTTGTTTGACTGTTCAGTATATCGCTTACGAATATGACGAGAAAAATATTAATCTTCAAAACTACAATAAATATCAATTACAAGATTTCTGGATGATTAACATTTTTATTGTTACCAATTAATATTTCTAGTGTATGTAATGTAAGTACTAGATCAAAGATTTGTTTAAAATATCAAAACATACCTATGCAAATATAAATCATAAATTTTTCCAATGTAGATAACGATTGCAGAGATTTCCGGTGGACGGTATTTATCTTCCCATACATCCAGCCATCTATGTAATACGTTTTAATCGAAACGAGTACGTAAACATGTCACGTGTAAAATCCAACCGCAGCTTAAATTGAATTTAACTCGAGCCACGACCTGTCAACTTATCGAATATAAATTCTCTTAATAATCGTTACCAATTACGTGAGCGTTCGGCCTCGTACCGCACTATCAATCTTTGCAGAAATGCTGTAACGAGCGATTACTACGAAGGATTAAGATCTTTTTGCAGTGGCATGTAAGGGAGAAAATGAATTGTCGAATGGGACTTTGATTGGTCTTTTTGGTCCGCGGCTACGACGTCGTGAGGCGCGCCGGCCGTACCGCCGCTCCGGCTCCGCGAGAAATGTTGGACGTTATGAAACCATCGCTGACAAACTGCAAATAAGAGTGGCCCTAACTCTAAACACTAGACAAGCTCGCCGGTCTTTGTCGCCAATTGCATAAATATGCACTAATATAATGAAATGGAATGTAAATCAAGCGCACAATCGCGCAATACCTCAACTGAAGTTTGTCTGCAGGGTAATAATTTTGTTTTAGATGACGAAATATTTATCTAATAATGAGAATACATAGATCAAACTCGTACACATGTGGTATGATTCATAAGAGGAAAACCGGTTATGTCTTTACGAAGAACGACTTCAATAAATTAGTGTTGTGTATTTATACGATATTTGACCATTATTTGGCGATAACAAATAGTGGATCATTGATCAAAAAATCTCAATACTATGTTTATTCCCGACTTTCCCTCAAGTGCGTGAAAGACGCATGACAAATTAATTTACTAGGTAAGTGCAGTGTACTTAAACAGCATATTATTGGACATTTACTTTGTACCTACAGGTTGCCATTTAGTACACTATGTAGGGTAGGTACTTCAACCCATCCAGTAAAAACTAGAATTCAAAATTTCTTTAGTTAAAAATAAGAACTAGAAAAAAGAGGTTTTAAAAATTTATACTATCTTGTCAGTAGTTTTTTTTTTTCAAATAAGCAAAAACTATCATGAATATGACTATCCATCACCATCAGCGTCAGTTTTCCAAAAAAAATAAACTTAATGTCGCCAACTCGCCAATGACATCAGCTTCGGCCTTGCATATTTGCAGGAATTTGTGGCAATGTTTCTTCTGTTCCAATATTTGTGAGCATGTTGTTTTTAACATTAATATTAACTAGCTTCGCCAGACCGGGATAAAAAGTGCCTATGTGTTAATCCAGGGCATATTTACATACCAAATATCATCAAAATCGGTCTAGACGTTCGTGCGTGAAGGATTAACAAACATATACACACTACATACTTTCGCCTTAATAATATTAATGTGATTTCTTCATTCATGAACCTCGATAACGTAAGAAGAATTTCTTCTTTGTAGATTCACATCCCATCGTACTTTTTGGCGAATTGTACTTACTTCTCGCCACGCGACAATATCTGACAGCGAGTCTCGGAGGCGCGACGCTCGACAGTCTGTCACAGACTCGCAGTCAAGTTCACGGCCTCCTCGGCCAACGTTCCGCAACATTTCCTCGTTCTGTCTCGTTACTCTTTATTTATCATCGCGATATATTGAATCGAAAGCATTGCAATTGATAGCCTTGTCTCTCAGCTTACTTACGACACTCAATTACTTTATTGTACTTTTATTGTTTTCAGATCTTCAATTATTATAATATAGACAAGTAAGCCCGTTTTATATTTCCTTGTTACGATTGTAGCAACACGTTTCATCACGGAACGATTGACAACGAGGTCTTTTTTATGTTACCTACGACTATTATAAATTATAGTCGATTTAATTTGAGTATGTCCCGATGTTATTCAGCCATTTGAAGAGCTCCACGTGTATTGTTCTTGACATTAGCGCGGGGTCGATGACCAAAGCTAGCAAATATTTGCCGATCTTATGGCGAAAATGGATTTGACATAAAGTTGCAATGTATCTCCGTACATTTTTGAAGTATCCACCTACCAACATATAAATAAAAATCTAACCTTTTCGGCGTCAAAAGACAATTTGACTCTGTTGTAGAAGATTAAAAGGTACTGCTGCCTTCTTAAAAAAATGCCGTTACGCATTTTAGACTTATCCGTTCAAGAGTTGACCGTAAGTAACTTCTTTATAAAAAGTTGTTTACTAGTTTTGCTCCTCTCAGTGTTTTTTTACTTACGGTTAATTGGAACTCTATTCACGAATAGAATGCGAGTTAAAGATGGCGATGTCATTTGACGTGATACACACTAAATCTCTAATCAATTATTGTAAATTTACAAAACATTATCGACGCGGTGCCACATTTTCCATTTGTTTGGCGTTGGCTGTCAGATATAAATCTCCGTAGATCACGAGGTCGTTAATGTGATATTCGTGTCGGCGCCGTCTCAGATAGGTACTGTTATCCCATTGTCGATTCAAATGTTCCGCGCTTTCATATTTGTCTATGTACAGCTATTGTAAGATTTAGTTCCGTGCAAGTCAACAGATCGATATCTTTCCAATACATGTACTTATAGGTAGCATTACGAAGCTTTTAAACGTATTTGAATACTTGTGCGATTCATATCACAAAGAGATCTTAGCGCGATAGTGCGAGTTAATCTGAATCAATTATTATAATCTTTGCTTTGCTACAGAAATAATTATTGTTATTGTCCGTCATTTTAAGCCATGACTCACATAGTAGTTGTTCTGTGTTAACGGTAGTTTTTTCGATAGCTTCATGCAATGGTCAGTTGCAAATTAAGGTATTTTTGTTTTAAATCGGTATAAGTACTCAGGGGCTATTCTTACTTGTGTTGTCTACATGGGCTGTGGGACTAAGGGTCGGTACTCGGTAGTTTCCGTTGTATTTGATATGCTAGCCGTGATAAGAGCCGGCGGCCACGCGACACTTGCTCAACCCCTTCCAGTGCCGAGGGTTGGTCGCCCTTCCGCCTTATTGATTAGCACCCTCGGAGAATTAACTTAATGGTGAAAACAACACACACGTCGTCATAGTCAACGGTATATCAACAACTATACATAATAAAATAACTACTATTAACTACCTGATAATTACAATATTTTTTCCGAAATATATAAAAGTGTACAGAATAATACTTAGGAAACGCCATCAAAGTTCGTTACAGCAAAAACAAAACAGAACCTAGGTAACTTTTTTCTTTTAAATAATGAATGAATTATTTACAAGAAGTTTGCATTAGTAGCTCTTCGTCAGCTGAACTGAAATGTTATTTTTTTTTGTGACAAAGAATAATCGCTAAGGCTTCTTAAAAGTTCTATAGCATTTTATGAAAATTTAAATTAGGTACCTAAGTTATGAAGTTGCCACCGGTTCATTAGACTCTAACGGATTCAATTGCTTATTGAATTTCTGCGAACCGAGTAAATGTTGTTTGATAGAGATAGGGCCATTCCCTATTATTAGTTTATAGTAAACCGTGCGAGCGCGAACCAGTTACACCGATCGAGCCGTGTTAGTTAAGTTAAATAATACGAGTGTGTTGTAAATCCCTTGCTTTCATTGTACTATCGAGAATCGTGAGTTGTACATTCATTCTTGAAAAGGCAATCTGGGAATAGAAGGACAAATACATGCACGGTCCACATAATCGTTGTTGCATGCCTATGGCTCAACTCCAGACTAATTAAGTGCATTATGGCCGAAGTCACGTTTATATTACAGAACATGTCAAATTAAAGTTAACTTTACAAATGTATGTGTTTATAAGGCTCGATTGGTGATCGTTAAGTTTTATGCAGCTGTGTATGAGATCTGAATGGGTACTTACGAGTGTTAAGGTGTGTATTGCGGTCAGCGAGGAACTTACTCGCAGTTCGCAGAGTTGCGTCATCTAGCTGTCGGTACTGGTTGCGCCAAATCAATCTTGGGAGCTAATCGCACCTCTCGCCGTCCCGTTGAAATAGTTTGCAATATCAAACTACCACAATTACGTTCGATTCAACCGAAACAAGTACAACTAAGTTCGTAATACATAATTGAAATAATTTGTGATTAAGCTATTTGGTTGCATAAATCAATAATGTAGTTGCAAATTAAAGACGGATATGATTCTTTCACGGTTGCGAAACACTTGAACTAAGCATAGTTTTCTTTTGTTGTAGTTCACATCGGGTGCGGCGGAGAGCGCGGCGTGTGGAACTAGTTCGTCATCGTCAAGCTCATCGTCGTCGTCGTCGTCATCGTCTTCATCGTCATCGTCATCGGACTCGGATACCGCTGACGCCGCTGGCGGCTCCGCGAACGCCTCGCCTGATGACTCCAACGCTGCTCTTGCGGCCGACTGTCCACTACAGGTGAAGTACACGTATTAGTCGATCTTGTATGTGCCGTACATCATCATCATTGTATTCTCTCCTGCCTTTATCTTAATCTATACGGTGGGAATCAGCGGTGCATGTTTGCTGCCATATTCTTTATTAGTCACAGTTCATTCTCAAAACTATCCTCGCGATATTTTTTTTTTCTTAAATGCTTACAAACACCGATATGTCGACTTAAACTACACTATGCAATTTTTTGAACATGCGAGAGCTGTTTCAACTGAATATTAAAAGATATTCCGAGGAAAAACTAGGTCGCCAGACATGACCCGAGCTCGTTGTTAACAGTGCATAGATAGGTAGCAACATTAGTCTGTGTTTACTGTGTCTATTTGGAGCAGTATACTGAAATATATTTTGCAGCTCATCGACGATGCAGACCTTGCGGAACTATTTCCAGAACAAACATCGAGCGCGCCGGCGCAACAGCCCAATTTCTCGACCTTTACTGTCCACAACGCCGCGCCGGATAACGACGACAAGTCCATTGCTGATAATGGTGAGTGTTCTTCACTATGATCATTTAAGACAGTGATCAATGTTTATTTTCATTAAGTGTCCAATGTTATCAAGACGCAAATATTTCAGGTGATGGATCCAGTAGTGAAATGGAACTTACGCCCCAGCTGGTGACAGCTGCAATACAGAGGGCAACAGCTGATTCTTCAGGATCAGAAAATGAGTGTTCTAACTCGGATACCGGGCATCAGAACACCACGCACTACGCTTCCAGCCTGCTACAGCAGTTTGTACATCAAACGCAACTGCTGAGCAGTACGGCGCCTTTGCCATCTATTAGTACGGCAGCGACAACTTCGTTATCGTGTGGATTAAATCCTTCTACGATAGACGGTGTCGGGACCATTAGTGATTGTGTACTCGGACAAATAAATACTTTGCCTGAAATTGCACCTATAGCGCCAAACTTCTTATCATCAAGTCAGCATTTGAGTCCGCAACAAACAGAAGAATTTTCGCAAAATTATAAAGATCTTGAAGAGATCACATCTGTGACAGATTCTGTGGATATATCGATAACCAACCCACCGAGTTTGGAAGACTGTGTCGATAATAATGACTTTATGACGTTGGACATTACTCAAGGAAGCTCTGAGCTGGGAAGTGCCAGTGATTTGTTAAAAAGTTCCCCTATTACCGTAGTCGGTACGGATTTAAATCATTTAAATCACATTGATTCTCAAAAATTAGATACAATCAGTACGAATTCAGTTGAATCTCAAGAAGACGTGAAAAATGTTATCGTCGAATCTAGAAGAAAGAGAGGCAGGCCTCGAAAAGTTCGAAAAGTTGATGAATTTGATAACAAAGGTATGGAATCTCACAAAACAGCAAAATCGGTTGTAAATGTAATTAATTTTCACAACAACAACGACCCTCCGAATGTTTCGCCGGATTCTGGTATTCTATCGAATCACAACTCACCCACACACTCACCGTTGCGGCGGCATGACGTAGATGAAGGCCACAGTAGATTAGGTAGGAAATCTATACAAAAAGAGAACACCACTAGAAGGGCCATGCGATCGAAATCAAAGAGTCGAGGCCGTGCCCAGAACAGATCAGATTCTAGTGATTGTGATTATCAGAAAAAGAGAATAGAGAATGAAATCAAACAAATTAAAACCGAAGCACCATCTCCAGTCCCACTGAAGCAAGAACAAAATAAATTTGAAAAGAACAAGAAGAATGATCATAAGCTGGATATAGCTGCATTAGATAGAATGTTATACGCTACAGACAGGGTATTATATCCTCCTAGAAAGAAAGTGGGCCGTAAACCGCAAAGTAAAGCGAAATCTACTAAGAATACTCCCAAAACTTTAAAGGACAAGAATCAGTATGACTCTGGTGACACTGATGAAGACTCTGTATCAAACAACAGGTCGGTGTTGTCAGGGGTGTATGCTAAACGTAAAGAACTAAATAGTAAACTCGCTAGTTTGCCGAAAAAGAATAATAAAACGTTTGGTAACACTTGGAGGGATAATCAAAGTGAAAATGAAGCAGCTGCAGATGATCCGTTAGATCCCACTTGGAAACAAATCGATCTAAATCCTAAGTATAAAGACATCTTATCGGGTTATAAAAGTGACCACGAGTTCAAGCCATACAAAAGCTGTAGTCGTCTCATAGAGTCGGGCTACAAGAGTGATTACGGCTGTAGATCTGGATATAAAAGCGATTACTACCGTTCGGGCTATAAAAGTGACCATAAGTCGGGTTACAAAAGTGATAAATCGGGATATAAAACAGACAATAGTGTCAGAAGCATGCGAAGGCGGATGAGAAAACTAAAGAAGACTAGGTCTGTACGAGATAGGTCATACTATAAAAATCAAAAACATTTTGTATCAGATCAAGAGATACTGGTTTTAACAAATAAAACATTCAGCAGTTTAACTTTAGGTCACAGTTCAAGTGATTCTGAATGTGAAAGTTACTTGAAGAAACCTAGTGCTAGCCCAAAGTACATCAGTGTTTGCACGAAATATCCTTTGACATCAAAGTACGACTTTGGATTCTCAAAAATGAGCCAAAAGCACGTTTTAAGACCGAATTCATCAGACCCGTTTGCCCCGGGCCCAGTGTTTAGTGGTTTACAACGCCCCGTAACAACTTGCAATATATTTAAAGTAAGTAACAACAACAATAATAATACTCTGCTCAAGTCACCAAGTAAAGCTAGCCACATAGGAAATTCATTGCCAGCACTAAAACCTGCATTTACGCACAAGTTTGGATCGTCACCGATTTGTATAGCAAAAACTTCGGGATCAAAGAAGGATGGTGATAACAGTTTCAAATATTTCCCGAGAACACTATCGCCAAAAAACCGCAAACAGTTAAAAAACGGAAATACTTCCTTTTCAAGTGGATCGAGGAAGGAGGTATCACCTAAACCACTACCCAGTATTTTTGAAAAAGCTAAAAACAGTTACGTTCCGAACGAGACATTAACAACAAATGCTTTCCTGACCTTGAAGAAAACGCACTTAAAGCCATCTTTCCATATAAAAAAACACAGGAGAACAGTAGTGTTAGCTCCACCCAAGATAAATTTAAAACCCACGGAAAGACTTTCAAGAGTAACTGTTAAAACTGAAAACAAACATCATCGACACAGGAGTAAACGGCGTCATCGATCTAGATCCGTTTCCAAGTGTCGAGAAACGTACACAAAAGCTATCGAACTTGTAGACCAAAAGTTTACACAAGATATGGATAATTTGATTTCCAATTTTATAAAATTATGTCAGATAGCACCAAAATTAATGCCGAAGTTAACGAATGTCGCACAAAACCCCGTCACGGAGAAGACATCTACAGAATCAGTGCCAACTAAAGTAGTCAAAAGGGGATCAAAGAAACGCAAAACATCGGATAATCAAGAAATCGCTACACCTACTTCTAAACGGAGGCACAAAAAACAATTAGCAGAATCTCAGAACAAAGGTGGTAAGGATACTAATGAGCATAAATTGCCCCTCAAAAAGCGACATTATCACATTAACTCTTCTACAGGTAATTCATTAAGCCTAAGCTTAGTAACGTCAGAATTTGACGAGAACTCGAAAAATGGCACCAGTCCTGAAAAGTTCTTATGTACTGAAACTGATTGTACGGGGGATGTCCAAAGCAATTCACCTGAAGATTCCCCTAAACTTAAAACTCCACTAGAAAAGGGTAAAAAGAACAGTGACAATTCAAAAGCTGTTCAAATCATCAGCACTCAAGACAACAAATATCAAAATACCGACACTGCATTCAAAAATGCAAAAGTAAGCGGTAGTGCAGATGTTTCATTGAAAGAGGATGATAATAATCATACACCAATAAAGAATAATTCCTCGAATTGTCTGAATGCCACTGATGATGAACTTTCCATCAAAAAACCTACAGCCGAACAATCTGAACTTTCGAAGAAAATATACGAAACATCTGAAAAATTGAAGGCGGTACATAAAATGGTTAATGATTTGGAAAAATGCCTACCTAAATCTAAAGATCCTGAAGCTAAACCTGAGTCTAACAAACAAGAAACGAATAAAGTTTCTTCACCGAGATCTGAAAATAAATCTTCACCTACTCGGCATTCCGCTCCAATCGTAACACCGAAGAAGCGACATAGACTTGAAGCGGAAAAGGCGATATCCCACTCCAGCCTGGATCAAGTTGTGCAGTCATTATCTAAAAAGCTATCAGAAGATAAACCTGTTACATCATCAGATACAAAGGAAACCAAGGATGTCAATCAAAACAACTCCAAGGAAGATTCTAAAGAGACTGAAAAGTCTGATGCTGTAACAACGAATAGTAACTCGTCTTCAGCAAACAATGCTACCATTGATCCTTTGAAGAGTATGTCTGCTCGCTCTTTATACAAAAGCTCCATCCCACCAGCACAAAAGTCTGAAATAATGACGCGGAAGAAAAATAGATTAGAAGGTTTAACTAGTAATTTAGTTTCTAAAATAAATCCAAGTGCAGCTACTAAAGTTTTAGATACTTTGTTAAATAATAATATACGTAAATCTATAGAATCTCGAATTTTAGAAAAAGAGAAAAACAGTACAGAACCTTCAACTAAAGTGACTGATGAGAAGAATAAAAATAAAGAACCATCACAAATGAACACAAGAGCCACTGTTATTAAATCTCCAGTGTCGAAGGGCAAAGTTATAGACTCAAAGAAGTCGAAGGCGCCAGAAAACGTCGAACAGTCACCTGTCGTCAATATCGATAAGCCAACCGGTATATTTGAGCCATCCATTGATTTGGAAGATCAGATTCCTAAATCATCAATATGTGTTAACAATATTTTGGCTGAAGCTAATAAAGCTAAATCTAAAACAAAAACTAATGATGCAAAAGCTACGAATTCCTTATTAGCACCTATTGATACTGAATCCGACATACCGCTAGCGTTGATTTCAGAAACACCCGATCCTATTATTAGGCCAAAAAGGGGAGAATCAATCGCCGCAGTGATATCGGATAAACTTCAGGAAACTGGTGGTCATAATTTACGACAAACTAAGAGGAATTTGAATACCGAGACTGAAGACGTCAATGACACCAAGAAAAAGAAGAAAACGAATAACATCCTAAGAGAAAGCAAACTAGTTTTGCCTGCCAGGGTTTTAGTTCCAAAAGTTCAAGCAGAACGCCTAGCTATCACAGATACTACTAAAAAGATTATGTTGACCACAAAAAAATCAGAAGCCAACGACTCTAGTGACAGTAAAACAGTTGAATCATCAAAGAAGAAACCTAGGAGGCGTAAAGCAATAAATAGAACTGGCTTCCCAAGTATTAAAAGGAAGAAGAAGAAAGTTGAAAATAGCAACATTACATCAGACAGTCATTTCACCTCCGATACTGATAACAATTCTTCTGCATTCGAGCGAGTGCCAAAAGATGGCGAAGCAACAAGTAGTTTCGTGGAACGCACTACTAGCAAGAAGCCTGAACTAAAAGTAGTGCTAAATAAGGACGAGTGTCCTAAGCAAGGCCGATTGACAGTGGTTGCTCTTGAGAAACTACAAGGAAAAGATGTCCCCAGCGATAATAATAACAAAGTAAGCAACAATACTGAGACTGTAGTTAGCGAAAAAAAAGTAATGAATTCATCTATTCTTAGAGCTCCAGCCCTCCACCTGAAGAGTAAGACTGAGAAAGAGATTAAAAATCACATAAATAAATGGGAAGTGCTGAGTGAGACGGATAGCATTCCCTCTTTGGCTAGTTCTCTTAGTAATGATCCTGAAGACAGCATACCTTTGAGCCTTTTAAATCTGAAACCTGATAGACCTACTAGTCGTTTGGATAACTTAGAAAGATTGAAACGCAAGACGAGGGCAATGTCACCTTCTCATGAAATTGAAGAAATATTTTCAAAGAGAAAAGTGGTTGAGAGAAACTGCAAAATCAGTTTGAGGCCAAAATCCAGTCTTGCAGTTTTATGTCCAAGTGAAAGAAGACAGACAAGGAGCTCAGATAATACAACTGACGAGCCCAAACCGACCAAGACAAAGAAAACTGAAGCTAAGAAAACTGCAGTGGAAACTGAGAAAGTAACTGAGAAAGTGACTGAGAAAGTGGCTGAGAAAGTAACTAAACCTGTAGCTATAGCTAATAGAAGAAAGTCAAGGTCTTGTCAAGTAAATAAGAAAAGAGAAGTACAGTCAAGTTCTCGTGAGAGCTCCGTAGACACAATCGTGAGTCGTAAAATCGATTCGGCGTCTCGGGAGCCCTCTTTAGACACTCTCGAAAATGATCCTCTGCCGCTTAATGAAAAAGAAATAGATTTTGAAAAGAGTATTGATGTTTTATCGAAAAATATTATTTGCAAGAAACGGGTGGCTTCATCTCGCGACGACAGCCCGGCTAGCAGTGTGGATAACAGAGACAAACCTGTTATATCGAAAAGGAATCCGCGACTACGAAAGAAATTCCTGGCCGCTGGATTGTTTTCCGATTACTATAAAGAAGAGTAAGTATTAACTTTCCTTTGAAATTATTGTCCATTAACTATTACTTTCTTGTACTTATTTTTCTTTGACATTTCAGTCCCCGACCGGAAGGGAAAGGAAAGAATCTGGTAACCCAAACTGAGTTTCCGCCCGGTTTGTTGGCTCCGCCACCGTATTGTGAGCGTTGGGTCCGTCGCAGATTGCAACATTTCTCTCTGCCTTACGATATTTGGTGGCAACAGCATTACAATCAGCCAGTACCGTCGTGGAACTATAAGAAGATACGCACAAGTAAGTATTTCATGAAAGAAGTTAGTAGCAGCTAATATACGAGCAACAAATGTACTGTGTTATACTTTTATTATTGACAGACCACTAACATTTTTGAGTTCGTTTTTCTGTCTTTGAAGAAAGTGACAAAAATATTGAAATGATTGAATAAAATTTGCTATTTCAGACGTCTACTACGATGTCAAACCATCAGCAGAGGAATGTGAAAGCGTCGCATGCAACTGCGCTCCGTCGTCGGGATGTAACGAGGACTGTATTAACAGATTAGTGTATGCGGAATGTTCGCCGCAGCTATGTCCTTGCGGGTAATTACATAAAGACTAATTTAAGTATATATAGAGTACTATAAGTCGACGGCATCTTTGATATAGTCGTTGGACGCGACTACTGAATTGGGTAAGACTCCCAACTCGGCAGTCTTATCTCAAGCAAAGTGCTTTTCTAATTTCGAGCAAAAAGTGGTTTTACTTTAGAAGACACTCAATGGAGTTAGAATTAGCTGGTTAGTGAATTCTTTAACTCTTTCGCTGCCCAGAACTCAGCATTATGAGTCCAAAATATAAGGAATAATTTGGTCTGGGCAGCGAAAGGGTTAAAAAACAAAAACATATTTATCCCTTCATGTTTTTGAAAGGACACAAATCAGTGCTTTTTATAACACTTTCGCGAACGGTATAAAATTATTGTATGTTATTCCCAGCGATAGGTGTAAGAACCAACGCATACAGAGGCACGAATGGGCTTCGGGCTTGGAGAAATTCATGACTGAGAACAAGGGCTGGGGCGTGAGAACTAAACACAGCATAACTTCGGGAGACTTTATACTGGAGTATGTTGGAGAGGTCGTTTCTGATAAAGAGTTTAAGGTAAGAAGAACATTCATTGTATTTATCAAAGATTTAGTTAGACCTTTGTATGCCTCTCGGTGGTTATCCATTTCACATATTATGTATATTAATTCAAGTTCCAGCCAGAATAACCACAACATGTAAAAAAAAACTGCTGTCAGATTGGCTGTTATTTTTAACACGGTTTTATTGTTTCACCCGATGAGATAGGTACAAGATCTCTCATCTGGCACAAATCAAAACATTAAAATAACAACAACATGCATTTATGTTAATCACATTGACATTGACTAAGTAAGGTTACCAGCATAACAAAAATGTATACCCTTCTGTTTTAGTTTTTTAAGCAACGCAAAGAAACCTAAAAAGTCCCAACAAAAGATCAATCATCTTATGAAATTGTATGTTTACAGGAGCGCATGGCCACTCGGTACGCCCGCGATACCCATCACTACTGCCTGCACCTCGACGGCGGGCTCGTCATTGACGGACACCGCATGGGCGGGGATGGCCGATTCGTCAACCACTCTTGTAGACCCAACTGCGAGATGCAGAAGTGGACTTCTAACGGTAAATAACTTACTTCCCAAGAAAAAATAAATATAGAAGTTTACTGTCACAATCAAGCATTATAATTTGGAATGCAGATACATTATTTTTTAAGGATTTTGTTACGTTACGGTAGCAAGAGCTTGTATTTCAGAAGTCGCTCCTTCTACCTATATGAAGGTCAATATTTAGCTTTAAAACATGATTTGGTAAGCAAAAAATAATATTAAAATATCATCTTTCATGCGTTACGACATTTACGTTCGTTTTCCGTATCAAACTCATGTTGAGCTACATTAAAACAATAGGTAATTTTCTTTGTAAAACTTCTATTAGAAAATATTTTTTTTAAATATTAACAAGTTATTTTCATTTCAGGCACCTTCAGAATGGCTCTTTTTGCCCTTCGAGACATCGATCCTGGTGAAGAACTAACATATGATTACAACTTTTCACTGTTCAATCCTGCTGTGGGCCAGGTTAGTTTATATCTGTGTATTGCTGCTTATCTGTATTTTCAGTTTAAATTGTGCCATTTAAATATGGTTCTATCAATCTTTACAATTTCACAGCCCTGCAAATGCGACTCTGAAGACTGCCGCGGGGTGATCGGCGGCAAATCTCAAAGAATAACTAAACAACCTGTGAAAACTCAATCACGGACACCATCAAATGCATCGAACCAGTCCCAAGGTTCAAATGGACACCAACCACGGGTCGGGCGACCGCGCAAGGCTGTCAAATGTAACAAGAAGTCCGAACAGCAAGCAGTCAGTACGTGTGATATCAAGACTATGACGATACTCAAGTATCAACAACATCTAAACAAATTGTGGCAGGAGCCTCAGATGAAACCACTTACTGCTAAGGAGAAGAATATCGTTAAAGAGCGACACTGTTTCCTTTTGAGGAATTTGGATAATGTAAGTTAATTCATTCTAGCTATGTTGACGCATTTCAATAGTTAAAATTTTTATGTTTTTCGGCATGAGAGTGAAACAGTCTCATAATTATTTAAAACACAAGTTGGACAGCTTTGTTTCAGTAACATGTTTTTTAATATGTTGCGCAACTTGTAACCTATGTGCCGTGTGTATTTATGACCGATGTACCTCCTGCAGGTCCGTCGAACGCGTGAGCGCCTGAACCTGGCGCTGCCGGGCTCCCCGCCTCCCGCGCCGTCCCCGCCGCCCCCGCCGCCCGCGCCTCCCGCGCCGTGCACGGTGGACCCGCTGGCGCCCGCGAGCGGCGTGGACGAGGCCGGCGCGCTGGCGAGGTTGCGCGCGCTGCGTGACGTCGCCAGGCCGCCCAAGCCCAAGGACGATCCCACGCAGCCGCGCGCACAACGACTCAACAATGTCTTGAAAGCTATCTGTCGATCGCTGAAAGAACTCAAGGGTAAGTTGATGAAAAAAACAACAAAAAATATGAAAAGAAAAAATAAACAAGTCTAGTAATTTAGTCTAGTAATCTTTAACAGTCGGGACCAAGTATTGGGAAGATTTGAGCCGATCTAGATTTTAATGGATGTTAATACTATTTGACTGTTTTTTTTTCTTTACAGTTTTTAAACATTTTACAATGTTTAAAAACTGTAACAAAAAAAAAGAGTAATCTGGAGTTTCTTGCCGGCTCTTAGGAAACGACCAACCCGACCCGTGCACCTTTTTTCGACGTTTTATAAGTGCCCATGTAGGCGTATGTGAAATAAAAATAAAATTATATTTGGTTATTTGCAGACGAAAAAGACCGACCACTCTCCTCACAGCTACTGCGAGCTAAAGCTGAACGCGGCAAGATCCAAGAGGCCGGGCCAGCCGACCTGGCCGCCATAGAGAGTGAAGTGGAAGCGGGCCAGTACGACACGCTCGCTAAATTCGATGCGGACGTCAACTCGTTACTGAGTGCCGTCCTCAGAGAAAATGGCCGCTTGTCCACTGTGGGTGCTGCTGCCGCTCAAGTCAAGAAGGTAAGAATCGGAAATGGAAATGTTATTATTAACTCGTGAATGTCACAACAAACGCGCGAAATTTCGATGAATTTATGAGTAAAGTATTAGCGAGGTAGGCATTCAGAAAAAACCAAGATTTTACCGTTAAACCGATAAATACACCATATAAGTTCCCCCATGGGTACTTAAGACACTGGCATTATTTCTTATGTTCACCCGTAAAAACTTAACGACATTCAAAGGGTTAAGAGTGATAAACCGTAAGGAAGATTGAAAAGGGGGGGAGAGGCCCAGCAGTGGGACAGAAAAGGCTAAAAGTAGTGTTTTTTGACGGCCCATTTTTTATAACAGTAGAGGAAGTTTTCGTGGGTTTTATGTGTTGCTATACTTGCAGTGCATAATGGTGTTAGTGGCATAGAATCGTTCTTCAAAGTCGTTTTCATAAAACACACGTGCCATATTGACTCCCGAGTAGGCATTGACTGCGTTTTTATTATTTATTCGTTATTTTTTGTTCTATAAGGTATACAACTCGACCAAGTCGGATTATGCGGATATGCTGACTAAAATACTTGGACCAGAAGAACCCTTGCCGCCTGGATTCCTGCAGAAAACTAAGACTGGTGAGTACTTTTTATATTTTTAACCAGAATATACAAGGTGTAACATAATAAAAGCAAGCAAGGTGGGGTCTTGGACTATTTAACTGATCGATTTTTGTTCTTTAATTTTCGTGCAGGTAAATAACAATTAAACTTTAATTAAAAAATAACAATTACATTAAGTATGTATTTAAAAGTAAAAATTCCAATATAAATTTACAACATTTTATAAATGTTGTGGAGGCGCGACTGAGCGGAATTGAAGACAACAATTTAATATAAACCTTAACTACCTTGACATACGGTCTGCAAAAGAATAAATTCGGACTCGGAGCGCCTTTAAGCTACTACAAGAGCATGCGCGCGAGTGCTCCAGTCGCCGCCATGCTGCTCTGTGCTCCGCTGCATTGCGCTACTGCGAACGGTTGACGGTCAAATGACTCAAGAGTTTTAACTAGTTTGGTCGTGTGTTGAGCGAGATTACGGACGATGAAAAGTTAATTAACTTAGTACAAACATAAGTATGTTTATACGATGTATCGTCACGTCATTACACTAATGAAAACAAATGCGCGAGTAAAGCACTAAATGACATGGCCGCGCGCCGCCGCGCTCCTCTGCGCTCGAAGGCTCTCAAGGGCTCTTGGCGCCGCTCGAAGCCTGCGGAATCCGCCCCCGCGTTTCAAGGAAATGAGCTCCGCCGCGCCCCCAGCAGTGTGCGCTAGCCATAGGGTTCCGTAGCACCAAATAATTTAATAACAGTATTTTGGCCGTAAGTCATAAGTAAATATATATTTATAGGTATTAGGTAGCTGTTCTTAATGTTAATTTATTAAGTATTTTTGTTGTTCCTTAAAAGTAAGACATTTTGACTTGTGGTTTCGTCTCCCGAACCTTTGATCGTATCTCCGTCCTACGCTGAGCAGTCAGCTCTACATTAACTTGTTGGTGTCGTGCTTCTCCTTCAAGTCACGAGCTTTTGGTTGGTTAGTTATGAACGTTGGCCATGTGTTGTTGCAGAGGAGGTTATCATGTGCATCTGCGGGCTGCACGTGGAGGAGGGGCTCATGGTGCAGTGCGGCGGCGCCGGCTGCGGCGTGTGGCAGCACGCGCGCTGCATGCGCGTGCGGGACACCAGCGTGCCGCACTACTGCCATCACTGTCACAACGACAAGGTACGCACGCCATACACACTGCACGTGGAGGAGGGGCTCATGGTGCAGTGCGGCGGCGCCGGCTGCGGCGTGTGGCAGCACGCGCGCTGCATGCGCGTGCGGGACACCAGCGTGCCGCACTACTGCCATCACTGTCACAACGACAAGGTACGCACGCCATACACACTGCACGTGGAGGAGGGGCTCATGGTGCAGTGCGGCGGCGCCGGCTGCGGCGTGTGGCAGCACGCGCGCTGCATGCGCGTGCGGGACACCAGCGTGCCGCACTACTGCCATCACTGTCACAACGACAAGGTACGCACGCCATACACACTGCACGTGGAGGAGGGGCTCATGGTGCAGTGCGGCGGCGCCGGCTGCGGCGTGTGGCAGCACGCGCGCTGCATGCGCGTGCGGGACACCAGCGTGCCGCACTACTGCCATCACTGTCACAACGACAAGGTACGCACGCCATACACACTGCACGTGGAGGAGGGGCTCATGGTGCAGTGCGGCGGCGCCGGCTGCGGCGTGTGGCAGCACGCGCGCTGCATGCGCGTGCGGGACACCAGCGTGCCGCACTACTGCCATCACTGTCACAACGACAAGGTACGCACGCCATACACACTGCACGTGGAGGAGGGGCTCATGGTGCAGTGCGGCGGCGCCGGCTGCGGCGTGTGGCAGCACGCGCGCTGCATGCGCGTGCGGGACACCAGCGTGCCGCACTACTGCCATCACTGTCACAACGACAAGGTACGCACGCCATACACACTGCACGTGGAGGAGGGGCTCATGGTGCAGTGCGGCGGCGCCGGCTGCGGCGTGTGGCAGCACGCGCGCTGCATGCGCGTGCGGGACACCAGCGTGCCGCACTACTGCCATCACTGTCACAACGACAAGGTACGCACGCCATACACACTGCACGTGGAGGAGGGGCTCATGGTGCAGTGCGGCGGCGCCGGCTGCGGCGTGTGGCAGCACGCGCGCTGCATGCGCGTGCGGGACACCAGCGTGCCGCACTACTGCCATCACTGTCACAACGACAAGGTACGCACGCCATACACACTGCACGTGGAGGAGGGGCTCATGGTGCAGTGCGGCGGCGCCGGCTGCGGCGTGTGGCAGCACGCGCGCTGCATGCGCGTGCGGGACACCAGCGTGCCGCACTACTGCCATCACTGTCACAACGACAAGGTACGCACGCCATACACACTGCACGTGGAGGAGGGGCTCATGGTGCAGTGCGGCGGCGCCGGCTGCGGCGTGTGGCAGCACGCGCGCTGCATGCGCGTGCGGGACACCAGCGTGCCGCACTACTGCCATCACTGTCACAACGACAAGGTACGCACGCCATACACACTGCACGTGGAGGAGGGGCTCATGGTGCAGTGCGGCGGCGCCGGCTGCGGCGTGTGGCAGCACGCGCGCTGCATGCGCGTGCGGGACACCAGCGTGCCGCACTACTGCCATCACTGTCACAACGACAAGGTACGCACGCCATACACACTGCACGTGGAGGAGGGGCTCATGGTGCAGTGCGGCGGCGCCGGCTGCGGCGTGTGGCAGCACGCGCGCTGCATGCGCGTGCGGGACACCAGCGTGCCGCACTACTGCCATCACTGTCACAACGACAAGGTACGCACGCCATACACACTGCACGTGGAGGAGGGGCTCATGGTGCAGTGCGGCGGCGCCGGCTGCGGCGTGTGGCAGCACGCGCGCTGCATGCGCGTGCGGGACACCAGCGTGCCGCACTACTGCCATCACTGTCACAACGACAAGGTACGCACGCCATACACACTGCACGTGGAGGAGGGGCTCATGGTGCAGTGCGGCGGCGCCGGCTGTTGCGTGTGGCCATACGTACTGAAACTATAACATACACGCTAAATTCCATCAATAACCCTCTTCAACTGAGATCGTGTTTCACGTTTTTAAAATGGCCCCTTTAGACTGATCCTCAAATCGCATGAAAGGCTGATTAAATTGAAAAGCAGGAAATGCCACACTTTTTATTTTAGGATTGTACTGTGCAATCCTATTGTGCAAAGACCTTTAAATATGCACTAGTGAATACCACTAAAACTTTAGATAAAAAATGACCCTTCTATTCCTCTCAGGTGGACCGAGAAATACCTCTAGACGAGTACACAGAAGAAGGCCACCAATTCTACCTCTCTCTAATGCGAGGTGACCTGCAAGTGCGACAAGGCGACACCGTGTACGTCCTGCGCGACATTCCCATCGACGAGAAGAACCCCGATGTCAGTCAGAAACACGGTGACAAGGCAGATAAACCCGAATCGCCTAAGACCAAACGTGTGGATAGAAAGAAGGTCAAGAATATCGCCAAAGGGAAAGATAAGACTGAAGATACGGCACAGAATAAGGTTAGTGAGAAGGTGATCTGTCTAAGTCCGCAGTCCTATTCGAAGGAACAATTCGCTATATCTGACTGCACCTTCAAAGTTTTGATTGATTTATAACTTGTCAAAATAAAGGTCTGCAAATATACAAACTCTAATAGCCGGGGCATAGACTTCAAATGGCAACATCGAGCTAAAACCAAAAATACTGAAAAAGTCTTCGTCATCTTACATTTGTATACCATTTCTTTCCGCAGGAGGGTGAAGTCCGTAAGCACACTTACCAGACCATCGGTGAGATCTCCGTGTCGGAGCTGGACATCTTCCGCGTGGAGCGGCTGTGGAAGCACAAGGACACGCAGGAGCGCTACGTGTACGGCCACCACTACCTGAGGCCGCACGAGACGTTCCACGAACCCACGAGGAAGTGAGTACCAGTTTCTTGTTTTATCTCTCTTGCCAAACTTAGGTGTTCAAAATATTTTAAAATAAAATATAAAAAATTTCGAACAAGCTAAATGTCATAAAAGTGGAAGCAAAATCTAACACGCTTTATAAATAAGTCACTAACCTGTGAAGTACGTGCGTAAATGTCAAATCTCGAGTGATATCTATGACGCAATGCACTACTAATCGCTGCACTTTCCCCGCCTCCGCGCCCCACTTCACCAAAGGAACCCAATAACTCACTTGCGCAGGTCAAGGTCAGCGCTAAGAATTGTGCGCCGGTCGTTAACCTGTCAGTACTTCCCTATTATTAGATACATCGTGTGGCATATTTTGATGTACCAAATTTAAAAAATGAAAAATAATATCCTGTGACTAAACTACTGAATATATTTAAATGATTTTTTATAGGTGGACTGAAAACGTCTTGAAGTATGCGTAGTTTAATTTATTGTCGTATTACCTTAACCACATAATATAAGTAGGACTATTCTCGCTCATATTAGGTAAAAACGCGTGGCGTTACTTAGCCACGAGCCTATTTTAGTACTTATCAATTTTTTTTTTGCCAGGTTCTTCCACAATGAGGTAATGAGGGTGCCGCTCTACGAAGCGGTACCTATTGAACTCGTCATGTCGCAGTGTTGGGTCATGGATCTCAACACTTACTGCAAGGTAATAACATTTGTTTATTCATTGAATCATAGGAAATTTGAACTTTGTCACATGTGACTTTGAGGTTTTATTCCCAAAACGTGTTCTGAAATTGAAATGTAATCGTGTTCACTTTAGGGCCGTCCAGTTGGCGCGGCGGAGGCGCACGTGTACATCTGCGAGCTGCGCGTGGACCGCGGCGCGCGACTGTTCACCAAAGTCTCGCGGCCCAAGTACCCCATCTGTACCCGCCCTTACGCCTTCGACCACTTCCCGCACCGGCTCAAGATCACGCGCACCTATGCGGTATGTATTTGCTTTGCAAAATCCTATTGTAGTGAGCACCTACGTCCTAAAAGGATCTAGCATGCAAAAATTGAGACTCCCTAACTCTAACTTGGCTGTAATTTCCGAGAATTCGTGAATTAACATGATGCAAATTGTCATTTATTTGAGTTCTACATTCAAAAAAAATTTTTTTTTTACTCTTGCTGTCTTTGCCTCGATGAAACTATAGTTTCGTAGTGATAAATTACAAAAATACTTATCGTTTTTTATTTTTAATTTAATTTTTCTGTAAGTATATTGAAAAACGTCGTGACTCACGTAATAATTTTTCACTGCTGTCTTCGCCTCCATAACGCTCTCGGCTGACGGCTCGTGTGTGAATTCCGCCTCGGGCGCTATGACAAAGTTTCCTCACTTAAATCAAAATGTACAATTGACTAATTCTTTTGTGTTATTATCATTTAGTCTGTGCAAGGGGATACCCATACCATCAATTCCAATCAAATTCTAATCATATTTACAAAATTATTACAGCCACATGAAGTGTCTCCTGAGTATCTGAAAGGAAAAGCAGCTAAGAACGCCGCTGCTACTACTGAAAAGAATAATAAAACTGCAACGAAGGAAGTGAAGAAGAAAGTGCCTACCGTTAGTCTTACGGATGCTGCTGCCAAGGTGAGCTGAGTGTTTATTTGTCTTTATATTGTTGTTTTTAATCGGATGCATAAATTTGTTCTTTTCGTTATAATATTGATGGACTCCCTTTTTTGTCAATTTATCTATGTATGTATAAATCTTAGCTTAGCATCCAAAGTTAAGCCTAAGAGCACTGTTTTAACTTACGGTTTCAACTCTTTAACTTGGATTAGTTAACTAGTTTCCACTTGTCTAACATGAGGTATCGTAAACTTAATGTATTTGGTTCATTTTTTTTTCATTTATTAGTAAATGATTAACATTAAACCAAGTAACGATTTTGGCCAGAGCGCTATTAACATCGTCCGTAGCTGACGTTTAGTTAGACGTTTTAGTTTAAATAAACCAGAAGTGTCGTTTGCAAACAGCACAACAACAATACACCATGATTATCCCTAATGATGTAGTCATTTATACAAATATGAAATAAAAAGGGGCTAATAATTAACCCCTGAAGTACCCTCAGGGCTTAACTTATGTTCTTTTTTTCATTCTTATCTATACAGATCCGGGAGATGTTTTCCCGTTAACATCAACTCTCTCAATCCTATCACTTCGCATTTACAAATTTTAATATGAATTAAGAAAAGCCATCGTGATTCATGTTTCATGGAGAACACAATCGAAAGCATTGGACAAATCGCATAAAATGCACAAAGCATCACATTTATCTAGCGATGCATTATAAATGTGTCCTAAAAGTTCAACATTGAATAATGTTCAATCAGTAGTTGAACGACCCTTTGTAAAACCGAATTGTTTATTATGTATTAACTTATTTTTATTGAAAAATCTTAGTATTTTTTTCCAAAAAGATCTATAATTAGTGGGGTCTGATGTAAACAATGGTATTATATTTCAATTTTCATTAGAACAGGAAAATCACTGCTATCAATACAATCATTAAAATAACAGCTAAATGAGCTACAATGGCTATAATGTACTTAGTAACGTCCACAGAATGACCTCGTAGATCTGCGGTTAACATTTAACGATTAACGTAAATGCTCTGGTACATCTCTATAACATGTAAAATAATAAACGGGCAGCGTCGCACGTCTCCGTAAATGAGCTCTAAAGCGACAACAAAATCTATATTGTAGTCAGTAAAGGTGTGACTTAGGTTTTTTTTATGAATACCCATCAAGTCTTGTCGAGTTTCGGTAATGATCTAATTTAATTTAGAGTTGGAAGTATAGGAATGTGGTTAACGATCGTTTTGTTCCAGAGTGTCGGCGGCGGTGCGGGCGTGCAGCGCGGGCGCGTGAACGGCATCGCGCGGCGCCTGCTGCTGCGGCTGGGCGCGCGCGGCGCGGCGCTGGACGCGAGCTACCTGCTGGCGCCGCGCCGGCCGCGCCGCGCGCTGTCGTGACGCTGCGCCTGCTGCGCCGACTGAGCCGACCGCACTCGGCCCCTCGACGGAACCGACCGTGTAATCCCCCGTTTTGTTATAATACTATGATTCTGAAGGTTCTTTTATATTTATGTTTCGTGCTCCGCCGCGATGTTGTAGTGCAGCATAATTTAATTATTATTTCGACCCGATTCCCCGACTTAGATTTAGACTACTGCGAATAGTTATATTTTTACATAAGAAGAGCGAGAGGAGTATTGTTGTAGTTATTTATACATGATTGTAACTGTACGATATAAAGTGTAGGTTAATAAAATTATTAGTTAACGACCACTGGTGCGAACTGATGTTGAACGTTGAAGAGTTTTAATAGAGGTTAGATACAGAAGTGTTGTTTGGGAGGTTGTTAATTTAATATTAGTAATTAATTATTATTATTCTTTTTTTAATCATCTTCCGCTAGATTAAGAGTTAGAGGAAGTAGATTATGTTTCAATCATCTGGTCATTTATATACGTGCTCGCAGCACAAGGCAGGACGCACACTCATGCCTTACGTCACGCACTAAAATCTCTCTAATTTTTTATACTTTGGTTAAAATACGTTGTACATATAGTAGCGTTTAAGGTGGTTGGTTGTTTTATGTTAAAATCAAGATAATAATATATTGCTTACTGTACGGACTCTGTTAGTCCTCTATGAAGTGTCTCTGCCTGTTTATCTGACGCACGTCGTACGCGCCGCGTACGCATGCCTCTCTGCTAAGCCTTGAAATTGTGATCACGGAGAACAAAGTTGTTTTTGTTTCTAATTTATTTGTAAATTACTGTTAGTTATTATTCTTTTCTTAGTAACTTAACTTTTCAGTGATTTTTGTATTATTAAGAAAACATTTTATAGTATTTGCCTTTATTTTGGCTTGTGCTAATTAATCTTATTAATTGTAGCAGCATATTTTGAGGTCATTTGGTCCCAGATTCTAGTACAAATGTTCATCAAAGTCATTTTTACATAATATCATAATCAAATAATTTGATTAAATTCACATCAAAATGAATTTACGTTATGTATTCTACAATGTTGTAGTAACTTCCTGTTACACTCATCTGTTATTAAGATTCAAAATAGAGTGCACTTTTAGAAAATATCTTAGATCAGTAAACACTAAAATCAGATACTTTAAAGTATTTTAAAATGTTTCTTGCTTGCACTTGCACCTGTATCTCATGGAATCTTCGCCTTATAGTTAAGACACAATCAGTCTACCATTTGTACCACAGATAGACATATTATTCCCGTTAAAATATCCGTGAATTTATCTATAGTAACAGTTAGTTAGTTCAGGAAATTCAAATAATTATGTACTTAACTAGTGAAATAAATAGTTTACAATAGTCAATCATAGTTTAGAAGTAAGAATTACTGTTTGATTGCCTTGTTGTGTATAACATTCTACACATAGACTTAGTTGTCGGATGATTAGCATTTGTGCAACAGCAAAACCTGAGCCAACTTCAATTAATCGAATTTTGGGATCAAAATTATATTTTCTTTTCCAATTGACATCAAAATTATATTGATTCTCATAAACACGTGTAAATAGTTTGATTTTAGAGAATGTATAACACAATCAATTAAAAATCGTGAAGTATTTTTTACGAATTAACTTTTTTATTAATTTAAATGTATTTTTATCACAACTAAACTTCTTTGATTAACTTGAAAAATGCTTTTTTCAAATGAATTCAAACTATTTACACATAAATCAGAGATATTGAAGTGTTATAATAAATTACTTATTTGATATAACGAGCAGCTTTACTATTTATATGTTTTAAGATGCCATTTGTTGTAACTCATGTTTAAATAATAAATTAAATTGGATCAAAACTTAAGTTTTTCAATTGATTTGTCCCAGTTATAGGTCCTAAGCACCCAACACTTAATTCACACAAGTAGAGTATCTAATATATAAAATTCTCGTGTCACAATGTTCGTTCCCATACTTCGTTGGCTCCTCCCAAACGGCTTAACCGATTTGAATTTTTTTATGCATGATCATTAAGTCTGAGAATCGGCTTCTATCTATCGTTCAAACCCTTCTCCAGAAAAGGAGCTGAGCAGGGGGTGCTCAGCAGCTAGTAAGTTATAGAGATTTAGAAAACCGCTAATAATAGGCAGCTGCTGGGTTGAAATTGAACTGGGCTCGCCAATTTTGCCGCATGTTAGATGAGCAATGCAGCATACGACATTGCATAAAATGACGATGTTGCAGACTTAGAAATAGATCGCGGGATGAGCTGGACTGATACTCGGTTGTGTCCCTCAGACCGATGACGCAAGTAGTGATGAGAGTTATGGGACGGGTGAAGTAAGAATAGCCACTACAGGTTTTGTAATTTCTTTATTATAGCCCCAAGGGTGGAGTCTATGAACAATAGAATGAAAACATTAAATAAAACACAACACTATGTTACGGTCATGAAGACCTGCAGAGCTAGGTAACTATTACAATCTTATAAGTTTACAACATACCTTTAACAGGGTAAATAGTATTTTACAGCATATATTCAGCAGTAATTTTACTTGTTGAGAGTTGAAGAAAGCACACCCAGGTTTTAAAAAATGAAGCAGCTTTTTTATAATAGGATATTTCAAACACTTGCGGCACAACACTAGCTGCTAGCCGTGATAAAATTTTAATGACCCAAACGACAGAATGATATTCGAAATATGAATATTCAAAAATTTTAAAATCAATATTGTTATAGAAAGAAAGAGGTTGAGGCAACGGACCCTCCGTTGCCTCAACCTGGAATACCCACTCTGTATCAGGACTTTTTCTGAAAAGAAGGCCTATAATTGCATTACTTCGCGAAAAGCAGGGAAGGGAGGCCAATAGAGGCTTGTAATATTGCTCAGCTACACTGTTGCTTTAACTGTAAAATAATACTTAGTATTACGTTTCGCATCTCTAAAATCAACACCTATTCAGATAAATTAAGACGCAATGAAAATTTCGAAAAAACTTACTTTTAGACTTCGACTCATGAAACACAAACACACCTACTTATTTAAAATATTTTTTGTTGAGCATATTGTAAAAAAAACTCTTCTATATTTACTATGATACTAGTGGACAAAATAATAGTTGTTGGCAGTGAAAACGAAACCTTATTTCCCACACTAAAGTGTATAGGTACCTACTTGCGTTATCACCAACACGTGTTTTGATGTAACTAATCTAAGTATATTGTTTAGTTTTTAGTAAAAAATAATACGCAATTAGCTTCGTAGGCGTAGCGATGACAACTCGCGTAGTATTATGGGCGTTATAACATAGGTAACATACGATGATACTAACGTTCTTACTTTCCCACTAATGCGTGCTTACTGCTTACCCACACCAGCACTTTTGTTCGTGTCGTCTGTTCGGCATTCATTTAACTCGCTTTGCTAGTTAACAAATAACTACGTTAAGCCACGTGCTGTAGTTACTCAGGTCATTCACCTATATAGGCAAAAGTAAAGTTATTCACTTATCAATTGGATGATTTCGTTGTGATGTTACCTTTCATAAAATAAACTACTATATTGACACAAAGTTTTAGTTACCTATCTTCGTTACACACTTCAGTCGCTTTTTTTGGTTGCAAAGAGTTTAAATTCATCCATGAAACGAATAAAGGGTACGTAAGTTCATCTAACCTCCTTTCCTCAACTGATAGACTTCACCTGAATCCCTTAGCAATTAGATTCAAACTACAGCCATTCAATATTTATTAGCGACCTTAGCCATTCAAGTTTACCCCTGGATCGCGAACGACTGCCATCGTCCATTATCGCCCACAACTCTAATATGGGGCAATAGAAAACAAACGGCACTAAAGCTCTACACAAGAGTTGCGTGGACTTGCTCCCACATCTGCCATGTAGGTGTACCTATGTGTACCAAGTCATAATACATCTCCTGTCCAGGATGTTGTTGGAGCCCTTCTGAACCGGTAACTTTTTGGCTTAAGTTGATCATGAGTATGCCGTGTTACATACGTAGGCACATAGGAGTCTATAATACGTGAACGGGTCAATGTGCATTATTTACTGTAGTTGGCCAACTACATTACGACCAGCAACCTCTAGGTCGCTGTAACAAGGATTCCTCCACTACCGATGCTAACGCAGTCATGAGATATTTCTTTACAATAAAGTCTCGTTGGCTGTCAACATGTTTACAACCAACCATCATCTAGGATTCTAGGCCATTGTTCTACGCACTACTTACCCAATGAGTTAACATTGACCTTAAATCTCAATTTTGTTTACGATTTGTCCGGGGCTGCGACGGCCACTCCTCTACGTGCCTGGGGTCACACGTAACGAGAAGATTAGACGAATCGTCCGCCCATATGAGACACGCGCAACCTTACGTTGTTTACTTCTTGCCTTGCTTCACGTAAGCACATCGTGGAAACTGACTTTTTAGAATAAGAGATCCTAATCTCAGGCTCAGCCACACGTTATCTTACCGTAGCTCAAAAAACAATAGGTAAATTAGGTGATATGTCTCTTAGCTACTTACTAATTTTGAATTTAGAACTCAAATAAACATCAATTTTGTTGTTATGACAGGTATACCTATGTATGTGTTTATAACATTTTAAATAAAAGCGCCACTTTGCTCTAAAAAAATACTGACGGCTCTAAGGGTTTGATTTGAACAGTTGTTTATTGTTATCCGTGACGAAACAGAAAGATTTAAAGCCCGTGTTGCGATAAATGAGAAAAAAAGCACGCGTGTGAAATTCATTGCATTTTAAAACTAATTGTAGCGCAATAAGAGCCTGTTTACGATGAGGTGAATTGAAAAATACTGAAAATTTGGCTTATTTAGCACAACAAGGGTAATTCATTGTTTCTGTTTCGTCACGGATAACAATAAACAACTGCTCAAAAGCTTAGAGCCGTCAGTTACTTTTTTTAAGCCCCAAAAATGTGTTTCTCTATAGAAAATCACAAATAAACAAGATCATTTATAAAATAATTTGCATAAAACAACAAATTGTATAAGTATTTGAGTTCTAAATTCCAAAAATATTTGAATTTCTTATTTTTAATCTTAAGCTGTTTTTACTGCCTTTGTTTCTTCTTCAGTATGAGAAGACAAAGCGCGGGGAAAAATCAAATTAAATCATAGTTTCATATTGATTAATGTCAAAATTACTTTTAGTTCATTTAATTAATTTCTCCGTAAGTGTATTGAAAAACGTCGTTTGATTTAATTTGTCACAGCTCACAGCTGTTCTTGGCTCTATAACGACTCATGTGTTAATTCCGCCTCGAACGCAATGACAGGTACCTCACTTTAAATTAAAATGTACTATAGCAGTCGTAATAGCTGAAAATGAAACTCTCCGGAAATCAAGTAAAGGTTTCTCAACGGAAGCTCCTGATAAAAAGAACAATTCAATATGACGTCAATGCTATGTGAATGGGCAGCGATACCCTGAACCAGAACAATAAAGCCTGCTGCTTCCTACATTCGGGGATGTTTATCTAGAGAAATATTTAAAATATGTGTCCGCCTCTGAGTAGGACTGTGTGAGCGGAAACGGACGATAACTCGAGTCAAGTTGCGCTCTTATTATCTTAATAAATTCTGTCTAAATGTAAACTATGACTCTAATGTGGGAATATCAACACTACCGAAATTGTCGAATGTTTATTTTTACACATTGTTTTAAACTTCATTGTAGAGGTAATATTAATTGTAATGGCGTCATAAACGTAAAATAATAAATAACTCTACCGTCAATGAACGTATACATGTTTGCGATTAGACACGAGTATAATAAACACGACGATGAGAAATTACTAAATAAGAGATATTTTGACAATTTACACAACAATACAATTTGCAAATAAGTAAGTATTTATACAACAGGGCTCTACTTAAATTGTTTAATTTAATTTTTCTTTGTTTTGCACCTGGTTCTTCATAAGTTAAGTTCCACATTTTACGTCAAAACCATATTTCGAACCCAAAATAGATGCTGCTTGTCATGAAAATGAGAAAATATCAGGAGAATGCCTTGTACCACAGTATTATACATAGGCATGAAAGACATAGACCTTTTTTTTTGGGGGGTGTGAAATCACTAAATAACTTCCCCCGCTCTGGGCAGACAAGTCTGACACTCCTATAACTTCCGATAACTTCCCCCGGAGTTATCGGAAGTTATAGGAGTGTCAGACTTGTACTGACTTATAAAACCCACTCATGTTCCTTCTACCGCCCTTTATGTTCCGAGGCCGCGGTATCTCTTTCGAACAACCCGCAACCCCGGAAGGCATAGTCCTGAAATTTAAATAAGTCATTACACATTCAATACTTCTAAGGTTTCTTAATTAAGTTTGAATATGGATGCAATTAGGCATGGAGAAATATAATCCGGAAAAAGCTTTATGTCTTAGTAATATAAGTTTTTTTTCCACACACCAAAATTTCCACGCGAATGAAGTCACGGGCACTAGCTGTTGCCCGTGACTTCATTCGCGTGGAAATTTTACTTACTACTATTTTTTTTTAGAAAAGAGGCTCTTTTGTTTCTTTTAGTTTTACACAATTTTAGTGTCGCTACTCGCCGCTGAAGTACAAAATATTATGTTAAATTATAATGGTCACATTCTATTATAGTAGTTTTTTACTTCTTTCGCAGTTTCAACTATACAGCAGATCTCCCCACACATTCAGAAGATGAGTCAGTCTCTCATAAAAAATACGTCCTAGGCAGTAATTGATTGATTGCCCATAATTGCGTATGAGTAATGTGGTAGTTGTAATAAAATTATTTCATAAAGTGAAATGATGTAGGGTCGACGTGACAGGACGTGCAATCCTGCGCTATTACTCAGTCAACGACTGAGCTGGCCCACTGGTTAGCGGTACGACGACAGGCCCACTCCTGTGATCAAGTATTGTGGACACGACGACCACGCTTATTCCTCGACATTAATACAAAATACAAGTAATTGTAATAAGCCAAAAACAGTGTTAAATTGTGAAAATTTTCGTAATACGCGGCATGAAAACAATTGTAGTGGTATACCGGAACTTTCGACACCCAAGTGCAATATCATCTTCAACTCCTGGAAGAGAAAGAATGATCTCGTAAGTTTCTGTTGGCACTAGCCACGGCTCGTGTCATCTTGCATGTTTACGAATCAATCACGGCGGCGGAACAAATAATGTTTCACGTGTTTTGTAGATACTTCGGTAATTTACATTATCTGTGGCACTACTCTTTATTTAAATGAGTTGTTTGTCTTCAAAGTTAACAATTATGATATATTTTAAATACCTATTTAAATATTTGTGAGACCATTTTTGCTAATTTGTGTTAAAAAACAAGCTTGCATGCGTGATTAACGGTCGAAGCAGAGGTTGGCAATTTTATCGGCTTTTAAATGCTTTGGTAGCAGTTACGTACCTTGAAGCCAACAATACGGCAAGCCCTTAGGGGCAGTACCCCTAAGGGCTTGCCGTATTGCCGTATTCGGAAACTAATCTTATCTACAGTACCGCTCTTTATGAAAAGAGTGGTACTGTAGATTAAAAGGGCTTTTTGTGGATTGAAAAACATCAAATAGCTTAGCGCAGCGGGGGCTGTGTCAGACTTCAATGACTAAAACAAAACCCACCCATGTTCCTTCTTTTGCCCTTTATGTTCCTGGGCTGCGATATCTCTACCAACCCACAACCCGATTATAAGGGCTAGACCAAGCTTGTATGAAAGTATCGGCTCTAGTTGGTACTATAAGAATGTAACATAAAATCACGCTAGTAATCCAGTTTTCAAGACGTACGGCGATGCGCCACCGTTACATGGTAGACATCCCACCCACACGCACTAAACGGTTTGGGAATACCTTCATTGTGCGTACTGCTATGGAGTGGAATTCCCTGCCGGAGTCTGTATTTCCTGACAGCTATAACCTGGGGGTCTTCAAGTCAAGAGTGAATAGGTTATTTCTAGGTAAGCGTGCTTCATCGTCGACCACATCATCACTTACCATCAGGTGAGATAGTGGTCTAACGCGAGCCTATCAATAATAAAAAAAAAGAATCCCCAATTGGTTAGGCAGAGATATACCCAATAGTACTAAACCCACATTTCTCCATCTATATTTCAGTTCCATGTAATATCTACTGTATGAATTCTTCAATAGCTACTATAATCATTACCTACTATAGTTTGTACAAATGTAAATGTAAATGTGTTATATTTGTCAACGGTAATGAATTAAGTAGTAAACACACTAGACCTTATCGTATTTATAACGTAAGTAGACTTCAGGTTCACGTGATGTACCATATAGGCATATTCTTATACTGCATCACCACATATGATACGAGAAATGTTGTTTATGTTCTAAATAGTTGCACCTATTTTAATAGCTAGGCCTATTGCATGAGTCACGGAAGTGATACGCGAAATATTCTGTAATGTAACACGCATACTGACTCTATGCAGTCAACATCTGCCTACCCTGTACCCAAATATGTTAGGGTGGGCTTCCAAACTAACAAGATGCTACCGTATACAAGTATTTTAAACTCTCTCCTCTTTGTCGTTATTCCCTCAAGGCTGTGAATAGCGAAGGTTTTCCCAAATAATGGGTGTTAAAAATCCCCTAACAAAGACCAAAAGCCTTTGTTGTTATTAATAAAAAGTTAAAGAAATGGTGAAACTGTATTAAAACTGTTTTTGCAGCCATGATCCACAGCATTCGCAATGACCCATCATTGCGAATGCTGTGGATCATGGCTGCAAAAAAAGTTTTAACTTTTTTACTAAGTATCCATTATGTATCATAATAACTTTATTAAAATACTTCCAGAACTCCTACTTCGCAATGTGCGCTACTTTGTGTCATAGATAATATAATAATACTACGTCTTTGAGTCCTATCATAAAACTTAATTCAAGCCAGCAACAAAAAAAAAGAAGCCGTTGCCTAGCAATATTTTTTGCGAACATTTACTGAGTTTGATGGTCAGAATACTCGATTGACTGATTCGTGAAGGGTTCGTTTACACCTTGTTAAGAAGCGCATTCAAGAACATTCTATACTAAATTGCAATAAATGAACTACCTGTATAGAAGACTGTTCTCACTTTCCTTTCCTGTAAAACAATCCTTGATAAATGAAAGTTATGTAATTATTTATCTACTTTCAGTCATACATAAATATCACGTTTAAATCTCCGTCTGTTGTTAAAGATTTCTAATACTTACCACGTTCATAATAATATAAAATTATCTTCAAAGGAAGCCATTGTAAACTCTTGATCTTCAACGTGATTGTTGTTTGATTAATTTAATTTAAATTATTTATATCAACACACCTTAGGTTTGTCAATAAACGTCATATGAAAACAATTAATCTGGTTGAGTTGTAAGTCGATTTATATAATACTAGCTGTGCCCAGCGGATTCACCCGCTGCCCATTAGGGGTATAAAAATAGATGTTGGCCGATTCTCAGACCTACCCGATATGTACACAAAATTTCGTTTGAATCGGTCCAGCCGTTTCGGAGGAGTATGGGAACGAAAACTGTGACACGAGAATTTTATATATTAGATTGAGTGTCATATAATTCATTCTAAATCTTTAGTATTTATTTAATGTGCGGTTTTGATTGATTGATTATTATGGGCTTTGCCTGAAATAAATAATTTTTTAAGCCGCGGGCAAAAACTAGTCACGCTATAAAGCCCAAAACTATCTTTCGTTCTGATTTATTTATGTCTGTCTCGTTAGCCTTCATTTGTTTTTGATCAATGAGGTGTCACTGCACCGAATTCCACGAGACCGTGAAAGCTTACACTACCTTCCTTTTTTTCGCTGTTCAAAAATAAACTGACTAAATTAAGTTGTGGATATTGACAACGGAAATTATAACTGGCTTGATTAACCGTATAGTTCGGTACGGACCCCTTCGGGGGCTCGACATTCAAACCTCCGCTGGTTCGGTACTGGCCCCGAAAGGGGTCGGACATTTAAGTCATATGACCTCCTCATTATTTTTGTAAATATTTTATTTTCTGGTTAAAAAATAATATGGGTGTGCATTCATTAAGATAGTAGAATAAAAATCTCATATGTAAACGTCATTAGAAGTTCTTTAATTATTGTGTAAGTTTCTTAATTATGTCTTATAAAATCCAAATGTGTAAATTATGATCATCGCCATTTTGATGGCAGTGTAGGTCGACGCTAAAAATCATAAAAAAGTAGGTTTTCGGACATTTAAACTCCATATTATTGGGCATGATTAACGTGTCGTTTTATTACGTGAAGAAATCATTCGTAATTGAACTTATATTAGCAGTGGTAATGATACATTTTGAAATCTAAAATCGAAGTATCGCGCCAATCGTGCTTGTTTACATTTTTCATTCCACATTATAGCACACGGACGCGAATAGATTCTATAACAAATGAGACAAATACCATTGCAAATATTATAAATAACATAAAGATGCCCAGATCTTATCGTTATTTGCAATAATAGGACCATTAACACGTAATATTCATAACCACTGCTAAATTCACTTTCGAAAATGACGTCCATTTCTTTTTTTTTTAATTTTGTGATGTGTAAATGCGATTATTTCAATCGATTATTTTCTTGTAAATCAATCAATTCGAATAATTAAAATAAGGAATATCAGAAATTGATAGATGAAAATAAGAATAATTTTGTAATACGTGTAAAATACTATAAATATTGATAATAATATTTTTTACGCCACTAAAACCGACTCAACAACAAACAGTAGAATCTGATCTATGGCTAAATTCGCGCCAATTTTATTTTTAGGTAAAAATTCAAATAAGGAATGCGCTCGCTGTTCGAATTTATACTAAAATGCTTATTTGCTATTTTATTAATAATTTGGTTTTGTACCTTCTATTTGAATGTGAATTGCAATTAGAAATAAATAAGGTTGAATATAGAACGACCTTATTATGATCTTGGTCAGTAAAAAAAATCAGCCAATATAAATTATATTTGTTCGACAAAATTGTTTGTAGTATGGTTGGATTAGTTATTTGGAAAGCGTTTTCATTCTTTCCTAAATCATGGCTTGTAGGCCAAAGTGTTCTTGGAGTGGAAGCCTTGGGGTAAAAATGGCCTAGAGGGAGACCACAATTGAGATGGAAAAAAAACCCCGGTACACGACATCAAGAAAACTCCAGGTTCAAAATAGGTTCATTTTGTACCTAGAGTTTTCTTGATGTGTACCGGAGTTTTTTTTTGGGGTGGGAAATCATCAAATAACTTCCCCCGCTCCAGGCGAAGCGGGGGAGAGTGTCAGACTTTTACTGACTAATCTCCACCGATCGATGTTCCTTCTTTTATTCGGGGATGCGGTATCTCTTTCGAACAACCCGCGATCCCGGCAGGACCCTACTGGGGTTGCGGGTCTGACACCCCCCCCCCCTCCGCTCCGCCCAGAGCGGGGAAAGTGAGGCGCCACGGCATCCTCACCTACCACCTGACGAAGATCCTCACCGAGCACGAAGGTTTCGGGACGTTCCTGCTCATCATCGGGCGAGAAGAAACACCCAGGTGTCACCAACGTGACTATCGCCCGGAGGACACGTTAGAGTACACAGGCAGTCTGCTCTTTTGAGCGGAGCACCGCTCTGTCCTGGAGGAGATGGTGATGTTTGAAGGAGAGAACCTCAAACCAAGCCAGCCACCGCGGGAGACGCTACAGGGATCGTGCGCCGCGAGACGACAACGACTTTTTGTTAAAAGTTTAACAGGAGCGGATATTTGATGATTTCCCATCCAAGTGGCGCAAGACCGATATAAATAAGTTCCTAAAGAATTCCTGAGAAGTTTATGAGAAGGCCTCTTTTAAATTCCTAAAGAAGTCCTTAAATTCCAAAAAATAGAGATACACTATTTAAAAATACTTTTTAGGGTTCCGTACCTCAAAATAAATAACACAACCCAAATATCAAATGGTCCCTTGAAGCTGTGAAAAAAGCAACCCTCCAAGTCTACGTAGAGAAAAGATATGACCGTTTATGTCGTCAGTTTGTACGGAACCCTTTGGTGCGTGCGTCCGACTCGAATTTGGCCGGCCTATATATAGGCTAAATCGCTTACTGCTACGCAAAGGTCTCCTTATTAGCATGACCTACAAAATTGGTTGCCGCGAAACCGTTTGACAGCAAATGTGCCTACCAAATCTTGGCGCATAACAAAATAATTAAACCATAACAAAAAACCGGCCAAGAGCGTGTCGGGCCACGCTCAGTGTAGGGTTCCGTAGTTTCCCGTCCGTCACAATAAGTGTTCCCAGTTACAATTCGGTAATACCCGATCCAATGAATAAGTACCTACAGCGCCATCTCTCGGGGAATTGGGTTACTAATTAATACAAAGACGTGCAATTTCGGTGGTAATTTTGGATTGCGAGAACCGATTTCAATAATTCTTTTTTTGTTTGAACAAAGATACGTTCAGGATTATAAAATATGTAAACGAAGTTAAAAAAAATGCTTGCATATACGATCATACTACAAACTTAGTCCAGAAATTATTTTGTATAACTTTTTGTCTTTTTTGTACAAAAACTGTTGTGTCAATCAAGTTCAAAATATTTTCATAGAAAGTCCTTATAAAGTTCTAGTTTTCAGATTTTTTTCATATTTTCTAAACTTATGGTTCAAAAGTTAGAGGGGGGGGGGGACACATTGTTTTTTACTTTTGGAGCGATTATTTCCGAAATTATTGACATTATCAAAAAATGATTTTAGTAAACCCCTATTCATTTTGAAATACCTTTCCAACAATATATCACACGTTAGGGTTGAAATTTAAAAAAAAAACACTTCCCACTTTACATATAGGGTGGCTACCCTAATAAAACATTTTTTTCAAATTTTTATTTTACCACTTTGTCGGCGTGATTGATATACATATTGGTACCAAATTTCAGCTTTCTAGTGCTAACGGTCACAGAGATTAAGCGAGGACGGACGGACGGACGGACGGACAGACAGACAAGGCGAAACTATAAGGGTTCCTAGTTGACTACGGAACCCTAAAAAGCACGAGACAAAATGCTGTTGTCTTTCTTTTCTAATCGATATCATAGATATTTGTACAACTATAATATCTATACTAGAGTAATATGCCATCTCTATAGGTAAATTCCTCAATGGTCCCAAAACTTTTTTGAAAGTTTACTCTATTACGATTATCGATTAGGTTGAATGCAACTTTTTAATCGTAATGATGAAACTTAGATTTACGGTCAGCACTAAGAAATGTCATATTGCAACACATTTTGTAGTAGTTTTCGTCGAGATTCGTTATTCGATTTTTTATTAATTTATATGTAAAATGGCAAAAATAAGAATGCAGATGGAATGTCACTGTTTTTATTTTGTATTTCCGATTTTATTATCAAAGGGTTATCTTTTGTATGTGCATTATTTCCAGCGTTTTTAAAGTACCTAATTTTTGGAAGGGTGTAGTAATATGTATTTTACACACATTTTACAATAGATCTACGCTGTTTTATCGACCATAGGAGGTTTTTGGAAATATAAATCTCAAACTTATCGTATAAAACAGCCGCTGTGACTTATTTTTAATAACAAAATTGAATGCTGTAAATTGATGAAAATTCTTGAATTTCATGACAATTCGCGTCACCCCACCGATTCAGCTGATGTGTCATGTGTCAAAATCCTGTCGTGCAGAGTGGTTAAGTTATTGCTTATTTAACTTTCATTAAAGTGTAATGACCTTATATTATGATTTATGTGAGAGGTTACGCTAGTAAAATTGTTTGTATAAGTATGGTTTTTTTTTGTAAAAGATATTTTTGTGAAAACTAGAAAACAGGGCTCATATCTGACAATCTTTCGTCTTTACAAGGATGGGACTAAGAGACTTCTGTATCAGTTCAATTAGGTACAAAACCGTCACGAAAAAGACGTCGCCTGTGCGAACGTGGGCTTATTGTTGGCAAAGTTGAAAACAACAGGAACAACAATCGCATCAACTTCCCACTAAACTTGTCATTCCCAGAAGATTGATCGCAATTCGTAGAACACACGCCAACACTATTTGTGTGTGATCGCGTGATAGAACGGAGCGGACGCCGCAGATGATGATGGCCGAAATCGGCGCACACGCAGCCGGAACACTTGACACTGTCGTTATTGATAAATTGCCGCGCCGTCAATTTGCTGCTTGTCTTTTAATCTGTCGCCTGTCGCGTCTAGTGCAGCCTCACTGCTTCACATCAGCACTGCTCTTGCTTATTTTCCAATGTCACTTTATTAAGATAACACATCAATGTGATAAGGGATATTTTGAGATGGAATCCGTATTTTTTTTATCACGATCAAATCTGATGTTAGAACAACGATGACACGGGTCAATAAAGCTGGTTATATCCTCTTTTTCTCTGAAACAATCTTTCCTGGAAACATTACCTCTAGTCTGTGAAACTAACAACGTCTTCCTTAATCTTGCGTCTCAGAAGTATAGGAGGCACCTTAACAATATTATTATGTTACGACGCGGTTCCCGTCCGACTCAATTTAAAATAAGTAAGTCGTTAGACATCTCTGTATCACTCATGGACCTGCATCCTGTCTATTGCATAGGTATTAAATTATACAATAGGCCGCAGGATCCTCTATTGTAAACGGTGTATTAGGAAAGGATAATGCGGGAAGACTGATGACAATATGGGTCAAAGACTCGGAGCTTGTGAGGAAAACTTTAACAAGATTTGAGATAAACACTTTGGTTCACAAATTGAATAAGATTTGGGAAACTAAACCAGAAGCCGTTCCTATTCCACGCGTGCCTCGAAGAGATGTCAGAAAAGCAGAGGGGCCTGCCAGGGCCACCGCCTGGTTACACACAATAGAATACAACATTGGTTGTATTCTGAGAGAAATGGACGATGATTCGATTGCAAGAACTGCAGGGCTACTATGACATCTTATAGCAATTCTTATTCCACTGAGTGAAAGGGATGGTGCTAGACACCCTGTATAGCTCTGTCTCTTTCCCTCAGCGGAATAAGAATTGCTTTAAGAGGTCATAGTAGGGCTACTGTTCTGTTTTAGAAAGCAAGGATTCAGGTGCAATAATTTCAGGACTTTAGACATTGTCAACCCAATGGCCGAAACGTCATAAAATTAAACTGATGCAAATTATTTATGCAAATTATTTTAGAGAGTTTTATTGAGAGGCACCACTGTGCTATGACCATGATTGAAATGGTCCGTCTTCATTGATAATCTAATAATACAAAAGTCAAGTTTAACCTGATGATGACGTAGTAATTAACCTTTTATAAACCAACTTCTTCGTTTTCTGTTGTTGCATTTTACGTAAGATCAATGTCAGACTGCGCAATGCATAAAATTGCATTAGTTTTATCGAAAACTTTATAGAACAAATCGCAGATCTTTAATAACTAGCTATCTAGGTATTTTATACCTGCGATTTTGACTCTAGATATTGACTGTTTTTACGTTCATATAGTTTTTAATGGTGTCATAGGTCTCGAGTTCGATTCCAAGGCACGCACCTCTGGTTTTTCAATTAATCAATCACATTTTCGTAAATTATTATATTTCTTTTTGTGATTCATGTGCTTATTAAGCAATGAGTGAGGAAACCAACATGTCTGTCTAATTTATTTACAGCCAAGTTAAAGTAATAGTTCTATTTTTATTAAATTCTTTGTTGAACGTGCTTAAACAGATTCAGGACAATCAGTATTTTTTCTCTTTCTTTTGTTCGTGTTTGTTTTTAGGTAGCTTTATTAAATTAAATACTATATTATAGTTATATGTATATTAAGAACTATAAATAGACACAAACAATAATAACCAAAATAGTTAGTTCTTGATTTTAAGTGGGACCTAATTAGGTACTTAGAACTACCAAAAGTTATAATTTTTTTATAACTTTTGGTAGTTCTAATTTTTTTAACAAGCAATTGCTGAACCACAGAATGAAAATCGTGTCTTAAAACTTCGAATTGTTTTTAGATACGGTTGTATTAAGTAAAGGCGACATAAAAACTCGGACACCAATTTAGGCCCTAACCATACGGTAAAAAAGGCGATCTATAGAATAGCAAGAAATCTATCGATTATTATGGCATTTTTTTGAAATAACATTATGATATCGCAGCATATACATAATGAAAGCCAGATAAAGGGCAAAGCGCGTCTGCACCCGCTCTAATGATCATCCGCAAAGTCTTTTCTTAACTATATTGGGTTCGGCTTCTAGTCAAACCTGATTCAGCAGAATACTAGTATTTTATATGGAAAACTACTAAGATCTACGAAAATCAGAAACAAGTGTTGCCAAGGACTTGCCTAATCAGTGGAAAACTCGTAACAACTGTCAAAGATCTACAATTGACAGCCAGGTCTAACAGCTCAACGTGTCTAACAGGTGCTCACCCATGACCAACCTAAGTAAGCGCGGCCTAACCTAAATACCGACCTGAGCGGTTATTAGTAAGCGTCGAGCTCTCGTAAATATCACGTAAACGTATGTACCAACATATTAAGCTTGAGACACTCGCTCCTTGCCCTCCGACCGGATACCGGATAAGTCGGGACAGGTGAGCAAAGAATAGCCACTACAGGTTTTGGATACTTTATTAATCCCTTTAACAATGATAAATGATAAATGATGTTTATTTTGCAAGTAGGTTTTCACAAACACTTTTACACGTCATTTTTTTTTAAAACTAGATGAGGCCGGTGTTTCGTACCCGACTACTCTGAGAAGAAACAGCCGAAACAAACTCAGAGGTCATAGTCTCTTTTAAAGTCCAGACAAAATAATCTTGGTCAACTTACATGAGGACTATGCAGATAGTGTCTGAAATGGTCTTTTTAAGAAAGCACCACACAGATTGAGTGGACCTGTCCAGTCAGTGCAAGCATTTGTCAGTTATCGTGTAGCTCAACTCATAACCTAAGGAGCTCAACGACACGACGAACAATACCAAAAAAAGGACATTTGTGTAGGTCGCTTATAGCACTCAAACTGCCAGACAGAAAATAACAACTAACGGTGGTTAGGGCTTCAGAGACAGGAACCTCCTCACAATGCGAGCCGTATCGAGGAGTACTGTCTTCTGAATCAGGCCCTTGATCCAACCACCTAAGGAAAGCTGACAGATGTTCGTTCTAGCTCTTGGCAACTAAGCCATTGGCCGTTACGACAATATGTACAATGATAGCCGAGTTCACATTCCACATGTCGACAACCTCGTGTGCCAACTCAAGATATTTTAAGGAGAAAATAACAAAATAAAATACTATAACACAATATGACGCCAATGACGGTAATCAAGAGATCTGGAGAAGTAGAAAACTAATACAATGTGAAATAATTTAAAACATACCTTTTAACAGGGGTAAATATCTCAAGGGAAGATGAAATGACACATGGAAATTCGAAATAATGTTCAATGTTGGTCCAAAAGGAAAAAGGTTGAGGCAACAGAGAGGGTGAACTATCCACTCTGTTATAAGTTATTCTCACTTTCAGTCAGTCACATTCTCAGTCAATTCACGAAACTGCAGCAGGAAGCTGCGATCTCTATCAGTTGTTTATGTTACTTGTTTTCGGCGCATTGTTTACTCTACGTAAGTTAAGCGGAAACATCTCTCAAAATGCATACGTCAAGGGTTAATGCTAGCTTCCGTCACGCCATCTGCCAAATTGCTTGATAAGGCAAGCTATTTTTTTAATTAGGTACCGGATATTTTTGGGGTTCCTAAAAGAGTGATGGATCTGAATGTTGAAGGACGGAGAGCGAGAGGAAGGCCAAAGAAAAGATGGATGGATTGTGTAAAGAATGATATGAAGGAGAAAGGAGTAAATAATGCCGTGACGTCTCATAGGGGAGAATGGAAGAAGAAAACGTGTTGCGCCGACCCTAAATAGAATGGGAGAAGGGCAAGAAAATGATGTCATTTTTGGGGTTAAGTACAATGGAAAAATCGGAAGCCTTATTGAATCCCTTTTTTGTCCGTCTGTCTGTCTGGCTAGACCTTTTTTCTCGGAAACGCGTGGAAGTATTGAATTGAAACTATATACTCAAGTCGGTGGTCATTTCGTGCTGTGAAAAAAATAACCCTCAATGTCACCGCAATTAGAAGATATGGCTGTTTATGTCGCAATTTAATACGGAACTCTGGGTGAGCGAGTATGACGCGCGCATGGCTCGTTTTTATTACACAATACACATTGGCCTCCATAACCCAGATAGCACTAGGTAATACGATACCTCTTGGCGAGAAAAGATGTCAGACCTTTGGGCTTACCTGTAACTACTGTCAAAGATCTATAATTGACAGCCAGGACCAACTGCTTAAAGTTAGTTCTCGTTACTTTAAATAGGTAAAACTATCTTTTTATACCGACATATAGCATTTCCTACCGAAGTTGTCGTTGAATAGTCGGATAGTCTACTAAAAACAGAAACTCACGTTGTTGTTGATCTCGGCTGCCAGTTAAATAGATATTACTAGCATTTGGCCACGGCTTCGCTCGCATTAAATTCGGAGTAACACAGTTCCTCTTTCTAGATTTGCAGGTACCTGCTACCTGTAGTTTTGCCCTTGCGTTCTATTGATTGTAATAGCAAAGGTAAGATTTCCCTTTTCTTCCCTCTTTCTCCCCCATTTCTTACATTAAAAAAAATATATATGCTATGTCCGTTTCCAGAGTCCCAACTATCTCGGTACCAAAATTCATCAAAATCGATTTAGCCATTAAGACGTGAAGACGTAACAAACAAACAAACTCACTTTCGGTTTTATAATATTAGTAAGGATAGGCGTTAAGGGTAGCCCTCAAAGTCATACGACCAGTTGCACCAAGGGGTACCATGTTTCTCAAGTAACTGGGTTGTAGAGCTGGTTGAAGGTGATCCCACCACAGTTAGGACAAGGGGATCCTGTCATTTGACAGAAATTTACAAAGCATTTGACAAATAAAGATTGGCAAAATAAAACATCACGCCTGTATTCCCCGAAGGGAATGGCAGAGGTGCACCTTATAGTACACCGACATTTCTCCAGTTAGTTATAACTTCTTTTTCAAAACATGAATAGTCATTTCATAATTTTACAACAATAAGTTTAGTAAATAATATTTACCCGATAAAAATGATTTAATAGATTGAAACTATCGTTATAAACTAAAAGTCAAAGGGGTTTTATTGAAACACTAGCTTTTGCCCGCGGCTTCGCTCGCGTTTAATTCGGGGTAACCCAGTTCCTCTTGCGCCTTATTGATTTGTAATAGCAACGCTAAGTTTTCCCTTTTCTTCCCTCTTTCTCCCTCACATCCCACTTTTTCAAAAAAATATTAACCTATGTCCGTCTCCTGGTTCCCAACTATCTCTGTACCAAAATTCATCGAAATCGGTTTAGCCATTAAAGCGTGAAGAGGTAACAAACAAACAAATAAACTCACTTTCGCTTTTATAATATTAGTAAGGATTAGTGATACTGAACCTTGGGCAAGGCTAAACAGATGATTAGCAGCTCAGAGCAGGAAATTTCAAAATCTTAGCTTTTCTTTCATGCATTTTAGTTTTGAGTTAATATATGCGGGTTATGTATGTATGTATGTTATGTTATATGTTTTGAAGATAACTACGTAAGTGTCAAAAACCCTGTATTCCATAAAATGTCGTCATCATCATTCCACCAGATAACAAGAAAAAGATACCAAAGTTTTCTTAATTTTATCAACTTGATTCTTCGCAATTTATTGAAACTACGTATTTAACTTTTTTGTTGTGGTAGCGAGTTCTTACCTTTAAATTTAGGGCTACTTAAATAGAATTAAAATAGCGTTCATAATCATTAAACAAATATTTTCAATGTTTAAAGTATGATGAATATTTTTATCATCAAATTAATACTTCTTTGATTTATGATTGTCTCGTGCTAGCTTTGTTGTGTTCTCTCCAAAGAGAAGAGTATTCTGTAAGGTTCAGTTCTTTTTATGAAGTAAAACAAATAATAATCAAGTTAGTACTGGGTAATTTTACGTCCCAAATGACTGGCATTCAGCTCATAAATGACGTGTCAATTTTGACAGCTCAAGCGCATGAATGAAGTAATTATGAATGTTCCCTTGAAGTAAAATAGATCGATTAAAAAATGACAAGTAATTATAACTTACCTAATTTTTTCAGCGGTTTACCCAACAATGGCTGCCATTGAGTAGGTTTTAATTAATATTTATGGGTTGTTTTGTTATTATTGTAGATTGATTTTAAATGACAAATAATAACCTCAGTTCCTTTGTTTTTAACCTATTTTTATTCATTGTTCTTTGAAACTACTATATAAAATGTGGGTAGGATGTCATGCAATAACACGAGCGGTACCTTACCCGATACGCAAAAAAGCAGTCAGTGCGATGCGTAAATAATTGATTTTCTTATTTTTAATATGAGGCTGTTTGGCGGCTTCATACCTTTGCTTCTCCTTCAGCCTGTAAAGGAAGAAAAAAACTTGATAAATTATAATTTCATAGTCATTAATGTCAAAATACTTGTCGTTATATTAATTTAATAACTTCTTGAATGTCGAAACAAACGCGCGAAAATTCAACGAAAAATGGTCAAATTTATGAGTAACGCTTTAGCAAGATAGGCCTTCAGAAAAACGAAAATTTTACCGTTAAACCGATAGCTACACCGTATAAAGTTCCCCCGTGGGTTCTAAAGACACTTGTGGCATTTTATCTTATGTTTACCCGTAGGAACTTAACGACATTCAACGTACTATTAAAAGTGTAACTAATATTGAAATAAAAAGACGACAGAACAAAGGACGACAATCAAGACGCGTTAAAGCGAATTGGTGGACCAAAATCGATGAGAATTGCGGAACATGTGGATTTTTTTAGGAGGCTTGTGTCCAAAGACAAACTGGGGAAGATCGTACCATTCAAAGTCTTGAGAATTTACCGTAAGACCTCAGAAATATTTTATTTTTTATTTATTTATTTTAACATTGAAATTTTAGACTAATTTTATATAAGACACCTACTTTCAAAACTTCGACATTGCGGTGCCAACAGGCTTGAAATTAAATGGCTTTGATATATGTAAGACGAATCTATAGGGATTATAGTTTTGCTATATTATGCCAATAAAACCCGAAAATCTAAAATGTAGTCAGGTAAACACGCACAGAAACTTCCTCCAATCCTACTAGTCCTACTTCCTACTTATAATATTATAAATGCGAATGTTTGTGAGGATGGATGTATGGATGTTTGCTACTCTTTCACGTCAAAACAGCTGAACGGATCTTGATAAAATTTGGCACAGAGGTAGATTATAGTCTGGAATAACACATAGGATACCTTTTTTTTAATAACACGAGGGCGAAGCCGCGGGCGCCAGCTACTATACAATATAAGTGTATTGTACAATATATGTATGTTAATAGATACAATTAACATACGCTGTAAAAAACAACATAAAACAAAACAAATCAAAATGCGATATTTTACATTTTCTGCACACAAGCCGGGAAACTCCATATTTGTCATAACTATTTATTTCCGAAGGTGCCAAACGACTCAAAAGGTTTTGATTAGTGCGCACTTCTTTGAATTGTAGGAAATTATTAGAAGTCGTGTTTTCATGAGCTTGCGCCACAAATTACGCATAGGGTTAAAACGTCAAACTATAAATATATATTTTGTACCGATTTTTTAATAAGTACTTATGTTTTGCATTAAACGAATCCAAACCAATTTAATAAATGTGAAAGTTCACAATAAAACGGCTGATCAGAAGCGCGACGCAATTTGGCAAGAAGATAGATTTTAACTTGGGGAGGGCTTGTAAACTGTACACTTACATTAGAATAGAAAAGCTATAAGCGAAGCAAATCGAGAACGTAACGTGTACGATATCGCAGGTTGCAGTAGTTTCTTCTTTTTTGTGGTGAAAAACCGGGTGTTAGTTTATCATGATCAACTATTTACCCCGTCCGGTTTTGCGCAGGTGCAATGAAAATACTAATATCATACATATAAACTTTCCCCTTGCATCACTCTATATATTAAAAGAAACCGCATCAATATCCGTTGCGCAGTTTTCAATATCTAAGCATACATAGGGACAGACAGACAACGGGGAGCGAGTTTGTTTTATACTATGTAGTGAAAACATCTGCCGCCTCAAAATCAAAATATTTTTATTTCACATAGGCCTACATGGGCACTTATAAAACGTCGAGAAAAGATGCACGGTTCGGGTTGGTCGTTTCCTATGGAGAAGAACCGGCAAGAAACTCCATGGTTACTCTTTTAAAATCATTTGGTTTTACAATGTTGTTGTTACAGCGTTAGTACTTAAGCATGAGAGGACAGCGTAGGCCCGACAATAAGTCAATGCTTACTTTACAGAAAGTAAAATAAAATAATAAATAACCAAAGTTAACAAGGGTCTAAGAATCTACAAGGCCTACCATGTCCACTCATTCACAACAAATTTGTAGAAGAGATCTATACAAGAATAAAAAAAAAATGCCTGCTCATTAGGTACCTACACACTACTTATTACATCAATCCCATGGATACCTATGAAAAATAAAAACCTTAGATTCACGCACTGATTCCGTACAAACTTGCAACATAAACAGCCATATCTTTTGACTGCTTTACCCCTGGTAGGTCTTTTGACAGTACAAAGGCACGGTTGGCGCAGTGGCTGAACGATCGACTGCTGCGCTGCGTGCCGCGGTTTCGACTCGCACAAATATGTATTTGACCTGCAGATAGTTGTTTCGGGTCTGGCTGTTTGTGTATGTGACTTTAAATGTTTGAAAACGCACCCACGATACAGGAGAAATTCCTAGGGTGGCGCGACTTTTTTTTTTAAAAGGGACTAATACAGTTGAGTACCTATATGGTTTTAATTTCAACTTGATATCACCTCGCGTTCCCGAGATAAAGGGTTTTGACGGACAAACATGCAATAAAGTGATCCAATAAGGGTTTAATTTTTCCTTTTGAGGCACGGAACCCTAAAACGATGATGTCGATATCAGTAGAATGATTCATAATTTATAATTGACCCAGGTACAGGTAGTGTAGGTAAGAGTAATTTATTAATCAAAAGAACGAGTATGTATTAATTAGCTAAACTGTACATGAATCTTCATTCAATGTGACCTGCTTACACTCTATGAATACGAGCAAACATGGCGTGTGCCTGTACCTGGCCACTCACAACAAATCCCCACAAACCTACGGCTTAGAAACTTTTCGCTGAACGTCGACGTAACAAATCTTTATACAAATAGTATTTAGGTGTTTTGCGTATTATTTGCCTTAGGATCGTCGATGTTGATTGCTCGAGGCCTGTCGCTCGATATATAGAGGAGACACTGACGTGTGGCCACACACTCCTCCGAGAGTGTTCTCTGAGACGACCACTCTAGCCCTAAGTTCACTTTTTCATCTTTCATCCAAGTATTCGTTCATAGCCACCTCAGTGGCGGAACACCCTCACCTCACGAAGCAGCAGGAGAGGCACTACAGGCCGACCGGTAAGTGAACCATGATAATTACCTCCTCACGATCTTCACACAGACCTCTCTCTGTTCGACCATTAGCGTTAACTTAGTCACACGCCAAATTTTTACACAAACGTGTCAACAGTTCGTGTTGTATCAACGTCATAAAGTAAAAAAAAAACTTAAAAAAAATTCCCTCCTTTGTAATTCAGTGAAAATCTTTATTTTCGGTGCATGTTTTGACAAGGAATTGTAAAACAATGAGATATTTTGAAGCCCTATGCTCGTAGGAGCACGTTTTAGCAGTTACGACTAGTCAGTGCGTCCTATTTCATCAAGTGCTCACTCTTTATTATCCATCATTACTTACTTAGTGAGATGAATCAGATGAATGTAGGACAGTACCTTCTATTTCCTTCACGAAACTAGATAATTCATCTTCGGTTCACTCTGCGTTATTTCTATCATTCATTATTTAACTAATATATGACGACAATGAAAAAAAACTGGTTGCTATCAATGTTTTGTAAAATTCATAAAAAATGACGCATATATTTGCAATGAGTATTTTTAACAAGTTAACCCGTAATTTGCGGAGGTGTTAAGTGTTCCTTAACATCCATTAAACGCATTTACTACGAACAACTAAACCAACAGTTCTAACAATATTGAATGACCTGATTCATATTCTGTCTCGTGACGCCGTTTGTCTGAGACTTTATCTAATAATGTACAGAGCCTACTCTTCTTTATTGACAAATAGACGGTTATATTCCATAAAATGCTCCCTAAATCATTCTTCATCAAGTTCGCAAAGAAATAATCCGAATTTCCCAGACAAAAACCATTAATATCATTAATTTAACTAGTACGGTGCGTAAACCGCTCCAAAAGTTAACACTTTGGATACTCGCAAGATCTGATTGAAGGCACTGAAAAAGTGGTAAACAATGTATAATTTATATTAGTTAATTGTGCAGAAGTATTTCTATGAACCAGAGCTGTTTTCGCGCGTTTATCTCATGTTGATACATTTTAAAGTGGCAGTTCGGTAGCTGACAAGGCAGCATCCTGCGCACTATCTCTGATGAACAATCTCGAGCTCAAACAGGGGAATAAAGGCAAACACTGATAAATCACTGCGACATACATCGCTGAGTCAATATTCTCGTTTACACTGTCGACATAAAAATATGATAATCGATCTTTTAGTGCTAAATTTAGTTGTTGCCTACATCATCGTTATATGCAAAAAAAATGCAGGGTTAGGTTAGGGCCTCTGAAAAATCTTCCCTTATGTAACAATTTTTTTTCATTATTGACGTAAACTTATGTTAGGTAGATAAATATCATCCTTACTTAAACCTATAATTATGAAGTTTTACCTGGGAAAAAGAAATAGCGAAACAAACTCCCCAGCGACATAACTGTCTGGTAGGTTTGATGAATCAGATTTTAAGAGTTAAACGGCCAAAATATCTTCTAACTGTGTTACAGAGTTAGAGACCCAATCAGCAGTCAGGCACCAGTACCACTTCCTAACAACCCATTTCAAATTATATAAATTCGCGTTGAACTAAACGCTACACACGCCATACGAAAGTAATTTGAAAATCATCAGTTCGGAATAAATCAGTTTGTTTCATAAAACCATTATTAAAATTTTAGAGGGAGAGAGATTTAGAGGGTTAATTTCACTGTTCCAAGGGACCATTGACTTGTGTAATCGTATATGGTTTTGATTTCAAGTCGATGCCTTCACGCGTTTCCGAGATAAAAGGCCTGGACAGAAAGACAGGCGGACAACAAAGTCCTATTCTATAAGGGTTCCATTTTTTTTTTAAATACTTACCTAAAAATTACTGTCAGATTTACAACCAATGCCAGCGTTATTAGAATGACAATTGCCTCTCCTATTGGACACGGCCCTGCTGACATTTGCATGCACGCTGCTTTTGATCACCTGCAAGAAATATTTAGAAATATAAATTATTTATTTGCTTAAATGTAGGCACAGATATGTTCAGTTTCACGAGAGTTCCGATACATTTTGTCTAACGGCATGCAAAATTGTTTAATGCATTATTTATTTAGCAGACAAAATACATAGGCTATTGTTTCATGATATTGATATTAATTCATGAGTCGTCATAATTCTTAACATAAAGTTTATAATAACTGTCGTCGAACACTATACTTCCTCAAATTAATGTCATGTTCATACATGATTTTGGACATTATTAAGATGAATGTGGTGAGATTTCCCTGTTGCTAAAAATATTTACAAAAACCTGTAGAGTGTAAGGCCGTCAAGTAACTGGTTAACCGTAAGGTTAAGAATCATGTATAAAAACGACACACAAAAGGGTTAATCGTATTGATAAGATTCAGTTCGTGTTTTATTATGATAATTTTGTAGATAAACACTGAAACGCCATCTTGGTTCGCAACGTTTCGTGGCGTGTCATTTACTCTAAAAGTGTGTCTAGGTGTCTAGTGCTACAAGGATATTTAAACATTTGTGAAATCTTACTTCCTACTTTTATTGTAAATGCAAAATTTTGTGAAGGTGCAAGGATGTTTGTTACGGTTTTACGCAAAAACTGCAGATAGTGTATTATAACCTGGACTCACACAGGATACTTTAAATCCCGGTTTTGTCCCATTAGGATAAATTTTGACACCCCTGAAGGCAAAGCCGAGAGCAACATCAGGTTGTTTCATAAAGTTTTTATAAAAAGAAGATGGCAGCATTAGTTTCGATTTTCGCCACGCGCCATAAGATCCGTGTGCAATCAAACAATAAAAAATCAACTACCTAAGTTACCAGTATCGTTAGTTTATATTTACCGTTGTATTTCGTCAATATTACAGCGATCACATGACCATATTGTAAATAATTGGTCTAATAGCACTGTAATTAGTCGTTTCATAATAAGCACACGATGCGCTAAGCGCCCGCAATATTACCGACTGATCGGAATGAGAAAATATGAAAATCGTTCCATTTAGAACAATGGACTAGACTATTATATCCCAGAGTAATAAGTAGTAATAACTAATAGGTCTGTGATCGTTGTATAGCAGAGCACAGTTACACCATGCTCAATAATGTCGACAAGCAAAAAATGGAACATTATCACGTTCTTGTGAAATTGACAACGCCAGAGACATGATTTGTGAAGTAACAAGTCACTTCTGGTTTGGAAAGACATCTTGCAGAACTTGTCAGCATATTGTCCTTCTATTCATTGACAAATAAAAAAAAAACAGATCAATAAGAGTGTGTCTATTTATACAGATAATAAAAAAGTATTCTCGGATACATGCTTAAAAATATAACTTATTGGTTTATGTTAATATTAAATTGTGATTTTCTTTATTGGTTTTTCTTCTCACTTTTATATTTTCAAATATTTCTTAAAAATAAATATAAAAATAGTGGTTTGCCGGTATAGTGAGCAGGGTCCCAAAAATAACTTATTAGTATTTATACAAGACTAAGACTAGATTATAATGAAATTAGGGTTCATCATTTGCGAGTCGTAACTCATACCGAGGGTTTCGCACAAACTTGCGAAATAAACGGCCATACTTCTTGACTGCGTATACTTGTAGATATGATTTTTCCACAAAACTCGAGGTCACAAATTTAAGTAGTATATGGTTTCAATTTCAACTCGATACCTTAACGAACCACAAAGTAATTATATAAAAGAACTGTTTTGTCCTTTGGAGGTAAAAATATATTCTTTAAAACATAGTTTTGGTGGAAGCTATATACCTAAAATTCAAAAACACCTACCATTTAAGGGGTTAACCCTAAAAAAAACAAAAAAAAAATATCTTGGGACAACTCACACACGGCTATCTGATCCCAAGCTAAGCAGTGCTTGTGTTATGGTACACCGGTACCAGACAACTGATAAACATACTTATATAATTTATAAATACATATATATATTATAGATAAATCACACCCAGACACAGAACAAACAATCATGCTCATCACACAAAATTTGTCCTGGGTGGGAATCGAACCCACGACCTACGGCTCAGCAGTTAGGGCCACTAACCACTAGACCAAGAGGCCCGTCGAAAAAGAATTGATTTTTTAATTTACAAATTGATTCTTTTGTTAATCAAGTGGTAAAAGTGCGGGTAGATATCAGCGTCTGGAGAACTTGAAGGAAAGTACCTGAATTAAATAGAAGTGATATTAATTACGTACCGTTATGCTGCCAAAATATTCCAAAACAATAGAGGATACTGCAGCAATCTTGCTGCAATTTTTTTTTACTTTGAAGATAAAAATAAATTAGTGTTATATAAATAGAGCAGTGTATCTCTTGGTACGTGGTCAAATTGTGTTCACGGTCGCCATCTTTTTTCAACATTCTACATTAAAAAATAGTAACTATTTAAATGTCACACACACATCTGCTTAACCTTTTCCCAACAATACCGGGGCCGGCTTCCAGTCTAACCGGATGCAACTGAATACCAGTATTTTACATGGAGCGACAGCATAATACATATTTTACTTCCGCTTTTCTCTTTAGTACTGGGTAATGCGATACCCTTTGGTAAGGCTCGTTGTCAGATGAACAGCTGTAAAAGATTTAAGATTAAGAAAGGCTTAGCGTGTTCTCATAAGCACGGAGGTGGTGATGGTGGTCATACATTTACGAACAATACAGGAAGGCGCGGCGCGGCCTAAAGATCAACTCGAGTGGTTGTTATTAGCAACGAGCTTTACAGTATTGTTGTGTCTTTATCTGATTAACTGTTTGTGACATGAATCTTGAACCACGTAAATGTATAGATGGATAACTTGATTCGTACTTGCAAATTGTCGCCGGCGCCAACAAGCTAGACATGCAAATACGTACTACTATTCTCAGATTTGCATACTCGTTTAAAAATCAATCATTTAAAAAAATCTGTCACCTAACTCCAAAAAAATTGACCCGAAATTTATCTCAACTTGAGTCACTAGAGAAAGTCTAATTCTTAAACAGCTTTCTAGTAAAATATTTTAGAATTAGAGATTACTGCAGCCATATCTAATGTCACTGAATATGTAGGTAAAGATAGCACTTGACTTTACTTGAGGCCTTGATGCCACAGCACACGTCTAATAGTTATGCTTACTGGATTTTTGTCTCTTTTAGCAGAGTCGAATTCATTCGGTAGGTAAATATAAGATAAAACGTAGAAACAATAACTTATTTGGACCCTGAACCTTGACGCGCGGACTAAAACTTTTATATTCTTAAAAGTTATTTTTTTAAATTTAATTTTTTGGATATTTAAAAATATAAACAATGTGTAACATTCTAATTCTGGTTATTAAATGCTGTGCCCAGTCATAAATACACAGCAATCATAAAAACACAATTTCTGAAACGAATATTTTGAAGCTGCGTGAACGCTACGTAAACGTTACGCTACTGCTATTCAAGTGCTACAACTCCTCTTCATAAGCGCTACTACACCGCTACGCATGCGCTACGACACCGCTACGCAAGCGCTACGACACCGCTACGCGAGCGCTACGACACCGCTACGCAAGCGCTACGCTATTTAAAACGCTTGTTACATTTAACGCACATGATTTGTAATAATAACCAAGTATATTTATAGCTTGACAAATAAAATCATAACCATGTATTAATATATTGTTTGTATTGAAATAATATTATTATTTCCTTTATTTACAATCCATCTTACAATTATATTTTTAAATATTTCTTAGAAAATAAAAAAATAAAATAAAAAACATTTAAAAATATAAAAATAGGTTTCCACCGGTAACGGGAGCAGGGTCCAAGCTACCGGTGGTTAGGGCTCCAGAGACAGGAACCTCCTCACAATGCGAGCCGTATCGAGGAGTACTGCCTTCTGAATCAGGCCCTTGATCCAACCACCTAAGGAGAGCTTCGACATATGTTCGTCGAAGCTCTTGGCAATTAAGCCATTGGCCGTTATGACAATCGGCACAATGATAGCCGAGTTTACATTCCACATGTCAACAACCTCGTGTGCCAAGTCAAGATATTTTAGTTGTTTTTCTTTCTCAGCTTTCACGAGGTTTTCGTCATGTGGGATGGTAACATCGATTATCATTACGCGGCGCGCTGATCGGTCTATCACCACTATGTCAGGCTTATTGGCGACAATAGTCCTGTCAGTAATGATAGACCGATCCCAGTACAGCGTGACATGGTCTTTCTCGAGAACTGGGTCGGGCACATACTTGTAGTACGGTACCTCAGATTCAACTTATATTATTGTTATTACGATGTTACGACCACGAGGCGAATATCATTAAACTAATGTTTAACATACTGCTTCGACGACATGACTGCTTCCTTGGTATAGTAGTTACAAACCCCACAGAGCATGGGTTCGATTTCCGGGTAGGGCAAAGTGTTATTGAGTTTTCCCATCATTAATTTCTCAGTAGCAGCCAAAGAGTCTGGATTTGTGTCCAGTTGATGGAGATGAGTGCTTCTCTTATTAAATGGAACTTTAACATAAGTGGCGATATTACGATGTACTATTAGGTATACGTACCTCTACCTTACTCTTGGTGCTTTACGATCGATTAATCGAAGAAAAAGCTTGTTACCATAACAATCGTATGTCTACAAATTACGAAGAAGTTAGGAAGTATGTATATGATCAGTTTTGTATTTCTTTTTATTTAAAGAGGTTTGTTCAAATTGAACATGTCACCCCTGTAATACAAATTACAAACAATCAAACAGTAGATTTACGTAATTTGTTATTCTATTGAAATGAAAAAACTCAAATTCAAAGCGTTTATATCCATTAGACCACTATGCACGTTTGAATGTCAAGAAAAACACAAATTAAACTACAGTCCTAGACACAATGCAAAATGACTTTTGAAAGTACTGTAGTTGCCCATGCCAAAGTGATGATCTCTATGCAGGAGAATGGGCAAGAAAATCCATTCATGCGTTGTTCTGCAACGTCGCCGAACTTGTTGAGCCTCACGTCTTGCGCGTCAAAGGTTGCCTAGTGGATACGGATCTTACATGTCTTTAAAAATTCGAGATATAAGTAGGTGCCTGGTAACCGTTTTCGATAGTACGTGTATTCCTATAAGTAAGTATACTGTACCTACCTACACAAAAAACAACTAACTAACAAAGGTTCTTTCAAACAATAGTATGTAAGGTAAAACGCAATGGCACCTACGTGTCAATTTAACATAAACACAAAACTGTGATCGCGATGTGGTTTCTTTATAATTACCACAAAAACTAAGTAATGACAAATAATGGTTCTATTGACTCACTCACAAATGAATAGGAAAAATATATTACTTTGGAATACACAAAAACCAAAAAACCTGATTTTTGACATCCTTATTTATTTCCTGTTTTCTTTTTGATACAAAATATACCTAAATAAAGAAAGCTTATAGAGCATTATAAGCTATTAAATGAACTAATTATATACAATAAAGTAATTAAAAACACAACTTTACTAACAACAGACTATAGAAAAGCATAAAAAACTCATCTTCAACGTTGTCCAGCTGATAATCTACCAAAGAAACTGGCAGCATTGCCACGTTGTATGGCAACACAGAACAATAGTTTTACTATCAATAGCCCATTTCACAATTAGCTAAGGTTACATGTCTAGGAACCGAAGTAACCCACCAGATTTATTGACGCCACAGAAATCATTTGTTGATTTTCCTTTTATAGTTTTGTATTTGCTTTTTGTATGCATGTATATTGATATACAATTGGTACACCATAGATTATCTGCAGTATTGTCTCTTCGTCTTCCTGAAATTCATCTAAAGGTTGTCTTTGAAGACTTCCCTGTGTTGCCCTAGGTGAAATGTTTCCTGTAATAATATTAATAATAATTCATAGTGTACATAATAAAGAATTCTATTTTACTCTTTATTACGTTTCGGGTCTTCTTCCATCCTATTACAGTCGGTCACCGTAGCCTGGTTCATGTCAGTCAGTTGAGATGGACCACAAATAAGTAAAAATAACTCTGGTTCAATCAACGTGTTATAAAAAAAAATTGTTGCCCCACTCGCAAACGCCCTTGTAAACACAATGGTGCTGCAGGGGAAATTCGTGTCCTCTATGACATTTAAACTTGCATACACAAACAGCTAGACGCGGAACAACTACCTGTAGGCCATACAAATTCTTCCGTGCGGGTATCGCGACACTAAGCGCAGCAGCCTATCGCTCAGCCACTGCACAACTGTGCCGTCGCGGTCATGCCGTCAACACGACGGCACGCAAGTCTCGAAACGTCAATCCTTCACCGTTTCTATTAATCAACCTGCTGAATCTTCCAAACTCTAGCTTAGGCCTAAAGAAAGTGCCCATGGAGTTTCTTGCCCATTCTTCTTCATAGAGATCCATACTTTGGAATGGGGAACTACAGTACTTTCACAAGTTATTATACCTTGTGACTGGGACTGTAGCTTCATCCTTTTGTTTTTGACATACAACATTTTATTCTTAGCGATTTGAGTTTGATCACCTGGTCTTCTAGCAAAATAGCGATAGCCTTCACCTTGCTGGCCCGTACCCGCTGGTCAGGAGCAAGTTGCGGCCTTGCGGGATCATTCCCGACGCGCCCCGAACACGTGCGGGACGTGTGAGGTCGAGGTTTGATCGATGCGGGCTAGTTACACTTGTTATATATGCCAGTGGAGACTGATCTTCGGGAAAGATGGGACTCGAAGGGGTTCTGCTTACACAAAGTCTAGCGAGTTACTCGCGTCAGCGACCGTTTTGACTGAAATTGTCCGGGAATCACCAACAATTGTGTAGCCAGCAAAAGAGATATGTATGCAGTCAAAAAATTATATAATTATTTAGAAAATTCTACATATTTGTCTTCCGCCAGAACTTTTATTTTTCCACAATGGATGGCAGTAGGAATTTACAAACTGAAACCAACTATCACAGTTGTGCTACTACGAGCCTTAAAACTTATGTAAGTGTTTTATGAAGTTTACTTGTTGAGTTAACTCAAGTAGCAGTCATGCTAGCAAAGGAGGTGGCCGGGCATTTGAGGAAGAGAACCTCAAACCAACCCAGCCGCCGCGGGAGACGCCCCGGGCGTCGGGTGCCGCGAGACGACTCCCGGCCACCGTAGACGGACGGTGAGCAATGGGTAGCTCAGCGTCCGTCCGTCTATTTATGACAGGTCGTCAACGGCGGGTTAGTGTTTCACGCGTGCCTCAAAGAGATGTCAGCATAGCAGAGGGTAAATTAAAAACATGGGTGGGTTTTAGTCAGTACAAGTCTGACACTCCCCCCCGCTGCGCCCAGAGCGGGGGAAGTTATTTGATGATTTCCTATCCGCAAAATAAGTAGCAACGGCAGTAGCAGTTGACTTTATGGGTTGTGGGGAAGCACCAGTTTATAGACTCGGCAAACAAAGTCATGTACCGGTAAATAGTAAATATTATCGTCGAAGCTCATTCATATGTAAAAAACCCAAGAGTAGCCATGTTTTTTCTTTCGAAAGATATACGACAACACAAGAGTTTATTTCGTATAGTTTTTAAAAAGGTTGGGGTTACCTTCTAGGTAAACCCGCATGAAATACGATAATTTATTATGTCTGGAAACCTATACCTAAACTAAAATTAGGTAATTGGTAGTATTAGCAATTTATTTAAATTACCTACTCGGAGGAGTAGCAAGAAACTTTACTTTTCTATAATAGGGAATATGCAAGCTGTCCCGTCCCGTACCATTGCTCCGCCCAGAGCGGGGGAAGTTATCTAAGAATGGCCCACCCATTTTTTTTATGGGTGGGCTTAAAAACTCCCCCACACGAAAAATGAAAGTTTTTTTTGTCCTAAAGCTGTGGCACAGGTACTCTAGGAAAGAAAAAGTGGCACGTATATCCACCATGCATCCGAATGCTGGGTGGCAAATGTCATGCCTCAGATGTACTGATTCTAGGACAAACAGGTTTCCTTCTTAAATCTAAAGGAATGCAGGAATTATTTAATAGATTGCTAAACAATGCCTAACTGGACAATAGTAAGGTTAATAAAACGTTTAAAATAATTTTATAATAGAATTTTCCATCGACAAATCACTAACCATTAATGCGCATAGATGCATTTGACGACGCTTATGTTTAGGAGGACCTAGAATGACGCTTTTGTTTAGGAGACAGTGTGGAAATTATAATTTTCATTTGGATGCGTAATGAAATAATAGAAGTTTTTTTTTAAATAAACAATAACCGATTCTATCTACAGTTTGTAGGTTTATGTAAGACCGGTTAAACCCTTTTAATTTTAAAAAATAGTTAATCATTTATATTACATATTTATGAAGTAGGTATGTAAAGGTAGGTAATATGGTTTTTATTAGTGCTTACGTCTTGTTATACCCAATTAAATTCACTTTTTTCTTCACATGTACGAAACAAACAAACATCAACAAATTGTGCTAATAAACGCTGTGGTTATGATTTCATGTTTTCTTATTTCTATGAGATCATACCACCATTTAACTCAATGGGAATCTTTTCAGTTGTTAAATAAAATATTTTGGCATTTATAATGAGCCTGTTATAACATTTACCAACCCAGGAATCGAAGCTGCGCTTAATTGCCACCACCAGACTATTAGATAATGAGATACATTGTGTTATTATAACGATAATTGTTTTGTTTACTAAAGATAAAATTTGTACAAAAAAAAAGACAATTAATTACCAGTTTCAATTATGCATAGATACCTCAGATTCTTACAAGTAACTTATAATCACCTCAATAGAGATATTATCGCGATTACTATGGAAATAGATCCGCAGTAATGAGTTTAAATAAGGTTAATGTCTCATTAACAAATCAAAAGGTCAGACTGAACTACACAACAAAATCTTTATCGTGTCTATTAGCACCATAGCGTGACAAACTGGGACAGTTATATTTAATGGTTTATCTGTTATTATTTCAATATCACACAGCTTAGACTGAAAGGATTGTCTTTACTATTGTTCCTATAAATAAAGGTAAAAAATTCAATTATAAACTGTTCATTAAATTTCCTTTAATCCATCTATTTTTTATCTTCTTTTGTTAATAACGTTATTTACAAGGTTGATTATTGCATTATGATCGTTAAAACTGTCAATCGTTTGCGTTTTTATCTGTTTATCTAGTCAATTATTTTATTAATTTGTCACCGTAGTGAAAGAACTATACTGTATTTAAAAATATATCAATACGAACTTTTTAATTTGTTAAATTCAAATTCTATCCTATCGTATTATCGATTATTATTCCTATTTTAATAAATAATAATAATCCAAACTTAAATCCTTACTAATATTATAATAGCGAAAGTGAGTTTGTTTATTTGTTACGTCTTCAAGCCTACATGGCTGGAGACGGACATAGGCTATTTTTTTTTAAAGTAAGAAATGATGCAGAAAGAGGGAAGAAAAGGAAAAACTTAGCTTTGCTATTACAATAAATAAGGCGTTAGGGCAAAAACTACAAGTAGCTGGTACCTGCAAATCAGAAAAAGGGAACTGCGTTACGCCGAATTTAACGCGAGCGAAACCGCGGGCAAAAGCTAGTAATTCATAAACTCATATTTAAAAAATATAAGAAACGCCTTTTCATCATTCTTCTGCCCTTATAAACATTTATTTAGAGTCAGGCAGCATGTCTTCATCTGTTACTTAACGGCTCAGTCTTTTCAAAATTCTAGCGTCGGCAGACTAAATCACATAAATATTTTAGTTTTTTTTTTTTATTAATAATGCGACAACATTTATTTCAATAAATACTGACAAAAGCACACAAGTCACAGTCGGTCTTATCAAACTTTTTCGATCTTTTCATCGTTATTATTCTCTTTACGTCTTACGATATCCTTACTAATATTATAAAACGGAAAGTTTGTGAGAATGTATATGTGTATGTGTGTTTGTTGCCCTTTCACGCAAAAACTTCTGAAAGGATTATAACTATATAGTGTACTAGCTTTTGCCCGCGGCTTCGCTCGCGTTAAATTCGGTAGCGCCTTATTGATTTGTAATAGCAACGCTAAGTTTTCCCGTTTCTTTCCTCTTTCTCCCTCATATCCCACTCTTTTTAAAAAAAATATAGCCTATGTCCGTCTCCTGGTTTCCAACTATATCTGTACCAAAATTCATCAAAATTGGTTTAGCCATTAAAGCGTGCAGAGGTAACAAACAAACAAACTCACTTTCGCTTTTATAATATTAAGTAAGGATATCCTATCACCGGTCGAGTGAAGCCGCGGGACGCAGCTAGTTCTTTATATTCTACTTGGCTCTAGTTTTAGATTTGAAAGTTCAACCAGCATACTCTACGTGTACGTCGTTGTGGGAACATGTCTGCTTGTTTTTAGTGGCGAGAGGAGTATGATTTGGTATACCTACATCATAGTTTTGGTGGGATTCTCATTTAATATTATTTAAACAAAAACAGAAAAGCTTTCCATTTTTTTCCGGAAACAACTCCGTGCAAACAGTATCATCGCCAAAACAGGTTTTAAAATATCGCTGTCTCCTAAACCATAAAAATCATTTGTGGTTTTGGAAAACTTAGATCACTCAAGTATTTGTAATGTATTGACCTTTCCATGAACTTGGCAATATTGTGATGGTAAATATATAATTTAGAACCTAGCACAGTCGTGAAATTCTTCCTAATTATTTGCTCTTCATCGACGTACCTATTGTGAACGAAAAACTACAAAACTTGCGGTTAGCAGATATTTACTTAGATGCATAAAAACAACGCATTTTGAGAGATCCGTGATAAGTACATACCTCCCGAATTATGTTAAAAGACACACACGTGAGCACATGTTTTGGCAAAAAGTATGCTTAATCCTTCATTTCCCGACATTGGAAAATGCTGAAACGTATTAGAAATGACATGAAAAATATCAGGAATTCCGATTTATTTCATTTTTCCCGCACGAGTGCTGAAATGTGCAACATATTTTGCAACGCTAGAGTCTCCGATAAAAATGTAGTTCAATGTGACACAAGAAAGTAGAGATAGACAAAAATAAAAAAATATATATAGAGACCAGTTTTAAAAGTAGTACCATGCGTCAATGTAATTAACAAATACACCCATATTTTTACGTCGCATTTTTTTCATTCATTTTGTATGAGTAGGTAATAAGAACGTCTTTATTAGTAAATAAATAAATATCAATAATTCATACAGGATAAGCAGTGTTACCCACCTCTAACTTCAGAAGATGTGACTTTTTTTGCGGGTTGTTTCATCAAATAATTTCCCCCGCTCTGGGGGGAACGGGGGTTGTGTCGGGCTTGTACTGACTAAAGCCCATCCATGTTTCTTCTAGCAGCGGTATCTCTTTGGAACAACCAGTAATAAGGAAGATTTGACTTCAGTCATCACTTCCTTGCCATCTTATCATCGGTAATTACTTTTCAAAAAGTTTTACACCTTTTTTATAAGTTGAACACACCTGATTGAAAGCATAATATTTGAAATAAAACATAACTAACAAAAAAAATTTCATAAGTATTAATTTTTGAATCTCTTATACGATATAATTATACATATATAAACCTACCTACATCTACAAACATCGTTTATCTTCCTTTTGTGAACAGTATTGCCTACGTGAGGTTACTCTGTAAAATAAAATGAAGAAGTAATTAATTAAATGAAGAACCTAGTATCATTAATTAAATATGATTGATAGTAAATTTGAGTAAAGTCCAATTTAATAATTTACTTGTCTCTCATAAATGAATGCAATATAGTTAGAAATTCCTAGCTTTAACTATTGTAATTAATTGTATATTTAACTAAAAAAGGCAATAAAAATTTAAATTAAACTCTCAGGAGCCATGACCGTATTTCTAATACTCATACGTTATTTGTTATGTAAAAAGTAAGAGAAGCTACGAATAAAGGCAGAAAATAATTATTCTTAAATCAAGAATTATGCAACTCCTAAATCATTGTGCCGTATCAAATAACTAATTGGTGTATAAACGTTACCTATTTGGCCATGAAATTATTAAACCTATACCTAACCCATTATTTAAATAAATAAATATCAGGCAACAACAATAATCAATTTAACTACGTCCTGATAACTGATTATCAGGATGATTATTAATCAGTTATCTCCGATAACTGATTACAATTATTATTGAAAAAAATCTATTTCCTCGAGATGAGTGATGTAAAGATGACACCTTGAATCAAAACGGTTTCCCTATTTGCGAGACACCAATCGTTTAATAGCTCGCGGAACTAAACTATTGCAACCTTAAAATAAGTTAATTATCACAAACTATATGAGAGTGGGGCGGTGGTCGGCAGGAGGTGCAAAACTGTAGTCGCGAGCATCCAAACAGCACAATCCCGCGCTGCCTCTGTTCGAGCACACGCCTCGCCGCCTCGCCGCCTCGCGCCTCTCGCCCGCGCCTCTCCGCTCGACCACAACAAACAGTGCGGCACAGCCTCCCGACCAGTCGGCACCAGGCTCCCTGTGAACCCCGGAAACACATTTCCCTCTATGCGGACGTTTAAAACCGGAAGTGTCGTGAAATGTTTCTCAAAAGTGTTATTTGACGCGAGTTTTCACTATTTTTTGTGACGTTCATTACTACTCTAGATTTCACGAAAACAATGCTCATATTTGGAACTTTTGACTGAAAACTGAATTTTATATTTTGATCCTGCACTACTGTTTTGGTAAGCAAACCAATTGTTTTTCGTTTTGTCCAATACTTCACATCCGTTCTAACTCTACCTGAAAAATTAAAACTGAACGGTTCAGTGGACAGGTTCATAGACTTGTAAAACGCAGTAGAAAACAAATAAAATGACGAAAGACGTATAATATCAAAGCCTTGCAATGGATTTGAGTAGTTATATGCAAACTATAATTAAAATAACCGCAACAATTACGTACTTGATAATAAACCTGCAATAGCATCAAAAAGCTGCTTCAAACAAAATAACACAAATAAGTGTAATACGTCACATCAATTTATCAAGTGTGTTAGCATGGTTAGTGTCCTTTTCCTCATCAACCAAGCTATCACACTTGAGACTTTCGGTTTCCCCAAATTAAAGGATATGACAATCACAAAAGTGACATTTTAAAAAAGTGTAATTTCTCAAAAAGTTACACCCTGTATTAAAAATCACATTGCAAAATGACCTAACATAGTTAAGTAACGTAACAAATACAGGATCACTAATGAATGAGGCACATGTTGCTCCTGTTGCTATACCCGCGTTGTACGTCTTGTCAAATCGCTAGTAAACAACCTAACTGCCTCGCTAAGCAATTCATAGACAACAACACTGTTTCTGTCAACTCAGTTTGTTATGATCGCTCGAGAGCGTGTAAAACACTAGAAGTAAACAAACCTATAGGGCTATTAGACAGCAAAACATTGACTTGTATATTGAATTTTTAGCAGCTGCAGACCTTGGTGTAGTTATGAAAATAGTAGGAAAATTGGAGAAGGTAAAAAAGGGTTTACGTGATAGTCAACATTTTGGAAAGGACAGTTAATAAATGAGTGCAATTGAATTAATCTAATCAATTGTTTCGGAATATCACCAAGTGGATAGGGAGTCTTTATTCGGTCAAATAATCAGCATTACCATCTGACATGGCAATGCTTCCAGCCGCCTGGACACTTCTCCTAAGACAGCGCAAAGGTTTCGTTCTTCGCTATCTTTTGCTTGGCTTTCTATTTCTCATTTAATATTTGGAGATGTTTTTTTATTGTTTTTTATAAATTTTTGTAAATAGTAGTTAGTAAAAATTACAAAGTTTATTTAAAATTTATAAAAACTTTAAAAAATAAAACTCTTCGAAGATAAAACATGAGTCTTTAAAATGATAGCGTTCCGTAGTTTCTACCCCCGTGGGAAAAGGGATGAGTTTATACATTGTATAAAAAATAATTTGTAAAAAACTTGTTGATAAAAAGTTAAGTTTTTACCTAAGTGACTGGCTTTTTTTTCTTGAGCTTTTTTTTTAAAACAACATCCTGTTACCCTTCCATAACGGTTGGCCATAATATTAATCTATTTCATTATTGTTCTAAAACCTAAGGGAAAATAGTGGATCCTTCGAATTTAGAATATTTTAGTCATTTTTAAATAAATAATAATTTATGGTAACTACAAAATTACTAAGTGCTATCTATGGTCATGGGAGTTTGATGTTCAGCGCTTTATCTTAATAAAAAATGCTCTTGATTATCTATGCGACATTGATGGCTGATAATAATCGCACCGACTCTAATGGTTTTGTTCTAATTTCTGCACTAATTATAAAAAATAAGTCACCGTAATGAAAAACATAATTAATTCAGTTTTAACATAGTTCTCGGTGCTTGACATCTCGATGCACAATTTCCATGGAAGTCATCTGATTGGCTCATTGGTTTAGAGCCACTCCTGAGCATGAGGTCCCAGGTTCGATTTCCAGATCAGACGAAGTGTAATTTTTTTTGTTTTTCATCTAAAATATTTCAGTAGCAGACTGAGTCTGAATTTAAGCTGTTATATGCAGGGATTTAAACATGACAAAATAAATGTAGGGCTATGAGGCACACCTCTGCGTAAAAGGACTACATGCGTAATGTTATCTTATAAATTAGGAAAAATAAAATCTTATCTTCACCACACACGTAACTACTAGGAACACATTCATCTTCTTCCTTATCATGTTAAATATACGTCAACAAATTACAAAAATAACTTACGCGAACAACTTTCAGTGAATCTAGAACCAGTGACCTTTCTTTAGGGAGCGTAGGTCGCCTAGTGACCTACGCCTACTGAGTAGGAAGTGTGGTAGCAATTATAGCACTATACAAAACGTATGTACGTACGTACGCTAGAGGTCACGCATGTACCCACACCTGTAAGTTATTCGTATCGAAAGACTAGCTTAACGACTTTCTAAAATATGAATTGATTTCTCACAATTATCTTTTTGTTTGTCGCCTGTAGTAGTTTATACTTTAATTTAGTTTTTTTTCTGTTTTTTTTTGCATATGATTTTTAATATATAAGTTCGTACATGTTTTGTTTGTTTAAATATTTTGCGTGATAAATAAAAACGTTTCTGAAAATAATTATAATGTACATTCAGCAAAATAGATAAGTGAAAAATTAACATTTCGGAAATCATTATTAATATTTTCGCATAAAATTCAATTTATTGGTTTGAAAATTAGCAGATCATTGAAAAAAAATACGTTCTGACTCAGGTTACTTATCGGCTATGCTAACTCTACATGCACTCACTATAGTATATAGTCCTTTGCCTCATCCTCTTATCAACAGAATTCAAATTGACGAAAGTCAAGGAATTGGAAAGGATTACATCAGTTTCATGATCATAGACACCACACGAGAAATCACACATTTACGCCTTGTATAGAGTCATTGTTATTTTTTGTCACTTGTATGCTAGCTTACACAAAAAATCTATTTCCCTGCTCTGTCAAAACATACGTAGTATTAATAAGAATTTTGACAGCCTGACAACACTCCTCGAAAGAAGTAGAACATGCTGGGATTTAATTGTACTCACTGAATGTTGGTTACACAATTCCCCCCCTCTTCCCTCAATGCATGAGTATACTTCGACAGCCACTAACCAGCATAGGTCGCAAAATGAGGGCGTAGTAGTATTTTTCCGTTCCCATCTTCAGGTTTCTGTCTCTGAGCCTTTGATCCAGGACGCTAACTGCTTATTGCTAAAACTAAATAATGATACCGTTGTAATTACAATTTACCGCTCACCTGCTGTTCGGAATGTCACCGCGTTCTTGGATTCACTGAATGAACTCCTGAAATCTGTGTCCAACTTTAAAAATATTATTTTAACCGGTGACATAAATATTAATATACATGAAACCAGCGATGATTCCCGGGCAGCTGAGTATTTGACTATTTTAGCTTATCATGGCATGCTTCCAGCACACACCCTACCTACACGACATCGTAACTCTTGTCTGGACCACCTTATTTTAAAAACTCGGCATCCTGCGTTTTGTTTCGTCGCAAATACCTCAATTACCGATCATGATACAGTTCTGTTGTTTCTAGAGAACTATACCACATCCAATTATTCTCGGCAAAAAACTAGAACTACTCGGGTAATGGACTTTGAAAAAATTAAACTGGCGATTCTCGAGACAGATTTTAGCCCCTTATATTCCTACTCAGATGTTAATGAAGCCACCGAATTCTTTATCTCTACTCTCAATCTAATCGTACTTCAAAATTCTACTTTTAAGGTGGTTTCCAACCGTAAAAGACTGAGCAAACCCTGGATGACCCCAGGGCTTCTTAAATGCTTACAGAACCGTGACAATTTGCATACGAAAAGTAAAAAAAATCCTGATAACGAGATTATACAAATCACTTTTAAAAGGTACAGAAATTACTGTTCAATGATACTTAAAAGTACTAAATCTAATTATAATAAAGCTCAATTAAGTAACGCAAAAAATAACAATAAAAAACTCTGGGAAGCTATAAAATCAATTACTCACACTGCAAAAGTCAAGACACACGCCGACGCTCTTCTGTCATCCTCCGATCCAAGGAGCTCCGTAAATGAGGCGAACTGTTATTTTGCTAATATTGGACGTACCTTAGCTGAAAACATACCAGCCATTGCACCCACACCTCCAAAATCCGATGTCTTCCCAGCGTGCCATAATTCCTTTGTCCTTCTAGAAACGGATGAAGCTGAATTGGATCGTCTAATTATGAATCTAAGAAGCGATTGTGCGATAGGTTCCGATGATATATCAGGCGCTTTTCTTAAAAAATTCAAAAATATACTCATTCCGCACTTAACTTACATATGTAATCTTGCTTTTAGTTCAGGCACTTTTCCAGATGCTTTCAAACTGGCCGTTGTACACCCAATTCATAAAGGAGGGGACAGAGATCGTTTGAACAACTACAGACCTATCTCAATTTTACCAACACTATCAAAATTACTTGAGAGGCTAATGAACAGCAGATTAGTCAAATACTTAGATCAAAATCACATACTTTCATCTTCTCAATATGGTTTTCGCTCCGGTATTTCCACTAACAATGCTGTATTAGACCTAACAAATACTATCGTCTCTAAACTTGAAAATAAAGTAAAACAGACCCAGGAAGAGTAATGTACCCGACCGGTTTTCCATTTTTTTTATATATTTACTTGATGTTTATATCACAACGCGTACTAATAGTAGTAATTATTTAAATAAAATATAGACGTAGGTAGGTGACACACGTGCAAATAATCGATTTGTTTGCCGCCATAATTGATCTTATTCTAAGAAGATGGATATTTAATGCACTTACTTAATATAAGTATGATAAAGCTCATAATGTACAGACGCCTGCACATCAAGCTACTACAATCTGTCAGATTTCTTTGATAGATTTTCGACTTTATTTCTAAAGTATTAAGGTTCAAGGTTCATTGGGAAAAATTGACAGTTTCGGGTAGCTTGACTTGAAGGCGTCTGTACTTTTATGACAATGTAGAGGCATCTTAAGTCATTACGTAGAATATAGACGCGTTTTTTTACGAAGACTCGTCTCTTTGGCCTAGCATTTGTTTTGCGCATTTTTTTGCGGTTCCATGTTCCTTCTTTTGCCCTTAGTGTACCCGGGCCGCGGTAACTCTTTAGCACCACTTCCACCTTGCACCTCTACTTCCACCTTGCAAGTTGTTCAAAAACAATAGCAGAGAGGCCTGCTAAGGCCCCTACCCTGGCAGGCCCCTCTGCTTTTGTTTGGCGCATGACGCAGTAGTTTCTTTCGGCTAACATTTGTTGTGCATATAACGTTACAGTTTCGTAATATTTCGTATATAATGATTATTACATATCCGCTACGTGTTTGTTATCGAACTTACGTATTCAAATCAACAATAAAATAATTCAGGTTTAATTTGTCATATAAAACATAGTAAAATGCGTTGTGAATTCTATTACTAATTACAGAAAATCTGTGTTAAAGTATAAATTATAGAACAGTTGCGATTTTATTTTAAATTACTCTAAGATAATACAAATACCGATACAAAACAAGCATGCCGACTAGTTCATAAAATTTCGCAAACTACCCATTAGGTAATTAGGCAAAAGAGAAAAATATGCAAATAAAAGCTTTCGTATACAGCCAAGCCTTAATCTGGTTGTAATGTCGCGTGTGACAATAACCCTGAACCAGTAAACACGCCGTTTAGACGGACCAGTCAATCTTGACACCAGTGAAATAGGAAACTAAAATAGTAGAGTCGATTAACAATGCTGTATGCTATTGTCTTGCTATTAGCATAGACAACTAATACATTTTTTTTATTGTACCAATTGCTCCAACTGCCAAAAATGATATAAGCCGAACTGTTACGGCCCTTCGCAACTTCCTAGTTTATTAATACGGAGAACTGTAGGCCTACCATGACGTCTTAAATCAGAACTTATTCCACTGAGGGAAAGAGACAGAGCTATAAAGAGTGTCTAGCACCATCTCTATCGTCATGGTAGGGTAGCTGGTGGAAAAGGTGAACAGCCTCACCAGCAATGCTGGTATTCTTACTTTTGGATCCAATAAATCTTGCGTGTTCTTGTCTCTTGGTTATTCTTATTAATGTGACTTGACAATACTATTCTCTGTATAATTAAAATTTACAATTGAGTATTCTAACATTTATAAATAGACATCAAAATTTCTCCCAATATCCAAAGTAATGATTTTGGGTATTTAAAGCTGATTCATTTAAAGACAGTACTATATTACTGGATAGTAGCAGTTTAACTTATTTGACCGAATTGATCAGAGATGTTCGGTTGGCTTATTTTAATAGAAATACATTCAATTTTTGTTCGGCAAGCTAGCGCCCCTGCGGACCAAATCATGCCGGTCAGCTCCATTTTTGCTGTCCTTACATGAAAGTTGTTGGCATAACAATAGGTAAACCAAATACACGTATATTCGTGTAGACTAGACAGTGGTTATGAAATAACAGGCGTAACTAGCTGCCGGCTTGTATTAGAAACTAAAATACTTCGTTTCCTTGCAAAGAAATCATTTGATTTTGGAGTTGACTGTCTTTTTTGGTCCCCCAAAGGTTTTGTTTCAGCGAAAGAGCTATGAAGGACCAAAAATTTAAATCACGAATAAGAAAAAAAAACCTCTTCCAATATGTATTTATGTTTTATTTAACTTTGAATTAATTATTAACCGTAAGAGCTTATAAATGATGTATTTCAATATTTCGTCAACGTGCGTCAAACAGAGTATGACATCTTTTTGAAATAAAATATGCACATTTCATCACCAAATAAACCAAATCGAATACTTTTTAATAAAATAATCGTAAAATGGAGGTCATTTAGAAATATTTACCCAATTCTAAAAGACATTAGATTTTTTTTCAATTTATAGGGTCAGAGCTTGACGTATGTAATATTATAAAATATCTTGATAAAGAAGTCTTGATTGTTGAAAGAAAATATAAATAGTTTTGTATTACCTTCAATATAAATATAATTAATTTTTACAGGTGCCTTTATTTATTACTATTTCCGGTAGTATGTTTCAAAATCGGTGGAAAAAAATACTAACTTTGCGTCTCGAAATTAATTAATTACGTATTTGTTTACTTGCAGATGAAGTTAACTTGATACAAGTTTCGGTTTTACGTAGTAGATAGTGACGTAAATTAATTGAAATAAACCAGTTTCGTTTTTGATAACATTATGTTAAAATTAATTGATAAACACAATTAACTGTTATATTATTCTTATACTTGTACTCGAATAGCTCATACATACTCACGAGGACCAGTTTATACGGACCTTTCATTGTACGAGTAATTTATACAAAGCGAGACCATGTTATGCTGGAAATGTTTAGCTGTGTGTACGAACCATTAGCGGATATACCACTTCGTCTGTTTGTATCAGACAGCCTTGTGTCACATGTCCGATCACTTCATGATTAGGTGCCCATTCATCTATCATAAATATTCTTAACATTATTATAGGTAGTTACTTGTTTTATAAACATTACTAGCTTTTGCCCGCGGCTTCTTGCGCCTTATTGATTTGTAATAGTAACGCTAAGTTTTCCCTTTTCTTCCCTCTTTCTCCCTCACATCCTACTTTAAAAAACTATCAACTATCTCTGTATCAAAATTCATCAAAATCGGTTTAGCCATTAAAGCGTGACAAACAAACAAACTCACTTTCACTTTTATAATACTATAGTAAGGATAAGGATGTTCCTGTCTAGATGAAGTTAAAATAACCGCATTTCTTATTTTTAGAATTGGAAGGAGTCAAATAACTTCTCCCGCTCTGTGAACGGAAAGGAGGTCCGACTTTACTGAATAAAACCCACCCATGTTCCTCCTTTTGCCCTCTGTGTTCCGGGGCCGCGGCGTCTCATTCCAACAACCCGCAACTCCGGAAAATAATCCCTAAGTTTTGAACATCGCTTCCAAGTTCGTATAAAAGGACCAAATAGTTAGTAGACTCTTTGGTCCTTATGTGCCCATTTACAAAAAATACTGTTTTAAGAAAAATTGTTTCAAGTAGGTACTTACAAACTTATTTTATGGGTTTACCCCTAAACGACTACCATGGGTGAATAAAATACAATGCGAATGTTTGCGAGGATGGATGGATGTATCCAAACGGCTGAACGGATCTTGATGAAATTTGGCACAGAGGTAGATTATAGTCCGGTTATTCCCGTTCGCCACCGCCAGTATTGCCCCCTCCGGTGGCGACTGGGAATTATTCTAAAAAAATATCCCAGTCGCCACCTCCGGGTGGCAAACGGGAATGTTGGTCAGTAAAAATCCCAGTGGCCACCCCTAATAATAGTTAAAATAAATGCTATATCTTTATATTTTTTTGGAATGATTTTAAAATAATTACCGACGTCACAGAATGTTTAAAGTAAATGAATTGTTTAGTTAGGTACCTTTATGTATCTAGATATATATGCATTGAAATTTAGGCAATAGGTACGGTTCACTATAATAGACACTCAAGCGTGCACCGCGATGACATTAGCGTCGTGGAGACAAAACAAGAACAGAAGGGCTACTATGACTTCTTATTCCACTGAGGGAAAGAGATGGTGCTAGTGCTACACAATGTATAGCTCTGTCCCTTTCCCTCAGTGGAATAAGAACTGCTTTAAGAGGTCATAGTAGGGTAGCAGGGATGTGTTCGCCAATCGTACTCCGTGATTTGCACTTTTTGTATCCGCTTTGCTTTAGTTGAAGCAAATGAGCAGAGGTCTAGAAGTCTCATATTTCTTTATGTACGAAGTACGAAAAGACGTGAGCGGTATGCGGCGAGATGTGAATGTTGGTCGGCAAGCTGTGACCGTGGATCGGCGAGGTCTGAAGACTGGTCGGCGAGCTGTACATATTTTGTTACGTTATCCCAAAAAATAAAATGACGACCAGCCTGAGTAATTAGTATGCCAATTGATTTCATACAACATTATATTTTACGGCTATTTCAGGAAAAATATTATAGTGAACCGTACCTATTGCCTAAATTTCAATGCATATATATCTAGATACATAAAGGTACCTAACTAAACAATTCATTTACTTTAAACATTCTGTGACGTCGGTAATTATTTTAAAATCATTCCAAAAAAATATAAAGATATAGCATTTATTTTAACTATTATTAGGGGTGGCCACTGGGATTTTTACTGACCAACATTCCCGTTTGCCACCCGGAGGTGGCGACTGGGATATTTTTTTAGAATAATTCCCAGTCGCCACCGGAGGGGGCAATACTAGCGGTGGCGAACGGGAATAACCGTTATAGTCTGGTATAACAAATAGGTTTTTTTTTCGATGTCACGTGGGCGGAGCCGCGGGCGCCAGCTAGTATGGTAATAAAGAGCTTGTCTGGTACTTTCGGCTCTTTCGTTCTTTCCGTCATTGCCGGGCAACCTTCTATTTACAGATATATTGGGGCCAAACTCCCAACGTGTGCGTTATATTGAGGTCTACCTTTCAACTATATTTAAAAAAAAAAGTCGTTTTTTTATCACATATTGATAAAAAAACGACTTTTTTTTTTGCGTATAGTTACTGAATTTGATGTCATATGTTCAGTGCTTAATTGCTTGGCTTTGCGACAGGTCTATTAACACAATGTAATAAAAAGAATAAAACTAAAATTTGGTAGGTAGTTACACATCATTTAAGTACTTTTGCATAACATTAGCTGCATGAGTGACGCTCCAGCCGGCCGGCTATTCGACCTGCCCACAAATAAGTAAATACGATCGTATCACGAAACTAGAACGAGCACAATGGACGCTCGGTTCAATGCAACTATTCAATAGAATAAACTTTTCAAATTCTCGCTCAATGGACGCCGAATGCATCGTAACCTTTTAACCTTCAAATCAATTTACTCTTCCAAGTAGCTATACGCACGTTACGTGGATTATTCCACGCTGTTTTATCAATTTATCCCACCAGTGAGCATATTAGAATGTTTAAAGAGGGTCTGAATGTTTTAGTATGATCCTGGCTTGCGGTCTGCATTGGGTAGGCCAAAATATTCAAAATACTTTTTTTTCTCTCGTGGCACAAAGTATGGCCCACCATTGTAGCATAGAGGAATAATCTCAATAGTTACAATTGAAACTGCCAATATAAGCATCGTTTTTCCTGATAATTTTCCTATGTTGTCAATTTAAAAAGAAAAAAAAAACGCATCTCACAAACATTGTGCTTAGACCGATAATTGCTTTTTAATGTTTGATCAAAATAATTGTATGGTTTTCTTAATACCTCACCTATGTATTAAGTTGTTGTCCATTAACCACATTATCCTGTGGTGTTTTACAATCTGTATATTAATTTGTGGTTTGTTCTCAGAATTGTTAACCACTAGTTTGATTACAAATTGTGTATTTTTGCATTTGATGTAAAAAGTGTAGGTATAATTACACATCCTTTACTGAAATAACACGTGAATAAGGTTCTTTGGAAATTTTAAACGTGCTAGTACAAGAATAAGGTCGGATTTGAATGAAAAAATTAGCTGAGGAAATCTGATATGGTTTAAAGATTCCGAGCTGCATCAACAATCGCATGATGCATGCAATGCCAAGGACTCCTGCTACTTGAGTACGTTCTGCCAGCCCGTTAAAACATTACCAGACAATCAACTACCAGCCTACACTATGCTAATTGTAATTAAATAATTAAGTACGTAGGTACTTTAAATGTCGAATGGAATTAATTTATTTTACAGTAACTAGTTTTTTTTTATTTTATGGAGTCTGGTTGAAAACTCGTTTGAGAGGACGAAGAACTTCTTCTGACAATGAAAAATATTTGCTATTCTTTTTTAAACACTTAATTATATGTGCAGGCGGGAAAACATAAAACTAAAATAAATGTACCAAGTTGGACATTATGATGCATATTTACTTGACAAGCAGCGTTACCTTGAACTGCACACTTTAATTAATATCTAATATTTATTATATCTTGACTCGTAAGGTAAACTAAAAGGTTTAAAAAAGATAAATAAAAAATATTAAAAAAGGTTTTATAAAAAAGATAAAATTAAAAAAATAAATTCTAGGACGTCCTCTAATATTTGTCTCGATGCAAGGTTAATATCATCTAATTATTATAAATTACTAAAAGAAACCAGTATTAGATGTGGCAATGAAAGGTCAGCTAAATAATGGCATAACTGTTCATTTAGCATTGGTTGGCCAGGTCTGGGTTGCTCGTTGATGACCGAGCACTACGGTTTTGACGGCTGCTTCCCGCCTTTTGTTATATGAGTCTCGTCATGGCTGTGTAAAATTCCTATATCATCTTAGTTTTATGTAACATGACGTACGACACACGCAGTATGCACGGCTTACTCCCAAAATTAAATTTTGGTTCACATTGTTTTCTTTCATTTAGGTTAGGCGCCATTTTAATTTTGAAATGTGTTCCAAATGTTTGTTTCTTTTTTCAAAATTGTACCGCATATCATTTTACAGTTTATTGCTGCTTTTAACCTCTATTTCGATGCTTAATTATTCCAACTAACACACTTTTTTATGCTAATTAAGTGTATTTCTTATTATACAAACTTGTTTCCATTGTTGTACTCTTTCAACACAAATCACCTTTAATAATTGTTATTATTAAAAAAAAAACTGTTTAATGTATGTAAAAATTCTTGTTTTTACCTGAAAGATACATGATCAATTAATCCACTTTTGCAATGTTTCTTAAATGCAAGAAACCTACATATCGGTGTCATAATTGTTTTAAGACAATTTATGTTCGAAAGAATACTTTAATTTTCATTTCCTTATTATAAATACGACATTTTTTACGTCTACACTGCAGGCGGTACCTTATCTTTCATAAATTCGTTTGAATGAATACTTGATGGTTAATAAACTGCATAATTTCCTCCAGAAGCAAAAGTCCAAGCAAATAGATAACTCATAAAACGTTATTTAAACACAAATTTCAAAACAGCATCGTATTATGCAGGAAAAACTCCAGTGTGCATTTTGGTATAAATGAAAATTTGGTATAAACAAGAAGTTTATTTGCAGGATTTATTTATAAGGGGTGTCTGGTAAAAACACAAACTCAGAAAACTCCATTATTTTTACGATCGACGTTACTCGTCAAAATTTCAATGTGAAGACTATAAAACTCGATTGATGATCCAAATTTAGAACTATTTCACATGAAGGCAACGCGCGAGTGTTTGCAAAGTTTTTGCACACAATGTGAGACCGACAATTGTGTTACGGAAAATTATAATCAATGGAACGACAACCAGTAAGATTACGTACACTAAGTCGTTACAATTGATGCATAAACCGTGAAAAAGCAAAATTAAGTCACACTTCACTATAGAACCACACTGTGTTACACAGATTAAAAAACAACAATACATGTTAAAAACACTAATAAAAGTAATTTTCCCAATTAGTCCCATCTCCCAAGCTATCGAATGACTGACATTTAGAACCCAGAATCAAAGTCCCACCTGTTTTGTCTCAAAAGACTACATTCAAAATAAGTGTAATTATAAGACTAATACTTGAGGAGGCTCTCGTTAGGCAGTTGGATCAAGGGCTTGATACAGCTGCGGTGCTCCTGGACACGGCTCGTATTGTTAGGAGGTTTCTTTCTCTGGAGCCCTGACTGCCGGTAGCTTGGACCCTGTTCCCGATACCGGTGGGCTACTATTTTTATTTGTTTTTTATTATTAAGAAATATTTAAAAACGTGAAAAATATGTAAATTAATCAATAAATGAAAGAAAAGTGTAATTAATAAGTAAATAATAACGGACCAAAATGTGCCAATAATTGTCCAAGCTTAAATTGACGCATAGGAAGCAATAAAAATAATAAATAACACTTCTAATCTCAAAGCAGAAAGCAACGCAAGGCTCTCCATTCTCGATACACTTCATCAAGGCTATTGACAAGTAATAAAGGTGTTTTCTGTTTACACATACCTACTACGTGGATTAGGAAATTGGACCTTGTGGCATTGTCATGAAATACTAAACTAGGGCTAGGAGTGTCGCTTTTCAAAATGATTTGGAGCTATTCTACCGTGACTATTTTTTCTAAGCGAATGTGTAGTAACTTTATGAGATTTGACCCACTATATTATATTCAAATGAGAAGGAAAATATTTAAATTAGGTGGCTATAATAGCTGCAATTATTATCTAAATTAATAAATTTACCTTAGCTAAGGCTTCCGTACGGTAAGATTGACTTTGTATTTTCTAAATTGTACTTTTTGTAATGACATTACCTATCATTCCATATTTAAACAAATTATTGCGATGTAATTGACAACTTTGTTTATAAATCACTTATATTATAAGTTCTCAACGAATCAATTATATTATAAATTACATTTATACTTACGTAAACATGCCTAACCATTGGCGTCAGAATTGCTGATTGCAATTTTCTCATATGCAGTTGCCGCTTTCTATGCTTTTAACGCAATTCCTGCAGTCTGCAGCCAGCCTGCTTGGTATAGGCTCCTCTTGCCGATCTGCACGCTACTGTGACAGCCTCTGCTGGTTCAGGTTTTAACAGCGATGACAACAATGTCGTTTGCCCAACTTGTCTAGACCAACTCTTCTCTTACCATTCCATTTAAGACGCAAGTCTTACCTACATATAATAATGAGGTATTTTCTGTATACTAATGTCAGTTACTTGTATTGTTACAGACGAGCCGTGCGCCGTTGTAAGCGACCCACAGCCCAGTAAGAGTAACTCAGTCCGCGCCACCGCCGCCATACCCAGACACCAGCCCGCATAGGATGGTAGAAACTGACCCCGGGCCCAAGAAATCTCACAGTAAGTACACCAGTAGAGAACTACGGTTAACAAAAATATCGTGACGAAACCAAACATGCCTAAGTGATAATATTTCGACGGCTTGCGTCATGTAAAGCATAGGTTCAGTGGCCCATCATGGGCGGAATAAAAACTCTGACACCAGGTAAGGCACTAACCACATGTTCGAGAAAAATAACAGTTAGCATAGTAGGTACGTGTAATAAAAATGTAACGGAACGGAGTGGAGTGACAATGTGTGTGATATTTATTAAAGCAGGCAATGAAAAATGTCTTTAACGTCGTTTAAAATTATTTACACTGGCTCATTGTAAGTTCACACAGACAAACAAAGAAAATATCGATATAAATAGAGTTAAAATGTCATTCTACCGATTATTTCGTGAATATGTAATATGTTTCAAATAAGAACAGGAACGTCAATGACGTCTATCTGTCAACTGTCACTTGAAAAGTACGGTTTCCAAAAAAAAAAAAAAGTGAAACGTGTATTTTTTCACCGCGCGATTAAGTTTGTGCTATAAATTTTATAGCAAAGAGTTTTGTTAAATAAATCTACATTGTGATAATAAACAACAGTGCAGAGAACAAACGGTCATCATTTTATTGTATTGTAAAATTGTTGTGATTGATTTATTTAACGTTTTCATTGTTCTTTATTAAATAACACAATAACTGTCATACCAATCGCCACCTGCTTAGAGTAAATTTATTGTTTTAACTTATAAATGGACAATTAACTCTAGACAGAGTTTGATCACACGTGTCTTTTTTTCCATAGAGCTTTTTAAATGCTAAAATTACCAAAAAAGAATAAGCAAACCGAGAGAAACTGTCATTGCTTTAATGATCCTGTCAACATTGCTTTTTTTCTTTTTCGTGTGGTACTGCCAGACATTTTATGCCGCCATACATTATGTTTTTTATGTCGAGAAATATCTCTCAGGCCGCTGAAACTCGTAACTCGTCGATATGCTTATAACGCAGTTTTCACTTGTGTGGGCCTCAAGGATTCATTCATCCTGAAAAGGTGCTACACGTATATTAATCGAGTCCTAGAATTTTGAGCCTTACAATGTTGCATCTGAATATATTTTTCTCCGCAGCTGAATAAACATATTAATTCATACTAAGGTACTATGTATTATAATACCTATAGAGTTGACATTTCAAAAACTGGTTAGCAATAGAGATAGAGGTCAAAGCGGGTTAAATCAAATAATCAAGCTTTCAAAGTTAAAAATGTCACCACCAGCTCTCGGAAAAGAAAGAAAGAAAAAGGTTATATTGACACAGAAACAGTCACGGGCAGTCGCAAAAAATAACTATACATATACTTGGCTAGTTCTTACCGTGTATGAATTCATGTTAGTATTTATATTTGAACTAGCTTTCGCCCGTGACTTCGTCCGCGTGGCATAGTTACTTTGGGCTAACGCTAACTTTAACCCGCGTGATGATCGAAAAAAATCTTTCGCTCCCCTTTTCTTCCTTTTTTCTCCCCCTTTTGTCACTTTTTTAGTCTATGTCCGTCTCCTAGGTCCCAACTATCTCTGTACCAAAATTCATCAAAATCAGTTTAGCCATTTAGGCGTTAAGGCGTAACATATCTACATAATTCATACAACCAGACTGAAGCGATAATCAAACTTGAGGTCCTAAGTTTAATTCACGAGTCGGGCAAAGTATGATTATAAACGGTGATCAGCCATCCACAGACCATCCTAAGCAAGCGCGGTTTAACCTAAAAATCGACCAAACCCGCTGATATTTAGCCACGAGCTAGGAATGTCCATTGTAGGTTTTATTTGCTTCATGTACCACAATGTCCACTTGTTGAAGTCACCTGTTTATTTCGTAACATCACACAGATTATGCACATCTCAAGGTAACTCGAGGTGACGAGGTACTGACGGACTGTTTAACGCTACACCGTTAATAAAAAGTATTCCAATCATGTCATGTAGTGGGTACAGTGGGCAGAAAAAGCAGTCCTGTTTTTGCTTGAAATGTACAAAATATGATATTTGGTTGTCCATCCAAATATCACATTTTGTACATTCACTTACCTACAAAATCTAAAGTAAGAGACAATGGAAACGAAAACATAAATAAGCAATAAGCACTTCGTTTTTTATTATATTTATTTTTTATTTAAATTAGTTTAATAGAGTATTCCAACCTTTCTTCTCAATCCTACGAATATTTTAAATGCGAATGTTTGTGAGGATGGATGGATGTATGGATTTATGGATGTTCGTAACTCTTTCACGCCAAAACGGCTGAATCGATCTTGATGAAATTTGGCACAGAGGTAGCTTATAGTCTGGAATAATACATAGGATACTATACTTTTACTACTATATTATTATTTATCTACTATATTTTTTTTTCGATATCACGCGGGCGCCAGCTAGTAGGTAGTAAATATTTATATGTATATTTTAGTGTTATGTATTTATACAGGTATATATTGTCATACTTAAATATAATATTTAGGTTAAGACATTCATCCTTACTTATTATAAAAGCGAAAGTGAGTTTGTTTGTTAATGGCGAAACCGATTTTGATGAATTTTGGTACAGAGATAGTTCAGATCCTGGTGACGGAAATAGGCTAACTTTTTTTTAAAAAAAGTGAGAAAGGAGGGAGAAAGAGGGAAGAAAACGGAAAACTTAGCATTGCTACTACAATAGATAAGGCGAAGGGCAAAAATTACAGGTAACAGATACTGCAAATCAAGAAAAGGGAACTGTGTTACCCCGAATTTAACGCGAGCGAAGCCGTGGTCAAAACTAGCCAGCTAGTAGACTTAGAAACCAGCTTATAAATACTTCTTAATAAATTCTGTACTTTTAAAAATTAAAGACATTTGAAAAAAGAATAGTTTGCCTTGTGTTGCTACCTGTATATTGTATCCTAACGTATTATGTCCGCGGCTGCGCCAAATATTGTTAGCGAGACCTTGCCGTATTACCGGTCACCTACCAATAACGTTACCTTATATATAGGTACTCAGATATCGAGATAGTGTTTTGTATGAACGCACGAAGACCAGTCAAGGCACGAAAAACCAGTTTGTGCGGATCTCTCATTTTGTCAGAAATATATACAAAGCTAGACAATGTCATACTGGAAAGTTATGGCTAGATGTGTCCCTTATATTCATAGATATCGAGATGATGTTATCGAGCTGCCTTTTGTATGTATAATGTATTAGGTAACGGCACAGCTTATACAGATGGATGGAAGAAAAATACAATTAATTAGATCTTAAACAATGTATTGTTTATTTCTCTTGTGGAAGTTTTCTTTGACTTTTTGCTACAATCACATACCTATATTGCATTGCTCAAAGCACGTGTCGTGTGATGCCACGAGTAAATGTGTAGCCACGAGCGAGCCCAAAGATATAATATATGTAATCTAATATATACAATTTCCGTGTCACAATGTTAGCTACCGTACTCCTCCGAAACGGCTGGACCGAATTTTGTATGCATATCGGGTAGGTCTGAGAATCGGCTAACATCTATTTTTCATGCCCCTAACTGAGCAGCGGGTGAAACCGCTGGGCACAGCTAGTAATGTTATATATTCGATTAACAATAGGTACACTTTAATATTTATACTGACGCCTGTTTATACGTCTCCGATATAATAAACTGAGAGCCTAAGGGATATTCAGAGGGGTCAGCCAGGGCCTCCGCCTGCCGGGGTTGCGGGTTTTTCGAAAGAGATACCGCGACCCCGGAACGTAAAGGGCAATAAAAGGAACATGGGTGGGCTTTAGTCAGTGCAAGTCTGACACTCCCCCCGTTCCGCCTAGACCAGGGGAAGTTATTTGAAGATTTAAGATCCGCAAAAACAAAAGTGAAAATACTAACACGAAACATCTTTACACCTCTACTTCCACACTAATAGCGTTTACCAGTAGTGATGGTAGTGAAGTATTTCCAAATTCATCCTTAGATAATTATTTTCAGAAATTACAATTTATTATTGTTTTTTCCAGATTGTGATGTAACAAGGGACTTTCAACTAAACGGCCCAGGTTCCAAAACCGCCGAGCTTGGTAAGTAAACTATCAGAATCTAAAATCTTCATTATATCGCTTCGGACCTCATGGCCCACTTTCCTACTTCTCACAAGATTTTCGGCATTCTTAACTTTACCTTTGACACGCATATCATCCCTTACGACGACAAGCCATCCTTTCTAGGACCCCCTCTTGTACCGGGTCCCAGTGGAGTTGGTATGGCCCGACATTTGTATCCCTCGTAGCACCTAGCGTAGAATGTAAAATAAAATGAATTAATTACCTTTTTAATTTACTAGTTATCCTGCCAAAGAACTACGTAAATTACTGTGCTCTCATACTTAAGTAATAGCGCTGTAACAGCAACATTATAAAATCAAATGATTTAAAAAAGTAACCAAGGAGTTTCTTGCCGGTGCTTCATAGGAAACGATCAACTATCTATTTTGTTATACTTTATGGCTTCAGCATCACATGTTTCAAAAAACACCGTCTGCAGCATTTTTCTAAATATTATAATAATCTGTGATTGCGACAGCCAATATTTTACATAATGTAATTGACTGAGATCATTCAATATGGTGGTCAAATATGATTGATATTATAATATCAGACAACCCATGCAGACATTAATTGAGTTATTAGTTATTTAATGGTTTACCTGCACGTTTATTTAAATGTCTGCCAAGATTATCAGGACCTGTTCAGGTACTTATGTATATCTATAGCAGATTATACAGCGCATAAGGTAACTGGTTGTTGCTCCTGTACTACATTTGTATCACGTAATTCAGCTACATATATGTACATTATATATGTAAATGTTACAGTTGAAACTGTAATTCAGTCAAACCTACTTTTGTGCCGTCGTAACTATCCTTGAATTTTTCTTATTTTATTAAGAAAACTAGTCTTTTTTTGTAACTCTCTGAAAAACTTCTTGTCGTTTTAATTATGAATGCGGCGATCTGAAAAAACCGACCGACTTCCAAAAAAACACTTAAAAGTACAAATTCAGATATTTATTATAAATAATGTATTAATAAATATCAATTAATTTAATAAAATCATACATATTCTGATAGGTAAATAATATCACGTTAAAATTCCTAAAATGATCGCAGGCGCAGTTAACATGAATTGTCGTATTGTGACTCAGCTACAGCAGCCATTCTAAGCAAGGCCCGGTGTTAGATTTTCTCATTTCCTTTAAGGAAGGGGATAATATTCCTTAAAATAATGTTCTATTTATTTTATTCCCAGGCGTCGTACCGTCGTTAAAAACACAAGTCAAGCTCGACCCCGAGAAGGGCCCCGGCTCGGAAAAAGCTGACTTTGAAAGGGCTATCGAATTAACCGGTAAGTTTAAACCTATGAATTTTCTAAATACCTGTTATTGAGTCGGTAAGTAGGTTGAATTAACATAATCTAATGGCAAATCATACTTAATTAATTACTAAACATTTAAATATAATCATTCCATTAAATTAAATTGTACGACTTAATGAGTGATAAAAAAGTTATGTTTATAAACAATAGTCTATCTATGAATAATGATGGCAGAAAACCACGGAGAAGCAATAAATTAAAATAACAACATCAAGATCTATTATATTATTCTATTACATTTTCAGTAAACAATGCAAATCAGCTCTGAAACATCATTAGTACCAAACATTATTGCATATTTACGATGTAGGTACGTGCTTCTAATATAGACGATGTTATTTTTATACAAAATAAAGATAATAGGACTCTTTCATTCGACACGTCGGTAATGTATTTAGGATAAGTGACTCAAAACTTTGTTGACGAGTCAACATTTGATTTATTCCATTCACAACTGTTTATTTATTCCGCTGTAAACCATAAAAGCGTTGATATAGCAAACATTTTTCTAAACTAACATAAATAACTATAAAGTAAAGGAAACATGAAGGTCAAGAATTCAAGATCTATCAAATTACATATCAAATTAAAAGGATGTCACTTGATGTTAGTAGGTAAATCGATCCATCGTTGCGACCTACAGAACTAAATCATAATACGCAATTACAATACATTGTTGACATTCAATTACGTAATAAAAAAATTATGTAACCGTACACAGCTTCGTTGGTAAATAAAACAGTAACATGAACAAACTTTTATGAATGGAGAGTGCTCAAATTGCATTCTTCGACGTACCTGCGCGTCGTTCAGCGTTGTAAACACGCCACCGTTACCGAGAACCTAGTCGTACGATCAGGCTTATGATGACTCCTTGATTGAAATATGACCCCTTACACGAGCTTTAGCTAATGCTTTTAACGTGTTCTTCTATTATCACTTCCTTACTTGTAAATAACAAAGGATAATTAACTGCTGGTAATTAGGACCTTATACAGTAGCACTTAAGGATAAACTTAGTAAGTATTTTGGTTAGTCCTGATGTGCTCGTTGAATTTATCAAGACAACAATAGGTAGGTACGTGCGATTGTCAAAAATCTCAATGAAATCGTTTACCTTTATCACTCGAATGATTGTTTTGAAACCGTCCACACAATCGATGTGTCGGAAGCGTTATATCGATAAATATCGGTAAAAGACGTCCCTAAGAAGCCAGTAGCTGTATGACTGCAGACTGATGATATTTACGTTTGTGTAGGATATGGACGGTTCCACTACCTCCTCTTGGCGGTGTGCGGCCTGGTCAGCACCTCCGAGGAGATGGACGTCATCTCGATGTCCTTCATCCTCCCGTCGGCACAGTGCGATCTAAACCTCACCACACAGACTAAGGTAAGTGTTCTTTACTTTACTACCACTCATCTTTGCCCACGCTACGTGTCTCTGGATTTTGCTAGGGATAGAAGTGGGCTAGATTGACTATGGTTCTTTCGTTCCCGTTGTTTAGGGATGCTATCAAAGAGTTTATTTATTACGTATTTTTAGATTAGCTGAGGCAGAAGTATTCACAATTAATTCACTGGTACTTAACCAAAATTGTAGAGCTTATTAGTATTCAGCTACATCTGGTTAGACTGGAAGCCGATCCCAATATAGTTGGGTAAAGGCTAAGCAGATGTTGACGACTTAATTGTAAAGTTTCCGAATGGCAATACTCTTGAAAACATTGACGAAAACACTCAATAAAAAAAAACTAAGTAAACACTTCTGCGGCTACTTATATAAACTATTTTTATTTCTGTCAGTAAACAAAATCACGTGGATAGGTCGAAACCTACTTAACTACATGAAGGTACGATGATACCTGTTATCATGGTAGAACAAATGTTGTTTTCAAAAACTTCTATGTGATGCATAGCTGTCAATTTGTTTATTGTTTTTTTTTTTGTTCTTAGTGTGAAATCTTTTATAAATATTTATTTAACACACATGCTTTTTGCAAACGATATTTTTGGTTGGATTACTCGTCTAGTATTTCATATTTACGATCTATTTCCAGACATCGTTTAGATTGATACAGAGTCTTGCATCATTTTTAAAACATTTTATTTTTGGATAATACGAAGCAAATTTTTCTTTCATATCGGTTTGAACATGTTGCATTAATGCACAAGCAAATTGAATGATCTATTTTAAAAGAAGTGAAGTAGTTCATCAATTAGCAATTAAATAAAACAAAGGTGTACCTACTATAACTTACACATCTGCCTAACCCTTGGGGGGATTACAGGTGTGATCTCATGTTATAATTAAAACATAACTAATCTTACAATGAATATAAATGCAGTTGAAGTTTCTCACGAATCTGTAAAACTGATCCTTGTTTGTCTAACAATACAACTAAGGTGTTGATGTCGGAGTGTTATCAATTTTGTCCCCTCTACATTTTAGCTGGAGTTCCATTCTTAAAGGAACTAAACTGCGTAGGTCTTGATCTGACCAGTGGTTACTGTTCATAACTGGTTTCTTATTGTAAATGGGCTGGTGACATCTATGCCATACCTAACCTTGTACCACATAAGTCACACAACACATTGTCTGGCGTGATGACACCAAGGATGTCATAGTTCCAACAACCTCCTGCATGCAACTTGGTATTTTAACCGTATAGTTCGGTACGGACCCCTTCGGGGGCTCGATATTCAAACCTCCGCTGGCTCGGTACTGGCCCCGAAAGGGGTCGGACATTTAAGTCATATGACCTCCTCATTATTTTTGTAAATATTTTATTTTCTGGATAATAAATAATATGGGTGTGCATTCATTAAGATAGTAGAATAAAAAACTCATATGTAAACGTCATTAGAAGTTCTTTAATTATTGAGGAAGTTTCTTAATTAAGTCTTATAAAATCCAAATGCGTAAATTACGATCATCGCCATTTTGATGGCAGTGTAGGTCGACGCTAAAAATCATAAAAAATAGGTTTTCGGACATTTAAACTCCACATTATTGGGCATGATTAACGTGTCCTTTTATTACGTGAAGAAATCATTCGTAATTGAACTTATATTAGTAGTGGTAATGATACATTTTGAAATCTAAAGTCGAAGTTTCGCGCCAATCGTGCTTGTTTACATTTTTAATTCCACATTATATCATATATTCACGAATAGATTCTATAACAACTGACACAAATATCATTTCAAATATTATAAATAACATGACAATGCCCAGATCTTATCGTAATTTGCAATAATAGGACCAATAACACGGAATATTCATAACCACTACTAAATTCACTTTCGAAATTGACGTCCATTTCTTTTTTTTTTATTTTGTGATGTGTAAATACGATTATTTCAATCGATTATTTTCTTGTAAATCAATCAACTCGAATAATTAAATTAAGAAATATCAGAAATTGATAGGTGAAAATAAAAATTAATTTTGTAATACGTGTAAAATACTATAAATATTGATTATAATATTTTTTACGCCACTAAAACCGATTCAAAAACAAACAGTACAAACTGATCTATGGCTAAATTCGCGCCAATTTTATTTTTAGATAAAAATTCAAAAAAGGAATGCGCTCGCTGTTCAAATTTATGTTAAAATGTTTATTTGCTATTTTATTAATAATGTGGTTTTATTCCTACTATTTGAATGTGAATTGCAAATAGAAATAAATAAGGTTGAATATAGAACGCGCCAATTATGATCTTGGTAAGCACATTAAAAAAATCAGCTAAGATAAATTACATTTGTTCGACAAAATTTGTTCGACAAAAGTTGGATTGGTTATTTGAAAAGCGTATTCATTCTTTCCTAAAACATGGCTCGTAGGCCAAAGTGTTCTTGGAGTGGAAGCCTTGGGGTAAAAATGGCCTATAGAGGAAGAGCACAATTGAGCTGGAAACACGACACCAAGAAAACTCCTGGATCAAAATGAGTCCACTTTGAACCTGGATTTTTCTTGATGTCGTGTACCGGGTTTTTTTTTGGGTGGGAAATCGTCAAATAACTTCCCCCGCTCTGGGCAAAACGGGGGGGAGTGTCAGACTAGTACTGACTAAAACCCACCCATGCTCCTTCTATTGCATAACCCTGACACTACCCCCCGCTTCGTCTAGAGCGGGGGAAGTTAGGCGCTCTTCAAACCAAGCCAGCCACCGCGGGAGACGCTACAGGCATCGGGCGTCGGGTGTCTATATCAATATTTTAGGGCCCCGATGTGTGCGGAGTCCCTGTCCGCCATTTTCATTCATCGTCATTCAAGAAAACAGTCAAAATCTTTTACCGCGAAACTGTACCTCAAATCTTGGCGCATAAGAAAATAATTATAGCATAACAAAAAAGCACGTGACAAAATGTTGTTGTCTTTCTTTTCTTATCGATATCATAGATATTTGAACAACTATAATATCAATAGTAGAATAATATGCAATCCTATGTAAATTCCTCAATAGTCCCAAAACTTTTTTTTAAAGTTTACTCCATTTCGATTATCGATTAGGTTGAATGCAACTTTTTAATCGTAATGATGAAACTTAGATTTACGGTCAGCACTAAGAAATGTCATGTTGCAACACAGTTTTTAGTATTTTTTTGTCGAGATTTGTATCGTGTTTTATTTTGAATTTATATGTAAAATGGCAAAAATAAGAATGCAGATGGAATGTCACTGTTTTTATTTTGGATTTCCGATTTTATTATCAAAGGGTTGTCTTGTGTATGTGCATTATTTCCAGCGTTTTTAAAGTACCTAATTTTTGGAAGGGTGTAATAATATGTATTTTACACACATTTTACAATAGATTGACGCCGTTTTATCGACCTTATGAGGTTTTTGGAAATATAAATCTCAAACTTATCATATGATACAGCCCCGGTGACTTATTTTTAATAACAAAATTGAATGCTGTAAATTGATGAAAATTCTTGAATTTCATGACAATTCGCGTCACCCCACCGATTCAGCTGATGTGTCATGTGTCAAAATCCTGTCGTGCAGAGTGGTTAACTAATATCTTAGTTCAAACCAATTAGCAGTACAGTCTAAGGTATATTATGGGAAAACCGATTGATTTTTTTCCATTGTTAACTTTGTAATCAATGGAAACATTCATTTCCCAGTATGTACACACTCCTAAACACCTAAAACTAGTGCGAGACGACCGTGTTCGTGCATCAAATGCGACAATTTCGCGCTCTATATTTGGTAATCCTAGAAATGACGTCCAGTTCAGTTCCCGTCATCTCTAATGCAATCAATAAATACTCTACTTCAGAAAACAATAGACAATAAACAGGCTACAAATCAAACTATCATAATGAAGTAAACAAACGGCGGAATCAAATTCGTCATAAATCATTTAGTGTCTTGAGGAAAACCGAATTGTCGATAGTAAATAAGATTCTCGTTAGGTAAACGTTTATAGCGAAATACTGATGTCATACAAACTCGGTAGCACCTAGCATGTCGATTTCACACAGTGCGAATTATTTGCAAACAATCAAACCTATGCTTGTGAGTGACGATCATTGATAAATATTTGTGGTAACTTAGATGACGGACACTAGTGGATTTCGAAACTTCCGAACAAACTAAGAATTTTATCGTTTTGGTAGAACGGCTCTCTAATGTACTTACGGTCTTCGTTGTAGAATTGTTGCTATAGTTTTCTAGCCGTGAGTTCGAACCCTGGGCAGCATGCTTTTTTTTAAACACCATTGCTCTTTTTAGACGGTGCAATAATTAAAAAGTTATCAACATATCAACAATAAACTCACCTACCCGCTGCCCTAGAACAAAAAAAATTTAGAGGTGTCAAGGGACACCCGGATGGAACGAAGTTCTCGTCGCGACACCACACTATTCAATGCGAAATAGAAATGAAAATATCTGGCTTGCTTTCTATAAGAGAGAGACAGACAGAGAAACATGCGACGCCGCACAGCTTACAATAGCTTACTATAGCAAAAAGTGTCGTGACAACTTTTCGTTAGAATTTTTTCCGTCTAGCCCTTTCACAACGCGCGATAAGGAACTTCGTTCCAATAATCTGTAGACATACGCATGTGACGATTGTGGCATCTAGTGGCGATACCTTGCATATGCTTAGCTTGTATATACTACTCTAAATGATGTTAGGGTTTCTGAACAACCTGCTTGCCTTGTGGGCTTGTTCCTAGTGGCATCAACAGCTCACACCGAGCCGGCGTGCATCACAGCCCGCTTTTTATCATTTTCACAAGAATGAACCCTAATTGGAGATAGCATTGAATGTATTAGGTAGATCAGTATACTAACAAAGTCACCAGAATATGTTAGGTTATTTATTTGTAATAGGTACCTTACCTTCAGTATTTATGAGCAAGCTTTTTTCAAGGCTTATCGTGTTATCCTGTGATCTATCATGTGACATTAGCTTTAGTAGTTAGAGCATGTCAGGGCCTCTCAAATTGATTGGACATATTACATAAGTAGGGTCATTACCTGTTAGGTACCTACATCTTAGCCTATTACGCGGTTAGCAGTCTTTTATAAAATTTTGAGAAGCATTATTTATAGTATCTATTTGTAATTCTTCTTCTTCCCAAATTGTTTTTATAGCGTCAGTTTTGTGACCAGCCGGTCAGGTGAGAACCTGTGAACTTGCGCTACTAAGACGTCGCTTATCTTCCTAGACTTTTAAGTCGTCGTCCTATTAAATGTACCCAATTGGATTTCTTATCGGACAAAATTACATATTTTCTTACAACGAAAGTGAGTTTGTTTGTTTTTTTTGTTTGTAACGTCTTCACGCCTACATGGCTAAACCGATTTTGATGAATTTTGGTACAGAGATAGTTGGGGCCCTGGAGACGGTCATAGGCTATTTTTTTTTTAAAAAAGAGTGAGGCATGAGGGAGAAAGAGGGAGGAAATGGGAAAACTTAGCATTGCTATTACAATAAATAAGGCGCCAAGGCAAAAACTACAGTTGTAGGTACCTGTAAATCAGGAAAGGGGAACTGTGTTACCCCAGATTTAACGCGAGTGAAGCCGCGGGCAAAAGCCAGTACTTAATATTAATAACCTTCTAGTTATTTAGATACTGAAGGTTAAGGTTCCAAAGATACTCACACGATCGTTTACAAATACAAGTTTTTGTTCTAACACTAAATACCTCAATGAACCCTTTAATATTCAATGCATCAAATCAGCACAAGGATTTGAGTGCATAATTATGTGTGTACATTGAGCACTACCGGAAACCGTTATTTTATATACTAAATATAAAATTGCACTGTTACTTGGCAAAATTATAACGTGAATGGGTGCCGGCCATAATATACCGAGTTTCCTCCGTGCCTCAGAAAGCACGTTAAGCCTTTGGTCCCCGCTGTCATTTGTAGATCGATGATCGTTGACGAGCGTTACAGGTAGTCAGTGTCTTGAAAGTCTGACAACCAAACTTATCAAGGAGTACCATATTACCCAGTTGGTAACTGTGTTATGAAGGTCAATTAGGCACCCGCTCCCAAATACTAGTATTCAACTGACTGAGAAGACTTGAAGTGAAGACTGAAAGTCGACCTCAATATAGATGTGAAAATGGCTAGGCAGATGATATAACATAGTTTGCTTAATAGAATACCTTTTTGACAATTTCGTCCTATAACAACCTGTAGATTAAAATATGGTTGTTGAACTAATGAATTGCTTTCTTCCAGGGATGGCTGAACAGCATAATCTTCATCGGTATGATGGTGGGCGCGTACGCGTGGGGCTCAGTGGCCGACTCGCTGGGTCGCAAGCGCGTGCTCATAGCCATCTCCATCGTCAATGCGCTAGCCATCGTCGCCTCCTCTTTCAGCCAGAACTATGAGCTCTTCATGCTCTTCCGCTTTATCAATGGTGCCGCGTGAGTACACTATTTTTTCTTTAAATTATTAATTTAAACTTTATGCTAGTGCTGATGTAAATAATAAACGCAAGACTTGTCGTGTGGTGTCTCACACCATAAAACTAAACTGCTTTTGTTCTACCACTTTTGGAAATACTTCTTGTAGTTTTTGGAAATATATTGCCTTTGTTTTTGTTTTAGTTGTAAACAAAAGTTATTTCTTTTGATGGTCCGAGAGACCACAGATTTTATTGTGTTACCGTGTTTTCGTCCCGAACTAAGTTCCGGCACTCGTGTTTTCAAAAAGAAACACGTTTGTTAAACGCGTGCCTTAATTATTATCAGAGCAATGTGTTCAAATTAATTACAAACACAATATCGGTAGTACCTGTTTCAGTAGGTCATGATAATCAGATATCCTTGAACAAAAGCTGAAATTGTATCGGTTTTCAGCTCGTTACAAACTACAATGAATTACATAATTGCCTAAGCGATAAAGAACCGATTCAATTATTCAACAGTTAGTGCATGTGGGGCGAACATGGCCAGATATCGGAAGGAGTAGAGGTTTGGAAGAAAAAAGGGGATGCTTTTGCACAGCAGTGCAAAATTAAATTGATTAATTTGAGTACAATTTAGAAGCACCCTTTTTTGCGGATGGGAAATCATCAAATAACTTACCCCGCTCTGGGCGGAGTAGGGGGAGTGCCAGACTTGTACTGATTAAAACCCACCAATGTTCCTTCTATTGCCCTATAAGTTCCGGGGACGCGGTATCTCTTTCGAACAACTGGCAACCCCGGCAGCATTTAAAAGCACCCTCGAGCGTCGTTAAGTTCATTTATTATTTTTATTTTGTTCATTTATTGTTTTCCCTTAAACAATAAATAAGCATTTTTTGTCAATCGAAGGCTAAATTATTATGAAGTAACATAGGCTATATAAGATCACGCTACAGAACGAAACCTGCTGAAGCCAATTTTCACGCCCTCATTTCTGACCAATACTGTGTAGTTATATCTTTACTACATAGGTATAGTTTTCATATAAATACTTAACTTTCCTATTTTAGTTAGTATCGCTTGCATCAAGCAGGATATCTTGTAACGAAACGCTGTTATACCTCAGGATACGATTAAGGTAACGAGCGAGAAATACTTTTTCAGCCAACCTTGCCGAACTAGAAGACGTTTGTTATGAAAGCGGACTAATTAAGTATATTTATTTATATAACATAAGGGATCTTTTGCACCCACACGACGCGCCAAAATACCCTTGTACAACTGTATTAAGACCTATGCAGTCATTTACCACGACGGGTGTCTGTAGATCATTAATTATCTTTTATTTTGTCACAACAGTTTAGGTGGATCCGGTCCTGTGATCTGGTCGTACTTCGCGGAGTTCCAGCCGAAGAATAAGCGAGGAGCCATGTTGAGTTTCATGGCGGCTTTCTGGACCCTGGGCAACTTGTTCGTCGCTGGTTTGGCGTGGGTCATCATCCCTGCGGGTAATTATCAATAGTTTATTCAGGCATGACGCTACAGTAGAGTTACCATCACGTCTTAAAGCAGTACTCATGCCAGTGTGGAAAAGAGATGGCGCTAGACACCTTGCATAGCTCTGTGTCTTTCCCTCAATAGAATAAGTACGGCTTTAAGATGTCTTGGTACCCCACCAGTTCGACGTAGTGTTCACTAACACCGTTTCTTATATTTTGACGATGACAGTTGCATTTTGAGTTTTACTTTAATTTCAGAAATCGGAGGTGTCACAAATGGATTCGTATACAACTCATGGCGAATCTTCTTACTGGTTATGTCACTACCCTCGTTCTTGGTAGCCGCATTACTTTTCTTGTTGCCGGAGTCGCCTAAGTTCTTGATATCAACCGGTCGCCACGACGAAGCCTTGGAAGTCTTCAAAGGCATCTATATGATGAACACCGGTCGTAGCAAGGAGGAATACCCAGTCAAGCAGCTACTGATTGAAGAACCCTATCACTCGAAGCCAGAGAAACAAATTGATGTTAATAAGGAGCCTAAGTCTAAGTTAAGGAAAATGTTAAGCGACATCGTGGAACACAGCAAACAATTATTTGTGCCGCCTATACTCAAGTTTACTACGATCTCTATCACAATTAATTTCACATTCCATATTGGGTGAGTAAACAATCAACTTATTTAATATGATCAATTTCTAAGATACGTCAGTCTACAAATGCGGACAGCGGCATTGGCCAGGATTTGATTCCTTTTCACCGACTGAGTGTTTGTAATTTATCAATAGGTCTTACCTAACTACAACATGCAAGCAGTATCTTCGAAAAAGAGTCGATTGGTTGGTTGTGACACAAGTGCACACAACTTTAAAAAGTCAAGCATCGGCCAAGTGCGAGTAGGATTCGCGCACCGAGGGTTTCAGTACAAACTTGCGACATAAACGGCCATATCCTTAGACTGTGTAATATGAGGGTTGATTTCACAGCTCCAAGGGACCATAGACCTGAGTTTTAAATTCAGCTCGATACCTCCACGGTTTCCGAAATAAAGGGTCTTAACAGACACCAAAGCGATCCTGTGAGGGTTCCGTTTTCTTCGTTTTGAGGTATCAATAGGAACCCTAAAAAACAAACATCGGCTAAACTGTCAACACCTAACGATAACAGGTTTCATTTTACGCTGACACTAAACTAATCCTTATTTTCCAGGTACTACGGCCTCATGATGTGGTTCCCCGAGATGTTCAACCGTTTCGACGAATGGTCCAGAACGCATGATAACGCAGAAGCGGACATATGCATGGTAACGGCATACGTCACGCAGTACGGAACACATTCGACGGCAGCCCAGTGCGACGCTCACATCAATTCCGATGTATTCATGGAGTCGCTCATCACTGTGGCTGCTGCCATTCCATCTAATATCTTCGCTGTGCTTGGCATGGACAGACTCGGAAGAAAGTTCTTCCTTGGTAAGATCCTTTTATATCTTGAAAGAGGATGGTTACTTAAGAGCAGGTAGATTTACTTCGGGGGTGCGCGATAATGTGTACCTACTTGTATATCCCGCCCCCCCAGCTAGTAGAAGTAAGTACAGTGGCTTTTCAGTCGGTTAGAGTCCGTCATAACCCGGCGTACCTCCAGACGGAAAGTATCTCAGAGATTTTTTCACTAATTATAAACGTACCGATTTACTTTACCTATTTATTAACTTATAGCAGTTATCTCTGGCCTCTCAAGATTTTCAAAAAACTATCATGGGAATGTATAAAAATTAACCAGTCTGCTATATGATATAGCTATGTTTAACCTATTTATCACATTCAAACTGGACAGATGTGCAAAATTTCAGCAGCAGAAACCAGAAAGTGTTTCATATTTAACTTTTTAAACTTTTCCATTGTTGTAGTGACTCCTGAACCTAACAAAACTGAATTAATAAATTGAATGAACGTTTGATAGACTGAATAAAAGTCAAGTTAGCAAACATGACAATCGTTACTCCTGTACACGACATTCATTTTTAACCGACTTCAAAGAGGGATGAGGTTCTATATTCGACCGTTTTTTTTTAGTCTGTCAGCAACTATTGCAGTCGAAATAACTTATTTTTTCCTATCTTTTCAGTATTCGCAACATTCTCCGCTGGCTTATGTTCCGCAGCAATGTACTTCGTGTACAATAAGACTAACAACCTAATCGTAAGCGCCATCTTCAGTTCGGTGATATCCTGTGGTAACGCCTCACTCGACTGTCTCATCACAGAAGTCTTCCCTACCAACTTACGGTAAGATTTAGAATTAACTGTCGAAAATTAAAGCAGTTAGCAGTATGTACCTTATCACTGGTTGGTAGCCTGTTAACACTGCAAACGTCAATTTTGGCTCGAATATGAACAATCAACGACCATTGCCCATGTTTTCGGGTTTCAGCAAGTCTTTTAATATAGTGGTTAAGTGTAGGTGAAATATAACAACTTCTCGCGCTCTGGACGGAGGGGAACGGAGTATCAGACTTTTACTAACTGAAATCTGTCCATGTTTTCCGGGGCCCTGGTATCTGTTTCGAACAACCCATAACCTCAGATTTATCTAACCTTAAGATGTATATTTTACATTTGAAGAACAGGTTTTAATATAAGACTATTTGTATTGCAGCGCTACCGGAGTGGCCGTCTCGATGGTGGCGGCGCGTTTAGGCGGTATCATCGGCAACGTGGTGATCGCCGCGCTGCTGGACACGTACTGCCCCGCGCCGACCTTCATCGTGGCCGTGCTCCTGGCCAGCGGCGGCCTCATGTGCCTCTTCCTGCCCAACACCACACGGCAGGCCCTCTCCTAACACCGCCACTACTCAAACAAACTGCCCCACTCGCACGACCTTTTTCTTGCCGTACAAAAATATTTATTTGTAATGTCAATTTCGAAGAAGACTAAAATTACGGCAATTTGTCTGAGTACGTTGGCCTGCCATGTGATATATAACATTAATTTAAGATTTTAAGCGTTAATCTCATCGAAAGATCCATTGATGTAACTAGTTTTTTTTTACAAATTTGTACAATAGTTTTATATTAATTTAAAAATGTTTTTATTTATGAACTAAATGAAAGTACGAACGATACATATTCCTAGTAAATAAAGCAATTGACTGTTGTAGGTTGTTATAACTTATTACGTTATACATTTGTTACCCGACTGTGGCGAAGCCCAAAAGGAGGGTTATTTGAAATTGTAAATCAGATTTAAAGTTTCGCGTCAGATCTTTTATTGATATATTTTGAGTATTATAGGATAAGAATCATTTCATTACCATGTTGTATAATGTTGCAACTATTTTAATATTACGAATTTATAAATTACCATTGTTATCGTAGTTTGTAGTTGTGTAGTACGTAGTCAAATTAAAAAAAAACACGAGTTGTGATATAATAAAGTTTGAATCAAATCTTTGCATTGTATATAAGAGCATTTTTCAGAATCATGAAACACCTTATTAATTACAATGCAATATATTTTCCTAAATTCATTTCAGTGCCTTAGTTTTATTTAAATAAGTGTCACCTGAAAAGAAATGAGATAAATCATCAAATTTAAACTGTTGTTTCATTTGTTACTTGGGTTTGAAGCTTGACTATAAATAATAACAAAATATTGATTAAATTTATTTAATAAAACTACACAGAGGTTATTCTAAAGACTCCATTTTATAGTCTGACCTATATTTTACATAGATCACTCAAACAAACCAATAAGTGCTTTTGACATTATGTTTAAAAATTACTTCAACAATATTGTACTTAATATTAACCCTACATTATTGATATAAGAATTTTCCTTTTTAACAGACGGTACACCGCCATTCACATATCTCTCTTATACTTCAACATTACTTGTTCACAAGGGAACATAATAATTCACGATAACTTAACAGCACTTTCCATGTACAAGTCCGCGCAAGCAACACGTACTCCCTCGCTAGACGTTATAAAAATAATATATAACTACTTTTTTTATATATTACACATACAATCCAACAAAATATCATAATTCAATTTAAATTTACAATCGTAAATCCTTAATCTAAATATTGTATGCAGTAATGCATTATACTTAATTGTTTTATATGACAAGTCCATGCCAGACATGTTCCACTATCCTCAGTTTGCATTTTATAACTAGATATTTACACTCATGTCTCTGTACGCGTTTCAAACGCTCACAATCATTCTCAGATAATAGCGGCACCATTTATAATAAAACTCGGTCAAAAGGGTCCACAACAGATAAAATTATTCCTATGATATAAAATTTTGACTTGAAACTCCAAGATCGAACAAAGAAACAAGTTTAAACAATCTATTGCACTAGTAACATGGAAAGTTTAAAATAGCCACAAATAAATAAAACTCTAAGAACATCAAAGGCAGCCACAACTTTAACTATAAGTGATGTTAATGTTCGAATGGACTTGAGGTAGCCTTCCATCTCTTCTACTAAATATATTCCTCAAATAAATCTACTCAGTACTTATTTCTATCGATGAATTAAGAATCGCACAATTTACCAGTATTTATTTCAATGATTATGAAGATTTCATCATTAATGAAGTAAGAATACTGACACAATAATGTCCAATATTTTTAATAAATGCCACTAGTATCAACTAATATGTAACAGTTATACGCTATAGTAAGATATGAAATTAAAAGCATAAAGAAAAAAGAAGAATTAAAGAGAGATAACCTAAAGAGAATTCTTGTAGTTACGACTCTGCCTTGCATTATTTTGCACTAGTTATGTTTTTAGAAAGAATATCACTTTTATGCGATGTGTACATTATGTACACATATTTTTGATCGCGAGTGTGCAGACATTTGAGAAATATTATTTACAATACAGAAGAGACGAGAGCGTTCCTCTTAACTGTGGCGAGATAGTTCGCTTACGGACAGCTGAATGGCCGGCTGCAGCGGGATCTCCGCCGAAGCTTCAGATGTGTCGGAACCAGGAGTAAGCAACCGACGAGTCCATTGACCACCATCCTCAGTTTCCGACTCCCGCACGTCGATTGACGATGGAGAACCAACTGCCGAATCCACTGAAGAGACAGTCCGCTCAGCTATGTCATCTGTTAATATTGGCATAGACTTCCCAACCGACTCTTCTTCCGTGAGAAGTGGCATAGAAATAGGACCGCGCATCGGCACGTCGTCTGTGGTGACGTAGGTCATTTCAGTATTAGGTGACGATAGCAGAGATACACCAGGCCCATAATTGTTATTGCTTAGTGGGTCTGTCGTCTTAGCAGGCGCTATCCTAGGGTCTGTCACAGTGATAGGTAATTCTAGTGAGGTTGGGACTGTCGGAGGAGTAACACCGATTACTGCAAGACCATCCTCTAAATTAGATGGAACGGCCGGTTCGATTTCAACTTTCGAGGGCACTTCTACTGGTGTCATGATTGGTTGATTGAGTGTCGTACTAGTTTCTGATACTCGACAATGTACAGACACATTTGCGTTCAAATCACGGAAATCTGGGGCTTCGTCACGCGTAGAATCTGCTTGGAAAACGTCGCTATTGGCTAAGGCCGCTTCAAGAATATCTCTACGCTCGGGTTGCGTCGATTGTACAGGTTGGGGTTCGGGCATCGGAACTAGCTGGTTATTTTCTAGGATTAAAGGTCGGTTGTCAACAGGTGTCAAAGTGCCGTTTTCTTCAATGCAAAGGTAAAAACAGCCGTTAGGACCACCGAAGTGTTCTCCTGGCACCGCTAACAGCTGGCTGTCAGCCAGGCCCGCGGGCGGTGCGGCCACCGGCTCGGGTTGTGGCGCTGCGACGGGCTCCGGCTGCTGCCGCACAATGGCGGTCGACGGCAACAACTCTTCAAAGTTTTCAAATTCAGGATAGGCATTCGTTGTGGCAACAGATACTGTGTTTGATACGGATGGCACAATGGATGGATTGTTATTGGTCAAAGGAGAAAGGGCTGGAGGCACATGCGACATAACCGGCGCAGGTGCTATAGCTATTTCTTGTTTCATTTTTTTGGCTGGTGTTGGCGATTCAGATACCGTTTTACGTACTCTCGGTTTATGAACTGTGGGCACGCCTGCCTCGTTCGGTGAAATAGTTATAGTTTTTTGAACAACCACTTTCTCTTGCATGGGCGGTGATATCTTTTGCTGTATAATTTGTCCAGTTCTCTGTAGATGTTCAAATTGCGCCGGTGTAAGTTGCATTACTGAACCAGACTTCTGTTGTAAAAATATTAACGGCTCTGAAGTAGTCTTTTGAATTGTCTGTACTAGTTTTTTTGGCTCCGATGCCATTATCCGCTTCGGGACAGGTCTGATTTCAGGCATCGGCGCTATATTTTGAGTAGTTGTTGTTACTCTTCCTCCAACAATCAGTTGGCCCTTAGATGTTATTATTGCACTTTTTTGCTTTGGTACAATCCTCGTTTGAGTCTTTACCGGTGCGACGTGTTGCGGTTTTGCATGCGTCATTGAACTTACTAAAGTTTTCTGAGATGCACCTGGATTAGTTGATATTCTATGTGCTATGGTTTTTAGCTGAGATACATTGGGCTGTTGTTTCTTTGGAAAAAGCATCTTCTCATGTTCTGGAGTAAGGACTATTCTAGACTGCGCACCTTGAGCGTTAGTTATTATCATTACTGTATTTCCGGGAGAGCTGTTATCAGATGATGACGGAATTAGTTTGGCCGAAACAGGCTTGTTGTCCGTGGAAGTTATCTGCGGCTCGGATCCCTTAGCGACGAGAACATGAGCTTTTCCAGTTTGCGGATCTATGACAATCTTTTGTGTCCGGCCAGGACGCGGTGAACTTGGTGTTGGTAAAATTATGAATTTCTCAGATTTGCCTGTGCTCTGGGGAACTGACTGTATTAATGTTGGTGCTTGTTTAACTTCTTTCACATTAGGCTCGCCCTTAGTCATGATAATTTTCTGTTTCCCTGTAGTTTTGTCAATAACTAACATTGGTTTTGCTCCTCGTAATTTTGATGATTTAGAAAGAATATTTGGGGTACTAACTTTATTACTGTCACTGACTGGATTCATTAGCAAAGTTTTCATTTCAGATTTATTTGGTGTTGCACTTATGGCCACTTTCTCATTTTCAACGGCTTGCTTTGTTTTTACGAGTTTGGGAGGATTAGGTGTATGAGTTATAATATTTCCGTCCGACATCACAATCGGCATCTTTTCGATATTTTCAGGAGTTAACAGATCTTCGGATAATACGATAGGCATAGAATTTATATCAAACAAAACATCAGCAGCCGAGTCATTGATTATTTTAGACGTTTCGTTTAATGGAGGTATAAGTGAATTTGGGGGTTTAATTTTCTGTATTTTAGCTGGCGGTTTTGCTATTTTTCTTATTTTCTGTTGTATTATAATAGTGCTGGCATCAGACGGTGGTTCTGGTGTTGTCTGTATAGTGTACGTCTGGACAGAGCCGTCCTGTGCGGGGTTGTTGCTCCGAGATAATATTATTTTGTCTGGTGTAGTTACTTCACTCATATTATTAATAATATTTTTGCTTGGCGTGGTTCGTCTAATTATAATTTTTTGTTTCGGTGATTCGGGTTTACTTTTGAACGATGTTTTGGCAACGTCGAAGTTTAAAATTTTCTCTTTTCCAGACATTAATGTAGTCATAGTAGCCGCTGGCTTATTCGTAAATTTAGGAGTGCAAGGCTCTTCTAAAATCTTTAGTAGTCTTGATGATGAAGTTTCAACTCTGGAGCTTTTTCCGTTTTTATGTTCACTATTATTGTCATTAGACATGCTTGCTAATTTTTGTTCCACTGTGTGCAGGCTATCCAAGCCATTATTTTGTTTTGCATTAAATATACTTTTATCAGACGTTCCCTTTTTTTTATTCCCAGTACTAGATAAACTGTGATCAATATTCATTTTGTGGTCAATTGATTCAGACATTTGGACAAGGGATTGAGCAGCATTTAAATTTTCACTTTTTTCTTGTTCAGTTTCAAAACGGATAATGTTTTCATTATTTGAAATTAAAAGAGATTTAGGTTGATGAACTATTGGTTCTGATTCTATAATTATTTCTTGGGGTTTTTCTTCTATAACCATTTCTTCTACTGGATGAGTTTGAGAAACTTCCTCTTCGATACCTTCATCAGGTATTCCTACGCTAAATTGTTCAGTCTGTAGGTCGCTAGAAGTTTTATTTTGAATAGCTGTCGACGGCAAGTTAATGAGCGTTTCTGCTATTTGAAGATCTGATTCAGACGGAACATTATCGATGACATTGTCAATGACACAAGACGAAACATTATTGTCAAGGTTGCCAGAAAAAGTTTCCGTTTGTTCAGTCATTGTTATATCCACTTCATTGATAGTTGCATTAGTTTCTTCTGAAGAGATCACAGTATCTTCTACAACTTCGGAATGGTGCTCGGTAGTAATAATATTCAGGTCATTGTTAATATCTGTAGTACCTCTATATTCTAGGTTTTTGGGGCTTGGGTTTTGTATACCATTAGCGTTACTGTCTACATTGACGCTTTCTCTGAAATCATTATCGTTGCATGTCCCACTGTTATCTTTATTATCATCTTCGAATAAATCTTCTGGAGGGTCGTCGCTGATAATCCTCGTCACTCTGTCAGCTTCTCTAGAAACGCTCAATAAAGCGTCTACAGCCGACGCAGTAGATTCATTCATATATGGTTCATACGATTTCTGGATATTGGATTCAGGCAATTTGACGGCGGGTACTGAAGGTACTGAAACTACTTCATCAGCAATTCCTTCAGAAATATCCATATTTTCGGCTTCGGCTTGTTCAACTTTAGTATCATTTATAACATCTACCATGTTTTGATCTTCAATCTGTTCTTCCATTTTATTATATATGACTTCTTCAGTAACTGTTACCTCTATATTGTCAGTAACAATTGGCAGGTCTTCTGCTTCGTCAGCCTTGTCTAATGTTACTTCCTTATCTTTAGCTTCACTTGCATCTTGTACCACAGTATTTGCATAGTCCTCTACATGTTGAGGTGCGATTATATCATCCTCAAGTATGTCTGTTCTGATTTCGGTATCATCAACATGTTCAGCTTTGGCTGTTGCATCAATTATAATTTCCGTATTTGTTGTACTCACTGCTAATTCTGCGTTTGTCGTATCTTTCATAACGTCAACTTCGTTTATAGTATCTTTACTATTTGTTGTGTTTCTGTTTGAGTTATTTGTTTGGTTTTCTTCAATTTCTGATTTATTTGTAGTGTACCCTACAGTTTCCGTTTTATTTGTGGTGAAACCTGTTTCGGTTTTGTGTGTTGTATCCTCTATAACTTCTGCTCTATTTAAATTCACTTTAATGGGATCAGGTATATCTGTATTTACGGGTTTAATTTCTTGTGTTGGATACAGTACATCTTGTAATACCCTACTTTCTTTTTCTATGACCTTGGGCGAAGATTGTGTAGTGATTTTGCTAGGTTCAGCCATATCAGTAAATTGACTGAAGTCTGTAATATCTCCAAAGTTCTCGAAATTACTTTTCTCACGTAATTCAGCTTTCAACTTTTTGAGTTGTATTTTTGGCGCAAGACGTGCAACCTTTACGGGTTCAATAGGAGGAGATTCTCTAGCTTCTGGAGAAGAAACAACTTCTGAGCCATTTGTTTCGCTCTCAGAAATGTCCATTCTTTCAACGGCGTTAGCATTTAGTTGCTCTGCGACATACTTTTCAATTGCATCTTGGCTTCTAGAATGTCGGGTTCGAAAAAATGATTTAGTTTTAAAAATTGCTTTAGTAGGTGGTGTGTCAGCAGGATGCTTATCAGATTTCTCAGGCGACTTTTCTTGTTTGTCCGGAGATTTTACGATGGAGGGCTCAGGAAAATTTTCCTCGACTTTTAATGGTTCTGGTGCTGACGGTAATTCAGGAACAGTAGTCTTATTGAGTAATTCAGCAACTTCCCGCGCCATCATATCGTCGTCATCTAAACTTATGCTTTTTGTTTCTTCCTTGCGTTTTGGGTTTTTGACTCGAGGTATTTTCCTACCACCGTCAGCTTCCAGTGGCCAGTCTTCATCTTCACAAAACTCATATTTAGAGTCACTGGATGATTCTGGTTTTTCAGTTGTTGGTGAACTATTCGATTTCTTTTCAGTAGGTGATGATATTTCAGGCAATAACTGCACGCTCGACAGTTCAGCTGATGTTGGCACAGCTGGAGATTCTGTAGCTTCTGGTACTTCTGGCGACCCGGCCATAACAGTGGTTGAGGATTCGTCATTAGATTCTTCATCTCCATCGTCCCAGTCAGCTAGAAGACTGCTTTTGATTTCTTCATCTGTTTTTACTTTTTTAGTTTCAATATGATTGTTCTCACTTTCTGGACTGGATGGACGCTTTTTATTGTTTTGTGGGCTCTTCTTGGGTTCCTTCACTTCTTTCACTACTACTTTTTTCTCCTTCTTATCTCTTGGTTTTCGAGCCTTAGGCGTTTTGTTCGGCGTATCTGCAGTTGATTTCGTTGGTGGTTTCGTTATAACTTTTTTCCTTACTGGCGATGGTGTATATGGTGTGAATGAAACACTGTGTGTTTTACTGTGTAAAATTAAAACATTTAGACGTACTGTTGTAAATGGACATGCGTGGCAGGAATAGATTCCAGAGCTGGATGCTGTTGGTGTGGATGCCACGGATGAGGGTGCTGCGGATGTGGATGCAGCAGATGTGGAAGCTGTAGGAGTTGAACAAGACTGTACTGGATCGTCTATTTTGTCTGGTTTTTCTTTTTCTTCACTACCTAATCGTTCTTGGTCTTTATTCTCTGATGAAACTGGCTCAGCACTTGTGGATGGCGTAGGGGCTGTACTTTCCGCAGGTGGAGTGTCAGTGCTAGGTCTATTACCTTGCACCAGTATATGTACTTTATAATCGACTTTTTCTTTACCCTGGAATAGAAGAAATTATAATACTTTAAACCACACAGCTCCAAACACTTAATTTACAAATTACTAAATCATATTTCTCCTCAAATAATATGAGTGAGTGATAGGAAACAGTTGTTTTATTATTAAAAAAAAAACATGCATAGTGTCATACCTTTCTAAAAGGAGTTGAAATCCTCCCTGGTTCAGCAGATTTTCCTCGTCCAGTGAGTTTACCTAAAATCAAATTAATAAAGTCAGTTAAAAGCATGAATTAAGAGGCACTTTCTATTGTCTTTTTCAACACAATATTTTCAAAAATTAGTATGTACATTTTTTACAAATCAATCTAAAATAAGCAATAAAAGATGTACCAGTATCTAAATAAGAAAATAATTACAGAGCATAAAAGCAAAAAATCCTAGAAAGCTGCTTGCATTTTTATTTATTTATTTTTCCTAAAAATATCAGAAATGTTACCTTTTTTACCAGAGCCTGGAGTTTTCCTTTGAGGATCACCAAAAATGCCTGCATAGCTACATTCCTTTTTTTTTTCTTGGAATTCATCTCTTGTCAAGATTTCTATGTCACCTCCAACAGCAGTTTCAGCCCGGATTACGTCTTCTGGGAACTTTTCCATGGATCCACGCTTATTTCTGAATGCATCTAAGAACAAAATCAAACAATTAATAAATGGAAACAGAAAGAAAATATGTTTTTATTAATAAAATTAACTTACATAGTCCTTTATTGATGAATTCATTTTTACGACTGCAGTCATACTTGAATATTGCACTGGCACTTTTGACATACTCACTGAAAGTGGAAAAACAATATATATGTATTAAATTAAATGAGAGATCTTGATTTTTGACAAAAATCAAGGTAGGGGGATGTCTTAATCACTCCTAATGAACAGGTTATAGACTAGCCTGTTCATTAGCCATAAATGTAAAGAAGTGGGATGTTTTTGCCCTTCAGTCTTTCAGACATGCAATGTGCAACAAGTAAACCATTATAGTGTCAAAAATAAGTGTCCTAAGTATATTGTATTTGATTTGCCCAGCAAGGATATTCTACAAAAGCTTCTTATTTCCTATCATGACATACACCTCATTAAATCTGGTTTAACAGAAAGGATCCCAATCAGTAGAGTCCAGTTTTTTTATTTTATTTGACAATGTTTAATCTAAAAATCCTGGGACTAATGTGCAAGAGACATTCGTAAACACCGGAAGAAGATGCAAACTTACATTTTCTAGTCTTTCAAATTAATTTTTTGAAAATTAAAAAAAATAACTGTATAGAAGAACCTTTGATGCATATTCTGGAGAAACTTATAATTCACTCTTAGATTCTTATTGTATTAAGTTTACTTCTCGTCATTCATTGTAGGTTGTCATGGAATGGGCAGGTCATGTGGAGGAAGAAATGTCATACAGATTTACGAAGACTGTGAATTGCTGTGAGAAATAGTGATAATCGAGGAAACCATGGATTGACTGTTTGAATGACAGTATGGCTAAAAAGCAGATGACTGCTATGATGAAGAAGTATGGAAGAAGTTATGCTGTGCCACCTTCCTCAGATAAAAGCTGGAGAATAATGGTGATGACCTAAGTTCATAAGTCATATATGCACATGGATACAAAAGGAGCATGTTTAGATCATAGCAGATGAGGCTCTGTAGTTTTTCTTTGCCCTGTGGTAAATAAGTGTTTCAGTTTTGAGATTCCAAATAATTCTGTACAGTAACACTTTGGTAGCTGTGTCCATAAACAATATGATAATTTTTCCCATTTGACTTTTATAACTTACAAATATACAGACAACAACAGTTTTTTTTACCTATTTTGATATTTAAATACAGGATGCATAAATATTTAAACTATGTGAAGCTCTGTGTTGGTTTTAAGGTCATGTTAAATAGTTCTATGTATTTTTATAACTAGAGTAGTGCTTCTAGTCTACAAGGACAAACAATTTAACTGTTATTGAATAAATTATGCACTGAGGAGCTCATGGCAAAATAATAATTGCCGTTCAGGTTGGTCTTGATGCTAAATCCTACTTGCCTAGGTTGGTCGCTGGATGCAGGATCACATATTACATAACGAGCTTCCGCTATGTATCAAAAAGCAAGTGGAGCCATTGATCCCGGCTGTCATTTGAAAATCTTTTGCCAGTTGTTTCAGGTATACAGTGGCTTGAAGGTCTGAGCAACCAGTATTACCAAGGAGCATCATTTTACTCAGTTATAAACTGGACTAAGGTGGAAACTAATTTATCAAAACAAAATGAAGCAAACCTATTTGCTCATATTTTTTATATTGTTTCCTCAATTTTAACTTAAAGTTAGGGGTCAGGTTTCTCATCCACCCAGATGCTGCTGAATACCAGTATTTAAAATGGAGCTACTGCGTAAAACCACAATACATGTTTGAGTAGTACGCTACAACCATTTATTCAGCATTATTCCAAAATGATGTTGCATTGTTACTAAGGAGTGTCCATTAATGCATTATCAAAGTCCTTTCATATCTGAACTTTTGCTGTAATTTCTTTCTTATTGGTGGTAGTAACTGTTGATGCTGAATAATATTTGAACTACATCAAGATTGACCATAATTATTATCATTGAAAAATGTGCAAGTGGATTACTAGTATTTCTACACATACCATTTTAACATCACAAAATTATTTCCTAAGATGTCTAAAATAATTATCTTTCAGGAAGCCTGGAATGCGCCCTAGGTCGCATTATTATGTAAATATTCATCCTGGCAAACTTTTTAGAACAAAGAAACTATGAACCACATGGAATTACTAGACATAACATATATTATTTCTAAATCGCTATATCGCTCCAGGTTATACTTGCAAACTTACTAGAAGTCCTCCTGGAAGAACTTGACAACGGCTATAGGTGGCTTCCGAAACGAAGGCAGGACATCTGGTGGCAGCTTCTCCGGGCCGACCACCTCGCCTGGCCAAAAGTAGGAGCCAAGCTTCACCCATACCACCTCCCCATCCAAATAACTAACTTCAGAATTTTCACACATCACCACTAATATGTTCAGGCAAAACGCACGACCATATTTTGTCAAGTAGTCACTGGATGCCGAGAGCAACAGTTATTACAACATTTCCTTCAAATCAAGTCATATATCAATCTCTAGTCACTGAAACAATCAAGAGTGTCTTCAATTAGAAGAAAATGATAGAGTTTGTATTTTATTTGTCAAAACAGTAGCAAAATATTACTTGTAAATATCACCGACTGCGTACGAAATTATTTTACTTCGTACGTATGTTGGTAGCATTGATTGAATGGAAACATGCAATTTGAGTGATGTACGGTTGAAAGTAAAAATATTTTTATTTTTTAATTGTTATTTTTATATTATATAAGTTATTATGAATCCTCTTATATAAATAATAACATTTTAAATTAAAAGATTATAAACGTTAGGACCGGAAAGGTTCAAAATGGTCGGCGTCAGCAGATACCAACATCTTAAAATTAAAATGGGAGTTGCCAGCTACCTAGCCCATAGACAGTTTTAACTTTTAAGGCCTATAACACACTTTCCCATTAAATTGTACTAAAGTATAGTTGTGGCTTTTTCCTTCAGACTGGTCTAGTTTTAACTATTACATTTCGGCGGTATTGTATGGACCTTTTTATTTTTTATCGATCTAGTACAGCCATTGAACTTATTATTATTACCTACATTATTTTTAAGATATATGTTTTATTGTACATACAATACTTACCTACCAATATTATTTTATGCATAAAAATCATTTTATTAAAAAAATATATTCTTATGCCACAGCAGGTCAAAGATCTCCCTTCCTTTTTCAACTAGCTACACGCTCTCGCACCAGCCATAGAGTAAATAACACTTGAGAACGCATCAGAGCGAATCGCCGAACAATTCTGCCATTTTTTACTGCAACATATCTATCACACTAGAACATTTGTCATAGGACACAAACATAAACTGCTAGTGATGTGGCACAATCAATGAGTGCTATGTCCTTCAGTCGCCATCCATGAACTCCCACCCGAGCCCAGAGTTAGCCCGCGATGCTGAGCCAGTAAGTCACCAGTCCCCAAATAATTTCTCTCAGGTCCAGCCTGTCCCTTTGCTGTCCTCCGCCAGCGACGTTCTAAGCCGAGGCTCGTACCCCACAGGGGGTGCCCTTAGTAGTAGTGTAGTCACTCGGTTTATAAGTTTTGCCCTGGCTGGAGAATAGAAAGTATATAGAAAATATATAGAAAGTTACGAATAGACAGTACTGTACTGTATTGTACCTTTATAAGTTGTGGAGGTCAGATAGACGCGCTATGTAAAATACTTGTATTCACTTGTATCCGGTTAGACTAGAAGCCAATCTCAACATAACCCATAGTTAGGAAAAGGCCAGGCAAGTGAAGATAATTGTCTTAAATTTAGGTCAGTGCATCGTGTCTGATAACATCAATCTATTGAGATTTCAGTCAAAGAAACGATGGATTAATGGAATAATTACAAAGAAGTTTATATTTGTTTATAAAAAGTGGTGGATATATACAACATCACGCTTCTACCCACGGGATCGGAGCAACAACTAAAGACGCGGGTGACAAGACAGCTAGTATATTACGAAGAGGTAAAGTTTGTGAGGATGTACGGGGTAATCTCTAGATCTACTGACCCGATTTTGAAAATTCTTTTACCAATACAAAGTCACGTGTGTTTATGGGTGTCATACACTTACGCTGTTAGCTACGGGGGCAAAGCAGTAGGGTAAGTGACTGTGGGACGTAGGTGAAACCGCAGAAGGAAAAGCTGGTATTAAATGATCTTGTGGTGTGATCATAACGTTTTAAAGCAGCTCAGTGGAATAAGTGCTGCTTTAAAACCATACCAGTAGGCCTACTATGACATCTTAAAGCAGAACTTATTCCACTGAGTGAAAGAGATGGTGCTAGACACCCTGTATAGCTCTATCCCTTTCCCTCAGCGGAATAAGTTCTGCTTTAACACGTCATGGTAGGGTAGCTGTCGTCTATACCTTGCAGCTTGCCACAGTTTGGTGGAATTACCCCACAGCAAAGAAACTTGCCAGTAATTAATAATCGTTTCTTAGGACTTACGCCAAACGCCTTTACTCAAAAATAAAAAATGCTGCGTAGGACACTATGGGAAAGTAGTAATTTTGAATAACTTAGGAATATCTTTTGTATTTCTTTATTCAGAACTTAATTTACATAACAAAAATATAATTTAGGTGGATCACTAACATAATCGTGATAAGGGAAGTACCACTTTAGTACCATACACCCATTTTACTTAGAATTAAACTGAACATTATTCACTAACTGAAGAAACCAATTTACACTCTTCTTGTAACTTAAAACTAAAATTGTGATGGTTTAAAATACTGCTTCGAAAAAAAAAAAATCATTTGCATTAAAATGATTCATGGATTGGTAATTAGTTTTTAGGCATATCATAAATTAATATAGCATCAAATATTTTTGGAATAACATTTGGTGATTTGTGTCATGCATTATTTTCGTAAGATTTAATTTAACATCATAAAGAAATTTAAAATCATGCACAAACCCCAATCAAAATCACAATTTATTATAATGATTTTATCCGATCATGCGTTTTACATGTAAATCTTTTTAAAATTATCCCGCGTATTGGCGAACTATTTTGGCCCACTGTTGTGGGAAGTTTCGTTGGACATACGACAGAGTGCGCTGAATCTGCTTGGTCTCTTGTGGAGTACATTGAGGACAGGCTCCTCGAAGTACTAGCGGCGCAAGAGCTGAAAAAACAAGAGTAAATTGAGTATTTGTATTATTTCACAACGAAAATGATTTTTTTCGATGTACCTTATTGTAGGTACCTATAGCATGAATACTCTTTTTAACCATGTACCAGTCACGCCTTAAATGTGTTCAATCAGAATAGCCCATCAATCAAAAAAAAAAAAAATCCAGACCAAGCGAGGCGAGCTTCAAAATTTTAGCACCCACCTCGAAATTGATAGGTTTTCTTTGTCCTCTATTAAATGCTAATTCTGCGTAATTATAAAGAAAAGCAATGCGAAGAGCATTTAGATATTGAGCGCTCTAAGACATTCGGACTTCTATGGTAACCCTAGTTCTCCCTACTTACGGCTCTGAGTGTTCTGACGATGGGAGACGCGATGCGACCGCTTAGCGACCTATGCATGATGTGATCAGGGAGAAGGTGTAGAGAGGACACTAATTTTATGGATAAGGGCCTTAAGTTTTTATCCTAAAAGAAGCTCTTTTTAAAAACATCTTAATCCTCCTTATGTATTTTCTTTGCCGACAGAAAGGTGCAAGAACATCTGCTTCCACCCTGTTGCCACCCATGGTCAGAATGCAACAAAGAATATTCATTTTTTTATGAAATAAAAATGATATACAACCCAGGGCCTCTACGCTCTTACGTCTTTGGGAGTAGTAACTACTACCCTCCCAAGGTATTGTGATTAAAACAAACAGTTTGAAATACAGAATCTTTCTAAGAAAAATTGAGCAGGGAGTAAATATTATTTGTTAACTTACTTTTGAGCCGTTTCCCAATGGGGTCACAGGGTGCTTCGCCAAGGGCGCACTTGAGCTGTCTCTGAATAAAGCGCTTGTCTTGAAGGGCGTCATCGAGGGCGGTGTCGGATACGGGGGGCCTCTGCGTTTGTGCAAGTGACACCGCAGCCACGCAACATAATAATAGCGCGTATTTGAGCTGGAAAACGAAACAATAAAATATTAGATGGACGAACGAGGTTCATTTTGCGCTCAAATCACGTTTACATAGGGGTGCTGTCGGTGAACATTTGTTAATAAATATAATGGTAGGGTTTGATCAATGATTCTTGTAGGTACACACTATACTTGTCTTCAACCTACGAAACAGGCGTTCGCTGAAAACAGGTGCTCGCTGAAAACAGGCGCTCGCGAAACAACGTGTAGGTACAGAGCTTTTCCACAAGTCGAGCCTCAGCGTTGAATAGGTGCCCCGAATACTCGTTTCACATAATTAATATAATGCATGTGTTCATATACCTACAGGGTGGCCTGTTGATAGGCGTCCAAAGAAAAAAATTAGATGCCTTATGCTAAGGGGTACCCGAATTACCCCCATGTATGTTCCGCGATTATTTGTAGTTTAGGAGCTAGAATTTTTTTAAGTACTATTTGCAAAATTTTCACCTAACAGTGGTTTTTATTTTTTATGTCTTTATTCCTATCATTTTTAGATAGCATAAGGCATCTATTTTTTTTCGTTGGACGCCTATCAACTGGCCACCCTGTATATATGGATGATATTGACATATTGATTGTGCTTACTAGAAACAATTAACTAACTATATAATACGTTACAGGATAAGTAATCATATTTTCGACTAAAAAACGCCGTATTTAAAATATTAACATGACGTTTACAACGCGCGCTTGTGGTCGGGCTTCAGGTCGCTGCAGATTACGCTTTCATTCCATTCTTTAAGATTTCTAATAATTAATAGGCGGACTTAATGGACCATAAGGATTTCTCTACCAGTCAACCTTTGAATAAAATACGTTAAAAAAATCCAAATAACGGATTAAAACAAAACTATTTATTTTAGAAAACGTAATTACTTATACAAATATTAATATACTACAAATGTTATGGACTAATAAATACATACAAAATATAAATAAAAACTTCAGCAACCCGCTGTTCTTTTAAAAATGAAATATCGATGTGTAATGTGAATACATACGGGCATTATTTTTAACAACATTAACAAAAAGACTCGTCACCCAATTCATGACGAGGAAAAAGTGTTGTTATCCTTTACTTTATTTAAACACTAACATTGTAATTTTACAAATTGAATAAACTTACAAACTGTTTTTCAAACGAGCGGTTTGTTAGTGCAATCATTTTTTTATTCGATATTATTGTCTTCATTGGGGGTCGTCCCTTAATCACGTTAGGTTAAAACAGGGGTCAAAAGGAGGGAGGGAGGAAAGGAAGATGTGACAATCACGTGTTGTTTTCGTTGGACGATTAACATGAATTTAACTTAAGACATGAAATTTGTCATTAGTCAAAAAGTAAATAAAAACCCGAGCAAACCTTTTTTTCAAAACCGAAGCAAACAATTGTCTATCAAAATTTGATGAAGCAGAAGTTTATTTAGAGTTAGAAGATCTTTTTTAATAATAAAACACACGTGAATCTGTGCGTGGGGAGAAGAGGTAGCCTAAAACTTAAAAACGTAGGTATGTATTCTAGGAAGAGGGGGCTAAAAAGTGGTCCTAAAACCTCATAATTATGATTAAAGGATGGCCCCTATGACGATGTGAAGTTTAATCATGTAACACTATATTATCAGTGCACCAGTCGTTTATCAATGTTTAATGGTTATAATATGGTCATATGGTGTGGTTAAGTAGAACAGCACACCCATGAGTGTATGACGCATTTGGATTATCATTCAAAACTGGCATCATGGCTCTGTAATCCCAGTACACTCATATTTCACGTTTTGTCACGCTTTTAGCTATCAATTTAGACACAAATCCGCCCCCGTTGTTGCTCCGCTACTGAGAAATTCATGGAAAAACCCAATATGCCCAACCTGGGCATCGAACCCAAGACCTACTAACGAGCGACCAACTTTATTAAAATAAAAATTAAGAAATCCATAGGAAGTTAGATTTGGCTGGATTTAAGAAGTAATTTAAAGAATTTTACTGTAATAAAAGCTACTATAATTTGAATAACTACCTAAATGTCATTGCGGATGGAATATCATCAAATAATTTCCCCGCTTGAACTGACTAAAACCCACCCATGTTCATTCTTTTGGCCTTTATGGTCCGGGGCCGCGATGATCTTTCGAACATCTTAATGACCCTTTGACATGTTACTTTAATTTGATTATTATTTATATTATTTCACTTCTAACCGACATCCTTTTGTGACTTTTTATTGTTAATAACTTATCAGTGATAAGTTATCACCAACAATGTAGAGGTAGAATGTGATAAGACAAAATGATAAACTTAAGACCATGTAATACATACCGACCATGTTCTTTCAAATTGGATGAAGTAAAAGGTAAATATAATGATTTAAGATTCTGCAGTTTCAGGTCCCATATAAATGGCGAGAGTTTATATGTTTAACATAAATGCGATGAACCTGATACACAGGTACACACGGCAACAGATCAACCTATACAAAACCAGTTTATGCGGATCTCTCATTGTACTTGAAATTTATGGTGTACGATCCGTTGTTGAGAGAGCAGCATAAACTGGTTTTGTATAGGTTGATCTGTTGCCGTGTGTACATGCTGTAGAGGTTTTGGCTGGTTTGCTATGACTTTCGAATACTCAGGTTTTTTAAAATACCTAAATAAAGAAGAGAAGAGAATGGCGTAGGAAGTGTGTGACATATTGGTAAAATATGAATTAAAATATAACCTTTAAAGTATTTTATGCGCTTTCAATTACGTATACCCCATACTCTACAGTACGTATAAGTCTACGTACGTATAGCGACATATTGTTTTGGTAAAATATGAATTAAACCATAATCTTTAAAGTATTCTATGCGTGTTCAATTACGTATAGTTCCCCATACTCTACAGTACATTAATCTTACAGCCTCACCTGTTAGATGCTAATAATTTATTCTCAACATGAACGCGACCCTTGAACTCGACGTGTTATTAATTAATTAGAGTTCGTTCGATGCCAGCGCATCACACAAATTAGTTTTTTTTTTTTTAATAAAACGTTGCCCCGCACTAGGAATTTCTCCTGTATCGTGGGTGCGTTTACAAACATATAAACTCACATGATATACACAAACAGCCAGACCCGAAACAACTATTAAATATTTGTTCTGTGCGGGAATCGAACCCGCGACACGCAGCGCAGCAGTCGATCCCTCAGCCACTGCGCCAACCGTGCCGTCAATTGGCGACACGGTACCCGTATTATTCATCGACTGCACTACCAACTGTTGCAAAATATAGAAATTTACGTGTTTCGAAATTCAAGAGATCTTTAAGTGGCCTTGGAACTTTATAATAAACCCTGTACACTTTTGTACAACACAGAAATAATATGATACAGGAGAGAATAGACAAAGATAACGTCTTTTTTATTTAATTCTGTTGCATAGAGATCTACGCTTTGAAATGGGGAACTACAGTACTTTCACAAGTTATTATGTCTTGTGACTGGGACTGTAGCAGCATCTTTTTTTTGGTTTTATGACATTCAAAAGTGCCTGTGATGGTCTAATTGAAATAAATTCTTTGAGTTTGAGTGTCGACACCGACCTCAAATAGAATGGAGCCAGGGCAGGAATATGATGATGAATGCTACAATCTCAGGTCCAATTTAGAAATATAAATATAAAAAAGCGACATATTTTTTTGCCATTAACGTTTTCAAAAAAGAATCATTTCAGCCTTTTTATTTGTGGTATGATGGTATCTCACACATATTATGATATGTATTCATTTTTCATTGGTACTAAAATAAATAAGCATGTCGTCCACATAGGTACATTATAAGAAAAAGTATGAAAAAAAAAAATTAACCGTAGTCACACAAAATTCTCACTAGGTACCGAGCAATATAGATAAAATTAATATGGGACCCCTTCGGGAGTATACCCTTAAAGATAATAAAAAGGATTTTGAAAATCAGTCCTCAATCTGCGGAGCTATCGCGTATACATAAAAACAAAAATACAGACGAACTGAGAACCTCCTCCTTTTTTTTACATCGGTTTAAAACCATTCTATTGTCAACGTAAAACAAATTTGCATTATTAAAGGCTACCACCATAGTAGCCACGGAACAGGTTTCATCCAAAGGATTGTAAACTCGTAATTACCCAGATTAAGGGGCGCAAATTTGATTAAATTGATCGGTGAAGCTTAATAACTGGATACAAAAATATTGCACACAGAACAGTAGAGTTGTCAGGAGAAGGACAAACCCATTTAGTTGGGATTCTCCGGTTTGTAAGAGCGTACAGTCGTAAACGAAAGAGTTATGCAAATCGTGGACTTACCACATGGGATTTAGATATGGCGAAATATTTATGTGCGTTTGCCTATAAACCTTTCTTAAAAGACGTGATGACTTGTGTGAGAGAATTTGTGTTTGTGAGAAAATAAGCTTGGAGCTTTGTGTTTATATTAGTTTTGCCTCTAAGCATCTTTCGGAACGCTTGAATGAAGGAAACTTAATGAAGTGACTCAATATAGGTACTGTACTATAATAAATGTTTTCTTTCTTAATGCAGCAAGGTAACAGGTTCAACGACCGCGCAAAACAATTATCGTGCTCATTATGTAGGATTTCCGGGGTCAGTCTTATAAGTAACTATGAGAAAAATTCAGACTCTGTTAATCACCACGGTATGAAAATAAGGAATGATCAAAACTAAAAAAAATGCTATTGATCAAAATCTACACAGTACTACAAAATAAACCATACTCTTTACAACCTGCATCAATAAAAACAAACACTTTCTAATTTTCCATTCGTTAAAAATAAATCAATGTCTTTAACTTTTGAATGGAACTGTACTACTCTACGTTCTCTTCTGTCATTCTGTGGTTGTACAAAAGAGTCACTATCGAATGCTATCGAGACGAACGTGTCTTGTAAACTAATGAATTTGTAATCAAAATGATCGATGCTCCAGCCATACATTATATAGGTACCTATATCTACCTACTGTTTGTAGGTATAGCGTTTGGTGTGATACGACTCTATTGTTTTGTTAGTCTTCCTATATCCTTATCTTTCGTTTGTATTTTGGAGCGTACGCGAGATTTGACCTATGGATTTTCCAAGTACATGTAGTAAACACACATGTGCAGGTACCTAAATGTATTTGCAGCCCTCACTAAGTCATATGTAATGCATAAAGTACCTACCTGATATTTATTTGTAAAACTCCTATAAAATGTATCATGCAAATAAACGACTTCATCAGGTACTTTAAAAGGAGCTAAGATTGTGTGTATCTGTGCTTCACACAACCAAATAAATAAAAGGATTGATTGATTAAAAAACAATTAATCTGTTTGTAATGATTTATTTAAAAAAAAAAAACAATCAATCATTTTATTTGTTAGATCAGTAGGCCTACCATGACGTCTTAAAGCAGAACTTATTCCACTGAGAGAAAGAGATGGGGCTAGACACCAAGTACCTAGCTATAGCTCTGTCTCTTTCCCTTAGCGGAATAAGTTCTACAAGTAGGTACAATCCAATATTGTTAGTAAAAACGTACATCTTCATCATTTCAGCCCGGGATCAACCAATGTTGGCCAACGGCCTCCCCTTTTTCCTGCCATTCTTCTCTGTTCTGTGCGTCGCTCATCTCATCTTTTGGACGGCCCTGGCCTCGCAGCCAACCTTGGCCACCATTCAGTCAAACCTTTACTCCACGGGCCAACTCTTCGTCTAGCCAGTCATACACTACTTACAAAATGGTTTATGTATATTTATCTTTATCAATTAATGAATTAAAAAAAAAACACGTCAGAGCTATTAAAATAAATTAATCAACACGTCAGAATTATTAATATGAATTAATAATTCTTCACATTAATTCTCAATAACACTTAATAAACTACTCTTTGGGACGTTTTGAAGGTATCATTAATATTAATCTCGTTGCTATAAGGGGCGAATCTAAAAGTCGCAGGATTTTTGCTGTGCCACACGTTATGACAACTTTGTGAACACATATGTTTGGGATCATGTTGTGTCCCCTTATTTCAGGATTGATCTCATAATTAAATTTGTCTGTAGTGATGAGTGTACCTAATAATAACTATTAAGAGATGCCGACGCTGACGGCTGTGTAACCTAAGACCTTCCACTGAATGAACATATTTTCTTTAAAATAAACTCATTTAGTGCGTGTTTGATCTAATTAAAAGAAAAAACCTCAGAACTTCAGAAGTTGAAGTGCCGTCATAATATTTTCATTGTAATTATAATACTTAATTATTGTAGGTCATTAAGGTTTAAAATTAAGTTATGCTATGGCAAATATGGGCATGGTAATTTAGAACAGCAAATTTGTTGTAATCTGTATTTTAAGTAACGCACTATTAAGTTGATTAAGTACCTACGCCTTAATTATTGTAAGCTTTATAAATGTAGGTAAAATGTAGACACGTTCTCGAATTTGTTAATAGCCTGTGTAAGTACACTATAATTTAAATTAACCTTACCTTCTTTGGATAAATGCATAGCATAGCCTAGACCCTTATGGCACCGAATTGAATGCCTAAATAATTACGAACCCACCGTTGGAAATCGGACTCACTTGCAGATTGCAGAGGAGAGCCCCCTAGTTATAGTGTAAACGGGCATTCGGCCTACTATTATTTATTCTGAGTTTTGGCTATGTTGTCGTATTAGGTTTGCTTAGATCACTAGGTTTCTCAGAAAAGTATAAATGCGTTCTAAATCTTACAGTTCTGTCTACGTAATACTAAGCAATTTAGCAGGAAATTACTAACAGATACCACTAGAATTAGACACACCTATGATATCTCAGGTTGTGATATCTTAGGTTAGTTTAGTTAGCTGCGGGTTGGTTCAAAAGAGATACCGCGGCCACGGATATAAAGCGCAAAAAAGGAACATGTTTAGTCAGTACAAATGTGACAGACTCTGGATGGGAAAAAGATATTTGATGAATTCGCATCCAAGTAAACTGTATAGTAACAAAATGTGTTATTGTTTTCATTTCCATCTGGGAGCTTAAAATGTCTCGCAACAGATGGAATAATAAATATATAATCCTTACATTTAATGGAAAATTGCATAAAACCAACAAAAAAGACTTTTTTTCATTTAATTGAGTTCCACATTTCAGGTTATGGAGGCAGAATTGGGTTGTCATTTGTAGATCTTTGTCAGTCACAATTAAAAAGTCAGAAGCCGAAACATCTAACAGCCAGTCTTACCAAGGGTTTTCGTATTACCTAGTATTTTGGAGGTTCGTTGTTGTGGAGACCGGATAAACCGCCGCTCTGTGTAAAGTGCTGGGTAAGCAGCTGTATCCGGTTGATGCTTCTCAACGTATTTTAAAAGATGTTAATCTAACTAACGACGTCGTAACATCTCGTAAGACGTATACAAAATGTGTAAAAGAATGGGTTTACAACTGAATATTACAGATGACAATGTCGGTGAAACTTTTGCTGCAAGAACAGACATTTCCATAAGAAAAGAGTTAGTTAACTGTTTGTTTGACTAACGGAATGTTGACAGAACATATATAAGTTAATATCTTTTAGTTTTGTTACCTACTTAATTTTTTAAGTGACTCGCATTTAAAACTAAAACCCGTTATAGATTTACGATTAATTGACCGCAATCACTCAAGTTTAAGACTAAAAAAATATCAAATAAATGATACAGCCAGATTAAAATCAGTCTTTCAATTACATTTCAGTAAGTAATTGAGAATAATATAATATAAACGTGCAAGTTGATGACTTTGTGGCATAAATAACCGTGGATTGTGGTTTTACATTGTTTTAGAACAGCACAACAGCTTCTCGATCATCGAAGTTTTAGTACCTCATCATTGCAAGATCAAACATTACCTATTTCTGCATATTTTTTGTCTGACAGCCAGCCGATAGCCAATCAACCAACACACAAGCATAAAAGTAAAGCCTTGAATTATTCTGTAAATGCTTATTGTTTATAAACGGCGACCATGTAATACATTCCTAACAATCCTAAAATAGGAACCATCATTCTAGCGTTCTCACAAATGACGTAAAATTGCACCGACGTGATAAATCTACGAAATTGTCGCCCTTAGCCTACTTCCAAATGACTGAAGAATTTAAATGGGAGGATTATGATATAATCTCTAATCTCTACAACGAAAACCTCAGGCTATGTAAGTAGTGCAGATACAGGTAATTGTGCCTTGTTTACTCAAATTGTGGCTTCTCTATTCGTTTTTGTGTGACTTGTAAGGTAATACTTTTGTTGGCAAAATGATATAATAGCAACATAGGCATTCGCCTTAAAAGTGGCGAATTTTTCGGGCCGACAAAATTGAAGAACGAATGTCAAGCAATTGTACACACTTTCACATTCAATCAATGACATTTGTTGTAGTTACGTATCATAGTAATTGACTAAAGTAGTGGTGGTCCAAGTGTTAAGCCCTGCGGGACACCTAACCAGCGATTGCCATTCATTTTAATTGTTACAGGTTCATGGGAGAAGTAGTACCAAGATGGTATCAACAAAGTAGCATCATAACAATGTGATAACAATATTTCAATTGTATCACAATTAACTGGAGTATAGTGTGTTAATCCTGTTGAACGCCTCAGTCAATATGACTCACAGTTCGTAATTTGGTCCAACGGGTTTCGAAAAAAAAAAGAACCAGAGTGCATCAAAAATAACATAACTGTGGCAGAGACTCTAGTGTCATTCGTCAGTTATTTTGTTAAGTATGCTTTTTAGAGGACTACAGTGAATTTGTGTAACTAATGGTAATGGTTTTGTAAAGAAATTATGATTATAATACTATACAACATAATAAAACACGTGACTATGTTTAACGTACCTTTCAAACACTTGAACTGAAACCTGTCAATCGACTTGCAACTATGGTCCAAGTATAGACCCTGTGGGACACCTAAGCAGAAGCTGCATCTTTGTGCTCAAATATAATTTAAAAAATCTTTAAAAAGTATTATTTATTTAAACTTCATGTACAATAGTGGTACAAAGGCGGACTTAAAGTCATAAGGCATTCTCTACCTGTCAACCTTTGGGAAAAATACGACAACATTGTGATAGGGTACAAATTTTTTATAAGATATATATTTATATAAAACTAACTATTTGGTTTCAAAGACGTATGTACTGATACTAATACACATATGAAATAAAATAATAAACACATTACAAAAAATACTGGTATTGAAGAAAGACAAGAAATGTACGTAACTTTAGCCTTACAATTACATTCATAATATTGAATTACGTTTTTATAAATGTATGTAAATATAACTACTTTGTGTAGGTACTCGTAAGGTGTAAGTACAAAGAGTACCTAAACAATGGTTGTAGGGAAATGTTATTATCAAACAAAGTGATTAAAACTGTTAAAGCAAACTTTGGTGCTAAAATCTGATAGATTTCGTTCGTACAAATGACCTTCGAACTAAATAAGGATCAATGGAACCAAACCAGTTTTTAAAACACATCGTTTTGAGTAAATAAATAAAAGTTGTTTTGATTTCATTATTAAGTTGTTTTACATTGCATGCTCCAGGAGCACCAAGTTTGCACTAGAACCAATTAGTACCTAGTATGATTTTGAACATATCATAAAGACTTTGAAATTAAGAACGTGTTCAGGAAGAGCATATCAAGATTTATTGGAAACTTGACTAATTATATAAATGTATAGGGTTAATTATATCCTTTAAAACTTTATAGAATCACAGGTAGTAAATAATAGTCGAATATTCTAAGAACCCGCCAATTTGCACACATGTGAGTTATGTGGACATATACGCGCGTTGTAATCGCCGTCTAATCTGCACATGTTACGCAAATATTCAGAAAATGACGCTTTGATAACGAAATAAATAACAAAGTAGACCAAAGTCCCTAATACGATTTTAACTAGGACACCTTCGAATTATGTAAGCAGTCATTAAGTTGACCAATACAAACACAAACATGTCGCGTGCATAAGATTGCTATAATTGAACCGCAAATTATTTAGGAAATTAGATAACAGCTAACTGCAGGCTGCAACCTTATTACAATCAGTTTTCCATAATCGCCAATTACTAACAACACTTTTATTTAGATAAGGATCATTCAACTTGTTGTCTTGTAAAGTAAATCTTTATGCCAAAAGAGCACGATACGCATAAATTTGCGAAAATATCAACAGAAACCTGTACTCATTTATAAAGTCAAAAGTGTGTAGACCTTAACAGGTAGTAAAATCGAGAAACCAACTGTCCTTCGGCAGCCTACCAACACGATCAAAAGCTCTTAACGTGTCACCAACAGGAAAACAGATATAATAGAGAAATTGCGACTTACCTGCATGTTAGAGGTGACGTAGATAGCAGTAGCTCGAAGAATCGAAACACTCTTGCTTTCGTTGCACTAGTGAGCCGTTTAGTTAGCGATTGACCCGGATCTGTGTTATGATTTCTACAGTATTTCACGATATTTTCTCGTAGCCAGTGAAGCGTTTAAGCGTACGTCTGGTTGGAGAATGCTGGAGCGAGCTGTGGTGCCGTAACCTCTTACTTAACTCGACAATCCCCCCTTTTCGACTTGGTGTACATACTCGATGGTCTGCACCGAGATTGTGCGTCAACCATTCGACGTTACGTGAGCGCACAGTGTGAATAAAACACTAATTATTGCATTCATATATTATTTTATTTTAGGCACATAATGAGAACAGGAAACGGATTAAGTTACATGTGTTTGAAAATAAAAAAACTTGCAAAAATTGATGTTACATTGACTGTACGGATGTACTTATTTGTGTCTTAGTTTTTTCTCTTGCCGAAAGTTCAGTAGGTGACTTACAATGTGTGTGATTGATGATCAATGAAACATTAACAAAAATAAATCTAATTGCTAGATTAGGCGAGGCATAAGTATGTAGGTGGTTAGATAAATTATTTCTATAAATTTTCAGTTGCACTTAAATTTCGGTAGCTGATAATTAGGTGAACAATACTTAATTGATATTTGCTAATCCTAATTATAACATTAGCTGCGACGAATCCTTTTGTTCCTAATTTAATTTATTGACTTAATTATCTATATTGAAATAACCTAAATACGGACTTTTATCATTTTTTAATATAATGAGCTTTAATTGACAATGGCATTCTGATAATCAATTAATTTAGAACATAAGACCTTGTGTCAATTTTGTTTGTTTTTATTGCATCAAGAGCAATAGGCATATTTTCTCTGCATAATGCAGGTACTCTAATATGCGTTAAAAGCAAACAATAATGAAAAGTGTAAAATGTTCCCATAATTGTTCTCTTCTTACACCAAACCAGTATGAAACATCGCCTTTTGAAACTGGAACACACATTATGGCGAATGACTAATAGACGCAATACCCATATTTATAAAAACTCGACTCTGGTACATTCCATCTTATAATACCATTTTTCCTAAGTCGCATAAAACTTTTTTACAAAATTTTACGATTTCATACTACATTTCGAGAAAAGAAAGACATCATTAAAACTAGCAACAGATTGGTACCGAGTTTACCTTATGATGTAACTTTTGTTGGCATCTCAATGTCGGTGTTATAAAATGAAAAATATTATAAAATGTATCATCAGGTAGTTAGGACACCATGTTAAATCATCCATCCCATCCTTATTACGCGCCAATTCCTTTACATTATTCCTTTCATATAAAAAATAAAGTTAGTTTATGTTTGGTTGGTAGTACTGATTAAGTGATGATTACATTCTTCATTTGAATTCAGCCGTATTGGCGCACGATTTTGGCCCATTCCCAAGGGTAGTTCCGTTGGACGAATGCGAGCGTTCGTCGAATTTGGCGCGTTTCTTGCATCGAGCACTGCGGACAGGCCCCTCGTAGTACTAATGGAGCCAGTGCTGGAAGAAAATAGAATAATGTCATCCTCAAAGTTTGCTTGGTAGGTAGGTACAGCATACAATGAAAATTGTTGTCCTTGCAAAGTGAAAAATGATTATGAACTGAAAATATGGAATAATGACCCGAGATTCATCCATATTTCCACGTCGGCTTCCAGTCTAGCCGAATGCAGCTTAATACCAGTATTTTACCGACCCGACATTATGAGTTCTGTGATACATTTAGGCTTTCGATGTGGAAGGTTTTAATCATGGACTATGTAAGATCTCTTTGCATAGAACTTATTTCAAACCGCTCCTAGCATTAACATCACGTACTGTGTTCACCGAAGGTAGGTAGAGCTACCTACTGCTTATGTGTAAGACCGATGTAAAAGGGAGCGAGCCTATTATGTTAACCCTCCGAAACTAACAAAAATCTGACAGTGAAACCGCCTCTAATCGATAAGTCGATGCAGGCAACCGAGCATGCAAATGCAACCACAGCCAATAAAATTAATCAGCCGTGGTTTCTGGTAACAAAAGTAATAAAATCGTAGCAGGAAAGTGACTAAGGTATGCATCCTAAAGAAATACATTTTGTTGAATTTTTTGCCTGAAAACATTGTTTTCAGTGACCTTAAACTGGTTTGGTTTTTCATAGACAAATTCTGCAATATATCTAGGCTATCCGAAATTGTAGCATTTACTCGTAAATGTTATCGTATCGGATACGAATTTATTTAAATAACGTGTTTCGTGTTTACAAAACATAGAGAATCACGCATTTCCAAACATAATACTTAGTAGTAACTGAGTTTCTTAACAGAAAAAAACCCAGCGACACTTTCGAATGAACAAGGAATCAAACCTAGAACCAAGCACTTGCGCTTGCGCAAGATGCGTTTAAAATGACATTTGAAAGTACTTTTATAATGTTGGTAATTTTGGTATCTACAGTTTTTAAATAAAATTCAATGAATAATGTAAATACGATTCACCAATATTCCCTGTTGACATAATTTGTTTTTTCGTCACTTTACTGCTTTTGTACCGACGTAAAAAAAAAGAAAGAGGCTCTCAAGCAGTTATGTTTTTTTTTTACCTCATTGAAAATAATATGATGACTAAAAAAACTGTGTAATAACATATTGTATTGCTTGCTGTGTGCTGAACAGATATTTCGTGGTATTGTTATGAAAATAAATTAAAGTTAACCACTATTGCCCATAAAGATGCTCATTCAGTGGAAAAACATTCATATGATTTACCTGGGACAATAACTTCTTACATAAAATAACCACGAAGGATGACCCACCACCACGAAGGATGACACACAATAATTGAAGTATTATCGATAAAACTTGTTACGGTAGGTTCAAAGTTTTATCGATCGTACCTATTTATTCGCAAGCACATCTTAGAAAAAACTAAAAATGTTATAGTTCTAATTTCAAACTCACTTCGAAGGCGCCTCCCAAGAGGATCGCAAGGTCCTTCACCAAGTGCGCATCTAATATGTCGCTGCATCATGTTCTTATCGGCCAGGGTTTGTTCTAACTGTGCGTCAGACATTTGAGGCCCAGCCTGCACATGCAAGCCGGCGACAAAGCCCACACTGATGACACATACAAATAAGACGACCTGAAAAAAAAAAGTTAACGGTTCCTTAATTATATTTTTTCTTCTTTGGCAACTGAGCCGATGTCGAATATTCTGTCCTTTCATCTGTTATTTTACTTCTGACATAAACCTTATGCTAATGAGAATAAAGATTTCCGTACTGCAAAATCAGACAACGGGGTAAATAACAATGAATGGACTGTATATTCGATGAGGACAGGTTTATTTTTTCTTTTTATGACTTTCGTTCGTTCGTTTTTCGAGCCGTAAAAAGGTTGGGTCGATATTTTTGGTCAGGTGCCTGCCTGCGCGTATTTATCAAAGTGTAAGGGTATTTAATTTAAAAAAAAATAAAGGGTTTTATGATTGGTTTAAAATTAGGGTACGTTGATGTATAAATACAAAAAAAAATCAACTCAACGGAATTCATAAGAAACTGAAATAGTGTTCAATTGTTCTTTTTGTAAAGCCCTAAAATTTGTAGAAGAGGCTAAAAACTCTATCACGCCATATCGTTAGCAGTAAATAGCATACACAAAGGGGGTTCAATGTGGTATTTTTTCCCAATTTATTTCTAAACCCAAGGACCCAAGACAGCAACGATGACTCACACAACATATTTGTTTTTTTAAATTATCATGATTACAAAGTTCCGTTGAAACCGATTAAATAACAGCCACGCAACATTTTACTAACACGAGGTACGTGAAATCGGGAATTCCACTATTTATTAATGAAATGCTTAGTTAAAATGATACGTAACTGTATTTTTACGTAAAAACTGAGATATATTTTTAGCTATATTGAATTCTTACTTGCATATTGATAACGCCCACTTTTACACAGATTTTATATTGTTTTTGTCACTGGACTTGTAGTTACGAAGAGTGTCAAATATTTGGGTTACACCGGAGCAACGATTAGGGAGCGACTGGTTGTCGGTCGAGTACTATCATCGTGTTAGTATTGTGGACCGGGAATGCGGTCCTCCCCTCTTTGTGTGGTGATTATCTCGTTAGGGCTCTCCGCTTTTTGTACTCCAACGCTTTGGATTAAATATATTCAATTAACTAGGAAACTAGTTAACGATTAGCGACTAGGTTTTATTTGTAAAATTTGACTTATTATTTACACAGCGTGGTCACTTTGAAAAGTTTATTTAAAGACAGTAGGGAAATAGGTAATCATACTTCTTACTAATATTATAATGTACCTACTGATGTATGGATGTTTGATACTCTATCACGAAAAACTACTGAACGGGTTTTGATGAAATTTCTCACACGGATAGTAACTGTAAACCTGGATTCACACATAGGCTACTTTTAATCCCGGTACTTTGTTCCCTTGGAATTAATTTCGATACCCACGCAGGCAAAGCCGCGGGCAACAGGTAGTGGTATATATTGACAATCGTTCTGGACATACGCTAGGAACTACTCTAACCGTTGTTGTGAGAGGCCTCGGTGCCTGCCAAATAGTAAGTGTTATGTACCTTGGGATTTTAATTACGACATTTAGAAAAAGAAACGGGATTATTTTTGACTGTACACTATTTTTTTTCGCATGCTATTCTTCTGCAAGGAGCTTAGGACAAGCCCACAAAGATAATCGTGCACTGAATCCCTACAAATTTATTTCGCCTAATTCTATTTATTATCATTATTTATTCTGTTCTACGGCCGGTTAGCCGCCGGCCGGTCCTGTGGGTCTAAACCATTAACTTAAACCTTACCATTCATAAAATGGTCGCAGTTTGTCTGTGAACAGTTTAATATTTTTTTGTAATTCATATTATTATCCTATTATGATTCTGCTAAAGAGATTTAAGACCGCTTTATTGGTCTTCAACAAATATTACTACTTACAGGATAACATCACATCTCAGTCAAAAATCGAATCAACTCAAATGCTGCTTTCGATTCTTTATTTCATAACACGAACAACATTCTGTACTTAGGTAAACATAATGTTCGTCTCTTACTCGAAGACGTTACTTTAAAAAAATATCCTAAAATAACAAAATGGAGGAAGTATTCTTTAAATTAAAATTGAAAATATTTAATTAAATTGAGTAGGTACGACCAATTATTTTGTTCCAAGGTAAAACCAACACAATACAATATTTGAATTTTTCCGGGTTCAGTGATTTTGTCACATCCATAGACAATAGAATACAAATGGAGCGCACCCATCTTCATGGACGTAGAGCACTTTTTGCTCCAAGGCTCGTCCATGAGCTGGATTTACCTTTAGTATGTACATACATTACCCCAAGTACATAGGCCATGCTAGACGTAACGTAAAAATAGCTCATTCGCAATTAATTTGCAAAAAATTCGTGTTTCGTAAATACTAAAAGGTCACTTCTTAATTACATATTTTTGTTTATTTGTGAAATTATTCAAGTATGAGTACAAGAAAACTAAACAAAAAAATAACTTTGGTGAATCATTTATGGATGACAAATGAAATACATACCACTCGATATTATGTGCCTCGTTCTTTTTGCTTCGTGTGAGTTTATTTTAAAAAGATGCATGTCTCTGTGACGATAGACTATTTATGTGGACATCAAACCGTAGTGTGTGCCGGATGTGTTTACCTCACTTCCCACAAAAATTGTCTGTTCGGTGATTCGCTCTATTCAAACTCCTGGCCTATTTACTCAGTGCGATGATCGCTGCCAGCCAATATAAAATAAATAAAAGAACTTGGGTTTTTCAGTATTTTACAATAATTAAAGTAAAGAAATAAACAGTACTTTTTAATTGTCATTTATATATTTGTATTGCACAAGTATTTTAATAAATATTAATTGGAAGTTATAGCAGAGAAAGTGTTCGAGGACACACATTTTCTTTCGTCATATTTGCACAGTGCCACAGATTATATACATTTTGAACTACTCGTCTAACATTTTTCTATTTAGTACGGTATTGATTTTTTGTACAATGACAGTAAAGTAATTGTAATTTAAATCTTGTAAATTATTACTTCAATATTATTGCTAAAAACATTAAAATATAATTGAGTTCTTGTGTTACTTCATTTAGAAGTGCCCTGTTATTGGAAAGCTAAGAACAGTAGTTATCGTGTAATTACCGATTTGTCACTCAATCATATGTTTGCAATTAGCGATGGCAGTTTGTTTACTAATGAAACATTAGCCAAGATTTTGTAAATTTTCGTTATGAACACAGAAGATTCGTCAGGAGGATCGTCGTGTAATGGACAAGAAAATGGCGACGGACTCAATGGGTCCGAGCGCCCACTCAAGAAAGCACGTTTTGCATGGCAAGTTAAAGGGAAATATCACTTGAAGAATGAAAATAATGATCCAACTAAAGCATCAACCACAGATCCTGAATTGGCTGGTCCATCAGGCAGGGAAAGTTTTGCAAGTGATTGTAGCAACATAGCACAAGATATTGCAACAACAGAAATTAATGATATCTTGAACACTTCTGATTCAGTGTTTGATGAGCCAGATAAATCTGATCTTAGGCCATGTACAGAAAACCTTGGATCTGAAGACAAATCTGACAGTGTATGCACATCAAATGAAACAGAAGTAAAAGACATAATAAATCCAGAAACAAGTTTTAGCTCTGAAGAGTACACTGATTCTCCAACTCTCAACTCTGTTGAAACACAAACTATATGTCCCAGTTATGACCTTATTGGAATGGACGATTCAGAAGATCACATAATTGCTAGATGGCAATACAGACAGGTATATAACAATATAAAAATCAGCTTTGTTATTTTAGTATGTTAGTTTCAGATCCCATTTGAAAATTCTTAAGACATGCTCAATGTTATCAAATAATTACATTATGATTTTATTTACAGATTGTAAAAGTAAATCTTGACAACTCAATTAACCGTGTCTTGGAAAATGTTAATTCACAAGCGGCAGACGGGGAAATCACAATGTTGGAACAAGAAGTTGAATGTATTGAAAATGAAGGCATTCTAATGGCGATATCTGCACATGGGTTACAAAACACTTCGGATTCTTCTTCTTCTTTTTATTCTCTTTCTTCTTCAGAAGATTTAGAAGACATAAATGTACCAATAAGAATAAGATTTACACCCATTATTGATGATGAATCAGATGACGAATCTCAAGAAGAATGCCAACATGAATTTGAATGTACATTGAACAATGTAGAATGGACATTGTCAAATGAACTGAGGAATGTGGAAAGTGAAACAATACCATCTCCAACATTCCATGGCACATCAAGCTTAAATCTTAATTATGAGAATCTCCACAATGCTGATGCAGCATCTAATGATGTGGCAATTGAGAATGAAAATCACCATGATTTCCTTGATGTGGCTGTTTCAACTGCTATACAGAGCAAAGGCTTGACTACATTTGGAACAGATTATGGCTAATATTGTATCTCACTGTAATATTTTTTTAAGAATCAAATCATATTTCTCTAAGTATAATAAACATAATTATTATATGTTGCTTATCAAGACTTATGTTATGACGCACAAATAGTTTGTAACTAATAATGGTGCAGTTCTGCCATAGAATCAGTATTTTAACATAATATATAATAGTGTCATCATCTTAACTGGTAGGGATTGTACAATGGCATGAAGTGCTATGAAAATGGTCAATGAAAAAATTAGGACACTGAAGAAATCTGTATGTTTGAACTTATCATTGTGATGAGAGTGCATCAACTCATTGTATGATTGCTACCTCCTAAGTATGACATCTAAGCCTGTTTCATAACTATTTCCTGTAAATAAAATGTATTATTAGTTATGATAATTTTATAAAATTCTCAAAGAAACTATGTACTGTTCGGATTTCAATTGTTGTAGCAAAGTACAAAAGTTTCAAAAGTATTGAAACATATCAATTGACTGATTTGGAAGTGTGCACTTCAATTTTTACATTACCATTGCATGTTTTATATTAGTAGATTGTCCAATATTATCATTTAAGTGTAATCTGTCCAATATATTTATTCATAAAGTTAAATTTTATAATTTAGTATATCTTGAAATATACATATTTCTTTTGATGTTTTTGTAATATGGTCAATGCATTTTTGTTGTCATATTGTGTTAAGAAAATAAATAGCTATAACTGGTACCTACTTAGTAGATTAATTTGTTGTACTCATGCAGATAATTTTAGCAAGATTTTAAAAACTTCTATAACATATTGATAAGGTAAATGTATGCCATACTGACATTACAGTCAATAAAGATGATACTCAACCAACTTTCGTTGTATTATTATTTTATTTGTACTTACCAAATATAATTATATAAATAAAATCATCTGTGATTTAAAAATAACAGCTATTGTTTTGCTGATAGACACAGAACAATATACTCCTGAATCGAACGTAGATATAATTATTATACCTACCTACCTAATCCTTGCATACCCTTTGTTTTACGAGATTAATTATCTCCTGGGTATGTTTTGGTCTGTATATTTAAAAAAAAGTGTGAGAAAAGATCCTAAACTACATTTCCCGAAGTGCTGCTTCGACTTGTATGTAGGTACTCCGTATTGTGTAGAGACGTAAACCTCTGTGTCATTTACTAAGAGATAAACACTTAATGTAGAATTAGAAGAAAAGGTCTAAAGGCCCAAACGATTTTAAAAAAAATATTACATCTTATTTGTATCGGATTTCGTTAATAATTTTATGGTATATTTTTGCACAACCATTTCCTAAAAAAGCCTAGCTAAACTCTATAACATCAGGTAAAGTACCGTCAAAATCGACCCAGCCGTTTCGGAGATAGTTGACTGTTTCAACTATCTACATATTTTTTCTAGTTATAAGAAGTATACCTACTTGTTTACCCTATTCGTTTTCTCAAGCATTGATTTTATTGGCAGTGAGTTAGTAATCCTTTTATAATATTATAAATGCGAATATTTGTGAGGATGGATGAATGTATGATTTTTGTTACTCTTTCACATCAAAACGGCTGAACGGATCTTGATGAAATTTGGCACAAAGGAAGATTATCGTCTGGAATAACACATAGGATACTTTTTTTAGATATCACACGGGCAAAGCCGCGGGCGCCAGATAGTTAATTATATAGGCAAATTTCAGGCTTTCTTTTTCTGTTTGACCCCACGGGAAAAAGGCTTCCGAATTCATAAAGGTAAGAATGTATGGGTGGTAGTAGATAATTAAAAAGAAATTCCTCAATAACAATTTTATTATTGCTTGTTATTATTCACATAATACAAAATAAACTATGCACAAGTTTAAGACCACTGATATTCTATTTTAGACTTCATAAAATATTCTGAATTACAACTCTGACATTCACAACATTTGCGTTGCATGTATTGTGTAACACGTAAGTAACATTTACAAGTGAAATTAATTTACAATAGCAGCAGTCCTTCGTCAACTAATTGTGATGTGCTCACCGCATTAAAATTATTATTACATTCATGGCCGAATATCTTAAGTAAAGTTCTAAAATTTAAGTAACTGTACAATTATCAGCAATTATTATTCGTCGAGTCATATTAAATATATTTACACAATTATAAATACTTATGTATTTCTCTCGTTTGCCAATCGTTTTAGAACGATATTAATATTATTTTTAGCACAAAATATAAAGTGCGATACAAATAAATTTTGCGCATGAACTTGAATAATTCCAGGGTTCACACATGAGCTATTCAAATCATTACGGAAAATATTAAAATTTCGAGTATATTCCACTGTTCATTATGTACTTAAATCAATGTCATGGTTGTGAAAATAAATAAAAATTGTATATTAATCTTATCTATTATCTTTCTCCATGATTCGCTGGATTGGAATCAAAGATTATTGCATTTAATTCTACTGCATTCACAAACATTTTTGGGATTAAAAAATAAAATATGGTTTCATTGTACACAAATATTAATATATCAATATTTTTTTCTTAAAAAAATATTATGTACACAAGATGGTATGTATATCAACCTATACAAAACCATTTTAACTTGATCTCTCTACTACCGTGTGCGATTCGTAGTAGAGAGATCAGCTACCCTATCATGACGTCTTATAGCAGAACTTATTCCACTGAGGGAAAGAGACAGAGCTATACAGGGTGTCTAGCACCATCTCTTTCCCTCAATAGAATAAGTTCTGCTTTAAGACGTCATGGTAGGCCTACTGGTTATAATAGTTTAGAATAGGTTGACTTGCCTTCGTGTGCATTTATCAATTAAAATCAGCGTTTTCCAAAATGAGAAATCACTTGCAAGTTTATAGAATGTATTATCTCTTTAGATACAAAGTGTTAAGAGTCAAAATATAAAATAATCAAAAGAATTTTTAAAAATAAGCTAAAAAGACCGTTTAAAAAGAACAGTAGGTATGATACTAAAACACAGATAACATGTATGCATGTTTCTCACAACGTAAGTAGCAGTATTACATTTAAATGTGCGTCCAAGTTTTACATCTAAAATGTTTATTATGAACATGATATAATAGTCAATTCGAAAGTACATTGTTGACTATTTGTACTTCACATTTGTTTCTTATGTTTTATCTTCCTAAAATAACCCATTTACACATGAATCGCAAAAATAATGTACTTGAAAGTGTAAACAGATGCAAATTGTGATATTATCTTGATCTTATACTACTGCAACATCTTTTTTTGAATTCAGAAAACTCATCACAGGTTAATATTTTTACATGTTTTTTTTAAAGAAATGATCTAGATTTATTTCGGTTAAGAATAGGTTTATAGGCAGCCTATGTTTTTATTCTTTTGGTTCTTAATTTGATAAGTACATAAGTAGCAACATTTGCATGTGCCAAAAAAGAAAATGTTTAATATTTATTAATCAAAAGGTTACATTGGTTGTCAATATATTAAGTAGTTCTGATTTTTTATGATCTGTATAAATTAATTTAATAGTCATTACGTCCTGTTTTATTAACATTGTCAGATGGGTAAAATAGCAACTATAGAAGATCCTCAAGTGGCAATCGTGGTAGTGGATGTTTTAAACGAATTAATGTTAAAAAAAAAACTAATCTTAAAATCAAAAGTAATATTGAATCTATATTCGCACATTTAGAGCATTTTTCTTAGTTGCTACATTACACATTCTAAATCAATACAAGACATAAATTCGTGCAAAAATAGTGTTGGCCCTGATTTTGATGTGAACCAACTTTATTGTTACAATTCTTTACTAGCAAATAAAACGAGCCAAAGATTCGACACACACTACAGTCGCATGATGGATATTGTTCCTTTTTACATTAATTTGCTAGAAGGAGATCGCAACACATAAATTTCGGTTAGTCGATAAACAAAAGAATCAGGGCCATTGAACTATAGAATCCTTTATTCATTAACAAATATTGATGATAATTTAACAATAAGTGTATGTAACATGAGTTAATTAAAGTTATCATTTGTAAAGTGAGTCATGCCATTGTACTTTTATAAACAATGTGAACTGCTGTATAACTACCCACCCAACAATCTTCATAAATTGAAAGCGTAATCAATTTAATCTATTAGTCTAATTTCGTGTGGTTCTATTCAAACAGGATGGCTTGTCTTATGAATTTTTAGGCTTTCATCTTATGAAGATTGGTTCACCATAGTGGGCATAAAACTTCAATTGATATCTAAATATTCAATTAATGTTATATATTAATATTGTAATGACTGGAACAAAGATTCATAATATATGTATATGCACTGGCTCCAGAATATGTATAATAAAATGATAATTAAAAGAAGTTGCACGCGATTACTTACTACGCGAGCACGTAACATCACAACCACGCGTGTTGGAGCCAGCATCTCCGGTCTATAATCTCAGCTCACTAATAATCTACTTGTATATTTACACAACTTATATTACAAGTTAATTTTATTATTAAAAAAATCTCCAAAAGTTAAAAAATTGACAAACACATTTAACACCCTTATACTTAACAAAGCGTATGGATTCATCATATTTACAAGTACATAAAGATAACGCGCGTAATGTTACATGCAAACTAGGGCACCAAAATAATAAGTACATTATTATCATTTTTAATAATAGTGAAACTAGGATCACCTAAGGTGTCTTACAAATTGTACTCATGTAGTCAACTTGACAGTTGCAAGTTTGACTACTTTTATACAGTGTGTAAAAGACCAAACAACGGATCTGATCTGCACTACATTCAAAATAGAATGCATACATTTAGGTCACCATTTTCATAAGGCGGAGAATGTTTATAACTTATTACCTAAAAAATATTTACAATATGCACAGAGACTAAAGCAACACGCATAACAGGCATCAAAAACTTCTTGGGCAGACCATTTTTATTGCTTATACTTGGAGTTCTGTTTCCATTTATGTGCTACCAATACTTTAACATTTATTTGCTTCAACAGATATGCGTTATGAGGAACACATGTTATATATTCCATACAAGGCTTATTAACCACAATTTCTTAGATTTAGGTTAAAAATAAATAAAATGACAATCATAACAGACTAGACATAACAGGACCGTCTGCACTTTCATCAATAACTTTTTACCAACCATTCTGTGGAGATTTAGATTTAACATAATTTAAAAATCGATTTTAAGTCTTCAATACATTTAGTTTTCTAATTTAATGTAACTATCCAACATGAGATCTTCCTTAGCTAGGGTACCAACAGACCAATTCTAAAGTTGATCAGACAGACCAACTTTATGCCCAAGCCTACTTACTTGTGTTCACATTCAGTATCCATCTTATTTGATGAAGTGAAATAAATATCTTGTGATGTTAGGAAAGGGATTTGACTCAAAAAGGTGGCAGGAGGGGGGGCGAGGGGGGCACGGCGCATCGCTATGGTTTGAACTTCACCAGGGGTATGTTCTTAGATTGCAGGCACTTGTCACAGACCCATTCCGCATATACTTCCGCCGTCAACAACTGAAACGCTGGCTCCGTTAGCCCTGTGCAGCCCCTGAAATTGTAAATTATACTATTACTTTATCTGCACAGATGTTATAATTTTTTATTGTAAGTCAGCAGAATGGAATGGTAAACATTTCAGTAAAATAAATATTGCTTTTTATACATAAGTTGTTTATTTGGTTTTACCAGTGATGTGTCACCAGTATTACTTATCTTTTTTTACACAATTCACTCAAACTGTTAATTTATTATGTGAAATTTTGTAACATCTTATCATCAAAATTTTGTAATGTAAATGTGTAAAGAACATTGATAATCATGTTGGTTATTGTTTTTTTTTATGATTCAGCATTATTGTTATTTAAGTAATGAGTGGTACATACCTGTGAAACCAAAAGTTACACCCAGATTCACATAAAATAGCTTGATCATTATCATGCACTTCTTTGTGACACACTCCACATGGGTATATGGGTGGAGCGTTGGGATTCTGAGGATTAAACACCATTGGTTGGTCAGGAGGGTACACTTTACCAGCACTCACTGGCATAGGTTTTGGTCCAAACATACCCATGCTCTGGCCCATAGGACCCACTCCCTGCCCTCCAGGTCCACCCATCGCCATTCCACTCATTCCAGCTAATGGACCACAATTACCCATGTTTCCTGGACCTGGACCCATCCCCATAGATCCATTTCCACCCATTCCCATTGGTCCACCATGCCCCATATGACTGCTTGAATAAGGTGGGCCTGGCCCCATTGAGCTCATTGGCCCATTGCCACCCATGGGACCACTCCCCATACCTGACTGCATTGGACTTCCATGTCTCATGGGGCCACAATGCCCTGGGCCCATACCACCGCCTTGCATTGGATTGGAAGACATTATAGAATTACTAGGTCCCATTGAACCATTGGAGCAATTAGGTCCCATTGGTCCATTCATACGGGGAACATTCATGCCAGGTCCTCCACCACCCATGGGACCATTCATAGGGCCATTCATTGATCCTGCACCAAGAGGGCTGTGCATAGGTGGCCCCATAGGACTGTTACTCATGTGACTTCCTGCCATTGAACCCATATTCATAGGGCTGCCCATAGGTCCTGATGACATTGGTGAGCCCATTGGCATAGAATTCATGGGACTCATCGGACTACCCATTGATCTAGAATTAGGACCCATTCCTGGACCCATGTTGTGATTACTCATACTCATATTGGGGCCACCCATAGGTGACATGCCACCCATATGTCCCATAGGACTCATATTTCCCATTGGACTAATCCCACCTCTTGGAGGCATTTGTTGGCTCATAGGGCTCATACCATGGGGGCTCATGAGTCTCATTGGAGGGCCACCCATACTGTGCATTTGCCCCATCATACCCATTGGGCCATTTTGACTCATCATTGATCCATTCTGACTCATCATGGGGCCATTATGTGATACGGTGGATGGAGAGTCATCAAAAGGGTTGGAGGCAACTATAGTGTCTCCATAGCCTGTTAAAGGGGGTGGCAGGAGATCTTGTGCCGTGGGAGGTGGTTGGGGAGGTGTTAATGCATTGTTAGCATTGGAAGTTTTCCTCCGCTTCTTAGGGTTGCTAGGTGCTGGCGCCGGCGGGGTCGGCGTGTCCATCGGAGGCTTGAAGTCTGGAGGCCCTAGTCCTGGGCCTGGCAGCCTGTAGGATGGCATTCCAGCCAGATTGTGACTCATTCTGATATTATTCAGTTTCAGCTCTAACAACCATCATCATGGATCAATGACATGAACATTTTAGAAACTGTATTCGCACATAAGGCACCGCATTGTCACGAGAAAGCGCAATAACGTGCCGGAAGACTGGTTGTGTCTATTTCTGTAACAAAAAAATATTACAGTTGAAATCATTTTCTGCAAGTACAACAGCAACTAGTATTGGTAGTGTACAGTGTTATGGTGTTCCATTTCATTGATCGCCAAAATTCTGTAGACGATGATGATGGTTACGAATTTACGATTCTCAAGATTGACACTAACGTAAGTAACCTGCCAGTAATAAATGAAGAAAAACACAGTTTAAGAAAACAATGTTGTATGTTCTACATATTCTGGGAAAGATTAATCAAAATCAATAATGTAAAACTTACAGCATTATCAGTTTAGCATCGGAATAACTGATTATTTTTTTTTGTCTTCATTGAAATCCCAAGGCAGGCGTGCAACATATGACAAAATACCAAAAGTAAATCACTTTATAACGTCAGATTTTGTTATTCACAGAAGGCTTCTTTGTTGTTTAATGATTTAACACACACGAAGTTCACTTATAACAAGATTTAGCAATGCATCAAAAGCATTTTTATTTACGACTCACAGTGTTACAAACAACACACGCCACATTCACGATGTATTTTTGTGAAGAAATTCCCGCGAGAGGGCGCTTTGGTCACTTAAAAACTTTTTTTTAAACGGGCAGAGGTCTTGGCTCTTTCTGCTTTACAAAATTATTAAAAAGATAAATAAGAAGTATTTAAGTTTGATAGCGTTTTTTGGACAACAGATTCATTATTTAGATAAAAATTGTTATTTAAAAATGGAATCGAACGAATATGTTCAATGTTGCCATTTCCATTAATAAAAAAATTAAATTGGTTTCCAAAATATATTTTTAATTCCGGAACTTGGTGATTAATAGTGCCATTATTGCCCTTTTTTTACACAAAGACTTTAAAGTCTGATATTTTTTCTGTAAAATTGGCCCAGAAATTACGAAGAAATATGTAAACTATGATGACAAAGATGACAGCTGAATTGTTAACATTCTTTTTTTTTAGTAATCAGTTATTATTTGTTTGCACTATTTAAACAAAGTGTTAAAACGTGATATTAACTGCGTCTACAACTATTCTAAGAATTCTGACGTGGTTTTTAGGGTTTCGTACGTGTAAAACGGGACCGTATTACTAAAATCCGCTGTCCACCGTCTGTTCGTCTGTCAGGCTATATCTCATGAACCGTGATGGACTGACAGGTATTTTTGTTGCCGCTATAACAACAATTACTAAAACAGAATAAATTAAATATTTAAAGGGGCTTCAATCCAACCAAATCAAGACTTTATCTCCTGCCGGAATTGCGGACTCCTGCCGGGGTTGTGGGTTGTTCTAAAGAGATACCAGAGTGTACAGACTAAAACCCATCCATTTTCCTTTTACTCTTTGTGTTCTGGGGTCGCGGTATCTTATTGAAACAACCCGCAACCCCGGCAGGCAGTGGCCCTGACGGGCCCCTCTGCTTTGCTGACATCTCTTTGAGGCGCGCGTGGTACACCCGCCGTCGACATGGTTTGTCCTGTTACTAGACGGACGGATGGTGGCAACCCGGAGCGTCTCCTGCGGCAGCTTGGTTGGTATGAGGTTCTCACGCTGAAACATCCAGCCACCTCTTTCGCTAAGATAACTGCTTCGAAGAACTGAATCAAAGCCTCGTGTTTGGCTTTGAGAGTTCGCCGCCTGTTATGACAAACCTGGGACATTTATTGTAGTTCTGTGTTTTCCCGTCCGCACAATTACGTTGACTAAAGGGTACGAATAAGGAACCTGTGTGTTAGAAGTCTGACAACGTAAAATGAGCTACAACCTCTGCGGGAATGTACGAATGGTATATCAGTACTACTAGAAATATTGTTTTGTGCGAATATTTTAACCTTACAATGAAGGTGTTCTTTTTTCGAAATACAGGGCGATGTGTAGTTATACATTACACTGACTTTCCAACAGATGGCGCTGCAAGGCGGTGGTAATCTGTAGAACCATTTAGTTATTTACTAAAAAAGTAGATGTCATTACTAGTACGGTACTTAATATTATTTTTAAGCAGAACATGAAACATTGGTACGGTAGGTTTAGGAAAGTGTTTATTTCCGGGATGTTGCGGGTGTATGTGTTTTGGAGCACGCTTGCCTAGACCGCATCATTCCCACCCGAAAAAAATGGCCGCATCGTTGCTTTACATCTGAGTTAGTTACGCTTACGGCCAAATTCGAGCCTATTTTGTATTTAAAAAGAATGCACTACTACATTCGATGTTTTAACTTCTCTTTTCTTTGCTTATACGATTACTTAGGTACTTATGTAGTACGCTACCTAGCTACCTAGATCTACTTTTAGATTTTGATAAGTAAGTCGTAAATGAATAAGAATAAAATACTAATACGAAGACATCTACTGTCCACTCAGCTGTCAGTTTTTGTATGACTGGCTGATAATGAATGACAACTGACTTAAACTGTCATTTGATTTGAAGTAATATCCAACCTGTTAGGTATTTAAAATAAAAAATGGAATAATAATTATGGTTAAAGATAGCGTACGTTGTTTAGACCAATTATTTATTAGGAACACAGCACTTCTTTGTAAGTAAGAACAAATAACTAGATGACGTAGTAAAGATTTAAAATAAGTAAGTAAAAATAAATAAGTTGAAATGAATACCGAAGCAACCGAAGTTGCTCACATCGCGAAGGCTGAGCTCGACTTAAATGCGCCGCTTAAAAAGACAGATGGAGGCCCATTATGCCAACTTGCAAGTCTTGCGACTGCACCAGGCCAGCTCCTTTAGCTCATGACTGCCTTTAAAATGATTTAAACCGACACTTCTTTAAATACTCTGTATTACTGTTGGTACTTTCGTCGTAGAAAAGTGGATATTTATGAAGATTAGCCCTGCTTGATTGACATAAGCAGTCTGTAAGTTTACCACTGTGGGGTCACGGGCTTCCTGTGTTTTAGAAACTGGCTCTATAATGCACCATCCAGGTCTTAGACTATTTATAGGTCATTCATTGCTTTGATTTCTTATTTCATTTTGGTTCAGTCTTTTCAGGATGTACCTACTTATAGTGTTTTTAACCGACTTCAAAAAAAGGAGGAGGTTCTCAATTCGTCTGTATGTTTTTTTTTTTTTTTTTTTTTTTTTTTGTGTTTGTTACCTCACAACTCAGGTCTGAGTGAACCGATTTTGATGATTCTTTTTTTATTCGAAAGCTGGTGGTTGTCGTTTGGTCCCATAAAAAAAATATCAAGATCCGACAAGTAGTTTTTGAGTTATCTTTAATAATACGTATTAGATTGACTTCGTGTACGTTGATGATATACTCATTCGTCGATTATATTTTAGAAGTTGTCGAAGACAAATGATCAAAAAATGGTATGTAGTTACTACTATGGTTTGGAAGGTCATCGCAGTAATTTGGTGATAGATCTTCAGTGACATACAACGGCACTCTTTAATAAATGACAGCAAATCTGCCGTGATTGCTGCAATCACATGTATAAGTATGGGTTTCGCCAGGGTAGGCAGGCGAGTGGGAGCAGGGTGACCGTATTCCCTCCCCACCCCTCACCTAGTCATTAAGAAACATAAACATCAGATCAAGTATCAGCTGTATCCCCTAGGGGATGATGCATATGATTTCTGAATTGGTTTAATACTAAAGCATAATATAGATACTTAGTATTTAATCTATAGCTTGATGTGGAACTAAAACTTGTATCTAAGACGGGACTAAAGCTAAAAATAAAAACTTTTAACCGTGTTTGCGTATTATATCATAATACTATAACTAAAAATGCTGAAATAAAAACTTTTTAGTAAAAAAATAAAACCGACTTCTAAAAAAAGACTAAAATCTGGAAAATAACTTTATTTCCGGAAGTCGGTGGCAAATAAAGTCAACGAAACCAACAAAAACCGTTATTTTCCAGATTTTAGTCTTTTTTTAGAAGTCGGTTTTATTTTTTTACTAAAAAGTTTTTATTACTGGGTTTAGTAGCTGCTTATATTTAACAGAAAAAGAACACGTTAAAGCCCTGGTTTTAAACTTCATAAAATTCAATGTTTATTCTACGTCTAACAGTTACAAATTCACCCATACCAAAGTTGGAGTGAAACATTTTCACAGATTTCTACACACAACATGGCAAAAGCGTACCCACACGGTCTTTTTCCTTACAAAACTTTGCTTTGCACAGGTATACCGCGCTGTCAAAAATGCATACATTGCAAATTCCCATTTCTCTTCGTTTCGCTTCAGGATATAAATAGAAAGGAGGTTTCTTTATGTGCTTACCTACCTAAATACTCGTAGGTGTGATTCGGATTTCATAATATTCTTTCTATTGTGGCATATAGGTAACATTCGAATTTTAAATGTTTATATTCAATTTACTTTTTTATGTCGTCATCTCAGTTTTGAACATCGAACATTGTGTAGTTATTGCCAATTTTGGTTATTATTATGGATTAAATGTTGCTGTTGTTGTTGTTGTTGACGATATGAAGGTAGGTAGGTATACCTCTGCATTGATTCATATTTAAATGCCTTTCTTATTTGCAAATCTCAACATCGGAGCCCATACCTGCTTGACCTAGATAAATGTGAAGCCATTTTGCACAGAGAAAAAGATATTCAACATCACGAGACGCAGACAAAATATGATATATTACAAGTTACAGGCGTACCTACTCCAATTATATTTCATCCCGGTAAATGCCAATATCACACAACTTTTCTTATTTTGGTCCCATACCTACTTGCCTACATATTTCAAAGTCGTTGTCAATAATATCACGCCTTTGAAACTAAATGTAATAGCTTATCAAAATAAATATGTACGTAGTCATGTTTTTTTTTTTTATTTGAAATCTTCAAATATCTTCTCCCGCTTTGGGCGGAGCAGGAGGTATTGGCAGACTTTTATTGACTAAAACCCATCCATGTTCCTTTTTTGCCCTGAGTGTTTCAGGGCCACGATATTTCTTTAGTGCTATCCGTAACCCCAGCGGACAGTGGCATAGGCTGCCCTCTCTGCTTTGCTGACATCTCTCTGACACGAACGCGCCGTCGAAATGCCCAAATGTGTACAGTACGAAAACATATTAAGTAAATAGGTACATAAAATTACGTACAACATACTTAAAACACAGTAAACTCCAGTCAAGAGTGAGATGTGTTCATGCCCACGGGACATGGCATGTTACTATTAGGAATATTTTGTACACTTCTGCCTCACCCTACGGGGATTACACTCGTGATAAAGATGATTAAAAAATGAATGTAAATATAACACGTTCACTACGCGATTGGCGCAGTGGCCGAGCGATCGACTGCTGCGCTGCGTGTCGCGGGTTCGATCCCCGCACGGAACAAATATTGGTATGGCCTACAGATAATTGTTGCGGGTCTGGCTGTTTGTTTAAATGAGTTTAAATGTTTATTTGTGGGCAACGTATTTAAAAAAAAAATAACAATAACAAGCACCATACTGTTTAAACGAGTTATTATGAAAAAATAGCGCAGAGAAAATCACGGACTGGAAAAAGCTACCGCGGCTTTTTCTCGTTCATATTTCTTGAAGTAATGGCCAGTTATATCTAACGTCAATTTGTGTTGGGTATTATATTTGTATGTCTTTTATACTTTGTCGCAAAAAGCGACCGTTTACGTAATGTAGAAGCAGTAGATACTTACATACTTCAAAAAAAGCATTTAGGTACATTTGGGCGTTCGTGACAAAGTTAAAGGTTTTTTTACTCATATTCTCTTTGTGTTATAATGTTAAAAGATAATGGTGGTTACATATTAAGATCTCTGTAGGTAGACTTTTTTTTCGTTTGTGAAATCGTGAAATACTGTATCCCGCCCTGGGCTGAGTGTCAGCAGTTACTGACTAAACCCATCCATGTTCCTTCTTTTGCCTTTTGAGTTCCGGGGCTTCGGTATCTCTAGAGAGTAAAAACAGCCTAATAACCAGTTTACCATCTAATGACATCATTTTAATGAAGACGAAGTTCTCAAAGCAAATTTAAACTTTATAGAATTGAGGAATTTGCCAGACAGGCACTGGCGTATCTATAAATACTATGTAGGGAGACAATGGAATCAAAAGTCAAGCGACTAATAATGTCTGGGATACCTTACTTATTCAAATATTACAATTTATAACGACCTCGATCTATTCAACTCATACTTAAGTTTACTACTGTTATTTATTCTGATTACAACAAAATAAATAGACTTAAATGTAGTCACATATCAGAGAAGGCTACCAGGGTTACTCTTTCTCTCTCTTTTCTCACTTTTGTTAAAAGCGAGAAATGAGGGAGTCTCCAGACTCTCAACTATCTGTGTACCAAAATTCATCAAAATCAGTTTAGCCATTTAGGCGTGAAAACGTAACAAACAAACTCACTATCGCTTTTATAATATTAGTAAGGATGTTGGTGACCATGTCAGTTTTAAAAATTTTGATGTCTAAATTTAAAAAAGAAACGATCTGATAGTAGTCATGGGGTTTGGAGAGGGCTACCGTTGTAAAACGACAAAAATTATACGGTGTATATACGATCTTGTGTCTCTGCATTCTAGCAAGTCGATGAGTAAACGACCAACGATAAAACTTGATTTAAAAACGAAACAATGTAAGTATCAAGTGTTCCAGTTATTTTACTTTAAAAATTCAGCATTTACTTATTGTTAACAAGCAAACAATAACACAACAATATATGATACCATTGTATATATACAATCCTCCACCTAAGCTGTAAGCGTTTTATGTTCCTAACACTAGTAAGTTATGTACGGTGCATAAATATTCATCAGGTAGTCATTAAAGTCGGTGCTTAAAACTTAGCTGGATTCTACGGTAACTTAGTTGCAGTTTAGCTAACAAAAATAGCATGAATTTTAGAAGGTTTCCTTAAGTTTAACCTTGGTTTAAGTTCTTTACGCTCCTGTCGTAAAATTTATAACGAACTTGTACGAAGGTAGGATAGTTTGTAAGATACGCCTCGGGTACGTTTAGTGTTTCTTTGCATACATTCTTGTTATGGAGGTAAAGTTTAGACGTCGCCGTAACGTCTGTTAAAAAGTTGGGTATGAACATGGCTTTTTAAGGATTTTTATGAGACTGAGATGAGTTGTAATATAAAAGAAATGAGATTTACGTAAAATATTACATACATGGGTGAGTTTGATATCCCAAAACTATTCGCACAGCTTGTGAGGCTTTTTGTTAGTAACCCGTGCCCTAATACCAACTGAAACCGCGTGAAATTGTTGGTTGTTCCGTTTGCACGCACAGTTTGTCATGCAAACTCTCCTTTGGTTCGCGCCCTGGCAATGCTGAATGCTTTAATGACACGGACACCGGGGTGTGATTTATTTGCTTCGTAATGGTCAAACGTATGTCGAGGATGTTTGAGTTTCTGTGAATGGCTGAACTAAAAATGTCCTTTTCTTGAGAAGATGAAGAGATTACTTTTTCTTGACATTTTTATCATTTCTTATAGTATTTTTTTTTCTTTTAATTGTGCAATAGTTTGGATTATTCTATTAAGTTGTACATGATTTCTCAAAAAAAAAACAAATTACTCTCAAATTCTGATATTGTTCAGAAAAAGTCTACCCTGGATAAAACCAAACAAAAATAAATTATTTCTGTAAAACCAGAAACCTCTTAACACAGAACACCACACAACTTGCTAGCAATCTGAAAAAAAAGAAAACGAAAATAAAAAGCGTACGCGCAAGAACACTAGGCAATATCTCATGAAGAACGCTATTATTCTTGCCACGTCCGTCTTGCAATTAGCTCGGGCGCTTCGTTTTATGTTGCCACAATAACTGCTGGTTCTCGAAGCTAGCTTAATGCAGGAGGCGTGTCTAATTCTACACCAAGTGTTGCTGTAAGGCGAGTGTTGTAAGATAGCCCCTGAAATTCTTGCCTTAAAATAAGTGTACTTAGTATAGGTTCAATAAACTTTCGCCTTTTCAGAGTATTTTTCAGTATTATTTTTAATAATACTTACCTGATCTTGTTAATATTTTGTCTATAATTTTCGTTAGCAATCATATTTTGAACCATATAAGATTTAGTATAGGTAATTAGCAAATAATGTTAGAAAAATGTTTTTTTTATGGGTAATTTAGAGTTATCGCGATAAAGTTGCGTTTACGCGAATATAGTTACTCGATTATAGAGAGGCAAGTATTAAACTGAGAGACTCGCTAGGCGATTTGTTGCAATCACATGTTTAAGCTTCGTTAACATGACGAGTGTAAACAAGTGAATGCAATAAATCTTTGTGTAAACGCGCCTTAATGCAGGAGGCGTGTCTAAATCCACAGAGTAAGTGTTGCTTTAAGCCGAGGCCAAGAGTGCAGTGGTTAGCGGTTAGCTGCTTACAAAAGTGATATGCTAATATGTAACACAGTCTTCTCATTGTTTGAGAAAATGTAAAGAGAATACTGGACGACCAGAAATGTTGTATTTAGTACAGAAAATCATGAGACGGTTTGCTATTGTGACTTTCTGAACAGGGATTTGGCTTTGTAGCTCAAAAACATAACTCTTTTGAAAACAGGGGATCAAAGGATCTTTTTTTTTATTTAGGAAGTTAAATACACATAGGAAGTTTTTATTTATAAGACAAATCCATAATGTGAAAGTTAGGCGATTGGCATGCTTTTAGATAAGAATGGCTTTTTCTAAAAAAGCATCTTAATCGCCTCACTCAGCCTTCAGTCTCGTTCTTGCCCACCAGTGTGGTAGTAGTACCACATATCGCTTTCCATTATATTTAACATTACAAGTAATATTTAACAAAACCTTAGTAAACCTATCAGTGCAGCGAAGCCTTGGCCTAAAAGCTTCACTAGCCGAGGACTAAGGAGAATTGAATAAATGGCCCTTAGAGATCGCCCGTTGCGATTCTCGCCTTTGTGAGCCTCAAGAGGGCTCAACTCGGACTTCTACCGATTGAAAAGCATTTCTTCATTTACCCAACTCACTTAATCTTCAGTGAACGGATAAACAAAGTTGACGGACTAAGTTTAACTTACGAAGTGGGCTTGGAAACCGGTTAACTATAGCTATTGGTTGTGATTCTAGAGTCCCTCTGAACCGGTTTGAGACTTAGACTTAGGAATTTCTTGTATGTGGACCAAGCTTGACAGTGCTTACAGACATAACTTCATGATCTGCCAAACCTTATTGTAACTATGTTGGAGTTGGCTTTCAGTTTAACCGGATGCCAATCTTATCAAAAGTTTTTGAAAAAAATATAAAACATAGACTGATAATACATTTAAATGTGAATAAAATCATTAATTAAGGACAATTTAGATACCATAAATGTGCTGGTTGCTCAGATACAATAAACACCCTTATAAATGTTATAATTAATAAACTAAATGACATAATGAAAGCAGCTTGGCTATTTATCAACCTCAGCTCAGCTTTTGATACTATAGATAAGTAGTAATATTCAAGTTTTGTAAGGAATAACTCATTATTACTTACTAAATTTGAATATTACGGTATCAGAGGTAAGTCCTCATTTTTTTTAAGATCCTGCTATAATTGTTTTTGTCGATATAAAAACATCAACATGACAGGACAGTAATCATGAAGTTGAATTCACGTCTCGGACCACAAATATACAACGTGGTCTACCTCAAGGTTCTATGTTGGGCCCAATACTATTTATTATAATTTCAAATGACTGGACAAACTTTGTGTATCACGTTTAACCTACTAGCAAGCCAGTTGTCTTTGCAGATGATATTAATATAATGATTAGGATAAATGACTTAAAAGAAATGACAAGAAATGTAAATGATAGCTTGAAAAATCTCTGCGATAGGTTTACGGCCTATTGCTAAATGCAAGCAAGACTGACATTGTTTCAAAGCTATAACTCGCAATAATTACAATTTAGACGTACAACTCAAAGGATTGAATTAGTAGATAGAGTCAAATTCTTAGATATTAAAATATACGTGAATTTAACTTGGAAATAGAACCTAGTTTCTGTCAGAAAGCTTAAAAAGTAAAGTAGAAGCTTATAAAGACACTAGCGGCCCGGTACGTGCTTCGCTACGTATTTACAAAAAATGTGATGCAGCGCCATCTGCCGGACAGAATTGTGAATCTAAACCATTCCCAGATCCCACACAAAAAATTTCATCAAAATCGGTCCAGTCGTTTGAGAGAAGTTCAGTGACATACACACTCACAGAAGAATTATATATATAAATATTAGTAAGAATTTCAAAAATACTCGAGCAGGGAGCATTTAGAATTTTGTTTTACTGTACGAATTTTATACATGTCTGGAATCCTTAACTACTTTGCTAAGTATATTCGGTGTCGGTATGAATCGTAAGAGATGCATACGGTAAGAAAAAGCACAAGAAAAAAGGAGTGTAATTACAAGATGGCGCCAAATTTTAACTAAGAATTGCTTCGGATACTAAACAGTTAGATTGTTTATTAGGTTACCAGCTAATTTTAAAATTACTGGAATGTACCTTCCTTCACTTATTTAAAAGCCTTCTTGTTGGAAAAAAAACTCGGTATCACATTTCATGTCAAATGATTTAAAATAAATACTTATTCCAACAAAAATATCAGTGAAATGCTTTTAAGTGAATTAATTTTTGCTTTAACTCATTAACGTTTAACACTTGATGCTTGTTTGCTTTGTCTCTGACAAGTCACTTGACATTATTTTCGACATAATATCCGACAATAATTTGAAATTCGATTAATTTATAGACATTTTGTTAATGAATTGAATCATTATTTTTCTTATTACAATTGTATAAATTGTTTCTGAATATGACAGTTCTATTTTAATATAATTATATATATAAAGTTCAAGACAACGTTTATTGTTATGAATAAATATATGAATGAATGAATACAGCGGAGTACCACACATTAACCACGTATGTAATAAACTTAGATCTATTTTGTCAAAACTATCGATACTTAAGTATAAGCTACCGTATAGAACACTAAGAACATTGTACTTGGCACTTGCTGATTCTCTAATTGATTATGGCTTAAGTAGCTACGGGCTCACTTACAAGACGTACGTCGAGGATATTTACAAATTACAGTTGCGCATTCTAAAAACCATTGTACCCAGGAAAATAAAACTAGAATTCCAAGATAATGACGCGGGTTTATTCAAGCACTGTCAAATTGTAAATGTCTTTGACAAGGTACGGATACGTGTTTTAACAGAAAATTATGACAATCTAATTAACATATATAAAAATGAAAGGCCGAAGTCGTTGCGTAATCTGTAATACCTGCCCACATTTAAGAAACCTAAATCAAATAACATCTACGGGACAAGGACCTGGGAATACATGTTACCATCAATTATGAATGACTTACCTCCGGAAATTCGCAAAGTATTAAGTGTTAACAATTGTTCGAATATACTAAAAAGATACTTTTTAAATTGTTATTAAGTGTAGTTTCAGGTACATATATGGATATTTGTTTTTTAATTTTATGGCACCGAGTCGCCGTGACTGGCATACCGCTGTTAAACCCGCGATGGTTTTTGTTGGTATGTTGTAATTCCTAAATTGTATTGTAATTATGTGCTTTGAATAATAAATTAAAAAAAAAAAAACCAGTATTTTACATGAAGCAACTGCCTATCTGACCTCCACAGCCCAGTTAGTTATGCACTACTGCTATATCTTAATCATAATAGTACATTTTGATTCAAGTGGTAATATTATACAACTAGTAATATTATAAAAGCGAAAGTGAGTTTGTTACGTCTTCACGCCTAAATGGCTAAACCGATTTTGGTACAGAGATAGTTCGGACCAAAAGGGAAAAAAGATTGAGATATGAGGGAGAAAAAGAGAAGAAAAGGGATAACTTAGGATTGCTATTACGATAAATAAGGCGCAAGGGCAAAAATTACAGGTAGCAGGTACCTGTAAATCAGGAAAGCGGAACTGTGTTACCCCGAATTTAACGCGAACGAAGCTGCGGGCAAAAGCTAGTTATTTTATAAATGTTCATGTTTATTTGTGATATTTTGTTGAAAAATACAATATTTTTGGTAAATAAAAAAATAAAAATTAAATACAATTTTAATTTTTATTAAATAACTCCTGGATATAAAAAATCACCGCCGCTTATATAATAGGGATTTGTTTATTGTTATCTGTGGTGAAATGAAAACTTTCGTTACGTAAATGATATCATTGCATGAACCTAATCATAGTGCAATAAGAGTCAATTTTAGAGGAAGTGTTTTGAAAATGATTATACGCATCAGAATGATTTGTTCTTTACAATTTTGCATGAGCTATGTTACAATTTTAGAGTGCAATAAAGTATGTTATATAATTGTATGTACTTCCTACTTTACTATAATTTAAAAGCCTTGTATGGTCCTCTCCTGGGAAAAGGCTTCCCTTATATTGTTTTAAGTACTCTTCTCCTGCATCACCTAAAACCAAACGTTCCCATCGGATATACTTTCAATTTCATTTATTTTTCTTTTACGAATCTAAAATCATCAATCCCGCTACTCCGGCAGGCGGTGGCCCTGGTAGGCCCCCCTGTTTTGCTCACATCTCTTTGTGGTACGCGTGAAACACGAACGCGCCATCTATACAGCCATCGTCACTAGACACAGGGTGAGCTACCCATTACTCACCATTCATAGACCCGAATGTACGGTGACTGGGAGTCATTTCGCGGCGTCCGACGCCCCGAGCGTGCCCCGCGGTGGCCGGGTTGGTTTAAGGTTCTCTCCCTCAAATGTCCAGCCCCTCCTTCGCATTTATCATTTATTACTGTTAAAACACGTAGGTAAGTAATCTCGACAAATCAAGCTGGGTTGCTACCGCTAGTCGAGTATTAGTGAAAATCTTATTAACTGCTCAGCATCCTTAAGGGATTGACCACCATTTCCTATACGAAGCTGCTCCCTGAATAGTCCCAAAAGACCGCCGACCTTGATGAAGATACAACTAATTTATACAACGTTGATTTACTTGTCTATTTGGATTTTGGATCAGGGATTTGAATAAAACTTTGTTGGTTGGTATTTCGGGTCTTCCTCTAGTCATTGTAATTACCATTGGGATACCATCTACCTATCTTTAGACGGGCCTGTTGGTCTAGTGGTTAGTGGCCCTGACTGCTGAGCCGGAGGTCGTGGGTTCGATTCCCACCCAGGACAAACTTTGTGTGATGAGCATGATTGTTTGTTCTGTGTCTGGGTGTGATTTATCTATAATATGTATGTATTTATAAATTATATAAGTATGTATATCAGTTGTCTGGTTACCATAACACAAGCTCTGCTTAGCTTGGGATCAGATAGCCGTGTGTGAGTTGTCCTAAGATATTTATTTTATTTATTTATTATTTATCTATTAAATAAGAATTGACTTGTGTATGTAGCATAATAGCTGGTCTGGTCGATTTTTAGGTTAAGTCGCGCTTGCCTGGGTTTGAACGAGTATCGGTGACCATTCCTTGCATACAGAGTTTCCTCCGCGTTTCGGAAATCACCTAATGGCATTGGTCTCTCTTTTACTCAAAAACTACTGCACGGATTTGGCTGAAGTTTAGCACGCATATAGTTTATAACCTGAATTAAAAAAATAAGATATTTTTATCCGGTAGTTCGATTCTGCAAGACAATTACCAAACTCCACGCAGGTGAAACTTCGAGAATAAGCTAGTCAAACTATGAATGTTAACGACACAAATGTAGATAACTTTAATTTAGATTTTGTGTTTCAGATATACGTCGCCCATGTCGTCGTCCATTTTGCAGATATAATTAATTTAAACTAAATACCTTGTCACGAATAAAATGTGTTCTAATTTAACTTTTACTTCCACAGAGTCATGCGGTACGTATTAGTATAATTAATTTTAGTTCATTTAGCTCTCGGGAATGGCACGTTAGCGAATATTATAATGTCTCATTTACTTTGTTAAAGTTTTGGTATTATGTAGAATGAATATTAATTGTACATGTTGTGTGGCAGTAGTAGTAAATCTCCTTGGGAAAGCCCATTTGGTTAGGAAATCCACAACTCTGTGGTTACCAGCTCAAACGACTCGCATTGACATCTGTGGAAGAAGTTGTTTGGAGCATGCCATGAGTAACCTCATCTTGCATAGCGACAGTACACACGCGAAGAAAACCGTGCAACCCGTACACGCTATGCATGACAATTTAAATGCATACATACCCTTTATGGATGCCGTGTTGACGGCGCGGTAGTGTTCCACGCGCGCCTCAAAGAGGTGTCAACAAAGCAGGGGGACCTGCCAGGCTCACCGCATGCTGGGGATGCTCGAAAGAGATACCGTGGCACCGTAACATAAAGGGCAAAAGAAGGAACATGGGTAGATTTTAGTCACTACAAGTCTGACCCCTTGCTGCGCCCAGAGCGGGGGAAGTTATTTCATAATTTCCCATCCGCAAAAAGGCAGCTTAAATAACAAGGTTCGTTTAAACTTTACTTCTGTTGACAAATAAAATAGCTTACTTCTTGCTATGGTAAATACCATAATTGCTTTCAAACAGTAATGACCTTCCTGCTAGTCTATTCTGACTTACACCGATTTACTCTTAAATATTTGATTCGATGTCACCTTTACTAGGAATAAAAAATATATTAAAAACTCACGATGGCAGCAACACTTACGAACACTTCGACCTAGTTTTCACAGACGGGTTTATTGCAGTATAGAATGACATACAGCATACCATTACGCCTATAAACTCCTAAGGACTACCCAGAGTATCTAACCTAACCTAGCAGGGTTATGCACTCACTATTTGTAAGCCTAGCGTGTAACTATCACTGCATTGTACAATAATAGTACGACATGTCATTGTTTAAGTCCCATGTAATAGGGGACAAGCCTATTTCCATCAACCCTTAGCGCGTGTTAGTGAACCACGCGCGCCTCAAAAGAGATGTCATCAAAGCAGTGGGGCCTATCAGGGCCACCGCCTGCCGGGGTTGCGGATTATTCGAAAGACATACAGCGGCCCCGGAACGTAAAGGGCAAAAGAAGAAACATGGGTAGGTTTTAGTCAGAACAAGTGTGACACTCCTTCTCCGCTCCGCCCAGACCGAGGCAAATTATTTGATGGTTTCCCATCTACAAAAAAAGGCACTAACTACACGAAAAAAGTATAGATGGTTCGCAAATAAAAGAAAATCCTTCGAGTTTTTTTTTATCTGAAGTTCACACTTGATGAACAACATCAAGTATTTTTGTAAACCATAAAATAAATAATCGTCTCTGACCTATATTTCTGTTTCATCACGTAAACCATATTGGTAAGGTAAAACGGTTGCAAAGATATCAAAGGGAATGTTTTATTCCCTGTTTACGCGAAGATGTTAAACATGTCACTAAGGTTAAAGACAGGATTGATTTGACAAAGGAATGATTTCGTTGGCTTCCAAAATCAAGACAAAGTAGTGTCGGATTTACGTATTTCTTTTGGGAATCGAAAATCGTTTTCTTGCCTATGTATAAAACTGCGTATTACGATGTTGTTGTATAAAATGTTCCAATGCCTCTTATTTCCTGAGAGGGTTAAGACGTATGTTGTCATCTAATATATAAAATTCTCGTGTCACAGTTTTCGTTCCCATACTCCTCCGAAACGGCTGGACCGATTTAAACGAAATTTTTTGTACATATCGGGTAGGTCTGAGAATCGGCCAACATCTATTTTTCATAGCCCTAAGTGGGCAGCGGGTACAGCTAGTATATGGAAACCGCTGGGCACAGCTAGTATATGTATATATTTACTATTCGCGACTTCGTACATATGCATATTTTTTTTAAATTTCATTTTTCTATTCTAATGTATTGTCATGACAGTTGTCAAAATTAATTCCTGAAATATTATATAACGATAAATCGAATATGTAAACATAATCTATTGTTTGTCTTATATTCATATAATCCGGTTGTACCAAGAAAAACGGCTACATCCTTATCCTACATCATTATTCCAAATGTGATCAAAAAAGTAACTAAAATGGATATCACTGTCAACCCAAAAACTAAAAGTCGCCTAGAAACTTTTAAAAATAAACTTTCAACTAAATTACCACTTTTGTCAACTAGTGATGACCCCAATCAACAATATAACAATTTTTTAGTATGTATTGCACACAGTTTAAGACCACATTTGTTCCTAAGACTATCTCGGTTAATAATAACGCTTCTTTCAATGACTGGGCCACCTTTGGTATTCATAAAAGTAGAAAACGGCTTTATGAGCTGTATGAAGAGCGAATTTGTATTAATACTGTAGAATTTAATTTGTATGTTAAGAATTTGTGCTATAGCTAAGTCACATTATTTGAGTTCAAAAATAAAAAATAGCAGTAACGTAATTAAAACGACTTGGAACATTATTAATAGCGAAGCAGGAAGGTCTTGCAAGCGAAATAGTGACTACAGCCTTGCTATCGGCGATAATATCATAAAATCAGATACTCAAGTTGCTACAGCGTTTGAAAATTTCTTTGCGGATATTCCTGTATCGACTACTAAATCGCTAGACTCGTCACCTGCTGCTGCAGATGCTTTGCTAAAGGAAAATATTCCATTTCATGATTCCGAATTTAATTTTCAATATGTTAATTGTAATGATGTAATTAAAACTTTTCATATGTTAAATGTTAAGAAGACCGCTGATCTATGGGGTCATTCTGTGGACGTTGCCAAGTCCATTATAACCATTGTAGCTCCTTCATTAGCTGTTATATTTAATGATTGTATTGACCGTGGTGAGTTTCCTGATCTAATGAAAAACAGTAAAATAATACCATTGTTTAAATCGGGTAGTACATCAGACCCTACTAACTATAGACCAATTTCAGTGCTACCAACATTTAGTAAAATTTTTGAAAAAATAATTTTAGAACAACTGCAAAGATTTTTTAACAAACATAAGTTATTGCATAACAAACAGTTCGGTTTTACAAAGGGTCGTTCAACTACTGATGCCGGTGTTGAACTTTTAGGACACATATATAATGCCTGGGAAGATAAATGCGATGCTTTGGGCATTTTTTGTGATTTATCCAAGGCTTTCGATTGCGTTTTCCATAAAACATTAATCAGGAAACTACACCACTACGGAATCCGGAACGCCTCTCTGAATCTTCTTACGTCATATTTGAGTGGTAGGATTCAGAGAGTTGATGTAAACGGGAAAAGATCTCCCGGATCTGTAGTAAGCATGGGAGTACCACAAGGTTCCATTCTTGGCCCTTTTTTATTTCTTATTTATATTAATGACTTGCCTTACCTCATAAAGGATAATCATGATGTAGTGTTGTTTGCAGACGACACTTCTCTTTTATTTAAACTAAAACGTCAGCAGCTAGCTACTGACGATGTTAATGGCGCTCTGGCAAAGGTCGTTAATTGGTTTAACGTTAATAATTTACTTCTAAATGAGAAAAAGACCAAATGCATTAAGTTTACGTTACCTCATGTTAGACAAGTGGAAACTAGTGTACTAATCAAGGATGAAGAGTTGAAACCGGAAGATAATACAGTGTTCCTAGGCTTAACTTTGGATGCTAAGCTTCAGTGGGGCCCTCATATAGATAAGTTGTCAAAAAAGCTTAGCTCAGCAGCATACGCCGTTAAAAAAATTCGTGATTTGACTGATTTAGAGACGGCCCGTTTAGTTTATTTTAGTTATTTCCACAGTGTGATGTCGTATGGTATTCTCTTGTGGGGCCATGCCGCCGATATTCAGACAATTTTTATTTTGCAAAAGAGGGCAATTCGTTCAATGTATAAATTAAGTCCTAGACACTCCCTCAGAGAAAAATTTAAAGAGATTAACATACTAACTGTGCCCTCTCAGTTTATTTACGAAAACCTTTTGTACGCGCATAAAAATATAAAATTGTTTAAAAAATACAGTGATATCCACGACATAAATACAAGGAACAAACACAAATATGTTGTTCCTGCAACGAGGCTCAAAAAAATAGGGGGTACGTTCACATGCCAATGTATACGTTATTATAATAAACTGCCAAGCGATAATTAAAACACTAAGCCTCAATAAATTTAAATCTTTTATAAAACGTAAACTATGTCTCAAAGCTTACTATAATATTAATCATTACCTTGAAGATAAAAAGGCTTGGGATTAAGCTGCTCCAATTTAATTTGATTTACTCAGTGAGTGTCAAAATTTGCCTTTGTTTCATTTATTTATTGTCTATTCCTTTATTCTATACACTTTGACATTAATGTTTACTTTATTTTTACATTCTTTTTATTATTATTAGTGACATTTTATTTTCTTATTATTTTAATTTATGACATTTTATGATTTCATTATGATCTCATTAATTATTTATTTTTTATTTTACTTGTTTATTGTAAGTGTGAGGACCATGTGGATCATTTCTTTTATTTACTTTGTTTTTTGACGAAGGTTTCTCAGTTTGAGTGCTATAAGCGACCTACACAAATGTCCTTTTTTTGGTATTGTTCGTCGTGTCGTTGAGCTCCTTGTGTTATGAGTTGAGCTACACGATAACTGACAAATGCTTGCACTGACTGGACAGGTCCACTCAGTCTGTGTGGTGCTTTCTTAAAAAGACCATTTCAGACACTATCTGCATAGTCCTCATGTAAGTTGACCAAGATTATTTTGTCTGGACTTTAAAAGAGACTATGACCTCTGAGTTTGTTTCGGCTGTTTCTTCTCAGAGTAGTCGGGTACGAAACACCGGCCTCATCTAGTTTTAAAAAAAGATGACGTGTAAAAGTGTTTGTGAAAACCTACTTGCAAAATAAACATCATTTATCATTTATCATTATTTTAATAATATATAGCGTAGTTCTCCCCAAGTTAAGATCTATCTCCTCGCCAAATTTCATCACGATCTGATCAGCCGTTTAGTAGTGAAAAGTCCATTACATAAAAACAAACAAATTACAAACAGAATTTTATTTCACATTTAATGTTAGTATAGATCTCGAATTAAATTGACAAACCGTGGATATGTGATGTGTGCCGACTAAAAGTACTCGTATAATTTAAATTCAGAACGTCGGTATAATTTTAATTAGAGATTAGAATTTGCTTACCGGAAATCCAGTAGAAAATTTCGTTTGTTTGGATTCAAAAGACCTTAGTCAAATGCCTTTTCGTATTTTTAATTTACTTGTTAAGAATTTTAATAGATTTTTAATCATCGTTGCTGTCGCTGCTAGTTTTATTTTTTGAATACTATATAAGCTTGCGTTAGGCTGCAACTTGCCTGATGTAAAGCGTTAATGCTGCAGGGTGGAGCTTCGCTTACCTAGATGAAGCCGATTCTCCCGAACTTTGAAGAGATTTAGATTTAAATGATCTGCTCCCCTACTATGACGTCTTAAAGCAGAACTTATTCCACTGAGGGAAAGAGATGGTGCTAGACACCCTGTATACCTCTGTCTCTTTCCAGTCAGTGGAATAAGTTCCGCTTTAAGACGTCATGGTAGGCCTACAGGGAAAAGCAGTGAATTGCACTGACTGACGGCTCGCACAATAAATGCGGAAGCATGGCGGTTTGTTCGTGTTCGTGGAACTGTAACTATATGACGGTCACGCTTCGCCGTATGTCCACTCGTCCGATGATAGAATGGGGATAGGGAAATTAGATTGTGCAATGCCATAGCAAACTCCCCGAAATGCGTTCGATAAATTTGCAACTTTGCGGTGAAAGTTCTAGATTTTGAGCCTGGCTTGTACAAAGAAATCGTTGTCAAAGAGCATCTTGATAGAATCGTACCTTGTTTAAGTTGAAAGTTTCTCAGTAAACGGTTTGGAGTATGATCCGCTATGTCGTGACAAATCCAGCATTCATTGAAGACCTCATTAAAATCTATAATAAACTAGAAGGAGAAATAGGATGATTTATATTTTATTCTTTCATCCCACGCAGCACTTTACCTTACCGCCCATCATTCAACGTATACAAGACCTCCTTCAAGTAGTTAGAATCACAATGGAATAGAAGTGGCTATTGTCCGCAGGAACTGTGGGAGTCGAGAGGGCGAAGTGAGTGATTAAGTTGCTCAACTAATTATACATAACTAGCGTTTACTCGCGTCTTCATCTTAGTTATTTCTTGCCACTTTACGGGGTAATCGGACCAGTTTCCTAATACCTAAAGAAACTTTGCCCCATACTAGGATTTTCTCTTGTATCGTGGGTGCAACAAACAAACAGCCAGACCCGAAACAACTACCTGTAGGCAGTAAGTCATAACAGGATTTTTGTTCAGTGCGGGGATCGAACCCGCGACACTCAGCGCAGCAGTCGATCACTCAGCCACTGCGCCAAACCGCCGTCTATCATATATGTATAACTATGTATCTTTTTGTTTTGCAAAGCTATCTACACTAGTTTATTAACCCCTCAATCTCCGTTTGTTCTAATAATAGACTGCTTCAATTATCCAAAACCTACAAAGACCCATACCTCGGAACTTTTCAGATTTATTCAAGCTCGCAAAACAAACGCTTTCTCATTATACTGAAGGAGCCCTTCAATAAGAACGAAGCGAAGAAAACTTTCAAATTTAATTGTCCATAACGTTTAATATCAGCTCTAATTATATACCAAACAAAGTTAAAGTTTAATTATCTTTTATGTACTTAATACAACAAACACGCAACATCAATGAATATTAGAAAACTTTGCCGTCTTCCGTGTTGGTAGCGATAAATCAAATCTGTCGTGAGGAGGTAACACCTCGATTCGTTTCGCAACCTGTTTTATGACTAATTGGAGTTAAAGTTGTTCGAAGTTCGCTACAAACCGCACGCGCGGCCGCATTACGGACTGAACTTACCACAGCGAACAACGAATTTATTCACAGCGTGCTTCTGTACTGACGAATGAAAGAAACTGGCTCTCTTTCTGCTCGCGACGCCAGAAACACTGCCATTTGGAAAAGTTAGGCATTAATTTTATAGTTGGAACAAAAACGAAGCTTCTCCCCCGTGATTCTAGTAATTGAGAGTAGTGAAAACTAGACTAGACTGTAATGTACGACGGCGGAGATTTTGTGTTATGGTCCCAGATAGTCTGGTCTCGTCGGTTTTATGTAAGTGTTCATTTATCAGTACTTATCGTGGTCCATAACGCAACAGTATAATGTTTGTTGAACGAATAGTTGGAGTAGCCAAGAGAAACTTGTCGCTATCAAATAGAACGTTGTACTCGTTTAGAGTGGTGCTCTCAGAAGTTCGAGTGAAGAATCGATTACTTGGGAGAATTCTTGAACTGGCGAGTGCGGAAGTGTTCACTGTTGCTGAGGTTTGCTGTGTTCGACGAATAGAAACATTGTTCGTTTTGGTTTCGAGGAGTTCATTTGTTTGCCCAGATGTTGGTATTTAAGTCACTGTCGTGGAAAGAATACGCTAACTGATAGATTATTTAGCTGCTAATTAACATCAACCAGTGTTTCAAATTAACCAGCTACAGGGTTAACTCTGCAATTCTTTCGAGAACCATCTTGTAACGTGAAGTGGACGTTACTACCATAACAACTCATCACGCGTTAACAACAAAGAACAACTGAAACTTTAAGAACATCTTTTATTCTTCACATTTCACGGAACATAACCTGCATTGACCCCCAAATTTTTCCCGGCATTATCCTCTGTGAGTGCGGGTATTTATCATAAAAATTACGCCACTTCGCACCGCGGAACTACATTTTCGCGGGAAGGTTTCTGATATAAAGGTGGAGTCGTTATGCAAATCTCTTTTAGGTCTTTGAGCTATCCGTGCGAATGTGGAATATACGAATTGGGGTTTCCGGTAGTGTGGTTGGATAAATCTAGCCGTTTTTGTGATTGGTGTTCTGTGTGAAAATGTTACGTCTCGATGCTGAATTTAAGTACTTTCGTTGCAATAAAGTGCACGCGATCACCGACAAGGAAATTGAAAGTTTGAGGGAATAAAGAAAACTGGCTACGAAATTACTTTAACAATTTTATTGAGCTCTATAAAACGTAGAAATGAGGGCTCTGTCGAATAGGTCACAAAATCTATAAAAATGTTAATTTTTACGTTCGCCTCCTGGAAGTGTCGTAAAAGCGATGGGATTCCATCAGGTGGTTGGGCAGCATCATCCATTGCATACTGATAAGTGATAACATTTGATTACAAGCCTCAATCTGGCGGTAACGGCGTGATGCCTAAGGCTTGAGGCTCATGAGCGACTTTTTGGAAATTTTCAATCATCTTTTTCTTATTTTTTAGTCATAAAAACAACAATTTGATTTATTGAAATAATATTAACTAAGGTATATAATATAATATGTAAAAGGAATTAGCAAAACAATAATGTTTGTCTAGAAAAACATTGCCTCAATTGCGGCAATGTTTTTCATTTTTTCATTCCTCTATTCTTTCATTATAATTACGAGTAATTACGGAAAAGCTCATAATGATTCTGGGATTTCCTTTGAAAGAGAATATAAAACAAAATATTTTATTTAGAGAGACACTAAAAATATTTAGCTCTATAAAATAAATTACTATCCTTGGTGCTCGCTTGGAAACAATCAAATTGTTCCTTTGCAGAACTGAAATTATTCTAAAACAAACGTGTCTTTAATTTTTGTTTTCTTTTGGATAATTTTAACTTTGAAATGATTCCAGCTGCATTTGATGTTTTAGTTGTGCAGTATTTGAATCAAATATCAAAGTCAGAAACATTTAAATAACAATCACAAACTGGCATTAATGTACCTTGACTTTTTTTCCGCTAAAGACTGGTCGTAAATTTTCCAGAATAGCTTTTAAGTTCCATTTAAAAAATCGAGGCCAGTTTGAAAAATCCTTCTGCCGGCCCGGCACTTGGCAGCTTGCCTCGAAGGCTGGCAGCTTTGCCGTCATTGCTAATCCTTCTTTGGAGGTGTTAGTCGAAATTCTGGACACGCTTTTCGTCGGCGAAGCATAGTATACAAATCACCGGTAAATTATTTTGACTGGTTCTGTTTCCACAGCATTTAGCACTCTTAAACTGCTAGTATCATTTTGAACATCACTATTATTTTATGGCTCGGAGTAACTTCGTTTTGAAATCAGCCTTAAACTTAATGCCCACTTATCATCGTTATCAGCTTAGCCCTTTCCTATGTTGATCAGTCATACATCTAGAGTAGGTGCGCCCCATCGTGCCATTTCTTTTCTGTTCTACCAAGACGGATCGTGGTTTTCGAGAGCCTTTCAATGTCTAAAAAAAACAAACCTATTGTCAAACATCAAATCAACGAAGAAAGCAGGGGGTATAAAATGGCTTTAGCAGAAACAAAATAGGAGATTAACATATATTACGTTAAAATTCTTGTACTGGTCATAGATGCAGTTAATATTGTAAATTGTCACTTTCTGACCAGTTTACTCATGGTTAACCCAGTAAAGTACAGTTTCAATTTAGACAACTTCTATTGGGGTGTCAACGTTGATGGATGAAATATTCATTTTTCATTTCAAAGAGGGTTTTAGCACGTAAATAACCATCGAATATTCACCGAATCTAAAACATTTTCCCCCGGCACAAATCCGCTAAATCAAGTGTCAGAATATGAAGTTGTTATAGAAAAATATAAGCGGCAACAGCTGAATACGTCAATCAATACACGTGTTCGCTGAAACAAAATAACTAACTATATCAATCGAACTCTCTTCACTTCCAATTAGGTGAGTTTCAAACATATTCAAACTGCTAGTTCACATATAAATAAAAGGTGGTCTTAGTGGACTGTATTTATTAGTTAATATCGTTACATAGTGCACACGACATACTCTACGTGCGAGTCGTAATTTTGCCTGCTTTCGTCTCGCCGTTCTGAATCGCTCTGTGGTTCCGCCGGCGCCGGCGGCGTGTGTTTTGATTGGTTGGCTGCTCAGGCGGCCTGTGTTGATTGGCCGGCAGCGCGGACGACGGGGATGTGAAGGCGGTGTGGCGCGAACGCATCACGTGTTGTGTTATAGACACATAATGTAGTATGGTGTCAGGAACTAGTGTATTTTTCTCACTTGTCTTAGTTGGTAGATAAAATATTAGATTCTGCGACAACCACGCTCTTCATGTTATGTAAAAGGCACATCATTTTTACCTAAATAATAAAGGCAGTTCGTTATATTTATGGAGCTCGTGCTTCGCCCGCGCGATATCGAAAAGAAAAGTATCCTATGTGTTATTCCAGACTATATCTACTTCTGTGCTAAATTTCATCAAGATCCATTCAGCCGTTTTGACGTGAAAGAGTAACAAACATCCATACATCCTCACAAACATTCGCATTTATAATATTAGTAGGATTTGTTTATTAAATCAGAAACACTTTACGTTAGAATTCAATCCTGTTAATTCGCAGTTTGATTTCGACTTGCCGTTTAAAGAGAAAAAGGTTGTGCCAAAGGTTGAAGGGATTCAGTGATTAAGGCGGGTTCGCAAATGTTGATTACATTTCAACGATTTCGGATCTACCGGGGTGTGTTGTTAACTGACTGTTTTGCTTGTTCCGGGATAGTTTTAATTTTAATTAACTTTGCATTATTTATGAGTTTGTTAGTGTTTGTTCCTAATTTAAATGTACGGTTCGTCGGCCTGTACTCAAATTGCGTAACACAAGTCCGTAACAGTTTCTTTTGCATAGTATTTTTAATAAGCAAAAAAAAAAATAGGTAAATCTTCGCACATATGATTAAGCAATAAATCTATTCCTTCCTCTTAAGTGCGAAGAATTCGTACTCGACAATATAAGTAACGTAATAATTGAGAACGAATATTACCTCGTTGGTCTAGAGGTCGATAGTGCGACAGCTGACTCGGGAATCCTCAAGATGCATTTCTGGGTTGGATTCCCGGGCCGGCAATGTGTTAAGGAGTTATTCCATCAAGATTTATTTAGTAGCAATCACAGGGTCTTGATTTGTGCCCGTTGGTTGGTAATACCCATGACTGGCGAGTAATAGGTGCACTGTTTTTTTGGCGGATGGGAAACACCAAATAACTTCCCCTGCTCTGGGCGGAGCGGCGGAAGTGCCAGACTTGTATTAACTGAAATGTGAAATCGCGTCGCAAGTTGGTATCGAGAGGTATCGGTGGCTCTCGCAGAAAACTCCCAGCATTTTTTTTAAATAATAGTAGCCGCTCGGCTCGATTTTCAGGCTGAGCCTATTAGGTTTGTGCGTTTGTAAATGTTTGACATTCGTTTCACGTAGTAATAGGAGCACTGGGCCCTAAAGTTTGACAACCATTCTTACCAGGGGTTATCGTATAACCCAGTACTAACTGTAGAGGTACAATAGAAAGACAGATGATTGAAAACATATTGGTTTGGCACATGCCACAGGTGAAAAAAATAAAATAGGCTTATTTTCACACGAAAAACAAAAACAAAACGTATAGTGTGTGGCTTACGACTGCGCCATAGGCCCAGTTCGGTACATTGCCGAGAAGATAGTGTCCGTCACTGATTTTCAACTGGAACTGAAATGTGATATGATAGATGTAAGACAGCTTTGTGTTTGTTTTTGTGTAGTGTGTGTGTTTAATATTTAAGGTAAATAGACGTGCCACGAATCTTGACGACCTAAATAACGCCCTATTGCAGGTCCATAATTGGTTTACTGCTAATAACTTAGTATTGAATGGGAAAAAAACGAAATGCATAAGATTCGCTCTACCAAACGTCAAAGTAGTGATTGTGACATAGTATTAAATCAAGAGAAACTAGAATTCGTCAATAAAACTGTTTTCTTAGGAATCACACTCGACTCGAGGCTACAATGGGGCCCTCATTTAACATCTCTTGCAGGACGGTTGAGTTCAGCTGCATATGCCGTAAGAAAAATCCGTCAATTTACTGATGTAGATACCGCGCGACTAGTCTATTTTAGTTATTTTCATAGTATAATGTCATACGGTATTTTACTTTGGGGACGGGCTGCAGACATTGAGTCTATATTTATTCTGCAGAAAAGAGCCATCAGAGCCATGTACAATCTGCGTAGGCGCGATTCTCTAAGAGAACTGTTTAAAAAAATTAACATCATGACAGTACCTTGTCAATACATCTATGAAAACATCATGTACGTTAGGAAAAATCTGCATCTATTTAGTAAAAGAGGTGACAGACATCACTATAATACTAGAAATAGGGACCAACTGGTTCAGCCAGGTTTCAGGCTAGCTAAGGTAGACTCCTCTTTTATGGGGTACTGTTTAAAATGTTACAATAAAATACCTCCACACATCCTACAACTGAATGAATCGAAGTTTAAATCTTGTATTAAACGCACACTATGTAGGCAAGCATACTATAAGTTGGGGGATTACATTAATGATATAAATGCTTGGCTCAATGCCGGTCCTGCTCCACAACCATAGGGGCAAACTAACTATCATTAATCAGCATCTGAAGTTATTGTGGCAGCTGAAGAAGATTGTAATACTATCATTGCATTGTATAGACTCAATTTCCTAATATTGTATAATTGTAATGCCCATGTGTGAGTTCTATGTAATTTTATTGACTCGACGGTTGCCCTGGTGGTTGAGAGTTTGTCATACTCACTTAAATGTCTCGCTGATGGTGGCGGGTGTGTCGGGTCATTTAGCTCCCTTCAAAATGGTCGAGCTGAATGGGGCTGATCCATACGTCATGTTCGTGAACGGGCGCTGTCGGTTGGGACTGGTCATCTCTTAGCTACCACGGTTTGTTTTAATTCTTCTATTAAACTCGTGATAATTATTGCTTTTACTCTGGACGCTCTAAATGTGCTCGTTTTTCTACATCGTTCTCACATTATGAATAATCTCAACATGAATGATGTATCCATGATTTTATAAAACATTATTATTTAAAAGAGTGTCCATGGAGTTTCTTGCCCATTCTTCTCCATAGAGATCTTCGCTTTGGAATGGGCAACTACAGTACTTTCACAAGTTATTATGTCTTGTGACTGGGACTGTATCAGCATCATTTTTTTTGTTCTTGTTTTTATGACATTCAAAAGTGCCTGTAATGGTCTAATTGAAATAAATGATTTGAGTTTGAGTTTGTGTTTTTGTGTGTATGAATAGTTATATAAGTAGAATAATGTGTGTTTGTCATAACAATAAATGGTTAGAGAGACCGCCACCGCACGTTTTATATTTTTTGAAATATAAAAAAAAAGTGTTATACAGAAATAGTAATAATATAACAATGATGATTAACAACATAATAATAAAACTTGCGAAAACTGAAAGGCAAAACAAAAAATATATATATATAACCAAATAAATGGGATGGATGCATGAAATAAAAATAAATCTGTTTCGTACGTTCACGGAGTTTCAACCACACAATATTTTATTAATATGGCACTTCGGCGCTCAATACGCTGTAAGTAGCCAACCGCGACGAACTAACAATAAAATTTATAATCAAGTATATTGACTTGGATCTCGAGGTTGTCGACATGTGGGATGTGGACTCAGCGGTCATTGCCGATAGTCATATCAGCCAATGCCTTATCTGCTAAGAGCTGTCGTTAGGCAGCAGGATCTTGATACAGAAAGCGGTACTCCTGGATACAGCTCGTATTGTATGGAGGTTCCTCTCCTGGCCACATCTAGCTTGGACCCTGTTGTCGATAACAGTGAGCTACTATTTATAAACGTTATTTGTATTATGTTTATTTAGAAATAGGTATGTGTTTAATGAATAAATTAAATTTCTAAGAAGTAAATGGACTCTCTATAATTTTTTTATAGAGATTAGTATTAAGTTGCATCCAGTAAGATTGGAATTGGATAAAATAATGTAGAAAAGGCTAGGCAGATAATGTTAATTCCGTAGTCGATGTTGTACGCGTGTCGCTTGAAGCATGTAGGTCGTGGTAAAGAGATTAGGCTCTCATGTTTGTTTTGAGTTAAGGCGCGGCAACAAGCCAATCTTTAGGTATTCGCGAAAGTGAGGCTAGCTGCATACTAGGCATGGTCTGACACAAGTACACGTCAGTATTGCATCGAAAGAATAGAAATAAGGTCGAAAATATTTCGGTGTTTGATTTTATTTGAATATCATGTCCGCCAAAATGTAAATCATTTTGCAGTTTTTAACGAATATAAAAAACATCCGTGTTTTAAAATTTTTAAATATATCTTTAGTCTATACAATTTCCTTTGTTATAGATATAAAAAATAAATGATGGTTGTCGCTGAAAAAATTGAGAATTTCGAGACGAAAAATATTTTTTTTTCTTGGTCTTTTTAAATATTTTTTTTTTCGTAGTACTAGACCACTTTTGTAAACTGATTTTGTTTAAGTCTTTACTTCATGTATTTGACTATACACGGTAATTTTTTTGGCTAGTGGCATGTACAGATACGGCTAACTTTGCGACGAAAATCTAGACGTTTTACGAAGTGTTTGCTTTGTACAGCGCCTTAAGTTGTTCTGAAAAGTTTTCTTATGCAATGGGTACCGCAGTAATTCTGTATGTGAAGTTTTATTTTCTTAAGAAATCTGAGTGAAAAGAATTCCACATCTGATCAAACTATTTTTCTAAATCCAGGTACACACAAAATATCCACACGAGTGGTTTTGTTTTCTGAAGAACTCAGAACGTTAGAATTGTGTATCGAAACCAAAACAAATATTCTCGTAACAAAACAAATATCACACTTGTATTCCCCGAAGAGGTAGTGCAGATATGTACTTGTGGTGGGTACACCCATATTTCACATGTTACGTTACGTTTAAGTCATGTAATAGGGCGTGCCTATTGCCATCAACTAATGGGATATATCCTTACTAATATTATAAAAGCGAAAGTGAGTTTGTTTGTTTGTTACGTCTTCACGCTTTAATGGCTAAACCGATTTTAATGAATTTTGGTACGGAGATAGTTGGGACCTTGGAGACGGATATAAGCTAACATTTTTTTTTAAATAAAGGTAGAAATGAGGGAGAAAGAGGGAAAATAATGGAAAACTTAGCTTTCTTATTACAATAAATAAGGCGCCAGGGCAAAAATGACAAGTAACAGCTACCTGCAAATCAGGAAAGGGGAACTGTGTTACCCCGAATCAAACGCGGGCGAAGCCGCGCGCAAAAGCTAGTAAAACTATAACGAAAAGCTTTCCTAATGAAAAAAATGATTTAATTAACCCAGTCCAAAAACCTGGTGGAATATTCAATAACGGTGTAGAGAATAAATAGATATATTGTTTCAGACAATTGTTTTATTTTTTATTATTTCACCACCAAAAAGGTTTATCTCAGATACCTCGACCTTAGATACCACCTTCAATTAGACGTCACAGAAACTTAGCTGACTCGTCAGCAATTTCTTCAAATTGGTCGCTGGCAGGAGTCCAGACGATTAACAACTTAGTGCAAGCTGTTTAATTTCATGCCTGGATGCCCTCGTTTTATGTTGTAACTACCTTGCCCCCCCTCCCTCCTCCAGCAACCTCCCCGCAGGTATCGTTTGACAATGAACGCGAGACAAGCTTGGGGATCGATTCTGTAAGTTTGTATCGTATGGAACAGTTACCTCTGTCGTAGTTTGTGTGAATTTATATTGTTAATAGTTCAGATGAAGTTCTATGAATGTTTTCAGTGTTTGATTTGGATGTTGAGCGAGCGTTTCTAGGGACGTAATGTGTAGCTGTTTTTAGTTTGTGGTATATAACGGACGATAATTGTTGCTGTAAGTAGATAAATAATGTTATTTTGCCAGTAATAGTCCTTCTTTTTATTTATTTATACTAGTTGGCGCTCGCGTTTTCGCTCGCGTAATATCGTAAAAAAGTATCTTATGTGTTTTTCAAGACTATAATCTACTTCTGTGTCAAATTTCATCAAAATCCGTTCAGCCGTTTTGACGTTAAAAAGTAACAAACATCCATACATCCATCTTCACAAACATTCGTATTTATAATTTTAGTAGGATTGTGTGTGCTTGTGGCATGAATTTATTTGCGTAGCCGTCAAGGATACAAATTGTACGACACGGTTGGCGCAGTGGCTGAGTGATCGACTGCTGCGCTGCGTGTTGTGGGTTCGATTCCCGCACGGAACAAATATTTGTATGATCTGCAAATAGTTGTTTCGGGTCTGGCTGTTTGTGTATGTGAGTTTAAATGTTTGTAAACGCACCCACGATACAGCAGAAATCCTAGTGTGGGGAAGCGTTTTCTTTTTTTAAATAAATAAATTAAAAAAAAATACAAGTGAGGTAGAGATAATACCTCCGTTTACTTTAACAGTTTTGGAACTTATAAAACATGGCGTCATCTCCGATAATTACAGTTACGGGCTAGGCTCAATATTTTATAACTATTTGGCACAGTACATTTTCGCAAGTAGTCATGACAAAAAATTACAGCCAATGACCAATATTTCATTCATCATTATACAATGACACCACTTTTTCAAAATGGCAACGTCACCACGCTTATACAGGCCGTTGTAATAAAAGTTAAAGAATGGAACACGATCAAATCCCTATTTTGTCGTGTCAGTCCAATCGCTTTGTTCTCATAATTAAAACCTATTGCTTTTTCAGACCGTTCGATTGAGCCGTAAAACAGAACCCTGCCACGGTCAGCTGGTTTTAGACACGTCCTTGTTCAATTCACATCACACATATTTGTACCTATTCGTTTTTGTTGATCACATTTGTTAATGTTGTGCAGTAAAGTCGAAAATATATAAAAAAACTTGAGAGGTGTCAAGGGACACCCGGATGGAACGAAGTTATTATTTTTTATTTACAAAAAACCTGTGTACACTCAACAAAAATAATCGTCGCGACACCACACTGTTCAATGCGAAATAGAAAGACGAAACGAAAATAACTAGCTTGCTTTCTATGAGAGAGAGAAAATCAAAATCAAAATCAAAAGTCATTTATTCAAATTAGGCTGATAATCAGCACTTTTTGAACGTCAGATTACAAGAGACAGTCCCACAAAAACGCCCTGCCCTTCGCCACTTCCTAGTGTTTTAGCTGGGAAGAAGAAGTGGCGGAACAAACTCCCCAGCAACACATCTGTCTGTCAGGTTAGAAGAACCAGATTTTATACAATTCCGATTATCACAATAAATTATAAAGAAAAAAAATAAGAAATAATTCATTCATTGTCACTTGTCAGCTAGCAAACACCAATTATATATAAAAATAAAATTACCCAAGTCTAAATAATAAATTCACTAGTCTAACGGGTGTGTGTGCCCGCTTACATGTGCAGTGAAGAAGTATCAAGTGATAAACTAGGACCATAGCGCAAAAGAAATAAGCTAAGCATAAAAATGATTTACCAATAACAGTAACAAAAAAAAAAAAAAATATATATATTCAGTCAATGCTCGAGGTCACTAGTTAACCACATGTCAATAAATAAAAACACACAAAATGAAACAAGTAAATAAAGAAAAAATATAAAATTACATGACGAAGACATGTAACATATCAATAAGCTAATTTGGCGAAAGAATATCTCAATATATTTATTGCATTCCACAATGTGAACTTAGGTAGTAGGGTACATTAATTAATGGTTAAGATACATTAGTTTAGGAGCATTGTGGGCCCTGTCGGGCATAACAAAAATAAAAATGAAAAATTAGGAATTAGGAGGAGGGCAAGAACATGAAGAGAAAAAAATTATAATAATAATCGTCTTGAGTTCAACACAGTGACCAACTATGCTTATCGTCTAAATAGTCGTTAATTGAATAGTATGCTTTTAAACAAAGGTTAGATTTTACTTTAGCTTTAAATGCATGAAATGGCAAATCTAGCAAAGAAGAAGGTAGCTTGTTATAAAAAGTTATACCAAGCCCTACAAATGAATTATGAACTTTATGAAGCCGGTGGAAGGGAGCACGTAGTTTATGCTTATTTCTAGTGTTAATGTTGTGAATATCACTGTTTTTACTATATAGATGAATATTTTGCCTAATATATAAAATGTTGGCCAAGATGAATTGAGAAGCCACAGTGAGAATACCAATCTCTTTAAAAAAATCTCTCAGGGAAACCCGGGCACCTAGCTGGTAAATTGCACGAACCGCTCGCTTCTGCAGAACAAATACATTCTGGATATCAGCGGCTTTGCCCCACAGCAGAATACCATAGGACATGACGCTATGGAAATAACTAAAATAGACCAATCGTGCCGTGTCAACGTCAGTGTATTGTCTAACTTTTCTGACGGCGTATGCGGCCGAACTAAGCCTTCCCGCTAGGCTTGATATATGTGGACCCCATTGTAATTTTGAATCTACTGTTATACCCAGGAACACTGCCGAGTCTACAGTTTTAAGCTTATCATTGCCAAGGACAATGTTGGGACCAAGATTTCTAACATTGGGTAGAGCGAATTTAATACATTTAGTTTTATTGGCATTAAGAGAGAGAGAGAGAAACACGCTCACACCGCACGGCCTACAACTATAGCTAAAAGTGTCGTTACAACTTTTGGTCTTCATTTTTTCTGTCTTGCCCCATAAATAACTTCATGAAATAACTTCGTTCCAAAAACGGACAAGATCGAATCAGACTCGCGCACCGAGGGTTTCGTAAAGACTTGCGACATAAACAGCCATATCTTATGACTCCGTACACACAGACGGTTTTTGTTTTTTCACAGCACAAAGAGACCACAGAGTTGATTGTATGGTTTTAATTTTAACTGACAGACTATATCTAAGGATTCCGTTTTTACCTTTGAGGCACGGAATCCTAAAAAATATGTCACTCATGCCTAAAGCCTTATTAGTTAAATGTCTGAAAAATAAACTACATGTACTACTACATGTAGTTGTTAAAATGTGATGATTGGTCGCTGCTGTCTGATTAATCCTTACTAATCCTTATCCTTACTAATATTATAAAAGCGAAAGTGAGTTTGTTTGTTACCTCTTCACGCTTTAACGGCTAAACCGATTTTGATGAATTTTGGTACAGAGATAGTTGGGAACCAGGAGACGGACAATATTTTTTGGAAAAAAGTGGGATGTGAGGGAGAAAGAGGGAAGAGAAGGGAAAACTTAGCGTTGCTATTACAAATCAATAAGGCGCAAGGGGAAATGTGTTACCCCAAATTTAACGCAGGCGAAGCCGCGGGCGAAAGCTAGTAGAGCATAAATCTGTTTATAACAAAATAATAAATATATCTCACCTACAACAGCTATCATTTGTAACGTGACGAGTTTTTATGGATTTTGCGTTAAATAATATTTTATTGGAAAATGTAGATTCTGATTTCATAAATGATTCCATAAATAATACATAAGTCTGGATTTAACATAAAAATAAAGTTCCGTCAATAATCCATTGAAGCGTCGCGCTTCGAAGTACAAAGCGAGCTACGGCGTAACACGAGATGTGGTATAGCCACATTAGCGGCTTCTGGCGCTACGAAAGTCTAACTTTAGTGAAATCGAACAGGGAAGTGTTTAGAATGAACAAAAATTAATTTTGCATATACTTTTTTTTACAGAAGATATATCACTATAAAATATAAGTACATGATTTATAGTGTAGTGTTTATGAAAATCGAAGTGAGGAAATGAGATTATATTTCCAGTGCACAGATTTCTCCATTTCCGTTCTGAAAAACAAACAAATAAACACACTATTTTCCAGCAATATAAATTTTTATCTGAGCGCATATTGGATTATCCAGATCGAGTTAAAACCTATATATATGAAATGCTTTACTTCAAAATCTCGTTGTGTGCTACGACGTAGATTCCACTTCGCTACGACGTAGCCTAAACTGTGAAACGACGACGTAGGTCGTGAAACGACGACGTAGGTCATACTTAGGTCATACTGTGCTACGACGTAGCCCATACTGTAAAACGATGACGTAGGTCATACTATGCTACGACGTAGCCCATATTGTAAAACGACGACGTAGGTCATACTGTGCTACGCCGTAGCCCATACTGTGCTACGACGTAGCCCATACTGTAAAACGACGATGTAGGTCATACTGTGCTACGACGTTGCCCATACTGTAAAACGACGACGTAGCCCATACTGTAAAACGACGACGTAGGTGATACTGTGCTACGCCGTAGCCCATACTGTGCTACGACGTAGCCCATACTGTAAAACGACGATGTAGGTCATACTATGCTACGACGTAGCCCATACTGTAAAACGACGACGTAGGTCATACTGTGCTACGACGTAGCCTATCCTGTAAAACGACGACGTAGGTCATACTGCGCTATGACGTAGCCCATACTATCCTTAGGAGTAGCTCATAATGCACAGAGCGTTTTAGACCAAGGATTTTAGTATCGGCATCGCTGTCAGTTTTAACACAGAGTTTGTTCATCGATTTTATTAAAGGCAGTTTGAAAACATAATATGCGTCCTGTATCGTTCGTTTTATGAAATTCGATCACCATTTTGACCTTCACTTATCGGTGTTTATGACTTACAACCTCCCCTTTTTGGCAGCAATGTTTATGAAATAATATAGTTTGGTATCTTGTATGTAGGTATAAATTCATATCAAAAACAATGTGTAACTTTAAGTGCGTTTTCTAATAAAAATCTAAAAAAAGTTCTATGCATTTCAATAAGTTATTCAAAGAATGTGATCATGATTTATGAATGAGGTAATTTATTACATTTCGGAATTCATTGTCATGGATGAGAATAATATTAAAATCACGAATTCTATTAGCGATTAATTATATAGTATAATTTGAAAAGTCCAGCAAAACAGATTCGTAACCAGGCTCGTCTGATTCACAGTAAACTTACTTTAAATTTAAAAGTTCTTCAAAAAAAGTTACATTTATTTGATAGAAAACTAACAATTTATTAAATAAATTAAATTAAAGTCGAAGACGTCTATCTGTGTCTAACAAACAACGACAAACAGTATTGAACTAGCCATGCATGCCTTTAGTTTCATCAAAAATTTCTCCATTGGTTAACAAAACGGGCAGTAACTTTAAAAACATCAATTTTAATGAAACTTTTACCGTCGTGCAAAACGAGACAGGAAACTTTCAATAGTTAACTAGCTATGCTAATCGGAGGAAGCAAACACAACTTAAGTTAAAGTAATAAAACCCCTTTGAAATTAATTAAGATGACGGTCCTGTTACACATTTCCAAAGTTGACTTTGTCAAAGAGCCGGTTAGTTAAACTAAGTTTAACACAATTTCAAGGTTATTTCTATTAAATATTCAATTTATTGTTTGATCCCGTGTTCCTACCTAAGTTATTTAGAAAGAAAGAGTAACCTGAACAAACTGTGCAAGGCCAACCAACGATACGTAAATCAAAGTCTAAGTTTTTGTTTCCTTTCTTTCATAAAAATCAATTCCCTAGAAACCGGTACCTATAAAACATGTTCCGTGTAATCCATGAATTAAATTAAAACAGTAAATGTCAGGTTGCATTATTAGACTAAAAGACCAGCAAACGGGAAGCGAGAGAAAAGAATTGTTCAATTAACAACTTGTGACTCAATCACGGCTGCAAGGTGGGTAGGTTTATATTGCTGACCAACACGGCGTTTTTATTCTGACACTCAAGTTATAAGCTTACAGCGTTTTTGTACCGGTTTGGAACGTATTCTTGAAAGAACTGTGCAGGATAGAAGTAATCCGGGGCAGCGGGTTGGTTTAGAAGAGATTTTGTGGCGCCGGAACACAAAGGGCAAAAGAAGGAACATGGATAGGTTTTAGTCAGTTCACGTCAAATACAAGTCTATCAAGTCTGTCTGTCACGTAAATTACTCCAGGCTCTCCAGTTGGAGGAGTTATTTGATTAGAAGTAATACACCGCAAGCAAAACGGCAAGTAAATACATGTGTCGCTTATTATTGAAAACTGAAACATAAAGTTTTAGTTTAATTTATTTATTTACATTAGGTATATACATAATTATTTACCGTGATGGTGATGTTTTTTTTAAGTTTTTGTAACCATGTCAGTTTAAAAAATAAACATGATACCTATTACTTTTTTGTTCAATCCTTTCATTTTACACTCAGTATTTAAGAAAAATAATTCGTCCGCCATTTTTGGGAGTCTACTATATATTGGATTTATAATTGACGTCTCTTAGCTAACCTTGTATTTGCATCCAAACTAATCAGGACTGCGAAATTTTAGCTGTATCAAATTTAACTTAATTTTCTTTGTAACTGGTGAAACTAAAACACCGAGTTAAAAATTTAATCCGCTTGTCGCTTTTACTTTACAACTCTGTCCAAATTAAACAGTGTATCGCCTTCAGGCGTACGGTGTAGCAATACGTGACCGGCTCGGTTCCCGCGACACCGGACGCGTGTGCCGTTGCTCAGTAGTTTTGCCGTGTAGGTATGTTGGCACCGGTCCGGTAGGTACCCTTTTTTTACGGAGGCGGGTTATGTAGTGTGAGAGTGAAAAATGTGTTCAGATTTTTCTGGTTCGTTGTGTAAGTGGTACGGGTTTATGATTTTAGTTTGCCAACTGTTTTATTTGAGATCTGTTGTACACTTATAGATGTCGATATGTACTATAACGGCTTTAATTTGGATATTTCAATGAAATGCGTATTTAATTATTTTAGATTATAATTTTAATCATATTTTGTTACATGTCACACTCAAATCTATTCTTATGTTTTTTTCTAATTTCTTTTTTTAAACCGACCTGATTATTTGAACGTTATGGTAAAACCAACCAGCATTAGTTAGGTTACAAAACCTCTTACAGTACATACATGAGTAGGAATGTCCATAGAGTTCCATACCCATTCTTCTCTTTTCTACGCTTTGGAATGGGCCACTACAATCCACATTTCTGATTGGGACCATGGCTTCAACTTATTGTTTTCGGCAATTCAAAAGTGCCTGAAGTGGTATAATTTAAAGTTTAGAAATTGTTTGAGTTTAAATTCATACACTTGGGTGCCTTTTAACTGTTTTTCTCCTACTGGAACTGTATTGAGTTCATGTTGTTACGTACGTACAAGATTTTTGTCTGGACCTCAAAAGAGTTTGTTGCGGTTGTTTCTTCTCAGAATTGCCGGGTACAGAACACCAGCCTCATCTAGTTTAAAAAACGACGTCTAAAAGTGTTTGTAAAAACCTACTTGCAAAATAAACATTCTTAATAATTTATCCAAATTAAAGACCGAATGAAAAATACTCGACAGACGATTTAGAAAGAACAGTTACGTAACACGAGGGACTTAACAAATGGCGTCAAATACTTTTTTGGCAAGAGACAGCAGTAGTTTACGAAATCGACATCCAATTACCGACAGCGGCACAGTCGTAGATTGGTCAGACATCCAACAGCAAAAACTAGGCTTAAAATCGATAGCAGACCGAATTTGATTGAATCCGCACCAACATAAGATGAGATAAGTTAGATTCAGAAGTTTGCAATACGGATTCAGATCCACGTTCGCATAAACAAAGATCAAAGTGAAATACTCAGACAAATAGATTTTATCTATGACATGAATCAGCCAGATAATGTTCTGCTTTTGTTTGTTATACGTAAAAATATGTGGTGAAAGGTTTTGTGCGCCCGTTTTTTCCGTTGAGTCGCTTGTATTTATTCGTTCCAATTTTTATCCCGAACGGATCGGCTATTAGTCATTATGTACCAATACTCTTTGTTTTGTTCGATGATTGGAACCCAAAAATACGGTTGGACAAGTACAAATACATTGTGTGTGAGTTTGGACAATTTTATGCACGATCTGCGCTGTGATTGGGTAATGAAAGGATATGGGACCGTATTTGGTGATCGTTTTCCGGTCAACTTATGGCATTAAGGAAACTGGGTTGGACCCATTCGGAACAGGATTTGTAACTATTTTATTTTATAAAGGAGCTCGTATTATTTTTACCTCACTGTTATTTGTGCCTTTTATATCCTAAGAAAACGTTTGATTCGGAAGATTTTGAAACCCGAAAACCCAACGTCCCATTCAATCTCAGACTATTCCCAAATGTATGGATTGCGAACTTTAGATGGCCGTCGCTGCGAGTGAACCAGAAATTCGGTCACATCTGTTCTGACGAGAAGACTAAGGCCTCGGTAAAAGACTAGAAGAATGTTAAGTAATTACAACGAAGTGGAGTAATGTATGCAAGGCTATCATGCCTCGGTTAATTGTACCAGCTGCTTCACAGCCCGCAAACCACATTATCAATCTTTTCAGTCGCCGCCCAACATCAACATGCAACGTTAACTCCATCTAGGCTAGTATTAACTCAACATGCACGTCTCAACACATTTGTAATCCTAGCTCACAATATTGTATTTACCCTGCGCTTGACAGGCGAATAAGTGAAAATCATTTCATATTCATTTCTAAATACGAAACATTTTAGACTAAAAATCATGCTGTAAAAGCTAAAGAGAATTTAATTTAGCGCGAGCGGGAACTAAACACGTCAATACAACAGCTAGAACTAGCACAAGACTGGCCTCAAATGCAAACGTCGCGCCGGAATTAAATTTAATGATTTACAGCCGTTGGGAGTGTGCGCCGCTCGAAACTCGATTACAGGGGTTGTCAAAGCAAACAGAGTCGGGTGACCTTCTAAATTAATTGCGTGATTCGATGGATGTGACGGGGGTAAAACTTGCGCTGATTGAGTGGTCATTGGCGCGTTTGTGTGTCGCCCTGTGTGGGCACAGAATTGCGCTTTTGGTGAGCTGGGAATGCTTGATTGGTAAATAATTGTTTGGATAGACTCGATTACCTATTTGATAGGGATGAACTTAATGTTTTACACAAACACATGGACCCTTGTCAAAGGTTTTAGTGAGAATGTCTTTCATATCGAAACTTCTTTGATGTTACACTTTGGGGGGCTTCTATAAGTGTACAATATCAATTTTGAATAAGATTTAAGTCAGCGTAAACTGAGTATTTAGTTTGTTTACAAAATAAGAAACGTGTTTTCGAGTGGCATCTTATAACGTCTAGGTCTTCAACCTGGGTTGTTCTTCTTAGCTAATTAATCTTAGCTTCTATTTAATTTTCCACGTTCAGATGTTAATGGTCTCTGTCGGCAAGTTTAAAAGTTGGTTTTCAAATTTAGTTTACCTTTATCTGCTCAAGAAAGTCGTGGTCAACATGCAATTTTTTTTTTAAATACAAAACTTAAAAAGTTATATACCAATCCTGTTATGATAATCTGTTTAGATGTGTATTATATACACCTTTGAAAAAAGTTCCTAGTTGGTCGGTCCTGTTAAGGGGGATGATACGGTAGACCGCGTAATGTTTTTTTTTACTGTTTAATTTCAATCCAAAGACATATCATAACATCATGCGTGTAGTCCCCTAAAGGTGAGGTAGAAGTATACTAATAAATATGTATATAGTAATAATACACTTATATTTAGCTAGATTTTGTTTTAGCGGCGGGCCCATTGCTATCTACCAGACACAAATCCAGGCTGACATAGAGAAATTCCTAGTGAAAAACCCAATAACACTTGCAGCATGTTTGTTTATGTGAGTTTAATTGTTTGTAAACGAACCCACGATACAAGAGGAATTCCTAGTGTAAACAAGACAGGTAGTTTCATAAAGTAGTCATTCCTAATTTAAATACTAATAGTTTTAATTTCATAATTATTTTGTTTATCTGACCGAAATAAAATTAACGTTATGATTTGTTTTATTAATATTAAGGATATTAATTCTTTTAAACGTTTCTTTAAACTTTTCGCTGTGCCCTACAGGGTCCGTAATTTCTCCTAGCCGTTGTAAGGTCTTCACGCATTATGGAATGATTATCCTTACTAATATTTTAAAAGCGAAAGTGAGTTTGTTTGTTTATTTGTTACCTCTTCACGCTTTAATTGCTAAACCGATTTTGATGAATTTTGGTACACAGATAGTTGGGAACCAGGAGACGGACATAGGCTAATTTTTATTTTAAAAAAGTGGGATGTGAGGGAGAAAGAGGGAAGAAAGGGGAAAACTTAGCGTTGCTATTACAAATCAATAAGGCGCAAGAGGAACTGTGTTACCCCAAATTTAACACAGGCGAAGCCGCGGGCGAAAGCTAGTAAAGATATAAATATTTGAAATATAATCTTGTTGAATCTGAGGTACCGTACTACAAGTATGTGCCCGACCCAGTTCTCGAGAAAGACCATGTCACGCTGTACCGGGATCGGTTTATCATAACTGACAGGACTATTGTCGCCAATAAGCCTGACATAGTGGTGATAGACCGATCAGCGCGCCACGTAATGATAATCGATGTTACCATCCCGCAAGACGAGAACCTCGTGAAAGCTAAAAAACAAAAACAACTGAAATATCTTGACTTGGCACACGAGGTTGTTGACATGTGGAATGTGAACTCGGCTATCATTGTGCCGATTGTTGTAACGGCCAATGGCTTAATTGCCAAGAGCCTCGACGAACATCTGTCGAAGCTCTCCTTAGGTGGTTGGATCAAGAGCCTGATTCAGAAGGCAGTACTCCTCGATACGGCCCGCATTGTGAGGAGGTTCCTGTCTCTGGAGCCCTAACCACCGGTAGCTTGGACCGTATTTATATACTAGCAACGGAGGTTACTTACTGTTGTCTTCTCATATTAAAGCGCGGTATCAAGCTAATCCTTAGGTATTCGCGGAAGTGAGGCTAGCTGCATACTGGACATGATCTGACACAAGTACACGATAGTAGTGCATCGAAAGTATAGAAATAAGGTCGAAAATATTTCGGCGTTTGATTCTATTTGAATATCATGTCCGCCAAAATGTAGGTCATTTTGTCGCGTCTCCTCCAGGAACCTGGTAAGGTTAAAGATTGAAGAAATTATATAATATAATTTCCTTTAATCTTTTTCACATTTTATCCCGTATTATTATTACAGTTCATTAGTTTTTATGTACACATCTCTATTTAAACAGCACAGCATCAAAGCTCTGTGGTTGCTCTTTTGCAGTCCATTTTGAATGCATACAGTAACAGCCAAGAAAAAAGAAAACACCCTTTTATAGAAATTTCTGTAGAAGTTTCTTTGGCGAGTATTTCCTGTGAGTTCGTTCACCCTAAGACGGAGCGATACATTAATGATATTAATGATTCACTGTTTTTTCTCGAGAAGAACAATGATGTATTATGATTTATTTAGTTGACTTGACATTCTAGAGGTTTCTCTAGAATGTTCTTTTAAAAGAACATAATACAACCTGAACCCGCCCCCCCCCCCCGCCCCTGCGTGGATTTTTCCATTAGGAATTTCTCTGTAGCAGCCACGGAGCTTAGATTTCTGCCCGTTTGAGGGAATAGGCCTCTTATTACATGGGTCTTAAATATCATTATCTGCCTAGCCTTTTCCTAACTATGTTTATTTTATTTATTTATTTATGTACACACAAAACATTATATAAAAAAGTAAATAAGGAAAAAGAGCACAAAGGTACTGCTTATTTCATAAAGAAATCTCTTCCAGCAGACCTGCGATAGGACAGATGGAAAAAAAAACTAAACACGTAGACAGTGTGTAAAAATAACAACTAAGCACTAACTTAAATAAACAAAACAATATCAATATAGACTTACTAACTAATAAAAATAATAAATATATGTTTACAAATATACAATCCAAAATAATTAATACATGTCTAAAATATATACAAAATATTAAAGTATAGAGGAGAGGTAGTGTTCTTCGACCAGTTTTTTAAATACAGATATAGTTTTAGCGCCACAAATGTTAGCCGGAAGTGACAGAGACAGAGAAGGAGTAAGAATAAAAGTCGGTTTTATGGGAAGGGAAATTGAGATGGTGACGCAAGTGCGATCTACACAAAGCGTCAGGAGGACGGGTAAAAGAAAAACGGTCTCGTAGGTAAATGGGATATGCAGGGTTATAGAGGATGTTGAAAAGAAGGCATAATATTCGAGTGTTCCTGCGAAGGTGAATAGGGAGCCACTTTTGTTCCTTGCGGAATTGAGAGACATGCTCGAATTTCCTTAGTCCAAAAACAAAGCGGATGCAAATGTTTTGCAAACGCTCAAGTTTGTTTAAAAGCTCCTCATCCTCCTCTCCTCCTATGTTGTTCATCTTCCCGTTTAGACGAATTCCGCATCTCTCACTACAACACGCAATATATCAGGTAGGCTACTATTCACCACAGCTGCGATACAATATGCGATAACACTTCCAACTTTTAAGCAACAAGTTCTAGAAGACTGTACCGTAACAAAATGGTCAATTGATGGATGAAGCCCTTAGGCTTAACCCCCGAATACTGAAAAGTCACTCAAAATTTAAGTCCCACTTAAATTTAACAGAGACTCAGAAGTGACGTTTGACCATACAAAATCTAAAGTTTAAGAGCTGCTCAAATGTTAAGCAGCCCTCACATTTTGAGTGACTTTTCAGTATGCGGGGGTAAGAGTACAAAATGTGAGTTTAGTTGGCAAAATGTAGGGTAGTACTATACTACTACCTTTGTTCCCTGCATCTTGTGTAAATTTTTATTCAACCAAATGTTCGGTGCGTGAAACGAACATTCGGTCTAAGAACCGAATTTCGACTGAATACCGAAAATTTCGGTATTACCGAATGTGGCCCGAATATCGATCCATCTTTAATAATTTGTGAGAATCGATGGATGCATGTTGGTTACTGCTTCACGCAAGAACTGCTGAACAGATTTAGATGTTTGGTGTAAAAATAGTTTATGACCTAGATTGCTACAATTACCCAAATCCACGCAGGGACACTTGGGGCATAACCCAGGATTTATTATTTTAAAAACCTTAGTACCTACTACTCCGCTCTATTGTCCGCTCTATATACCTATTGTCGCATATATCGAAGTTCTTGTTTAGTTTCAGTGAATACGTACCTTAAGCTGCTCTTCTGTCCGTCTCCAGTCAGTCACAGAACTGCTTTATATTATTATGTTACTAGCTCATGCCCACGGCTTTGCACGGGATTACTGTTTCGGATTTAAAATATCGAAAAAGTTCACAATGTGTTATCTAGGTGGTGTTTGTAGATTCCTAGACGCTTACTACAATTTCACGTTTTGTACAGTAAGCAATGACTTACTGTCGGGTCTACGCTGTCCTCTCATACTTAAGTACTAACGCTGTAACAACAGCATTGTAAAATCAAATGATTTCAAAATAGTAACCATCTAGTTTTTTGCCGGTTATTCTCTGTAAGAAACGTTGTTTTTAGACGTTTTAAAGTGCCCATATAGGCCCATGTAAAATAAAAATATTTTCATTTTGATCTGTGTCCCAAACAAATCTGTTTTGTAGTTTTTTCATTAAAGAATAACAAACTTCCAAAAATCCGGACATCAATACATCCTCATCTCATGAAAAATATGTAATATAGATGATTCAATTAATTGCTCTCAGCGACGTTCATCCATTTAAATGCCCAGTCTAGTATCCTATGTGTTATTCCAGACTATAATCTACCTCTCCTCTATTCCATCGAGATCTGTTCAGCCGTTTTGACGTGAAGGTGTAACAAACATCCATACATCCATCCTCACAAACATTCTCATTTATAATATTAGTAGGATAGCTGATTCTATTCATTGCTCCCAGCGACGTTCATCCATTTTAATGCCCAGTCTGTCCTAAGTCGATAACAACCTTTTTATAATCTTTCCGTATTACGAATTCAGGTCTAGTTCGTGAAACTTTTGGGGAACCTTTTTCTGAGTAGCACGTCTGAAGCCTAAGGGATCGGCAACATTTTCGCACTTAAAGAGTAGTTATGATTTGATTTACTTTTTTAGATTTACTGCTGTTCTAGATCTTGTTTTAGACGCAAACAACTTTCTTTTGAGACTAAGCGATTTATTACTTTACTAGCTTTTGACCGCAGTTTCGCTCGCGTTATATTCGGTAGCGCCTTATTGATTTGTAATAGCAACGCTAAATTTTCCCGTTTCTTCCCTCTTTCTCCCTCATATCCCACTCTTTTTTTTTAAATAGCCTATGTCCGTCTCCTGGTTCCCAACTATCTCTGTACCAAAATTCATCAAAATCGGTTAAGCCATTAAAGCGTGAAGAGGTAACAAACAAACTCACTTTCGCTTTTATAATATTAGTAAGGATGGTAGTTGAGTATTTGTGTCATGATAGCTGCAAAGATCTGCGAACTGACAAACTGCTAATGTTAAACTCAGTTTACAAATGTAATGGCAAAACAAGATGGGCCAGGACGTCAACATTGCACGCTGATACCATTGCTATAACTTACGCTTCTTTTCTAGGAAAGAGGTTAGGGCCTAATATACTTTTATATAAAAAACACCAGCATTTTCACCTATCCTGTTCACCCGCGTCTTTGCCCGTGGTAGTAACGTAATGCTGAATAGCCTTATGTTACTCAGTGTAAAATCATTATTGAAATTGGTCCAGTAGTTTTTTAGTTTATTCTTTACATAGAAAAATACAAATCTTTTTCTTAAAAATATTAGTGTAGATGATAATATATTAATATTATGACGTTGGTTTATGTCACTATTATACTAATATTTTAATCGTATTGTACTAAGTATGTTACTAATAACTCTACAATTGTACATTATAATCTCCTTTAAAATTAGGAGTAACATATTCGCCGTTGCTAGGTATCGCAATTAGTGGGTATTTCTGCTATTGGTATGTGCAATAAACAACAACAATAACCATTTATCAGGCAACATAGGCTAAAAAAAAACACAAAATAATCTTAAAAAAATAAACCAATACATATCAATAAAAACCTTATTAGACTATTGCACCCAAAGAAAAAAAAAAAAGAATAAAGATTGGGAATAATATTTAAAATGTTTTTTTTTTAAACTAAGGTTGTGTAATCACGCCTTCGGGATTTCCCGCGAATATCCTTTTTAGGGTTCCGTAGTCAACTAGGAACCCTCATAGTTTCGCCATGTCTGTCTGTGCGTCCGTCCGTCCGTCCGTCCGTCCTCGCTTAATCTCTGTGACCGTTAGCACTAGAAAGCTGAAATTTGGTACCAATATGTATATCAATCACGCCGACAAAGTGGTAAAACAAAAATTAGGAAAAAAAAAAATTCAACCCTAACGTGTGAAATATTATTGGAAAGGTATTTAAAAATGAATAGGGGCTTACTAAAATAATTTTTTGATAATGTTAATAATTTCGGAAATAATTGCTCCAAAAGTAAAAAAACAATGCGTCCCTCTAACTTTTGAACCATAAGTTTAGAAAATATGAAAAAAATCTGAAAAGCAGAACTTTATAAGGACTTTCTAGGAAAATTATTTTGAACTTGATTGACACAATTGTTTTTGTACAAAAAAGACAAAAAGTTGTAGAAAATAATTTCTGGACTAAGTTTGTAGTATAATCGTATTTGCAAGCATTTTTTTAACTTCGTTTACATATTTTATTATCCTGAACGTATCTTTTTTCAAACAAAAAAAGAATTATTGAAATCAGTTCTCGCAATCCAAAATTACCACCGAAAACTTCTTGCACGTCTTTGTATTAATTAGTAACCCAATTCCCCGAGAGATGGCGCTGTAGGTACTTATTACATTAGATCGGGTATTACCGAATTGTTCGGTTGGTCTCTCCATGGCATTGGCGGAATCTTATAACTACATAAAACTTTTATTAAGAACATGCTAAGGCAATTTAGAACAAAACTAAAATTTATTTTTTAACACCATCAAAATGTTAAGGTAAAAACCAGTTCGTAAATGGTTCGATAGATGGCGTTGTGTAATGACGTAATTTTTTTTAAAGTCGATGTTAAGATTATCCGTGCTTTCATGACCTATCGTGGTAAAGTAAGTTGCACCTTAAATATATTCGTTATTTTATTTATGAGTGCATAATCTAATTAGTCGTCGAGGTTTGAGCGCTCCCCTTTGTGTTCGCGCTAAAAACCGTCACAAGTCGGAGCCGGAGGGCCTGCCGCGGACTCGCGGAGCGTGCAATGTTGCATGCTCCTCCACCTTTAAACTCATAAGTGGGAACACTTATTGTGACGGACGGAAAACTATGGAACCCTACACTGAGCGTGGCCCGACACGCTCTTGGCAGGTTTTTATACAAGTATTTATTGCAATGCGAGGAATAGGCACACGGGCCGCGGGGGCGGGGATATTTCACATTACGAGAAATGTTCTGCAAGCGCGACAATCCCGCATACGTGATGAAATTTGCACGATATTAAAAACATCCTAACTGCACACATTTTAAATATTTTGCACTCGTGTATTTCTGTGCCCTTATAGTATCCATAATACTATTCGTAGCTGTAAACCATTTTCTAACAATCTACTTACAGAGTGAAACGAAAATGAAAAGACTGTTAAAAGAACAAAATAATACCTTCTACGTCACTTCCTTCCGAAGATTTCAGATGGTCCGTATATCCATAGACGCTAGAAGTCTTGCCCAGTAACTAACGACAGCCTCTCATGTCTCACTAGCCATATAGTTAATTACATAACGAAGTACCCACACTATAGCGATCGATCTTAATTATATTTGTCGTGTTCAGAACCATTTCAATCTGATGAATTATTGAGTTGCGTTGACACGAATCGACACCGTGTAATCCGCATTGCGGGTACCTACGTCTAGAGGAGTGTAGTTCCACGTATGTCGAATTTAGTCTCTAATAGACTAAATTATAATTATTTCAGCTGCTAAGCCGACTGAAATTATGGTTTAAGCTTTGATTATGACATTTTCGTTCGGGATTCAACTAAAATATTGTTTTGCATACGATTATCCGGAAAATTATACCAGTTATTTTAACAACAACATATTTCTATTTTGTAATTGACACGCGATAATACAATTTACCAAATGTTATGTATTCCAAGTATGCGGTTCCGTGGTCACCGGAAAAGCTCGACTAATAACGTTGATGACAAAATATGATAAATCCGTCGTATATAATATTAAACTAAGTCCCAAAGGTTTGTCTTTGTGTTCCTCTCGTATTCGTAACTTTATATCTCTGGCTAAAATATGAAATATTTAGTGAAAGCTCCTTCATAAACGAAGCAGTAATTGGATGTAAAAAGACAGGGTGAATTAATTCAACACCAAGAGTAATTGTGTATTCCGACGACTAAGAACAAAATAAAGTTACAGTGATAAATATGCAAATAAAACAGAGGCAAAGCTGGATAATCCACAGGATGAATATAAATCGTGTCATCGTTAATTGAAGTCAGACATTCTGCTTCGAGGGCCATTGTGAATAACAATGTTTTTGTAGCTGATGCTCCGACGCAAATGCGTTTTGAATACGACGTTTTTATTACCTATTGCGTGCGAAGCTTTCGCTCTCTACACTTCCTGCAGAAATATCATCTCGGATTGAAGTCCTTCAGAAAAGTCATGTGTCATGGCGTGCGTAGATGAAAACAAAGGCTTCAGCCCAAGTAAAACGTTACGTAAATACGTTGATTAAAATAAAAAAAAAATTGTTTGTCAATCATATTGTGATATTTTCAGTGCTAGTACATTTGTGTAATCCAAGGTATAAGCTATCTACATAGCAATTTTCATCAAAATCCATTTAGCCGTTCGACCGTGAAGGAGTCACAAACATGCACACACATACAAACTTTATAATATTAAAGTGTGATAATGTGACTCATGTCTATGGATGATACCGTTTGTGCTTGCAAACAATTAAATTAAAACACTTATAAATAATATATCAATAAATAAAAAAAATAGTCAAGAGTGATTCGCGCACATAAACGGCCATATCTTTGACAGCGTAAACTTAGAGGGTTGATTTTTTACATAAAGAGACAACAGACTTGAGTAAGCATATGGTTTTAATTTCAATTCCATACCTCAACGCATTCCAAAGATAAAATGTCTTGCCAGACAGACAGACAGAGAGACGGACGGACAACAAAGTAATCCAAAAAGGGTTCCGTATTTCCTTTTGAGTTGCGGAACCCTAAAAATCGTCGTTATGTTACGTTAAAACCACTCGTATTAAGGCTTCAGACAGATAGTGTGAGCGTGATCGAGGCAAAAGGAAAATTATCTCAGATGGTTGCGTTCTATAATTTCTGCCAAATTCTATGAGAAAAAGGCGTGAGTTAATATATGTGTAATCTTAGCAATACTTTCGTATAGATTTTTCCAGTCGATGTCCTAGAAACATTGTCCACAGACACAATAAATCTACCCTTCTCATTCATTAGCTAATAAATCGACAGCAGGATTATTTACCACTGATTCTGCCCTACATAATGTACTACATCCATTCCGACGCACTTTGTAGAACATGTGTATGTGTAGGTACACCTTTGTACCCTTCCGAGAGAGCTGTCATGACCATGTACCGTGGAAGTGTTACATTCTCTAACAGAGTGAGTTCCAGGGTCGAGCTCATTTGTTTCGCCCACTTCGTTGCTAGACCAACGTTCGTTGCTACAACAACTAAATTGAGGTGAATTTTCGGAAGAGAATAACAGAATTTAAAAATATTTCAATCTCTCTCTCTCTCTCTCGATAATGTTTGACAGTCGTTATAGAGAAGAAAGAAAGAAAATATGTTTATTTGACACTTGCCACAGGTACACAACAAAAAAAACCTTAAATCATAACACTACAAAAAGGCAACAACTTTTAACACTACAAAATAAACTTAAATCTTAACAATACATCACATTTATGTTTACAAATAAATGAATGACAAAAGAAAAAAAAACAAGGCTAATATTAGATTTCTCACGGCTATGCCAAATGGGCCTAGTTCAGCAAACTGCCGAGCAGCTAATGTCTGACGACATCAGGTAACAAATCCTTACTAATATTATAAAAGCGAAAGTAAGTTTGTTTGTTACCTCTTTACGCTTTAATGGCTACACCGATTTTGGTACAGAGATAGTTGGGAACCAGGAGACGGACATAGGCTATTTTTTTTTAAAGTGTTATGTGGGAGAGAAAGAGGGAAGAAAAGGGAAAACTTAGCGTTGCTATTACAAATCAATAAGGCGCAAGGGGAACTGTGTTACCCCGAATTAAACGCGAGCGAAGCCGCGGGCAAAAGCTAGTAAAATATAAAATTAAGAACTTCCTGCGATCTGCGAGCCATTCCGAACCCAACACGTATTAATATAATTGGAAAGAGCTAGTAACAAAAAACTTGAGAGGTGTCAAGGGACACCCAGATGGAACGAAGTTATTATTTATTATGTACAAAAAACCTGTATACATTCAACAAAAATAATCGTCGCGCCCCCACACTGTTCAATGCGAAGTAGAAAGACGAAATGAAAATAACGGGTTTGCTCTCTATGAGACAGAGAGACAAAAAAACACGCGTACGCCGCACGGCTCACAACTATAGCAAAAAGTGTCGTTACAACTTTTGGTCTTAATTTTTTTCATCTAGCCCCCTTTCGCAACGTGCGATACGGAACTTCGTTCCAACAAATATTTGAAAAAAAAAACACTGTCGTAGTGCGTTATTTATGTTGGTTAACATTACAAACGTTCACGTAAAAAACAAACATAATTTGATCAAAACGCGATTATTAAATCGAACCCTTATCGATTCGATAGGAAAACGAACGCCCCTCATTCACGCTCACAAATACTAATACAATCACATATAAACCAATATCCTAAATAAAAAAATAATACGTTTTTGATAACCTACTTACTCAGGAACATGGTATTTTTATCCAATCAGTTGCTTAGGGTATAATCCCAAAATAATACGATTCATTTTCTATTATAGAAAAGGAAAAATGATACAGACTAACATCTGCGAAGGATTCTCATAAATAAATCAGACTGTTTACTGGGAAACTTTTTACTTAAGGAAACGGGAAGAATCGGTATTGAAGAACCTACTGAGAGTTTTATCAGTGATTTGTATTGATTGTGGTGAAAAATTGAGTGCCTTATCAAGTAATCAAGTCGTTTATTTGCATAATACATGTTTTAGGGGTGTCAAAAAGAATAAAATAATATTCTGAATTATAACTAGACATGGGATAGTCGGATGCAAATTTACCTAAAACCTAAATATCTAGCTAACAAAGTATGGCTGCAGCTTGTTAGGTTATTTTATTAATAATAAAATCCCGGGATTTCGGGATTGCATAACTAATCGGATGTACGTATATTTCCTGAGGTTTAATAGGCCCGATTTGACATTTGTTACAAATCTCGTCAAAAATGACTGACAATTAAATTAGGGGAGAGCAACTATATAACGTTGTATCAGGGCAACAGTCATTTGTGTCAAAATGGGTTTACTTTGTTTCACAGAGTAGACAATTAAATTTAATTTAAAGTGATCTCGAAATTTGTTCTATAAAAGTGTTTCCCTATTAGCTAACTTCTCAACTTTGGGTAAACATTCATCCGAATATCCCATCCTGAGGTGTGCAAATACATGCAAAGTTACATTTCTTCATTTTGAATCATAAAACCTTTATAAAGATGACAAATTAAATTCCAAAATATTTTTTTTAAGTCGAATAAAATGTGAAATGTGTAAAATTTGAATAAACAGTTCAAAATTGAATTATTGTAGCCATGTCACATCTATAAGAGTTCAATACATCAATATAAACAACAGTTTAAATTGAAACTACAGTTTAACGTCCGTCCCGCATTGAGTAGAGCAACCTCATCGATAAACGCTCGCTTCATTATCTGTATGAAAAGAGCCTTTAGCATTGTAAAGAGATGATAATATGCTGATATTATTGTTAAAGTAACTTTCGTAACATTACGCTTTTACCCGAAAATATTTAAGCAGAGGAGTAGGTAAGTAAGTTTATTTATTTTTCAAACATGGGTACTGTGCACTGTGACTAAATCTTTCTCTCCGGCGTGAACAAATAAACAAAGTCACTTTCGCTTTTATAATATTAGTAAGGATTAGCTGCAAGCGACTTTGCATACCGCACACCATGTTCCAGCAAGCATTATTTCCTCTCACCAGTGCCCATGTTGAAGTCACTAGTTGCGCCAGATTATCTTTTGTTTTGACTTCTGCTGAATCCCAATTTAAATTTATTTGACACTACAAGTTTTCAGGTTTTAAGGGTCAGGCCAATCTATTATTTTGACACCATGACTGGCTAGTAAATTTTGCCCCCCAACAGCTTTCTGTATGTCAGAATTTTCTTACACATTAAGCTGCACTGAAGTAGGTGTGAACGGATTGTAAATATGTCTACTTACAATACATACGTTTTTCTGAAACAAATAAATGAAACCGTTGTCACTTTACGTTTACAAAAACAATGCCAATAAAAAAAGTTTAAGTATAAAACATTTTAACACAACATGTTTGTTACTTCACGGCATTTAGAATAGCTAGGTATAAAACAAAGTATTTTAGAAAAATACACTTACTGCATATTAAGTCTGCTAGCAATCTCTCTAACACCAACATTCTCGTGGTGCAAATAAATTATTTTGTATTTTAGATAATCACTCAATTGACACATAATACTACAGAATACAAAAATTGGTAACAGATGTTATGCATCGCAATTTATTAAGATAAAGTAAAAAGTGTGATGCCAAAATGACTTTAACTGTATTATAACAGTTGATTGTTGTTTTCTTACCCTTATCTTTAGTAACTTTTGCCAGGTCTACTATAAGTACGGCCAACGAGAAGCGATACCAAATATAAACAAAACCCATGCTAAAACCTCATCTAAAATGGCCGCCAAAATGTTGGCGAACCCGTCTTAACGTTGTCATGTTTTTGCCAGGAGAACGAGACATTACGACAAAGGCACAAGATGGAAAGAGCTAAATATTAGATTGTCAACGCCACAGTTGTTCTTTAGGTTAATGACCTTTCGTATCGCTTCTCGTTGGCCGTACTGTATATTTCAATACTCAATGAAATTTAAGTCTTACAGCATTAAAATCTAAATTTTCATACCAAGTAAATAAAAATTCTTAAAGCTAACGTGTTAAAGATCATTTTTGAGTGTCTGTATTATTTTGTTTTTGTTCATCGAGTAGCCGCCGTATATTCTAATAAACTCATACAATTAAATAACTCTTAATGTTATAAGCACAGGGTTAAAATTCGATCGTTTTTAGGGTGGGTCAGCTAACACCTTTTAACCAACATTTCGTCATGTAATAGGACGCGAGCTTATTGTCATCAAACGGATAGTAATCGAGACTCCGGGTCAGCTGAGAAGTTCCTGATTGCAAATCATATCACTTTGTCTGACCAGGGAATCGAACTTGATCCCCAATGGAATGCGGGGATGATGTTATGTTTTGGAACTCTCGTGACACTTTCATGTTTATTATTGTTTACGTATTTATTCACGTGTTTGTAATGAGTTTGAGACGCGACCTCGTTCTCCGATGAGGGCTCCATTCATGTGGAAAATTAGAGAGATAAACAATAAACAAATCTACCTGCCGGTAAACACCATATTAGATTGTTTTTGTTTTATTTTGTATAAAATGTGTGGCATCTAAAATGTTTCCTAGATCTATAGGCTATTAATATTACATATAGATCTTTGCAGTACTATTTTTACATTTGCTAGGCGTTGATTAATAGTTTGGGCTACTTATTACTTCTGAAGAAGAGTCTTTTAAATTTTGTACCCATAACACAGGTTTAATCTCGCCTTGTGTACCAGAATTGATGATGATAATACAAGCTGTTAATTATTAGTTTGTAAGCTGTAATCTAAAACTTTCTTTCTGGTACTTAATAAATATTTTTATTTTTTAGTCAAAAACAAAAATGATCAAATCTTTCTACTATTTCTTTTAAAAACCGTTTTTAACTCAAGCCAATATCCAATAAAATCCACTCAACATCATCAGCTTTATACTACAAACACATTTCTCAATAAATGAGTTTACAAAAGTGGTACCAGAGAATTTTCTCTTTCATTTCCATCAATCTAGTAAATGTATCCAGCTCTCGCACAGATCTGCCAATGCCTATTTCAAAGCCAGTGTTTGCAGCGGGCAAACTGAACGGGGCAAACAATCGTAGCTCACTCGGCATATCGCTTGCCCCCCAGCTGATGCCCCGACATCATAAAAATGAATTGTACCCGCCAACGTGACCAGAATCTGGGAAACTTCATGACTAAATAAATTCCTACGTATAATAGCTTCTTTTAAATTGCGTACGTAACTTTTTGTGGGTGTAACATTTGCGCTTTACCAGTTTGTTCCCGTTACGTGCCTGTGAGGATCGTGATTTGGTGGCACGATATCTTTCTTAAATATTATTTTTAGGACATGATAGAAAATTCATGATGTTTTCTTTCACATAAATCTACACGGCACTTATGAAACGTCAGAAGGTGCGCATGTCGAATTTGTCGTTTATTCTGGAGGAGAACTGAGAAGAAACTCCATGGTCACACTTTTTTTTTGTTTTTTGTTTACCCATATGTATCGTGGGTGAGTTTACAAACATTTAAATTCACATACACAAACAGCCAGACAACGGAACAACTATCTGTAGGCCATGCAAATATTTGTTCCGTGCGGGGATCGAACCCGCGACACGCAGCGCAGCAGTCGATCGCTCAGCCACTGCGCCAACCACATCGTCAAACTATTAAAAATATACGTTGCGAAAGACTACCCGAAACTCAGCTCGCATTTGCTAATAAGGTAGGTACGTAAGTACCTATTCATGACTGACTTTAAATGGCACACTTAGCTTAATTTGCAATCCCAGTATCCATAACTGGTAACATATAAGACTTGTCTGGTTGACAGCATTATCAGAATAGCACAGTTTACACCACACTGAGCGGGTTTTAGAGCTCCTTAGTGCGTAAAATAGGACTATCAAAACAAAAGACAATGGCTCGTCAAATTACCATCCCATTCATGCCAAAAATCTCCCTCGAACTGCGACTACGTCAAATTAGCAATTACACAGGCCAGAGTCTCGTCCAGATTTCCTTGAAATCCTATTAAAAACATTCTTCACGGATCGAGGTCGCGAACTAATTAAGACCTCAATCATTCTCCTTTGTCGTGGTGAGACGACGAACTTAACTCTCAGTGAATCTTAGTCCGATATTTTTAGATGTTGGAACTTAAAAATTGAATAGGGCCAAGAAGCATGTCTTGTTATGATGGAATATTTGGACAGCGCAATTTCAATGTTTATATACGTACTATGCTCAAATAAACAAGGTGTGTCAATCAAGACTGCCCAACATCGAGTAGGTCGGGTACTATCTACCAGTTATAAGATAACTTCGCGACAATTTTTTCCGAGAGGATGAGGCAGAGGTAACCTATATACTTCTTAATGCACCCACATTTTCCCAGTCATTTGTCTAATGTCTAGTAAGGTACTGATCTAGCCAGGAAAATTCCTTGTGGATTAACCAACTGACGCCTATATGTTTTATTCAGCTTTTATATTCAGCACCCACCAAATCTATGAAGGTCTAAAAACAGTTCTAACGTTAAAAATCCAAAAACTAAAAGCAAGAAGACAACAGCAAAATTGGTGCCTTCGGCAAATTCCAACACGATTGCTGCCAACATGAATTCTATTAAATGGGAAATTGCCGAAATTCCATTGTTGCGAATTTTCCGAACATTTCGGCGTATTTTACTTTGATATAGTGTAATGGCCATTACAAATAATTAAACGGTGTTTAGAAAACTAGTTGATAGGAGCGTTCTTTGTTTTGAATAATTTAAGGTCGGCCAGTTGTTGCCTTGTCTCCAACAGTAATTATAGTTTGTATTCTCCCGTTTTTCATTTGTTACCAATAAATAAAAGACCTGTGTCGAGAGAATCGAAAATTAAATCCAAGATTTAAAATTTTCGTGTCGCTGTGTTTATTACCAAACTTTTCCGAAACAGCTGAACCGATTTGTATGACATTTTGTGAGCATATGGGATAGGTCTCAGAATCGGCCAACATCTATTTTGCTTTCACCTATGTGCTAAGGCTGGCCTTCTTCAAAAAGGGACCTGATCAGCAGGTGAAACCGCTGGGCACAGCTAGTTGTTTTATAAAATGTTCACGATAAATCTCTTTCATTTTCAAATTCACAAATATATTCAGTTGGATAGAATTTTTGGCATTGATCCTAACAAATTGAGTGAGATTTAACCCTTTCGCTAGCGACGACTAAAACAACTGGAGTAAAAACTCTTTTTTACTTTTACATTAAAAAAAAACGGTTCTCTGTGTTTTAAATCTAAAACAAAAAAAACAAATGATCATTTCATCATTGTATTATGGAAATCTGACCTATTACGATATTCCAGTTATTGGCAGCTAATAATATAATAATTATAGCAAACATTTACGTGTTCATTTATAATGTTTTGGTTAGCCAGCCATCCGTGTTATTAGCGTTACCGCTAATTGAATGATTCTAGTAAACATGTTTATTACCTGAAATTAGTCAACACACGCATAACATGACGCCTCTATTACCCGTGGGGTTAGGCAGAGGTGTACACTCAGATTTCTTCATTTTTGTTTTAAGTGTTCACGGTGCTTTCTTGTTCAACGTGTGCCTCACAGACATGTCAGCAAAGCAGAGGGACCTGCCAGGGCCACCGTCTGCCGGGGTTGCGGATTGTGAAAGAGATACCCCCAGAGCATAAAGGGCAAAAGAAGGAACGTGGTTGGGTTTAAGTCAGTCAAAGTATTCCACTCCTCCCCTCTCCGCCTAGAGCGGGGGAAGTTATTTGATGATTACCCATCCAAAAAAACCCTCAACAACACGCCGTTAATGCCTTTTTAAATCCAATCTCCTTCCGTATTCGGTGTCAGTATCGAAACATCTGGCAATGGAAAGATAACAACGTATCGGTTACGTATCGTAGGAGCTACGGACCGTTGACGGTTAGAAATTGGTTTAGGATTCCGTAACGTTAACAAGGAAATAATAGATTTACGTTACGTGGTTTCGTAACTATAATTCAAGTATAATTTGTTGTGTTTATTGCAAAACATTACGTCAATCTTCTATGCAATAAAATGTAATTGCCAAAGGTCTGACGGAGACTCATTCGAGGACGGATTCACCAAATACAAAAAAGAAAAAAAATGCAATGATTACGAGCGCATAAAACAATTGACAAGCAAATTGTGTGCTTGATTTCATTTTGTTGCGTTTCCAATTACCGGGACAATGTTTGTGTTAAAGAAAATTCACACATTTAAATAGTAACGAAGATAAAAACATGTAGTGTCCAATTTCTGGTTGAAGCTAAAACTAATTAATCGTCTATTACCATAACCCTAAGAGACTCAGTTCTTGTTGGCTAGAAGTAAACATCATTACATTTAGGAAATAAATTGAAATCAAAAGTTTACAAAATAAGTCAGATTAGATTTAAATTACCTATAATATTGTAATTTAATAAAAATATAAACAATTCACAATGTGTAACTTTGCGTTAATTGCATTCGTAACAGTTAGTTGTATTAAATAAAAAAAATAGATTTCAGCGCTTATTGAAATCAAAGGTTTAGCAGCAGGTGATCCGAGGTTGCTGGTTGTTATGTTGAAAAGATGGATGTTCCTTACATGGGTGGCTTAAAACCCAGTAAAAGCCTGACATTTTTTTTTGCCGATGGGAGTCCATCTGCAAAAAAAAATGTTCTACGGTCTTGTGCCTCATCCAGGATATTCCAACTTGTCTAACCATAAGATGGTGGCAAGAATTCAGTTTCAACTATAGCGAAGAATAGATTCTCAATTATAATTTTTTGTATTCCAATAGGGAAATCCCGTTTGACAAATTTCTATTTATAAAATGACTTATTTAGTTTCGTAACAGCAAAACTAAGGAAGTGCCCAACTTCACAGAAAAGACAGCATTAATAACTGTTACGCCTGAATAAGCGTCTCTAGACTAAAGCCTGAGAGAGAAGCTAGTTTAAATTAAGAAAGGCTAGACTATAACTTGTTCAGACAAGTTATGCTCCGCCATGCCTTAGTTTCAGGAAGGTAGGTGAGGAGAATTATTATAGCTAATAGATATAGGCATGTTTGAGGAATGAATTAAAGTTTTAATAAGTTGTCTTTAAATTCCTCTACGTTATCGTTTCTGTTTTGTTAATAAGCTTTTATTAGATCAACCTCTAGCTACATGTAAAAAAAACAAATGAAGTAAAATTTGACTCACTTTCTGATTACCAAATGAGCTAAAACTTTGCATACATAAATGTAGTTTGGATGACAATGCGTATATAAGTCACTTCCATCTATCGTCGTCACGTCATCTTCAAATTATAAAATAAAGGTATAAGATCTCTTTGCGTACCTACACAAAATGACTGGCACAAAACAAAATACATTCAAACAAAACAACACACATTATGTCAATCAAATTGATATTGATAATGAAATAAGTATGTAAACTTATTTCATTTATCCAGCAAAATATAAATTTTGTCAAACAATATAATTATTTTACTGACTTTAAGGTCCCTCACAGAAGGATTGGCAGTGAGGGTTGGTAGACCTTGTAAACATATTGAAGTGATGTGACCAATTTTATACCAACAATTCGTCAATTAACGTCACGTGTAATATGATTATATTGCCATCAAGCAGACTTTGTGGCTGCTACTGAAACTGTCATAATAAAAAAACCCAATATTAATTATATACAGGTCCTGTAATAATTCAGCAAAAACATGCCAAGTGTCTTTGGAGATTTATCACAGAACCTTCATCTGTTAACTAATTTAACAGTCCAGTAAAGCAATCAGTAACATCTAATTTTAGAACTATCATTCAATTATGTACTTGAAATAATAACATTATTCAAATTGCCTTCACTTGTGTGCTCTCGTAGTTTGTCTTATTTACTGAGTAATGTCCTTAAGTTGTAGACTTAAGTAGTTATCGTCCGACCCTTATGCCTTTTACGTACATACAGTTAAGCCAGAAATGGCATGCGCTTCGGTAATCCTCGTGTTTCCAAATTGGGACAAACGTCGCACCACAACTGTGAAGTCTCTTAGTTTTGTCTGCCATGCTAATTAATACCCAATAAGCAGAGCAAGACAAGACATTGTCCTATCTTTATTTCTTTGTTCGTTAACTGTTTTGTCTGCCAAGTTACGTTACATTTGAAAATTGCGTTGTTGTAAAAATACCGGCCAAGAGCAAGTTAGACTCACGCACTGACCTCTGTACAATTTTGCGACATAAATAGCCATAGTTTGTGACTGCGTAGACTTATAGGGTTGCTTTTATCACAGCACAAAAGGACCACAGAATTGAGTACACGGTAATTTCCACTTGATACCTCCACGAGTTCCCGAGATAAAAGGTCTTGACAGACAGACGGACGGACAACAAACTGATCCAAGAAGGGTTCCGTTTTTTCTTTTTGAGGTGGAGATGGAACCCTAAAATCATGGTAAAACAAAACGAGCAAAAAAGTTCTCTGTTGTAAAAGCTCTTTATTATTCGAAAAAAAAATCGGAGATAGGAAATGATTCTCGAAGCGCACACTTTTCCTAAGGGATCTGTACGTACCTATGTATGTCATGTTTGGAGTGCAAACGTGCTGTTCCGGTAACTTCCTGTTAGTTACTTCAGCTTGTCTTCTTCGTTTAGAAAACTTATTCTTTTGGGACATTAATTTAGATTTTATGTTTGATTTAGCGGTGATGTAAGCGGGTTAGTCTCTCTTAGCTTTTTTCTTGTATTGTAGATCACCAAGACTAACTGCCGACTTATTTATGACTAGCTTTTGCCCGCGGCTTCGCTCGCTTTTAATTCAGGGTAACACAGTTCCCATTTCCTGATTTGCAGGTCCCTGCTACTTGTAGGTTTTGCCCTAACGCCTTATTTATTGTAATAGCAAAGCAAAATTTTCCCTTTTTCTCCCTCTTTCTGTTTTGTTTAAATGTTGTAAAAGTTTAATATTTGGAAGTTTTAATATAATACAATAATATATCGTTTATTTAATATAACATGTAATATATATACTTAAACTGTATTTAATGCCATTATTTGCTTAATGTTTTTATGTATTAAAAGAAAGAAATTTGCTTTATTTAGCATTATTAATAACAAAAACAAAAAAAAACAGGAACACATTAACAAAATAAAGATGCTGAATAAAGTATTCTATTTTCTCTTTTCCTTTCGCACTATGCTGAAACAGATTTCTTTAGAAATAAGCATTACCTTTGGACTTACTTTCTGTTCCTGTTGTTCGTTAAATAAATCAATATATTTTTATTCATTTCATTCTGACCGAAGTGATATTGAGCTAGTTGAACGTTATAAACGCCATATACGCGCACACATTTTACTTAAATGTTTGTCACATATTTGTGTCCTTGGCTTCAGAGCACGCGCTTGCTTGTCACAAATATGTGACAATGGCGTTCAATGGGTTCTCTTCAAACTTCAAACCGGTTTGCAGTAAAAGTAAGCTTCACCTTTGGCAGCTAAATATATGGTCTGAACGCGACCTAACGTTAACGAAAACATAATTATTATAACGTTTACCTCAATAAAGCCTTATTAATTTACATTGATTTATTTCTCAATAAAGGTTTTAATTAAAAAACATCGTTGCTCATTTTTACCGCGCTACAAACAAATATTTAATTAAGTATAATCCGCTCCGATATTCTGTTAACATGTTATTTTAACAATCTTATGGTTTACTGTGGTAATTGCATACCATTCAGTCTTGATAGAAGCATACCAACTAAACAAATAAAAAAAAAACAGCAACGATATTTGGTATAGGAAATAGTATTAACATTTCCTCTGTGGTACAGTGGTTGTTATGGCAACCTAAAAAAAAATATTTGAGAACTAATTATTCGGATAAAAAATTATTTCATCGAATTTCGGCAGTTCTACATGTATGTACTAATTAGATACTTTTTCAGTTTTAACCTGTCAGTTGTCTCATGTGCTACAGCCGGGCTAATTGCCTCCATTTTTTTGCGGATGGGAAATCATCAAATAATTTCCCCCGCTCTGAGCTGAGCGGGGGGAGTGTCAGACTTGTACTAACTAGAACCCACCCATGTTCCTTCTATTGCCCTTTATGTTCTGGAACGCGGTATCTCTTTCGAACAACCCACATCCTCAGCAGGCAATTGCAATGATTCGCACCAGCGTACAGTTAATAAGAATTAAAGTAGCAATGAAAATCTTCAAAAATCATTCATCTGAGTCCGTAGCACGAGTTCGCGGTGATAACGTACCTGAGCGCCTCTGCACAAATATTACTAAAATAACGATAAAAACTGCCATCATTTTACGCGCAAAAAATATATCTGTGTATTGTGAAAAGACTATTCAATACGTGAATTTGTTTCAGCGGATGAATCTGTCATGTCGTACGTCACAACAAACGTGAATGTACGCACGAGGTCGTACTGTATTAAGGCCGCCTTTTCAGTTTATTTCTTTGGTTTTTTTTTTTTACAAAACATGATATAAATAATGGTTTACAAAAGGCTTTTAAAAGCTGATGTCAAGTGCATTGAAAGTTTTCGAAATTTATAAAAATATTGGAAAACATGATTGGAATGTTTTTGTTAACGTCTCTTTTGTCCCACGGCTAGGCAAAGGCCTCCCGTTTCTTCTCCAAAACCTATACATTCTGTGAAAAATATGGTTTAAACTGATTTCAATAATGATTATATCCAACATGGCTAAAAAGTAGCAACAACAGGGCATACAGCTAAGCTGATAAGCAGTTTTCGCATGTTCCCAGGTTCTCAAATGCGGTGCTTTTAAAGAAAAAATCATTTTACTTATCTCTGCATGAATTCCGTGCGACAAATCTAAAATCAGCTGAGAGCTTTAACATCCAGTAAGTTATTCCAGGTGGTGAGAAATTTAGGAAAAGTATTTCATGTAACCAGCGCATTCGTACTTAATATCTTTAGTAGGTACCTACTATGATCGGCCATTGACCTGAACGCCTAAGGTCAATGGCCGATCAAACGAAAAAAAAATGGAAAGTTTAAATATGCTTCTTTTACAGTGTTTGCTTTACATGATATTATGTGCCTAACTATCAGTATTAGTGCTCCTTTTTACACGTTGTTTAAAACAAAAGTCAAGAAAATTGGATTAATGAGTTCTTCGCATATAAAACAAACGCGTGTCTAATAAATAATTTAACGCGAAATACCAATATGAAAATTATTTGTAAAATAAAGTTACCTAAACTTTAATGGTATTACGATTAGCGAGAATGTATAATTAAATATGTTAGTCATAATGATTTAATGTCTTAAAATTTTAATTAAACGCTTAATACAAAGAATTTAACCACTGTAAGTTATTTGCCTTATAATTAATAAATAGGATTAACTTAATTAAATAATAAAACTTATCAAGTTTCCAGCTCGTCACTTAGATTTAAGTTTACCTAAAATTTTCGCCAAAATAGAATTTGTAATTAATTTGAACAGTCCAAATCGGTGAAATCTGTTTAGCTTTCTTGGAACGAACTAAGAGTTTCAAAGTTTTGATTGAAAAATAAACTAGAAAGTCGTTTCCCTTGATATATTTTTATCAAAGTTTATGTAAAATTTCCCTAAACCTAAAATCACTGTTCATGTCCACACAATTTGATTTGGAAACTCCGAAATTGTCGGTTTTAATAAAAAAAAATGTTTTGGTTAGAGCCAACCTACTTACAAAAGTTAATGTCATTTCATTTCTACATTTATTACTAGTGGTTTAACAAAAGACTTGGTAAGTTAAAAATGTATGACGAATGTGAAAATGGATGCAATAAAACGGTGACATATCCCCGACTTTTTGGCACAGAATTTAATATCGGCCTTGTCACTCAAAATTGCGTACGCACGGTTAAAGCGGCGCGGCGGTTGTATTTTGGTATACCGTTCCCATTGTTGTTTTCTTAATTAGAAGACTTGTGTCATATCATATATGTTACAAGTTTTCTGTGACTTTGAGAATAGATGAAGGCCGAAGGAACGATGGATTGTCTATGTTAAAGATGGGTATCATCAAATTTTATTGGCCCACAAAACTCATATTTTTATTTACAAATTCTGCTGAATCTTTTCTTTCATGTTGACGTGAAGGCGCGTGCCAGCCGCGCGATCCATCTTGCGCCAGCGCAGCCGCCCGGTGGAAACAAGTTGACTTACCTCACCCCGGACGCCGCGCGCCGCACCACCTGCCACAGCCCGCTCCAGCAGCAGTTCGCGCCGGTCGCCGAACAGTCACCTAGACGCCTTCACCGCGAATCCACGTCGCTTTAGCTCGCTACCGCGTATTTACCTTTAGCCTTTCGTAAATTAATTTTCATAGTCGCTACCACTTTAATCTTTCGATTATATTCTCCTTCATTCTAAATCTATTCTGTTCTTGCTATAACTTCTTTCTAACGCTGTAAATCTTTGCTACCGTTTTACTCAATATAAACTTTATTTTATTTATTAAAACTTCATGCACAAAAACATTGTACAAAGGCGGACTTAATGCCTTGGGCATTTTCTACCAGTCAACCTTAGGGTGATGCAGAGACAAAGACATAGTAGGTGCAACGTGACAGGAAATATCAATTTCATTATTAATAAATACATATATAAATACATAGAAAATATACAAAAGCAAAGAGAGGTAAAAACTACTAAAAATGATGAAATACTGACAACTTTTTAATTTTGAGAAGAGTCTGCCAACTTCTTACGTAAGTGTTTGCGAGCTTTTACCTTAAATGTAAACCGGCTAGTAGCCATTCTGATATTCAGAGGGAGCGCATTCCACAGGAAAACCGCCTGGACAGAGAAGGAATATTTAAGGAAACCAGAGCGATGAGTAGGGCATCGTAGAAGACGATTATTGGAGGACTGAAGGTGCTTGCTGTGCGCAGCGCATAAATATTTAAAATGAGAAGTAAGATAATTAGGAGATGTGGGTTTATCGAGCAGAGAAAACAAGGTGGTCAAAGCCCTCAACGCTCGTCGCTGTCTGATGGGTAACCATTTCAAGAGCGACCGATGTGCAGATACATGATCATACTTACGAAGATTGAAAACGAATCGAATGCAGTTATTTAGAAGTCGGTCAAGTTTGTTGAGGAGATCTGCATTCAGGTCATTCATAGTAACACACATCACCATAGTCAATTATGGGGAATATAAGTGACTGAACCAGCATTGCCTTAATGTGACATGGGAGAATATTTTTTAAACGATAAAGCGACCGCAACGTTCCAAATCGCGACCTGCTTACGCCAGTCTAAACAAGTGTCAACGTACAAACCCAAATCCTTGACGTCGGAGCTAAACGGGATGACTGTGCCATCAAAACTAACCGGTGGCACCGTTAACCCATTCATCCTTCGTAGACTATAGAAGCTTCCTACAATGATAGCCTGACACTTAGTTGGGTTAACCGCTACTCCAAGCCGATCAGACCAATTTTTCACTAAGTTTAAATCCCGGTTTAGCTCCTCAATCGCATCGGATAAGTTGTCAACACCCGCCTGACAGTAAAGCTGTAAGTCGTTAGCGTAAAGATGATACGCACACTGAAGCTCAGAAGTTATAAGATCGATAAAAATAGAGAACAATAGTGGAGATAATATACCGCTTTGAGGGACGCCAGTTTCAAGGTTACACCAGCTGGAAGAAGAGTCTCCCCGCAAGAACCGACTGCTGACGCCCCCGAAGATAGGAAGAGAACCAGTCCAAAACCTCGGGAGAGACCATGAGATAGGAGAGTATGGATAAGAGGACTTCGTGACTGATGGTATTGAAGGCGTTGGAGAAATCTATCAATACTAAAACGGAAACTTTTGTGTCTTCCATTCCCCGCCTTATATCATCAGTCACTTTAAGGAGGGCAGAAACGGTACTATGCCCGGGCCTGAAACCAGATTGGAATGGAATAATGAGGGAGTTATGGTGGATAAAGTAGGAGAATTGTTTATGGACACAGGCCTCAAGTACTTTAGATAGAAATGGAAGGATGGAAATTGGTCGAAAGTGACAGGGAAGAGTGGGATTAGGAATTTTTGGTGGTCGAACATGGGCTTTCCGCCATGTTGACGGAAAAACACCGGAGTAAAGGGAGAAATTAATGGGTAATTGCAGGGAGGAGCTGATCAAGTGCCGTCACAATCATGTGGCGACTGATATCATCACAGCCCACGGCTTTGGATTTAATGGACAGGATAGTTTTCTTGATCTCTTCCGGGTCGACTGGGGTGAAGACAAAGGGGCTGATATTGGGTCGCGTCAGACTAGCAAGGTAATTAATGGTATGACATTTGGTTAGACTATCAAGAATAGGAACAGTGGAGAAATGGCGATTTAGGTCATCTAAACCAAATGTCTTAGGAAGGTCTGAATGTCGCGATTTGCCGATACCTAGAGTTCCAAGGAATTTCCAGATATCAGCAGAAGAAGCAGATGTGATATTATCGAGAATGTGGCGGCGTTTAGCGTTGCGTATCATCTGATTACAACGATTGCGAGCAGTTTTGAAGCGGGTCCAATTATCTTCTGACCGATCCTTTTTAAATTGCCGGAACGCGTGATCTCTTCTCCGCATTGCCATCCGAACTCCCACATTCATCCAAGGCGCAGGCGGACGCTTCAGCTAGACTTTCCTGATAGGAGCATGGGTGTCATACAATCGGGTTACTGCAGAATTAAAAATAGTAACTTTGTCGTCAACTGAAGAGGCTTCTTGCAGGGGTGTCCAATCAATATTAGAAGCATCTAGTCTAAGTTGGTCAGCATTCATCCTCGCAAAGGCACGCCTGTACTGGAACATAGGTTTAGATTTGAGAGGTTTCAGGACATAAGAAAGGAAAATAAGGTCATGATGGGAAAAGCCAGATGCAACATGTTGACCATGTGTGGAGACAAGGGCAGGATTAGAAGTAAGGATTAGGTCGAGCCAAGTATCATCACCGACAACGTTATGATGCGTTGGTTGTAAAGGCAACACATGTAGACTAGCTGACTCGACCAGATCCAAGAATTTACGGGATCGAGGGGAGCTAAGGGCAAGGAGATTGGTGTTAAAATCCCCCATGACGATGTGATGTGCATACTCCGAACCTAATGTTTCTAGAACCGATTCGAAGTCGATGAAGTAATCAACGGAGGGGGACAATATACAACTCCAATAACGGCTTTAGCTCCCTTGACACAAACCTCAAGAAAAAGAAACTCAGACGTATTGGAAGAAAAAGTAGCGAGAATTTTAAAAGGAAAATCAGATCGTAGGTAAATTGCTACACCACCTCCTCTCTTACCAATTCGATCATTTCGTATAAGAATAAAACCTGGGAGAGAGTAAGTGGCGGAAAGAAGATCAGGTTTTAGCCAGGTCTCTGAAATCAGAACGGCGTGAATGTGGTTATTAGTAAAAGTATCATATAGTTCATTATAGTGGCTTGGAATACTCTGGGCATTGATATGACAGACATTAAACAGCCTGTCAAGGTTTTGGTTAAAACTTTGGCGTAAAAGATCACCAAGGGTGTCTGTCGTGGAACAAAAACTATCATCATCAGAAGTGGCAGCAGAGTCATTGGCAGAGAAAAAAGAATCATCATCAGAAAAAGTTGTCATAAATACATAAAATAAAATAAGGATAAAAAAATACTAAAAATAATTGTATAAAAAGCACTCGAAACTAATACGGCGTTTGCTTCTCTGCACCACCCGCCAGCTCACATCATCACTAAAGACAGTGTCACAACAAAAAACAAAATAAAACAACAATGAAAACTTTGAAATAAAATAAAGAATGCTGAATCAAAACAGAAGGAAGGACAAAATAATAAGTAAGGTAAAAAAAAAAGAATGTTCATAATAATAATGGTAACTGGAACGCACCCAACATGCCCACAACATTAATTTACTTTTTGTACGCGTATCCGAACCTAAAATGAATCATTTAATGTTAAAATTGACAAGTGTGACAATTGATGACAGTTGTCATAGTAGGCATGAGAAACAAATTTAAAGAAATATAATTACGAACATTGAGGGTAAACAAACTTTGTACTTGTGATTTGTAAAAAAACTATGTCCGAGTAAAAATACTAGAACTTATTTAACAACAATGACACGAACCTAAGATAAAACGAAAACCGGGTAAAGTTTAGTATTCAGTAGCAGGCGGAGGGAGCGGGGGGTGGGGGGGAGGGGAGGGGGGTCGTGCCCCCTACCCCCCGGTACCACTCCCATATCAAGGTAATGCACCGTTCTTGAGAAAAACCCATTTTTGTAACCTAACCTCAAAACTCGTCATTGTCACATAAAAAGTGTATTCCAGAAATTTGGTATCGTTTAGCATAAGGAAGGAGGTGCCCTCTGTGTCCTGGCACCACTCTGATGTAAACGCAATGCCTAAATCACTGATTACTACCTATCAAAGTGGTTCGACGGAGCCCCGCTTCGCGGGGCTCCTACTTCTGCGTTCAGGGTTTAAAGTAACCTAACACGAAGGGTATGGCGGGGTCTTTCAGACCCCGCCATACCCTTCGAACCTAACCTGTCCATGTCGGGGTGCCCCAAGTCCCGAACTCTAACTAACTTAATATGAGAAAAGCACAAAACGCAAGGAACACATTCACGCAACTCTGAGAGAAACGGAATGAACAAACGAATGACAATGACAGATGACATTAATAATTACGTTCCGTTTTACGTTTGCAATCGCTTGGTTTTGCACCATAGACAATACGTGGTATATATATGGCTGTCAATCGCCCATTTTTACGTTCCGTTATCGCTTTTTATTTGATTTGAGGTTAGAAACATTTTTCTTCATTAATTTCTCTAAAATACATTTCCTTTGAAAAATAGTGGTAGCATTACAATCGGGAACTTAAACCCTACCAATTTCAATCCTTTGTTACCTTTTCCGCCTGCTACTGAATACTAAACCCAACCCCGAAAACCAACGTTCAAACTATGTAAAAGATAACAATAAATAAGGTAAGTGAATCATACGCAACTTTAAAACGGTTTTATGTAAAGGCTGATAATAGAATATTGTTACCATATCTATCGCTTCTTATTTTTCAGGCTATCTCCGGCAGTTTGAACGCTGGGATACCTCACCAACAAAGGACTTAGTTCTTCGACGGTCATGACTCTGTGTTTGCTTCCATATGGATAACACCGTCCTGCGTCCAACACGACCGCATAGAAAAGTAAAGAAACTTTAACAAGTATACAAGTCGAGTATTATTCCGCACTCCCGTATACCTCCAAAAGTGGTGACCACGATCGAGATACACGGCGCGAACGAAGATATCGTAGTGCAGCCACGTGATGTTGTAGAACTTATAGACCGCCATGTCGAATCCGGTCAGGATGAAATACAAGTTCCTATATTCTACATGTTTATGGTAAAAAACCACCAGCGGGTATCCCAGCAGAATTGATATTAACAGCTTCAGCGATGGTTGGCGCCTATAACTCTGGATAGAAAAGGAACTGGGCTTAGGCCAAGTACGTCCAGCACACTAAGCAGCAGCACAATCATGATTCACCAATTTTCAACACACAGTGAAATCGAGTACCCACTTTATTAAAAAATGTCTTCACAAGGTAAAAGATAGCCAAAAGGCATAGCACATTAAGTGCAATATAGAAATCGGTGCAACCGGATTATGGATATTATTATAAAACGGTGCAGCGAACGTGTCAGATAACCGGCCTTGCTACATAAAGTTTTTGAACACAAAGATTTACGTACCGCTACGCACGTGTTCTTGCTACAGATCTACTTCGGGGATCGCAAGAACCACCTTATAGTGACCCTCATAAGGTCGAGAAGTCCGAAGACAGTCGAAATTGCGCTGAAAAATAAAACAGTCAAGATGTCAATGAGATCGTGAAGACACAAAGTCATGATACGCCGGTGATGCAACCAGTGCACATTTCTCGTTCTGGGCGAAAAAACAAGTTACCTGAACGATATGTGTCTGAACAATTTATATGGCAGTTTTATTCGTAAGGGGATCAAAAAAATCTGCAGAACTCATATTTTTAATTACAAAATTACTGAGCTAATTCTGCTGAACCTTTTCCTTCATGTTGGCGTGAAGGCGCGCTACAGCCGCGTGATTCGTCCTGCGCCAGCGCAGACGCTCGGCGGAAACCAGTTGGCTCACCTCACCCCGGACGCCGCGCGCCGCACCACCAAGCCATTTAGCCTTTCGTAAATTAATTTTCATAGTCGCTACCACTTTAATCTTTCGTTTATATCCGTCTTAACTCTAAATCTATTCTGTTCTTGCTACAACTTCTTTCTAACGCTGTAAACCTTTGCTACCGTTTTACTCAATATAAACTTTAATAAGTATACGAGTTGAGTATTATTCCGCACTCCCGTATACTTCCAAAGATGACATGGCTAAAACGGGGATTACTTTGATTTTAGATGGGAATTCATCAAATAACTTCCTCTGCTCTGGTAATGGGGGGAAAGAGACTTTTACTAAAACCCATCCTTGTTCCTTCCTTTGCCCTTAGTGTTCCGGAGCCGTGGCATTTCTTTCGAAAAACAATCACACACAACAATCTTGGACGCTGTGGCCTTGGCAGTCCCCTGTGCTTTGCTGACATTTCTTTGAGGCGCGCGTGGAACACGTACGTACGCGCCTTCGACACGCCTTGTCGTCAATAGGAACGGACGGTGAGCTTCCTATGGCGGGCACCCTTGGCGCTTCGGCCTTTAGTGAACCCAACACACTTACCGTATTCGTATTAATACTTAATACGTCTCGCAACTCCCGCCAAAATAACCAGCCCATTTTTGTCTCCCTTTTCCCTATCTCCTTAGCCCGATGTCAAATCCTCTTAGAATGGAATGGCCACAACTGAAACTTTTTAACTTCTTAAACATAAATCATGGGCCTAACTTCGAAGTCATCAAAAGGCGCCGTCATGACAAATTGTCAAGATACCGCTAACATTCATTAGGGACCGGTTTAGTCTATAAAAAATGGAGTTATGTCAGCTGCTTAGTGAATCGTAAATATTTCATACTTGATACGCCTTTTGGGTTTTTTCGGAAATAGAGTGTTTAGTTCGGGTTGTCATGTGTCGTATTAGAAAGTTTACTTTGAAAGTGGAAAAGGCAGTAGATTTATAAACCAATATTATAAAGAGGAAAGTTTTTTTTGTTTGTTTGTATCGAATGGGCTCCAAATTAAACTACTGAACCGATTTCAATTTTTTTTGACTAATAAAAAGCTACAATATCCGTCAGTCAGAAAGTCAAATAAGCTATACAATATCACGCTAGTATTTTCGGGAGCGGGGCAGTAACTAAAGACGCGGGTGAAACCGCTTAGGACAGCTAGTATACAATATATTAACAAAAAACGCTCAACATTCTACCTGAGTGCGAGCAGTTCTAAAATCAGCCTAAAATTTCTCCACTGCTGGGAAACAGCCTTATCTTCTATATGAGAGGGATTGGGAGCCGTAATCCACCACGAGCTCGAAGCGGGGTGGGGGATAGGGTGGGGGGATACACACATGCATCGCTCGTGTTCATTTCCGGATTTCCGGATTTTCTATTAAACAAAACGAATTAAACCGTATACGTATTACACATGTATAAATTGAACGTTCCACACCAAATTCAAATTGGAAACACATGCGTTCAGGGAATCCATTACTGAACTCAGTACATCGGATGGTGAGATATGAGAATGTATTAATTTAGAAGATATTTATTCTGTGTAACATTTTCCCGGCTCCATTTCCATTGTGTGTGGTTTCATTTAGGTACTAGCTGGCGCCCGCGGCTTCGCCCGCGTGATATCGAAAAAAAAGTATCTTATGTTTTATTCCAGAACATAATCTACCTCTGTGCTTAATTTCATCAAGACTTTTAGTCGTGACAAGTTTACAAACATACAAACAGAGCTACTTTTACATTTATACTAGTAGTATGTAATACATAACGTCGTTCAACCCCAACACACACTAAAAGGCCGCAAGTTAAAAGATTCATAATGTGGCCGGAAAGGGATGTCTTGGAATGACATTTATTGGCCAAATTGAGGATGTCCTACGAAAAGGTCACTCTTAAGAAGCTAGCATATAATTATTTAAGCTTTTGGTGTATATATTTTTTTGGTTTATATTATATTCATTTTTTTTGTCTTTTTATGCCGTGTGAGCAACTAACTTATTATGTTGTAGTAAAAAGTGTGTTGGTGTGAATGTCTTCAGAAACTACTTCTTTTTTTTCTTTCATCTGTATGCGAGCGAGCGATAAAAGTGAGGACCTGTAATTGGCTATCCGACTAATGTACTGTCTTTAGTCTGTTTGTTTTAGCCGTAATTCTCCCATGTTTTATAAATAAATAAATAAATTTGAATATTTTTTATTAGTTACGAAATAATGCATTTTGTGTTACATTTTATAGAAAGATACCGGATCCGGTACACGTCGTCCTGCCCCTTGTTATAAATTTGGTGACATTCCGACAGTACCGTCTAGAAATCCATTGAATTATACAAACAAGATGTCTTCAAAATCGGTAGCTTTTTAGCTGCTTTAAAGGAATTAGGTGACAAAAAATGCTCAGAAGAATTATATAATATACTAGCTGTTCCCCACGGTTTCACCCGTGCTGCTCAGCACTTGTTGGTCGTAGCGTGATGTTATATAGCCTATGTTACTCGGGGATAATGTAGCTTTCCAAAGGTGAAAGAATTTTTGAAATCGGTCCAGTAGTTTCGGAGCCTATTCATTACAAACAAACAAACAAACAAATCTTTCCTCTTTATAATATTATAGTATAGATTGAAAATTGTGTTCAATTTTATGAAAATTGGTATCGATGCTAAGATATTAATGAAAATACTGTGATATTAATGTGATATTGGCGCCGTTTTTGATGAACCAGCGGATTAAACAAGACTAATATTAAAATGAAATGCCTAATTAAATCTTATTTTATTCGTCACGATTAAAGATAGTCCGATGTAGCTTGACAATAACTATATTTAGTGAAACACGTTAATTTTAGAATGGTGAGATTGCCATTTTCTCCAAAATAACAATAACACTGTCCAACTTTTTCAGAAGAGAAAACGTCGTTTGACAGGAATAATTGGACCGTGTTTTGCAGAAGGCAGCCAAGTCGGGAAAAGTACAAACAGAGTTATGAGCATTTTTCTGTCGATGGTTGCACTTCGGTTGTATATTAATTTTCTGATTATTTTTTATATGAAACATATTGGTATAACTGTTGTCATTTATTGTATCCTATCCAGAATTCCGAAACGTGGCTATTAATATTAATAATTGCGATTTTAGACGTGGCTGTTTTATACAAAATAGCATTTTTTGTAGAAATCACAATAAAGTACAAAGCAACCATGTAAGTTGGCTGTGTTTTAAAATGTGATCTGTAACTATTTAAATAATAAAAAACAGACAAGAAAGTATTAAGTGTAGCAGATAATGAATAAAATGTTTACGACGTTCAATAAATAAAGCCGACTGTTGTGTAATGTATTCATAGGTACTGTTTTTTACTTTAACTAGGTACTCTTCCTTGTGATGTAGTTAATGTTTTTAATTCTCTTAAGTCGAAAAACACAGGTGATTATTGGGGCATTTCCATTAAACTTTTGAGTAATATTATCGACATTGTTGCCCCACATCTAGCTATTACTTTTACTAAATGCGTTGATTTAGGTACTTTCCCTGACCTTATGAAGAGCAGTAAAGTTATCCCTCTTTTTAAATCTGGCAATAAAAATGATATGGGTAACTTCAGGTCAATTTCTATTTTACCTGCCTTCAGCAAGATTTTTGAAAAGTTAATACTCAAGCAGTTGTTGAGACATTTTAATTTAAACAACCTTCTTCACAACGATCAATATGGTTTTACAAAAGGTCGTTCGACAACAGATGCGGGTGTTGCTTTGTTGAAGCACATATTTAATGCGTGGGAGAACGCTCAAAATGCAATCGGTATTTTCTGCGATCTCTCTAAAGCTTTTGATTGCGTTCACCATGACACGCTTTTACGGAAACTACGTCATTACGGTGTTCAAAATGAAGCCTTAAATGTAATAGGCTCATACTTACAAAACAGATTTCAATGTGTAGATGTTAATGGCGCGAAATCTTCTGGGCTACCTGTTCAGCTAGGAGTACCTCAAGGCTCGATACTGGGTCCATTTTTATTCTTGGTTTATATTAACGACCTACCATATCATTTAAAGGGTATTTGTGACGTTGTACTGTTTGCTGATGATACGTCTCTTGTTTTTAAAGTAGATAGAAATAGACAAGATTTTAACGATGTAAACAGCGCGCTATCAATGGTCACGGATTGGTTCACGTCAAATAACCTTGTTAAGAATGCCAATAAAACTAAATGTATTAAATTCGCTCTACCCAATGTTAGAAATCTTGGTCCCAACATTGTCCTTGGCAAAGAGAAGCTTAAAACTGTAGACTCGGCAGTGTTCCTGGGTATAACAGTAGATTCAAAATTACAATGGGGTCCACACATATCAAGCCTAGCGGGAAGGCTAAGTTCGGCCGCATACGCCGTCAGAAAAGTTAGACAATACACTGACGTTGACACGGCACGATTGGTCTATTTTAGTTATTTCCATAGCGTCATGTCCTATGGTATTCTGCTATGGGGCAAAGCCGCTGATATCCAGAATGTATTTGTTCTGCAGAAGCGAGCGGTTCGTGCAATTTATCAACTAGGTGCCCGGGTTTCTCTGAGGGATTTTTTTAAAGAGATTGGTATTCTCACTGTGGCTTCTCAATTCATCTTGGCCAACATTTTATATGTTAGGCAAAATATCCATCTATATAGTAAAAACAGTGATATTCACAACATTAACACTAGAAATAAGCATAAACTACGTGCTCCCTTCCACCGGCTTCATAAGGTTCATAATTCATTTGTAGGGCTTGGTATAACTTTTTATAACAAGCTACCTGCTTCTTTTCTAGATTTGCCATTTAATGCATTTAAAGCTAAAGTAAAATCTAACCTTTGTTTAAAAGCATACTATTCTATTAACGACTATTTAGATGACAAGCATAGTTGGTCACTGTGTTGAACTCAAGACGATTATTATTATAATTTTTTTTCTTCTCCTTCATGTTTTTTCGCCAAATTAGCTTATTGATACGTTACATGTCTTCGTCATGTAATTTTATATTTTACTTTTTTTCTTTATATACTTACTTGTTTCATTTTGTGTGTTTTTGTTATTGGCATGTGGTTAACTAGTGACCTCGAGCATTGACTGAATATAATTATTTATATTTATCTTTTTTATGCTTAGCTTATTTCTTTTGCACTATGGTCCTAGTTTATCACCGGTGACTTCTTCACTGCACGTGTAAGCGGGCACACCCGTTAGACTGGTTAATTTATTATTTAGACTTGGGTATTATTATTATTATTATTTTTTTGTTTTTTATATATAATTGGTGTTTGCTAGCTGACAAGTGTCAATGAATGAATATTTTTTTATATATTTTTTTTTGTGATAATATAAATTGTATAAAATCTGGTTCTTCTAACCTGACAGACAGATGTGTTGCTGGGGAGTTTGTTCCGCCACTTCTTCTTCCCAGCTAAAACACTAGGAAGTGGCGAAGGGCAGGGCGTTTTTGTGGGACTGTCTCTTGTAATCTGACGTTCAAAAAGTGCTGATTATCAGCCTAATTTGAATAAATGACTTTTGATTTTGATTTTTTAGGTCTTATAACAAATCAAATAAATAAAATTATTTTGATTTGAGTAAAAACTTGGCAATAGAATATTAGAAATATTTATTTAAAAAAATATATTAAAACGTCACAAACTATTATACGCAAAATATAAATTTTAGAACTTATTCATCATCCAAAATAAAATCTAACTCAGTATTAAATCCATGAACGTCATCTTCAATAACAGGTGCACATGACGTCAAATTGTCATAAAAGGGTCGAGCATCTTTTGGTATTAGATGTATTTATTGGGACATTTATTTATTTGTTTACATATTTCTTAGCAAAACAAAAAAAAACATTTAAAAATATAAAAATAGTAGCCCACCGGTACCGGCAATCAGGGCTCCAGAAAAAGGAACCTCCCAACAATACGAGCCGTGTCCAGGAGTACCTCTCTCTATATCAAGCCCTTGATCCAGCTGCCTAACGAGATCCTTCCCAGGTGTTGGTCGAGGCTCTTGGCAATTAAGCCATTGGCTGTAACGACTATCGGCACAATGATCGCTGAGTCCACGTCCCACATATCGACAACCTCGCGAGCCAAGTCAATATACTTGATTTGTTTATCTTTTTCGGCTTTCACAAGGTTCTCGTCATGTGGGACCGTTATGTCAATAATCATTGCGCGCCGCTCTGATTGATCCACCACCACTATATCAGGTTCATTTGCAACAATAGTCCTGTCAGTGATAATGGATCGATCCCAGTACAATGTGATATTGTCATGTTCGAGAACTGGGTAGGGCACATACCTATAGTAGGGCACTTCCGATTCCACAAGGCTGTATTTTAGTTCAAGTTGCTGATGGAAAATCCTGGCTACAAGGTTGTGTCTATGCAAGTACTCTCCGTTAGCAAGGCGAGAACAACCAGAGATAATGTGACGAATTGACTCACCCGGACGGTGGCATGCCCGACATATATGTCAACCGTGCCGTCCTTCACAATAAATCTTCGGTAATTGTTCGTCATCATAACTTCGTCCTACGATACGATAACATAATATCTATCTACTAATATTATAATATTATTTGTCTCAATCCGGGGCAGAGGTAGTGTGTTTTGCATATCAAATGTAAGACATTCGATGTTTTCTTGATTTTTAGCTAAGTTCATAAATATTTTTAGTTGACATCTTGCTCTCTCGGCCTGGTGTAGTAAGTAGGTATGCAAAATCACATTACACAGTTATTAAGTAGGTAAACAAGTAGAGGTTGGTGGAAAAGGATAGGTAAGTAGGTACTTTTATCTGGGTATTTAGGTTAATACTTACCCAGTTAAGATGTGTATACCTATACGCAGGATAAGGAATATTTAAATTTTAGCTAAATGGTAATAAAATCCTTATTAAAGATAAAAAACAAAAAGTTATACCTATTTTTATTATTGGCCAAAAATAGCCTGGATGGTATTGAAAAAAGCCAACTGCGATTATCAACAAATAAATAATTTGCTGTAAACAGCCATCATAGAGTGGCTGCCTTTTACGTAACTCGAACACTGATACCTCTTAACATTTTGAAATTTGTAAAAAACGGCCATATAGTTAGGCTGACTTCTGCAAAATGAGTATTTTATTTTTTGACAAAATTGGCTGCATTTTACATGAAGATGACTGTTTTTTACAATAAACATTTGTAGACATGGCTGCATTTGACGGCTCATATCTCCGTGATAAATAGAGATATCGACATGGCTGTTTTTGCAAAAAATTGGGCATGTCGAAATTAGTATGGCTGTGTTTATAACTCATTTTTGGAAAAAGTGCCACATGGCTGATTTCTGCATAACACGGTCCAATTGGCGCAGTGGCTGAGCGATCGACTGCTGCGCTGCGTGTCGCTGGTTCGATTCCCGCACGGAACAAATATTTCTATGACCTGCATATAGTTGTTTCGGGTCTGGCTGTTTGTGTATGTGAGTTTAAATGTTTATAAACGCACCCACGATACAGGAAAAATCCTAGTGTGGGGCAAAATTTTTCTAATAAAAAAAATTGTTTGTGATAACCAAATCGACACTATTGCTATCGACACTATTTCCCGTACTACAGTATTTTATATGTATTGTAAAGACTTGTAGTTATTTGTTCAGAACTTACACGGTTCTAGAGTTAGTAACTAGTTATTAAGAAACTTTGTTAAAGTTCAACATTATGAACTATATAGTTATTTTAGTTTCAATAATTCGTAATGGAGATACTATTATTAATATGTACTTGATAATCCAAAATATCGATAGCATAAATTTTATTGTGTCAATATTTGACTAGACGCTGCCGCTGTCACAAATTAATTTAGTTAACACTAATTCAATCTGTGTTTGAGTGTTTATGGCTCAAAGTTTGAGTGGTTGGCATATGTCAGTGGCTTATAAATTTTCCAGGTTTTTCATAAAATAGTCCTTCGCTATGGAACTCTTCAAGTTTTTTTTTTGTTTGGTTTTAGTTCACGACCTTAATGACTATAGAAACCATAAATTATGGAACCTTTTTTCTGCCAACTAGAAATCATCAAATAACTTCTCCCGATCTAGGCGGAGCGGGGTGGACTGTCAGACTTTTAATGATTAAAACCCACCCATGTTCCTTCTTTTGCTTCTTTCGAACTAGCCGCAACTCAGGCAGGCAGTGGCCCTAGCAGGCCGCTCTGCTTTGCTGACATCTCTTTGCTCACCGTTCACAGACCCGCAACTACGGTGGCCGGGAGTCGCCTCGCGGCGGCCGAGACACGGCGCGTCTACAGCGGTGGCTGGGTGAGAACTAATAATGGAACCTTAAAAAAGTTTTTTAAAGTTCTATTATTAGTTGATGCATTGGTTGATCGATTAACTGCTATGCTGCTTGTCGCAGGTCCGATTCCCACGCAGAAAAATATTTGTATAGCCTTTGAACAGATGCTGCTACTACTTCAGCTACTAATACTACCACAGAATATAGAACAGGTATTGGTTCCGTGTATGGCTGTTTTTCTATTTGAGTTAAAATCTTTTTTAAATCTTTGTAAATGACATCCAACCTATAGGTATTTGTCAGCAACTCCAGTTCTTTTCCAGATTTGAATTTAGATAGTATCTATTGAAAAATATGCCACCAAAAAGCACAACAACCACCAATGTATTCACATATGACGTTATCGCAAGATTTTCAATAAACAACCGATACTAAAGGCGGTGCGCGGCGGCAGCATACGGCTGCGATACCAAAATGCATTTTACATGCATATAAATAAAAACGAAATTGCCTGGTAACGGCTTTGTCTGCGGTGTTGTTATTCCAGTGAAGCTTCTCGTCATTTGGTTATAGGGTAAGTGCACAACGGTGTATGTGACACAGCTGTGAGACAATGAGGTGGAAATGTCACAATTAAGGAGCTCAGATACGGTAATTTAACGTAGTAGTGTCCTGTTTACATTTTGGATGATTGTAAGGCGTATTCTGGAATAATACAGAGTGCAAAGTGCACTCTGTCAATACATCTAATCTGCGTTCACGAGCTGTCACTGTTGATATTCCATAGCAATAATGAAACTGGCAGTTTTTGAACTTAGTTGAGATTGATGATAGCGTTCAGATCGCATTAATTTTTTTACATTGGCAAAAAATCTAGATAATTCTTAATTATTTTTAATTCTGATAATCTTTAGTATCAAAAAGTTATCTACGTTAGGTACATTTATAATGTTTGAGGCATACTCTAATTTTAAAATAATAACTAAATTCAAAAAATATTCACATTGTAAAATTTCTAATGATTGAGACGTAGGTACACTAATTTTAAAATAAGAAAATACTTCTGAAATGAATCTTCCATTCCATCAAAAGTCAAAGTGAAAATAATGTTATCAAACTTTTTCATAAATTAAAAAGCCGATAGCAATTTTCTAGGGAAATACATAAGTTATTAAATGGCTGGAAGTAACGGTCGTCTGTCTCCAAAACTTCGGTTTCAATCATATTTGCCATTAAAAGTTTATTGAAAACAGGAAGAATATTTTCGGTTCGACCGCCTTGATCGAAACGAGCATTTCTTTATTAACAGCTTGGTGTTGCCAGAAGTTTCACGGAAACTTCGATATATTTCACTTAAAAAGTTTGCAAGCAGCGACCTGTAATCTTTCTTATGATCATGATTTATTTTTATTTCATTTAGGGCTTGTGTTTTTCCATTATATTAGGAAACCGATTAAGAGAACACTTGCTTTAGAAACGTTCTATTATATTTTCTTCTTGTGTTAAATATGAAAAAGTAAAAACAATCTGGTTTTTATTCATTTATCTACCTATGTAGGTGCATACAAAACACATATTATGATGGAAAAATATATGAACAGACAAAAGAGCACAAAGGTACCGCTTATTTCATTTAGAAATCTCTTCCAGCAGACCTAACATATTCTTCTAACTTGACAGGAGGATGCCTTACTGGGGAGTTTGTTCCACCACTTCATCTTCTAATCATTTCATCTTCTAATCTTAAACATTAGAAAGTGACCTAGAGCTAAGGGCAAACGTTTTTCAGTACAATTTTCGTTTTTCAGTATAATATGGTATAACTTATATACGCTTAATAGCTGCAGTTTTATCGTCATTTAACCGTCATTCTACTTATTTAAGGTCAACAACCCAGACAAACACACCGTCATGTATTATCATCTTAAACTTCCATTAAACTCAAACGACCTTTTCATTTATTCGCATTTTCACCACCAGACGGCAGCACCGACACATAAAAAGAAAGCATAAACGGTATTCAATAAGATAACACTGCAATCCATGTGCACCCAGCTTAAGGTAACAAGGAATCCTTTGTTAGCCGTGAAGGCATTCGTGTTATCCCGTTTACACTTCATTGGTTCAGCTCAATGGGAGATATTCCTATTGTAGAGAAGATATAGCTGCAGAGGCTTCACTCCGTTTTGAATAATTCGGCACATGTAAGTGGAATTAGTCATGTGTTTCTAATATAACATTGATTAGCCACTCACGTGCTTTCGGCAACCATGGTTGCCACTGAAACCATAGCATGCTTCGTTTTAAAACGAAAAAAAGTTGGGCAACCGCAGTGACCGAAAGCAAGTCAGCACCACCTTTTTTTTAAATATAGGTCTTGACGCCTGGTGGTCGAAAATAACGTGCATGAAAAATACATGCGTGGTCACAATTTTTTTGACATCTATTACATCAAACGCATCGTTTGATTTCATACTTCATTTTAGTATTTATTAGTGTTCGATCTCTAAGAACTAAAATGAAGTTCAGCCTGATGTTCCTTGCGCCCTTTTAAAAACGAAGGCTTCGGTTCTAGAGATGTAAAATCTCGCCTAAAAAAGTCTTCAACATATTCATGTGAGCAACGACTTACAGTAAAGGTCAAGCCGATTAGCCAACCATCCAAAATGGGAAAATAGTCTCTCTTAATATTCCCAACTCTATTAATAATAAAAGGCACAGACTTGACGTCTAATTGATGTACATTATGTTAAAGAAGACTTGTAGTATCTGTGACTATGTTAAGGGTAGCTTGCGGATGCTACGCTGCGGGTTGCGGGTTCAATTTCCGTGCGGAACCAATATTTGTAAAGCCTACAGGTTGTTCCGGAACTGGCAGTACGTGAAAGTGGGTTTCATTTTTTGTAAACACACATACGATATGAGAGATGAGACATTACTAGAGTTGGGCAACGTTAAAAAACATAGGTACATCTGAATACCAGTATTTTACATGAAACGACTTTCATACCCTAATAGCATCAATACGTATACCTTACTTTTTTGCGGATAGGAAATCATATCATCAAATAACTCCCCCGCTCAGAGCGGAATAGAGAGGAGTGTCAGACTTGTACTGACTAATACCCACCCATGTTCCTTCTTTTGCCCTTTATGTTCCGGGGCCGCGGTATCTCCTTCGAGCCTGGCAGGGCACGTAACTCCGGGAGGAATACGATACCCCCTTGGAATCTTTATCTTCTTATGAAAATCAACAATTATTGCTTAAAGATTTCATATTCAACCATAACTAAAGAAACTAACTCAAGCATACTCCAAAAACTACGACAAAGAGTTTGTGGCGGATTGTGTCACAACCCTATGAAAGAAAACTCACTGATACTTTGTCAAACACTTTTATTGTTGCACAATATCGCTTGGTTACACTTTATTTTATAGACTGTACAGCTCGATGGTTACAAGAAGACTGCCCCAGGCCATAGAATTAGGTTTGCTTATCGGCTCTAAGCTTACAATATCAAAGTGGGAGACAGCGCGCCATTTTTTAAGCCAATGGGTGGACGAATATACTTTTATTGGTAACTATTTGTTAGACTTATTATTTTAACGGTTTAAATTTTAATTTAAGTTAATTTGGAAACATATCATCATAACATAGTGTTTAAACAATTTATTACGTTTTATTGGACCAAATTACTGTTATTAGTCAGATTACATACTAATAACATTTTCAAAATGTCGGTACTTACTCAGTTTGGCATTTAAATATCTTTATTTTTCTTGAGATTGCTTACATTCGTCCATCCTGACTATCAAGTCGCGCCCTCGCGAAATTTAAGTAAAAAAAAAAAAATATATGGAAAACAATATAACCTCTAACAAAATTTATAAAACATTTTTTTTTATAATTGAACTAATAAGAACATAAGTTTAACACAATATAAATGTACATATATTTTCCATTGGCTTATGGTTCATAAAAATAACATAGCATAATCAACAATCTGTCTATAGTTAACAAAAGTATTCCTTTTTGACAATTCAAATTAAAACTTTTCACTTTGCCTGATTTCACTTGAGTCACACTATACAAATTCTCACTATCTGATTCCACTTGAATTATAACACTAGGTATATAAATTTTCACTTGTCAGATTCATCTGGGAACATAACCATAACACTATACAAATTCTCACTTGTCCGATTCATCTTGAATCAATAATCATAACACGATACAAATTTTCACTGTCTGATTCCACTTGAATCATATAACCATAACACTATACAAATTTTTACTTATCTGATTCATCTTGAATCATAACACTATATCCATAACACTATACATTTTTTTTTCTGATTCCACTTGAATCATGTGGCCATAACACTAGACCGTATTTGATCTTGTCTGATTCCATTTAAATCTCACCAACTAGTGGTGCCTCACTTTACTGACCATACTAACCATACTGACCATACTAACCATACTAACCATACTAACCATACTAACCATACTAACCATACTAACCATACTAACCATACTAACCATACTAACCATACTAACCATATTGATTATACTGAACATACTAATGAGTAAACTAAGCGAAGCTACACTAAGCTAATTTTTCATTAACACTCTAAATTGAACCACTTTGGATCTTATAGTATTAACCATAACTGCGTTATAGTACAATACATTCACAGTTTATGAACCTGCCTTCCTGTCAGACTTTATTCCCGACATCATCAACCTTATCGTCATTAACCGCATCTTTATTAATCTGGTTAGCATTACTCTCCTCATCATTTATCTCGTTATCATTACTGTCGTCATCATTACTGTCATCTATAGACTGATATACAAGCCAAGGGTAAATTTTATCGACCGAAAAGGTTCCTACATACTTTTGTTTACCCCTCTTTTTAGTGATAGGTGTATCTTCCACTTCGTACCTGTCATTCTGCAAGACTTTGGTAACGCGGTAAGGACCTAGACATTTTGGAACTAATTTCTTACTCTTCCCTTTCTGACCTACTTCTCTTTCCACCCTCACTAGCTGTCCTACTTCAAACTGACGAGCGGAGATTCTGGCCTTATCAAAATTTATCTTTTGTTGTTGTTGCGAATGCACTATTTTATCTAGCGCTTCGCTTCTAATATCTTTGATGGTACTTGTATTAGTATCATCATGTTCATGAACTGGTAAAGCCAATCCACTCTCAGTCAAGCCTGTTAGTCGCAACCCAAATAATAATTGAGCTGGGGTTTTACCTACTGCTTTATTGATTGTATTATTTAAGCCCCATTGTACTTGTAGTAAGTACTCGTCCCATAATCTCTCGTCTTTTCCAAAGGTCATAGCCGTTAAGGAGCCCAATACCGTCCTATTATAACGCTCTACCTGACCGTTTGCGCGTGGAGTAGCAACAGCATTTAAATATGTTTAACACTTTTTTCTGACAAAAATACTTTAAATTTTGAACTTGTAAAGGTGGTGCCTCTGTCTGTTATTATTCGACAGGGAACACCAAACAAACTAAAATATTCTTTAAAAACTGAAATAGTTGTGCGAGTTTTTGTATTTTTAACCGGTTTAAGGACAATGAACTTTGTAAAAGCGTCAATAATAGCTAGTATATATTTATTCTTCCTTTTGCTCTCATTGAAAGGACCGACATGGTCTGCATGTAAGGTATGGAAAGGTTGAGATACTTTTGGTATGGGATGCAAAAATCCGGACCTCTTTCCAGCAGGCACTTTTCCGTGAGCGCATTGAATGCACGCCTGACAATATTTTCTGACAACTTTATTTAATTTTGGGAACCAATAACTTGCTCTAATTTTGTCTAAGGTTTTTTCATAAGAAAAATGACCTATGTCATCGTGACAAGCACGTAAAACTTGCCATCTGACGCCTTTTGGCACATACCATCTAAGACCTTCGTCCGTTATTTTATAAACTACCCCACGTTTTAAAGTAAAATGTTGTTTAATGTAACTAATTACTTTCGAATCCTTATCATCTAAAATCCGTTTAATCCTTTGCATCTCATCATCATTTAATTGAACTGTTGCCAACCAATCGACAGTGATTTGAAAAACTTGTAAATCAACGGGATCTGTACTAGTAGTATTTCTTTCCAAAGGATTTCTACTCAATGCGTCTACGTGCGTCATAGAAGTCCCTGGTTTATAAATTATGTTAAAATCGAACTCTTGGATCATACTCCACCAACGAGCAACACGTGGAATCATATCCCTTTTAGTAAAAGTGGCTCGCAAAGAATTGCAATCAGTGACGATAGTGAACTGTAACCCTATTAAATAACACCGAAATTTTGTCAGACTATTTACAACCGCTAGGGTCTCCAACTCGTATGATGAAAAGTATTGCTCTTCTGGTGAAGTACGCCTACTAAAGTAAGCGACTGGTTTCAGAACTTGGTCAACTTGTTTCTGTAATAGCATACCACCTACACCGTGTTTACTGGCATCTGTATGCAACTCAGTAGCAGCATTAGGATCGAACAAAGTTAAAATTGGTCGAGATACTAATTTTTCTTTTAACTGAACAAATGCAGTCTCTTCCTCTTTCCCCCAAGACCAAGTGACATTCTTTTTTAGCAATTGTGTCAATGGTCGAGCAATTATCGCAAAGTTTTTAATGAAGCGCCTAAAAAAACTTGCTAAGCCTAAGAACTGTCTAACATTGTGGACATCTTTAGGTGTAGGAAACTTATCGACTGCATCTATTTTGCATTTCCCTGGCTTTATACCATTCCCAGAGACTTCAAAACCCAGAAATTCGATTTTTGAATGGAAGAAGTTGCATTTTGAGAGTTTTAACGTAAGCCCTGCATTTTTAATGTTATCAAATACCGATTCTAGTTTTTTAAGGCCGTCATCAAACGACACAGAGGGCACTAGGACGTCATCCATGTACACGACAACTGTGTCAAATCTTAGGTTATTAAGAACTTTATTTATAGTTCTTTGAAATACTGCTGGTGCGTTAGTGAGACCAAAAGGCATCCTGTTAAATTCGAATTGCCCCTCTGGGGTTACAAAAGCGGTTTTTGGTTTATCGCATTCAGCTAATTCTATTTGGTAATACCCCGATGCAAGGTCTAAAGTTGTGTATAAGTTATACCCCGCCAACCTATCCATCTGATCCTCAATTCTAGGCAAAGGGTAGTGTTGTCTAACAGTTTTTCTATTTAAAGCCCGGTAATCTATACAGAGACGTTTCTCACCAGTCTTTTTTTGAACTAGAATTATTGGACTCGCAAACGGAGAACAAGATTCTCGTATAATGCCGCATTGAAGTAATTCATCGGTCATAACCCTAACCTCTTGTTTCTCTTTGTGAGACAGCCTATAAGGCCTGTAAACTACAGGTTGAGGGTCCACTAAATCAATTTTCATTTTCTCTACATTGGTACAACCTAACTCAGTTAATTTCGTAGCAAAACAAGTTCGGTAACGATTTATAACACCCAACAGTTGCACTTTCTGAACTTGGGTTAAGCTGTCGTCCAGTGACAAATTATTTAAATTAAAAGGCTCTAAAGGGCTGACACAATCAATTTTGTTTATAGAGAGACAGTTTATAATTTTTATCTGTAAATATTGTACTCTAGCTATCAGCTGGTTTTTATTAAAAGTTACTGTGTTTGAGGAGATGTTATCTACTAGTAATATGCCTTTGCCATTTACAATTGAGTAAACTCCCTCTTCTATATTATGTTCTAAATTAGGGGTGGGTCTATAACTCGCGTATACTAATATGGAACCGGTTATGTTTTGAGAAGAATAAACTTCTACATAGGAACATCCGGGGAGAATCGAACAAAACTCTTTTACAAATAGTTTAACCATTCTAATAGTCTCTGGAAAATCACGGGAGATTATCAATTCATTATTAGTTTTTAAGATTTTTACTCCCAAAGCATCGGTAAATGACTGGCCAACCAATAATGGATATTTCAAAAAAATATTCGGTACAACAATAACATTTAGATGAACAGTAACACCTTGAATTTCCACAACTACTGAACATCGACCGATCGCATGAACTACCGCTCCCCCAAATCCTGTCATTGCTACTGAATAAGTTTCATCCCATGTTCCTAATACTTCGACCGCATCTGCCTTTCTAATGAGCGTACACTCGCTGCCTAAATCTAAATAACCAACTTTTTCATGGCCGTTAATCATAACAGTTTGTACATATTTATCATTAGGTTTAGGCTTGGAAATTGAAATTTCTAAGATAGCCTTTGTATCTTCCTTCTTTCGATAACAGTTATTGGACTCGTGACCCACTATCGAACAGTTAGTACATTTTTTAATTGGTTTGGTACATTTACTAATAACATGGCCCTCTTCCTTGCAAGTATAGCACCTTATAGTTTTATTATTAACAGGACGTTTATCCTGTGTTTGAAATTTCTTATTTGAGGTTCTTTGGATATTATCGTTTCTTCTACTATTTATGCTTTTTGCATTTCTCAAGTATGCCAAAAGTTTATCGGGGTTGTCAAATTGAGCTGCCTCCGCTCCTATCCTAATGGTCCTATCATCAATGCCAAAGATTACACATTCTACTGCCCTTTTGCCCTTAATTTCGCATCTATTAAGTAATGCAATTTTATCGTAATAGTAATCCTCTAAAGATTCCCCAAACCTAGCTCTTTTCTCTAACATATCTGAAAGCATTTGCCCATAGTTTTCATCGGGCGGAAAAGCTTCTTTGAGCTTTTCTTGCCACTCGATCCAACTATAATTAACGGTTGAAAGACCTTCGTACCACCGTTTTGCATTGCCATTAAGTTTGGGTATCGAATTATGTATTATTTGTCTGTCTGTCCAGCTGTATATTGTTCCTATTTCATTAACTTTATTTATCCAATTATTTATATTCTGACTTTTAGAAGAAGGATCGAACGCAGGAACAACATTAAAGTTACTGATTCTCTCACTACTTCTATTAGCAATTTTGTCGAAAACATCGGTAAGTTTAGCAAACATTTCAGGTAATGACTCACGTGCGCTAGTACTTTTATTCGGCGAACGGGTGTCTCGGTTAGTTCGGTGATCCCCGCTTCGCCGCTGATTTCGGGTGTTACTCCTGCTGCGCCTTGATTGTGATCTGCCATTATCACTGAGCTGCTTCTCCTGTTGATCACTTTTTGGGCTTCGGCTGCGATGCTGCGATGCTGGCGGCGTCTCAAGCCGCCGCATTCGGTGCTCAGGACTCCGCACAGGACTGCGATCGCGCTTGCGGCTGCGCCTGTAGCTCTGCCTTGGGCTATGGCTGCTGCTCTGCCTGCTGCAACGGGTGCGGCTCGGCTTCCAGCTACGCTTGCGGCTCTGCCTGCCCAACAATGGTGATGGGGATCGTGGCGATTGAGCCAAACTTTCTCCATTGCTATCCATGTGTAGATCTGATTAAAAGAAAATAATAAACGGACACAGCAATTCTTAAATCCAATAACATGAACATATGTATTTAAAAGGAAGACGTTACAGCAGCGCATGGCTGGCCCACACATTTATACTAGTACTGATCGTGAAGGAATAATTAAATCCTCCAATATAAACCATAAAACTGACAAAATATATTTAAAATGACAACGTCGGTAGATATAAAATTAGAATACATTCGAGACGCATATTCGTAATAATACATATATTTCGTTTAAATTATTCTAATTAGATACAAATTTTAGGTACACCTCTGCCTTACCCAACGGGGATTACAGGCGTGATGTTAGAATGTCGAGCAACTTAAATAATGAATCACGGTTGTCTCAACAAGAATAAATCTTGAAATTATGGTTAATTATTAAAACAATAAAAATAGGTTACAAACTGTTGCCTTCCAATATGCGCAACATAAACCACTTGCATTATTAGCAATAGAATAAAAAAAAACAACACTTACGTGAAGATATCCCACTTCTGAACTGAAAGAAAACTCACTGATACTTTGTCAAACACTTTTATTGTTGCACAATATCGCTTGGTTACACTTTATTTTATAGACTGTACAGCTCGATGGTTACAAGAAGACTGCCCCAGGCCATAGAATTAGGTTTGCTTATCGGCTCTAAGCTTACAATATCAAAGTGGGAGACAGCGCGCCATTTTTTAAGCCAATGGGTGGACGAATATACTTTTATTGGTAACTATTTGTTAGACTTATTATTTTAACGGTTTAAATTTTAATTTAAGTTAATTTGGAAACATATCATCATAACATAGTGTTTAAACAATTTATTACGTTTTATTGGACCAAATTACTGTTATTAGTCAGATTACATACTAATAACATTTTCAAAATGTCGGTACTTACTCAGTTTGGCATTTAAATATCTTTATTTTTCTTGAGATTGCTTACACCTAGTTTTATATTTGTGGCGGATTGTGTCACAACACTAATTTTATATTAGATTATCTGTGCAGCGGGGTAGCGCCAGCTCTCTCGCTCAAGGCACACGGTTCCGACCTGACGTGTCGATCTATGCAAAAAGATTGTAAACTTATAATTATGAATATACATTTAGTCCTGTGGTGTCTTTGACTTTCAATCAAGATAGTGGGTCTCAAGATACGACCCATACCCCAAATTGGTGACCCCGACGTGATGCAAACACGAAACCAGTAAGCAGCAGTACACCACGTGGAACCGGATTTCTGCATTGAGCCACGCTATGATCTTCAGCCTACTCCATCGAACGACGCCGCTACGTTCCCAGGCTGGTTTTACCTCTAACCGCCGGGAAAATCGTCGAGAGATACCTACCGGCTCACCCAGGCACGCCACGTGCTCCTCTTCGTGAGTTGGAAATTGAAAAGTGCATCAGCAGATTGTAGCGTGTTTTTGGGTTCCTAGTGCATCAGTGATGAACAGTTTTTACCATCATACGAATTGCTGTAGGATTTCGTGAATGTTTTAACTAAAATGCTTCGAGGTCAACGACCCTGCATCCCATCGTGCGTGAGTTGCGCATGCGCATATGCGCCACCTATCGGGGAGTAGCGAAGTTGCTGAAACGTCACTGGCTGGCATTGCATCGCGGATTCACGGAAAAGCTTCTGAAGTAACCAGTGCATGCATGTTGCTACAAATACTGCTGTAAATAAGTAACTTTACGTTTAAGGCTAAGTCATAACCAGGTGTAGGTATGTTTTCTATCATTTTTTTCATGTTTTGTTTACATATTTTCGGTGATCTTTTTCTGCATGTGTTTGGCTACTAGCTATGACTTGTTTATTCAGTCATTAACTCACAAGGCATTGCACTCTATTGCAATAAGTTTGGTAACGTTTAAGTGTTTTATAATTATTATTTGTTTACATATTGATGTGGTAAACACCTGTTAGTTTTAAGTTGCCTGTTCTAGTTTTAAGTGACCTGACTGATTGGCAACTGCTACTATTAATTGAACATATCTCATAATTAATCATTATTAATTCAGTCAGTTTACAAGATGGAGAATCAACAAATTGAGGAGAGACTCAATCAAATATTGGCTAACAATAAAAAACTGATTCAACAGAATGCGGACTTGCAGGCGCAACTAAACACCCATAGTGTTCAAAACCCTGCAGCATATGCAGTCCGTCCTAAACTGCCACCCTTTTGGCAGGAGCATCCCGCTGGGTGGTTTGCTCACCTTGAATCACAATTTGTACTATGTCAGATTACTGTTGATGAAACTAAGTATAACTATGTTGTTTCACAGTTCGACTCTAGGATCTCACACGAGGTTGAGGACCTTGTGACCAACCCACCTGCTAAAGGTGGCCGGTACGAGTGGATCAAAACGGAGGTCATCAAACGATTTTCCACCTCCGAGTCTCAAAAGGTCAGACAACTGTTATCAGGTGAGGAACTTGGTGACCGAAAGCCAACCCAGTTTCTTCGTCACCTTAAGTCCCTGGCTGGGAAAACCTTCACAGATGACAAAATTATCAGAGAGCTGTGGCTCCAGCGCTTGCCCAAAAATGTGCAAGCCATTTTGACTGCGCAAGGGGATCTCACGTTAGACAAAGTTGCTGAATTGGCTGATAAAATTTTAGAAGTCAACCCCATCTCTGTGCATGCCATATCTCAGGTACCATCTAGTGCCCCTGACCTTGCTGCCATAACAGTGCAGATTCAAGAGCTTACACGTCAGGTGGCCACTTTAACTGCAGGGCACTCCAATTCTAGATATCGTTCTAGTTCCAGGTCTCAATCAAAACCTAGGTCCAGATCTGCATCCCAGGTGGCCCGACAGCCTATTTGTTGGTATCACCAAAAATTCGGTGCTAAGGCAAGACCAGGAAAATGTAATAAACCATGTTCTTGGTCGGAAAACCAACAGAGCAATCCGTAGCAGCGGCGACTGATTGTTTTGCTAGTAGCCGCTTATTTGTAGTAGACAAAGAGACTAAATTCCGATTTTTGTTAGATACAGGATCTGACATTTGCTGTTTTCCTAAAAAACTGTTAGGTAACAAAGTAGCAGATGCTAACTACAACTTGTGTGCTGCAAATGGCAGTTCCATTAAAACTTATGGCTGTCACACATTAACACTAAATCTTGGTCTCCGCCGTGCATTTAAATGGAACTTCATCATAGCTGATGTTGATACTGCCATAATTGGTGCAGATTTCATGGCTTTCTACAACCTACTTCCGGACTGCAAAAACAAAATATTACGCTGTGGAGTTACTGGTCTCACTGCTCCCGCCTCCATAGCGAAATCTTATCAGTTTAGTGTAAAAACTGTTGAAATTGAAAATTCAGAATTTCATAAAATCTTGTCTCAATTTCCAGTGATCACGAGACCCCCCGGTATCCATCGCGAGGTGAAGCACAACACAGTGCATTACATCAAGACGACCGACGGCCCGACAGTGGTGTCACGGCCGCGCCGCCTCGCGCCGGACAAACTGCGCGCCACGCAGAAGGAGTTCGCGGAAATGGTGCAAGCCGGTACCGCGCGCCCCTCTAAGAGTCCGTGGTCCTCGCCACTGCATCTAGCGCAGAAGAAAGACTCTTCATGGCGCCCCTGCGGCGACTATAGAACGCTGAATGCCCGTACTGTACCAGACAGATATCCCGTGCGCCATATAGGAGATTTTGGCCATGCTCTCGCTGGTTCCACCATTTTTAGTACTATTGATTTAGTCAAAGCTTATCAACAGATACCAGTGGAGCCAGCTGATGTGTGCAAAACTGCCATTACAACACCATTTGGTTTGTTTGAATTCCCTTATATGACGTTCGGTCTGAGAAATGCTGGACAAACCTTCCAGCGTTTCATGGATGAAATTGTCTGGGGCTTGGATTTTTGTTTTCCATATGTGGACGATATCCTTATATTTTCCAGGGATGCTACAGAGCATTGTAACCACCTACGCACTCTCTTTGAACGTTTGGCTAACTATGGGGTAGTGGTCAATCCTACAAAGTGTGTGTTAGGTGCACCTGAGGTTATTTTCCTCGGTTATAAGGTCTCCAAGGAAGGCATAAGCCCCCCGGAAGAAAAAGTCCAAGCCTTAAAAGATTTCCCTCTGCCTAAAACAGCTCAAGGTCTCCGCAGGTTCTTAGGTATGATAAATTACTACCGACAGTTCCTGCCCAATGCTGCCGAGACTCAAGCCCCGCTCATTGATTTCCTTACGGCGACGAAGCTCAAGGGAGCCAAGCCCATGCCCTGGAATCCTGAACTGGAGCACGCCTTCCAGGCATGCAAGGACAGCCTCTCACATGTCACCAGATTAGCACATCCTGTACCTAACGCCCAGTTGGCGTTGTACACAGATGCGTCCGGCACTCAGGTGGGTGCGTGCTTACAGCAACAAACTGACCAGGGCGAGCAACCACTTGCTTTCTTCAGCAAGAAACTTACGGCGAGTCAGTCAGTGTGGCCAGCTTATTACAGGGAACTGCTGGCAGTATATTCGGCGGTGCAGCATTTCCGACATATATTAGAGGCGCAACACGCCACAATATATACGGATCACAAACCTTTACTATATGCGTTCAAACAACGCAGAGAAAAACTGTCACCCAGCCAACTTAACCAGCTCACCTTTATCTCCCAATTCACTACCGACATACGGCACGTCAAGGGAGATGACAACGTCGTTGCTGATACGATGTCTCGCATTGAGGCCGTCTCACTCGATTACGACTATTCCGCGTTGGCTCGAGAACAAGAAGCCGACGACGAGCTTAAAACTTTGTCCGACTCTTCTCTCAATATACAACGTACATTAATTCCAGGCACGGACATCACCATCCAGTGTGACGTCTCAACAGGCAAACCGCGGCCCTACCTGCCATCACCGCTGCGCCGCGCCGTGTTCGACGGTCTGCATGCGCTCAGTCATCCCGGCGGCCGCGCCAGCGCACGCCTCGTGGCACAGCGCTACGTGTGGCCAGGCGTGACGCGTGACTGCCGCGCATGGGCAAAGGAATGTCTCCACTGCCAGCGCGCCAAAGTGACACGCCACGTGTCCGCGCCGCTTGGAAGCTTCGCCTCACCATCATCTAGGTTCCGTCATGTCCATTTAGATATAATCGGCCCTATGCCAACATCGAGGGGTTACTCGTATTGCCTAACGGCGATCGACCGTTTCTCTCGATGGCCAGAGGCCTGGCCAATGGTTTCGATAACCGCCGAGGAGGTGGCCGATCGATTCGTAGACGGTTGGATTGCACGCTTCGGCGTTCCTACCACGGTCACTACTGACCAAGGCCGCCAGTTCGAGTCTGATCTCTTCAAACGGCTCATGAACGTTGGCGCGACCGAGCGTAGGCGAACCACCGGCTACCATCCTCAAGCCAATGGCATGATAGAACGCTTTCACAGACAATTGAAAGCCGCTCTCATGTGCCACAGCGACACCTGGCACCGAGCCCTACCGGTCGTGCTTCTGGGCATTCGATCTGCCTTAAAGGAGGATCTTAAGTGCTCGCCGGCCGAGCTCGTTTATGGGGAGCCGCTGCGCCTACCGGGAGAGTTCCTGGTATCCAGCACCTCCTATACCAGCGACAACGTCAACGACTTCGTGACGGTCTTGCGAGCAAAGATGGCGAACCTCCGTCCGATACCGGCGTCGCGACACACGCGGCCGGCGTCCTTTATTTTTAAGGACCTCCAGGATGCCTCCCATGTCCTCCTCCGGGACGACACCGTTCGCCGGTCGTTGCAGCCGCCCTATACGGGTCCTTACAAGGTAATGTCACGGACCGACAAATTAATCGATATTGACATTGCAGGTAAACGTGTGACGGTCACAATTGACCGCGTGAAGCCTGCATATATTGCACCTGACCCAGAGAGCGACCTTTCCCGGGCAATCGCCCCGCAACAGTCTGCCGCGCCCGCGCCTTCCGAGGCCGCACAGTCGCCTGTGCCTTCTGTTACAGAACAGCCAGTTACCACTCGGTCAGGTCGCACTGTTAGATTTAAGAATAGATTAGATCTTTAGCTTAAGTGTTTGTTTTTACCGATTGTGTTGTCTACCATAATTATGTATATGTACGTCTCTTTTTTTTTTTTCTATTTCGTGTTTATAAATAATTCTATTTCGTGTTTATAAATAACATGTTATTTTCTCCGTAGGGGGGTGGTTGTGGCGGATTGTGTCACAACCCTAGTTTTATATTTGTGGCGGATTGTGTCACAACACTAATTTTATATTAGATTATCTGTGCAGCGGGGTAGCGCCAGCTCTCTCGCTCAAGGCACACGGTTCCGACCTGACGTGTCGATCTATGCAAAAAGATTGTAAACTTATAATTATGAATATACATTTAGTCCTGTGGTGTCTTTGACTTTCAATCAAGATAGTGGGTCTCAAGATACGACCCATACCCCAAAAGTTATTCATTATAATATTACTAGCTGTTCCACGCGGTTTCACCCATGCTGCTCAGCACCTGTTGGTCGTAGCGTGATGTTATATAGCCTATAGCCTTCCTCAAGAAATGGAAAATCCAACAATAAAAGAATTTTCCAATTCCAACCAGTAGTCCCTGAGATTAGCGCGTTCAAACAAACAAACAAACAAACTCTTTAGCTTTATAATATTAGTATAGATTATGTACAGTTAACGTAATTGAGACTTCTTTGTTTGATATAGGCTAACAAATTAGGTGAAAGAATCGACAAAAACAAGTAGTAGAAAGCTGAACACATACGAAATATGTACATATGATTAATTAAAAGCTGTATAATCACAGTTAGATATGTTAATTAGGTGTATGTAATTAATAGATTTAATTATGTATTCGGTTTAAATGTGCCTCGGTGCGTCGCTTCGTATGAAATATAGGTTATGGGCGCGCAAATTAGTGGTTGATGTGGTTTAATTTTGTCGACATATATATAATTAAGTGAGTACTTTCATTTGTAGAATTTCAGACTAATTTAGCTGTTTATGATCTTTTTTCTGTTTAGACTCGTTTGCTCTTTTTGTTATTTTTGCTCTTGTGCTCTTTCCTAGTTTCTTACCTTGGCCAACATTCAGCCATAATTATTAAGCTTCGGAATAGCATATGTGAAAGCTCACAGAAATAATAAATTCTTTGAATGAAGAATAAACAAGCACTACTCCTGGACACGCACGCATAGTGAGGAGGTTCCTCTCTCTGAAACCCTGACCACCGGAAGCCTAGATCTTGTTTCTGAGACCGATGGGAAATCTATTTTTTATATAGTTGTTTTTGTAAACATTTTAAAATTAAATTTTTGCACATTCCCTTGCATGCTTCATCCCTCCCCGTCTCGTCCCCGGTTTTCCCTTTTTTATGTACTTGTAAAAATAAAGATGAATAATAATATTATTTTTCCAAGCTTTTGAAGGGCACTATTGTGATCTTTGTATTTCTTTCTATGCAATCCTTACACTAATACCACGGACATTAATTTTATTTTCTTATCAGTACTTTTTCTTCTACGACACTATCAGCTTCTTAATACTGTGTGCCTAACCCTCTATCAGTCGTAAGCTACTACTACTTTATTTGATGTTTCAGGTTCCGTATATCAAAAGTCCGTCTATCTGTCTGTCAAATTGAAATTAAAACCATATACTCAAGTCTGTGGTCTACGTAGTCAAAGGATATTGCTGATTTTATTGCAAGTTTGTACGGTACCCCCGTTGCGACTGACTCACTCTTGGCCGGTTTTAGGATTTGAGATGATCACAAAAAATAAAATACACGAATTTCTGGGTTTTAAGGTTTTTTACAAACAAAACTACTTTATTAAGACAACACAGGTCAATAGTCGTATTTTTTGGTGCTACTTCGTTTCTTCGGAATGTAGACCACGAGATACAGTACGCAATTACGCTATGAAATAAATTATTATATATTTTGCGGCGTTTTTACAGTGCCTACAGTCTACACAATGATGGTTAAAGGGCCTCTGTACCAAAGACAAACCTTCTTACGCGAGTTTAATTCCACCAATAGACAATTACATTTGCTTGAAACGACATCAATATCAAATACAATAACTTAGTTCATGTATTATTCATTATATTGTACAATAAAATTTCCGGTTCAATATCAGTATTGTATAGGATAATTGTGGTAGCCGGCCAATATGTGAATATTGTGCCCGTTCAAACCGTTATTGATAATTTCTGAAGGGCCCTGTTTGAGCGGTCGTTACGGGTGGGTTCACACTGTGATTGTGATGCGTATCTATTGTTATGTAACGTTTCATTGAATCCTCCGTTGTGTCACTACCTTAATTTTGGCGATCATGGACATTATTAAAGAGGTTGTGTATGGAAGGTGCTTTTAATATGCGCTTGTATTCACGTGTTTCGGATTGAAGAATAATGATTTTGGTTAGTTGTAAAATACTAATTTTAATAACAATTTATTTTGTCTAGTTATGTAGACATTTTGTATGGGGCAGATGATTAGGTATTTTTCGCGTTTACTATGTTGGTCATACAAAAAAACTGATTGTGTTTGATGATCTGTGCAAAACCCCTAAACATAATCATAATGTGTTTTACACTTCCCTTAATTTTTATAGGTTACACATACTCTGCCGGTTCTTCTCTAAAGGAAACGACCAACCCGAACGGTGCACTTTTTCTCTACGTTTTATAAGTACCCATGTAAGGCCTATGTGAAAAAAAAATTTTTGATTCTTTAGTCATTGCGTAACACGAACGGGTCGACGACACGGCCTGTTGTTACTAGACAGGCGGACGGTGACCTGCCCATTGCTCACGGGCCACAGACCCGCGTCTAAGGTGGCCGGGAGGCATCTAGCGGCACCCGATGCCTGGAGGGTGTCCCGCGGCGGCTGGGTCAGTTTGAGGTTTGCTCCCTTAATCGTCCAGCCACCTCCTTCGCTAGCACAGTTGCTACGCAGAAACAGGTGACTGTTTCCCATCCCATGGACTGAACCAGGGCTGGATGCGAGAGCTTACCGCCGTCGATCGCTTCTACAAAGACACAACGGTGCTTGGGAGCACCGCTGTATTCGAGAGCCGGTCCATTTGATTATACGTGTAAGATCTTGCCGCTCCTGCGCCGCCGCCGCCGCCGCCCCGCTGCCCGCAAGATTCGAGGCAGAGGCCTAAAAGTCTCGTCGGCTCCGCCCAGATCGACAATTTCTAATACAGTAGTTTATAATTGTTGTCCAAAAATATTACATTTTTTTATAAATATATACTGCATTAACAGAAAAAAATACAAATCACCATACACATACCAATTATTATTGGTAGTATCAGCTAAAACAGATAGCTCGCAATTTAATATTGAAGGTGAATAAAATATAAAATGTTATAATAATGGTGAAACCCTACAATCCCAATTAGTACATAATTAATGGATATAATTACGATAGTAAGTGTAATAATATCCGTCACGGTTCTCGTTTTGGAGTAAACGAAATAACAGTGCTCGTTTCAATATGTACATGGTCATTTTATTGGATAACTAGTTGCGCCTTGCGGTTTTACTCGTATAGACCGGGATAAAACCCACACATATACCAAATGCATTTAAATCAGTTAAATCGCATGAGCGTGAAGGAGGGACAAACTCACATACATAAACTTCTTTCTATATATCATTAGTGTGATTAAATTTTATGTTTTTTTAGGTTTCTGTGCATGAGGATCACGCTGTTGTTCGTCTGTCTGCCTGTCAAGATCCTTTATCTCGGGAATATGTGGATGTATCGAGTTAAAAATCAAAAACCATTATACTCAAGTCTGTGGTCCCTTAAAGCTGTGTAAAAATTTAACCGTCTACGCAGTTAAAAGATATGGCTTTTTATGTCGCAAGTTTGTACGGCACTATCGTTGCGCGAGCTCGACTCGCACTTAGCCGGGTTTTTTGAGTAACACTTGAAAGTCGTTGTTTTTTCTAAAAATGTAAGTTTCCAAAATATTTATATCGACGCTAAAACATACTACAACAACAGAAACGTGATTTTTTAATAGATTAACACAAATAAGGAAGAAAAAGGTACAAAATTAAAGCAACTCTAAAGTGAAACATTTACTTCTTCCAAATAATTTCCCAGGGAGTAACCTACAAAAGGAGTGAGTGCAAAATTAAATAGTAATGGCGGACGCTCTCTCGGACCGTATTATGCATATTTACATTCAATGTCCGACCTTACATTGAAGAATAAAATTATTATTATTATTCAATTTTCATGCTAATTTAGAGGCAGAGTTTACTTGGCGCTCTTAAATCATAAATGGAAACGAATGAACCTGATACTAGCTGACGCCCGCGGCTTTGTTCTGGTGAAGTTCAGTAGATGTTCATATGATTACTGTAATTGTGCCTCTTTCTGTTTCTTTTTTCATGAACTTATTTCATGAAAAAAGAAACAGAAAGAGGCACAATTGTATACATAATTGTGTACAAGTACCTTTGTGAACCTTTATTAAAGTCTTTTTTATTAAATGATTTTTGTGTACATAAATAATAATATAAATGTTACCTACATATATGTTACATACAATATAAATGTCAGTAAAAGGTCCTTTTACACATTCATAATTTTTTTAGCGACACCGTCATATAAAGTTTTAGCTAGTTTTTCGATATTTTAAAAAGTATTATGTTTTGGTAGATTTTTCCTTTTTGTGTTAGTTTCCAATGAAATATAAGTCCTTTGCGGGCAATTGCATATAACATGCTGGTCTAATTGGTTGGTTGCTTATTAATATATTTTTGAAAATGGAGAAAAATTACAAAATTTTCAATATTAGTTCTAGCTAGCTCAATGCACTTCATGTCAAAATGGACTTTCCACGGTATTGCAATCGTGACTGTAACAAAAGAAATTAAATGCACTAAGAGAATGGTATTGATGATTTTAATCTAACTAAAAATCTGTAAATACATTCATGTTACGGTCGCCGAACGTGTTCAACAAACAGTCAGACACAATGGAGAAAAGCGTAAGAAAGTTTGAATCTCGCAGGTTGCCGTATCCCACTTTTTATTTTTTGGATGGGAAATCTTTATATAACTTCCGCTGTGGATGGAGCGGATCACAGTATAAGACCTGTACTGACTAAAACTCATCCATGTTCCTTCTTTTGACCTTTATGTTCCGCTGCCGCGATATCTCTTTCGAACAACCCGTAATCTCAGCTGGCGGTGGACCCGGCAGGCCCCTCTACTGCCGCTTCCTTCTTAACCATTAACCCCACAGTAATATAACATCAGTAACTAAATTAACCAATCAAAACGTTTCGCGAAATAGAACAAGTTTTACGAACCCTTACAAATATCACAGAAGGCCTACACATACATATTATAAGGTTAACGCCTAACACGCCTTTCGCGTGCAACATTTAATTATCGTAACGTTATTTAAGACAGTTACCGTTATTGTAATAGCTGTTATGATAACGGCTATTACCGTTATAGGATAGCAGTTTCAGCGTGTAAGTGATATTTGGGGTTTGGCTCGTTCGTAATAGTTTGGTATGGAGTTGTTAAGTGGTTACGATATTTCGTCGTTTGGTGTAATAGTGTGTGATTTGATAGTGTTGTTATTATGTTCTAAGTTTTAATTATTATGTTTCTGGTCATTTGGTTGAGTTATCATGAGTCTCGAGTTATTTTGAACCGCTTAGTAATAAATACAAAGTTAGAGATAGAATATGCTTTATTAGATTCATCATACAAATTACTAAAATATTATTTAACTATATCAATAAATAGGGTGACACAATATGCGTTCTTATCGTTAAAAGCGAGTTTAGGACAACCTTAATAAACTAACTCAATATTAACTAAATTAATGGAGAACAGGACGCTTAGGCGTCGCAATACGCTCCTCACTTTTCCACATCGTCATTCGGAAATGAAGCTAAAAAGCCGGGCAGGGTTGCTACATTGAATATTACAACATTAATTCTTGGACCAAAGAAAGAGCTAATCCTATCACGACAAGTTTCGAACACTCGCCGAGAAACTAATGAAGTGTTAGAAACTTAAACAATTGTAGAAATCACGTTATTTATTTACTAAGGGCACTTCAACGACTTACTCACTTACATATAGTTACACATAAATCAGAAACAATGAGACAATAGTGAGTTCATCACTTACAGAAGTGCACAGGACTTGCAAAATCATAAAAATTTTAAAGAGAACACCGAGATTATATTATTATAAATTATACAAATTGCGAAAGAAAATATTAAATTAGAAAAATATTTACATTTTACACTCATCATAAATTGGACTAAACAAAAAAAAATAAGAAAATTAATAGTGAAAAAATAAAAGGATGATCGTGAAGAGAATGGAAGCGGATGCAATAAATTTACCCGGTGTCTGATGTTGCACAGCCGTATCTATACTCCGATACAACATTTACAAACTATGTTTACCAATCTCCAGACAAGTCTATCGACAATAAAAACAAACACGAGCTCTATAATTGCCAACATTCACACCGAAACCAACAGCCTTAATGTGTTGCTAGAGCTAGGCATTCAGACTCTACCAACTACTCTACTAGCGGTCTACCAAGCTCTATGTCCACTTTGTCCCAAAACTTCACTGGAATTGAAACCTCCTGAAAGCTCTACAACTTAAGCTTCCGAAAATCTACCGTATTTTACCACCTTTTTACTGAAACGTTACGAAATAGTTTTTCAATCTCACGGTAGTTGCATTCTCCAATGTTAGCGGTTTGGAAGATTTATTTTAATAGGTTTCTCGGTACTTTCTACGGGTTAGAGGTAAATTTGTGGTTGAGTGGTATCGTATGTTTAGCTAATCTGCCTTTGGGATATGTAAATTTATGTGAAAGTCGCATTTTTATCTATTTCAAACAGAAAAATGTATTTTACAAAATTTTATTTGCGTATACCTTGGATCTAGCTTAAGTGTTTGTCCCGATAAAGTAGAAGGCTCACGTGTTATTCGGTAGTTTCTGCCTATCTTCATGAAAAAAAGGCGCCAGTTTGTGTTAGATATTTGCATAATATTTTTACACTGTACTGACTGAAACCCACCCATGCTCCTTCCGTCTGCTTTACATTCCGGGGCCGCGGTATCTCTTTCGAACAACCCGAGCCCGGCAGGCGGTGGCCCTTAGCTTCTCTGGTTTGCCGACATCTTTTTGAAGCGCGCATGGAACAATAACGCGCCGTCGACACGGCCTGTCGTCAATAGACGGATGGACGATGAGCTACCCATTGCTCACCGTCCACAGGCCCGCATCTACGGTGGCCGGGAGTCGTCTCGCGGCGCCCGGCGTCCGGGGCGTCTCCCGCGGCGGCTGGGTTGGCTTGAAGTTCTCTCCATACCCTACACCCAGACACCCTTCCTGCCAGCTAAAAGTAAATAACAAAAACTACAACATGAAAAATGAAATTACAACTTTTTTAAAGAGGTCATTTCCACTTTTAGTCGGTTTTCATTTAGTTTCCAAACTATGTGCATTTCTTTACTTATAGGGAAGTTTTCATTCGACTTTCGTTTGGGTTTTCGGTGATCAATACGTATAAAACATCAACTTTTATATTTTTCTTGGCCTCAAGCACGCGTGTAACCTCATATTATCTGTTTATTTGTCATCCAATCAGCGCGAGTGGCACAGCGGTGTATTTCTGTTTGCCGTGTTCCTGGTCACGGTTTCGATTCCCAGATTGAACCAACATTGATGTAGCTGGCTACTGTTTGTTTGTTATACATATATACATCCATATAGACGTACATGTGCTTTCTGTATATCCTACAATCAGTGTTACGACATTTGAAATCCTAGAACGTGGAAATTGTAGTCGAGTTAATTGTATTACCCAGTATTGCCAAATATTCGCCGCAAAGTTCAAACGTTCGGAAACGGATTAATTTGTTTAATTAATAGGAACTTAATTTCTAAGAACTTACAAAATTACCGTACAAAATGTATGCTGGCAAACGATATTTATTACTAAATAAACACGTTTGAATTCGCAGAAACGATCCGTTTGTTAGTTCTATAATTATTACATAATTGTCCACGTTGTACGTTAAATCATATATATCAATATACAACATATTCCATTTTCCATTTACTTGCTACGATTATTATAAACCAAAGGAAATGAAAATAAAGATCAAATTTGAAAATCTTGAGTGTTCCTCATATTTCTTAACAAAGGAGAGTCGATATAAATCTAAACTTGTATGGTCACTAAAACCAGGAAATTAATACTAATAATAAACACGGTTAATGCGCTTTAAGTGTTAATAACAAGGAGAGTCGTCAAAATACTAAAAGTGGCTTTATAGTATAAAGAGGATTGTCACGCAAAAGTAATAAAAATGGCAAAAGTGCGAATGAATTCCACAGACTTTATATGTTCAATCCCATGCAGAATATTCTTACCATAACGCTCCCATATTTATAACACAGTACCATTGTCTATAGAAATGAATAAAGTTGAAGTGTCTGTTTGTACTTAATGCCAAAATATCAGGTTTTTACTGGACGCATTTGAAAGTGTTTAAGGTGCTTTTATTTTTGTGTGTCTGTTTGTTTCAGCTAATCTGCAAAATGAGTGGACCGTTTTTGAAGGGAATTTGACTTAATTGATAGATGGCTAATGTTGAAAGAAGTAACTTTTATTTAGAAAAAGAATTGAAGGGAAGTCCAATCTATAAAACTCTCGTGTGTTTGTTACTAAACTACTCCGAAACGGCTGGAGCGATTTGTATGTGTGAGCATAATATGCACACAGGTCTGAGAACTGGCCAACATCTATTTTTCATACCATTAAGTGAGAAGGGGAACCTGAACAGCGGGTGAAATCGCTAGGCACAGCTAGTATTTATATAAAGTTGTGTCACAGTTTTATTTGCCATACTAATCTGTAACGGCTAGTCCGTAGTTTATGAAATTTATTATGTAATATTCTGAGATCTGATTAGATCTATTAGATCTGAGAATCGGTCGTAATCTTATTTGCACGGTGGCCCTCTTCAGTAGGGCACCAAAAACCGCTCCGCACAGCTAGTATTTATAAAATAAATTCACGCGAGCAAACTTAACGGGCAGCAGCTAGTCTTTCAAATAAAAAAACAAACTCCCAACCATCCACGGAGGTTACTGAGCTGACGTCTACATTAATTCTAGATAACACAGAATAAGTTGTGGGTAGTCAGCAATAATTTTCCGCCTTGGCTCTGGTATAAAAATCTCTAGGGTATGTCACGCCGAGTTGGTTTACGCTACGGTAATCAAGTAGCAAAAGACTTGGTTTGGATAAACTTTGTCGGTGCTAAAGTAATCTAAGTACTAGAGACCGTCGGGAGCTCAGTGTGGCCATATTAAATGAGTTCTAATTTCATTTGTCTATGTCTAATACCCGCTCTTAGTTTGCAATGAGAAAATTGTTAATGTTAATTTGAGTTAATGTTGGATTGTTGGGTTTTAAACTTCCATGATTTTTAATTTACAAAAAAATGTTTTTCGAACTGGACACCAGAAGGCGCATCACAGAGGAATGGAAGAAGTTGAAGGAGGCTTACACCAAAGAGAGGGAGAGAGAGAGAGAAAAGATTTTTAATTTACAACAATACATTACCTAATTTAGTGAAACAAATAAAGTAGTACCTTAAAAATGTATTTATTGAAATGGAAAGAAGAAAAATAGGTGCTTGTATCAACATTGAATACGTATATGTAGTTTCGTATCTGTTCAATTAACAATTGAGGAGTTCCAGACTATCCTGGCGACAGGCCGATGTCTGTCATCAATTTATTTTTATTTGTTTTTTTTTTTTATAAAACGTTGCCCCACACTAGGAATTACTCCTGTATCGTGGGTGCGTTTACAAACATTTAAACTCACATACACCAACAGCCAGACCCGAAACAACTACCCGTAAGTCATACAAATATTTGTTCCGTGCGGGGATCGAACCCGCGATGCAGCGCAGCAGTCGACCGCTCAGCCACTGCGCAAACCGTGTCGTCAAAAAATGTATTGTCACCGAGAAGTGTTGTTTACGATTCAGTTGCAAGATTTATCCAACACATACAACCTATCTAACGACACAAATTAAATAAATCGATTAAAAAGTCGTCAAAGGTATTTTCTGAAACGGGTTATACGGATGACTTAATGAAATATTTTGCCTTTTTTTTCGGGTGGGAAATCATCAAATGACAAGTCGGCATGTCAGACTTGTACTGACTAAAACCCACCCATGTTCCTTCTATTGCCCTTTACGTTCCGGGGCCGCGGTATCTCTTTCGAACAACCCGCAACCCCTGCAGGCGGAGGCTCTGGCAAGCCTCTCTGCTTTGCTGATATATCTTTGAGAATTATTTCAGGTACAGAATGAAATATTCAGATATTTGAATTTTACATGTATTGTGCTTGAAATAGTTTATCAAACCGCCACCGTTAAACAAAGTTATTTCCACATCAATAGTGTACAATGCTAATTAATTTCAAAATATGAAAATAATGTTGTGGTGTATCTCTAAATTTAATAAGACGGCGTAACTATTTTATTAAATCAAAAACATTAACCTAATTTCCACTGAAAAAAATGATTTTCTTTCTCTCAAAACTTTTTTTTCTCAAAACGTTTGAAAACCACTACAATTTATTTATATTTTCTCTTTTGTCTGCAAACCAGTTTTAGTTTCAGATAATCCCTTGCTTTAAAAATCAGTTTGAACACAAAAATAAATCTAGTCAGTTTTATTCAATTACTGAGAATCTTTTAGCCAACGTTTGATAGAATTAACTGGCTACATCAATAAACAATGGCTTTTTTATCCAGGTCTGGATTGACAAAGTGATTATTCGTGTAAGCTATTTTACTTTATTGGTTCACTAGCTTTTGCCCGCGGTTTAGCTCTTGTTAAATTCGGGGTTACACAGTTCCCCTTTACTGATTTGCATGTACAGGCTGCATATTGCTTTTGCCATTGTGCTTTGTTTATTGTAATAGCAAAGCTAAGTGTTTACCTTTCTTTCCTATCTCTCCCTCATTTAAAAAAAAAATAGCCTTTGTCCGTCTCCAGGGTCTCTGTACCAAAATTCATCAAAGCCGGTTAGCTATTTAGGCGTGAAGACGTAACAAACAAACTCACTTCGCTTTTATAATATTAGTACATTTAATGAAGCCGAATGTTTCGTTCTTGGCATCATTGAAATATTTTTAGGGTTTCGTACTTATTACTAAGTCTCTGTCCTTCTGTCTGTCCGTCTATCACCAGGCTGTCTCACGCATCTCACTCTCACTCCGGTCTGTCGCTAGAAAAACCAACATATGCAAAATCTAATAACCCTTTTGCCTGACCCGGGAATCAAATACAAGACTCCGTGCTCAAATAAATAAAGCAATAAAGATATGAATATGAATATGCTCAGAAGTCGCACTTACAGAAGAGAACTATACTAAAGCTAGTTTTTCTTTTTATATGCTATTCGACGTTTTTACCGTTGCATGCTGTCAGTTGTAACTCTTTGCTTGTTATCTTTTAGAACAAATTGTACTAAGTTCCCGGACCGAGAACATGTCTCGTCGACTATTCCCTTATGAACCCACTAAGATATTACGTACATACTTATGCAAAAGAAATAGAAACCGACCAAGTGCGAGTCGGACTCGCGTTCCGTACAAACTTGAGACATAAAACGCTTTATCTTTTGACCTAGAGGGTTGATTTTTTTTGACAGCTCAAGGGGCCCAAAAACTTGAGTATATCGTTTTAATTTCAACTTGATACGTTCACGAGTTTCTGAGAAAAAGGGTCTTGATAAATAAGCTGACAGACAGACGGACAACAAAATGATCTAATGAAGCTTCCATTTTCAAACCAACCCAGCCACCGCAGGAGACGCCCCAGTCGTCGGGCGCCGCGAGACGACTCCTGGTCACTGTAGATGCGGGCCTGTGGACGGTGAGCAATGGGTTTGTCACCGTCCGTCTATCTATTGACGACGGGTCGTGCCGACGGCGCGTTAGTGTTCTATGCGCTCCTCAAAGAGATGTCAGCAAAGCAGAGGGGCCTGCGAGTTCCTCCGCCTGCCGGGATTGCGGGTTGTTCGAAAGAGATACCGCGGCTCCTGACCGTAAAGGGGAATTGAAGGAACATGGGTGGGTTTTAGCCAGTACAAGTCGGACACTCCCCCCAGAGCGGGGGAAGTTATTAGATGATTGCCCACCCCCCCCAAAAAAAGGGCTCCATTTTTTCCTATTGAGGTACGGAACCATTAAAACAGTAATTATCTAACCGTTTTAGGCTTACATTAGGAAATTGGTTGAAGCTTTCCACATTCGACATTCTTTAATAAATTAGGAAAATATCATACCTGTAATCCCGAAGGGTTTTACAGAAGTGTACCGAAAGTGTCAACTGTACATTTATTTCGCAAGTTATATTTAAGTACTAGCTTTTGCCCGCGGCTTCGCTCGCGTTAAATTCGGGGTAGCACAGTTCCCCTTGCGCCTTATTGATTTGTAATAGCAACGCTAATTTTTCCCGTATCTTCCCTCTTTCTCCCTCACAAAATCCTCTTTAAATTAAAAAAAAATAGCCTATGTCTGTCTCTGGTTCCCAACTATCTCTAAATCAAAATCGGTTTAGCCATTAAAGCGTGAAGAGGTAACAAACTCACTTTAGCTTTTATAATATTAGTAATCCTTACTAATATTATAAAAGCGAAAGTGAGTTTGTTTGTTTGTTTGTTTGTTACCTCTTCACGCTTTAATGGCTGAACCGATTTGGATGAATTTTGGTACAGAGATAGTAGGGAACCAGGAGACGGACATAGGCTAATATTTATTTGAAAAAAGTGGGATGTGAGGGAGAAAGAGGGAAGAGAAGGGAAAACTTAGCGTTGCTATTACAAATCAATAAGGCGCAAGGGGAACTGTGTTACCCCAAATTTAACGCAGGCGAAGCCGCGGGCGAAAGCTAGTTTATTATATTTAGAAGTCTCGCTTCTTTTGTTTGGCATCAAAACTTGGGACCAATAGAGGCATAGCTAGTTGGCCAAGTGTTACACATTAAATTCTTTAGGCAACAACGACTGCTTAAAGATTTTTTTCTGCTTTGATATTTTTGTTGTAATTTTTTTACGCATGGGAAATCATCAAATAACTTCCTCCGCTCTAGGCGGTGCGGGGAGTGTCAGACTTTCACTGACTAAAACTCTTTTTTTTATGAATGGCATCTCGCAGTTCAACCAGAGAGGTCGTCGTCTGCTTAACCGGGCGAATCCTGTGGGGGCCTTAAAAGTTAAGACCTCCAGCCAGGGTAAAAACTTACAAACTAAGCGACTACACGCTAAGGGCAACCCCTGTGGGGTACGAGCCACGGCTTAGGGCGTCGCTGAGGGACAGCAAGGGACAGGCTGGATCTGAGTGATATTATTTATGGACTATTTTAACTTACTGGCTCAGCAACGCGGGCTGGCTCTTGCAAGGGACGGGTGGGGACTAAAACTCACCTATGTTCCTGCTTTTGTACTTTATGCTCCGAGGCCGTGGTATCTCTTTCAAACAACCCGCAACCCCGGCAGGTGGTAGCCCTGGCAGGCCCCTTTGCAAACGTTTGCTGTTCATTTAAGTTTATTTCTTTTTGCCAATAATTACGTTAAGAGTTTGAAAATTGAGTTCATAAAATGTTTATTCTGACAGTTTTTGGTCTGCGAAATACAAAAGGCAAATATCACTTTTATGGTTTCAAAAATTAGAAGAATAAATTTAGAAAAATATTTAGGCTTTCATAATAAAGGGCATTTTAAGTACCTTTTCGTTAAACCATTTAACAACAGTTGACAAAGCGCTTATCGGCCATCGTTCAGAGTATATGAAAACAAAAACAGATGGTATTTTTGTACTAAAATCCAAAGGTTTTATAAAAACAAACGCCTAACTCACTGAAAGCTTTTACTATAACAATATTCAGATCAATATGAACGTGGTAGGTACCTAGGTATATCAGAAAAATCAACTGCGTTCGGAAGAGTTCAGTGAGCGTGAAACTTTGTGAAAACGATAGCTCTTTTATTTTGATACTAAAGTTTTTTGGCGCCTCATACTGTTTTCACACTTCTTGTTCATAAATTTTGCATAAAAACTGGAGCTTCTAAACGCTAACCCAACTCGCACAGAAGGAGAGTTTGCATATATATCCTAGGCTATATAAGCTAGGGCCTATCCTTACTTCCTTACTAATATTATAAAGGCGAAAGTGAGTTTGTTTGTTTGTTTGTTACCTCTTCACGCTTTAATGGCTAAACCGATTTTGATGAATTTTGGTACAGAGATAGTTGGGAACCGAAAGACGTACATAGGCTGGGATGTGAGGGAGAAAGAGGGAAGAAAAGGGAAAACTTAGCGTTGCTATTACAAATCAATAAGGCGCAAGGGGTACTGTGTTACCCCAAATATAACGCGGGCGAAGCCGCGTGCGAAAGCTAGTTAATATCATAAATGCAAAAGTTTATGAGGATACCACGATGTGGAGGTTTCCGGCTACTGGGACCGCAATTAACTAGGACCGTGGTCCCAGTCGCCGGATCCGTAAAAAATAAATATTTTTTTTCCAGCGACTGGGACCGCTCATATGACAACTGAAATAAAAAAAAATGTACAGTCAAACAAAAAAATTTTAAATGTTACAATTGAAGAAAAATCCTTTTTGATTTAAAAACATCATTTATTGATATAAGAAATACAACCACTGACTACAGTTCTGTTATTTAAAACTTTCGTAATTAAAACATACACTTAGATCGTGTTATAAAAATCGTGCATAACAATCAATAATTTTTAAATAATTAACAATCAGAAAGTAATTGTTTATTACAAAATCAGTCTTTAACTGGTACCGTAAATATGATAAAAAAATACAATAAAAATAATAAACGTGGTACTATCTATGTCAATCACAATTACTTTAAAATGACCGTTATGGCTTCACACAAAATCAGTCAAGTAAGTAATTATCACAAAATAAGCCTTAACTGTGTTAAAATATAAAGTTAGAGAGGGATAGTATTATAGATTACTATTCCCTTTGTGTGTATTTACCTGCATGTGTAAATTATGTCAAAACGGCCTAGCTTAATCTATTACTAAGCGCATAAGATAAAATCATGTCTAGAACGAGTCAATGATATTTATATACATAATTTATAAATTTTTTCGTTTGACTGTACTAATTTTGGCTTGAATAACAGATTTTTTTTAAGTTATCTATGAGTGGTCCCAGTCGCTGGAAGAAAAATATTATTTTTTTACGGATCCGGCGACTGGGACCGCGGTCCAAGTTAATTACGGTCCCAGTCGCCGGAAACCTCAGATGTGTGTCACACTTAGTTGATAACCAGGATTAACGCATAAGATACTTTTAATTCTAGTGAAACGTTCCTTTGGGGCAATTATTTAACTACGCGTAACTTTTTTTTTGGATTGGATGTCCTCTTATGACTCCTGTTGTCGGTAGAATGGAACGGAGTGTCAGACTTGTACTAACACCCATCCATGTACCTTCTTTTGCCACCTTGTGTTCTGGGGCTGCGGTATCTCTTTCAAACCAACCCGATGGTCTGGCAGGCAGAGGGCCAAACATGCCCCTCAGATATGCTGACATCTGTTTTAGGCGCGCGTGGAAAACAAACGCGCCGTTGACACGGCCTGTACCCATCGCTTACCGTCCACAAACCCGGAGCGTATCCCGCGGTATTAAGTGACTTATTTAGAAGTAATAGGATATTAATTGAATTATTTTATCAATACATACATGTAACACACCAGCTGCATAAAATTACGATATAACAAAAATAAGTAACAGCGTAAAAACTCCAACAACACAAAATATTTAAAGTACTCAGAAATATTAAAGCAGAGTTATTACTGCTGGAATAATGTAAAATATAAAGGTGAATGTTATATTTCTGGTAGATTTATAATAACTTTTCTATAAGAGAAATGGCTAACTCGTCTGTTACTAATTGGAGAATTCAGATAAAAGAGCTGATTGTTTTCTCAAAGAAGTTAAGCGGACGAATACTTACTGTGTATTAAATTGAGAGTATTTTACTGTAAAACAAACAAATTAATAATTACTAGCACATGCGCGCGACTTTGCCCTCCTGGAGGTCGATAATTGTCCACGGTTTATACGGATATCTATATAATTATCGGGATATGTCAAATTTCAGTCAAATCTATTAGTTCTTGCGTGAGGGAGTAACAAACATCTATAAATCCGCGTAAACATACGCATTTATAAATCACTCAGATCCAGCCTGTCCCTTGCTGTCCTCCCTCAACGATGTGCTAAGATGAGGCTCGTACCCCACCGAGGGTGCCCTTAGCGTGTAGTCGCTTAGTTTGTAAGTTTTTACCCTGGCTGGAGGTCTTAATTTTTTAAGGCATCCACAGGATTCGCCCGGTTAAGCAGACGACAACCTCTTTGATAGAACTGCGAGATTCCATAAAAAAAGCATTTTCATGTGTGCTTGTGATCCACCCGGGACAGGCTTATTATGATAGCATAATATATTGTATAGACAATATTAAAGAACGGGACAGGCTTATTATGCTATACAATATTAAAGAAAAAACAGACGGAAAATGACTAACAAACTTGAAAACCAAATGATAAAAAAAAAACAAATTACAAAAGAGAGATATTAAAATCTGTGGGTCGCAAAAAGAAACAAGTATTCTAATTAGCCACCTGATTATGATTCAGCCATAAGGAGAGCACCCCTTTTGTTTTCCGATATAAAAGAAATAATAAAACAACCAAATATTGTTTTACAAAACCGGGCCATGAAAACGGCTTAAAATTTTATAAGACACTTAAGCTTGACTTAATTCTTTGGAGTCGCGATTAAATTGAGTTTTATACTCTTTTTCTTTAAAGAGATTATACAGGTTGAGTTTTTTTTTTTTAAAGAAAACGATAATGGAATTTGTTAATGAATAGAAAACTAACTATTTTTTTGTTTTTTGCAAATTATGTCATTTTACATTACAAAAATGGATCTTGCCAAAAAAAATTTACGACCAGCTTTGACACTTTTAATGTGCTCGTTTTTCTTCATCCATCGTTCTCTAGTAAATGTATAATCACACATGAATGATGAAAATATGATAATGTAAAAATATAATTTATAATAGTGTCCACGGAATTTCTTACCCATTCTTCTCCATAGAGATCTACGCTTTGGAAGGCAACTACAGTACTTTCACAAGTTATTATGTCTTGTGATTGGGACTGTAGTATCACCTTTATTTTTTACGTCAGTCAAAAGAACATACAATGGTGTAATTGTAACGACAGGCCGTGTCGACGGATCGTTCGTGTTCCACACGCGTCTCAAAGAGATGTCAGAAAAGCTAGGGGGGGGGTTGTTCGAAAGAGATACCGCGGCCCCGAAACATTAAGGTCAAAAGAAGGTACATGAGTGGGTTTTAGTCAGTAAAAGTCTGACACTCTCGACTGGTAGTTATTTGATGTTTAATGGTCTAATTGAAATAAATGCTTTGAGTTTATTTTTGTACTGAAATTATTATGTATGTACTTTATATTCGTTAAAATAAATTGTTGTAACAATATATATAAATATGCTACGGATCATCGTATGTCTCATGAAAAATTTATGAATTGTGTCAAATAAATGAATATGAAAGGCAGTAAATAATGTCGTGACTTCAGACGGGAGGATGCGACGAGGGCCAGCAGATGATGATGCTATGTAAAAAATTAAAAATGGAATTTCACATTATGTTATTACGTCTAATGACCGCCATTTTGAATTTATGTCAAGTGTGTGTGTCGTACACTTTTCGGAAAAGACTAAATCTGTTGAGATTTAGTCTAGTAAGTTTAGTATTAATTTAGGAGTAAAATGTTAAATGTAAATGTTTCTCAATTAAAGAGACTTGTATTGCAATCAATTAAAGTCCCTTTAATTGAGAAACATTTACTAGAACATTAATGATCCGTTTTCTTTGTCTGTGCCAAAGTTAGTAACAAAACTTCGAAATTAAATCAATGTAATATTTTAAAAAAGTGAAGTCAATTGCATATTAATACAAATTCTAAAAGAAAGAAAATTGCCAATTCTATTTATAGCTACCGAACAAAAAGCCGAACGGATGAAAAAAACTTTTGTAATGACTTTCAAATGAATATTCATAAATGGCGAGCTCTTACACTACGCTTTTCATAACATTTGCATAATACCAAGGAGCTTATATTTTATTCTTAAGTTTGCTACGTTTTGATTATCCAACTCTTTTTTAATCTACGGCCAGTAATTGAATAGGTTAAATCTTTATGAATTTATGGTGTTTTGTTTTTTTTTTCAATTTTTTTATTGTGAAATACACAAAGCGCGGCGGTGAATGAGTTATTATGTTCAATCCTTTTTTAAAGTTCCGCACCTATTAAATAAGTAATAAAAGCACATGCTTTATTAAACTTCGGTGTAGGCCTAGTTGTCACAGATGTCTTTTCTAAACAAATTTTATTATGTTTATGATAATATGACTATCTTGTATTTTTTTTATTTCAAACTGTGTCTGTGTCTATTATTTGGATCAACTATTTGATTTTTATTATTAGTTATTAGAGAAAAAAAACAAAAACTTAGGTGTTTTGATTTTGTTTAAATTTTCATAAAGTACATAAAATATAAAAGTATAAGTGTATATTTATTAATAGTCTATTTTAATATGAGATCGGAATCAAATATGATGTGGGTAGTAAGTAAGTACAAGCCGTTATGATGATTAATTAACGTTGAATGTCTAAACGTAGACGTTACTCCGAAACAAGGCCTGTAAACAAGTTCTTTTGATATGACAGGCTTCTGTATGTTAGAAACCCGACTCAAATGTAAAGTCATCATAATCTGCGTAGCCTTTCTTAATTGTATAACAACTGTATAGAATACCAGTATGTATGTAAGATGCTGGATGCTGCAAACTGAAGACAGGCCGCTATGGCGCTCATTAGGGGAGGGCTATGTCCAGCAGCGGACTAATATAGCCTGATGATGATGATGATGATGATGATGTAAGAACGGGATTCCTTAAAGATTATAGAAACAAAAAGTACCTCATTCCGGGTTTGCGGGTTGTTCAAAAAACATACCGCGGCCCTGGAACCTAAAGGGCTAAAGAAGGAACATGGGTAGGTTTTAGTCAGTAAAAGTCTGAACTATCTACCTATCTGACCTTGCCGTGTGCCGGTCGATGGGACTCCATGCTGATGGCGCTCTGGATAGGCCTACACACGAGAACAATCGCCTATTTTTAGGGGTGGTATATCATCATATAACTTCCCCGCTCTGGGCGGAGCAAGGGGGAGTGTCAGACTTTTACTGACTAGAACCCACGCATGTTCCTTCTATTGACATTTGCGTTCCGCGGCCGCGGTATCTCTTTCGGACAACCTGCAACCCCGGCAGGGGAACAAGAGCCTGAGTAAGTAATTGGGTAAGCTGCAACTGAAAATCTTCACCATCAGCGTCAGTCGTTAATCTTCACCGGCAGCCTAGAGTTGCTATCTGCCATTATGCTGAGCTGAGGCCCTTTCGACATTATTAATTTTATTTAGTTTAATGTTAAGGTATTCCTGTTTTTAATATCGCTTAATACATGCAATTTTCTTTCTTTCCTATTTTTCTAAATAGTTGATGTGTATTTCATAGATTTAATATTCGAATTCTTGCTGTTATTATTGTACTTTTACTAACACGCCTAAGCTTTCTATTTATCTATACTATCCATACTAATATTATAAAGCTTGTTTGAACGCGATAATCTCAGGGACTACTGGTTAGAATTGGAAATATAACATCATGCTACGACCAACAGGTGCTGAGCAGCGCGGGTGAAACCGTGGGGAACAGCTAGTAACATTGTAAAGAAGAGAAGAAGAGTTTGTTTGTTTTAACGCGCTTATCTCAGGGACTACTGGTTGGAATTGGAAAATTCTTTTAGTGTTGGATAGTCCATTTCTTGAGGAAGGCTATAGGCTATATAACATCACGCTACGACCAACAGGTGCTGAGCAGCGTGGGTGAAACCGCGGGGAACAGCTAGTTTGTTATAAATAGAAATAATTCCGAAATTAAATTTTGATTGGATTTGATTCACAACCCCGTTAGTTAGGTAGTACGATACCTCTTGGTTACATTGGTTATCTTGGTGGTGTTGGTAATCTGTGTCGCAGTTGTGGAGCCTGGATTTGAATCCGATTGATGGCATAAGGCTCTCCCCTTTTACATGGGAATGAAAACACAGAAACACTACTAATATTATAAAAGCGAATGTTTATGAGGATAGATGTATGGATGTTTGTTACTCTTACATAAACGGCTTAACGGATCTTAATACAATTAGGCACAGAGGTAGATTATAGTCTGGGTAAAGCCGCGATCGCCAGCTAGTGTATACTATTAGGCAAACCTCTACCTTACTCTAGCAGGATTATAGGCGTAATGTTATATGGCAATTTATTGTCTGATTGAGTGTGAATAGTGAGATTAACAACCGAGAGAGCCCGTGGCTAAGTAATAACATTCGCACGGGTCAATCTCAAGGTAAAGCTTGAGATTGACCGAACTACCTGTAGGTTCGGGAATCAATAAACACCATTTTTACGCATGTGAAATATTAAATAACTTGAGTGTTTCCTTCTTTTGCCTTTGTTGTATGTATAAATATGTACCAGGGCCAAATATGGGTGTACTATAAGAGTTAATTGGGTAATTCAATACAATGCGCATATAATTTACTATACTTTTAGTTTATAATCCAAATCATATTTTAAGTTACACGTCACACTGCTTGTATCAAACCTACTCTTCTGTTTATTCCTAATTTGAACATAATGGTAAACCAGCCAGCATTGGTTAGGTTATAAAACCTCTTACAGTACCGTCAGAACCAACTCTCACCTTTGTGGGATTTCAAGCTTCATGCTGGATACAGGATTCATTTTGTGCTCCACTACCACCGATTATGTATATATTCCGAGCCATATCTCACACAAACGACCATATTGCACAGTCAATACATATTCGGTGCATAACATACCACGAGTTTGCATTCAAGGTAATTACAGAGACAAATTGCCTCTTTGACAAAGTTAATGGCGCAACGGCTAACTGGCAGTATTGATATACCGTATGGTTTATGATTGAACTTAATTATATTAACCATAATTAAGTTAACAGTTCATCTGTCTAATGTTGCATTAACTGACTCATTGAGTAGTTTGAAACTATTGAACAATGTGCAGAACAACCAAGGAACATAAAAGTTGGACATCAATATTGACTATTACTACTATTGAATTTGATGCCACGGTTGGCGCATTGGCTGCGTGTCGCGGGATCGTTTCCCGCACGGAACAAACATTTGTATGGCCTAGAAATAGTTGTTTCGGGTCTGGCTATTTGTGTATGTGAGTTTAAATTTTAAACGCACCCACGGTAGAGGAGAAAAACCTAGTGTGGGGCAATGTTTTTTTTATAAAAAGAAAAGAAAATAAGTATCTCATCACCTAGCTTCACAAAACTATGTTGTGGGTGACTCTCAGTTTAATCGGATGCATATGCAAAATACCAGTATTTAAAATGGAAAGACTGAGTTTTTGACCCCACAACTCTATTTGGTTTTTTTCAGATGTGAATTCATCAAATAACTTTAGGAGGAGCCAGAGGGTGTTATGACTTTTATTGACTAAAACCTATTCATGTTCCTTCTTTTTCCTTAGAGCCTATAGCAGGAAGCGTTTGGTCTTTCAGATTGGTACATTGGTCAAGAGCCGCACCTCCTCAACCCTAGTATATAGTAATACGATGCCTCTTGGTAAGACTTATTGGCAGACTTTCGGTCTGCTGACTACCTGTAACGAGTAAATAAAAGATCTACTAATTCGAGCGGGGCCAACGTTTTAATTTTATTTTCGAGGCACATTGAAAAAAATATAAAAAAACGTTTCTTGCAAGAAATGTCCATGAATACTATCTATCCATTCTTCTCCATAGAGATCTACACTTTGGAATGGGCAACTGCAGTACTTTCACAGTTATTATGACTTGTGACTGTGACTGTACCTGCATGTTACCTATTATTGTCACTGTATCGTCAGTTCAAAAGTGAATGCAACTGGCCTACTTGAAATAAATTTGATTTTCAATCCATTAATGATATTAAAACCTAAGTCTTGTTGATCTTGAAAAAAAAAAACAATTTACAAAGAAACAAAACAAGTACATTCCCAAAATTTTCCCCAACGTAAGACCAATATGAAGACAGAAACTTAAACTTGTAACTTAAACAAACTTAGTCTCAATACCACAAACAAGAACCGATACTAACTAAGTATATATTTAACTGGGTTATTAATCTAGAGAGTACAGCTTCGAACAGGATATTAGATTCAAGAATACTTAAGAAGTTCAGCATACCAGCGCTGTAGCATTTTTAATGTAATAATGTTAAGCCATGCTGAGATTATTTCTAACCTCTAAATCAAAAAAATGTCTCAAGTTTGTACACACGACGACACATCAACCTATACAAAACCAGTTTATGCGGATCTCTGATTGTACTTGAAATCTATGGTGTACGATCCGTTGTTGAGAGAGCAGCATAAACTGGTTTTGTATAGGTTGATCTGTCGTCGTGTGTACAGCAGTGCACAAGTCCGATTCGGTTGTTTTTAAATAATGTTATATACAGGAGGGACTACATACATTATTGTCTCTCTTCCTCCTTCAAATCCATCAAAAGGTTGTCCTGAATCGATTAGCGATAAGACCGTCTATTGTGTAAAACTATGTATAAGCACTTTACTGTATTACCTGTAATTTGTATGATATACATAATGTGGAATAATCTTTCTATCTATCTGACATAAAGTTTGGTTATTGTCACACGAAAAATAGAATGAAGCCTTAATAAAAACTTTTTGTAAGAATATACTTTTTAAATATTTTTCTCTACCAGCTTCCGCCCACGACTTCGTCCGCGTGGCATAGTTACTTTGGGCTAACGCTAACTTTAACCCACGTTATGATCGACAAAAATATATCTTTCTTCCCTCTATCTTCCCCTTTTCCTATTATTTTTATATCCTAAGTCCGTCTCCAAGGTCCAAACTATCTCTGTACCAAAAATCAATAAAATCGGTTATATTTAAGACGGGCCTGTTGGTCTAGTGGTTAGTGGCCCTGACTGCTGAGCCGGAGGTCGTGGGTTCGATTCCCACCCAGGACAAACTTTGTGTGATGAGCACGATTGCTTGTTCTGTGGCTGGGTGTGATTTATCTATAATATGTATGTATTTATAAATTATATAAGTATGTATATCAGTTGTCTGGTTACCATAACACAAGCTCTGCTTAGCTTGGGATCAGATAGCCGTGTGTGAGTTGTCCCAAGATATTTATTTATTTATTATTTAAAACCGTGACGTATACAAACTAACAAACTAACCTCATTACAATAGTGTTATCCGGCTTAATCTATTTACAGACTAGGTAGACTTTTTTCGTACTTAAGTGAACATTAATTAGCGTAATAAAATATGCTTTGTGTCTGCTAATAAAAGTTACTTACCTTGTTAACGTACAGGATGGAAGCTTTTATCATAAATGAACTTTCCTTTGCCTTCATGTTAGAAAAAGGTTTCCATGTAAATGTGTGCCTTTGATAAATAATTTGAGCTCAACTGTCGGCAAAAAAATATATGCGAATTTATTAAGTCATTATTTTGTTACGTCGTCGTTGGTATAGTCATCATCGTTTTCCTGCCCCTGTTAATTTCTATTTGGGGTTAGCGTAACGTTTTCTTCTTCTATTCTCCTTTGTGGTCGTCGACGTCATGGTATCATTTACTCCTTTCTCTTTCATATGATTCCTCACACAATCCATGCATGTTTTCTTTGGCCTACCTCTTCTTCTCTATCCATCAACATTCATATCGATCACTCTTATATTCATATGCATTTGGTTGTCCCTTCTCATTACATGTCCATACTAGGTGCAACTTTCAAAACTTCCTCTAATATACTCATTCCTTACTTTATATGTTCTTGTCACTCCACACATCTATCTCAACATTCTCATCTCCGCTACATGCAATCGTTTTTCTTTTTACCGCCCAGCATTCTGACATACCTACTTCAGAACTATTCACGGAATTGTATATAATATATTTTTCCCTTTGTTACTTCGTTAGGATCGTAACTTGTTAAAAATCCTGTTTGACCCGTAAGGGATTTAAAAGTTATCGAAATTAAATAAAATCCTTTTTGAATAAAATGTACAAATAATTACCCCGACACAAAAATTTTATAAAATGAGAAAACGTTTATGGCAACACAGAAGCGACATTCCGGTCACTGCTCGGTTAGTGACGACATAAATAAACATCGATCGCACAAATTAACGCTGCTGATGGTGTCAACATTGTAATATTAGCTGTATTCATCCGGTAACACGTGAAGCCTATCTGCAAAGTTGGGAAAAGACTGGGCAGATGATGTCGGGGATAAGGCCGGCTTTTGTACGGATTTATGACATTACCAACATTCAAACCCTGAGCTGCTGCTTGCTAAGTGACAACTACCAACGACACTTTGGCCGACCCAATAACCAAACCCAAGTCACTAGTCTTGGGTCTGTTGATGCTCTCAGTACACTTTTATATCAAGATACAAATGATTCTGTCGTTTCCTATAACTCGTGTTGTATTGTAGCTCGATTTCTAACAATTTATCTTCTTTACTTACCCTTTAAGTAAAAGGGTGTCACCTTTTTTATGGAGTAGGTAGCTTGGTAAGTATTGGCCAGTATTTCGTCATAATCATCATCATTTAGCATTTTAGCAGTGATGACCTAGGTGTGAACATTGAACTGCTAAGTCATAGGTCTCGAGTTCAACAAGGCACGCACTTCCCTGGGTCTGCGGACGGTGAGCAATCGGTACGACGCGTTCGTGTTACAAGTGCGACTCAAAGAGATTTTAGCAAAGCAGAGAGTTCAGCCAAGACTACTACTACCGGGGTTGCGGGTGGTTCGAAATAGATTCCGATATTATCTATTCTTTTTAGGGTTGCGGACCTCAAAGGAAAAACGGCACCCTTCGCATACGATCACGTTCTAGTCCGTTTGTATATCTGTCTGCCTACAGTCTAGATAAAGGGTCTAGGCCCTAGAAGCTTTATCTCGGGAACGCGAGGCGGTATTGAAATTAAACCCACGTACTCAAGTGTGTGTTGTCTTGAATCTGTGAAAAACTAACCCTCTAAATCCACGCAGTCTAAAGATATAGTCGTTTATGTCGCAAGTTTGTATGGAGCACGAGTCTGACTCGCACTTGGCCGGTTTTTTTAGCCCAGAACCACTTATTGCAGCGGTTCTAATTTCTTCTGCCATATTGTTTGATTCCGTGTGGAGTTCAAGTGTTCCGCTCACCTGGTGGATATTCTCACCTTGTTAATAATGATGCGTTCAAAATTGGAACAAGCTTGTCTAGAAATAACCTGTTCACTCGTAATTTGAAGATTTAAAAGTAAAATCATTCGGAGAAAAGCCATATATGGCACATGGAGCGAAACCTCTAACGAAATTCTAGTTTCTAATATCATGTGCCGTCTGTCGAAATAATTGAAATAAACTAACATCTACTCGTCTGTTCCAATTTATTTGTGACTTTCCAAGGGCGATGTGTTTATAAGTAAAATCTTTTTCACACTGGTAACACTAGCAAAAGCACTTGATTTTTTCAGGCTTCTCGAAAATCTCCGTAGGTTTTTCCAGACTAGATTTCGTCTGATACCTAAAGTTAATAAAGACTAAGAGCTTGAATAGGCAGTCGTTCACATAATTTTGAAGTACTTGTGATGTTATAGAAAGGTCTGTAATAATACTTTTAATGAAACTTCTTCATTTGATCGAACTTCATTTTCGGAGTTTATGCTTCATTTCGTTTGTTATTTACGTGTAAATGAGTTAAGTTCCAAATAGAAATAATACTAGTACATTAAAACTTTAGTAAGATTTGAACACAAAATGGCGCGACGAGTTGTTTAAAGAACGTTCGGGGAGAGTGAGAATTTACGTAAAAGTGTTTATTAATAAATCACAATATGTGGATAAATAGTGAGCATTGGGTAGCTCACCGTCCGTCCATCTAAAGCCGTGTCGACGGCGCGTTCGTATTCCACGCGCGCCTCAAAGAGCTGTCAGTAAAGTAGAGGCGCCTGCCAGGGCTGCTGGTTGTTTGTTTTAGTCAGTAAAAGTCTGACACTCTCAGGAAGTTATTAGATAATTTCTCATCAGCAAAAAAGGGGCTCAGTTAGAGTTTACAAACGATTTGGTTATTCTCCTTTTAAATGCTGACAGTCAATGAGGTAAGCCGTTTTTTTAACCAGTTATTTTTTAGCGCTTACGTAAAGCATAGCCGGGGTTAGGACAGTTTTATCCCGGTAATAACTTGCAACCTCCATTTTAGTGAAGCCGCCGAAAGTCTCATGCAGAATAAATCCAGCCTAAGTTAAGCTCCACCAGAATATGCTACATGCTACATCAAATTTAAACGAGCCACAACTTTCCCTTTGATCCTCGTTTAAAGTAAACAAAGAAGAGTATTTTCCGACCACTACGAGCTAAAGTATGCTCTACTTTGGGTTCCAAGTAACATCACTGGCCGATCGTTATCATCGAAGCCTTAATTAAAAAGAGCACTTTACTAGCTCTGAACCTTAGACCTGTGTTGAAGAGTTCAATTATCGATGGCAAACAGGTCCGGATTGAACTGTCAATATCAGCTGATACTTGGTGAAGTCAATGAAAACGTAAGCGTGGGTACTTTTTAAAAGGCTTTTTAATTAAGGGGTTTCTTGGAGTAAAAAGGGCAACAACAAGTGCGAGTCGGAGTCATACGCACAGGGTTCAGTAGCACCAAACAATACAATATGTAAGCAAATATCTCATCAACAATAACCATTGGTTTAAGAAAAAAAATAAAATAAATAAATAAAATAAATATCTTGGGACAACTCACACACGGCTATCTGGGGCCTAAGTCTGCTATTACAATAGTGTCAGAATGGTCGATCACTGATCGCACAATGGTTGATTTTGACAAGTTTGGTAATCTACTAATACACTGGCGTCATTATGACATTCCACTGGTCAGTCACTGACAGTCCATTGAAAGAAATTGCTTAGAATGGTAATCTCGTACATAATGACAAACGAATGACTGACGCATGCGGTAATCTGCTAAAATTTTGACAGTTCCTTTGATCATTGATCTACCATTACAAAGTCATTGTGCAGTCATTGCTTTTAGTAGCTCGGTTTGACAAAAAGTGTTTGCTATCCATCGTGTTTGTGGAGTATTGATTGGAGAAATATGTTTACGAAGAGCTAAAGAAGGTTTATTAAAGATATTTATGCCCTATAAAGTGGATTTACGTGTCCGAAAACCACATTTTTCATGATTTTTAGCGTCGACCTACACTGCCATCAAAATTGCGATGATCGTAATTTACGGTCTTGGACTTTACAAGCGTCTTGCTCAATAACTTAAGAACTTCTAATGACGTTTACATAAGAGTTTTTAATTCTATTATCTTAATTGATGCACACCCATATTATTTTTTAACCAGAAAATAAAATATTTATAAAAATAATGAGGAGGTGGTCCATCATCATTTTCCTGCCCTTGTCCCATTCTATTTGGAGTCGGCGCAACACGTTTTCTTCTTCCATTCTCCCCTATCAGACGTCATGGCATCATTTACTCCTTTCTCCTTCATATCATTCCTTACGCAATCCATCCATCTTTTCTTTGGCCTTCCTCTCGCTCTCCGTCCATCAACATTCAGATCCATTACTCTTTTAGTCACATGTCCTTCATCCCTCCTCATTACATGTCCATACCAAGACAAACAACTCCCTTTCATCTTTTCTGTAACAGGCGCAACTTTCAAACTTCCTCGAATATATTCATTCCTGACTTTATCCATTCTTGTCACTCCACACATCCATCTCAACATTCTCATCTCCGCTACATGCCCAGCATTCTGACCCATACAGTACAACAGGTCTAATCACGGACTTATATATTTTCCCCTTTAACTTGAGGGGCATCCGTGGGTCACAAGTTGTTCCAGTGACCTGTCGCCATTTCATCCATCCTGCGTTGATCCGGTGCGTTACGTGGAGGTGGTGTGACTTAAATATTCGACCCCTTTCAGGGCCAGTACAGTACCGAGCCAGTGGAGGTTTGAATGTCAAGTACCTGAAGGGGTCCGTATATAAAATGTACTCTGTGGTCTGTACAGAACTATATGGTTAACGTTAGATGCTTACTGACGTTAATATCACATTTGACTGTGACAGCTAAAACATTATTGAGTTGTTTTACAAAAATTGTGTTACTCATAAAGAGGAATGCCAAGCCGCCATAGTGACTTAAGGCCCTGAGTGCCCACAAGCAACATTGAATGTTGATATTAGTATGCCCCCCAAATAATATAGTAATAAAAGAAAATTAATTGAAAATTATTGAAAAACATTGGAGTTTCCAAACTATAAGGTTATTTTTATGTGCCCTACACAAGTATTGAAAACTCTTCCTACATAAAATATAAAAGCTAAATATATACTACTTCAATATTACAGATAGTTGAAAATAAAACAATAATAATGTATTAATAGAAAACATTTAATTCATCATAAACTAAAACATTGTCAAAAATTGAGTATCACACAGACAGGCTGCAAAAAAAAGTTATATAATGTTAGCCTTTTAACATTTTAGAGCAATCTTACTGCATTCAATTGGATTCTAAAAATAGTATAGTTTGTTATCTTAACCTGGTTGTGCTGCAATTTGATATGCAATCACATTCCTTATTTGGTTTACCGTTGTGGTATATCAATGTTCAGCAAATATGCCCTTTGCCTTAGAAGAGAGGTGCCACAGCTAATAGAGATATGAATGTGGACAACAATAACAAAATGTGGACTGTTGAGTGTTGACTTGTTCCCTGACTGATTTTATTCCTGCTTTGGTCCAACATGCATGGCACACCAAACTATCACTGTCTTGTAACTGACTGGAAAAGAAAAAACAATATTATGTATTTATTTGCAAGGTATCGTAGTTTGAATCATATTTGCGTATTATCATTACAGTTGTAGACTTGTTATAGTTAAGTACCTGTTGATGTCCACAGTCCAACCCATGTTTTTACGAGAGATCAAACTTCGACAATTTCCAAAAGGTTTCTTTGCAATCTTGATATGTTAAAAATTACAATTTATTTACACAGCGTACATATCCACTTGCAACAGTTCGCAGTGAAGAACTCGAATCAGATTGTATGCCGGGTCTTAGATAGGTGCTGACATCAAATCCATGTATGTTATCGTGGGAGTTGTCATTATCAGCAAGAGCGGAATCCTTTCAAGCCGTGGTCGTCAGGTATAGGATAATCACCAGAGTCAGTATTCATGGTCAAAAACGGCGATTTTAATAGAAAACGAAGCTCACTGTGATGCAAATGTAAACAAAGTTATGAAATGACATTTCTAATATTGTCAACTGACAAATTTCAGTGTTGGATTGGTTAGGATGCATTATGTAGATCATTTTAAAATCATCATTTTATATTTTTTAAGTTAACTAAACGTGTTAACATAAAATGCATCGGGACAGGAAAAATATATTAAATAAAATCTGGCTTGAATAAACTTTTAAAATGTGGTAGTAGTTTTTCGAAAATCATTTCTACCAACGGGTTTTATAATAATGGCAATACTACAATGTCATTCTGCTACGATTCCATTACGAGACCACTGGCCGACCAATGATCGACCATTGTAATTTAGCAGATTACGAACTTTTAGCACAATGACAGTGGGATCGTGTTGGAATGACTAAGTTTTATAAAATAGCAGACTTGAGGCCCTGATCCCAAGCTAAGCAGAGCTTGTGTTATGGTAACCAGACAACTGATATACATACTTATATATAATTTACATACATACATACGTATTATAGATAAATCACACCCAGACACAGAACAAACAATCATGCTCATCACACAAAGTTTGTCCTGGGTGGGAATCGAACCCACGACCTCCGGTTTAGCAGTCAGGGCCACTAACCACTGGACCAACAGGCCCGTCAAAAAAAGGGTTTCAGGTATGTCGATATCAGTTTTTAAGACCTAGACATAGAAACCCTACACGGATATATTTATATTAATTTTTTTTGACAACTTTCAACAGCGTGTGTGGAGAATTGGAGAGCCACCTCTATTAATATTATTTCTTATTAATAATTTAGCAAAAAAGTTGTTTAGAAATAAAGAAAGAAAACAAGTTTATTTGGTACAAGCCATTAATGCACACAGTAATAAACATAATAGACCTTAATTCTAAACACAAAGAAAAATAATGTATACTATTGTGTGCCTCACGGCTGCGCCAAATAGGCCCAGTTCAGCAAACTGCCGAGCAGCTAGTGCCCGACGCTGGTTTTTTTTGGTGTTTAGCGATCTATAGACTTTTGCCAGCAGTCTTGGAGTAAAGTTGCTGTGACATACAGGTAGATACAGACAGACGGACAGAGCGAATTAGTAAGGGTTCCATTTGGCTACGGAACCCTAAAAATGAAGATTAGTAATGTATTTACGAAAATTTTCTTAATGTGCGTTGTTGTATATTAATAAAAATAAGGTCAAACCTTACCACCGGTAGCTTGTACCCTGCTCCCGATACCGGCGGACCTTAAATATTTAAATGTTTTTTTTTATGTAATTTATGAAGTATTTAAAAACTAAAGAAAAACTAATACTATAAAAAAAGAATATAAGTATTAATCCAAACAATCAATCCAAATGAATGACTAAATATTATTATAATTTCCACTCTTGGAATATCCCAATGCACAAGTTATATTTTTCTGAATCGTGTTTAGTTTTAATAAAGCTAGAGCAAAGCTGCGGATTTTGTTGCTGAATATAATAAAAAGTATTTCAGGACTGATTTAAATTTGTATTTTAGTTTTATTTTGCATCCTTACTTTAATATAAAAGCGAAAGTGAGTTTGTTTGTTACCTCTTCACGCCTAGATAGCTTAACCGATTTTGATGAATTTTGGTACAGAGATAGTTGGGACCCTGGAGACGGACATAGGCAATTTTTTTTAAAAGAGTGAAATATGAGGGAGAAAGAGGGGAAAAAAAGGGAAAACTTAGCATTGCTATTACAATTAATAAGGCGGTAGGGCAAAAACTACAGGTGACAGGTACCTGCAAATCAGGAAAGGGGAACTGTCTTATCCCGAATTTAACACGGGCGTAGCCGCGGGCGAAAGCTAGTTTTTTTATTAAAGTAGTATATTTTTGCACACCTGTCATGGTAGGATGTGGTCTGAAGAATTATAAAACTGAAAGCAAATAAATAAATTGATTTAGTACTAGGGAATGTAGAAATAACCGGCCATAAATCCAATTGATAATTATAAAATGAAGCACTTCACCTCACTTATTACGATTAATCAGTGTATCATCATCTGTCTAGCTTTTTTCTACTATTTTGGGGTTTTACAGTCTCACCGGACACAGCTAGTTACAGAATTTTACATGAAGTGACTGCCAATCTATAAAAGCAAGGCCCAGCAATGTATCAATGACAATGATGATGGCTGCCTATCTGACCTCCACAATGCATTTAGTAATGACCAAAATTTTGACGGAACCGTTGGCGTAGTGGCTGAGTGATTGACTTCTGCGCTGCGTGTCGGGGGTTCGATCCCCGCACAGTACAAATATTTGTATAACACTACACGTATTATGTGACTTTAAAAATTTGTAAACGTAACCACGATACAGGAGAAATTCCTAGTGTTCGCCAACGTTCCGTTTCTTTTTAACTTCTGAGGTACAGAACCCCAAAAATAAATATATACATACAAACAATTGTCAGAAAAATAAACATTCGAAACCATACAAATGGTAATATGTATGGACAAGACGCGACAGACGCGAATTGAAAGGCACAAGAGAGAGGAAGCCAGACACCGGACAAAAGGGTTGAAGCCCCTATCAGATAATTGGATTTGCCTATTGTGTTTTGACGTTTTTGGGAATCACTCTGTGATATTGATGTTTATGTGGGTATGGAAATGAAATAAGTTTTTGAAAATAAATGAAGTAGTTATTGGGTATTTTTAGAGTACATTAACTGTTTACCCGCCCTGCTTCACAAGGATTTTACTTTACAAAACATTACGATTTCCTTTGTGCTAGTTCCATAAATAAAAGTGTGATATGATGATGTCAGAAATGCGCATTAAACGTTTGATTGTGCTTTGCGAGCTTTATCTTCACGTGTAACGATGGATGGACGTGAGTTTTACTATCGTAATGGGCGTACGAGCCCAAAAAGAAATAACGGGTGAAACCTGGACGCCCGATGGTGTGGTCTAGCCAATTTTACATTTCATATTCAATTTCTTTTTTTCATTTTATAAGGAGACATTGCCAGCCAGTTTATTTTTTAATGATTAGTAAAAACCTCATATAAATGAACAAATGAGAAGCGACTTAATTTGATAATTAGAAAGCACAGATTTGTTGAACAGTTTTTTCATAATCGCAAGTAATTAGAACCTTGTACTCGAATATAAGGCAAACAAAAAGACTATAAACATTATGTTTTAAAATCGTTAAAACTAAATATTCTTTAGCATAAATGCTTACATAAACGTTACGATAATCGCTTCATCTGCAAAAGCGATTAAAAGGACATTCCTAACAAACAAAAACTCGAATAAAAATTCGCTTTCACACATGGCTGGCGAGAACATAGACATTTATTAAACTAATAAAAGGCCACATTAAACCGTGCTAATGGCCTGAACCGAGGCAGAGAGGCACCGAGCTACCGACATCGCGACGTACGTACATAGGTGGAGGAGAGGTGGGGTGGAATTGCAGCAAATGACACTGTCCTGTGAACGCTACGAAGGTAACTCGAATGGTATTTTTTATTGCTATTTTTAACATTCTTTTGTTAGTAACTAACTATGTAAAATAAATCAAAAAAGTTGAATTTGACCCTCTTCCCGGTGACTAATTGAGATAGATAGATAGAATAGATAGAATATTCTTTATTATGTACACCATATAAATGACAAGAATAACACTATACAACTTATAAATAAGGTGACAAAATGGGCGGTCTTATCGCTAAAAGCGATCTTTTCAAGACAACCAACAACAAGAGTTGATGATTTTGTAAATCTATACATTTAGTTTAGAAGGTCACGTCATTCTAATATTCCAATTTTAAAAAGAGTGTATACAAAATCTTTTAGCGTACCCGAAAACTGCTGGCACAAAACAAAACACATTCCAATTATGAAAATAAAACAAACATTTAATCAAATTGGCATTTACTATAAAATAGGGTTACTAGCATTAAAAAATCTGAAATGCTTAAGCGTTTTTAAAGGGAATTAAGTCTTATATGGGTGTGACGACGTATAACCACATTTGTCGCTATATTAGTTATAATAGCTGTTGATAAGAGGAATAAATAAATATTAAAAATTAAACACAGTCATTGCAAGCCGATCACGTATCACGCATTTTGTCGCATTTAGTTCGGCGCGGTATCGAGTTGCGTTGTCCGAACCAAGAAGAGGCAACATAATGGTTTTTATTGCTTAGGGTTGATAAATTTGAGATTTTAGTCGCTTTTTGGGGAAGATATCGTTATTCAACAAATTCTTGGAAAAGAATCACCAAGATATCAAAGACTAAAAAAACTTAGGAAATCAATAATTATATTAGATAATTATTCATAAGATTGGCGTGCTGTGCATTGCGATTGTAAGTCTTATCCGTTTATTTTGTAACTAAACATAGTTTAAATCTTTAATTAGCATTGCCATCCAACGCGGTAATGCTGCCAGCCTTCTGAGCACTTTTCCCGTTGACAGTTGCGTACGAATTTTTTTAATCCTCTGTAATTGTTTTACCATTTTTAGTTTGTAATTTGGTGTTGTTTGGGTTTTTGTAGTTCTTAAATAATAGTTGTTATATATAAAATATAATATTATAAAGAGGAAAGATTTGTATTTTTGTATTTTTGTATGTTTGTAATGAATAAACTCAAAAACTACTGGATCGATTCCAATAATTTTTTCACCATTAGAAAGCTGCATTATTCAGAAGTAACATAGGCTATATAATATCACGCTAGGTCCTATAGTTGTGGAGCAGTAACCAAAAATGTTTTAAAAACGGAGGAAAAGTGTCGTTTCTGAGGCCTTCCGTGGCGTGCGCTGGGCATATAGTTAAAGTTATACAAAAATGCTCTATGGATGAATTGTATAAAATAAAACATTTAGAAATTTAAAAAAAAAGTTTTAAATCCATTCTTTTGGGGACAAAAGTTTGTTATTGGGGAAAATAATGACTAATTAGGGCAAAATCCAGGAACTTGACGAAAAAAAAACTCTGTTTTGTTTCTCTTGCCAGAACAAAGAGTTGTCTATGACCGAGAAATGCCCCGTTCCAATAAACAGAAACGACTCGTATTGCTTACGTAAGCATAAACATTAGTCGATAAGCGAAAGGTTCTCCCAAATGCTCATACAGCTGATAAAGATAATAAATAGGTAGTCGATATAACGATCACTTGTAGGTGCAAGTTTTATTGACATATCGAGCACATACAGCATATCAAGTTTATTACACGCTATCACATAGCGGTATATTTATGTAGTGATGCTGTTTAAAGTTTCAAAGACTTGGAGTACCACATTAATGGCCGCTTGCGTAAGTTATCTGTTACAAAACCCGTTAAAATTACATTAGTTTTCCTTTATTGAATCTGTATTGAAGCGCACTATACGCTATTACAATTGCTTTATTGGTTTACGTATTAGTTTGTGTAGGATTATTAATTGCCAATCACCAATTAAGTTCCCAGTCGTCATAAGCTAGACTAATATTTTTGCAGAAAATACTTTTTTTACTGTTGCAAACCAAAAACAAAATCAAATTAGTTAAAGATGATAGTAGTCCTGCCACATGTTTAAACTTACAACTTGACAGATATTATATATAAATACTAGCTGTGCCCCGGCATGCGTTGCAATGCAATTTTGTATCTTTCTACCTACCCTACCTACCCTACCTACCCTACCTACCCTACCTACCCTACCTACCCTACCTACCCTACCTACCCTACCTACCCTACCTACCCTACCTACCCTACCTACCCTACCTACCCTACCTACCCTACCTACCCTACCTACCCTACCTACCCTACCTACCCTACCTACCCTACCTACCCTACCTACCCTACCTACCCTACCTACCCTACCTACCCTACCTACCCTACCTACCCTACCTACCCTACCTACCCTACCTACCCTACCTACCCTACCTACCTTACCTACCCTACCTACCCTACCTACCCTACCTACCCTACCTACCCTACCTACCCTACCTACCCTACCTACCCTACCTACCCTACCTACCCTACCTACCCTACCTACCCTACCTACCCTACCTACCCTACCTACCCTACCTACCCTACCTACCCTACCTACCCTACCTACCCTACCTACCCTACCTACCCTACCTACCCTACCTACCCTACCTACCCTACCTACCCTACCTACCCTACCTACCCTACCTACCCTACCTACCCTACCTACCCTACCTACCCTACCTACCCTACCTACCCTACCTACCCTACCTACCCTACCTACCCTACCTACCCTACCTACCCTACTTCTCTTTCGTGATGAAAAGTCCTATCCTATCCTATGTCCGTCTCCTGGTTCTAAGCTACCTCCTCACCAATTTTCAGCTAAATCGGTTCAGCCGTTCTTGAGTTATAAGTGGAGTAACTAACACGACTTTCTTTTATATATATATATATATATATATATATAATATATATATATAATAATAAGATAATATCTGTCAATTATTCCAAACTCACAGTATTTATTTCAATTAGACCATTACAGGCACTTATGAATGTCAAAAAACAGAAAGATGAAGCTTCAGTCCCAGTCAGCTATAAAGACTTGTGAAAGTACTGGTAGTTGCCTCACCATGTTTCCCACCGGTCTCTTGCAAGAGCCAGCCCGCGATGCTGAGCCAGTAAGTTTAAATCAGTCCAGAAATAATATCACTCAGATCCAGCCAGTCCCTTGCTGTCCCTCAGCGACTGGCTGGCGGTCTTAATTTTTAAGGCATCCACAGGATTTGCCCGGTTAAGCAGACGACAACCTCATAGGTTGAATTTCGAGATGCCATTCCCAAAAAAAATGTAGTTGCCCATTCCTAGCGTAAATCTATGTGGAGAATAATGCACAAGAAATTCTATAGACACTCTTTTAAATCAAAATATAATATAATATAAAATGTTTGTTACATTCAAACTAAATGTTAAATTAAAGAAAGAAATCAAATAAGGTTATTTGGTTTGCCTCTTGTAGCACACAACATTTAACAAAAAAAAACAGAATTTTAGAAAAAACTTAAATCTAAACACAAATAATTATTATGCCTCACGGATGTGGGTATGATGTGGAAAGATGAGCGCCCAAAGTAAAAACTATAATAAACAATTTCGAAATAAAATAAACGTGGCAGCTAAAAGATAACCAGTCCCTACTGAAGTATGCCGATGTATTTCCACTTATATCCCAGACAAAATACCGCGAACCGATATGTTTACCTCGGCCCATCGAACAGTAAGTACTCCATAAGCCTTTCCACTTATTTTTCTGCTTAAAATCCTTACTAATATTATAAAAGCGAAGTGAGTTGTTTGTTGGGTCTTTACGCCTAAATGGCTTAACTGATTTTGATGAATTTTGGTACAGAGATAGTTGGGACGCTGGAAACGGCCATAGGCTAATTTAAAAAAAATATTGATATGGGGGAGAAAGAGGGAAGAAAAGAGAAAACTTAGCATTGCTATTACAATAAATAAGGGGCAAGGGCAAAAGCTACAGGTAGCAGGTACCTGTAAATCAGGATAGGGGAACTGTGTTACCCCGAATTTTACGTGAGCGAAGCCGCGGGCAAAAGCTTGTAATAAATGAATATACAAACTACAGGCATTACCCGACCGCGGTTTATAATCTCCGGCAACCTCACGAGGTAAAAACATCGACCACCTGTGCAAAACAACGGGCGATTTAATGCTTAGCTCAGCTTACGACGTTAGAACGTTGTGTTATGCTAAACTTTTTAAGGGATGTACACACCAAAGTCACCGATCGCCTGCTAATTATGTGTTTTCGACTTTGGCTTATTGCTTAGTTTGCCGCTCCAAATCAATGCTTTCGATGTCATGAAATGTGCAACTTTTTAGGGTTTCGTACGTTTAAAGGAAGATCGGAACCCTTATTAGATCACTTCGCTGTCCGTCCGCCTGTCTGTCAAGACCCTTTATCTCGGAAACGCGTGATCAAGTTGAAATTAAAACTACGTACTTAACTCTGTAGTCAGTCTTTGTGCTGAAAAAACGATCGATTCAACGACCTAAGTCTACGTAGTTTAGCAAAAGATATGGCTGTTTATGTCGCAAGTTTGTATAGAACCCTTTTTTTTTTCGTGTGGGAAATCATCAAATGATTATAGCACGTAACGGAGGCGGCAAGTCATTCCAAATGCGTGAAGCTGCAAATTTGAAACTCCCACGGAAAGCAGCAGTTTTATGACGCAAAGTCAACAAAAGGAAATAACAGAACCTTTATAAGATCACTTTGTTGTCCACCTAACGCGTTCCCGAGATAAAGGGTCTTGACAGACAGACAGACGGACAAAAAACAGATCCAATAAACGTTCCTTTTGGGGTGCGGAAACCCAAAAAGTGTGACGATTGGCTAACACAAAAAAAAGTTAGCGGCTGATCACTTCTGAGTCTTCAACTGCCAACTTTGCGGATTGTACACACAGCAACACACCAAGCTACACATTTCCAGTATAATTTGGCCCCGCTTTTTATAGATTTCCAATGCAATTGCAGATCCGCAATTGCGATCGATTTTGAATTAATAACTTTATTTTAATTGTAAAATGTTTGTGTAGTATCAGCAATAGGTACACCATTGACGGGTAGCCAATGGTGTTCCTACTGTATTTTTGTATTTTATATTCGTTCAGTCCATCCAAAGGTTGTCCAAAGGTTGTTGTATCAGCGATAAGACCGTCATTGTAACCATAGAATTAGCAATTTTTGTAAAACAGTTATGTTTCAATTTTGGTGTGCAATAAAGTACATTCTATTCTATCCGCCTAAACAAAACTAGTACAACTAGATTTGTCGTCGTGCGTAAATATTATGACACAATGAAAGTACCTAATATTACAAAGACTTCACGATGCGGGTGGTGACCCTTTTGTGTCCAAATCGTTACTATTAATGGGTTTATGAACATTCAACCGCTTTCAATAACGTTAAGGAAAGGTATTTCAAATGATTATTGAATAGAACAATATTTTGGCAAGTTTTTAATTAATCAGTGATTTAAATATTACAACCATCAGGTTACTACCTGATTAAAATAGTTATCATGTAATAATTTGGCATGTTAATAATCTGTAATCAATCCGTATAATATCAATAATTCGATTTATTAATCAAAATGAATAATTAAAGACTTTGATTGTGTGAATTTAAATTATCGTAATTGTTTTAATAAACGATGTGTCAGCCATATTTTATGCAAATTTTTGTTTAATTAACTCTTGCCCACGGCTTACTTAATGCATGGATGTAAATAAAATTATAGAACAGAGTCTATTGCTCTTGGGTATAGAGTGGTTTTATGTCAATGTTGTTTTTGCTAATCGGTTCAGTATTTCCAGAGATTACCTCTAACAATGACTGCATTACCTCTAATGTTGAAAGACGGAGAGCGAGAGGAAGGCCAAAGAAAAGATGGATGGATTATGTATGGAATGATATGAAGGAGAATGGAGAAAATGATGCCGTGACGTCTAATAGAGAATGGAAGAAGGAAACGTGTTGCGCCGACCCCAAAAAGAATTGGACAAGAGCAGGAAAATGATAATGACCGCTAACAAACAAACTTGACAAGTTTACCTCTTATTATACTGTCAAGAGTCGTCATTGGTCCAGTGGTTTCATGCGCGACAGCTGACCATCAGCTTCTAGCCTCGATTCCCAGGTTATGCAAAGTTTTAGTGGGTGTACTATGACGAATTTCTCAGTACCTACCAGAGTCTGCATTTGTGAAATGGCAATAGGTTGGCCTCTATAACATGGGACATAAAAGAAGTAAAATATGTGTTTTCCTCAATTTTATAATCGTTTGAGTTTAACCCTTCGGGAATTATACGCGTAGTGTTGTAAGTAGTATATATAGGTTGTATAACCTTTTTTTTTCTTTTTGGGGTGGGAAATCATCAAATAACTTCCCCCGCCCTGGGCGGAGCGGGGGGCGTGACAGACTTTTACGGACTAAAACCCACTCATGTTCCATCTGCTGCCCTTTACGTTCCGGGGCCGCGGTATCTCTTTCGAAAAACCCGCAAGCCCGGCAGGAGGTTGTATAACTTTCGCCGTTATAAATGAACTAGATTATTGACAGAACTTATTGTATTGTATATTGTACACGGCAGGGTACCACCCGCACTTGGTCGATATACCGTCTTGTCGTACTAAGCGCTTTTCCTCAACATTTATTGTGCGCACGGCCAAGGTGTGGAACTCTCTACCGGCTTCTGTGTTCCCTACCACATACGACCCGTCTGCCTTCAAAACAAGAGTCAATAGGCATCTTCTGGGCTCGCTCGCTCCATCGTAGACCTCATCTGTCGCTTACCATCAGGCGAGATCGAGGCCAAGAGTGAGTTCATTCTCAATAAAAATAAAAAAAAATATAGCTGTTTTTGCGCGGTTTCACCCGCGTCTTTAGTTGCTGCCCCGCTCCGTCTGTAGTAGCGTGATGTTGTATAGCCTATGTTACTTCCTGATAAAGTAGCTTCCTATTAGTTTGAATTTGAAAAATTGACCAGTAGTTGGAGCCTATTCAATCCAATAAATAATAATATTAGTATAAATTGCTCGTAGTCTTGATTCGAAGCTAATCAACTGAAAACTATGCTAACGTCATATAAATACTATCCATTTGTTTTAAATTACAACAATTGTGGCCATTTAATATTTGTATTCAGAAAAATACAATAAAAAAATACAAGATTTATCTTGACAATTTTTCACTAGAAATGTTCGCTAACTACCCTTATATAACGCGGTTCGTATTAGCCGCTGTATGACAGAAATCTGACGGCGGTAGTTGTGCGAAGCGACCGCGTGGAATGGCGGAATTCCTACACAAGTGCTTTTGACACACAACAAATACTAGAGCTGCAATCTGTTGGTATTTGTGATAATAATACTTGGATTGTGGCTTTTTTGCGAAGCTTTCCGTATATTTTTTTTTTAAATTTTAGTTCCAAATTTAAAAAACAGTTTTAATTACTGTTTAGTAAGTACTTTGTAAGTAAGTGTGGGAAGCAACCAGGCACAAACGCCTACATAAACTGGACAGACTCTATAACAAGAAAAAGGTTGGTTTTCAATCATTGTAGGCGTTTGTACCACCGGAAAAAATATTTTTTAAAGAAATTTTGTAGTTAGTCTACAAGTACGGCCAACGAGAAGCGATACCAAATGTAAACAAAACCCATCTAAAATGGCCGCCCGAATGTTGGCGAACCCGTCTTAACGTTGTCATGTTTTTGCCGGGAGAACGAGACATTACGACTAAGGCACAAGATGGAAAGAGCTAAATATTAGATTGTCAACGCCACAGTTGTTCTTTAGGTTAATGACCTTTCGTATCGCTTCTCGTTGGTCGTACTATACGTCATTTCAACGTGTTTTAGACTGTTATACAACTGTCAAAAAAAAATGATCGTGGTTTGAATGATTGTGTTTGGGCAGTATTTTTTTGTTCTAATCTTAATTCGATACCACCACGCGTTCCCGAGATAAAGGGTCTTGACAGACAGACGGACAATAAAGTGATCCAATAAGGTTTCTATTAGTTTCGTTTTGACGTACGGAAACCTAAATAGACAATTAATTATCGTGTATTCCGATAATCTTTAGAGAGGAGCTCGTAGCTAAATAATAGCAGCCGCTCGGGTCGATCTTTATGTTAAGCCGCGCTTGCCTAAGTTGGTCTGTGGATGGGTGACCACCCAGTACATACCGAGTTTCCTCCGTGCCTCAAAAAGCACGCTAAGCCGTTGGTCCCGGCTGTCATTTATAGATCTTTGACAGTCGTAACAGGTAGTCAGTGTTCCGAAAGTCTGACAACCAGGCTTACCCAGGGGTATCGTATTACCCAGTACTAACTAGGCTGTGGAGGTCAGATAGGCAGTCGCTCCATGTAAAATATTGATATTCAGCTGCATCTGGTTAGACTGGAAGCCGTTCCCAACATAGTTGGGAAAAGGCTAGACAGATGATGTATTCCGATTATAATCTTTGTTGCACAGGGACATTTTGGACATCTTTTCCTATGGGTGTACTTTTAAGTGCATCTGTACTCTTTGGGGTCACTGGCACAATGTTATGTTAATTAAAATGTTAGTTAATTTGCTTAGAACATAGTTTCTCTGATAAAGTTAAAGTACATAAACATTGATTTTCAAAGATAGTTGATGATTAAGTTATTGGTTACTAAATAAACGTTCAAATATAGAGCTTGGTATACATTTCTCAACCTGATTATTATCTATCAAAATACTATAATTTCACGTCTTCAACATAAACTGTACCCCGCAATTGATACTACGATCCCGCGAGTAATAGGTAAGGTTTGATTTACAACCGTCTGATAAGGTCCGGGTAGTTCGACCGGGCTTCACAATGAAGGGTATATCTATCAGGTATACAATTATGTAACATCTACATATATATTTCAAGGAAAGTCGTGTTAGTTACACTATTTATTACTCAAGAACGACTGAACTGATTTAGCTGAATATTGTTTCGGGGATAGCTTAGAATTACTAAATACTTTCGATATTTATCCCGTTAGGCGTACCTAACCTACCTAGGGTAGGTAGGGTGGGTTGCGTGGGTAAGGTAGGTAGTGTGGGTAGTGTGGGTAAGGTAGGTAGGTTAGATAGAGCAGTTAAAAGGAACATTGCAACGGATGCCGGGCATTGTTACTAAATAAATATAACACGATGCAGGAGTATTTTGTAGTGTAGGCTACATCACGTAGAGTCAGCTTAATAAAAAAAAACATGAATCTCTGACACAGATCCTATAAGTAACAATTTTGTTTGTTTTTTTACTACCTTCCAAGTTTTCGAAGTCACTCAGAAAGCCCAAATCGTTATTTTGAAATCCTCTTTTCGTACTTCGCCGTACTCTGGTTCAACGAGCTTCCATTTTTTTAAACTGGTCGTATTAGGACTAGCTACGCCACTGGGTTTAAATCATGACGGTCCGGTCCGGTCCGGAGTACTTCGGTTGCGTGAAAAAATGTTCACACCGGGTAGGGTTAGTTTAACGACAGTAACAGTAAGGGAAGTGAGCAGAGTTTGTCAAACAGAATATTGAACAGGTTTTTTGAAAATGGTTGGCGATCTATCGATGTATAATACAAAACGTTCAAATTGGTGCAGTATTTAAAATTAAACGTTTCTTGTTTGTAGGAATAATACAAAAATAATGATCAGCAATTTTTCAACCAAATTGACTAATACCGAAAAATTTACAAATTATAAGTTTGGTCGTCAGTATAGTGAATGTTTGAAACATTCCGTTTTTAATAATAGTGCTAACCATTGAATTGTTTTAACTTTTATTACATTTTTTTTTCTTTTAATACTATTAAAATCAATAAGGATCTAACCAAAGTTTTAATCTTTTATTTTTGTAGTACAAATTTCAATTATTAACATTTATGCAAATAAGAACCTTTTCCCCAAGCAATTAAGATCATTCGCTTGTATACAGATTGTTTATCAATTGCTAATGAATCCCAATATTTGCTGGCCGTTTCATGATTGGTCGGTTAGCGTCGATAGCAATGCAATAAGCGCTCGGCGTTCGAAGCAATTACTAACTAATTATGACATTTAATTAATGTCGTATCGTCATTAATTTATACGACGATGTTGTTTATGGCAATTTCGTCCCGGAGTCTGGTTTTCTGCTCCTTTGGTGGCAAAAAGCTGAAGAACATGGCGACAGTGCAGCTGTTAGAGTCAACTAAAACTTTAAGGCCTTTGTGTTGCGTATCTATACTAATATTATAAAGCTGAAGAGTTTGTTTGTTTGTTTGAACGCGCTAATCTCAGGGACTACTGGTTGGAATTGGAAAATTATTTTAGTGTTGGATAGTCCATTTCTTGAGGAAGGCTATATAACATCACGCTACGACCAACAGGTGCTGAGCAGCGTGGGTGAAACCGCGTGGAACAGCATAGAGTGTTTTATATGCACGTCGTCTTGGAAGAGGAGTTTTGGCCGCAGGGAGTGGTGTCTCGACGTTTCCACGGGTAAGTGCCACATGAACGACTGTGCGTTCATAGTGTAGTAAAGGGCTACTTACATATTTTACAGTTATTAATTTTTCCGTAAGTTTATTTCTACATATTACCATGCTGTCAGTTGGCAATGTCCCCAAGAGACTGCCCGCGTTGCTACGGTATATGGCAACGCTTAGCCTCTGACCTCTGTTATTAATTTTATTTACGGTGACGGCTTAATAACATTGACCAAACCCGGGTTGCAGGTTTTTCCATAGAGATGCCGCGGCCCTGGAACATAAAGGGCAAACGTAGGAACATGGGTGGGTATTAGGCGGTAAAAGTCGGACACTCACTCCGCTTCGCCCAGAGCGGGGGAAGCTATTTGATGATTACCCATCTGTAAAAAGGGCTGGTTTATTTTCAATTTAGAATTTTGGCTAGATTTTGGTAAAAGGTAATTGGTTTTCAGACTCAATATTATCATAATAGAAGGAATGCCTTTCGCAGGTAAACAATTAGCCGGTTTTCCTAGAAAATTAGTGATGAACGTGTGAGATAAGCTTTATAGTTACTTACAGTGGAACGTAAACTTTACTTTGCTTAGGCCTTTTTTGCCGATGGGAAATCATGAAATAACTTGCAGGATGGAGTGTCAGACTTATACTGACTAAAACCCACCCGTGTTCCTTCTTTTGTCCTTGTTGTTGCTGGGTCGCAGTAGCTCTTTCGAACAACCTGCAACCACGGCAAGCGGTGGCCTGGCAGGCCCCTGTGTTTTACCGACATTTCTATGAGGCGCGCGTGGAACACTGATGCGCCGTTTTGCTTAGGCCTTAGACCTATTGCATGGGGCAATTTTTTTTTAACCCATATCTTCCCAAGGTACAAAATTTTGAAAAATATGTTGTTTCCGTTATGTATATCTAAAAAGCAGCTTTTATATAACGCAAAAATATGCATTTAATTTTTACAAGTTTTATAGAAGCTGAAATTCAGGACCGCACCTTAAATGGGGCGTTGGGAAAATATGCTTACGGATTATGTATAGGGTAATAATACACACGATGTTATGTAAAATCTCTTTTATTTATAAATTGAAAAGAAAATAGGCAAAAAATATACAAATTATATAATATCAATAAACAAAGAATTGAAAAAAGCTATAATAAATTAAAAAAAAAACTTATTTTGAAGTGTGGAAAGATTGAAAACAATGTTAAAATATATCAAAAAACTCTAATGGATTATCTTTATCTAAAACGAAAAGGAAACCACTGCACCAGTGGTTTCCTTTCCAGGTTTTGGTGATACATCTGTGTGCCTCCACTTCCTCGTAACCAACATTTTAGCTGTTTTAGCTGGTGGTTCAACGGCATGAGACGTGGTTGGGTGCACCTCCACTTCTTCCTGATCAATACCGTCCACGTTTTCCAGAATACTTTCCGATGATGGAACCGTACGTCGAACTTTAGCTTCGGCCAATAATTGACGACGCGCAAGATTACTAATCTCCACTGCATCCTCGCTTCCACTATCTTCATCACTCAAAATCGTCATTTTCAGATGGCGTGATAAAAAATTCAGCAGAAATTATAAAATTATAGTTTTCCAAAGCCGATATAATTTTATGAACATTCAACCTGTAACAAAAAAAAGCAAAAAAATACTCTAAATACATAAAAAAACTACTACTCAAACAATTTTTTACAACAAACTACCATGGTGCCTCCTATTCCCAACGCACCTCAAATGGGGCGTTCAACATAACCGTGTAAAAGGCATATATGATAATAAAATATCACCATTTTCATAAAACTACCCAATAATGTAACAAATAACCTACTAAAAACACGAGTCCACTATAATTTAAAAAAATAAATATAAAAGTTATTACTTACCTTTTCCGGGAAATCATGATGGTTGAAATTCACTAAACTCGAAAATTTATTAAAATGTAACGACTGAACAAAATCACAGTCAACTACGTTTAGATTAACTGCAAAAACGTCTAGTTTAAGATAAAATTATAACATCTACCCTCACTTGTTCAAATGTAGTTCTTATGACATAAAATATAAGCGCACCTTAAATGGGGCATTGGGAAGATATGCATAACTTCGCGACAATTTTTCGCAAAAATTAGACAGAAGTATGGCACTTGTATTTACTACGCCTGCATTTCACCCAGTCTTGCTTAAAACGATATAATAAGTGCCTTCCCAATTGCCACACCTAGGCACAAGTTAAAACTAGAATCTGCTACCGAAAATATCTTTATGGAAAAGCTGTAGTACTTTCCGTGAGCTGGGAATCACAGCAGTAGCCTTGACGACCACTAAACCAACAGAATACAAGTTGAACAACATCGATGTTATACAGCTTTGCAGTCACGTTTCTAGGAGCCAACTATACAGTAAGCCTATAAAGCAAGCAGACTTTAGCAGTGGGTTCTAAATGCAAGCAAACCTTGTATACTTGTTTACCGCCATTACAGCTTTGTTTTCGCCTTTTGAGGATACAGGTGTGATGTTTTCTAATACTTCGATTATACCAAGTTATCGCCAAATAGATGTAATCCCAAAAGTTTAATCATCCTTACTAATATTATAAAAGCGAAAGTGAGTTTTTTTGTTACGTATTTACGCCTAAATGGCTGAAGCCATTTTGTTGAATTTTGGCACAGAAATAGTTGGGATCCTGGAGACGGACGCAGGCTATTTTTCTTTTTTTAAGTGAGAAATTACGGAGAAAGGGGGACGAGAAGGAAAACCTTAGCTTTGCTATTACAATAAATAAGGCGCTAGGGCAAAAGCTACAGGTAGCAGGAAAATCAGGAAAGGGAACTGTGTTTAACGCGAGCAAAGCCGCAGGCAAAAGCTCGTACTTCATATAATTTGATTTTGTTGTTCAATTATATCGATTTTATATTACGTTAGAAATTACCAACGGCTGGACAGAAAATACAACTATAACAAATACAACTTAGCAACGGCAATTTTAACATGTTTTGAAATACAAACAAAGAGCGATGGCATAAGTACCTCGACTATTCAAGAGGATTTATGTTAAGTAGCGAAATTCAAAGATATTTTTTGTTAATAAGTGAATATTTTCTAAGAAAAATTGTAATTTTGATCAGTATTCTTAATGAAATATATTTTTTACATCAGCAGCTTATAAAGGTGAAACAGAAAAAAAAACAAAACAGTGAGACAAAGTCAGTTTTTAATACAATATTTTAATCAAGATTGCCGCGAATTATCATCGTTACGTTCAGAAACGCATAACAGGTATCCTAAAACAAAATACATTTTTGTAGACTGTGTTTTGACTGACATACTTTTTTGTACGATGGGTCGAATTGATTACCTTCTTTTTTTGAAATCGCTAAATAAAACTCAAGCTACCACAAACAAGCAAGTGGCTAGTAATATATGTGATCAAGTAGTTTGTATTTTAGAAGTTCTTTTTTTATAAAATCACCAAGAAACTTTCTTAGCTATGGTTTTTACTCAAGCAAAGCATTTTCCATAATCATTACGAAATGTACTGGTGTGTAGCCACTATTACAGCCATCATCCATTTAATGTCACAACTCCTTAAATTAGTTCCGCCAAATCGCAATCCAATTACCAAGGAAAGTATGATTAATGAACATCGCTAAGAAATGATTGATTACTTTTTCTAGTTACCTCCTATAATAATCTTTACAACAAATAAAATAATAACCCCGTTGCTAGCTTCCTTTTTCCTGTAAAACCTCTTCACTTTGCTTAATTGATGTTTAATGATAATAAAGTAAAGACTCTATTTAATAATAATTGTTCCTTGGAAATAATAATACGGAGGTAACCAAATATTTCTCAGGGAAGCGCTGTTGTGTTGTGTTGTTTATTAACAATAGTATTGAATAGTATTGTCTCACTTTCACATTGAAATGTATGAGTACTAACGACCCACCCCAACTTTGCGCGCCTGCTAAGTGCACCACTGTGATGTCTGTGGGGAGCTTGTAGCTAAATAATAGCAGCCGTTCGGGTCGTTCTTTAGGTTAAGCCGCGCCTGTCTGGGTAGGTCTGCGGATGGGTGACCACCACGTTAAGCTGTCGTGTGTTGTCATTTGAGTCGTTACAGGTAATCAGTGTTCCGAAAGTCCGAAAACCAGTCTTACCAAGGGGTATCGTATTACCCAGTACCAACTGGGTTGTGGTGGTCAGATAAGCAGTCGCTTTATGTAAAATACTGATACTCAGCTGCATCCAGTTAGACTAGAAGCTGACCCCATCATAGTTGGGAAAGGATAAGTAGATGATGTGTACCGTCTGTGGGGGTCCACAACTACCATACCTTTCAAGCTTCAAAAACCAACCATACTCATTCACAAAATGTAACTGAATTCAGTTGGGTGGTTTTGGAAATTAGCGTGTAAAGACACGTGATTTTTGTATTATTAAATAGCAGAAACCCAGCCGGAGTTACGGGTTGTTCGAAAGAGATACCGCGGCCCCGGAACATAAAGGGCAAAAGAAGGAACATGGGTAGGTTTTAGTCAGTTAAAGTCTGACATTTGACTGACTTCCCCAGCGCGGGGAAAGGTATTTTATTTATTTATTTGTGCACACGCAAAATACGGGACATTACATTAAGACAGAACAGCACAAAGGTATTGCTTAATTTATTAGAAATTTCTTCCAGCAAACATGCGAGAGGAAAATTAAATGTGATATGTAAACAGTGTGTAGAAAAGACAAAACAGGAAAATGATCAATCATAAAACAAACATACGTACGAAAAATACACATATAAAAATAAATATTGATATTGTAAATATATACCTAAAATGTATAATTATGTAGAATATTACAGTTTAAAGGGAAAACTCTTTGACATGCTTTTTGAAGAAAAATAAAGTTTTAGCTCAAAAAAAAACAGAAAACGAAATTGTATTTATCGGGGATGTTTTAGCGTATTCATCTCAGTGTAAACACAGAACATTTCACTTAAAATACGCTCTACGTAGTTGCTTTAAAAAAAATAGCATTAAATCATTGAGCATCACTATATGAGCCGTTCATATTGTGACGCTTAGAAATGCACAAAATCGGCCAAGTGCGTGAAAACTTGTGACATAAACAGCCAAATCTTTCGAATAAGACTGAGAAGGTTAATTTTTTCTCAGTGCAAAAGGATTTTAATTTCAGCTCGATGTCTACGCGTGTTCCCGAGATAAAGGCCATTGACAGACAAACTTAAACTCAAATCATTTATTTCAAATAAATCGTTTCAGGCACTTTTGAATGGCAAAAAAGGAAACTATAATTCCAGTCACAAGGCACAATAACTTGTATAAGCACAGTAGTGGGCTTTTCTAGACAGACAGAAGGATATCCAAGTGATTTGTTTTTTCTTTTTGTGGTGCGAAACCCAAAAAATAATGAACAAGGAATGCTGAAAACCCTGAATCCGGTACGCACATACCAGAATTCAGTGTGGTAACTCTCACGTACAGCTTACGTTGATCGTTGGTATGGCCGCTGGCGGTCGCTATAAGCTGGACCAAATGAACGTCGTTGTAAACAAAAATGAATTCTATAGTATTTTTACAGTGGTTGAGTTATATATCTTTCAATCGATGGACTTATTTATTTATTATGATTTTTTTACACTGTTCGAATAAGGATGCATATTATATAGTGGGAGACGGTGGATTGATGATGATTATTGATTTTACCATCAAACATTTGTCGATTCGTACCAGTTTATGGCAATAAGCTCGCCTCTGTGCACCTTTGACTCTCTTCTCTTCGAAATAAAAATAAAATCAAGTGTATTAGTTTGTTTTGTCGCGCGCGCTTCTAGTAGGCCGACAAAGCTTCAAAAGCAAAGTTCTGCTAGCCTAGTACTTTTTTACGGATTTTTATTTTTGCGGATTGGAAATCCTCAGAAAACTTCGTTTTTTTTTTAAAAAAAACAGCCTCACTCTATATTGCTCTTGTATTGTGGGTGCGTTTCCAAACATATAAAGTCACATACACAAAAAGTCAGACTAGGAACAACATCCTGTAGGTCATACAGATATTTGTTCTGTGCAGGAATCGAAATCGCGACATTCAGCGTAGCAGCCAGCAGTATTTTATGCAGCTGTCATGGAATGACAGTTGATATTTGAATAAACATCACCTCAAATTCCGTGGTATTACAAATACTGGCAAGCAAGGATTACGTTTTATCTATCCTCCTTAGTTACCTTTACAATTTGACAAGCAATAATCACCACGCATTGCAGGTCGATTACTGATCACAAGGTTGTTATTAGTTCCCATAGGAAGGCGCAGTCTAATCCCTTAACGACACCAAAGGGGCGGGCTGTACTTAGTCCGGACCAAGCGGTGTTACCGAACACTTAGCATTAATTACTGTACTTCAAAACTTTGACTCTTGAGATGAGAAAATGTATGAAGTACGAGAAAGGAGGTTATGAGGTCTATGTCCACAGCTGTTGGATAATTTATTTTTAAAGACGGCATGTTTCACGCAGTGGCTGAGCGATTGACTGCTGCGTTGCGTGTCGCGGGTTCGATTCTCGCACGGAACAAATATTTGTATGGCCTAGAAATCGTTGTTTCGGGTCTGGCTGTTTGTGTATGTGAGTTTAAATGTTTTGTAAACGTACTCACAATACAGGAGAAACTCCTACTCCTTTTAACTTTTTTTGTATTCATTTAGTATCCTTCCACCAATTTTGTTGTTAGAAAATAAAGTTTTAGGGCCTATGCACACCACGTTTTTTAAACGCGCCGTCGACGCGCGTTTGTAGCGATACAGACGCGATACGCACGCAAGTCAGACGCAGCCTGTAGACCTTTGCACACCTGTATAAATACAGACGCGCGTGTGTAGCGATACAGACGCGCGTGTGCAGCGATACCGACGCGATGCAAACGCGCGCGTGTAGCGATACAGACGCGATGCAAACGCGCGTGTGTATCTAATAATCCGGCAATCGTGAATTCCACAATATTGGCCGGTTTTGAATTTCAGTTATGAAGTTTTCTGTGTCGAAAGGCTCCATTTTTTTGTTCCAAAGACGTGCGGTGCACCAAATCGCTCGATTGCTACTAGCGTAGATTCACACTTCCCTTTCCCTCGTTGCGTTTGCATCGATACAGACGCGCCGGTGCCGCGTGTTTGTATCGATACAAACGACAACAAACTGCTCTGCAGGATAAAAACGCGCCGGCGACGCGCGTTCCCAAGACGCGCGTCGACGGCGCGTTTGAAAAACGTGGTGTGCATAGGCCCTTAGATCCTTTTTACTTTTTTAAAATAAGTTTTATATAAATAAAAGCCCCGTTGATCTAGTGGTCGCAAGAGCGACTGCAAAGCATGAGGGTCCTGGTGTGGTTCCCAGGTCAGGTCAAGTGTTTTAGAGTTTATCTAACAAAAGATTACCTCAGTGACAGTCAGGTAGTATTTTTGGGTTTGTGTATGGTGAATGGCTATGGGTGAGCCTACTTATTACACTGGGTCATAAACAACTTTAACAAAACTGGTTAAAAGAGTATATTGTAAAGGTGAGTATAGACTACAACATTTACTTGTAACAGAACAACGAGCCGCTCGATGAAATGTTCTGGTGTATTATCCTTTTACAAACTAAACGTCGAGCACTCTCGCCTCTTTGTTACAAACCAAGGAGCATATTGGAGTAACATTTCGTCGAGCGTATTGGTGTAACATTTCGTCGAGCCCCGAGTGCGGGCGGTGCGCGGTTGCAGGGTAACGCTGAGTGAGAGGGACGAAAAACACGCGGTCCGCGCGGTAAATGCACAATTTAGCCGTAACATAACGCCGAGCATTCCCAGGAACGTTACATTACATGGAAATACTTTGGAAACTGAGCTTTTGCCTGTATTGTACCATTCGTAAGAACGTTACATTACACAGAAATGCTCCAGAAAATGTTGTAGTTTATACTCACCTTAAGGTACACCTTCACGCTCGTCGTTGGACTCCGAGTCTAACTCCGTAATTCACATCGAGATAATTTTCTAAACAACATATTTAAATTAGTATTCCGCGCAGTTGTAGTCGCAAGGCGCGCGAATCTGAGCATGTACGTAATGGCCAAGGGCAAAAATAATCATATGGGAAAAATCCCATCATATAAAGAACATTTTCCCCGACCTTTTGCCAAACCATACAAATAAATTTATTATAAGAAAGTAGAAATAGGGTTAATAGACTGACAAATTGATTTAATAGAGGGTTAAACGTTATTGCTACTTAAGAACACCTGCTTGAAAGCAAAAGGCATTTGTAAAGACCTCTGTAAGACTGTTTTCCAACCTTAATAGAATATTTCTTTTATAATGGTATCTTAGGTTTTCAAAGTAAGTAGGTAATGCGTATTTGAAAGGCTCATTCGAGTGAAATGCCTTTGTGGAATGGAAATATATTTGGAGGTTTAGTAGCCTTGAGGTAAAAATAGAATGTCTGTTGCTTACAGTGGACTTGCAAACAGTAGAAACTATCAGGAATGTTATTTATACCATTACTTTAAAATTCGTAGTCAAAGTGTTGGTATTAATAAAGGTTGTGTTTATAGTAATATTGTGTATTTTAACTAAATGAAACGCAAAAAACAGTCAAACTCGCACCTGGGGTTCCATACAAAATATTTCATCATTTTTTATATTGCTTTGGTATGCTTCTGTCATCTTAATACAATTTCAAAAGTTCATATACAGATCATTTCACTTTTGACGCGAATAATGTAAAAAATAAATATATATTTCAAGAATATTTTTTATTAGAATATCTCAGTGAAATATTTATCTCTTTTGGAGTTTTACGACCCAATTCATCTTATTTTTTCGAAAAACCTTTTGCAATGATTTACGATTACCTACCAGACTTCCAAAGTTCAACAAAAGCTGTGTCTGAATAAGTAATTGATTACCCCAATGCAATTAAAGATTAATTGAATTATTGATAGGCTCCTAATACATCAATTATTAAGGGTGCCTTCGACTACGATAAGGCTTGCTCACATACAGTTGGTTTGTGTTTCGAATAATAACTTTTATGTATCGATAATAATCCTTACTTAATATTATAAAAGCGAAAGTGAGTTTGTTTGTTTGTTTGTTTGTTTGTTACCTCTTCACGCTTTAATGGCTCAACCGATTTCGATGAATTTTGGTACAGAGATAGTTGGGAACCAGGAGACGGATATAGGCTAATATTTTTTTGAAAAAAGTGGGATGTGAGGGAGAAAGAGGGAAGAAAAGGGAAAACTTAGCGTTGCTATTACAAATCAATAAGGCGCAAGGGGAACTGTGTTACCCCAAATTTAACGCGAGCGAAGCCGCGGGCAAAAGCTAGTAATATTATAAAAGCGAAAGTGAGTTTGTTTGTTACCTCTTCACGCTTTAATGGCTGCACCGATTTTGATGAATTTTAGTACAGAGATAGTTGGGAACCAGGAGACGGACATAGGCTACTTTTTATTTAAAAAAACTGGGATGTGAGGGAGAAAGATTGAAGAAAAGGGAAATATTGCTATTACAAATCGATAAGGCGCAAGGGGAACTGTGTTACCTCGAATTTTAACGCGAGCGGAGCCGCGGGCAAAAGCTAGTAAGGTTCTATTTTAAAAAGAAACTATTACTATTTTAAAAATATCTCGTTTTGACGCATCGGTTTGTTGACATGTGGAAGGTGAACTCGTCTATATTTGTGCCGATTGTGCCAAATGGTTTGATTACCAAAAGCCTCTATGAACATGTGTCGAAGCTCTCCTTAGGCGGTTGGATTAAGGGCCTGATTCAGAAGCCAGTACTCCTTGATACGGCTCGCATTGTAAGGAGGTTCCTTTCTCTGGAACCCTAACCAACGGTAGCTTGGCTCGGCTGAAAATCGGCGGAAAAAAAATGGTTTTGTACAAATATTGTTTTAAAAATGTAAAACATAAGGATTTAAAGTTAATAAAGTCTCAGGTTCTCTTTACTTCCTTTCTACGTGGTTTAATAAACAAGTAAGTTTTACCCGTGTATAGGTTCTTGATTGAATCCCTGGTTTTCCCGAGAAACATTTCAACTGCTGTGGTCTGTGTGCGGAGTTTCCAATTGAAAAATGTCAACGCCAGTGAAATCCTACAAGGATTCTTACCTAGATAGATTTCTATTGTTATTTATTAAAGTAAATAAGTTTTATTGGGCTACTTGCATTGAATTGATTAAAACTATTGAGCCTTTTTTGGTGCTGATGGGAAATCATCAAATAACTTCCTCTTGTTCCTTAAAATGGGTGGGTTTTATTCAATACAAGTCTGAAACTCCCCCCCACTTCACCCATAGCAACTTTTGCCGTTTAAATCGTATACGCCGCGGTATCTATTTCACACAACCCGCAGGAAATGATTTAGCCTTAGATTTAATTTAAAATAGCTTAGAAATAGTGTTCGTTCCAAAGCAAAGAAAAGCCGTGCTGTCGTTGAATAATAAAATCCTATTATAAAAATCGTTTAAAAGTTTTCTATTCAAAGTTTGTTTTACTAAATGAACTACGTCTTCATTCTTGCCAAACGGTAACTAAGGACTGAAATTAAAAATGGGTTCATCATAAGGCGAAGACTGCAAAAAATACCGTAACAAAGGGGAATTTAACTTTTTAAGTTAACTTTACGGAAAAAAACAAGAAACTTAAAAGAAAACCAGATGACAGCGATGATTAATAAGTGAATAAAGCGAAGAACCAACGATGTAAGAGATAAAAAAGAAAAATCTAGATTTAACTTTTTCAGATAAGTGAAAACTCTAGTTTCCAAGTCGCAAAAGTTTTATTTCCGACTAAGTTTCAACATAATGCGAGTTGTGACACCAGATATTCTCGAAGTTTCTATTCCTTTTCCATTTCCATTCAGTTTTGAAGTGAAGTGGACGTCATAAGAATCCCATGTCCCACAGAAATGGTTCTCCGATAGAATTCCCTACTATATTTCTTGTGAAAAATATCCGCAGCCGGCTAAAGCGTGGTCACGTAGAACCTTGGCGTATCCGTACTAGGTGTCACGGAGGATGTTTAAAATCAGAGTGACAATAACTTATATTTTTTTTAAGTGTCAAATTAGCTCTTATTTAGTCCACTAGTTCCTGACTGACCAATACTAAATAAGTAAGTACATATTAGTAAATTTGATTGATGGTTAAGTTTTTTGTTCAATTAGTCAGTTCACTAAGCAAGTGTAATTATTAAGCTACTTTTTATTCCGGTTCTTAAGGAAAAAAAACGAGCGAATTGTTTAAAAAGCTATGGTTTTTTTTTTAAATAAAACTAGTATAAACGGCAAAAAATCTCCTTTATTCTAAAGAATGGCAATAAAACTCGAAGTACGGAACTATGCTTGCTGATCCCTTGCTTGACTTGAGTTATTCTTATATAACTTGAGCCCAGACGAGAGTAGAGTCAAACAACACACGGTATTAATAATAATTTTGTTTAGCTGATTGTAGCAATATTAGTTTTCCATAATTATGTATTTCTATCGTTTGTTGTAGTAGTTAAAAAATATACTAACTGGGCCCCGCGGTTTTACCCGCTGCTCAGGTACTTTTTGAAGAGGGCCACTCTTATTACTCAGTGGTATGAAAAGTAGATTAAGACCGATTCTCAGACTTACCGAATACTTACCGACTTCGATATTCGGAGGAGAATGGCCACTAAATCTGTGAATTTTACGCATAAGATTAGAAACAAAACATTTACAAACAATTCAGTCGTAAATATTATATTTACTTAAATAACATTGCAATTAATTGTATCAAATTGCACAATCCACGAGAAAATATTCAGAGTTTTCACTCATGAATACTTTAAAACTCAGCCGTTGTTTTCGAGCACTAACACAAACGAAGTTTAAAGCAAAGTGAATCGTAAATATACTACTATATGATTCCATTTGTTGCCTATTCCATGTTCACAGTATATGCCAGACATGGTACAAAACTTAGCCACGTTCTGTTATGACATTTATCCGATTTCCCTTTGTGACCGCGCACATCTCTATTAGTGTTAGTGCACAATTATTGTATCAAAGCGTTTCGTGAACAGACCACCGTCAGTTTTCAACGGTTTTCCGTTCGCCGGCAATAATGCGATCATGGTACGGCGGTGTGCCCCGGCCGTGTTGGTTTTGCGAATTATTGATTAATTCAATTGTGTTGCTTATACGTTCTACATTTCGGTTCAATTTTAATTGTTACCCGCAATGTGCAAATACACGCTATACCTTTATTGCAATTATTCCTCATAATAACTGTCATCGAATTTGAGTTTAAAATAATTCTCTGTTATTTGTATGTTATTCGGTATTCATATAATCACGAATGATTATATTGTGGTAGTTTTAGGAAATCAGTGGACGAGTCGGGAATGAAGTACATATCTGTTTTCGTATGTAATTAATTACCTGCAAGCTCACTAAATAGGTATCAATTATGCTCGCTCTAGTAGTGTAATTTACCTTAATATCATAGACAAATATATAAATTATTCTTGCTAACATTCTTTTTTGCCTCTTCCACAATAAAAAGACATTTGTATCAGTTTACTGAACTTTAAAATATTCCTGACAGCAAACTTTAACTATTTTACTTCCAATCTTCCACCTTTTCAATTTCATTGTTCAGTTGTAACTTTGGACTACGATACCGCATAAGTCGCTTAGGATAAGAGAGACTTGCACTTTTTTGAGGTCTTTCTTTTTTCTATATTTATTTTATAATAAAAAATGACATCAATAAATATAATCAATCAATCAATATATTGCGGTCTAACCTGGTGTCAGTTATATAAAAATAAAGTATTTTTATATATCTTTTAGGCATGCTCCTCAACCCTGAAAACAACCCAGCCGCCGCGGGAGACGCCCCGTGCGTCGGGTGCCGCAAGGCGACCCCCGGCCACCACAGTTGCATGTGGATGATAAGCAATGGGTAGCTCACCGTCCGACCGTCTATTGACGACAGGCCGTGTCGTCGGCGCGTTAGTGTTCCACGCGCGCCCTAAAGAGATGTCAGCAAAGCAGAGGGGCCTGCCAGGGCCACCGCCTGCCGGGGTTGCGGGTTGTTCGAAAGAGATACCGCGGCCCCAGAACATAAAGGGTAATAGAAGGAACATAGGTGGGTGTTAGTCAGTACAAGTCTGATACTCCCTCCCCGCTCCGCCCAGAACAAGGGAAGCTATTTGATGATTTACCATCCGCAAAAAAAAGGCATCCTCCTCATGTGGATGTGGATCTGGATGTCTTTTTTTGCCGAAGCAAGTGATAATTATATGAATACACGTAACACTAATCAGTTTTCCTCACTCGTCAGTTTATTTAATTAAACAGTTTTGTCGATTTATCAGCGACACGTGACGAATTAACAAAACTGCGTGGAGTCGTACCTACGTATGTCTCTCTCGTCAACTACAGTCCACTGCACTAACTGAATTCAAAACCAACTAAAAGGTCAGATGTTTAGTTAGGTACAGTTTAATGAACATTCATAGAAACACATAAATTGTCAGTCTAATCTAAATAATGTCACTCTTGACATGGGAATTTGAAGCGCGCTCAAGTAGCGCTTCGACGCACAAAGATTGTTTGCATTCATTGAGCGAAATAGTTTTCTAATTCGTGACTATTTCAGAAAGTTATTTAGAGTATTGTTTTATTAAAATTCCCAAAGTTCTGATGAAAAGCGTAATATAAAATGTTTAATGTTTAAGTTTGGGTCGTTAAATTCAACTAATTTTTTTTTAATCTGTAAGGGAGCTAACCGTAACAAAGTAAGATATAAAATCCGCAACATTGGGGGAGTCACGGTTGCAATGCCCTTCAAGAGGATAAAGAATCTTTTCTTGAAGGTCCCGAAATCGTAACAGTTCGGAAACACGGCCGCTGAGCGTTCATTTCATCGTGTGTGGTAAGAAAGACAGTCGCAGTGGAAGACCGCCAAAAATCAAGATGATAAGGATGGCATCCTATGGAACTGCGGCAGGTGCGGTGACTGAATTCAGATGGAGGTAATAACCCGAAAAAATCTTTGGAACACTGTCATAAAAGCGGTATAATACACTCAATTAGGCAATGTCCCGATGCAAGGCTACTGTATCTAGCCGACCGGAAAGCGCCTGGTCGCCGATGATTCGGACTGCTCTGCTTTGATACGGTCAATTTGGAGGGGCTGGTACTGAGGCGCCACAGCCCAGAGAGAACAGTATTCCATGTTCGGCCTGACTTGTGCCTTGTACAGTTAATGGCGATGGGCACAAAACACTGTTACACAAAACACTCACAAAGAATTACTGTTTTTTGGAAGTCATTCGCAAAATTGAATGTCATTCGATATATTAACGCCAAGGATTCTATTTGAAAGAAAAAAACCCTTCATTTTAATGTATTACGTTTCATTTACATTCAATAAATATCACCTCACATGGTGAACAATCTGGTAAATACATATATTTCGTAAAGCGTTAATTTCATTTCATTTCTCTTTACGTAGGAGTTAATCCAAATATTGTTTTAAGCAGTTATCCGAATCGGGATTTAACAAAAATATATCGAAAGTATTTCAGTTCCATTTTAATGGCTGAATAAATCATTTTTCGGCCATATTATTTGCCTACCCATGTGTTAAAAAAACATAGAGATATATAATTTATCAAAAAATTTATGTTACAAATTTCCCCACGTTTTTAAAGTAAATAAAGAATTAATTTTGAAAAAATATATTCGCCATTTGTAAAATTTGCCAGACATTTCTGGCATGAGTTGACATATTTTAATTCCATACAGAATCTTTACTTTAACAAATTGATAGGGCTGCCAGCCTTCTGGACACTTTTCCTATTGACAGCGATGTAGATGAAGTTTTTGACGCCCTGTAATTGTTTTCCCCTTTTCGTAACTTGTACTTTTTTGTTTTTTTTTTAAGTTGCCCCACACTAAGGATTTCTCCTGTATCGCGGGTGCGTTTACAAACATTTAAACTCACATGCACAAACAGCCAGACCCGGAACAACTGTAGGCGATACAAATATTTGGTACGTGCGGGTATCGAACCCGCGACACGCAGCGCGGCAGTCGATTGCTCAGCCACTGCGCCAACTGTGTCGTCAAACAGTTAGTTAATTACACTAAATTTTTACCTTCGAAATTAATAAAAATTGATCATGTTTTTTAATTTTTTGTTAACGTGATGATTCCAAAAACTCTTTTACTGATGGCAAGTTAAACATAGGGCCAACAAATGTTGCAGCATAGTCGCGGGTAAAAACTAGTCTAGAATACACTCGCAAAAAATACAAACGTAACCTAATCATTCAGCAACAGCAACTAACAAAAATCAAGCTAAAAATATGTGAGCAACAAATTGAACAAACTTGTGGTTGCAGCGAGTCGGATTTTTTGCTTGTGTGGTTTAATTCTCCTCGGCTCGTACGTCAAATCGTTGCAAAACGAGAGTTTTGGTACGACGCCAGTTTCCGAAACGTAGTTTTATATTTCACTTGTTCAACATACAAACCGATTCTTTTTCCTTTTTCGTGGCGTTTGCTTGAATGTTTATGGGGAATTAAGTTTTTAAAAATTGGATTTTAATTTTTCTAGAAACTTTTCCGAGGCGGAGATGTAATTTCAAGCTTGTTCGTTGGATGTTATATGATAGTCTAGATAAAATGAAACTACTGAAAATACTAGTAGCAGATAGTTCAAGAGTTGTAAGTTTTAAAGTTCCAATAACTGTAACTGTGATCTATGCGGTGAGAGGGGCATCTTTAAATATAAATTGCGTTATTGCACACGACTACTGATAAGTCACAGATAAGTAAAAAAAAATAACCGGTCAGGTACAAGTCGGAACTCGCACCCCGAGATTTCTGTACAAACTTGCAACATAACCGGCCATATCGTTTGACAACGTACACTTAGATGGTTTATTTTCTCATAACTCCAACGTATATGGTTTTGATTTCAACTAAAATGTAGACAACAAAGTGATCCTATAAGGGTTTTGTTTTTTCCTTTTGAGTTACGGAATCCTTAAAAACAACATTTAAAAATAACAAGGAACATTTGTAGCAAGTGCTACGAAATTGTGTGCAAAGTGCGTGACGTCACAGCTACGACAACTACGCAGCTTGCGTATGCGTTTATTATAATAGTGACGTTATTTTACTCAAAATTTCACTTCTCCTAAACTAAACGTAGCTGTTCACAACTGTTTCGTAGGCCTGGGCCTAATATACATTCGTTTATCTTTGTTTTCAACAGTTCAGTTACAATTCATTTCATCACCAGTGCTTATAAAACAGTGAAGGGGAAGTAGGAAAACCTTATAAATCACATCTTTAATCTTGTTCTTGACCAAATAAATCAAAGACAGATATCTTTTAGCAATCTGCACTTAAGCCCTGTTTGGTAAATTACGACAGTATAAAAAAAATAGGCCTGTGTTGCAGCAACTGTTATGGGAACGTTGTAAGCTGATTCATCATCATTTGTGCAGCCTTTTCCTAACTATCTGAATAAATGTTGCTGAGTGACCGATGAGCTGAATACTAGTATTTTATACGAGCAACTGCGTATCTGACTTCTACAACCCAGTCAGTACTGTAAGAGGTTTTATACCTTAACCAAAGCCGAATGCTGGCTGGTTGGCTATGGCGTTTTAATACTCAGGTCGTTTCAATAAAAGAAAAATGACGACCAGGGAATGGCGTAGGAAGTGTGACATGTATCTACCAAATATAATAATATCCTTACTAATATTGTAAAAGCGAAAGTGAGTTTGTTAGTTTGTATGTATGTGACGTCTTCACGCCTAAATGGTTAAACCGATTTTGATGAATTTTACACATATAGTTGGGGCCCCGGAGACGGACATAGGTTAAAAAAAAGTAAGAAGCGGGAAGAAAAGGGGAGAAAGATTTTTTTTTTCGATCACTTCGCGGGTCAAAGTTAGCGTTAGCCTAAAATAACTATGCCACTGGGACGACGTCGCAGGCGGAAGCTAGTACAATAATGTAAATAAATAAAATAAAAAGAAGAATAATATACGCAAAACATATTTTTTTGTTTCACTTATACCACGAACGACAAACGACGTTAAATTTGCATCCCCTGCGGGCATTTTATGTAGGTAACATATGTCTTGAGTAATGTCATGCAGTTCCTCAGAATTTTAGATAAGCATTGTAAGAGGTGAGAATAAAAAAAACAATTCTGCTGGGAACATCAAAAGAGTAAGCATTAAACTCTCTTTTTTACAGCCAATGACTTCAATACAAGTTATATTATAAGTGACTAGCTTTATCCCGCGGCTTTGCTCGCGTTAAATTCTGGGTAACACAGTTCCCCTTATGCCTTATTTATTTTAATAGCAATGCTAAGTTTTCGTTTTTTTTCCCTCTGTCTCCCTCACATTTTTTTTAAATATAGCCTATGTCCGTCTCCTGGTTCCCAACTATCTCTGTACCAAAATTCATCAAAATCGGTGTAGCCATTCGATTGTTTACAAAAATGTAGGGTAACAATGTATGTAAACTTTGCACCCGTCTGCACACTTTGTCGCGCGAAGAGAGGTAACAAACAAACAAACTCACTTTCGCTTTTATAATATAAGTAGGAATAAGGATATTGAAGTTCCTGGCGGTGATAAGGCACACTTTTGTTAACTACACTTGTAACTATGTAAAAAATCTTAGAATTTATATTTGACCACTTTCAAGCTCCAAGACCTCCTTACTCTCTTTCTAGTGGGCTAATTATTTTTCATACATTTCGACGATATGGTATGATATGGACGACACGGTTAGTGCAGTGGCTGAGCGATAGACTGCTGTGCTGCGTGTCGCTGTTTCGATCCCCGCACGGAACAAATATTTGTATGGCCTACAGATAGTTGTTACGGGTCTAGCTTTTGTGTACGTGAGTTTAAATGTTTACATAAACGCACCCACGATACAGGAGAAAATACTAGTGTGGGGTAACGTTTTTTTTTTAATGAAAGTGTTTGCTGAAAGGAGTACCATAAAATAATATTGGCCTACTCAATATTTAATCAAAGTGATACGTGGTACAATGGGTAAATCTCTATATAAAAGAACGGGCAAGACATTCCATAGACACTCTTTTTTTATTAATGTTGCAAAATCTTGGTAACATCATTTATGTCCATCAAACATATACATAAATTTGGGACGATGTAGAATACGTGCAAGTGAAGAGCGTCCAGAGTAAAATATAAAAAAAGATAAGTCCCCACTGACGGCGCCCATTCACGAACATGACGCATGTATCACCACCATTCAACTCAACCAATTTGAAGAAAACTAAATTATCTGACACATGTTTATGAAACTGATTACGAGTTAACTTCTGTTCAGCACAGTAGTGGAAAGTTCTGGAAAGTTGGGCAGTAAACGGAATTTGTACTTCAATAAATATTTCAGTAGTATACTTGGAAATCCACAAACATCTTATCTACAAAGTTTCTGGTATATTCCGAAAGTTTCACGCGTAAAGTATGAAATGATTAAGATATATTTTTTCATCGCGTTTCTTCGGATTTTTCTATTACTAAGAATGAAATATTACATGGTTTGTGGTAATTTTATTCTATACTAGCTGTTCCGCCTGGTTTCACCTATGTCTTTGGTTTCTACCCCGCCCACGTGTGTAAACGTGAGGACAAAGCTTTCTAATGGCAAATGTTTTTTTTACTAGTCCAGTAGCTATTGAGTTTATTCGTTGCATACCAAAATACAAATCTTACCTCTTTAGTAGTAATATTATAGTCTCTAATAGTTTCTTATCAGTGTAAAGGAAATATAGTGCCTTAAAAAGACTCGTGTAGGTGGAACATACTATAGATTGGTTGATAGCGTATACCTCATAAGATGGTAATAGTCTATGATATTACTTGGCAACTGGTATTATCTAATGTCCGTATTATTGTGTAATAACAAACTTTTTTTTGGACCTCCTTGGATCTTACTATTGGGACTAACCAAAAATGTTTTATATACGACGAAGGTGGACAAAATATATTTTTCTCTCGCTTACTTAACATAGATAAACTAGGTGTTTTGTCCTAGTCCTTGCTAATGTTATAAAAGCGAAAGTGAGTTTGTTTGTTTTTTTTTATTGAGAATGAACTCACTCTTGACCTCGATCTCGCGTGATGGTAAGCAACAGATGAGGTCTACGATGTTTGTTACGTCTTCATGCCTAAATGGCTAATTTTGATGAATTTTGGTACAGAGATAGCTAAAACCCTGGAGAAGGACATGGGCAAATTTATTTTTTAATAAAAATTGAGAAATGATTGAGAACGAGGGAAAACCTTAGCTTTATGATTACAATAAAATAAAGCCTAAGGCCAAAAACTACAAGTAGCAGGTCAAGAAAAAGGAACTGTGCTACCAAATTTAACGCAAGACAAGGCGAGGGCAAAAGCTAGTTTTTAGTATTATTTAGTAGCATTTTTCTATTGTTATACTCGGTCTACGGTTTTAAAACATTTGCATGTCACTAATACTGTCGATTTTTCACAAGTGGTCTGAGGTTGCCCTTTATGGTGGCATGCAGTGACATCGCTTTTGATCGTTCTTCACAATAACACATAGAGAATGGAAATCGTTCTCAATTTGAGTAGTACGCTCTGAAACCGACGTGGATTTTCCGTAATGATGTATAAAAATTAAGAGTAAAAAACTTATTTTTTTTTATTATCTACTTATAACGTAATTACATAATTAATATGTTATAAAAAACTTACTATACTATGCATAAAAAGTATCCTATATTCTAAACCTGGAAAAAGATATGATTTTTCATCCCATTTATGTCCAATCAATAAGTCCATCCAATAAATGTCGGTTTCGGTTTAAAGAAATTTATTTAAATGTTGAGAATGCTTCCATGCCATATTTAAATAACAATCAATGAAGTACTACAACAAGTTTGCACGGTAAATATGTGGCTTTAAAAGTTGAAATCAAAAGTATTCTATGCCCAAAAACATGTACAAAAGTTTTAAAACCATCTTTTGTCGATTCGATGAGGCGTAGCTAACACCGTAACAAAATTAAATGTTGGCTAAACAACATAAATCCCACGTAAATTCGCAAAACCATGTTTCATGATTATAAGTATTAAGCTTGCTTCAATAAACCCGGTTTATATTTTAAATATAGCGGCGAATAAAGACGATTACAATAAATAAGTCAACGTTGGTATAACTAGCCAAGTCACACAATTTATAGTCGGTGTTGCGCGTTTCACCGCAAAAATGTTGGAATTTATTGCAATTCGTACTTACGGAGCTTTTGTTGGCTCACACACGATCTACTGATGATAACGACATATTTAAAATCGGAAACAAAATACGTCGCATTGCTGAGAATTGGATAAACCATACATATTATCTGCCTAGCCATTTGCCAACTATGTTGGGGTTGGCTTCCAGTTTTACCGGATACAGTTAAATATCAGCATTTTACATGGAGCAACTGCCTATGTGACCTCCACAACCCAGTTAGTGCAGGTTAATACGATACTCCTTGGAAAGAATTGGACAAAGCAAAAGTGTGAATATCCTTACTAATGTTATAAAAGTTTTTTTTAAAGTGAGAAATGAGGGTAAAAGAAGGAAGAAAACTAAAAACTAAGCTTTGCTTTTACAAATAAGGCGCAAGGGCATAAACTACATATAGCAGGTACCTGGAAATCAGGAAAGGGGAACTGTGTTACCCCGAATTTAACGCGAACAAAGCCGCGGGGTAAAGCTACTGCTTTAATAAAACATACGATTGTTTACCTTGAAACCGGATTGCCAATTAATTTTAATCAGCTGTCTTAAAAGTGTAGACAGTACCACAATAATTTGCAATTAAACTTACGTACAAAACTAGCAGGTCCACAGGTAAACCATATGATACCATAAGTGAATATTTTATCTGTCAAATGAGATAAATACAAACATTTCAAAAAAGCATTAAAAAAAATATATAAATATAATACTAAGGATTTAATACGAAAACGCATTGTAAAATTGAAATTTGTATGTGTTACTTAGAATTTTTGATTTGTGTCCAAAAATAATCGATCGTGTGCAAACCGCCTTATTCCATATTAGCTGCGTGAACTCATTTCGCATGAATGTAAATGATTTATATCTTGTATTCTGACTTCATTTACATGTTGTTATGTTAATAAACCTTTTTCTGTTCCCTATATTTGTTATATTTTCTTGGTTTTTTTGCTGCGCCAAAATACGAGAGCTGAAAATTATGCTAACAAGGTTGTTCGTCTTCTTTATGTTTCATGTTTGTAAAATTTGTTTCATGATATGTTTTTCTTATGACTGAAGTTTATTGGTAAAGTTTTGATATTAATAATTGTAACCTATCTTGCGTGTGGTTAGTGCCTAAACTGGCGTCAGACTTCTAACGCCGATCATTCTTTTTTCGTGGATGGTAAGTCAATAAATGGCTGGGGGGAGTGTCAGACGTTTACGTACTAAAACTCTCCCGAGGTCCTTATTTTGCCTTTTGTTCTGGGGCCGCGGTATCTCTTTCAAACAGCCTGTAAACTTGGCAGGCAGTGGCTTTGATACGCCTCTATGTAATGCCGACCATACGTTTCTGAGTTAAAAAAAAAAGAAGGTTACCTCAAAATAACGTCGAGAAATATCACTCAGGCATGCTCGATTGGTTTCTTCACAATGTTTTCCTTCATTGAAGCAAGTGATAATTATATAATGCTCACATAAATCCCTGAAAGGTAGCTTATATAATGTACTGATACAATTATTTATATGTTACTAGCTTTTGCCCGCGGCTTCACTCGCGTTAAATTTGGGGTAACACAGTTCTCCTTTCCTGACTTGCAGATACCGGCTACCTGTAGTTTTGCCCTTTTTTTGGAGTGGGAAATCATCAAAAAACTTGCCCTTTCTTAGTTAGTGCCTAAACTGACGTCAGACTTCTAACCACAATCATTCTTTTTTCGTGGATGGGAAGTCATTAAATAACTGGGGGGCGTGTTAGACTTTTACCGACTAAAACCCACCCATGTTCCTTCTTTTGCCTTTCACGTTCCAGGGCCGCGGTATCTCTTTCAAACAACCCGCAACCGCTTTTGCGCTTGCGCCTTATTGATAGCAAAGCTAAATTTTCCCTTTTCTTCCCTCTTTCTCCCTCATGTCCCACTTAAAAAAATAGTCTATGTCCGTCTCCAAGGTATATAGAATAGAATAGGTTTAGAATATATCCGTACCAAGATTCATCAAAATCGGTTTAACCATTAAAGCGTGAAGACGTAACAAACAAACAAACAAACTCACTTTCGCTTTTATAATATTAGGAAGGATTTATTTATTTCATCACCGTTTTTCTCGAACCGAAAAATACATAACACATTATTTTAATTGGCTTCCACTGATTAATTAAAGTTAACCAGAAATATAATAATACAAAGTTCTGATTCCATTTTCTATGAAGAATCATTTATTCACAGATTCCTGGAGAGATAGACGCGAGCTTCCAACGAATTATAAACATCGAGCGTGTGATGGCCACGCGTAGTTTAACCAGCGTACTGTGCTCGCGTAAATGGAACACCAGCTTTATTGTTTGGCTTGACTTTAGAAGTAACTGGTTTTAATCACACAATATACAGTGAAACGACTATTGTTTATTTTTTTTTTTTTCTGACAACTGATGTAGAAATGTAACCTGCCGTGATAGGGGAGAATGGAAGAAGAAAACGTGTTGCGTTGACCCTAAATAGAATGGGACAAGGGCAGGAAAATGATTATGATGTAGAAACGTAACTGTAGAATTGAGGCGATTAACCCGTGAGACACTCAGCCTGAGTTTGAAACTTTTTTGTTTTAAATTTGATATTAATCAGTTTTGTAGTTTTTGCGTGAATGCCTAAAAACCATACGGTACATTCAGAGATCCTCACAAACTCTCGCATTTATAACATTGGTAGGAATTAGGATGATTATTGTTTTGCACTGCCATTGTCTTTGGCTCTTTTTTTGCTGATGGGATATCATCAAATAGCTTCCCCCGTTCTGCCCAGAGCCGAGGGGAGTGCCAGAATTGTACTGACAAAAACCCACTCATGTTCCTTTTATAGCCATTTATGTTCCGGGGCCGCGGTATCTCTTTCGAACAATCCTCCTCCTCGTCAGCCGATGGTTCTAGCTGTCCTCTCAGCAATGGCAGGCCTCTTTGGAGCTTTGTCGTCAATTTGTCAGTTGTGGACTTACCAAACCTTTATACATGGGCTTTTTGCCCACAGAGGTTTCGATAGAATTGAAAACAGTAGATTTACCGATTCTCTTGTAAAAGCAAGCTTGTATTGCAAGCAATACGTTCAGTGAGACAGTTTTTTGAAACAGAATATTTAAAAGGTACTTAGTCACAGAACGTATAGTTGTCTATTCATTTTACATCATACGGTTAGCACTAAAGTAAATTAAAAAAAACATCTATATCTTTTATCATTACATTAAGTTGATCCATCAACTCAAAAGCTAGTCCATTTTAATATTTCATAATCTTTTTTTATCTTTATTTTTTTTTATCCATGACATATCATTTACAAACTACAAATATGCATAAACTAATATTAAAAATATCTATTAAAATGGTAAAATAATTACAGGGTGTCTAAAAATTCGTCGGGATTGCTGTCAACAGGAAAAATGTCAGGAAGGCTGGCAGCATTACCGCGTTGGATGGTAAATGTGAAGAAAAGTTAATCCGTTATGACTTTGTAAAACTGACAATGCTAATTGTATTTTGGTATTGAATATGTTCGAAGCACTGCCCAAGTTTCGCACCGAGTTAAATTTGAAGAAAAGTTTATCCGTTATGACTTTGTAAAACTGACACATGAATTCTAGTAGCTCTCTAACGAACCGTCTACTAAAATTTTAGGAATTTACTTTTAAATGATTAACGAGAAAAGTTTTTAAGGAGCTTAGAATATTATTGGAAACTTAATGGTCTTTTTTTAAGTACTTGTCGAAAACTACAGCATTTAAGAGATAAATTAAAAGGAGCTCGGATGAATCGTAAGGTTGACTCCCGCTTGCCTAGGTTGGTTTGTGGATGAGTTTAATCCGTACTTCAAAAAGCACGTTAAACCGCTGGCTGTTGCCATTTTGGAAGCTTTTGACCATTCTGTCAACCGGTCTTATCAAGTAGCTAAGCCAGTACTAACTAGCAGTCACTCCACGTGAAATGATTGTACTAATAACTGGGACCAGTTAGTCTGGATATCAAACCTAATAATGTTGATCTCGGCAAAGCAGATCGGGGCTGCGGGTTGATTCAACAGGTATACCGTAACCCCGCAGAACAGAAAGGGTAAAAGGGGGAACATGAAAACGTTAGTCCATACAAGTCTGATTCTTCCTTCTACTCTGCCCAGAGCTGAAGAAGTCTTTGATAATTTCCCATCCCATTTAGTCCATCTTTAAATTTTAGACCAAAAATGTAATGACCAATAATGTCACGCGTTGCTGCATTTTTTCGCAACGAGTGACGTCACACGTAATTTTATCTTTGTAATTTTTGGTATAATTTAGAAATAAAAAAATACGTGCCCCATATTTTTGAATAATCTAAAAGATGGACTAAATAGAATGTAATTACTTTGAACCTGGAAACTAGGTACCCTATTCCTTGCGAAAAACTTCTTCGGTTTCTTCATTAGAACTCATTTTATTAACACGATTTTATTAACTTTCTATGTTAACAAATATTAGAAGTCAAAGTTTCGGATGAGGCTGAAAATTTTCAAACATGTTAGTGTGTGTGAAAATTAGTTAGCTAGGTTACGTATTCTTCTTATACAATAATCAAAAAGACCGTATAAGACATTGATGTTGTTGATAATTCTTTGGTTTTTGAGTGGTGTCTCTTAGGGCCGATTTCACCAATTTATTGAGATCGAGATCACATAATATAACACACCTTCTTGCGCTTTATTGGCTTCACCAGCACCATTGAGAGCTCGGTACCACCTTGAGGGTCTTCACAATCACATCGAAGTGCTTGATTGGTTTCACCAGAACCAATGATAGCATGGTGGGACGGGTTGAAATAAAACATCTGAAAACTGATTACACCTTTCGAATTTCGAATTTCGTTCTCTAAAATGAAGTTTCCGAGGACAAACAGCGTAATAGTTGTCACAAAAACGAAAAACGTTTAGAATTTGCAACATACCAAAGCGACTTACTGCGTCTATAAAACGAAACATGTCAGCATTTCAAAACGTTGCAAGTTATCAAAATCACAGTAAAAATATGGACAGTACGGAAACTACGTACTAACGTTCGAAACGGCACACTCACACTAACACGCGAATACGAGACCTCTAAGCGGACATCGCGGTGCTGTCAGTCGTGAGTGCCGCGTCAAGACGAGTGGTTGCATTTACTCCATAATCATAATGCATAAATAAGACAAAATCGGTTTTATAGTACCCTTTCCTTGTATCCTAATAGTTTATTTGAAGAAGATATTCATAAGAATGAGAATTCATTAAAGTATAAAATTTAATAATAAAGTATTCCGAACATGTCGTAGCAGACGAAAATATTTTTAGTAAAAAAATTGTAACTGTGTAATATATATTTCTTTTTTTAATGTAGTGGTTTTTTAATTGCTATCATTTTCGGGTTAAAACCCAGTACTATGCGTTTCAAATTAGAAAAGGATTACCTTGGCTCTATATTAGAATTCTCTTATGCCTGATGCACGCCCTTCTAATACTTACATGCTCTTAAATAAAAAATAACCATATGAAAATAACATGAACAAGATAAATATTAGCATCACATATGCCGCGCGTCGCTTGCGGCGTCCACCGCACGCCCTTCCGGCAAATACCGAAGGACACGTTTTCAACTATCCGCGGCTCACGCCAAAAATTTAAAAGGTTACGCTATAGTGATAAAGCTCACAAGTTGTTTTGTATTAATATTAAACTGATCCGTGTTATAAACGATCTTTTTTTACTAGTATTAACCGAAGCCATGAGATTGCTTACTTAAATTTTATTTTTTAACTACGTTTTTAACGTGATAAAAAAATCGAGTTAAAATAACAACTCGATTTTTTTATTACTACAGAACACAGAATCCGATATGATATTAAAAATAGTTCAGTTTCAAAAACATTTAGAGTGACAACGCTAAAGCTGCAGTGGAGCGTAGGTATTTATTTCTACAACTAGGCCTAGTTTTCTTACTGTCCAGACTTATACTGTGTCAAAATTGTTTATATCATTGTGTCAATTTTATATTTCGTTTCACGATGTGCTGCAAGCTTTTCCTATTTCTTTACGCAAAAGGTATGTCGTTGACCGGTGGATATGGGACGCTGTGCGTAGCATACCTTAGGAGGACCAAATTTTGAAGTGATTGAACAAAAAGCGGGTGCTGTACGTCTGAAGAAGATTTCGCATGAAACAACGTACTTCTTCCAAGCTCAAATCTTCTGGTCGGTTATGAGTTCATCGGTTGTGAGTTCGTGCAACTCTGTTTATTTGTGAGTGCAGCCTTGAGGAAATTCGCTGTCGTACTAGTATGGCTAAAAGTGCAATGTCCAACCTGGGAAAAATTTGGAAGACGCGACATCCGGTGGATTATTGGTCCGTGTACTGGTGTTCTCAATATTTCTTTTTTGGCTCTGTAATGTGGTGCAACAAAAGTCGTGAAAGCAGAAAAATGGATGTTTTTGAGATGTGGTGTTTGTGAAAGCTGATACGTAATCCATGGACCGAGATATAACCGTAATGTGAGCATCTCGTCCAACTCGTCCACGAGAACAACATCACCAAACTGCTTTCCTCAATCGACAGGAGCGTATTTTCCGATTTTTCAGACACATTATTCTGTGTCTGAAAAAACGTGTAATACTGGGCCGGATAGAAAGAAAACGCGCGCAAGGCAGAGCGCCTGCAATATCAAAAAGGCTATTTGAGACAGTTTCTACCGAATGATTCGAACTACAGGAGACCGCAAACTTGGAGACGGGTCATATGTGGTTGCTCTATCCTGAGCAGTGATAGAACTACGAAAAAAGTAGAACATGAAAGTAATCTAATCAAACGATATAATGGCTCTTGTTTTATTAATAATTGTTCTATTTTTAATGCAAATGTTTAAATAAAAAGCTTAAAACAAAGCGTATTTTCTTCAGAATATTGTAGAGAGTTCCCCGCCATCTATTGATACATTGTTGAACTAACTTCCGACCGTATACGCAAAAAAGTATAAATGACGGACTTTTTAAATTGATTTATTCCATTTATTCCATTGTCTCAAGGACCCGAGCCTCATCGAAATCATATAACTACATTAAAATACCTACCTACTATACGCTGCTACTAATAACATCCTTACTTAATATTATAAAAGCGAAAGTGAGTTTTTTTGTTTGTTTGTTACCTCTTCACGCTTTAATGGTTACACCGATTTTGATGAATTTTGATACAGATATAGTTGGGAACTAGGAGACGGACATAGGCTATTTTTTTTTTTAAAAAAAGAGTGGGTGATGAGGGAGAAAGAGGGAAGAAACAGGAAAACTTAGCGTTGCTATTACAAAACAATAAGGCGCTACCAAATTTAACGCGGGCGAAGCCGCGGGCAAAAGCTAGTTCCATATAAAGACGTGATTCACTTTATCGTCGTTTTGGGGCTTTTAACTCTATGTCATAATTTCAATAATTTTCGTCACGGTAACAAACTTTTTGGAACCCTCCAAGAAGTTTGTTATATATTTAATAGAAGAAGTTGTTTTTAATCTGTGAATGCACATTTCATTGGACAAGGAAAACACAATCAGATAGCAATAAAAACCACTTTTACAAAGAGAATCTTTAATAACAAATGATTTATGTAGGTATAATTATATCACACCGGTTGTTCCCAATGACTATGAGTTAGGCTAAAGTGAACTTATTTATCAGTACACCTACATTTTGTTAGTTTCCTTGAATGCCAATTGAAGCCAGTCTGTAGTTTGATGCTACTATTCCTGTTGTTCTGAAAATATATATTTATATTAATTTGAAATACTAAAATGTTTTTGTTGTTAGTAAATAATGGACCGTTACTGATTTATTGTTATTAACTGTTTAGTTCCTTATCCAGGCAAAATACCAATGGCTGGAATGAAGCCTTACAGCTCTGACTCTTTACATATAATTCTATATGCAGCGGAATCCATGCAAATCGGCAGACATCACTAATATCACCTAATTGCATAGAAACGTGGAGCACATTTCAACTAATAAAGGCCACCCTGTGGTTTCTAAATAACACACAGTACCTAATAGCTTACGCCAAGTCCACAGCTGAATAAAATGAATCATTATTTGGTACTTACATGTCTGTACGAATCTATTTTACCGTCTGCAGAATACAGGTTCACCTCTTGGTTTTGTGAGATGAAATCGTGTAATAAATACCTGGTCGTCAAGGATGACAAACTGTTCTTTTCTCTCGCGTGTCAATCTTGGACGACCAACATCCTCATCGCAACGTTCACGTGAACAGTTTTTCCACTTTACGTAGCCAAATACCAACAATATCAATATTTTTAATAATAAATATTTTACAAAAGTGATGGCACTGTCAATACACTGACAGCTCATAGTTTGGTTTTCGACTTGATCGACACAAATCGGGGCGATCAATCCTAACTTTAGTTAATAAATCTGATCACGTGATTTGTTCACAGCGAAGGAACGAGATAGCTACAATTTTGTAGCCTGTCTTTATCTCGCAATTGCCTATTGTCATTGTCATAATTGTTGTATATTATTGTAAGTTTATTTTATTGAAAATATGGATTTTATTGGCTGTGTAAAATAAAAAGTCTTCACGTGAGCTTTGGGATGTTTGTCGCTCAAGATCGATAAACGAGAAAAAGGAATATTTTATCAACCTTGATGCTCGGGAATTTATAACATGATTTGGATTTCACAAAACCAACACTTCTGCCTGTACTGGAGTCTATCAACGATAAATTAGTGCCAGCAGTAGAGGTCCTAAGGCTGATATGATGATGATGTGATGAATATCTAATTTAACTGGCAAATACGAGTGTGAACTCACAAAATTGGTTCACCAAGCTGACTTCCTCAAAACAATATGTTATGTGTACTTATCTCATGTGTAGTTAAAGATTTTCTTAAATAAAGTTATTTTTATTCCGAAATGGGAGCGTGTTTATCCTTTTTCATACGAAATGTGCATTCACAGGTCTACAAACAGCTCCATCCATTAACTTTAAAACAAACTTCTAGGCTTCTTCGTTGTACTACTAGGTGACTGAAAACTAAATAGGTAGTCTGAAGAATATACGCTATTTATTTAAATAAGCACTTTATTTTTAATCCACATCCTAATTAATATAAAGTATAAGGCGCATCACATCGTTTGATTAGATTACGATGATTCATGTGAAATCTTCTTCAAATCCGCAATTTTTCGCTGTACTCGTTTTTATTCAACAACTTTAAAATACTGATTCACTAACTTTAAAGTGTCTAATTGTTGCCATTTGCGGATGCCGATTCCCTTTTTCATTTAACACCATTACTTTAGTTATTTATAGGAATAGAAAAAAGCAAGTAACACAATGACACAACTGTAAATACAGGTTTGACAATTAATTGCCTTTTGATATTCTGGCGATTTCGAGAATAATACTCGCAGTAGGTTGCTTTCCGCTGTTGCAAACGCTAAACGCACTACGTTTTTGTGAAAAAATTGCGATCTTTGAGTTCTTTGCCATGGAAACGTAAAAAGTGTTTGATTTTATGATCTTTTGCCATGGAAACGTAAAAAGTGTTTGATCTTTAGATCACGAAAACGACCTTAATCGAGATCATGTTACAAAATCGGTGAAATCCACCCTTAGTGTGGGAATTTAAACTATATTGTGGTATTGGTTTTTCCATCTGTAAAACAATAGAATAGAATATATTTATTCAAAGATCAAAAACTTGGCACAATAAATACAATTTTAATCGACAGGCCGTGTCGACGGCGCGTTAGTGTTCACGCGCGCCTCAAAGAGATGTCAGTAAAGCAGAGGGGCCAGCCGGGGTTAAGGGCTGTTCGAAAGAGATACCGCGGCCCCGGAACATAAAAGGAACATGAATCAAGTAAAAAGTTAAGCCAGTAAAAATCTTACACTCCCGCTCATCGCGGGGGAAGTTATTAAATGATTTCCATCCGCAAAAAAGCGTGTTTGTAGTTTTTCTAGAAACTATAACATTTCATTTTATTCTTCTATTTGTACTACTGGTCTAGGGAGCAATGAACTTACTACTATATGTTTTTCCGACCACTGTGCTGTTTATTATTAAATTCATCACGTTCTCGTGGCAATGACATATGTAGATATGTGTATGTTAATCCCGCTGTATCTTTCCACCAGTATGAATATTTTATTAGCGAAAAAATCCCTCACATTTAACTTTTCATCCACTCAGTACTAAATATAATTTACTTGACACTGTCCAAATAAATAACATTGCTGAGGTACTTAAGGAACAATGTATTGTGGTGGCGGCAACTTCCAACTCTATTCTGCATTTTACAAGCCCCGTTTTGAATTTTAATATCTAGCGTACCGACATTTTATATAAAAATCTAGCTGGCCGGAATATAATATAAATATCTTGGAGTATCATTTTCTTTTTGAAAATTTAAAATGTCAATTTTGAATAGTTTTTTATAACTAGTCGTCAAAGAAGGTATCTTAGGTCGCATAATGATATACATATCATGTAGACAGCACGGTTGGCGCAGTGGCTGAGCGATCAACTGCTGCGCTGCGTGTCGCGGGTTCGATTCCCGCATGGAACAAATATTTGTATGACCTGCAGATAGTCGTTTCGGGTCTGGCTGTTTATATAAATGAGTTTATAATTATGTTTGTAAACGCACGCACGATACAGGAGGAAATCCTAGTGTGAGACAGAGCTTTTTTTTTAAAAATATACAAACACGAGTCTAATTGATTTTATTTGAGGTAAAATAAACCGGTTTCACCCGCTGCTCAGTTCCTAAGTATTGTAGTTTTTAAAGTAAGTAGGTTAAATCTAGAACTTGTATGTACAGATCAAACTGCTGGAAAGAATTAATTCATATAAAGAACTAGCTTTTGCCCGCGGCTTCGCTCGCGTTAAATTCGGGGTAACACAGTTTCCCTTGCGCCTTATTGATTTGTAATAGCAACGCTAAGTTTTCCTATTTCTTTCCTCTTTCTCCCTTATATCCCACTTTTTTAGAAAAAATATTAGCCTATGACCGTCTCCTGGTTCCCAACTATCTCTGTATCAAAATTCATCAAAATCGGTGTAGCCATTAAAGCGTGAAGAGGTAACAAACAAACAAACTCACTTTCGTTTTTATAATATTAGTAAGGATTGTAATGTTCAGAGCAGAATTGAACGTAGCCAACGGCCTCTGCGATTTGATTTCTCGTCGCGGGCGAAAGCTAGATAAAAATTTTGAAAAAATGTGGGCGTACTATTAATTACACCTCTGCCTAAGCTAGTACCCTTGAGCTTAGACAAGCGTAATATTAAGTTAAATAATGCTAAAGGAAACATAATTCTAAGTGATTTCCATTTCAAATACCTATGTATAATTTCTGTTTGACGCAAATCGGAGTAGAAGTCCCTTCACACAAATAGTCGTAAGGTTCAGAGAATAATTACAAGATTCTTGCAAATCTTACGTAATTAATTAAACATACTCGTGTTCACAAGTAGGCACATTCTGCCAGCTGGAATGTAAAACAATCTCACACGTCAAATAAACTATTTACATCAATAGTTTTAGAAGATTTGGGTACTACAATATCTTTATCATCACTTGCCCAGTCTTTTACCAACTTTGTTGGGGTCGGCTTTCAGTCTAACCAGATGCAGTTGCATACTAGTATTTTACATGGATTGACTGTCTATCTAAGTATCTGTGGGGTTCAACGTGCTGTACTGCATACGTGGGAACCGTTTGTGAGGCAATGTCCTATTCATCCTGAATTTTTTACATAAGCCTTTTCTTATATGTTAGTCTACCTCACTTATCTAGATGACCATATAGCCAGCGCTACTATCTAGTACCGAAGGCATTTCTTGATACAAATCTGTCGTTATTTGTGTAAGCTTTCAGCCCTATTCATACGCTACTTCACGACTCGGCACCGTCTATTCTCAGTTGGGAACTATCAAAAGGGACTTAGACCATCGCAAAGCAAATCAAGATACACGTATATGCAGTGACAGGCAATGCTATGTAAGGTATGCAAGGATATGGTAGATATACCATCACCAGATGATATATATACAGGGTGGGAAACGATACTCTCTTGTAGCTGCATACCAATACTTTGAGTGCGGCGCGTCCGGCCAAGACTGCGTGCCCCGCTGGACTGAAGGGCGCGCTTTTCTTTTTCTGAATGGCATCTCGCAGTTCAACCTAAGAGGTTGTCGTCTGCTTAACCGTAGCGGCAGCGCGCCCTTTACCCGCGCTGCCGCCACCCACTTTTTAACCTTATTTTTACCCATATTTTAAACTTGGACCATATTGGTTCTGCGCGCGCCCGTTAAGAATATTTAATTTTTATGTAAAGCTACATGATTGGTCAAATTAATAAAACTAAGCAGCATTTCAATCACTACATGCCAGTCCCAAAATGTATACATAAATAGTATAAATAAATACGAAGTTAAGTTACAACATAGCTAGAATTATCATTACCTTTCCCTACGAAACACTACACTCTATTTCATATACGAAACTGCATGAAAAAAAAACATCTGCTTTTTTAGTCAAGAATTATGAGTTGAATTCAGTAACAAGTTTTACGCCAGTATTATCTACACAATGTATACAACTCAATCAATCAACAAAGTAAATGCGAATAAGAAAGGCGTTTTCCACAGCATTTATACGACTTCCTAAGAGCTAACTTTCTTATCCTATCCAACGTTTACGACGACAAATGAATACAGCACAGTGTGGAGGCAAAAACGTCTCTGTGCACGAATTCGTAATAACCCACAGTCACGTAGACATATATTAGCCTCTAGCGAAACATGGCATCGCCCCGGCCACGACCGCTGGCGACCGCGGGTGACCGTCACTATTTTGTAAACTTGTATCGCTGGTGCATTAATAAACCTTTAAACGCATGCACATGCAGCCAGACTCGGAACAACTACCTGTAAGCAATACAAATATACATAAGTATATTTGTTCCGCGCGGGGATCGAAACCACCACTTGCAGCACAGCAACCAGTCGCTCAGTTACTGTACCAACCAAGTCGTCATAGTGCCGGGTTTTTTCTTCACATGCTGCAAGTAAAATAAGAATAATATAATAGAAAGCTATTTTCTTTCAGCTTTGAGCGCTGCCACATTTTACATATGCAAACACTTACGGTACATTTAAAATATAAAAAATACAAATCAATTTAAACATTGGTTAACACAGTTTTTTTATTATTTTCTCCGAGTCGTTGTCGCAAAACGCATGTCACTTAACGTGTATCTTGTGGCCAGGCAGCTAGAGCTGATTTTTCCTCGGATATTGAAGATCTCCGGTTTATGACTGAGTATTCGAGGTATTGCTGAATTTCCGTTGCTCCTGATTTTCGTGAATGTCTTTGAGTTTCGAAATAGTGTAGTGTGGAGTATGGTAAATTGAGATTGTGAGATAAAAGCGCGGGTGGCGTCGAATCGGAACTACCGAAAAAGATAGTTCGAAGTTTGCCATGATTTGATTACCATTTGCTTCGTTTCCTGGTTTATTTGCGCGATTTCTGATTTACAGGAGATTTTTGAGTGTTTTTATGAATGTTATTTGATTTGTTAACTACTGTTAGGTATTACACTATAAATAAATATATTTCTCCATGATTTTAGAAACAGGCTTTTTTTTAGCAGATGGGAAATAATCAAATAATTTCCCCCTCTCTGGGCGGACCGGAGGGGAGATTCAGTCTTTTACTGACTAAAACCGACCATTTTCTTTTTTTGTCATTAATGCTCCGGAACCGCGGTATCTCTTTCAAAAAACCCGCAATCCTGGATGAAACAAGCCTAGCAAATAATATTAAAACCTAGTACCTATATTGATACTAATCTAATTCAAAGCAACTCTAAAAACCGCGTATTTCAAAGTATTAGTAATACTGCTAAAACCTCAATATTTCATCCCCAAAAGATCTTTTGCATAATTAAAGCATATTAATTTCTCTCACACACGGACCCAGAAAATGCATCGCCATCCGTTTTACCGTAGAAAATGTAATTAAAAGACTGCTTAGTATGGAATTCAGGCTAAAGTTACGCTACACTAACGAGGGGTGAAGTTAAAAAGGGTTCTTCAACTGAAAATGATCCGTCTGCCTTTTGTGGCACAAAGGGTTGCCATCGGAAAGTCCCCCGCCAATAATAAACACTATTCGTAAAGGAAAAGATTTCGATTCGAAACGGGAGTGAAATCGGGTAGCGTCAGAGAATAAAATATTCGTGTAGAAGCGAAACTGGTGTTTTTTCGATTTTCAAATGCGTTTCTAGTTGTTAATTTTATGCTGGTAGAAAATAAGTTGATATCAAAATAACTTCGGTATGATTGAAGTTGTATGTGTGGTTCAAGTTTTTTTTAAACGGTATTGGGTTGCCCCGCACTAGGAATTTCACCTGTATCGTGTTTACAAACATTTAAACTCACATACACAAACAGTCAGACCTGGAACAACTATATGTAGGCCACACAAATATTTGTTCCGTGCACGTATCGAACCCGTAACACACAGTACAGCAGTTACTCAGCCACTGCGCTAACGGTGTCGTCAATGTTTGTTTATGTTTTTTGTAAACTACATTGCAAAACACATAACGGCTACTATTTGTTTTGAAAAGCAAACAGTGTTGTACATTTTGGCGATGATTGGGCGCAGACTTTTAACGGTTACCCTAATCATGATTGGAGGTGTTTACAGTACGTAACGCTTTAACATTTCAATGCGTTGAAAGAAGTTTCGCATCTGCAAAATTTTCTTAGTATAATCCTCTAAGGTATCATATAAGATGAGCTCACATGCTTTGCTGGTTCCTACAAAGATGTATTCAAGTATTTTTAGACCTTGAAAAGTCTAAGGACCACAACAGGGAAAGTAAATGATTTCCAAGTTTCCAATGCCTTTTCTTTATCGTGTGGTTTTTATGCCGATAACATGCTATCGATAAAAATCTTTAAGGCATGCTGGTTTGAATTTCAAACCAATCCAGCCGCCTCAAGACAGACGGCCGCCGCGAGACAACTCCGAGCCACCCTAGACGCGGATCTGTGAACAGTGAGCAATGGGTAGCTCACAGGCCGTCCGTCCCTCTAGTGAAGATACATCGCGTCGACAACGCGCATCTGAAATACTACTACAAATTAAAAGGGACCGCTGGGGCCACTGCCTGCTGAGGCTACGGGTTGTTCGAAAGAGATACCGCGGCCCCGGAACACAAAAGCCAAAAGAAGGAGCATGGATAGTTTTTAGTCAGTAAAAGTCTGACACTCCCTCCCACTCCGCCCAGAGCAATAGTAGTTACTTGATGATTTCTTATTAAAAAAAAAATAGGCTTATTGGTTTCTTCACGATGTTTTCCTCACCAAAGTAAGTAATGGTTATACAAGATCATAATTCCGATAAATCAGAGGTGGCATGGCAGTTCTACGGTCACTACTTAAAACTATGATTCCAATGCCTTTATCTAAATGCATCAACTTATAATGTTCCTTCTGCTGCGACTGAAGTTTGCTTTCTGTAAGAGGGAGTGGTCATAATCCACCATGTACTGTGTTTAGTGCGTGTTGCTGGCTATCATGATAGAAACGTAGTTTATATTATGATTTGTCACTTTTTACATTTTATATTTTTATCCTATTATTATGATTCCGTCAATGCGGCCATTTTAATCCCACATGTGTTACTTCGCGGAAATGTATGACATTTTAATGTAATGCAAAATATTTAGTTTCAATTCCGCGCCTAAAACTTTTTCGAGGAATTAATAAATATCCGAACATTTGTTTGTAGAGCCGTCGTAATGACATTTTTTTCTATGATACAAAATTATTTAGGTATACAACTTTTACCAACATAATGTGAAGAAATCATCATCTGCACAGCCTTTTTCCAAATTGCAGCTCAGGACACTGGCTATCCGTAACGACTGTCAAAGATCTACAAATGACAGTCGGGACCAACAACTTAACGTGCTTTCCGAGACCTGGAGGAAACTCGGTATGTTACAAGTGGTCACCCATTCACAGACCAACCTAGGCAAGCGAGGTCCATAATGTAAAAGAAATACATCATCATCTGCCTAGCCTTTTCCCAACTATGTTGGGGTCGGCTTCCAGTCTAACCGGATACAGCTGAATATCAGTATTTTACATGGAGCGACAGACTATCTGACCTCCACAACCTAGTTAGTACTGGGTTATACGATACCCTTTGGTAAGACTGGTTGTCAGACTTTCGGGACAGTGACTACCATTAACGACTGTCAAAGATCTGCAAATTACAGCCGGGACCAACAGATATACGTACTTCCGAGGCACGGAGGAACCTCGGTATGTAACGGGTGCTCACCCATCCACAGACCAACCTAGGCAAGCCCGGCTTAACCCAAAGTTCGGCCCGAACTACTATTATTTAGCTACGAGCTCCTCGCGATATGTAAAAGAATAACAAATATAATGTTAAAGAAAAACGTGGACATAAATAATCAGAAGTGAAAAAAAAAAGTTTTTTCTCAAACAGTAGGCCTACTATGACATCTTAAAGCAGAACTTATTCCACTGAGTGAAAGAGATGGTGCTAGACACCCTGTATAGCTCTGTCCCTTTCCCTCAGCGGAATAAGTTCTGCTTTAACACGTCATGGTAGAGTAGCAGGTTATATTTGGCGCAGTATTTGATAGTAGTAACTGATACTTGCTCTAAAAACATTATGTAACAGTGAGTAAATAATTGTTTTCAAACTCCACAAGTATTGCTTGATAACGCAATATTTGAAGTAGCGATGTAATTGGAATGTCTGGACGACTAGACGTGATTGACGGCTCATAATTGGTCGTTGTTGGGTACTTTGTAACTGTTGTGTACTGAAATGTCCGTTTATTTCGGTTGATATCAAATTGAAATTGTTTGCTGGGTTGAATTTGAGAAAAGCTGGTTTGTAGGGTTCCGTATCACAAAAATGAAAAAAGACGGAACCCTTATAGGATCCTATTGTTGTCTGTCTAACTGTCTGTCAAGACCCTTTATCTCTGTAACGCGTGAAAATATTGAGTTGAAAATAATAACAAATACTGAGGTCTGCGGTTCTTTGGACAAAAATCCTGTACATCTTATATACATACTAGCTTTCGCCCGTGGCTTCGCCCGCGTTAAATTTGGGGTAACACAGTTCCCCTTGCGCCTTATTGATTTGTTATAGCAACGCGAAGTTTTCTCTTCTCTTCCCTCTTTCTCCCTCACATCCTACTTTTTTCAAAAAAATATTAGCCTATGTCCGTCTCCTTGTTCCCTACTATCTCTGTACCAAAATTCATCCAAATCGGTTCAGCCATTAAAGCGTGAAGAGGTAACAAACAAACAAACTCACTTTCGCTTTTATAGTATTAGTAAGGATATACATTCGCTAAAAACAATCAAAATCCATAGGATACATTCCTACCTGTGTTTGTACCTTTAACCATGAAATTAGGAAACAAGCAATATACAAGGTTTAAATGAAAACCAACCCTTCACTAACCCGTCAACCATGCTTTCTGTACCTACATCTAAATAAGTCAGTCCAAGCAAATATTTTTGCTTTGAAACGACTTTTTTTTGGGGTGAAAGATCACGTTTTGAATTAGTAATTCATTTTAATTTAATGGAACTTAAAACATAACATGGAAGACTTACAGCATTTTTTTTGCGGATGGAAAATCATTTAATAACTTGGGAGGGGGCGAGGTTTAGACGTGTACTGACTAAAACCTACCCATGTTCCTTATTTTGCCCTTCATGTTCCGGGGCCGCGATATCTCTTTCGAACAAGCCGCAACCAAGACATACAGCTAAAGAGAACATAATAAAACTTTGCAATAAAATGACTCGACAGCCAATTACAAGTCTTCAATTATACACAGGAACAAAACTGAATTTTATGGACATTACAGTAGCATACTAATGTAATATCATGGCGTGATACATACATGCGCGGCTATGTTGATCATACCGACCCAAAGCAATTCGTAAACATATTTTTTTCATTAGGCTTTTGCCATCGTCTTATTTCGTTCGGCATCTATCACCGCAAATCACTAATTGGGACTGGGTTGTGAAGGTCAGATAGTCAGATCATGTCTCATGTCACAGCCCCGGAACACAAAGAGCAAAAGAATTACCATTGATGGGTTTTGTCAGTACACGCCTGATACTCCCTTCCGCTCTGCCCAGAGCGAGAGGAGTAATTTGATGATTAACTATCCCATCATCAAAAAAGGTACTAACCACACGATACAAAAAGAAATGAAGTCGTCCGGCTATGCTGAATAAATATGGGCAGAGTTTACGTGACGTAACGCCGCTGTCTGTTCCCGACGACACCCGAAGTATCCCGACTACGCCCGACGATAGATTCGCGTGTCATTTACTGCGTCCTCTCTTCCGTCACTCATCTCCATACATTTGCATGTTGTTTGTCGTGTGTCGGTTGTTGAGCCCATCGCTTTTGCCTATTTTAATCCCTTATGTATAGGCACGGTTTTGAGTTTGTTCAAGAGAAAAATCGATAAAGATGGTGGATGCGTAAGCAGCGTCAAGATTGCGCTTTTATATTTATTTTTATATGTTTTGGCTTTACTAAGGAACTGCCATAACAATTGCGCGATTGCTTGATCGAGTCTGGCATTTATAAGAATTATGAAAGTATTGAGAAAATCGTTTATTAGAAATTATTATTAGATCGACGTCATTGCTTTCTATAAGAAAAAGAAAAGAGGTTTACGAGGCAAACATTACAAAAGTTTTAAAAGACACACCATTAAATACTTTTTTTTTTAATTTTAACACATTGTATACAATGTTATGATATACAATGTTTTCTCTAAAATTGAGTAACTCAATTAAAGCCTTCTCCCAACATAAACTTTCATTTTAAAACCTCGTTTTTTATTAAAAACTCCAAACATTTTTAATAAACACTCAGAGAAATAAAATACAGTGGCCTGAGAAGTTAAGCTGAGCACGTTTAGCTTCGTTCCGGTTGGCAACCAAGGTAAGAGAGATTGTAGAGTTTTGTTAGAGGCGTTCCACACAAGATTGTAAGCAGCCGCATGACTTAAAACAAGTCAGCATTTTATAAATCGTAAATTTACTGACAGCATCGCTTTTTTTTGCGGAATTGGAATCAAATATTCATCCCTACTATGAGTGGAGTGAGGGAGAGTTTAAGACTTTTACTGACACTTGATGTTCCTATCCGCAAAAAAGCGCTGAGAACATAGTTATAAAGTAATTAAGTTGCCTGTTCGTTGAAACGGATTAATTCGACGAAATTCGACCGAGGATCATAAAGTTTGACCTCGGTGACATGATAGTTATTTGTCGACCTATGACACCTATATTTACTTAACTTAAGTCGTTAGATATTTATTTTGTATTAAATAAATTTATTGGTTGATTAAGGTAATTGGCAAAATGAAATTATGCTTTATTCATGTTTTGTAATTTAATTTTGTTATTTCTTATTAATTATGTTTACTGACCTGTAACTCATTTGTGGAGTGTTTAACTGTAAATTTGAGTTGGTTATTAATAAATAAATTAATATAAAAACATAGGTTTTTAACAAACCACAACCAATATAATCAGTTCATTTTTAGTACTTAGTATTCAATCCATCAAAATCTAAACAATACGATTTCGTATGTAGAATTTGTGGTGGTTGTTTCACAACTAATACATATTATCCAATGTACCTGTTAGGCATGGTGAATTTGCAATATAGTTAAATTCTATGAACGAATGACTTCAATTCAAAAAAATACTAAACAACCTTAGTATTTAAAAAAAAAAAAAAAAAGCCGCAATTAACTTACTAACCATACACAATAAACAATAAAATATTCCAACGTTACGAAACCTAGTAAAATAAATAGCGTACTAACAAACAAAGGCGAGTTTTTCAAATTTCGAAACTTAAAAATCTTTAACATTCGCACCGCGCTACAAACCCGTCTGAGCCACCCTTACCACCAGTGGCCTTGTTCATTTCACAGCTCTGGGTGAGCCTTACATTTAGAAAGATATAGCGGGCTCCGTGCAAGGGTAATAGTGTATGAACGTCTCAGCTCGGTGCAATTAGCGGCTTTACTTCCACGTCCTCATAATTTCCTGGTACCTCCTATCATAGCCAGTGAATCATGGACGCTGTAAATTTAAGAGAAACTCGTGTGCTATGTAAAAGTTAATTTTGTGACTGGGTTTTAGAGTTGTTTACGCGAGCTTTATTTGAAATGTTTTTCGCAACTATTAATTTCTTATTTTTAATATGACTTAACAGAACGGCTGTAATCCCCTACTGGTTAGGCAGAGGTTTAATAGTATGCCCATATTTCGCCTGTTATGTTTAAGTTCCATGTAAATGGGGGCGAGCCAATTGCCATCAGTCTCTGTTGTTTCTTATTTTTCGTTCTGTTACAGGTTTTAGACACGAATTAGGAAACCTCATTTGGACAAACTGTTTGCTAACCTGTAATAATGAATGTGTAGGTCATAGAAATATTATTTCCCGTACGAGAATCGAATCCGAAGTCTGTAGCAACCAATGCCTCAGACACAGCGACATATATTTAGTGTCTATGAATTTATTTTAGCACATATTAAACTTATCGGGTCTTCACCTATTTCGTTCTGATTTTATTACCAAAAACGTTCACCCTTCGCCGCCCATGTATCTACACACCCCACACATACATGCAAGCGTGATTGTAACGTAATAAAAACGCGATATTATACCTCCAAGTCTTTTTAGCTCTGTCCTCAATAAACTCTTATCTGGGAGGGACTGTGTTTTAGTGCGAAATAAAATGCTAGTATGCACTTTACGATGCGAATTTAGAGATACGGGGACCGAGACGTCGAGTGTATGCTAAACTTTGGCGCTACGAGCGAGATTTATGCTTGGGACTCGGAGTAATGAGGTGCGAACTAACGTTGGACTTACATTCATTTTATGTTCTCATCTATTATTGTGTCCATATAATGTTAGATTTGATGAAAACGACTAACAAGCACTATGACAGTAAGATAATTGAAACAGTAACAACTTTACATGTTTAAAGAAAGAAACTAAAAAACTGGACAAGAGCGAGACGAAATCGAAAGTCGAAATCGGTGCACCTAGGGTTCCGTACAAGCTTGCGATATAAACGGCCATATCTTTTGACTGTGTAGACTGAGACTTGAGTAATTGAGTATTTTAATTACAACTCGATATCTTTACACACAGACAGACAGACAGAGAGAAGACAACGTGATCCCATAATTGAGCCCTTAAAACACTTATGTGTTAATGTGTCCAGTTAGCTTGATGAATGAGACTAACATATACGCATGGGCATAGCCAGTCTTGGGCTCAGGCTGGGGCAGCAGTCAACCTATCCCCCCCCCCCACTCCCGGTTTTTTTTTTTGTAACTGGTGCCGTTTGGGCTCTGCACCTATGCCAATTTGTTAATCTGTAAATTTAGAGGTTTATATTTTGAGGTACAGTAGTCGGTGTTTATTAATTTAAGTTTTAACTAACTTTATAAGTAATATTACTTTAAAAGAAGCCAGCGTGGGTTCTGGCAGAACCTATTTAGCACTTCTTCTATTAATTCCGGGATCCTCGTTCTGTGCACACTTAAGCATACACAGGCCGCTTAGACGATTTTCGATCATGGTTGAGCGATGCCATGTTTTGACCCACCGTAATGTGCTGAATGATCGCTCTATAAATTGTACAGGTTGGGTAAGAAAAATACCGAGCGCAGTTTTTACGCTGGGATAAAATTGTTTTTCCGAAATCTTGATCATTTCCGCCACTTCCATCTCCTTCAATGTATTTGCACTTCAATTTCCGTATATTTTTTTCTTCCCACAAATTATACCACATTTCAGCCTCGCTTGGAAAAGTATCTATTAATTTGTATTTGCAGAAAGCTTCTATTTTTTTCAAAAAATTCGTCGCAGGTCATTTGCAACATGACATGGGTGCAATGTTATCAAAGAATATAAATGTAAGTTACTCTCCGCGAAACGATCTTCTAGTGACATAATCAGCGAGTCTAGGTAGGGAATAATCAGTGATCGTTTCCAAAACTGGGCAGGACTTTCTGCTGGAGGATTTGGACGGTATGTCTGTCTCTTTGCAATACGCGGCATTGACAAATCAATCTCTAGAGCATCAGCGATCTCTTGAGCTTCAGCTATGGAATTGCCGCTGTGTTCGTCGAAATTTCCTGTGGTTTTTTTTTAAAGTGTCATCGATTCTATTAATATGATTCGCACACTGGAGCAAGTCAATGCTTTTGGATTGTAAGACATTTACAATTGGTTGAAGCAGTGCAGAATATTTCGCAATGAGGCAAACTGATACAATAAATTCGGAATTGATAGCAGCGAAGCATAGCTGATAAGCCGCCTTCCTTGTTGCACTGTTGCTTTCTAGCGAAAGCGTCATAGGAGCCGTGATCATTTTAATATAATTTTCTTAAAAATCTCAATCCACTTATATTTTTGCGACCAACACGTTGGTCGCAGGTCTTACGGCGTTGAGCCGATTCTCGGAAGAATGTAATTTTTTTTATTGTGCCGATCGCATTATGTACAGCGGCCATTTGAACTAAATCACTAAATTTAATTTGTGGCTGGTTCAGTGGAAAAATAGGGCTATTTTATATTTTTCTCGTAGTAGTTTTTGAACGCCATCATTTTTCCCCGACATTGTGGAGCACCCGTCATAGCCTTTTTTTCACTTTTCTGAATTCAGGCTCGCGTTTGTGATATTAAGATTGTTGTAAGATTAATAAGTTTTTTTGAAGTTATACTTCTTTTGGGGCGATGGAGAAAATTGATGAGAGTGATTTGGTACTACAGCGACAAAGTGAAGTTAGTTCTAGGTGGTATCCAGTGTGACCATATGTGGCAGGAACCTGCATTTTGGCAGGTTTAGCCCTTTATTTTACTCTCTGGCACTTTTGTTGACAAAATGACAAAAGCGATGTATAAAGAAAGTGATCAAGAAGAATTCGATGTTAATACGAATGTATAATTTAATTCAGTTCAGTTTTAGACTTTAAGATCAATTATTTTAAATAAAACTCCAAAAAATAATGTGTCTATTTATTTTAAATTTTTGGAGTTTTATTAAATTACATTGGCATTGTGCTTTCGATTTTGGCAGGATTTGTCAGTTTTTTTGCCTAAGTTGGGCAGGATCTCTAATTTGTAGTTGGTCACACTGGTAGATTCATCGTGATCGTGAAGTTAGTTCTAGGTGGCATGAAAATCGATAACATACGTTCAAGTTGTATAAAATCTACTTTCTAGTATTTTTATATTTATAGCACGTGTTTCGTAACAGTACAATTAAACAGTGTGAATAAATGAATATTATTTTGGTGTTTTTATAAATGTCAACGAACTGTCAAAATTACGAGCCGTTTTCAATGTGTTTACTGTTCGATTTCGGTCGGCTATCCTCAAAAATGTAAAATATCTTGTTCAGATAGTGAATCAAGTGATTTTGAAAGATTTTTGGGCTGGAGTAACTCCGAACCAGTTGAAGAAAGTGGTTCTAATCAATGAAGATATAAATTGAAGATGGATCATTTTAGTATCTTCGATAATAATGAATTCCAAATTAGATTTTCCGCTGGATAGCCATCTGTACAAAGTTTACATGTCGAAGCCAAGGAGCCAGGTATGTGTATGTCTTACCGCATAATATTCATTTGAGACAACCAAAACAACACCATTCATTACGCATTTTACTCATGGTATACATGATACATCCTTTTCACCAACTCATAATGACTACGATTTTACGCATTATGGACTATGCTAATACCAGTGACTGACTTTGTTGGTGTATCTAAATCATCAGTTTTTTGTATGTTATAGCAGTATTTATTTGTTTCATTGGTACCTTGTAAATCATATAATAATTTTATTTCATCACCCATGTGTTATTTAGTAGGGGATGGGATTAGGTTTTACTATATTAATTTTTGTTAACACAATTCAATTCTTTCCTTAGGTTCAGAGACTGGAGAATTTAGATATTGAAAGGGATCCCCTAATATAAGCTGTGTGATGTAAAATGATGAAATATGAATTTAGTAGCCTGTTGGCCTGGTTCAGCTTCTGATGCCACTATATTTAACAACTAATAAAAATTACAGGTAACTTTTCTATTATATTACAGCATTATAAAGTAAGTTTTGTGACCAAATTATTGAATTCAGTACCCATCCCGAACTACATCTTTTATCAGCTCAGTGTGAAAGTAAATTGTACGGTCACAAATGGCTGCTTGCAGACATTGCATATCTTTTAAACCTTACACCTTTGTTAAACCCTTGATTACATTATTTAGGTGTACTAGTACTTATTTAAAATGTTATTTATTTTAGGTTTTATAAGAAAACTAACATACCCGGTGTTATAGAATGTATAGATAGCACATTATTTGCTATGATGAGCCCTAAGGAGAATGAAGAAAGATAATATATAATAATATTACTGTCGCAAAGGATATCATGCAAGAAATGTTCTATTGGTAAGTTCAGTGAAAGAAACACTTGCTTAATTTTTTTATCTGTTTATTTGGATATCAAATCAAATCAAATCAAATCATTTATTTCAATTAGGCCATTACAGGCACTTTTGAATGTCAAGAAACAAAATGAATCTACAGTCCCGATCACAAGGCATAATAACTTGTGAAAGTACTGCAGTTGCCCATTCCAAAGCGTTGATCTCTATGGAGAAGAATGGGCAAGAAACTCCATGGACACTCTTTTAAATTCTAATATTTTTACAAAATAGTATTTACATCATTCGTGTTGAGATTATACAAAATATGTGAGAACGATGTAGAAAGACGTGCACAGTAAGAGCGTCCAGAGTAAATAAAAAACAAAATTCAATTTAAATCTAAATAAATTAAAAATGACCGTGGTAGTTAAAAAATGACCAGTCCCAACTGACAGCGCCCGTTCACGAACATGACGTATGGATCAGCCCCATTCAGCTCGACCATTTTGAAGGGAGCTAAATGACCCGCCACCATCAGCGAGACATTTAAGTGAGCATGACACTATTAACCACCAGGGCTTCGTCAAGTCAATGATAATACATAGCACTCACATACGGGCTTAATAATTATACAATACTATAGAATTGATTCTATAAATTGCAAAGATAGTCTTACAATCTTCTGCAGCTTCCACTATTGCTTCGGATACTTATTAATGAGTTTACTCAAAAATGCATGTAATGTTGTCATTATTTTGACAACCTTGTTTGAGCAAAGTCGACCTTGCCGTTCTGTTTCAAGGAGCGGCCGGCAAAGTTTTGCTGGCCGCTCTAACAGGCCGGCAATGTTTTGCCGGCCGCTATTTTGACGTTTCAACGTTTTAAAAAAAAAAAAAAACAAAAAGATTTTATTTAAAACACAGCTGTTTGTACGTCTAAAGGTAAACAAAAAAAAAACTTAAAAGATTTTATTCCATATTAGGCTGTATAATTCCAACTACCATTGATAAAAAAAAATAAAGAAGTAACAAAAGCGCGGTTCAGCGAAAATTTTGATTTATTTACTGACTTTTTTGCTAAAAATGAGCTCTCAAAGCGAAAATTCTTCCGATTCAATGTGTTTAACACCGCCAGACATTAAAGATGAAGCTAAATTAGTGGTTGAAAATTTGATACCGCGAAACACAAAGGAAAAATATAAGCTTGCATATGAAAAATTTGTGCAGTGGAAAGGCAGTGGAAGTAGTGAAATCTAAATCTTTATCCGAAAATGTTTTTCTTGCGTATTTCAATGATCTTTCCAACAAAATGAAGCTTTCGACTCTCTGGAATACCAATTCAATGTTTAAGTGCATGGTTCTGAATCTTCTGATAAAGCACAATTTGAACATTAAAAAAAAATCTAGTTAATTAATATATATTTTTATTTAAATTACTTGCTAGTTTTATTTAGATTAGGTACTTGCATTTTTGAGTAAAGCACTATACAAACCTTGGCCCACAATGACTGCTTCGCTGGTCACGCTATGATTACCTCGAGCTAGCCTAGCTACGCTCTAGGCCTTTCAGCTTGGCCATCATTGCAGCCCTTGCTGTCCTCGCTGTAAAGGCCTCGACCTACGGTCTCGGCCTTTATCTCAGCTCGTCCATCAAGTGCTGCACGCTGACCGCGCTGTGTCGGCCTGGAGCTGCGCTACGCTGCGCTGTCGGAAATCATCAGCGCGACCAGCAAAGTAGTCATTATAGACCGCGGCAGTAATGTACTATTACCCCTATGCTTGAGGAGCAGGACCAGCATTGAGCCAAGCATTTTTATCATCAATATAATCCCCCAACTTATAATATGCTTGCCTACATAGTGTGCGTTTAATACAAGATTTAAATTTCGTTTCATTCAGTTGAAGAATGTGGGGAGGTATTTTATTGTAGCATTTCAAACAGTACCCCATGAAAGATGAGTCTACTTTAGCTAACCTGAAACCTGGTTGAACTAATTGGTCCCTATTTCTAGTATTATAACCGTGTCTGTCACCTCTTTTACTAAAAAGATGCGAGTTTTTCCTGACATACATGATGTTTTCATAAATATATTGACAAGGTACTGTCATGATGTTAATATCCTTAAACTGTTCCCTTAAAGAATCTCGCCTACGTAGGTTATATATGGCTCTAATGGCTCTTTTCTGCAGAATAAATATAGACTCGATGTCTGCAGCCCGTCCCCAAAGTAAAATACCGTATGACATTATACTATGAAAATAACTAAAATAGACTAGTTTCGCGGTATCAACATCAGTAAACTGACGGATTTTTCTAACAGCATATGCTGCTGAACTAAGGCGTCCTGCAAGAGATGTTATATGCGGACCCCATTGTAGCTTTGAATCGAGTGTTATTCCCAAGAAAACAGTTTTTTCGACGAATTCTAGTTTCTCTTGATTCAATACTATGTCACACTCACTGTTTTTGACATTTGGTAGAGCAAATCTTATACACTTCGTTTTTTTCCCATTTAATACTAAATTATTAGCGGTAAACCAATTATGTACCTGCATTAGGGCATTATTTACGTCGTCAGGAGTTGTGGCACGTCTGTTTATCTTAAATATTAAAGAGGTATCGTCAGCAAATAACACCATTTGTGGTTGGTTTTTAAACAAATGGGGTAGATCATTTATATATACTAAAAAGAGGAAGGGACCTAATATCGATCCTTGTGGTACACCCATCTTTACATTTAAACCCATTGAATTGACACCATTTATTTGTACTTGCTGCTGTCTATCATTTAAATACGATTTAACTAAACTAAGGGCAAGTTTCCCTAGGCCGTAATGTTCAAGTTTTAAGAGAAGGGTTTCGTGGTTCACGCAATCAAATGCTTTTGAGAGGTCACAAAAGATCCCTATGGCATCCTGTGCCTCTTCCCACGCAGTAAATATGTGTTTCAATAGGGTGACACCGGCGTCAGTGGTACAACGTCCTTTGGTGAAACCATACTGCTTTTCATGTAATATTTTATTGGTGTTAAAGTGGTTGAGCATTTGGTTAAGCATTACCTTTTCAAACACCTTGCTGAAAACCGGCAAAACGGATACGGGTCTATAATTATTGGTGTCTTTACTGTCCCCAGATTTGAAAAGTGGTATTACCTTGCTGTATTTCATAAGGTCCGGGAAGACTCCTTGGTCCACACACAAATTAAATATAAAGGCTAAGTACGGTGCTATAGTCTCAATGATGGCTTGACAAACTTTAACAGACAATCCCCAAAGGTCTTCGGTTAATTTGATTTTTATTTGTTTAAAAGCTTTAATAACTACAGTGGGGTTAATATGTTTAAACTGAAACTCAACCGGGCATGGTAAAACGTTTGCTCTTAATAAGTCAACAGAAAGCAAGGGTGAGGAATTTAATGTTTCTGTAGTTTTAATTGGGATACTAGTAAAGAAATCCACAAATTCTTGAGCAACTTCGTTTTTAGTGGTAAGAAGACCACGTGAAGACTCTAGTGTTATATCATTATTATATTTTTTATTTCTATTAGTTTCACTGTTGATTATTTTCCAAACCGTCTTAATTTTATTATCAGCGGATTTAATCTTGTTGCTTATGAATAAGGCTTTAGCTACCTTGCAGGTGTTTTTGAACATTTTTGAGTAAGTAGCAACATAGCGATTGAATGTTTCCGAGTTTATGTAAGGCTTAAGGCCGTAAAGCTCAAACAGACGTTCCCTACTTTTTCTTATACCCTTAGTTGCCCAATCACTAAATATAAACTTTGGGCTAATAGATTTAGTTTTTATTTTTAGCGTCTCATTAAACTCTGTGTAGACAACCGAAAAGAATTCCTCATAAAAATGATTTACATTATTAATATCATATCCCGGAATGTCTAGACTACTTATTAAATTATTATTAAATTTATTTAAATTGCTGGGTGGGGATATCAAACAGTATAATAATAATGTCAAATTATGTGTTTAAGAAATATTTAAAAATATAATTTTATGTAAAGAAAACAATAAATGGACTAAATATCAAATTACATAAGTACATTTAAAACCTTATCATTTATGTTATCTATACTAATATTATAAAGCTGAAGAGTTTGTTTGTTTGTTTGAACGCGCTAATCTCGGGAACTACTGGTTGGAATTGGAAAATTCTTTTAGTGTTGGATCCTAGTCCATTTCTTGAGGAAGGCTATAGGCTATATAACATCACGCTACGACCAACAGGTGCTGAGCAGCGCGTAGTATTAAGATAATAACACCAAAAAAAACAATTTATTATTTTACTTTAAACAAAGTGTAAGTAATAAGTATTTTTTACTCTAATTGCAGATAACAGATGCAGATTTAAATATTATACACGTGGACGCTTCATAAGGTGGATATAGTCACGATAAACAGCCTGGCACCTCAATTAAATATTCATCAATATCCTGAATCAATATTTTTTTTAATGTCAAAAATTAGATAGTATTAAACCAATATAAATCATTGAGGTTGTTGTATTTTGTCAGTTTTGTTTCTGTTGTTGTTTCCTTGATCGTGTTTGTAAACATGAACGAGAAAGTGTTGTGTGCTGAACTGATATTGATTATGGTGACAAAATTCAAATATTAGCCTATAATTATTTTTCTATAAGTACGTCAAAGAAGTATAACTTCTAACGCGTGTACATAAGTACACACACCCCTTTTTTTAATAAGGCTCCTTTTAGTTCATTGCCAGGGTGGGGCAAGTGCGCCAGATTGCCCCAGTGTGGCTACGCCCATGCATATACAATGACATAATTGAAAAGATAATAAGTTAGTTTAAAAAAAACTCGTATTTATAACTGCTTACTAAAAGTATCAAGATGGAAAAACCTAATAACCCAGCCCGACTTAAAAATTGTAGTAAGGAGTCCATGCTCAACAGTCGCGCATGCAAGTAAGATCAACGACCAAAATTCTTTAATTATAATTATTTAAAATGTATAAACGCCTACGCTTAAACGCATAGCAATCCTTACTTAATATTATAAAAGCGAAAGTGAGTTTGTTTGTTACGTCTTCACGTCTAATTGGCTGAACCGATTTTAATGAATTTTGGTACAGAGATAGTTGGGACCCTGGAGACGGACATAGTCTAACTTATTTAACAAAAAAAAGTGTGAAATTAGGGAGAAAAGGGAAAACTTAGCATTGCTATTACAATAAATAAGGAGCAAGGGCAAAAACTACAGGTAGCAGGTACCTGCAAATCAGGAAAGGGCAACTGTGTTACTCCGAATTTAACGCGAGCGAAGCCGCGGGTAAAAGCTAGTGCTGTATAAATGTCGCACGTATGGCGTCTATAGATGAAGGCCCCCTCTCGCCACTAAACTGTGCACAGTCATTGTCCGCTGTCGTTTTTTTTTTAAATATGTAGCTCCAATTATATTGCTTTTGCTTTTATTATCAATTACGGATACTATGTAAAGATTCTGCATAAATTGATAAAGAAGTAGACCCTGAGTTTACACATTTGTCAAAATATGTGCAGCTTAAGAACAGTTCTAACTCAACAATGGTTTGAATGACATTTTTATTGGATGTTCGCTGCGATGTGATTCAAACCATTTCATATGATTTAACTTTATCTGCTAACATTAATCTTACGAAAATGGCTTAAAACATTCCCGTTAAAAATGTGTTCTGAAAACGACGAAGTATTACTAAGTTAGTAAAGTAAGTATGACGACACGGTTGGCGTAGTGGCTGAGAAATCGACTGCTGCGTTGTGTGTCACGGGTTTGATCCTCGTACGGAACTAATATTTGTATGACCTACAGGTAATTGTTTCAGGTCTGGCTATTTCTGTATGTGAGTTTAAATGTTTGTAAAAGTACCCACGATACAGGAGAAATTTCTTGTGTGGGGAAATGTTATTAACAAAAACAAAAAAATATGATTTAACTTAATCTGCCAACATATATATATGTTGGCAGATTCAGTTAAATCATATTTTTTTTGTTATATATATATGTATATATATAAAGAGGCTTAAAACATTACCGTTATAAATGTGTTCTGAAAACAACGAAGTACGACTAACTTATGTCTGAATTACTTGGCTATTTTAATTCTGCATTGTTGGTCCAGTGGTCTTAATCGCGACTGCTAAGCATAAAGTCCTAGGTTCGATTCCTTGTCGAGCAAAGTTTTTGATGTTTTTTACGTCACGAATATCTCAGAGGCGGACACAGAGTCTGGATATGTGGCTGGTTGATAATAGACTCACTCCCAATTACTGTGGGTATATTATTAGATGCACCTCTATTTGACCTTTTGGGTATAACAGGTGTGAAGTCATGTTATGTTTAATTCTTCATAGAAAAAATACATATTGCATTGTTTTTTTTAATTTTAATTTCATTCAAAATTGCATGGCATTTTCGCAAATTTTATAAATAACTAGCTGTGCCCAGCGGTTTCACCCGCTGCTCATTTAGGGGTATGAAAAATAGATGTTAGCCGATTCTCAGACCTACCCGATATGTACACAAAATTTCGTTTAAATCGGTCCAACCGTTTTGGAGGAGTATGGGAACGAAAACTGTGACACGAGAATTTTATATTTTAGATTAACTACTTACAATAAATTACTTAAACTACATTGATACATTGGATATTATCTGCATAGTGTAGGTACTATCTACAACAACAATACATTATTTTTATACTATTTTACATAAATATAATAGTCTATAATACTCTACTTCTCACTTTTCCATCAGTACATAATAGATTATTACGTACATAAAACGTGCGTTCGTCCAGAAAACTCGATATATTTGCCAAAATAAGGGAAACTAACTGTATCAGCATCCCCTACTTCCCACCCATTATTAGAGTCAACTGGGGTAAATTGGTCACTATCGTAGCAGCCCTTTTTCCTCAATTAACGCGTGCCAATCTCGTATGTGATAATACCTAAGCATCGGATTTAATCTTTGTTTTTCTTACATTCCTAAATCAACAATGTCGTTTGATTCCGAGAAAGATATGTCATTTAAAGATTCTTTGTAATGATGTATTCTCTGCGTTTTCTTCTCTTTCTAAGTGATACGTGATTTAACTAGTGAGGCGTTCGGTTAAAGAATTGGTGTTTTCCCGAGGATTTAGCGCAAATTCGTGGTGTATACGTTCATTTTTTTATTGTAATTACAATTTTGACGACAACGGTTAGCGAAGAGGCTGCGCTGCGTGTCGCGGATTCGATTTCCGCACGTAACAGATATTTGTATGGTCAACTTATAGTTGTTCCAGGTCTAGCTGTTTGTGTATGTGAGTTTAAAGTAAAGTTTTACGTAAAGCCATTGAATATCTGATATCCACAACTCAGTTTGTAAGACCTCTTGGTAAGACTCTACAAATATGAATAAATTCTCAAAATTATAAAAAAAAAACCGTTTATTCCCAGTCGCCCCCGCAAGGATTGCCACCGGAGGCAAATGGGAATAAAAATTCCCAGTCGCCTCCGGCGGCGACTGGGAAGTCATTGCCCCCACTTCAGTTTCGGTATACATTGCTTTGTTTCTTGTGAAGTATAAAATAATAAGGAAATTTATTCCAAACCTACATCTATCTGATTGATGTTAACATTGAAATAAAGTTTCCAACATTGACTTTGTTATTTTACCTTGGGTATCCAAATGTTAAACGTAAATATAAAAATAATGTTTATATCTATACTTATAATAAATCTGTAGAAGTGAAAATTCTGTACATTTAAAAAATAAAAAAAAATAAGTAGCAGATGGTGTTACTAGACCGACACCGAACCTAAAAATGTGATTAAAAAATTGTTTTGTCTGTCTGTCTGTTTGTTCAGGCATCACGCAAAAACTACTGGTTCGATTACGATGAAACTTTGTTTGATTATTCTTTAGTATCCTGGGCACCCTACTGAGTACATTTTATCCCGGAAAATATATAAAATAAAAAACAAACTTAATTTTGCGGTTCGATACCTAGACCCGGCTACTGTACTAACTGTAAGTAATAAGTTTGTCGTAGGTTACGTCACCAGCAGTGGAGTTCACTAACTCTATATTATAAGTGTGGATGTTTTTTTACTTAATCACATAAAAAACAACTGAACTGATTTTGATGATTTTTTTTCTTTGTTTTTAAATGTGTGCGACTATAATGGCGGAACAAATATGTTTTCTTTCTTTCTTTCTTCTGATGAAATTTGGCATGCATATAGGCTTTGTCATGGAAAAGAAAATAGGCTATATAAAACATCACGCTATGACCAGTGACGAAAAATGTCGCAAAAACGGGAGCGGACGCGGACGAAGTCGCGGGCAAAAGCTAGTTATGAATAAACCCATTTTTTTATTGAAACATGTACCTAGAGTGTGTGTTCAGAATAATTTACTAAGTAAACTAATTAAAAATATTATTTCAAAACACTTAAACCACAGATTATGTAGTAGTCATCAATCATATTATCTAGTATTCTGTCTCAGTTGTCTAATATTCTATAATAAGTATTTATGAAGAAATTATTACTATGTATTACTTTCCTAATTTAATTACTGTCTTTAAGAGTCTGATTATCTGTGATACAAAATACCAGTTTAAATGTTTAATTTTAACAAGTTTATTGATATCAAAATCAAAATAAATATTTCAATGCACTTTGGTCTTTTTTTTTAGAGACTGGCAGGTTTAGGATAAGTTGCCTTATCCTTTTATTCTGTACGATAGAGAAAGCAATGTACAGCGAAACTGAAGTGGGGGCAATGAATTTTTATTCCCATTTGCCTCTGGAGGCAATCCTTGCGGGGGCGACTGGGAATATACGAAAAATTCTAGCTGGGCCCAGCGGTTTTACCAGCTTACCACCAGGAGGTATGAAAAATAGATGTTGACCGATTTTCAGACCTTCCCGATAGGTACACAAAATCAACTTCCTACTAATATTATAAATGCGAATGTTTGTAAGGATGAATAGATGGATGTATGGATGTTTGTTACTCTTTCACATCAAAACGGCTGAATGGATCTTGATGAAATTTGACACAGAGGATTGTAGTCTGAAATAACACATAAGATACAGATCAAATCGCGGGGGCAAATCGGACCAGCCGTTTCGGAAGAGTTTGGTAACAAAAACCGTCACACGAGAATTTAATATATTAAATTACATGTGAAGCGAAAATAGACGTATTTGTGCTTCGTATACGCCGCCAACTCTCTACAGACACTTTGCCTCAGTTCGGTTTTCGGTTCGGCCTCAGTTTTAACGTGTTGTGGACAATAAAGTCTAGTAATAATGAATCTTTTTTAATTGGTCGGAATCCCGTCCAGTACTTGAAAAAGCATTTAGATTAAACACGTCATTATTATGTATTCAAAAAACAATTTGTTCTGCTTACGGATAGTAATATTTTGACAAACGTCTCATAGAACGTGTTTTAAAATATATAGTATACCGGGCTTTATACCAGATTATAGCTTTATTACTCCGTAAATAGGCAATACTTACAATATAATAATACAATATTTGTTCCGTGCGGAGATCGACACGCAGCGCTAGTTGATCAGCCACTGCAACCATCAAAAAGATGATATTTTAACCTATCATGGATGTATAAGTGAAAACGAGAATTTTAGAAACTAATAATTATGGCACTTAGCAATGAAAGATCTTTTTCTTTCACTTTCCTCATCGTGAAAATCTGCCCTATTTATAGAACTTTTAAAACATTCAAAATTGGTCATGAAGATTAGTAAATATTCGTTCTATCAAAAATAAAGTTTACTTTCTCGGAAATATTCGACTCAACCGAGTTACAAATAATTAAAACGACTGTAACATAATTGATCAAGTTTGCAAAACTTCGTCAACAAAATATTGCTCACTTTGTATTTTATTGTTTTGTTCCGGTTATATTGAATTGAGTGCTTTTATCATTACAACTTGTTTGTGAACTTTTAGAATTTATGATTCCTTTTCTATCAAGCCTTTTTTTGAGGATGGGAAATCATCAAATAACTTCTGGTCGGAGCGGGGGGGAGTGTCAGACTTGTACTGACTAAAACCCACCCATGTTCCTTCTGTTGCCCTTTACATTCCGGGGCCGCGGTATCTCTTTTGAATAACCTGCAACCCCGGCAGGGTTGCATTGATTGATTTGTATCTTATGTGTTATTCCAGACTATAATCTACCCCTGTGCCAAATTTCATCAAGATCCATTCAGCCGTTTTGACGTGATAACAAACATCCATACATCAATCTATCCATCCTTACAAATTAGGCCTCGTTGGTAGAGTGGTCGCAAGCGCAACTCTTGAGCACGAGTTCCTGGGTGCAATGCCCGGGTCAGGCTAAGTGTTATTTAGTTTTTCCATCAGGAGTTTTGAAGTACAGATTTGTTCCCATCTGATTAAATAGGCGTAATGTGGGTGTCCTATTATGAACACCTCTGCCTAAGCCTTCGAGGATTACAGGCGTGATATAACTCTTTAAACTGACATGGTTACTAATTATATAATTAACACTTGAAATATACAGGCGTGATGTTATGTGTGTTCTATCAGTGTGAGTGTAATATCAGCAATGCAGATCAGCAGCAGGAAACATCTGCAGAATAGATACAGACAGGATCTCCTTTTAATATTTCTATCATCTGCACTATGCTATTTTCATCTTCTTTAGGAACCCTTTGTACATTATAACTGTACTGGATGTGAATCGCGAAAACAAAACAAAAGACGTCTCTACAGAGTTAATAGTTTCATTTCTTGAATACTTCAAAAACCTTTGAGATCTCAAATATCTGCAACGAAAATGTACAACTGGTAAATTCCCAAATTAAAATGAAATTTCCATGCCTTGTTTCCTTTACCTTAGATTTCACTGGTCGAGTTATAAAACAAGACAAAAACTTTTGAGATTCCATTAATAATTACATTATCCTATTTGTTTCCATTTTTAATTTTGAAGACATTATAATTCTTTATTTTATAACAAAATGGTCAGAACCGTAAATTACACACATTTGTAGTATAATGATCACAATTCAGTATTTCATTCAACTAATACAATCAGTTTACGAGCTACGATTTCGTAGAACACCAGCTACGCGGCGTAGCACAGTGAGACGGCAGTGTAGCCAAGTGCTACGCTGTTCACAGTTTGATTTTAAATTCATATTTATAAACTTTTATCTTGTCTTTAACAGAAAAACCAAGGTCTTACCTTTTAAAGTTACAGGTGTGTAACAGTGATTTTTTACTTTCTTTTGCTAGTGATTTTTATTATCACTTTAGATACAATAAAACGCTGCATGCAACTCGGATTGAAACATTCAGAATATTTATATTTCATAGTTTCAACCTCAGTTTGTTGCCGGTAGCTGTACCATTCAGTTTAATTTTTAAAAATATTTTACAATTTTTAATATACGTAACGTAATACGGTTGGCGCAGTGGCTCCGCTCGGAAGAAAAATTTGTATGGCCTACAGACAGTTGTTTCGGGTCTGGCTGTTTGAGTAAGTGAGTTTAAGTGTTTTTAAACACACACACGATACAGGAAAATGTTTTTAAAAGAGCAAGGCGTTTTAATAAAAGATATGCCTTATTTTACACAAAATTTAAGCCACTGATATAGAGTACTTAATTAAAATATAACAACACCAAAATATCTAAAACACGTTACTTTTAAGGCGCAAACACAGACACCTCAAAATTGTATCCACTTTCTTCTCTTGTTAGCAAAATACAGCAATAATTTTAATTAAGTTAGGACCTAACAGATTCGACGCCATTAGTAATTCAAATTTTAAGGTACCTACTTAAGTACTTAAGAAACAACTCAAGAGCAAAATATATTAAGTAAGTAACTTTTGTATACTTTTGTGAAACATTTTCAGTCGTTTCTTTCGTTGAAGTGCCTAATAACAGTATTTTTGCCGTACAATTAATTTAACGGCTCAGCAAGTATTTTCAACTGGAACTTAAACACAATTTTTTCACAAAAAAATTGCCTGCCTATCGTAAAATTTTATTCTCCTCAAACTTTCCTAATTGCGATCACAAAGAGAAGAGGAATTATTTTCAAATTAAATTCCTGATTTTTTTACGAGTTTCACGAATGGTGGAAGGTACTTTTGACCTTCATGGGACCTCGGGGACTGGCGCTAATGGCGCAAATGGGTTTTACTTATTTTCTGGCTTTTAACATGTTTTTTTTCGTGTTCATAATTCCGCCTCATCGTTAAATTAATTTCAGGTCATAAAGACTCCTTTTTAGATTCAAATAACTTTATTAACTTAAATATGAATGTACATTTAATAAAGAAAAGTGTATGCAAAGCGTTGCAAAACTAAGGAGTAGTGCTAACATGTTTACCACTTTGTCATGGCGTGCAAATACAAATACAGGCTAAGAATTAATAGTATTCAATAGTCGAACATTAAATTATTTACAATTGACGACACGGTCGGCTCAGTGGCTGAGCGATCGACTGCTGCGCTGCGTATCGCAGGTTCGATCCCCGCACGGAGTACATATTTGTATGACCTACAGGTAGTTATTGCGGGACTGACTGTTTGTGTATATGAGTTTAAATGTTTGCAAACTCACCCACTATACAAAAAATTCCAAGTGTGGTACAACGTTTAAAAAAGAATATCCAGTCGATATTAGAAAAAGAGGTAAATAATCAGTAACTAGATATTTTTCAGAAGCATTGGTGGGCAGTATTTACTCTTTATTTTCCTTGTACGTGGGTAGTGATGAGGATACGGGATGGTAGCCACTCACTTGACCCTCTTTGCCGTAATCCTTTAGTCGCCTTTTTACGACACCCACGAGTTGGCGATGTCCTTTCATCTTTCTCAGAAAATCACATCAAATCCAGCTTCTGTTACTTTAATGTCTATTTTGAACTACGGTGAAGGTTAGTAATTTTCAAAGTAGATTAAAGAAAGTTTGAAAGAAATTCGCCTTCTTTAATATGTATATTTTTAGGGTTTTATCTAAAGTCACGATATAAAAATTTAGATACAACTTGAATTTGATCATAGTGAATTAATGATGTCTACGTTTCGTTATGAAACTTTACCTTATATACTTTGCAGGCGTTCAATGAAACAAAAACCGGCCTAGTACGAGTCGAAATTGAATACCGAGGATTCCGTTCAAACTGGCCTTTTTTTTTTTTCGGGTGGGAACTCATCCAATGACTTCCCCCGCTATGGGCGGAGCGGGGGGGCATGTCAGACTTGTACTGACTAAAACCCACCCATGTTTCTTCTTTTGCCCTTTACGTTCCGAGGCCGCGGTATCTCTTTCGAACAACCCGCAACCCCGGCAGGCGGAGGCTCTGGCAAGCCCCTCTGCTTTGCTGACTCTCTTTGAGGCACGCGTGAAACACGAACGCGCCGTCGACACGGCCGGTCGTCAATCGACGTACGGACGGTGAACTACCCATTGCTCACCGCCCACATTCAAACTGGCCTGACCTTAGGTATATGGCTTTATTTTCAACTTGATAACTCGGTACGTTCCCGAAATAAAGGGTCTTGACAGACAGACGGACAATAAAGTGATCGTGTTGGTTCCGTTTTCTCTTTTTTTTAGGTACAAAACCCAAAAATGAATTTAATTTATTTTCAGCATAATAAATGCAACACAAATCTCAAAATTGAACTACGCCAATCAAATGAAATATGAACCCATGAATGCGTGACGGGATCGCAATTTTTTACCTACAATCTATTTCAAATGATTGCTAGCGATAAATTGGACAGTTCGGTCCCATATTGGATTCAAAAAGATCGTCATAATACCAATCTTTTCATTTTTTCAGGTCTGTCAACTATGATTTCTGACTAAAGGAGAGATTCGGATGAAAAGTTATCGACCTAATGTTTTGAACGACCTAATTATTAAAATGTCCGTTTTGAAACTTTGATTCGAATTTTTAACCAAATTAAAAAGGAGGAGGTGATCTAATAACAAATGTCTTCTAGAAACAAACTTATTTCCCGTTTCTTTATGTACAGAAAAAATTGATTGTTACAAATTGTATCGTACCTCACATAAGATCCCGTGTTCGATCCCCGGGTGGCGCAAAGTGTTGTTGTGTTTTTTAAAACTAATCTCTTACATGGGACATAAAAACTCTAATTACCCTCTGCTAACCCTTCGGGGGTTACAGGCGTGAGGTTTTTTCATGCTGATTTAAGGCGCTGTACAAAGCAAACACTTCGTAAAACGTTTAGATTTTCGTCGCAAAATTAGCCGTATCTGTTTGTCAAATGTCGTAAATTTTTTTGGCTAGTGGCATGTACTAGCCAAAAAAATTTACCTTGTATAATTCAATACATAAAGTAAAGACTTAAACAAAATCAGTTTACAAAAGTGGTCTAGTAGTACGAAAAACAAATGTTTAAAAAGACCAAGAAGAAATTTTTTTCGTATCGAAATTCACAATTTTTCCAGCTACAAACATCATATTTTTATATCTATAACAAAGGAAATTGTATAGACTAAAAAGAAATCTAAAATTTTTCAAACACGGAGCTGTATTTTTTATATTCAATAAAAAACTGCAAACTGACCTACATTTTGGCGGACATGATATTCAAATAAAATCAAACACCGAAATATTTTCGACCTTATTTCTATTCTTTCGATGCAATACTGTCGTGTACTTGTGTCAGACCATGCCTAGTATGCAGCTAGCGTCACTTTCGCTAATATCTAAAGATTAACTTGTTGCCGCGCCGTAAGTAACTCAAAAAGTATTCGGTAGATGACATGTAGATACTCCTATATCTAGTCGGAATAATTCAGAGGTTGTAAAGAGGACGACACATGTGTTGGAGTTTCACACGTCAGCTTATAAAGTTAGAAGTACTTATCTCTTCGGTCGAAGCTTAGGGTTTCCGTGGAGTTCAGACTGCATACAATTAGTCTTTACAGTCAGTATTAGATGTCGCTGCGAGTTTTATTATATACTGGTTTATGGGATCGTACATACTTATGTTTTAAAAGTGGGTTTCCGCCATTACGGTGACAAGCTGCAAGCAGTAGCCGGTGGTTAGGGTTCCAGAGGCAGGAACCTCCTCGAAATACAGGCCGATAGAGGAGTGCCGCCTTTTAAATTAAGCCCTTGATTCAACCGCCTTAGCAGTTATTTGTTTTGTTGTTACTATTTTGACATCTTATTTTTATTAATTTGACTGTTTCGTGATTTGACATTTGTATTCTATGTCATAATTAGTAAATGTAATGTTTTATGACTAGTAAGAATCCTTTACCAATAAATTATATGAGTATTATAAACAGTTATTAAGCTTCTTTACACCCACATCAAAATCACACAAAAATTTATTTTCATCAACATAAGGTTGCTATTGGCGTGGTAAGGTCGAGGTTGGGGTAGCTGTGTTTAGACGTAAGATTCATTTATTTTTTACTGGCCGCTGATTTGTCAATTTTGAAATGCCTAAAATTGTGCAGTTCTAAATTCAAATAAGCTAGTTTGAGTATAAGGCGCGTGATTTTCATACTACAAGTTTTAGTCTCAGGTGTCATGTTGAGAAATATATATGCGACTATAGATCACTCTAGACAGCGTGAAAGTGTTTTGGCATCTTAATTCCTTATACATCATAACTTTATAAGACGAGCAGGTGCTAGCTAGATTTAGAACGTAACACATTAATTTATGGTCTGTTTTACCATAAAGGCTCTAACTCACCCCACAGTCTAGGTTCGAGCATTTCATCAGTGAGTGAGGTGAACCGAACATTACAGTGCGCAATGTGTATTTATGTTGAGCATGTTGCTGGTTTTATGTCCGATTCTTACACAGTCTCAACAATAAAGTTCTGGAACGCGAAAGAATAACTTCTTAAATAGTAATTACTGATATGTATCTCGTTTTTTTTTTATTTTAGTAATTTATAGACATGGATAGGCATATCATCCATATACATTGGAAGAAAAAATACGTATTATAAGGTAACTTATAAATTACCCAAAAAATGTAGATAAAATTCACGGTCTCTTTCGATTATAAAAATAATTTAGAAGATCGGTCCACAATCGACAGAGAAATTGCGTAACAAACATACAAAACAAAATACAGTAGAATTGAGAACCGCCTCCTTTTTTAAGTCGGTTAAAAATCCATATCCAAATCATTTTAAGCGTATCCATGTCCAGTAACCATTTTTGTAGTAACTCATATCTTTTATTATTTGGACATTGGAGACCTTGCAATAAGGTCGCTAATTGCCTGATTTTAATTTGGACAGGGTGAATAGGCCTGTGAAAGGCTTTCTTCTAGTTGTGTATCTGTGTACCAACACACAACATATAATAAAAATCTTACGTGAAACGGTACTTAAGTACGAAACAGGCACTTAAGATAATAATGTCATCATCATTAGTCCTCGTTTATGGTGTTGGATGATTTTGGCAGTATCTGTTTGTGGCAGGAAGAGGTATTTGGACTGATAAGCCTGGTCTAGTATACATAGCAATAGAATTAGAGACATAGAATACTCGTTTTTTTGGGTTTGGAAATCATCACATAACTTCCCCCGCTCTGGGCGTAGCGGAGGGAAGATGTCAGGCTTTTACTGACTAAACCCACCCATGTCCTTTCTATTGCCCTTTACGTTCCGGAGCCGCGGTATCTCTTTCGAACAACCGCAACCCCGGCAGGCGGAGGCTCTGGCAAGCCCCTCTGCTTTGCTGACATCTCTTTGCAGTGCGTGTTAAACACAAACGCGCCGTCGACACGGCCTGTCGTCAATAGATGGACGGACGATGAGTTACCCATTGCTCACCGTCCACAAAAACCACCGTCCGAAAAATTAGCTTTGCTATTACAATAAATAAGGCGCAAGGGCAAAACCTAGGTAGCAGGTACTTGCAACTTACATCAGGAAAGGAGAACTGTGTTACCCCGTATTTTACGCGAGCAGAGCCGCGGGCAAAAGCTTGTGTAACAATAAAAAAATCGTAGCAGCTACGGAGTTTGGATTTTTTCTTGGTTGATGGTAATAAGTTTACCCCCTATAACATGGGTGTTTAATGATAGTGGGTTTACTATACCTCTCCAGGGTTCTATACTCTTTACAAACAAATTATAAAAGTTAAAGTTAGTATCTTTGCCGCCTTTAACGGACTTGGAAGGAATTTTGTATGTAAATAGTTTGACGACACGGTTGGCGCAGTGACTGAGCGATCGACTGCAACGCTGCGTGTCTCGGGTTCGATTCCCGCACCGAAAAAATATTTCCTTGACCTACAGTTAGTTGTTTCGGGTGTGGCTGTTTATGAGCGAGTTCAAATGTTTGTAAACGCACTCACGATACAGGATAAATTCCTAGTTTTTTTTAATGAAAAATAGTAATCATTCTTTCCCCTTACAATTTCTTCACCATTCTTTAGAATCGAAGAAACGACTATAATTCGTTTTAATGAAAGGTAATTTCGTCGGAAACGCGGAGGAATTCTTGTTAATAACTGCAATTTCCTGCAGCAATGGCGACGTAGCACGATGTTGGTGCTTGTTTGAGGACGGGCGCACGTCAGGTTTTGATTGCTTTTTTCATACTGAAATATTTATGTTCGATTCCAAATACATTTCTTTTGGTGTTGTAGTTGTATCAGCTATCTAGTTTTTTTTAACTTAGTATGATGGAATCTGCTTTATGATGATAATGAATACTGACTGCAAAGGAAAAAAATAGGAATACAAATATTATCATCCTTTAAATTATTATAGTTCGTTTGTTACGCTTGAATGGCAAAACCGATTTTGATAAATTATTGTACAGAGATAGTTGGAACCCTGCAGGATACGGCAATAGGTTAATTTAAAATAAAAAGTGGAGAAAGAGGGAAGAAAAGGGGAGAGAAAGATTTCTTTTTCGATCTTCACGCGGGTTAAAGTTAACGTAAATTAATTATTCAGTTTGCTATAATGGGATATTTACACAAATGCATCAGGATAAGTGTAGACCGTTTTGTCTGCTTATAAACATCCACCCACAATAATTTCAGTTTATCCCTGATCATGGCGTGTGCAACTGCACCGAAATATCGGAAACTTAAATAAATATATAACATGGTAAATACCCCGTTTTAAATGTTATCAAAAATGATAGTGACCAAGTCAGTTTAAAAACTTACAAAAGCTAATTTGTCTGTTTTAGACAGGGATTAATATTAAACTAACCGACGCGCGTCTTGACTAGTGACTGTTCTAATGTAATGAAGACATAGAATATTGGACGTTAAGGAATATTCCCTCGTACAATAACAGTTCCACAGTCGGTATTGTGTTCTCAGAGTACTTATTGTGGGTGTTCAGTTGGATGTTCGCTTCTCACAATACCGACGGAAAGCAATAGTGCAGTCAAGTTAACTGGTGACAAAGGAAGTAGGTGTTTGTTATCTTTGAGATATTTTCTTTCCACATCGATCTAGGCTTAGTAGGAAAATTACGATTTCGACAATTAATTTATTATTTATTTTATTAGGAACAACAATATAAAACTTTAAATAAACAATAATGTAATCAACAGTGTTTTAACAGCATACATGCAAAGTAATAATAACGCGCTTCAAAAACATGCTAAAAGTAACAAACAAATTAATAAAAAAAGAATACGGTGATTTTAAAATAATAAGCATGCATCGATTTTTTATGATTAAAAGAAACGCATTAACTCACAATCATTTAAGGACAAAAGGACAGGAATTTAAGGAGACAAGGATAGGAATTTAAGGAGAAAAGGATATGAATTTAAGGGGACAATGATAGGAATTTAAGGAGAAAAGGATAGGAATTTTGTTCGAAAGAGATACTCTGTCCCCGAAACGTAAAGGGCAATAAAAAGAGCATGGGTGGGTTTTAGTCCATACAAGTCTGACATTTCCCTCGCTCCGACCAGAGCGGGCGAATTTATTTGATGATTTCCCACCCCAAAAAAATTAATGATTAAAATTATAAATGTATTTTACAATAGTTTTGTGAATTCATTTCATGTAATATCTACAGTACCTACATGCGCTTGATATGATTATTTGGATATTATTTTGAATTCACGCTTTCATTTAATATTTGATTAAATTCCATTTTGAATCACATTCCAAATTGTAAACATTAACATTTCTAGGTTATCGGGTTACATGAATTTAAATTCCAGCATATTTTGCTGTGTTATTATTGTTACAAGTACATAATTAGGCTAGAAATATATAATAATCATAATTTCACACTAGGTAATTCTCCTGCATCGTGGGTGCGTTTACAAATATTTTAACTCAGACACACAAATAACCAGACCCGGAACAACTATCTGTACGCCATACAAATATTTGTTGCATGCGGGGATCTAACCCGCAATACGCAGCATAGCAGTCGATAATTCAGCCACTGCGCCAATCGTATAGTCGAAAAAAAATTCTGGGGGTAAGCCCTTCTCCAATTCCATTTAATTAAAAATACCTAAGGAGGCGTTGGCGGCTGAATCAAGGGCTTGATCCAGGAAGCGGTACTCCTAGACACGGCTCGTATTATTAGGAGGTTCCTTTCTCTGGAGACCTGACCGCCGGTAGCTTAGACCCTGATCCCGATACACCGTTATCGACGGCGGGCTCCTGTCGAATTAAGGGTTAATCAATAAAAACATAGTTTTATTGATTAAGTTTAAAAATGTCATTTATATACACGGATTTTGATGAACAGGTGTTTTTTGCTTTTCTCTATTTTCTTTATTTCGTCCCGAATAGAACACGGTTACCAAAAAACTTTGTAATCACGATGGTGACATAAGATGCTTATATTATATGGACATTGGCCTGTTTTTTTTTAAATTATATTTTCCAGTAACAAGACGTTGCGAAGGAAAGATATGTGAACGTGTCAAATGCTGTTTTATTATTTAAGCTGTGGCAAAACCTAATACAGTATTGTTGTTGTAATAAATCACGCTATCTCACTAATATTATGTAAGCGAAAGTTTGTAGGTGTTACTTTTTCACGCAAGTTTGGTAAAAACACGGAGTTCCCGTAGTAGGATTACATAACTGCAATGAGGGTTTCTCCTCGGGGCGCAGCTAGTACATAATGTAATGAAATTTAGCAAGATGAAATATTAAACAAATATTTGCGATTTTGCTTACTTCTAAATTGTCATTTTGTATATGGATGACCCTATCTTCCTGATGTCGTGTGTCATCACATCAAAATATAATTAATCCTTGTTACAAAAAAATGTATAATGTAAATAAAATTGTGAATGTGGCCATGTTAGCCTGTAAGTAATTGTTACCTACAGTTATAAATGTATATCGTGTAATTTTAAACGAAGTGAAACTTGTAAACAATTGTTGGCTAAACTAAATAAATCATACAACATTATAAATATCAATTACACTCCCAAAAGCAAATATTTGACTGGATCAAAATCCAATAGTGATTTTGACCTCAGTATACAAAATTATTTTGCCGTGGAGGTCAGATAACGGCTTCTCTATGTACTCTATATTTATATACTCTGGACAGCTTACATTTTCTTTTCCCACAAAACCTATTTGCATACTCGTCTCATAGTTTGTTTATGGATTTCTCGCTGATTTTGCGTTTGTAAACATATTCGATCCAGTGAAATTGAACTTTTTGTTTGTTTAGTTCGAAATTCATAAGGTAATAGTTGTTCATATTTGCAAAATATTTGAAAACGTCATCGAGATTGAAATAACGTAGATAAATTGCATCATTGCTGAAAGATGACAAATATTAAGTTGACTCGAAAGTAATCATAAAATTCGTAGCAACACGCTACGTCGTAGCGACTTAGCACATAGTGGCGTAGCCCATCTCGTAGCGAGGTGAAAGCGTTTCCAAGACGACTCTGTGTATAAGTGCATATTTGTTTGAAAGTCACAAGCGGTTATATGAACAACTTTAATCCACGAACAAGATGCTAAGAACCATTCAATGTTAGTTGGAACATAATCGAGGATAACGTGTTTTCATGTGGTGCTCACACACAGAGTGCAACAGTTTAAACCACTTCAGTATAACCATTACTGTTCACGATTATCGAGAAGAACCATATTATGCGGACACTTCGTTTTTACTTTACTGCAAATTGGATGCATTTGCACGTTGGACACATAAAAGTGACGTAAAGAGGTTTATGTCATGTCCTGATGCTACATTATTGCCGCAATCGAACCTTTTCGTGACCACCTCCGCAGTTATGCCATGGATAGAAAATTAAAATGATAATATTTTGGTTTATTGATACTTTGAATTTACTCTTCGGGTCTGATGTGTTGACATTGAATTTTTCGGGGACCGAATAGTACAAAAGTGCCCTTTATGTAATCAGTAAGGATTTGTTGATATAATATTTATTGGTATTTTTGTATAATTATGTATATTAAAAAAACATGTGAGTGAGAGAGAACACAAATAAAATTATTATAATATGAATCCTTACTAATATTATAAAAGCTAAACTGAGTTAGTTGGTTTGTTTGTTACGTCTTCACGCTTACATGGCTGTACCGATTTTAATTTTTTTAGAAAAAGATGTGATATGAGGGAAGAAAAGGGAAAACTTAGCATTGCTATAACAATAAATAAGGCGCAAGGGCAAAAACTACAAGTAGCAAGCACCTGTAAATCAGGAAAGGGGAACTATGTTACCCCGAATGTAACGTGAGCGAAACCGCGGGCAAAAGCTAGTGAATAAATAAATTCATATAGGTGTACTAAGTACTCATCTGATGATCTCTGGTGATGATCTGACATGATGTTATGTTATAAAAAACATATTGGCAGCCAGCCATAAAATAGACTAGTAATTGATAATTCCGTCTAGTACAAACTATGTACTGCGGAGTTCAGACTTCTAGCTAGGTACTACAAACAAATGCAATACCATTGTAATTTGTCCCAGAAATGTCTCATTTTGTTCGTAACATGCAGAAACACAAAATGAAAACAGCAAACGAAGTAAATTATTGTTAGAAAATGTAAATCATTACCTAGTTCTTAGTATTCAATGTAATACAATTGTTTTGAACGCATAATGTACTTGAAAAATGTTAGGTTTGCGTGTGACATAAGGGTCCGTTTCCACCAAGCGGAAAAATTATTGCGTACTCTTATGTTGTTACTGAATAAAGTGCCTTTAAGGAGCTCATGGCTGTCTAACTAAGGGGTATCGTATCGTATTACCCAGTATTAACTGGGTTGTGAAGGTCAGATAGGCAGTCACTCCAAGCATCCTAGTGTGGGGCATATTTTAATAAAAAAAAAAGAAAAAAATACTGATATTCATCCGGTTAGACTGGAAGCCGTCCCCAACATAGTTGACAAAAGGCTAGGCAGATGATGAAAGAGCTCGTGGCTAAGTAATAAAAGCTACTCGAATCGATCTTCAAGGTAAAGTCAGCTTGCCAAGGTCTGTGGATGGGCAATTCTCCATAATATACCGATTTTTGTCCGTGCCTTAGAAATCACGTTAAACTGTTGTCCTGAAAGTCATTTGAATATTTTTGACAGTAGTTACACCGGTAGTCAGTGGTCCGAAACTATGACAACTAGTCTTACCAGGGGGTATGAATTACTTAGTACACTGGACTTTGGAGGTCAGATATATTAAAAAAAAAAGTCAAACGCACCCACGATACAGAAGAAATTCCTAAAGTGGGGTACTTTAGGAATTTCTTCTGTATCGTGGGCGCACCCACGACAAACATTTAAACTCACATACACAAACAAGCAGACCGGAAAAAACTATTTGTAGGCCATTCAAATGTTTGTTCCGTGTGGGAATCGAACCCGCGACGCGCAGCGCAGCAGCGTTAAAGATATGCATTTGGTCCATGTAAAATATTGATATTTAAATGCATCCGGTTAGATTAAAAGTCGATATCAATACAGTTGGGAAAAGGCAGATAATGAAAAGTTGGTTCCATTAACATTAAAATTCTACGCAGATGACGTCTTACCTGATGCGCGCTCATCGATGAAAGCGCCCAATTTTATACTATAACGCGATAACAATACATTTCTTTATTCAGTGATATTTCTATGCTTGTGGGGAACACACCCTAAGTCCGTTGTATCCGATCAGATTAAGTGCGACTAATCGCAAGCGGCGGCGACGCGACGAAACTTGCGTTTATTGCTCTAATTAATCGTTCAACCGGTCAAAGTAATTAACATAATTGAAGTTATTTAAGCAATTTTTCGGCTTCATATCAAGATTAAAAATAATTTGATGTTAGAATGCGGGGGAATACATTTTTGTCACGATTTGTGAATTTTAACTAGGGCTTTGGCTAGCTCGTTTGTTAACAGAACTATCACGCCTGCATACTTAAAAGGGTTAGCAGTTGTGTAAAAAAGTGTGTAAAAATGTTTAATTTAAAAAACAAAACGTGCCTGCTTTGAAAAGAGAAATAATCTTAGATTATCACCCTGTTTTTTTAATGTCAAATGGGTATACGATTTTGATGAATTTGATGAATTTTGGTACAGAAATAATTGAAATTGAGGAAAGAAAAGGGAAAACTTAGCATTGCTATTACAATAAATAAGGCACTAGGGCAAAAACTACAGGTAGCAGGTACCTCCAAATCAGGAAAGGGGAACTGTGTTACCCCGAATTTAACGCGGGCGAAGCCGCGAGCAAAAGCATAAAATAGCAGTAGCAAAAGTAAGAATTTGTAGAACATTGACAAGGTATGGGATCATTTTATGATTTGCCTGTTCTTGATCAGCTGATATATTTTTTCACACACACAGGGAGCCCTAGAGTTGAGACCAGAGAATAACTTTAAAAAAAAATACTTTCTGAAATAATAAAGTTGTATTTGTATTTTATGTTTTTTTTATCTACCAACCACCAAAATTCAGTAAATCTGTTATTGATTGAAACGAGAACGTTTTTCAAAAACTTTAATGCTACCAGGAGCGAAACAATTCGCGAGAGAATCTGATCTCAATTCTACTAAACGACCCGCCTTCGCAACTTTGCCTAGCAACTGAAATTGTGGGCTCGAAACTAGCGATTGATTCCTCGCGGTCATGCGTCAAGTTACATAGTTATTTGCGTATCAACTACCCAGCTGATACGGCTACTTATAAATATTCTACCAGCTGGCATAATACACGGACAGACGACACGGTTGGCGCATTTGCTGAGATATCGACTGCTGCGCTGCCTGTTGCGGGTTCGATCCCCGCACGGAATAAATATTTGTATGACGTACAGGTAGTTTTTTGGGTCTGGCTGTTTGTGTATGTGAGTTTAAATGTTTGTAAACGCACCCACGATACGGGAGAAATTCCTAGTGTGGGGCAACGTTTAATTTTGGTTATGTCTTTTGCAATTGTTTTAAACATTCTTTTATAATTTTATCCGTAAATAACTATATAAAAAAATCTTTTTGGGTATATTTGACACAATTTCCGATTGCGCTGAAATTTTCGTTCATGTATTAGTTAGACAATAGTGCATAGATAGCATTCGCTGGATCACGTTATTCTAAATTTTAAATTATTAAAAGTATAAAATGTCTTTGCGTACACAAAACAAAACACATTCAAATTATAACAACCAAATTTATGCCAATCAACGAAATAAGGTTACTAGCAAAATCAAAACTATAACTTACCGAAACATTATTTATTGTTTTTGTTGTGACGTATAGCTATTTACGCTTATACCTAATTGTATTGTAAATAAAGAAAAGGTAAGGTACATGTCACCTAGATTTATTAATAGGCATTTCTTTTAAACCAATTAGTGGCGCTTGAAATAACACACATCTTTTTCTTATAAAAAAAACCCCATACCAACTAAAGTAAACCTTATCCCCCTTACCAGTTTTATTTATTTATGAATCATCATTTTGCTGGCCTTTACTCAAGTTATTTCTTTTTCCGTTAATTTCCATTGTTATCTGTCATACTACTTTTCACCTTAACACGATAGTTTTAGAATCTTAAATCTTTAATATGTGTTAATCTGTAATAGGGTTTCCACAATCTACTGATAACACTTGCAAGGCAATTAGAATTGTAACTCGTCTTTTGCATAGACAATGTCGTTCAGAGCTGCTTTCTTCAGGTCGTCTAGCTATCTAGTTGAAAATTAATACGATTTCTAATGTGAAATGGTTTTTAAAAGAACGTCTGATTTGCAAGATTCACATCGTCACCAACCAGCATCAATATTCCCAAAACTATGTTTCTCGAATAGAAATATAGTAACATCTACAAACACTAGAAACAAAAAGACAAAAACAAACACACCCTAATCTAGAATCTCTTTTGGTTTTAAAGTCGGTTAAGAAAACAATAAATCCTTTCTTCCCAAGACATACTCGCTTATCTCTCCCGCTGGAGTCAGCGCCCCATTCCCGAACGGAACTGTAAAACGCTATTTACTAACGAATAGCAGCAAAACGGACGTTCTGAACTTTTGACACCTCCTCCACCCTTACTTATTGTCCAAATATTTCATTCAGCAGAGTGTATGGATGTGCGACGCAGATACATTTCTCCGTTGAAAGTTGGCACGCTGACTTAAAACAAACTTTGAGCTATTGTCTGTTGTTCTCATCGTCCGAAGTTTCATACAATGTGCCGTTAATTTCGGCAAGTGTTTACGTGAAATATGTTTGGTTTGTAGTTTTGGAGTTGCTTTTGGATGTGGTTTGTTCTTAAATGGATAATATGAGAAGAGCTTGTGATGGAGAAAAGATTGTCTAAAAGTAGTGTTTTTTATAACTTTCTAAGATTTCGAGAGTAAGTTGAAACTTTTAAAGAATCCTACTAATATTATAAAGGCGAATGTTTGAGAGGATGTATGGATGTTTGTTACTCTTTCACGTCAAAACGGTTTAACGGATCTTGATGAAATTTGGCACAGAGGTAGATTTTAGTCTGGAATAACACATAGGATTCTTTTTTTTTTCGATATCTCACGCGTGAAGCCGCGGGCGCTAGCTAGTCTTCTTCATTAATATATTTTCATGGTAAACATCCTAAGAGTTCACATTTTAGGGCTACATTGATAAAAGTCACAAACAAAACCCTTTTATATTCGTTTTGTCTATCTGTCTGTCTGTTTATATGTCACAGCCATTTTAATCCGAGATTATTGGCAACATAATATTGAACTTTGACCTTCTATGAACCGTACAACATTTGTGTAGATGTTATGTAAAATTTGAATATATATTTTTATTTAAAATAAAAAGAGAAAATTTTCTTCTTTGAATGCAACAAAAAGAAGCAAATTCAGATATCGCTGTTCTTGACATATTATTTTTGACCATAGTATATTGCATGAAACAGGCGATTGTTTAAAAAAATGCTGTCAAAACAAGTTTACACTATGAAGTGTAGCATTAAAAGTAGTATAATGGTATTTTACACAATGTTTTTTACGCAACATGGAATTAAAAGTTCAGTATGTCACAAAAGGCTCTGAGGTCCAACTACAAGCGCGGTATAGACAAAACGTAAATACGTCAACTTTTGAATTAAGAATACAACGTAAATTTTAATAAATTCTTAACGTTATGGAAATATTAAATGTAAAACGTATTTTGAATTTTACTTTGTTCTTTATAGGGATCCGTACTTCAAAAGGAAATAACGAAACCCTTATTGAATAAATTTTTTGTACGTCTGTCTGTCACGACCCTTTATCTGGGGAACGCGTTAAGTTATTGAGTTAGTTGTCTCTTTGTAAGCAAGTTAGTGGTCCTTTTGTACTGTGAAAACATCAAACCTCTTAATCAACGCAGTCAAAAATATGGCCGTTTATGTCCCAAGTTTGTACGGAACTCTCGTCTTTTTTTAAATTTATTCTTAATGATACTTATAGTGCTTGTTGAAAATTATTTAGATAAAATACTATAGGGTGATTATATTTTCAATTAAAAACACGACGTATGTCCTTACGTCAGCGATACGAATTGCATCGCATACTATGCTCTATTCTCTGTACCGTTGGATTGTTACGTGTGACGAGGATGGCCGCAAATTGAATTGTCGTCCACGTGGTGGCTATGTGTCAGTCATGGAGTTTCGACGCTCACCAGAGCATTGTGTTCCTAAACTATACATGGCATATAATTTTCTAGTGTATTCAGAGACTGATTGGATTAGGTTTAAGGACTTGAGACCAGTAACGTAAGCATTGTATGCTTTTAGAATAAAATATAAAGGGAAGGAAACGTCGGGGTGTCACCATTGTGACGATCGCCCGAAGGACATGGTGGAGCACACTGTGGCGGTCTGCCTCTCGCATTCAGCCCTGGTTCAGTTCATGGTCCAAAGCGAGAGGGAATGGGAAGCAGCCATCATCTTCTGCGAAGCAGTTATGCTAGCAAAGGAAGTGGCCGAGCGTTTGAGGGAGAGAACCTCAAACTAACCCAGCCGCCGCGGGAGAAGCTCCGGGCGTCGGGCGCCGCGAGACGACTCCCGGCCACCGTAGATGCGGGCCTTAGGACAGCTAGCAGACAGCTAGCTATGGGTAGCTCACCGTCCGTCCGTCCAGTGCCGACAGGCCGCGTCAACATGCGCTTCAAAGAGATGTCAGCAAAGCAGAAGGACCTGACAGGGCCACCACCTGCTGGGGCTGCGACTTGATCAAAAGAACAATCGCGGCCCCGGAACATAAAGAGCACATGAGTGGGTTTTAGTCAGTACAAGTGTTACACTACCCCCTGCTCCGCCCCGAGTCATCATCTGCCTAGCCTTTTCCCAACTATGTTGGGGTCGGCTTCCAGTCTAACCGGATGCAGCTGAATATCAGTATTTTACATGGAGCGACTGCCTATCTGACCTCCACAACCCAGTTAGTACCTACTGGGTAATACGATACCCCTTGGTAAGACTGGTTGTCAGACTTTCGGGACACTGACTACCTGTAACGACTGTCAAAGATCTACAAATGATAGCCGGGACCAACGGCTTAACGTGCCTTCCGAAGCACGGAGGAAACTCGGTATGTAACGGGTGGTCACCCATCCACAGACCAACCTAGGCAAGCGCGACTTAACCCAAAGATCGACCCGAGCGGCTGCTATTATTTAGCCACGAGCTCCCGAGTGGGGGAACTTATTTGATTATTGAAAAAAGGGCTGAGCATATAGCCATCAACAGGTTCAAAATTCAGACTCCGTGGAAAATACAATTAAAATTACAGAGAAATTCCTGGTGAAAAAACTCAATAACATCATGTCCGACTTGGGAATTGATCTCAGGACCTAATGTAAAGATGAGAAATGGCGCTTGCGACTACTACTCCTATGAGGCAATAATATCCCGTTAATGTAAATATATGATGTACGAGAACTTTTCCAATAACCTACAAAATACAGATCAACCGCGGCTTAGAATTTTTCACATAATTTGATGAACAAACGTTGGTAATCTAACTATGAACGAGTTATTCAATCGCTATCCTTTTTTTCATGATACCCGTTAAACGTATTTATTCTAGGTTTAATAACAGAATATTGGATTACCGCTATGCATAAAAATGAAGCACTCTTTGCCTTTAAAGTGAGTTGCATCCGCTTGCATTATTTTATGATGTTTAATTTTATGGAAGGTTCATAAGGTCATAACTGTTCTCGCTATAGCAAGCCAACTCAAGAGGTCCCTTAATAAACTGATAAGAATATAAGGATGCCCTTTTTTATAATAACCGGGCAAGTGGAGCACTCGCCTACCGAGTGTTCCGTACAAACTTGCGACATGAATGGTCATATCTTTTGACTGCCTAAACTTAGAGATATGATATTTTTCTACAACTCAACCCGTCGCGCGATTGCTAACAATGTAGGTAAAGTGCCCCAAACGTCGAGCTATTTTGAATGAATTTTTGATTTTGGTTAGACCTTCGGAAAAACGAAGATTTCATAGTTATATCGATAATTATATAATACGAAGTATATGTTTCCAGAATCCTCATGAGTTTTAAATAAATTTTAAAAATAAATGTCTAAAATATGAAAACCACTCACAGCGGTTCAAACTTTGCACCCGTGTGCAAATGCGACATTTGTGGCACAAGTAAAACTTTGCACCCAGTGTGACACTTTGTCGCGCGACGGGTTAAGGGACCACAAAAAATAAGTATATGGTTTATTTTTCAACTTCATACTCTTATGCGTTCCAGAGATAAAGGAACTTAACAGACAGATATACGGTCAAAAAGTAATCTAATTAGGGTTCCGATTTTTCCTTTTGAGGTACGGAACCCTAAAAATACTGATAGAAAACCCAATAACACCAAACTACAACTAGACACATAATCCTTTATTGCTGACAATGCTTAGCATATTACAATCTGCACGCAAGAACCGATGCCATTGTTTGATCTACGATATCCATTGTTGCGGCATTGCAAAGCATGTAAGTAGCTACCTATATGTGTTGATTAATGGCGTACGACCGGCGCTTCGCGTCTGATTGCAGTAAACATTTGTCACTAATGGATGGATCGCTTATTCCTCATGATTCGACACCATCGGTTATTAGGAATACCGGTTATCTGTTAACTCATTTGATGTTAGGCTGGTCAGATTATCGGAGTTATGTGCGACATTTTGCAACGTGTTTGTGCATTCCTTCGTGAAACGGCGTAACGTTTCCATGGAATCGTGGGTTTGTCACGAATGCCTGTCTCAATGTTCGGTTTTGTTGATTTGTGAATCCGAATATTTGTAGTGAACAAATGTAGCATTTGGCTACACATCTCATATTTTCTATTGGAATGCATCAAAAGAAAACAATGTTGAAGTAGAGCAAAAAAAAGAGGTAAGTGTCAATTTATTTCATGGATGCAAGTAATCTTTCACGATAACATTCATTATCTGCCTAGCTTTTTCCAAACTATGGTGGGATCTGCTTCCAGTCTGACGCCATGTATTTTACATGGAACGACTGGCTGATAAGAGATGTGATAAGCGAAATGGGAAGCTGACATAGCTGCCTTCTCGAGAATACCCTAGATGAAGCTTTCTTATGTTATTCCGAATGGAAAATCATCAAATAACTTCCTCCGCTCTGGGCGGAGAGGCGGCAGTGTCAGACTTTTACTGACCCATGTTCCTTATTTTGCCTTTTATGTTCTGGGGTCGCGGTATCTCTTTCGAACAACTTGCAAACCTTTGATAAGGCTGGTACAAGAGCTTTGCACAAGCAAAGACAGGCCTGTACTTAGCAGTAAGTGAAGTCGGGCTATGGATGATGAGGATGACTAGCTATATGACCTCCACAACAGTGTTAGTACTGGGTAATACGAAACTCTTTGGTAAGACTGGTTATCAGACTTTCAGGTCACTTATTACCTGTAACTACTCTCAAAGACATTCAATTGACAGGCGGATTCAACGGCTTAACGTGCTTTCCGAAACACCGAGTTACGAGGATGCGTGAGCCCGGTTTATCGTAAAGATCGACCCAAGCGGGTCGGTCGGGTTATTTGACCTCAAAAATTCTTGTAATCAAAAAGCTGTACGGCTATGCCCTGCCCATGTCTGTAAGGAGCGCTCAAACCCTGTCCACTTTTAAAATTCTGGTCGAAAAGCACTACCTCTCTCCGTAAACAACAATATTAAATATTTCTTTGCTCTTCATGATTGTTATTTTATATGTACATACATTATATGTATTTATACATAAGTATTTGTTTTTGTGTAAAAAAAAAAAATGTTACACCACAGACTACCTACAGTACTGTTTCTCCTCTTTTTAAATCCATCCAAAGGTTGTCTTGAAAAGATCGCTTTTAGCGATAAGACCGCCCATTGTGTCACCCTATTTATAAGTTTGTCTAGTGTTAATTTTGTCACTTGTATGGTGTACATAATAAAGAATATTCTATCTTCTATCTATCTATCTAAGGTTCTCTAGTCACGAAGTTTATAATCCTTATTATATTTATAGCACAGATTCCAAAATCATATCTGGCAGAAGAAAAATAACAAGATGTTTAAATGAAAGAAAGTTAAATACTCTACTATTTTATTTTCAACATAGATGCTGGAAAGTTTATCTAGATATCTTCTAATGCTGCCCGTAAAAGTTGAACGAAACATTAATTACAGGGCGCTCACAGACGGGCGCTATTAATAACTCGGTACAATCTACCAATTTTTGTACCTTAACTGTAGGTGCATTCTACTACTACTAGCGAGATGGTTCAAAAGTGCACTTATGAAGAGAAAAATGCTCTAAAAGTGAAATTGGTAAAAAAACTGTTGTTCCATATAAAAATGTCAATACGATGAAAATGTATGAAATAGTTGATTAACTGCATAGTACGCCAGTTTTAGGATCATATTACTACATGAGCTTAATAATAACATTATTTCTTCATCTGATTCATGATAGCAAATCCTTTGTAAGTCCAGTTCATGACCTGCAAAAGAGAATATCATATTTAAAATCCTTTTAGCCTGAATTAATGTGAAAATTGGGTCGTTGACCCGGGCCATACAGATGTTTTGGCAACGAGTGAGGTAACTGTAACATGACGTGTTTAGAGGGATTTCTTCGGTTGAGTTTCTGTCACGGTACAAATAAAATGAAACATTTTATACTATTATTTACTTTGCAGGAAGGACTAACGCTGTCAGTTTGTTTGGTAGCCTGCCATGTACAATTTACATTGTAGAAATTTATATTTTCTACGGACTTCAAACTTTATATAGACTAACTAGCTGTGCCCGGCGGTTTCATCCGCTGCTTACTTAGGGGTCATGAAAAATAGGTATTGGCCGATTCTCAGACCTACCCGATTTGTACACAAAATTTCTTAATCAGTCCAGCCGTTTCGGAGGAGTACGGTAACTAACATTGTGACACGGAAATTTTATATATTAGACTAGCTGTGCCCAGCGGTTTCACCCGCTGCTCACTTGGGATATGAAAAATAGATGTTAGCCGATTCTCAGACCTACCCAATATGTACCCAAAATTTCATAAGAATCGGTAGAGCCGTTTCGGAGGACTTTGGAAACGAAATTTGTGACACGAGAATTTTATATATTAGATTAGGCCTACAATTATCATGCATTTGTCTAGCCTGTTCTTAATTATATTAGGGTAGACTAAGGCTAGGCTCTAGTCTAACCGGATGCACCTGAATATAAAAATGTATATGGAACGACCGCCAATCTGACCTCCACAACCCAGTTAGTACTGGGTAATACAATACTCCTTGCTATGATTGGTTGCGAAACTTAGGACGCTGACTATCTGTAACGACTGTCAAAGAGCTACGAATTATAGACGGGATCAACTGCTTAATGTGCTTTTCGAGGGACGGAGGAGACTCTGTATGTAACGTGTGGTCACCCATCTACAGACAAACCTAGGCAAGCACAGCTTAACTCCTACAGTACTGTTTGTCGTATATTTCTATTTACATTTTTTGTAAAAAGCGGTATTTTCTTTAAATAATAAAATAGCTTTTCTACAATTATAAAGTCTACTTAAAAATATAATTCGTTTACTCTAAAAATAATTCACGCAACCATAATTGCCTTCATTTAATTACCAGACGAGAAAGATAATAAAATGGGAGACAGTAAAAATGATAGTATATTCTATTCAGACATCCTGTGTCCCGTTTAATTGGCAAAGATTAAACTACGGAACCCGGGCTCATCCCACTGGGACAGTGGGTCCCGAGGTTTTCTGGGTCCAGCACGACTCCTGATGAATAATTTAGTAGTTTGTATCTATTAATGTGTTGGTTCATACGCACGTGATGAGTTTCCTTAATAAAAATGGCAGCGCGCCTTGAATCAGATAGTTTTGCAAATGTGAAACTTATGTACTGCTAAAATGTTTACTAAGGTCAAATTTTTACACACAGTTTCGTTTTCGGCGATAGACTAGGGATAGTAAAATCGCAATGGGTGTAAAATACCCTTAGCAAAGCCGAAACGCACTTCTTGTTCACATCATTGCAATAATTTTTACGATTTCATACCTCAAAAGGTAAAAATAGGATCACTTTGTTGTTCATCTGTCTATTTGTCAAAACCCTTTATTTCGAAAACGCGTCAAGGAACGAGTTAAAATTAAAATGTGTGCGTTCCCTTGAATCTGTGAAAAAATGAAATGGGTTGATTATTAGGTCGACGCAATCAAAAGATATGGCCGTTTATGTCCCATTTCCCATACATTCACAAGAGGAATCAAAACCTATAGGGCACTTTCCGTTGGGCTAGAACTCTACTAATATTATAAATGCAAATGTTTGTGTGGATGGATGGATGTTTGGCTGTTGTTACTCTTTCACGTCAAAACGGCTGAACTATATTTGCTGAAATCTGGCATATCGATATCACTCGGGCAAAGCCGCGGGCGCCAGCTAGTCATAAAATATTGCCAAGAAGCAATAAATTTGTAGATGCCTTGCTGTAGTTTCCATACTTCGACATAGGTAGCGGTTGTTGTAACCGCTACCTTAAATTTGTTCTTCAATATAGTTTATCTTGTCATCAGAGCAATGTCGATACTTTTATTAGTTACCTACAAGTGTGGACAACACAAGTGTAGAACTCTCAGTGCGCGAGTTTTTCGGTTCCAGTTTTCTTTAGTTTAAGACTTTGCTTTCTAGTTACAAAGTTTTTGATGGTCAAAGTTCTAACTTTAAAACATGTTAAAAACCGGCCAAAATCGAGTCAGACTCGTACATAAAGGCTTTTGTACATACATTTTGTACATACAACATGAACAGCCATATCTTTTGATTGCGTAGACTTAGAGGGAGGAGGAAGGCAGATTTTTACAGCACAAAGGGGTACAGAGTTAGTATATGGTTTTAATTTCAACTCAACACCTCTTTGCGTTCTCGAGATAAAGGGGTTTTTTGACAGACAGACAGACAGACGACCACAAAATGATCCAATAAGGGTTACGTTTTTTCCTTTTGAGACTCCAGTCTTGTAATACAAAGGTATATCTAATATAAAAAAATTCTCGTGTCACAGTTTTCGTTCCCATACTCCTCCGAAACGGCTGGACCGATTTAAACGAAATTTAGTATACATATCGGGTAGGTCTGAGAATTGGCCAACATCTATTTTTCATACCCCTAAGTGAGCAGCGGGTGAAACCGCTGGGCACAGCTAGTTTTTTTTTAAATATCTCAGAGAACCCGGTACTAATAAAGTTGCTTCCTAGCAAGAGGTAATTCTTGCGTAGAGTTACTTGTTTTTATGTATAGAACACATTTTTGTTTGAAAATAATCCAAATGTCCGCTCTATAATCCTTTTAAATCTCTTTGTACTGAAAGCATCAGGTAACGTATTCAAATAAAAAATGGATAACTTATATCAAGCAAATTTCGAACCTAGGGATTACTTCCTACTAAAATTTTAAAAGCGAAAGTTTGTTAGGGTTTATGTTTGTTTGTTGATCTTTCACGCAAACTGAATTAATTTTGATGAAACATCGCTATAAAAATTATAGCTTACATATCAGAATAACACTTAGGCTACAATTCATAAAGATATATTGTATATTCTACCACTACGCGAGTGAAACCGGGTTGTGCAGCTAGTTCTTATATTTAAAATTCTCGAGTCACAGTTTTAATTGCCACACTAATTCGAAACGGTATATAAAAAAAATATATGCATATTCGGTAGGTCTGAGAATCAATCGTAAACTAAAAAAAAACACATAGTCCTACATAGGCCTATCAAACGTCGAGAAAAGGTACACGATTCCGGTTGGTAGTTTCCTATGGAGAAAAACCGGCAAGAAACTCCATGGTTACTCTATTGAAGTCATTTGCTTTTGCAATGTTGTTATAGCGTTAAGAATTAAATATGAGAAGACAGCGTAGGCCCGACAATAAGGCATTGCGTACTTTACAAAACGTAAAATAAGATAACATATTAACGTTAAAAGTTATCAATTAGGTATTTTTCATACCCCATAGTGATAAGGGCGGCCCTCTTTAGACAGGAACCTGAGCAGTGGGTGAAAGCGCTGGGCACAGCTAGTGCACACGACGGCACATTAACCTATACAAAACAATTTTAACCTGATCTCTCTACTACGGTGTAAAATCCGTTGTAGAGAGATCAGGTTAAAATTGTTTGTTCAGATACCCTACCATGACGTATTAAAACAGAACTTATTCCGCTGAGGGGAAGGGACAGAGCTATTCAGGGTGGGTCCACCCTTTATAGCAGAACTTTTTATGTCATAATTTTATTTTGCATAACAACGGATAGCATAAACTTCATTTCGCAGAAAATTCTTTGGCAGATACTCATTTATCATACATTCAAAACTCATAATTTTGTAAGTCAGAATCATCTCTTGACATAAATTTCATATCCATAATATTTAAAAAGTAGAAACATCATATCGCAGAAAGTTCACAGTCAGAATCGTCTTTTGGCATATATTTCACATCGATAATCATCAAACGGCAGAATTGTCATATCGCAGAAAGTTTAAAGTTAAAATCATCTTTGTCATTATTTGTTGTCATTTATTTTAATCTTTAAAATAATTTGATTTTAGTTATTATTTAATTGAGTTTGAAATAATGTCATTTATTTTAGTTATTATTCAATTGAGTTTGAAATAATGTCATTTATTACAATAAGTAATTATCCTAATCAAAATAGTTCAGTTCCGGGTAAGCTACTAAAAACAATCTCATTTTTCTATTAATGCAAGTCGTTTCTGGCACTCGTCGGCCGCTGCCACGGCACCGCTCGCTTCGCTCGCTCGGCTCGTGCGTAGGAGGTCACAGTTTTAACCTAACCTAACCTAGCCAATTCTCCCATCTGCAAAGTATGCCAAGTAAAGTTATACAAAATAATCATCGCTCTAAATGAGCATTATGCTAAACAATATTATGCGAAATTTGAACTCTGCCAATCGAATTTAAACTAAATGTGATTCTGCCATCTTAAAGGTATGCCATTGTAGATTCGAAGTTTTAAACATTATGCGAAACGATAGTTATATCAAATATTTTTTATGCATTTAAAATGTTCGTTTAAAGAAAATTATGCTAAGTGTGTTATGCCAAATAAATTTCGGAACATCAAGATTCTGCCAGATAGAGGGAACCCATTCAGGGTATCTAGCACCATCTCTTTCACTCAGTGGAATAAGTTCTGCTTTAAGATGTCATAGTAGGCCTACAGGTTATATAATAGTTTAGAATAGGTTGACCTGCCGTCGTGTGTACGTACATTTATATAAATACATGGATAACTTTGATACTGATAGTCATTTGACGACACGGTTGGCGCAGTAGTTGAGCGATTGGCTGCTGCGTTGCGTGTCACGCGTTCGATTCCCGGACGGAACAAATATTTGTATGGCCTACAAATAGTTGTTCCGGGTCTAGCTGTTTCTGTATGTGAGTTTAAATGTTTGGTAACGCATCTACGATACAGGAAAAATACCTAACGCGGGGAACGCTTTAAAAAAATGTTTTTGACAAAATCTCCTACAAAGACTACATAAATTGTTGGATTAGATTCTTTAAAGCCGTTTCACCATCCCTGCCTATCCCTGACTCGTTGCCGAAGGCTATAGGTAATATTGTTGTGATCACAAGCCCGGCTGTAGGCGCATAATGAAGAGGAAAATTGGTCCAAACCGATCCCTCCAGAGAATATTATGCCTCAGTTTTAGATTACGCAATCTTGATTCTGAAAGCAACGGGAAGTATTCGGTTTTCAGATGAAAGTTGTTCTGTGTAATGTTAGGAAAATATACTTTCATATGGTAAGTTGCATACTATAGTGTAGCTTAACTTACGATTAGTGATTGTTACAATAGCAAGATTTTTTCAAGTATTTTGCCTGTGATTTTTTTAACTTTTAAACCATTTTTCGTTCATCACCTACACCACTTCAACATACGGTGAAGAAAAATATCGTTAGGAAACTAGTATATATGATAAGTTAGCCATTGCTCACCGTCCACTGCGTCTACGGTGGCCGGGAGTCGTCTAGACGGGAGGCCTATGTTCCCAGTGCCAATGGGAACATGGTATTTATGGTATTTATGAGTGTGTAAGTTTTGTATCTTAATAAAAAAAAATCGTAAGTACTCGGTTGTGTACGGGCATGTAATGCGAAAGGACGAATTTGCGGGTTGTTCGAAAGAGATACCGCGGCCTCGGAACGTAAAGGGCAAAAGAAGAAACATGGGTGGGTTCTAGTCAGTACAAGTCTGACATGCCCCCCCGCTCCGCCCAAAGCGGGGGAAGTCATTGGATAATTTCCCACCCGGAAAAAAAAGTTGCGGAAGGACGAAAGGCATGTGGCCAAAAGAGTGATAGATATGAATGTTGGTGGATGGAAAAGGTGAGGAACGCCAAAAAAAAGATGGATGGATTGTGTAAGCAATGATATGAATTGATTGATTTGAATGAAATGTTTGATGTGGGGAATGGAAGAAAAAAACGACTTGCTACGACTTCAAATAGAATGGGATAAGGGCACAAAGATGGCGAAGAAAAATCTCGTACCAACTAAATCCTGTTTTACATTATACGTAAGAACGTATAATGTAAAACAGGATTTGTGTTGTGATACATTAAAATTTATGACAATTTAGGAAGCCTACGTCATTTTCTAAATACATTTTTATATAAAAACAAACAAAATTACATCACAATCTTCATAAAATTGTAATGGAATTTAGAGTTTCATTTACAAAACAGGCACTGAAACAGAATCGTAAGTGCTCATGAATATGGGCCAAAATAACATCTTAAAATTTTAAACGTTATTTGTATTCAGACAGACAGTTGCTGCTTTTAAAGAACTTCACTAAAACACTATTATCACTTCTTTAATAAACATTTTCTGTATGCTAACACCGTAAACTTCCTGAATATTCAACTAAGCAATAAGTTTAATCTTAAACTTTTTCCAAATATGTTAATGGATATATAGTTAATGGAAATATCATAAAAGCGAAAGCGATTTTTTTGTTTGTTACATCTTCACACCTAAATGGCTTAACCGATTTTGATGAATTTTAATACAGAGATAGTTGGGACCTTGGATAAGGATATAGGCTAAAAAAGTGAGAAAAGGTGGCGAAAAAGGGAAGAAAAATGGTGTGAAAGATTTTATTTTTCGATCATCACGCGGGTTAAAGTTAGCGTTAGCCCAAAGTTACTATGCCACGTGGAGGAAGTCGCGGGCGAAAGCTTATAATGCTGTTGATTTATTATTATATCAGAATAAAGTTTCATAATCCGTGAGGTAAGGTAAAAATAGAAAACAAGTACAGGACAAAATCTCTAATGCAAAAAAAGAAACGAAACGTCGAAAGCTTTTTATTTTTTGTTATGTTAATCCATTGTTGGCGAGTGTGGCTTGTTGGTGTAGTGGTCACACGCTCTACTGTTGCGTAAGCGTGTGGTTTTACTGTCAGGCAGATTGTTTGAAGTTTTCTATCAAAACTTACTCAGTCGTTGGTGCCTAGATTTGTGCTTGGTTGCCCTTTAAACATCAACAACAACCACACAACAATAACAACATGCCTAAACTAAAGCATTAAGACCGCCTTTGTACAGTTTTAACTGGTGCATAACGTTTTAATAAATAAATAAACAGCAGAACAAGCAAAATCCATTAATTTCATTAAAACCCATTTTACTGGAACCACATTAAATCTTTCAACATAATGTGACAGTTATCAGAAATAAATAACTGATATGTTGCAGGAAAAGTTTTAAAAGTTAATTATACTTACTTACTGGAAAAACCTTGTAGTAAGAAAATATTTGTCATAAGTCTATGTCAACTGAAAAAAGTGCAGTTTTTGGGTCAAGCACAAACTGCCACCACAGTTTCGAATAATAAAAGTGTAACGAAAGCACTCGTCGTGTAATTCCAGGAAAAAAGGGACTGAATTCTTTGAACAACATTCTGGAACTAATTCATTTTGAGCACCGTTTCGTGGAGATACATGCACTCATAGACACAACTAATGAAAATGGCTAATAGATACAGTTTTCGTAGAAGAAAAACAGTCGCTAACAGAACAGAGCATTATCACTTAACATAAATAATGAACATTCTAGAACAAAATAACGGATACACTTTTTAGTTTTTGTTCTGGTGTCCAAAATCCATTCATAAGTTGTCTTGAAAAGACCGCTTTTAGCGATAAGACCACCCATTGTGTCATTATTGTAATTTGTATGGTGTACATAATAAAGAATATTTTGTCTATCTATCTTACTTACGCCTTACAACAACACTACAAAACATACAGAAACTATTGTAATAATATTATACAGAACTTAAAAAATGCTTACGAAAAAGGACTACTAGACAACTCTAAAGGCAATTGTAAAAATACCTGGGTGGCGGTGAAATCGATCTGCAATCTAAAGAGTAAGACATCGACCAATATGGCGCTTCTTACTGCCAAACCTGAACCAGTGGTCGCGCTGGATATGGCTAACAAATTTTTCGCTAACATAGGAGAACAACTAGCAAAAAACACAATACTACGACTACAAAAAACGGAAACCGAACTTGCTAATCTAGTCAAAGGGCCTGAGAATATGGATGCATCTCCAATGAACTCCTTCTTTATGAACCCTACTGATGAAATGGAAGTTAAAGCAGTTTTGACAAGCCTAAGCAATGACTCAGCTCCTGGATGGGATGGTATATCAAACCGTGTCCTTAAACTTGCAAAGCATTGTCTAGCTGCTCCTATTGCACATATTTGTAATCTAAGCATGTTTAACGGCATAGTCCCACCTCAAATGAAAGTTGCAAATGTGTGTCCGATTCATAAAGGAGGAGATACGACCGTAGTATCCAACTACAGACCAATATCTCTACTTACGTCACTCTCGAAAATTCTGGAGAAACTGGTGAATAAGAGACTGTTGACATATCTTGAGAAAATGAAAATACTTTCCACAAAACAGTACGGTTTTCGCAACGGCAGGTCCACCGAGGACGCTGTTACTAATTTAGTAGACTTTGTTGTTGGTACACTTGATAAAGGGCAAAAATGTAGCGGCGTCTTCCTGGATCTTGCGAAAGCTTTTGATACCGTGTCTAGATCGATCCTGTTTCAGAAAATGGAATGTATTGGCATTAGGGGTACTGCTCTCGCTTGGTTTATTTCGTATCTGACTGAACGCAAACAAAGGATATGCTTGGGAGATTCCCAGAGTTCTTTTGCCAATGTTGGGTACGGAGTGCCTCAGGGTAGTGTCCTGGGACCAACTATATTTCTACTCTATGTCAACGGTCTCTGCTCACTGAACCTGGATAATGGACAGATCTTTGCGTATGCTGATGACACCGCTGTAATTTTTTACGGAAGTACTTGGAAAGAAGTCTACAGAGCCGCAGAGCGTGGAATGATGACCATTTCCAATTGGCTGCAGAATAACCTGTTAACACTAAATGTTTCCAAAACCAAAATAGTAAACTTCTCAATCAACAAGAAATCGTCTGCTCCCACCCAACTCTCACTCAAATTCCACAACTGTAGCTACTACCCAGGATGTACGTGCAACTGTCCCAAATTTGATCAGGTTGACTGCATTAAGTATCTTGGCATTAATATAGATAAACACTTGACTTGGAACAAACATATTGAAGCACTGAACACCCGCGTGAGAAAACTCCTGTACATATTTAAAAAACTAAGTTCAATAGCAGACAACCATACTCTAAAAACAGTCTACTATGCGCTATGCCAGACGATCTTGGGGTACTGTATAGTGGCTTGGGGCTCAGCTGCGAAAAGCACTTTTATCACTGCTGAACGAGCGCAAAGAGCTATCCTCAAAAGAACTTTTAATCGGAGGCTACGTTACCCTACGGACGCACTGTACCGAGACACAGGCATGCTGACGGTTCGTCAGCTGTATATTAGGGCAGTTATTCTCAGGTTCCATACAACTGCACCGACCACCGCGGTAAAAGATAAACGTGTGCGTCGACTACCTAAGTGGGATAAACCGTTTTGCCGTCGGGTTTTTGGTAATAAAGCGTTTTCGTACATGGGGCCGCACTTATATGGCAAAGCAAATAAATGCTTAAATTTAATTACCATGACCAAGTACACATGCAAAGAACTTGTAACGGAATGGCTTCAACATTTAAATTATAATGAAACTGAACATGTAATAGCAATATATTAGTTAACTTCAAAACACTCATCTACACATATACTCTCACAATCCACTCATACACACATTTCCACCTATACACACTCAACACTTACTACCCACAACTCACACTTCACCTCCTCACTCACTCCCATAGAAGTAGACCCCTCAGAATTGAGGCATTCTTTGCCGCTAGACACACATCATCATTCACAGTACCCTCATACAATCTCTCTATTTTAATCTTTTTGTTATTTTTTTTTTTTATATTCTTTCTTAAGTTAATAAATCTCAAGCTTTTTTTGGGAAATAACGCTAGTATATTGTTCCACTTTAGACGAAAGAGACTGAACCCCACGACACAGGGTATCCTAGTGTGGGGTTCAGTGTCATTTAAATTATGTATGTACTTTTTTGTAGAACAATAAATAAATAAATAAATCTATCTGGTGTCACTTGTGGGAATATAGGGCATTATCGTAGGGGAAAGCACTACTAAACCTGACGAATTCAAAAATATTCCACGTGCAAATATTCGCAGATCTAAACTCTCCACAAATAAATAAAATTTCCATAATAAACATAAAATAATACCGCCGGGACTTATCTCGCCAATTGTACAATGACAATGGGAATATCTTGGAAGTGATCCCAAATATTTTGAGGACAAAAAATATGATAAACGACGATGAATAACGATTGTCCTACTGAAAGTGAACTATGACGATCTTAACTTATGACATTTACTTTGGTACTTATCTTAGTAGTCCGATATTGGGACGTCTATTGTCGGTTAGGTATAGATTTGGAATATTTATTTGGTCGTGTTTTTGGATTTGGAATTTCGTAGACCAAGAGCTGTGGTGAGCCAGTAATAAAGGTTATAAGGCGCGTCGCCCACACGACCAAGAGTCGAGGCGCAGTCGCAGCGCGGCGGGCGCGTTAGGCGCGTCGCCCACACGACATTTGTAAAGAAAATCTCGTTGCGGCGTGACTCTGATGTGAGATTTTGACGCGCCTAACGCGCCCGCGCCGCGACTGCGCCTCGACTCTTGGTCGTGTGGGCGACGCGCCTTAGTGTGATTTTTTTCATCACCACAGTTCTCAAAATGGATAAACCATCATCTGCCTAGCCTTTTCTCAACATGTTGGGGTCGGCTTCCAGTCTAACCGGATACAGCTGAATATCCGTATTTTACGTAGAGTGACTGCCTGTCTGACCTCCACAACCCAGTTAGTATTGGGTAATACGATAAGGTACCCCTTGGTAAGACTGGTTGTCAGACTTTCGGAACACTGACTACATGTAACGACTGTCAAAGATCTATAAATGAGAGCCGGGACCAACGGCTTAACGTGCTTTCCGAGGCACGGAGAAAACTCGTTATGTAACGGGTGGTCACCCATCCACAGATTAACCTAGGTAAGCGCGGCTTAACCTAAAGATCGACCCGAGCGGCTGCTATTATTTAGCCTTCTAGCTACTAACTAGCTCTTTTTATCTCAAAATGAATAAACAAAAAGAAAAAAATAAAACTTTCAATGGGCCAACGCACGTTGTTGGATGACCCAGTCCCTCTCACATAGAAGAGGCCTAGCCTCTGCTAGGCCTCCAAGCCGCATACACAACTGCAGCAACCCAAACATAATAGTCAATATTAAGTACTCTATACTTACATAACAATATAAAAACTTATTTCCGGAAGTCAGTGACTTGTCTGTTTTGTTGACTATTTGCCACCGACTTCCGGAAGTATAGTTATCATACCATCACGTGGGAAGTTTTCGTCGATATACATAGGAAACATTTTGAAAGCGTTTGTCATTTGACTGGGTCTTATGATCGAGTCTGTGATTAGATAATTAGAATCACCGCACCAATTAATCAGGTTAAAAGTTCAACCGGTTAGAACTTTATGTTAGATTTACCACTAAATGGGTTAACCCTTTTAATAAATGGGTTAACCAATTAAATTTTACTAACTCACCAGAGTGACAAGGATCAAGCACTGAGCTCAGGCCAACTCTAGTGCTTTTTAAAATTTATTATTTTATCAAAATGAACTCGGTGAGTGAGCGCTAGGCAGATTAACCCTAAAATATAGGATAACCTTTTACTCTAAGGTTTTACTTAAACAAATTTTTATTTTGTATCCATATTTTTTGTTAGGAAACTTTACCATTCAAAATAGACAAGCGTTTTTCTTGCTTATTATAAACTTTTGTTACCACTATCAGCCCGTCTTTTGCCTGGGCAAATAAAAGTACGTAACTCTACCACGCGGGCAAATAAAGAGGATGAGACAATAGGAGTTTCTAAGTATCGAAACAGGAAGCAAAGTTTCTGCTTATCCACCTGGGAATAGGCTTGAGTGTATTTATGTAAATCTAACCAGAGTTACGTGACTGTACTCACGTCTGCTTTCATGCCCGTGGCTTTCATAATCTATTGCACATAGTCTAATTGACCTGGGGCCTTAGTCTGCTATTACAATTAGTGACAGAATGGTCGATCACTGATCGCCTTTGTCCGTCTCCTGGTTCCCAACTATCCCTGTATCAAAATTCATCAAAATCGGTTAAGCCATTAAAGTGTGAAGAGGTAACAAACAAACAAACAAACTCACTTTCTCTTTTATAATGTTAGTAAGGATATTTAAATTGATCTATATGTATTGTATAACGGACTGGTGTCCGCAACTCCACGTCTGTGGCGCGTATTTTGCGTACGAGTGGGAATGTCATTCGATCTACCCCAGCTCCACGAGAAATGCCAGTAACGACTTAGTGTTGCTGACAATATAAAAGCTAAGCTAAGCTAAGGTAGACTGGTAGAAAATTCCCAAGGCATTAAATCCACCTTTGTACAGTGTTTTTTATACATGTGCATAAAGTTTCAATAAATAAATAAATATCGCTAAAAGTACCTGGGTTACCAAAGTACTTAAATATAATAAATATAAATAAATAATAAATATCTTGGGACAACTCACACACGGCTATCTGATCCCAAGCTAAGCAGAGCTTGTGTTATGGTAACCAGACAACTGATATACATACTTATATAATTTATAAATACATACATATTATAGATAAATCACACCCAGACACAGAACAAACAATCATGCTCATCACACAAAGTTTGCCCTGGGTGGGAATCGAACCCACGACCTCCGGCTCGGCAGTCAGGGCCACTAACCACTAGACCAAGAGGCCCGTCAATAGGTCATATAGGTATGTGTATAAGTTATATTGACAAATAACTAATTTTTCTTTCAATACGCGAACAGGAACAAACTTGTGTTGTTATCTCACGAAAGTTATAACACAAAGAGAGATCTTCAAAAGCCATCTGTTCTGTATTTTATTGATCATCCTCCGCCATAAAGGAATTGGATAGCTTTTCCCCTAATGGTAAAAATAGTTCTCTGGATCCGACAGTTAACTTTGCGAACGTTTTAGCTGTTTCAAAGCGTGTCGGTCCCTTTTCCTGCTGCCCAGAATTTTCCTTTGGCGTTTATTGGATTACGAAAAAAATAAAATTGACAAACAAAAATAACTTTTTTTTTCTATTTGAGAGTTTATTTTTCTATTGTATTCGATCCTGTTGTTTGACAAATCTAAAATGTAACCAGAAAGAATTGTGTTACTTTTTAAGACAATGTATTTTTTTTTCTAAATGTAAGAATAAACTCTCCATTAAAATCAATTTAACCTTAAAATGCTTTTAATATTAAATGGTTTGAGAACACGTTTTAAAACAAGCGATTTCTGTTAATATTCTTGTTTTCTACACTTCAACAATCCTTACGGATAAAGATAACAATTTTAGCAAAGGATAATAATTTATACAACACTAGCTGTTCCACGCGGTTTCACCCACGTTGCTCAGCACCTGTTGGTCGCAGTGTGATGTTATATAGCCTTCCTCAAGAAATGGACTATCCAACACTAAAAGAATTTTCCAATTCCAACCAGTAGTCCCTGAGATTAGCGCGTTCAAACAAACAAACTCTTCCGCTTTATAATATTAGTATAGATATAGGGAAAACAAGTGATCAGTAGTTTTAATTTGAACTCGATACCTCCACGCGTTCCCTAGATAAATGGTCTTGACAGATAGTCATACAGACAGACAGACAACAAAGTGATCCTATAAGAATTAGGTTTTTTTCTTTTGAGGTACAGAACCTTAAAAATTAACAAAAGTGTTTGGTCAAGTCGTCAAAATCTTGCAAAGTAGGGACATGTTGCTAGACTTGTTAGTAAAGTGTAATTTTTGTACAATAGGTACCGTAACACATTTTAAACTGACATGGTCACTGACGTTACTAATAACATTTATAGAAACGGGATACTTTTCATCTTCATTTTATAATATAACTAGCTTTCGCCCGCGGCTTCGCCCGCGTTAAATTTGGGGTAACACAATTCCCCTTGCGCCTTATTGATTTGTAATAGCAACGCTAAGTTTTGCCTTCTCTTCCCTCTTTCTCCCTCACATCCCACTTTTTTCAAAAAAATAATAGCCTATGTCCGTCTCCTGGTTCCCAACTATCTCTGTACCAAATTTCATCCAAATCGGTTCAGCCATTAAAGCGTGAAGAGGTAACAAACAAACAAACAAACAAACAAACTCACTTTCGCTTTTATAATATTAGTAAGGATTTCCCGATAATTTATCGATGTTTTAACTGGAAAAAATTGAGAGATAAAAAAAAACAAATTTTAGGATTAGAACTTTAAATTTTGTATCCTCCACGGTTTTTGAGCAATCTTAGAAAAACCAGCAACAAAAAAAAACACTTATTTTTTATTTCATTTTTTTGGTCTACTGGCGTGGAAAAAAATTGTTTGCTTAACCACTATAAGTACATATCGGTTATTTTTTCCAGTAGTGTATGTTAAATAACACGTTTGAAATGCCAAAAATCATCATCTGCTTAGCCTTTTCTAAACTATGTTGGAGTCGGCTTCCATTCTTACCGATGCAGCTGAATACCATTCTTTTAAATGGAGCGACTGCCTATCTTCTTTTTTATATATAAAAACGTTGCCCCACACTAGGATTTATCCTGTATCGTGGGTACAAACATTTAAAGTCACATACACAAACAGTCAGACCCAAACAACTATCTGTAGGCCATACAAAATTTTGTTCCATGCGGGGATTGAACCCGCGACACGCAGCGCAGCAGTCGATCGCTCAGCCACTGCACCAACCGTGTCGTCAATCACCATTAATTCATAATCATTGCAAATACATATATCTGACCTTCATAACCCCGTTTGTATTGGGTAATACGATACTCCTTGGTAAGATTTATCAGATTTTCGGGACACTGGCTACCTGTAACGACTGTCAAAGATCTTCAAATGACAGCTGGAACCAACAGCTTAACGAGTTTTTCGAGGCAAGGAGGAAACTCGATATGTAACGAGTGTTGCTGGTTTCAAATGCCAAAAATGAAGCCTTTAATTTTTTTTACTTAATTTTCTAGCTTACACGTGTATTACCTAAAGATATTTTCTTTGTGTTTTCTCGTTTTGTTTTCAAACTATGTAAATTCATCAAAATTAAGTTGTAACTTTTTGGATCGTTATTTTTTTTTTTACTTTTAGTCTCTTTTCTTTTCTGTCATTCTGTCATATGAAATGATAATCTAAATCTGCAAAGAAATACTTTTATTATTTTTATATTTTTTAATTACTGTGATTACTTGCTAAATATTCTCCAGCGTTTGATAGTTTATTTCCAGTACACGTGTTATTGGCAAAATTGTGGTATCTCTCGTCCACAAAAGCCATTAATGAAGAGTTGAAGTTACCTAAAGATATTACAAACATTAAATCAAAACAGGGTCAAGGACGAAATCATCAAAACGTGTCTTAAAAAAATCAGGTCGACAATAATATAATAATCCCACTTATTTATTATGTATGTACCAGCGCTACTCAATTAGGATAATATAGCTTCCGCCTGCTGTTTCGCCCGCGTAGTAGTCTACCACTAGACTAACGAGGGATTTTTTTACACAATACTTTTATAAATTACTAGCTGGCGCCTGCGGCTTCACCTCGTGATGATTGAAAAAAAGTATCCTATGTTAACACATAATTTTTTTCCAGACTATAATCTGAGGTAGATTATAGTCTGAAATAACACACAGGATACTTTTTACCAAATTTCATCAAAATTCGCTAAGCTGTTTTTCGAGTAGCATACATCCATACATCCATCCTTACAAACATTCGCATTTATAATATTCACTTGCATGGTGATAGAACATACAATATATATTTCTGAATTGTAGCCTATGTGTTATTCTAATGTATAAGCTATATTATTGTAAAGTTTTATTAAAACCCATTCAGTAGTTTTTGCGTGAAAAAGGAACAAACGTCCATACAATAAATAATTAATATAATATAGTAGGACTTATCATATTACATTAATATTAGATTGTTAGAATACCCTACTTTCTCCTATCTTACTATATCCTAGTATAGTAGGAAGCAGGATATTCTATGCTACATTGCTGTAATGTTTCATCGAAACCCGTAAGGTTCATTTTTGCGTGAGAGTATAACAAACAAACATCATTTTCATTTGTAATAGTAATTCGGTTTCCGGAACATTTTTCGTATGTAATCATCTAAATTATTGGTATAAATAGGTCAATGGTTAATAATTTATCGGTCGTATTACCTTGGTGAATGTCTCTAAGGAGACAGGAACAAGCTTTGCTGCTGTTATAACTAGTGGTCGTTGGGTTTTTGCTATGAATATCACCAGGTTCTTCTTTAGGGTTGTCGGCAGTTCGATCCAGGGACAGGCAAACACCTGGGTTGATACGTGCATGCTCTGAAACATAAATAATCCATGATTTTCTGAAATTGCTAATAGAGCCCAAAAAGTGCCTCAATCATTCAATAAATACTGAAATTAAAAGTTCTAACCATTTCTGAAACGGGAGTTTTAATAGCTTGCTTCTTCTATCAACTACAAGAAAGCAGCGGCAGTTTTGAAATGCACCGTTGGCGCAGTGGCCGATGCGTTGTGTGTTTCTTGTTCAATGCCTATACGGAACCATCATTTGTTTGGTTTACATGCGTTCTACCGGGTCTGTATATTTGTATAAATGAATTTAAATGTTTGAAAACGCATCTACTTTACTGGAAAAAATCCTGGTCTTGGGCAAGTTTCCACTTTACTGTACTGTTTAAATGTACCTTGTGATAAATTATATAAAATCTGGTTCCTCTAACCTGACAGACAGATGTGTTGCGGTTGTTGTTGGGAAGTTTGTTCCGTCACTTCTTCTACAAGCTGGGAAGAAGAAGTGGAAAACACTAGGAAATGCTTAAGGGCGGAGTGATTTTGTGGGACTGTCTCTTATAATGTGTCGTTCAAAAAGTGCTGATTTTCAGCCTAATTTAAATAAATGACTTTTGATTTTGATTTTTGACGTTCATTTTCAGGAACATTCTTATTTTATGGAGCTCGTGGCTAAATAATAGCAGCCGCTCGGGTCGATCTTTAGGTTAAGCCGCGCTTGCCTAGGTTGGTCTGTCGATGGGTGACCACTCGTTACATACCGAGTTTCCTCCGTGCCTCGGAAAGTACGTTAAGCCGTTGGTCACGGCTGTCATTTGTAGATCTTTGACAGTCGTTACAGGTAGTCAGTGTACCAAAAGCCTGACAACCAGTTAAGACTGGTTGTCAAGCCAAGTTGTTGGTAAGCCAAAGGGGTATCGTATTACCCGGTATTAATTGGGTTGTGGAGGTTAGATAGGCAGACGTTCCATGTAAAATACTGATATTCAGCTGCATCCGGTTAGACTGGAAGCCGACCCCAACATAGTTGGGAAAAAGCTAGGCAGATGATGATTTTCAGGAACATTCTTGAATTTAATTTTTCGAAGCCTCGTATCCCAAGAACGTGTAACTACATAAAAAAATGAGTTGCTTAAAAACGGCCGATAATCAGGTGCTCAGCTAACAGCACGTGAACCATTCCTAAATCTTCTTATCCCTAAACCGGTTTTTCAGTTAGTCTACAGGAGAGGCTTCGCTGAATTCATACCTAGTAACGGGTAAGGATACCCTTGGGTGAGGCTTAGAGCTCGTCCTAAAGGTCGGCTACGAGTTTAGGAGGATAACTGAATTGGCTCGCACGTGCCGGTAACAAGGGTAGAGGTGTGATGTGTCGGGTATCAGGTTTTATATGACACACCTAGCCTGTTGTTTTTTATTTGATTTTTTTTTCAGGGTTCCGTATCGTGCCTGTCTGTCTCTCTCTTGGTCTGTCTGTCTGTCTATCTGCCTGTCTGTCAAGAATCTTTATCTCGAGAACGTGTGGAGGTATCGCGTTGAAATTAGTATCAAATTCTGAGGTGTACGGTATCTTGGAGTTGTGTAATCTGAATCTATTTTTTTTTTTTTTTAATATCTTGTGACAACTCACACACGGCTATCTGATCCCAAGCTAAGCAGAGCTTGTGTTATAGTAACCAGACAACTGATATACATACTTATATAATTTCTAAATACATACATGTTATAGATAAATCACACCCAGGCACAGAACAAACAATCATGCTCATCACACAAAGTTTGTCCTGGGTGGGAATCGAACCCACGACCTCCGGCTCAGCGGTCAGGGCCACTAACCACTAGACCAACAGGCCCGTCTTAACATAAACATCTTAATCTGCGTAATTAAGATGTTTATGTTAATGTGACATGAACATCCAAATCGTTCAGAAAGAGAATTACAATGTATGGATACTTTCCGTTAACCTAGAATGATGAAATTTGGCGAGAGTTACGTAGTCCATACAAATATTAGTTCCGTGCGGTGATCAAACCCGCAACAGTTGATCGCTCAGCCACTGAGCCTACTGATCGATTTCTATCGAGTCGATTTTTTTATGAGGTCCTGGTTGCTGGTTGCCCTAAAAATAACTTCGACTGCGATATAGGAGTTACTTTAGGAATAGGAGATGCTTAAGCTGTTCTCTCACTGTTGATAAATAAACTACCCAAGTAATAGGATTGGTCAGTTATCTATCGTCTATAATAAATCATTTTTCTTTTAAAATAACATTGATATATGACCACCTCGACAGTATACCCTTTCGAACAAAAACCAAATTATGGAAACTGTCCCAACGTTGGAGTAATCGGTGAACATACCTACATTACAAAAAAACGTCAAAATAGAACCCTCTCCTTTTTGAGGTCAGATAAAAACATAAATTGTCATTACATCGAAACAAACTTTTCAGTCCATTAAAATAAGATATTCATGTTTTTGTAAAGAAATCGGCTAATTAAGGTTTGTTTTGTGTACGCGTATATATGTACGATTTCAAAAATAGAATCAGTTGACCTGAAAAACTTGTGGAAAGCTGAGTAAAGTTGGTCGTTGTGGTACAACAATTACTAGTTTTGAACACGAAGACTTTCGGGAACATTATAGGTGTCAGTGTAGATGTTTATTCAGTTATTTGAGAAAAAAAATATACTAGCAAAACACAGTCGTTCATTAAGTACTATTTCAATTAAATGTTTATGGACTGGGTAGGTCATGGCTGAAGCTGTGAGGCCACATATCGCAATACTTGAGCCACGAGACAACTATTCAAGGTCACCGACCAAGGAGGAGATGGCAAGACTTCCGAAATGTGGTAGAAATAAGGGGAGGGCTTTGCTCAGAAGTGGGAAAAGCATATAACATAAAAGAAAAACAAGAGCGACTCAGACACGCAAACCAAAGGTTCCTTGAAATTGCAACATAAACAGCCATATCTTTGACTGCGTAGACTTAGATAGTTTTTTTTTTACAGCACAAAAGGACTACAGAGTTGATATGGTTTTCATTTCAATTTGGTACCGCCACGCGTTCCCGAGATAAAGGATCTTCATAGACAGACAGACGGACAACAAAGTAATCCAATAAGGGTTCCGTACCAATTCAAAATATTTTTGAATTCATTTAAAAAAAAAACTAAAAAAATGAATTCAGAAGGTTGTTAAAATAAAATATTTTCACATGTTGTTTGCGATTGGTGTTATTTTCATTTTAACGAATATCAGATTTACGCAAGATTAAATTACGTTGATTTCAATATCACGATAGGTATTTGCAGTTGTATAACTGCAAGCATTTTTTTCGTTCAAAAATTCTTTCGTTTTAAAATTGTTTTTCCAAAATCACACATTTGTTTACATGTTTTAAGAAAACGACTACATAATCACATGCAGGAACATACATGAGTTTTAGTTTAAAAAATTCTGACACTCCCCCCGCTCCACCCAGAGTTATTTAATGATTTTTCATCCGTAAAAAAAACATATTGCTATACTGATATAGTTAGGTTTGTTTAAATTAAGGCTTAATTTGTTATTTTACTCACTATGTCACGTCTTTTGTCAACTTCTCCTATCGCAGGTCTACTGGAAGAGATTTTTTTTAATGTAACGGATAAAAATACAGAGAGAAGAACACAACCTTTGTGTTCTTGTGTTCGTGTAAGTGTTTTGTGAAAAAAAAATATAAATAAATATGGGCGGTAAATATTAACTGTTGTAGACTTACTTTTACAGTGATAGTATTTCCAAAATAACAATCGATGAAAAGATTCCCAATAAAAATCGACAAATAGGCAAGAACCCACGCCACTTCAGTTATGTTGTCCAGAGGAGTTTCGATCTGCAAAAAAATGAAATATATTTATACAGAGATTTTTTTGCGGATGGTAAATCATTAAATACCTTCCCCCGCTCTGGGCGGATGAGCCTGCCAGAGCCCCCGCCTGCCAGAGCCCCCGCCTGCCAGGGTTGCGGGTTGTTTTGTATAAAGGGCAATAGAAGGAACAATGGCGGGTTTTAGTCAGTAAAAATCTGAGTTCACAAAAAAAAACCTAATCGTATAATAATACACATATACATTATGCATTTGCATTAGTAACCCCAGCTTCTGAGCTAGGTCTCACCCGTGTGACAGGATTCAGTTCAAACACACGGTCTGGGCGGAGTGGGGGAAGTTATTCGATAATTTCCTATCCGCATAAAAAATGGTTAGAAAGGATAAAGACTTACCGAAAAAACCTGAACAGCAGTAGTACCCAAAATACCACCACTCAAAAATAACATTCCCGACAACTGTCCACCAAATGCACCCTGTATTGTATTTACAAATCTGGAAGGGAACCAAAGCTGGCTGTTTTACATTTAAATAAATCAGCTTTATTTGCATACCGTTTGGAAGAAACGATTCGTATCACAAAATAAAAAAAAAAAATTGAAAATAATTTTGAAAAACATTTTACTAAGGTAGTAATTTAGTAAATTATGTACTTACCGTATTATGCAGCAATGGTGAAGAACGCATCTTTTAAAATTTTCCTTAAATGCTTCATGTTCACTGCATTGCCTTTCAGCTGCAGTAGATTTAACGAGGTCTTTCATATTTTCAAAGTTATAAATTAAAACGTCCAATTGACTGACTGAAAGGTAAATTTATCGTGAAGTACAGTCAACAAAAGATATTAGTATCTACGCTGGTCAGATAAAGTACTAAGTTTTTTTTTAAAGTTCGTGAATGATTTTGAATAAAGTTAAATGATTTGGTAGAAAACAGCACCTGTTACAGAAAATTTTAAAGGGAGTCGTTTGTTTTGGTATGGACATGTAATCAGGAGGGATGAAGAATATGTGACTAAAAAAGTGATGGATCTGAATATTGATGGATAGAGAGAGGAAGGCAAATGAAAAGATAGATTGATTGTGTAAGGAATGATTTCTGATAGAAAAAGGAGTAAATGATGCCGTGACATCTGACAGGGGTGAATAGAAGAAAAACACGTGTTGCACCGACCCCAAATATAATGGGACAGGAAAATGATGATGATTATTAGGTAGAAAACCAAACAGTTAATCAAAAAATTAAATTTGATAATTTCAAATTTAATTTATATAATTGACAGTTTGGTTGAGATTCATGAGCTGCTAAAAAAAACAACTACATATATCTGCTGAGCGTGGTTACTTATTTCTTTTGTTGACTGTACGTAAAAAGTTTTAGACGTTGAAAGCCTTTTTTTACAGAATCAACGCCCTTTGAACGTTAGTTCATGTTATGTTAATATTCAAAACGGAACGAAAACTCTGTTGTCTTACTTTACGTGGGAATATTTTTTGTGCCCCGCGGCTCAGTTTCGGATTTTGCTTTGTTATTCTGATACTCAATGATTTTTTTCTAATCCGACTTTATCCTCTTACATGGGAATAATATTTTCGTTTTTTATTTTCCCAAAATATGGACTCATGTTGACCAAATCTTCTCTAAGCGTTGAGTTTATCCCGGAAAACTGTTTACTCGAAGGGATGACCCTTTTCAGATTGTATGCATTACTCAAAGTGAAATAATATGCAAAATTAGTTTTACTTGCACAAGACATTGCGGCCCAAGGTAATGTTTGTAGCGCCGTGAAGCCTACCAGCATCATAGGCTTGAACAAAATCTGTAATAATACAAAAAAAAATGAGCTACATGAACACTTTTCAATAAAAAAAAATACTGAAAGAAATAAATATTACACATTCACACGTATAGGCATGTGTTAAAAAACGCGAAGCGATTTTCTCGTAAAGTAATGGTTTTTGGTTTGAAATCAGACCAACTTCGTAATGGCATATCTTACAAATGCTATGTAGTAAAAATTTAAAACGCTAATCAATACAGTAGGAGTTGCAAAGTGTATACATTTTATTGCTCGATACACACGGAGACAGATCAAGATACAAATTTATAGAATAAAATGGGCTTGCTTTGTATACAGAGATCCGCGTTTTCTTTTTTGGTTGGGATAGCATCAAATAACTTCCCCCGCTCTGGGCGGGAGCTGGGGATGAATTTTGCCAATACGGCAAAATAACTGACTAAAACCCACTTATGTTTCTTCTTTTGCCCTTTTTGTTCGGGATCACAGTATCTCTTTCGAACAATCCGCATCGCCAGGAGGCGGTGGAACTGGCAGGCCCCTTTGCATAGCCGACTTTTTTTTAAGGTGCGCGTGGAACACGAACGCTTACGCCCGGTTCCAATAAACAAAACCGGCCAAGAGCGTGTCGGGCCACGCTCAGTGTAGGGTTCCGTAGTTTCCCGGCCGTCACAATAAGTGTTCCCACTTATAAGTTTATTATTTGTTTGACGTTGAACACTAGGGAATTGTATTTTATTATTATCCAAGTAAACGTGGTGCGAATGACTTAAACTATTATTATATACTATCATAGACCCGTAATATTCCATTGATGTAATGAATGCAAATCCAATGCCCCACAAACCCGACTTCTCCGCCATATATAATTTGTAAATGAGACTTGTTTTGAGGCACAGGCTCTATTAGTTCCGGGTAAAGAAAAAGACACTTCTCTAGGCCGAAACGATGTGTGTTGGGAGGGCTAACAAAAAGACGCGCACAGCGTCGTCCTCGATATGATTGATTATCACTGTTCAAAATATACGATTATACGAGAACATTTTAATACCGGACTAATCAAAATCAAACCTCGACGACTAATTAGATTATACACTCATAAATAAAGTCACGACTATTTGTAAGTGCAACTTATTTTACTACGGTAGGTTATGAAAGCACGGAAAATCTTAACATCGACTTTTAAAAAAATGATATTATTACACAACGTCATCTATCGAACCATTTATGAACTGGTTTTTACCTTAACATTTTGATGGTGTTAAAAAATGAATTTTAGTTTTATTCTAAATTGCCTTACCATGTTCTTAACAGAAGTTTAATGTAGTTATAATATACCGCCAACGCCAAGGAGAGACCAACCGAACAATTCGGTAATACCCGATCCAATGTAATAAGTACCTACAGCGCCATCTCTCGGGGAATTGGGTTACTAACTATTGCGAGAACCAATTTCAATAATTCTTTTTTTGTTTGAAAAAAGATACGTTCAGGATAATAAAATATGTAAACGAAGTTAAAAAAAATGCTTGCATAAACGATTATACTACAAACTTAGTCCAGAAATTACTTAATAATTAATTACAAAAAAAACTTTTTTTTTTGTACAAAAACTGTTATGTCAATCAAGTTCAAAATAATTTTCATAGAAAGTCCTTATAAAGTTCTACTTTTCAGATTTTTTTCATATTTTCTTAACTTATGAGTCAAAAGTTAGAGGGGGGGGACACATTGTTTTTTACTTTTGGAGCGATTTTTTTCCGAAATTATTGGCATTATCAAAAAATGATTTTAGTAAACCCCTATTCATTTTTAAATACCTTTCCAACAATACATCACACGTTAGGGTTGAAATTAAAAAAAAAATCACTTCCTACTTTACATATAGGGTGGCTACCCTAATAAAACATTTTTTTCCAAATTTTAATTTAACTACTTTGTCGGCGTGATTGATATACATATTGGTACCAAATTTCAGCTTTCTAGTGCAAACGGTCACAGAGATTAAGCGAGGACGGACGGACGGACGGACGGACGGACGGACGGACGGACGGACAAACAGACATTGCGAAACTATAAGGGTTCCTAGTTGACTACGGAACCCTAAAAACGACTCGTTTTGCTTATGGATAGTTGTATTTTGTCATAAGTTCTATGAGACTTATGCCAAAATTCAACTATCCGTAAGCAAAACGAGTCGTTTTTACGAGTAGTTTATTGGAACCGGGAGTAAGTCGACACGGCGTTTTGTGTAGCTTTATTAGACTTCGTGCAAATAAAACAAAGAAGAAAAAAGCTTTATTTACCTGGTAAGCGCATATATAATTAAAATACGATTCATTATTAACATCAATAAGTATAAGATCCATCTTCAGAGGTAATTCATCAAAGTTATGTAAAGCTGGTACCACGACGACATGAACTGAAATAATATCGATACCAATCAATTAAATCGACTAGTACGACTTCACAGTATGAAAGTGGCGCCTGTTATAGAAAAGATGGAGTCGTTTCTATTTTTGTATTTCTATTTTTGTAATGTGTTCTATTTTTGACTCAACTCCAACTTTTAATCTAATATTTTAATGCAATTTTGAACAGTGAAATGTTATTAATGTATTCATAATGTAATGATTTGATCAAGGTTAATGTTGTTGCTTATATCAATAATTTTATTTTATTTAACTTACAATTATACCTATTTAAAAGCAAAATTTAAAAATGACATTTGTAATATTATGTATGTGTAATGGAATGTATAAATTGCCACTCAAATTTGTATGGGAAAATTTCCTGAAATAAATGAAATTATTATTATTATGTTTGTCTTAGTATAAATATGTAATGAGGAGGGATGCAACACAATCACGTAACTAAAAGTGTAAAGATCAGGGAAACAAGGAATAGAATTGTGTGAGGAATTATATGAAGGAAGAGGGAGTAAATGATAGTGTGGCAAAAGACGGGGGATAGGAAGAAAAAAAACGTGTTGCGCCTACCCCAAATAATATAGACCAAATGCTGGATGATGGAGTACGATCTCACAGCAAAACTTTTTTGATATTGTACGCAGAAAAAGAAATAAAATAATATTCTTTACGTATGCACTAGAAACGTTCAGGCCATTATTTTATTGAACGCAGCTTGCATTATTGTTCCGATTACGTTTATTGTTTTGTCCACAGTACTACTAACCTATGCATATGTTAGTACAGCTTAATAATTTACAACTTTAATGTACTGGAGTGTGTCTATTGAGTATTTTGTGACATAAGGTGAAGTTGTGCTTTTCGGGTGGGTCATGATAACAAAGTTATAGTAAACTAGCTTACGCTCGCGGCTTCGCTCGGGTGATGACCGAATAAAAAGTATCTTTGGTCAACACCAAAGATACTTTTTCGAGACTATAATCTAACTCTTAGCCAAATTTCATTAAGATCTGTTCAGTTGTTTTGACATGAAAGAGTAACAAATATCCATACAAACATTATAATAGTAGGATAGGATATATTGTAGTACAAATGCATATTTTTTTTGTCCATAGTACGTTAGTACTATGTATTGTATACATCTGCTTCTTAATCTATATATATTATTAAGCTGTACTGTCGTACATATTACATCAGTACACCTTAATAATATCCAACTGTAATGTACTAGAGTGTGTTTATTTTACATATAACGGCATAACGTCAAGTTTTCTCAATAAACAAACACTTTCCATGTTGTATGAGATTATACTGCGAGCTTTGCTGCCAACATCTCTCTATTAAACCACGCTTTTAGACTGGGTTTATGATAACAAAATCATCAACTTGTCAAAATATTTATGATATTTGTCAGTCTTTGTGTTTAGACAAGAATGTGCCACTCCCTCTTTCGTGGACATATTTCCTTTTCTATGAGTGAGAAGGGGTTGTAAAAAGATGGTAGATTTCAAAATATGTCTTCTCGTTTTAATTTTTTTCGTGATTCCTTCAAGATTTTAAAGTCCAACGTTTCAAAACTACTAAAATGTATTTTTTTGCTCGTATTTTTTTCAGTGAACCCTATTTTTTGACACAAAAACATGAAAATGCATGCAACTAGTCTGCCATCTTTAGAAGGACACCACTTAACATACTACAAATTGTCAAAAGTAAGTGTAAATTAAACATGCAAATTTAAATCTCCAAAACCGAAAAGTGAGTCAAGTTTAACTTTAAGATTTTTGTACACAATTACAGGATCCAACAAAAGCGGGTTATAATTTAACTAAACTACTTACATAACACATCCAAACTACTGCTACACATAAGAATCCAGAAGAGTCTTCTAGAAAACCGGATAGCTTTTTCCAAGATTTTCTTCTGTTTTTTCAAATAAAACTGAAACTCTTCATTCTCCAATTGGTCTAACAGTTGCATGAGTATAGCCCTACGTGAGCATAAGTCCAGAAGCCGTAGTGAGACCAGCAACTCTGTTAGAATTAAGTTTATACTGAAACGGGGAATATTTAATTAGTGGGTTGTGCTATTTTGGTTTTGTTGCAGTAATGAGTAGACCTTTGTGACTTAGAAGAAGTGTAATGGCGTTTTAGACTTATGCTAGTTTAGTAACGAATGAGTTTTAGCAGCGACACGTGTTTTTGTGGTTAAGAACAAATAAATATTTATAATATAATATAGGATAAACTATTTATGCAAATAAATAAAATTCAAGAGTCAGTTTGTAATTTCCAAGCTTTTTAGATTCATATAAAGCATATACGGCACTTATTTATAAAAAAAACTGTTTTTATATTGTTTCTCTGTCTGATTGTTCCTACTAATCTGCGAAATGGTTCAACCGCTTTTGCCGGGATTTTAACTGTCAGATAGCAGATGTTATAAGGAGTAACTTAAGCTACTAAGAATTTAGTCCTTCTTTCTCATCTCCATTCTCATTTAAAACGTATTATATTTACGTTACGTTAACACCGTCTAAATAAATAAATTCAAACATGCAAAATATTTGCAGTATCGTATCAAACAGGTGAAATACAATAAATTGCCATTTTAAACGACACAATAAAGTCATCTTATCGGGCGTGCAGAACGGTAAACTGCAACCACATAACTATAAAGAACTGTTAAGCCATTAACATTTCGTCGTTGCATGTACCGTGAAACGAAACACGCGACGTTCCTATAGCTTTTACGGCTACTTATTTCGAGGACATATTCTGCCAAAGATATTCTTTTGTCATCACAAGAACTCCCATTAATTCTCTCATAATATTATTATGGAAGTAGGGCGCACTGATAACGTTTGACCTTAACAAGTTAAACGAAAGCTCGAAAAAACAGGGTTCATTTAGGTTTGTCGTGTATGTTACACGCGATTTCAATTCCACGACAGATTTATTGTGTCGTTATAACATAATTTATGAACACGGAAAGGTTCTGTACAGTTTTCAAAGTATTTCTTTTGTACGCACGGCGACTAATCAAGCTATACAAATCCAGTTTACGAAGATCTCTCATTGTATGGAAAATCTAAACAAAACAACGACGTGTTCTACTGGTAAGGTTTAGCTTGATATGCTGCCGTGTGTAAACGTTTTCGTGTAATCAAAATTGATTCAATCAAAATGTTATAACCATTACAAATGGCGTAGTAAGCTTTAAATAGATTGTCCGAAAATCCCATAAAAGTTCATTGATTTTTTTCTATGTACATTAACATAATATGATGTACTTTAAGGATTCGGATGGGTTCACCTACGAATATTTTACCCTTTTTGGCTTTTCAAGGGGAATTTTATGGGACCCAAGGCAGGTTAACATCTGAAAAAATATACTTTGCGACTCGTTTCCCTTGATGGGAGATTAGTTCACGCTTCAATTATTTATGAGTCGAAATTCATTTTGTACACGGCGGAGTGCTATTTAAGCTTAGTTTAATGTTAATGTTGAATGTCGGAAGAAGCAAATATTTAACAAGGTTTCAGGTTTATTTTTGATTAGAAAACTTTAAGGACGTTATAAATTAATTCCCAATTGATTTATTTATGTAAATGCCATGTATTAGGTATATTTAAAACTACAAGGCATTCTCTACCAATCAACTGTATTGTTAAAAAAGATAATATTATGATAGGGTAGAAAAATAATAAAATAACAAATTGTTTTTAAAACTTATTCATACTAACTCACATGTATTTTTATAATACATAATGCAAAAAAAAAAAAAACAAAAAATACCAAATAAAAGGGAAACCTAAATTTATATGATTAGACTTCTAGTAAGTAGGAACTTTAAACCACATTTTTAAAAAAAATTGTTCGCTACTCACATCCCAGCAACCTCTTGTATTTCAGCATTTCCTGACAAAATCAGACGCACTACGTAAACCAATTGGCTGACAGTCGGTACAACCAACGTAGCAATGTATACCAAAATTCTCGTCAAAACAGAGATCCAGAATCTGACATTCTTCACATGGTATGGTATGTAAAACCATATGCCGAACAGTTTCAGCGCTGCGATTTGTAACGAAATGTGTCGGGACAGATCGGTGCGTACCGACTTCATTTTGGGAGAATTCGAAACGTAATGGCGATGAAATTAAGCTGTCTGTTTTAATTACGCTTCGTAGGCAAGTGGTGCGTGGTTTTTAGTGAAATGTTCGTTATACACTGTGTAAGACGTAGATAATGACTCAAATTTTTTGTTTGGATTCAGTACATGATTTTATAGCCTCAGCTTTTTCGAAATAATTAACATTAAAGTCGTTCATTTTGTTAATATAGTTAGATAAATAAGTTACAAGTAAAACAATGACTGCAATAATACGATGGGATCGACATCGTCACTTATTTTGTACGAAAATCCCATAAATAAAGAAGATTAAAAAGGGTAAAAAGAATTATCGTATTTATAAAAGAAGCAACGACAACAAGTAAGGAGAGTCCTCCTAAGAGTCATAGCGTGAAGTATTATACATATAAACCTTCCTCTTGAATCACTCTACCTTTTAAAAAAACCGCATCAACATCCGTCGCGTAGTTTTAAAGATTTAAGCGTACATACAACATAGCAACAGACAGACAGCGACTTTGTTTTATACTATGTAGTGAAGTTACTTTCTAATATTTCCTCTTTTATTTAAGCCTAGTCCCTTCAGTCTCGCACAAACACTATTTTTAACTTTCACGGTTTCAACTAAATGTACACAGTCACTTAAGGGATATATGACATGATTTACTATTATTTTGAGTTTATACACAAACTTGTGAACAAAAATGAGTCAAAGTCAAATTGTGAACTCGCATATTTGAGTACTTGTCTATCTTAAAAGTTTGTTTCCGTTGAGTTACACCATTTTGTGTTACACTGTTACCCATTGGAAAAAAAATACTGATTCTACGACGACCCTAATACTGTATATTATTGGGCATGCCTAAAACATACTATTTAAGTTCACATTGTAGGTACCTCAACAATTATATTCGTGGTATTCGCACGAAAATGAATACTAAGCCAAAGTTCGCGGAAAAATGTTTCCAATTAATTAGTAGACATTGGATTATATAAGTATATACCTTCCTAAAATAATGATATGTAACATATTATGCTAATGTTAACATACATAATATATTATTTTATAATGTATACGTATGTCATTAACTACTAGCTTCCGCCCGTGACTCCGCGTGGCATAGTTACTTTGATCGCAAAAAAAATTTTTTCTCTCCCCTATTCTTCCCTCTTTCTCCGTGTTTTCCTTTTTAACCTATGTCACTAAACTACAACTATCTCTGTACCAAAATTCATCAAAATCGGTTAGTCCATTTAGGCGTGAAGACGTAACAAAAAAACTCACTTTCGCTTTTACAGGATTAAGTAAGGATTTTGATTTTCGATGGTGATTTCGGTTTTCACAAATCTTAACTGCATATTTCAGCATATTGATTGTGAATATAATCCGGCCTCTTTTAATTAGTTCGTGAATTAGTAAATTGATATCGATAATATTCTGCAAAGTTTAAGGTTGATGAGTCATGGCCTCACACAAGATGAATGCGAAATTAATAAAGAACATTTACATTTTCGATAAAATGAATTAACTTAATACCGTTCCAAACATCTAAATCTTCCTTTCAATCATAAAGTATCTCAACGGCTGATAGAATCCTGAGAATCCTAAGATGTTTTAATAAATGGCGAAAATGGTATACAGAGAACGAATAAGATTTGTACTACTGATTTTAAGAGGACGATGTTGCTAGTAAGAACTTCTAAATACACACGAAATTCGTCATTCCTTCGCATTGCATGTCTATTATATAATGTCTATTATCATCTACCTTGCCCTTTTCCAACTTTGTTGGGGTCGGCTTCCAGTCTAACCGGATGCAGCTGAATACCAGTATTTTATATGGAGCGACTGCCTATCTGAACTCCAAAATCTAGTTAGTATTAGGGAATACAATAGATGTGCAATCAATGAGAGTCGAAACAATTTTTTTTATGTGTCGTTTACAAACATTTAAACTCACATACACAAACAGTCAGACAAAATGATCTCGAAAATTTCGTTTCCAAAAACGAGAAAACACAAAGATAACACCAACACAATTAAACAGATTAAAACACAGATTGCTAGACACTCAAAACATTTACACACGACACACTCCCCTTCAGTTTCCCGAAACAGTTGAATGCCGAATAGTTTTCCAAGCTTTGTCGGCGTCCCGGTAAAGCCAGAGAATACACAAAGTACATTTAAAACCGGTACACGGTTTTATTCCGATACTCATGACCCATTTTTGCCAATGCAGTGCAGCTATTCACGTTTGTAGGGGATAGACACCCGGTAGCCTACTTGGTGTCGAGATAAGCCATTGATACGTTTGGTCAAAGAGTGGCAGAAAAATATTGAGCTAGAAGATTGTGAGGTAGATTTTTAAGTAACAGCTTTCTAGCTTGCACCGACTGGCCACCTGTGCACTTGATGACCTATGGACTGCCTCAGAGTATAGAATTTGAATTCCGGCCATATATACATATCTGTGTGTGTGTGGTATAATTTTGAGTGATTAATTGAGAAATGAGGTTTTACCCGACCATTTCTTTAACATCAAATAACTTCCCCTGGTCTAGACGGAGCGGGGGGAGTATCAGACTTGTACTGAATACAACCCACCCATGTTCCTTCTTTTGCCCTTTATGTTCCAGGGCCGCGGTATCTCTCTCGAACAACTCGCAACCACAAGGTATCAGACTTTCAAATGAAATCTAAATTCGAATCGAATTAACTGGCTTATATAGTATTATTATCTCGCGCGGTATCTCTTTCGATACCAGACTATTGCGGTTGTAAAGTGACAAACATTGAAAAGAGGATGCTTACATGGTTTGGTGTGGAGAGAAGGATGAATGAAAGGTGACCAACAAACGTACAAGACAGATGTGAGTGGCGACGCCCGACATACACTAATCTTATTTTTTAGAGAAACGTTGCCCCACACTAGGAATTTCTCCTGAATCGTGGGTGCGTTTACAAACATTTAGACTCACATACACAAACAGCCAGCTCCGAAAAAACTATCTGCAGGTCATACAAATATTTGTTCCGTGTGGGAATCGAACCCGCGACACGCAGCGCAGCAGTCAATCGCTCAGATACTGCGCCAACCGTGCCGTTTCTGCCCACCCGTTATGGAGAAAAGCATTAGTTTATGTATATACAAAGTATCTTTGCTTTTTTTTTGTTTTCGATACGTTAAGAAGAGGAGAAGAGGAAGTTTTGAGCCTGTATAATTTTGCGGGTGCAAGGATTGCGGTTTTTATTTTGACCTATTTTTGCCAATGCACTGTTCGTATTTGTAGCGAATAGACAACCGTTAGTTTAATTGGTGTTGAGATAAACCTTTGGTAACATACAGTCAATAGACTCTGGGATACGTTTCTTCAAAGTGTGGTTGAGCAATTTTGCAGAAGTCTTTTTTTTCGCATCGCTAATTTCTGGGTATATAAAACGATATATAATAAGTTATATAGTAACGGTAATATTCTGGGTGGAGTGAAAGGAATTGTCAGATTTGTACTGATTAAAACCCATCCATGTCCTTTCTTTTCCCCGCTGTGTTCCAGGGTTGCATTATCTCTTTAAAACTACCCGCATCCTCGTGGTATAGAAATCTCAGTTATAGATTTTGGAGCATTATCTCTGATAATTATGTCTTTATGCTACCATTTAATGGATAAACTAATAAAATTCTGATAAACTGCAATTTTAATTTTAAGCAATCACTTCTTATTGACATAGTTATGGATTTGTGGAACCCTAACGTTTTTATTTCTCTCATTTTCGTCTAATTATAATAATTGGCATTTATTCAAATTACTACTTAATTCCACTTAAATACTATACGATTTAATTAACAGTTTATAAGTACCTTAAGTGACAGTCGAGGACGATAATAGTTTTAAAAAATAATATCGATTTAACCCAAGTTCTAAGTATTGGAAAAATCTATACTAATATTATAAAGCTGAAGAGTTTGTTTGTTTGTTTGAACGCGCTAATCTCAGGAAGTACTGGTTCGAATTGAAAAATTCTTTTAGTGTTGGATAGTCCATTTCTTGAGGAAGGCTATAGGCTATAAAACATCACGCTACGACCAACAGGTGCTGAGCAGCGTGGGTGAAACCGCGTGGAACAGCTAGTGTAAGATATCGCTCCATACCCAATGGCCAACCTGCGTATGTTTCTGTTGCTCCCTTTTGTATTAAGTGTAAACGCGATGCAACTGAGGAAAATAAATAAAATTATATTTAAGAAAAACCACTTTATCTCGTATTCTTCTCAGCAAACCCTTCCATTTGATACTCATGGGTATGCGTAAATTAATAAATACTTCGCCATCTTGGGGTGACCGCCATATTTTATTTAAAATGACGTCACTTAACTGATTTTGCACTGTCCAAATTAAATATGTATGCAAAATTTCAGCTGAATCGGAAACAAGCAAACAAGGGTGGGTTAAATTTAACTTCTAAATTTTTTCTTCATATAGTTCCGGTGAAGTTTATATAGGTGTCTTCAAATAAAAATAGTAATAAACGAATGAAACTGCGAGAAACCTCACCGTTCACATCTTATGTGGTCCTTCCGAATGTTTTCGGTCACAGCGCCCAATCTCAGCGGAAACTAGCCATCGGCGCGAGAGCTTGAACAGTGCACAAGTATGTGCGCAAGCACAGGTTCACCCCCCCTTTTTTTTCATTTTCATAGTCCAATGGGACGGCAGTTCTACATGACTCGAGAGAAATCAGGCGTAGGATCTAAGTACTTAGTGGATGGTAGACTTTTCTATTAGTTATCCTTACTTAATAATATAAACGCGAAAGTGAGTTTGTTTGTTTGTTACGTCTTCACGCTTAAATAAGTGAACTGATTTCGATGAATTTTGGTACAGAGATAGTTGGGACCCTAGAGACGGACTTAGGCTAAAAAAAGTGAGAAAAGGGAGGAGTAAGAGGGAAGAAAGAGAGAGAGAAAGATATTTTCTTTTCGATCATCACGCGGGTTAAAGTTAGCGTTAGCCCAAAGTAACTATGCAACGTGGACGAAGTCGCGGGCGAAAGCTATTTGAGAAATAAACTTTAATTCAGAACAAGTCAGACGAAAATCAGAACAGATTCAATCACTGTTTCTGACTCCAGAATATAATTGAACACGCTCTGTACCGCAATGCATAGGGGCGTTATTTTCCCCGCTTTTTTAATAGTCGACACTGAATTGTGGTGCTCAACGAATGGAAAAGCTAGTCTGCCTTTTTCAGTCCGTGTTGTAAAAGCTCGGTCGGGGATTATCTCAAATGGATTTAAAACATCAACATCCTGCAGCAATAATAACAATATTCTAAGATAGCTAATCCTATCCTAGTCGATTTATTAATTGCAAAAGGTTTATTTTTAATTGGTTTTTTGCACAATGTGAGTTGTTTATACGATTTTATTAGGTTCATTTGTAACTAACTTTGTAAAAAAAGATTAATTTGACTTTAAAAACTGAATATTTGCTTGCAGTGTAGTCATGCTATTCTTATCTTTCAATTATTACAATTAGGTATAAAACCTCTTTGCTTACACATATAGAAACATATTTCAACTTCAACTCTTCATTAATGGCTTTTGTTGACGAGAAACCATAATTTTGCTAATATTACGTGTAAACTGGTAATATTATTTAGCAAGTAATAACAGTAATTTAAGAAATATAGCAACAATTAAAGTATTTCTTTGCAGATTTAGATTATCAATTTATGACAAAATGACAGAAACAGAACAGAAACTACAAGTAAAAAAAACGTTAACAGAAATTGGACGAGGGATATGAGTATAGAAACATATTTAAATTATGTATAACAACATACATCTCAATCAAATTTACATTTACTACGAAATAGGGTTACCAGTATATAAAAATCCATACAACTATAATATTTATTTTACATGTAATTCAAAAATCAATTTTTATCAAATAGATTTAAAATCAAACAAACTTTACATAGCGAGTTCGGTCGTTTGTAAGTGTATTGACTTGTAGTATTTTGTTACCCGTAAAGGATCAAAGACTGTGTTGATTTCGTCAAAGTTACAAAAAAAGATTACGATCTGCGCATTGTTAAAAGTTTATTAGTTTTAGGGTTTCGTGGCTAAATGGCAGAAAAACACAACCCTTATAGATGCACCCTATCCAACTGTTTGTCTGTCCGTTCGTACGTCACAGCTATTTTACTCGGACACTGCTGGTACCACACAAATGGAAGTACAGTAGATGCCATGTAAGAACCGCTACATTATATGTTGGAAATTCTGAAGAAAAGAAACAGGGCGGCTCTGTATACATGTAACTGAGGGCTTAAAAAGTATTTTGTGTAGCTGTGGAGTGTGTGGAGTGTTTATCTATAGCTCTTGAAAAATGGTACCAGGCTACCAGGTCATCCATCCACGGATCAACTTAAGCAAGTGTGGCTTAACCTGAAGATCGATCAAGAGCTCCTCTGTTCACTGAACAATAAATAACATTAGAAATACGTTTACGTAACCCAGTGTCTGCGATTCCAACTCAAACTTGACCGTTTTTTTTCTATTAAATAAAAAACATACTGTCAATTTATGTGCGTGTGAACTGAGGGACCACACTTGGGATTGGCGAAATGAAAATCGTAGGATTTAGTAGTAGTCTTAAAACAATTGTAGAACGAATCTGGGAATTTGTAAACAAATATATCAATAACTACAACCCATAAAGTGTGGTCCCTCAGTTCTAACAGACGATCAGCCAGATCTCGGAAAGTATCTTAAAAAATAAGGTTTTGTGAATGCAGAAATTTAGTAAATAATTTGTAAAGATATTTACTAAATAACAGACCACAAAGCATCAAAGATTAAAAAAGAAAATACGACTGAACTGTGGTCCCTCAGTCCACATAACAAAGGTAGTGATTGTGACTGAACAAATTAATAAAATCGTTCTTTTTCGACATAAAGATTTAGTAGAAGTCTTAAAACATTTTGTAAAATAAAATGGAGCAAAACTATCGAAGCACTTTGAAGATAGCGATAATTAAAACTGGTCCCTCAGTTTTCTCCTCCACTGACATAATGCATGTGCTATAGTCTCCGCCAGATAAGAAAAAATTAAAAGTCATTGACCCGACTTGTACCAAAAAACTCCACAAAACTTCATTAGCGATCGCTCGCCATTCAAAACTGTCGGCCATACTGCACCGGTCGAGTTTCATAATACCAAACACTCATCCCAACGGAAATAAGTAGAAATACGTAAATTTGAAGAATAAATTGTGGTATTTTTTTAAGCTTCAAAAAATACATTTCATACATTGTAATATGTAATTGCTGTGGTCTATGCATTTCAAAAATAATTTCCTTGGTGTATTTTTATTTTTCGATATTTCTTATGTTTTCAACTTATATTTCAATAACAGAACATGCAATAATTGGATTTATTTATCCAGCTTTAACTCATACTCATAGAAGTATACAATGAATTTAAATAACCGAATTTTAAAGTTCACACCAAAAAATCTAATTTTTTAGGTTATGCCCTCACACTCATGCGCTGAGTGTGACGTCAGAGCAAGTCAGGGGTGCATTACCTATCCACCATTTTGTAATTAAGTACCTATCGTGTCCTTCGTCTCGAATGTCATTCCAAATTGGTTTGCGCATGGGATTGACTGAGCGAACTCATACTCGAAAACTTTGCATTTGTTATCTTGCTGTTAATCGTTCTAGTGTTTTGTTTTGTTAGTTTGATACTGTTTTGTTTTATTTTTGTTATCATTGTTTATCAAGAGTGAGGAAGTGAGTATGGATCCACGAACAACCCAAAAAGGCGACGACAGAGAATCGTTGAACCTCAAACAGGTTGGTTAATTTATTTTTAATGTACCTATGCAATTTACCTATGAAATGATAGACCAAGTTAAGTAATTGAGTTACTAAAGGTCGAGGAACGATTTTTCAAGGTCAAAGTTATTGCTAGACCCTTATGAACTTGGAGGATTGTATTGATGCTTTGGATGATTATATTCTATAACTACATACATTCTTATATTATCACGGATGAACTGAAGTAATTGCGGGTGGATGTTTATGTGCAGGCGAAACGGTCTACCCTCTTTCTTGTTCGTTTTTTGCGATCAATGCCACACAATTCCATTCCAAAACCATATGATTTTAAAAGAGTAACAATGGAGTTTCTTGCCGGTTCTTCTCCATAGGAAACGACCAACCCGAACCGTGCATCTTTTCTCGATGTTTTATAAGTGCCCATGTAGGTCTATGTGATATAAAAATATTTTGATTTTGATTAAGTTGGGCCCGAAATGGAAAGTGCTAGAGTGACTGTTGTGTGTTCCATTATTATTAAAAAATATGTAATTCGTGACACACTATGTGCCTATTTTTGCTTTTATTTGAAATAAATGATTCGAATTTGAATTTGGTTTAAGGGTTTCATTAAGCACTACATATTAGGTACCTTCCAAAATAAATATGATTGAATAATAATTATGGTTTTGGCCAAAAGGTTTGTAATTCATGTCATCAAGGACGCCCCGTACCGCGATACGTTTGTTTACATCGTGCGGCGACACTTTTTACTACTACACTTTACAATTGTTCGTATCGTTTGAATACATTGGTACACGGGGGTTATAAAATAATAAATAAAAAAAAAAAAAAAAAAGCCTTATATTTCGTGGAAAAAAAAAGAAAAACTTAAATAACATTTGTTTTTCACTGAACTTAACCTATACTTATTATTAAAAATTGTTTGAATTAATTTAAATATGTTTAGAGTTTTAAATGTTTTGGTCAGTATCTGGTTTGTTTTCCAGAACCCCTCCTCGGGTGAAGGCCTCCTCCAACGATTTCCATTGCTCCCTATTCAGGGCTTTCTGTATCCAGTCATGGCCAGCCGTCCTGGCAATCTCGTCCTGCCATCTCGTAAGCGGCCTTCCTCTGCAGCGCTTGCCCAGGGGGCCGGTCCATGACGTTACTCTCCTTGTCCATCTCTGGTCTTGAAGTCGCGCTACATGTCCCGCCCACTTCCATTTGAGTTTTAGAGACTGGTTGAGTGCGTCAGTAGCTTTTGTTGTTTGTCTGATTTTAGTATGTCTTATTTTTTGTATTTTTCTTATGTTGAGCATACTGCGCTCCATGCCTCGCTGACATGTAGATATTTTGTGTCTAATTTATTACTTGTGAATTTCCAGGTTTGACAAGCGTAAGTTAAACATGGGATGAGGCAAGATGTCATGACCTTAGATTTAATTTGTATCGCCATATTGCTTTTAAATATTTCTTTGAGGCTCCAATATTTATTCCAGGCGAGTTGTATCCGTCTTTCTACCTCTTGGACGTTGTTTGTTTTGTCAAAGCTGATTTGTTTACCCAAGTAAATATATTTATCTGTATAATTTAATGTTTTGTTGTCAACTGAAATTGTGGGTTTCACTCCACTGATTGTCATTAACATCGTTTTAGTTAGATTCATCTCTAAGCCGATTTGTTTGCTGTATTCATTTAGTGTTTGTAGCATGTACTGTAGTTGGGTACTTGATTCAGAGAGAAGAACTATATCGTCCGCGAAACGGAGATGGCACAAGTACTTTTCACCTATATATAGGCCGCAGTTTTTCCAGTCAAGCTTCCTTATTATATGTTCCAAGATAGCGATGAACAGTGTCGGGGACATCGGGTCGCCTTGCCTTACTCCTCTTTGTATGGGAAATCTAGGGCCGATTTTTTCCAATTTGACTCTACCTGAACTGTTATTATATATGCTTTTAATTATCTCTATGTACTCAAAATTGACCCCCTGTTCTTCTAGAGCGTTCCAGATACTTGAATGTGCTACGGTATCGAACGCTTTTTTGTAGTCTATGAAGGCAATATGTAGATTTCTTTGTTTCTCTTGGTACTTTTCAATCAGTAGGTCTATAGTATAAATGTGGTCAATGGTAGAGAAGCTTTTCCTAAAGCCCGCTTGTTCTATTGGTTGTTCGGGTTCTAAAATGACACTTATTCTTCGATTTATAATAGACGAAAAGATCTTGTATAAGCACGGCAGTAGGCTAATTGGCCTGTAGTTGGCGATGTCATATGATGCTCCTTTTTTATAAATCAATATTATGTTTGATTCAGACCATTGTGTAGGTATATTGGCCGATTTCAGTATGCGGTTAAACAATTGTGTTAGTGGTGTTGTCAATAAGGAACACGCTGTTTTTATGGCCTCATTTGTGATATGGTCTGGGCCGGGGCTTTTTTCAGTTTTTAGCTTGTTTATTGTATCAGCTACCTCCTTGTTATCTAATGGGTTTACTGTGTTTTCAGTTGTTTTTAGGTTCTTTATGTTAGTGTTGTATTCTATGTTTTGATAAGCGATCGTCTGGTTCTGTTCGCTGTAGAGGGTTTCGTAAAAGTTTGTTGCTATATTTAGAACATCCCCACGCTTGTTTGATATTTGTTCCCATTTTTTTAAACCTTCTACCCAAGTTTTGTTAGTTTTTAACTCTTTGAAAGCTCTTTTTGTGCTGCCTGTTACCTTAAGATGTTTTTCTATAGTATTAGATCTGTAACTTGCGTAGTCTTGTTTTATTCGTTTGCTTATAAGCTTGTATAACGCAGAGATTTCATTTTTAATAGCTCTTGTTTTATTTTTGTTTTGTTGTAGTATTTGTCTTCTTGTTATAAGTGCTCTAGTACTTTCTAATAGGACGTTATTTTTTTTGTTTGTGTTTTGTCTGGCTTTTTGCAGACTCTGGGTTATGATGCTAACTATTTTATCGTAGTGTGTTTGAAGTGGAGTGTTTTCGTCAATGCGTAATAAATCTGGTAGGTGGTAGGCGACGCATTCTCTATATTTCTTGATTTCTTCTTCGGTTATCAACTTAGAGTTTGGATAAGATGTGTAGCTGCTTCTACTCTTTGTTTGTTTTGTCCAAGTGAATGTCGCTCTAATTGGCCTATGGTCTGAGGAATAACTGAGGTTTAAAACTTCGATATTTTTTATCATGCTTGGTTTGTTCGATAAAATAAAATCGATCTCATTTTTGTGTTTAGTATTTGGCGAACGCCAAGTCCACCTGCGGTTTGGTTTCTTTTTGAAAAAAGTATTTAAAATCGAGATTTTGTTTTCAAGAGCGAAGTCAATCAGTGTTTGTCCTCTTTGGTTTCTAATACCATATCCATGTTGTTTCATTATCAAATATTCTTCTGGTTTTGGTTGGCCAATTTTAGCATTAAAATCTCCCATGATTATGTAAACTTGGTAAGACAAGTCGAGTGCTTTGTATATTTCAGTGTAAAAGATTTCGGTCTCTTCTTCTTTTGCTGATTCTGTGGGCGCGTACGCTTGTATAAGTGATAATTTGCTACCATGTAGGTTTAAGTTTAATAGAGCGACTCTTTCACTGATACTTGTAAAACTTTCTATACTTTCTTTGTGGCGCTTGTTTATTAGAAAGCCCACTCCGTAGAGTCCTTGTGTAAGCCCCGTGTAGCAGAGAATGAAGTCTTCATATTCTTCGATTTTTGTCCCCGTGCGACGAATTTCAGCCAGTCCAATTATATCAAATTTAACATTGTTTAGTGCTTCTTTTAGTTAAATCAGGTGACTGTAAGTCGACAGTGTTCTTACATTGTATGTTAATATGTAAAGCTTTTGTAGCGTTTCAGGAATTACGGTTGTCTTTTTTTGTGTTTTGTTATTTGCTAAGATCGTTGGAGGGTTTTGGTCGTTATCTTCCTCGGTGACCAGCCGTGTTGGAAGATGGTTTTTGTTTCTTTGTTGATTTTGTTTGAGTGGTACTTTCGTTTGGGAGGGGAGCGGTAGTTGCTATATTTCGTTGTTTTTATTCACATTTTCGTTGTTTTTATTCACATTTTCGTTGTTTTGGTACTGCGAAGTATTCTTGTCGTTTTTATTTACTAAGTAGTTTAGTAAGCCTGGTCTTACGATACCTTCCGACACACTGTTTGATCTGCGTATTGGTGAGTTAGGATTCTTTGTTTTGTTCTTTTTGGTGGTTTGTGCAATACGTGTTTGTTGCGGTTGATAGTTTTGAGGCTCTGGTGAGATTGGTAATGCTCTTTTGTTGTTTGATTTTAAAACAACTAATTTATCGTATTTTATCGTGACTCTATTGCCTTTCTCGCGCTCTTTGTTTGCTTCCTTTTGTAGTTCCTTCCTTTTTTCTAAAATGTATTTAGGATAGTCTTCGTTCAAGTAGTATTGGGTGTCTTTTAATATTTTTTTTTGCTTGAGAATGTTTATCTTTACGCCCAGGGTAGTAAAAGTTACAAGTATGGGACGCGGTTTATCACCTTTTTTTCCTAATCTTTTAACCTCCTGTATATCTCTGTATTCTAGTTTTACAGATAGATAGTCACTGATGAATTTAATTATATTATTTTCAAGGTTTTTATACGATGACTCGCCCTCCTCTATGCCAAAGAAAATAATGTTTCTTGTCCTTGCTTGTTTTTCCATGAATTGAATTCTTCTTTCTTGGTTTTCTACTTTTTCTTTCAACGTTTGGTGTTTTTCTTCCCATATGGAGAATTTTTCTTCCAATTTATTTGTTATGTTTTGTGTAACTTGTTCTGTTACCTTTTCTCCGTTTTTCTGAATTTCTATTTTTTGTTCGTTCAGTTCTTTTTGGATGTTTTGTAGTGCTTTCATAATCTCCTCCATTGTGTCTGGTTTGTTTTGGTACTCGTAACGCCCTCTCTGTGCGGTAGATAGTACTACTACGGCAATAGCGCGATTGATTCTCTGTAGATCTTAGTTGAAAGTAGTGTGCACCTTTTTTGGTAGATGGCGCTGTTTCACTATTTATATCGACCAACAGTGGTAAATGAAATTTTGCAATATCATTCCGTTATGAGGTTATATTATTTAATTTTGTTTTAGATTACTCAGATTTGATTTATTTGCACTCTTTCACTTTTATATATTGTCACTGGTATAATATTAGTTCATGGATTTGCGAGCAAAGGTTCAAAAAGTTCGTATATTATTGTTTGTGTACACTTCACTGTTTTAAGTTTCTTTGTATGTTTTTCGGTAACTTGTTCTTTGACTTCACTGTATGATTAAATTCACACGATTTTTGACACACAACACGAATTTGCATTACTAAACTCGCTTTAATTTCATTTTAAATGTAATTTTAATACGGATTATATTGTTACTGTATCGCAGTAGCGCCCTCTCCGGGGTCGTTAACACGGGGGTTAACGACCTTTATTTTTTTCTTATCTGTCGGCGACTATAGCTGCTAGACGAGAGGGATATCGCAAACTCTAGTGTACTTAACTTTTAGTAGTAAGTTTCTACTAAATAATAGAAATCTAAAAATGTGTATTTTTTACCTCTTAGCTGAGATAATATTACTTTTTTAATCCTATGAAAATAGATGGAGCAGGGGCAATGGTACTGATAAAAATTTTCTTACTAATTTTCCTGTAACCATAACAGTAAAGACCAAAACTTATGAAATCATGGGAGCATCTAAATTCATTCCAGGTGGGCTTGGCCATTACTGATGTCACTGTTTTATGAATAAGCGTTTCTTTTGTTATGATGATCAATATCTCAAACTTATTGAAAGTACTGACCAACAAATATATCTACATATTATTACATTCATTTATCTACATTCAAATGACAATTCACTAAAAGTATGTATTTATTTTATTTTTGTATTATTATGTGATTCTTTAATTTTGTAATCTACTTTTTACTAAATAGACATAAGCCATTTAATATAGCATTAAATTAATCGTACAACCTTGTTTTCGTTTCGACTAAATAATCATATATTAAATAAAGTATAATAGGACTGTCTACATTTTGTTTTATTGTGTGGTCACCCTGCTCCATCTATTTTCATAGGATTAAAAAAGTAATATTATCTCAGCTAAGAGGTAAAAAATACACATTTTTAGATTTCTATTATTTAGTAGAAACTTATTACTAAAAGTTAAGTACACTAGAGTGTGCGATATTCCTCTCGTCTAGCAGCTAGCACATGCATTATGTCAGTGGAGGAGAAAACTGAGGGACCAGTTTTAATTATCGCTATCTTCAAAGTGCTTCGATAGTTTTGCTCCATTTTATTTTACAAAATGTTTTAAGACTTCTACTAAATCTTTATGTCGAAAAAGAACGATTTTATTAATTTGTTCAGTCACAATCACTACCTTTGTTATGTGGACTGAGGGACCACAGTTCAGTCGTATTTTCTTTTTTAATCTTTGATGCTTTGTGGTCTGTTATTTAGTAAATATCTTTACAAATTATTTACTAAATTTCTGCATTCACAAAACCTTATTTTTTAAGATACTTTCCGAGATCTGGCTGATCGTCTGTTAGAACTGAGGGACCACACTTTATGGGTTGTAGTTATTGATATATTTGTTTACAAATTCCCAGATTCGTTCTACAATTGTTTTAAGACTACTACTAAATCCTACGATTTTCATTTTGCCAATTCCAAGTGTGGTCCCTCAGTTCACACGCACGTGTCAATTTCATGTACGCAAGTTATCATGTCAAAAACAATTTTCGCCGTTCTCATACGATAGTTTTCCGCCTTCTGGCATCTGTCAATTGATCAAGATGACAAGTCCTTGAACACGATATTATAGTAGACGTTTCTCGAAGGACATTAAAAGGTCTATACAGGCGGGTTTATTGGTAGTTGAATTATGAATATCAACCCCAGAAAAGTAGAGATAAAGCTTATTTTTACTTGCATAATTAAGTTTGCTGTTTATTCTACTGTGGCCTAGCATGAACGCGCGTTGAACAATAGAACAACACATAAAAAAGATGATGACTGGGTAAGAAAGAACAATCGATGTAGCCCACAAATTATGAAATTTTGGCAATCAAAAATTTAAAGTGGGGGCTTTTAGACGTTACTTCTGAGTGTAAATTGTACCACGACGTTAGAGTTATGCGACATTCTGACGATATACCTGCGTAAAGGTGCTCCTACACCGGGAGCATTCGCCTGTAATGTAACAATTAAGGATTCGATTTTATATAGAAGCAAGTTCAGATTTACGATTCACTTTTTTTACAAGTAAATGCTCCAGGTGTGGGAGCACCCTAAAGCTTTTGACATCAACGGCCATATTGTTTGACTGCGTAGACTTTGAGAGTTGATTTGAGTATATGGTTTTAAATTCAACTTGATACCTCCACGTGTTCCCGAGACAGAGAGCAGACGGACAATAAAATAATCCTATGAGGGTTTGGTTTTTCTTTTGAGTTACGGTTACTACCATCAATATTCAAAATACCTACTCGATTTGCAAAAGAGATTTACTCATATCCCAAAATTTGGCTTGTCACGAATACTCGAACATAAAAGCTATACGATAGTCGTATTTTCGATTCAAAAACTGTTTGAATACAGGTACTTCATGACTACGTAGCGCGTTCGTGCGTAGCCTTTAGATCTAATTAGTTTGCATTTCCATAAATAAAATTCATTGAATATGCTTTAACGACAAAAATACACTTATAACGTTCATGGAACGATTTCGTTCAATTTACTGAACTAAAGTAATTTGATTAAGTGCTCACTGAATAATAGAAGTATTAATGGCAATTACGATTTCTGGATAACAGTTTGTTTTTACTTAGGGAACTAGTGCTTATAGGTCAGTTGTTTATTTTTTAGATGTTAAATCATCAAATTACTTCTAGGAAGAAGTGCTCTTTTGCTCTTCGTGTTCCGGGGCTACGGTATATCTTTCAAACAATCTGAAACCCTTGTAGGTCAATTGGTGACCTTAATGTGATATTTTGTATGCTTCGCTCAGACCGGGGAAGTTATTTGATGATTTCCCATGCATATAAAAAAGATCACAAATAGAGGTGGAAAATTTGAAACGGTATATTTACAGCAAACTTTAGGTTATTATTTATAACTGTAAATACAATATTTTATTTTAAAGACTGTCTTACTCAATTACTTGTACCAGGTAAATTAAAGTGAAACAAGAGTAGGAGTAAAAACAAATAGAGCATCTAAATTTATTCGAAATGATTTAATACACGAATAAAGTCCGCCTCAAACCTAGCTATATTAAGCAAGATATAAATATATCGACCTTGTATGCCATTTGGCAAAGGTGAAAGCTTTTTAAGAAAACGACGTAGTAAATGCAAAAGTAGGTAAATACAATAATAATGATGGATGGTCTTACGGAGAATTATATTGTTTCAAGAATAAGGAAAAAAAAAGGTTTTTGTTAAATAGCGGTCTGAAAATCGCGTCGTTAATGAGTCTTGACATTGCCCTGTAGCTATTTTCACTGGTTTGTTGAAGAAATTCTTACTTTATCTAACAAGATTGGAATTAGGATCCTGTAAATCTGATGTCATTATTTTGGTGGTTCTATGAACAGCTGACGTAATGCATCCAGCATTTAAATTGAATAAGGCCAAAATGGCTACATGAACAAAAGGACGCGAATTTCTATGGCCGAGATCGACTGTAGATTAACTCACGACTGATTTCGGATTTTGAGATATGTTGATGACGCAAATATTAAAATATCCAACTGTGTGACAAGTATAACAATGCATGATAATTATTTGCAACTCTGGGAAGCGAAACAATTTGTTAAATTAATTAGACTAGCTGATTTCGCGGAAAATGTGTGTTAATGTATTTATTATCGTGTACAATACAGTTCTATAAACCTGTCTGTTATTCTGGGTGAGTCGTGGTGTATACACCTTACCTCAACTATGGCTGGGAATACAGGCTACCTCTCTAGAAAAAGCGACTCCCAAGAATGGTTGAACTATAACCCACCTCGGCTTAGCAAGTTGTTTATTCTTAAATATCTTCTAATTGCTGGTTCTAGAACTTCATGATGATTTCTATTTGGTGGTTACCTTCAGCGTTTCGAGAGTCTAAGTGATGAAATAATTTACATGATATATTAAATTTTTAGGGTTACATATTTCAAAAGGAAAAAATAAATTATAGGATCACTTTGTAGTCCGTTTGTCTGTTAAGATCCTTTATCTCGGAAACGCATGAAGGTATCAAGTTGAAATTAAAACCATCCCTTTTTTTTTCGGGTGGGAAATCATCCAATGACTTACCCCGCTCTGGGCGGCCTGCTCCGCCGGGCATGTCAGACTTGTACTGACTAAAACCCACCCATGTTCCTTCTATTGCCCTTTACGTTCCGAGGCCGCGGTATCTCTTTCGAACAACCCGCCACCCCGGCAGGCGGAGGCTCTGGCAAGCCCCTCTGCTTTACTGACTCTCTGTGAGGCGAGCGTGAAACACGAACGCGTTGTCGACACGGCAAAACCATCCCTTGAAGTTGTAAAAAAAAATCGACACTAAGTCTACGCAGTCAAAAGACATGGCCGCTTATGTCGTGAGTTTGCACGGAACCTTCGGCGTACTTAGCCGTTTTTTATCCATGTAGAATCAATAGCAGAAGGAGTAGCTAGTCTATGGTAGGTCTGAACCTATAACCTACCCATAGTGTGCCTCAAAAATTGAAGCCGTTTTTGCTAAACCATCATAACTCCCACATACATAAAAGATGAAGAAAGGAGTCAAAACAGAATCAACCGTACTTTGGCTGATGAGCCAAAGAACGATTAATGCTGGATTCACTCTTTCTCATAACATCCCACCTGGTTCCAAATAGGTACGTCTTTCTAAACTCTGATATTTCTATTCACATCACATTAACTAGCACGCAATAAGCAAAACTACTAAACTAAACACATCAAACAGAACACATTGCTTTAAATAATGTAATCAAGCATGTTCTAGAACTAGAACATGTTATTACTAGTCCCTTTGAACATGCGTAAGGACCGCAAATACAGGCTTTTACATTGACATTCACAAGCGTAGCGACCCTAGTGAGGGTCCCTTCAACAAGGGAGTTGATAACTTCAAAGTAACCATTATCTAATAAACCGATTTAGGCTAGATTTCTATGTTAACAATTTTCATACAGTTTGGACTAGTGTCAGTTAACCTTCATTAATATAAAATACGTTTTTTCTATTACAAAAAAAAACACTGCAATAAATTTACATTTGGAAGTCGAATTTTTTCATCCGACAATACCTACAAATGTAATGCAAAAATAGCTTCAACCAACGAGGTAGACTTTTAAGGCACGCACGTATTACAATTCTCTCTGGTCACACAAAAAAGTTTTGTAACTGTCGCGTAGTGATGTTCTAGTTTTATCGACAAAGGGTCGTATCGGCCGGTGCGAGTCGGAATAACTAGGGGTGCGGGCGTACTGCCAAAACGGACCAGCCTGTTCAACCTCTTTATTTGTAGTCGGCTTACCCAACGACAATCTCTTTGCGCTCGCACTTTCTTGAATATAATTCTGGGTATGCAGAAGATGGTGGTCTATTTATAATTCTTTGCTTACGATTAGGTACCTACATCTTTGTCAAAATTTTGACATAAATCTGTTTTCAAGGCTTAAGTGGCCTTGAAAACAGATTTATGTCACACTATCTCATCTAGAATCTGGATATATAAAACGATGCTTTTATTTTAGTTTCACATTTAAAAATACTACTACTGATCAACAATATGTACAGACGCCTGCAGGTCAAGCTACCCGAAGCGATAAATTTTTCCCAATTAACCTTGAACCTAATACTTTAGAAATAAAGTCTAAAATCTATCAAAGAAATCTGACAGATTGTAGTAGCTTGATGTGCAGGCGTCTGTACAAACATTTAATATTAATTTAAAATCATACAAATGAATATATACTTTCGTAAAGGTTTTTGGTAATTGGTTCTTGATAACTTAACAAAACTTTATATCCGTGAAATCACCGTTAACGGCCACGTCAGTCGGAAGCGCTGAAGTATTTGATGAATTATTTCCTGTTGAAGAGCGAAGTTACGCGAAGCGTACTTAAAAAGTACGCCAACGCGAATCTCACGTCGATTGTAAATCTCGCGACCCACGTCATAATATTCTACAGAAGCGTACGAATAAGTAAATAAAATTGAATAATTTACGAGTAGGTTTTACCACAGAATGTCACAGGGGCGGTGATGTGAGATATCAAATTATAAGAGCTTGTGTGCACATGCGCGGTGAGCGTCGCCGGCCGCGGCCACCAGTCTGCTCGACGCTCGCGCCCTTTCCGAACGAGCCGCGCCATGTTTCGATTCCAAATTCGAAACTCGAACAACTCGCGAACGCAACAATAAAAAACCATAGACATTATTAGTGAGTGTATTTATTAATTAAATATTGTTATTTATTAATTCCATATTCATAAATATTTTTGTGTTTAATCTGTGACGTGTTGAACAGTACAAACTTTTAATTGACGTAGTTCTGAAGATTTTTCCGCGTTTTTGAGTTTGATCTGCGGATTTGTGTGCAGTGCGATATATCTGGATTAGTTATAAGTTAATTCGGTAAGAAAGAGGATGATTATTTTATTACTAAAGTAATATCTTTTTATTACCGTTATTTATTGGTGCGTTACTTTTATTACACACTCGTCGCTTATTTGTTTTTTTTTTATTGATGATTGTTTTCATGTTTTAATTTTTTTATAATTATAACAAAATACTTCGGAATGTGAAAATATCGCTTCGAGTAGCTGTCGTGTTTTTTTTCTTAATGTATTTCTTAACTAATAATGGAGAGCAGTTGGACGGACTACCTACATTATTACAAATATATAGAATTTGCGCACATCTTTGACGATATTAGGTATTAAATGATTTAATGGACCATCAAATCTATACCTTCACTCCTATGATACACATTAATTTGATAGATATTTCAGCGTTATTACTTCAAAAAACCAAGTACATGGTTCGATCTTCAGGTTAAGCCGCGCTTGTCGAGGTTGGTGTTAGGATGGGTGACCACCATCCATTAAAAAGAAAGCAAAACTGATAAAATTAGACTCAACTCAGAACAAAACAATTAAATAAAATAATTAAAAAAAAGAAACAGTTACAACTAAAACAATAAAAATAAAATAAAATTATGTCTAAAAGAACTCTGTCTCAGCATACTGTGTTTCCTTCGTGTTTGGAAAAGAAAGTTAAGCCGTTGGGCTGTCATTTTTAGATCGTCGAAAGTCGTTACAAGAAGTCAGTGGCCCGAAATTTAGATAACCAGTCTTACAAAGGGGTATCGTATAACCCAGTACTAATTGGGTGGTGGAGATCTGATAGGCAGTCGCTCCATGTAAAATACTGATTTTCAGGTGTGTTACCAGACGGGTTAGCCTAGAAATCGACCTCAATGGTGTTTGGAAAATCCTACTAATATTATAAATGCGAATGTTGTGAAGATGGATGTATGGATGCGTGTTACTTTTTCACGTCAAAACGGCTGAACAGATCTTGATGAAATTTGGCACAGAGGTAGATTATAGTCTAGAATAACTCATAGGATAATATATATTTTTTTAACATCACGCGGGTGAAGCTGCGGGCGCTAGCTAGTACTAAATAACTTAATAATCTAGAAAGATTTATTTCTGACTTCAATTTATTTTCCATAGAAGAGCTAGGTTAACCAAGGCAAGGGTTAAAAAAAGAACTTTGAAAATCCCAACATAATTTGCAATGACTGAGTAAAACGCTAGTCCCTTGTTAACCAAAGGATTTAACTTGTGTTAAGTTGTTATTTAATCTTTTATTTTCATGTACACTTTTTGTTTTTTCCAATTCATTGGACATTGGCTTCGACATCGGTTTTGCTTGCCATTTAATAAAAATATAATAGAAGTCAGTCGTTGGTTTCGACCATAACCTGAATAAACGGGCAGATGATCAGATGAAAGTTGCAGCGAGTGGGACAATGAAATAATCGCGTGATTTTCCATCTGTTATATCGCAGGTCTGCTAGAAGAGATTTCTTTATGAAATAAGCAGTATCTTTGTGCTCTTTTGTCTGTATGTATTTTTATTTTTCATAATGTTTTGTGTGTACATAAATAAATAAAATGTAGAACGTAATTGCTAGGTCCAACTTGTTCGGGTGGCCCAAGCTATGCTCAAAAATAGACAATATTGATGATAGTACAATATACATAGACACAAAGGGCTAACCTTTTTGTATTAAACAAGCCAAGCAAGAGATTGTCTCGAGTGGGTAAGAAGCTACATCCTATTATTCACGATCTGCAACTGTGGACAAAATAGATCAGTGCCATCATTTTGTGTGATCCATAAAATTTAACTTAATTATAAAATAAGCTGTCAAACTTTGACAGGTATCGAAAAATTATTACAAATGCGTAATTATGCAGTCAGTAGGTAAGTCCCCTCTTTGAGGAGTGGCTGGAGAGGCGTCATGGCGTCCTCATCTACCGCCTGACGCAGGTCCTTACCGTAGACGGAAGTTTCGGGAGGCTCCTGCACATACTCGGGCGGGAGGAAACGCCCGGGTGTCACCATTGTGACGATCGCCCGGAGGACACGGTGGAGCACACAGTGGCGGTCTGCCCAGCTTGCGCTGAGCACCGCCGTGGCCACGTTCAGGCCATGGTCCGAAGCGAGAGGGAATGGGAAGCGGTCACCTCCTTCTGCGAAGCAGTAATGCTAGTGAAGGAGGAGGCCGGGCGTTTGAGGGAGAGAACCTCAAACCAACCCAGCCGCCGCGGGAAACGACCCGGGCGCCGGGCGCCGCGAGACGACACCCGGCCTCCATAGATGCGGGCCTGTGGACGGTGAGCGATGGTTAGCTCACCGTCCGTCCGTCGATTGACGATAGGCCGTGTCGTCGGCGCGTTCGTGTTACACGCGCGCCTCAAAGAGATGTCAGCAAAGCACAGGGGCTTGCCAGAGCCTCCGCCTGCCGGGGTTGCGGGTTGTTCGAAAGAGATACCGCGGCCCCGGAACGTAAAGGGCAATAGAAGGAACATGGGTGGGTTTTAGTCAGTACAAGTCTGATATCCGCTCCGCCCAGAGCGGGGGAAGTCATTAGATGATTACCCAACCGAAAAAAAAGGCATCTGATAGCGTATAAATACATCAGGAACTGATTGCAAACAAAAATGGACTTTAAACTCTACTGACAAAACGTTGTTTAATTAGTTTTCCATAAAATGATGAACGAGGTATAATATTGCAGTTAAGTAATACACTTGGCTATTTAATAATTTACTGCAACGTTTCCATGATACATTCAATCTATTAGTAGCCATCAAAGCAAGCAATTTCAATTACTGGAAACTAATGTGCAATCTAATGCGTTCTAATCTGCAATGACTTTAGACTGGCAACATCGTATTTGCTCAATCATTGAATCTCAAGCAAATATAATAGATAACCTATTTGGTTAAACAAGCTGGCAAGTAATCCGGTGTTGCGGGTTGTTGGAAAGAGATACCGTGGCCCCGGAACATAAGTGGTAATAGAAGCAACATAGGTGGGTTTTAGTCAGTAAATATCTGGCACTCCCCCCCACTCCTCTCAGCCAACCCAAACATTGTAAGGAAATTCAGCAGGCAGAATATAACGAGTTACGTATATAATATTTATCTTGACTTTAAGTGTTGACGACACTTGCGGGTTGTTTGAAAGAGATACCGCGGCCCCGGAACGTAAAGGGCAACAGAAGGAACATGGGTGGGTTTTAGTCAGTACAAGTCTGACATGCATTCATTGGATGATTTCCCAACCTAAAAAAAAAAGTGTTGACGACACGGTTGGCGCAGTGGTTGAGCGATTGACTGCTGCGCTGCGTGTCGCGGGTTTGAACCTCGCACGGAACAAATATTAGTATGACCTACAGGTAGTTTGTCCGGGTCTGGCTGTTTGTGTATGTGAGTTTAAATGTTTGTAAACGCACCCACGATACAGGAGACGTACCTAGTGTGGGTTAACGTTTTTTATAACTAAGAATGAAGAAGAAGTATTAGAAAACCGTAACAGTTAGAAATCTTTTTCAATACACTCGTTATTCAGGGAATGCATGCCCAAATCCCATTTCTACAACAGTTATTCAGAAATTACCTTTATTTAGTGTACCGGGCAAATTCCCAGACTGGGGTGAAACGTCCAGGGTTATCTTACAACGTGAATTATGTGTCTGAGTAAGAATTATATAACAAAAAAATGTTCAAGTACTAAGAGCACTACACGATAAGTTTTGCAAAGTGCAAACATTTTTCATATTTGTGAGGACGTCCTGAATTTACGAAGAGTTCAAATTTTTTCACCTCTCTCTTACTTAATATAACGTATTTATGTTTCGTATTTTAACAGGTAAAAAAGGAAATAAATCCAAGTTGCAAACAGAATATTTCATAGCCGAATATTTCAACGACGCAGAAATATACATTTTTTTTAATTAAAATTCGAACGTTGCAAACTTCTTTTTTCGGAAAATCATAAAAAAAGTTTCATGTTGTTGAAATTAATTTAAATTGTTGTTTTCCTAGAAATATGGTTGACCTGCACGATGACTGATGCATGTATGGTATGCTGCCCGGTTCCAACAGGGCAATTCAAAGCTATTTCCTGAAAAGAACACTATTTTTCGCGAATGATCATCAAAAAGCTCCCGCGCTCTACTAAAACCCACCCTTGTTCCTTCTATTTCCTACAGCAGGAGAAGAATACACTTGATTTTGCTTTATAGATTCACGATGTAGTTATCTGTGGTGACATGGTTTTACTTAATTTCGAATTTCAAAAAATGAAGATTTATAAATTCGAACTCGATGTCTTCTCTGTCTGTTAGTAATGGATGAATTTATTAGAACAGCTTTTACTTGTGTTCCACGCGCGCCTTAAAGAGATGTCAGCAAATTAGGGCCACGCCTGGCAGAGTTGCGAATCGTTCGAATTCGAAAGAGATACCACGGCCCCGGCACACAAAGGGCCAAGAAAAGGAACATGGGTGAGTTTTAGTCAGTAAAAATCGGGCTCTCCCCCTGCTCCTTCCAAAGTCGGGGAACTTATTTGATGTTTTCCAATCTAGTAAGAAACCAATATCCATATGTGATAAGGGTGGCCTTCTCCATAAAATGAGCTGAACAGCGGGTGCAATCACTGGACACACTACTAATTATTAAAAAAAAAACTTTTTGTATGCTTGTTGGTTCCGGTTAATATCAGAGACGGCGGGACCAATTTTCATGAAAGTTTTACTGGCCACCTGATGTTATAAGGACTAACTTAATCTTCAGAAATTAACCAAAACCTAATAGGTAAGCCTGTAAGAACATTGAATATCTTTGATAATCTTGAAGTCCAGTGTTAATTCAAGCAATTATCTACGTGTTAACCTGTTTAATGCAATTAGTGACCAAAGCACTAGGATTTCATTATCTGAATACCAATTAACATTCTGCTATTGATGCTGAAACTAAGCCTCGCTAATGTCGTGCATTGAGCTCAAGCTTATATGATGACTAAGTTATATACAGTTGTAATCTTAGTGTACATTGCAGTTTTATTGGTAACTTAGTGATGACTGTCTCTTTGGTCAGCGTGACTGTTCGATTTTCTGGTTGGGCAAAGTAATATGGGGTCTTTTCATGAGGAATTTGATGGCACAGTTGGCGCAGTGGCTGAACGATTGATTGCTGCGTGTCACGGGTTCAATCCCCACACACGGAACAAATATTTGTATGGCCTACAAATAGTTATTTCAGATCTGGCTGTTTGTGTATGTGAGTTAAACGATATGGAAAAAATAAAAAAAAGACCCGTACCTTTACCCGGGGTTGCGGGTTATTCGAAAGAGATACCGCAGCCTCGGATATGGAACTTTCAAATACTTTTTCGAGACGAGATAGTTTGAAATCGTACGTTAATGTCACATTCGTGATTATGTTTATCGAGCGCACTAATTTATGTCATGTTTTTTGATTTCGAAACAGCGCCAGCGGTTGGTTAAAGTTGATGTTAAAGTTTAATAAAGTAATTTTTCATGGTATTCTATGTTATAATTGTGGATTTCCAGAAGTTCAAAATAGTTCGAAACTGGTAAAACCTTGCCCTAATTGTTTTTGTTACTGACAACAACAAGAAACAGCGGACTAGTCTGAAAATAATAAATATAATATAGATTGATAGAGAAATGCGCAAATCCATTGTGTCTGAAGGAGCAATAAAATGAAATAGCCGATAGCTATTACGTCATCGTGTTTGGACAATAAATCATTGATGTTACAATTTGTCCCTTTGTGAGTGGAAATAATAATGTCGTTACTGTCTGCTTATGACTGTGGGCGGCCTATTAACTAGTTAGTTTTCGGCATTGTCATTATTTAAGTGCTCCTGTATGGCTTTCCTAACATTATTGATTAGATACACTGATGGGTAATGTAGGACCTTGTGGCTTAATAATATCAGCCGCTCTTGTCGTTTTACACGTTAAGCCGCGCCTGCCTAAGTTGATCTATAAATGAGTGACCACCTATTACATTTTTAGTTCCAAGTCTCTGAAAGTGCGTCAAGCCGTTCGTCCTGGCTGACTTTTGACTCGAAAGTCTGACAGTCAGTCTTACCAAATGTGGTATCGTATTACCCTGTACTAACTGAATTGTGGAGGTCATACAGGCAGAAGCTTCATGTAAAATACTGGTATTCAGCTGAATCCGATTAGACTGGAAGGTGATCCTAACGTAGTTGGAAAGAAGTTAGGCTGATGATGACGTCACTGATGTTCAATTATTACTGTTCTTCACTCCTGCTTTGTTTTCGCATCGGCATTCTTAATATTTCGGCTTCATTCACTTCCTTGGTAAGCACCATCGGTGAGGCCAAGCTTTTGCAAGTCCTTCAAGACATTTGTCATCCAGATAGTTTGAGGTCTTCCTCTCTCTTCCTTTTTTGTAGCGATGGAAAATCACTTAGTCACAAAATGTTCAGTAAAACATGCTTAGCCCTGTATAACCCGCGGCAAATTGCCGCTCAGCAGACAGACCTCCGGTGCGATCTCATGGTGGCATTCCGTGCAGGGCACGCCACAATAGTGGCGGTAAGTCCCCTCTTTGAGGAGTGGCTGGAGAGGCGTCATGGCGTCCTCACCTACCGCCTGACGCAGGTCCTCACCGGACACGGAAGTTTCGGGAGGTACCTGCACATAATCGGGCGGGAACGCCCGGGTGTCACCTTTGTGACGATCGCCCGGAGGACACGGTGGAGCACACAGTGGCGGTCTGCCCAGCTTCTTCGTGGGCGGAGCACCACCGTGCCCTCTTAGAGGCGATCGGCGGCGGCGATCTCTCGCGCCTGGCCCTGGTTCAGTCCATGGTCTGGAGTGAGAGGGAATGGGAAACGGTCACCTCCTTCTACGAAGCAGTCTTGCTAGTGAAGGAGGTGGCCGGGCGTTTGAGGGAGAGAACGCCGCGCGGGAGACGCCCCTGGCGCCGGGTGTCGCGAGACGCCTCCCGGCCACCGTCGATGCTGGCCTGTGGACGGTGAGCAATGGGTAGCTCACCATCCGTCCGTCTGTTGACGATAGCCCGTTTCAACGTCGCATTTGTGCTTCACGTGCGCCTCAAAGAGAGATGTCAGCAAAGCAGAGGGGCTTGCTAGAGCCTCCGCCTGCCGGGGTTGCGGGTTGTTGTTGTCGAAAGAGATACCGCGGCCCCGTAACGTAAAGGGCAATAGAAGGAACATGGGTGGGTTTTAGTCACTAAAAGTCTGACACCCCCCCCCCCGCTCCGCCCAGAGTGGGGGAAGTAATTTCATGATTACCCACCCCAAAAAAAAAGCGCTGTATAACGGACAGGGCTGAGAATATGTTTTTCTTTACAGGTATAAAGAAATATATTCTCAGCTGTGTTTCGGTAGAAGGATGCCCCCGTATCCTAACTGCGCAAATACGTGTTCATTTGTCAGTCATTAGTTTGGAAAATCGGAATGCGCGTTTTATGTGGTCGGAGCGCCCCCACGCGGCCTGATTTTCTAAACAAAGTGAATCTGATGGTCAATTTTTCGCAATTATCGCTTTGGTTAAATTAGGCAGCGACCTTGCACTGTGATTTTTTAGACACTTTTTCAGACACTAACGGACTGGAGTAATGTTTTAGCTTCATTCTAGCCAGCCAACAAGATAGCTACTAAGGGAACGCCGGTTTTAAATATCCGCCCGAGAATCCTAATTTGTTGGTTGTCATCTGGCATAATAATTCTTTACTCGCCTTTTAGGACAAAAGGGTTCTTTGTCAGAAAGTATTATACTAAATTCCCTTCTGTGTCGTGTCCAGTCCGTCAGGTTTAACTAACTTATGTGTTCCTTTACATGCGACAGTGAACGGGCCCCGGTTTTGGACGGCTCATTATAAAATATAATGAGACCGCTTCACGCACGCTTTGTTATGCCTTCAAATTCGATGAAAGGCAACAGTGTCAGTATTTTGAATTAAAATAAATGGAGTTTGTAAGCTTTTACGGTTTATAACTATATTTAAATAAGAAAAAAAATCTGAAGAATCAAATTGTTTGATATACAGTGTAAGTGACAGTTTAAATATAAATAGACTTTATTTTATCACAGAATGGACGTTAAAGAAAAGGTTAAAGATATTAAGTACACTGTAAAGGCTATGTTTTCAACACTTACAGCTTGATTATATCAAATGGTAGAGTCTATTTCAAGTTTAAGTTAGGACTATCAGATCGGGCAGAGTTTTTGGGTTTTTCCTTGAGAAAAAAAGTCTGGAGCCAAGCACACTGGCTGATGGGAAATAGGCCCGCCCTCTATAACATGACACTTAAAGAAGTCTGGCTTGTGAGTGTACTATAAGATGCACTTCTATTTTTGTAAAAAAGATGTTATGTAATCCTTACTAATATTATAAAAGCGAAAGTGAGTTTGTTTGTTACCTCGTCACGCTTTAATGGCTAAACCGATTGTGATGAATTATTTAATATTTTTATATTAATTATTAAAAAAAGTGGGATGTGAGGGAGAAAGAGGGAAGAAAAGAGAAAACTTAGCGTTGCTATTACAAATCATTAAGGCTCAAGGGGAACTGTGTTACCCCAAATTTAACGCGGGCGAAGCCGCGGGCGAAAGCTAGTGTAATATAAATGATTACTTAACTAGCTTTTGCCCGCGGCTTCGCTGCCGTTAAATTCGGGGCAACACAGTTACCCTTGCGCCTTATTTATTGTAATAGCAAAGGTAAGTTTTCCTTCTCTCTTTCTCCATCATTATTCACATTAAAAAAAATAACCCATGTCCGTCTCCACTATCTCTGTACAAAAATTCATAAAAATCGGTTTATCCATTTAGGCGTAACAAACAAACAGACTCACTTTCGCTTTTATAATATTAGTAAGTATCGTGTGTTGATTTTATGTGATCCGAAATATCCATCATCAATTTTAAAGAGAGTGCGTTATCGGAAGCCGGCGTGATAATGATTTTGGCCTGGATGTTTGACTGCCAAATATTTTGACCATTACACCGTTATTTTATACGGTTGTCAATTGAACTGATTTTATAATCATGATGGCTTTCAATGTTACAATAATTCTAGATGGTGCGTAGATGTATTCCATTAAATATTGGTTTTGATTTTACTACTAATATAAAAACTCACAAAACTTTTTTTTGTTGTTGTTTATTTTGACTCTAAAATAATTACAATTTAATCCCTGGAATTGTGTGGCTGAGCAAGTGGCTCCTGCGTTGTTGTTGCAGGTTCGATCCCCGCACGGAATAAAATAATTTTATGACCTACTTGTACCTTGTAATTGTTCCGGGTGTGGCTGTTTGTGTATGTGAGTTTAATGTTTAAATGCACCCACGATACAGTAGCAATTCTTCTGTGGGTTACAACTCGGGTAGTTGCTATATAAATCTCCTCATTTGAGTACATTTGAGTAAATTTAATCCCGTTATTTAATTTTACTTGTTATCCAAAAAAGGTTTCATAAAAAGAATCTAACCTCGGATCGGACAGGGTTTTTTAACATATTGAATAAATAATATTCCCTGCGGGGGTTGAGCAATTAGAAAGAAGTTATTCAAGAAATCTTAAATCTTTAACGTCATATAATAAGCGTTATTAATAAATAACTTTAGTAAGTCAAGATGGGCCAACATTATTATCTGTATATCTTAAAACTTTTATACTTTTTTTAATCAAAAACGTCAGGCAGCCTTTTTTTTTCGATCATTCATTACGGAGCAGTATATTTACTGTATTATGGCTTTTAAGGTATAATTTGGCTGTTTGTTCCTTTTGATGGGTTGTTATATTATACTAACTGCGCCCAGCGGTTTCACCCACTGATCTGCTCCTTTTCTGGAGAAGGGTTTTAAAGACAGATAGCAGTCAATTCTAAGACCTACTGAATATGCATAAAAAAAATAAGAATCGGTCGAACCGTTTCGGAAAAGTATGCTAACTAATACTGTGACACGAAAATTTTATATTTTAGATTATGTAATTTATTTTACATTTTAGGAAAGTTTACGGACTAGTAACACTATATTTTTAATTTAATGTAATGTAATAATTATTTTTCTTATTGACAGACGTATTTTAAAAAAATGTAAATGTTTGCATGCCGAATGGTAAAAATGTGGCAGAACTTTGATTAATTATAATAACTATTATTATAATATAATAATATTATGCATATTTGCAATATAAAAATCTATTCTATAATAACAACGATATGGTCACGGTTGGCGCAGTGGCTGAACGATCGACTGCTGCGCTGCGTGTCGCGGGTTCGATCCCCGCATGGAACAAATATTTGTAAAGCCTATAAATTTTTGTTTCGGGTCTGGCTGTTTATGTATGTGATTTTAAATGTTTGGAAACGCACACACAATACAGAAGAAATTACTAGTGTGTTTAAAAAAATGGTCTCAGTGTAAGCTGTTTCATCAAAGTTGGTTTGTTTCATTTCTGTTATTAATTTTAATCTAACTTATACGAAATATAGTTCAAGTACAAGTAGGTTTACATTAGAGTTATATTATACATCTATGTGTATCAATACATACCTACATTAATTATCTTGGCCCTGCGTGCCTTGGTAAGCACCCGATTATTTAAAGCATCAAATTATTACCAAATACCAACTGGGTTGTGGAGGCTAGATCGGTAATCGCTACATTTAGATACTATTTTTTTTAAATAAAACGGAATTTCAAATAAAAAGCGGAAAATACAATTTTTAGTTATGGTACAATGATATTCCACCATTTTTTTATCAAGTATTAATTTTCCATTGGTACTAAAATATTGACATTTATACTTAAAGAAAAAATATGTATTATAGACGATATATCATAAAGTACCTAAGGAAGATAAATAAATCAAACAAAAAAAGAGTTTTGCAAATCGGTCCAGGCGTCTTTGAGTAATTGGTGAACACACATAAAAAAAAGATTCCGACGAATTGAGAACCTTCCCCTTTTTTAAGGCGGTTAATAATACTAATAATAATTAAGCTGTTTAATAAATTGTACTGGGATCGCTCCATCATCACTGACAGGAATATTGTTGCCAACAAGCTTGATATAGTGGTGGTGGATCGATCAGAGCGGCGCGCAATGATTGTTGACATAACAGTCCCGCACGATGAGAACCTCGTGAAAGCCGAGAAAGATAAGCAAATTAAGTATATTGACTTGGCTCGCGAGGTTGTCGACATGTGGGACGTGGACTCAGCGATCATTGTGCCGATAGTCGTTACAGCCAATGGCTTAATTGCTAAGAGCCTCGACCAACACCTGAGAAGGCTCTCGTTAGGCAGCTGGATCAAGGGCTTGATACAGAAAGCGGTACTCCTGGACACGGCTCGTATTGTTAGGAGGTTCCTTTCTCTGGAGCCCTGACCGCCGGTAGTTTGGATCCTGTTCCCGATACCGGCTACTATTTTTATATTTTTAAATATTTTTTTTTTGCTTTTTTATTTGAAAAATGTAATAATATGTATAAAAATCAATAAATGAACTTAAATTAAGCTGTATCCGGTGAAACTGAAAGTCGACCCCAACTCAGTTGAAAAGGCTTGACAGATGGTGATATTTAAAAACTCACGCTTTTATAACATGGGGGTAGGCAGCAACTACAGGATGTAACCTGCTACGATCATCATAATTCTGGGTCCATGTTCAAAAATATGGTCATGCATTGCCTTTTTACGGATGGGAAATTATCAAATTGTTTCCCTCACTCTGGGCGGAGCAGGGAGAAGTGTCAGACTTTTAGGCGTGACCGTCTTTCCGTATAATGATGAAAGGCCATGCAGACATGCACCTTTTTATTCAGATTTTCCATCTGTAAAGAATAAAAAGGTTATTTTTTTTTTACTTTTTGACATAGAGTATACAACACCGGCATTCTAAAATTTTAAATTAAATTTTCTTAGAAAACCTTCTTACCGGCGGAATATCGGCATGAATACGTAATTAGGAAAGATCAGAAGTGAGCGATGTTATCTCTAACAAATCTTCTTTAGGTTGCCGCCAGCATTAGCGAAACATAAGATGTAAACAAAATACGGATACTTGGATCCGTTAAACCTTTTTAAAAATCAGTAATAGGATTCAGGCAGGCGAAATGTTTTCCCGGCGCCTACGGCTCTTAGCGCGGCTTAGCTTAGATTCCCAGCACAATCCGCTCTGATTGCACAAACGCTTTCCCGAAGCGTAAAATTTTTACTGCCGTCCACTTCGGCGATCGGAAAGCGGGCGACGAACCATTCGATTTTTTTTAAAGAAAAATTGTCTAGTTTCCTTTTCGATTCTTCGTTCCTAGATGTGAACAAAATACTATCAGCTTACTCTAAAACTTATACTGTAAAAATATAAATTGCAGTCGTTTCTTATCGTAATATTAAAGTGTTACGCAGCGCACATAATACGCGTACCAGGATCGTATGAGAATTAGCTTTTAAACGTCTCGTAAGCAAAAGGCGCCGGAGGGCCATTAAAGTAATTCAGTAGCTCATAAAGGCATTGTGTTGTTTAAACAGCGTAATTATACGAGCTTGTTCATAACATTCTGACATTTTTCTTATCTTATGAAATTAAGTTACTCTCATGTTTCCTAACGACTATTGCTTTTATGATCCTTATTTCAGTGTAATCTAAAACTGGAATATGTACCTAAGTAAGTACTAAGGAAAATATGTTACGACTTTTCTTCAAAGAGTAACTTTTCCAATATTTTTCCGTATCATAGGACCGGAAAGTTTCTAGAAAATAACTGTGGGGTTTTGGATCGAACGCTTCTGTTGGCTGAAACAGATTTCTTCTGTGCCGATGATTGTACAAACGTGTGCAGAGTGGTTTTAGGGGCCACAAAAGTGATCAAACGCCACGCAAAATATGGCCAATATTTGTATAGGTTGTTATCGCGTTCCACAGATTGCGCCACAACACAAAAAATGCCACAGCTTGTAGTGGCGCGATTTTTGTTTAAGTGTCGATGAAACTCACTTTGTTTTAGACCAGTCATGAACAGAATAAATTCCTTTCTTGCATATAGTTGTACAACTTTATATAAGTACGTGTTATAAAAACTTGGTAGTTCTACTGGTACTTGCCTACGTTTATTATTTCAACGAAATTGAAAACTTTATTCTAGGATGACAGATCCCGTCTTGAGTAAATTGCTCGGCTCAGTTTGAAACACGACGACTTTATTAAACATTTTTTCTGTCAATTGGCGGAACCTGAAAGAAGGATGTTTTTTTAAGGTTAACTTTTCAATGGCGGGAATTCATGTCAATTAAAAACCTAACTACAGCTGTAACGGTAATAAGGCCTGCGAGCTTGACTTGATTTGAGTCAGAGACTATAAATGAGATTGTACCAAAAGATTAATGCTACAATTTATATCCTTACTAATATTATAAAGGCGAAAGTGAGTTTGTTTGTTACCTCTTGACGCTTTCATGGCTAAACCGATTATGATGAATTTTGGTACAGAGATAGTTTGAAACCAGGAGACGGACATAGCCTAAATTTTATTTTTAAAAAGTGGGATAGGAGGGAGAATGAGGGAAGAAAAGGGAAAACATAGTGTTGTTATTAAAAATCAATCAGTCGCAAGATCAAAAACTGCTGGCACTGTGTTATACCGAATTTGACGCGAGCGAAAGCTAGTTTATAATAGACAAGCAATGAGCACCTACCATGCGCTTAAAGTTCTTGTTCTAAACATTGACGGCCGGCTAAATGATACAACGCTATGTTTGCTTTCGAACTCGATTATTCATCATCTGCGAACCTTTTTTAACTATATAAGCGTCAGCTTTCGGCCATAGAAAACCTATCTAACCTCTAGAATCCATAGTACTAGGTAATATGATACCTCTTTTTAAGACTGCTTGTCAGATTTACAGGCCACAAGTTCGTTTCTGTGCGCCCATACAGATAGTCATCTGTAACGACTGCTAGAGATCTACAAACGACAGCCGGGACCAACAATTTAACGTGCTTTCCGAGGCACAGAGGAAAGTCGGTATGTGTCTCTGTCCGCCCTTACAGATAGTCATCTGTAACGACTGGCAGAGATCTAAAAACAATAGCCGGGACCAATAGTTTGACGTGTTTTCCGAGGCACAGAGGAAGCTTGGTATGTAACAGGTGGTCAGCAATCCACAGACCAACCTAGGCAAGCGCGGCTTAACCTAAATATCGATCTGAGAGACTATTTTTATTTATCCACGAGCTGCCTCTTTCAAACTCAATTATTTTTGTAGGTTACTGCTCTTTTGGTCTCGCGGATGGTAGCGGTACTTTTGGGTTCAATTGCCGGGTTGGCAAAAACTAATATTAGTTTTTCCATTAAGAATTTCACAGTAGCAGCCCGGAGTTTGGAAGTAAGGTTTTTTTATTTACATTGGTTTTTATTTTTTATGTCTTTATTCCTATAATTTTTAGATATTCTTTTTTGTGTAATCTATTAGTGATAGCAATAGCTACCATGTAAAAAAATCCGTTTGCCTAGGCGTTGTAGAACTTACCACAAAATTAGTCCAAAGTTCAAAATTACCATTAGAGTTCGATAATCAAAAATGTTCAGAGCTTAAACAAAAAATAAGTTAGGGGTGCCAGAGGTTTCTAAATGATCTTAAAAACTTCTATGGACCTTCAACAGATGAAATCGGTAAAAAAATATAGAGTAGATGTAGATTGTGCATTTCTGTGGTAAGGCGGCACTTGGAAAACCTTTTGTAACGTGTTTTAATAAAATTTGTAAACTATCTACCGTATTTTTTTATCATAACAGTGGCAAAAATAAAGAAATCCCAAATTTTAACAATAATTGTAAAAATACCTTTATTGCTATCAACGCTAATTACAGGAAATAATCCCCGATCAAGCTCTATATTTTTTTACCGATTTCGTCTGTTGAAGGCCCATAGAAGTTTTTAAGATCATTTAGAAACCTCTGGCACCCCTAACTTATTTTTTGTTTAAGCTCTGAACATTTTTGATTATCGAACTCTAATGGTAATTTTGAACTTTGGACTAATTTTGTGGTAAGTTCTACAACGCCTAGGCAAACGGATTTTTTTACATGGTAGCTATTGCTATCACTAATAGATTCCACAAAAAAGAATATCTAAAAATTATAGGAATAAAGACATAAAAAATAAAAACCCATGTTAGGTGAAAATTTTGAAAATAGTACTTAAAAAAATTCTAGCTCCTAAACTACAAATAATCGCGGAACATACATGGGGGTAATTCGGGTAGCCCTTAGCATAAGGCATCTAAGTTTTTTTTTTGGACGCCTATCAACTGGCCACCCTGTATAGAGGTACATAATATATTGTAAATAATATAACGTAATCTAGCTTAAATCGCTGCAAAGCGAAAAGTATGAATGTATTAATTTTGCAATCCACACAGCACAATTAACGTAGTATCACAATCAAAATTAATAGTTTCAATTAATATTTGTCATTTGTATAGTATTTAACGAATACAAAATCAAATAAAATACTTAAACCGTATTCAAAATGATACTTGTTTGTTATAATATATCAATTTTTGATTATTGTTTGCGCAGAGGTTTCGTTAACCGCGTTAGGGCGCTGTATTTGCACAAGAGCTGTATTTTGCAGTTTATCGATTACTAGTTGGCAACCACGGTTTTTCTCGCATGATGATTGAAAAAAAATCCTGTGACAAATTTCATCAAGATCCGTTTAACCGTTTTGACGTGAAAGAGGATCAAACATACATCTATACTCACAAACTTTCACATTTATAATATTAGTAGGATATATTTTCGATACAGAAATATATGCAGTAGAATTGTTTATGTTGCTAAGCTTTGAGGTTTAAAACGGTCACATTATTTAACTATCTCAACCAGGCAATGAAGTCAAGTTCAGTGATGACCTTAACTTGATTTAATCACCTTCTGCGTGTCAATCTGGACAGGTTGATTAACCATATGAAGAAAAATCAATTAAAAACAATGGTTGGATCCTCGAAATCATTTTTCAACGATAGACCCCATAAAGTTAAATAATTAGACATTTTTATAGTGTGTGATCAGCCACTCCTATTATTTATTTATTTTCTTCATAATTTCACATTTTGCATAGCGGTTTATAGAAGACTAGGTTTTGCCCGCGGCTTCGCTCGCGGTAAATTCGGTATAACACAGTACCGGCTACCTGCAGATTTTCCCCTTGCGCCTTATTGATTTATAATCGGAACGCTAAGGTTTCCCTTTTCTTCCCTCGTATCGTCTCTTGTTTCCCAACTATCTCTGTACCAAAATTCATCAAAATCAGTTTAGCCATTAAAGCGTGAAGTGGTAACAAACAAACTCACTTACGCTTTTATAATATTAGTAAGGACCTATTCTCTAAATTAAATTTTGTGAGTGTTGGAGTAAAAGACTTGTGACGGATAAACAGACAGACGGTCAGATAGACAGCTGGCCAGGGCGAAACTATGATTAATATAGATTCGCCTTAACGGTTGACTAATAAACCTTTACACCATTAAATTTCCAAGTTCACACAAAGACATTTAAAGCGACAAAATGATTTTCCTTACTCCAAAAAATATTATTTATTATTTTGCTGTTCAAATTATTAACACTGGGTGAAACTACCATATTTTTTATAAACAGATTTCAATAAAACATAAATGGATCGTTCTTGGCATACGACTTCATTATTTATTTATTGTATTAACATACGTAATGACAAATCATGGAACATAACAAGTGTTATTTATTACATTGAAACACGATCAATTATGGATATTTTCATGTCATGTTTAATATTTGAGTCTGTCATACAAATTAATTGTGCGGTAGCGACAATTATGATTTCAGGTTAAGCCAACCAATCCCACAAAATAGCTGATATTTTAAGGAGTAAATAAGGTTACTTTCCGACGTTTTTACTTTAGAAATAAAAAATCGGGTAATTAATCAATTATTTTTTATCATTACATGCGGACGACGTCGCGAGTATCAGTTAGTTTATAATAATGGAAAACAGGAGGTTTATTAAGGAGGTTTTTTTCTTCTCTTATAGGAGACCACACCAATTTTATTAAAGTTGTCAATTGAACAAATAAAGTGCGTAAAGATTTTGAGACAGAGTCGCGTAGCTATGAAAAAGTACAAAATCGCACAGTCAACTGAATTTGAAAGATCAAAAACAATAAATAAAAACAAACAGTAAACAAACCCCACACGGGTTTCTTTATTTTCGTAACAGTTTTTCACAATTCGCGACAAAAACACATCGGCCATGTTTTTCGTTAATCCATCGTTCCATGTTCTATTTTTCGTACTACGTCCAAAAATAAAACATGCAGCTCCTAGGGCTTGATTACACAAACGTGGATACGTTCCGAGTGAAAGAGCCGAGCCACTACAGTACAGCCAGTCAACCCGATCAAAGGCATTAGTGTGCACTCAGCCGAGTAGGAACTTGGATCTAACGCGTTTTGATGTTTATACCCCTTAAAATTATGCAGGCGGGCTTAATTAGCGTAATTGATTCAGTAAGATTATAGGTGTTGCTTGTTTCCGGATGGTTGTGAATTAGAACGGTTTGTTGGTCTGATAGTAGATGCTGTGGGTTAAGATTATGGGATTATGTTGAAAGGAAGAATAGTGTGTGTACGTGTTTAGCCAAAGTGGAACGGAGTCTAGATTTGTGAACGATTGATAGCAATAGGTTCGCCTACATGATATTATGTTCAGTGAAAAATATTTTTTCTTTTTTGTGTTGAAATCGTTTTTACAAGTAATGAACTGTGAAAGTCAGATGTTCAGTAAAGCCAACTAACATAGTTGGAGAAAAACTAGGCAGATGATGCCTTTGATGCCTTTACAAACTGTGTAATATCGCGTCACTTTACTGTGTCCTGACTGGCTGACGATGACATGCCGCGACCGATACGTAGTAGTAGAATTAATCACTAAAATGATCGACAAATGACATCCGGAACCAACGACTTAATTTGCTTTTCGATGTACGAAAGAAACTCGTTATGTAAGGGGTCGTCATTTTGAGGAGTGGCTGGAGAGCCGTCATGTCATCTTCACCTACCGCCTGACGCAGGTCCTCACCGGACACGGAAGTTTCGGGAGGTTCCTGCACATCATCAGGCGGGAGGAAACGCCCTTGTGTCACCATTGTGACGATCGCCCGGAGGACACGGTGGAGCACACAGTGGCGATCTGCCCAGCTTGGGCGGAGCACCGCCGTGCCCTCGTAGAGGCGATCGGCGGCGGCGATCTCTTGCGTCCGGCCCTGGTTCAGGCTATGGTCCGGAGCGAGAGGGAATGGGAAGCGGTCACCTCCTTCTGCGAAGCAGTAATGCTAGCAAAGGAGGAGGCCGGGCGTTTGAGGGAGTGAACATCAGGCCAACCCAGCCGCCGCACGGCACCGGGCGCCGCGAGACGACTCCCGGCCAACGTACATGCGGGCCTGTGGACGGCTGAGCAATGGATAGCTCACAGTCCGTCCGTCTATTGACGACAGGCCGTGTCGACGGCGCGTTCGTGTTTCACGCGCGCCTCAAAGAGAGTCAGCAAAACAGAGGGGCTTGCCAGAGCCTCCGCCTGCCGGGGTTGCGGGTTGTTCGAAAGAGATACCGCGGCCCCGGAACGTAAAGGACAATAGAAGGAACATGGGTAGGTTTAAGTCAGTACAAGTCTGACATGCCCCCCCGCTCCCCCCAGAGCGGGGGAAGTCATTGAATGATTTCCCATCCGAAAAAAAAGGTGTGGTCACTGCCCTGAGTGTTGGGCGCCGCGAGACGACTCCCGGCCACCGTAGATGCCGTCCGTCTATTGACGACATACCGTGTAGACGGTGTTAGCGTTTCACGCGCGCTTCAAAGAGATGTCAGTAAAGCAGAGAGCTATGGTCACCTATAGACGGCCCAACTTAGGCAAGGCCGCTATACCTCAAGATCGACCGGAGTGGCAGTTATTATTAAGCCACAAAGTCTTCATTACGCCACATCACATTTAAACACGTTATCTAATCGTTAGTTGCTAAATAGATAATTCTTGGCGCAAGAACGCATTATGTAGTTATGATACTATACCCTGCACGTTTGGTCAAAACGTGTCCAAGTTTATTCAAACTTTGACCGACTTTAACCTGTCTACTATGTTAAACCTATTCCTTCATTAGAGCATCATATACGTATTATGTTCTAAGTAATAGTTAGTTTTCAGAATTTAGTTGAGCTCACTATATTGTGAACTGTAATCCTTTGAATATATGCCAATATAACTTGAGAATATGTCCATTCTTGTGGCTTGTTGGCAGTGAGATCAATCAATCACGCCATAGTCCTTAAAGGTTTAGGCAGAGGTGTATTTATAGTACACCGGTATTATTTTAAAGCCCAATGTATTAAAGAGATAAGACCATTGTTATTGTTGATAACAATGGACTTATCTCCTATCTATCCTATCCTACTTCCTAATATATAATATCCTACTATTATTATAAATGCGAATGTTTGTGAAAATGGATGGATGTACGAGCATAGATGTTTGTTACACGTTCACGTTAAAACGGCTGAACTGTTTAAAAAAAAAATTGGCACAGAGGTATATTATAGTCTGGAATAACACATAGGATATTTTTTTATCATCACGCAGGCGAAGCTGCGGGCACCAGCTAGTTTTATTATATTTTTGCCCAGATTATGGAATGCTACTGAATCCTGAAAGAAAAACTCAAAGACACTGCCAGACCTGGGTTTTTCACAAGACCTCATGCTCACCAGTTACTTAAGTAGCACTTGTCAGCAAACGATTTGTAGCTATGAAGTTAGTTCCGCCACTTCCTCTTCCAAGCTTGAACACAAAAAAAGTGGCGAAGGGTGGGCTTAGGGGGGTGTCTTGTGTAATTGACATTCAAAAAGTGCCGATAATACAAGTTTCTTAAAAAAAAAGTTGCCCCACACTATTTCTCCTTCACTTAAACTCACATACACAAACAGCCAGACCCGGAATAACTATCTGTAGGTCACACAATATTTACTCCGTGCGGGTATCAAACCAGCGACACGGAGCGCAGCAGTCGATCGCTTAGCTACTGCGCCAGCCATGCCGTTAAGTTTGAATAAATGACTTTTAATTTGATGGAATTCATGTGTATAATTCTATTTATGATTTCTTAATTTAAAGTCTGATTCGATTACCTAAGTTAAGCGTAAAGACCCCTTAACGAGCGTAATATCAGTTCTAGGTTGTTTTACATATAACCAGGTCAACCAACATCTGTTCGTATGCGAACTAATGAGCGCACTTCCAACTTTTTACGCTTAACGGACCTGGCAGTGAGCCAAGATAAAAAATATACGTTTATTATGTCCAATGTGTAGCCTAGTCCTACAGCATTAGTTAAGGGTGAAACCTAAATTCAAATGTTTCGCAACTTTTTGCACTTTGCAGTAGCCCTACTATGACCTCTTAAAGCAATTCTTATTCCGTTGAGGGAAAGAGACAGAGCTATACAGGGTGTCTAGCACCATCTCTTTCACTCAGTGGAATAAGAATTGCTATAAGATGTCATAGTAGCCCTTCAGATCGGTGTGAATTGATGCAAGAGACTTCGCAAAATGCATTGCCTATTATCTGCTAACCGGAGTGTCAGACTATGCTGACTAAAAACCCATAAATGTTCCTTCTTTCTGCCCATTGTGATCTGGGGTCGCAGTATCTTTTTCGAACAACCCGCAACCCTAGCAGGATTGCATTTCCAAAGGTCTTAAACAAGGCGTTAGAATTGTGGTTCTAGACTTGTATGTGCCTCTAAATATTACTGCGCATTTACCCGGACGCAGGACGCGGACAGAATTAGTTATCAACGCGTAGCTAGCAGTACTTCTTAATTAATTCTAATTAAATAAGTAGAAGTTTACTGCGGTCGAAAGGTTTATTGGGACGGTTGTGTAGCCGAAAATTTGCGGGTTCTTAACCAAGATTGGGTACTTTTGTAAGTTGTTTTCAATGTTATGTTCTTTCTGCGTGAAACGAATTGAGAACGACATTTTCTCCTTTTTTCCGATTGGATAACGTTCACGACATTGTTTGGCTAATATTATTTCAATACATAGGAGGATTTTTTTTCAGTTTAGTGCAGTAGCACTACGATTAGGTTCACCATGCAATGGGAAAAAAACATTTAATAATATAGCAGATTTTGCCTGCAGCTTCGCTCGCGTTAAATTCGGGGTAACACAATTCTTCTTGCGCCTTACTGATTTGAATAGCAACGCTAAGTTTTCCCTTTCCTCTTTCTCCATCACATCCCACTTTAAAAAAAAAATTGTCTATGTCCGTCTCCTGGTTTCTAACTATCTCTGTACCAAAATTCATCAAAATCGCTTTAGCCATTAAAGCGTGAAAAGGTAACAAACAAACAAACTCACTTTCGCTTTTATAATATTAGTAAGGATTTTGTTTATAACAAAAAAAAAATATTTATTTGAGTTCACAAAAAAACATTAAATTTCTTATTTTTAATATTAGACTGCTTAGCCATGTCATGCCTTTGTTTCTCCTCCAGTATGAGAAGACAAAGCGCGGGGAAAAATCATAGTTTCATATTGATTAACGACAAAAATACAATATTCTGTTATATAATTTCTCCGAAGTGTTTTGAAAAACGTCGTTTAAGTCTCGGCTCTATAACGCTCTTGACTGGTGGCTTGGGCGTCTTAGCTGCAATGATATAGCTTCCCTACTTGAATCAAAATGTAATATTTCTGTGATGTAATAAATCCAATGCAATTTAGCATCGTCGCTTCACATGTGAAGCATGAGTTGCCAAACAAAGCCTATTTAGTTTAAAAACTCTTTGCTCAAGGATCTTACTAATCCTTAGAAAAGAGTTTGTCCCGTTCTCAAGCCGAAGCTAACTAGATTCGACTCGTCCGTCCAGCTTAACTATGACGAATGTAATTGCCAGTCTGTAACTTTTCCTCTGCCGCTTCAGCAAGCAAATGGAAATAAGTTTGTAAAAGTTTTCTTAACTATGAATAAAAGAAGTTGGAAGGTTCTCCGTTAGAGTATCTTTTACTTTTCCTATTATTATTTGTATTTATTTATTTATTTGTTGTTTATGATAAGTTGAATGATATTCGCGCACTTACTTGTGTAATTGTTATTCGTTCGTTTTTTCTAGTTGTTTGCGTGATATTCTCTTTGCAAAAAGTTGAGGTTTTCTTTCGGTGTAGTGTGTAATACTTGTTTTTTTTAGTGAACATAAAATCATAACAATTGGGGGTTTAGCAATTGAATATGTCCATAAATATACCCAAAACCCGATATTTGTATGGCCTACTGATAGATGTTTTTGGTCTGGATGTTTGTGTATGTGACTTTAAATGTTTGTTAACGCAACCACGATACAGGAGAAATTCCTAATGTGGGGCAACATTTTTATAAAAAAAGGAGATGACTGGGCTGGGCTCTTTCTCAAAGGATTGACCTACAATCGCACTAGACCACGAAAACTGGAAGAAGGGAAGGGAGACTTTTGCACTTAGTGGAAGAATATAGGCTCACCCTCAGCGAATGTTTGTGAGGATCGATGGATGGATGGATGAATAGATGTTTGTTACTCTTTCACGTCAAAAAGGCTGAACGGATCTTGATGAAATTTGACACTATAGTCTGGAATAACAGATAGGATACTTTTCTTTCGATATCACGTGGGTGAAGCCGCGGCCACCAGTTAGTAATAATCTATACTTACTAATATTAAGAGTTTGTTTGTTTGTTTGCTTGAACGCGCTAATCTCAGGTACTACTGGTTGGAATTGGAAAATTCTTTTAGTGTTGGATAGTCCATTTCTTGAGGAAGGCTATAGGTTTTATAACATCACGCTACGACCAACAGGTGCTGAGCAGCGTGGGTGAAACCGCGTGGAACAGCTAGTAAATTATACAAATTTGGTTGATGAACGATTAGATTGACGAATATTTCAGTAGATTAACAGAGTCGGGTGTCCAGAGCAGCATTTACAATTCGACCAAACCAGATTTACCGAACCTTAACACTGTTCACATGATCACTGTTCACACAACAAACGACAACGTGTTTCGCGGTTACAGCGCTTTGACGGAAACAACAAATCTGTCATCATGTATGGAAATGCCTCATCCTGCTCTAACTTCAAACTATAACATATTTTTGTCTCTCTTGCTCCCAAAATAGAGTTGTGACTTGCAAACTTCCTTTCACACCGTTCTGTGGTGGGTCCGTATTGTTATTGTTTGGTTTTGCAAAACAAAACAATAAGTTCTGACACTATGTGTAATGGAGGAAGGTGTGTTTACTGTTGGTTTAGTATTCCTTATCTATACTAATATTATAAGGCTGAAGAGTTTGTTTGTTTGTTTGAACGCGCCAATCTCAGGGACTACTGGTTGGAATTGGAAAATTCTTTTAGTGTGGGATAGCCCATTTCTTGAGGAAGGCTATAGGCTATATAACATCACGCTACGACCAACAGGTGCTGAGCAGCGTGGGTGATACCGCGTGGAACAGCTAGTGTCGTATATATCAGTAAATTGGGTGTAAGTTGGAATTATGTGGGGCAACCGACTGCCGGGGTTGTGGATTGCTCGAAAGAGATACCGCGGCCCCGGAACATAAAGGGCAAAAGAAGGAACATGAGTGAGTTTTAGTCAGTTAAAGTCTGAAAATCATTCCCTCGTGGGGAAGATATTTGATGATTTCTCATCTGATTGTAATTATGTGTCATATCCACACATAATTACAATCAGATGAGAAAGAAGATTAAGATATCGAGATATTGGGTCAGCTTTAAATTAAATACGAGTAAAACGTGGTGGAGTACAGGCCATTCCCTTTTAAAGAGAGGATTTTATATCGCAGTAATGGGAAATATGCTCTCAGTAAATTACTTAAGTGGAACCTAGTAAACATGTTTGAAGAATTTGATTAAATATATCAGTTTTGTCACGCATCCAATATACGTGTTAACAATCACACATATATCTGTGTGCTTTAAGCAGTAAATTTAAAAGGGCCTATGTACAGACGCCTGCAGGTCAAGCTACCCGAAACTGTAAATTTTTCCCAATGAACCTTAGACCTTATTCTTTAGAAATAAAGTCGAAAATCTTTCAAAGAAATCTGACAGATTGTAGTAGTTTGATGTGCAGGCGTCTGTACATTAGTTGCCCTTCATCACATTAATCTACATATTTATTGTATGTATCGATAGTTATTATACCAGTTATATTGTTACTACTTGCCTGTGTTGTTAAATTTTATGTCTTGGACAATTGTTGTAAATTTTAATACTATAATGATGGCGGAATGTGTCCTGCATGAAAACTTTTTTGTAAGATCCTTTTATTATTAGATATATACTTACATACCTGACCCATCGCTCTCATATTATTATCAAGAGCATAAGGTTGAAAGATGTAGGTACTTAATTTTAACGGACCAATATATCTTGTAGTTGATGGAAGATGATGTAAACAAAACCAACGCCCAGTGGTCCACATTAACACTTGATCGAAGAACTTATTATTAAAATAGTTTATTAGCACAAAAGCACAAGTTTGAGTACACGTAATTGGCACGAAGAAAATTATAAACAATAATAGTTAGCAAATGATAGGTAAAATGCAGTCAATCCAAAATTTGAGACCAGGCTCCTGATCTACTAAGTGTGTCTTGTAAAATAGGTACTTGCCGAGACTTGTGATGACAGTCTACCAGTACCAGCATCAGTTATTACTATACACATAAGGAGCTTTCACCTATAAAACTCAAACTAAAAGCATTTATTTCAATTAGACCATTACAGGCACTTTTGAATGTCATAAAACAAAAAAAAGATGATGCTACAGGCCCAGTCCCAAGACATAATAAGTTATGAAAGTACTGTAGTTGCATAATATTTTATATATATATTTTGAAGCATAATATTTTATAGAATCATGGATACATCACTCATGTTGAGATTATACACAAATGTGAGAACGATGTAGAAAAACGAGCACATTTAAAGCGTCCAGAGTAAAAGCAAAAATTAGCAAGAGTTTAATAGATGAATTTAAACATAACATAACAATATTTACATAACATTACAACATTTTCAATAAACCGTGCCGTCCATTATCAAAAGTCCCAGCATTCACGTCCAGCTCAATTCGGTAGCGCTGCAAGCATTAAATGTGTCACTTGCAAGTTCACAGCCGATTGCTGGAAACGTGGTAATATGTAACTTGTGCAAGCGTTCACTTGGCAACTTATTATACACATGAGCAAGCAGTAAGTTTAAAACAAAGTATGTTGTTGCTAGCCAGTTTCGACTCCTTGTCTTGTTCAGTTATGAATGGGTTATGTAGATTTTGAATACAAGTTATTACTGGGTATTGGTTTGGTACTCGTAAGTTAGATGTAGTATTTAGATGTGTGATAAACCTTAGGTACGCTTGCAGTTCTAGCTTGACCCTTTCAGAAATTTTCATACCTTATATTAGGGGTTCCCTAACTTTTTCATCATGCGCCCCCTTTCTAAAGGACAAAACATTCAGTGCCCCCTTAACCTGTTAAAATATTATAGTAATAATTTTATACTAATCAGAATTCAGCCTAAAAAAAACATGAACTTTTTTTCGAAATTTTTTTCAGTATTTTTAAAGCTATTATACATGTGTGTTAGTTACCAAGTTTGTATAAGATAAATACGTAGGGCACAAACGCGGGTAATGTAAATAAGGTCCTTAACCATACTAATAGCCCACGCCCTTGCAGGTCTTTGCGCCCCCCTAGTGTGGCACGGCTCCTACTTTGAAAATAGCTGACCTATATAAACTACATTAACAAGTTAGAAAAGTAGCAGCCATGGAGTCTGGAATTGTGTGCGGTTGATGGCAATAGTCTTGCTCCCAATAGTATTACGTAGGATTAAAAACATAACCACCATTAGGTAGGTACATTCCTGCTTAACCCTTTGAGGATTACAGACGTGATGTTCCGTTATATTTGATGTTACAAGTTAGACATGGGTCAGCTAAAACGTTTATGTAATAAAATTACAAAAGGCAAAAATTTCATGTAGATTTATGTATTTTTCGTGTGGTTTGCTTAGTGCCTTGGCCAAAACGCATCCATGTTCGCCGCGATATCTCTTTCGAACAACCCGCAACCCCAGATGGCAGTGACTGACAGTGTGTGTTTTGCTGACATCTCTTTGAGGCGCGCGCGGAACACGAAAAAATGTTCACATTGAAAATATAAAGCCAGAAACATACACAATAAGTTAAAATAACTCAAATACAAGTTGCATGCCCTTGTGACAACCCCATTCTATCACCAATCAGAATTTAAGGCATTATAGCAAGCAAGTTCAAGTTACTTGTACACTTTAGTGCAATACAATCTAAAAGAGAATATTATATTGTTCAAAAGACAGGCTGTCTTAACTTTTAACTTAAGTTGTGTTGTTAAGACGAAACTTTAAGCCGGCGAGTAGTTTAATGCAAACTTACCTCATTGCAAATGCCTTTGGTTTACTTTATAGAGAACCAGTAACGGATACAGCCAGTGTTAATATTATTTTTTCTTTGAAAAATTCTTCTTATTTATTTTATTTGTCTTTATATCATAACCAGCGAATTATTTGCACGCTTCAAATGGGTGCAATGGCAATTTGACCAAACATCGAGATTAAAATTCTCTTTTAAGCTGGAATCAAACCTACCAGGGTTGTTCGAAAGAGATACGGCGGCCCCGGAACATAAAGGGCAGTAGAAGGACCATGGGTCGGTTTTAGTCAGTACAAGTTTGACACCGCTCTGCCGAGAGCGGGGGGAGTATCAAACTATTACGAAGCTATTTTATGATTCTCAAAAATAAATGGGACCAAAAAAATCACATTCACAAAATTTCATTGAAATTGATTGACTAGTTTCAGAGTTAAAATATTAAGCCGCTGCGTCATGTTATTGTGTTCTACTATAACACAAAACATTGTTTCTAACGCAGCGCCAATTTTCTGACAAAACAAAGTTGTCATAACGGGCTATTTGTTCGTCACTGCGAATATTTTATGTTTGACCACGCCCCCCATATGTTACTGCTGTGGTTGCAGCTTATCAATAACATGAAATAAATGAACGTTTTTGGTACTGGTTTGTACCTTTGCAGCCTCATCATCCTCCTGTTCTATTGCCAACTATACAGTAGGAATAAGCCTTTAAACGGACATGGTAACTAACATTATTATTAGCACGGAACGGGATATTTACAATGTTGAAAACGCCAAAATATCGGAAACTCAAGGTAAATAACAATCATGGTAAATATTCCGTTTCAAGTGTTAATAATAATATATTGGGATAACATAGATAATAGATATATTGGTACTTAATTTGTTTTTTTTTTTAATTTCAAATTTGATGCTATACGTAAGGACTTGTCATTGGCTTGCTCTTGTCTATGTTTGTTTTTTTGTTATTGTTAAGTTTTTTTTTAATAAAAAAGTAAGCTATCCTATTTGACCGATACTGAATACTAGTTTTTTTATGGAGTCTTATTTGACCTCTATACAGTTTCTAGATAATACAATACCTATCTGAAGTTCTGGCTATATAATAGTCAGCCAGTATTTCTTTTAATTTCAAAGCCTCTAAAATTTTCAGTACATCAGCAAATCCTAATGAAAGAAGTTTTTTAGAAATGTCGCCTGAAACCTGTAATTTCAACGGCAAATATTAATTTAATTCGGATTCTCCGAACAGGACCTTTAATGTTTTCTCTTGGGAGTAACGAACTTGAAACGATATTTTATTGAAACAAATTATTTCGTTTTCTTTTGGATCTACGAAATTACTTAACGCCATTTTTACTTTTATAAATCTCAGATTTTATTAACATACAAATTATTCTCAATAGTATGATTTCATGTAATTTCCGTACCAATTAATTTAAATCTACGACTAAATATGTTGACTAATTCGCTATGTACAAACATAACGAGGATACCTATTGTGTAGTTCGGAAACATTATGACATATTATATAAATAGTTTAATATATAGACCTTGCAGATTCCTATTTTTAGGCTCTTTTCGTTAAATTTAGACCTCGTAGATTCTTGGACGCTTGTTAACTTTTGTTAACGTATGATTTTATTTTACGTTTTGTAAGGTAAGCAATGCCTTATTGTCGGGCCTACTCTGTCCTCTCATAGTTAAGTATTAACGCTGTAACAACATTGTAAAAAAATACAAATGATTTTAAAATAGTTATCATGATTGAAAGTGAAAGTGAATGATTGAAAAAGAAATGATTGAGTTTCTTTCCGGTTCTATGCCATAGGAAACGACCAACCCGAACCGTGCACCTTTTCTCGACGTTTTATAAGTGCCCATGTAGGCCTATAATTTTCTTGCCTGGTCCCATTCTATTTGGGGAGTAGTATAGTATAGGTGCATCGTACTATACACAAAGTAGTATAAGTGCGCATGTAGGCTTATGTAAAATAAAAATACTTTTAATTGTTTTGCTTGATTTGATATAATAATTGCCATTGACTTGTATTAAAAATCGATATGTTATGTTTCATTACTAAACTTTTCTTTTTACCCACGGAACTGTAAAAATTGTTTACTAATAAATTAGTTTATTTATTTACGAATACTTACATTTTATCTTAACTAATTAATTCTATATTTATTATAAGATTAACTGTTATTTCTTGTACTAAGTGAATTCTATTATTTTTAAGAAATAATTTTCCTACTCAATCATTATTGTTTTTTTTTTAACCAGGTACAGTCTGTACCTACATGGTTAATGTCAAGTGTTTTGAAATACTAATACCATAGTTAATTTACGGTTTTTATTGGATTGGCTAACCTAAGGTTTGAATGATTCCCTGTAGAACCTTTTTTTTTCATACAGAATCTTCAGTTTAGCCAACTTAATAGCTGGTAAATGAACTATTAAAGAACAGCACTAAAAATTGTGTTACACTAAAGAGTTGAAGCTAAAAAGAAAAGTTGCCAGAGTAAAAAAATGGTCAATACTTTTTGTTCGCAGGTCCATTGTGCGGGTGATTCGCTGAGTGAATGGTGAATGTGACTGGCGATGACAATTTAAAGAGTGAACTGTGAACTCCTAATGAAGAAAAGTGATAAAGAGCAGTGTTTGCCCTAATGATGTGAAAAAATAAAACTATCGTGATGTGGCTTGCGGCGTTGGTGTGTTTTTTCTGTCATTTGGGTAAGTTTTTTTTTCTTTTTGCTCGTTAGTTTTCAAGGTATGGGAGCTTTGTTTTGAAAACTATGTAAAGGGGGATACGGTAATTAGTTAGTGTATTTTCAGTAGTTTCTGCGTCATTTGTAATGTGTAGGTACTCTGTGCAAACGTACTTTCTGCTATGTGTATGTTGCTTAACAAAACAACATAAGAGAGTGTATGTTTTCGTGTATTTTAAACGAACGTCAATTGATTTAGCTGTTACAAATAGTAAACGGACGTAATGTCCACCAGGGAAAATATGGACAAACGTCCATCGACAGTATTCACTGTATTGTCCTACTACACACGTTCAATCACGGTAATCCGTTAAATTACATACAAACGAGGCAATGCATAGGGAATAGCGTTCTACGAAGTACTGCGGTCAAAATGGCGTGTCTGAAAATTGAAATTGGAATATGTCTCCCGTATTCGGCAAATGTCAGTGACTTTTCCAGTTTTTTTTTTCTGACAAGCTGAGCTAAAGCGGTCAGTATCTTTTTATTGTAATAAAAAAAAACTGTGCGCCGTGGATAAATCCCTTAAAGAAAGTAAAAAGAAGACTTTTTCTTGTCATCTGGACTAGTTTCTTAAGCCGTGCTTGCAAAGCACTTCTACGACCTGACTTGAGAAATTTTATTCTTTGAGGTTTTACTTTAGTTTGGGATTTGTATTATATGTATAGTAAGTAGGTATTTTTTGTTCACGAACACGTCAAAGTCTCTATAAAAAGGATTTTTAAAGGTGACTATATGTTTTTTGAAAGGTGATTTGTATTAGTGTTTATTACACAATGTCATTTATAACTTTCCTTAAGATTTCATGAGAATAATAAAACAATTATTTTAGAAAAAAAAATAGGTTCATATAACAAAAGTAATACTTGGTAAAATAGTTACAAAAGAACACTAAAAATAAACAATAGGTATAGAATCATAATAACATTAGATAATAATAAACGCATACTATTAAAAACAACAGAAGAGCAGAGAATCTCGGAAAATCAAATATATAAAATTCTCGTGTCATAATGTTCGTTCCCATATTTCTCCGAAACGGCTCGACCGATTCTTATGTTTTTTTAAGTCCGAGAATCGGCTGCTATCTATCTTTCAATCCCTTTTCCGGAAAAGGAGTTGAGCAGCTGGAGAAACCGCTGGGCACAGCTAGTAATACTATAATAGTTGTATAAAAAAACCATCAAAATCATTCGAAGTCACCAACATATAAAATATTTCTGTCAAACAATGCTGAATAAATATAATATAATAGATTTACATACGTATTTGTAATTTATTTTAATAATCTTACTTGTGCTTGTTTGCGTTTGTATAAAATTCGCCACTTTCCAACCAACAATGTATAAATTGAACAACTTCTTTTCTATCTTATATCTAAAAAGAAGTTGTTCAATTTATAAATAGTAGTAAACCTTATCTAACTGCCGTTAATTAAAAATGGTGGCAAATATAACTGGTATAGCTGCACCGATGTTAATCATAGCGCGCTATATCGGGTTAGGTATGACACACTGCGCCCAAGTGCCGGCAGCACAGCCAATTAACTTGTCGCGTCCATCTGATACAAAATTGCACACAGCACATCGTTTGCGGTAGCAAAAAAAATCGTTTTAAATTTGGAATTTTAGACATATGGTAAAAGAAAGATGTCGTAATATTAAAATAATTAGCTGTATCTTAAGAAGTGAATACACTTAACGACGGAATCGGCTTTATCAAATCACGTAGCACCGCATAAACATCAAGATCGAAATTCTTATTTTTTTTTTATAAATGTTTAGTTCTATTCACTGCAGCTCAAGTTGGAGGTTTTAATGTTTTTAACGCTCCAGGCGGCAATAAAATTTGTCGCATTATGTTTGGCGCGGTTTCGAGTCGCGTCATCGGAATCAAACAGAGGCGAATAAATACTTTTCTTTACACAGGCGTAAACCTTTTTCTGGCCGAATCCCATTGAATAAGTGTGATAGAAACGATAAAATTTTCATGTGTTTTGTAAAAGTGAAATCGCCCATTTTTTTTTATTTATAGGGGCGAAAGACAACACATCGGGTTTGCGGGTTATGGTATGTTTTTTTGAGTTACCGTGGCCCCGTAACATAAACGGCAAAGAAAAAACGTGTGTGGGTTTTAGTCAGGAACAGTCTGATACTCCCCCCGCTCCGCTCCGAGCGGGAGAAGCCATTTGATGATATACCATCTGCAAAAAATGTCCAAAGACAATGGCAGAGCATCACAATAAGCATTCTACTTCCTACCAATGCTATAAATGCGAAAGTTTGTGACGATGTCTAGTTGTACCGCATGTTTAGTGACGCTTTAATGCAAAAACTACAAAACGGAATTGGATAAAATTTGCCACACAGATCGTTCGTAACCTAAACACATGACGTAATTAACGATCCCGTGAGCATATTACTGAGCTTCACGCAGACAAAGCCGTGGGTACGAGCTCGTTTATATATGAACACAGTATGTTCAACACCAGATTATAATCAAGAACCGAAATTGATAAAGCGCACAGTGGTTGCAGCAGCCACACACAGTGCCCCCGGACTGCCAGCTGGCAACCCAATTAAGTTGTCAGTTCTAACTAACGCTGTTACGAAGCGACCTTTAAAATTATATCTATAGATCCAGAGCGCACTGAGAATCTGATATTGGCATGCACTGTTGAAGTTCAACTTCGTTGCAGCTGTAAGTTGGTGGTTGTGTGGTGTTTCTGTGGAAGACGCTTGTGTACGTTTAGATATTTGCAGGAGCGCGATTTCGATATAATAAAAGTACTAGGTGTGATTCTCAATAATGTTAGAGTTTATGCCAAGATTGTTCTTGGGCTTTGTTATCAAGCATTTCTCAACATGCTCAAAAACTTTAGAGTATACCTGGCTTTTACATGGAGCATACACATTTTTTTTAAATATAGACGTTGCCCCTTACTAGACGTTTCTTCTGCATCGTGGGTGCGTTTACAAACATTTAAACTCACATACACAAACAGCCAGACTAGAAACAACTATTTTTAGGTCATTCAAATATTTGAGATCGAATTCACGAGACGCAGCGCAGTAATCCGTGTCATCGAAACTGTAATAATAACTAGCGAAATATAAGTGATCCTATTAAAGTGATTAAATTATTTTTTATTAAATTTAATATCTTGGGACAACTCACACACGGCTATCTGATCCCAAGCTAAGCAGAGCTTGTGTTATGGTAACCAGACAACTGATATACATACTTATATAATTTATAAATACATACATATTATAGATAAATCACACCCAGACACAGAACAAACAATCATGCTCATCACACAAAGTTTGTCCTGAGTGGGAATCGAACCCACGACCTCCGGCTCAGCAGTCAGGGCCACTAACCACTAGACCAACAGGCCCGTCAGATACGTGATACTTACCTATTGTATCATAAATTAGTCAAGACGTTATGAGATGAAATTACCAACATTGTATAATTATGTTGAGAATGCAGTCATTCAAAATTTTGCCGCAAACAAGCCTTTGTTCCTCAATCAGCACGTAAAAGCATTGACCTAAGCAAAATAGGTCAAAGCCAATTAGCAGTGAAGAGTCAGGCCCTTTACCACTTCCTAGTATTTAAATTGGCGAGAATTGAGGTGCGACAGTCTACCCATTGGTACCTGCCAACGAGTATTACGATTTTGCTGCCACACTGCTTTGGTCCAGTTTTGAGTTGCAAAGGGTTAGCAAAATGATATTCACGTGAGGCTTGCAATTGGCCTAGGTAGAGATACCGTATCCCCGGAACATTAAAGGCAAAAGAAGGAATATAGGTGGTTTTAGTCAATACAAGTCTAGCACTCCCCCCGCTCCGCCCAGAGCGGGGAAAGTTTTTTTATGATTCCCCACCCGTAAAAAAAAGAAAAAAAAGGCCTACACTGCGCCAGAGCTGACTGCGGGATAAAAGCGTATCATTACAGTTGTTCTCTTTACTTTTGAGAATTCAACATTTCATGACAAGCTTCCGCCCGCGACTTCGTCTGCGTGGCATAGTTACTTTGGGCTAACGCTAACTTGAACCCGCGCGATGATCGAAAAATAAATATCTTTCTCTCCCCTTTTCTTCCCTCTTACTCCTTCATTTCTCACTTTAAAAAAAATGCCAGCCTATCCTATGTCTTCAGGGTCCCAACTATCTCTGTACCAAAATTCTTCAAAATCTGTTTAGCCATTTAGACGTGAAGACGTAACAAAAAAAAACTCACTTTCGCTTTTATAATATTAAGTAAGGATTTGCGTTGTCAAGCAGACGATTTTTTTTAAACATGTGAAGCAATCGATTAAGAAGTACATTACAATTATTTTTTTCCATTACAATTATTTTCTTTTATAACTGAAAGTGGGTGACGCAATTATTGCAATATTTTGTTTCAACATATTATTCGATTTACTTCAGATAGGCCATGGAATTTTTAATATCTTTATGTCTCTGCGTAAGTACATGAGTACACAAGATACTACATGTAATGCGGATCAACGACGAAAATGAGTGAAAAGGATGGAATAAGAGGAAGAGTAAAGACACGATGGATGAACTGTATGAAAGATGATATGGCTAAAAAGAGTTGACTGCGATAAATGTTTCTATGGATGAAAATTTTAACTAAGGCAGAAGAATGAAAATGTCTGTTTGGCTTTTCACATACTTACATAAATATATAACAACATAATTATATTGATCCAAGTCACCAACAAAAAACCTTAACTCAATTATGATCGTCACACTAAATACAAACGGGCGTTATTATTTCTAGGGTTCCGTACCTCAGAAAGCTATAACGGAACCCTTATTGGATAATTTTGTTGTTCGTCTTTCTGTCAAGACCCTTCATTTTGATGATCGAAAGAGATACTGAAGGGACCTCGGAACATAAAGGGCAAACAAGGAACGTGGATGGATTTTATTTAGTTTAACATTCTGCCCAGAGCGGGGGCAGTTATTTGGTGATTTCCAATCCGCAAAAAAAAGTCACCAAGCCAGACTTTCTAAGCAAACAAATATAAAAATAATCCTACATATACCAGTGCAGAAAGCTGCGGATTGCATCTCTTAATCTTGCGGTTCAAGCACACGGCGCTTCACTGCGCGTCAGCTTAGTACGTAATTAAACTGCCATTTTGATTTACCCCATTAGAGGAACCTCAAGATACTCCGTTGTTGGTTGCATTCGAACTTAAAGTTAGATAAAGATATCTAACAAGATAGATATAAGTCTCACTTTTGGATGCTTGAAAAACTGTCTTACGATATGTCTTCATAGACAGATATGTCTTGTTTGATATCATCATCAACATAAAACATCTTGATGACTATGACCCTATGCATATGACTCTACGTCATCTTAACGCCCCACCTAACGTTAGGCCCTGGACCATACCTAGGGACAGTCGCTCGCTGTCACTTATCGTGCGCAATCATTGGCCATTTTTATTTATGTGGAGTCAATATTATACAGACTTTATGTCAAAAAGGAATTTCATTTACTCGAGACCACCATCATTACAAAAAAAAAACACTATCATTGGAGCTAGCTAACAATCAAATACTTCTATCGTCTGACTTGCTCATCCTAAAACAAAAATATTAGCCAACCGACTCAGCGCTGAAAGACGAAAATCTGTTAGCGCACTTTTAGTAAGGCATCCACTAAACTTTCGGCTGAAATTGTAAAATCGGCCATAAGCCTAGTGCTGATTATTTTATCAAAGTCCCAGATTTCTGAACGTTCCTATGCTATTCCAGGCACTATTGTAACATTCGCTTTTCCCAATTCACAAACATGGCACGTGAGGTCTACTCATTTTCAAACTACATGCGTCGGAATATCAATACTTCAGTCAGAGCTGATCTGATCTATACCTCTGGGAAATGCCGATATTCTAAGTTTAGACCGAGCCCAGACGTTCAGGCTACCTGTACCTGGCATATGTTATGTATGACAGCGGAATCCAGCGATATAACGTGCTGTACCAGTTTCAGAGAGACCTTGTAGTTTAAAGAATAATGTTTTGTAAACGGGCTGAGTACTCGTACGATCTAGTTTAATCTCGATTTAGGAAGCTCTTCCACTGGTGAATATAGTGATTAGTAGTCTACTTATAACTAGAAACGAGTTGGCTAGTAACGACCTGCTAGAGTGTTGTCGCTGAAAGTAGTGGAAAGATAGCAAGCGTGAAAACTATTGAAATATTTAACGGCAAGGTTGGCGCAGTGGCTAAGCGATTGACTACTGCGCTGCAGGTCGCGGGTTTGATCCCCGCGCGGAAAAAATATTTGTTTGACCCGCAGACAGTTGTTCCCGGAATCTCTCTGTTTTTATGTGTAAAAGCACCTTCGATACAAGAGAAATTCCTAGTGTGGTTGCCCCATACCAGGAATTTCTCTTTTTTTAATAATATAAAAAGAAAATAAAAAAACTATTCAATTTAAACATATGTACAGTCAGCAAAGGAGATGAGTGACCAGGCTTATCAGAAATAGTTGATTATTTCTTAGAAACCGATGAAAGTATTCAACTCAAATTTTAATTTGTTTTATGAACTGTTAATTTCTATTAAATAATTAAATTTTATTCGAAATCTTTCACGGATTCTTAATAAAATCTTAATTGTATCTGACGAGCCTGGTTATCTCCTTTGCTGTCTTACTATGTATTTCGTTTCCTGTGATGGGACTTACATTTACTAAACACTAGCTTATGCCTACGGCTTCCATCGCGTAGTAGACGGAAATTATGATTAGAGAATATAATCCTGGGATAAAAAGTATCTGAAGTATTTATCCAGATTAAAAAAAAGTATATGTGCCTGTACTCAGTTACACCACAATGCGTTCAGTAGCTTATGAGTAAAACAGTAAACGTAAACATACTTCTCATAAACTTTCTTAATGAAAATTGTAAGAATAAGATGTCTTATGCCAGAGATGGCGAACCAATGACACGCGTGCCAATGACGGCACGCGACACAAAGAATTGGGCACGCAAACAATTTTAATCATATTTTTATCTTACTATAATTTTTTAACTCGCCGGAGAAATTCATTATTTTTAGAGATGAATAAAATTAATTCGCTTACAAACCGTTTGGCGATGACTCTACTAGTCAGTAAAAAAAGTTTCGAATTGATAGTAATTATTTTCCTAATACAATCACTTAGTCAAAATTATTTGATGGCACGTCTGTGGCCTCATTCAACATTTATTTAGGAAAAATGGCACGTTGGTTCATCAAGGTTCGCCACCCCTGTCTTATGCAATATCTGGTCACTTGCTCGTCGACGATTGGCCAGGTGTCTTATCCCTCGATCATATTAATACAGGCCGCTGTTGAAATTTTTTCACAAAAACTTAATCCGACCCGGGAACCTGTTCGCCGTCGAGTTTCAAAGATATTGAGTCTTCAAAGCGAACTTTGTGGTTTATAAAGTAGTTCAGGCCACCACAGAATGTCGCCGCCCGTTCGCGAGCCAATTAAACTGTCAGTTCCTACAAGCGGTATTGTATAATACCAGGGCTGCATGACCAACTGGTGGTATGTGTCAGCTATAATATAAGCGGATTAATAAAGGTTTTATTTTTAGTTAGAATTCTTCTTTAAAAAAAAACAAAACTTTGCAACTCACTAGGATGTTCTCCTGTACCGTGGATGCATTAACAAACATTTAAATTCACATATGTGAATTTAAATCTCGAATAACTAACTGTAGGTCATACACATACAAATATTTGTTCATCATCGATCTATGTTCCTTTCTTTACCTTTTGAAAACTGGACCTACTGCGAAACTTCAATGTTTGAGTTTACACATCTAGAAGCTTCTATAGAGCAACTCATTTTGTGAAGGAAGCATGTTCTATTTTGGTGCAGTGGATATCTGATACACGACGTGTATCAATAGCCAATAGGTAGTCAATATAGGCAAGGCTCGATCTGTCTTAGAGGTTAGGCGATACGCTGGAGCAATATTGATCTTACCGGAAATTAAAACCCGGATCTCCCATCTACGTTGAACATGTTACACCTGGTTCAAATTGTAATTACAGAAGCTATCAAATATGTTTGTGTATGTCCAAATACGGAGTAAGACGACAAACAGTTTCAACCGCTTATCATTCGAACATCATACAAAAAAAGAATGGCATTTCATTTAAACGCTTAATAAAAACTATACTAATTAATAATAGTACAATTTGATTTAAGTGAGGAATCTTTGTCATCGCAATTATTTAATTAATGATTATGTTTATTTCTGATATTCTGTTGATAAACACAATTTGTTTTATTTTTTAATTAAATACGAAGGCTTTAAAAACAAGTGGCCCCTTACTCTTAACAAAAACACCTTTTATTATAGATCGATCTATAGGATTTTGACAACTGGACAGTTGTTTATTGTTATCCGTGGTGAAATCAGGAAAAATAAAAGCTCTCGTTGCAATAAATGAGAAAAAAGCTCTCGTGTGAAATATATTCCATTCCACCATTCTACATAGAAATTTTTCAACGGTATTTTAAAAAAACTTGCTCTCAAATACATACAAAACTGCAATACCTACATTGAAAACTGGTGTATAACTTTTGTTATAAACAGCTTTTAATTAGGTTATTCACTATGGTGTCGTTGTACACATTATTATGAACTACATTTTTATTTAATAAAACAGTTTTTCGTTACATCTTTTGAGCATGTATAAATTACTCTTGTTACATGAATTTAAAATCAAATGAAAAAATAAATTTTTAGTTACCTATGTCTGAAATTCGAGTGGATAATTTTTTGCCTGTTTTAATATCCAACCCTGTCATTGTCTACATTACAGAAACAAAATAATTAAGTACTTTCATCTCGTATTTCGCCTAAAACCATTTTATATTTGACAATAAAGAGAAAAGAGATAAACATGGAGTTGAATGAAATAAAACCAAATATTAAAACACGAAGATGACTAACAAACGAGGACACAAAACAAATATTTTTTCGGCAACAGTCGGTTTTTATTAAAAAAAAGAAAGCTCTTTTTTATTTTATTTTAATGTGCCGGTTTCTGCGTATTTGGCTAAGTTGATTTAATAATGCTTAATGCTCCAATTTGATTTTGATTTATTTTTCTTTCACAATAGAATTTAATTGCGGTGACATAAATTCTGTTGTTTCGTGTTTCTACACGTGTAAAGTATTTTTGGGTGTTAACGTAGGCTTCGGAAATGAAATTGACCCCAATCTTTCTCTTTCTTCATTTTCACTGTCCTTGCAAACTGGACCGATTTGAAAGCTTTTATCTTAAATGGCGTGATGAGGAAAAGTTTTTTTTTTATATTTAGGAGGTCATTGCTGAGATGACGAGAATTTTAGGGTTCCGTACCGTTTTAGGGTTCGAGACAACATAATCGACACCTGTTTCAAAATTAAAACTCATTTTTCTAGTTAAGTAGAAAAATGCATGTTATCATAAATGATGATATCTCTTGACACATTGCATCTACTGTGTTTTTGTCTCTGCATCACTCTAAGGTTGACTGGTAGAAAATGCAAAAGACATCAATGATTTTTTACTTACCTATGCACGAAGTTTTAATAAATTGGTAAATAAAAACAACTAAATACACGAAAAAATACTAACTAAACTTCATAAACTGGTTGAGCCTATTCTAATTCCAGGTTGGGCAGAAATGTCTCTGTAGCAGCCTCGAGTCTGAATTGGTCTCCTTTTAATGACTTCATGACCAGCCAAATGAGGGTGTACAATTATATAAATACTAGGCGGCCCCTGCGGCTTCGCCCGCGTGATTTCGAAAAAAAAGCATCCTATGTGTTATTCCAGACTATAATCTACCTCTGTGCCAAATTTCATTAAGATCCGTTCACCTTTTTGACGTGAAAGAGTAACAAACATCCATACATCCATCCTCACAAACATTTGCATTTATAATATGAGTAGGATCTGCCTAATCCTCTGGGGACTACAGGCGTCATGTTATATTATCCACAAGAAGAAACTTCTCATAAAAATCAAGCTAATAGTATGCTTGGTGTCGCAGCTGGTAGAGTTAATCTATTTTTCCCGAAGCAAAGCATCTGTATACATATACATTTCTTCCTATATATAGACATGACCTTCTGCAAATCTTATGTAGATAAATTTTGTTTGTATATCCCCAATCTCTAATAAACAGACGGTGTTGAGTAAAGAACTTAAGCCGCGACCCCCGGGTGAGGACAAAGTCATTGGATAATCTACTGATTGTGCGCAATCCTAGCTATTTAGGTGGCAAATTAGGCAGACCCTTATCCTAAGTAGGTTTTAGACCGGCTTATCCTGGATTATACACAAACTTAACTAAAATATAATTGTCACACTAAATAGAATTTCAGTGTCCGGGTAGGTTTCGTTTTTTTTATTACTCTGTACCTCAAAAAGATTAAACGGAACCCTTTTATTTACGAATGGGAAATCATCAAGTAACTTCCCCTGCTCTAGGTGGAGCGGGGGGAAGTGTCAGACTAGTACTGACTTAAACCCACTCATGCTGCTTCCTTTTGCCTTTCATGTTCCGGAGCCGCAGTATTTCTTTCGAACAACCCGCAGCCTCAAACATACATCGGCCCTAACGCTCCCCTCCAATCATGCTGACTTCCTCTAATACGGTACCCAGTAAGACATCAAAGTCCTCTTCATTAATCTATTTTTATAAAGACACACTTCTTACAAATGCAGATGTAACACATAAACATAAAAACCTATTTAAGTAGATATAGAAAGTATCACTCCTTTTTTGAGCAGTCGCGTGAAAAAACCAGACACAATCTTATTTCCACTATGTGAACAGTCGTTACTTTGAGCTCATTTATTTATTCTATTTGTATTCAAACTCAAAAAACCCTGCATCTTATAGATTGATAAATGATGTTTATTTTGCAAGTAGGTTTTCACAAACACTTTTACAAGTACCTATTAAAAAAAAAAAACTAAATGAGGCCGGTGTTTCGTACCCTACTACTCTGAGAAGATACAGCGAAAACAAACTCAGAGGTCATAGTCTCTTCAGATTCTATGGGTACAAAACCTATATCGAGTGTTTAGGCTAATCGGCAAGTTTCTGATAAGCCGGGCAGTTAAATCCAATATATCTAAGTATGTGGTATGAAGAATGATGACAAAAGAATTAACATGGATGGGTTTAAGTCATTAAAAGTTAAAGCGAGTGAAATCATTTGATGATATAACGTTCGAAAAAAAGGAAGTGTTTTATTAAATGACGAGCAATAAAGGAGTATGGAACAAAAAGACATGCTGCGCTAAACCAAAATAATTTGGGATAAAGGCAGAAGAATGAAGATGATGAACGGTAAAATGTGGTTCGGTTGAATTCGAATTGTGCCAACCCTAACATTGAGGATTTAAAATACCGTCAATGCGTAATGCCGTAATTGCGTCAGATAAGCTTTAGACTCCGTTCGCATTCACATATAATGCAACTACCGACGCTACTGGTATTAAATAAAACCCACATCACACTGACTCATCGCATGTTCAAAAAATTTCTTCCATTTATTTTCTCCGTAACCCTCTGTCTGTCTTGTTCATACCAAGAGGTTATTGTTCAACAAATAGGTATAGACTGGTAAATCGAATGTGCCGACCCGAACATGAGCACCCCCTAATACTAGGGTACGAAATACAATAGGCAAGCAAATTGTTTAGGTGTATTATTCCATTTAGACAGTCCATGGCCTCCATTTTCCTTCCATTATTCCGTTTCCATCTTTAGTCGATTCAATTCATCTATTGTAGTTTGATGCTTCAAGTCATATTTAATTAGAATTTCTTGAATGAAAGCCTTCGTAGTAAGGTTCAGTTTAGAAAGATTATTTTGACAAAGGGCGGTGAAGAGGCAGTCTGTGCAAAGTTAAGTTTATATATTATTATATTTTTTATATAATAGTATAAATACGAATGTTTATGATAATGTATGGATGTTTGCTACTCTTTCACGTCAAAACGGCTGCACAGATCTTGATTAAATTTGGCACAGAGGTAGATTATAGTCTGGAAAAAAAAGTATCCTATATGTTATCATTTATGATACTTTTTTTTTGATCATCATGCGGGCAAAACCGCAGGCGCCAGCTAGTATACAATAGTTCTAAAAAAAAATGCCACATTCGGCATGCAAACATTAAAATGATCTTTAAAAAATGTTAGGTCTCCTCCGATCTCAGTCATGAGGACCTTACTCTGATTTAGGCAAGCGTGGCTTAACCTAAAGATTGACCTAAGTGGCTGCTATTATTTATCGACGTACTCATCACATTTATATTTAAAATAAGTACCTTTCTTTAGAAATACATTTCAGAATATCTCAATTATTATTGAGGTTGCCGTGGTAGACTGTTCGTTGCCATGGAAACTGGCAACAAATTATATTTCGTTGAAAGCAGGGATCGATTGGAATTGGCATCTTATTATATAATAATGTAAACGCCTACTTCGAATGAAGAATTGCGTCTCTACACTTACATAAGAATTATGTAACTTGTAATGTTTACATTGTTTCAAAACATGTTTCATAACTGTAGTAGCAGAGTACTGCTGCTATAGAAATGCAATTGCGTCTTTGGTGGTCGTCCTCGGCTAGGCCATTTTTAGGGTTCCGCACCGCAAAAAGAATAAAAAGGAACCCATATTGGACCACTTTGTTGTCCGTCTGCCTGTCTCTCTGTCAAAACCCGTCTTCTCGGGAACGCATAGTGGTATCGGTATCGAAATTAAAACCATATACTCAAGTCTGTGGTCTCTTGGAATTAAAAAAAAATCAACTCTAACTCTTCGCAGTCAAAAGCTATGTCGGTTTTGTACAGGGTTCCGTACGATCTCGGTGCGTAAGTCCGATCCGCAACTTGGCCGGGTTATTTTTTTTTAAATATTCCGCAACTCGCCTTATGATGAGGCCTAGGATAGAGCACTCTAGCCAAGCAGAAAAAATCATTCGAACTTTAAAAAGCTCCAGATTGTAATGATCAGAAAACGGAGAAGCCGCATAGTAAATGTGGAAGCATAGTGTTAGTTCGATATCCGTATTAGTTAGATAACTGTTATTAGTTAATATTTGTGAATATTTTTGTCATCTTCTTGATTTATTCTAACTAATATTTTAAAAGCGAAAGTGAGTTTGTTTGTTTTTTACGTCTTTACGCCTAAATGGCTAAACCGATTTTGATGAATTTTGGTACAGAGATAGTTTTTTAAAATGATTAATGAGGGAGAAAAAGGGAAGAAAAGGAAAAACAGCTTTGCTATTACAATAAATAAGGCACAAATGCAAAAACTACAGGTAGCAGGTACCTGCAAATCAGGAAAGGGGAACTGTGATACCCCGAATTTAACGCGAGGGAAGCCGTGGACAAGAACTAGTAAACAATAAAAGAAAACTAAAAACATTTAGTTTTATACCGTTGATAAAAATATCAGAACTTAAAACTATAGTTAGTATACAAGTTTAAATGCTTCAAACATAACCAGAAAATGTATTACTTATATTCTCTATCCTCTATGCTCTGTTCGTTCTAGGAATACATGATTATATTAAATCAAGGTAAGTATTTTACAAGAGAACTAAAATAACTCAGAATAAATCTGTCACTCTTAGTTTGTAGCTGCCGCCAATGGAGATAAGACATGACAGCCTGACTTCTAGGTAGCTGACACGTCTAGTTTGACATTAAGGTACTACACTACTACGCTCAATGTTGGTCGACCACGTTTAGACCTTATTACTCAGGGCATAAGACTGAAAAGTGGACGACGAGAATTTATATTATCAAAGTAGATAGTGCGACGTAAACTAAATAATTCAGCGATTTACAGTTGTACAAAGTTTTTGGTATATATCGAACTTGTAACTAAGTACAGTCAGTGTCCTGTAACGTATAACCCGTCTTATTTTTTAATGTGTCATAGTAGATTGTTATACAAGGGCCTAAATTAATAATGAGTTTCACTCCTGAGCTTTAGTATGTGTGTATTATAATGGGTTTTTACCGCCTTGTGCTACACTGTTCTTTCCACTACGGTTGCAAGAAAATAAAATAAATTGGGATCACCTATTCAATTTGTAATTAGAATAAAAAATGTAAAGATTTCCCGCCAATGTGTTTTTCATTGTTTCTGTCGTCTCAACGCATTTCACGTATTCTGCCGAAGAGACGTCGATTTTAGTTCCATGTTCAAAAATGTTGTGTTCTTATTTTGTTTTGGAAGCAGTATTATAACGAGTCTTTATCCATGATTATTGTACCTATGAATAAATACTTTTTCGTAAATGTAGGCACGTTGGTAACAGACAAAAATTTAAAAAAAGCAAAATTGTTGAGGATGAAATTATATTTTTTGAATTTTGTTTGCTACAATGATAGACTTTTTGCAAGAAGAGTGTGTTGAGTAGTTTAAAACATGTTTTTTAGATCGTAAACAGTTAAATGATGACAAACCTGACTGAAGCCGAGATCGTAAGCAGGGTATTTAGTAAAGACTGACTAAAGGTATAATCTATACTAATATTATAAAGCTGATGAGTTTTTTTGGTTGAATGCGCTAATCCCAGAAACAGCTGGTTCGAATTGAAAAAATATTTTAATAGTGGCAAAGGTACAAGTTTTACCTACAAAAAATCACCAACAATCACTTCTTTTATTTCACGCTTCATGTGTAACGGTCGGTGATACAAAATGTTGCAACGCTCTTTCATAGGCAACGCTGCGTTGGTGCCCACTGTCCGTCTGCCTGTTAGCAACATGATAAGGTTTTAATAGGATTTAAAATTAACATTGGCAAGTGACAAAAAGATACATATTTTGTATGTATGTGTATCAAATAGCTTGTTCGACTGTTCTTCACCAAACGATCAAAAGGACAGAAACGGATAATTAAAATCGTTAATTAAATCTTTTCTCACGAATCTCTTAGTAATTTTTAACTCTATAAATGGTGCAGTTGAAAGTGTTCATCATCACCCATATTAAGAAATAAGGGTTTTGATTGACACCAATGTGAAAAGAAAACAAAAACATATTTTGTCTAAAATGCATTTTTTTCTGAACTATAATTTTTTCTTTACTAAGATTCATAAATAGATATCTAAAATTACTACCACACGACCTTTACCAAAGAGTCACAAAAAACTTAATAAATTTTCTTTAGTAAATGTTGTTAACATAGTCAAATATAATTTTGACTGCTTTGTTTTTTTTTCCGGGTGGGAAATCCTCTAATGACTTCCTCCGCTCTACCCATGTTCTTTCTATTGCCCTTTACGTTCCGGGGCCACGGTATCTCTTTCGAACAACCCGCAACCCCAGCAGGACAATTTTGACTGTGACATATATACATTTTTGAATTGAGTTACAGTTAAGTGGGGGTAGTCGCGCTAAGAAGTAGAGAAATGATGACGAATTTAACCGATAGTACCCTTCAAACATTGTCGTATTATTTCCTACCTACGTACGTACGTATAAGACCCATTTCCATTAATCCTCGACGTTACTCTAGATGACTTGCAGGAAATGGTCCGATTCCGTCTGGGAGCCGTAGTTTATTTGATGAAGAATTTTCATTACTGTAATTAAGGATATGCAGCCAAGATATACTTGGTAAGGGAATCAAAACGCGGAAACGCATAAGACATGCTTTTTTTTGCTGTACTAGCTATTTAGGTGGCAAATTAGACAGACTTAACCGAAATATAATTGTCGCACTAAATAGAATTTCAGTGTTCAGGTATTGTTTAATTTAGTGCACCGTACCTAAATCATCAAATAACTCCCCCCTCTTTGGGCTAAGCGGGAAAGAGTGTCAGATTTTTACTGACTAAATCTTTCTGGAGCCCTTTATGTTCCGGGGCCGCGGTACCTCTTTCCTTTCGAACAACCCGCAAACCCGGAGTACACACCCATTACACACACAATGGTCAGCAATAACTGGTCACAATCCTCATCAATAAAGAAAATGACAAAGAAAAGAGACCCCTGTCTTAAAGAAAGAACTTCAATCAATGTACTTTCGAGAAGGAAACCTGATTATAAAGCTCTAAAAAGATCATAAAAGAAATACAATTTATTCAAATTCAACTCTCTTTTCACTTACTGAAAGATTAAATTTCATTTTCACATTATGAAGAAAAGATTGTAACATAATACTAATCAAATAATTACACAAAAGGGTCTGCAGTGAGCAACGAACCTTATGAACCCAATTACTCCTGCTAAGCGGGGAGTTTTACTAAAAGTAATTGGAAACACAATCGTATTAATAAGAGGAATATTAAAAGTTTCCTATCTCCAAATCCTATATAATTAATAAAGTAATGAACGGCAGAAATTTCATTAATGTTTAAGAGAATATTGCCTCGCGAGATTTTTTGTTGAAAAGAAATTCGTTGGGAAGTTTAGCATTGGTTTGATTTCGGCTTTTGTAATTTAGGATTGTCTTTTGTTTTAAGTACAAAGAAAAGGAGTATTCAGTATATGGTGTAGAAATCTAATTAAATAAATAGTATTATTATTCCCACTCGCGATCTTTGAAATGCCGAAGGGCAATTAGGTACGGTCTTGTGTTATTTCAAGTTAAAATTCACAAGACACTGACAAAAAAAACTGAATCTTCAAAGGTTCAATTATCACATAAAATATTTCTTCAAGATTCTTGCTTAATTTAATGAAAACTCATACTCGTACAGTTTAATTGGCTAAATTATCTTGGTAAACTGGTTAACCGTATGCTACCAGAGAGAGGTTATTAATTCTACAATGTGTTTCAAACACTTGACATAAACAAGGAATTATCCCAAATTTGTGCTTAGACGCTACAGCTGTAATAGAGACCTACAAGCTCGTTCCAATCGGCATATTCGCTTCGGGGGTATTTTCTAAACAAATTCTTTTGAGCGAGTCGATGGCACTGGGTCGCAACTGTGATGACGCATTTTTTATACGGATGGGAAACCATCAAATAACTTCTCCCATTCTGGGCGAAGCGGAGCGGGGGAGTGTGTCAGGCTTTTACCGACTAAGACTCATCCACGAACCCTCTTTGGTCCTTTGCGTTCTGGGGCCGCGGTATCTCTTTCGAACAACTCGCAACCCCGGCATTTCCCTCTGGAGCTACACGAAGGCGTTTAGGTCCAGAGGGGCCTGCCAGAAGCTGAAGCATGCTAGTCAAAGGTCGTACAATAACAGAGATTCGGGTCGATCTTTAAGCTTACCCTTGACCGTAGATACCTGTTACATACTGAGTTTTTTCCGTACCTCGTACATTATGTTAAGCCTTTGGTTCCGGTTGTCATTTGTAGATTTGTATATCTCAGTACTAAGTGGGTTGTGGAGATCAGTCATCCCTTGTAAAATACTGGTATTTAGTTGCACCTTTAGGTTAGACTGGAAGAAGATTATTTGGAGACTGCCCTGGAGTATAAATGTGATGCTATTCCACAGACGATGGAGCACTTACAATTACTACTCAGATTTTATTTTCAATCAACCTTTTGACGACCAGATAGTTGCGTTCGGCATTTACTTCTTTTTCAGGCTACGTCAAGCGGCTTTTCCTGAACGTGCCATGCTTTTCACGCCGACCTGAACTTGTGTGCAACAACCCTTAGATAAACAAAATCGCAATTTCGAACAATTTTCTCTTATCATACGCGTTATTTGCCGAGCCAGTTAATTTTGAGAGAGTAGCGAGGCGTAAGTGATAAGGTCACGAAAGTCTTTGGTACACAAAAACGCGTTTTTATCGACGGCTTTGTATTAAAATCCGGGCTTGTGTGTTGTGTGAAACTCCGTTCAATCCGTGCCCAACTTTCGTTTATTTTGAACAATTTGAATGAATCCGTTTTTTCGGGTGTGAAGTGAAACTTTTTAGTGACCGTACCTTTTTTTTGTATTTTTTTTTAAATGTGGTGGAAATCCACCACACTTTTTTTTGTATTTTTTTTTTCTAAAAATGAGGTGGATTTCGGCCATGTGATTGTTTAGTGTTGCGTGCCAGTTGTAAGATTTAATAGAGGAAAATGGTGAACATAATGGGGGTTGTAAGCAATGGGAGTGCAACCTGTACATAATGGCACATTGTTATGAAACAAAATTATTGTTATTAATATAGCTTTCCCGGTAAATGTGTATTTTTGTTGTTTATTATAACTTACTACTGTTTTTATACACACGCTAGCTTTTGCCCGCTGATTTGCTCGCGTTAAATTCGGGGTAACAGGGTCTCCTTTCCTGATTTGCAGGTACCTGCTACCTGTAGTTTTGCCCTTGCGCCTGATTTATTGTAATAGCAAAGCTAAATTGCCCCTTTTCTTCTCTCTTTCTTCCTCATTTCTCCTTTTTATAAAAATAAAATAACCTATGTCCGTCTGCAGGGCTCCAACTACCTGTGTGCCAAAATTCATCAACATCGGTTTAGCCATTTAGACGTGAAGAGTTTGTTACAAACTCACTTTTGCTTTTATAATATTAGTAAGGATTTACCTTGCATTATAATAAGGTAAATTGCTATGACATTTTGGCAAAAAAATAAAAAAACTTTTTCTATTGGTTACGTGTACTATCAAATATTGTATTCAATAATTTCCTTTCAAAGATCAAGGTTTTAATCAACCCGGATAAACAAAAGGAAACTGAAAATTACTTCGCTACCATCCTTTGTTTGGCAAACCCTTTCGAAGTTTATATTAATAGCAAACTTTTTGTATACTTTGTGTAATTATTTATTGATTTTTTATCGCCATTGTCCTCGGAATAGTAATCCCACTTTCGTGGAAAACTGTTGCCATAACAACCAGCATTTATTTAAGGTTATTCACCGCGATTATTAGGTTTCTAAATGAACTGAACAGTGTAACATTTAAAAAGAGTTATCCGTGGTCCCTTTCTCAGCTCATCTAGACCAGTTTGACCGAACCTTACACGGCGAACATTTTTTTATTTGTGAACCGAACATTCGTTTGTAATCATAGCAATGTGGTTTTAGTGTTTTGTTTTCGTTTTGTGATTAAGTAAACGTTCGTCGTGTTGCAAAAGCTAAGTTAAGTCAAAAACCGAGGTTTACAGGACAGCGTAATTTATGTTCAACACGCCCTAGAAATATTTTCTTTCTACAATATTTAAACAGTTTAAGAGCTTTATAATGCTATTAATACATAAGTATTTTATATTTTCACGTTTTCTTAGAAAAACTGATAGATGACTATTTCTACGACACTTATTCGTTGTATTTATAATACTTGTTCTCTTATACGAAAAATCGTATGTCAGCATGTGCGCATAGATAATCTAAAGCCAATGAATGATGCGATAAAAATAATGCCATTTTCGACATGTCTTTATGTACGGCGTAGGGACCGTTGATTTGTAAAATAAATTCATAGAGCGAATGCTGGTTTCGTAACGTCGATTTTAGTTTATCTCTTTAGCAGAACGAAGCAATAAATTAGATAAAGTTTGAAGATATATTACCAACATGTTGAGAATTTGAGACTATTGCCGATGTTGAATTTAAGGCATGATAAATGGTTCACAGATAATGTTTCTTTAAATCTTTTTTCGTACTTCACCAATCAAATTGTTGGTCTGAGGTACTTCATCATGATACTTTTCTTTGTCGTACTCTAACAAGGAAGAAAAAAGCGTTTTTAAGATTATTATTGACGTCAACTAAAATAGCCTATTACCACAAACGCTGTTATTCCATGACATTTAAAGGAAATGGCTATAACATAACAAATTGACATTATCTATATACTATATACTTCCCATCCAGAATATAAGCACTTTCGAACATAAAATATATTATACTTTATGCATATAAAATAACCGCTTAGCTCACGTTGTTGTAAACAAAAACAAAATTTCAACACTGACGATCTACAACACAACACCCGTAATGAAAATTTTAATATTAGAATTTTGAAGTACCTTTTGTTCTGAACTCAGCGTTAAACAATGCCTTATTCAGCTCGCCAATTACTCAAATTATGAAATTTAACAGACGAAAAACACTTGAGTAAGCGAAATCATGCGAAACTGCGAAACCATACTTGACAGCGTAGCAATTTTGTTCCGTTGCTAGGGAGGGAAAATGTTCGTATGAAGTCCGATCAGTACATGGGCTCCCCAGCCCGTATAATTCAGGAAACTGGCCCACTCGATATCCGATATATGAAGACGCAATCGATACGCTGTAACTACTGGCGCGAAAAGTCGGATATGTTGGTAATTATATACCGAGAGATTTATGTTATAGACGTGTTTCCTTATAAAAGAATAACCGTGGAGGATGCCAGTTATATTCCTTAGCATGCATTCGAACTGTGTGTTTTTGATATTTTTATGGGGGTTTATGCAAATTAAATTATTTTGAATTTTGTTTAAATCGTGCTTTACATACTCTCTTACTTATTTTGTTTATACCTAAGTCGTTTGTATTAATGAGCTTTTTAGTTGAAATTAGAAATAAAAAAAAACTTTAGAACAGAATTGAATAGAGTATACTTTGCTGCACACCAAAATTAAAGCAGAACTTTTTTACAGAAACTACTAATTTTATAATTACAATGGCGGTCTTATCGCTAATAATTCCTAAACATAAAAGTGTAACGGGGGTATTCAATGGTGCACCTGCTCTTAATCCTACAAACAATTCAATAATGTGTTATTTAAAACTTATTTTCCGTACCATTGTAAAAAAAAAGTCACGGGGGAAATGTGCGGTACCTGATGTTGAAGATATTTTTGTAAAATTTAAGATTTTATACCTCCCCTGGGTATAAAATCTTAAATTTTAATTTGGGCAGCAATAAAATTAGCACAGGTGCACTCAATAAAGTTGGTGGTAAACCACTTTTCACCTTTCTGTGGTTATGCCTTTTTCTTTTTTTTTCCGGGTGGGAAATCATCCAATGACTTCCCCCGCTCTAGGCGGAGCGGGGGGGCATGTCAGACTTGTACTGAATAAAACCCACCCATGTTTCTTCTTTTGCCCTTTACGTTCCGAGGCCGCGGTATCTCTTTCGAACAACCCGCAACCCCGGCAGGCGGAGGCTCTGGCAAGCCCCTCTGCTTTGCTGACTCTCTTTGAGGCGCGCGTGAAACACGAACGCGCCGTCGACACGGCCTGTGTGGTTATGCCTCTCGGAATGTTTTCGATAATTCAATCACAAATACTCGTATTACCACTAAATCTTTTTCCTTATATTTATGCGGAAATAAATACAGTAATATTTTATTATAAGATAGTATATTATACTTGTCAAATAAAAGATTGTCCCATTTCCAGAGCTGATTTTGTATGGATTATTATCATTTTCTTTGTTTATCGTATTATTGTTGATACAGGAACATAGAACGGAAACCTTTGTTTATTTAGGTGTAGTTTACTGAACCCATATTGTTCCTTTTAATTATACTTTCAATAACCTCGTACAATTAGAAACCAACAACAGGCTATTCAGGTTATATTACCTCGCTTAAAAGCATACAACTAGCACATTTCTCATCCCCATTTTAATTTACCGTTCGTTCAACTCACTCCCGTCGCCCACAGTAAATATTTACGGACCGATATCATTATAAGCCTATTAAAACATTAATTAAATTAAAATGAATGCTTAGAAGCTTTTGGCTCTCATTGAAAGTGAGTGGATAATCAAAAGCGTCTTTCAAAGGAATCATTTGAGAGTAATTGCGAAGTTGAGAACTGCTTGGATAAAGCAAACAACTCTCTCAGGTATAGAGATAAATTTGTCCCTTTACAATTGAAATTTTCAATTCTCTTAAGTCTTAGTACCTATTTTGTTTGGTCATTTATACGATCTTTCAATTTGAGGTCTTGTCGGTTCTTGGTCAGCCTGTTCTTGCTGTAGACGGAGAAAAGGGAGTGTCACTTTTACTGAGTAAAACCCATACATGTTCATTGCTCGTTGTGTTCCAGGACCATTAACTAGTTGCCGTTATTGTAACCATAGTTTAAGCAATATTGTAAAACTGTTGTGTTTAAATTTTGGTGTATAAAAAAGTATATTCTATTCTAACGCTTTCGAACAATCCCGCAGCTTCGACAGGTGTTGATCAATTTTGTTTTTGTGAATTGAAAAGTGTCACGAGTGATTGTTTTCTATGAAAACAAGTTTGGTGAGCCACACGATGCTCATAACAAAACCAGTATCAACTGCTCCTTTTTTTGGCCTAGCCTTCTCTGACCAGGATATGGCGTCTCTCCATACTTTCCATTTCTCGCAAAGACGTGCATTCTCCTTCTATTTCTGCGCAACCTCTTATTCTATTAAAACTCCGTAGAAACTATTAGGAATACTGATATTATTAGTTTTCAGACCAAAGGTCAAATTCCGGCTAATGTAGAAACCGATTGATCGGTTATCGATAACCATCGGCCCAAGCCCAAGGTTTGATAACCTTGGAAACCTGCGTCTTGGCAGGTGTGGCCGAAGGAGTTTTTTTTTACCAAAGATTGCTGAAATAATTTTAACTCGATACCTATACGCGTTCTCGAGATGAAGGGTCTTTACAGACTGATAAGAAAGTAATCCTATAAGGGTCCGTTTTTTCTTTTGAGGTACGGAATCCCAAAAAAGTCCTGTATCATTTATTTCAAGACAGCAGTTTTATCGCTTAGAGAGGGCAGAGTAAGAACAGCTTTAAGTTGTAAGGCTTTTATACATTTACACTTTTGCACGTGGTTTATTTAGCCTTTAAAGTTTTGGAATACAAGTTGTTCGGCTTCCAACTTAAACTTACAGAACTGCCAAGACCAGTTTTATGTGTTTCGTTTCAATAAATGTTACTTGCTTTTTCTTAGCTGTGTACGTAAAGTTAGGTTTTAGTTACAAATTTTAAGGCTCATTGATGTTAAGGTATGGTAAGGCGGCTGCCTTAAAACTAAAATAAATAAATATCTTGGGACAACTCACACACGGCTATCTGATCCCAAGCTAAACAGAGCTTGTATTATGGTAACCAGACAACTGATATACATACTTATATAATTTATAAATACATTACATATTATAGATAAATCACACCCAGGCACAGAACAAACAACCATGCTCATCACACAAAGTTTTTCCTGGGTGGGAATCGAACCCACGACCTCCGGCTCAGCAGTCAGGACCACTAACCTCTAGACCAAGAGGCCCGTCAAAACTAAGAACTATCTAAAAATCCTGAAGCAATATTAAAAAAAAAACATTATTATTCCAATAATATTCAGGTTAAGTTATTTCTCTATGGGTCTTTGCTGCCTGAAATTGTTGAATGCTTTACATAATAAGCACTGGCGTTTGCTCACAAACACTATTAATCTATCCAACCATCTCTCTCTATTTTGCTCAAACTTCCCCAACTGAGGCAAAGATAAACAGTTGGTTCTCAATGTTTTCCGCTTATCCCTAGATCAGTGTAAAGGAGCAAAATTAGTTTTAAAATGTTTTACTGGTACTGAAGGGTAAAGTTAGCTACTGTCAGTAATCCCAAAGACTGTGTTTAAAGTATTTTAGTAACTTGCGGTATGAGACTTGGAAATGGGCTCTTCACTTTACTTTCAAGTAGTTAAAGAACAAAATGCTTACGTTATTTTGTCTCGTGGGTGTATTTAAGACAATGTAAAGCAAGAATAAGATTTAACACTGTCTTAGATTATGATGGTAAAATTATAGTCTTTTCTAGAAGAGATATTTTGGAATATTGATGACAAACAGATGGTTTTGGCTTGTCGACTAGTGGTAATGAATGATGGATAACCTATAGTTATAACCTACAATGCATATCCGGCAAGGCGCAAAATTCTGATTAGTTATTTACAGCTAAATCATCATTTGCCTGCTTTTGGCTATAATAACCATCTTAGCATGTTTTCTTCTTCCAGGCTCTTTTATTATTCATCATTTCATGGGACGCCTCCTTGTATACTGTATCACCCTTCACACAGTCTATCCATCGTTTCTGTGGCGTCCACCTACAATTAAAAAAAAAAAAACGTTGCCCCACACTAAGAATTTCTCCTGTATCGTGGGTGCGTTTACAAACATTTAAATTCACATACAACAGCCCCGAAACAACTATCTGCAGGTAATACAATTATTTGTTCCGTGCGGGAATCAAATCCACGACACGCACAGCAGCAGTCGATCGCTCAGCCACTGCGCCAACCGTGTCGTCGAAATTGTACCCATCCACATTCATACTCAAAACTTTCCTCATGACATTTTGTTCATTCCCCCGCATTACATGCTCGTAGCAAGAAAACCGATTACCACATATTACAACTTTTCAGTCACTGGCAATACTTTTAGACTTCCTCTGGAAGGACCTTCATTTTAAGATGACCTAGCTTTTTACCTTTTCTCATTGGCCTCCACGGCGAACGAACTTTCTTGGGCCGAAAAGACCTGTAGAATAATAACAAGCCAAAATTATTACTAGGTAAATATATGAAAACAAGATTACAAAAGTAGATCCTAACCCGAAGCCCGGGTCACTGCGGGTCCCCAATTTTCGCAACTAGTACGTAAACAACTAGGTAAGTTAGTTGCTCGTTGGCTCGACCTAAAGCGATTTTATTTTGTGCAGAGGGTCAAGTGTGGCGGGGCGCGGGGTGCGGGGCGCGAGGTCGCGTATGAAAGGGGTTGCGTTAGTGGGCAATAAGTAATTTCCTACCTACACATTTTCCTTCGAAGTTGGAAAGCTGACAAAGAGTTGTGATTAATATTTTGTCGCACTTGCAGAGGGGCCAGTGGCGTCAGCTTTTTTGGGATTTCGATTTTCTTTGTGGCATAACGGTTCAATCCTAAAAATACCTTTCGTTTTGCTGATAAAAAATTGAATACTTATTGTACTTAAAAGAGGTTTACAGATTTAAAAAAAATAAAAATAACACTGGCCGGTGTAAGCTCAATATTCTAAGAATAATATTTTAATCGATATTAGCAAGAGGGATGAGAGATGCTTTTGAAAAAAGTGTATTAGGAAAATTAAGCCTAATAAGCGATTCTTTTCAGTCGATTTATTTTCTTTACATTTTTTAAGCATAGGTGCCACTTTTAAGACAAAGAGTTGTCATAGTTATTTGACTGTTATACTGGGCAGTCCGAAGTCACTATTAACGTCGTCGATGTTCATATGATAAAATGTAAACAATTATAGGAATCATCGACACGAAGAAGTCTTCATTTTGATAGGCACACAATATACAAGTGCCGCAGTATTTAGATATCTGGTCTTATTTCCACAAAGGTCATTTTTGGTTGTGTCTGTTCTAGAAAAGGCAAATGTCTGCGATTTTAACGACTTAAGTAAAATACTTATGTACTTACAATCTTTTAATTAATGTTAAACTTCAAGAATAACTGTAACAGAAAACATAAACATTAATTTAATTACAGTTCATTTAGTAAGGATTACTGTGTAACAGGCTTTTGTTCAAAAGTAAGTATAATAGTTATTTTTATAGTTAGAATATAAAACTTCTATGATAACGTTAAAATATCTCGCTTAAATCCTTACATTTATTATAAAAGCGAAAGTGAGTTTGTTTGTTACGTCTTCACGCCTAAATTGCTAATTGATTTTGATGAATTTTGGTGAAAAAAAAGTAAGAAAAAGGGGAGGAAGAGGAAGAATAGGGGAGAGAAAGATATTTTTTTTCGATCATTTTGCGGGTTAAAGTTAGCGTTAGCCCAAAGTAACTATGCCACGCGGACGAAGTCTCGGGCGGAAGCTAGTAATCAAATAAAGTCCTAACCTACAACAGTCAGGCATGGTCGCTCCCTGTTCCACCTATGCTCCCACCCATGCTCCTTCCATAAAGAAGAAGAACGAACACGGGTGGGTTTTAGTAAAAAAATCGTAGAAATCCCGTCCTTTTGGAATTCGCTAGAGGGCAATGGAACGTAGTATTCTGTGTGATAAAAGTCAAAACAGAGTTCGAACATCGCGTTGCATTCCAAAAGGGGCATAGTGGACATTGACCAGAAGGCTGCTAGGCTGAAATGGGACTCGTCGGGTCATGTCGGTCGTATGATGACCGCTTTGTAATAGTCTTCACATAATGGTTGCCAAGAATCGACAGCGCCGTCTAAATAAAGTTTTGTTTTTTAAAACAAACATGATTCCACAACCCATTAATTTGTCATAAGTTAGTTAAGTTACATAAGTTAAGTTAAGTAAATTACATAAGCACGCAACTTGACCACAAACGTCTAGTGACCCTCAATGTTATCACACTTGTATTAACCACTAGCTGGCGCACGCGCCCTCGCCGGCATGGTATCGAAAAAAAGAATTCAATGTGTTATTCCAGACTATAATCGACCTCTGTGCCAGATTTCATCAAGATCCATTCAGCCGTTTTGACTTGAAAGAGTAACAAACATCCATATATCCTTACAAACATTCGCATTTATAATTATAGTAGAATGAGAGTAGGCAGAGCTCCCTTAATCATAATTATTTTGCCATAACAAAACAATAACATTATTTTTCTAAGTCCAAAATAACAAGGCAATCCTATTGTTACAAACCGAAAATGAAATGCTCCCAGGAGATAGCACAGAAAGTGCAATCTTTTTCTGAAAATACTGGTTGATAAAAGAATCAATACAAAAGGAATTCACCAATTGAACTGAAATGAAACTTCAAGAAATAATATCGAAGCCAGTTCTAAAGTTCCGTTTCAATGATCTTTTGGATGAACTTTTATTCACGGTGTTAGGGTTGGCAAAGTTATTAGGAAAGGGTTTAAAACGACGTCGGGGCTTTCAAACGGTTTCTAATAAAATGTTTTTTACTGAGTATCTGCCCTCGAATGTTTTTGGAAGGGATTGTGATAAAGTACAAAAATAATTAATTCATAGCCCGTTGCCTCATTAACTCGTTGCTAAAGGTCTAAGAGTTTCAGATCCTGGGTTTGATTAACGTTTCGGGCATAGTGTATTTTTATTAAACTCACATACATTAACAGCCAGACCCGGAACAAATATCTGTAGGCCATACAAATATTTGTTCCGGGGATCGAACCCGCGACACGTAGCGCAGCGGTCAATCGCTCAGCTACTGCGCCAACCGTGTCGTCAAATTGGGTTCATACATAAAAATTTTGTATGTATCAGACACGGATTCTGAATCTGTGCCCGGTCCATGGTAAACAACTCAGCTTAACTCCAAACAAAACAGGGTTCAAGGATTTCAAGCGTAATGTTCCAGCGAAGAGCGAGTCAGACTCGGGCACCAAGGGTTACATATAAACTTGCGACATAAACAGCCATATCTTTTGACTGCGTCGACTAAGAGACTTACCCCCGAATACTGAAACCTCACTAAAAATGTGAGGGCTGTTTAACATTTGAGCAGCTCTTAAACTTTAGATTTTGTATGGTCAAACGTCACTTCTGAGGCTCTGTTAAATTTAAGTGAGACTTAAATTTTGAGTGACGTTTCAGTATTCGGGGGTTAGTGTTGCACAGCACAAAGGGACCACAGAATTGAGTATATTATGGTTTCGATTTCAACTCGATAGCTCCACGAGTTCCCGAGATAAAGGGTCTTGACAGACAGACAGACGGACAACAAAGTGATCCAAAAAGGGTTCCGTTTTGTCCCTTTGAAGTACGGAGCCCTAAAACTAAGATGGATTAACATTGCTGAAGTCTTAATGCGTAGATTGAAATCAATGATCAAGATAACGACTATTTTAAGAATGGGATTTAAAAAGGCATACTTTGCGGTACAGTGAACGCTATTTATCAGTATTTAAAATTAAATTCTACTCAAAAATGTTCTTTATTCTTACAGATAGGTACATTATCAATCACGAACGATGTCAGTAAATCATAACCAATAATTAAATCTGAGAGACATGACTCACATAGCGAACATAAATCATTTGTAAAAACTAAATTTCCTATACTGTCATCTTATGAAATGAGAATTGTATTGTATTTATGGTTTTAAAACTACAACTTTTCGGTAGCCTGATATCTGAAAACTCTGAATTTGTTTCTGATAGAATACATTTTACAAACAATTCGACGAAATAATCCTTACAAAAGGAATTATAAAAGGAAAAAGGGAGTTTGTTTGTTTGTTACGTCTTCACGCCTAAATGGCTAAACCCATTTTGATGAATTTTGGTACAGAGATAGTTGAGACCATGGAGACGGATATAGGAGTAATTTAAACAAAACAAGTGAGAAAACAGGGAGAAAGTGGGAAGAAAATGGAAAACTTAGCTTTGCCATTACAATCAATAAGGCGCAAGGGCAAAAACTACAGGTAGCCGGTACCTGCAAATCAGGAAAGAAAAACTGTGTTTCCCCGAATTTAACGCGAGCGAAGCCACGGGCAAAAGCTAGTTTAATATAAATGGGGGGGAAGCCATTGCAATTTCGTAAGAAATAAGGGTGACGGGCTCTTTGATCACATTGTATTTCCATATTTTTATTAGATTGTGACATCGACACATGACAAGCGATTACACAGGAAATCTGAAGAGGCACTCGTTGGCAAATCTCTGAGGATTTTTAATGGGAAATGGTGACAGTAATAGTAATAAGCGCAAATGGATGAGGGGATAGGATAGGACAGTCGCGGTAAAAATACGTTCGTCAAATAAAGACAGACTTTATTAGTTTGTGTCCAGCGCGATGGAAGTTGTTTTAGATGCTGTTTAAAGGATATTTATCACTAGCTGTGCCCAGCAGTTTCACCCGCTGCTCACTTAGGGGTATGAAAAATAGATGTTAGCCGATTCTCAGACCTACCCGATATGTACACAAAGTTTCGTTTGAATCGGTCCAGCCGTTTCGGAGGAGTATGGGAACGAAAACTGTGATACGAGAATTTATATATTAAGACTAGCTGTGCCCAGCGGTTTCACCCGCTGCTCACATAGGGCTATGAAAAATAGATGTTGGCCGATTCTCAGATCTACCCGATATGTACACAAAATTTCGTTGAAATCGGTCCAGCCGTTTCGGAGGAGTATGGGAACGAAAACTGTGACACGAGAATTTTATATATTAGATTAGATATTGCCATAATGTCAAAGGCATGAAACAGGCCGCCAAGTGGTTTAATTTGGCCGAAGAATCGGCTTCTGTCTTCCAGCGGGGCAATGCTGCCAGCATTCTGGGTTTATTTCCTATTGATAATGATGTGGACAAATATTTTTTGACACTGTAATTCTTTTCGATTTATTGTTCATAAATAATATACAAAATAGATTTGATATTAAAAAAACCGACAGTGCTTAGCGCTGCCGCAGCGTCAAGTTTCATAGAGAGTCGCCGGGGGTCGTAATCTTAGAGAATTTATTATTGTTGTAATATTTCATGAAATCGCCAGTTCTTTAAATAGGTTTTATTTATTTACATTAGATAAGGGTTCGTGCTATTATTGCTTACATTTTCAAGTATTTTAATATACATAGTTTTATTTGTAGTAATTAACAAAAAAGGAGCCTAGTGGTCCAGCAGTGAGTGGAATGTTAACTATGAACGATTATTTAACATGTGTTATGTGCAAGGCGTTACGATTATAAATAGGAACAACAATGACCGCAATCAATCAAATTTACTTGATTGATACGGCATAAGTCAAACAAAACCGGTACTAAGATAACAATAAGATAATAAAGCAAATGATCGTCTTCGTACCCTTTTCTAGGTAACCTAGAAAAGGGTACGAAGTACGAGTCTAACCGGGTGCAGCTGAGTAGTACTATTTTACATGGAACTACTTAATACCGCTCTAACCTCCACAACCTTCTTTTTTCCGTGGAGGAAGGAGATAATAACGATTGTATATGTATATCATTAACCTTTTGCACACCAGTGCCTTTTTACGTTACTACACCCGACGCCAAGCCTAGTAAATATATATATATATGTGTGTGTATTTTTGCAATTGATAGCACATTTTCGATTACTATTACGTTTATTATGATTAAAACAAATTTAGTTGTTGATGGCGTGTCATTCACGCGGCCGTTTTGCAACTTAAGTGGCCAATGTCGTTTAAACAGTAAAAAATAAAAAGTCGTATTTATCAAGTGACAGTTAGCAAATCGTGATCATTGATTTTCCTATTCTAATTTGAAACGCATTGTAGTATACACAGTGATGCGTGCACACAGGCTAACTTGTTAAAAAAAATAGCCATGAGCGTGTCCAATTTCCGAACCAAGGGTTCCGTACAAACTTGCGATAAAATGGCCATATCTTTTGACTTAGAGGGTTGATTTTTCACAGCACAAAGGGGCCATAGACTTGAGTATATTATGGTATAATTTCAACTCAATACCTCCACGCGTTCTCGAGATAAAGGGTCTTGACAGACAGACAGACAGAAAGACAGACGGACAACAAAGAGATCTAAAAAGAGTTCCGTTTTTTCCTTACGAAGGGTTTAGTGACTCGACTGTACTACACACAAGAAGAGTGAGAGGTCGTCATCCTGTCGTCGGGTGGGGTTTGATATAACCTCCCCAGTATCGCAGTGATTTGTTTTGGATGATGCCCCCATTATATCCGAGTGGTTTACCGTGATAAAGCCGTTAGGTGCAGCCCCAGGTTTGGGGTTGTCCACGAATTTGCATTTGTATATCGGCAAACAGCAAAGTGTCTTCAAATTTGTTGTGTTAGCGTTTTTTGTTGTTTGTTTGTGTGCCAGTGTTTTGGAAATATTTATGTACTACGCCGTTTTTTTTTCGTAAATGTACTTATGTAGAAAACGTTATTATGGTGGTCGTTTAGTTGAAAATAAATAAATATGCATGCAAAATATCTAGAATAAATAAGAATCGATTTTATTCGCCTAAACTGTATACACATAAAAATATGATGTTTAATACGTATATTACGATACTTAATAAACTCTACCTTAATTAGGCATGCAAAATAACTATCACAATATAAACTAAGTATGTCTTTGCAAGGAATTAAATATCACTAATTAGGTTAGTACCATTTACAAAATTGTCAATAGACTTATAGCATTTCGTAATTAATGTCGTTAAATTCTTTTTAAAATGTTGGAGTGTGTCATTCTATAGTAAGTCAGGTAATTTATTTAGATTGTTTGGGCCCATACCAATAAATGGTTTCTTTTTTACATAAGGCAAAAGGTAGAGATGTATCTTTTAGGCCCATTTCATTATACTACTAGCTTTTGCCCGCGGCTTCGCTCGCGTTAAATTCGGGATAACACGGTACGGGGTAACACCAGCTACCTGTAGTTTTTGCCCTTGCGCCTTACTTATTGTAATGACAAAGCTAAGTTTTCCCTTTTCTTCCCTCTTTCTGCTGTTTTCTCACCTTTTTTTGTTTAAATTACTCCTATATCTGTCTCCAAAATCTCAACTATCTCTGTACCAAAATCGGTTAAGCCATGTAGGAAGACGTAACAAACAAACAAACAGATTCACTTTCACTTTTATAATATTAGTAAGAATTTAAACTTTGATTTGTCGCATCAAATAAATGTTCTAACATTTAGAAGCTCATGTTACTCCTTGATATGTAGGTAGGTACAATGTCTGTGGTAAGGGTCCACCCTAATACTATGGGATGGATGTTGTCCTTCCTTAATGTGTAAATATATCATGTGAATCCCGTTAACTGCCACCCCATCAATTTTGGCCTCCGCTGGGGCACACTTAGGTAGAATAATAAAACAAAGGAGATGATAAGGCAATATTATTATGTTATGATGACCGTATTAGTACTTACTCATGAAAGTAGAAATAAAAAGATACATTGAACTTACTTTCAATTACATCAAAATAAAAAATAAATTTTCGCAGTTATCGACCTGCTCCAGCTTCGCGCAGATTTAGTACGACTTGAAAAAGTTATCGTGTTTTTTACAAAAAACACCTAAAACCGCATGAATTTTCATTGTTTAGATATTAAAACTCGGTCACAAGACACGAAATAGTATATTTTGTTTCAAGAGAGATAACTTTATCCATACTTCTTTACTAATATTATAAAAGGGAAAGTGAGTTTGTATATTGTTTGTTTGTATGTTTGTTACTTCTTCACGCCTACATGGATAAGCCAATTTTGATGAATTTTGGTACAGAGATAGTTGGAGACGACCATAAGCTAACTTTGTTTAAAAAAAGTGAGGGAAATGAAGGAAAAAGAGAGAAGAAAAGGGAAAAGTTAGCATTGCTATTACAATAAATAAGGCGCTAGGGCAAAAACTACAAGTTGCAGGTACCTGGTTATCAGGAAACGGGAACTGTGTTACACCGAATTGATCGCGAGCGAAGCCGCGGGTAAAAGCTAGTATATATATATATATATATATATATATATATATATGTATTTGATATTCAGTTGATAAACACATTTTTTTTCATAAATCCGAACGCCTTTAAAAAGCTCCTTCTCTATAGAATAAAAATCTCTGCCGGCCATGGGATTTGGGCTGTTGTTTATTGTTATCCTTGATGAAACAGAAAAAATGAAATCCCTTGTTGCGATAAATGACAAACAAAAACACGTGTGTAAAATACATTGCATGTTGAACCTTATCGTAGTGCAAAAAGAGCCAGTTTTCGAGGATGTGTACTGAAAAACGTACCTAGTTTTAATTGAAAAAACTTTGCCTCGTACTAATAATGTCTCGTGTATCAAGGATGAATACCTACACATATTTGTTCCATGGGAAAATCGAACCCGCAACACGCAACGTAGCAGGTGATCGCTCAGCCACTGCGCCAACGTGCCATCAAAACATAAGTCAGTAATAAGTAAATAAACATACATATGTATAGGTTACCCATATTGTTTTGTTTTATTTACATCGCAGATACTAGATATAGATACCTTGGTCTATCAAAAGCGCATACAGCACTGCGCTTTTGTTCGAGCGATGTAAGGTAAGCACACAGAACTTGGGAATGGAATTTATCATTCAAAGAGTTTCGTCGAAACAAGGAGTGTGAGTTGACTCGTACCAAGTTAGAAATACCGGGAACGCGGGAACTCTACTATGAACTACTACTTACGAAGAAATGGTACAAAGCTTGCTCACTTAATAACTTATATCAAAGTTCTATCGTTTATGTTGAGAAGGTGGTATGGTGTGGTAGAGGTGTTTTTAAGACACGCGACCTCTTGCTGATCATACTTTTTTATTATTTGCTAATTTTAAAAATATTTTCTAATCTGTAGTTGTTTATTGTGAATGTAAGGACCATGTGGATCATAACTTTTATTTACTTTTTTTTTTGCTTTTGACGATTCTGGCAGTTGAGTACTATTTAGGGACCTACGCTAATGTCCCTTTTTTGGTATTGTTCGTCGTTTCGTTGAGCTCCTTGGGTTATGAGTCGAGCTACACGATAACTGACAAATGCTTGCACTGACTGGACAGGTCCACTCAATCTGTGTGGTGCTTTCTTAAAAATACCACTTCATACACTAATCTGCATAGTCCTCATGTAAGTTGACCAAGATTTTTTGTCTGGACCTAAAAAGAGACTATGACCTCTGAGTTTGTTTCGGCTGTTTCTTCTCAGAGTAGTCGGGCACGCAACACCGAGTTCATCAAGTTTATTAAAAAAAAAAGACGTGTAAAAGTGTTTGTGAAAACCTACTTGCAAAATAAACATCATTTATCATTTACGCCGCAATATATATATATATATATATATTTAAATGGAACTAATTGCCAGTCATATTGTTTTTATTTTTGTTTGCGTACCCTGCCTCGAAAGAAAAAATGAACCCCTTATTGGATCACTTTGTTGTCTTTCCTGTATGTCTGTCTGTTAAGACCCTTTATCTTCGGAACGCGTAGAAGTATAGGGTTCAAATTACAGCATATACTTAAGTCTGTGGTAACTTTGTGCGAAAGAATCGAGTTTATAAGTCTTATCATCATCTGCTTAGTCTTTTCCCGACTATGTTGGGGTCTGGGGTCAGCTTCCAGTCTAACCGGTTGCAGCTGAATATCAGTATTTTACATGGAGCGACTGCCTATCTGACCTCCATAGCCCAGTTAGTACTGGGTAATGCGATACCCCTTGGTAAGAATGGTTGTCAGACTTTCGGAACACCTGTTACGACTATCAAAGATCTACAATGACAGCCGGGACCAACAGCTTTCCGGTAATAACGGGGATAAACTCGGTATGTAACGGGTGGTCACCCATCCACAGACCAACCCAGGCAAGCGCGGCTTAACCTAAAGATCGACCCAAGCGGCTGGTATTATTAAACCACGAGCTCCTCCAAGTTTATAAGTCTACGCAGTCAAAAGATATGGCTGTTTATGTCACAAGTTTGTAAGGAACCCCTTTGTAGGAATCTTTACTTCACGTTGATGCCATCAAAGACAAAACAAAACATAATTTGCTGTTTGATTCTTAAACAACCAACTTCATTTCGAAGATAAAATATTCATGATCATCATTATCTTCTGCCATTGTTCCATTCAATTTGAGATCAACGCAACACGTTTTCTTCTGCCATTCTCCATGTCAGACGTTATCATCCAGTATCCGTTACATCCTTCCTAAATATTATAAAAGCGAAAGTGAGTTTATTTGTTTCGTCTTCACGCCTTAATGTCTAAACCGATTTTGATGATTTTTCTAATCAGATATAATTGGGACCCTGGAGACGGACTAGGTACTAATATTTTTTTGAAGTGGGAATTGAGGGCAGAAAAGGGAAAACTTAGCTTTGCTATTACAATCAATAAGTCGCAAGGGCAAAAACTACAGGAAAGGAGAACTGTGTTACCCCGAATTTAACACGAGTTAAGCCGCAGTCAAAAGCTAGTTTACAATAAATAAAATATTCATTACAAAAAAATAATGAGTAGGCACAAACAAACATGTCATTCCAACAAAAACAAACGCGATGTGTTTCGGGATAAATTGTGCTACACCTTTGTGGTTTTTCTTTCCTGAATAAGTACATATATTTTTTCATATGCTCTCGAATTCTCGATAACAGAAGGTGAATAGCCGACTCAATATCCGACTAGGGATGTGATTGATCACTGACACGGTAATCGAGAATCGTTTCGTAGGTATACGTCACTATATACGTTGTGCTACTGATTCGTATGGGAACTAGTGTAGTGGAACAAACACAGGATGCTACATCCTTACTATACTTAATATTATAAAAGCGAAAGTAAGTTTGTTTGTTTGTTTATTTGTTTGTTTGTTACCTCTTCACGCTTTAATGGCTAAACCGATTTTAATGAATTTTGGTACAGAGATAGTTGGGAACCAGGAGACGGACATAGGCTAATATTATCTTGAAAAAAAGTGGGATGTGAGGGAGAAAGAGGGAAGAAAAGGGAAAACTTAGCGTTGCTATTACAAATCAACAGGGCGCTAGGGGAACTGTGTAACCCGAATTTAACGCGAGCGAAGCCGCGGGCAAAAGCTAGTATTTTATAATCCTATTGTTTAAACATGCATGCATGACAAGACTGTAGGCGTAGCTATTATTCAATTGTATACAGTGAAGGCCGTGGCTACTTCAGTTATATATAACAAAATTTATTTAACAGTTATTATAAATCCCCGAAAATGAACGTTTAAAAGGAACATCTAATATAAAAATAATATTGTTTTTTTTTAATTTTGCCCCACACTAGGAATTTCTTCTGTATCGGGAGCGCGTTTACAAACATTTAATATCACATGCACAAACAGTCAGACCCGGAACCCGCGACACGCAGCATGACGCAGGAATCGAACGCTCAGCCACTGCACCAACCGTGTCGTCAATAAATGTTTTATGGTGTAACTAGCTTTAGCCCACAGCTTGGGTCGCGTTAAATTCAGGGTAACACAGTTCCCCTTTCCTGATTTGCAGGTACCCGCTACCTGTAGTTTTTGCCCTTTCTCCTTATCCTTACTTATATATTTATATATATATATATTATATATATATATATATAATATTATAAAAGCGAAAGTGAGTTTGTTTGTTTGTTTATTTGTTTGTTTGTTTGTTACCTCTTAACGCTTTAATGGCTAAACCGATTATGATGAATTTTGGTACAAAGATAGTTAGGAAACAGGAGACGGACATAGGCTAATATTTTTTTGAAAAAAGTGGGATGTGAGGGAGAAAGAGGGAAGAAACGGGAAAAGTTAGCGTTGCTATTACAAATCAATAAGGCGCTACCGAATTTTACGCGAGCGAAGCCGCGGGCAAAAGCTAGTTTTTTATAATGGCAAAGCTAAGTTTTCCCTTTCTTCCTTCTTTCTCCCTCATTTCTGACTTCTTTTTAATTATAAAAATTAATCAATATCGGATTAGCCATTCAGGCGTGAAGACGTAACAAACAAACTCACTTTCGCTTTTAAAATATTAGTAAGGATTGGCGTTCACGCAAACAAAATCGCGGTCAGATTATCATTATCATTGTCTTCATTCTCACAATTTATTCTGGGTTGGCGCAGCATGGCCTTTTTCTTTCATACTTACTACTAATACTCGTCATCCTACCAGTCGCTTCTTTTCTAGCGATACCATCTTTCATACAGTACATCCATCGTTTCTTTGTTCTTCCTCTTCTCTCTCTCTCTCTTCCTCTTACTTTCCCCGCGTTTTTCTCATTCTTCGTTCCTTGTTTTATCCTGTAAACATTTTAAATGTCTTCTCTAATTCTAACCGAGTTCTATTTAAAAATAAGGAGGTTATGTATTTTACCAGCACCTTTTTATGTATGTCTCTACATCGATGACTCCGTGACTTTTGCTTAGTTTCCTTTGTAAAACAAACCCGCGCTTTCCATATAAATTGTATTAATTCTGCTTCGATACTGTATAAGTTATCCTCAATATTATGCAGTTTTTCTCCTTTCTCCGTATGAGTAATATGCTAATAACTCCTAGTTCCATTGTAAATTTTAAATTTAACAAGGATTTGTGCGAGATTCCCTATGTTTGCTTCATTGATTTTTTGCCACCGACATCCGAAAGTAACTAGTTATTTTCCAATAGTTATAAACAATTTGTGCAAATATCGACTACAGGATTTACGTAAATACTTCAGGTAATGAAAGCAAACCGTTTTACCTATATTTTTTTAATAGACTCCTTTTTTTGCAGAAATCTGATTGATCTTTGCGTCAGCGTTTTCATGAAAAATACAATTCTGTTGAAATACTTAAAAATAGGTACGCTGAAAACAAATCTCGTTTGACCTTAATAGGTTTATGTCAATTTGAACGTAATTAAATAACAGAACAAAGTTCAATTTGTTTTGCATCAATCAATGCAATGTTTGGTAATTTTCGAAATGAATAGTATTGGTTTTGATATAATCAAAAGTAAGTTATACTCGGTTAGGCAATTGATGTTTTTGTCCAATATTCATGCTGGTTTACATTCAATCAGTTTGATAATGGCTGGGAGCTACCTACCAAAGGGATACCTTTCATAATATAACATTTCAGACATAGATCAGATAACGTAAGGTTCCGTTGAAATACATTTATGAACGTTAATATTACTACGTATTAATTTGTAATCGAGATTATTTGGATTCAGATATCTGTTTTACGTCAGGTATTCAATAGAAGCTTCAGGAATTTCATTACTGTTTCAGAAAGGATGTTTAGGTATTTCAAAGTTAATATATTAATTTAATAAATAAATGTAGTAACTTTATTGGTAATTTCATTTTTGAGCCGCTTGGGGTTGAAACTGTGGAAACCCCACAGGGTCTACTCACAGTTCTACTCACAAGCTTTTTTAAGATATTGCAAAACGTTAAGTTGATACTTCCCGTGACCCAAATTCTTTTCACGGATGGGAAATCATCAAATATCTTCCCTCGCTTTGCGTGGAGCGGGGGGGAGTGTCAGACTTGTACTGACTAAAACCCAGCCATGTTTTTTCTATTGCCTTTTATATTCCGAGGCCGTCTCTTTCGAACAACCCGCAACCTTGACAGGCGGTGGCTCTGACATGACTCCTCTGCATTGCTGAAATCTCTTTGAGACTCATGTGGAACACAAACGCGCCGTCGCCGCGGCAATACGATGCCTCTTGGTAAGACTTTCGGTCCACTGCCTAACAACAATGATTGTTACAAATGGAAGCCAACACCATTAGCTTAGCGTGCTTTCCAAGACACGGAGCAAACTCAGTATAACGGTAAAGACAGCCGCTTGGATCAGTCTTCAGATTAAGCCACGCGCTTAATCACGTCACAAGCTTTTCTAAGACAGTGTCGCTTAATGTTTAATAAAATACCAACATTTTCCAAGTCAAATAAAGACATCAACTAAAAGACAGTGTCGAAACCGTCTTCTCAACCACAAGATCGTGTTACGAACATAAGTGTAGTATATATAATACATACAAGAACAAACGAGGTTTGCTCCCATTATTAATGACTTCGTTAACAGTATCTAATTTATTTACTCTGTAAAATGTCGCTTACGTTAATTACTTGCTCACGATTCGAGAATCTCTGGCGCGCATTACTCTTGCCAATTGAAGGCATTTGTATCGACAAAGCCTATTTGATATGTAATGAATTATGTATGTGTGGAACTTTAAGGTTTTGTATACTAAATGCGACGCGAAGCGATATTGACATTCTAGATGTATATAGCGACGATTTGATAGTACTGTCTGTTGAGAATTTTTATTCGATTCGGGATGGTTGTTCTGATTTCGGCAGGTATTTTAGTCCTACGCCCAGCTATATGTTTTCACAGAGCTGGGGAAGTTACTTGATGATTTTCCATCTGAAAAAAACCCAGGTATGATATAACCAGGCCAATAAGTACACGAAGCAAACCTTCGTTACTAAGTGGCATAACTTAGTAAGCGTACACATTCACAGACATTGGTCGCTTTCACGGCTTAGCGTAGCATAGCGCGGTGGCGGAGCTTGATGTCGTAACTTTGCAGCGTAGCTCCTCAATAAGCCGCGTTCCTTATATCTTTCTAAATAATTCGGACGTCGTCGTGCTAGGAACCCGCGTTGAGAGTGTCTGAAGCTTATTTGACGTTACCATGCTTGTAAAATATACGATACCAAATTCCAATTTGCTTTCGGATGTTTAATTGAAATTGCGTTTAGATCGTGTGTTGATTGTTTGGCGTGGAATGTCTGTGAGGAGGAAATAAAAATACGCAATATTGCACATTTTTCAATCTAGTGTAAAGCAGAAACGTTAGAAGGCCAATTTAGTTCGAACACTTACACAGTTTTGAATTAATTTTATTTGACAGAGGAAATAAGTACCATTAATTTTAATATGTCTACAAAAATCTAGGAATTTAAACTTCTAGATTACTTTGCCATTAAAGAAAGCCACAACCTCGAACGGGCATAGACATGATTGACGGAAACACTCTTGAACCGCCTATCATACTGATGAGGTGATTAGATCCATTAATCACTAGATAGAAACTCCTTGGAGTATGCTATCAAAAACATGTGTGGGTGGCGCAAAAAGTCATCGTGAAACTTATTCCTTGGTGGAGTCCCATCGTTAGTTAAGACGTGTTTACCTTAAACGATGACGACAATAGGAAAGCGGTGAAAAATTCGATTTTGGTGTTAATCTACGATCATTATTAAGCGAACACTTACGTAAGAAGTTGGCAGACTCATCTCAAAATTAAAAAGTTGTCAGTTTTTCATCATATTTAGTAGTTTTTACCTCTCTTTACTTTTGTGTATTTTCTATGTATGTATATTATGTATTTATTATTTATAAAATTGAAATTTCCTGTCTCATTGCACCTACTATGTCTTTGTTTCTGCATCACCCTAAGGTTGACTGGTAGAAAATGCCCAAGGCATTAAGTCCGCCTTTTTGCTATGTTTTTGTTATTTGTGCATGAAGTTTTAATAAATAAATTATTATGCATGTGCGGCAAACTGATCACGGCTTAACGTGGGTGTAGGTCAAACAAATAAATCATACAAAAAAACCCACCATTTTCATAAGACTTTTGAATTGAAGCTTCAAAAACATGAATATGAAATTAAATGAGACCCATTCGTATGTATATTTGTGTTCATAAAACATTCTGGGACAATACGATGTCATATTATTTTATTCCGTCCTTCTCCATTCTATGCGCCGAACCATTTGCGAGAGAAAAAACACGATCGTCCCATTTCTCCCTTCGTATTTATTCGCAGTTACCGATATTTACAATGCTATAAAGCTAACCACAATAAAAATATGGTTGCCGGGTAATAATGGTTGCCATAAAAACATTTTATCGTGCCTGATCAACGTTCGTAGTGGCTAATTTGGCTTCTGCTAATTTTGATATATTTGTCGTGTAAATAAGAATTAGATCGTCATTTCTAATGGAAAGAGCGGCCGGTCATAAACAAGGGGAGTTATTATCGCCTGTTTGTTACAGGCTGGTGTTAATGTAATAGTAAAGAAATAATAAATTATTATTTCGCTGGACGTTTATGCGGCTTCGCCCGCGTGTTATCGGAAGAAATGTATCCATTGTGTTATTTCAGACTATCTCTGTGCCAAATTTAATCAAGATCCGTTAAGCCGTTTTGACGTGAAAGAGTAACAAACATCCATACATCCATCCTCGAAAATAATCGCTTTTATAATATAACTATATAGCTGGCGCCCGCGGCTTCACCCACGTCATATTGAAAAAGAGTATCCTGTGTTATTTTAGACTGTAATCTGCCTCTGTGCCAAATTTCATCAAGATCTTGTTCAGCCGTTTTGACGTGAAAAAGTAACAAACATCCATACATTCATCCATCCTCACAAATATTCTCATTTATAATTTTAGTAGGACTTTTGTTTTATAAATAAATGAAAATTTCTTTTTTTTATTTACTGGAAAACGTGACGAAACATTTTTTGTCACGTTTTGCAGTAAATAAAAATATTTGAACAGCAAACTAACAATGAACGGTTTGGTGTCAAACAAAATGGTGGTTTATAAAAACAAATAAGCGTGTGTGTGACGAATTTGCTTCCGTTTCGATTTGTGAAACAAACTAGATTGTGTGTTTGAAATGTAAATAATTCAGCGTCGCTATGGAAACTAGGCTATTTATGACGTTTCATGCTTAACCCTCGGTAAGCCTGGTAGGGTCTGTCAGACCCACCACGGCATAAAAACCGTTGTATTTTATTGAAATTAGAATACTGAGCGCACCCGCAAGCTGTAGCTGGCCGTTACGAACTACTCAATGCTTTCCGCCCGCTACCTCAGTCCGGGACGCGTTCCTACAAGTGGACTCTCTACTTTTAATTTATAATAATTGTTAGCAAAACGCTCAAAGGTTAATTTTATGTTAAAAAAGAACAAATCAAGATCGTTGATTTGTAAAACGATTTTTATTTCTAATCCTAATATTAGTATGTAATTTCATTATAAAACATATATTTTTATTTATTTACTGCAATATGTACATGTATATGAAATAGTGATCCAAAACTGGGTCTGTCAGACCCACCAGGCATGCCGAGGGTTAAAAGCATTATTCCAATGCATTACACACATTCAGTAGCCCTACTATGAACTCTTAAAGCAATTCTTATTCCGCTGAGGGAAAGAGACAGAGCTATACAGGGTGTCTAGCACCATCTCTTTCACTCAGTCGAATAAGAATTGCTATAAGATGTCATAGTAGCCCTTCAGTTAGCGAATGGGACACAACTATTATGAACAGTCTAAAATACTGTCTATTGAAACGTGAATGATAAAATATTTTCGTAAAGGCTGATACACACACACTTTATTTAATAAAAAACCCATCGTGACACATTATTTTTATTTTTGCGGATGGAAAATCATCAAATAACTTCCCCCGGCGCGCGGGGGGGGGGGGGCGTCAGGCTTGACTAAAACCCACCCATGTACCTTCTACTGCCCTTTATGTTCCGCGCGGTATCTCTTTCGAACAACCCGCAACCCCGGACCCACCGTGACACTTCACAATGAAAAACAGATCCTTTTGACATTTGGATACCAAAACTTGTAACTTGAGTTAAACTTAAAACATTAATAATGCAAATGTAAGCAGCTTTCAGACGATTTATAAGCAGATTAAGAAGTTTTTTGGGAGTCTGCCCTCAACAGTCTTAAATATACAAGAAATATGGCTGTATGCGAACGAAGTACTTAGTACAAAGACAGTTATTGAGTATCCAATCTGAACAAAACGATCTAACTATATAGAATACTAGCTTTTGACCCTTAACGCCTTATTGATTTGTAATAGCAACGCTAAGTTTTCCCGTTTCTTCCCTCTTTCTCTCTCATATCCCTCTCTTTTTAAAATAAAAATAGCCTATGTCCGTCTCCTGGTTCCCAACTATCTCTGTACCAAAATTCATCAAAATCGGTTTAGCCATTAAAGCGTGAAGAGGTAACAAACCAACAAACAAACAAACTCACTTTCGCTTTTATAATATTAGTAAGGATAAGGATGCTAACTGTATCTAACTGTTCACTTTTGAATGTCAAGAAACAAAAGAATGAAGCTACAGCACAATGCAAAATAACTTCTGAAAGTACTGTAGATAAAAATGTTTCATCAAAATAATGTGTAGATTTGTCAGAGTTGCTTTTATCATCAAAGAGCTCATTGATAGAGTAGTAAGTATGCCTTTTCAATCCAAAAAAGTCTTTGAGATGCAATTTAAAAAGTGTTTTTGGTAGTTTATTAAAAACCTTTGGACCCACGCCTAGACTATACTACATTCTTACAAGCCACTTTCCCCTCGCATAAAGGATTTTTATTGTTACCTGTTCTAACTTTCAAAGCATCCATGTATTCATTTTATTACCACTTGGTTCATATTACGTGCAGCACCTTATTGCGTAGCAGCAGTATGAGGGATTTTGAAGGAAAAATTCCACTCTTTTTATGTTCCAATTTTGGTATCTGCATTACCTAGATGTTGACTGATATGAAATGCATATTTATTAACTTTAAGTTCGTACTCTGTGTTCAGGGTTCTTAATAAATAAATATATTAATGATGTGACGTGATGTATAAAAAAAAAGAAGAAAAAAAAAGATTTTGCTTAGTCATCATCATAAATAATGTACTAACCATTAAATTTAGATGACATTTGATAAGAAATAGCTATAGGATTGAGTCGGTTACATAATTAATCTCCAGTTTCATACCCAAGAAACCTTTTAATTTTTATCTGGAAATGTTAACTCTGCTGAAACCATTTAGAGAGACAGCGTTATTAAACCCATAAACAATAATAAACTTACACGAGGTTCCAAGTAACTAGTTTCTTGGTGTAATAGAAACACTGGCTTGCATGCAAATGACATAACATCGACTGCATTCTAGCCAGCTGTGGCTGTGACCTAATACCTGCGCACTAGATTCTGTCACAGTAGGTAAGCACGTGACTTGTTAAGTAGACCAACCACTATCCGTTGACTTCATAAGGCTGGGAATGATTCCTCAAAATTAAATTCTTCGCTGCAATATCAGTGAATAACAGAAACACCATTTTGTCGTGTTGAAAAAATCAATGAAAGGTCACTCAATTATAGCAATGCTTTATGAAAACGCAGGAAAGACATCACACGGGTAATTTAAGAATAAAAACCGGCCTAGAGTGAGTCGGACTCGCTCACCGAGTGTTTCGACATAAACAGCCAAATCTGTTGACTACGTAAAATCAGAGGGTTATTTTTCACATTCACAGCATAAAGGGACGACAGAGTTGAGTTTATGGCTTTAATTTCAACTCGGTACCTCCACGTGTTCTCGAGATAAAAGTCTTGACCGTGGTCTTGACAGAGAGATGGACTGACAGACGGACAACATTGTGATCTAATAAGGGATCCGTTTTTTTCCTTTTGAGGTACGGAACCCTAAAAATGTGTGCTTCTCTATGGATTTATATTTCACTACTATTGCTTCGTCCAAGTTCATATAAATGGGCATTCACACGCCAATGACGAGTACTACGCATCCAAGGTTTTTGAAGATAAAATCAAGTCCTGGCTTTCCTTACGGTTATTCCCATTCAAATCTTAAAACTACACATTTTACTGTTGTATAAGAGAAAAATTTCAATACTGTAATGGTATTTGCTATCTGTTTTTTAAAGTGAGTGGGTTTCGAAAGGGCGTGGCCACGACAACGGTTCCCGTTGTTCGACATCTCTTTAAATGGCATAGATACTGTTTTCGTGCTGAGATCGATAGAATTGGTTCAGTCAAAATTATAGCAGCACTAGTTTGTGGAACTAAACAAATACCTAGAAACATAATCAGATTCAAAAACTGTTTAAATAAAATAAATAAAAACTGTTTATCAACAGTCAATTCATCAAAATCGACAAATGCATAGGAATGGTTAACGTTGTTCTATATTTTTAAACATTAGGCAGCTGAAAAGTCACACAGTCAAAGGACCCGAAAAATGGCAACCAGTGACCCTTTTTAGAGCAAAACTGGCTTTCACTCCCGGAAAAATGACCGATTTGCATCCAAAGCTTCTTGCAACAACTATTTTCTGTTTACCTACTGAATGGGTAGACCGCAATTCGGCCTCTCGAAAACTTCCGTGCCGAAACGCTTGTCAGTTTTCACCACTCGGCTTGTCCGTTGCCACTTCAATCGCCATTTCTAAGAACGGTGTCAGCAACTTCGACTCGTTCCCGAACTTGCTCCCGGAATTTGTTTCATAAAGAAAATACGGAAATAGTTTTCTATGGGTCCTTGAGAGAGTTTGATATTATGCTTTTCTATTTGAAGTTCTTTCATTGAAACCCTCTTTTAAGTTTATGGGAACGTTGGAAAACGTTGCCTTAGGCTTAATTTCACTAGGGTCTGTCGGATTTTTTGAAAAAGATACTGTGGCCCAAGAACACCGGGTTAAAGAAGAAAATCAATGGATTTTTAGTCTCCAAAAGTTTTCTCTTCCGCTCCGCCTACAGCATTCATTCGATGATTTTCCGTCAGAATTATTAATAAACAGTTTCATTTCAGTTGGGGTAAAGACGCTAAGAACTTTGTTCAGGACTTAGGGCACAGGCTAAACATTGACAGTGGTGACTCCCGTTCCAGCCGGTTTCTGGCGCCTAAGTTGTCCATTGCCATCCAACGCGGGAATGCGGCAAGTGTTATGGGCACTTTTGCGCCAGGAATGGTCAGGGGCGGGTTATTTAATTAGATTATGACATGTAATTTTGTTCAGAAATTTGTACTAAATGTACATTAAAATAAAATAAAAAATATCTTGGGACAACTCACACACGGCTATCTGATCCCAAGCAAAGCAGAGCTTGTGTTATGGTAACCAGGCAACTGATATACATACTTATATAATTTATAAATACATACATATTATAGATAAATCACACATCACACTCAGACACCGAACAAACAATCATGCTCATCACACAAAGTTTGTCCTGGGTGGGAATCGAACCCACGACCTCCGGCTCAGCAGTCAGGGCCACTAACCACTAGACCAACAGGCCCGTCAACCTGTAACATACCTTAAAGGTATGTTACAGTTTCATTTCACCAATCAAAATGGTCATTTCCGTATATCTGAAAACTGAAACTGTTCAAAAGATGAGATGATTGCGTTTAATTTAATTTCTGAAATTGGTCCTAAGTTGTATGAAGGAACTCCAATCCATCTTGATAATGTAGAATGAATATCTAGTTTGCTCTAAAACATTATCAATAAGTACTAGAGATACCTGTTTCCTTTAAGTATGCAAATTAAGCACACAATTGAACAAAGGCTTTAAATATTAACACTCAAATTAACCCGTAGACAATTAGAATAACTGCGTTCTATATAAGGTTTGCTCACAACTAAGAGAGGGACGAAACTGATCCGATTGTGTGTCTTATCTCCAACAATATTTGAAGCCCACAATAACATAAAAAGCCCCTTCAGAATAAGGGGCCTGTAAAAGAGAAGGGGCAAAAACACAAAACATTTGCAACGTTTCAGTATTTCTAATCTATCAAGAAATCCTGCCATCGCTATTATAAACTTCCCGGTGCACAAAACTGAAAATTATCAACATAATGAAATACCCCATAAAATAGGTAAGTTGAAAGCCCGAAGCAGTAGGTATTATTATCTCTCGGGAGCGAATCCCGGCACCGCATTGTGTCCCCACCCTTACAATCGCAGACGGAATTATAATTGAGAAACGAAAGCCGTTCTACGCAACGCCATCACAATTAGAACCATTTTAAGGAGGATGGTTATATCTATATTAAACTTTATACATTATTCATTGCGTTATAGAGCTCGATAAAGATATTATATTGAAATAGGGAGTTACGTGTGAGATTTGCTGTCATTATGAGTAAGTGGCGTGAATAATCAGTTTATTGGTCTTGTGAATGCTTTGATGCAGAGTAGGATGATAGGAGTTTATTGAAATAAACCGATGTGCCGACATTGATTGATATTGATTTGACTGCTGATATCTGTGACTTTAATTACGTAAAATACGTTTTCAATCACATTAGTTTAGAGGGATGTTTTATTTTATTTTTTAAAATAAATACTGTTTGGTTTATTTTTTCTTTAGTTTGTCTTGACTTCCTTACATGTTGACCACTGAAAACTAGCGCCGTGCTGTGGGCTCTCATAGCCCAGCATCGTGCTGAGTTGTGTGTGTGGTGACCTACTTGTCACAGTCGCGGTAATTAAGCTAAATCTCAGGTAAGTAATCTTTTTTTTCTGTGAATGTAAAAAATAATGTTGTACCACTAAAAAAGGTTTGTTACCAACAAAATGTTGCATGGCGAGTTTAATATTTCACCCTTCACAGGGAAAGTCGTACCAACCGTACTCATATTCTTGCCGGATATATTAAACATTTTTTTTTATAATAAGTTTACTTTACTTTCAGCTATTCTTTAGGTAGATTCTCGTGGCACAGTTTTAGTTGCCATACTCCTCCAAAACGGCTTGACTGATTTTATGATCTCTGATATCTACATTTAGTAGGTTTGAAAATCGGTCATAATTTATTTTCATACCTCTAAGTGGTTAGTCCTCTTCAGAAGGGGACCTGAGCTACGGAGACGCTTCGGGCGTCGGGCACTGCGAGACTACCGGCCAGCGTAAATGTGGATCTAAGGATGGTGAGCAATGGGTAATCTAGTGACAACAGGCCGTGTCGAAAGCAGAGGGGCCTGCCAGGGCCACTGCCTGTCGGGTTGTGTGTTGTTAAAGACACACTGCGGCCCGGCAATAGCAAAAACATGGGTGGGTTTTATTCAGTAAAAGTCAGACAGTCGTTCTACCCAGGGCGGGGGGAGTTATTTGAAGATTTTCCACCTGAAAAAAAAACCGATGCACACAGCCAGTCCTTACTTACTAAAATTATAAAAGCGAAAGTGAGTTTGATGAATTTTGCTATAGAGATGGTTGGGACCCTCGAGACGGACATAGGCTAAAAAAAGTGAGAAAAAGGGGAGAGAAAAATTTTTTTTTTTTCGATTTTCATCATAAAGTTATCGTTAGCCCAATAACTATGTCACGCGGATGAAGTCGCGGGTGGAAGGTTGTAAATTATAAAATACAAAATCTCACGTTTCTAACTCACTTCAAGGAATATTATATTATGTAGTGAGTAAAATATTTCTGGCTGCAAAGTAATAACTTGTCGAAACCTTATAAATCATTATCAAAAGAAACGTGTTGAGTATTACCTTTTTACGCATATAACACCTATATCAGTAGTAAACAATCTCAATAACGTGTAAATAATCCCTTTTGGTATGAGTTTCACGTGCAAACAGACAAATAGCTATGTCGGAAGTGTGTTCAAAAGACATCATATTCGAGTCAAGTCGTTTGTTGTTTTTACAAGCTTTTATTTAGTTTCACCTGTCCCGTTGTCTGTCGTTCTGTAATCAAATCTTGCAACTAAAATTTGATCCACTTCCCGGTTTCCGATTGAGCTGAAATTTAGAATGCATGTATAAATCGGATGACAATGCAATGTTATTGTGACATAGAGCTGATCTGATGATGGAGCTGGAAGGTGGCCATAGGAACTCCGTAATTAAACGATGCAACGCTATCGAGTTTGAGCTCATTGGATTAGTCTTGACAAGTACTTTGATACTATATGGTAACCAGGGTCTGATGATGGAGCCGGAAGGTGGCTATAGGAACTCCGTAATTAAACGATGCAACCCTATCGAGTTTGAGCTCATTGGATTAGTCTTGACGAGTACTTTGATACTATATGGTAACCAGGGTCTGATGTTGGAGTTGGAAGGTGGCCATAGGAACTCCGTAATTAAACGATGCAACCCCATCGAGTTCGGGCTCATTGGATTAGTCTTGACGAGTACTTTGATACTATATGGTAACCAGCGTCTGATGTTGGAGCCGGAAGGTGGCCATAGGAACTCCGTAATTAAACGACGCAACTCCATCGAGTTTGGTCTCGTTTGATTCGTCTTGACGAGTACTTTGATACTATATGGTAACCAGGGTCTGATGATGGAGCCGGAAGGTGGCTATAGGAACTCCGTAATTAAACGATGCAACCCTATCGAGTTTGAGCTCATTGGATTAGTCTTGACGAGTACTTTGATACTATATGGTAACCAGGGTCTGATGTTGGAGCCGGAAGGTGGCCATAGGAACTCCGTAATTAAACGACGCAACTCCATCGAGTTTGGTCTCGTTTGATTCGTCTTGACGAGTCTCTTGCTCTCGTCCCATATTAATTATATATGATTGTTTGGATGGATGACCCAATGCCAAGGTGAGCACGTACCGAGGGCTGAATGGTATGAGGGTGTATAAACATGTCTTGCCGCTAACGTTGCGCCTCAGGGTACACTAATAGAAGGATTTGTTAATATTTAATAAGCTTTATTAACTGTTAATTAATGATTTTTTAACGTCACTGGATTTAATAAATATTTATTAACAGTTAATAAATATTTATTAAGTAGAATTTATCTAAGTTTTAAAGTAGGTTAAGATGATTTTTGTCTATAAGCAATCTTCATATCATATGACATTTCAAGCGAGACAAATTCACACTCAACAAAATATTTATTAACTGTTAATAAATATTTGTTAACTATTAATAAATATTTATTAAATATTAATAGATGTACTTTTCTCCCAAATAAATATTTATTAAATGTTAAAAAATATTTATTAAAATTTAATTATTATCTTTCAATAAATCAAATTATTAATAGTTAATAAATCCTTCTATCAGTGTACCAGGGCACGAAATGTTCCAGCGACGGTACGAGTTCCATATTTTGTAGCAGCAACAGATCCCGAGAACTATTATTATAGTCTGTCGCTACAATACATGCCGTATCGTAATGAATGTGAGTTACTGGAAGAACAAGACTCCGCTCAGGAAGCATTCCTAGCAAAAGAAGAATTCCTCCGCCAATTCAACGAGCGTATGCAACTTTTTAGAGAACGAGACCGACAGCTAGAAAATGCGTTTAACCAAGTTCACGCATTTCGCATGCTCGACGAAGAAAATCTACAACCTAACGACGAACCCATTGATGAAATCGAAGCACCTGAACATTGTATGGCTGATGATGAGTTCAATACGTCTTGCAGAGCTATGAATGCTGATCAGGCGGAAGTGTTTCGATTTGTGACACGAAATATTCAAGAGCAGATTCAAGGAAACGACAAAAGACTAAGGCTCTTCATAACAGGGAATGCAGGAACTGGTAAAACATTTTTGTTCAAATTGCTGAAAAATCAAGCCAACCGTTGCCATGCCAAGACTGTCGTTAAAGTGTGCGCTCTAACAGGGGTTGCATCGCGTTTGATTGGAGGCTCTACACTTCATACTGCACTAAAGGTACCTGTGCAAAAAGATGGAAGGATAACCCAGATGCCCATGCTGACGGGAAATTTTCTCAGATTGATGCGGTTACAGTGGAAAGATATACAATTTCTATTTATTGACGAAATATCAATGGTCCCGTATGAAATGCTTTGCATGATCGACTCTAGATTAAAACAACTTAAGAATAGTGAAGAAATGTTGGGTGGTCTTAATGTGCTATTGTTCGGCGATCTAATGCAACTGCCTCCGGTACGCGGAAACCAAGTATTCGATCAACCAGCAAGAATGGTTCCAGCGACACATTTGTGGCGCTTGTTGAGATTTAATAGGGCTAAAAGAGAACATGAGACAAAAAGGTTGCGACAAGTTTGTGAATATATTGAACGCTTTAAGAGTAGGTGAGCTGACTACCGAACACTTTTCCGATCTTATGCAGAAAGTATCTTCAAATAGCTCTGGAGAGTTCTCGATTGAAAAAGCTCTACGTATTTACCCAACGAATCAGCAGGTCAATAAACATAATTCAGCCGTTCTCGAACATTTTAGGAAGAAGAATACACAAATGTTTAAAATAATAGCACAAGATCAATTAATTGATGGATCAAAAAAGAATGATCAGATTGATATTAATAAAATAATACACACGGACATTAACAAAACAGGAGGTCTTCCAAAAGAACTAGAAATATTTGTTGGTGCTAAAGTTATGTTGAGGTCTAACGTTGACGTTGCTAAGGGACTTGTGAATGGAGCAATAGATCACATCACTGAAATCATATGGCCGTATTACAGACGTGCTCAACTATACGATAGCGATGTAGCATCGGTTCGCGTAGACTTTGGTAACGATGGCATTCACATAATACACCCTAAATCAGTTCAATTTCCTGCTAAATTTAATCACGGCACAGCTGAAAGAAGAATGCTCCCGATTGTCTTGTCTTGGGCTTCAACTGTGCATAAAATGCAGGGAACTACTGTAGATCATGCTGTTATTTATCTAGGCTCCAAATTGTTCGGTCAAGCTTATGTAGCTTTAAGCCGAGTTAGGTCTTTGGCAGGTCTTCAAATCGAAGAACTTGACTGCTCCAAGTTGACGTCGAAGAAACCTTGTAATGTTGATGCATTAAAAGAAATGGATAGAATGAGAAACGTTACAAATAACTAACAAGTGATTTCAAACTTTCAACATTATTGATATTTAAATCAGTACATATTACATATCATGTGAACGAACTACGGACTTCATAACGGAATAACGCTGCTACGCGCTGCGAACTACGTCGTAGTAAATCTCGAATTAAAAATAGAGGTACTAAAAAGTTAAAAATAAAATTAAAGAAAAAAAAACCTTTTTAAAAACAAGCTTTTATTATTTGTTTATAAAATGAACTAAAAAATTAAAAATAAATTAACTCTAAAAATAATAAATGAAAGCGTGTTACATTGTGATAGCTTGAGGAAAATGTTGTGTTGTATTAAATGTAACACGCTTTCATTTATTATTTTTAGAGTTAATTTATTTTTAATTTTTTAGTTCATTTTATAAACAAATAATAAAAGCTTGTTTTTAAAAAGGTTTTTTTTTCTTTAATTTTATTATCGGTACCTTTTTAGGATTCAGTTGGCTAGCATGGAAAACTTATAGATTGAGCCTGATTCTGTCTGTCTGTGTGTCCCAGCCATATTACTGCGAGACTATTGGCACCGAACATATAAATTAAATACTAGGTGTATTTATGGTGGAATTAAAAATTTAAATTTATTTATTGGCACCACATATTTGAAATTTGGAGAGTATTATTTGGCGCCACGAGATGACTCCCGGCCACCGTGGATGCGTGTCTGTGGAGGGTCAGCAATGGGTAGCTCACCGTTTTTCCGTCTAGCGACTACGGATCGTGTTTCACGTGTACCTCAAAATTGACAGCAAAACAGAAGGGCCTGACAGGAATACGGCCTTACGGGAATTGAAACAGTAGGCCTACTATGACATCTTAAAGCAGAACTTATTCCACTGAGTGAAAGAGATGGTGCTAGACACCCTGTATAGCTCTGTCCCTTTCCCTCAGCGAAATAAGTTCTGCTTTAACACGTCATGGTAGGGTAGCAGTTCTATCAGTATGTTTTGCTTTCTCATACTAAGTGGAGACCACAATACGACAATAAATGATGTTTTTTAAAATGAAAATGAAATATTAACAAAATAGAACACCATTCAAAAATATAAATTTACTAGCCTTTATTTTTGCGGATGGGAAATCATCAAATAACTTCCCTCGCTCTGGCCAGACCGGGAGGGAGTGTCAGACTTGTAGTGACTAAAACCCACCCATGTTCCTTCTATTGCCCTTTTCGTTCCGAGGTCGCGGTATCTCTTTCGAACAATTTATTGACGAATAATTATCGCCACTGAGTATAACGAAGGATTTTCGGAACTTTCAAGTACTAAAAGAGTTTGAAACATTACAGATACATAGTTCGGAATCCTAAGCTTAGAAATAAACTGTATGAACGAACAAACGAAATAGGAAAATAAATCATGGTTGACTAAACCCCTGTTTCTATAAAATACCTACTAAACCGTATCAGCTCACCACGCACGACGTAATTATCCGTTCAGATAAATCGTAAAGACGCGCAGACTCCGGTTAGGGATGATAAGCCCTAATTACGGCATCAGATAACAACGCGGCACTAATGACCTGACGAGAAATCAGAATAGAAGGGAACTGGATTGAAAGCCGTTTTGTAGGTACGTTGAGGTGCCTTTTATTTAGTGAAAGGTTTTAGACTATTAGAAATGTGGTTGGGGTAATTCCAAATCACATTTTGAATGGCAATGCTGTTCTGGAATTTCAGCAATATTTTTTTAGTTTGTTGTGGAGTAAAAGCATAATGATATTAATTTCTTCTTAATGGTTGAAAATGTACCTATTACGCAAGTATATTACTGGAATAATAATAGATCTATATGGGTATTATTTCCTGATTTGGAAACCCTTCACCAAAATAAATCTATTCAAAATTATTTTGATAATAAGATCATTTATAATAATATGATTTTCTTTCTCGTGGTGATTGAAAGCGTACCCTATTACGCAAGTATATTTTTAGAATAATAATGGATGTATATACGTACTTTTCACCATTTAGAAACCCTTCACCAAGATAGACAAATTCAATTTTATGTTAGTAATAGATCTATATAATACTAATGTACACAACTTTAAACAATTTTCTTTCTTTCTTTTTATGAAAGTAATTTATCATTGAAAATTACAAACTATATTGTAAAATTACAAACTAGTTAGTTAGAAACTATGGTTTGAGAGCATTATTAATACTTGGAAAATCTGTAGGTATCGAGTTTGTTAGTACTTGGTATTACAATATAAAACAATACAGCTTTCAGCGATTGACTAGCCTTCAAGAAGTTAGTTCAATACTGAAACTGAATAATTAGTGCTTGAATTAATCATACCTACCGGAATTCATAGAATCTTACGTTGAAATTAGTTGGCAACTCTAAACTTGACTCAATGCTTACCTTTTAAAGTAGGCTGCCTTTATTTCTAAATGTATAGTCTACTTTGGTTAGTTTTTAAGTCTCTACAAGGTCGAGTAAATTTCATTAAAATGTTTTTTACTTGTGATTTCATAGGGAATTTTTCAGTAGTAGAAGTTCCTGATGGAAAAAAAACCTTAGCACTTTGCAAACCCTTTTACTATCTGTTAAATCCTCACTGCCGCCTTACTAAAAGCTAGTAGTATTATAAAAGCGAAAGTGAGTTTGTTTCTTTGTTTGTTACGTCTTCATGCCTTGATGGCTACACCGATTTTGATCAATTTTGGTACAGAGATAGTTGGGACCCTGGATACAGACATAGGCTATCCCGCATTTAAAAAACAGTGGGAAATGAAGGAGAAAGAGGGAAGAAAAGGGAAAACTTAACTTTGCTATTACAATCAATAAGGCACAAGGGCAAAAATTACAGGTAGCAAATAAGGAAAGGGGAACTGTGTTACCCCAAATTTAACGTGACCAAAAGCTAGTTATTTATAAAAACGAAGTGAATTAAATAGTAAAGCTCGATAATACGAACTTTATTCATTGAAAGTACTCAGAAATTGGTATTGCTTCACTATTTCCCGGGTCTGGGCTTGACATACTTTAAGGAATCTCGGATGATTCCTCTCTTGTTCCGGCAGATTCAAATCCAAAGTATTTTCATTATGAGCCGACCATTTCTAAACTAGTATCAACTTTGAATTGCTAAGAGGTTTAGAGAGGTACTGTCTGAATTCTGAATTTAAAATATTCAAGTGTTTTTTTTTAAAGAAACGTTTAAAATTGAACACTTTTGTTCAGAATCTTTTTAAATGAAACAGACATTTTCAGTGGGATTTTAATTATAAGGTGATTGAGACGTAAACTATAAATACTCACATATATTTGACATGTTAAGAAATACGTAAAAATGCTCTGCCAGTTAATTTCGATGCAAAAATAATAACCAAGAAATTTCCTAGAGGACCTGCAAAGCGTATTGCTGAAACTTTTCGAGGGAAAGTTATGTTTATTTAATTAATTTTAAATGGAATAAAACGTTTTACTCGACTACGGGTATAATGAAAACCTCGTTCAAGAAAACATTAAGCGTTTTGCATGTTAGCCTGGTATTCACATTCGCGATGTAATAAAGCGTTAGTTACACAATTATATAACGTAAAACACGGTGAAATTGAAACGAAATGTGATGAAATGGGAACGAAATGAAATGGAAATTTCTGAAACGGGTCACTAAAAGCAATGATATTCAACCGATCATTCCGCTAATGAAATCTTTGGGGCATATAAATTAACGTTAAATTGGGCTTTGGAATGTCATTATAATTTGTTGTCTCGCGTTTTCGAATACTTGGAAATGTAAAATGGAATTTGTTGGAAAATTAGTAAGGATTAATTCTGACTATCAGATTATTCATTCTTTTCGAATTGGCTGACTATACTATTACTACGTAAAAAAATATTTTAATACTTTTTTTTTGTTTGCTCAAGAGTCAGTCAATCGACCAATCAGTATAAAGACCGCGTGACGTTGATGCTCTTTATTTCATAGAGAAGAAGCTTGTGTCGTTCAGGGTAGCATTTCTGAACAATTTATTACCTAATTAAAACACCATTTTCTGTGAATGCAGTCCACTTCAGTAGAGATCAAGCGTATTCGTAATTGATGTGGGATATGTTGTAGTGCTCAAGTGTGTGCGCAGAAACAGGTGGACCCTCGCTTCTCTTACTATCGTAGTTCATACGACCGATGACCGTAGAGATTAGGAGCAAGACCAACGGATTTACAGGTTTTCATAGATAGATACATAATTTAGTTGATGCAACAAAAGACACAATACAAAAAAAAAATCACACAGAAAAAAAAGGAACACATAAAAAGTAAGGTATGATCGACTTATAGGCATTTAGACACATCACATATATTTATTAAGGCCACCCACTTTTGGCGGTGTGTATCTCAAAATTTCACCAAATAGGAGTCCAGCTCAGCATAATGACAGGTAGACTACCTGATATTCCGCTGAATCCTGATAAAATTTGCGAAGCACGGAGGTATCATACCACAAACTTCCGACTACAACTTACACCGAACTTAATTAAAAAGTACGTCAGCCAGTAACTTACCTTCAGCGGCTACGACAACGTCGTCGTTTTATTTTTATCAGGGATATAAGTTCATCTCGCCCAGTTGAGCAGCAAAATTATATTTATATACCTAGACAAAAAACCGCTTTACTTAGTCGGTATCAAGGCATTTATACAAAACGGTATTTACACGAATTATATTTTCAGTGTATTTAGACAACAAAATTAGGTAAAGAGCTGAATAACTTTTTTTAAGGTTCTTCATACCTAAAATTCAAGATAGCGCCAAAAGATTTATTTTTTGATTAGCATAAAAAATGTAGTTGGAGCTTTGTTATTTGTTCCATATATCTTTAGCTTTGCTTCAACATAGACAATCAGACCAACAGAACCTAATATAATTATTTACGTTCTATATAAGTTAAAAAATTATAGAAAATTATCATTGCCATCCAACGCGGTAATGCTGCCAGCCTTCTGGGCACTTTTCCTGTTGACTGCGATGCGGACAATTTTTTGTCGCCCTTTAATATTCCATTTTTCACTTGTATGTAGGTACATATTTTTATTATATATAGTTTTAGTATTATATTAGTTTATGCCTATATTTAGTTTGTATGCTTAGCTAGTTTAATTGATGTAAATAAAATGACTACATTAAAAGTAAAAAAAAAGTTAAAAAGTTCTTAAATGCTCAACACAACTCAGTGCCTTTTAAACCAGTAATCTAAATCACATTGATTCAGGTCCTGTAAAATCGGATCGCACAAATGGCTAGCTTGGAAAGTGCACGAACAAGCTACCGATCAGATAAAGCCAGTTCTGACTCTTCATTGATCGCTAGACTACTTTTTAATTGCTTTTAGAGATAAGACCACCAATTGCACTGTGTCATGTCTGTTTGTGTTTTGATGTTGGTGCTCTGGTGAATTTTGTTGTCTACATCAATCACGCCTTTTATCCCAGAGGGGTAAGATAGGACTAATAGTTCACCCAAATTTCACCAAATATATTTAAGCCCTGAACGATTGACTGCTGCGCTGTTTGTCGCGGGTTCCATTCCCGCACGGAACAAATATTTGTACGACCTATGGGTAGTTGTTCCGGGTCTGGCTGTTTGTGTATGTAAGTTTGATTGTTTTCAAACGCGCCCACGATACAGGAGAAATTCATTTTTAATTTTTTACCGATTCTTTGTGATTGAGCAGATATCACCAATATCCGCCTTGTAGATTCTTAGACGCTTGTTAACTTTTGACAACATTTTATTTTATTTACGAGTTGTAAAGTAAGCAATGACTTATTGTCGGGCCTACGCTGTCCTCTCATATTTAAGTCCTAACGCTGTAAAAACAACATCATTTAACGAAATGGTTTTAATTTATTTGTAAATATAGTCACTGTTTAGTTCAGATTATGCCAATCAACCAAATATTCACCCTGTTACTTAATTTTCAACTTTGGTGTCATAAATTAAGTGATAAATGACTGAAAATTAGTACAGAGTTCCAGTTGCTTTCATTGAACATTATATAAATAAATAATAATTAAAATATCTTGGGACAGCTCACACACGGCTATCTGATCCCAAGCTAAGCAGAGCTTGTGTTATGGTAACCAGATAATGGATATACATACTTATTTAATTTATAAATACATACATATTATAGATAAATCACACCCAGACACAGAACAAACAATCATGCTCTTCACACAAAGTTTGTCCTGGGTGGGAATTAAACCCACGACCTCCGGCTCAGCAGTCAGGGCCACTAACCACTAGACCAACAGGCCCGCCTAAAGGAGGGGTGAGGAGTTTTGATAGTTTTGTGAGTTGCTTTATTTTTTTTCCACAACGTTTAAACAATCACGGATACTTAACATAACGCCCCCCTCGCAGGGTTGGGCAGAAGTATATCCAATAGTACAACCACATTTCGCCAGTAATGTTTGTTTGAAGTTTGAAGTTTCAGGGCGAGACTTGTTATCATGGATACATTGTAACATAGTTGATATTCTAAGTTCGTTCGTGTAAGTCTGAGAATCGGTAAACATCATTTTTTCTCTAGAAAAGGAGCTGCGCAACGGTTGAAACCACTGGGCACAGCTAGTCTTAAAATAAATAATCACAGTAAAATATTCGAACATTCAAAACATAGGTTTTTTTTTTAATAGAACCGTGCCCCACTCTGGGAATTTCTCCTGTATCGTGGCTGTGTTTATAAACATTTCATCACACAGACACAGACTAAGACACACACTAAGAACAATTTGTCAGTTACCCAAATATTTGACACGTGCGGTATCGAACCCGCGAACGCGGCGTAGTAGCCAGTGGCGTAACCACTAAGCCAACCGTGCCGTCAATACGTAATATTATGTTATAGTTACACATCCATTAAATTAAACAGAAACAAAACTTTCACACATGCTAAATAAACGTTATTTAGAACATTCACTCAGTATTCATTTGTTTTGGCCCGTAATTGGGCTATCCCTCTACAAGAGAGCGCTTAAGCGAATTAGATGGAGCTTTCAAAGTCCTTGCTTAAGCTCAAGTGTTCACGTATCGCAGTTAACAGGGTTTTAACGGGATTTACCCATCCATTAAGCTGGTTCTCTCAAACTGACTGCTACTGACTTTACTTAGTACTTCGATCATGAAAATGTACGGGAAATTTGTCTTAGATGTTAATTTTGAAGTATAGCTCATTCTTTAGGTAAAGCTTTTGATAACTTTGAATTGAAGCTCGTCAGAGCGATTCTTTTAGAGTTCCGTACCTCAAAGGAAATAAAGGAACCTTTATGAGATCTCTTTGTTGTCCGCCCGTTTGTCTATCTGTTAAGACCCTTTATCTCGGTGACGCGTAGTAGCCTGTGAAAAAATCAACCCTCTAAATCTACCCTGTCAAAAGATATGGCTGTTTATGTCACATGTTTGTACGGAACCCTCGGTGCTCGAGTCTGACTCGCTCTTGGCCCGTTTTTTTTACGAAAGAATACCTTTTAGTTTGAAAATCATTGACAGGTTAATTTATGGCTTTGCGGTACGCTATAGAAATAACGGTTTATATGGCCCTTGGTAGAATATCGTTATGAATCCTTACTATCCTTACTAATATTATAAAAGCGAAAGTGAGTTTGTTTGTTTGTTTGTTTGTTTGTTACCTCTTCACGCTTTAATGGCTGAACCGATTTGGATGAATTTTGGTACAGAGATAGTAGGGAACCAGGAGACGGACATAGGCTAATATTTTTTTGAAAAAAGTGGGATGTGAGGGAGAAAGAGGGAAGAGAAGGGAAAACTAAGCGTTGCTATTACAAATCAATAAGGCGTAATGGGAACTGTGTTACCCCAAATTTAACGCGGGCGAAGCCGCGGGCGAAAGCTAGTAACTTATAAAAATAACACGTCATGACATCATAATTCCCGAAAGATTAGGTAGAAGTATACACTAATAGTATAACCACGTCCTCCGGGGTTGCGGGTTGTTCGAAAGATATACCGCGCTCCCGGAACTTAAAGGGCAGAAGAAAGAACATGGGTTTTAATCAGTGAAAGTCTGATACTCCCCCCTGCTCCGCCCAGAGCTGGGGACGGTATTTGTTGACTTCCCATGCGCAAAAAAAACTAAACCTACGTAATTATATCACGTTGTAATCCGCATATAGTTATTACATAACAAACATAATGTACTGTGAAACGAGTCTGGTTTACAATTTTGGAATGAATTAATGATATAAAATGCTCGTTATGTAAGTAATTTGCTGATTAATTTCGTATCAGATACTTACGAAAACATTTCCATCTCAAACATCTTAAACAGAAACTATTCAAAATATCCTCAGGCAGGGTACTCCTGTGCACCCAGATTCGAACCAACACAGGCTAAGTGCATTTGAGTTCTAAGTTAGACAAGTACCCACATTTGCGAAGATTGCTCAACATTGCTGTTTGTATGCGTGAACTTTAGTTTGTAGAGCGCGCGTTCAGCCTGATCGATAAACGAACGATCCACGGGTTTGTGAACGAATTGAAATGTTATTATCTCTAAATTGATTCACGTTTGATCGTCTACTGGCGTTTTTGGAATGCAAATAGAACCGCATCGTATTTATCTAAATTTAAATATGTTAGTCCATCGTTATTGTTTTCTGATTAGTTTACTGTATAATGTTTCTTTAAAGTTAGGCTCAAGTTAAATTATTGAATGTGTCACACTATTTATAAGTTGTAGGTATACTGTTATTCTTATCATTTGTATGGTGTACATAATTCTTACTAATATTATAAAAGCAAAAGTGAGTTTGTTTGTTACGTCTTCACGCCTTAATAGATAACGGTTTATCCATTAAGGCGTGACGACGTATTAATTTTCATTTTGATGAATTTTGGTACAGAGATAGTTGGGACCTTGGAGACGGACAAAGGCAATTTTTTTTTAAAGTGGGAAATGAGGGAGAAAGAGGGAAGATAAGGGAAAACTTAGCTTTGCTATTAGAAACAATAAGGCGCAAGGGCAAAAACTACAAGTAGCAGGTACCTGCAAATCAGGGAAGGGGAACTGTGTTACCCCGAATTTAACGCGAACAAAGCCGTGGGCAAAAGCCAGTAAAGAATATTCTATCTATCTATCTAAACTTTGTCTTAAAACGAAACGGTTAACTTTCAAACTATATATATAGTCTACATAGTATAGATACCTACGTTATAGATATGTATTAATTTAGTGCCTACCTTATAAGTTATTCATTTAAATTAATATGAACTGTACGTAAATCAAAAGGTACACAAGTTAGTTCTAAGTTCTAAACCTCGAAGAAGTTGTTCTTCAATAACATAAATCATGCTATTACAATATTGAATAATTTATTCGTTATGATTCCATTATAATTTGATAAGTAGTTTGTTACGTTTCGCCCCTCATGCAAAACAAAGGCAATAAGAAAGAAAAAATATTTTCAAAGGGATTTTATATTTTTCCTCGCAATCTAGAACATTTTATGCTCAAACGTTTTGTTTCTAGGTCATCTGAAAGCGTCTACAAATTCACTCGTCCTCTGTTAACTGTGCTCAAGGACATTCGAGGAAAACATTTTCTATTTCATTTGGAAGACTTTGTGAGATATCATACGAATGTATGGGTACTCAATTGGATGTTCAATTCCAAAGTTATCAAAGTTCCGTTGAGTTTTTTTTTCACGTCATTAGCATCATGTCATTTGAATTTGACTCTTGAATTGTGCTATCGAAAGTTAGATTTCGTAAATTTGATACAGTTTTTTGTATTCATAAGTTACTAGCCTGTGCTAGACATGCACGGTTTCACCTGCGTCTTTAGTTGTTGCCCCGCTAACGTGGATATTAGTAATGATAGCAATGATAATGTAGCTTGCTATTGAACCTCGAAGCAAGGGGAGGAGCAAATCAGCCAAAAAACACGCCAAGGGGTGTGTTTATGTATATTTATATTTTAATCTATCTGTTTTAGTGTCACGTCAGATCATTAGGTTTTTTTTTAAATTTTAATGCTGTTTAATTTTTTTTTTCATTTGTTCATTTAAGTATTTAAAATATTTATGTATGCTGTCTTGAATTCGGTACGTTTTACTGCCCGAGTTGACCACTGAAAACCAGTCCTGTGCTATGGGCTACTTGTCGCAATCACGAAGTGCAAGTAATTTTTTTGTCTTGTATCATTTCTATATTTTTATAAATGTTTGCGATTTTTTGCATGTAATTTTTTTTGTCATTTTCTGTGCTTGTCGTAATTTGCTTTTCTATTGGTGAAAAAAAACGGTACAATTGTTTTAGAGTCTAATTGGTACAAACAAACAAATCTTAGAAAACAGATCCGGGTAGTTGTATTATTATTTTGCCGTGGGATAGAACGTTAGTGATATTGGCAGATGTCTGAATGATGGACATAGTTTAGATGTGACTTGTGCGTTCGCCTACCGCCTATTCAATCTTCAGACTATTTTCGTCAGGAGTCGCTGTCAGGCAATTCAATAAACAGCCCTAGTGGAAGTAACAAATCGACCTTTTGACTTGAAAGGAAAGTGGCTTTTTACTTTGTAGGATGCCAATCGTTTTGCTACGCTTTGATTTTTATTTTTGTAAATCCGTGTTTTGTAGAGAATTAAAAGGTATTATTTTCATCGTAGGTAGCTACTCAAGTTCTAATTTTAGAATAAGAGAGAACTAAAGATATCGAATTTTTACTTAATCTTTTTATTCGAGGATGTCATTGTATGAGAGGTTAATTAATTGCTGTTCAATAAAACTTTAGCTTTATATTTTCCACAAGCGTCCGTTTCCAAGTGTTTACTTTTAGTTCAACTAATAAATAATAATAATAAATATAATAAATATCTTGGGACAACTCACACACGGCTATCTGATCCCAAGCTAAGCAGAGCTTGTGTTATGGTAACCAGATAACTGATATACATACTTATATAATTTATAAATACATACATATTATAGATAAAATATGTCAAATAAACTATGTCAAATGCTATAATGTGTCATTTTGGGTAGCAGGTAGCTCCAAATTGGAATGTCTTACCCTTTCTTTATGCCCTTCATTCTTTACAGAAGAGTGGATCTTTAATCTTTTCGAAACTGAATATTTTCAGTTGCATTTGACATTTGACGGGCCTGTTGGTGTAGTGGTTAGTGGCCCTGACTGCTAAGCTGGAGGTCGTGGGTTCGATTCCCACCCAGGACAAACTTTGTGTGATGAGCATGATTGTTTGTTCTGTGTCTGGGTGTGATTTATCTATAAAATGTATGTATTTATAAATTATATAAGTATGTATATCAGTTGTCTGGTTACCATAACACAAGCTCTGCTTAGCTTGGGATCAGATAGCCGTGTGTGAGTTGTCCCAAGATATTTATTAATATTTATTTATTTATTTCATAAGAAACTTAAAATATTCCAAGCAATCAACTATGCCGAAGGGCCTGCCAGGGTCACCGCCTGCATGGGTTGCGGGTTGTTCGAAAGACAAACCACGGTGCTGGCACATAAAGGTCAAAAGACAGAACGTGAGTGCGTTTTAGTTGGTAGAAGTTTGACACTCCCACGCTCCGCCCAGAGCAGGGGGAAGTAATTAAATGATTTCCCACCTGCAAGAAAAAAACACTCGACTTTCACACACTCATCACTGTTTGAAGTATTTATTAGGTAGATTTTCAAAAATGTTGAGAATCAAAATTTACTATTTTTTGCATCGCAGATGTCAACTAATCAGAAGCTGATATAATGTCCTACTTGTTCATCGTGGGATAAACAAGTAGAATATTATATCAGCTACAAAAATGTTTTAAAAGATATTAAACTTGGTTTAGCAAACAGCGCGGTATTGTTGTAACAATACTGCTTTACACATCCATATTTAAAGTTAGCAGCAAAACCTTGACTCAAACCGAGACTCAATGAATGGAGTGAGTGGCATTTCCCGTATCTACGAAACACCGTTTGTTTGTGACCTGCCTGCCAACCATTGCGACATGGCCGTCTGTTATGTTTCTAGTTTGATACCACACACATTGTCATATCGGTCCTTTCATCTTTTTGAGGCTGGGTATTTCATATTGCATTGCGACTTCGTCCGCGTGACATAGTTACTTTGAGCTAAAGCTAACTTTAACCCGCGTGATGATCGAAAAAAAATATCTTTCTCTCCCCTTTTCTTCCCTCTTTCTCACCATTATCTCACTTTAAAAAAAAATACCTTTGTCCGTTTTCAGGATCTCAACTATCTCTGTACCAAAATTCATCAAAATCGGTTTGGCCATTTAAGGATCATCGTAAAATAACATTTTTTTTAAATTTCTTCTAAATGTAGGATTATATTTAAAATATAGTGTTCTTCTGGTATCGGGAGCAGGGTCTAACCTACCGTTGTTTAGGGCTCCAGAGACAGGAACCTCCTCACAATGCGGACCGTATTGAAGAGAACTTCTTTCTGATCCAGGCCCTTGGTCAAACAGCCTAAGGAAAGCTTCGACAGATGGTCGTCGATCCGTATTAAACTAACCTAACTAGCTAGGTAAAGATGTGAGAGAGGTCTTTGGCAAATTGTGGGGCAATAATTTCTAAGGATTCTCACCAGTCCGGTATGCGAAAACTTTCAGTTTATTTTTATCTGGAAATTGTTGCCTGTGGGGCAACCATTTCCAGATAAAGAAGGCAAGGAATTAGACTAGGAATTTCTCCTGTATCGTGGATGCGTTTAGAAACATTTAAACTCACATACACAAGCAGCTAGATCCGAAACAACTATCTATAGGTCAAATAAATATTTTTTCCATGCGGGGATCGAACCCGCGATATGCAGCGTAGAAGTCGATCGGTCAACTACTGCGCCAACCGTGCCATCAAAAATGCTGAATGTTTTCGATTTATAAGTCAAGCGTCTGTTGCTAGTTTAGTAAAACATCTAAGCTCTATTTAAAAAACGGCGTAATTTATTCTAAATAAATGATAAATAGTATCAAAACAACAATGAATAGTTATTAATAATACAAACAGACTAATTTCCTCGAACCTACAACGAAACTTACCTGATAATTTCGTTCAGAAGCTACCTCTTCAGTATACTTTAATGCAGAGAAAATTACAAAATTCAGTAGTACGGTAACGTTCTGAAAATCCAAGGATATATTTTACATAAAATAGAGTTTACCAGCTTAGTTTCAGATCACTAATAGCTAATGCTTTCAGATCCCCCGATGAAGGAAAAGTTAGTGTACTAAGTAAGGTTGATCTTTAGCTTTAACTTATTTAGCTGTAACTTTCGGCAGTCTGCGCTAATATCTAAGTTCGTTTGGGAATATAAAAGGTAATAAGGATTAAATAAATGTAAGATTATATTTATTTTCTCTCGTAGAAACACGTAATTCATGAAAATTGCTCATACAGTGGGGAAGTATCCTTACTAATATTATAAAAGCGAAAGTGAGTTTGTTTGTTACCTCTTCACGCTTTAATGGCTAAACCGATTTTGATGAATTTTGGTACAGAGATAGTTGGGAACCAGGAGACGGACATAGGCTAATGACATTTTATTTAAAAAAAGTGGGATGTGAGGGAGAAAAAGGGAAGAAAAGGGAAAACTTAGCGTAGCTATTACAAATTAATAAGGCGCAAGAGGAACTGTATTACCCCAAATTTAACGCGGGCGAAGCCGTGGGCGAAAGCTAGTTAGTCTATAAAAGATGGTAGATTATAAATGTGTAATGTTATTAAAGAGCTTGCTTCATCTTCGAAATCAAAGTCAGAACTTTGTTTTAAATCCTCATAAGTGATACATCTCACAACTTTACCAAAGAAACTCTGTAAAAGTAAAAACAACGACATTTCTTCTTTTTCCTTTTTCTTTATGGTGTGAAATAATACATCATTAGATGGGAACTATCCCCATCTCTAGAGGGAGACTACTGTCGTAGAACATTGTGTCGTTTCGCGCTATATTTCACCATTCTGTTTGTTCCTATGTGAAACGTCTTGACAATTTATTTCATAGTGCATTTCTATAGCATTCTCATATTACTGCGCTCTTAGTACAATTTCTTCATTTTATTTAATTGTTCTTGTTGTAAACAATTGTTTTATTATTGTTGTCATTTTCTTTCTTAATATCTTCATTTTCGTCTACATAAAATATTTGACCTCGATTTTACAACCATTTTTATAGCGGTAACTTTATTGTGTAGACGTTTACGTCATTATTCTTTCTTGAGACGTTCAAATAAGGAGTTTATTGTGTTAGCTTTAATGTATTTAATGCATCGCTTGCCCCCATTTCCTTGATTAATTGTTTAGAACGATGTATAAGGCTGCTTTTCACACCTGCCTGTCATCCCGCCTTAGATGTTTAACGTGTTCCAAGGGTGTAAACGAACGATGAGCTGGCAACTTCCAACTTAACACATTTTCATATAATAGAACGAAGCAAACAACACTTATTCTTCAGAAAAACATTGTAAAGAAAAAAATGAGAGAAAGTGCCCATCGATTGGTTCGCCTTGCTCGTGAACAAAACATTCCAATTTATAGTTAGAACGATATCGAATTCTGTTTCTTTTATTTTGGTTTGAGGTTTTATTTTTATTATTTTATATAGTTATGTATGATATTTCAGCAAAATTAGACTACAATATTGATGTATCGTACTGTAGGGTTGTATGTTTATCAAAGTCCAAGGATTTACAATAATGTATTTAGTCATGGAAGCTTGTTAAACAAACATGTTTGAAATAATGTTAACCTTCGATAGAGTGTGGGTGGTTGTTGTTTAATAAATAGCATAGTTCGTAGTATTCATACTCGATACTATTAAAGGACCATGGGGGATTTTGTATGAACCCCGTCCCCACCCTTCAACAGACTTGGGATGCGTCTCGATTTGTTCACTGGGACCCAGAAAAGTCTAAAGTACCTGTGTTAGTTTCAAAATCAATTGGGTTTATTTTAAAAAAATATTTTACTTTAAAACAAAAATCATTATTTTCTACAAACAAAAAGCATATTTTCATGTAAACAAATGAATGATTCTATACAAAAAAAAACTTGGTTCTCAAACGGAAAATCTTTGAAAAACATTAACAGTATTCAGTTGATTAATATACATTTTAACTTATTAGTAAGTACATCTAAAGCATGTCAAACGATAAACTTCTAACTTTTTATTTGCGGATGGGAAATCATCAAATAACTTCCCCCGCTCTGGGCGGAGCGGGGGAGTGTCAGACTTGTACTGACTAAAACCCACCCATGTTCCTTCTGGGCAATAGAAGGAACTTGGGTGTGTTTTAGTTTTACGTCCCGGGGCCGCGGTATCTCATTCGAACAACCCGCAACCCCGGCAGGCGGTGGATCTGGCAGGCCCCTTTGTTTTGCTCACATTTCTTTGAGGCGCACGTGGAACGCTAATGCGCTGTCGACACGGTTTGTCGTCAATAGACGGACGCACAGTGAGCTACCCATTGCTCACCGTCCACAGGCCCGCATCTACGGTGGCCAGGAGTCGTCTCGCGGCGCTCGACGTCCGTGGCGTCTCCCGCGGCGTCTGGGTTGGTTTGAGGTTCTCTCCCTCAAACGCCCGGCCTTCTTTGTAATTTGTATAAAGCACAAGTCCGTTCCTGTATGGAGTATTGCAGCCACCTATGGGATGGCTCGGCAAAATACCAGCTCGCTGCACTCGACTCGGGGGAACGCAGAGCCAAAAGGCTCATAGGCGATGAGATGCTTGTGTCCAAGCTTCATAGCCTGGCGCACAGGCGTAACGTTGCCAGCTTGTCGGTTTTCTACAGATTGTACTTCGGAGAGTGTGCGCTGGAGCTCCATGACCTGATCCCACCATCTCCGTTTTACTACCGGGCTACCAGACGCACGGCAGGGTACCACCCGCACTTGGTCGATATACCGTCTTGTCGTACTAAGCGCTTTTCCTTAACCTTTATTGTGTGCACGGCCAAGGTGTGGAACTCTCTACCGGCTTCTGTGTTCCCTACCACATACGACCCGTCTGCCTTCAAAACAAGAGTCAATAGGCATCTTCTGGGCTCGCTCGCTCTATCGTAGACCTCATCTGTCGCTTACCATCAGGCGAGATCGAGGTCAAGAGTGAGTTCATTCTCAATAAAAAAAAAAAAAAAACCTCTTTCACTAGCATTACTGCTTCGCAGAAGGGGGACCGCTTCTCATTCCCTCTCGCTCTGGACCATGGACTGAACCGCTCCGCCCAAGCTGGGCAGACCGGCACTGTGTCCTCCGGGTGATCGTCACAATGGTGACACCCGGGCATTTCCTCCCGCCCGATTATGTGCAGGAACCTCCTGAAACTTCCGTGTCCGGTGAGGACCGGCGTCAGGCGGTAGGTGAGGACGCCATTGCGCCTCTTCAGCCACTCCTCAAAGAGGGGACTTACCGCCACTATTGTGGCGTACCCTGCACGGGGTTGCGACAGTCGCTCTCTCCATGCCACCATGAGATCGCACCGGAGGTATATCCCCGGTGTAGTGCCACTTATACAGGCTTGCAAGGACTATCAACTCCAAATCCCACGGTGAATACGCCAAAGAGGCTCGCCGCCTCGCTGGAGATCGTGCAGCAGCGTCGAATCGACGCCACAACCTTTTCTAGTCCCAGCTTTGCAAGCTGAATAGTCTCTTCAGCAGTGTCCCCGCCAGCTAAGCCCAGGGTGTCATCCGCGAAGCAAATAATATTAACGCCAACGGTGAGATCAATACGCAGAACCACATCGTAAGCGAGGTTTCATAAGAGAAGTCCTAAAACAGATCCCTGCGGAACTCCGCACATAATCTTCTTGCGACGAACGCTACCGTCCCGATCCTCATAGCAAACGGAGTCACGAAGTTTTAACCCTATATATCGCACACTAAGGAAATGTGTTAGTAAAAGAGAAATAAATGTATAAAAAAACAATATTTATCATAAAACCTAAACCCCACGTATTTGACATTTGTCGCCATAGTAAAAAGTTCTTCATTCGAGTAGATCTTTCAAATGACACGTGTTTCTAATCTGTTGGTTGGTGGGGACGTTTCTTCCCATGGTCCTTTGAAAGTAACTCTGTTTGGTTTGTATACTTGTTTGTTTGTCATCTTTAATGACTGATTGGCTGATCTGAAATTTCGCAAGACTGGTAGAAAAGGCCCAAGGCATTAAGTCCACCTTTGTATAGTGGTTTTTATACATGTGCATAAAGTTTTAATAAATAAATAAAGAACCCTACTTACTAAAAAAATACTTTATAAGAAGTCGTGAGTGATATAAGTTTTTTAGTAATATTTAATTTTCATAATGCGGGAGCATTATCATCAATCATATCATCCGTGATCATGGCGTTTGCAATATCGGAAACTCGATGCAAATAACAAACATCGTAAATATCCCGTTTCAAGTGTTAATTATAATGTTAGTAACCATGTCAGTTTAAAGACTTATAGAAGGTTAGGCCTCGTCTCCAAGGTCCCGGCTATCTCTGTATCAACATTCACCAAAATCGGTTTGGCCATTGAGGCGTGAAGACGTAACAAACAAACAAACTCACCATTACACTAACTCAATATTAGTAAGGATAAACCAGTAAGTCATTTTATCTTTATAAAAACATTTTATCTCGGAAAACAAGCAAGTATAACAGGCATCTCTATGGTGGGTTGCGTGGCATTCAAAAATGCAGTGGCTAGTTTGAAGTCCAGGCGTGAATTCTATAGAGAATATCTGGAACGCTCGGAAACCGGGTTAGGTCTAGCACGAGTAGCACACAAATACCGTTATCTGTAAAAGCGATTTTTAGTCACATGAAACTATTTTGTCAAGCAGGTTTGGAGGAGCTCGTGGCTAAATAATAACAGCCGCTTGGGTCGATCTTTAGGTTAAGTCGCGCTTGCCTAGGTTGGTCTGATGGGTGGGTGACCACCCGTTACATACCGAGTTTCCTCCGTGCCTCGGAAAGTACGTTAAGCTGTTGGTCCTGGCTGTCATTTAAAGATCTTTGACAGTCGTTACAGATAGTCAGTGTTCCGAAAGTCTGACAACCAGTCTTACCAACAGGTATCATATTACCCAGTACTATCTGGGTTGTGGAGTTCAGAAAGGCAGTCGCTCCATGTAAAATACAGATATTCAGCTGCATCCGGTTAGACTGGAAGCCGACCCAAACATAGTTGGGAAAAGGCTAGGCAGATGATGATGAAACTATTTTGTCAAAAAGTTTTATAAAATGATAGTAACTTCGTATGGATGCCCTGTGTCTGTGATGTATGCACCTCATCCCTAGCAGACCGAACTGTGGACTAACTACAGACACCAAACTGACAGATATTTCTGTATAGTCCGGTCAAATTATTTGATGATTTCCCCCCAGAAGAAAAGGTGCGTCATTGTTTCAATGTCCTGAAACGGTCGACAAAGGAAGCACTATATTTTGCAGTGTACTGTTGTTACCGTATTGTTACATATTTTAATAATTTCAACAAGTAAAACTCCAGGTTTTTGTAGCTTAATTCTGTGGTTTTCAACTTTTTTAATTAACACTGTTATGGTAATTAAAAAAAAACTAGCTGTAGTCTGCGACTCGGTTCGTGGAACTTCCCTCGCCTGACTTTAAATCCCGGTTTGACCTCTGGGTGTTACGTTGAAAGCTAGTTTCTACCGGAAGCGCAAGTATTTTCAAGAGAATTCTACATAGGTATCGCTCGTTTGCAACAAGGATGGCATAACTCAAAATAAATGATTTTTCTATGTTATTTACAGTTGAATAAAATTACCCAAATCAAGTATTAAAAACCGGCCAAGAGCGTGTCGGGCCACGCTCAGTGTAGGGTTCCGTAGTTTTCCGTCCGTCACAATAAGTGTTCCCACTTATGAGTTTAAATGTGAGTCCGCGTCAAGCGCTTCGGCTCCAACATGTGACGTATTTAGCGCGAACACAAAGGGGAGCGCTCAAACCTCGACGACTAATTAGAGATTATGCACTCATAAATAACGAATATATTTATGGTGCAAGTTACTTTACCACGGTAGGTAATGAAAGCACGGAAAATCTTAACATCGACTTTCAATAAAATTACGTCATTACACAACGCCATCTATCGAACCATTTATGAACTGGTTTTTACCTTAACATTTTAATGGTGTTAAAAAACGAGTTTTAGTTTTGTTCTCAATTGCCTAAGCATGTTCTTAATAAAAGTTTTATGTAGTTATAAGATACCGCCAATGCCACGGAGAGACCAACCGAACAATTCGGTAATACCCGATCTAATGTAATAAGTACCTACAGCGCCATCTCTCGGGGAATTGGGTTACTAATTAATATTTTTTTAATAATTTTGGATTGCGAGAACCGATTTCAATAATCCTTTTTTTGTTTGAAAAAAGATACGTTCAGGATAATAAAATATGTAAACGAAGTTAAAAAAAATGCTTGCAAATACGATTATACTACAAACTTAGTCCAGAAATTATTTTGTAAAACTTTTTGTCTTTTTTGTACAAAAACTGTTGTGTCAATCAAGTTCAAAATAATTTTCATAGAAAGTCCTTATAAAATTCTACTTTTCAGATTTTTTTCATATTTTCTAAACTTATGGTTCAAAAGTTAGAGGGGGGGGGACACATTGTTTTTTACTTTTGGAGCGATTATTTCCGAAATTATTGACATTATCAAAAAATGATCTCAGTAAACCCCTATTCATTTTTAAATACCTTTCCAACAATATATCACACGTGAGGGTTGAAATTAAAAAAAAAAAAACACTTCCCACTTTACATATAGGGTGGCTACCCTAATAAAACCTTTTTTTTCGAATTTTTATTTTACCACTTTGTCGGCGTGACTGATAATATACATATTGGTACCAAATTTCAGCTTTCTAGTGCTAACGGTCACAGAGATTAAGCGAGGACGGACTGACGGACGGACGGACGGACAGACAGACATGGCGAAACTATAAGGGTTCCTAGTTGACTACGGAACCCTAAAAAGACGCAAAATATGTAATAATAAATCTTTTATGTTTAAATACTTTTCTATTAATAAAATAGGTATATACTATACTTAAACACGCTGTTCTGTATTTCTTATTTCTAGGGTTCCGTACCTAAAAAGGAGAAAAAGGAACTGTCAGTCTGGCTGTCTATCAAGACCCTTTATCTGGGGAATGCGTGGAGGTATCGAGTTGAAATTAAAACTATATCCAACTCAAATCCTTTTTCGTGCATCGAGTTGAAATTAAAACCATATCCTACTCATATCCATATTTTGTGCAGTGAAAAAATCAACCCTTTTAGTAAACGCAGCCAAAAGATATGGGCATTTATGTTAAAAGTCTGAGGATGTTTGTTTCTCGTTTGCGCAAAACTACTTAACAGATTTGGGTGTTGTACATCCCGGTAGTTTGTCACCTGGATGACCAATTAGATACGTTTTGGTAGTACGATCCCGTTCGAAAGTAATCGAATTCCGCAGCGGGTGAAGTTGCGGGTGGAAGCAAGTTGATAATGGACAAGCTGGACTCCTTTTTGGTGCAATTTTGAGACACACACCGCCCATTAGTGGGCGACCTCAATAAATATATTTGATGTGTCTAAATGCCTATGGGTCGATTTAACTTAGTCTACCTTTTTTTTATTTTAATTCTAGTATTGTGTCTTTTATTGCATCAAATAAATGATTTATTTATCTATCATAAATAATTTATATATCATGTTTTGCTAGTCTAAAACTAACTGTACCTCCATCGTACGAATCATGTTTGCCAATTTGAACAATCAAAACTACCAGTTAATGTTGATCCCAAACTTCCAACTGTTCCATTATGAATAAATATTTGAATTTCAGCAGAAATACATCGATATTGAAATCCCTTGATGAAATTCGATTAGCTGTTTACAATTTGTTGTATATTTACCAGTTCATTCAATCGAATGATTGAGGGCGGTCGTAATGAGATCGTTTTAAAATGTTTAAAATTTTAGGTGTTACATTATCTTTTTGTGAATGATTTTCTAGATGAAGCTGATCTAAAAAAGGTGAAGGAGACAAACTAGATGTGGAAGTCGGATATCAAAAATTATGGCAAGATAACCGTAACATGTATTGCCATCCCAACTAAATATGTTCATTTGTTCAATTTGTGTATGTATTACTAGCTTTTGCCCGCGGTTCCCATCGCTTTAAATTCGGGGTAACACAGTTCCCCTTTCCTGATTTGCAGGTACGTGCTACCTAAAGTTTTTGCGATTGCGCCTTATTTATTGTAAAAGCAAAGCTAAGTTTTCCCTTTTCTTCCCTCTTTCACCTCAACTCTCATTTTTATTTCAAAAATGTCTATGTCCGTTTCCACGATCCCAACTCTCTCTGTACCAAAACTCATCAAAATCGGTTTATCCATTTAGGCGTGAAGGCGTAAGAAAGAAACTCTTTTTCGTTTTTATAATATTAGTAAGGATTTTAACCGATCTTACTCTCAACCTAAATCTTGTCCTGAGGACAAAAGAACTGGTGTGGTTGACGATGGAACGAGCTTGCATAAGGAAACCTAATCCTTACTATATAATATTATAAAAGCGAAAGTGAGTTTGTTTGTTTGTTTGTTTGTTACCTCTTCACGCTCTAATCACCGATTTTGATGAATTTTGGTACAGAGATAGTTGGGAACCAGGAGACGGACATAGGCTAATATTTTTTTGAAAAAAGTGGGATGTGAGGGAGAAAGAGGGAAGAAAACGGAAAACTTAGCGTTGCTATTACAAATTAATAAGGCGCAAGGGGAACTGTGTTACCCCAAATTTAACGCGGGCGAAGCCGCGGGCGAAAGTTAGTCGGAAATAAGTACTCAATATTTCAGCTCAATCAGAATGTAGGTCAAATACTTCAAGAAATACCTTGACGTCTCTATTTCAATAAAAGTAGACAAAGAAACTACTGGAAAGATTGAAGTTAAAAATAAATTCAGGAAAAGTCGAAGAAGAAAGAATCTTTTAGTTTTCGTATAGAGTTTAATTATTTACCACAAGAAATATGAATTTTATATATTGTGGGAACCGTTGTCAATTTCAATCAGAAGACTATTTTTTGTTAATATGAGAAAGAAAGAAATGGTTTGGCACATTGTATTATGATGTGGGTATCAAGACGTGGGTTCACAAGATAAACATTTTGATGTTGTTATCTTCAGATCTATTTCGTAAATTATATAATATATTTTTCACATAAAGGATAACTGGCATATTCTCAGAGAATGACAAGGCGGAAAGAATTTTATTGCAGTTGTGAATTTTTGCCATATTTGTATGGCTATGCTTTTGTCTTTGAAAAATCAGTATGGATATGAAGTTCTGGAATTCAGTTTTTTTTTTCTGCTATGTGTATTACACAGAGCTCAAAAAACAAATTGTGTAGTGGTCGCTAGCGCTACTGCCGAGGCTTTATTTTTGCGGATTGCAAAGCATCAAACATTTGTTCGAAAGATGAAGTGTAGGTTGATTCGTAATAAGTTAGAATAACCGGGAAGGCGAGAACTCTACTACGAACTACTGTTAACGAAGAAACGGTACATAGCTTGATCACTTAATAACTTCTATTAAAGTTCTATCGTTTATGTTAGGAGGGTGGTAAGGTGCGGTAGACGTGCTTTTCAGACACGTTATCTCCCCGCTGCATCATAAATGGCCAAAACCCACCCATGTTCCTTCTTTCGCCCATTTTGTTCCACGGTGTCTCTTTCGAACAACCCGCAACCCCAGACTGCCGAGGTCTTGGGTTTAATTTTCGGGTCGTACACTGTGTTATTGGGGTTTTCCATCAAGAATTTCTCAGTAGCAGTTACTTAGTCTAAATTTGTACCCGCTTGTTGGCAATAAGCTTGCTCCCTATTGCATGGGACTTAAACATAACCAGAAAATGTGGGTTTACTGATAGGTACACCTCTGGCTACCCCTTTGCAGATCACATGCGTGATGTTATTTATGTACAAGAAATAACTGAAATGAGACGACTGTGCTTTTAAATGGATTTGCATAACTAGATCAATACAACAGGCTAGTTTTAAAAAAAAAAGTGTCCCTTATTTTTGAATAATTAAAAAGACGGACTAAATAGGTTATAGCTTTGACAGTGGAAACTACCCTTTTGATTTAGACTCTGTGGACACGACAGACGTTGTCTTCCTTTTTTGTTTGTGGGCTGATTTGTGAATCTAAACCATCCAGGGCGCCACCCAAACGCATACAAAAAAATCATTCAAGCCAGTCCAGCCGTTTAGGAGGAGTTCTGTGACAGAATTATTTTCGCATGTAGGTACACATATTCGAATGTCTTTAAGATGGCTGGGGTCATTTAAGGTTTACCGAAATTAAATACTTATTTATAAGACTGTTTTGCTTTATATTTCAAACCTAAATTAAGCTTTATTACTATTCGTTGTGAAAGATTTGGCTGTGTACTAACAGCGTTGGTAAGCAAGCACTGTTTAGAACAACAAAATGGATGGGCCATAACTTTGATGAAATTGGAGGATAAAACACGATAGCTACTATATTTCTTTTAACGATGTACTATTTCATGAAACAGAAACAAATTTAAATTTCTGAAAAATAAACATAAAAGTACCTACTGTTAAAATTGATACAATTTTTTATATTCAATACAATATTTTACGTAATCAAAGCCAGGTTTTCGACTATTTTTCAATTAAAACTGAATCTTCACTAGAAGTCCATTTTTGATCCAATTGTTAAAATATCGTTTATACAATTAACTTTTTTTTTTAAATAACAATTCTCAATCATTGCGTGCTTAGTACGTACGTCGACCAGTCAAGCTATACAAAACCATTTAAGCGGATCTCTCAGGGAAATCTATACAAACCGAGGCTATGTTATATTAAACTTTTTTAGTTTGATGTCTAAATATCAGAATTAAATCCTCATTTTCGCTGTCTGAACCGACTTCAAATATTAGGAGGTTATGCGTTCGATGCTTATTTTTAATGTCGACACAGATGGGACTGTAATATAATAGTTTTATTACGCTGACCTGATAACAATTTACGGCTTTTTTATGAAGGGTCACGCCGTTTATTATCTCTTACTTCGCATTTTTGGGTCAGACTATTTCCGATCGAAAATGGAAGGAAAATGACCACAAGGTATATCGTTTATTTTTACGTTTTATTTAGTTTTTTGTGTATGCATACTTCGGTATTTTATGGGTGTCAATGTCTGAAATAAACGATTTACTTTGTTATATCTTTTAATGATATTTAACTACCATGCCTTTTTGGCGATACTGTTTGTAAGCCTAGGTGTTACTAGATTTTTATCTATTCAAGTAATTCAATGCGTTTGAATGCCAATCTATTAATTATTGTTATTTTGTCTTCATAACAAAACACAAAAAAACCAAAACACCATTTACTAAAGCCAAAACATCCTTATTTATATTATAAAAGCGAAAGTAAGTTTGTATATTACGTCTTCACGTTTAAATGGCTAAACCGATTTTGATGAATTTCGGTACTGAGATAGTTGGGACCTTGGAGACGGAAAAAGGTTTTTTTTTTTTAAAAAGATTGAGATGTGATTGGGAGAAAGAGGGAAGAAAAGGGCAAACTTAGCATTGCTATTTTTTTATAGCTACTTATAAGAAAAGAATATAATAGAAAAAAACTATTGCATATTGTTTCACTAGAAAAGAAAAAGACTGAAAATATATTATCATAGTGTGTCATTTAAATAATGTATGTAAGTACTTTATTTAGAACAATAAATAGATAATAGTCACATTTTCACAAAAAAAAACATTTATTGACTGTTTTATTTATCCAGCATTCCATCCATCCAAAATCATTTTTGAAAACGTCTGTCAGTTGCGTCCAACTATCCAACATTCTCAAACGATGCTTGGTGAACATATCAAGTATATATCAGTCAAGTAAAGGGTACCGGGCACCTTTTGACCGACGTTCGAGACAAGATAATCTTGTTTCTAGTCAGGCACACAAAGCCTAGTGACGCTGTCAAACTAAGGACCGAGTTATTGTGAAGCATTGTGTAAAGTACCTATTGTACAGCCAACAAGAAGCGATACGAAAGGTCATTAACCTAAAGAACAACTGTGGCGTTGACAATCTTATATTTAGCTCCTTCCATCTTGTGCCTTTGTCGTAATGTCTCGTTCCCCCAGAAAAAAACATGACAACGTTAAGACGGGTTCGCCAACATTCGGGCGGCCATTTTAGATGGGGTTTTAGCATGGGTTTTGTTTACATTTGGTATCGCTTCTCGTTGGCCGTGCCGTACATACCTACTACCGTACATGTCTACTATCTGGTATGATCTTAGTTTAACTTTCAATAAAAAACCTACTTCCAAAAAAAGAAACATTAAAGTAGAAATTACGTATACTTCCGAAAGTCGGTGACTTTAGTTGGTTTCGTTGACTTTTTTGCCACTGACTACCGGTTTTATTTTTTACAAAAAAGTTTTTTATTTCAGTATTTTTAGTTAGTATAATGATATAACATCGTAATTTTGAAGGGATTTTTATTTTTAGTGTCCATAAAAACAACTTTCTTCCTTTCTAAATTGATTAAAAATTAGAACTGCCCAAAGGGAATTTTTGCTGTAGATAGTAAAACATGAAGCTTTTTATGTCTTAGCGAATAGGGTTGCGCTCTTGGAGTAAAAGGTTAAGTGCTCTAAAATCTGAAATGACAAAAGACCATCTTAAAATAGGCCAAAGAATATCTCGAAAGCGGGTCTAAGCGAAAAACTCCTTATTCTAATAACCTTCCAACAATGTATAACAATTTGTTCCCATAATGATATTACTCCCTAAGCATAAAATTTTCATACACTTCCTACTTCCATCAAACAGAATTTACACAAACATTATACGGCCCACTTTGTCTCCCAATCTTTCCATCAAATCAAACTAGACTCTAAATTCTATGCAAAACGATCTATTATTCAGTAAGCAACCGCAATAATTTTTAATTCAATGTTCTCAAAAATTTTGTAGCGTCGGTTAGTGATGTCTTTTAGCGCACAAACGTCGTTTTATGTAAATGAACTGCTGGTCGAATTGCACCCCATGGATCCAAGCAGCGATAAAGCGAAATTAACTATCTTACTGTACCACAGCGAAATAGCAGATGTTGCTTGAGTATCTGTACTTGTAAATGACTGTTTAATAATGTATTTGTGTTAAAGATACGACTTATGTATGTCTTGTGAAACGAATGAGATGGAAATACGGAAAACAGGCACGCATTTTACTATGAAAAAGATGAAATGTTTACTTTTACATTTATAAACGTCTATATAAAATTTTAGCTGAATGTCGTGTTTTATGTCTGTGTGACCATAATGTTGTTTTTAACCCTTAAATTACTCGCATGGGGTCAATGCATTTTCGGATGAAAAAATTAAGTACTTGGCGCCGCTCGATTTCCCCCGCGCTCTTGGTAGCTTCATAACGCGCGTCTAAGTTTGTATTTTAGTAGCGATTAATATGACTAATATGTCTTAAAAACTACTCATATTATTTGGGGTCATCTGTGACCCCATGCGAGCAGTTGTGTAATGTTCTTTTTGCGAGTAATTAAGGGTTAACCACGTAACAATATTTTGATGGATTTTTCACCATCATTTAGCTGTCGTGAAGTCGCAATAACGTGTTTGGCAGGGCCAGTCACTATCATCATCATATGCGTAGCTTTTTCCCAACTACATAATATTTTGGGGTCGACTTAGCCTTGTAAAATACTAGTATTCATCTGAATCCGTCAGATGAATACCAGTATTTTACAAGGAGCGACTTACCTGCCCTCCAAAATTTTTATAAACGCACTCACAATACAACTGAAATGAAATGAATTAAATGCAAAACTGGCGGTACCGTATTAAAACCATCCCCTTTCTTCTTCCCAGGCATTTCAGCGGGCGGCGGCGGTGACACCAGCGAGGAAGCGACCACCAGCACCGTTGACTTCGCGTTCAATGCCACATCTAGCACCGAGAGCGTCGCCCAGCCTTACTTCGACAATGCAACTAAACGGGACTACACCGCGGCGGTTGGTCAACCGGCGTATCTGCACTGCCGAGTGAAAAATCTTGGCGATCGAGCTGTGAGTATTTTTTTGATTTTGACTCCTTAAATGGAGAGCTTGCTAAGGTCGGTATGTGCATAGGTGACCTTCCATTACATACCAAGATTCTTCTATGGAAACCACATAAGGCAGTTGGTCCCGGATGTCGTTTGAAAGTCTCTGACGGCCTTTCACGTTGTTATAATTTTCTCTTTATATTAGACTGAATCCATAGGGCTGAAACTGCGTTAAACGTACGCCCACGCCGTTCCATGAGAAAATGGCACGCGCGCGGCCCTTCAGCGGTAGCACACGCGGGTTTGTTCAGCCAATATATGGGCTCCTTGCCCGATGCAATTTCTTTCATTTATTAATTTACTAGCTTTTGTCCACGGCTTTGCTCGCGTTTTATTCGGGGTAACACAGTACCCCTTTCCTGATTTGCAAGTACCTGCTACTTGGACTACTACTTGGACTTAAGGACCAATTCTTGATGTGTCTGAAATTTACACAAAAATAAATACTTCATAATTTTTTTGTTCAAACATTACGCCACTCTAGGAATTTCTCCCGTTTTTTTTTTGGATACGTTTACAAAAATTTAAACCCACGTACACCAACAGCCAGACCCGAAACAACTACTTGTAGGTCATACAAATATGAGTTCCGTGTGGGGTTCGAACTCGCAACACGCAGCGCCAACCGTGCCAATTGGTAGTACTTCGATTTATTCTTGAACCTCTGCATTTGTTTAATAATGAATACTTTATATACCAAACCGGTTACCTGTACAAGTTCTCTCTCTCTCTCTTTGTTATATTTGTCTTTGAAACAGGAGTTTTAACAGACAAACGAGTAGTCTGAATCGTGTTCCGTTTCAGCAATATAGCTACTGCGGTACATACAACAAGGATGCAGATTAACACCTTGCATAGGATTAGTTGCGCAGGCTTTACGCCAACACTAAAGCGAGCGCCGGGACAACTATCCAGTTTCATTGCGATAATACTAAATTTAACTGCATGCTCGTTAGACAGCTTGCTTTGCCGTACTATGTCGGTTTTGCTTGGTACCGGTATCCTTTACTAGTAATGTAAACTACTAACAATAAAGTCGTAGTCTGCGAGCATGTAAATTGACCAATTTTTTTTTTCTAGACCTCAAAAGAGAACCTCTGAGTTTGTTTCGGCTGTTTCTTCTCAGAGAAGTCGGGTACGAAACACCGGCCTCATCTAGTCCTTACTAATATTATAAAAGCAAAAGTGAGTTTGTTTGTTACCTCTTCACGCTTTAATGTCTTAACCGATTGTGATGAATTTTGGTACATATATAGTTGGGAACCAGGAGACGGACTTAGGCTAATTTTTATTTAAAAAAAGTGGGATGTGAGAGAGAAAGAGGGAAGAAAAGGAAAAACTTAGCGTTGCTATTACAAATCAATAAGGCGCAAGGGGAACTGTGTTACCCCAAATTTAACGCGAGCGAAGCCGCGGGCGAAAGCTAGTTTTTTATAAAAGACGTGTAAAAGTGTTTGTGTAAATCTACTTGCAAAATAAACATCATTTATCATGTGTGGTCAGTTGTATGAATATGGACGAAGTAACAAAGTAAAACAAGATCTTAGTAGGTGGCGTTTTGCAGTTTTTGAGGCAAACCCATTAAGAGAAGCAGTCGGATCAGAAACCCTGATTTCTTAATAAAAAGTAGTATTTTACAGCGAAAAGAAAGTACCCCCGTGTCAATTACAAAAAGCATTACAGGATCGTTTATACATCCTTACTAATTATAAAAGTGAAAGTGAGTTTGTTTATTTGTTACGTCTTCACGCTTACATGGCTTAACCGATTTCGATGCATTTTGGTACAGAGATAGTTGGAACCCTGGAGACGGACATAGGTTTTTTTTTAATAAAAGTGAGAAATGAGGGAGGAAGAGGGAAGAAAAAGGAAAACTTAGCTTTGCTATTATAATGAAAAAGGCGCTAGGGCTAAAACTACAAGTAGTGCAAATCAGGAAAGGGGAACTGTCTTACCCCGAATTAAACGCAATCGAAGCCGCGGGCAAAAGCAAGTCTTAAATAAAAAACTTAAAAAAAAACCTATTCTAAAAGAAGTTTCGTTGTTTGTATTTCAGTTCAGTTCTATTTTATTAAATCTTCCTTTTCACAAAAAAAAAACTTAATCTTTAAGAATGTGTTGTTTCACCGAGATAGAAGGCGTCTTTAATGAAAATTAATGGTCTCGACCTCAATCAAGTATCAGTCAACTACTTTTTGTGTGGACCGTAAGTACATTAAATATTTATCTAGTTAGGAAACCTTTAGTGTCGTGACTTTTTTGTTCTTAATAATAAGTTTTTCTTTGCTTTTACTGGGGAGGGAACGACCAAAGAAAAGATGGATGGTTTGTGTCAGAAATGGCATGAAGGAAAAAGACACGAACTCGCTAACCGAGGATTCCGTACAAACTTGCAATATAACCCTCCATATCTTTTGACTGCGTTGAATTAGAGATATATATGAATTCAAGTGACCACATACTTAAGTATTTGGTTTTAATTTCAAGTTGTTCCCGCACTTAACGCATTCCCGAGATAAAAGGTCTTGACTGACAGACAGAAAAACAGGCAGACGGGCAACCAGTGATCAATAAGGGTATGTTTTTTTAATCATTTAACCCTAAAATAGAGCAAATAATAGCAGGAGATAATGGAACAAAAAAACGTGTTGCTGTAGATGGAGGATGGAAAAACGGAGAGACCACACTTAATAGCTCCGGAAACTGGCTGAGCCGGTCAAACAGAGCTCTGGGTTCATAGCAATAAAAGAGAAAAAAAACCGTAATTCAGCGAACTGAACTATTGACATTCTTTTCCAATATATAAGGCTCTTTCTGCACTACTAAAGCTTAGTGGCAGGAACCTAATAGCAAATTATGTGTTTCTGTCCGGTATATGTAAAGGTTTTATTTTTAGCCAACACATACATTTTACTCCATACTTCAATGAATAATTACCAGTAGCACTAATTCACCTGCTCCTAGCTAGATGTTAGAATTGTGATGAGCGACAGCATTTGCTTCTAGTCCTAGAAATCGTAAGTATTATCAAACTAATATTATAAATGCGAATGTTTGTGAGGATGGATGTGTGGATGTATGAATGTTTGCTATTTCACGTCAAAACGACTGATCGGATCTTGATGAAATTTTGCGCAGAGGTAGATTATAGCCTGGAATAAAATATAGGATATTTTTTTTGATATCACGCGGGTGAAGCCGAAGGCGCCAGCTAGTGGAATTATAATCTAGGTCTCATCAAAATTTTAGTGGTTTCTTTCAGGCAAGGCTCCACCATAGGCCTTTTTTATAAATACATATAAACAAAACACCAGCCCTCTTGTTACAGTCAATAGAAATAGTCTTCCCTCTACGCAAGAAAATACACAAACATAAACCTCATTTACAAAATTAATCTATTCAGTTTTATTAGCCTAGTCTCTCCGTAAAATAAAGTGGAAGGAAATAAAGGTTAGTTACCCACGAGAAGTCAAAGCAAAGAGAGTGACGAGAGCAGTTTCAAAATTAGGCTCACCCTCTTAAATAAAGTGAGCCTGCCTTTATGAGAGGCATTGTGTACCTAAGTAATTACCTACGTTATTGAAAATGTAGCCTACCGCCCGACTGTGTGGAGCAGAACTTTTGAGGAAATGTTTTAGATAAGGGAAGCCATTTATTTTAATGAAAAATGACGACCTTTTTTACGCTTCACGAAAACGTTCGTATATATCACCATAATATTGTACTAACATTTTTACACGGCATTTGGTTGGACAATAAAATGTTTTATGTGCTTTGTGGGTTATGATTGATTTTTTTGCGGGAAGGTAGCATAACATAACACCATGCCGCGCGCTGAACAAATATTTGTATGACCTATAGGTAGTTGTTTCGAGTCGGGCTGTTTTTGTATGTGTGTGTTAAATGTTTATAAACACACCCACGGTACAAGAGAAATTATTGGTGTGCGGCGACGTTTAAAAAAAGCTAAGAAAGTTTTTGTTAGGTTTTGATCCGGTGTAATTGGAGGCAATCCTATTACCATCTAGCTGCTACTGAAAGAATATCCTACTGAAAAAACCGAAGAACTTTGCCCTACTTTAGAATCGAACCCAGGATCTCATGCTTAACAGTTCTGTTTTTAACAACTAGACCAACGAGTCGTATGACGTCATAATTGCGATACAATGCTGGTCATTTCGAAACATTGTTTGCATAGCAATTACGAGCGAAATGTCTTGTTCTGACTCGCTCGCAATTAACGTTGGATTGTTTAATGTATGGTCAGTGTAAATAAGAGATCCGGAGCCGTTTACAATGTTGTATTTATTTAAAGATTCGTGGGCGTAATACACTAATTATTATTCCTTAATTGAAAGTCTCAGCGTAAAATTTCTTCCTAAGAAAATATTTTCTCAATCATTTGAATGAAATTAAGTGAGTTTCATCAGATTTCAATTTACGTTCTTAATTTTGAATAAAACTTTGTTGATAATATACCTACTAATCCTACTTTTAATATTATAAATGCGAATGTTTGTGAGGATGGATTGATATTTGATTGTATGGATGTTTGTTACTCTTTCACGTCATAACGGCTGAACGGATTTTGATGTAATTTGGCACAGAGTTGGATTATTATAGTCTGTAATAACACATTAAATACTTTTTTTATCATCATGCGGGCGAAGCTGTGAGCGCCAGTATGTAAGAACACAAGAAACATTAAAGGATAATAATGTTTATTTAGCCGCTTGGTTATAAATATTATGATTTCTCAACAGTTTTTTGTTGTTAGTTCAGTTATTCTGGTTTATTTGGTCGTTTAAAATTATTATAATGTACTTTTATAGTTAGTTGAATTAAATATCTATTATCTAGACAGCCCTACGTACAAGCAGAAAAAAACAGATAAATAGTTTACCAGTAAAAAAAAAACTCCATAGAACCTTTATCAAACTTCCTTATTCCCTTTTCAAATAGACAATGTTTCCAGCCTGTCCTTTTTTTCACAAAGGACCAATGGCGAAAATGTCTGATGACAGAACAAATAAGAGACACTATTTCAAAGAAAAGTTCTGTTAGTGAAATAAGCAGTTTTTCCCCTTAAACTAATAGGGCTGGGAATAATCCACGAGAACGTAAAAGATCGTGCGTGTGTACTCGACTTTTTGTTGTCGACAAAATATGTGTCGATAGTAAACGGAATCTATATCAAAGGATATTGTTCTTTGTTAAACACTGTTCTGATTTTATATGAGAGCTGGTATCACTTTTGTAATCAAACTAGCTGTTGCCCGCGACTTTCCTGCTTTATTTATTTGTATTTCACTCTTTAAGGGTGTTTTTAATATTGAGTGGATTTTATCACATATGCGGGATTTCCCTGAATGCAGGAAATTTCTCGAAGCGTGATATATCCCCGTCCCCGAGTCCCGCGTGCGTATTCCTCGCATTACAATAAATACTTGTATGAAAAGGACATCTGCGGCAATTCCGTATTGAACCAACCAACATATTATATACTTTTCCAGGTATTATAATATACAGGCCTTTTAACCACAGAGCCTTTTTAGAACTGATTATCTTCCATATAATAATGTAAGTAACTAGTGTGCACTCACTTCTTTCATTTTCATTAGAAGTGTCGTGTGTGTGAGTAAGTGTATGTGCAATGTGTAGTGTGTGTGTGTAGTGTATTTTTCTTTTTAAGAATGTTATTTGTACGGTGGACACTATAAATATTATTCTGTTCTGATGTAGGGTAGTGTCCAGTACAATAACATTAAATTTACAAAAACACATCAAATAATAAAATAATGATGGATATTGAAGGGTTCAAAACTCCACACAAACTCAAAAAGTTCGTTTGCTATAGAAATAAACATTAAAAAATGAACAACAAATTATATTTTACAGGCAAAACGATAGACATCAAGTGTGTACTCCATTAAAATGTCAAGCGAACCATATTTCAAAATACGTGATCCATTTTCCACAGATAGCTGCAATATAACGCGATAAAAATGTATAAAATATTAACATACAAAAAAGGCTGAGAATTTATGTGCCTACCCGGGTCAGTAAGTACTGCCAATAAATAAGAGCATGCAAATATATTTTTTGTCAGCGGACCTTAAGATTGTTTTGTAAAGGTACTCTTGTGTCGTTACAAACTTTGTGCGAAAATTGGTAGCGACGGGATTTTTGTGATGGATAAAAGATAAAACGAGATCGAATCTTTTGTCAATGAAATAATATTATTGACGTTTGACAGCTTTTCTATAAAGAAGTCTGTGTGGATACTCCATTGCCTACAAACTCTGTGCTGATAGTAAACGGCATTCAATTATTCTTTGTTGAACATTGTTCTGATTTCAAATAAGATAGAACAGTACTTTAATAACTATGTTAGCTTCTGTCCGTGACTTCAATTCAATCAAATCAAATAATTTATTTCAATTAGACTATTACAGGCTCTTTTGAATGTCAAGAAACAAAATGAATCTACAGTCCCGGTCACAAGGCATAATTACTTGTGAAAGTACTGCAGTTGCCCATTCCAAAGCGTTGATCTCTATGGAGAAGAATGGGCAAGAAACTCCATGGACACTCTTTTAAATTATAATATTTTTACAAAATCATATTTACATAATTCATTATGAGATTTAACAAATATGTGAGTACGATTTAAAAAGACGTGCACAGTAAGAGCGTCCAGAGTATATAGTACTTCACGTGTGTGTAGTTTATAAATTACATCTTGTGAAAGCTAGATCATCGCTTCTTTGTGTGCCTATAACATTATTTCAACGCTGATAAGGGTTATAGGCTTATATTACTATTATACTCTTAAGTATGATAGTAAAGTAAAATACCCAATTATATTTGTATCAGTTGATATATTAACGTCCATAAATCCTTATAATATTATAAAAGCGAAAGTGAGTTTGTTTGTTTGTCCGATACAGTCCTAAACTAATTTTGTTGGCTTTTGGTACAGAGAGAGTTGGGACCCTGGAGACGGACATAGGCTAATATTTTAAAGATTGATATATGAGGGAAGAAAAAGAAAAACTTAGCATTGCTATTACAATAAATAAGGCGCAACGGCAAAAACTCCAGGTAGCAGGTACCTGTAAATCAGGAAATGGAAACTGTGTTACCCCGAACTTAACGCGAGCGAAGACGCGGGCAAAAGCTAGTCTTGTTATAATTTTAAAATATATATATATAAATGCCAATTCCAAGATAAATAAATGCCAATTTTAAAATATATAAATACCAATTTTAAAATAAATAAATGCCAATTTCAAAATAAAATTATCAAATTTATTGACATTAATCGTAAAAATCTTTACTTGACTATCTTAAAAAATATCTCCATGACATTTTCTCCCAACAAAAAAAAAGTGAACAACACCGTAGGAAAGAACTAGCATTTATATAAAAAATTGGCCGAATTCGTCCTTAAAAGATTAACCAGTCAGCAAGGTTGTTAGAGAGGCTGAATATCCCTTAAACAGTGCTTTGAAATAGAAAAAGGTCGAAGCTGGGACAGACCGAAATAGATCCAGGCCCTCATTTTAGTAGCCACGATTGCGTCGACACGATCTCTGCTATGTACTAGTTGTAGGTTTTGGCTGCGTAGAACCGACGCCATGATATATATATGCACAAAAATACACAAACTGTTCCGGGACATTTACAGAGGAGATTGGAATTGAAGAAAAAAACGTGTTGTGATTACTCGTTGGGAAAACGTCAAAAAAATATGATGGACAAATGAAACGGGCATGTGCAAGTTGGATTCGCACACCGACGGTTCCGTACATGCTTGTGATTTAAATAGCTATATCTTTTGACTGAATGGACTTAGATAAATAAATAAATCAATAAATAAATAAATATCTTGGGACAGCTCACACACGGCTATCTGATCCCAAGCTAAGCAGAGCTTGTGTTATGGTAAATAACACAAGCTCACCAGATAACTGATATGCATACTTATATAATTTATAAATACATACATATTATAGAGAAATCACACCCAGACACAGAACAAACAATCATGCTCATCACACAAAGTTTGTCCTGGGTGGGAATAGAGCCCACGACCTCCGGCTCAGCAGTCAGGGCCACTAACCACTAGACCAACAGGCCCGTCAAAATACTCACCTAGTGTAGATACCTAGGAGTTTTCCACAACTTCATGGAAATATAAAACTGTTTAAATTTCAACTACCTTCACGCATTCCCAAATTAAACGAATTAAACGGTCTTTACAGACATACAGACGGACAACAAAGTTATCGAATAAGTTTTCCCTTTTTTACTTTTGAGGTGCGGAACGCTAAAAAGACTTATAGCAAACGCTTGTGCGTTTGATAAGGTTGTGTTATTGAATTAGCTTCTGGAATTTGACATTCACAATCATAATATTCCACATGAGCACTTATAAAACTTCGAGATAAGGTGCACGGTTCAGGTTTGTCGACTCCCATGGCAAAGAGCCGGCATGAAACTCCATGGTTACTCATTTAAAATCATTTGATCTTATAATGTTGTTGTTACAGCATTAGTATTTACGTATAAAAGGACAGCGTAGGCCCGACAATTAGTTATTTGATTGTCTTTTTTTACAAAACGTAAAATAAGACAAGAAGTTGATAAAAGTCAACAATCGTCTAAGAATCTACACGGCCCACAATGTCCACTTTTTCGCAGTCCGTAGTTTTGATTTCTTTTTCGTCCACTTTTACTTGATAAGTAGGTACTTAATAATGTAAGCGTCACAAAGAGTCAGTGTACTAAATAAACTGTGTTCTTGTAAAATATTATGATTTTAAAAGAGTGTCCACGGAGTTTCTTTCCCATTCTTCTCCATAATGTTCTAATGGAAATAAAAAAAATGTTTGAGTTTGAAATGTTCGTCTCTAGCCAATCCTTTGGCAATTATAAGCGTGATGTTATGTAAGTTGTAATTATGAACCGCAACCTATTATCATTATTTAATGGAATTATTTCATCACACGCAGGCCAAAGCATATTACATGCTGAATACATAGGTGCAAAAGCAACCATATATGGATACAATACAAATTAATCCCATTTAATCGGAACTACACATTTTGATAACATAACAAATATGGTATGCATACACAACGATAATGCATGAAACTACGTACTCACGGATTTTGGCTTCAGTCTAAATTAACTTGAAATTAGCATACTAATCTCATATACATTAAACAGACTGATTTAGAATTTCGTGTGATGAGAAATTGCATTGTAGTAGATTATAGTATTATTTGCATTATAGTATTATTTATTTTTCAATTTAGTTGGTGCATTTTGAGTCCACGGGGTAAAGGGGACCCGGTTTTTGGTAACATCTTTAATTAGGTTTAGGCTTAGTACTAATAACACTTACATTGTAACAAGCACATTCTACTACTGATTCAGTAACATTTATGGATTCTTTTTTTTTATTTATGTACACACGACGGCAGTTCAACCTATTCTAAACTTTAATAGCCTGATCTCTCTACTACGGATTGCATACCGAAGTAGAGAGATCAGGTTAAATGGTTTTGTATAGGTTGATGTGCCATGCCGTCGTGTGTACACACAAAATACATATTTTAGAAAAATTAAATAAATACACTCAAAAGAGCATTAAGGTACTGCTTATTTCATAAAGAATCGCCTCCAGCAGACCTGCGGTATGACACATTGTTAAGATACTTAGGCGCGTCGTCCACACGACCAACAGTCGAGGCGCAGTTACGTGCGTTAGACACAGTATGTTAAAATTATAAATTAAGCACTAACTTAAATAAACATAATTGTATCAATCTAGAAATTATTTCTACTGAGAGAAATCAACATTATTTATTTACAGCTTCTACTTGCGACTTCATCCGCGTGCCAAAGTTACTTTGGACCACCGCTAACCATAACACGCGTGATGATCGAAAAAAAATATATTTCCCTCCCCTTTTTTTCCCTCTTTCTCTCTCTTTTCTCACTTTTTAGCCGTCTCCATGGTCCCAACTATCTCCGTACCAAAATTTATTAAAATCGGTTTTGCTATTTAGGCGTGAAGACGTAACAAACAAACAAAGTCACTTTTATAATATTAGTATCATAGGCTCACACACGCTCTCACATAGAACTTTTAGACATACGTACAAATGTTAGGTACATCTCTGCCAACTCCTTTTGGACACAATAGGTATTATGAAAACAATGTAGACTGTCAATTTGTTAGTAATTAATCAGAAATTCAATAAGCAGTGAAAAGAGGCATCAATGCCTTATAAACCTCTTTTGAAGAAAATAACTAAATAGTCGTGCCGAAATTTACAAAAATATTCTTTCTATTCTTGCTACAAAAAAGGTTCATCGTCTCATTAACCTTAAAAAAATCTGCAAAAACAACAAAATGCAAACGAAGGTCATTAATTGACTCAAAGTAATTTCGCTTTACATTTTAATTTCGCTGCCTTTGTATATAGGATATACATTGTATAGTAGAAATCTAATCAAGTAGGGAAAAAAGTCTACCCCCGACACTACAATCTCATAACCTCGTTCCGTTTAAGGAAAAGCGGTACGTACATGCGTAATATTACATAAATGGAATAAATGAATATTTTTGGATACCATGTAGTTGGAATGCATCAGTCTATGTATCAAAATTGCTCATGTAAGACCTTAAACATGCGTTTAAGGAGAGTTTTCCTTCCAAAGTAAGTGTTAAGGCGCGGTAAGAAGCTAATCTTTAGGTATTCGCGGAGTTGAGGCTAGCTACAGACTGGGCGTGGACTGACACAAGTATATGACAGTACTGCATCGAAAGAATAGAAGTAAGGTCGAAAGTATTTCGGCGTTTAATTTTATTTGAATGTTTATTTTATATAAAAAAAATGAGAATTTTGCGACGTAAAATATTTTTTGTGGTCTTTTTAAACATTTTTTTCCCGTAGGAATAGACCACTTTTGTAAACTGTTTTTGTTTAAGTCTTTTCTTTATGTATTTGACTAAACACTGTATTTTTGATGGTGATTATTTGTGGTACGTGAGCAACAGCCACGCTTCTAACCACATGGAACCAAAAACATAACTTGGCTATGTGGGTGTACGTACTATAGATCACCTCTGCTTACCCAATCGAGGGTGAGTCGTGATATAATGGTGTGTTCTGTTTTGTAAGAAGCTGCCACAAAGGAAAAAAATATCAAAACTGCTTAAGATTGGACTTTTAAACTTGTATTTAAGGCTAGTTATGCTGGCCGTTTCCACCACGCGCGGTTTAAAGAGATTTTAGCAAAGCAGAGGGTGCCTGCTAGGGCCATCGCCTGTTGGAATTGTGGATTGTTCGAGAGTCGAAGGGTTACCGCGGTCCCGGAACATAAAAAAGCAAAAGAAGGAAAATGGGAGCATTTTAGTCAGTAAAAGTCTGACATTCGCCTTCGCTGTACCCAGAGCCGGGGAAGATATTTGATGATTTTCCATCCGCAAAATAAGGCTAGTTATGCTTTTCTAAAGAAATGTAATCGAGGTCACTATATAAAATACAAGCCGAGATAAACGTTGCATTTTATTTTAATGGCAAACGTTTAACTATCTGTGCAGTTGCTTCAGTTGGAAAACTTTTAATAATTTGTTGCAGAGATTGAGGTTTTGCTTTAGCGTCAATTTTAGAACTACGTTAGAGTAGCAAGGGTGCATTTAAACGGTGTATGTTATTGTTATTTGTGTCAAAAAGTATACAAAAGTCCCAAACTATAAGCAGATTTGCTTTTACGATATCTCTTGGTATGATTGGTTGCCAGTCCGTTGAGCCACCGACTACCTGTAACGATTGACAAATATCTACAAAATTACAGACGAGACGGTTAACGGTTAACCCTGCTTTACGAGTCACAAAGAAAAATCGGTGTAGAATAGGATCTTACCACAGGCCGACATTGGCAAGCGCGCCTTAATCTCAAAGATATCCGTGCAGCTATAATTATTAAGCCTTAAACTCCATACCGCGGAATGAGTTATTAAAAAAACTGACCATAATACGGGCAAAGCTGCAGGCAAAACCTCGTGCATATTATTCTCGCTACTGTTTAAACATACCACACTGTTTCTATGTTGATAAATTCTCTCAAAGTCAAAATTCTCGAAGACGCGAACCGTCAGGATATTAAATATCTTACGGATAGCTGTTTGCTTAAATCCCACATATTAATGTCACCTTCATCTATGGCGGAATTTAATATTAAGCTTCCTCTGCGTGACTGTACTTACGATTTTAGAATTCCTGTAATGTCGGTGTCAGAAGATTTAGTAAGTGGGTGGGTGGCGGGGTTTACATTATTTAACCTTTTTGACGTGGTTTGTGAGGAAGAAGAATGAGTGTTTCTATTTATATATAAGGGTTTAAATGAAAAATGTACGATTAATTTATGAGCCTAGTACTTTAATAAGGATATGATGTGTTCTATTTACAAAATTTGTAAGTATTAGTAACCTTATTACCCTCTTTTACTACGACGTTTTACTAGTCGAATGTACGTCGACTTCGCAGTTTTTTTTTTAAATACCCGTTCTGTTTTTTTTTTCATCAAACTCTTTTAAAAAAACAAGCCTTATTACTTTATGTTACTTTGAAATACTTTTCCGAGATATAATTTACATGGAAACACAGATTTGAAATCGCGTGTTGTTAACTTTTGCAAAACGATTTAAGTATTTCTGGACAGAATTCTATTTACAAAATACAAATCGAGTGTTTTAAAAAAATAATTCCTTCATTGAACCACAATTAAATTAGATAGAGGTTTGTATAATTTTAAATAGTATTCAAAATCAAAATATTTTTATTTCACATAGGCCTACATGGGCACTTATAAAACGTCGAGAAAAGATGCACGGATCGGGTTGGTCGTTTTCTATGGAGAAGAACCGGCAAGAAACTCCATAGTTACTCTTTTAAAATCATTTGGTTTTACAATGTTGTTGTTCCAGCGTTAGCACTTAAGTATGAGAGGACAGCGTAGGCCCGACAATAAGTCATTGCTTACTTTACAAAAAGTAAAATAAAATAATACGTTAACATAAGTTAACAAGCGTCCAAGAATCTACAAGGCCAACCATGTCCACTCATTCACAACGAATTGGTAGAAAAGAATCTATACAAGCGTAAGAGAAAAAAAAATGCAAAAACAAAATAATAACTAAGAGACGAGTCGCACAGATGTTGCTATCAGTACTGTAACTATTCAGAACAAGGGTAATAAATAAGTGATTTGACAACTATTGCAAAAAAAAAAAAAATATTATTTTCCATTTAGTATCATTTCGTAAAATAAACAAATATAGACACAGTTTAATCAAAATATTGTTTTATGTGTAAGTGTAATCCATCCTTCATTTATTATGAGTAGATACGTATAATATATGAAGTGAAAGCACAAGGATTTATGTCCCAAATGTATTCCAAGTCCGACACAGCAGGTGGCATCTACCCCGTTGTTCACCAGGCGTTACATGTCATTAGAATTTATTATTAAGCTGCAAACTCCTGAAGACATTCTCCTTTAGTATCTAGGAAGTGTTAAATTTTAATGAGAAGTACTTGTATTCACCGCAAGGACTTCTTGGTAGTTATTTGTTGCAAACACCGACATTGTAGCATAACTACTACATCTTTGAGTTGGTACCCGTAGAAAATACAACGGGATACAACCACTGTTTTTAATTTAAATATTTTCTGGGTTAATATATTATATACTAGCTTTTGCCCGTGGCTTCGCTCGCGTTAAATTCGTGGTAACACAGTTCCCCTTGCTCCTTATAGATTTGTAATAGCAACGCTAAGTTTTCCCTTTTCTTCCCTCTTTCTCCCTCACATTTCACTTTTTTTTCTGTCCGTCTCCTGGTTCCCAACTATCTCTGTACCAAAATTCATCAAAATCGGTGTAGCCATTAATAATATGGGTAAGGATTCGCTTTTATAATATTAGTAAGGATGTTGTGATGGCCCAGGGAAGGAGCTTGTACCTACATAATAGCAGCCGCTCGGGTCGATCTTAAGGTTAAGCCGCGCTTGCCTAGGTTGGTCTGTGAATGGTTGACAACCCGTTACATACCGAGTTTCCTCCGTGCCTCGGAAAGCACGTTAAGCCGTTCGTCCCGGCTGTCATTTGTAGATCTTTGACAGTCGTTACAGGTAGTCAGTGTTCTGAAAGTCTGACAACCAGTCTTACCAAGGAGTATCGCATTACCCTGTACTAACTGGGTTGTGGAGGTCAGATAGGCAGTCGCTCCATGTAAAATACTGATATTCAGCTGCATCCGGTTAGACTGAAAGCCGACCCCAACATAGTTGGGAAAAGGCTAGGCAGATGGATGGATGTGGTGGCCCAGGGGTTCAACGTTTCGCCTCTCATGAATGACGTTGCGAGTCGTTAATGTGCCTTTTTAAATTCGTATGTAGTTTCTAAAGTTTATTGAAGACATCACAGACCCTGTCGGGGTTACGGGTTGTTCGAAAGAGATACCACGGCCCCGGAACATAAAGGAAAGAACAATAGAAGGAACCTGCTTAGGTTTCAGTCAGTACAAGTATGACACTCATCCTCCCCTATTCCACCCAGAGCAGGGGAAGTTATTTGATGGTTTCCCATCAGCAAAAAAAAAGATATCACAGACATCGGTGAAGGAAAACATCGTGAGGAAACCTGGACTAATCTATACTAATATTATAAGGATGGTATTTAAACGTACTTCAATTTATTCCCATTTCGTTTACCTAATTTTGCCTGTGTTGCACCAAATTTACTGAATGTGCACCAAAATATGTTAATTAAAATATGTCATAACGAGCATCAGGAAAAAGACAGCACTACAATAAAAAAGTGTAATATCTTTATCCATTTTCTATTAATGCAAGTCGTTACTGGCACTCGCCGGCCGCTGCCGCGGCACCGCTCGCTCCGCTCGCTCGGCTCGTGCGTAGAGGGTCGCAGTTTTAACCTAACCTAACCTACGCATTTTTTTAGCATTCAGGAAAGAATATTAGGTGCACGATCAGTATTTTTGGTGAACACAAAATTTTTTCCCATATTATAAAGCTGAAGAGTTTGTTTGTTTGTTTGAACGCGCTAATCTCAGGGACTACTGGTTGGAATTGGAAAATTCTTTTAGTGTTGGATAGTCCATTTCTTGAGGAAGGCTATAGGCTATATAACATCATGCTACAACCAACAGGTGCTGAGCAGCGTGGGTGAAACCGCGAGGAACAGCTAGTAATTAATATAGGTCTGTAATACCCAACCCGTCTTAACCAAGCGTGGTGTTCAATGCTCGTACCTTCTCTGTATGAGAAGGGGCCTGTGCCCAACATTGGGACAGTTACATCTGGATTATTGTATTCTTTAGTACTTGATAAAGACAAACTAAAACCCAAGCACATAAGCGTGAGTTTTAGTTTTTAGAACTAATTTTAACTAGGTGGCGCCCGCGGCTTCGCCCACATGATATCGTAAAAAAAGTATCCTGTGTTATTCTAGACTGGAATCCTTCGTGCCGAATTTCACCAAGATCCGGCCAGCTATTTTGACGTGAAAGAGTAACAAACATCCATCTATTCTCACAAACATTCGCATTTATAACATATATTAGGATTTTGAAATTAAAATATAACTGTGAAAACACATTTATGAATCCCCCAAATTTACATAACAAATAAAAACGCAAAGATTCACTTTCTATCTTTAAATTAAAATACAAAAACTTTATCTCTAACAAAAAACGTCACGTCGTCCATCTTAGAAGGAAAACATTTTCCGCCCCATAACGTTGAGCAGTAATGGCGTAGAAGGATATACTCCTCACTTAGCTGGTATATTGTTACAAGCGCCATCTATCCGTAGTCTTAATATAAATAACTTTACTAATTAGTCGCCTCAAGTCATCTACGACGCCATACTATCCGTTATTAGGGAACATTAATTTGATTTATAGTTTGTATGTGCTCCATAAATTCTGGAAAATACTTACTTAAGTTATTTCATTGGGAGGTGCTCTGTTGTCTAATTAATTTCGAGCCTGTAACGTTTCTGGGTGGGTGGGGGTAGTCCAGCACCTTAGCCACACTTAGGTACCCAAAGTGTTTGTTTTAACGCAGTTTTACTAGCTTCACTATAAAACTTACAACGAAAAAAATATAGTTTTTGATCAATTTTTCGTTTTTCAATTAGGCTGAAATTTGGCATAGGTACATGTTAAGATTGAATGACAATGGAGGAGCAGTTGTAGGCATTATAAATTCAATATGGCGAACTCCAAAATAGCGGACTAGTTATATTTATGCAAACGCATGATATAGGTATAGAATGGAAGCGTTTTCGGAGAAGAATACGAGAAAGTTTGTTTTTTAAAACTATAATATTAATTTTCGTCACTTGAGAACCATTACAGCGCAAGCAGCATCTTAATTCACAACAACGTTTTTCATTTCTTTTCTTTTTTTTCTTTTTAAATGCCTCTTTCGCAATATCTCGTGTTATTTCAGCGTATAACTTGAAGTCTAGAAGTCAGTTCGACGAGATGTGAGCCAGTTTAATGGGGTAACAAGATAAGTTATTGCCCCTGCCAAGTTTTCGAACGAGAAAACTTTATTTTTATTTTTGCTGTTTAATAAGACAAGTAGAGTGATCCAATGCAGCATGTATTCAGTAGTATAGAAGATCATAACGAAATAAAAACAGCCGTCCGGTTCGATGTTCAAGGTTAAGAAGCGCTTGCCAAGGACGGTCTGCGGATGGGTGTTCCATTACACACCAAGTTTCTACGTACATTGGCAACCCCGTAAGCCGTTGTTCCCGGCTGTCACATGCCATTGCCTGCCGGGGTTGCGGGTTGTTCGAAATAGAAACTGAGGTCTTGGAACATAAAGGGCACAAGAGGGTCATGAATAAGTTTTAAGTCAGTAAAAGTCTGACATTCTGTGCCAATAGAGGGGGGGGAGTTATTTCCCTACTGCAAAAAGAATGGAACACTATAACCGAGGGAACTTCAGAAGGTCAGTCAGATAGGAAGTTAAATACTAATATTCAACTGCATTCGATTAGATTGGAACCCATCCCAACATTTTAGGCAAAGGCTAGACAGACGATAATATCGAGCGTGCTAAATTTCTCATAGAATAAACAAGGTAACCGAGTAGAGCTTGCCTGCTTCGGATACTCTCAACGAAAATAGCCAGTGGCATTGACACAGATAGGCAGACAAAGAACTCAGTAAGAGTATATGTATGCATTTCTACTAAAAATCTTGGTTATACTCAACTTGGTTATGATAGTCAACGGGAAGACATTTTTAATAGTTGGAAAATTGAAACATATTGTTTCAATTCTACAAAGAACAATTGTACAAAGAACTACAACATCATCATCTACTTAGCCTTTTCCCAAATATGTTGAGGTTGGCATCCAGTCTTACCGGATGCCATTCAGCTGCATGCACCAGTATTTTACATGAAGCGACTGCGTCTGACTTCCACAGTAATACGATACCCCTTGGTAAGACTGTTTGTCAGACTTTCAAGACACTGACTAACTGTAACGACTGTTAAAGATTTACAAATGACAGCCGGGACCAACAGGACAACCGAGGCATGGAGGTAACGGGTGGTCACCCATCCACAGAACAACCTAGGCAAGCGCGGCTTAACTTAATGATCAATAGAGCGGCAACCATTATTTAGCCACAAGCTACAGAGAACAACATAATATAAACACGCGAGTACACTTTACCCACATTTGGCCCGTTATATGTAAGAGGAATATTAGGTAGCTTCTTGCTATTCACCGGGCACGAATCCTGAATCCGGGCGAGGAGAAATTCCTTATGGGAAGATCCAATACACTTGCCATCCAACGCGGTAATGCTGCCAGCCTTCTGGGCACTTTTCCTGTTGACGGCAATGCGGACGAATTTTTTGACTTTGTAATAGATATAGATGAGATGCCAGCTGCTATATTTTTTTTTTTTAGAAACTTTGCCCCACACTATGAACTTAAAGGGACTACAAACTTAAGCTTTTGTTACTTTCAGCTCGATACCTCCACGCATTCCCAAGATTAAGGGTCTTGACAGACAGACAATAAAGTGATCCAAAAAAGGTTTTTCCAATTGAGGTACAGATCCCCAAAAAAATCCTACCTTCAAAATTTCATATCGTTCAGTATTGAGACTCGTATTTAACGACGGACATCATTATTTACAGATTAGGTTTGAGAAATGCGTCATAAAATTTGAAACATGTTAAAAATACACCGTTAACGTTTCGCTGATACCGGCTAAGGGCGTCGTTTATTTAGAATTTAACAACATTTTGCCGGTCGATAGCGTCCTATGCCAACAGAGTTATGTAAATACCCGCTCAACTGTAAAACGTTACGAAAAGGATACTGTTCCGTGTTCACACCCTGTTCGTTCATTTTCCAGAAATATACACAATTTATTTTAACAAAAATCAAAGTCCTCACATATTAGAACATTAAGCCTACAATCTGTAATGGACGAAAAGATTCGGTATTTTAAGTACACCCACATTCATCAAATAACTGGATCGGGGGTGTCAGACTTCGAATGACTAAAAGCTTTCGAACCCGCAACCCCAGTAGGCGGTGGCCCTAGCGGGCTTCTCTGCTGATGTCAGCAAAGAGATGTCTTTCAGGAGCGCGTGGAACACTAGGAGGCACCGTAGAAACGGTCTATGGACGGCCGTGAGCTACCCACTGTTCACCGTTCACAGACCCGCATCTACGGTGTCCGTATGTTGTCTCGCGGCGCCCGACGCCTAGAGCGTCTTCCTCTGCGGCTGGGTTGGTTTGAAGTCCTCTCCCTCAAACGCCCGGCCACCTCCGCTAGCATGACTGCTTCGCAGAAGGAAATGACCGCCTCCCATTTCCTCTCGCCGGACCATGAACTGAAACAGGGCCGGACGCGACAGATCGCCGCCACCGATCGCCTCAACGAGGGTTCGGCGGTGCTCCGCCTAAGCTGGGCAGACCGTCACTGTGTGCTTCCGTGTCCTCCGGGCTATCGTGACAATGGTGAACCCATGCTTAGCAATAGGTGTGGTTGGGTTTATTACCTGATATATATATATATTTTTAATAGCCGTTGCCATGACAGACCAACGAATGTTTACAAGTAATGAAAAGATAAAACGATGTTGATATATCTCAAAATCGTAATTCTACAAGCAATAAATTACATAGTAAAACCAACGAAACAATTTCGGTAAAACTTGGCCGCACAACACGGTCATAACTTTTGAACACAGTTACCCGTAAAAATTGGGTAAACGTGGCAAAGTCTCTATTTGTCGGAGGCACGCGACGTTAAGCACATCACGCCTGTAAAGGTACGAATACTTTGCGCGATATATACCTAACCTAACAAGTCGGATAGACGAAAAATCTATCAGAGAGTTGTGTAGCTGGGGACTTTGTTCCGCCACTTTTTCTTTCCAGCTGAAACTCTAGGAAGTGGCGCCACTAGCTTTAATGAGTAAAGAAAACATTGTAACAGGAATGTTCTTGCGACCTTGACGTGCATAAAAATAACAAAAAAACTAAAATGCAACAAACAAAAAAGGAAAAGAAGTTAGTTACCATACAAACATATTTTGCCTAATAATGTCTGACAGTATAAGTCAGTCTATCATCTGATAATACCAGATCGATTGAAATTGTACGGACAAATTGTAAACGGGGATCCCGTCGCTACAAACACATTTATACATCTGTCTATGCTCGGTGTCCGCAGCTTATCCGAAATAGTCAGTACAAATTTGACTGATTTTAACTATAACTCCATTTACCAGTGTCCGGAGCCTATCCCCGACGATTTGGCAGATCCTCAAAACATTTAAAGCAGACAAAATGTTCCGCTAAATAAATACAAAACGATGTAACGCACTTAATCCTTTTCACATCCCTAATGAACGAAATTAGGGTTACGACAGACGTTAAATACTTTTCAATTATGACTTTATCGCCCGGAAGCACTTACCAGAGAAGCCTGACAATAAATGGGGCAAAGTGTGTTTGAAACAGTATTCGTTAGGGTTCTGTAGAATGGAACCCAATTAATAAGTCACTGGTAAGAAGCAGTATATTTAAAAAAAAAGAGATAAAATACTTAGAGACATAAAATATAGAGTGTGAATATGGCTGCTAAAACAAAAAATAAGAGAAGTAAAACAATGGGAATTTCATCTATTTTTAGAGAGCGTTTACTAACATAAACACACAAACAGCCAGACCCGGAACAATTACCAGTAGGGCATACAATAGTTTAGTTTCCAGGGTCAAAGTAATTACATTCTATTTAGTCCGTCTTTTAGATTATTCTAAAATAAGGAACACGTAATTTCATTTATAAATTAGACCAAAAATCACAAGGATATAGTCCAAAAAAAATACGTGTGTGACGTCACTCGTTGCCAAAAATGTAGCAACGCGTGACGTTACACGTAACTTTAATGGGCGTGTCCCTAATTTTTGAATAATCTAAGCGATGGAATAATATAATATATTTTTTTGAAACCTAGCCTTTTATTTGTTCCGCGCGGGAATCAAATATGCAGTGCAGCGGCTAATTGCTCAGTCACTGCACCAACCGTGCCGTCAAGAAACTGTATTTTTCTAGCGTGAAACCTTTTGTCAGCAAGTCCAACTCGCACTTCGCCAGTTTTTATTTTCCTGTTTCCTGAAGTGTACTAAGTATTATTGCAATGTTGGTACAAAGTATTCTTTTTAGATTAACTTCAAGATTTTCCAGAAAATACTGAGTCACTTTTTGTTTTTTACAAAGTAATTTTTCCAAGGAAATGTTTTGATTTATTAACTTCGTGCGTGTTAGTTTATAAGGCACACGAGTTAATAAAAAGCCCTCGTGATTAAATTTTTGGTGGCTTAAATTCGTCACCTACTTTTCTTGAAGGAACGAATTTGAAGCTATTCGGATTTAGAAAGTGTTTTCTGTTCACATATTACATAAGCTATTATTATGTGTTCTTTAGAAACAATTCTATTGATATGATTTTTAAATAACACTAAAAAGATATTGTTTCTCACAGCGAGCGGCAGTAACACAACAATTATTATGATAAATCCTTTACAGTTCAAGCTGTACGGCTATGGAATGCCCTGCCCGTGTCTGTAAGGAGCGCTCAAACCTTGTCTATTTTTAAAACTATGGTCAAAAAGCACTACCTCTCTCCTTAAACAACAACATGAAATATTTCTTTGCTCTTCATGATTATTATTTTATATGTATATATTATGTGTATTTATATATAAGTATTTGGTCTTGTAATTTTTTTAAAAAAATGTTTGAAAATGAATTTTGAAAATGTTACGCCACAGACTACCTACAGTACTGTTTCTCCTCTTCTTAAGTCCATCCAAAGGTTGTCTTGAAAAGATCGCTTTTAGCGATAAGACCGCCCATTGTGTCACCTTATTTATAAGTTTGTCTAGTGTAATTCTTGTTACTTGTATGGTGTACATAATAAATAATATTCTATCTATCTATCTAACACAACCTCATTTCAAACTTCAATAACTTCATTTTTATTTGCCACCTATGTTACTAAGAAGATCACCATTCACACAGTTAACCAGAGTTCATAATTATTTACACAAACCGGGACCAGTATAATAATGAATACAAAATGTTGATGGGGCTGCTTCGCCTCTGTAGTGCATCTGGTATGTTTACGCGAGTACGCGTCGATGACTTTTATGCCATTGTCCGAAAAAGTTTGCACCGTTGCTCTGCAGAGAACGGCCAGTACTAACTCCATTCTAAAGACTATATCAGGGAAGTACGACTTCCCTATATTTGGGGCTATACTTCGTAGATGTTTTCGAACGAAAAGCTTGTATCCAAATAAATAAATATAAGTTTTCATTTACTAACATTCTATGGATTTTGCTACTCCGAAAAGAAGGTTTTTTTTTTAATTTAGGTTTTTTATAAACTCAAGCTTTTTTCTCACGGTAGGGAGAAACACACATAACCCCACCTGCTACTATCCTTATATGGAGTATATAAGGATAGTAGCAGGCAGTTTTGCTAACAAAAATAATTATTTAATAGAGCAGCAACCACGTAAAGTGCAACCAAGCAAAAATTCAATACAGGAACCAATAAAGTGCAATAGAATTCTATTAGACATCTTTACCGAACTCAAGCTGCGGGTGTATATTGGCAATGCGGCTTAACAGTCCACATGTAGGATTTGATTCTCTGTACAAGGCCGAGTAAGTGCAATACGAAGTAGTGTTCGACCGAACCTTCGGATTTCGGCTTCGGCGAAAATGTCGGGCTATTTTGGCCGAAAGCCGAAGGAAGCTGAAAGAAGTTTCACAAGCGCTGATATTGACCGAAATGCTACAAAAACGTAAAGAAGGCAGGTGACATACATTTCGAATATTATTTATAACAAAGTAATTTTTATCATGGCATAAAGTCTTTTGAAGAGAGTCTATCATTATTTTAATTAAATCACTTTGAGCAAATATTTAACTAAATTTCTTAGTGTTATTAAACTTTCAGTTTCGACCGAAGTTTATGTCAAAAGCCGATTAATCGATTTCGGCTTCGGTTTCGGCCAGAAGTCGACCTTCGGTCGGACACTAATAGGAAGTGTCGCGTGAGTCCCGCCGTCGAATAAAGCAAAGAGAATTGGGTCGTAGCCCACGAAGCCACACATTTTGGAACAAAGCCAGCCGCAACGGCGATTTTGTTTTATTTCACAAAAATAAAATACGTACTGTATAACGATTTAGCTTGGTTAATAACGGTTATGACTGCATGTGGAATAGCGGTTATTGGATAACGTTTAAAATTTTTCATCGCGTTTTTAAGGTTCATAATAAACAGATTAGGGAGGGCCGATGGTGTAATTCGGGACGGTGGAATGGCTTATAATATATTTTTACCAGCGAAAGGTTGGGTTGCCAGAGCTTAAATCGTTTATAAAATATTTACAGGCGATAATTTTGATATTTCAACTTTGTTTAGATAATTTGATAAAAAATAGGTTAATTGAATAAGCTACAATATTATATAAATATTGTATGGGTTCATTAGCATGCATTGAAAAAAAACAATTTTATGTAATTACTTACACATGTTATTGGGGAAATAATCTCTCAATGACGATTCTATTACTGAGTTACGATTATATTTTATAAATTAATTTGAATAATATACACTGTACTAAGTATTTGTTGTAGAATATATTTTATTGGACGAATGCCAAAACATTTATTTTAAACCGAAGCAATAATTCTACCGAACATCCGAAGTAACAGCGAATGAGAAAGCTACTGAGAATTTCCCTTGAGACAAATTACCAAAAGCCGCCTCCATCAGCAGATTTGTACTCCTTTCAAGGAATTCTCACCTGATTACAGACAACAGGGAAATCAATGATATGTGAACAATTTATTAGATTCTCTTATTCAGTCTAAAGAGAATGAGCTCGGTTGTGTAAGTGCTACATTACGAGTCAAAGCTGGGTTTATTTAAAAACCGTCGTAAAATACAATGTCAGTGTTGTCAAATATAAAAGTTTATAACTTATTTATAGACAAAGTAATACCTTTCAGCGAGATTGATTTGGTACAAATAACGTCAATTTTATTCAATTAGGTACTTACCTACTTACTTTTCGTGTGGGATGATAGTCGTGTTTGAAACAAAAAATCTTTTCGTCATCTACACTTCAAATTACCTTAGTAAACAACTGGTTTTTAATACATTATTCCAGAACTATATTACAAACTCTCTCCCCGCACAGAATAAATATTTGTGTGATCTACAGATATTTGTTACGGGTCTGGCTGTTTGTTTATGTAAGTTTAAATGTTTGTAAAGGCACCAGCGATGCAGAAGAAATTCCTAGTGTGGGGCAAAGGCTTTTAAAAAAAAAACTATATTTACTACATTTTTACAGAACTACTCATGTTGAAACCCTATGTTCCTATGTCTTTAAGTGCCAGTCTACCTATCCAAAATGTTTATAAACGATTCGGAAGCCCTACTACGAGAACACTGTGTAAACGTCACATAAATACGTCTATAACTTAAGGTAACAGAATTTGAAGTGAAAAGATGAATGCAATACTATTTTTACAAAAGAGTTTTATGGAAAAACGTTCTAGAAAATCTGTGGCGTATAAAGAGCGTATTGAAGCTGCCGGCTCTGTCACGTCGCTCAATGCCAACTATAAAAGCGAGTAGCCAAGTTACGTGAGTGTTCGCCCAATGTGGGATAAAACTGAATTTATGTACATAGGCCGTTAAAAAAGGGCTGATATTTATCCCTCGGGATGGGATCAAGACGAATTACCCAATAATATTGGATTTAGAACGTGACAAGTAACGGAAATCGGTTTAAAATTACTCTAATTTGAGATGGGACCTCTTGTTGAGATTTATTAGGCGTAAGCTTATTGGACTAATGCCTTTTGAATTTTGAACGTGACGTTGGTACGGCATTTGCGCCGATTAAAAAAAACTTATTTAGTTTATCAATGGCAGTATTTGTTAATAACTGTTAGTACTATTCTTTTGTTTATTTTCTTTCTAACTGTCATTGGACACTTCAAGGGTATATTGTACTTATGTAGCCTGTAGGTACGGTACCGGATTTTGCGGAGTACCAGCATGGTTTCTGCAGAGGGCGCTCGACGCCTTCACGACAGGACCTGCAGTGTCCCAAATTGGAGTCGTCTTGGCGGTATCTCTCGACATCGCCAACGCCTTTAACGTCCTACTCTGAAGCTGCATTAGGGGGGGTTGCGAAGCAGTTATTCTCGCGAAGGAGGTGACTGCGGGAGCAAACCTCAAACCAACCCTCTAGGAGACGTTCCGAGCGCCGGATGCCGCGCGACGACTCCCGGCCCCTGAAGACACAGTTCTGTGGATTTTGAGCAATAGTTAGCTCACCGTCCGTCCATCATTTTTATTCTACTCTATTTTCCTTTCACTTCATGTTGCACGACTAGTTATGTATATCGTACTTAGGTAAAAATCTATGCAGTTCTCGAAATCTAGATAAACAATAAGAGGACCATTGTTACGAATGCACTACCATTTCAATTCCGATAAATTCCTGTACAGTAGGCAATAGTCACTTGTGATCAAATGTAAAATCGAATCGTTTTGACCCAACGCTGTCATCCACAATCGTGGCAAATAAATGAATATCCACGCTTTACCGGTCACATCTATACTATCTGCCACATTGAACAAAAGCTTTCACAAATTCAGATAATGAGAAAGTATTTTGTATTCCAAATTTCTTACGAACAAAGACTTTGAAAGCGGAGATCGGCGGTTCGCAGCATTAATTAAATTTTGATCCGACAATTCAGTAAAGTCCCCGCCAACGTAGACGTCAATTGCCACGAAATTCAACTCATCTGTAACGAAATATCTAAAATAATATGCTTATTAAATAATAAATCTTTATCAAATTCCAAACAAAAATAATTTCATGAAAGGAGAAGTTGATAAAGGCGATGATTGAAGTCCTTTATTATCGTTTTTAATGTGATTAGTGAAACGTTAAACGATAATTGCTTGTTGTTTAATTTCAACATTTATTGAGTGAAAGTTTCGTTGGATGTTGAGTCTTAAGTCTTTGCAAGAGCTAATTTCTCGTCTCTCGCTGAGGGAAAGGGACAGAGCTATACAGGGTGTCTAGCACCATCTCTTTCACTCAGTGTAATAAGTATTGCTATAAGATGTCATAGTAGCCCTTCTGGACACCAATCCAGACTCCATGGTTGGAGTTTGAACTGTTAGTTTTTCTTTTTTCTTTTCAGCATCTTCTATTATGCCTGCTATTACCGTGCTGTGAAAAAGAGTTGTGACGACAAAAAAAAACATAAATGTAGAAAAGTTCAAACCTCCTTACTCAGCCTACAGCATTTGCTATTATTTTATTCTGGCCCAAATTAAAAGCAACCTTATTTTATCAGAAATAAAGATCGCAGAGCTTTCACAGACTTTTATTTAGCAGCAATTACAATTTTATTCTCAGTAGTATAAGGATATTATTGCCACTAAAAAGAAGTGTAGCCAAATTAGATTTTACTACTTCTTGTAAAGCAGCGCCATAAACCTTCCGTCTTCATGATTATTTATAGCAAAATATTGACTTTAATTATAAACTGCAATAACAATCAGTTCTGAAAGATGTTTTCGAGAAATGTTGACAGTAAATTTCCATTTGTACTCGAAGAACCGTCGAGAAAGTTTAATTAAATTTAATTATCTCACAATAATTTCGCTAGTTAATTTGAAAGCAAAGTATTTTTGTGAAATCTTTGAACTGGCTGGATTTATTAATTTGGGAAATATTGTAAACATCCTTTTTGGTCATACGTGATTTAATTTGAAAGTATTTTAGGGAATGCATAAAATTAGTCATTTTCTAAGCCCACTCCGTCAGTTTATCTGTCTTTCTGTCTAAGTGTACGTAAACATAGAAGGTGCTAGCTTTTGCCCACGGCTTCGCTCGCGTTCAATTCGGGGTAACACAGTTCCCCTTGCGCCTTATTGATTTGTAATAGCAACGCTAAGTTTTCCCTTTTCTTCTCTCTTTCTCCCTCACATCCCACTTTTTTCAAAAAAATATTAGCTTATGTCTGTCTCCTGGTTCCCAACTATCTCTTTACCAAAATTCATCAAAATCGGTTTAGCCATTAAAGCGTGAAGAGGTAACAAACAAACAAATAAACAAACAAACTCACTTTCACTTTTATAATATTAAGTAAGGAAAGGATATTTTGTCGAATCGATATTTTCTACTATATTTGGAATATAGTCGTGTATATGAACCTCGACGACAGAAGATGTAGTTGTATGACAACTACATCTTCTGTCGCCGACTAAGAACGAATACGATAAAATGGGCTAGAAAAATGGACTATTGTGTGAACGTACCCTTTTTTTTTTTTTTTTTCGGGTGGGAAATCATCCAATGACTTCCCCCGCTCTGGGTGGAGCGGGGGGGCATGTCAGACTTGTACTGACTAAAACCCACCCATGTTTCTTCTATTGCCCTTTACGTTCCGAGGCCGCGGTATCTCTTTCGAACAACCCGCAACCCCGGCAGGCAGAGGCTCTGGCAAGCCCCTCTGCTTTGCTGACTCTCTTTGAGGCGCGCGTGAAACACGAACGCGCCGTCGACACGGCCTGTCGTCAATCGACGGACGGACGGTGAACTACCCATTGCTCACCGCCCACAGGCCCGCATCTACGGTGGCCGGAAGTCGTCTCGCGGCGCCCGGCGCCATGGGCGTCTCCCGCGGCGGCTGGGTTGGGCAGATGTTCTTTCCCTCAAACGCCCGGCCACCTCCTTCGCTAACATTACTGCTTCGCAGAAGGTGGTGACCGCTTCCCATTCCCTCTCGCTCCGGACCATGGCCTGAACCAGGGCCGGACGCGAGAGATCGCCGCCGCCGATCGCCTCTACGAGGGCACGGCGGTGCTCCGCCCAAGCCGGGCAGATTGCCACTGTGTGCTCCACCGTGTCCTCCGGGCGATCGTCACAATGGTGACACCCGGGCGCTTCCTCCCGCCCGATGATGTGCAGGAACCTCCCGAAACTTCCGTGTCCGGTGAGGACCTGCGTCAGGCGGTAGGTGAGGACGCCATGACGCCTCTCCAGCCACTCCTCAAAGAGGGGACTTACCGCCACTATTGTAGCGTGCCCTGCACGGGGTTGCGACAGTCGCTCTCTCCATGCCACCATGAGATCGCACCGGAGGTCTGCCCGCCGAGCGGCAACTTGCCGCGGCAGTGAACGTACCCTTAGAGTTGCTTCTTTTAAAAAAAATACTGGTAGATCATGCTATATGCTACACATTAAAAGAAGCGTAGTATGTTTAATGGTCGCGTGACTAACCGTGAGCAAGAGGTCCTGGGTTTGATTCCTAATTCGGCCAAAGCGTTATTGGATTTTGTCATCAGGAATTTCTTAGTAACTGTTACCCTGCTGATGACAATAGGCCCACGCCTATTTAATGGGACTTAAACATAACTAGCGAAATGTGGATGTACTAGGTATACATCTGCCATGTCCTGCGGGGATTACAGGCGTGATGTTTTGTTGTAAATAAGAAAAGAAGCTGTAGTTTTCACTGATATTGGTGCTGTTTATATCCTATACTAGCTGTGCCCGCGTTGCAATGCAATTTTTCTACCGTACCTGCCTAAACTACACAAAACCTATACTGTTTTAAGTTTCTCGCCGTAAAACCATGCTAGGACTTCAACGAATATTTAAAAAGTATTAGTAAAATTGGTCCAGGCGTTGTTGAGTTATGCGCTTAACAACACATTTTGCGATTCATTCTTATATTATAGATTAAAACACAAAATAAAGTAAACCATAATGGTCTATAAATTATTGTAAAGAACCTCAACTACAGTTAAACTTGCGCTATCCCGGATTTTCTTTTATTCCTTAAGCCAAACTTTGTTTAAAGTGTTACCAACAATGCAAACTCAGTGCAAGAGAAAATTACACAGTGTGATCTCTACATGTCCCTTGTGTGTCTGGCAAGCGTTGCATTTAATTGAAGGCTCGAGCTGACCAACTTTGTTAGAACGACCGCCTCTAAACGTGTCGACAAACGTTGGATCTTACAGCATGGTCTACTCCGTAATTATCATTGTGAAACCGGACCAGGTATTTTAGAACAGTGTTTTTTTTTACAAATTTGTGCCACCAAACTCCAACCGATTTAAAACTGTATTTGTAGTAAAGAAAAGTCTTAAAATCAGATTACGCTTACAACAAGAGCCCACCCGGCGGTGCTTGACGGATAGTTGACGTTAATAATGGCGGTCCTTGAGACGCTAAGCAAAACTTTGTTTAGCGTGCTATCAACAATGCAAACTCAGTGCAAGAGAAAATTACACAGTGCGATCTCTACATGTCCCTTGTGGGTCTGGCAAGCGTTGCATTTAATTGAAGGCTCGAGCTGACCAACTTTGTTAGAACGACCGCCTCTAAACGTGTCGACAAACGTTGGATCTTACTGCATGGTCTACTCCGTAATTATCATTGTGAAACCGGACCAGGTATTTTAGAACAGTGAATTTTTGTCTATTCTGTTATTTTAAGGTGCTTATAACACTACCGGGGTTGCGGGTTGTTCGAAAGAAATACCGCGGCCCCGGAACGTAAAGAGCAAAAGAAGGAACATCAGTCCTTTCATTTTTTAAAAAAAAACGTTGCCCCACTTCAGGAATTTCTCCTGTATCGTGGGTGCGTTTACAAACATATAAACTCACATACATAAACAGCCAGACTCGAAACTACTATCTGCAGGCCCTACAAATATTCCGTGCGGGAATCGAAGCCGCGACACACTCCACCTCGCAAAGCCCAGAGCGGAGGTAGATATTTGATGATAAACCGACAAAAAGGGGTTCAAATCTCCAAGTACCCATGTGACTTTTTCAATTCATATGCACTTTGTAAGTTTATCACGTCACAGGCGGCGCTCTAGGAAAACATAGTGATGAAACCTCGACTTAACAGATGCAAGTCGTTATCCCGTCTTGAGCAAGCGTGGTGATCAATGCTTGTGCCTTTTCTGCTTAAGAAGAGGCCTCAATAGTGGGAAAGCAATAGGCTAGTAAAGTAATAAAAAATAATAATAAAAAGCTTTATTGCATAAACTGTGTGTTGCAGTAAATATAATAAAATAGTTGCACTTAACAAATAAGCACTGGCATGCTACAACAAAAGGTTGGGGTAACTGTCCTCTTAGATAGGCTATATAATAGCCTGCATGGAATGAATGGTGCCGATCTATGCGTCATGTTTGTGAACGGGCGCTGTCAGTTGTGACTGGTCATCTCTCAGTTGCCACGGCTTATTTGAGTTAATTATGTATTTTTGCAATTCTTTTTGGTTTTATGGACACTTTTAATGTGCACGTCTTGCTACATCGTTCTCACATAGTTTTACCATATAACACGAATTATGTAACCAAGGTTCTGTAACAATATTTAAAAGAGTGTCCGTGGAGTTTCTTGCCCATTCTTCTCCATAGAGATCTACGCTTTGGAATGGGCAACTACAGTACTTTCACAGTTATTATGCCTTGTGACTGGGACTGTAGCTTAATTTTTATTGTTGTCAATGTTTCGACAGTTCAAAAGTGCCTGTAACTGGCCTACTTGAAATAAATGATTTTGATTTTGAAATGATTTTGATTTTGCAGTAAAGAGAAACAGTGCCTAATCCCTCTAGAGTGGAGAATTCAATTGCTTAGTTTTTGTAATAACTAATTTCATTAACAACATCTAAAAAAAAAGTAAGTGGACATGTTTAAGAGTGACGTGTATATACATTTAGTATCACGGAACTGTTATTTTGGAACCGTTTGAATAGGAACGTAGGATTATTATTTAATGCTTGTCCAACACAAAGGTTCATTAATAATTTAGCGGGTTGCGGTCGGCGAGAGTGTTGGCACTAATGTTTCTTTCCACAGTTTAATTAATAATTAAATAATGAGAACGAGTTGAGGTAAATGTAGTAGTAGTAATTTATTTTATATTGTTCCATTTTCAGATGTTTGTTTGTCTTATAATCCTAACTAATATTATAAAAGCGAATGTGAGTTTGTTTGTCTTCACGCCTTAATGGCCAAACCGATGTTGATGAATTTTGGTACAGAGATAGTTGAGACCCTGGAGACGGACATAGGCTAGAAAATAGCGAGAAAAAGGGGAGAAAGAAAGGGGAGTGAAAGATATTTTTTTTTCGATCATCCCACGGGTTATTGTTACTTTGGGCTAAAGTTAGCGTTAGCCCAAAGTAACTATGCCCCGCGGACGAAGTCGCGGGCGGAAGCTAGTCTGCTATAAACGTTAAAGTGCATTAGAGTGACAAGGTGACTGATTGACTTTAATTCGCCAAAGCAAGTGTTAATTGTACTGAATCCGGTAAATTGAAGGTGCGGATCTTGGGTTCGAACGTGACACCTATGACTTGGTAGGCCGACGGTCACACCATTAAAGTGTCACAACTACTGAGAAATTAGAAAAACCTTATTGTTCTTTTTCTGAATACGGAATCAGACCCAGGCACCTAATTTCAGCAAAGCGGCAACGGTATTGCGGGTTGTCCTTTATGTCCGCCGCGGAACTTAAAGGGTAGTAGAAGGAACATGGATGGGTTTGAATCAGTACAAGTCTGACACTCCCCCGTGCTCCGCCCAGAGCAGGGGAAGTTATTTGATGATATCCCATCCTCAAAAAAAGCCAGGAACGCAAGTACATTGGTTGTACCTATTTGCAATCAAGAGATAAACAGGAAAGAATAATCCAGAAGAAAATGGATTTAATAAACAACAGGACTGGTATGCTGACAGTAAATAGAACAGTTTCAGTTGCAAAACTGAATAAATTCTAGCTCCTATCCTATATCTAGAACTTAACTGGTTAACGACTAAATACGGACTGCTTGCGTTAACCATGTTTGGTTTACTCCAAGTTTTAGTTAACTGTTTTGCAAGACATGTGGTTCTGTTCACGAGATTTAACAAACTGTAGCTTTAGGATATTATATGTTTGTTCTACAAAAAACTTTAAGGAGCTCATGGCTAAATAATACCAGCCGCTTCGCTCAAAGGGGTTAAGCCGCGTTTACCTAGGCTGGTCTGTGGATGGGTGACCACCCAAAACGTACCGAGTGTCTGCCATTCCTCGGAGAGCACGTTTCGCCGTTGGTTCCTACTGTTATTTGTGGATTTCCGATAGGTAGTCAGGTAGTGAGTGTCCTGAAAATCTGACAGTCAATCTTACCAAGGAGTAACGTATTATGCAATACTAACTGGGTTGTCGAGGTCAGACAGGCAATCGCTCCATGTAAAACTATAGAGAACAATATAAATAAAGTAGACGTTACAAAATATTGAAATGTAAAAACTTACATTAAGCTAGTTTAAGTAAGAAAGAAAAAATATTTGTTAGTCGTAATTACGACAACCACACAAGATAACGATGCATTGAACACACAAAACATCACAAATAAGTATGGAACACAAAGGGCTCACCGGAGAGAGAGACTGCGACAAATAGGTCACCATTCAGCATGATGCTGTGATATTCCTATAGCATTAGAGGACACCCAGTAAATAGAATTATTGGGCAAGTATATTACTTCTACAATTTATTATGCCTTGTGACCGGGATTTTAGCTTCATTTAGTTTTTTGACATTCTAGAGTGCCTGTTATGTTCTAATTGAAATAAATGCTTTGATTTGATTTCATTTATTGTCTTATACAGAAAACTACAATATTGCCGTTAATCAGTAGAAACGACTTTGACTTGCACCGCGTTGCAGATCGATGATTAAAACCCACGCAATGAACTTAAGACGATGATTTTCTAGAACTGAAAATTGAAATATAAGTTAAATACATAATCTAGCATTGGGGAGCTGACTATGTCTCCATAAATGATACCACGTCTCAGCCGTGGAATAACCCTTATTATAATTTTTTCGTCGGAATATAAAAAATCACCGCTGTGCCATACAGTTTGACCATGTCGAATATGTAGATCATTTCACTTGTCTATGAATTTTTTTTTTATCTGCGATGATAAATTTCTTTGGTTGGGGTTTGGAATTACGAGTACGAAAATTTTCGTGGATATATTTTGTCAACCGATGTCCGTATAAATATATATATATAATTATTAAAAAAAAAAACGTTGATGCACACTAGGATTTTTTTCTGTATCGTGTATATTTTAAGCACATTTAAACGCACATACATAAACAGCCAGACCTGGAACAAATATCTGTAGGCCATACGCCCCGCACGCAACAAATATTTGTTACGTGCAGGGATCGAACCCGCAACACGCAGCGCAGCAGTCGATCGCTCAGCCACTGCGCCAACCATGTTGTCAATATAATGAGAACATCAAGAAATACTGTTAATAACTGAAGTTTACCAGACAAAATCTAGGCCTATTACAAATCAATAAGCTTCGATATTGTAAATTTGTAAACGCGTATATATCATTAACATAAAGTCGTCTTTGAATAATTTATAAGAATCGGGTGTTTCAAATTGAACGTGTCTTTAATAAAATATGAACTGATATATCGGAAAATTGATTGGAACGCCCTTCACATTTCCCGTCTTGCCTTTACAAACTCAACACCAGTCATACACGCAACCGTGATTTGCTCTTTAGCGTTCCGTATCGAAAAAGGTATTAGTAATTCAGTTCTTTTTTTATCGTGTGGTTTTTGCCTTTTCTTTTTTTCGGATGGGAAATCATCAAATTACTTCCCCGCTTTGGGCGGAGCGGGTGGAAATGTCAGACTTGTGCTGACTAACACCCACCAATGGGCCGCGGTATCTCTTTCGAACAACCCGCAACCCCGGGCGGTTTTTGCCTAACTAGCGTCAGTTTTTATCCCACCCATGGGCTTAAGAAAAATCTCTTAGGCGCGCCTTAAAGAGATGTCCGCAAAGCAGAGGAGCCTGCTAGGGCCACTGCCTGTCGGGGTTGCGGGTTGTTTGAAAAAGGCAACCTCGACTCTGGACCAGAAAGGGTTAAAAAAGAAACATGGGTGGGTTTTAATCAGTCTGACACTCCCCCCCGCTAAAAAAAACTGTTCCACCTACTATAACCGCTGGCGACTTGATACTAACCGAGCCTGCGCGGCGCGTTGTGAAATTACGTCACAAGTTAGCGGGACTCGATATTTTTCGAAACTTTGATGCCTATAAAATTAAAACTACTAGGTTTTTGACTACAACAAAAACTAGTGTGTTTGTATACATACAGGCTTTACTGAGATTTGGCATACCTTGTAACATTTTTAATTATTGATTATATAACAGCTTAAATTACATAACCCACTTAGAGACGGTTATTTTAGCTATATTACAAAAAAAAAAACTAGTAGAAAAGGGTCATCGCTTAGGGGTATGAAAAATACATTGCGACCAATACTTAGACCTACCGAATAAATGTACAGACGCCTGCAGGTCAAGCTACCCGAAACTGAAATAAAGTCGAAAATCTATCAAAGAAATCTGACAGATTGTAGTAGCTTGATGTGCAGGCGTCTGTACATTTTATAATTTATTTAGTTGCGGAAGAGTATGGCAACTAAAACTGTGACATAAGAATTTCATATAGATAAGAAAGAAGATATCGCGATATTTGTTACAGATTTAGATATTGTGTGGGCAATTCAAGATTAAGATAAACTTCCCTTCCACGTGGTGGATTACTTTAATCTTTGCAAAGGTCACGTTTATAAATACACCAACAAACGTATTGTACGATATCGAGATGGAATAAGAGGACCCAAGAAAAATACATTTCATTGAAATATAATTTATTCATCGTGGAGCTTCTCCTGGCAAAGGTGCTTATTGCTAAATAAAAACAACCACTCGGGTCGATCTTTTGATCGAGTGGAGTGTTTAGAGAGTGTGAGTTAGGTCACCTTTGCCTAGGTTTGTCGGCAGATGGGTTACCACCCATTACATACCCACGAGTTAGTCCCGGTTATTATATAACTATGTCTATGTAATAATATGTCTTACAGCAAATCTTACCTAGGGGCATAATTGATTTATCAACTAGAGAAATTGATTACCCATCTGAAAAAAAGGGGTAGCATATTAATAATAAAAAATAATGATGATTTACTCATATTTATTTTTACCGATTCCCTTTAAAAATATGATATACGGGCATGCGTGTCCTAAAAATAATATGCTCCAGGTAATTATATACTTGCATCATAAAATTATTATTGTAGTCTTTCTGTATGTCAGGGTCATTTGTATACCAAAAGATTCCTTTGTTTTTGTGGATGGGAAGTCACCAAATAACTTCCCCCGCTCTAGGCGGAGCGGAGGGGATTGACAGACTTGTACTGACTAAAATCCACCCATGTTTCTTTATTTGCTTTTTATGTTCCGGGGCCGCGGTATCTCTTTCGAACAACCTGCAATCCCAGCACGCGGTGGCCTTAGCAGACCCTCCATCTCATCCCTTTGAAAGCTAATACATTTGGCACCTTGTCCCCAGGTATCATGGATTCGCAAACGCGACCTCCACATCTTGACTGTGGGTGTCCACACATACAGCAGCGACGCCCGCTTTGCCGCACTACACACGGACAATTCAGACGAATGGACGCTGCGAGTGGCGCCGGCGCAGCCCCGGGACTCCGGCTCGTACGAGTGCCAGGTGTCCACTGAGCCTAAGATTAGTCTGTCGTTTAGATTGACTGTTGTTGGTGAGTACCACTGTTAGTAGTTGCTGGTATTATAACATAGATGGGGAAAGGGGAAGGTCGTTGGTTATGTCCCATTATGCGATCTCTACTTTAGAAAATAATTATTTTTGAAATCCTACGAGTGCGAGTCAGAACACAAATGGATACCATTATGTATAAAAACAGCAAAAAAACATGTTTGTGTTATGCTAGCTTAAATAAATAAAATTAAGGCAAAACTAATGAAGGCTGAATATTCTAAATTGATTTCCTCACAGGGGCGTGTTTTATTTCAGTCACAGAATTGTTTAGTCTATGAACTTCGTTCGTCGCCACTCTTTCATCACGCTTCTAGCACAGGGCTCTAAACGATTAATTTTGTCTGTCCCGTAAAACTAAACTGAGTACTTACTTATATCTTGTTGTTATAGGCGAAATACATTTAAATCAAACGAAATTTACTCAACATTTAGATTGCATTAATAACTACATCTATTTAATATTCGTGCCAGTCTTGTTGGTGCTGGTTAATTAAGATAAATTAACTAATAAACTTCCTCAATTCTAAATGAGTCGAAATGTAGACTTGTATAATTGTTAGACGCAATTAGCTTCGCTGAGACAGCGAGCCATCTCTCTAAGTAAACGTTTGACGTTGAGAGTACTAGACAAATTGACATCGAGAAAGTTTAGAACAGTCAGCTCAGGCGCTCCCATTCCGTAAGTAAATCATTTAATATGCAATGTTACTAAAGGAAATGTTTGTTGCAGTATCAAAAGCAGAAATCCTCTCAGGGCCAGAACTGTTCGTGAGAGCTGGTTCCGACATTAATCTCACTTGCATCGCACGCCACGCTCCAGATCCTCCGAGGTAAGGATTTTTCTCAGAAGCTAAAACTTCATAAAACTGACAAGTGGCAAAATTGTACAAAACTTATCTTATTTTACGGTGAAAATATTCTTGACACAGAGTAAACATTATCGCTTTAAAACCGAGCTCGAAACTGCTTCACTTCCGTTTACACATAGCTTCAAAATGGCAAGAATATAAAGCTTTTCCTCACTTTCGTCTCAAGTAATCGGCGAGGTGTTGACTCAACAGACAGACTGTGTGACTTGCCATGTTAGGAACTGGCGACAATGTACTTGAAGCGAGACAATCCATGCGCAACTATTTGCTGACAAGCGTTCATGTGATCGGGATAACAAATTGAATCTGGATTTTGAACAGAATCTGGAGAGAATTTGGTGCTTTGAAACGAACACGATTTTCGAATAAATATTTTTACTTGAAAGAAACATTCCAATGCTCAGAATTTTTTATTGGAACAATTAGAAAATCTGCTGTTTCGAACCAACAAATTTGTGCGAAAGGTGCTTTATAATCATGTTCTTAATTCACTCACACACATCACATGCTGTATAATTAACGATGTTTAACAGACTTACATTTCCTACATTTTTAATATATAAATATTCTATGCAGTTTCATCTACTGGTATCGAGGCTCGAATGTGGTGAACTACGCTCAACGCGGCGGTATCAGCGTTGAGACGGAGCAGCGTACGCGCACGAGTCGCCTGCTCATCGCACGCGCATCGCCCAGGGACTCTGGCAACTATACTTGTGCGCCAAGCAGCTCAGGTAACTTATCATTTATCTGTAACAGCAAAACTGATTGTGGCGTTTATTATATCAAAATTACACTTAAAAATAATCAAAAGCCATTTGTATTTTTTCATTTTTTTTAAATAATAACTACGATAAGACTTTTTTTTGTAAAAGCTTGAGTTGAAAATTACAATAAATACAGTATAACGAAAACGCTTTCCAAAGTTTGTAAGTGTATAAGCGCTCGTGACTATAACTAACGTATAATTTACAGAAACACATAAATAATTTTGTAGCACAATTTTATGTTTGAAACATAGTTTACACGAAAATTTCATAAAGCCAGAATTATGGCTCAGTTTAATTAGGCGGAGCGTACAAAAATTCTTGAAAGTGAAACAGCTAATCGCTAGCCTTTGTTCCGCATGCTGTTATTTCTGCCAGCAGCTTTCAACTAAGCTGCTTTATACAGTTCTTTTATTATTTTACCCCCACGGGACATGCGGGTGTTATAAAAAATATACATGCCACAATGGCCGTCCATCGGGTCTTTTATGGCGTACCTACATTTTTCACTCAGCATACTTCACTATATCTCTGTCCATGGCTGTGTAAAAACCATTTGTCTTGTTCCACGCCTTTTCCCCTCAAGTACTGAATCAACGTGTTCAAATTCACTGTGTACTCGGCGTTCTTATCGTCCATTTGTATTCCTTACACGCCATTAATATATTTTCCGCAATTTTCTTTTTTTTAAGATAAGGTTTAAAAACGTACTGGCTTCATGTAAATAGGAAGTGTGGGCCCATCATTGGTTTTTGAAATACCTTCTTTGAATCTTTGACGTACGATTTAATTTCCGTTGGGGGATATTCGTTGCATTTTCATTTCCTTTTCAAAGTTATGTCAAGAGTGTTTTTTTTTTTGTAATAGATTCGGCATCTGTGGTGGTTCACGTCGTGAGCGGGGAGCGACCAGCGGCGATGCAGAGTGACTGCAAGCGAATATCACCTTTACCGCCACTAATGTTACTCTCAATAAGAACAAGTCAATTGAAAACATTCTTCACTACAATCATGCTATACATTTTACTAATGTCCCAGATCTCAACGAATTCTCTCACAAATATCAGATTCCTGTGGAACAATTACTGTATCAGAAGGTTTGTGACGAGATGACCAGCTCTAGCGAATGTTGGTAATGTCGCATGAAATGCACAGCACAAACATTTTAACTAGGATTTTTAATTAGATTTAAGTCAAACTGACGTATAAAGAAACGAATTATTGTAATAAGCATCTCTTTATACAATTGATTTGTTTATGGTTAGCTAATTTATTTGAAATCTTTTGTATTATTTATCAAATAAGTAGAAACATATTTTATTTTCTTAATGTTTAATTAAAATTTCATTAAATTGTTTTATTGATCATTCCTAATAATTATTTCGTCACCATCTTTTTATTTCAATTGACTGAGTAGATTTTTGAGGTAATAATAAATCTTTGTTAGTGAATGGTTTTCTTATTTATAATAAAATATTAAATTATGATATGAATATTTTAAATGATTTATTTGTAAAAAATCTCACTAAAAGTTTCTTAAAAACAAAATCCTGGCTATAAATGCTCTATGTACAGTAAAGAAAAACGAAGTAGTGATTGCACTAGAACTTATTGATAAATAAGTTCTAGTGCAATCAAAGTAATTATAGAATTACCTAATCATTTTAAAATAATAGTACCTATTGTAATAACGATAACGTTGCAAATTACTTGCAGATGCAATTTTCCAAATAATTTTCATGTACTTGTTTCCCCGATCCTTTCACTTTGAGCTTGTAAATATAATTCATTACGTTAAAGAAAATGACGAAACTTTAATATAACACTCACGATGTAAATTATAGAATTTATACAAATTGAGGCTGTATGGTAGTGGTAATAAGGAAGGATTTAGACTTTCTTAAACAAAAATTAAGATAGTTGCTTGCTACGAAAAATCGTAGCACGTAGGTGGCTACGAAAATGTTCTGTGCTACACAGATTTTTCATATGCTACGAATACATATTGTAGCTGTGAGCTGACTAAGACATAGGGTGTTTTTTTTGTGTGTGGAAATCCTCAATGGATGTCCTCCGTCCTCCGGGTCTGTCAGACTCCTACTGACTAAAACCACACGGTGTTCCTTCTCGTCACTTCTGGCTGGGGTGCGGGGACACATTCGCATTCTACACAATCACCCCAGCAGTACAAAGAAGTGTCCTAACCTAACCTGTTAAGACAGCGATATATAAAACTAATTCAAAAGTATTTGGTCTGTGCTACGCCATATTAACATTTATATTATTTTTTTTGTATTAGGCGGTGATTTAATTTCCTAGTATCCGTTTCATTTTGTACAAATTCAATAACTTACAACAGCTAAGTCTAGAGAATAATGTAAATATTCCCATCTTTTATAATGTTTTCATCCACCATAATAAAAACGATAAAGATAGACGTTGATGTTGTTTTCCTAATAAATTATAATTGTACCGAACCTATATTACCCAGCTGAAGATTCTAGAAAATAAAAAAAAATATTATTAAGTTTAAGTGAAATAAATCTGTGACACAATTTAGTACTTTGTAAATACGGTTTGTAAATAAATACGTTTACGTGTTATCTATCGTTGAGTTTTATTTTTTTTATTTTTGATATTCACTGTTTGTTTGGTTTTATGAGAGATTAATGTTCCATATATTAATTAGTATGAAATGATACTTGATATCCCCTTAATTGCAATTTTTAGTTATGAGACATACCTGGTTTTCAAAACAAAATAGTACATTTTTATTCAAGTGAGGAACTATGTCATTGCGGCCGAGGCGGGTTTAACGCCCAAGTTTCTAAGCGAGGGTGTTATAGAGCCGAGAACTGCAGTGACAAATGTTCATGCTAATCAAATGTCTTTTATAAAAATGTAATAGGATCCCAAAAACGTTACAGACTGTGAATTTTTTTATAATAACCAATTAAAATATGGAAGTTGTATACATACATTGCAATGCTAGATTATTATTAAGTAACATAGGCAATATAATTTGGCATTAAAACACAAAAAAGCTGAGCAGCGGGCGAAACCGCCGGGCACAGCTAGTCTAGATTTAATTAATAAGCACGTGCCGAGTTCCATGAAATTTGAATAAAATACCTGTGAAGTGTTAACATGTCCGTTAGGACCTCAAAGAAATATTTGAAATTCATAAAAACAATCATGTCGTTATAAAAAAGCAAAGAATCACGGCTAAATAAATATTAACTTTGTACATTAAATATTAAAGGTTACATTTCAGTAAGAAATTCGATGTTAATGGAAGCCCATTAACATCGAATTTCTGGTTCTACGAAACACGTACTTATTATAAGCATAAGTACGTGTTTCGTAGAAACAGAAATTAAACAAACGTCGGTTTATTTTATTTTGTAATATATTATATTATTATTATTATATATTCAGACTTATCAAAATTGTTAAAAATATTGCAGTATCAAAAGTAGTAATAATCAAAAGTAAAGTAAGTCGTACTAAACAAAAGTATGAAAGATTAAGTACTACATTTATTTATTAAGTATTTATTGTTCAAATTTATGAACAAAAGCTCTTAACTATGCTTAAGCTTTTAGCTATATTTTTTCAAGCATGCAAGAAATCCACACAGCATTCTCTCAACAAAATAAGATAGGGAGCAACAGACTACAACTTATCAGAACATCAAAATGAAACCATCTCCCACTACTTAATATTTACAATTACTACAAGTGTATCAACAAATTCTTCTTCCCGGGTTATCCTTACTTAATATTATAAAAGAGAAAGTGAGTTTGTTTGTTTGTTACCTCTTCACGCTGAAATGGCTACACCGATTCAAAGAATTTTGGTACAGAGATAGTTGGGAACCAGGACACGGAAATAGGCGTTTTTTTTTAAAGTGGGATGTATTGGAGAAAGAGGGAAGAAAAGGGAAAACTCAGCGTTGTTATTACAAATCAATAAGGCGCATGGGGAACTGTGTGTTACCCCGAATTTAACGCGAGCGAAGCCGCGGGCAAAAGCTAGTAATATATAAGTATGTAAATTGTGAACACAAACTCACATCAAAGGCTAGAAGGGGTCTATCAGGTAACTACTAAAAACGTGTCGATAGCATTCAACTCCCCGGCTCCAGTTTACTTTGAAATTTTATTTGATCCTCTTTATTTCCACTGGATGACTAAACACGAGTACCGATCTCAATAAATCGAGCCAAAAATTGACCTCTCTGTCGATTAATTGAATAAACTCGATAGACAAATAAGTCCTCTCGAGAGTACGAAACTTGAATACAAGAGAACTCTTAGTACCTCCCACGGGGGTACTTGATTCAACGATCATCGTAGCAGGCAAATGAAAAGAAAAACATGTCGCAAACATAGTTCCAGGAGAGCTTTCCTTATTTACTTAAGGCGGATTTTCTTTCGCAATCCTGTATTGTGAAGTGTTTTCTGAGATTATCCGGAGATAACCCTTGGTTTATCGCGGAAATTAGGGTGTCTTAAAATGTTGAGGAGATAAGCGCGACTGCCACGTACGCGTTGAAAGTGTTACCACTTTGCCACGAAATACACGTTTAAAAGTCACACGCCTTGCGACAGCGAAGAAAAAATAGGTGTTTTTTTAGCATTAATACCAGTAAATAACAATATCTGACAAAAAGTAACAATAACTGATATCCATGAAAAGTTGGCTGTCCGTTAACGAAGTTTACCAATGAATATCTCCAAAAATCAGCATCCTTTACCAAACCTAAACAGAATTACTGCAAAATGACATTGGAGTTTCTTGTCCATTCTTCTTCATATAGAGACCTTCGCTTTGGAATCGGCAACTAAGTATGCAGTATTTGCCTTATGACTGGGACTCTAGCTTAATTTTTGTTGTTGTCATTGTATTGACAGTGTAAAACTGCCTGTAACTGACCTACCTGAATGCTTTATTTGATTTGATAATACCCTTCCAAATAAAAAAAAGAATCATCGAAATTGGTTCACAATCGGTGAAAAAAATCTGAATGTACACACGAAACACGTGACGCGCGCATTTATAACTTAACTTGCTTTTGCCCGCGGCTTCGCTCGCGTTAAATTCGGGGTAACACAGTTTTCCTTGCGCCTTATTGATTTGTAATAGCAACGCTAAGTTTTCCCTTTTCTTCCCTCTTTCTCCCTCACATCCCACTTTTTTAAAAAAATATTAGCCTATGTCCGTCTCCTGGTTCCCAACTATCTCTGTACCAAAATTCATCAAAATCGGTGTAGCCATTAAAGCGTGAAAAGGTAACAAACAAACAAACTCACTTTCGCTTTTATAATATTAGTAAGGAAGTAAGGATCATGGGCTTGACCACAACACGGTGACTCGGTGCGATGCGAATTCGCAGAAAGTTGCGACACGGCGGCAAGGTGCGGCAAGGCGTCCCCTTTACCTATGTGAATCTACCCAGAAGTTTCTTCGATGCGTTGTGCGGAGCTCGTAGCTTTTTACGATCCGACGTCGCATCGCAGTTTTGTATAAATGTCCAAAAGTCGCGTCACACAAGGCAGTAAACGCCTAACGACATTATCTAAGGACTCGCACGTTAAGACGGCAAAAAAACACCTGATACGTGACTCGACTGCTTACATCTCTTACTAATCTCATATAAGAGTCATTGTACGAGATCGTAAGTACCAAGGTTATACATACGTTTGGAATCATTAAAATTTTCATACCACAGATTAAGGTCAAACACCGCGAGTATTAGACTCATATCTGTAGAGCAACGACATCTGTGCGCTGTGAATAAGTATTTGGGTTAACCACCTTCTTTATTCAAATAAATTCAGATATCCCAGGCATTCAACTTGAATTCTTAGACTGATTATTCAGCTGCTTGTGAGTCCGTTTGGGGTGAATAGGTTACTACTAAGCGAGCGTGTGCTACAGATATAGATAGACATAGATAACGTAAGAGCAACTACTTCACGTGTCCAGCTTATGAACAAAAATCGTAAGCCGCCTCTTTTGTACTCAGTCTGCATTGGTGTGACGTCAGACGATAGTAACAAAACTTATAAATAAATTAATTAAAGTAATTAATTATTAAGAGGTTAATTATAGTGTTATCTAAATTGTAAAAGCTGTCGTCGATAACAAAGTAGGCGCCACATAAAAAAAAAATTAGGTATAGTGCTAATGACGTCATAGTAGGTAGGTAGACGAAAAATGGCACGCTTGGTTTTCAGATCGTGATGCTTGCGTTATCTATGTCTATATCTGTGGTGTGCGAGTGAAGACCGCATCGCAATCATTTATTAACAAGTGACATCGTCAGTGGCGAATACTCAAACCGAGTGTGCCAAAATAAAAAAAAAAAAAAAAAAAAAAAAACAAGTGACATCTTACAACCTCGTAAGAGACAGTGAGCCAATCGAATAATAATAATTTAAAAAACCTACAAGCCTCCATTGGCCCTAGCTAGTTTAGAAATAAACCCGCCAGATTGTACTTTCAATATATTAGAAAAAATATTATTACTTACGGCAAAGATCCTTGGAGCATTTTCTATCCCCAAAATGTAACTTTGTGAATCTACTCTTTATTAAACTGCACATTTAAATAAGTTTTTGACAAAAAAAGAACCATCCTTACTATAATATTATAAAAGCAAAAGTGAGTTTGTTTGTTTGTTACCTCTTCACGCTTTAATGGCTAAACCGATTTTGATGAATTTTGGTACAGAGATAGTTGGAAACCAGGAGACGACCTTAGGCTAATATTTTTTTGAAAAATATGGGATTGAGAAATTGGGATGTGAGGGAGAAAGAAAAGGGAAAACTTAGCGTTGCTATTACAAATCAATAAGCCGCAAGGAGAACTGTGTTACCTCGAATTTAACGCGAGCGAAGCCGCGGGCAAAAGCTAGTATCTTTATAAATCTTAAAAAAAAGACATTAAACATTCCACCCCTAAAACTCCTTTCGTGGTAAAAGAAGTTACATTTTAATTAGACCGCAATAAGTCTTTATCTCGTGCTACGCACTACATACATCCTATTCATACCTAGCAAGTAATATACGTGTCTCATTCTCGTAAAAAAATCACTTACAAAGGGTAATTTTCCGGTTTGTGAATGTCGCAAATTAGGCTTTAATTAAAATTATGCCAAAAATTTACGTCATTATTTTGCCTTCCTTTGTGATCGCGACCTTTTTGAGTTTTCATCGCTTTTCTTATCTTTTCTGACGGAAACGGGACTTAAGAAAAAAATAATAAATACCAAACAATATTTTTGGTGAAAGCGTTGGGTGATTTTATTAAATTTTTGTCCACAATTATACCTTTTTGGAGATAGCCCAGTTTCCCGCGTTCCCTTCCGTAATGATCTGGGCTTATCCTTTTCAGTTAAGCTTAAAGAAGGCCAATGTTTACTGGTGGAGAAGCCCTTCTCCAAAAATATAACAACACAATAGATTATTTCGGGGAACGAGAGTTCCTTACATCGGCCAATATTTGTCGACGTCCGTCCATTTTGACATTCTTTGGCTACAAATGAGTAAATAGCTATTTTAGAATATGTCGTTCTTGGAACGTGATGTCTGCATGTATAAACAAATGACTTGCTACCGTAATACCTACGTAATAAAGGTCTTCATAAATAGGTTAATCCTCGTTTTATCTAGCAACAGAATGCAGCATGTCACCGCGTAAGGGTTTCTATGCGCGGTAGAGATGCCTCGTCGGGATCACGACATGAATGCCTCCATACAACACGCACAAGAGAATCTTTAATCGTAGAAGGTACGGTCCGCATAAATCTTTTATAAGCAGGTATTGAATAAGTGGGTGATGCTATAGGGAATTGGTCCTGCATATTTAATAGAAACTAATTTGCAAATGGATATTTGAAATTTCGTTGTACGAATCGATTTTTCTTTATCTACATTATGTTGGAAGAGATTAAACAGTGTATGAAAAAAAATACTACACTTTTTTTGTGGATTGGCATCAAATAACTTCCTCCGCTCTGGGCGGAGCGGGGTGGAGCGTCAGACTTGTACTGACTAAGACCCACCCATGTTCCTTCTATTGCCCTTTATGTTTCGGGGCCGCGGTATCTCTTTCGAACAACCCGCAACCCCGGTAGGCGATGGCCCCAGTAGGCTCCTCTGCTTTGCTGACATCTCCTTCAGCCGCGCGTGAAACAATAACGTCGTCATTGGACGGAAGGACGGTGAGCTACTCATTGCTCACTGGCCACAAGCCCGCATCTACTGTGGCCGGGACTCGTCTCGCGACGCCCGGGTTGGTTTGCTCTTCCTCAAACGTCCTGTCACCTTCTTCACTAGCATGACTGCTAGTGTCGTCGTGTAGTAGTCGTAGAAAGAGGTGACCGCTTCCCATTCCCTCTCGCTCTGGACCATGGACTAAACCAGTGCCGGACGCGAGAAATCGCCGCCGCCAATCGCCTCTACGAGGAATACTACACTTTAGCGTAACATATTTATGAATATTAGCATGCTACTTCCCACTAATATTATAAATGCGAATGTTTGTGAGGATGGATGGATGTATCGATGTTTGTTACTCTTTTTAAGTTTTTTTTCTTTCTTTTGAATTTGGCACAGAGGTAGATTATTTTTCGATATGACGAGGGCGAAGCCGCAAGCGCCAGTTAGTTTACTCATATTGACATCAACATTCTAAATCGTTCGTTCCATTTGAGGCATGACAATGTCAATAGTATTATTTTGAAGTATTTAATAAATTAATGGCTGCCGGAAAACTCATATGACAGTTGTTCAAAGAGATACTATGAAAACAAGATCTTTAAAACAAAATATAAATAAATAATGAAGTGTTAGCTTTTGGTAAAACTGTATATAATATCTTCCCGTAGCCCTCGAATAATTCTCGAAAAACACTAACTGACCTATATCGATCGTCTCCCAGTCTTGCTGGATTTAGCTGAATGCCAGTATTTAACTGACCTCCACAACCCAGTTAATACCTGGGTATTACGATACTCCTTGATAACACCAGTGAGTTGCTGGTATTGGTGTACTAAAATAACAACTAGATAGTTCTATACCTAAGGGGACTAGTCGAACGTTTGCCAAGCTCATGTGGTGTAGGCAATTGTTTGGCATCCACACACAACGTTCCCTTGGACCCTTTGACAAGCTAGTCCTGGTTGCTGTTAGGTATTTAGGGTTGCCATATCGACAATGTACTCTTAGGATTTAGGTGTAAACTGTTTTGAGGTCAATTTTGGATTCTACAAAACGTTTTATAACACGCTTTTATTAGCTTCACCGCTTCTTTGGTTCGCGTTCCGGTTTCCGAATGAACTGAAAAAAACACAAGTAGGTAAATATTTATAAAAATAAACTGAAAAAGTGTTTTTATTTTGAAGTCTTATAAAAAGAATATATAAGTGACAAAATTATTGATTAGAAAAAGAAAATGTATGAACTAAGTATTTTCCAACAAATATACTTGTACTTGTTTAGTTTAGGCGAAAGCATCGTCACGAAAGAATTAGAGGGACATGACGTTCCAAAAATTTGTTGATGCAATTATAAAAAAGAAATAAAAAGTTTTTTTGTGAACACGATATGTCAGGCGCAATGCAAAGTGTGTTTAGATTGTAACAACATAGGTTATTTTATGTCAATCGAATTGATATTGACAATGAAATTAGGTTGCCAAAATAATACAATTTTATATCTTTACTTTAACGAGTTTTTTTTTAGAATACTAGCTTTTGCCCGCGGCTACGTTCCCGTTGAATTTGGGGTAACACAGTCCCCCTTTCCTGATTTCGGTACCTGCTACCTGTAGTGTTGGCCCTTGCGACTTATTTATTGTTATAGCAAAGCTAAGTTCTTCTTTTTCTTCCCTCTTTTTCTCCCTCATTTCTCACTCTCAACAAGGGTCAATGGTCTTAACTATCTCTGTACCAAAATTCATCAAAATCGGTTTTGTATATATTGAAATGAATCGTTAATAAATAATAAAGTGATATCTAGCCGGGTATTTATACCTCAAATAATAGAGTAATATGGACTCATAAGTCGGAACACAATTATTTGAGTAATATACAAAGAGTTTTTAGATAACAAAGAGATGTTCTGACTGGCATTTACACAATTTCCCTAGCGTGGCTATGAAATGGAATAGATGGAAAAAATCGTGTAACGATTCACTATACGAATATATGAAGAGTAAATATTAACACAATCAAAACACTTAATCAACCTTGTTGATCAAAATGTATTTGTTTTAAAAGACAACATGCATTAACGCGGTTGTGCAATCAGTATTTAATCGTTTTGCCCGAAATACTCATTAAAAACAAACAATTGTTTAAAATAACTAAAGCGTTCGTATGTCCCTATAACATTAACGCTCCCTTTTAATTACTGTATTCGGTGTGTGTGATAGTAATGGTAAATGGAGTGACAAAAATGGATATGGTAAAGAATAGACTATTATATTAGAAGAAGTTTGAAAGTTACGTCTCTTACCGAAAAATTGAAAAGGAGTCGTTTGTCTTGGTATTTATACATGTTATGAGTAAGCACTGCGTGTGATTATAAGAGAGATGGATCTGAATGCTGATGGTCGAAGAGGGAAAGGAAGACCAAATAAAAGATGGATGGATTGAGTAAATGATGCCGTGACGTCTGACAGGGCAGAATGGAAGAAGAAAATGTGTTGCGCCGATTCCAAATAGGACAAGGGCAGAAAAATGATATGTGTATTAAGGTAATGTCGGGAACAAAAAGAAAATGAATTGCTAAAAAAATAAAACTCCCAATATTTTGGTTGGATATCTATTCTAAATTATGTACGTGTTTAGTTTGTCAGTTGTCATCAGACCCAGGCGATTTGACCAGTCAAGACGATACACAATAATAATGCAAAACCAAGTATAATCACGAATCGATAGTAGGGAATAATTCGTTTTCAAATAAATAAATAAATATTTTATTTCAGTTAACTCATTGATAAATACCTTAATGACAACTTTTTTGTGTTGTTGTGTTTATTATATTTGCCACCAAACTCACATTCATTAACAATAATAAACAGTTCAGATAATTAAATCTGTACTTTCACTTTCAGCTGCTGAATCACCGCTTTAATCCAGACAAAATATAATTAAAAATTATCCGAGTCAGTGGCTATGAAAATGGTTTCGTGGGTAAATCGTAAAACCGATATTCAGCGATCGTGGTTCAAGTGAAGTTTGGCTACACCTACCTGGTGGATGCAAATAGCCTTTAGAAATACACCACAAAACATCAACATAGTAAGTAGTGTTTGCTTCAAACAAGTTTGAACTCACGAGCTTTTAGACGCCCTTCAACTTTTTGGGTCATTGACACTAATATGGTTACAGTTGCAAGTTGACTTTGCTTCAATCACTACCAGCAAAAACAATATAAAATATTTAGGATGATATTATGTTTTTATTTATGGAAAAATCCTTGCCACATCATTTTTCAATGCATTCGTTATATGGGTACGTTTTCTTATCTATACTTTTACTTTTCATATTTTGATAAACTGTGGCATTTTAACCAAATATGATAATTAAGTAGGATTAGACTAGAAATTCCTCCTGTATCGTGAGTGCGTTTACAAACATTAATGCTCACATAGACACATATGCACACAGACTAGAAATAACTACACAAAGTACAAAGAAATTTTAGTTCTGTGCGATGCGGGAATCGAACCCGCAATACAGAGCACAGCAGCCAATCGCTCATTCACTGCACCAACCATACTTAACTATAAGTTGTTCCATTATTTATTTAGCCTTCCTTTATATAGGCATCCAAATTTATACTCGTTACCTTTGCTGCAGACCATACCGATCCAATTAGTCGTTTAAAGGCAAGAAAAGGATTTCAAAACTTCATCTGCCTATTCATATTCCAACTATATGAGGGTCGACTTCCAGTCTAACCAGGTGCAGCTGAGTAGTGGTATTTTACATGGAGCGACTGCCTATTTGATATCTACAACCAAGTTAGAACTAGCCTAGGTAATACGATACCCCTTGGTAACAATAACGGCTGTCACGTAGACAGCTGTGATAGGTTTCTTTTTTTGCGTATGGGAAACCATCAAATAACTTCCCCGCTCTGGGCGGAGCGGGGAGGAGTGTCAGACTTGTACTGACTAAAACCCACCCATGTTCCTTCTATTGCCCTTTATGTTCCGGGGACGCGGTATCTCTTTCGAACAACCAGCAACCCCGGCAGGCAATGGCCTTGGCAGGCCACCTTGCATTGCTGACATCTCTTTCATCATCAGCTACCCCATTGCTCACCGTCCACAAGCTCGCATCTACGGTGGCCGGGAGTCGTCTCGCGGCGCCCGACGCCCGGGGCGTTTCGCGCAGCGGCTGGGATGTTTTGAGGTTCGCTCCCTCAAACGCCCGGTTTGACCCAAAAATTGACCCTGGTGGCAGTTGTTATTTACCGTCGAACTCTTCAAAAGATTTCACATCTGGATTAACAAATAAAAACGTTGAAAGAGGTTAAAAAGTACGTCTTACCACAGAGTGCAACAAATACAACATCATCTACATAACTCTGTGGTCAGACGCGCATTTAGCGAGTTAAAGTTTTTCTTTTTAATTTCTCTGCCTCTAATTGTACTCTGCGTTTCTTTATTTTAAACAAAACTGGTACTTACTTAACACACCTTTGCGGGACCCGAGGTTATACATATGATGTGTTATTAAGTCTAAAGTAATGCTACCATTGTAATTATTTGAAGAGGTGTACCTAATTATAGTATGCCCACATTTTGGAAGCTTTTTAAGTCTCATGTAATGGAGACGAGCCTTTAGCCATCAACCAGTCACAAATGTAGACTCCGTGGATGTTACTGGGAAATCCCTGACGGAAAATCCAATAGATACAAAATCTAAAACCTTACTAATATTATAAAAGCGAAAGTGAGTTTGTTTGTTACGTCTTCACGCCTACATAGCTAAACCGATTTCGATTAACTTTGGTACAAAGATAGTTAGGATCCTGGAAACGGACATAGGCTAACTTTTTTTTTAAAGTAAGAAATGAGGGAGAAAGAGGGAATAAAAGGGAAAAGTTAGCGTTGCTATTACAATAAATAAGGCGCTAGGACAAAATCTACAAGTAGCAGATACCTGCAAATCTGGAAAGGGGAACTGTGTTACCGCGAATTAAACGCGAGCGAAGCCGCGGGGAAAGGCTATTACATTCAATCTGTTTAACACCCCAGGGTGTCAAGTACTTTGTTCAGTATTCTTGTAACAATTTCCTCTCTGTATTTATTTGTCGACGAAAAACATTGAATGCCTTAAATATTATTTGATCACTTTACGTATCTTTCACTTCGCTGCTTTTTCCTTGTCATTTTTTTTCCTAAAATTATAATCGCACAAAATATCAGCTTGTTTTAATAAACACATTATTGATTTTGTGTTCGGGGATGACATAAGATTTTTTAGCTGTGAGCCTGTAATACGCGAGGGTCAGCAGAGGTGTACTTTTGTACATCCATATTATTATTATATTATACTAGCTTCTGCCCGCGGTTTTGCTCGCGTTATTTTAGAGGTAACATAGTTCCCCTTTCGTGATTTGCAGGTACCTGCTACCTGTAGTTTTTGCCCTTGCACCTTATTAATTGCAATAGCAAAGTTAACTTTCCCTTTTCTTTCCTCTTTCTCCAAAAAAAATTGCCAATGTCCGTCTCCAGGGTCCCTATACCAAAATTCATTAAAATCAGTTTAGCCATTAAGGCGTGAAGACGTAACAAACACACTCACTTTCGCATTTATAATATTAGTAAGGATTCTTGTGATAGGGGGCCAGCAGCTGACCATACGGCCTTCGACAGGACAGAAATCCAGATAAATTGAATCATCATCCTTTACGTAGCCATGCCCAAATATTGTCCAAAACTATATCTCCCTACTACTAAAACCGGTTGATAGACTTTCAGGCTTTTAAACACCTGTTTTTTTGCGTATGGGAAACCATCAAATAAATTAAAATTTAAAAAAAAACAGACTTACTGACTGAAACCCACCTATATTACTTCTTTTGACCTTTTTTGTTCCGGGGCCGCAGTATCTCTTTCGAACAACCCGCAACCCCAAGGTGTCAGACCTTCAAATGAATTCAAAATTCGAATCGAATTAACTAGCTTATATAATTAGCCAGTTCATGAAAGGACGAGACTACTTAATCACATCCAACAAACAAGTTTTAGAAGGAAGTAACAAAATTACTATTGTCAGCACGTACTATTTGGGTTTAATTTCCGAGAATCCCGTTATTGAAGTCAACAAAGACACGTCGAACCAGCGTAACTTGGTTATGTTGATATTATATTATGTTGGTATTAATAATAAGATGTCGAAACTCTCCTTAGGTGGTTGGATCAAGGGCCTTATTCAGAAGGCAGTACTCCTCGATACGGCCCGCATTGTGAGGAGGTTCCGTCTCTGGAGCCCTAACCACCGGTAGCTTGGACCCTGCTCCCGTTACCGGCGGAAACCTATTTTTATATTTTTAAATGTTTTTTTTTTTGTTAAATTTATTTTCTAAGAAATAAATAAAGAGAGAATAAATAGAGAAGTAAATAAAGAAAATAAGATGTAATATAATGCGAAAATATCTTGAATAGGGAATCTTTTGCCCAGGAGTGGGAAAATTCAGGCTAATTAAAAGGATACATAAGTTGGATATGTCTACCTACAGTGTACTTTTACTGACTTAAACCCATTTATACCACGGCTCCGGAACATAAAGGGCAATAGAACGGACATGGTACTAGTAATGGTAAAAACAAATGGTTTTATTAATTACAAGTCTGACACTCCCCCTGTTCCGCTGAGAGCGGGGGAAGTTATTTGATGATTTCCTAATCGCAAAAAAAGCTATGTTCCCTCTTTGCTTTTGGTGTTCTGGGGAAGCGTTATCTGTTTTGAACAACACAACCCCGGTAAGACCTACAGTGTACTTGGTAACGATTACCGATTTATAAAAGGCATATTACATTCTATCGATAAAAACAAGTTTATAAATATTCCTAACCTAAAAGCTCTCGAAAGGCCGCCATCTTATTTATATTCGGCTCATTTAGGGAATGTTCAATGAAGTGCTTGTCTTTATATTTCAGGAATCTAGAAACATTCAAATTGAGTTTTTGCAAAACTTAATTTTGATGTTTTTGTTACCAAAACTATCAAATTTATTATTTTAAAAATCCTTTAAAACAAGTATTCAATTCAGATGCTTAATTAAAATTAATTAATTAAAATGAATTAAAATGCTTGTTTTCAATTCAGAGAATAAATTTAAAAAACGTAAAGACAATAATTTGTCTTTACGTTTTTTAAATTTATTCTCTACTCAAACATTTACCTCTGAATGTGTTTTTATGTTTATTGAAAAGTATTATTTACATAAAAAATTGAGTCAATATGTATATCAAAATATTGTTATTTCATCCTCACTTTGTCAATCTATAAAATAATATCAAAATATTGTTATTTCATCCTCACTTTGAGTGGAGTTTATGTCATAAACTGTTTTCAGTTGTAACCCACTGTCTGAAACAAAAAATTCTGCTTCCAGGCATATTGTCATCGTAAAATGGTATTATTTTGTTCTGTTGCTCGACAATTTAATCGTTACAATTTGCATACGACAAAAACGAATTGTTCAGTAACAGTTTTAAATGACATTTCAGAACGTATTATATTTTTTTTGTTTTGCGCTTTTCAGGAAAATGTTCGGATTTTACATTGAGAGCGGTTTCATTATGTCGTTTTATGCGAAATTGTTTTCGTCAATTTTTCCACAATAAAAATGTTAGTTTTTGGTATTTATTGGGGTACATACTATTTAATAATGAACGCTTATTTACTAAATGTCACTTTGATAACATTCGCTGGAAATGCTACGACAATCTCTCGTAGCACTTTGCTACGCGAGCTACGAGCTACGGCGTAGCTACGTCAACATAGGACGAAACGTTCCACGGTTCGGATCACAATCCTTGTTCAACAAAAAATGTATACCAAAAAAAACTCGTTACAACATTTTTTACTAAAGGAACTCAGGTGTATTCAAATTTTAGTTTTTATAAAAGCTAAAGAGATTGTTTAACAAAGCCTAGTCTAAAAGTTAATTACTTACAAAGCGTGTAGGTGGCAAAATATAGTGGACCAGTAGGTACACTATATTTTCCAGGCAGTGAGTATCTAATAAAACTGGGTCGTATTACATTAAAGGTACATACAGAAGACCTTACAATGTGGCGAACCGTCGAATTAAAATGTCATTGGAGGGATTAAAGTGAATACTGTTTTAATGCTGTCCACATTATTACTAACTATCGTATGTATTGTTTCGTATCGTTATATGCATTCGGCTGTAACAATCCTTACTAATATTATAAAGGCGAAAGTGAGTTTATTTGTTTGTTACGCCTCCACGCCTAAATGGCTAAACCGAATTTGATTAATTTTGGTACAGAGATAGTTGGGACCCTGGAGACGGACATAGACTAGGGAGAAAGGGGCCAGAAAAGGGAAAAAATAACTTTGATATTACAATAAATAAAGCGCAAGGGTAAAAACTACAGGTAACAAGTACCTGCAAATCAGGAAAGGTAAACTGTGTTACCCCGAATCTAACGCGAGCGAAGCCGTCCGCAAAAGCCAGTAGAAATATAATTGGCCTTCTGTGTATATTTTACAACCAACTCCTACTGTGTTTGAATATATCCTCGTTTCGCCGCGTCGGATGAGCGTGTTACCTATTCTAACCGGTGATATAGTCATCTTGTATGTCATATTCAGGTTTAACCATGTCGGACTTTTTGTACTGAAATAAACTTTGTGTGTTTGTTCCATTTGTAAAAGCGATGAGTGGGCAGAAGTTTGTCTCGTGACATTTCAAATTAAATCAAACTCTATAAATTTTATAAACGAATATTCAATGTTTTATTTGGAAGATTTTTTTAACATTATTTTCTTATTCTGATTCTGGCGTCTGTTGTCAAATTTTATTTATTTGTACTTATCTCATTGATTTAAAACATGTCGGTAAGTAAGACGTTTCTAATATTTAATGAAGGTCAGTAAATATATTCAATTGCACAAATTGATCAGCATAGTTATCATGCACAATATAATTGTTGGAGCCGTTTATGTTTGAAACACTAGAGCTTTTCAACTTAAAACCAGTTTTCCCTTTGATAGCTTGTAGATATTTTTTTTAACTCCCTGCAATTACTATTCGCTTTTAGAGGAAGAAAACGCAATGTACGCACAAAAAAAAACTAATTATTAACACGACCAAAACGAAAACTTAAATCTTAACACTACAAAGAAAAAAACAAAGCTAATCTTGTGTGTGTACATTTGTATTAACCATCAATACATACAAAAATATTATAAGTCTGTACGATTCCTCGAACGTAATACAATTAAGCTCAATAACGATGTTGCATCAAAACAATTATAATTAACTAGCTTTTGCCCGCGGCTTCGCTCGCGTTAAATTCGGGGTAACACGGTAAGTTGTAATAGCAACGCTAAGTTTTCCCTTTACTTCCCTCTTTCTTCACATCCCACTTTTTTCTCCTGGTTCCCAACTATTTTTGTACCAAAATTCATCAAAATCTGTTTAGCCATTAAAGCGTGAAGAGGTAACAAACAAACAAACAATCTCACTTTCGTTTTTATAATATTAGTAAGGATTATTAACTTTTAGTCACAAGTAAATGCTTCTTAGATCTTAAAAAAAAACTCTCAAACAATTCTACACTGTATTATCAACCGTATAGAATGTATATTGAAAAAGTTTCGTAAGATATGTTGTTATCTAGATAGACTACTTTCACCAAAAAAGCTAAACAAAAACTGTGTAAGTAGCTTACGAGCATGTAATTTGTACTGGAGTGGTGATCGTTACTGTTAGTTGAAGACAGAGTTCTTTGTTTTCGTAGATGTTAAGTTTTTTTGTTTTGGTAATTTAGCAAAGGAGCGAGGTTGTTGAACTTAGATCTTGGGTATACAAAAAAACATTCAGCAGTTAATGAAGTTGGTTGAAAAATATGTTCCATAAGCATTCCTCTTGGGGTTGCGGATGGTTCGATAGAGATACCGTGACCCCGGCAGACAAAGGTCAAAAGAAAGAACACGTATGGGTTTTGGTCAGGAAAAATCTGACACTCCGTCCCGCTCTACTCAGAGCTAGAGAAGTTATTTGATGATTTCCGATCCGAAAAGTCATCAAATTCATCGAAATTCGTTCATATATTTTTAATAAAAGAGTAATAAACAGTCATTATCACATATTTTCACATTAACATTAGTAGAAATAAAAAGATGCAAACATCGCGTTTTCCCGCGAAGTATGGAGAAAAATTGTTCCTACTGTAAACCCGCTTTAAAAGAAGTAGTTAAATTAAAATTACAAGTAAAAGTGACGAACCTCATCATAAAAATCGAAATACAGTCTCGATTCGGCTCCATTTATAAATTCCTGATAGTCAAACCCAAAAACTCAATAATTGCGGTTCTCATGCAACTAGATAGTGAAAAATATGTTTTTAATTGAACAAGTTTTCTGCTTATTCAGAGATCATTTTGGCTGTGAGTTTTACTTTCTACACAGTTGTTTGCAGAGATAGCAGTTATTTAACAGAGTTTGGCTGAGCACCCAATTCAATATAAGAAGAATACCTACTTTTTGAACGATATTCACATCACTATACATAGTACTTTGCTCTTGTTTCATTAATATTTGAATATATCTTACTAATATTGTAAATGGGAAAATGTGTTAGGATGGATGAATGTCTGGATGCTTGTAACTCTTTCGCGCAAAAATAACTCAGCGAAATTTGATGAAATTTGGCCCACAGATCTACTTATTAAGTGATCTTTTTATTTGGCCTACGAGGGCGAAACTGCGAGATGCAGCTAGTATTCTACTTCCTAATTAATATTATAAATGCGAATGTTTTTGAGGATGTATGGATTTATGTTACTCTTACACGTCAAAACGGCTGAACGGATCTTGATGAATTTTTGGCACAGAGGTAGATTATAGTCTGGAATAACAAATAGGATTTCGATATCGATGATATTTTCGATATCACGCGGGCGATGCCGCGGGCGTCAGCTAGTTTATATATATTATTATATGCTTTATATGTTGGTATATTATTTCGTAGGGAAATAGTTTACCACAGACTACTCACAGTATTTTTACTCACTAGTCCTCTAATCTATCCAAAGTTTATCTTTGAAAATATTGCTTTCAGCGAAAAGACCACCCATTTTGTTGTCTGCGTGAAATGTATTCTTTTATTTTTAATTTGTATGTTGAGCGTAAAAAAGAATATTCTGTCTGTCTATCTATCTATCTATGAATGCTAGAAGGCTAGTTCTTAATACATTGACCTCCTTAGTGAATAGATGGACCCTTAATATTTATGTGCTTAATAACAAAATTGATCATATAATCATTTAAAAACAAGACAATAGGTATTTAATGTACATTTTTAGCAAAAACCACAGGTTATTAAAAATATTAAATCGCTAAAGGATAAAACGACATGGTTTCAATTTCCATTTTAATTTTTTTGTTGCAACGGTATTAAACTTCATTCAGCTGGGTACTACAGATAATTATGATCGCCGTTTAAAACTCCGTTTACTGCGGTTAACTAGAGGGTTGCTTTAAAACTTTACCATTGAAATTAAATTGTGGAACTGACAAATTATTTTCGTAAAGCTGTAGGATTGCAAATTTAAATTTAAGTAGAGCTAAGTGTTATTTTTGCATTGATATTCGTTGTTATGCCAAAAATGAATTGCAATTAATTATTTCCGTTATTCCGTTCCATTTTTATTATTTTGGTTATTAAGCATTATAGATTACTCTTTATGATTGTAAGTAATGGAACGCAACAAACGTCATAGTTTCCCGCCACTTCATGGTTTAGCTGTCATGAGCGTCTGTCAAATATAACTACTTTTCTTGTTAACCGGCAACCGGCAGAATCATCGATAAAACGATGGAGCCATTACTATAAAAATTGGAATTGGAACCGGCAACCGATCTATTTTGTATAAGTATTGCGTTTTACTCAATATTGAAACTAATATTAACTGCATACTGTGCTTTATTTCGATTTACTCCTTCAACATCCATTCTTATCCTTACTGGAACCTGGAGACTGGACATAGGCTATTATTTATTTAAAAAGATTGAGATGTGAGGGAGAAAAAGGGAAGAAAAGGGAAAAATTAGCATAGCTGTTACAATAAATCAGGTGTTACCCCGAATTTAACGCAAGCGAAGCCGCGGGCAAAAGCTAGTATGGAAATTAAATGTAATTTTAGGATTCCTTACCTCAAAACGAAAAAACTGGAACTCTTATAGGATCTCTTTGTTGTCCGTCTGTCTGTCTATCTGACAAGACATCTCTTGTTCATGGGAGCGCGTGGAGGTGTCAAATTTAAATTAAAGCCATATACTTAAATCTGTGGTCCCTTAGAGCCCATAAATCAGCCCTCTAAATTTGCGCAGTCAAAAGATAAAACCGTTTATGACGTAATTTTGTACGGAACCCTCCATGAGCGATTCCGACTTGACCAGTCTTTTAGAATTCAGTCTCCAGCAGGCAGGTCTGTCAGACTTGTACTGACTTAAACTAAATGGTGTTGTTCGACTACCTTAAGACGGGGTGCTAGAGTACTTGCACTGTTCGGTCCGGCTTAGGCCCATATAAACATACGGACCCTGGCCCCGTCTGCAGCCGTACACGGTCGCTGACTAAGAAGTGTGCGTGGATCACGGTTTGCCGCGGCGCGCCGTCTCGGGTGTGTTTCTATTTCGCTGGCAGACTAAGTGTAATAACCCCTGCATACTGTGTTTGTCATTCATTTTAAGATATTTACATTAAGAAACCGGATAAAATACATGGAGACGGCGGTGAGATGGTTCTTAAGGACATTGAAGTTTGAGAATTAGAATAGGGAGGCACTATTAATTATAATAAGTACATATTGACGTTTATTCAATGAAAAGAAGCAAAAAGCGACAATCTAGTGCAACATTTGAGGAAAATTAACGCTCATCCGACGATAAAATCTCAAATCTGATCTTAACAATACTCTATCCATGGAATCTCGTACATTTCAGCTTACCTAGAGGGACACTAATACAATGTTAGCACGCAAGAAACCTGAAAATACCGACAGTCGCATCGGTATAAAGAAAAAATACAAAAAATTCTTTCTTTTTATTTAGGTCTACACCTTCGTAATTAATATCCTTTTTTCAGCAATTTCACAACAACACATGCCATATTTACATTACCCACAGCTAAAAATACAAATGGATGGTCACAGTACCACCAAATATACACTAAAATGTACATCATGTCGAGTACCAAGCTCTGCGTTGTTGAAGAGACGAGAAAGCGTGTATTAAAAAAAGTGTTTGTAGTCACTGCGGTTCGAAATTGGAATATCCGAGTCAAGCTTAAATTAAAATTACATGACATTTTCCTTGCGGAATGGAATGAAACGAGCAAAAATGGCGGCATAATAAAAATCTAGATACGTCACTCCTTGTTACTCGCTTTGTACGTGAATGTTGAGCTAATTACTAAAGCTATTGTGATTCTTCCGTTGCAGTTTTTATTCAGTTACGCATAATCTTCGGGGAGAGGTTGATCCCATTTGTATTCAGGAATGTATCGCAAAGAATTCCAATGTAAATCGAGTAGGCATTTTGGTGCTTGAGAATTGCGTTGCGTCTTTTGCAAGTGTTAGTATAAATATTCCTGCCGTTAGGGTAGGTTAGTCGTGTCGATATTTGTGTTGTCGATTTATTTTAAGGTGGCTTTGGTATTCTATTTTCTAGTGGGTTTTGCTACGTGTATAGAGGAGTGACTTGACTTTCAATGAGGAAGTTTGCAGGGGATAGTAATTTTCTTAGTTTATAGTGCAGCTTTTACGGTGGAGTTTGCGCGACCGGGGGAAAAGCAACTGAACTGGTAATCTTGTCATCCCACTGCTGAGAAAATATTTTTTTTTATCCATGCACTAGATGGCGCCCGCGGCTTCGCCCGCGTTAAATTTGGCGTAACACAGTTCCCCTTGCGCCTTATTGATTTGTAATAGCAACGTTAAGTTTTCCCTTTTCTTCCCTCTTTCTCCCTCACATCCCACTTTTTAAAAATAAAATATAGCCTATGTCCGTCTCCTGGTTCCCAACTATCTGTGTACCAAAATTCATCACAATCGGTTTAGCCATTAAAGCGTGAAGAGGTAAGAAACAAACAAACTCACTTTCACTTTTATAGTAAGGATAGTAAGGATTGACCACTGATAGTATTTTTTTCAATCTTCTACAACCTATAAAATAAGGAAATAAAACAAGTTGTTCATAGAAATATTCGGTACAGGCTTGTAAAAAACTGAATTGAAGTTCCAGTCAACTAATTTGTTTCTAATGGAAATCAATGTGGCGACATGAAAAATCCTTTTAAGAGTTTCAGACCCTTTTCTACTTACCAAGGGAGCCTAATGGATCAGAGGATACCTTTCGAACCTTTGTTCACCAAACCGTTTGGAAAGTCCCCATGGAATATTTGATGGTATTTGATGGATGTAGTGGCAAGTGTTTCTCACTTTTGCAAAAAAAACATTTCCCGGATCTGAGTGTTCATAGATCAAATTTAACAAAACAAAGTTAAATTTCTCTCTTGAAAGTAGGTTAGATCAATATTCATATTATTTTCAGTTCTTTGTAGTTGGTAAAACCTGTTGGCACGTATTGTTATGCAACATTAATTATTATTATAAGCTTAATCAAATTTGAATTCGTTTGAATGAATTCAGTTTCTTAAAAAACGCAATTTTGGTACAAGTAAAAATGATATAATAAATACAATACAGCTTTATTCTGCATGCAAAAGTACTGGGCTTTCACAACACACAATTATATTATGAATGATGTAAGATTATGCAACGTCGTCTGAAAAATCGATTAATATATAGAAAGTTGTGAAAAAGCATAGAAAGCACGCTTTGATCTCGTTCAACGTCTTAAGTGACGGCGCTGGGGAAATTAAAAAATAATATTGGGTTGTATCCGTTTATTTTGCTATAAAAGTCATAATGTTTTGATGAAAGAAAATGAACTTCATGGGTACATAAATATATACCTTTCTTAACTTAAACACTTTTACAGAATTCAAAACCAACTTTGTATGTGTTTGAGTTTATTAATACATTAGGCATACGTTATCGCATCATCATCATCTGCCTAGCCTTTTCCAAACTATGTTGGGGTCGGGTTCCAGTCTAACCGGATGCAGCTGAATATCAGTATTTTACATGGAACGACTGCCTATCTGACCTGCACAACCCAGTTACTATTAGGTAATGCGATACCCCTCGGTAAGACTGGTTGTCAGACTTTCGGAACACTGACATTATCGCATGATGCTTACGAAATATACAAAAGCAATAAACGCTTAAACACACAGTTAAACCTACCTACCATTCCATTTCACAATTTCCATTTCACTATCATAATTTTCTAGGAAAATAGGGTATTAGATGTCATCATCGCCTGAATGTGGTAATAATCGACTGATAGCGACATAAAGGTACCTACCGTCGTCTCACAGTATTATGGCAAAGTAGCCTTTTCCCTTCAGTCCATTTTTATGGCTCATGTCAAAGATAAGCTACATACTTCCAAGCTTTCTTGTCCTCCCCTGGCTCGGGTCGATTGATATGAAAATTTTTGGTGAACGAAAATGGTTTTGAAAGCGTTTTTAGAAAGGGCCTGTGTATGTATAACCAATTTTGTAGCACTTAACATTAAATTGAATAATATAAATTTAATATACAGCGTGTGTGTGTGCCAAGCATGACTAAGTATAGTCATGTTTGGAATGCTTGGCACACACACACCTTGTATACGTAAAAAAAATATTGGTGGTAAATGATTTCGAGGGTGAAAAATTACGTTTTGAGTATTATCATTTTCCTGCCTTGGCCCATTCTATTTGGGGTCGGCGCAACACGTTTTCTTCTTCCATTCTCGCCTATTAAACGTCACGGCATCATTTACTCCTTTCTCCTTCCTCTCACACAATACATTTCTTTGGCCTTAATCTCACGCTTCGTCCATCAACATTCAGATCTATCACTCTTTTAGTCGCATGTCCTTCATCCCTCCTCATTATAATTATGTTGATACCAAGACAAACGACTTCCTTTCATTTTTTGTGTAACAGGCGCAACTTTCAAACTTCCTCGAATATATTCATACCTTACTTTATCCATTCTTGTCACTCCACACATCCATCTCAACATTCTCATCTCAGCTACATGCAATCGTTTAAGTTTGAGGGTGAAAAGAAATTGTATAGCCTACAGATAGTTGTTTCGGGTCTGGCTGTTTGTGTATGTTAGTTTAAATGTTTTAATGTCAATAATGTATTATGACAGCAAGATTACAATTATTTCATTTAAATAAAAATATATCACCCTGTTTTAATTTGCACGCCGAAATTAAAAGCAGAATAAGAGATCAATGTTGTCTACTTGTCAACCTTATTTACACAAATAAATGATTTTGATTTGTAAACGCACCCACGATACAGGAGAAATTTCTAGTGTGAAGCAACTTTATACATTTATATAAAAAGGATGACAACTAAGAATCCTTGAGTTATGAGTCAAGCTACACGATAACTGACAAATGCACTGACTGGACAGCTCCACTCAATCTGGTGCTTTCTTAATTAAAAATACTATTGCAGACACTCATTCTTTCTGCATAGTCTTCATGCAAGTTGACCAAGATTTTTGTCTCCTCTGAGTTTGTTTCGGCTGTTTCTTCTCAAAGTAGTCGGATACAAAACACCCGCCCCTAGTTTTTAAAAAAAGACGTTTAAAAGTGTTTGTGAAAACGTACTTGCAGAATAAAAATCATTTATCAATGTAAATCTGATTGCGACAGTAGCTATATATATTCCCAAAATCAAATGACTGCACTAAAACACGAACACAGCCAATCAAGAAAATGCTAGCAAAGGAGGTGGCCGGGCGTTTGAGGGAGAGAACATCTGCCCAACCCAGCCGCCGCGGGAGACGCCCATGGCGCCGGGCGCCGCGAGACGACTCCCGGCCACCGTAGATGCGGGCCTGTGGGCGGTGAGCAATGGGTAGTTCACCGTCCGTCCGTCGATTGACGACAGGCCGTGTCGACGGCGCGTTCGTGTTTCACGCGCGCCTCAAAGAGAGTCAGCAAAGCAGAGGGGCTTGCCAGAACCACCGCCTGCCTGGGTTGCGGGTTGTTCGAAAGAGATACCGCGGCCCTGGAACGTAAAGGGCAATAGAAGAAACATGGGTGGGTTTTAGTCAGTACAAGTCTGACATGCCCCCCCGCTCCGCCCAGAGCGGGGGAAGTCATAGGATGATTTCCCAACCGAAAAAAAAAAAGCCAATCAAGAAAACACTCAACCAAAAGAATCTATCGAACTGTAACCAACTCTTTGTGTACAAAACTTCCAACTCCCAGTTCGACAGTAACATAGCAATTCCCTTATCTTAAAGCGCTAAACGAACTTGAAAGTAGATAAGAAGGGCTGCGCTTTTAGTTATAAACTTTTATACGTGACGTATCGAAAATGCATCGGATGGTAAGAAGGCTTATACGAGTTGACTTTAAAGTAGTTTAAGCGCTAAGCGTGAATCGCATTTGGCCCCGCCCTCCATTATTCAGGGGGTGATCCACCTTATATGAAGCGATAAACTTAGTTAAGCAAAAGATTTCATATGAAGACGTGCTGATATTTAATACATTTAACTGTTTTGGTTATTGAGCAACTATTTTACTTTTTACTTCACCATTTCAGAGGCACAAGCATCATCATTTTTTTGACCTTGTCCCATTTTATTTGGGGTCGGCACAACACGTTTTCTTCTTCCATTCTCCCCTTTCAGACGTCACGGCATCATTTAATCCTTTCTTTTTCAAATTATTCCTTACAAAATCCATCCATCTCTCGTCATTACATGTCCATACCAAGGCCCGCACGAGAACATGGTGTAAATATAACTAACGTGTTCCTCGCGCGAACCAAAAAGATGACGAAAGAGACATGTTAAGAGGGCAAAAGAAAGAACATAGATGGATGTTAATCAGTACAAGTCTGACTCTTCCCCTCCCTTCCGCATTGATGATTATGATTATACATCCGAAAAAAGGTATTGTATTAGCCAATACTTTTGGGTATTTGTTGTGGAGGTCAACTAAGCTGGAAGCCGACCACATGATAGTTAAGGAATTAAGAAATAATCCTATTGCTATTAACTGAGCATGGATCTTAACTCTAGAAAAAACTGAATTATTGTTTTCCTAATCAGGGAATCGAGCCTGCGATATCATTCTTAGTAATAGCATTCGACTAGGGAGATATACTTAAAACGATCACAACCGTATTTCATATTGTGAATTATCACTTTGATCAGTGTACGAATGGTAACGTACTTTTCTACCATTATACATTATACAAATATAAATGCGAATGTTTTTTGAGAATGAATGTATGAATGTTTGTTACTCTTTCACGTCAAAACGGCTTAACGGATCTTGATGTAGTTTGGCACAGAGGTAGCACTTTTTTGCGATACACGCGGGTGAAGCTGCGGTCGCCAGCTGGTCTATTATCATTCTGTTTAAGCCTGCCACGGTTATAAAAGTTTCGTGAAAAACTTAACTGAATAAAAATTAGCCTATGTCCGTCTCCTGGTTCCCAACTATCTCTGAACCTTCTAACCTTCACATCCGTGTAAGACGACAATATAAAAAGCAAATATCAATATTCAAGGTCACTCACCCTTTCCAGCACAGCAAAGTTGATTCACCGAGAGCCATATTTCCTAACAGTCATGAGCCCACACAGTTAACACGAGGAAATTACGAATGCTTAAATAAAACATGTGACAACTGGGAGTACAATGTACAGTCATGTACAGAGAGTATTTGGTTTCATTACGCTGTATCAACATTACGCCATCGCGGGCAAACATAAAGTGGGGTCGCCTTACGTAGGTACTGCCGCGTACAAAATTATTTAGTGTATGCTAATATTTGGCGAGGTTTTTGGTATGTAGTTTGTCGACGTGAGTTATTATGTCTGGGAGGTACTGATAACGTTTAAGGGTTTATGGAGTCGATACTGAAGCAATTACGTACTGGTATGTAGCGATGTGCGTGTTGAATTAATGCTCCAATGTCGAGTTATGTGTTGTTTGTTATTCTTAGGTATTAGATGCGGTATACGCGCCTTTTTGATGTAGGTATAAATTGTACCAGTTTCATAGTAATAAGCTCGCCCCCTAATGCATGGGACTTTACCATAACTGGCAAAATATGGATGTACTGTAACTAAAAAGTTACACCGCTACCTTACCCTTTGTGGATTAGAAGTATGATTTTATGTTTTGTATAATTAAAATGTGTTGGTTTCAGAATCGCTTGTTTTTTATTTTGAATCTTAGAAAGTTTGAATGACCCGTTGAATGTCGTTAGGTTAATATAAGACAAAATGCCACAAGTGTCTTAAGTACCCTCGGGGCCGGGGCTGCGGGTTGTTCGAAAGAAATACCATGGCCCCGGAACAAAAAGGGCAATAGAAGGACCATGGGTAGGTTTTAGTCAGTACAAGTCTAACACCCCCTCCCCCGCTCCACCCAGAGTGGGGGAAGTTATTTGATGATTTGCCATCCACAAATAAAAAGGGGGAAAGGGGGAATTTCATACGGTGTACCTATCGGTTTAACGGTAAGATTTTCATTTTTCTGAAGGCCTACCCCGTTAAAACGTTACTTATAAATTCGTTGATTTTTCGTCGAATTTTTGCGTTTTTGTTCCATTCATACATTCCCCAAGAAACAGAGGAAAAAAACTTTTATCTTATTAAAAACAAAGTAATTACTTAAAGTAGAAAGCCATGCCTGTTACAATTAACAAGGGATTCAGGGAAATTTTCCTATAATTTATTTTATTTGGCTTCGTGTAAATTAGCAGTAAGCACTTTTAAATTCTTCGAAACCATTGTAAGACCTTACAAGAAAAAATACTCAAATTACTACGCAGGAAAATCTGTACCTAACAAAATAGTAATTGTTATATTTATACGAGCATATGGCCTTGACCAACATCTGAGGAGACTATTGCTTGGCAGCTGGATCAAGGGCTTCATTCAGAAAGCAGTACTTCTGGACACGGCGCGTATTGTTAGGAGGTTCCTCTCTCAAGAGCCCTGACCACCGGTAGTTCGAACCCTGTTCCCGATGCAGACTACTATTTTATATTTTTAAATGTTTGTTTTATAAGAAACTAGGTTCTACTCGCGACTTCGTCCGCGTAGCATAGTAATTTTGGGCAGACGCTAACTTTAACCCGCGTGATGATGGAAAAAAAAGTACTTTTGCCCCCTTTCTCACCATTTTATATTATACTAGCTTTTGCCCGCAGCTTTGCTTGCGTTAAAGTCGAGGTAACATAGTTCCCCTTTCCTGATTTTCAGGTACCTGCCACCTATAGTTTTCGCCCTTGCACCTTATTAATTGTAATAGCAAAGCTAAGGTTTCCCTTACTTTTCCTCTTTCTCAAAAAAATATGTCTAGCCTATAGTTGTCTCCAGGGTCTCAACTATCTCTGTACTAAAATTCATCAAAATCGGTTCCGCCATTTAGGCGCGAAGACGTAACAAAACAAACAAAAAAGACACTTTCATTTTTTCCTTTTTTTTACTTGTTTATATTTTATTATTAGTTTGTGTCTATTCACAGCTTGTTTATAGTAATTAAATGTTATTTCATTTTATAGTAAGAATATTATAGTTTACAATAAAAAAAGAACAAACATGTTTATAGTGACTTAAATTTCGTTTCTCGTTAATATCATTTTGTTCGCAATAAACCCTTTTATTTGAAACCCATATCACATATAACCCATAAAAAATATGCTACCATATGGTATTTATGATCATTCAAACTAAGATGTATGCAAAATTCGATCTCAATTGGAAACCAAGAAAAAGAAGATAAAAACTTAGAAGTAAGATGTAACCCCATTTAACTAAGTCCTTTCGACCAGCTAAGTTTTTTTACATAGTTTTAGGTGTAAGTATCAAAAAGAAGTTAAAACAAGCAGCAACAAGAGACGCAGAACACGTTCGTTCCTACGCGTGGCATGATTGGTACATTTTTTACTTTTGTTTTAGCCGCTAAATGGTTCACCGTTCGTTCCGCGCGAAATGTCCCTAGGCCGAGCAGTAACGGGTGGCAGTTACGCGGTAGACTTTTTTTATTTTTGCGGATTGGAAATCATCAAATAACTTCTATCGCTCCGGGCGGGGCGGGGAGAGTGTCAGACTTTTAGTGAATAAAACCTACCTATGCTACGCTTCACCGTCCAAACGCCACGCAAGCCGTTTTTGTGCAGTTTTCTGTAACTAAAAAATACATTAAATTTCTTAATTATCTTGTTTCCATTAATGTGGATTTATTTTTTATTTTTATTAAGTAATTATTTAGTAAATCGCCTTAAAACAAAAGGCAGAAATGAGAAATAATGATCTAACATGCATCTCCTCGTAAAGTAAACATTGTATAATTTTGCTACTAACACTAATGGATACACAACTTTATAATGAACATTTTGCTATTGTAATTTTTTTTCCGAAATCCCAAACTTTATTTAATACCAGCTGTTCCTCGCGGTTTCACCCACGCTGCTCAGCACCTATTAGTCGTAGCGTGATGTTATATAGCCTATAGCCTTCCTCAAAAAATGGACTATCCAACACTAAAAGAATTTTCCAATTCCAACCAGTAGTCCCTGAGATTAGCGCGTTCAAACAAACAAACAAACTCTTCAGCTTTATAATATTACTAGCTGTTCCATGCGGTTTCACCCACGCTGCTCAGCACCTGTTGGTCGTAGCGTGATGTTATATAGCCTATAGCCTTCCTCAAGAAATGGACTATCCAACACTAAAAGAATTTTCCAATTCCAATCAGTAGTCCCTGAGATTAGCGCGTTCAAACAAACAAACAAACTCTTCAGCTTTATAATTTATTAGTATAGATAGATTTTATTAAAAAAAAAGTGGGCATTATTCACTACTGTTACTCCTGGGCGACAAAGAGGGAACAAATGCTCAAGATTATTTGGTTAGGGTACCGCCTTGATTCCTTTGCTCTTTCTGATCCAGGGCCTCTTTCGAACAAACCCCGGCCGGCAGTGTTCCTGGCAGGCCATTCTGCTTTGGTGACATCTCTATGAGGCGTGCATGAAACACAAACCCGCTGTCGCACTGCATAGTCAATGCGGGAATCATGCGTCCTAACAGTTGGTGCTAATAATATCATTACAGGAAATTATCATTAATACTAATTCGCTTCAATACATGAACTGGAAATGTTGTGACCTGATTATCCATTGAATGCAAACAATTTTACTGTTCACAGCATAATTTTCTGCTAATACGAACAAGAAACGTTATAGAATATCAGTTTAATGCGGCTATATACCGCGGACCCGGAACATAAAGGGCAATAGAAGGAACATGGGTAGCTTTTAGTCAGTACAAGTCTGATACTCCCTTCCGCTCCACTCTAAGCGGTTAAACGTTATTTGTTGTAACTTTTGGCAATTTTTATAGAGCATCACGCGTGTTACCTCAGAAGATAAGGTAGAATTAATAAGACCCACATTTCGAAGATTTTTGAAGATCAATGTATCAAGAAATAACCTTAGTGGCATCAACCGGCCACCAGGCCGTTCCTGGAAATCCTTACTAATATTATAAAAGCGAAAGTGAGTTTGTTTGTTACCTCGTCACGCTTTAATGGCTAAACCGATTTCGATAAATTTTGACACAGAGATACTTGGGAACCAGGAGACGGCCATTGGCTAATTTTCTTTTAAAAAAGTGGGATATGAGGGAGAACGAGGGAAGAAAAGGGAAAACTTTGCGTTGCTATTAGAAATCAATAAGGCGTAAGGGCAAAAACTGCAGGTAGCAGGTAGGTACTGTATTATACCGAATTTAACGCGAGCGAAACCGCGGGCAAAAGCTAGTTTATTGTAAGCAAAAACTAAACCAATAACACTTCGCCCAATCTGGAAATCGAACAAAAAACTTCCTGCTCGATAGTGGCGCTTGCAATTACTTCATTTCAATAGACCAACGAAGCAGTCCAAATAATTGGGTTAAAACTTGCCAAGCTTATGTAAAAAAGTTTTATTCAGGGAATACCTACTTAGAAAGTTAAGGGTAATTGAATCGAAAAATCGTAACTAAGTTTAAGTTCCTAAAAATCTTTTAATAGCGCTTTTTCAGATTAGCTCGAAAATACAACTGAAGCGGGCTTAAACCCTCTTAATACCCATTTTTATGCCCCAAAGCGGTTGTAACAAGGCACACATGGCAACGTCATTAGGGTCACCGATCGAAACGCCTTTTAATTAAAGGAGCAAACTTTAATGAATATCCCATGGGCATAGAGTAGAAAGGTAAAGAAGGTCAGTTATATAACGAGAGAGAAATCACGCATGCATGAATATGCGTCTGCGTACTGTTTGACTTTGGCATATGTTTCAGGTGAGACCAAATAGCCCACGATATGTTTTTTTTTGCAATTAGCAGTTCAGTGTCAGGTTGTGTGTAGATTTTCGTCTTCGTTGGTTTGTTTCTTCACACCTAAATGGCTAAACCGATGATGATGAACTTTGGTACAGAGATTATGACGCTAATTTAAAAAAAAAAACGTGATAAAAGGGAAAGAAAGAGGGTAGGGGAAAGTGTATGTGTGTTTGTTTGTTTGCCAGTCTTTCACGGCAAAATAGAGCGACGAATTGACTTGATTTTTTAAGTGGAGGTTACTTTTTGTGTCTTTCTAACCCCCCACTTCTCTAAAATGAGGGGTGGATGCCAGCGAAGCCGCGGGCAAAAGCTAGTCATATATAAATTGCGATCGTAATAATAAGGTTTTACATAGTTATAATAAATAAAATCATAAAAACAACCATGTACGTTCATTTTGATGAAAAAGTTATTTAAAATAAGTGAACTTAGAGGGTTGTATTGATCCAGGGTTGTGGGTTGTTCATAGGTGGGTTGTAGTATGATGGTTTCCCATCCGCAAAAAGAAGGTCGTATTGATGATTTAAATGTTGTAAATAAATCAGTAAATACACATTTTAAACGGTAGGATTTTCATATTTTAACCAAAATATTACTTCTTCATGGATGGGAAATGACCAAACAATCTCTCTCTCTCTCCCGCTCTGAGCGGCGCGGGGGAGTGTCAGACGTATACTAACTAAAACCCATCCATGTTCCTTTCCTTTATGTTTGGGGACCGCGGTATCTCTTTCGAACAACCCGCAATCAGTGGCCCTGGCAATTCTAATCAACTTACTACTTGACATTGGCCTGAAAAATGCAAAAAATGGGGTGATAAAATACCCGGCTACCCCAGGAGTTTACCAGCCCAGTGGTCACAATCCGCACATGAAAGGCGGCACCGTTTCCCCTTAATAAATATGCCCGCGTCTATATGCAAAATTCACAAACCACACCAAGTTTTTTGGTTATGTAAATTATTTGGATGAAGAAAGAGTTTCTTACAAAATTCTTATGGGAATAAGGTTCATTTTCGTATTAAACTTCTACTTTACATAACAGAGCGTTGCGCTTGTTTCCCTAAAGAGTTGGGCAGTGATGTATGTATTACCTTGTCTACTTTCGTTGGAAAAGTAAAAATATGGTCCCGTCTTTTCTATGTCATGTAGGTTCCTGTTTTCACAAGCTGTGTAGATTAGACCTTCTAGCTTAAATTACTCTGTGGCATAGGGTTGTCTACGAAACTTTCTTCTACGTATACCATTCACTTATTGGACTTCGATCGAAGGGGAGCGGATGCGGTTGATCAATTGTTTAGTTCTACCTTCTATCGGGAAAATGGACGGCTCTGTGTTGTCAACCTTGAGTGCGTCAGGGGTGTCAAAATGAGGTATAATTTATGTTTTATTTTCCGACGGCAAAGACAATGTAATGTTTTTTTTTTATAAATGTAGGTTTAGGTATAATGTGTTGGATCGGATCCAAAATAATAACATGGCAGTGGGATAAAATATTATGAATGTTAAAGATGGTGAAGTTATTTTTGTGTCGTCATTTATTCAATGTAGCAAAACAGCTGAATGGGTTTGAATTTACAATAATAAACAGGCCGACTGAAATATCCTAGTAAAGGACATTGGATTACATAATACTCTAGAAATAATTTATTTATAATTTGGTTAATTTATATTTAGAATTTGTTAAATTTGTTTGCTGTGCCCTACAGGGTCCGTAATTGTACCTTAGCTTTAAGCCTATTTTAAGATCTTTAGACATTATGGAATGCAATAAGCATATGAATCTGAAATATAGAAGCTTTGGATTTCAAAATGGCGTATCATAGCAGCCTATAGTGTATCCACTGCTGAAACACAGAGAAATCCTGTTACCTGCCTACTCTCTGTTTATTAATGTTGACATATCAAAAATTATCTGTGTAGGACTCACTATACCTAATCTCCTTTCAAAAAAGATTTCTTTACAAATAAACGTCACCTTAGTTTCTATATTTTTCTTTTCTGTATTCAGTCACTCTAATATTATGAGGGCGAATCACACTTTAAAGTCTAAATGGATGTTGATGATTTTTGTTTTTTTTGTGTCGCTTAAAACTTGGATATACACGTAGGTTTTTTATCCTCATCTACCGGGCGCAGCTAGAAACACATTAATAAAATAATAAATATCTTGGGACAACTCACACACGGCTATCTGATCCCAAGCTAAGCAGAGCTTGTGTTATGGTAACCAGACAACTGATAAACATACTTATATCATTTATAAATACATACATATTATAGATAAATCACACCCAGACACAGAACAAACAATCATGCTCATCACACGTCATCAAGTTTGTCCTGGGTGGGAATTGAACCCACGACCCCCGGCTCAGCAGTCAGGGCCACTAACCACTAGACCAACAGGCCTGTCAAATTAAACGAAAAACACCACCATGTTTCTTTGAAATTCATCCATATTTCTTAAAGTCATTCACTTATTGAACTCCAAGCGTAAATCGGATAAGTCGCGGTTGGTCAGCCTCTTACCGATAAAACATACGGCGATAGGTGACAACCCTACGCGAGTCAGGGACCTACGATGTCGAGGCGATCAACCGTGCCAAGAATAAAACGTTCGTTTATGCCGACTTTGTTCGGGATTTCGGTTCGGATTATAATGTGTAGTGATGTCATGATAAAGGAAAACCGAGACGACGGATTTGTAAGATAGAAGATTGCTTTGTGTTTTTTTTTCTGATCGAATGACGGCTATTTTAAATGTTATGGTTGGAAAACGGTCCGTTTTCACATGGTTAGAAATTATTATAGATATTTGAACTGAATTTTAAGTGGTTGATCGATAAAGTTTGGATATAATATTGTCAAGTCTTATGTGCAAAAAAAAATATACCTATGGAGAATGTATACTTTTTTTCACTTGTCAATTTAACTTAAGTTATATGTACATTTTTTATGTAGCTCATACAGACCTCCATCTTCAAATGTTTTTATATTTTTTTAACAACTTTTTTTCCATATACTATCTCAAATTCAAATCATTTAATTCAATTTGACCATTACAGGCACTTGTGAATGTCATGAAAACACTTACTGCAATACATGGACCTCTCGCAATTCCTTATATTTTAAACTAGGCTTCGCGGTACATACCTGAGTCATCCAGCTGCCGCTCAGTACGGTATGTATTTGTCATTCACACCGAGCTGAAATGTAACACACTATATTAATAAAACAACATTTCAAGACAGATTTTTTTTAAATTGTCCCATACTAGGAATTTGTCCTGAATCGTGGGTGCATTTACTAACATTTAAACTCACATACACAAACAGCCAGACCCGAAACAACTATCTGCAGATCATATAAATATTTGTTCCGTGCGGGAATCGAACCCGCGACACGCACCGCAGCAGTCGAACGCTTAGCCATTGCGCCAAACATGCCTAGACGGCACGTTCATCCCCAAAGGCTTAGAAAAAGTGTGTAAATAATAGTACATTTACATTTCGCTTGTTAAAGTCAGTATTAAACCAACAACCGTTCCTTCAATTAAGAATACAGTTCAAATGTATTGTTGTAAGAAATCCTAAGTGTTTTACTACTACGGTAGATCAAACTAACAAAACAAACTAAGACATTTTCTTTGGGCTGGGATATTATCAAATAACTTCCCCCGGGGGCATTTCAGACTTTACTGACTAAAATCCACCCATGTTCCTTCTATTGCTTTTTCCCTTTTTCCCCGCTCTCGGCAGAGCGGGGAGTATCAGACTTGTACTGATTAAAACCCACCCATGTTCCTTCTATTGCCCTTTACGTTCCGGGGCCGCGGTATCTCTTTCGAACAACCCGCAACCCCAGCAGGCGGAGGCTCTGGCAAGCCCCTCTGCTTTTGCTGACATCTCTTTGAGCCTTTTTTGATTCCATTGAAATCTCACGTCATTACAAGCATTTAAAACTTTTTTGTTTATTGCCGTATAACCATAGACTGCACGCTATGCAATATTATTTAATGCTATTGACAACTTTACTTCTTCTAGTAAACAACTGTGACTTAAAAAAAACTTTTGCACGCGGCTACGCTCGCGTTAAATTCGGGGTAACACAATTTCCCTTTCCTGATTTACAGGTACCTGCTACCTGTAGTTTAAGCTAAGTTTTCACTTATCTTCCCTCTTTCTTCATCATATCTAAATCTTTTTAAAAAAATGCATATGTTCGTCTCCAGGGGTCCCAACTATCTCTGTACCAAAATTCATCAAAATTGGTTTAGCCATTTATGCGTGAAGATGAAACATTACACACACACTCACTTTAGTTTTTTATAATATTGGTAAGGATTTTTAAAAAAATATTTTTTATTGTAAAAATGTGACCCAAAATACCACACAAAAAGAAATGTGCTGGTTTTTCTAACAAATACCCTATGCATACTAACTGATCTCTCGTATCTTGAAGTTTGTAACATTCGCTTATATTGCTTGAACGAGCGTTGTGTATCTGTGTTTCCATTTGAATTATAATGTGGTCTATGTTCAGGAGCACTGGAGTGTAAAGAAAATGTGTTGTATTTGAAGTATTCGACATCGTACTGGAAAAAAAGAAAATAGACAGGGACAGATAAAACGAAGAGCGTTTAGTCGTTGACTTTGAAATGTACAGAGTTAGAGTTTGAAATAAACTATAGTTCCAGATTAAAGAAAATTTCGATGAAAATCTTATTATTTCTACAGAAAAGTTGAATAAAGATCAACTTTTAAATCCACATCATATTCGTTGGTACTAAGTTCTTTACAAAAAGTTTATCCTTTCTTACCATTTCTCAAGTTTATATAAAATTCAAAACTCACAAATCATAAAGCTTAAATACAAGCACACATTCTGAAACTCCATACGACCTCAAAAGTCTTGAAAGTTTGGAAGCTATTCAAAATTCAACCGTAATAAAATTGCACTTTCAGTACCACGAGAATTCTACAAAATAAAGTGGTTCGCACACAAGTTGTGTGCCTTTTTCATACGGGCACGTATCTGAGCACAATTCGTTGAAAATAAAGTGGTTTTCACACTAGCTTTGTCCCTTTTTCGTGAATATCAGCACAATCGAGCAGGTGTTGATGGTCCTGTCATGTACTTATTGTTATTTTTCCGCTTGTGTCGATGCAAAATATCGAGTGTAGTGAAGCGTCGAGCTTTTTTCACTATATTTTCTGAATGCAAAAATATAGATGGACTGTATCGAATATAAATATAAAAAATAGCCCGTAAAAGTGGTTGTTATTCATATTAACTATATTTACAACTTTATTGTTTTATAGTAAATGGAATGCCGAAGTAACACATATACAGTTTTTTTTTCAGATTTCAATTAAAAATTACATTTTCCTGCAGCTTGCTTCCGAGAGTGAGTGCACAAAACAAATGAAAAAGAAATGAGTGCATGCAATGTACCATGAGTTACTGCGCTACTCTTACGAATTAAAACAGTGACGTCAATAGGCGCTAGTCGCAATTCGCATCGGTCTATGCCGTGTCCGGGGTCTTGACTTCAATTAATCTAAGGCTTAGCGTTGCCATACAACGTGGCAACGCGGCCAGTCTCTTGGGGACAATGCAAACTGACAATCTTCTTAACCAACTAGCGATGATAAGAAGAGTCTGTTTAGGATTTATGACCTTTTTATACAGTATCAGTTTTTTACTGACTAAAAGCCATACGCAAAATACTCGCCTCAGACGTGCAGTTGCGGACACCAGCCCGTTATACAATACAATACTGACTAAAAATCACCCGTGTTCCTTCTTTTGCTCTTAATGTTCCGGAACCAAAGCATATTTTTTGAATAACCCGCAAACTCGGCAGGAAGTACATGACCCTAATATAAGCAATGTGTTATAGTAACATGATAATTATGTAGACTTATTTTTTGGGATGGAAAATCATCAAATAATTTCCCCCGCTCTGGGCGGAGCGGAGGGGAGTGTCAGACTTGTACTGACTAAAAACCACCCATGTTCCTTCCATTGCCCTTTATGTTCCGTGGCCGCTTTCGAACAACCCGCGACCCCGGCAGGCTTTGGCCCTGGCAGGCCCCTCTGTATGATATCTAGACTAACATACGTATTATGATCATAAATAACTACGAAAAAAAATACTGGGTTAGTTTTGACCATTTTGGAGGAGCTCGTGGCCAAATAATAGTAGCCGCTCAGGTCGATCTTTAGATTAAGCCGCGCTTGCCTAGGTTGGTCTGTGGATGGGTGACCACCCGTTATATACCGAGTTTCCTCCGTGCCTCGGAAAGCACGTTAAGCCGTTGGTCCCGGCTGTCATTTGTAGATCTTTGACAGTCGTTACAGGTAGTTAGTGTTCCGAAAGTCTGACAACCAGTCTTACCAAGGGGTATAGTATTACCCAGTATTAACTGGGTTGTGGAGGTCAGATAGGCAGTCGCTCCATGTAAAATACTGATATTCAGCTGCATCCGGTTAGACTGGAAGCCGACCCCAACATAGTTGGGAAAAGGCTGGGCAGATAATGAGTTTTGACCATTAAATATTTTACAATCACTTTATACTTTTAGCTCCCCCCAGGGTTCGTAATTCTACCTTAACTTTAAGTCCATTGTAAGATCTTCAAACATTATGGAATGCAAATAAAAAAAAACATGAATAAAAGTGTCTCAAGCGTTTTAAAAAATGGCATTTCTGAACAATTTTTCTTGTGAGTACTATACCTTATCTTCATGTTCCCTGACACCGTCACTTTCCTAACATCGTTACTGGAAACTTTATAACTACCAGCGTTCTTTGAAACTATACGTAAACTGTAATATTGTAGTCCGATACTTTACCAACTAATAATTGGGGAACATAGAGTTGTTTTTTTTTTGCGGACGGGAAATCGTCAAAAATATAATAATCAATAACATCCACCTCTTGGAGCGTGGGGAGTGTCAGACTTGTACTGACTAAAACCTACCCATGTTCTTTCTATTACCCTTTAAACTCCGGGGTCAAGGTGTCATTTTCGAATAACCCACAACCCCGGCGGGCGGTGGCCCTGGTAAGCCCCTCTGCTTTGCTGACATCTTTTTGAGGCATGCGTGGAACACTAACGCGCCGTCAAGACGCAATGAAACAATAAAAAATATCCTTACTAATATTATAAAAGCGAAAGTAAGTTTGTTTGTTGCCTCTTTACGCTAAACCGATTTTGATGAATTTTGGTACAAAGATAGTTGGGAACCAGGAGACGGACAAAGGCTATTTTAATAAAAAAAAATAAGTGGGATATGAGGGAGAACGAGGGAAGAAAAGGGAAAGCTTAGCGTTGTTATTACAAATCAATAAGGCGCAAGGGGAAAAGCTGCAGGTAGCAGGTACTGTGTTATACCGAATTTAACGCGAGCGTAGCCGCGGGCAGAAGCTAGTAAAAAGTGAGAAAGTAACAAAAATCTTTTTTATATTTAAAAATACAATTACCTGCTGAATGTTAAACTTAGCATCCGTTGTTTGAGAAAATTGTTTTTTTTTTGTTGCTTGCTACTTCGTCTTAATTATTTAAATAACAAAGTGGTTACAATTTACAGCGTTTAATTAGTAAGATTTTATAATTTATTTATTAAGAAGCACTTGTTTGTAGACCTTAATGTTTATCATGTTTGGTTTCGTTTAATACGTTAAATAGCGGTAATGAAGATTTCCCAAATTACAGTGAAGGAACCAGGAGACCTCAGGAGCCAACCAAACACCACCAACCAAAGCCACGCATAATGTTTCGATTTCACGGGCATTTCACTTGCGAGGATATGCTCCAGCATGCTTAAAACCCAGAGGGGTCTGCCAGGGCCACCTCCAGGATTGCGAGTTGTTCGAAAGAGATACCGTGGCCACGGAACATACTGGGCAAAAGAAAGAACATGGATAGGTTTTAGTCTGTAAAAGTCTGATACTTCCTCCCGCTCCACTCAGAGTCGAGGAAGGTATGTGATGAGTGCCCATCTCTTAAAAAAGTCCTCCCCTAGTTGCCACAAGGTTTCACTCAAAATACTTGCATGAGTAGGTTTGAAGTCAGGACTCCAACTCCAACAGTTCTAAAACTTTCTAACCCATTTAAATACGAAATTACGTTACAACTACCTCCATAATTATTCTACATTTAAACTTATAACCCAATTAAAAAGCGTCATCCCTTTCGGGTCCAAATTATGCATTCGGCCGACTGAGTTCAACTGTTCAAATACCTCACCGTATTCTGTTAGCGTATATCAAACATGGCGTCATTCATATAATGTTAGACACGGCCTTAAGGTTGTCAAACGTTGCCAGTTCTGTTTGATGTTATACCGAATGGTCAGTCATGCATGACCATTAACAAAGCTTTGTAAAAATTACTTACTTTCTACAAAAAACTCGCATAAATATTAGACTATCTATTGCCAAGTAATATCTGTTTGCGCCAGGGTTGCGGGTTGTATCCGGGCTTTTGGGTTGTTCCGGGGTTGCTGGTTGTTCATAAGAGATACCGTGGATCCGAAACATAAAGGGCAATAGAAAAAATATGGGTGGGCTTTAGTCAGTACAAGTATGACACGCCCCCCCCCCCCCCCCCGCTCCGCCCAGAGCGGGGTAAGTTATTTGATGATTTCCCATCCGCAAAAAAAAACTGTTTACGAAAAACAGACAAATACCTGGACTTATAGAATGAAAGACATATAGATCATTGATCTTTGTACTTCTGGTGATTACAAAAGCGCCATATGTGGATTTAACGACCTCAAAGCCACCACTTCAAAACATCCATTTGGTCAGTTTGAATACTCCTCGCATAGGGTCAAGCCAAACTGACGCAAGTGTGCCTCTTCAAACACAGTAGGCTTTAGACTCACCCTTACAGCCAGATCGAATCAATTTGTGACCACCCATTGACCTCCTCGTTGAAACTGTGAGACTAGGGAGCAGCTAAATTGGAACCGGAATTCAATCAGAAGAAAAATGGGGATGTTGGAATAAAGTACATCCAACTTTGTCCCCCTGACACCCCCGTATTCTTATTCGGTGCTAAATTTTGGCACGATGCTTGTTTAGATGCGACTGTGACGCCAATTAGTTTTTCTGCCAGTTTTGTTAGTACTGTTTTGTTTACGAATTGTACTTACTAAACATGAGTAGTAGAATAGTTTTGTTTGTAGCCATGAATTTTATAAAGTTAGTTCTATTCTAGTTTCAAAGAAATCGTTTCAAACATTGTTTGAACGTCTAAAATAATATAAACTCACAAAAATCGGCCAAGAGCGCGTCAGACTCGCGCACCGAGAGTTCCGTACAAACTTAAACGTAAACATCCATATATCTTTTGACTACGTAGACTCAGAGGGTTGATTTTACCACAGCACAAAAGGACCACAGATTTGAGTATATGGTAATTTCAACTCGATAACTCCACGTTTTCCCAAGATAAAGGGTCTGACAGACAGACAGACGGACAACAAAGTGAACGATAAAGGTTCCGTTTTCTACCTTTAGAAGTTCTGTACCTCTAAAGGTAGAAAACCGAACCTTTATCGTTACTCTAAAAATTTGGTTTTTTTTCACAATTAAAAATAATAAGTAATTTATATTTCATATAACTTTAATTACAGTCTCGGAATTACTTCTTTTCAATTAATACATAATAATTATAATAGTACAATTCTAATTAAATTATAAAGCCTTTAGAATTAGCCTTGCTTATACTACGACAGTTTAAAAATCGAACGGCACTGTTTACTCGTTTTTCACACCCAGATTTATTAACGATACAATTTACTTTACAAAAAGAAACGAAGCTGATGTCGCTCGCTCCCGTACTAAATCGCGAAAAACCAATTTCCTGCAAATAGTCTAACGTATTTTCGAAGCACTGACTGGTATACTAATCAAACAGTCATAAGTTTTTCTCGCGTTCAGGAATTCGGAACATAATTTATGCGTCTGGATTTTAGGCGGGCTATTTACTTTTTTTTTCTAGGCTCGCAGATTTTGCAGAATAAACAAAAAAAAAAGGAATATAGTGAAGTGGAATGTGATTCAGAAAAACTGCCTGGAAATGCAAAACTAAATTGGAATGTAAATCAAGTCCGCCCGTTTGGTGTTCCTCTCGATTCCCAATACACCTGATTACTGAAACGAACTTCGCAGCGAGCAAACAGTACAAAACAAATATCTTTTAGTTCACTGTTCAGTTGTAGCCAATTTTTTACTTACTCGACGTTTTGGGCACAATCAATAAGATGCCAGCACACAATTACGGCTTTTGAACCTGTTTTAAAAGTTTTTTTGCTGGGTAGAACCGACTTTAACCCCTACCGGTCGTATTTTAAGTATTCGGACAGTTTTTACCTGCAGAATGTAATTGAATAAAACCTTTTTGGAGTTCGTGTCTATTCTATACTATTTTGCCTATTTTAGAGCCTCTATACGTCACAATTACGTAACACACTTTCTATCACAAGCAAAACGATTTTGATGGGAATTTCGTAACCATGACTTTTAATGTTTGTATAATGTGGTTGCTCACTGGTCTAATTAGCGCAATGAATGTTGTTGATTTGTCATAAGAACGGCAACGCTATTGGAAATGTGTTACGCAATCAACCGGCAGTTTTCGAGAAGACGTAAATATTCAAGTTATTTATTGATTAATTCCCTTGATAGACCCTTTTAGTTTTTGTCGTGGGAAGAAAGGAATGTGTGACCTTTTTTAAGACGGTTATGTTCTATCTGAATTCTTTTCGTTCGAGATGAAATGGGTTCTTTGGGTTTGACATTCAGGAATGGGAGCATAACCTTGAGGGTATGTCGAATTTGAGATTCTGAAGCAGTAAGTTAGTCATACCAACATCCAACTAATAACTATAACTTCACGATGGTTAATCCCTGATAGGCAGAGTTGTAACATAATTTTATTTCTTTGTGTACTGTTTTATTTGTTTTGTGCGAGTCCGAAATAAAAGTTTTTCTTTCTTCTTTATAATAGGACAGGGATGGCCAACAGTTCGATTGCGGCTAATAGTCCAGTCGATCGCGGTAAGCCATACAAAATAAATACGACTAACAGATGCGCAACGTAATCAATGTAATCTAAGATTTTTAATAAAAAAAGGACTACCATTTTGCTATGAATACTGAACTATACTGTTTCATTTAATTATTTTAGAAGTATGCCATTGTAGCACAGGGTTATGGTTTAAGAACTTTATTATTTCTCATAAAGAATGAACAATAAATTCACTTACAGAGAAACTAAATTTAAATATAAATATCAGGGTAGTAGAGCGTACAAAAGTCATATGTTCTTAGAAAAAATTACAAATGTGAGGGTATGCGATCACAATAACAAAATTATTTGTATTCTTGGTCACAAATTACCAAACAAACACAGATCCAAACTAAAGTTAGTTGATCGTTTTACTAGATGTGGCAATACATGGCAACGTACTAATTAATTAAGTTGTTTTTATTTTATATTGTTAGGTGGGTTTCGTACGTAAAAATTAGATCTTTTTTTTGACGACACGGTTGGCGCAGTGGCTGAGCGATCGACTGCTGCGCTGCGTATCGCGGGTTCGATCCCCGCACGGAAAAAATATTTGTATGACCTATAGGTAGTTGTTTCGGGTCTGGCTGTTTGTGTATGTGAATTTGAACGTTTGTAAACGCACCCACGATACAGGAGAAATTCTTAGTATGGGGCAAGGTTTTCTTAAAAACAAAAAAACTTTGATCTATTTCAAGTTGGCCACCCCTCTAATAGGACATTCGTATATCGCCAGTTAAATTCAAGAAACAAGTTATAAAGTCAGTGTTGTGCAGAGTGGGAGGAAGCACCAACAGCATTTTGAGGGTGTTTGCCGAAAGGCTGGATGGGCCTACCCTGGGTAGGTTTGTCAAACTACATGTCTTACATGGGTCTTGATAGATCTGCCCGGGGCTGAGTTTGGTCACACTATTTTTATTTCACTAGGTATTTTATTTCTTTTTTTTCTATAAGTACTAACATAGGTTTTAATGATAATACTAACACAATGTGGGCCAATGTAGTCTGTAAATAAAAGATTTTTATTTTATAAAAGTCAATATTGTCGCGCGTCAGGGCATAGAAATTACACTTTCAGATTAGGATAATTGAAGATTGTTTTGACCTTCTTTCATAATTGAAACAAAATATACCAATAATAGCTGTTACGACGCAATAACGAAATAATTTCAGAATATAACTATTATCTTTATGTACCAACGGTTATTATTTTATTTGGAGAAAATAATGATTTAACGTGTTCGTTATTTTTTTCCTGTCGATGTTAAACATAATACGCTTGACAATAATCCTAACTTATATTGTAAATGACAAAGTGAGTTTGTTTATCACGATTTCAACGGTTGTTATTTTTCCAATGAAAGACATTAGAACTTTAAGTACAATAAGTCCCGGTAGGCCGAAAACTAGACCAAAAATAAAATTCCATCGTATTTCCGACAACGAGAGCATTCACCCACTAACCTAAATAAACCCTGGTGCACACTGTTTGCCCTAAACTAATTCTATGATCGACTGAGTAGAACACTAATACTTGGGGATGTAGTGGCGAGCCAGGAAGCTGTCAGGCTAATGTGGTGTTGAAATATTAAACGAAAAGCTTTGTTGTATAGTTTGGTAAATTTGAATTATTTATGTTTGTATAGTGAGCTATTGTTGTAAATGGGTTAGTGATCGCTAATCTATTCTAGACTAGAATTTTAGAAAAGTATGAATACTAGCTGTGCCCAGCGGTTTTACCCGCTGCTCACTTAGGTATGAAAAATAGATGTTGGCCGATTTTCAGACCTACCCGATATGTACACAAAATTCTGTTTAAATCGGTCCAGCCGTTTCGGAGGAGTATGGGAACGAAAACTGTGACACGAGAATTTTATATATTAGATACACCTCTCTGGTTTTAGTTCAGTTTTCGAACTCAAACGAATCTTAACACGAAGTGAGATATTGCAATTCATGTTTTATCATGAGATGTGCGTAATTGTTTGTTTGGCTTCACTGAAACTTTGTAATTATTATGTACATTGCTTCAGTGTGGGGGGAGCGGGGGCGACTGATAGACTTTTACTGACTATAACCCACCCAGGTTCCTTATTTTGCCCTTTATGATCCGGGGCTGCGGTATCTCTTTCGAACAACCCACAACCCCTTACAACCCGCATGACTCAACCCGGTTGACTCAACTCAACATAAACATATCCAGTAATCAATTCACATACGTCAACAACAACAGAACATATTTGCCGTTCAAAACAAAAACGAATGACTGCCGTCATAAACAACTAATAACTATTGAAAACGTTAATCGTAAACAAGAGTCGCGTGTATCCAATGAACTTCCTCAAACCACATTACTGCAGCAGTTAAAAGCCAATAAAAAGCTATTAAAAATATAAGCAGACCAATGATGGCAATTACTCACAGGTTTAGAACAGCCAATTAGCGCGAAGCAAGTTAACCGCTTCGTTTTAATGGACAATAGGCTTCATTTAAGGTGTTGATGAAATTAGCGGAGTATTTTTGTAATTAGGACGGTGTTGCGTAAAGAAACGGATGAAAGGGCTCAAGATTGTGGAAGTTGATGAGGGTGGAAGAGTTAATTACAAAAATGTAACATAGGCTTCGGAGGCCGGAGGAGGGGCGAGAGGCGCCACGCCGCAGATCGTCGAAGCCTTCGAAGGCCAGAGGAGGGGTAGAGAGGCGTCACACCGAAGGTCCTCAAAGACTTCGGAGGCCGGAGGATGGGGCGAGAGGCCCCAAGCCACAGGACCTCAAAGGTTTTGAAGGCCTGAGGAGGGGGAGAGAGGCGCCACACCGAAGGACCTCAGAAGCTTCGGAGACCTGTGGAATGGCGAGAGGCACCACGCCGCAGGTCATCAAAGGCTTCGGAGGCCTGTAGTCCCCAAAAGGTTAGGTAGAGGTACTGTAAGCGTGTGGAAGATGTAGAAGGTCCGTGTTTGTATTTAATTAAAATAAAGCGCAAATAATCGTTTAAGAATTATAATAATTAAATCATATTAATTTACAACTCACACATCAGAGAGAAAAAACCTAATCTTACTTTTTAAAAACGACATGAGTATTCGAACGTTATGCTCTATCAGCCAGCATTGCTTAGGTTATATAAAACCTCTTACATGAGCTACGCCCACCCTTATGAATAAAAGGATCAACGCAGATCTTAAGTGAAACTTAACTTTTATTCATTAAATTCGAATACTCAAGGACCTACCTATCCCTAGGCCAGGATTCCTACCTATGGGGGAAAATAAAACAGGCACGCCTCTGGAGAGGTAATTTCAATACGATGACCGGTATAAAATAGTTTATCACTCCATTTAGAGTTATAATAGTTATACATTAACTTGTGCTAACGTGCACTTAACAAATCTTTAATCAAAGTATTAAAATTTTGTCGCAGCAAAACCCCGAAAGGCAACGATACGTACCCCTAAACAAATATATGATAAGCTCATATATATACCCAGATGGGGTTGAAAAAATAAAATTAAATTGTACATCATAATCTTTAACCCCATCGGACGCGATTGAGTCTCAAGGAAGAAAAAGAGGATAAGGTCCAATTTACCTACATCTCACTCCATTTCAGGTTATTCATTGCATTCAATAAAAAAATAAATATTAGCAGTCCATATTGACTGAACTGTCGGGCTTCAATCATCAGCTTTACCAATTGTGTCAACTCAACACACTTTACCAAGGCTATGCCTCTTAATTGTAAAGTTGGTTTCACTGAAGATTGAGTGTTGTTCCTCCCTTCCAGAAAGGACGACAGTTTATAAAAACTTGTACTATACTTAATTATGCAATCATAACATCTGAAATGAATTGATGCTATTTAATGCCTACTCTAGACGTTTGAGACTCGAAGCCATATGGGACGCCCATCATGCATCTCCGGTCGCATCCGACAGCGTTTACATAGGTACATGAAAAATAAACGTTATGTTTTAATATTTACACCTTAATTACCCAAACTAAAATAATGTATCTGATCTATATGATATAATTATTTCTACATATCGGATACATAACCGTGTATCTGTTCATCAATAAATAAATAAATGTCTAATGAATAATCAAATAAATAAAATCAACAATAATAAATGTAAACAATGCAATGAAAATCAAAAAATGACAATGACATTTATAAAATTTTCAGACGAAAATATTTCCAAAGACTTTTTTTGGAAATGCAAAAATGATATGAAACCTCCTTGAAACTTTTCCAATTGGTCAAAAAAATCTTCTTAGAAAAATAATGATTTTTTTTATTAAAAGTTATATTTTGAATTAATCTCAAAGGGATATGAGAAATGTTAGTATAGCATCTCGGTTTAGACTGTTTATAACTTAGGAATATTCCCTTCGTTGGCAGCTTTTTAAAATTATATACAGAATGCCTGTTTCTTGGGATACGACGGAACTTAAAATATCGTCTTTTTTTTAACCTAGTCGAAATGGGAACTTTGTCTTTAACATCTTTGGGTGTTGTTACAGTCTTTATATAATGTTTAATATTTTTAACCATTAAATTGGGTGAATCATTGATTAAAATTCCGACTATCAGAACCTCTTTAACACCATCCTCCTTTCCTAAAACAGCTGATGCAACATTGTCATTTGGCCCCATAACTTGACTATTCTCCATTGTGTTGGAGTCTTTTATAAGAAATATTGCATCATCATCTTGAGTGTCACGCGTGTTTGTTAAAGACACATCAAGATGTTCCATAGTGTCATTTGGAATAACAATAGGAAAGGTCTGACCCGATTTGTTCTCTTCCTCAAAAACTTCAGTCAGCTTCTCCGCATCATCGCTGGTGTTGCTCTCTAGGCAGCAAGGCTCACCAACATCGTCATTGACATCAGTATCGTCATTAATAGCGCTGCAGTCTAGGCAGCTGGGCTCATCATAAATTTGGTCATCTAGGCTTGAGCTAGAATTTATAAAAGTGTTATCTTCGGCAATAATGATCTTTTCTTGCTCACATTTCCTTTGTGGTTCATGTGAAACTTCTTGTATATTTACAAGACTTAAAATCTGTCTTTTAGGGTGGCATTTACACCCAAATTCTACTCTCAGCTCGTCACATATTGACGAAAAAGTCATACCTTCGCGGTATGTGTAATTAAAAAAGTAACGGGCTGCACCCTGCAAAAATCCTCCTAGTATGAGCGCATAATCGCTCTCTCGCCATTCGTTTTCGGCGGCAATCAGTCTAAAACTGATTATAAACTTCTCGAGGCACTCGCTATTTGATGTGCCTGAGAAAAAGCACATATTCAGAGCCATTTTGCTCTCTCCTCATAAAAACAATTAATAAAAACCACTTATCTTCTTATTCAGGCAACGTCACTGTTGACACACACACGCCTGTATTTTCACATTTGCCATACGCATCTTGATTCTTTTTACTTATATAAAATTCGGCTCTTGTAGATACTCGCTTGCTTTTTACGAAAGGTACAATTTATTCCATTATTTTGGGGCTAAAAGAAAAAATCTTCGCACAATATATGCTTTGTGCACGCGTAATTTTTACATTGACATTAAAAATATTTTGTGTTTTGTGCCTCCACCAAATGTAAGCGTGTGGAAGATGTAGAAGGTCCGTGTTTGTATTTAATTAAAATAAAGCGCAAATAATCGTTTAAGAATTATAATAATTAAATCATATTAATTTACAACTCACACATCAGAGAGAAAAAACCTAATCTTACTTTTTAAAAACGACATGAGTATTCGAACGTTATGCTCTATCAGCCAGCATTGCTTAGGTTATATAAAACCTCTTACAGTACCTAACAGTACACACACATTTTGTTTTAAGCCCCATGTGATTTGGGCGACCCTATTGCCATCAACCGGGCACGACCCTAGAATCTGTAGCTACTACTGAAAAAACTCTGATAGAAAAATCAATTGACACTTTGCTCAACCCAGGAATCGAAGCCAGATACTTAGCAATCGCACTTGAGACCGCAAAATTGGCGTAGCAGTCAAAAAGAAAATTTGGAAAAAAAGAAATGTTCTTTAAAAACCTATTTACTTTAATCGTTAGTTGAATCTCGCGTCAATTAAAATAATTGTGCTGTTGTTTTTTCGGAAAACCTTATCGTATAATTCAACTTTGTAACTGCTTTCCTATGTTTATTTAGCTATGTATCATTAAGGCAGCTATGTTCAGCTATATTTTGTTAGGCAGCGTTGCCCTACTGCGGTTGCGGGTTGTTTGGAAGAGATACCGCGGCCCCGAAAGATATAGGGCAATAGAAGGAACATGGGTGAGTTTTAGTCAGTACGATTCTGACACTGACACCACTCCGCTCTAAGCGGGGTAAGTTATTTGAATCATCAAATAACTCAACTATGGGAAATCATTCCCATCCCCAAAAAATCCTGCGTTGTGATGTTACATAGACCTCAAAGACAAAACTTAAATAGGTTTTTTCGCTCGGGGTAGATAGCTTTTCAACTCTTTACAAAAAAAAATATGAGTTCCACATCCTAAGGGTAAAACGGGATCCTATTACTAAAACTTTGCTGTCCGTCTGTCACTGTCAGGCTGTATCTCTTGAACCGTGATAGTTACACACTTTGATGTATTTTTGTTTTTATGCTTTAAAAAAAAAATACTAAAAACCAGACTAAAATTATTATTTAATTGTTATATAATTGCTTATTTAGATAATAGTACAGAACCCATCGTGCGCAAGTCTGATTCGCTAATGGTTGTAATTTTTAAAATCACTTTTTTATGGTCAGAATTTACAGCACGCCACCTTCTACGATCTTATCATACTCCTTACGCTTCGTGATTTTTTTTATATTTATTAAATATTTCAGCACCTTTGCAAGAGAGAAGCCTTTTTTGCCTCTTACACGATTAATAAATTTTATGTATGTCTGGTTTTTTTTTTATTTTGCTCTATCATTTTATTTAATTTTGTTTTTATTCTGTGTGAGTCAAATGAGTATATTTTCTTTCTTTCCTTCTTATACGCCGGTTGCGAATACGACGCATATGAACTTTCTGAAGAACCTAACGAGTAGATAGTTTTTTTGTATGAACCTATTTTGTTTTAAATGCATTATGGCCCTGTGCTGAGTTGGCTCAGGAACATTGCATGGCATTTATAGCTTCTTGTCCCGAAGTGTTTTATTTGGAAGACTATTTATAATCCATGGAAATCCTGTACATAATATTGTTTAGTGATTTTTTTATTGATCACTTATTACATATTGTTTTTGTATTTTTTAAATTGACTTCCTATTTATTGTTTTTAGTTGTTACAAAATAATTAATGTAGGAATATTATTAACAGTTAATTAATGTAATTCAAACACAAATTGTTATATGAATAAATTGTAGTTTATAAGCGCTAATGAATGTTGCCATTTGTAAGTTAATTTATTTTTGCGGAATGGAAATTCTCAAATAACTTCCCTCGCTTTGTGCGGTGCGGGGGAGTGTCAGACTTTAACAGACTAAAACCCACCCATGTTCCTTCTTTTGCCCTTTATATTCCGGGGCCGCGGTATCTATTTCAAACAACCTGCAACCTCGGATAGATAACCCTTTAATAATGACTAATAATTTTAAAGCCAAATAGTATTTCGCTATCGGAAAATTCAGGACAATTATAGCACCTGAAATCACAAAGTGCCTGCGGTAAGTGTTAAAACCACGGTTGACCTAAATTTAACTAACAAGGTGGTTAAATGTTAATCAGATTACATTATTTTGCTGTCATCGTGCCTAGTGGATCAAAATTACAATGGATTATAATTTACTAGCAAGCGCCCGCGGCTTCGCCCGTGTGATATGGAAAAAAAGTATACTATGTGTTATTCTAGACTATAATCTACCTTTGTGCCAAATTTCATCAAGATCCGTTGAGCCGTTTTGACGTGAAAGAGTAACAAAAAACGTGAAACAAAAAATTTGTAATATTAACCTACCTTTCTTATCACCAAAATAAACACCATACTTCCTATCGGTAGTTTGGTGTTTTAGGAAATATATAAATTAGTACTCGAATTAAATAAAACACACTATCATCTGATTATGATAGTTGCTGATACCTAGCCTTATCCTAAGTCGAGGTCAGCTTCTAGTAGTACAAGTATTTTACATAAAGTGACTGCCTATCTGACCTTCACAACCCAGTTACTGGGTAATACTATACCTCTTAGTAAACTGGTTGTAAGGCTTTTGGGACACTGACTCCCTGTAACGACTGTCAAGATCTACAAATGACAACCAACAGCTTAACATGCTTTCCGAGGCACAGAGGAAACTCGGTATGTTATGGGTGGGCACCCATTCACAGACCACTTTAGGCAAGCGTGGCTTAATCTAAAGCTCGAACCGCGTGCTATAATTTAGACACGAGCTCCTCAAAAAAAAAAATGGTACACAAAATTACATGCTGCATACTAGTTTTGAGAATTTTATAAGCGCAGTGATAAGCTACGGCGTAGCACACAAATTAAGGCGCCCTGCTACGGCGTAGCGGCGTAGACACACGGTTCTACGAACAAAAATCTGCACGCCTAAAAAGAGTAAAAAGCCTAGAAAGGCATAAAACTGCTGGAGACACAAAGCACTCTTCCATTATGAATTTGAATATATTTTTGCGTTCATTCATTTTTAATCTATATTCTTCGAACTTAAGTTTAAACAACGCGCAGGTGGCCTAGTTTACACCTTGTTTTAACATGAAAACACTCGACGTATTCATAGAAATAACGTTGATCATAAATGTATAAGGCTCAACGGGAAAAACACGAACACGGCAGAGTGAAATGAAAAAAAAAAACTGAACCTGCATGTAACGTGTTAGTAACGGATATAATAAATATTAAAAAGCAGCTTTCCCCGCGGCTTTGTCCAAATGAACTTCGTAAAAACCTTATTTGCGTATACTTGTATATTAATGTGATAAATCCTATTAAATATGTTATATTTGACCTTGCTTTCAAGGTGATTATGTACCTTAAACCACGATCAAATAAACTTCTTTCATGTTTGTGAGAAAAAGATAAGCTAATGGCTCACGACCTTTTTCTAAATAAATAAAATACAGTTTTTTTTTTTCAAATATTATGTTCATAAAAAGGCATATAAAAAGGCCTAAGGCATTAAGTCCGCCTTTGTACAGTGTTATACATGTGCATAAAGTTTAATAAATAAATAAAAAAAAATGGCAGGATTCTTTTTAACGGCACGGTTGGCAAGTGTAAAACTGATCGACTGCTGCGCTGCGTGTCGTGGGTTCGATCCTGTACGGATAAAATATTTTTATGAACTACAGGTACCTGTTTCGGGTCTGGCTGTTTGTGTATGTGAGCTTTAATAAAAACGCACCCACGATACGGGAGATGTTTATAGTGTGGGGCACAGCTTTTTGAAAAAAAGAAAAATTATGCTGGCAACAAACACAACCTTTGTTAAGTAGTTTGAATGAATATATTTAAAGTTATTTTATCATTCTCTTACCCTCAACCCATTTTACGCATAGCATGTCATCTTCATCGATAAGTAGACATTGGGGGCCTTGTGGTTTCCTAGACGCTTGATAACTATTTTATAGTTTGTTTTGTACAGTAAGTAATAACTTATTGTCGGGTCCTCGCTGTCTTCTCATTCTTAAGTACTAACTAGCGCTGTAACAACAACATTGTAAAATCAAATGACTTTAAAAGAGTCTCCGTGGAGCTTCTTGACGGATCTTTACCGTAGGAAACGACCAACCCGAACCGTGCACTTTTTCTCGATGTTTTATAAGTGCTCATGTAAGTTAATCCATACTTCCTTACTAATATTATAAAAGCGAAAGTGAGTTTGTTTGTTACCTCTTCGCGCTTTAATGGGTAAACCGATTGTGATGAATTCTGGTACATAGATAGTTGGGAACCAGGTGACGGACATAGGCTAATTTTTATTAAAAAAAAGTGGGATGTGAGGGAGAAAGAGGGAAGAAAAGGGAAAACTTAGCGTTGCTATTACAAATCAATAAGAGGAACTGTACTACCCCAAATTTAACGCGGGTGAAGCCGCGGGCGAAAGCTAGTATAATATAAAAAAAGGTTACATCATTCATGTCAAGATTTCACATAGACTTCAGAATATTGTAGTTAAACGTGTACATTAAAAGCGTCCAGAGTAAAAGTAGAAATCAATAATTCAAAGAAACTAACCAACACAAACTAAAACTCAGATCTTCACATATTGTAATTAAACACCGGTTGATACATACATACACATTATGTAATATATAGTTCAATGCCATCCTTTATTAACTAAGGAGGAATCGTAAAAAGTAGCGATTTGCAATATCACAGTCGAGACCACTTTTATAGTGATCTACCCTTACCTTATTAAGTCAGCTACCGTCCCTTTTTGCCTCACAGACCCTCGAAATGTTTATGAAAGTGAAAATGTCTTTAAATGCACCTGTTTACCCTTGTTACGGAAGATTTGTTGGGAATTGAATGCTAACTTGTAAACTAGGGAGAAAAAATATTCCTGTTTAATTGTAAGCAAATTAATCATGGCCGTTGTTTTTTTTTATTTCGTTGACACTTTCCCTTGCGAAATTATTGTTCAGTGTTTTGCGAACAATTTGTTTAAGTTGAGTTACGGGATTGGTATTGTTTTATTTTGTTCTAACGAAATGTCCTAGTTTTGTTATTTGTATAACAAAACAATTGTTTAATGATGTAGCAATTAGAAAGGTTTTGAATAGTTCTATTTCAGTTTGGTCATTGAACAAAGTGACTCCTAAAAATAACTTGTTTTTATTCCAACAAAATAAGATTATTTTAATTGTGTTATAAAGGCGATGAGAGAAACTTGGTATATTAATGCCAAAAAACTCAATGAGCAATATGACTTGAAAAAAAAACATATAAAAATAAGGATATTTTAAGTTCTTTTCCTCAAGTTCTATTCTATTTTCAAATTAATAAAAAGAAAAATCACAGTACAAATAATCTAGTATTCTCGTCTGACCTGGCATAGTTACAAGTAGGTACAAAGATATACTAGGTAGGTTCTCACACAGAGGACTTGGGTAAAGCATGGGTCGCTATGCCAAGAACGAGAGAATTCCGAGATGAAGTACGCGAGTAATAACATTACTAGCTCAGATACCACGGATCTGGGGTACTAACCTACCGACTAGACAAATGTTATTAAATCCTTACTAATGTTATAAAAGCGAAAGTGAGTTTGTTTGTTTGTTACGTCTTCACGACGAAATGGCCAAACCGATTTTGATGAATTTTGGCACCGAGATAGTTGGGACCCTGGAGAAGAACATGAGTTAGAAAAGCGAGAAAGAGGGGAGAAAGAGGGAAGAAAAGGGGAGAGAAAGATATTTTTTTTCGATCATCACGCAGTTTAAAGTTAGCGTTACCCCAAAGTAACTAAGCCACGCGGGTGAAGTCGCGGGCGGAAGCTTGTTCTAAATAATTTTATCTCAGTTAAATTGAATCCATTATGCAACCACCGTAAAGTACTGAAATCGTTTGGCGACATTCCCATTTCAATAAAATGCCCCCATATCTAATGTTTTGAATCTTTATTTCCATTACATTAGGTATAAAAAAGTTAAGAGCCTCAAACATATTCTACATATCGTTTTACCTGTCTCCCACAATCGTGTAGTAATCTCAATAAAAAAAATTCGCGACCTCGAGCTACACAACGTATTAGCATATATTATGCGCATGTGAGCTCAAACATACCGTCAATTTATGGGCATGTAATATCGGGACAATTGCCATGAAGGAAACGACACTGAGGGAATGTTACTGCCACGTCTCTCTAATTTATTAGACGTAATATTCGGGCCCGACCGACGCCGCCTCTTACAACTCTCACCTGGATGTACTCCCTCCACACACGGCTTTAAGAACATAATCTTTATTACCTCTTGTAGTACTCAGAGTTCCTTTATTTTACTCTCAGCCACGGCCGTAATATATCCAGGATTACGTGGTGCTATGAAATATGCAGAATCTTTGAGCGGGACGAATGTACGATGTTTCTTTAAGCAGCGTGCGGGCATCAAATTACGTTGAGTTCTCTTTTTTTTTATTTTACACGCTGAATATGCAGAATTTCACGTATATGTCCAGACTATATCATCAGCTGTTGCTTGAATTATTGATTGTGACGCCCCGCGCAACACATTGCGTATGAATAATTAATATCGAGTTGTGGCTTCATTTCAAAATATAGTAGCTCTGTGGTTTGATATTTTGCCTTAAAACTCACGTGACAACTTTTGCAGAATGTTAAAAGGTTTTCTATTGAAGTAAAGTTTAATGTTTTTTTTGTGACAAGTTCATTAGCTACATGACTGTGCAACAAATTTGCTGGCTCACGCAGATTTTCCAAATTACTTTCCTTTGTCATCGAAATTGTTCGACGTACCTTCTGAGGACAATCTATTCATTGTTGTTGAATCAACCTTAAGCCCTATTCTTCGAATTTTATAAGAAATCGGCGCCAAAATGGTAATAAGAATTGAATTTGTAATTGGAACGGAACTTACTGTAATAAATCTTTTACGCAATTAAAGTGAGTAAGTTGAAAGTTAAAATGGATGTTTATGTTAACAACACAAATTTAATGGATGAGAATGTTCTGTATGCTTCATTACTGTTAGGTAAATATAGACGAATGATGTGGACGATCCGTCTGCATTAATGAGGTCTGCTTAATAAAGTTTGGTTGATGAAACAACCAATCTGTCCGCTCATTACCGTAACTTGTAACTTTAAAGGCTTTGCCGATGAGTTCGCTTTTTCCCAACTAACTTTATCGAACTGCCAAAGTCCTGTTTGGACTTGGTCCGTTTACTTTGATTCTTAATCCCGGTATTATAGTCTATGTATAGTTGTTTACGAAGCTGAACTTTGTTAATAATCCTGCTGGATCAACGTTATTGAAAATAACAGATTATTCAGTAGCTATATTCTTGTCGGAAATTCTGTCACTTTAAATAACGTCACATAGCATCGTGCGTGTAATTCTGGAAGAGTCAGCCAGAGGTTTACCTCAGAGTTCAGCCACGTTTCGTTAGGTATGTTTAAGTTTCATGTTATTAGAGGCGATCCTGTTACACAAAACCAACCTCCTTGGTTGCTACTGAGAAATGCCAGATGTTAAACCCGGTAAGTGAACCCATGATCAGCATCAATGATGGCGACCACTGGACAGTTCCACCAGCAGTCACTTTAATGAAGTCTATAATTACCATTTCAAGTTGGTACCTACATTCCCTTATAAAGACGGTAGGTATTTATAATAGAACATGATGGGAAATCATCAAATAACTTCTGGGGGAGAGAAGACTTGTACTGATTAAAACCCACCCATGTTCCGTCTGTAGCCATTTATGTTCCGGGGCCGCGTTATCTCTTTCGAACAACCCGCAACCCCAGCAGGCGGAGACCCTGGCAGGCCCCTCTGTTTTGCTGACATCTCTTTGAGGCGTGCGTGGAACACTAACGCGCAATCGCCACGGCCTGTCGTCAATAGACGGACGGAAGGCTAGCTACCCTGACCAGAGGGCTAACCTTTATATTGGCCAAAGAATCAGCATTGCCATCCTACGTGGCAATGCTGCCCGCCTTCTGGGCACTTTTCCTATTGACAGCAATCTAGATGAATTTTTGACACCCTATAATTGTTTTTGGGACTTGTACATTTTTCAGTGAGTCAGTTACACTAAATTAATGTAGATTGTATTTTTGTTTAATAAATATAGTACAAATAAATATATAGTTGGAGCATAACTCTGTCGGTGTGCTTGTTGTCCGATATTATACTAGTATGTACTACTGATTTACAGATACCTGCCACCTGTAGTTTTTGCCCTGTGCCTTATCTATTGTAATAGCAATGCAAAGTTTTCCCTTTTCTTTCTCCTTCATATCTCAATCTTTTTTAAAAAAAAATAGCCTATGTCCGTATCCAGGGTTCCAACTATCTCTGCACCAAAATTCATCAAAATCGGTTTAGCCATTTAGGTGAGAAGGTGTAAAAAGCAAACTCACTTTCGCTTTTATAATTTTAAGTAAGGATTTTCTTGCTTTAACGCTTCCTCAGATTTTTATGATTTAGTTTTGTGTTTTAGAACACAGCCGTATCTACAGATAACATAGAACTAAAGACATTTTAGTTCTGAGTCCCTTATCTTAATTAAGACTGTCACAGATGCACCACGGCTGCACCTGATCTTAAGCACTAACAGTTGGTTATATGTCAACTATAGTTTAATCTGTACCAAGTCAATGTCCCATCCAGTCGACATGACGCTCACGTTCAAGGATCTATCTTAGGACGGAGTCACGTTCGCAAGAGATAGCACAGATGCACTTGTGTCTAATCCGAACAAGTTGGTCTTTAGTTGGGCTAAGCTTTTATTTATAGAGGGATGCTTGAGCTTATAACGTTGAATTTTCTACGAGAGTTCAAAGGCTAGTATGTCTTACGTTTCTGTTTTTGTAAGGATTTGTTTTCAAAAGAAGAGTACTAATGATGTGAGTGTAACATTTAGGGTTAATATAAAAACACTAGCTGTTCCACGCGGTTTCACCCACGCTACTCAGCACCTGTTGGTCGTAGCGTGATGTTATACAGCCTATAGCCTTCCTCAAGAAATGGACTATCCAACACTAAAAGAATTTTCCAATTCCAATCAGTAGTCCCTGAGATTAGCGCGTTCAAACAAACAAACAAACAAACAAACTCTTCAGCTTTATAATATTAGTATAGATTAGTAAAGACTAGTATAGATTAGTATAGATTAGTCTTGAAATCATTAACAGTGGAAAATGACAACTGTTTGTTTTTACGCAGTGTTTGTTCGTGGCTTATTTTAATTTATTTAGGGCCGATTGTGGCCTTTTGACAGTCCATACAAAAACTGTCAAAATGACAGACTTACGCCCGGTTCCAATAAACAAAAATCGACTCGTTTTGCTTACGGATGGTAGTGTTTTGACATAAGTTCTATGAGACGTCATGTCAAAATCCTACTATCCGTAAGCAAAACGACTCGTTTTTGTTCATTGGAACCGGGCGTTATTCGTGGGATAAATCTTAACTGGCGATTAAAAAATCGGCCCTTAGTTTTTTTAATTGAAATGTTTGTTTTAACTTTGAACACTCTTACTGTGCATGTAAAATCTCAACATGAATAATGTAAGTATGATCTTGTTACATTATTCTAAGGATGGTATTTAATACTTTAACTGTAAATCCCCTTTTTTCAATCAAAATATTCGAAATTATCACCAAAAATACTGAATTGCACACTAAATTTGCTCATCAAATAAATCAATTATACTATACTGTTAGAAGACAGCACTACAATAAAAAAGTGTTATATCTTTATCCATTTTCTATTAATGCAAGTCGTTACTGGCACTCGCCGGCCGCTGCCGCGGCACCGCTCGCTCCGCTCGCTCGGCTCGTGCGTAGGGGGTCGCAGTTTTAACCTAACCTAACCTACGCATTTTTTTAGCATTCAGGAAAGAATATTTGGTGCACGATCAGTATTTTTGGTGAACACAAAATTTTTTCCCTTATTCTAATCATAAGATTGTCAATGAAGGTTTTTGCCTATTCTTCTCCATAGAGATCAACGCTTTGGAATGGGCAATTACAGTAAGTAATTATGTCTTGTGATTGGGACTGTAGCAGCATCTTTATTTTTTTGTTTTTCGACATTCAAAGTGCCTGTAATGGTTTAATTAAATAAATGCATTGAGTTTGAATCACTTTGATTGTTAGACGTCTATCAAAGCAACTGAATTACATATTATAAGCATACGTCCTCAAAAATAGGTCAGCATCGGCCTACAGTTTTCCCAAGTAAATTGGGGCCAGTTTCCAGTCTTACCAGATTCAGTAGAATACTAGTCTTTTACATGGATCGTCTGCTTATATGGCTGTTTGTGTATGTCAGTTTAAATGTTTGTAAACGCACCCACGATACAGGAGAAATTCCTAGTGTGAGCCAACGTTATTTTATCACTCCACAGCTTAATCAGCATTTAAAAACATGTATTACGTAAAAAAATCTTCAGAAAAAATAACAAGGCTTTTTCCATCGAAAAAATACAGATTTAATCATTTAGGTCAATGGTTACATTAGCAATTCTTGCGAACGTCCGAAATATCAGTTAAGTTTTCCTCCTGTAATGTCTTTGTTGATTTCTTGCCAACCAATTGAATGGAGTCTTCACTACGCCAGATTGGACTTCTAAAAGTTTAAACTTCTTGTACTAATTCGCGTTTAGTTTTGGTTAAATTCGGTCGAAACGTTTTAATACTGTCTTTTTATTTGAATGCTCTAAAATTAACCCGAGTTTATGGCATCGTTTCTTTTCTTTTTTTAATCGCAGCGTTTTTTTAAAGGTGTCAGCTAGTACGTTGCAATTAATTAACAGCTTTAACTTTAACAAAATATGTAATAATGACTATTTTGTCACAAGGAAAAACAATGGCTGAAATTTTTTTTTTTGGTTGAACATTTTAGTTACGGTATGATGGTATCTATTATTTTTTGTCGAGACATCGATTTCCATTGTTACATACACAAAGAAAAAAAGATATATTAAAAAGACAAACTACCTAAGCAATGTGAACAAAATTTACAAACGAAGAATCGCGCGACCACGCTACCAAACGAAAGTAGAATCACGTAAAACGGCATTTTTATTACGGAATTCTAAGAAAATATTGAACTGAATTAGGAATCTCCTCTTTTATGTAGTACTAGCTTTTGCCCGCGGCTTTGCTCGCGTTACATTCGGGGTAACACAGTTCCCCTTTCCTGATTTGCAGGTACCTGGAACCTTCAGTTTTTGCCGTTGCGCCTTATTGATTTGTAATAGCAAAGTTAAGTTTTCTGATTTGTTCCCTCTTTCTCCCTCATACCCCACTTAAAAAAAAATGTCCGTCTCCTGGGTCCTAACTATCTCTGTACCAAAAGTCATCAAATTCCGTTAAGCCATTAAGACCTGAAGAGGTAACAAACAAACAAACTCACTTTCTCTTTTATAATATTAGTAAGGATTCAGATAAAAGACAAACGCTTACTAATAGTAATTACCATCTCCCACAGTACTAGTATTTAATAATGTTGTTTAAGGATAGAGGTAAAAGTAATAAACCATTACTATCAATATTTATTTATTTATTTGGATCTCCAACAAAACATACACAGATACATTATAATATACAATACAAAAGGATGTATTAAGTATGCTCCTTCAATTACAAGAGTCCACAGCAAGCACATATAACTAGGTAATAACACAGAAAACATATTTAACAGAATCAGTCCGTTATTAAAATAACAACAAGTCTTATAACAAATTCGTCAACGTAACGTAGAAGTTCGTAGTCACGGCAGCTAACTTGCCATTCCTCAGTCTCCTCGCTAAGCCTGCGTAATAACATAAGTGCACCCACTCTGCTGGGGCATGCATGAAGTTAGAGAATTTCAAAGCCACGTCCCTGAAACTTTGTCGTCACAGCGAATAATTGCGTGCGTATCTTGGAATGCAGCTTTAATTGATTACATGAAGAGGATCTAGTCTTTGCATGTGGGAGGGAGCGGTGTGCACTAAAATTGATTTTGAATCTTGATGGAGGGGTGTTGGGTTGCAGGTTGATTGAAAGAGATACCGTGAACCCGAAACATAAAAGGCAAAAGAATGTACATGGGTGGGTTTTAGCCAGTTAAAGTCGGACACTCCCCCGCTCTGGTCGCTTCTTAGTTCATGCTTATAAATTTAATAAAGTACAATAAAAACTAACAAAGTACATACTACGTCCGTCGATGGTGTTGTCATCGCTTTAAAAGTTTGATAGAATTTAGGAAATTGGATATTAAATTGGTCTCGCAATTTAAAAAAAAAAAAAAAATATTTGGCAACGTCATTGGTATACCGTATATTAGATCAGACAACCCTGTCTAATATGTTGTATGCTGAAATAAATATATACTTGTAAATATACTTACTTTTAAATAGTTTGTAATAGTTATGATAAGCTTACCTTACCAATAAGAATAAGAAATGTTCCTTTTTATTTTTTTCTTTCGCAGGCCGATTGGCCATTCTTAGAAAACAAGCAGTACCCTTGTACCCAAATATTATATGTTATTTTCCTGTGTTGTCTACTTTGTGTAAATAAATAGTTAAACAAATAAAGGTAACATTACTTCTTTTGTTAAAAGGCGTTTTGGTTGTTTATTTAACAAACAAATTGTTTGCTAACAACACTTCAGGCTCAACAGGAAGTGGGCAAACAATTTAATCCTCGCTTTATGAAGGCCTTTTCAGTTTAATCTCTTGTCAAACCTTGTTGTTACTATTTTGGTCAACTAATCACTGCGGCTAACGTGGGTTTTGACAGCGGATTTACTTTTCAGTCTTCATTGGGCTGTCAAATGCCGTGGTTGTTATACCTCATTGGAAATCAGATGTTTATTTATTTCACTGTGAATTAAATTTATAATGCATAATGACTAAAAAATGTTGACGTGACTTCAGCTGAAGAGTAACTAAGAATACACACATTTCACGGTGTGTAATTGGGAAACACATGATCTTTTTAATTCATTTGTTGATTTAATTTTTTATTTCATTTATAACATTTTATACAAACTGATAGTGTCTACTGTTTGTCAATATGTTTAGTTTTAATAAAATGTTTCGAAATTAAATGAAACATCGAATGAATTAAAACGTTCATGCTTTTTCAATTAATAATTAAATTACCGTTTGTAATGTTTTTTTTTTTCATTAATTAGTTTTTCGTTAAAGTTATTTTAAAAGGACATTTAATATTTTAGTGCAATACATATTTTAACCTTGCTTGACCATCTTATGAGCATGAAAAATATCTAGAAAAAAATATAAACTCGTGGCAGCTTAGAAATGAACCGTCACAACTGATAGCACCCACTGATTTTCCAATTCAATTCAACCATTTTAAAGGAAACTAAACCCGACACATCCGCCACCATCATCGAGACATTTAAGTGACCATGACATCCTCTCAACCACCAAAGCATAGTCGAATCAATGATAGTACATAACAGTCTTATATACAATGTTATAAAATTGAGTCCATATTGTATAGACTACAAAGATTACTATACTGCAAAGATAGTCTTCAATCTATTGCAGCTTCCACAATATCTTCAGATATTAATAAATTGTAATTCATTGGTTGTATAAATGTGTAATTTAACCATTGAACGGTTTACTCCCAACGGCCAGCACTAAAACGGGCACCAGTGGTAAACCAGTATTGTAAAAATAACAATAACAAAATTACAATTATAAAGCAAAACAAGAGAATACACTGAACTGGGAAACGTTCTCATGTTTTGCGGAATGTCATACAAAGTGAGCTACCAACGAGAAATCGGATCGCTTTGAATGCAGTAATATGGCGGCTTCAATGCTAAAATGTGATTGATGCAATCGATGCTGTGTTCGTCTTTCAGTATGTATTTCAGTTGGCGTGAGAGGGTTGGGTATATTTGGATTCGCGGGTAAGTTTTTATTCATTTCGTTTATTGTTCCAGTCGATGAAATGAGGTTACCTATTTATTTGTGTATTTTTAAAGAAAGAAATCCAGGTTTATGAGTTGTGTAACATTGGTCTTGTTGGGTTTTTCATTTAGAAATTTGTACTTTAAATACATAAGTAAACCTCTCTCCAAATCTTAGGTCCAAAATAAGTCGATGGAATATGCAGTGCTAAAAAAATACCTGTATTTCATTTCATATAAAACTGGCAAGCTAATTTTCTTTTTATTTTTAAAAACAGCATGCTTTTTAAGGTCATAGAGAGGTAAGTCAGATGCCCAAGTAAAGCACAAAATCTGACACTATTATAGATTAGGTTAGGCGCTAACTGCCTTACCTAAACCTATCAGGATAAAGGAGAAGAAGAATCCAAGGAAACGCATTTTGGTGGTTGTTTTTTGTTTTTAATAAATTATTCATAAACACTAGCATTCTAACCATTATGCCCTGTCGATATTAAAATAATAATTATATTCTCCAAGTAGGTTATCTCAGTGTTCGCGATATCGTCGATGTCACCTACTTGTTTGTGGGCCCGATACCGAGAGAGAACACAAACTGTTTGATCACGGTCCGAGTAATCGAATAGGCTATTCAAGTTGTCTTGGACAGACGGTTCTGTCACAGCATAGTGTCGTTACAGAATGTCAAAAGAGGGTCATGCACATATAGACATTAAGGTTGAACATTTATAGTTTTTCGTTTCACGATTTAAAGTTTTAAAATCTGTCATTATAGTATTTTATTTATGGTCTCTTTTTTCTCTAGGCATAGACTATTTTCTTTTTTCCTACTAACACTTTCCATTCCCAACTAATATATTTTTCTTTGCACGATATCGTTATTGTCCTGTGATATTTATGTCGTCTTTTAATGTTATTTGTTTTAGGTATCCTGAACCAAACTCCTATCACCCTCAAATTAAACACCGAACATTTGCCCTACGTGTCATTCTCATACAACGTTGTAATTGGCCAAATACGTCTCACACGACAAGAGACGTGAATGCCACTATAGGGGAGAAAAAAAAAACATTTATAGTTTTTTTTTTTACTTTATGGCTATTACTGTTGGTGAGCGTGTGGACTGTATTACTAGCTAATAAATGAAATAAGTGGTCGTTGCCAAAATGGTGGTATTATATTTATTTATTCATTGGCAAACACGGAATCAATGAAGAATCAAGAAACTAAAATTCAAAATGTTTTCAAAGTGAATCTTGGTTTTATAAGCTTTGGCAAGTTTTTTTTAGAACCAGCATGCCTGATACTTATTTCTTAAGGTCATAGAAAGCCAAGTCAGAGGCCCATGGCCAGTACAAAAACTAACACTGGGTTACGCACCAACCACAGGATAAATAAAAAAGAAGAAGGATCCATTCTATGTACTTATGTAACAAACATATTTATGTTTGTTGTTTGGAGCGGTGATTCTGTATCTTTCTGATTTATGATTCTGGGTAGGTATCTTTCAATTATCGAGAGTTTGGAGGTTGTAGGTAAAGATTATTTTCAAGAGTTCAAGGTTTAATCTCCAAAATAATTGTATTGTAAATTTTGTGCAAGGTCTCTTATTTAATGATATGCAAAACTACTGAAGTCACTTATGATTTTTTCACAAATTACAAAGATAGAGTTTACTTTTTAACATATACAATTCATATTTATATAATTTATTCATATACCTAAAGATTTCTTTAGGATGCGTCAAGGTGGTTCGCAACCTGCCGGGGTTGCGGGTTGTTCGAAAGAGATACCGCGGCCCCGGAAACGTAAAGGGCAATAGAAGGAACATGGGTGGGTTTTAGTCAGTAAAAGTCTGACACCTTTCGCCCAGAGGGGGAAGTTATTTGATGATTCCCCACCCCAAAAAAAAAGGTGGCTCGCACATTTTAATTTTCTTACCTTCTTAGGGTTATTTGGTTACCTACCTTAGAAGAATAAAAACGGATCCCTTGAAGGATCACTTTGTTGTGCATCAAGACTTTTTATCCCAAGAACGCGTAGAGATGTCGAGTTGAAATTAAAACCATATTTATTCAAGTCTGTGGTCCCTTGGAGCTGGGAAAAAAAATCAATCCTATAAGTCTACTCAATTAAAAGGTACAGCCGTTTATGTTGGAAGTTTGTACGTAACCCTCGGTGCTGCACTTGGCCGGTTTTTTTTTCAATTGGCAAAACATTTTATGTTCATCATACAGCCTGACACTGGCCACAAAATTTGAATTTAGAAGTTTATGCTGGCCACTGGCTTCGATCAGAACTTTGTCACTGTCTAAACAAAGTAACAAGAAACAAAACACAAACTAATTGATTCTCGAACTACTTAATTCGAAATTCAAAGTTAGTCATACCTTTATTCATGACGAAACTAAACACCGAATGACAAGTGATTTATAATTCACAGCAAGTGCTACCTTCACAGAATCTTATATGTACAGATTAGGGTAATGAGATTACCTATTAAATCCTCCATTCATTCAATTTATATTCATTGAATCGCACAGAACAGAACATAAGGGATTAGTGGCGGCGAGTTATTTATAGATAGGATAACTGAACGATTTGAGCGCTTTGTTTGTGTTTGTCAATTTTAACTGGTTTTATAATTGACTAAACAAAGCTTTGTTGACTGTTGTGAAAGCTAAGTAATGAACAAAACATACCATAACTCCGGGCTGACTGCAGACGTCAGGCGCCGCGAGACGACTCCAGTAGGCCTACTAGCGGACGAGGCCCGAGTGTCCAGGCCCGTCAAGTGCGCAAGTCTGCGCATCTCAGGCCTGGACGACTCCGTGGTGGAAGAGGAGGTGGTGGCTGCCGTCGTCAGGACTGGTGGGTGCCCTGCCGACCAGGTGAAGGCAGTGGGCACCGTGCGTCCTGACTTCGGGGGCATGCGAACCGTAACGGTTAGCTGCCCCGTGGCGGCGGCCAAAACAATCGTGGAGGGCCGAAGGCTCTTGGTTGGCTGGGTGTCTGCGCAGGTAAAACTGCTAGAGCCCAGACCTCTGAGGTGCTTCCGCTGCCACGTGGGTCACCACGTGGCAGTCAAGTGCTCGGAGGTGGACCGCAGCCGACTGTGCTTCCGCTGCGGCCAGCCCGGTCACAAGGCCGCGACCTGCGACGCCCCGCCGCACTGTGACGCATGTGCGACGGCGGCCAGGCCGGCCGATCACCGGGCGGGAGGCAAGGCCTGCGCACCACCAGCAAAAACTAGGGGCAAGGGAAGGTCCCCCGCGACCACCACCACCAACGCCGCCGCCACAGCCGCTGCCACTGACGCCGCTGCTGCCGCCGCCAACAGCGTCACCGCTATCGCCACAGCGGTGGCAGCCGGACCCTCACAGGGGGTCCAGGAGGGGGCTGTAATGGAGTGCCAATAACGGCCCCATTACGCCTCCTACAGGCGAATATCAACCACTGTGCCTGCGCTCAGGATCTCCTGCTCCAGAGCATGGCGCAGTGGTCGATTCATATCGCCGTGGTCGCTGAGCCGTACTTTGTCCTCCCCAGGGACGACTGGGTTGAGGACCTGAGCGGCTCAGTGACCATAATTTCGTCGGCCGCCGCCGGTACCCCGTCCTTCGAGGGTGTCAGGAAGGGTCAGGGGTGCGTCGCGGCACGGTTCGGGGATATAGTCGTAGCGGGCGTCTATTTCTCCCCGAGCCGAACTCTCGCCGAGTTCCACAACTCCCTGAGGGAGTTGACCGTCGTCGTCGGTAACCCCTCCCTCCCCGTGCTAGTGCTCGGGGACTTCAACGCCAAGAACTTGGCTTGGGGTTCTCGCTACACGGATATGCGGGGAAGGATGGTGGAGGACTGGGCACTGGAGACAGGCCTGGTCGTCCTAAATCGGGGTTCTGTCCCCACGTGTGTGCGGATGCGGGGCGAGTCGGTGGTGGACATTTCGTTCGCTAGCCCCGCTCTGTCGCCGCGTGTCGTCGACTGGCGCGTCATGGAGGAGGTGGAGACCTACTCCGATCACCGGTATATCCGGCTCGACGTCTCCACCCAGACCTCCAGCGCGCCGGTCCTACAGGCCCCGAGTGGTCCGCGTTGGGCGCTGAAACAGCTGGACCGGGAGCTCCTCCTGGAAGCCTCGATCGTGCAGGCCTGGGTGTCATCACCGGACAGGCCTGCCGACACTAACCACGAGGCGGACTGGTTCCAGGAGGCCATGTCTGAGATCTGTGACGTGGCAATGCCCCGAGTCCGGTCTGGAAGCGCCCGGCGTCAGGTGTACTGGTGGTCGCGCGAGCTGACGGCACTGCGAGAGGCATGCGTCGCTGCGCGACACCGGTACGCCAGGCACCGCAGGCTCCGCATCAGAACACCAGATGCGGCAGCCATCGAGGCGGAGCTGTATGAGGGGTACAGAGCGGCGAAGACCGCCCTCCTAGAAGGTGTCTTGCGGGCCAAGGATCTGGCCCGCGAGGAGATGCTGGAGTCTCTGGACGGGGATCCGTGGGGGCGCCCATACAAGATGGTGCGGGATAAACTCCGCACCAGGGCCCCCCCGCTGACGCAGAGTCTCCGGCCCCAACTAGTTGAGGATGTGGTGAGCGCTCTGTTCCCTTCGCGAGGGGAGCATGCTCCTCCGCCCATGGCTCCGCCGCTTGCGGTGCCACAAGCGGACCACGAGGACAACGACGACGACGACGTTCCGGAGGTGACTGGGGTGGATCTGAGAGCGGCGGTGGGCAGGCTGAAAGCCAAAAACACCGCCCCGGGACCCGACGGCTTGCATGGCAAAGCCTGGGTCCTGGCCCTGGAGGCTCTCGGGCCCCGACTACTAGGGCTCCTAAGCGCATGCTTGGAGAGAGGCCAGTTCCCACTTCGTTGGAAGACGGGGAAGCTGGTCCTCATTCAGAAGCCGGGGCGCCCTGCGGACTCTCCGTCCGCATTCCGGCCCATTAAATAAATATAAATAAATATCTTGGGACAACTCACACACGGCTATCTGATCCCTAGCTAAGCAGAGCTTGTGTTACGGTAACCAGACAACTGATATACATACTTATATAATTTATAAATACATACATATTATAGCTAAATCACACCCAGACACAGAACAAAGAATCATGCTCATCACACAAAGTTTCTCCTGGGTGGGAATCGAACCCACGACCTCCGGCTCAGCAGTCAGGGCCACTAACCACTAGACCAACAGGCCCGTCAATGTGCTGCTCGACGAGGTGGGCAAGCTCTTTGAAAGAGTAATTGCAAACCGCCTCGTCGGGCACCTTGTGGGGACGGGGCCGGATCTTGCGGAGCACCAGTATGGTTTCCGCAAGGGGCGCTCGACGGTGGACGCCATCATGCGCGTGAGAGCCCTCACGACGGGGGCTGCAGTGTCCAGGGGTGGGGTTGTCGTGGCGGTGTCTCTCGACATCGCCAACGCGTTTAACACCATGCCTTGGAGCTGCATCAGGGAGGCACTCCAATACCACCGGATGCCGACCTATCTTCGTCGTGTGGTCGGGGCATATCTGACGGACAGGGCCGTCATATACCCCGGTCGCTCTGGAGAGTGGAACCGGCGAGAGATGTCGTGCGGTGTCCCGCAGGGATCGGTCTTGGGGCCGCTCCTGTGGGACATCGGTTACGACTGGGTGCTGCGCGCCGACCTCCCCAGCGGCGTCAGTGTAGTTTGCTACGCTGACGACACGCTCGTCCTGGCTCAGGGGGGGTCGCACCAGGCGGCGGCCGACAATATGACACGCGGGGTTGCGATAGTCGTGGAGAGGATCCGGCTACTGGGTCTCGAGGTGGCCTTGCACAAATCCGAGGCCATGGTTTTTCATGGCCGCGGAAACACGCCACCGTCGGGATCCCAGTTGACGGTAGGAGGGGTTCGCATCGGCGTCGGGTCGACGATGAAGTACCTGGGAATCGTCCTCGACAGCCGGTGGAACTTCATCGAACACTTCCGACGTTTGGCTCCCAAGCTCGAGCGGACGGGGGCTGCTCTCAAGCGGCTCCTGCCCAACCTCAAGGGGCCAAACGCCTCCTGCCGTAGGCTCTATGCCGGAGTCGTGCGGTCCATGGCCCTTTACGGGGCCCCAGTATGGGCGCGTTCTTTAGGGCGGCGCGCCGCCCACTATCTGAACGCGCCCCAAAGGGTGGTGGCCATACGGCTTGTCCGGGGCTACCGCACGATCTCCGGCGAGGCAGCAAGCCTCCTTGCCGGACTGCCACCGTGGGATCTGGAGGCGATAGTCCTCGCGCGCCTGTTTGAGTGGCGCGCGGAGGCACTACACCGGGGGGAAAACCCACTGCCGCGGCAAGTTGCCGCTCGGCGGGCAGACCTCCGGTGCGATCTCATGGTGGCATGGAGAGAGCGACTGTCGCAACCCCGTGCAGGGCACGCTACAATAGTGGCGGTAAGTCCCCTCTTTGAGGAGTGGCTGGAGAGGCGTCATGGCGTCCTCACCTACCGCCTGACGCAGGTCCTCACCGGACACGGAAGTTTCGGGAGGTTCCTGCACATCATCGGGCGGGAGGAAGCGCCCGGGTGTCCCCATTGTGACGATCGCCCGGAGGACACGGTGGAGCACACAGTGGCGATCTGCCCGGCTTGGGCGGAGCACCGCCGTGCCCTCGTAGAGGCGATCGGCGGCGGCGATCTCTCGCGTCCGGCCCTGGTTCAGGCCATGGTCCGGAGCGAGAGGGAATGGGAAGCGGTCACCACCTTCTGCGAAGCAGTAATGCTAGCGAAGGAGGTGGCCGGGCGTTTGCGGGAGAGAACATCTGCCCAACCCAGCCGCCGCGGGAGACGCCCATGGCGCCGGGCGCCGCGAGACGACTTCCGGCCACCGTAGATGCGGGCCTGTGGGCGGTGAGCAATGGGTAGTTCACCGTCCGTCCGTCGATTGACGACAGGCCGTGTCGACGGCGCGTTCGTGTTTCACGCGCGCCTCAAAGAGAGTCAGCAAAGCAGAGGGGCTTGCCAGAGCCTCTGCCTGCCGGGGTTGCGGGTTGTTCGAAAGAGATACCGCGGCCTCGGAACGTAAAGGGCAATAGAAGAAACATGGGTGGGTTTTAGTCAGTACAAGTCTGACATGCCCCCCCGCTCCACCCAGAGCGGGGGAAGTCATTGGATGATTTCCCACCCGAAAAAAAAAAAAAAAAAAAAAAAGTAGGCCTACTATGACATCTTAAAGCAGAACTTATTCCACTGAGTGAAAGAGATGGTGCTAGACACCCTATATAGCTCTGTCTCTTTCCCTCAGCGGAATAAGTTCTGCTTTAACACGTCATGGTAGGGCAGCTGGCCTCTGTAAATGCAGGCATGTGGATGATGAGCAATATGTAACTCATCCTTCGTCCGTCTAGTTACGCTATCACAAGCTGTCCACGGCGCGTTCTTGTTCCACGCACCTCAAAGAGATGTCAGAAAAGCTAAGGGGCCTGCCAGAGCCACCGCCAGCCGGGGTCGCGGGTCGAAAGTGATACCGCGACATTGCATCATAAAGAACAAAATAAGGCACATTGGTGGGTGGGTTTTAGCCAGTACAAGTCTGACACTCTCCCCCGCTCCGTCCAGAGCGAGGGAAGTTATTTGATGATTGAGTTTTGAATCCGAGTCCATTTTTTTGAGTATAGCATACTCAAAAAAAATGGACTCAGATTGTTAAATGTTCCTTCCGTATGCACGCACAGTTTTTCATTATAACTCCCCCTTGGTTTGGTTTGCGTCTTGCCAATGCTGATTTGCTGAATGCTATACTGACATCGACACGGGAGTGTGATGAATTTGATTCAAAATGGAAAACGTATGTCGTGGATGTTTGAGCTTGTGTGAGAGAATGCATGAAAAACATTTTTTGGTGTTTCTGTGGTTTTAGCAATGCTGTTCCTGTGCCAACTCATTTAACTCTCAGTCCATTATTAGTTTGGGGTTGGTCCAAATTTTATTATTTAATAGGCTTAGAAAATTATCCAAAAGTATAATTAGCTAATTAATTTATAATCACGTTAACAAGTTACGCAATAGCTGATTGGGTGTCAATCGGAAATGATTCGTACTCCTCTTATTGAGTCCTTTATCTAACTGTATTGAGGTATCGGGATCATACAAGTTTTGACAACATAGAGTCAGTCCTAATATACAACCAGTATACGCTGAAACTTCCCTTTAGCGCTGGTATATGGTGAAACCAAAATCTTACTCACTTCCTACGTCATAGCTCTTTGAAACCGCTTTCAATGAATATCGAATTGCCACGGAGGCACAGGTAACATTTAGTATATACAATCCGCATGTCAAACATTTTAGACTAACGGCCGTTTTCAATAATCTATCTATCCTTAAATCTCGTTACTACAGATAGGCAAATCTGTCATTTTACGTTTACTTACTATTCAATATCCTACCGACAGATAGCATTTCCTACCGAAGTTGTCCATCTATCGTTGGGAGGTCGGATAGTCTACTAGAGATAGAAACTTACATACTAATCGCTGTTACTTACATTTCAATATTGGTTTCAAGTTACTGCCCGATAGATGTAGGTTACTGTGGTAACGTCAATTGTGTATCTGTCAATATCGGCCGGTTACGCGGATAGATAGCAGTTCGAAAATAAGTAGCTTTCTAATAAATACATAATAATGGAATATTTAAGCAGTGATGATAGCGATATGGAATTATTTCAAATTATTAAATTAAGTTCGCCAAGCCCGTTCCTTCATGTTATTATTGGTGGCATTCGTAGCGTTGTTATTTATGACTGTACTTGCAGCCACAAGTTGTATGAGAAACATCGTCTCATCTTTGGTCATTAGCACTGCTTTACTTGACTGAAATACAATAAAACTTTAAAAGCTTGAACGCATTATGGAATGTTTAAATTATCACCTACATAAATACTTACTGGATTCATTTTGATTCACTTTTATGATATTGTTTAGGAAATATAAACATAATCACGACATTAAGCGTGGGTTGCGTCGGTGTATCGATATGTCAAATCTGTCAATCTCAAAACGTTTTATTAAATGATTGAATTTGGTAAACAATAAAAAACTACAATTTAAGCTTCATTCATGTTAAAATCTGCAAAAAAATATACATACCAAGTACTTATGTTACACATAAATAAATAATATAATATTTGTTTTTGGCATTATACATTAGTGCAGCAATGAACTAAACGTTTCAAGAGGGAAGCATCTATCTCTCGTTAATGACAGTTAGATAGCACTTATCCTTGATTGTGAAACGCAAACTATGGATAGATAGGATCTTACTGTTAACTGGAGATAGCGATCTATCCGTAACCGGAGAAAGGTTATTGAAAACGGCCGTTAAAGGACAAAGCGGGCTCAGTGTCCAGTCAGGGACGGGTACAAAATTGTTGTGTGCATGATCTTATTCACACAAGTTCGAAATTAGGCTTGTGATGAGTCGGAGCATGTATTTTTTTACATAGCTTATTGTGACATCTAAAAGGGTTTAAAAGACCCAATTTAAAGAAATTTAAATTTATTTAAACTTCATGTACAATAGTGGTACATAGGCGGACTTAATGCCATAAGGCATTCTCTACCAGTCAACCTTTGGGTAAAATACGACAACATTGTGGTAGGGTACAAAAAATTATATAAAAATATATATATCTAAAACTATTTGTTTACGAAGATGTATATTTTTATGCGTATATTATTACACATTTACATATCAAATATACTAATAAATATATATCTATGTATATATGATAAATGATTTGATATACTAACATAAAATTTCGTTTTTCGTTCCGTACTTTTGACGTCATAGACTATAATAATCATTCCCCAAACAAACTCATTAACTTTCCCGTTTATTTAATAAGTTTTTTAGTTTAAGTAAAACGACAAAAGATAAACCCGATCTTACCAACCAGCGACCATATATAAATAGCCTTTTTTAATAACTTACCCCGCTCGGAGCGGGGGTAAGTGTCAGACTTTTACTGAAAACCCACCCAAGTTCCTTTAGCTTTTTGTGTTCCGAGGCCGCGGTATCTCTTTCGAACAACCCGCAACCCCGGCGCGGTGAACAGAAACTGAACAATGCATATTAAGGTCAAAATACGAAACTAAGTGGGTGTTTGTACAAGATATGGGTGTACGATTAGGCTTACCTCTACTTAACCCTGTCAGGGATCATAGGCTTGATGTTATTTTATGTTTAATTAACTAGTTGTTTTAAATCAACAGTTCAACCAAGGTTGTTTGAACAAAATCGAATTGAATCGGAGATCCTTTTGTTAATTATGTTAAATTTGAGCGAGTGGACTAATTGTGTTGTTGTATGCATGTTTGTTTACTAAATCAGATATTATGTACAGATGATGGTCAAATTTCGTTTGTTTTGCATTTAATAAACAATGGAAACCTGCTAACAATTTGATACGTGTTTACTACATGTATAGGTACTACGTTACATGTTGTATTATGTATGACAGCACTTTTGAGATATGAGGGAGAAAGAGGGAAGAAAAGGGAAAACTTAGCATTGCTATTACACTGAATAAGGAGCAAGGGCAAAAACTACAGGTAGCAGGTACCTATAAATCAGGAATGGGGAACTGTGTTACCCTGAATTTAATGCGAGCGAAGCCGCAAGCAAAAGCTAGTGGTATATAAAATATGAATGTCGTAACCTAAATATAAGTACACCATATAAGTATTATAATATATACATGTATAAATAGATAACACTAAAATATATAAACAGATATGTTAATACAATATTATAAATATTCACAATTGAGAGGAAAGGTATTGCTCTTTTAATCTAACTATATGAATGATTTACACAATTCAGTTATTTCGTAATACGATACCTCTTAGAAAAAAGAGTTTGTTAGACCCTCGTGGTTCTTTCAACTAGTGACGACTGTCAAAAATCCCTGAACTACTGACCAATAGAACCAACAGCTTGACGCGCTATAAGGCACCCTGATTTCAATGCTAGACATGGTCACCTCTCAGAAGGGCCTTTTAGGACCACCACCTGTCGGGTTTGCAGGTTGTTCGAAGGAGATAAAGCAAGCCCCAGAACATAAAGGGCGAAAGAAGGAACATGGGTGGTATTTAGTCAGTAAAAGTCTGACACTGCCTCCCGATCCACCCAGCGGGGTAAATTATTTTGATAAAGAAAAAGTATGGTCACCCATTCACAAACAGAAACCGTTGCTTAACCTAGAAGATAGCCACGTACACTTTTTATTATTTGCCCACAAACCGCATTCAAACAATATAAGTACAATTTTGAATGTCTAGAAATTTCCAAAAAAAAAAGAATTATTTCTTCTGAAATCAATTTGAGGACGCCCTTAAGGTAAAAGCGAAATTATTTTGCACGGGAGTGTAAACAATTGAAACATCAATTCAATTGTTTACACTCCCGTGCAAAATAATTTCGTCTCGAGTGTATCCAATTGGTTTGAGCATTTACTTGGCTGTAATAACTGTGAAAATAGAAAATTTTAGGTATTGTTCTACTATAGCTCACTGGCTAGTCATGAATATTCATTCCGGAATATCGTCGAGGGATGTGCCGTCTTTCGGAATAGAAGAATAATCCATAAATTTAGTTCTGCTTTTACCTATCTAAATAACCGGCTGTCGTTCTCAAAACTCGACTATTGTTTATGCTGATGTAGTCTTTAGGGCGCCTAAAACAAGGTCCTATTCAGCATCATTCACGGCCACGCATGAGTACATTAATCGCTCTACAAGTTCTGTCTCGGCGACATGTTACAACAACTATTGTCATTTGTTTACTTGGATTCCGTTGCCATGTGGCTATAATGAAACCCTTATAGATTCGCTCTGTCAGTCTGTCTGGCTGTCTTTACTCAAACTCGAAGCATTTATCTAGAGGGACCTTTCAGGGCTAGTTATTTGATGATTTCACATCAGGAAAAATAAGTATTTGTCTCAACTTGACCGCCAAAAAAAAAGAATGAAGCTACAGTCCTAGTCACAAGGAAAAATAACTTGTGAAATTACTGTAGTTGCTCATTCCAGAGTTTTTATCTCCATGAAAAAGAGTGGGAAAGAAACTCCATGGAAACTGTTGAATTAATTTTATTTTTTTAAATTAATTCAATTATATTTCATTAATTCAATAACTTGCAGTATACTACTGTAAGTTAAAGAACCTCAGTGTTTAATAATTGACCAATGATGTAACACGATTCAGATCTACTTACGTGCAGATATTAATACATTGTCGCACGACTATTGTTCCCCAGTTCGCTTTGTACGTAGATTATATTGCGACGGACGGTTATTATACGGTGGTCAGATATCCAATCAATAGTAGCCCAAGACGTCTGGTGCATTCCAGTTATATTACCGGATAATAGCCGATGGAACGAACGATTTCAGGACATTGGAAAGTAATAAAAATGGGCGAACAGTGGAAGAGATAGTTATTAAGAACACTTTATGTCTTACCAGATACTGTCAGCCATTAGTATCGGAAATCTTGTTCTTATTTATTTTATTTCACGTCGAAAAATAAAGCAAATGAATAAAACACAGCATCTGCTAACAATACCTTCCGTCTTTCCATCTGAAAGGGCGTCGCTAAGAATCGGAAGCGCGAAACGGAATAATTCCATTAGACGGAAAAAAATGGGACAACTTTTTATTTCAGTAATTTAATTAAAAAGATTGGTTACATTCGCGAGAGTCGACAACACGGAATGTTCGGTTATTGTAGGAGAATTCTTTGTAATTCGGCCGGGCGCACGGAAGCGTTCGGGAAAGCTCGGCTAGAGCCCCGGAAAATCTCGGTACCAACAAATTCGTCCGCCAACGAACATTCTGCAGTCTCACGACCAATTGCGCCGCTTTTTATGAGCCTCCGCTATTGTTCAGCGAATATTTAAAAAAATATCTCCATGATTTTCTGGAGCGAAAGAAAAAAATAACGCGCCAGCTGCCTAATGTGTCACAAAATTTTAATGGAAAAATGTTAAGGAAATGTTGCTATATTAATATTGTTACAATTGAAAATGGGTTGCAGAGCCGTGGTTCATGACTTTTGCGACTGACGGCTTTTAGTGGTAATTTAATCAAATGATTACAAACTATGATTAGTTATTTTTTATTCGATAATTAATGAAAGTACACACTAATTACATCACTGTATGAAGTAGGCAGGAACAGAAAACGTGTACAAAGGATCGCCCGTACTTATTTTCTGCTATTTCAAAAGATCTCCTGTACGCGCGGGCGCGTTTAAAAACATATAAACTTACATACACAAACAGCCAGACCCGGAACAACTATCTGTAGGCCATAAAAATATTGGTTCCGTGCGGGAATCGAACCCGCGACACGCAGTGCAGATGTCGAACGCTCAGCCACTACGCCAACCATGTCGACTGTATTGTATATTGTTCCACTAGAGACGAAAGAGACTGAACCACACGACACAAGATATCTTAGTGTGAGGTTGAGTTTCATATAAATAATTAATGTCCTTTTTTTGAACAATACATAAATAAACAAATTGAGATATGGGCAAGAGGCTTATCTGCATAGCCTAGTCCTAACTATGTTGGGGTCGGCTCCCAGTCTAACCGGATGCAGCTGAATATCAGTATTTTACACGGAGCGACTGCCTATACCTCCACAACACAGTTAATACTGGATAATACGATACCCCTTGGTAAGACTGGCTTTCAGACTTTCGGAACTACCTGTAACGACTGCCAAATATCTACAAATGACAGTCGGGATCAACGGCTTAACGTGCTTTCCGAGGTACGGAGGAAACTCGGTATGTAACGGGTGGTCACCCATCCACAGACCCAAACGGCTACTATTATTTAGCCACAAGCTCCTCGCATATGGACATGATGATGATAAAACAGCTGTACGTTACATAATATAGCATCAAATCTGTAATCCCCGATAGTCTAAGCTGAGGTGTAACTAGTAGGCAGTGGCTGAGCGATCGACTCCTGCGCTGCGTGTCGCGGGGTCAATCCCCGCACGGAACAAATACTTGTATGGCCTACAGATAGTTGTTCCGGGTTTGGCTGTTTGTGTATGTCAGTTAAATGTTTGTAAACGCACTCACGACACAGGAGAAATTCCTAGTGTGGGAAAATGCTTTTTATAGAAAAAAAATTAGATCAAATATGACAAAGCATTTAGCCCATTAAAGTAACGTGTCACGTCACTCATTAAAAAATGCAGCAAGGTGTGACGTCACACGTTACTTTTTTAAAACTATCCTATTGCAAAGAAGAAATTTTACTGTCACAAAATTCCATGACAAGTGACAACTAAAATCGCTAATAGTGACTGAAAAAGGTTGGAATACCGTAATTAAAAACCAGTTCACATCAAGCACGTTCCTACAAGCCCCTGTATTTTATCTCACAAATTACATGAACCATCAGAATTATAAACGTGTTATTATTACAACGTAAAAGGTGTACTTAATTGTTACGGTTATGCCGTACTTCAGTAACCACAGTTAAGCTATAAACACACTGTTAAATGCTCGTAATCGTGTACCGTGTGAAAAGGCTCTCTTGTTGATAATTTACACTAGAGAACGATTCTGAGAACCGATTATGGGCGCCATTCGATACTAAGCTTTATTCGATGTCCACAAATAATTCATCCAAATTTCATTTACCATAGACCAGTTTTGCGTATTAAACTGCTTGGGAACTGGTCTGAGACAGTTCAAGAATTTGTGTCTACCGGTTCCACTGTACAGGACAAATAAACTCATTGTTTGTTTTTTTTTTTAAAAAAGAAAAGTTTAATATTTGAGTACTTAGTCAGGCTGCAAACATAATAAATTCATTTGAGTGCAGGGCGGCGCGGGCGGCGGCACGGGTTGCTAAACGGGGAACGCGCACTTCACGCCAAAGCGGGTTCATACATTTGGCCGCAGTGAGTGCGCGGGCGGCGAGCGGTAAGGTCGCACGGGAGCTCAAACCAGTTCGGGCTACCTCACGCATTTTCATGATTGCAACTTCGGACTGGCTCAACCGGGCGCAGCGCGTTGCCAGTCCGGCGCAGCATTTTACAAACTGTGTTATCCATTTGTAACTATCGGGAGGCATTTGTAATTATCTCTTCTTGAGTTATACAAAAGAAAACCAAACAAATAATACCCGTCAAGGAACGTGGTTAAAATCTTTACTATTATCTCCATATAGTAATCTCTCTTATTACTATAGTTAGTATTTATTATTACTTAGTTCTCGCTCGAGCAGTGGAGAAGTAATTAAAAGAAGAAGTGCTTAATTAAGCATGGAGTGCAGGCAGTCAAACCAACCGACCGTGTACAACACCACACTGCGCTTCAAAGCACAAATGACTGATGTTGCTCACAAGCCGTTAACCAGAAGACGGACTGGACTGGCCACGTCTACCGTTTGCGCAAATAATTGTCGGCAATAATACTCATAAGCTGTCGCAACAGACGTCGTAGAAGATGGCGACTACCCGGACAAAACCAACGACTAGTGGTTTACATTAGCCCACATTAGCCCCCCTCCCTTCCAGCAGTGGGACGACGCAAGCTCACAGTAGCCTTACTAATGTTGTAAAAGAGTTTTTTTGTTTGTTACGTCTTCACGCCTTAATGGCTAAACCAATTTTGATGAATGTTGGTACAGAAATAGTTGGGACCCTGGAGACGGACATAGGCTATATGGAAATGAGGGAGAAAGAGGGGAAGAAAAAGGAAAACTTAGCTTTGCTATTACAATTAATAGTTAAGACGCAAGTGTAAAAACTACACCCGAATTTAACGCGAGCGAAGCTGCAGGCAAAAGCTGGTCAATAATAAGTTAAAAGAAAATTGTTATAAAACGTAAATCATGACATTATAAATTGCTCGTTAACATCAGAAAGTAAAATCATTTATGCACGATATGCACATGTTAATTTCGGAAACACGGCCACCAATATTGTTGACAAATTGTTTTCATTAATAGCGCTGGATTTTCAATTAATTTCTGAGAACAATTTATATGTTCTTCATGATGAATAAATTATTCATCGGTCAACGTACTGCTACTCGTGGCTATATAATGGCAGCCGCTTGTTCAATCTTTAGGTTAAGCCGCGCTAGCCTAGCTTGGTCTGTGGATGGATGACCACCTAATACATACCAAGTTTCCTTCTTGCCTCGGAAACCACGTAAAGCTGCAGTTGGTCCCAGACATCTTTTGTAGATCTTTGAAAGTCATCACATTTTTCACTTTAAAAAAAAACAGAAATAAAGGAGAAAGAGAAAACTTAGCTTTGCTGTTACAATCATCTACAAGGCGCAAGGGCAAAAACTACACGTAGGAAAACTCCACAGGCCGAATTTAACGCGAGCGAAGACGCGGGCAAAAGCTAGTAATATTATAAATGCGAATGTTTATGAAGATGGGCGGATCTATGGATGTTTGTTACTCTTTCACGTCAAAACTGCTGAACGGGTCTTGATGAAATTTGGCACAGAGGTAGATTATAGTCTGGAATAACACATAGGATATTTTTTCGATATCACGCGGGCGAAACCGTGGGCGCTAGCTATGTAGTTTGTAATAAAAACTGATTTTTTAAAACACACAGTCAATTTATTTTATAAAATATATTTTTTTGCACGGTACAAAAAACAAAGTAAACACGCTCGCTGTACCAATTACTTTATTTGCATGTACATTCAGATAATGATGTCATTGACCTACATTTCCTTGAAACAAAAACAATTGAATTTTCAGGAAAAACTTCAACGACTTTCCTTATTGTTTGCCCTCAGATTATGTAATTGAAAACACGTTATTTTATTTCAATTGTCGCTTAAGGTTTTCGGATGATGAATAGTCGAGAAAATTAACGGGAAAAAAGAGGGTTTCTCTGGTAAAAACGCTTTCATTTTTCAAGGCTTGATAGGTACATTATGAAGAAACTGCAAATGTGGTGGAAGAAAAATACAATAGCCTCTCTTTTCTGAATGCCGCGTTTTCTTTGTAGGCGTTTTGGAGAACAATTTAATGAGGGAACAAACAGTTCTGAGTGTTGAAGCTCGGATTATTTAAGTTTAAGATCCTTATTGTTGGTGTCTGATTGTAGTTATTCTTGGTGGATCAAAAACCTTGAAAAAGTATGAATAATACACTGGTCGTTTGTTTGAAGAAGTTTTTTTGCCAATATTTTTGTGTTAAATAAGTCTTGTTGTTTTCTGTGTCTTTGCTAGCATGGATGAATGTCGAAAATCCAAGTTAAAGATAAGAATGGTATCGTATGTAAATCTGGAAGGGAATCTCCGTCGTTTTTATCATGTGGCGTTTTTTTTGGGGTGTGGGTAACCAAAAAAAAACTTACCCCCTCTGGGCGGAGTGGAGGTGAGTGTTAGACTTGTACTGACTAAAACTGTTCCTTTCATTGCCCTTTACGTTCCGGGGCCGCGGTATCTCTTTTAAACAACCCGCAATCCGGCAGTTTGTCGTGTGGTTGGGGACTAAACCAGTGTTAGTGTTTAACCGTATAGTTCGGTACGGACCCCTTCGGGGGCTCGACATTCAAACCTCCGCTGGCTCGGTACTGGCCCCGAAAGGGGTCGGACATTTAAGTCATATGACCTCCTCATTATTTTTGTAAATATTTTATTTTCTGGTTAATAAATAATATGGGTGTGCATTCATTAAGATAGTAGAATAAAAAACTCATATGTAAACGTCATTAGAAGTTCTTTAATTATTGAGGAAGTTTCTTATTTAAGTCTTTTATAATCCAAATGCGTAAATTACGATCATCGCCATTTTGATGACAGTGTAGGTCGACGCTAAAAATCATAAAAAAATAGGTTTTCGGACATTTAAACTCCACATTATTGGGCATGATTACTTAACGTGTCCTTTTATTACGTGACGAAATCATTCGTAATTGAACTTATATTAGTAGTGGTAATGATACATTTTGAAATCTAAAGTCGAAGTTTCGCGCCAATCGTGCTTGTTTACATTTTTAATTCCACATTATATCATAAATTCACGAATAGATTCTAAAACAACTGACACAAATATCATTTCAAATATTATAAATAACATGACAATGCCCAGATCTTATCGTAATTTGCAATAATAGGACCAATAACACGGAATATTCATAACCACTACTAAATTTACTTTAGAAATTGACGTCCATTTCTTTTTTTTTTAATTTTGTGATGTGTAAATACGATTATTTCAATCGATTATTTTCTTGTAAATCAATCAACTCGAATAATTAAATTATGGAATATCAGAAATTGATAGATGAAAATAAAAAATAATTTTGTAATACCTACGTGTAAAATACTATAAATATTGATTATAATATTTTTTACGCCACTAAAACCGATTCAAAAACAAACAGTACAAACTGATCTATGGCTAAATTCGCGCCAATTTTATTTTCAGATAAAAATTCAAGAAAGGAATGCGCTCCCTGTTCAAATTTATATTAAAATGTTTATTTCCTATTTTATTAATAATTTGGGTTTGTACCTACTATTTGAATGTGAATTGCAAATAGAAATAAATAAGGTTGAATATAGAACGCGCCAATTATGATCTTGGTAAGCACATTAAAAAAATCAGCTAAGAGAAATTACATTTGTTCGACAAAATTGTTTGGTTGGATTGGTTATTTGAAAAGCGTATTCATTCTTTCCTAAAACATGGCTCGTAGGCCAAAGTGTTCTTGGAGTGGAAGCCTTGGGGTAAAAATGGCCTATAGAGGAAGAGCACAATTGAGATGGAAACACGACACCAAGAAAACTCCTGGTTCAAAATGAGTCCATTTTGAACCTGGATTTTTCTTAATTTCGTGTACCGGGGTTTTTTTTGGGTGGGAAATCGTCAAATAACTTCCTCCGCTCTGGGCAGAACGAGGGGGGGGGGGTCAGGCTAGTACTGACTAAAACCCACCCATGCTCCTTCTATTGCATAACCCTGACACTCCCCCCCCCCGCTTCGTCTAGAGCGGGGGAAGTGAGGCGCTCCTCAAACTAAGCCAGCCACCGCGGGAAACGCTACAGGCATCGGGCGTCGGGCGTCGGGTGTCTATATCAATATTTTAGGGCCCGATGTGTGCGGAGTCCCTGTCCGTCTAAAACAAGGCTCTACTGCGGAGGCATGGCTTTCTAGGTGCGGTACGGTATGGTTGTGCCGGCTGGGGTGCCTGACTAGTTACCAACAGAATTAGCATGACCTCCTACAAAAATGGTCGCCATTTTCATTCATCGTCATTCAAGAAAACAGCCAAAATCTTTTACCGCGAAACCGTTTGACAGCAAAATGGACGCCTGCAGGTCAAGCTACCCGAAACTGACAATTTTTCCCAATCAACCTTGAACCTAATACTTTAGAAATGAAAGTCGAAAATCTATCAAAGAAATCTGACAGATTGTAGTAGCTTGATGTGCAGGCCTCTGTACCTCAAATCTTGGCGCATAAGAAAATAATTATAGCATAACAAAAAAGCACGTGACAAAATGTTGTTGTCTTTCTTTTCTTATCGATATTTGAACAACTATAATATCAATAGTAGAATAATATGCAATCTCCATAGGTAAATTCCTCAATGGTCCCAAAACTTTTTTTTAAAGTTTACTCCATTTCGATTATCGATTAGGTTGAATGCAACTTTTTAATCGTAATGATGAAACTTAGATTTACGGTCAGCACTAAGAAATGTCATGTTGCAACACAGTTTTTAGTATTTTTTTGTCGAGATTTGATCGTGTTTTATTTTGAATTAATATGTAAAATGGCAAAAATAAGAATGCAGATGGAATGACACTGTTTTTATTTTGGATTTCCGATTTTATTATCAAAGGGTTGTCTTGTGTATGTGCATTATTTCCAGCGTTTTTAAAGTACCTAATTTTTGAAAGGGTGTAATAATATATATTTTACACACATTTTACAATAGATTGACGCCGTTTTATCGACCTTATGAGGTTTTTGGAAATATAAACCTTAAACTTATCATATGATACAGCCCTGGTGACTTATTTTTAATAACAAAATTGAATGCTGTAAATTGATGAAAATTCTTGAATTTCATGACAAATCGCGTCATCCCACCGATTCAGCTGATGTGTCATGTGTCAAAATCCTGTCGTGCAGAGTGGTTAATGTCTTCCATGGGCCTCTGAATTGACTTTACATGCCATCGAAAAATATGGATCAGGCATACTAGTTTTCTCACGATGTTTCCTTTACTTCAGCAATTGATAGTTTTACAATACACACTGAAATTAGAAAACACAATGGAATAATGGTAATAGATTGAATAATTAATTATGGGTAGCAGTATGAACCAGCGTTGTGCTGTGGGCTCCCAGAGCACAGCATCAAGCTGAACGGTGACTTACTTGTCGCAGTCACGGCGTGAAATCTATTTATTTTATTTTTCGTATGCTTACTAATATTATAAAAGCGAAAGTGAGTTTGTTTGTTTGTTGCGTCTTCACGCCTAAATTGCTAAATCGATTTTGATGAGTTTTGGTACAGAGATAGTTAGAACTCTGAAAACGGACACAGGATACTTTTTGTCACTTTCTAACCGAGAAAGATTGAAGCAAAAGGGAAAGAATATATTTTTTTGGAACATCACGTGGTTCAAACTTATCGTTAGCCCAAAGTAATTATGCCACGCGAATAAAGTCGCGGGTGGAAGTCAGTATGTTTATAAATATTTGTGGTCATGATCATAGAAGGTAAAAGACAGAAAAAACATTGGGCATACAAAGCTATGTTCAATGTTTTTATTTTTGTTTTTTGTGTGCTCGTCGTAATTGCGACTAATGAATATATATTTTTTCATTCTATGATATTGACTATGTTAACTAACCGTTTTACCAATTGGCCAAAATATAATTATGATTATCCTATAAAAGGTACATTTGAGTTAACAACATTCCATAGAACTTCTTAACTCAACGAACCTTTCCTTTTTTTTTCGGGTGGGCAATCATCAAATGACTTCCCCCGCTCTGGGCGGAGCGGGGGGGCCATGTCAGACTTTTACTGACTAAAACCAACCTGTTCCTCCTATTGCCCTTTACGACAACAAACCTTCCCTTGCATTGAAAACTCGGACCTTTTTTGTTGATGATTGTTTCTACAACTTTTTTGATATTTTAATGCAATCGTGAGTTTCTTAACAAGACCTGTAAAATTTGCAAAAAAAAAGAAAATTGACCAAGAATTAGTCGGTTCACAACAACATCTTAAGTTTTACCGTGAACCAGCACAATTTATCTTTAAAAGGTGACACGAATTTAGCTGTCTCTTCGACTTTAAACCGATTTCGAAACGAGAATATCTACCTTACAAATCGTATTAACTAAGTTTATAAAGCAACGAATTTAACTTGGTATCCGTAACTGTTTTACCGAATGTTAATATTAGATAAAGTACTTTTTGTTCACTGTGACATTTCTGGTGGAAAATGTTTTTTAGTTTTTGTTGATATCTCGAAAAGATACGAATCTTTTTTTATATTTTACTTACTGTGCCCGGCATGCGATTGAATGCACCTTTTACTATCCTACGTACCCTACCTAACCGAATAAAAAGTCCTATGTCCGTTTCCTAGTTCTAAATTACTTCCCCACCAATTTTCAGCCAAATCGGTTCAGCTGTTTTTGACTGTATATAGTGTGAATACAACTACTAACACAACTTTCTTTTATACATACAGACTAGCTGGTGACGCGTGGTGATAAAAAAAAGTATCATATGTGTTATTCAAGACTATGATCTACCTCTGTGCCAAACTTTATCGATATACTTTCAGCCGTTTTAACGTGACGTTCCTCACAAACATTCGCATTTATAGTATTACTAGCTGTGCCCAGCGGTTTCACCCGCTGCTCACTTAGGGGTATGAAAAATAGATGTTGGCCAATTCTCAGAGCTACCCGATATGTACACAAAATTTCGTTTAAATCGGTCCAGTCGTTTCGGAGGAGTATGGGAACGAAAACTGTGACACGAGAATTTCATATATTAGACTAGCTGTGCCCAGCGGTTTCACCCGCTGAGGTTTAGGGGTATGAAAAATAAATGTTGGCCAATTCTCAGACCTACCCGATATGTACACAAAGTTTCGTTTGAATCGGTCCAGCCGTTTCGGAGGAGTATGGGAACGAAAACTGTGACACGAGAATTTTATATATTAGATAGTAAGTAGGATTACATACTCATTTTAACATTTATTTAACATATTTAAAAATTTGTATGCCATTCCATGACATATACCACAACTCTGTTTATTTCACCTATAATTACCTTGCGAATTGTTTATTACATTTATAATATATATTTTTTTATACTTTAATTATAAGCAAAACGTGTTTTTCGCAAATAAATATATTACTATTAAAAAATCACAGTTTTTTTTTATGAACAAAAATCAAAGGAAGACTCTTTCAAACTGGTTTGGAAACATTGTGGAAACGAAACAGACTCCACAACCAGTCTGTAACGGTTTGACTGAACTTTCCTGTTTCCTCTTTAGAAAATAAAATAAACAGTCATCATACCACTGAAGAGAGAAATTTTGTATAATTTTATTACATTTACGTGTGCCCCGCGGCTCGTGTGGAACTTGGCAGTTTTTTTTTTAAATTAATTAGTAACGAACAACGCACATATATTTTTTTTTTGGTAAAAGTGCTTTGGCTTGTTGTGGTGTGATTATAGAAGAGTGTTTTTAAGAGTTTTGTTTTTGTGTAAATATTTGTTTTAATTAATGACAGAGAGAGATTAGAGTTGTGATGGTCTAGAAGTTGGCCTTGCTTTTCATTCATGAGGTTGTCTGTTCAAATCCGGGGAAGTACCAATGTAATTTTTTCAGTTGCTGTGGTCTTTCTTAGTTTATTATTATACAGACATTAAAGGAAGACGTCGTGAAGAAACCTGGACTTATACTCCTTACTATCCTTACTAATATTATAAAAGCGAAAGTGAGTTTGTTTGTTTGTTAGTTACGTCTTCACGCCCACATGGCTAAACCGATTTTAATGAATTTATGTACCTGGTAGTTGGGACCCTGGAGACGGACCTAGGCTATTTAAAAAAAAGAGTGGGATATGAGGGAGAAAAAGGGAAGAAACGGGAAAACTTAGCGTTGCTATTACAATTCAATAAGGTGCTACCGAATTTACCGCGAGCGAAGCCGCGGGTAAAAGCTAGTCATCAATAAGTCACGAGTCCACGATGTCTTAAACTGTACAATTGTAAGAGAAAAGGTTTAAACAAAACTTGTCATTCTGTGAGTATTTCCAAATGAACTCAGACCTAATAGTACAGCCAAAAGAAATCAATCAATCAATGACTCAGCTACTATTTCAATAGTTTGCCGACCATAATATAAAATAATATATTTTATTACTATATAAAAAGAAGCACGTATCCCTCGCTGAAGATATGTCAAAGCAAAAATCCTAGAGCTGTTTCGTCTCAACGTTTCTGAGTTCCTGGTACAAGTATCTGAACAACTGAAGTACCTTCAGTAGTAGGTACTTTGAAACTTGCTCGATCAGCAAAAGTAGGCACTTATTGCTTATTTTATTTGCTGTATCAGTTGCTTGCTTGAGAGAGAAATGATTTGAAAAGGATTCTTTACAGTCAGCAGTAAATGCAAAGTGACATTAGTCAACTACTCGTCATTTTCTTTGTTCTTTTTCATACACCAGCCTGCTTCATTTTATATCACTTTTTTTCGGATAAAATTTCATCAAATGACCTCTCCCGCTCTGAGTAGAAGGGAGTGGTAGATTTTTACTGACTATAACCCATCCATGTTCCTTCTTTTGTCTTTTGTGTTTGGAGGCCGCGGTAATCTCTTTCGAACAGCACAAACCCGGTAGGCCACTGCTAGGGCAAGCTCTACTTTGCTGTAATCTCATAGAGGCGCGTGGAACTCATTCGCGCCGTCGACACGGCCTGTCGATACTTGACAGATGGAACGGTAAGCTACCCATTGCCCACTGTCCACAGACCCGCGTCTGCGGTGGCCGGGAGTCGTCTCACGATTTATATCACGTTTATATTGAGTTTATAAAATTTACAACTTCAAAGTCATAATTTCTAACCCAGTCTTTATCAAGAATGGGATGTAATGTAAAAATCCACATAATTAATGTTTCAATGCGCTAACTTTATCTGTAACTAACTGTAAAAACTTTTAAACTTAAATTTAATCTACTTCCCGGTTTAAACTTTTATAGTGACAGTGCATGGGAAGTATGAGGGACTCAAAAAATGACAGACTAGTTTTATTTAAAACGACCCCATCCTATGGGTACCAACTGAAAAAGTTTTGCTCACATGAATACGAGAAAGCATGTTTTATGAGTCTTTCAACTGACATGGGTTTCAATGGGTTTCAACTGACATTATTATTAAAACTTGAAACGGGATATTTACCATGTTTATTATTTATTTCGAGTTTTCGATATTTCGCCAATATTGCAAACACCATGATCACAGATGAACTGAAGTTATTGCTTGGTACCTATGTATATGAGCAGAAATAAATAACAAACATGGTAAATATCCCGTTTCAAGTTTAATAATAAAGCATGTTTTAATCTGTATTTTTTACATTTTTCTCAGACGCACAAGTAACAACCGTCATAAAAAAAAGTTATCTCACTTCAATAAAACCATTAGGATTACACCTTTACTTATAAAATACCAGCAGCCTTAGAACACGCGGTACACACCGTATTGTTCACTCAAGCTTCGCCTGAAAGCTCTATTGTTCGATGGAAAAACTAGTTTACAACGATTCCGAACGTCAGTTTTATCTTGTAAACTGGTGTTGCTATAAACATTGTGTTCTGAAGCGAGGCAGCTAAGTAAAAGGAGAAGTGTTATATCGACAAGAGATACAATAAAGTCATCATCTGAGAGCCTTTTCCCGACTATAACTGGGGCTGATTTCCAGTCTAATTGGGTGCAGCTGAATAGCAGTATTTTATATTGAAAATTGGTAGTGGATAACATGATACCCCTTGGTATCAAATCAAATCATTTATTATTTGCAAACATGGGTAATTTGCACATAGATGTTCTCATAGTATACAGTTCTCCATATTTTACCATCGCATAGGCTTGCAAATAATATTCAAATCTAAAATGAATGACATAAAATATACACAAGAATTTATTGAAAGTTATTACGAAATAAAGGTCAAATCATAAGAATTAGAAGAAAGTCAATTATAAGAATAACGTCAATTATAAGAATTAGAATAACGTCAATTATAAGAATCACAATAATGTCAGATTAGTGATAATAATATGCAATTACAATTTGTACAAACAAATACTACAATACGATTTTTTTTCTCAGTGAGGATTTCGCTGATATCGATGGTAAGACTTATTATCTGACTATCTGTCACTGACTATCAGATCTACAAATGTCAACCGAGACCAACAGCTTAACGTGTTTGCCGAGGCACGGAGAAAATTCAGTATGTACCGGGTGGTCACTCATCCACATACCAACCTAAAGATCGAACAGAGCGTTTTCTTGAGATACTTTTACAATAAAGTTACCCTTTAAAATACGAGTATAAAGCAATTTCCTTTTGACTTCTGCTAGTATAAAAATATTGAACAAGGGACGTAGGTGATAAAATTGTATCGCAACTCCAGGTGTGACATCCAGGCAATCAATTCAGTAGCGTCCGTGTCTGCCCCGACATGGGTTCCGCGCTCCGTAGAAAACACTCACTACGGGACCATTACTCAACACTGTATTGTGTTGCCGCAGGTTTTGTTTGCTCGCGAATTTTATTTTTGTATTGTCCCTTTGAAAATTGTCTGTTATAACAAAGCAGATATTTGTTGCGACTAGCTTTTGTTCGCGACTTCGGTCGTTTAGTAAATTGATGCAAAGTTTAGTAGCGGGCTGCTTCTTCTCGTGTGCTGGGTGATTTATGAAGTGTGGTAACACTAGGTAGGAAGCACCGAGCAAGCGTGTGTTTACGGTCTGCTTATATTATACTAGTGGTTTGTTGAAAATAAGTTTTTAGTAAGGAGGTTATTAGTTCCATTTCTTCTTTCCATTCTTAACCTGACGTATTTTTACTCCCCTAATGCATGTTTTAGGAATATGTAAAAAATGGAATATTGCTCACACCCCCAAGTTATTAGCGCCCGAATTTTATTACAATCCGATCAGCCGTTTACCCTTAAAAAGGTAACATACAAACAAAAAAACAAACAGAGTTACTATCAATAATATTATAGTATGGATGCGCTTGCTTCAGCCAAGCCATTTTCTTTTTTTTTTTGTTTATCTCCAGCCAGTACTTAAGTGTAAGAACAAATATGATTTGTTCGTAAGTTTCGTTCAGCATGAACAGAAGTTATATTGAACCTGTGTGAACTGGAGTGTATGATAAGATATTGGGTTTCTAGACTCAGGTAACTACATTACCCTGTCGGGGCTCGACCAAGCTTGAAGGAGATATAGACCAGAAATATCAATTATTACATTAGAGGATAGTCTTAGAAGATTTCGTTCATAAAAGATTATTGGCGAGACCGATATTTGGGGCTTATGTAGTGAGTTACATTTTGTTAGATTTTGTAACATGATTAATTATTCTATGTTAGGTATATTAGTTGACTAAAACGTATGTCTGTGTGATGAAAATATATTTTTATTTTATTATATACAAAATTTTCGTGTGACAGTTTAAACGGCTTGACCGATTTTTATGAAATTTCATTGAATTCATTCACATTCAGAATCAGTTATCATTTATTTTTGATACCCCTCAATGATAAGGGTGGCTCTCTTCAGAAAGGTAACTGAGCAGCGGGTAAAACCACTGGCCACAGCTAGTAGATATATAAATACTATCATGTCATTCTTGAATTAAGGAGACATGTCATGGATCTTTGAGTTTTTTTGTCAGGATGCACGATAGATGATTTTTCTTGTACAGTATGTACAAGAAAAATCAAATCTCCCGTTTGGTAATGGACGAAATATGTGTTTTTCTTCTTATATATATATTTATTATATATTTTACCATTCCTTATTGTTAATAATCAAAACCACGAATTGTAAGATGTTAAAACAGAAATAATTATACCGAGTTTATAAACTAAATGCATTGTAAATTAACAACTTTGAGGAAGCAACTTACGCTATGTAATTTTGTAATTGTCTGTGGAAGCTTGTAATTACAATTTAGCTATTTATTATAGTTCATATTAATTTTAAAAACATATAAAATTAAAGTAAAAAGCTATTATTACGTCGAACACTAATCACAATTATTATACTAATAAGTACGAAACAACAAACAAACTGTTGCGTTTTTTTGTATTTATAAATGATTTGCAAAACAGCCTAACAAAAGCGGTGTTTATTTTCTAAAACAACAGAACTCATACATAATTAACACCACCCGTTCCGGCGTGCCATTTTTATTTAGATTAATCGCTTTTTATTACAATGAAATAAACACATAACTGGGACACCCTGTATCCCTAAAGATTTATACAACGCGGTTGGGGGACATCATTGCACGTCATGCGTAACAAAATTCAAGAGCAACTTCCTTCTAAAGCACAATGGTTTAAAATAATCATAATCATTTATTTTTGTACAAAGTAATAGTTTCTCAATTTCCATCATCATTCTCACCACAATCGAGGCGTTAACAAACAATAATCATATTAAATAAAATAATTATAATAATACCATTTTGTAACATCAGCAAAATATTATGTAAGCTATGTCTGAAAGCCTACAAAAATATTGAAGATAAAAAAGCTTGGGATTAAGATGCACCAATTAACTTAATGACTGTCTGTTCTTTTTTGTCTCATGTGTTTATTACTTAAAAACCACTTGTAAACGCAACTTCGCACTAGCGAAACCGCTATTTAGCACATCGTTGCCTGGTCAATTTAATATTGGTTATCACTTCATGATTTGAGTTGATTCAGCGTAGACTGACCAATAAGCTTACTGCGCGTTAGTGATATTACCTTTGGAACTAATTTTTGTATGGCCAACATAGTTGCTGATATTATAGGCTCCAAATCACAGTATTTGAGCGATTGAAATGAATAAACAAGGAGGTTTGCATATCTATAACATAGTTTTGTTATTTATTCATCAACATCTGTTTAGCCTTTTTCCAACTATGTTGAGGCAGCTTCCAGTCTAACCGGATGCAGCAGAATACCAGTATTTTAAATAGAGTATCAGCCTATCTGGGCACCGTTTTAGAGTAGTGGTGATAAATGATATTTATTTTGCAAGTAGGTTTTCACAAACACTTTAACAAGTCTTTTTTAAAAAATAGTTGGGGTCAGTGTTTCGTACCCGACTACTCTGAGAAAAAACAGCCGAAACAAACTCAGAGGTCATAGTCTCTTTTAAGGTCCAAACAAAAATCTTGGTCAACTTGCATGAGGATTATTCAGATTAGTGTCTGAAATGGTCTTTTTAAAAACGCACACACCACACAGATTGAGTGGACCTGTCCAGTCAGTGCAAGCATTTGACAGTTATCGTGTAACTGGACTCATAACCCAAGGAGCTCATCGACAAGACGAACAATACCAAAAAAGGAAATCTGTCATTCCGTATATTTTAACAGTATCGGTACAAGCGTTGCGTATTTTATATGTGACCTGCTACCCTACCATGACCATGGGTTTCTAGCACCACCTCTTTCACTCAGTGGAATAAGTTCTGCTTTAGGACGTCAAAGTAGGCCTACTGGTCTAACATGGCCGCTTTTGCAGAATCATCATAGTCACTTTGTGACCATTTTACGAATGGTTACCTACGTAATTCATTTCATATTATGATTCTGTTCTATGAAAGTGGACGGGGGAAAAGAAGCAGTCATGGATCGTAGCGTGTGCCGTTCCGTGGTTTCAGCTTCCCACGGGAAGGCATGAGTAGAGTGAGTATATAGAACAGTTGGAATATTTACCTTCGGTGTTGAGGAGAGCCGAAAATCAAACAACGTGGTTTTATTTCAGCATATTTTTTTAAAGAACCATTTCCCCATTCTAATATTTTTTCCTGTATCGTTAGTGCGTTTACAAACATTTAAACACACATATATAAACAGCCAGACCTAGAACAACTATCTGCAGGCCATACGATTTTTTTTCGTGCGTAGATCGAACCCGTGACACGCAGTACAGCAGTCGATCGCTCAGCCACTGCACCAACCGTGTCGAACCGTGTCATAATTTATGCGTTTGTTATTACCCTGTTTAAATTAAGAATTTGATGCATGGGCACAGATTGTTAAAGGACACAGATGCATAAACAAATACCAACCAACAACGTAGCAGAAATGTAAATGAAAACGTTCCCTAACAAAACAGTGAACATAAATAAATGGAATAAGGTCTTACATCACTACAAAAGATTGTCGTTCTTATTGATTTTCAGTTGCACTACATAGACGCTTGTTTTCTTTGAAAAAATATTTCTTTGTGAAAATATTGTTTCTAAGAAAACAAGGTAACATTGTATCTTTGAGAAAATGTATCTATGGACTATTGCTGTCAACTAGTAACTATATATTTGTAGGAATATCTGTGAAGTTATATGTAATTGGAAAAATATTATATACCGCGGGTATTGATTCGTATCTCATCATTTATCTGCCTAACCTTTTTCCAAAATTGGGGTTGGCTCCCAGTCTTACCGGATGCAGCTAACCACTAGAACTTTACATGTATCGACTGCCGATCTGACCTCCAAAACCCAGTTAGTACTAGGCGGATCACTCTTCTTTTACTTTTAATAATTAACTTAAAGGAGTAAAAACTTCAGGTCTGTCAAGAATATTTCGCTAACACGAGAAATAAGCAGAACACATTTTGTTGTAATGCTCTTCTGTTATAAACTCGAAGTACTCGAATTAGCTGGATATGATAGTACTCTTTCTTTAGTACTACGTGTACTTAAAAAATATAACTTGATCTCTGCGACAGCTGTCAATAAAAATTAAAGAACATTATTTAATTAAAGAACAAATTAAAGAACGAAAAAATGGTGTTGACATATGATATTATTATTACTGCACACTCATATATTTTTTAAACAGAATATAAAATATTAACAAAAATAATAAGGTGGTGGTATGACTTAAAGTTCGAGCCTCTGCCGGGGTCCGTACCAAACTGTACGGTTAATGTTTTCTAATACGCTTGATTTGTTTGAAAAGTGCTGACAGTACAATCAATTGGCCAGCACTATAAATTAACTAGAAATTATATTACTATATTACATCAACACCCACGTGCCAAGTTTACTCTTTTCAACACACATTTAACAACGTTAACTAAAGACCAAAGGCTTGTCAGCCACTCGTTATACACACAGAACTTAATATAATTTATCCAAGTAAACTAGATTTGTATACCACAAATTTTCTTTTACTTTACTTTAGTTCAAACCCTTTTTCGATTAAAAATCATCAAATAACTCCCCCGCTCTGGGCGGAGCATTAAGGCGTGTCAGAGTTTTCTTACAAAAACCAATACATTTTCCTTCCTTAACCCTTTATGTTCCAGGGCCAAAGTTCGGAACAACCCGCAACACCGTTATGCAGTGGCCCTGACAGGCCCGTCTGCTTTGCTGACGCGCGTGGATCACAAACGAGCCGTAGAAATAGTTACTCTTAACCCTAAGATAGCTCTGCTAAGTCTAAAGAAAGAGTCACGAGTCAACTGGTATACAAAATATTGAAATATACCAACTTATTGAGTTAATTGCTAGCTTATTGTCTGTTCATCTTTTGTTCTACTGTGATATTATAAATGCGAAAGATTGTGAGGATGTATGGATGTTTGTAACTCTTTCACACAAAAACTATAGAACGTATTTAGAAGACATTTTTTCACTTAGGTAGTTTATCATCGGAATTAGCAAATAGGATATTTAAGACGGGCCTGTTGGTCTGGTGGTTAGTGGCCCTGACTGCTGAGCCGGAGGTCGTGGGTTCGATTCCCACCCAGAACAAACTTTGTGTGATGAGCATGATTGTTTGTTCTGTGTCTGGGTGTAATTTATCTTTAATATGTATGTATTTACAAATTATATAAGTATGTATATCAGTTGTCTGGTTACCATAACACAAGCTCTGCTTAGCTTGGGATCAAATAATTTCAGTAAAACACAATTATTAAATTACAAGCGGGCAAAGCCGCTTGTAATTCTTCTTCTTCTTGGCTTCGACTAGATCTTTGACGAACTAATCTAAATATTTATGTTCGGTGTTATTTTTGCCAATAATTACGTAAACCTTTGTATTAGTATTAGTAGTACAAACTAACACAAACAATGGACCTAACATACTCACTTAACGAACTAAATTGTTGATATACAGAAACTGGAACTAAAACGGCAACCAACAACATTTTAAAACGGAATTATTATTGGAGTTGCAGCAAAAATGGCTGTTTTCGTTGTCCAAGTACGTTCCTTGGGAAATTGAAGCGAACACAACAGTAGTTTGGAGAGCAACAACAACATTTTAGCAACAGAAATGCAATGACACTGTTTCCAGCTTATTGCTGTTGGTGACTGCGTAGTGGGGCCAACGTTTTGCAAGCGTGCGGTTATGAGCGAGAATGAACTTTTATGAGGGTACTGTGATTTATTTTTGGTACTTATATTGTTGGTTTGTGTTATGCTTGCTTATTAGTTTGAGATTTAGGTTAGGTTTTCTTTTGATAGACCTTGTAATTTATCATGAAATGCTGAAAATCAAAATCAAAGCGAATTTTTTGTCACCCCCATTTTTTACTTGTACATATTTTTATCATTAGTTTGTGTCTATTGAAAATTTGTGATTAGTAATTAATTTAATAAAGAAAAAATTGTTGATAAAATTCAAAGCCAAAATATTTTTATGGCAGGCATAGGTATTAATGGGTGTTACAGTGAGATTAGTTTACCTTCAAGGTACCAAGAAAACAATCGGATTTTCTAGAAAAGGTAAGCATAACCCTGCTCTTTAAATTTAATGCCATTATTATTTCACAGCACACTTTATAACAAATGCAGAATGTTCCATTAAATTGTTCACTAAGTACGTAATATTCAAAAACAACAGATTAAGTCAGAAATTTCACAATAACAACAAACTTTAAAACAAAGAGCTCAGCATTAACTAACCAAACAAATCTCATAAATAAACTTAACTAACCCTTAACCACATAAAATCAAAAATACAGAATGCAATTACATGAAAACACGATTAACTACCCAATTCATTAGAGTTATTTTAAAATGAATGATATATGACGCACAGTCGGCCCATTGGTATCGGCGTCAACTTACCATACCAAAACTTTTAAGTCAGTCGATACAAAGAATAAAAGTTTCACAGAAAATTGAACCCTCATTTCAGCCTCTTATGGTTTAAACTTCGATGAACACTATTAATGTGTAGCCACTCTATACAAAAATACATCCTCCAAATTTCATGTCTCTAGCGCCAGCGGCTTAGGCTGTACGTTGATTTATCTGGTAGTCAGAACTTTGATTTTTATATATACAGATAATATAATGACGACCATTGACAGCACCGTGGTATCGGCGACATCTTACAAGTCACATCATTAAGTTTGATATAAATAAGAAAAATACACACCGTTTCGGGTGCTTAGGCGAGGCATCTGAGAAAGTGTGAAACGCTTAAATATGATTTGGTACCAATCGTTATTCCAATGAACATAATTGTTATTATTTTAGAAAACGTTGCCCCATACTAGGATTTTTTCCTATATCGTGGGTGTGTTTTCAAATTGTTCTCAAATACACAATCAACCAGACCCGGACCAGCTATCTGTAGGTCATAAAAATATTTGTTCCGAGCAGGGATCGATCCCGCAACACGCAGCGCAGTAATCAATCGTTATCGTGCCGTCGAAATATACAAATCATACACAACACACAAATGTTCCCCATAAAATTAAAATCAATTTGCCCACTAAGTCATTTTCAAAAGGATGCATAAATAAAACAAAGCTAATAAACATTCCAAATTCAAAAACAATAATTTGACACAATAATAACTATCGACAACAGAATTATAATTAATCTATAATTATATCAGCTCATTATTAATATTATAACAACGCCAAATTGCCACATAACTCGATATGCCACCTAATTAATTATTACAAATTAATATTCTACCAACACTTGGGTGTATAATTTAGTGGTTCCTAAGGGAAATACTAAAGACAGCAATGCGGTAGACTACAATATGCAAAGGTATTTGCATACACATACCAAGCAGTCGTTGCTAGGATATGTAATATGATTGAGGGACGTATTGTATTGCTTGGCTTGGCATATGTTACAACTAGTGAGAACAACATACATAACTTACAAACTGAAACTCAAAAGCATTTATTTCAATCCATTACAGGCACTTTTGAATGTTAAGAAACAAAATGTTGAAGCTACAGTCCCGGTCACAAGACATAATAAATTGTGAAAGTACTGTAGTTGCCCATTCCAAAGCGTTGATCTCTATGGAGAAGAATAGGCAAGAAACTCCATGGACACTCATTTAAATTACAAAATCGTATTTACATCATTCGTGTTGAGATTATACAAATATGTGAGTCCGACATCCAGATGTCATTCTGTTATATTCGTTCGAAAGAGATACCGCGGCCCTGGAACATAAATGGCAAATGGAGGAACATGAGTGGATTTTAGTCAGTAAAATTCTTACACTCCCCCTCGCTCCGCCCAGGGGAATTCATTTGATGATTTCCCATCCGCAAAGAAAATAAGTAAGTATAACTACATCCCGCCAGCTATATTGCAGTCCCATGTAATACTGTTGTCCTAACACAGTTTTTCTCAAATGGCAGTGTCGAGCTGAATACAATCTCAGACAATTTTAACACGAATGCTACTGCGTAAATTTTTTAGTTCGAAAAGTCTATATCCTTACTAATATTATAAAAGCGAAAGTGAGTTTGTTTATTTTTTACGTCTTCACGCTTACATGGCTTAACCGATTTTGATAAATTTTGGTACAGAGATAGTTTGGACCCTGGAGACGGACATAGACTACCTTCATTTAAAAAAAAAGTGAGAGATGAGGGAGAAAGAGGGAAACTTAGCTTTGCTATTACAATAAATCAGGAGCAAGGGCAAAAACTACAAGTAGCAGGTACCTACAAATCAGGAAAGAGGAACTGTGCTACCCCGAAATAAACGCGGGCAAAAGCTAGTACCTTATATTTACCAATATTCATAATTATGCAAAATAAGGTAACATTGCTTGTCTGTTGTCTTTTGACGCCATAATGGCTGGAATAGGATGAAAGAACGGTCTAGTGGGATAGTCAGATCTGCAGCTGTTGTTATAACATACAGATTTATTGAGTATGAAACACTGCAAGTTTTAGAGAACTTACTAGAACTAATATCAACTGTTTTCATCCATTATTTCACAAAGCGTAATAATTGTGCTATTAGTATTCTACAAGCTTGCGTTTCTTAAGATATTTTTGGCTATGCTTGCGTGGACGTAAGCAGAGATTTTAACTATTAAGTCCTGCGTATTTGGCGATGTGACATACGATTATGAGTACCTCTTGGTCGGTATTAGTCCCTTGGCTCGAAAAACACGTTAAGCCAATTTGCCAGTGCCTGAATTCTCTCAGGTGACATCATTGCAGTCCTATCGGACTTTACGTGTGTAGACAAAGAGAGTTCACCTGTTTTTACGAATACACTTCAGCGTTAGAATATTAAAATTTCCCATAGCAAAAGACAGTGTCTTATAAAATTCCTGCTCCACTAACATCGCCTCTATTGTCATTAGTAGGGTTCAGCTTATAACTTCAAGTAATAAGCCTAAAGATTTTAAGTTTTTGTAAGGATATAAGCTTCCAATTGCCTACGTGTTACTTACAAAAGTGTGTTTTCAGCAGTTGACAACAAAAACAGTCCAGGTATGTAGATAAAACCCTCACAATCCTTGAACAACAAAGCAATTCTAGGAGTCAAACTCCCAGACAGTCCCCGATCCCAAATATGTTTACTTAAGTAACAATATACATGTCCTGGCAACATCGGTTGCATTCTTAGAAGTTTTGAATACATGCAGCAATGTATACTGCAGTGAAAAGGCAGTTGTATAGCCAATTGTGCTGCGCTACACTACGTGCGCTCCATGTAGAAAAGATCTGTAAAAGATTAGGTTTAAAAGTGGAATGTCTTTGGCAGTTTATGTCCCGTTGAGGGAAAATAATGATCTTGTCGGTTTTATTTATTTACTTAAACTTCATGTACAATAGTGATACATAGACTTAAGGCATTAAGTCCGCACTTAATGCCTTAAGGCATTTTGTACTACTAATCTTTATATAAAATATGACTATGTTGTGATAAGCTACAACAATTTATATATAAAATAACATAATTATGTTTACCTATTTTCTTTCGAAAACTTTTATACTCATACAGATGTTAATACACATATACATATGAAATTAACTTATAAATACATTTAATAAAATACCAAAACAAAAGCGTTCTAGAGCTTTATTTATAATATAGTAAGTATTTTATTTTTATGGTATTTTATATTTAGTTTTTGCATTATTTTTGCGGGCGGGCTCTTATCGTAAGCGTAATCTGATTTTAATACTTATCTTTAAATATAAATACAGTTTTAAATCGTTCGGGGTTTGGTGGCACAAACTTGTACCAGCGGGGCTCAACGGTAATACTTGTTTACTGGCACGTTTTTGTGCTGCAGGGGCTCTAGAGGTTAAATTATGTTTTTCTTATATTTTAGTATTGTTTACCATTACTTACTTAGTCTTAACCTAATAATGTAACTAATTATTAATTGTGGTAAGATATAAATCATTATCTTATCTAAACAGCTGTTAATGCACTAAATTAATAAATCAATAAATTTAGTTCGAAATACGGCTCATATGTTTCTAAGCGAATACTGTTTGTTACAAATGCTCTTTGTGTAGACACATTTTCGGAGGGCTTAGTAAGAGCTTTAATACCAATTCAATAGCGTTACCGTAAACTTCAATTTGTACTGAAACTTAATTAGCACCGTCTGGTGAAAAATCAATCCATACAAATTGAAATTTATTTTAATACCATCGAGTACGTTTTTCGGGGAAAAACCCATATATAACAATGTACGATGTCTAAAATGAAAAAGCGTTACTTTGAATTTGACATGCGAAGAAAACCTTATTGCATTCTCGTGAAATTTAATTTTCTTAATTCAACGTCAGGTTGATGAGTATTTACAGATCTCTATAGTTTATAATTTTAAGCAACTTCTTATGATGAATAAATCTATAGCAATCTTGAAGGCATCATATCACTCGTAGAATAGTTACAGACTTGCTCAGACTATTTAAAAAAAATGCAAATGGAGACCAACCGGTCATTTTAGCAGATACCTACAAACTAGAATTCAACCATACTTGTACGCATATTTGAATCTCAGCCTAGGATAGTAGTAGTAGGTCCATAAAATAAAGGAGATGAGGCCAAAAAACGATAAAGTCATTTATAAAAGACTAGCTGACCCGGCAAACTTTGTTTGAGGAGATTTAGCCCATAAATGAGGAGATTTTAATGATTGTTTATTTACCATGTATTTTGGAACACTGCACGATATTTTTCGTATCAGGTGCAAGAACAAATAATGCAGATGGTCTTCTCACCCGTGACCATGCCACATATAATTGACCATGGAAAAAACATGGAAAAATTACTGTCGTGGCAGGAAAAATCGTTTGCTGGTTGTTCCAACCTGCCGTACTGTAGCGCACTCGAAGTCGCCTATTTCAAGGACACTTGGGACCATCAACGCTCTCCTGAACTCTAACACAGGTTTTGATACATTTGCGAATAAATGGAAGGTGATACTGTTTGAATTTCTGTGAAAAGAACGAATTTGAATAATTATTTATTGATTAAATACTGTAATTGGTCTCGACCGTTCTCTGTATAGTAAATAAATAAATGGATTTTTAAGATTCAAACCACAAACTTTTAAGGATTGGCCTTGTGATTTGTTGATGGTCATGGCGAATGCATGCAATCGTTTAAACTCAAACGACATCTCGGTTGGGATCATTGGAACTCGGAATGAGAATTTTCTCACCTTCCAATTTTTTACGAGTGTCGTCGCGTATATCACATTGTTCGGAAGATGAGCGAATATAAAATTAATAACATTATTATAACGTTCAACAGGAGAGCATTATATCTCACACTAAATTAGCTCTAAAACGCTTGCGTTGCAGTATTTTAGCACTAAATTATGATAATACGCTGCTGTTGCCAGCATTTATTTAGTGTAACATGTTTTGGTCGGGAATTGATGTTATAACACCATTATACGACCACAGTTTACAAATAAAAATAAAGAATGGGTTAAATAAAAATATTGTACGTAACTAAATTGATTAACTATTTGTCCGATTATTTAAATCACATATTATATGGATGCAAAAAACGGGAAATTGCAGCCAAACATTGTAATAAATAAATACAAATAGTTTCGTTAAAAAGAAAATGCACTAAAGCACCTACAAAATGCACCTACAGAACGCAAACATAATGACCTGAATCAATAATTCGCAAACGGTGAAGTGTCTAGTAACTAAAACAACACATCATGATGCATTTTTATTTGTCGAATGTGAAATCCTCAAATGGTTTCTCCCGTTCTGGGCGGAGCAAAAAGGGGTATCAAACTTGTACTGACTAAAACAATGTTCCTTCTTTTACCCTTTATGACCGGGGCCGTGGCATCTTTTTCAAACAACCCGCAATCCCGGCGAGCCCTGGCAGGCCTACTAATATATCAGAGGCAGTTTCCTAAGGCAAGCTAGATTAGATTTTAATGTCAAACACATCAATATTATTTTACAATTATTAGTCAATAAATTTGTCAATAAGGTAGATATATTCATTGAAATAATAATTTCCCTCGTCATTTAATAATTCAAGAAGTTTACGATTAAAATGGTTCATGCTGTGAAATACAGGCAGGCACACCTCTACCTAAACCCTCGGGATTACAGGCATGATGTTCTATGTTTAGTCTAAAAATGAATCCTTGCTGTATCCGTGTACTAGCAAAATGTTTGTCCTACTATTAGATACTGTCTAACCCTTTGGGAACTACAGGCGTGATATTAAATAATGTTGTGTACTTTGGTTATATAATAAATTAATCATTCGCTAACAATGGTTTCCCAATATCAATGTTTACACGATAACCTATGTACTCATAGTTTGATATCAAATTACAGTAATATTATGTCTACAGTGACGTCAAATCGAAGTTCAATAACATCATAAAATAACAACGGTTATCTCTAAAGGGTATTAAATGCCTAATTAGTTATTTTTGAAGTCCTCTGAAATAGGGGGCAAGCCTATTGCCATCAATCGGGCAAAATCAAAATAATTTTATTTCACATAGGCCTACACGGACACTTATAAAACGTCAAGAAAAGATGCACGGTTCGGTTTGATCGTTTCCTATGGAGAAGAACCGGCATGAAACTCCATGGTCTTTTAAAATCATTTCGTTTTACAATGTTCTTGTTACAGCGTTAGGACTTAAGTATGAGAGGACAGCGGAGGCCCGACAATAAATCATTGCTTACTTTACAAAACGTACAATAATATAGAATGTTAACAAAAGTTAACAAGCTTCTAAGAATCTACAAGACCAACAATGTCCACTCAATCATAAAGGTAAAAAAGAATCTTTACAAGAAATAGAAAAAATATTACAAAAAAAACTATATGAAACAAGTAAGACAGATGTATCAGTACTGTAACTATTCAGAAAGGTAGAACAAACGTTGTAACCTTTATTCTGTATAGTTACAGTAATTGCAGGATATGGGCGCAGATCCAAACTCAAACTATTTATTTCAATTAGACCATTACAAGCACTTGAATGACATCAAAACAATAAAGACAACAAATATAAAGATAATAAAAGCTGCTACAGTCCCAGCCACAAGACATAATAAGTTGCGAAAGTACTGTAGTTGCCCATTCCAAAGCGTAGATTTCTATGGAGAAGAATGGGATAGAAACTCCATGAACACTTTTAAATCATAATATTTTTTACATAATCATGGACACATCATTCATGTTGAGATTATTCATACTTCATATCTGCATGAAAAATCCAATTACACTTTGACTGACCCGGGTATCGAAACCTAGGACCTCTTGCTCTGCAGTCGCGTTTGCGAATACTAGAAACAAGATTATAAACATCGATCCGTACTAACCAGATAAAAATTCCGAACTCCATGGGTTAAATACTTTATGTAAAAACCACAACAAGAGAAAAGTCGAGCCAAAATTGAATTCCAGCGATCAACTAAGCCCTTAATACTTTTAAACGAGTGCAGTCATTAGATCTAAAAGTTAAAATTTTATTTGAGCTTGCGGTTTGAACCCTTACTTACTTAACTATTTCGAAAGGCAGCTTTTGGTGTAATAATCTAATTTCAAATATGAGTTGGGTATTTTTTTTTTAAATAAATCTGATTTCGGAAAATATAACTTACTAACTGGCGCCCGCGGCTTCGTCCGCATAATATAAAAAATATCCTAAGTGTTATTCTAGACTATAATCTACATCTGTGCCAAATTTCATCAAGATCCTTTCAGCCGTTTTGACGTGAAAGAGTAACAAATATCCATACATCCATCCATCCTCACAAACATTCGCATTTATGATATTAGTAGGATATTAACTTTGTCGAAAATTGCTTTATATTAACGAATATTACTATATAATAACGAAACTTAAAAAAAAATTGTAGAAGATAACTCATATAAACTACCCAATTGACTTGTAGAAAACAATTACGTAATTCGGTAATCACGGAACGATAAGTTGACAAAACATTATGCAGTCGAATTGAGAACCGCTTTCTGTTTAGACGTCGTTTGATGCTTATTAACCAATAATATAAATTTGGCGTGAATGGGCAGCATATAATCTGCCATCAGTCTGGTGTCCAGTGTCGCCATATGTACTTAAAAACATAGATAAATAAGTTAAAGAACAGCAATATCGTTCGCTAATAACTTTAGCAATAATTAATAACGCGTTGCAACGAGCAATATTTGAATGTATGCGTAAAAAAATAAAACTTTATATCTACCAATAACATTAAAATGCACTCTTTATTGACCAATAACTAAACTGTCCAATTAAAGTACTCTGTATATGACAACTAGCTGTTAAAATAGGATCCAATACATATAGCAATATTGTTTTATTAAAATAACAATGGTAACTGTAATATAGTAACCGTTATTGAAATATATTACAGACTCGCAGCGCTCCGCGGTTTGGGACTGGAAGAAAAGGTACCGTATGTATAATGCCAGAGCATATAACCTATTTACACACCAATTTTAATCCAAATCTGTTTAGACGTTTGAGAATTTTTTTAAACATTGCCCCATACTAGGAATTTCTCCTGTATCGTGGGTGCGTTTACAAACATTTAAACTCACATACCCAAACAAATAACCATACAAATATTTGTTCCGTGCTTGGAGCGAAACTGTAACAGGCAGCACAGCAGTCGATCGCTCTGCCACTGCGCCAACCGTGTCGTCAAAAACTTTCCTCTACTAAATAGGTCAGTTTTGAGTCTAACTGGATGCAACCGAATAATAGTATTTTGTATGGAGCGACTGCCATACTAAATATGTAAAGGTCAGATACCTTCACAATCTAGTTAGTAAGACTGGTTTTCAGACTTTCGGAATACTGACTATCTGTAACGACTTTCAGAGATCTACTAATGTCAGTCGGGGGTTAACATACTTTTTGAGACAGGGATGAACTTGGTATGATTTTGGTGGTCACCCATCCACAGACCAACCTTGGCAAGCGGCTGTTATTATTTAAAATCGTATCCTATGCACCTGCAACCGCTCCATAAATTATTCCAACAATCTAATTACAGTCTGTTCGATAACTAAGTTACAACATCTAAGTGTCCTAACTTTCCAAGCACGGTACGTCCTAACTTTTATATAAACTATACATTAGCCAAGTGTAAATCTAGAAGTAGACATCAAAGGATTTTGGAACTAAACCTCTATGGGGGAAAGTTTAGTTTCTATTGACACTTTCATTTTGTTCTATGATGTTTTATGTGCTTTGCTGTTTGGTATTAGCTTAGTTTGGTCTTAATATAAATTGCATTTGTAATGTATATTGGCTGCTATATAATTTACTAATTAATTTCTACCTAAGTGTTACCATGTCATGTAAGTTATCTTATTCTAGAACATCTTATTTAATTTTATGGGGTATTTTTAACTTGCTGCCTAACAAGGGGTGAGATTCTAGGTATTAAAATTACAATATATCAATACATCAAATTAATATAGGTATTCTAATTTCAATACCTAATAAATTAATTATACCCTCATGAATCAGACTTTTTGAACCCAGCCGCTGCGGGAGACGCCCTGGGCGCCGGGCGCCGCGAGACGACTCCCGGCCACCGTAGATGCTGGCCTGTGGACGGTGAGCAGTGGGTAGCTCACCGTCCGTTCGTCTATTAACGACAGGCCGTGTCGACGGCGCGTTTGTGTTTCACGTGCGCCTCAAAGAGATGTCAGCAAAGCAGAGGGGCTTGCCAGAGCCTCCGCCTGCCGGGGTTGCGGGTTGTTCGAAAGAGATACCGCGGCCTCGGAATGTAAAAGTCAATAGAAGGAACATGGGGTGGTTTTAGTCAGTAAAAGTCTGACACTCCCCCCGCTCCGCCCAGAGAGGGGTAAGTTATTTGATGATTTCTCACGCCAGAAAAAGGCTTTTTTAAACGTATTGTTTTAATCACCCTCTAGTGAAAGGTCAAGAAGTCTCCTTGAAGGCGAGACATCTCATTAAAGCTAATAGAAACACAAAACTAAAACTAATTTACAACTTCTTAACTTAATGATTGCCTGAGAATCGCGACGAAACATTTCACACGAAACCTTTCATTAATAATTCTTTGTATCTCTCTATTGACGAGTTTCGTTTCAGATGTTCGCAGTCCAAAGGAAACTCGAAAAGTTTAAGTGTTCACAAACTCCACAACACTAATTGCATCTGCTTACCATTAGTCGAATTTGGACTTTTAACGAATATTGCTCTTCGAGTACTTCTTTAACTCGATAACTGTTAACAAAAAACACTCTTTGGTCAAAACCTTTTTTATCAAAATAAACGTATTATTTCTAAACAATTTTATTTCCTTACTGCCTCGGGTGATTGTTTTTCTTTTATTAAAGTAAAGAATAAAGTTCTTAATGGGCTTTTTTTTAGGTTTTCGTACCTCAAAAGGAGAAATCGGGACCCTTATTGGTTCACTTTGTTGTCCATCCGTCTGTCTGCATGTCTGTCTGTCTGTCACAACCATTTAGCATTACCAGTTGGAATAAAAATCATATATTAAAATCTATAGTCTCTTTGTGCTGCAAAAAAGTCTTAAGTCCGCAGTCAAAAGATATGGTGCAAGGTTTTTTGGAACCATCGGTCTACAAGTCTGACTCGCTCTTTGCCGGTAATTTTCTTTAACACAAAAGATAAAACATGGCTTCTCTAAATTGTCATACATTTGCGTGTATCCTCTTAAATGAAAGACCCTCGATTGTGTATACGTAATCGACGTAATGACAACAATTTCAAACGAGCAAAAACTGTAGTACTGGATATAAATTCACGCTATATTTCAAATTAAATTACGGTTTTTGTGTTTGTTCTGGGACATTAGCGGAGGCGTCTCTTGACCTAAGGTAATTTTTGACCCTCATTTGTTTGGTCTGGGTCACATTATTTGTGAATCCGTTCTACAAAGCGTATTAATTATAGCTACCTCAATGGAAGCCTTGATTGATTTTGGTCACTCACAACAGGAATGATCATTTTCCTCGGATGGTGAATATTTTAGATTTGATGTATTTTCCCACAGAACCGTCGATGGTGACAACGTATCCCGAAAAAAAAAGTCGCCTTATCTGTCCGTGGTGACTAGAGTCACCAAACAGTCGCCGCGCGACATCTGTTTATTTAAATGTAGACAACGATAATTCTATTTTAAAATACTAGATGGCGTGGGATTAAGTTTCTGATTCATTAGATTTTATCTCATCATTTTATCTGTGGAGTGAGACAACTTTTTCAGAAAAAAAAATGGTGAAAGTGACATTTCAACGTTAACAAAATATTGGAACTCCAACAAAAAAGTGTTTATATTGTTCTTATTTTACCATATTTCTTGTGTAGTTGGATATCAAATTAAGATATTTCCTTTCGAAATATGCATAGTTACGCTAATTTCAAAACTTTTACAGTGAATAGTGAAGATCGCAAGAAAAAAAGTCGGTTACTTTTTTAAGAAACTGTGATCACGTTTTTCTTAATAGTCAGTGTAATTTACTTTTAATTTTTCTAAATGCTAGATAAGCTGACCTTCAGTGAGTATTTATTGTTCGAATGTAGCTACAGTGGTTGTGAAGTGGTAACAGTTTTTGTTGAGTGGTTCAAGTGCGGTCGTTAAAACTGCAGTGGTCACGTGACAGGTGGACAAGTGGATGGGAGGACAGGTGGACAGTGCGCATGCCTGGATGGATTAGTGGCTTTTTTTTTGGGTGGGTAATCATCCGATGACTTCCCCCGCTCTGGCCGGAGCGGGGGGGCATGTCAGACTTGTACTGACTAAAACCCACCCATGTTCCTTCTATTGCCCTTTACGTTCCGAGACCGCGGTATCTCTTTCGAACAACCTAAAAAAAATATTCTAACTATTAAAACTTTTAACAAAAAATTTAACTCACAAAAACATAAAGTCAAAAGTGAAAAAATATAACTTTTTGTCAAGCTAACCTCCAAAGTTTAAGTAAGAAATTAATTTCATGTTGGCGCCAACTAATCACGTATCGGTAAAAACTCGTGTCGAATTGAGAACATCATCATCTGCTTAGCCTTTTTCCAACTGTGTTAGAGTCAACTGCCAGTCTATACGGATGCAACTGTAAAACAGTATTTTACATAGCGCGCCTATCTGACCTCCACAATCCAGTTAGTACTGGGTAATACGATACTCATGATACTCAGATAAGATTGATTGAATGTCGAATGACTGGTCAAATTGAGAACCTCCTCCTTTTTTTGTTTTTGTCTGTTAACAGTAAGAATAATTTTCGAAATCACTGGGATATCTGCAGATGAATACAATAAGTATTTTAACATTATATCTCACTTATGATATAATAATATTTTGTTAGCATAAAAGTAAACAACCCACTATCAGGTATCGTCCTACTTGGCAGAGACAGTACGATGGGTCGATGCGTTCCCGTCATGCGATGAAAATGGTCAATTAAACATTGCCTGCGCTCGCGCGATGGCTTGCGCGCTGAAGGAATCTTATATATTTGAATTCATCGTGCGCGGAAAACGCACAGTATCATCACACGATCGATAGCCAATTAACGCGACAGGTCAAGCCTAGAAGCGTAAGGAGATAACTGCGATTTCGACACTGATTTTTGATTTGATGTTTTGGTAACGAGAGAAAATTGAAGACCTCGTGGCTAAATAATAGCAGCCGCTCGGGTCGATCTTTAGGTTAAGCTGCGCTTGCCTAGGTTGGTCTGTGGATGGGTGACCATCCGTTACATACCGAGTTTCCTCCGTGCCTCGGAAATCACGCTAAGCCGTTGGTCCCGACTGTCATTTGTAGATCTTTGACAGTCGTTACAGGTAATCAGTGTTCCGAAAGTCTGATAGCCAGTCTTACCAAGGGGTATCGCATTACCCAGTACTAACTGGGTTGTGGAGGTCAGATAGGCAGTCGCTCCATGTAAAATACTAATATTCAGCTGCATCCGGTAAGACTGGAAGCCGACCCCAACATAGTTGGGTAAAGGCTAGGCAGATGATGGTAACGCGAGAAAATTCATCGAAGTAGCCGTGGACTTCAAACTAGGCGCAACCTGTATCTTTGTGGTACAAAAAAAACCCTCCAAAAGCGACTTGCATACCGAAGTTTACAATTGCGACATAAAAGCCATATCTTTTGACTGTGTAGACTTAGAAGATAGATTTTTGCAACATAAAGGGATCACAGAGTTGAGTATATGTTTTTAATTTCAACTGGACACCTACACGCCATTTCGAGATGAACGATCTTGACAGACAGACAGACGGACAACGAAATGAGCAAATAAAGGTTCCATTTTTTCCATATAAGGTACGAAACCCTAAAAACGCAGATCGAATGTTCAGTGTGACACACAATTCCGCCTTAATATAAATGATTAGAAAGATAGATAGATTATTCTTTATTGTGTACACCATGAAAATTACAAAAGTTACTGTTTACATCTCATAAATACTCAACTCAATCTTTGGATGGATTCAAGGGAGGAGGAAAGACAGTACTAGTAAGTAGTCTGTGGTATTTCATTATTCAAATAAATGATGTCAATTGAAGTGTTTGTCAATTACCTTCGTCCACAAGTTTGACGTATCCTTAAGTCTAACAAACATCGAAGTTCCTCTAACGGACTTGTGGCTCTAACATTTTCAGAAATGACGCGTTCCATATATTTTGACCATACGAATACTTCAACTGCATATAAAATGTAAAACGTTTTGTTCATTAAGTGCTAGCTTACTCCCCATAAATTGTTGTTGATCAGAGGCCGTAGAACGAGTTTTCGATAACGTGATGAAGAACGTCAATTTTAAAATTAAAAATACCCGTTTCTCGTAAATCCTTACTCCTTACTAATAATATTATAAAAGCGAAAATGAGTTTGTTTGTTTGTTTATTTGTTTGTTACCTCTTCACGCTTTAATGGCTAAACCGATTGTGATGAATTTTGGTACATAGGTAGTTGGGAACCAGGAGACGGACATAGGCTAATTTTTATTTCAAAAAAGTGGGATGTGAGGGAGAAAGAGGGAAGAAAAGGGAAAATTTAGCGTTGCTATTACAAATCAATAAGGCGCAAGGGGAACTGTGTTACCCCAAACTTAACGCGGGCGAAGCCGCGGGCGAAACCTAGTATCTTCATATTTTATTCATATCTATTTGATTTCATTGATACTGAGTGTTCTTGTTGCAAATAGTTTAACTAAAATGCTGCAGAATAAGATACTCGTACATTTATATGACTAATTCGTTAACTAGTGATTGAGAAACTCGGGACTGCGCGCGAGTTGGCATCTTCCGACTTTACATATTTTTTGTTGTCGTCGATTTCTTTACTTGCGAAGATTGAACAAAAAGTCATCACTTTTATACTTCAAACAGCGCGAGCTCTCTCACTCCACGACTGAGCCATGTCACAGTAATAGTGCGAAACCAGTTAAACACATCATTATTCTGATATCCCAATAATCACTCCACTAGAAAAGAATAAGGAAGAGATTTCTGTAGAGATAAGCATTACTTTTGTACCTGTTTTCTATTCCTGTCTTATATTTTTCTGTATTCAGTGTGTATGTACATAAATCGTTAATTAAATAAATAAGGTTTAGATCAAGTCCCTTTTGGTTGTGTTGTTTGACTAAACATGCACCAATTTTCTCACATTTCGGGAGCCAGTTGCTGATTTACTATCAAACAAATTCGGTATACAACAATGATCACTACATTGTCAGTTACAACTGCAAATATTTGTTATTTCAATTTATATAATTCAATTGAAAAAAAAATGTAAGGAATATTGGCCATTCGAGTTGTAGATAGTATTGTTCTTTCGGGTATTTGTTGAAATATTTGTTTTGTATTACTGACTGGAAAAAAATATCTTCTAATATAATATTTTTTGTTGTAATATAATTGTGTGTAAATGTACTAACATAGCTTTTTAAGTCATACTTCTCAATAATATGGGCTAAAAATGTCTGAAATAAAAAGTTTTTTTTTTTTTTTAATAATCGTATGTTTAACTTTTGACGTTAAAACTTCAAATTGCCAAAGCCGAAATATAAAAAAAACAACAAAAATCTTTTTCCTTAAATGTCCGATTTTCGAAAATGTTGCTGGTATGTTAACATACCAGCAACATTTTATGATCTATTCTTCCGCACCGTTAGTTGTGCCGCTAGTCTCTTTAGTACCTACGTATATATATATATATATAGAGTAGATAAACCTACGCATCCTAGTTTCAGGGTACATCGACCTGTCATAACATAATCTACCGAGGTAAGACAAAGAACATGAATTGAGGGCACATTAGGCTTTGTTAGACAGAAAACGATGAAGTTCATTCGTCATCTCATTCATACCCGTATTTATAATAGACAATCATCCTTACTAATATTATAGAAGCGAAAGTTAGTTTGTTTGTTACGTCTTCACGCCTAAATGGCTACACCGATTTTGATGAATTTTGGTACAGAGATAGTTGGGACCCGAAAAAAGATTGAGATATGAGGGAGAACGAGGGAAGAAAAGAGAAAACTTAGCATTGCTATTACAATCAATAAGGCGCTAGAGCAAAAACTAAAAGTGGTAGGTAGGCAAATCAGGAAAGGGGAACTGTGTTACCCCGAATTAAACGCGAACGAAGCCGCGGGCAAAAGCTAGTATATATTCGTCACTATCGTGTCTAGAGTTTACAACTACGTGTCAGACTAAATACCAGTATTTAATGAGAAGTTATTCCCTGAACTCCACAACCTCTGGTTGTCCGTATAACAATTTTAATTAATTATTTAATATAAAAAAGTTTAAGTAAAGTTTTTTTTGTGTAAAATTAAACTTCATTTAACAATTATCGTGGAAACAGTGTTTTTACTCTAATACTAAAAACTAACAGTGCGACGGTTAATACGGACATAAGGTTAAGTCAAAAACCGAGGTTTACAGGAAAGCGTAATTTATGTGCGTTCAACACGCCCTAGAAATAATTCTATGAGCAATAATAAATATTTTCTTTCTACAATATTTTAACAGTTTTAAGAGCTTAGAGAAAAAAAGAGAAAAATAAAATAGTAAGTAATAAGTATTTTATTTTTCACGTTTTCTTGGAAAAACGATTCAGATGACCGTTTCTACGACACTTATTCGTTATACTTATAATACTTGTTGTCTTATACGATTTCTAAAACAAGGTAAATAAATTAAATTAAAACAAAAATCGTATGTCAGCACATGATGACATGCGCACATGCGCATAGATAATCTAATGTCTATGAACCAATAAAAAAATGCCATGTTCGACATGTCTTTATGTACAGACGCCTGCACATCAAGCTACGACAATCTGTCAGATTATAGATAGATTTTCGACTTTATTTCTAAAGTATTAGGTTCAAGGTTCATTGGGAAAAATTGTCAGTTTCGGGTAGCTTGACCTGCAGGCGTCTGTACGTAGGGACCGTAGAGTGGGCTGTGGAAAAGATAGATGGATGAAAAGAAGTAATGGAGATGAGAAAATTGAGATGGATGTATGGAGCGACAAGAATGGAGTTAAAAAGGAATGAGTACATTATATGAAGTTTTAAAGTTGCGTCTGTTACAGAAAGAATGAAAGGGATTTCTTTGTCTTGGTATAGAATTGATGACTACAAGAGTGGCAGATACGAAGGTAGATAAGTGGAGATGAAGAGGTAGGTCAGAGAAAAGATAGATGGATTGTGTAAGGAATGATATGAAGGAGAAAGACGAGAACGTCTGACAGGCGACAATGGAAGAAAAATATGTGTTGTGCCGACTCCCAATAGAATGGGACAACGGCAAGAAGACGATGATGACCAAAAACTAACAGTGCTACACACATAGTTTAAATATCTAATAATGGAAATCTCTGAGCTGAAATTTTCAAAGCAGCGTTTTTTCGAATACGGATCCCAAGGAAGAGATTTAGATTTATCCTTCTCTTATTTTGGAAGTTACAGGAAAGAGACCATGTTTTTACCACTTCTGAACCAAATAGATACAGTGTGGCCAGCTGATAGGCGTTAAAAAATTTAGATGCCTTATGCTAAGGGGTTGTTGGTTGGGTGTTCCGCGATTTTTTGTAGTTTAAGAGCTAGAATTTTTTTAAGTACTATTTTCAAATTTTTCACCTAACATTAGTTTTTATTTTTTATCTCTTTATTCCTATCATTTCCAGATATTGTTTTGTGGAATCTATTAGCAATAGCAATAGTAACCATGCAAAAAATCGTTTGCCTAGGCATTGTAGAACTTGCCACCAAATTAGTCCAAAGTTCAAAATTACCGTTAGAGTTTGGTAATCAAATATGTCAGGGGTGCCAAAGGCAGGCGGAGGCTCTGGCAAGCCCCTCTGCTTTGCTGACTCTCTTTGATGCGCGCGTGAAACACGAACGCGCCGTCGACACGGCCTGTCGTCAATCGACGGACGGACAGTGAACTACCCATTGCTCACCGCCCACAGGCCCGCATCTACGGTGGCCGGAAGTCGTCTCGCGGCGCCCGGCGCCATGGGCGTCTCCCGCGGCGGCTGGGTTGGGCAGATGTTCTCTCCCTCAGACGCCCGGCCACCTCCTTCGCTAGCATTACTGCTTCGCAGAAGGTGGTGACCGCTTCCCATTCCCTCTCGCTCCGGACCATGGCCTGAACCAGAGCCGGAAATATAGAGAATATAGAGCTTGATTGAATTTCCTCCGTAGATGTAGATTGTGCATTTCTGTGGTAGGGCGGCATTTGTGTGTTCAGTGGTTCATAGAAGGCATCTACTCTCCAAATTTCATTTATGTGGTGCTAAATCTGCATAGTCTAGAATTAAAATAGCAGTGATATAGGGACAGACAGACGAACAAGGCAAATCTATAAGGGTTCCGTTGCCATACTCTTTGGACCATTTTTTTAAAAACCACAAATAAAAAAAGGAGGAAGTACTTTCTATTAAACAAATTGACACAGAATCCCGAACCGCTGTTTACTTTCCACCGTATAAAAGCATGGATCCAGCGCTGCAGCGCTTTCGCTGAAAAGCTCGTAAATTTCATAGATAGCGCTTGTCGCTGCTTGATTGAGGACCGTGAATCTTCAATAGATTGACGCGATAAAATAGTGCGAATAGCGGTGGGGGATGACGTCATTGTGGAGACGTCACCGGAACATATTTTCTAGCTAAAACTTTACTGGTATTATGACCTGCATACAGGGAGTATATAGGGTTTGCTGCAAATGCCTATCTATTTTTTTCTTTAAAATATCGTAAACTAGCTTTTGCCCGCGGCTTCGCTCGCGTTAAATTTGTTATAACACAGTATCTGCTACCTGCAGTTTTTGCTCTTGCGCCTTATTGATTTGTGATATCAACGCTAAGTTTTCCCTTTTCTTCCGTCCTTCTCACTCATATCCCGCTTTTTTTTTATAAAAATTAGCCTATGTCCGTCTCCTGGGTCCCAACTATCTCTGTACCAAAATGCATCAAAATCGGTTAAACCATTAATGCGTGAAGAGGTAACAAACAAATAAACTTACCTTTGCTTTTATAATATTACTAGCTTTCGCCCGCGGCTTCGCTCGCGTTAAATTCGGTATAACACACCAAGCAGACCTGCAGTTTTTGTTCATACGCCTGATTGATTTGTAATAGCAACGCTAAGTTTTCCCTTTTCTTCCCTCGTTCTCCCTCATATCCCACTTTTTTTAAATAAAAATTAGCCTATGTCCGTTCCCAACTATTTCTGTACCAAAACTCATCAAAATCGGTTTAGCCATTAAAGCGTGAAGAGGTAACAAACAAACAAACAAATAAACAAACAAACAAACTCACTTTCGCTTTTATAAGATTAGTAGTAGATTACTTTGGGGACGGGCTGCAGACATCGAGTCTATATTTATTCTGCAGAAAAGAGCCATCAGGGCCATATATAACCTACGTAGGCGAGATTCTTTAAGGGAACAGTTTAAGGATATTAACATCATGACAGTACCTTGTCAATATATTTATGAAAACATCATGTATGTCAGGAAAAACTTGCATCTTTTTAGTAAAAGAGGTGACAGACACAATTATAATACTAGAAATAGGGACCAATTAGTTCAACCAGGTTTCAGGTTAGCTAAAGTAGACTCATCTTTCATGGGGTACTGTTTAAAATGCTACAATAAAATACCTCCCCACATTCTTCAACTGAATGAAACGAAATTTAAATCTTGTATTAAACGCACACTATGTAGGCAAGCATATTATAAGTTGGGGGATTATATTGATGATAAAAATGCTTGGCTTAATGCTAGTCCTGCTCCACAAGCATAGGGATAAACTCATTGGTTAGTATCCGAAGCTATAGTGGAAGCTGCAGAAGATTGTAAGACTATCTTTGCAATGTATAGAATCAATTCTCTAGTATTGTATAATTATTAAGCCCATATGTGAGTGCTATGTATTATCATTGACTTGACGAAGCCCTGGTGGTTAATAGTGTCATGCTCACTTAAATGTCTCGCTGATGGTGGCGGGTGTGTCGGGTCATTTAGCTCCCTTCAAAATGGTCGAGCTGAATGGGGCTGATCCATACGTCATGTTCGTGAACGGGCGCTGTCAGTTGGGACTGGTCATTTTTTAGCTACCACGGTTCATTTTTAAACTTATTTAGATTTAAAATTAAATTTTGCTTTTTATTTACTCTGGACGCTCTTACTGTGCACGCCTTTTTACATCGTTCTCACATATTTGTATAATCTCAACATGAATGATGTAAACACGATTTTGTAAAAATATTATAATTTAAAAGAGTGTCCATGGAGTTTCTTGCCCATTCTTCTCCATAGAGATCAACGCTTTGGAATGGGCAACTACAGTACTTTCACAAGTTATTATGCCTTGTGACCGGGACTGTAGATTCATTTTGTTTCTTGACTTTCAAAAGTGCCTGTAATGGTCTAATTGAAATAAATGATTTGATTTGAGTAAGGATAGTGAGGAAATATGCAAATAGCTATATAATATTTTTTTCTTTCAAATATCGTAAATATTTTTCGCACATTTTGAAAGTAGCCAGCAGATGTGCTGTAGAGCTGAATTTTAATGATCTAAATAATCCTCCTGACCGTTTTCAGCTACAGAGGCCAATTTCAGCAGAGATTGCGCTTCGTTGGAGATATAATATTCACAAGTGCGTATGTGTGTGTGGGCACAGATGCACTCTCTTTTCCCGCACTCTCATAGTCCATAGGAAGGGCAATCTGACACGGCCGGAGAAAGATCTCAGGACCGGGCTCAAGACCAACGGCTTACCGTGCTCTCCGAAGCTTAGAGGCTTCTTACCACCGTCCTTCGAAACTCCGGGTTGCTACTGTGAAACTTTCCATTGCGAATAATGGAAAAACCCAATAACCCTTTTTGCATAACGCAGGAATCAAACCCGTGCTCAGTAGTCACGTTTACGAACGGGAGACCAACGGAAAAGAAAAGTCCAAATAATGATTTACAACGTGATCAAAATGAAAGTCTTTTGTAACAATATCTTAGTAAAACAAGTTTTAGTTTTATAAAATACCAAAACTTCACGCCTGTAATCCTTGTAGTGTTAGGCAGAGGTTTATCTAATAGAACACCCCCATTTTGACAGTTATTATTATTATTTTGTTGTTCTTTAACTTCCTTCTCTTGCAAGAAAGAGAGTACAAATACCCTACCCACGGGCCGGAGTCAAGTTTGTAAGGGGGAGTTTAAATGGAGAATGTAAATTAAATTGTCACTTAACAATAAGGTAAAAATGCTTATGCTAGCAACTATATAAATGTGCGATGTAATCGTACAAAACCATAGTAATAAGTAAAAAGTATTTTTTCATACTAAGATTTATTATTTAGTACTAGCTTTTGTCCCTGACTTCGCTCGCATCCCCTATTTTAAAAAATGGGGGATGATAGAAAGAGACAAAAAGTAGCATACGTAGTGACATAGGCATCCATCATCGATCCTTTCAACTATCTCCACTTAAAAAATCACGTCAATTCGTCGCTCCATTGTTGTGAAAGACAGACCACCACATACACTTTTCCATTTATAACATTAGTATGGGTTTGATTGACGAAAAAACTCAATTTGCCATTCAAAAGGTTGACATTTAAACATAATAGTCTTTAATATTTATTCATTCTTATTGTCGTTATGAACGTTTACGTATATTGCTAACGTAGATAATACAAAAAACGTTTTGTTATCATAATATGAAAATATGGTATCCTTTACAGTCTAGCCTAAATGGGCTAAACGATTTGGACCCAGATCTACAGGATGAAAGAAAGGTCCGATTTACGTCAAGCCTAGAGTTATAAAAACATGTTTTTTTTTATTATAATGTATGTAAAATACTGAATGCTAGAATGATGAGTTTTATGATTGGATTTTCTTTTATGTAGGAATAATAATGTTGAAGTTTTTTTCGAGTTCGTTGACCTCTCAAACTAGATTGTCCAAAGTGTAATATGTGTTTTTACAGTTTTACTACAATCTGGTCAAAGCCAATTTTGTTTTTTATTCTATAAAACGTTACCCCACTAGTCATTTTAACTGTATCGTGGTTGCGTTTACAAACATTTAAACTCACATACACAAACAGCCAGACCCGAAACAACTACATTTAGTTCATGTTTGTTCAATGCGGGACTCGAACCCGCGACTCGCAGCGCAGCACGAGCACGCGTCGATCGCTCAGCTACTGCTCTAACCGTGCCGTCAAATTGATATACACAAATAATAATTAAAAAGATGATATTAAAAACTAACTAATTTGCTTTTTAGTGATAAGAACAATACAAAAAAGGACATTTGTGTGGGTCGCTTATAGTTGTCAAACAATCCAGGCAGACAATCAAATAAAAAAAGAAGTAATGAGTCATACATACATAGGTAGTCTTATGTATTTACTTACTTTTACTTTTTTTGGTGTTGTTTGTTTTGAAGATCACATTCGTAATAAATAGATAAAACAAATAATTATAACGAACACAACAGGCAACGCTCCATTTTCGCATCGAGCCAATTACGTCTATTATTTGTTCCCCGTATACTGAACTAAGCTGAAAGTACATAATATTTACTTTGTCTTAATCCGTCGCGGAAAATCCTTCCTAATGCTCGAGGGAAAACTTTTCGTGTATCATGTCAAAAGGAGGGAGCATTTACCTATGCGCCTTTAGTGTCAGTATGTCTATATGTCTGTCACGAGCTGTTTTACATGAAACTATTTGATGTATGTACACATTAACTTAAGAATAATCATTCTCATCCGTTATTCTCCTGCTTGTTTGTCGTTTATCATTTTATTTCAACCAAAGTTTAAAATTAATTTAATAGTATTTTTGGCTTTGCCTCAATTGGACAAAATATTTCTGTGCAACATAGCTTTAAAATAAGTTATTTTGACGTACAACCATTTCATCGTTTTTGACTTAACACGGGGCGTTCTTATTTTTAAAATAAGCTAACTTCTGATTACAGAAGCTGTACGGATGGCCACTACCAGTTTTTTTTTTATAAGTCTATTGTTTTTTTATGATTTTATAAACTAAACCTCTTTAACGAGGTCTTAACAAGGCAGGTTTTATAATTGTCAACTCATTCCATTCAGTACCTACTAGTCATTATTACGTGATACAACGGTATCTCAGGCAGGTGGTTTAGTCTCAAACAAATGTCAGCAAAGTAGAGGGGCCTGCCAGGACAACCGCCTGCCGGGATTGCGGGTTGTTGGAAAGGGATACCGCGGCCCATAAAAAGGAAAAAGGAACATAGGTGGGTTTTAGTCGGTAAAAGTCAGACACAAGGGGAGTGTCTATCAGGCTTCACCTAGACCGTAGCAAGACTGTTTGATGATTTCCCATCCGGAAAAAAAAAGATAAAACAGAGATGTTAATGATAAATGATGTTTATTTTGCAAGTAGGTTTTCACAAACACTTTTACACGTCTTTTTTTAAAACTAGATGAGGCCGGTGTTTCGTACCTGACTACTCTGAAAAGAAACAGCCGAAACAAACTCAGAGGTCACAGTCTCTTTTAAAGTCCAGACAAAAAAATCTTGGTCAACTTACATGAGGACTATGCAGATTAGTGTCTGAAGTGATCTTTTTAAGAAAGCACCACACAGATTGAGTGGACCTGTCCAGTCAGTGCAAGCATTTGTCAGTTATCGTGTAGCTCGACTCATAACCCAAGGAGCTCAACGAAACGACGAACAATACCAAAAAAAGTACATTAGCGTAGGTCCCTAAATACTACTCAACTGCCAGAATCGTCAAAAGCAAAAAATTACAATTAGTACAGTTACATTTGGCCAGATGTTTTAAATCCCAATTAATAGGGGTCAACCTAGCATCCGCTGGACACAAAATTAGACTCCGGGGAGAAATTTCTGATGAAAAAACCCAATAGCACTTTACCTGACCCGGGAAGTAAACCCAGGACCTCATGGACCAACGATATTTAATTTTTGTTTAAAAACTTTGCCCCACACTAGGAATTTCTCCTGTATTGTGGGTGCGTTAACAAACATTTAAACTCACATACACAAACAGCCAGACCCGGATCAACTAATAAATAAATAAATAAAAATAATATCTTGGGACAACTCACACACGGCTATCTGATCCCAAGCTAAGCAGAGCTTGTGTTATGGTAACCAGACAACTGATATACATACTTATATAATTTATAAATACATACATAATTATAGATAAATCACACCCAGACACAGAACAAACAATCATGCTCATCACACAAAGTTTGTTCTGGGTGGGAATCGAACCCACGACCTCCGGCTCAGCAGTCAGGGCCACTAACCACTAGACCAAGAGGCCCGTCAACTATCTCTAGGTCATACACATATTTGTTGAGTGCGGGGATAGAACCCGCGACACGCAGTGTAGCAGTTAATCGCTTACCCACTGCGCCAACCGTGTCGTCAATTCAGTGAGATATCTTTCTTAAAACATAATAAGACTGGTACCCTTTTAAAAAGTGCCCTACCAAACGCTCTATGTAAATCGTTTTTTCTTTCCTTAGTGCGTATCAATCAAATTTTCAATTTCCTACCTCGCCGCCATTTTTACCCTGTCATTTTTCACTGAAAGGCTTGAAAAAGTGATAGCTTCTTGCCCCGGGCAGAGAACTTTCATAGTATTTTGAAATTTGTTGAAATATTCTGTGTTATTTATAATACAAATGTTTGTATAACAAGCAATTTCACAAATAGTTAAAACGATTCAATAAATAGAAATAGATCTTCGTTGTCTATGCCTTTGGGCCATTAAAACGATAAAATATTTTTATTTTATAGCTCTAATTCGAATTCCAACATGAATTATTTCACTGAAACAGATACCAAATTATTCCTTTATAAGACTAAACTATTTCTGATATTTACATTCTACGCAAAAATAACTGGTTCCCAATTTTAATTTAAAAAATTCCATTTATGTTTTCGGGAAAAAAGTATTATTGGGTTTATTTTATTACCTATGTTTAAAAAAGTTAATTTTGAATTGATCTTTAAACTAAAGAACGATAGGACACAAAATTATTTAATGGCTGGACAAAACCTTTTTTTAAAGCTTGTTCCTAATCGGTGATGAGATCTTTACGGTTTTTCGCTTTACTGGTACTCTATGGTATTGCTATTTTCCAGTCTTCATGATTCTAGGTCTACGGGAAGTATTTCGTATTAATTTCTAGCCCAATACCTTCATGCGTACCCGAATTTAAGCCTGGACAGACAAACAGACGGACAAAAAAGACATCCTATGAGTGTTCTGTTTTACCTTTTCTACGAAACCCTAAAAGAACGATGATGATCTAATAAGTTTTTTAATTCTTACGTGTCTAAACTTCCCCAAAAATAAATGATTACACTGGAAAAAAATCAAACTAACCCACATTAACTGGCTTACTTTCTACCTTTTAATAATTGTTGATTTACTCATAAAATAACCAAGACAGAAGATAAACAAGATGGTAATTCTTTTCCGCTCCAAAAAGCAATTCTACACGCGTTGAAAGTAGATATATATTTGCTTATTCCGACCTATTGCCTTAAGGACAAGATGCTGAATTTGTATTTGGGTCTTGTAATAAGAAAATTACTTTTCTAATTAAGAGCAAAATCACGTGGAAAAGAATTTATTGGGTAACGAAATATTTTTGCTTATTATATTACATTGACATACTGGTATATCTATACATGTTCAGTTGTAAAGGGTCTTTCACAAAGTCGTAAACCAGTCTTTAATTATATACTTCTCTAAAATAATTTCTAGAAAATGCCTTTTTTCTTTAGTGTGAAAATCATGGTTTACTAACGCTTAATGAAGTGGTCTCTAAATATTGTGCGATGCATTGAATAGTACAAAAATTCTGGAGGTATTAAAAGAAAAGACATTTGAAATAGTATTTTTTACTAGTGTTTACCCGCGGCTTAGCGCGGTTAAATTCGGGGTAACACAGTTCCCCTTTCCTGATTTGCAGGTACCTGCTACCTGTAGTTTTTGCCCTTGTGCCTTATTTATTTTAATAGCAATGCTATGTTTCCCCCTTTTTTCCCTCTTTCTCCCTCATTTCTCACTTTTAAAAAAAAATTGGCCTATGTCCGTTTCCAGGGTCCCAACTATGTCTGTACCAAAATTCATCAAAATCGGTTGAGCCATTAAGGCGTGAAGACGTAAAAAAACTCACTTTCACTTTTATAATATTAGTAATTATTAACGTATTTTTTTAATATTTGGAGCCTTGATCTTCAATATCTTCGTAAAGTTGGATGATGAAGACAAGACGAGACAAACTAGACAGTGTCTCTCGATGTTGTAAATAATGTTTTACATTTTACAACTGTAATGTTACTTTGAAAATATTCGTAATAAGAAATTATATGTCTTATCTTGTTTCTTAACAGGAATGTCGTTTTTTTACGCATGAATGTTACTCATGGCTCCATTTGAGAATTCTTGGGTGTTAAGAAAAACTTTGGGATGACGATCTAAGAAAGACTGCAGGCAGATGCTGGATACGGCAAGCTGGAGACAGGGCGCTATGGCGCTCATTAGGGAGGACATATGTCCAGCAGTGGACTAATATAGCCTGATGATGATGAAGAAAAACTTTATATACTTGCATCAAAATTTATATTCATATATCAAGATTTTTTTTTCTAAATGGCATCTCGCAGTTCAAACTAGGAAGTTGTCGTCTGCTTAACCGGGCGATTCCTGTGGATGCCTTAAAATTAAGACCTCCAGCCAGGGCTTTTATCGCCGAACCAATCTGGATTGTATTTAACTTTGTAAAATTAAAAAAATATATATATCGACTTGATACTAGACACATACAAACACATACAAGTAAACTACACATTAACATTTTATCCGTTTCCATGCTCCGTTTGCCTTAGAAAAGGATAAAAGGTTTCGCATGAACAAGTAAAGAATTTAATCATTTAAATATCACTGGCTCTCATAAGAATTCCAAGCGTCATGAATTCTAATAGTGAATATTTGTTCCTCCGCCCGATGCATAAATTGAAGCGCCATACTCGTACCTACTATTAACATTGGCACTCTTCATATAATAGGCATTCTGGGAATATCAGAACTTCCTCGTTTAGAAGGCAAAGTTCGTCGTTAAACCAGATACTCTTCGCGACATCGTCAGTAACACCACCACCAGTACCACCAGTACCACTACCGTCAGTACCGACTAAAAGTCACCCATGTTCTTTCTTTTGTCTTTTGTGTTCCGGGGCCGTAGTCTCTCTTTCGAATAAACCACAACCCTGAAAATTCCTTTCGCGGGAAGCTGGGGAGGATCGAATAATATTCCCTCCAGTTCGCAAAACATGCGACAGACACCAGCCCACCATCCTACTAATATTAAAAATTCCAATGTTTGTGAGAATGGATGGATGTATGGATGTTTGTTACTCTTTCACGTCATAACGGCTAAACGGATCATGATGAAATTATTATGTATATACACAAAGGCAGATAATAGTCTGGAATAACACATAGGATACTTTTTCTCAATCATCACGCGGGCGAAGCCGCGGACGCCAGCTAGTAATACTATGTTACTTTACATTGTTGAAACAAAAGAATCAAGTTTCACAAACAATAACAAACTAAGCCTTTACTTCTTACTTACCCTCCCATTCGCTTCCATTTCTCACCATCACAGCTTATTTACGTGTTTCCGATACAAACCCTTACATTACTTGTGACACCGACCCACACTTCCCAATGTTCATTTTTTTCCATAAAAATGGCTTGAATAGTCAGAATTTACGGGATGAGTTTATGTGGCTGTGTGAAACTCGGGATTTATACGGCTGTATTCGCGGCACGGCTCGGCTTTAACTAAACTTACTGCATGCGAATGCATTCGTATAATATTACCTAGATATACTGGATGGACGGCGCAGATAAAATATTATCTGGAATAACGCGTAAGAGTTATTTTATGGGTACATCACTATTTTATTTATAGCTGGCCGTTTTTGACTGCGTGTTTTGAATTTCAATGGAACCTTATTCTAGAATTAAAGTGTGCATTTGTGTCGAAATTTTGTTCATCTAATCTGGCCTTCAATCAATTTGATTACAAAAAGTACTCTATATATACACACACCTGTAGTCATAGCAACAATGTTTCTCAATGGGCTTTCCTCTTTGTTATAAACCCATGACTTTTTTACCTTGATTATAATAATAAAAATGATTCACTTAAATTCATCGAATCAGGAAGTTACAGCAAAAAATAAAACGAGGACAGATTTAATACAGATTGAGTATGGTGATTGATAAACGAAAATATAAAATATATTATTATGTTAAAAGATAAGTATGCTATTGTTTTTAAATTTTCGATATTTCGACGCTAATCACATGAAATTTTGCAAAGGCATGCTTTTACGAAATTGATAGACTATAAAACATTACGGTACTATTAGACACAGCTCATAAGGGTGCATAGCTGTGAGAGAGCACCTTAACGAAAATCCTATGTTTCCAACCAATGGTCCCTGCTATAAACAAAATGGTTTACTGAGCCTGACTTTTCCAATCGAGTGAAAGGGACCACAGTAAATACGCAAATTGATGTTTTTCTTATTCCTTGTCCCTAATTAGGTCAAAGGTCTATAACATGATATTACGCTTGTATATTTGAAGGGACATAATACCTCCAAATTTTACCAGTTATGTTTCAGTTTATTAAGGACTAGCTTTTGCCCGCGGCTTCGCTCGCGTTAAATTCGGAGTAACACAGTTCAGTTTACGCCTTATTGATTTGTAATAGCAACGCTATGTTTTCCCTTTTGTTCCCTCTTTCTCCCTCACATCCCACTTTTTTAAATTAGCCTATGTCCGTTTCCTGGTTCCCAACTATCTCTGTACCAAAATTCATCAACATCGGTTTAGCCATTTAAGCGTGAAGAGGTAACAAACAAACAGACTCACTTTCGCTTTTATAATATTAGTAAGAATAACGCTGTTACCACGATTACATAGTATTTTTTTGTCACATTGTCAGGTGTCCCACTATAACTGGGCAAAGTTGGCACAACCTCTCTATTTTGTGGGCTCTGAAACTGACCTGACTCACTGATTGTCAAGTATATAATTTGTTAACAATGTAAAACATAGGAATAATTTATATGAGATACTAACTGGCGCCCGCGGTTTCGCCTAAAAGTAAGTAAAAGTAAAAAGTATCCAGTGTATTATTCCAGACTACAATCCTACCTCTGTGCGAAATTTTTTTGACGTGAAAGTGTAACAAACATTCACAAATCCATTCATCCATCCATCCTCACAAACATTCGCATTTATAATATTAGTGCAAACTAGGATTACAATACAACTAAAAACAGGAAAACAAAATATAAGACTGACTTTAGTCTGTTTGATTCGGTTTTTTACTGACCTCTGACGTTAAAGTTATTTTTCACGTTTTGGTGATATTTGTAGTCAGTTATATTGTTTATCTAAAATAGTATTTATGTTCGTTTTCATAATAAGAAAACAAGATAAAAACTAGAAAATCAAATCTTTTGTATTGAGATAAAGGCAATATCTATACAGTGTCATTATCCATTATGATTCAAATTCAGACACCATATTTTGAAACTCAGAAAATCTGAAGTCACCAACGCATTTCAAGAAGGTGGCAGGAACAGGCAACAGGCAGGTGAAAACTTTTTTATACCTACACTAAGCCAAACTTTAATACAAATGCTTAGTAAAATATTCAAACTCTCTTTAAATTATCTTGTAATAACTCTCATTCCCATTCAATATTCACAAAATGATCACGCTGTGCTTTTAATTAATTTCGATTCAATTACGCGCAACGCAATTTGAAAAGATGAATATGAAATGAGCAATAATTAGAACAACTGGTTCAACATTTTCGGTAGGTACAGGATTCATCTTCGTAATTTTGCTACGACTGCTACGACGCCTACGAGATTGCTTCGAGATTTCTCGATCAAGTTAACTCAAATGAATAAGTTAATTAAAATGACATGACTTGCTACGGCAGTTAACGATCGGCCGATTTGTAGTTTATGCTAGTCTATCAAGCTATTTATGTCTAGTCCATCAAGTTTTAAACTCTGGCTAATTTAATGTATTCTTTTATGATTATTTTGGTTTGATTTGATTGATTCTTTTGTTTTTAGTTTTAACTACTTTTATTGTGACATGAGAATTATATATTAGATTTAAAATATATAAAGCCGACGAGATTATTCATTTTGGGTTCGTTTGAATTAGCCAATCTGTAGATCTGTTGTCAGGTTTGATTATTTTGTCTTTATAACAGCTAGTAAAATTAAAACGAGATAAAGTATATGTCTTTACTTCCAACGTATAATCTTCAAACTTTCTGATCCGATTACGGTTCCTCCTTTATTGATGGAAAGCTATATAGACAGGAGTGTCGTAGATTTAAAAAAAAAACAGGACCTTTTTGTTATAACTCCCGACCATAACGCCAGCGAAGACATTGGCCAAAGCTACACAGTCAAAAAATATTCACAAATATTGTTGAAGGACCAATTAGTGGGGAAAATCCGCATCGCTGATTGCCATGGCCGCACAGTAACCGTTGACGAACCGTAAATTTGACACTCATGATTTAAATAAAACCGGACAGTATCTAGCAACGATATTTTGGAGATAAATTCACGGTGGAAGACTCTGTTTTTTTGTCCGAAAAAAGAAGAGCTACAATTCGCTAGTTGTTGACAGCATAGCGTTGAAGCGTGTTCATAATCTGTAAATATAAAAGAGAAAACCAATCGGTTCACTCATCAGTAAAAAATTGGAATCACTTGCTTAAGAAGCTGGCAGATTCGTCTCCTAATTAAATGGTTGTAGTTTTTCTTCATGTATCTTTGTATTTTTAACTCTCTTTTCATTGTTTTTTTTTGTATTTATCATTATATTTTAAGCTTTTGCCCGCGGCTTCACTCGCTTTAAATTTAGGGTAACACGGTTCTTCTTTCCTGATTTGTACCGATTTGGTTTGGTTTGGTTTGATTGATTTGGTACCTGCTACCTGTAGTTTTGCCCTTGCGCCTGATTTATTATAATAGCAAAGTTCATTTTTTTTCTTTTCTTCCCTCTTTCTCCCTTTTTAAAGAAAAAATAGTCTACGACCGTCCAACTATCTCTGTACCAAAATTCATCAAAATCCGTTAAGCCATTTAGGCGTGAAGAGGTAACAAACAGACTCACTTTCGCTTTTATATTAGTAAGGATTGTACATATTATTATATCAAATTCTCTCTTTTATGTACCCTGCACCTACTATGTTTTCTCTTTGCATCACCCTAAGGTAGACTGGTAGAAAAGGCCCAAGGCATTAAGTACGCCTTTGTACAGTGCTTTTTATACATGTGCATAAAGTTTAATAAATAAAATATGTCCAGCAGTGGACTAATATAGCCTGATGATGATGATGATTCACGTTATAACACTAAAGAGCTCAGCAGTGGATAAAACCGCTGAGCACTGCTAGTTATTTCAAAAATAGATAGTTCCCGTGGCTTTGCTTGCAAAAATAATCCTACGAAAGCGTGCTGTCAGCTTAAAAACTAATTTACTTATATTATCAAATATTTATAATTTACTATACCAGTTGGTCAAATTCCGTCTCAATTAGAAAAGTCGGTTTCACAAAGCTATTAATGAACTAGAGAATTACACTTGCCCTACCCCTTGGTAGGGCAAGTGTAATTCTTAAGAGATATCTCGAATCTTTCGTTTCAATTCTTAAAATACCTATCCTACCCGCTTGAGTTGAACAACTGCCGAAGCCATAAAAAACCTGCTAATTTCGAACACTCAACCTCGCAGCTTAAAAGTTTAGACATAATCTACTAAATTCAAACTTAAAAGGAGCATAACGATTTCAAAAGACCTTCAATCCTTATTAATTTTAAATCCCTTTCAAAGTAATCAGCGATCTCTGTGGGTCCCGAAGCGCTTTCCGCATTACTTAGCGCCCGGTTTGCGGTGCTTAGAACCACAAAGCGGTATCGAGTAGAGGCCTGCCGCTTGATACATCACAGTAATAAATGCTGTAATCGCTTTCAGGTCCAATTTGTCTTCTATAGGACCACGATTCAAGGGTTCAGCAATCATTGTGTTGTTCGGTTTCAGTTATTGGGTCAGGTTGATGAAAAATGAGCGTAATTATTTAAGAGCCTTCCGATATAAGGGACGCAATTCACCGTATAAGCTTGGAATCCCTCATTGATACAAAATGGAGGTGCTGGTTATTTTACGTATAAAGTAAGGCGAAGGTTTTAGAGATTAACTTGTAAATATGTGCCATTAATTTCGTGAATGGCAACCGTGCTTCCAGTTTGTCCAAATTAAATGTTTATTTTTGGAATTTCCCATGGGAATCTTTGTTATTCTCGTGAAAGAGGTCCTATTTCATGGGTTGTGATGTAATGCGACTAACTGTCCATCGGAATTCTGACAGTTTCAAGAACTAGAGGAAATGTAAATCTTTTATTGATTCCATGGGTATTTTATTATTTACTAGCTTTTGCCCGCGGCTTCGCTCGCGTTAAATTCGTAGTAACACAGTTCCCCTGGCGCCTTATTGATTTGTTATAGCAACGCTAAGTTTTCCCCTTTCTTTCCCTCTTTCTCCCTCACATACCACGTTATTTGAAAAAAATCATCAGAATCGGTTGAGCCAATAAAGCGTGAAGAGGTAACAAACAAACAAACTCACTTTCGCTTTTATAATATTACTAAGGATTTAACACTTCAAGCATAGATTACAGAGGCGCGTTCAATGCCGTAGAAATTTTCTACAAGTAACCAATGCCTGATTCAGAGAAGAACAATGATGAAGAAAAACAATGAACTAAGATCTATTTTTTTCCCACAGTTGGGCAGAGGCTTCCTCCATAGCCTTCCACTCTCCTCTCGGTTTTTTCCTGCTAATCTCTCACGTGTACCTGTAAGTCCTCAACGCCAGGGTTTTCTAACCATTCTTTGGTGACGACACCCGTATTCAGGCACCCGTTTTCTGACAACTTTCTTTTTGCTTTATTAAAACACCTTACGCTGATTTTCAGCTGCTGCCCAAGAGTACCATACACTCGAAAACATAAACAAACACACAGGTATAAAAGTCAAAATTGAATACACTAATAACATTGAATAATGAAACAACTCTAGTCCATCGGTCCTGATGCATTCTGCTGACATGATCTGCCTTCAACCTAGCAGTCTTATTGCCCACATTCGGCGTTTCCAGTTTGTGAGCGAATTGTTGTGTTTAGGGTCAGACAAACCTGCCGGGGTTGCGGGTTGTTCGAAAGAGATACCGCGGCCTCGAAACGTAAAGGGCTATATAAAAAACATGGGTGAGTTCCCCTCCCTCCCACTCTACGCAGGGCGGGGGAAGTTACTTGATGGTTTCCCATACGCAAAAAAAAAGAGTCAGACAAAGCGAGCCTGTGGACGGTGAACAATGCAATGCTCACCAATCGTAGCAATTCTGCTGATCACTAACCATTCTGGAGTTCCTGGAAAAAAATGTGGGTTTAATGTGTGAAAACTCAGGGTCTTCATCGTTAGAAACAAATGATTTTATTAATCTTGACTTTAGAAATGAAGTCAAACACCAACTGAAAGTTCAAATCAAGATTAATTTAATTACAGATGTTGATGTAAACGCCCTGAGCAATATTTGAATTTATTTTATTGATAGAATAAACAACCTTTAATTAAAAGATTTCCCGGATAAAGCAGACAAGAGAAAACAAGAAAGTTTTAAATAAAATATTCGTTTGAAATACAATTAACAACCAATTATTGTTCTAAGATAACGTTTGGTTATAAAATATATCTGCGTATTTTATATGCTCTCAATTTAAACCAATTTTTTTATCAATCAATAAACGAGTACATGAAACAATGCTGCAGGGGGGTGCAGCTCATAATGGATAAAGTAATTTGGTCTAACTTCATTCTGTTCATAAGAAATCAAATCGTACCGGAACACGGCTGTTGAGATTGTGAAAGCAACATTGACGTTAGTCGCCAATTAACAGCGCCATTGCGCAACCATGGCGTGCACGATACCCGCGAAAGTAAACCGCTCTGCCAACATAAAAATGGTAAACAAAACTTATGTAAGTGCATTTCCGACGGAATCATCAGATAGCAGTTTTTATTACATAATATGCATAAAAATCAACATAGCATTTCGTAAAGGTTCACTTTAAGAAATTCAGCACGATTACCTACTTCCGACTGCAGCCAACATGCAATGATGAACGACTACTTAAAGTCATGTGTTATTTAACGGCATGCTAGCTAAGAACGTGATTGGTTTAATAGAATAATACTCTCTCGTCGATCTTCGTCAACACTAAACGTGTTCATTGCAGGGTTCTAATACAACAAACGGGTAGTTAAATTCTATACACCACATCAAATGAGTTACAAAGTCATTGAATGGTCCGTCTCTGTAACTAGTTCTTGTATAAAGGATAGGCCCTTGCAATTAGTGTCACTGTTTGCATTAGATCGTTCTACATTCTCGTAGTTTACTTGAACAAGTTCGGAGTTTTCTTTGTGACAAAGTAACGGACAACATACTGCAACATAAACACGGCTTGCAATACACGAGGACTTACCGCTTGTAATATCATGCTATACCCGTACAAAACACAGCTCAGTAATAAAACAAACCTGCCTCAATATGTCCCATCTGCAACAGAAAGGTGCTCGGCCAACTTTGCACATCTTACCGTAAAAGCTACAATACCCGGGTCGTCTCGAGCCATTTCATTTTTCACATTATTTCCTCTTTCATAAAAGTTGATATTTCGTACGAGCACTGTTGCGTACACGAAATACGAAATTCGTACATTTATTCATGACTGCAAGCTGGCCACTTTAGCTTGCCGCTTTGTTTTACAAATACACAAGACGGGACTTTAGAGCAACGGCATACTGACGGTGCATATGTATTCGTTCGGGATGTATTCGGATCACCATCTGTTACATTCGTGAGTAGCTCTGTAGGAACGTACTTCTATGTGGAAATTCGTTACTTAGGTAACAAAGACCCGCTGTCAACAGACCCTGAGTCCGAATATCCATTTGCCAGAACATCGTGAGATAATCGGGTCGTTTTTTCCTCAGAAAATCGATAGACCCAGTCGGAATCGAGGAAATATCGAGGGGCACTTTAAATTTAAATTGGCGAAGCTTATAAAGGCGATTATAATCGAATCGTAATTTATCGGATTGAGTATCATCTTGATCGTGGCGAGTTGGAAAGCAATTGATTGGCTCCATTTCATTAAGTTGCGGGTGTGAGGAGTCTTGAAAACAATTCGTTTTCTTTCACAGTCATATTTAATCTTATAAAGTACTGGCTCTGCATAAATTATGCTTTAAAAAGTCGTAGAGTTTATACAGTAAAATATTTTAAAGTTAGCGAGCGCGACATGTTTTAGTTATTGTATCATTTTTTATTTAATTTGCATTTTTATTCTGAAGTACATGACAGTTTCACGTATTTTGTGCTACATTCTACTGAGCATATTTCTATTAGGAGAACGCGTATGTTAACTTATGAGCATTATACTTTTTGTAGGTTATGGGTATAGCCCCATCCATACCTATGGTAAACTGCGGATAGCTTTTATTTTTGAAGTTATACTTCTTTTGGCGCGATGGAGAAAAATGATGAGAGTGAATTTAGCCAGCGACATCGTGAAGTTAGTTCTAGATGGCATGAAAATCGATAACTATGTTCAAGTTGTATATTCTAGTATTTTTATATTTAGAACACGTCATCATCTGCCTAGCCTTTTCCCAACTATGTTGGGGTCGGCTTCCAGTCTAACCGGATGCAGCTGAATATCAGTATTTTACATGGAGCGACTATTTAGAACACGTGTTTCATAATAAATAAATATTATTTTGGTGTTCTTATTAAATTAATTTCACATTCCAAGCAACCCTTGCGGAGGTTTGGAAATGGATGGGTTACCACAGGGGGCCAGGTTAAGCAACCTTTGCCAAGGTTTGGATATGGATGGGTTACCACACGGGGACAGGTTAAGCAACCCTTGCCGAAGTTTGGAAATGGATGGGTTACCACACGGAGCCAGGTTAAGTAACCCTTTCCGAGGTTTGGAAATGGATGGGTTACCACACAAAGCCAGGCTAAGCAACCCCTGCCAGGGTTTGGAAATGGATGGGTTAGCTCAGGGTGCCAGGTTAAGCAACCCTCACCAAGGTTTGGAAATGGATGGGCTACCACAGGGGGCCAAGTTAAGCAGCCCTTACCAAGGTTTGGAAATGGATGGGCTACCACAGGGGGCCAGGTTAAGCAACCCCTGCCAAGGTTTAGAAATGGATGGGTTAACTCAGGGGGCCAGGTTAAGCAACCCTCACCAAGGTTTGGAAATGGATGGGTTACCACAGGGGGCCAGGTTAAGCAACCTTTGCCAAGGTTTGGAAATGGATGGGTTACCACACGGGGACAGGTTAAGCAACCCTTGCCGAGGTTTGGAAATGGATGGGTTAACACACAAAGCCAGGTTAAGCAACCCTCACCAAGGTTTGGAAATGGATGGGTTACCACACGGGGACAGGTTAAGCAACCCTTGCCGAGGTTTGGAAATGGATGTGTTACCAGAAGGGGCCAGGTTAAGCAACCCTTGCCGAGGTTTGGAAATGGATGTGTTACCAGAAGGGGCCAGGTTAAGCAACCCTTGCCGAGATTTGGAAATGGATGGGTAACCACAGGGGGCCAGGTTAAGCAACCTTTGCCAAGGTTTGGAAATGGATGAGTTACCACACGGGGACAGGTTAAGCAACCCTTGCCGAGGTTTGGAAATGGATGTGTTACCAGAAGGGGCCAGGTTAAGCAACCCTTGCCGAGATTTCGAAATAGATGGGTAACCCACAGGGGCCAGGTTAAGCAACCTTTGCCAAGGTTTGGAAATGGATGAGTTACCACACGGGGACAGGTTTAGTAACCCTTGCCGAGGTTTGGAAATGGATGGGTTACCACACGGGGACGGGTTAAGCAACTCTTGCCGAGGTTTGGAAATAGATGGGTTACCACACGGGGACGGGTTAAGCAACTCTTGCCGAGGTTTGGAAATAGATGGGTTACCACACGGAGACAGGTTAAGCAACCCTTGCCGAGGTTTGGAAATGGATGGGTTACCACAGGGGGCCAGGTTAAGCAACCCTTGCAAAGGTTTTGAAATGGATGGGTTACCACACGGGGACAGGTTAAGCAACCCTTGCCGAGGTTTGGAAATGGATGGGTTACCACACAAAGCCAGGTTAAGCAACCCTCACCAAGGTTTGGAAATGGATGGGTTACCACACGGGGACAGGTTAAGCAACCCTTGCCGAGGTTTGGAAATGGATGTGTTACCAGAAGGGGCCAGGTTAAGCAACCCTTGCCGAGATTTGGAAATGGATGGGTAACCACAGGGGGCCAGGTTAAGCAACCTTTGCCAAGGTTTGGAAATGGATGAGTTACCACACGGGGACAGGTTTAGCAACCCTCACCAAGGTTTGGAAATGGATAGGTTACCACAGGGGGCCAGGTTAAGTAGCCCTTGCCAAGGTTTAGAAATGGATGGGTTACCACACGGGGACAGGTTAAGCAACCCTTGCCGAGGTTTGGAAATGGATGGGTTAACACACAAAGCCAGGTTAAGCAACCCTCACCAAGGTTTGGAAATGGATGGGTAACCCACAGGGGCCAGGTTAAGCAACCTTTGCCAAGGTTTGGAAATGGATGAGTTACCACACGGGGACAGGCTCAGTAACCCTTGCCGAGGTTTGGAAATGGATGGGTTACCACACGGGGACGGGTTAAGCAACTCTTGCCGAGGTTTGGAAATAGATGGGTTACCACACGGAGACAGGTTAAGCAACCCTTGCCGAGGTTTGGAAATGGATGGGTTACCACAGGGGGCCAGGTTAAGCAACCCTTGCCAAGGTTTGGAAATGGATGGGTTACCACACGGGGACAGGTTAAGCAACCCTTGCCGAGGTTTGGAAATGGATGGGTTACCACACAAAGCCAGGTTAAGCAACCCTCACCAAGGTTTGGAAATGGATGGGTTACCACACGGGGACAGGTTAAGCAACCCTTGCCGAGGTTTGGAAATGGATGTGTTACCAGAAGGGGCCAGGTTAAGCAACCCTTGCCGAGATTTGGAAATGGATGGGTAACCACAGGGGGCCAGGTTAAGCAACCTTTGCCAAGGTTTGGAAATGGATGAGTTACCACACGGGGACAGGTTTAGCAACCCTCACCAAGGTTTGGAAATGGATAGGTTACCACAGGGGGCCAGGTTAAGTAGCCCTTGCCAAGGTTTAGAAATGGATGGGTTACCACACGGGGACAGGTTTAGCAACCCTTGCCGAGGTTTGGAAATGGATGTGTTACCAGAAGGGGCCAGGTTAAGCAACCCTTGCCGAGATTTCGAAATGGATGGGTAACCCACAGGGGCCAGGTTAAGCAACCTTTGCCAAGGTTTGGAAATGGATAAGTTACCACACGGGGACAGGTTTTGTAACCCTTGCCGAGGTTTGGAAATGGATGGGTTACCACACGGGGACGGGTTAAGCAACTCTTGCCGAGGTTTGGAAATAGATGGGTTACCACACGGAGACAGGTTAAGCAACCCTTGCCGAGGTTTGGAAATGGATGGGTTACCACAGGGGGCCAGGTTAAGCAACCCTTGCCAAGGTTTGGAAATGGATGGGTTACCACACGGGGACAGGTTAAGCAACCCTTGCCGAGGTTTGGAAATGGATGGGTTACCACACAAAGCCAGGTTAAGCAACCCTCACCAAGGTTTGGAAATGGATGGGTTACCACACGGGGACAGGTTAAGCAACCCTTGCCGAGGTTTGGAAATGGATGTGTTACCAGAAGGGGCCAGGTTAAGCAACCCTAGCCGAGATTTGGAAATGGATGGGTAACCACAGGGGGCCAGGTTAAGCAACCTTTGCCAAGGTTTGGAAATGGATGAGTTACTACACGGGGACAGGTTTAGTAATCCTTGCCGAGGTTTGGAAATGGATGGGTTACCACACGGGGACGGGTTAAGCAACTCTTGCCGAGGTTTGGAAATAGATGGGTTACCACACGGAGACAGGTTAAGCAACCCTTGCCGAGGTTTGGAAATGGATGGGTTACCACAGGGGGCCAGGTTAAGCAACCCTTGCCAAGGTTTGGAAATGGATGGGTTACCACTGATAGCCAGTAATAGAGTTTTTATTCAAAGTGCCTTCGATCCTCGAATAAACGATGATGAACACGAAAACGAAAACGATGTTCTTTTGGTAAGTCCACAATGAAACAGAATAATGATGTTTTCAATGACATATTTAGTTATCACAATCTATTCGTTTCTGCATACTACTTTTACAAAATAATGTCGATGTGTCACATCTGCCAGGCGTCCCGCGACGGCTCACATTCTTTTGATTATTTTTTTATATTTATCGTTAATCACTACAGCATTTTAGTTATTTTTTTTTCTATACGCCAAAGAAGTATAACTTCTAACGCGTGTGCATAAGTACACACACCCCTTTTTATTTTTACAAATACAAAATGTCTTATTTCTGACCCAAAAAAGAAAATTAATTTGTGATTAGAGCCTTATTTTAAGCAAATAATTCCTGTGTTGAGGAGACTCCGCTCTTTTTTATATAGGCGTGTATCGATATGTGTGTGTGTGTGGGATGCGTGTGTATATGTTTTGTTATTTATGTCATAGTCGAGAGATCGTCTTCTTTGTTCTTATAATGCGCAAGAGATGCGCCATAAAGTACATCTCTATTTGACCAGTTATGTTTAAATCCCATGTCATAGGCAGTGAGCTCATTGCCATCGACCGGCCTCAAATCCAGACTTCGTAGCCAGTACTTTAAAAATCCTGATGGAAACCCCAAAAACACCTCAAGACTTCATCTCCAACCAGTCAGTTATTTGCAACCAGGCAGACCAGACATTTTTTTTACCTTTTTTATATATGGAATTTATGTACACAAATTAGTGACGATGTTAATCCCACCGTACTATTGCATACTACGATGGGATTAACATCGTCACTAATTTGTGTACATATTGTTTTAACTTACTTTTTTCTTGTTTAACAAGCCATTAGTCAATGTTAATGAAGTAAACTCCCAAACCTTTTCGATGGTTTCGCTTGCACAAAACAGTTTGAGAGTTCTCAAACCTCTCTTACCGAATAAGTGGTATTGTATAACCCAGTACTAACTGAGATGTGGTGAACGCGGCGACACAGAGTGACACGTAAAGCAACTTCGTTTAATGCATCGTGAATTTTAAATACCTTAAAATAAAGTTTTGTTTGCTACGTGCATTCCGCGCGTGTTTTCTTTAAGACATTGGAGATATTTTACCCTTTTCAGCATAATATTTACTTCACTTACGAACTACTTAAGAGTATGGAACTTGTGCTATTCATAGAGATTGGAATATTTGGCAAACACAAGGAACTTTTACGCTAAAAATTTATTTGTAAAAAGTATCATAATCTTTATTCTATCTTTATTTTTAGAATAAAGATTATGATATTTTTACAAATAAACTTTGCCCTACACTAGAAATTTCTCCTATATCGTGGGTGCGTTTACAAACATTTAAACTTACATACACAAACAGCCATACCCGAAACAACTACCAGTAAGTCATACAAATATTTGTTCCGTGCGGGGATCGAACCCGCGATACGCAGCGCAGCAGTCGATCGCTCAGCCACTGTGCCAACCGTGTCGTCAATCAATCTGCCTTTACTCTACTATGTTTGTGGCCGGCTCTCAGTGTACTCGGAATACAAGTATTGGATACTAGCTGGCGCCCGTGACTTCGCCCACATGATGATCGAAAAAAAAGTATTTTATGTGTTATTCCAGAATCTACCTCTGTGTCAAATTTCATCAAGATCCGTTCAGCCGTTTTGACGTGTAAGAATATAAACATTCGCATTTATAATATTAGTAGGATTTATAATATTATAGTAGGATGGAGCGACTGCCTATCTCATTTTCACCAACCCAATTAGTACTGGGTAACACGATACCCCTTGGTAAAACTAACCTGTATCACAACAGGTTAACGTGCTTTTTGAGGCCCCGAGAAACGTGAGAGGTAACTGGTAGTCACCCATCCACGGAACAACCTAGGCAAGTGTAGCTTAACCTGAAGTTCGACACGAGCAGCTGTTTTTATTCAGCCACAAGATTTTTTATCTCTCTGTTCTCTACAAAAAAGCTTAACTAAAGAAGCTAATTCAAAAATTAATAAACTTTCCTACAGTGTGTATGCGACTTAACGGTCTTTACACGAGCTACGAGTATGTAAATTGGCTATCCGTACTACTTAAAGCTGCATACAATTTCCAACTCTACCACATAAGAAATAAAGTACGAATTTGCATGCGGAAATGTTGACAGAGAATGGGTGACTAGCTCAACCGTTATTTGTAGACAACCACATAAACAGGTACTCGCTGAAGCGGTCACTAAAGGGCGGTAGGTAACCCTCTGGTCACACATCCTCATTCTACCATATATTACTTGAATGTGGTTAACATGCCTGACCAAACTTTAAAGACAGACTCATTTTCTATGTATATGTTGGTACGTAGAAATCTTTGAAATCAATTTAATGTTGGGGTTGTCCTTTTGTACAACTGTTTTTAGTATTTTTTTCCAATATAGGCTGTCTAAGCTCAGCTAGAATGAAAAGAAAGTAAATTGTAATAATATAAAGTGTTATTTTAGTACAAGCTTTTGCCCGCGGCTTCGCTTGCGTTAAATTTGGGGTGACACCTGCTACCTGTAGTTTTTGCCCTTGAACCTTATTTATTGTAATAGCAATGCTAAGTTTTCCCTTTTCTTCCCTCTTTATGTGCTGAGTTCTGTCCAGCAAAAGAGTAGACAGACGGACAAAAAAGTGATTAAATAAGGGTAATTTTTAGGTACGAAATCAAATTACGCAAAAAATTACGTCAGTTTTTTTTTCTGATTGAACCGAAACTTCTAGGCAATTCATTTTGACCATAATATTATATTCAGACCATATTGTAATATAAACAACAATTATTAGGGGAAATATCAAGTACTTACTTAGCGTAACAATTCCGTGTACAACGAAGGCGACATGGGTCGCCATATCTTGACACCTGTCACCGTACAGTATATGCTTGACTGAAAATATGGTTTCATGGACTCCGAAATAAGTTAATCAATAATGATAATAGTAGAAGATAAATATCTTCCAAACTTATTGCTTAGTAGGTGATAACAGCCGGTCCATCTTTAAAGTTAAGCAACTGTTGCCGAGGTTGGTACGTTGATGGAAGAGCATAAGTACATTAAGTACAGTAAATAAATACAGTACAGTAAATACCTAGTCCCCTTCTTGCATAGAATAGCAAATTAAGCTGTTGATCTGGATTGCAACTTGTCGATCTTTGACAATCAATACAAGTTTCAAAACTCTTGAAATTTTGACAATTCCTATTTTCTTTTAAACCCAAACCTAAGGTATTTATTTCAATTAGACTATTGCAGACTCTTTTGAATGTCAAAAACAAAAGAATGAAGCTACAGCTCCCAGTTTCAAGGCATAATGTGTTGCGGGAGAGAAACTCAAATCAACCCAGTCGCCGCGGGAGGCGCTCCGGGCCTTGGGCGCGAGACGTCCCGCCTATCCTAGAGACGGGCCTGTGGAAGGTGAGCAATGGGTAGCTCACCGTCCGTCCGTCTAGTGACGGCAGGCGTTTGGGTTAAAAACCAACCTTTTAAGTCTACGCAGTCAAAATATATAGCCGTTTGGTGCAGGGGCTGAGCGATCGACTGCTGCGCTGTGTGTGGCGGGTTCGATCCGGTTTTTCCGGGTCTAGATGTTTGTGTATGTGAGTTTAAATGTTTGTAAACGCACCCACGATACAGGAGAAATTCCTAGTGTGGGGCAACGTTTTATAATTTAAAGAGAAAAACAGTGCTCGAGTACAAATCGCTCTTAATCGGTTTTTCTATATTCTTGCCGACATTCCGGCCAGAACATCCATCTAAATATAATGGAAGCGTCCGACTAACAGTATGCACTTAGTAGGCATAATATAAGCTCTAATAAGCTGGATTATCATCATAGGCATCGTATTAAACTCCGCTAAAAGCTAGACACGTGGTTTTAGTGGGAGTAATAGTATTTTAGACTCTATTTCTGCTGCTATATAGAATACTAGCTTTTGCCCGCGGCTTTGCTCGCGTTTAATTTGGGGTGACACAGTTCCCTTTTACTGATTTGCAGGTACCTGCTACCTGTAGTTTTTGCCCTTGCGACTTATTAATTTTAATAGCAAATTAAGATTTTCCCTTTTCTTTCCTTTTTTTCTACCTCATTTTCCGCTTTAAAAATAAATAAATTAACCTATGTTCGTATCCAGGGTCCCAACTATCTCTTTACCAAAAATCATCAAAATCGGTTTAGCCATTAAGGCGTGAAGACGTAACAAACAAACAAACTCACTTTCGCTTTATTATATTAGTAAAGATTTTTCTGTAGTGATCGTTTATTCACAGGCCCGTTTATTTATATTATAAGTACTACTGGTTCGAATTGATAAATAGTTTTATTGTTAGTTCACTCATTAATCAAGGAAAAGAATGTAACATCACGGTATGACCCTTAGAAGCTGAGCAGCAGGTGAAACCATTAGGCACAACTAGTTATAAATAATCATCATATTTTATGTCTCTTCTCAACTATGTTGGAGACAGTTTCCAGATACAGCTGAATTGTATATGGTGTGACCACCTATCTGGCCTCACAACCCAGTTAGTACTGGGTTATAATCGTATTAAATGGGCTATCAATCCCTTGCTAAAATATTGGTTCTGAGAACAAAACATTAAATGACAACCGAGACCTGGCTTATAGTATAGTAGGCGGTTGCCCTGGCAAGCCCCTCTCCATTGCTGACATCTCTTTGATGCGCGCGTGGAACACTAACGCGCCGTCGACACGGCCTGTCGTCAATAGACGGACGGACGGTGAACTGCCTATTGCTCATCGTCCACAGGCCTGGAAATGGACCTGAGACGCTGTTATGATTTAGCCACATGCAATTTTTTAGTATGGGTCATCACCTGCTGGAGTTGCGGGTTGTTAGAAAGAGATACCGCGGCCCCGGAACCTAAAAGGCAAAACAAGGATCATGGGTGGATTTTAGTCAGTAAAAGTCTCACACTCTCCCCCACTTCGCCCAGAGTGGGGGAAGTTATTTAATGATTTGCCATCCGCAATAAAGCCACTTGCTCCGGACTTAAAACAAAGAACAGCAAATATAACCGAGGCTATTTCTTATTACTAGAACACTTTAAATAACAAACGATAAAAGGTGGCGAACAGCATCATCTCAGTGTCTTCATTGGCAAAAGTCACGGTGTATTAAATAATAACGCTTTGAACACGCTTTCTTTGAATCAAAAGTAAAAAAAAAACGTGAACGATAATAATAAAACATTGTCTCCGAAAATATTCTTTTCTTTTCAGGAATCCCGATTATGTTAAGATTTATGTTCGAAAAACAGAGACACCTCGAAATTAAAATAAACTACCTATCGCAGTACATTTTGTGTCACTTTTCTTGATAAATTCCATTGTAGTACGCTTTACTGAGTGCATTTCCGTGTTCCAAAGCATACAATGTTACGAGGTTAAGCCCATTTCCATACGTGCTTTTGTTTCTTGTTTATGATGTTTTTTGGGACATCCAGTAGTGTTTATTTCCTTTGAATAAAATCTAAATTAGCTTAATTTTTTTTTAAATATTTTTACAACTCAGCTTGTGAGTCGCACGGGGACAAAAGTGGAAAACTATAGCGAAAGCCTTTGCCAAACAGTAGAACTATATATATATTAAAAAAAAACCTTTGTCCTTGTTATATCGAAAAATGTCAAGTGTGATTTCAAAAATGGTTCCGTGATTTTAGTCAGAGTTAAATAGAAAAATACGTTGGTGTTTTATAATATTAGAATTTTAAAACCCAAAGCTCTCTAGTTCAATTACGAATCTGTTGCGCCTTTTAGCTCGGAACTACAGTTTACTAATAAAATTGTTTTTCACTTTGAGAAACACTCGTTTTAATTAGTTACGTTTGACCAGTAATAAAATTTAACTTGTAAACTGGAACAAGGTAAGGCCGGAGGCTGTTCCAAGTACTTGAAATCTCCGATCAAAGTTCTATTCGGCCAAATACGTCTTCATAGATTTGAAAGCCGAACAACTTATTCAAAACACAAAGTAAAGTTCGGGTAAGTTTGTTTGGGACGGTCCTAAACCGAAGCCAGTTGCGTATCTTATCGTGGTTGTAAAAGAAAGATTTAAAGTTGGCGAAACTTCTGGCCCTCATTTCTATCATCTGTAACGGCTATAATTTTATTTACGATCTTCATTCGTTTCGTTTGCCGGACATATTTGGTTTTCGTCGGTTTGTATGTTTCTAGGAAAGTTTTATGTGTGCCGTATTTTATTGCAATGTACACACGACGGCACATCAACCTACACCAAACCGTTTTAACCTGATCTCTCTGCTACGGTGTGCGATCCGTAGTAAAGAGATCAGGTTATAATAGTTTTTGAATAGGTTGGCCTGCCGTCGTGTGTACATAGTTCACATGTAAAAAAAAAACAAATCATAATAGTTTTAAGACGGTTTATAATGAGTTTCAAGACTTGTAGATGAGATAACGTCATGGGCCATTAAAAGAACGTTTATAAGTGGGTGAATGATGAATGCATGCCCAAAGCACATACTTTGGTCAGCTATACCAGTTAGTAGCAGGTTTTCATCGCATACTTGCTATAATATATTTATTAGTTTATTTCATATGTATTTGTGCATTAGCATCCGTTTTTAATAATAGAATTTTTGTACCCTATCACAATGTTGGCGTATTTTACCCCAAGGTTGACGTATAGAGAATGCCTTTTTGCATAAAGTCCGCCTGTGTACCACTTTTATACATAAAGTTGAAATAATTATATAATAAAAGGATTATTAATGTATCAGAACACAGGAAAGAAAACCGTTTTAGCAAAAGAACTGCCTGCCTACTAATATTATTTATTATTTCCTACTATAATGTTATAAATGCGATATTTTTTTTGGCACAAAGGTAGACTATAGTCTGGAATAACACATAGAATACTTTTTTTTTTATTTCACGCGGGCGAAGCCGTGAACAGCAGCTAGTATTAAATAAATTAAAAACAAACATAAAATATACCGATTTGATTATGTCTGCTTTACAGTGAAATTGTTTTTCATCTTGATCTGGATTCGATTAACTTAAGAAAACAGAGTCGTAGTCTTTCTGAACTCAATAAAAGTACCTACCTTGTAGACAGTATATTAACAGCATAGCTCCGGGTTGATTCTACGATTTCTGATATTACTAAAGTTTGTTTAAAACAATCAGTTCTTCTTTCATAAGTTTGATGTGGTAACTGGTAACAATGGCAGTTCATCCGCGTAATTTGCTGACAAGGTAAACATTAGCGAATTATGAAAGGTAGGCCTTTTGGAGCTCTCCCTTTTGTAATTTTCCGATGAAAAGTGCTGATTGTCAGTCTAAGAATAAATTTGAATTGGATAAAGTTTAATTTGGATTTAGAACGAATCATACAATTGAAACAACTAGGTGACCTAAAGAGAGATTCGCACGCTTTTTTTTTGAAAAAAAAAAAGAAAGTTGTGTGCCCGTAAAAATTGTGGAATAACGTCAACGTCTTTTTATTGGTAATTTGTACAATAGCACGTTGAGCTTTGTCTAGCCTTAGCAAATGTATAAAACTACCTACTCACCCTAAGGTTGACTGGTAGAAAATGCCCATGGCATTAAGTCCGCATTTGTACAACGATTTTTTAATAGTGCATGAAGTTTTAATAAATAATTAAAACTAGCTAATAGCGAGTTAGACTGGCGCACCAAAGGATCCGTACAAACTCTTGGTTGATTTTTTGATAACACAAAGGAACCACAAAGTTAAGTATATGATTTTAATTTCAACTAGATACTTTTACGGGTTACCAATATAAAGTGACAGACATATCCGATAATGGTTTTCTTTTCAGTTACAGAACCCTATATAAAAAAACCTACGTATTGTTTAGCAAATAACAACAAAGACCAAATCTTGACAACAAAACCCACTTAGCAAAGGCGGTATTCCTGTCAATTTATCAGAACAGGCAACTAACCCATTCGCATACTTTTCGATCCAAATATCATATCCGCAATCCGTTGCGCGTCAAAAAGCACACACGGGAATAGCAGGAGCCGAAAACATTTTTCAACCTCCCGAACGTCGTTGGTTGGAGATTTGCAGTTATATGGGAAGTGGGAAGTATAAAAGGCAATACAAAGTCTCGAGAGGAATCTGCAGATTGTTTCGTACGTCACCGTAGCTGGTTCGATAGGGAGTTATTTTCTGAGACGATTTCTCGTTAGGCATTCGTTTTTGAGAAATCAAAATATTTTTATTTCACATAGGCCTTCATGGGCACTTATGAGCTACACGATAGCTGACAAATGCTTGCACTGACTGGACAGGTCCACTCAATCTGTGAGGTGCTTTCTTAAAAAGACCACTTAAGACACTAATCTGCATGTCCTCATGTAAGTTGACCAAGATTTTTTGTCTGGACTTTAAAATGACTATGACCTCTGAGTTTGTTTCGGCTGTTTCTTCTCAGAGTAGTCGTGTACGAAACACCGGCCTCATCTAGTTTTAAAAAAAAACGTGTAAAAGTGTTTGTGAAAACCTACTGGCAAAATAAACATCATTTATAAAACGTCGCAACGCGAAAGAGATACCGCGGCCTCGGAACATAAAAGGCAAAAGAACATGGGTCGGTTTTGCTTTCCCATCTGCAAAGCCTCATGTAACATTGATAACATGAAATGTTACTTTTTAATTTAATTAACATAATATAATTATTTGACGGCACAGTTGGTGCAGTGGCTGAGCGATTGACTGCTGCGTTGAGTGTCGCCGTTTCGATCCCCGCACGGAACAAATATTTGTATGACCTACACGTAGTTGTTTTGGGTCTGGCTGTTTGTGTATGTGAGTTTAAATGTTTGTAAACGCACCCGCGACACAGGAGAAATTCCTCGTATAAGGCAAAGTTTTATTGAAAAAATATATATAAATACATATATTTACTGGTAGAATGTAAGTAGCTGGGTCACAAATTTTAATGATCATACACTGTAAATCTAAATCCTGGCAAGTAATTTTATTTAAATTTAAACACAATATAAACACAGGTATACAAGTAACTATAAACATTACAAACCTGTCAAGCCGTTTATCACGTCATCTTATTAAACCCATTACCATTTAACACGTGTACGGAGATCAAACATTAAGGTATACGTACGTGCTTATGTAATGTACTTACAAAACAAGACATGAACATGAATATACTATTATCAAATCGTTGTTGATTGTATACAAGTAAGCAAGGACATAGAGGAATGCTAGAATTGTTAGTCTGCCTTGTTGGTGTAGTCTGGCAAGCGTAGTTGCATTTGGACAAAGTTTTTTTTTTTAAATGTTGCCCCACACTAGGAATTTCTCCTGTATTGTGGGTGCATTTACAAATATTTAAACTTACATACACAAAAAGCCAGACCCGAAACAACTACCTGAAGGTTATACAAATATTTGTTTCGTGCGGGGATCGAACCCGCGATAATATCTTAATATATATAAAAATTACGTGTCACGTTGTTTGTCCGCGATGGACTCCTAAACTAATTAACTGATTTAAATTAAATTTGCACACCGTGTGCCGGATGCCGGAGCATAGCTAGTATTATTATAAATGTGAAAGTTTGTGGCAATCTTTGGATGTCTGTTACCTACTCCTTCACGCAAAAACTACTGCTATACACGGAACAGTTTATATAATAATAAATAAATAAATATCTTGGGACAGCTCACACACGGCTATCTGATCCCAAGCTAAGCAGACCTTGTCTTATGGTAACCAGACAACTGATATACATACTTATATAATTTATAAATACAAACATATTATAGACAAATCACACCCAGACACAGAACAAACAATCATGCTCATCACACAAAGTTTGTCCTGGGTGGGAATCGAACCCACGACCTCCGGCTCAGCAGTCAGGGCCACTAACCACTAGACCAACAATCCCGTAATTTTGTAACCTGGACTAATACATAGCCTATATAACTATTATTCTGGTAGAATGATGCTATGAAACAATTACTGAGCATCATGGGCTAGTCTATAATAGTAGGCAGAGTAAGATGAGCACGGTAGTCGCGCTGGTGTCACATCTATTAATTTTGAATCGGTGATTCACATTGTGTTTATACACTATTGTAAGAAAGGTTATAAGGATATAGTGGAGGGAAACGCGAAGGGATCAAAGGACCAAGGGCTATAATAAAGAAAATTAAAGCCGATATTGGGTTTTTTCAGTTTTTTGTCACAAAGATTATTCCGGTCGCTTATGTCCACAATATTGATTTAGCAGCGATTATATAACATAACTATAAGATTTACACAGTATTTTAGATTACGGAAATAGGCAAAAAGATTTATTTCTTTTCTTTTTTTTCTAAACAAATAATATGTGCGGTATCAATGGCTAAGTAAACAGGATGGATGAAATGGCAAGTGAACGGCTGGAACAGCTTAGGGATTAAAGGGGAAGTATACAAGTCCACGACTCAAGTCCCTCAAGTTAAAGGGGAAAATATACAAGTCCATGATTATACCTGTACTTATGGGTCAAAATGCTGGGCTGTAATAAAGGGATCTATCTTAACCTGCTATGCTACATGTAATCTTTTTTTTTCTAACAAGAAAAGATAAAGTAAGAAATGAGTAAATTAGGGGAAGTTTGAAAGTTGCGCCTGCTACAGAAAAATTTAAAGGTATTTGTCTTGGTGACGACATGAAGGAATGAGGAGGGATGAAACGCACGCAGAAAAGATATATGGATTGCATAAGTAAGAAGGAGAAAGTAGTAAACAATGCCGTGACGTTTGACAGAGGAAAATGGAAGAAGAAAATGTGTTGCGTCGAACCCAAATAGAATGGAACAAGGGCAAGAAGATTATCACTGTCTGTTGAAGTTTTCTTAATAAATACTATCGAAACGAAAAAATAATTAAAATGAATAGTTAGTCATCTGCCTAGCCTTTTCCCAACTATGTTGGGGTCGGTTTCCAATTAAACCTTCCAGTTTAAAATTCAGGTTAAACTGGGACCCGATTACAACCGATCATTTTACATTTAAATTAGTTACTCTAAATTAAACTAGCTTTAGCCCGCGGCTTTGCTCGTGATAAATTCGGGGTAACACAGTTCTCCTTTCCTGATTTACACGTAGGTACCTGCTATCTGTAGTTTTTGCCCTTGCGCCTGATTTATTGCTAAGTTTTCCCTTTTTTTCCCTCTTTCTCCCTTTTATCTTTAAAAAAAATATATGCCCGTCTCCAGGGTCCCAACTATCCCTGTATCAAAATTCATCAAAATCGTTTTAGCCATTTAAGCCTGAAGACGTAACAAACAAACAAACTCACTTTCGCTTTTATAATATTTATACTAATATAAATAAGAAAAGGAAGAAAGGATGTCAACAAATTACGAAATCCAATGGTAGTATTATACATACAAACATTTACCTATTAACATAATAACAGTAATATAGCCTTTATTATCTATCCGGAGTTCATTCACTAACAACTCCGACCCGTTAGTTCCACAACCCGATAGCGAGGAAATAGAAAAAGTTTTGATCAACTAAAAGTTTAGTTCTGTCTGGTTTTGTCTAAGGAAAATATTGAATAACCTTACAGGGTTGTCTGATACTCGCTTTAAGGATCTACTTTCCAACATACTTTTCCAATAAGGAAAAACATACTTTCACAGTGTCTAATATTTGTAAAGATCAGAAAATTCTCTTTGAAAACCTTAAGTCATGCGTTTAATGCTTCTTTTATATTCCTCAGATCCGCTTAACGCTTATGTAATGTCTAAACGCTGTTTACTTTTTCTTTAATTTTTTCTCGAATATTGACTTTGCTTTTTTTGTCATCTTTGGGTTCCTAAAATAACAAAACAAATTCCTGAAAAGTCTCACTTAAAATGAAAAACAAAATTTGGATGTCGAGCCGAGTTATTCTATCATAATCTCTTGTTCTTGTTGCAGAATCCTTATCCTTACTTATATTATTAAAGCGAAAGTGAGTTTGTTTGTTACCTCTTCGCGCTTTAGGTAATGGCTTAACCGATTTTGATGAATTTTGGTACAAGATCGTTGGGAACCAGGAAACGGACATAGGCTAATAAAAGTTGGATATGAGGGAGAAAGAGGGAAGAAAAGGGAAAACTTAGCGTTGCTATTACAGATCAATAAGGCGCAAGGGCACACACAGGTACTGTGTTATACCGAATTTAACGCGAGCACAGACGCGGGCAAAAGCCAGTGTTAAATAAATCTTATTTATATTATACATCATGGGCTAGTCTATAATAGCAGGCAGAGTAAGATGAGCACGGTAGTCGCGCTGGTGTCACATCTATTAATTTTGAATCGGTAATTCACATTGTGTTTATAGACTATTGTAAGAAAGGTTATAAGGATATAGTGGAGGGAAACGCGAAGGGATCAAAGGACCAAGGGCTATAATAAAGAAACTTAAAGCCGATCTTGGGTTTTTTCAGCTTTACAATATTGATTTAACAGCGATTATATAACATAACTATAAGATTTACACAGTATTTAAGATTACGGAAATAGGCAAAAAGATTTATTTCTTTTCTTTTTTTTTTAAACAAATAATATGTGCGGTATCACTGGCTAAGTAAACAGGATGGATGAAATGGCAAGTGACTGGCTGGAACAACTCACGGATGCCCCCCTCAAGTTAAAGGGGAAAATATACAAGTCCATGATTATACCTGTACTTATGGGTCAAAATGCTGGGCTGTAATAAAGGGATCTATCTTAACCTACATGTAATCTTTTTTTTTCTAACAAGAAAAGATAAAGTAAGCAATGAGTAAATTAGGGGAAGTTTGAAAGTTGGGCCTGCTACAGAAAAAATTAGAGGTAGTTGTTTATCGTGGTGACGACATGAAAAAATGAGGAGCGATGAAACGCACGTAGAAAAAATTTATGGATTGCATAAGTAAGAAAGAGAAAGTAGTAAACAATGCCGTGACGTTTGACAGAGGAAAATGGAAGAAGAAAATGTGTTGCGTCGAACCCAAATAGAATGGAAAAAGAACAAGACGATTATCCTCATTGAACCTTCCAGTTTAAAATTCAGGTTAAACTGGGAACCGATTACAACCGATCATTTTACATTTAAATTAGTTACTCTATATTAAACTAGCTTTAGCCCGCGGCTTTGCTCGTGATAAATTCGGGGTAACACAGTTCCCCTTTCCTGATTTACACGTACCTGTTATCTGTAGTTTTTGCCCTTGCGCCTTATTTATTGCTAAGTTTTCCATTTTTCTCCCTCATATCTTAATACTTTTTTTTAAAATGTGTCCGTTTTCAGGGTCCCAACTGTCTCTGTACCAAAATTCATCAAAATCGGTTTAGCCGTTTAGGCGTGAAGATGTTACAAACATACAAACATACTCACTTTCGCTTTTATAATATTTACTAATATAAATAAGAAAAGGAAGAAAGGATGTCAACAAATTACGAAATCCAATGGTCGTATAATACAAAATACACAAACATTTACCTATTAACATAATAACAGTAATATAGCCTTTATCATGTATCCGGAGTTCATTCACTAACAACTCCGACCCGTTAGTTCCACAACCCGATAGCGAGGAAATAGAAAAAGTTTTGATCAACTAAAAGTTTAGTTCTGTTTGGTTTTGTCTAAGGAAAATATTGAATAACCTTACAGGGTTGTCTGATACTCGCTTTAAGGATCTACTTAGCAACATACTTTTCCAATAAGGAAAAACATACTTTCACAGTGTCTAATATTTGTAAAGATCAGAAAATTCTCTTTGAAAACCTTAAGTCATGCGTTTAATACTTCTTTTATATTCCTCAGATCCGCTTAACGCTTACATAATGTCTAAACGCTGTTTACTTTTTCTTTAATTTTTCTCGACTTTTTTTTTTTTATTGACTTTGCTTTTTTTGTCATCTTGTTCCTAAAATAACAAAACAAATTCCTGAAAAGTCTCACTTAATATGAAAAACAAAATTTGGATGTCGAGCCGATTTATTCTATCATAATCTCTTGTTCTTGTTGCAGAATCCTTACCCTTACTTATATTATTAAAGCGAAAGTGAGTTTGTTTGTTACCTCTTCACGCTTTAATGGCTAAACTGATTTTGATGAATTATTTGAATATTTTTTTTATAAAAGTGGGATATGAGGAGTAAGAGGGAAGAAAAGGGAAAACTTAGCGTTGCAATTACAGATCAATAAGGCGCAAGGGCCAACACACAGGTACTGTGTTATACCGAATTTAACGCGAGCGCAGACGCGGGCAAAAGCCAGTGTTAAATAAATCTTATTTTGCATTAGAAAAAGAAACAGCTAAAAAACACACTGAACAGATCAAAACTAAGTTCAACATAAGCTAAGACTGAAGCTTCTAAGCTTCACGCCCATTAAGTCCATGTTCCTTTGGCAACTAAGACGAAGCGTGTTCTTTACACAATTCAAATGTTCTGAGACACCTCAGGCAAGTTTCCACTCTGCCTACACCACGTAGCTCCAAGTATCCTCGTACGTGATGTAGCAAACGACTTGGGAACTAGTTCTAGACATGGCTGAATGCATCTTGGCTAGTCCGTGCGGGACGAGACGACAAATTTTATTGCAGTGTTCGTTTCTTATATAATTTTTCAGACTTTTGCTTTAAAAATGTCTCGAAAATCATCAAATTAACCACTTTGTGGAACCGTGATACACTTAGAAAGCGTGGCATAACGTGATCGTGGTGGACCTCGCAGAAAATGATAGAAAGAGCTAGACAAAACCATCGACTAGTAATCCACATTGGCCCTTGGTTGAAAGATTTTGAAGGCAGAAGAGAAGGTTTGCCTGAAGGGACAAGAAAATAACGTCCACCACTCTGGTTGGAGCGGGAGGGTGTCAGACTTTAACTGACAAAAACCCACCCATGTTCCTTCTTTTGCTCTTTATGTTCCGGGGCCGCGGTATCTCTTTCGAATAACCAACAAACGTTACCCGAACTCTTTCGGTTTATTTATAACAATGCAAAAGTAAAGATCGAACTTTTAGAGATACTGTATGCAAAATAAGGTTGACACCCCCAAATAGGTCAATGATCTATCTCTCCTGAGAAAGCAAATGCATAAACAAGACAATTAGGGTGCAGGATTACAAGGATTTATTAGGGAATTGGTATTAAAATTGTTTTTCAGACCAATGAAGATTCATTGCCTTGGTGTGAATTGAACAATGAGCTAGAACGGTGCAAAGGTGTGAATGCCCTTGAAAATTGAAGGGAGAATTGATGATGAAATCCTTAACAGCCATATCTGTATTGTGTCTTCATTTTGATTAATTTATATGCAAGAAAGAAAGAAAATAACTTAATTTGACACATACCACAATTACACACGACATTTAACAAAGATCGTAAACAACAATAACTAAGAACAAAAATTTAAAACTAAACACAAAACGGAGATAAAGAGGCCCAATCGGCTGAGCCAAAGAGGTCCAATTCAGCAAACTGCCGAGAAACTAGTATTATATTATACTAGTTTTCGCCCGCGGCCTCGCTCGCGTTAAATTCGGGGTAACACAGTTCCCCTTGCGCCTTACTGATTTGTAATGGCAACGCTAAGTTTTCCCTTTTATTCCCTCTTTCTCCCTCACATCCCCCTATTTTCAAAAAAATATTAGCCTATGTCCGTCTCCTGGTTCTCAACTATCTCTGTACCAAAATTCATCAAAATCGGTTAAGCCATTAAAGCGTTAAGAGGTAACAAACAAACTCACTTTCGCTTTTATAATATTAGTAAGGATGTGGTATCCAACTCAAATATTTGCTATGTATTCATTTGTTTAACCGATGAGAGGCAATTTCATGTTCTGCTGCATTTGTATTATGTTTTGTAGATGTTTATTAATAACTCCGTGATTAGTGTTCTGATTTACCTGTAAAAACTTACCTACTCATCTAAACAAAAACTAATCATTAAAGTCATATATTATCGAAGAGAAGAACGATTTAAGAACCCTTTTACGGTCGCATTAAAAAAAGCAAAACCAACATCTAAATAATTATTTTTCATTATATTTTGCTATGCTTTTCCATTAATTTCTTTTTTTAATTAATAATTCACTCTAATGGTGAGTCAAATGCACTAAGTATAATAATCAGAATCGTACCTACCTAGAATAATTCTTTTAGAAGGAAAACTGTACTACGTAGATTTATTCATAAACGGTTTACTGAATAAAAAAAAATCTCGGCAAAAGGCTTAAATATTTTATTAAGTCAAGGGTGGCTTCGAAGAACGGTTGCAGTAAACAACTTGTAAAAAAATCTATAAAACAGTCATCATTTATAGATTTTTTTTCATTACACTTAATTCAATAAAGCTATAATCACTACCGACCGTCGATGACTCCACATAAAGAGTGTAAAGCAAGGCACACAATAAATTAAAGTCTCTTCTCCTGTCCCTACGTGAGGCCGCGTTTACTCAATGTTTAATAAAAGTACAAACCTCCATATTATTGCCTGTTTGGTGGCAATAGGCTAGTTTCCAAAAGATGACGGGCCTGTTGGTGTAGTGGTTAGTGGCCCTGACTGCTGAGCCGGAGGTCGTGGGTTCGATTCCCACCCAGGACAAACTTTGTGTGATGAGCATGATTGTTTGTTCTGTGTCTGGGTGTGATTTATCTTTAATATGTATGTATTTATAAATTATATAAGTATGTATATCAGTTATCTGGTTACCATAACACAAGCTCTGCTTAGCTTGGGATCAGATAGCCGTGTGTGAGTTGTCCCAAGATATTTATTTATATATTTATTTACTGATTTATAGTCTTAGATAGCGTATACTCTGAATTAACACATCTCGGTCTACGCGACTGAAACCGCAGGGCGCAGCTACTATGAAGTAAATATTGATAGCCCAAATAAACAGCAGCGATTATTGCTATTTACAACGACACACAAACTGCCAAACATTCCACAAACATCATTAATCTTCCACGAACGACATTGCCAACTCCCTGGAGTAGTGTCATCCAAGTTGATGACAAGTTTATCGTGATAATGAGCTAATAACGTATCTCTCTTGTTTCTATAATCAGGATTATGTTTGAGACGCCATTAACATTGACCCTCATCAAAACTTTCTTTGATGTACCCTTGATGGTAGATCCCGAGATTAATTTTCTGCTTTCCGCGAATGTAAATTATGCATATTTGGCTTCGTAAGCTAAGAGATTTATCCGTCACGTCTTTTAGAGATGTTTTTTGGGGTCGTTAACCGAGGAGTAATTAGCCACGTTTTTTCTATTCGTTCTCGTAATTTTCTTGTTTGTGAAGTGACAGGGCCATAAACAATCCCACCATTTAAGAACGAAGAAGTTACTTAAGGAGGAGATTTTATTTTTCATAGCAAGGAGAAATTAACGAAGATTTTTTCATTAACAATTCAATAAACGGTTTTATTACACAAGTAACTATACCATAACAACGTAATTTATGAATATATATTTAAACATTATGTATTTATTATAGGTTAAGGAACACACACATATTTTCTCGTACTCTTTCACACACTATCATCTATATTTCGTTCTCATATCTTCTTTCGCAGGTCTGCTGGCAGAAATATCTTAAGAAAAAAGCAGTATTTTTGTACTCATATTTTATGTTTCTTTTTCGTGTCTTGTCTACTGTGTGTACACACAACGGCAGGTTAGCATATTCTAAATAACCTGATCTCTCTACTAGGCATCGCAAACCGTAGTTGAGATCAAGTTAAAATGGTTTTGTATATAAATTATTAAAAAATAGTATACCCATATTTCGTCAGTCAAATAATAGGGGGCGAACCTATTTCTATCAACCGGGCATAATTCTAAACTTCATGACTATTACTGAGAAAATTTCTAATGAAAAATCTCATTAACACTTTGCCTGACTTGGGAGTCGCACCCAGAACCTTTGGCTCAGCAGTCGCTTGCAACCACTCTTACAACAAAACAGTCACAAATAAATACTTACAAGTTATTATTTACAAGCTGGCGCCCGCGGCTTCGCCCGCGTGATTTAAAAAAAAATATTCCAGTCTCTCCCTCTGTGCCAAATTTCATCAAGATCCGTTCAACCGTTTTGACCTGAAATACTAACAAACATCAATACATCCATCCATACATTCCCACAAAAATTCGCATTTATAATATTAGTAGGATTGTAATATTAGTAGGATAAACGGCATTTAAAAATGGCAGCTTAATTTGCATTCCTTTACACACAGAGTCTCCAAGAATAGCAATTTCTCTATAAGTACCAATTACACGAATGAACAGACGAGCAAGTAACGCTACTATGTGGATCACGTTTAGAAGCACCTGTGTTTTGTTCCAAACTACTTGATTAAATTCCGCACTGGTCCGTCATATCCAACGATGATATATGATAAGTGTAAATCTTGTGGGTGCTCTATATTCGGGCTGTGTCGCCTTTCGGCATAACGCGCTCTCAGGGTCGGAAACCTAAATCAAACAAGAATATCGATTATTTCATTACAAATAGGCGTTCTAGATTGTTCTTTCGTGACTCTGAGCACGTAAACAGGCTTTAATACGATTGTAACAATACTAAAATATAGATGTTGACACAGATTGTTTCTTTTGCAACTATTGCTGTTATTTTGTAATTATAAACTTCCATTATACTTGAATGGATTGTTTATCAATAATATTACTAACATCGCCCGCGGCTTCGTCCGCGTTAAATTCGGGATAAGACAGTTCCCCTTTCCTGATTTGCAGGTACCTGCCACCTGTAGTTTTTGCCCTAGCACCTTATTTGTTGTAATAGCAATGCTAAGTTTTCTCCCTTTTCCCTCTTTCTCTCTCATTTTTCACTCTGTTAAAAAACAATAGCCAACCATCTCTGTACCAAAATTCATCAAAATCGGTTTAGCCTCGAGGCGTGAAGAGGTAACAAACAAACTCACTTTCGTTTTTATAATATCATAGTAAGGATAATAGACAACTAAATCAAAGGTATATACAGAGCTATGACATTCGTCCATGCATGCATGACATCACCAATTCGGAAAAGAATTTCAACCCAAAGAATGTCGATAATTCGTTCTAATTTTTTTGTTTTTTACGAAAAGTATTTCGATCGTTCCTGGAATACTCCAAGTCTATAATTCAATTTTGAGGCGGTGATAGGTACTGCAGGCAAACGCGTGAAATGAGATTATTTCGAACCTGAAGCGGTACTCAATCCACCTATATTTATGACTTGCTGTTACACACCACGTAGTTGGTAGTATTTGTGAAATTTTTGAAGGTCAATGATGTTTTAAATATTGTGATTACATTAAATGCAGATAAAAGTGCATCTCAGTGAAGACTCATTTAAAAATAAAAATGTAACAACACACACAACACATTATGATTTATTGTTATTATGCAACAAAGCATAACGCATAATGTGATATTTATAGAGAACTAGCTTTCGCCCGCGGCTTCGCTCGCGTTAAATTGGGGGTAACACAGTTCCCCTTTCCTGATTTGCAGGTACCTGCTATCTGTAGTTTTTGCCCTTGCGCCTTATGTATTATAATAGCAATGCTAAGTTTTCTCTTTTCTTTTTCCCTCATTCTCATTTTTTATTTTAAAGTTAACTAGTAGTTTCCTGGGTCCCAACTATTTCTGTACCAAAATTTATCAAAATCGATTTAGCCATTGAGGCGTGAAGATGTTACAAATAAACTCACTTTCCCATTCATAATATTTGTAAGGATGCGAATATTGGTGAAGATGGATGGACTTATGGATGTTTGTTACTCTCTCACATCACAGATTGAGATAATAGTCTGGAATAACACATAGGATACTTTTTTCGATATCCCGCGGGCGAAGCCGCGTGCGCTAGCTAGTATTGAATAATACCAAATTTAAACGAATGAACACACACAAAACGTTAACTAACAAGAACATTTGAATCTAACAATCGAACGCATCTCGTTCTCATTACAAAACCTTAACTAATATATCGAACATTTGAACAGCTTTTAGTCTTTGATCCACAAACCGAGTTAAATGCATTTGAATTTCCTACCTAGCCTCATATACAGCATGTGGACTTCGCTAACTCGCTTAACATCACATTGGAGCCTAATACTGCCATTAGCGTTGCGCTAGCTGTACTAAAGTGCAGTTTTACCGATATTTCCAATACGATAAGATTGGTTCTAGAATGTTTGCTCGCATTTTTCTTGAAATAATATATCGTAAGATTTTGTTTACTTGTTTTGGAGCACTCGTTCGGCTTATAAATATATACTAGTTATTCTTTCGTAGACATTTTTAGTATGAATTCTGAAAGATTTAAAAACGATTGCGATTGTTTCGGCTTTCTAAAGTTAAATGAAAATAAATCAACATTTAAACACAAGTTTAGTTTGGTTTCTACATTTAAATAAATATTATATTAACGTATCATTGCTAACACTGCAACTGCTTTGAAAATGTGTGATTTCAATATTACATCGTAGCACAGCTACGCCGTAGCCAACGCTACGCAAACAGCTACGCTTATAACATTTTCGTAGCACTGATCCGCTATGTATGCAAATATGCAAAATAATCGTACATTTTTTTCTGACATCATTATTTTTAAGCTAAAGAGACGCTACAGAAACCCACTTTATTGAGTACATAACAATTTATTGACCTCATTACTTTTTACAGTATTTTCGTCTCTCTCGAAAACATTTGAAGATGTGCCTTCAAAGATTATTATGGCTTTAATATTTCTTTATATCTCCGAATAAAGTAATATGAGTGAGTAGATCTCGTCTCCTGTAACGGTAACTCTATTTTCTGTGAATGTGTCGTGACATACTTTATGATTAAGCAATCCTATATTTAGGGTTGCGTTGAAATATGGAAAAAAAAGAAACCCTTACTGATACTTTCTAAGTTGAAATTTAAAGAATACCTTTAATGAACCGCCACACAAAAAATATGTGAAATAACAAAAGAAGGCGTGGGTCTCCAAATAAGTAACTAAGCGTTAAAAACACACACATACTATATATAGAAAATATGCATAATGTTACAATATGATATAAACAGTCCAAGTCTAGATCCAAATTCAGCCACAAGTACATACTATATGTTCAGTCACAGACATTAATACATTTTACATTAGCAGCATTGTAAACATACACTTAACAAAACTCATAAGAGTGAGATAAGAGACCTTTATTGTATTTATTTTGTACTAGCTTTCGCCCGCGGCTTCGCTCGCGTTAAATTTAGTGTAACACAGTTTCCCTTGCGCCTTATTGATTTGTAATAGCAACGCTAAGTTTTCCTTTTTCTTCTCTCTTTCTCCCTCACATCCCACTTTTTTAGAAAAAATATTAGCCTATGTCCGTCTCCTGGTTCCCAACTATCTCTGTACCAAAATTCATCAAAATCGGTGTAGCCATTAAAGCGTGAAGATGTAACAAACAAACAAACAAATAAACAAACAAACTCACTTTCGCTTTTATAATATTAGTAAGGATTAACGCCCGGTTCCAATAATAAAAAAACAATTCTATTTCCTTGCGGGTAATAGTATTTTCTGCAAGACTCATGTCAAAATACTACTATCCATAAGCAAAACGAACTGTTTTTAAAACAACAAAACACAACATTTTTTAAACTGCAAATTTCGTTAAATTTCCAACTTTAACTTCACAAAATTTCAAAATCGATAACAGCAACAAAATTGATACAACAGACACAATTATACATCGTTTCTATTAGAAGTTGCTAGCTAATCGATTGAGGATGACTTTCTGTTTAACAAGAGAGGCAAAGCGGAATTCAATAACATTACTGCCATTTACTTACACATTGCCTCTCAAAACGGTTCTTCTAAACGCCATATAAAATAGGAGTGATGACACTACGCAGGATTCTAGAGGGTGCACGGGAACTGAAAAGAGCAATTAAGTGGGGACTGTATCCCACTTTCCTTCTAATATTATAAATGCGAGTATATGTGAGTATGGATGTTTGTAACTCTTTCACGTCTAAACGATTGAACGTATCTTGACTAAATTTGGCACAGAGTTAGATTTTAGTCTGGAATAACGCATGGGATACTTATAATTCGATCATCACGTGGGCAAAACCGCGGGCGCCAGCTAGTATTCTATACCATGTTCATGAAAACGTGAAAAGTTAATCCATATAGTTACTTTTAAAAGTTGCTTCGTGTATGCATATTGATGATCGCAGGTAGCAAGCTGTCGCGATAAACACGAACTTCCGGCTCCGAAGGATATACGAATGTACCTTTATTACACTTTCACACTACATGCTACAGTTTAGCCTAATTTGTTTATGCTTAGAACTTTGAACTAATAATTTAAATTACGTAACATTACGCCTAATGTCTTGAAGAGCTTGTGGCTAAATAATAGCAGCCGCTCGGGTCAATCTTTAGGTTAAGCCGCACTTGCTTAGGTTAGTCTGTAGATGGTTTACCCTTTACATACCCGAGCTTCCTCCGTGCCTCGGAAAGCACGTTAAGCTGCTGGTCCTGGTTGTCATTTGAACATCTTTGACAGTTGTTACAGTTAGTCAGTGTCCCGAAAGTTTGACAACCTGTCTTACCAAGGGGTATCGTATTACCCAGTACTAACTGAGTTGTGGAGGTCAGATAGACAGTTGCTCCATGTAAAATATTGGTATTCAGCTGCATCCAGTTAGACTGGAAGCCGACCCCAACAAAGTTGGGGAAAGGCTAGGCAAATGATGATGACGCCTGTAATCATCTGTTAGGGGTAATTTTGACATCTACTTTTCACATGTGTCTTGCAAGTCATGCAATCATAATATACAAGGTTATTTATGGTTTTACATTTATAACGTAACTTTATGGTCACTCGGCTGTCATTTGTGTATCCGAAAGTTTGACAAGCAGTCGGTTGTCAAACTTTCGTAATTGATAAGACTACCAAAGGGTATCGTTTTTGCAGAGGTGTGCCAAATAGTCAACCCACATTCCGCCAGTTATGTACAGACGCCTGCAGGTCAAGCTACCCGAAACTGTCAATTTTTTCCAATGAACCTTGAACCTACTTTAGAAATAAAGTCGAAAATCTATCAAAGAAATCTGACAGATTGTAGTAGCTTGATGTGCAGGCGTCTGTACAAGTCTCATGTAATAAGGGGCTAGCCTATTGACATGAAAAAGGCACAAATTCAGACTGCGAGGCTGCCGATTTGCCTGCTCAGTCACGTCAAATTGTTTGCCTTAGATATTTCAGTAATTATATCTAGTGTTTTTATAAAAACGTAGTTGCTGTCTATCCTCATATGACAAAAGCGTGAGTTTATGTTTATGAGTAAATATGAACAGTGTAGAAAAAGAATAATGATTTGAAAAGGGGTCACTTCTATGATGAATAAAGGAGAAGTTTGAAAGAATATCGAACAAATTGTGGTAACAAGGATAATTAAATGATGAATTAAGTAATTTAATGACACAGGTATACTTAACCTGTCATATATTTCATAAGATCAAAAGAACCAACAATCACAAAGTACTATTCTTTATATCGATGAAATGCTAAAGACACCCATCAAAAATATAATACGCACTAATAACTGTCATCATTAAATAAGTCGATGGCGCGCCCAAAAAGCGAATCATGGCCGCTCATTTGAATAAAACGAACGCTCCAAGGACTATTGTTGAAGACCAACGGTTTAATGATCCCGGTATTATTGAGGTGGAGGAGGACTGCAGACGGAGGACCGAGAGGAGCAATGAGGAACATTTAACATGTCGCCTCCGCATAGCCCGATAATTGGATTCATTGCTCGCCAAGAGAAATATGGGGGCCATTTATTGCCCCAGGACGTATTGACGACAGTACGACCAGATAATTCCGTAACATTAATAACCTTATATTATTGCTTTGTTCCATCTTGATACTGATTATAAGGAATTACCAGATATTTGAACGATATTGTCGACGAAAATCTTATTTCGGTGACATTTTCTGTAATAAACGGGGGAAATGGAAACTAATTGACGTCGTTGGGTGTAAGCACGTTTTGGCAAAGCAATATAATTTCAATGCGGTATATAATAAGACAATTGTAACTACAATGCTTTGGAAAAATAAAGGAATATCGAAACCTTTAGGACTCCTTGAGTGATTTGAAAACGACACATAACAATTTTATATTCACTACTGTACCTGGAGTATTGATATTGCGGGGAAGTTCTAGATGAGATTTACTAAGATCAGAGGGGCATAGTACAGAAAGAAGATAGCCTGTATTTAGCAGCAAATGGAATATGGCAGCTGCTCAGATACTTAAAAGAATTAACTAATTTAAATCGTTGCACTTATATGAATTCAGACATTTAAAACTATCATATAAATAACAAATGACGTAATATTGTATTTTGTTATTTTTTTTAAAAAGCGTTGCCCCTCTTATGATTTTTTGCTGTATCGTGGTGCGTTTACAAATATTTAAACTCACATACACAAACAAACAGCCGGAACCGAAACAGTTGTCTGTAGGGCATACAAATATTAGTTCCGTGCGGGGATCGAACCCGCAACACGCAGCGCAGTCGATTGATTGGCCACTGCGCCAACCGTTTTGTCACTTGTGATACTTCTTATAATTTAATCCATTCTAAAATTTAATATTTGCTAACTACATTTTAATGGTAAAATGTAAATGGGCCACATGAATGTAAAGATCATACATATTACTTGTACAAATACATGGTGGCAAATGAATTATTGTTATTGTTAATTTGACAAATGTTTTGTTGTATACGACGTACTGCTAAAATCTCAAATAATTTATCTACCACCACACAAGTTAGACCCATTACACAAGTTAGATCTTACTTTAGGTACATTTTTTTGTATGTTTCACAATTTGTAGTGTACAGTACTGGTAGTAGTGTATATACTATGCTTAATAAAGAATTAATTTATATATTTACAACGGAGAAAGCATGAAATTTTAACTAAACCAGTATTTCAATTAAATTTCCTATCGTTTCAAAGTTATCAATTTATTGAATAATATCATTTATCTTCCTCAACGAGTTATTGAATACTTGAAACGTCTTCTAACCTTGGCTTGGGATGAAATTTGATAATACCTGTCAGAAACCCAATCGGCAATATTGAAAATCCTTTGTTTGTAATTGATTGAGAACTAAAATTACTTAAATAAAAATCTTGTTGTTAATAGGTTTATAACAAGTTGAATTTTTGCCATCTTCAGTGTTTTATTCCCTGTGTGTGCGCACTGTCGATACCTTCTACTTATGAACGTATGTAACCTTTTGATATGAACAGTAACCGATTCTACCGTTCGTTTTACCAATTTATGAAATAAACAGAGTATGGCTTTATGTCTTTTTACGAAATCATTTTGGCATCAAAATAAATAATATAAATTGAAGCTTTTGTTGTTCGAAAATCGTTTGTGCTTTTCAGAAAAACGTCCATAAATTTTCTTTGATGCACACACACATTTTATTGAACACAATTGAAATACAGGATTAAGCGACAATATTTAGGGATCAAAAAGTCGCTATTGTTGTTCAGATGTGCTGAAAATGCTGTAAAAGAGAAAAATTGTGAAACTTTGCAATTGAATTGAAAGTTTTAGAAAAAAACTGGTCAAGAGCGAGTCAGACTCGCACACCGATGGTTCCGTACAAACTTGCGATATAAACAGCCATATCTTTTGACTGACTTTGTGTAGACTACACCAAACTACTAGAAAGGGTTGATTTATTCACAGCACAAAGGGACCACAATGTTAAGTATATACTCGACCACAGAGTTAATTTCAACTCGATACCTTCACGCGTTCCAGAGAAAAAATAGTCTTAACAGATAGACAGAGGGACAACAAAGTGATCCATTAAGGGTTCCATGTTTTCATTTTGAGGTACGAAACCCTAAAAACTGGTATTCAGCTGCATCTAGTTTATAGACCAAAAGATAGTTGGGTAAAGGCTCGGCAAATTATGAAGGTCATTCACCTCTTCTGTCCCGAACAATGATTTAGATACGGACACTTACTTTCCAGTCTCCACAAAATTTGTCTGCCTTCTTCACAATGCCTGTTTATGGCACACTTCGGTGTCATTGAACTAATTAGTATGAAACACTGTGAAATATGTTTTCTCTCTGCATCACCCTAAGGTAGACTGGTAGAAAATGCCTAAGGCATTAAGTCCGCCTTTGTACAGTGTTATACATGTGCATAAAGTTTAATAAATAAATAAATAGGATCTGGCCATAAATACAAATATATAATTAACATAACAAATATATACCAATATAAAATACATTGTTTTTCTATTCCGGGGTCATAGTCCGCATGATAATGAAAGACGAACAGCGTATTACATTATATTTCTGGAATTTATTCACCACATTGAATGTCTATTTGTATCGCTTTTGTTTAATCCGTGAGTTCAAAGATTTGAATCGTTAGATTCACGTCGATGATTACAATTCAATTCAATCTTTTATTTACGGACATCTTGATACACCGGTTAGTATACATACATACTTAAAAACTATTGTTCTAATATTTCGCTTCAGGGCAGGAAAACAGAACTTACCGACTGACACTCATAAAGACCCCTGCGCTGAGACAATCCGCCCCATCCTGATAACCAATTGAGATTAAGTTTCGTTTTTTTGACAATGGCATTTGCGTAATATTCTCTCGCTCGAACTGAAAACTTAAAATATTAATTAAGTATTTCATCCACCATAGAAAAGGGAAAATCCTCCGATTCGTTGGATGGCGCCCCCGTCAGTTACCGCGGCAAGCAGCTCAGGGGCTTCGCCCCTCTACCGCGGTTGCTCTCCTGGCCCGTGAAAATGGAGCCCACTTGATTGTGTTGTATTTTTGACTAAGAAGAATGGCGCGAGAATACTACTCGCGCCTATGTGAATGGCTGTTGTGTGTGTTGCTGCAGGGGTGCGACAGCGCAGTTTTCTTCACGACACCTCGGCGGTCAGTCACCGGCAGGTGAGACCCTTGGTTGCCTGAAGGGCCCAGCGGAGGACGACCAGCGACAGAGGTGTCGACTCAGCGCACCTGCAGTGGATGTAGTCCCCGTGCTAGCCGGTTACGGTTGGGACTAAAGAGCCGTGTGTAATCTAATGTACTGTGTAACACTGCCCAGGATAGCACTAATCACGAGGCAGCGCCGCGCATCCACGCGTGAGTCTATGTATGTGTAAAGGCGTCTGTTTGGTGTCGCTGCGTGAAGTATAGGCATATCATCTAAACACACGCCACACAGCTAGGTGTGTGTACTGGAATAGTAGCTATGTGCTAGTAAGCTACGTGTATCAAGATGCAGCTTACCTGAGGTCAGTCCGGTATGTTCCCCCGGAGGTAGCGAAGGTGGGTGACCTAGTAGGCCGCGGGCTTCACGGGTTTCGTCCTCGAGTGAAGAGGGCCATCTTCCGAACAGCCGGCGTGTTATGTTTCGTATAAAATCGCGGAAAACTACGCGATGTATGGCCACGGAGTTTAAATTTGTGCTAAAGGCTAGTGTGTACCTTCTATATATTACCCCTTCATGGATTACAGGCGCGATGTTATGTATTTGCAAAAAATATTAAAAAAAACACATTTCTAATAATAAACCCATCCTAAGAAGAATAATCATTTTTAAGCTCAACTTCAACTAATGCACTTTCCCAACTAAATCTAGCTGGAAATCTCTCAAAATATATTCTCGAGTGTGGATCCTTCCAAACTTAAATATCTTAAGTAAAACGTGTACTTAATCAGGGACTTTCTTTACTTACGAGTATTTGTTTGGTACAGCACTACTAGTAGAAGCTAGTAAGAGCTTGTACTAAATAGTACTTTGGAAAATAAACTATTGTCTGGATTGCTACCAGTATTACGTAGTAGTAGAAGTATTGTTTGCTTTTGTGTAGATTGTTTTTGTTATTATGTATGGTAGTAAGTTCAAAATATTTGGAAGAAATACATCTAAATTAAACTAATTGTGCCCACATGCTTGTTGTAATTTTAAGTTATCCTAATTTGTTTTTCCAATGAAGACAAAAAATCTAGCTTTATCTAAAACAGAGACGCTAGAACGAACGTGACGTAAATGGAGCGTAAATTCGAGCAATTTTTATCGGAAAATACTTATTACATTATCTTTTTGGTTTGCGTCAAGCTCAATAAGTTTTTTTATAAATAAATATGAATCTAGCCCTTAAACTGGTACGTTTGAAAACAATTTCCAATTTTGTATGCTATCGCAGTTACAATAAGTTTCCTTCGTTCGTTTGTGGTATGCCCACAGATTAGAGCTCGCTTCGCTAACACTCAATTCGTGATGGTACTGAATTTCGAATCCATAGAGATTATGAATAATCAATATTCTCCCTAATTGGTATGAAGTTATGAACGCAATGTAATCTGTGCAATATTAGTACGGTTACAGTTGCATACCGGTAGGTATGGTATTTGTGTTATAAACGGGTGCAGGGTTGGTCTTGCCGGGTTTGATTTTTGGATGGGACTATCTATGTATTACTACAAAATCTCTGCGAGCGTTTGACAGTCGTTACGGGTAGACAGTGAGTCGATGGTGTGACTAGCAGTCTTACCAAGTGGTATTGAGTTACCTATTGACTTGGTTTTGGAGGTCAGAAAGGCAGTCACTCCATGTTCAATACAGCTTGATCCTTTTAAACTGGTAGCCGCTACGATATAGTGGAGAAAAGACTAGGCAGATGATTTTGAAATTATTTCTTCATCAGTTTAAAGGTCTACTGAGCGTTTCTTCAGTCTGTATCATGACTGTACCAACATTAAAGCTCACATTCGCAAAGCCAGGACTGATTAATCTACATGTAGCACACAGACACTTCGGTGCAGGAATCGAATCCGTGACACGCAACTTAGTAGCAAATCACTTAGCCTCGGCGCCTACCGTGTCGTCAAAATTCTCCTTGATTTTACGCAAATTTCGTAAAATAGCTAAAGGCCCCGTACCTCCCATTTTGTAACTATATCATAGGTAAGCTAAACATACGCCATTTTAAAACATACCTTTGCGATTCTGTAATAAAATGTGATTATCTCATATATGCGGTAAACAAACAAAATGTTTTTCTAGCCTTTGTCCGTGGTTTCGTCGGTGAAGCGATTGTGTCCTTGTAGATTACGGGCGAGACGGACGGACTTATAGAGTACCAGATTTTTCTATACATTGATATTGCACCATAGCTTAACTAACATGCGTAGAACTAACGACATTCCACATACTATTTGACGGGCCTGCTGGTCTAGTGGTTAGTGGCCCTGACTGCTGAGCCGGAGGTCGTGGGTTCGATTCCCACCCAGGGCAAACTTTGTGTGATGAGCATGATTGTTTGTTCTGTGTCTGGGTGTGATTTATCTATAATATGTATGTATTTATAAATAATATAAGTATGTATATCAGTTGTCTGGTTACCATAACACAAGCTCTGCTTAGCTTGGGATCAGATAGCCGTGTGTGAGTTGTCCCAAGATATTTATTATTTGAAAAACAATTCGACGGGCGCTTACTACTCAATGAGTACAAAAAAAATACAGAATGTAACTAAACAGCCAGGCACATAAAAATACCTTTTTTTCTAAAAACTCCATAAAAAAGGTAGAAAACAACGTTGATTGAAAAAAAAAATATTGCTACCTCTCGTATTACTCTGCTGGCAAATTACTAGATAAAACTTACTACTTACATTACTTTTACGAATTGCATGTGATTAAAATTTTGGATAGACTTTCATTATGTCTTTCTTTATTCTTCACTTAATTGGTCAACCCGAAACAGTTCAATCCCTTGTCTAAATGCTAAACGAATCATAGGGAAACTGTTTACAAACCAGTGTACCGACTATTTGGCTCGCCTAGCAAGTGGCAAGTCAACTGTGAAATAGGTCAGTTGGCTGTTTGTCGGTAATAAGTTACCTACCAGCTACCCACTACTTACGCACTGCTGCAATCGTTGACTTGACACTGTACGGTTGAAGGATGTTTGTGAAATTGTTTGGTGGATAGACACGTCAAAACTTATGTGAAAGTACAGTTTTTAAGTATTATGTTAGTTGATACCTGTTCGATCGCGAGTTTTCCCCTAAGCTCGATAGATGGCGTTGTACAATTTTGTCATATTTCTGAATCGCGGTGTCGAGATTCTCCGCTCAGATTATATAGTGATTGAATAAAATAAATTTTTTGTACTTGCTTTGGAAACAGATTGATTTTTTTTTTAATTAATATCAATCCTCGGGAAGTTGTCGAATACCTCATAATTTTTTTTTTATTTGTTTATTGTAAATGTGAAGACCATGTGGATCATTTCTTTTATTTACTCTGTTTTTTGACGAAGATCTGGCAGTTTGAGTACTATAAGCGACCTACACAAATGTCCTTTTTTTGGTATTGTTCGTCGTGTCGTTGAGCTCCTTGGGTTATGAGTTGAGCTACACGATAACTGACAAATGCTTGCACTGATTGAACAGGTCCACTCAATCTGTGTGGTGCTTTCTTAAAAATACCATTTCAGACACTATCTGCATAGTCCTCATGTAAGTTGACCAAGATTATTTTGTCTGGACTTTAAAAGAGACTATGACCTCTGAGTTTGTTTCGGCTGTTTCTTCTCAGAGTAGGCGGGTACGAAACACCGGCCTTATCTAGTTTTTAAAAAATGACGTGTAAAAGCGTTTTTGAAAACCTACTTGCAAAATAAACATCATTTAATATAAAAACCGGGCAAGTGCGACTTCGACTCGCTGACCGAGGGTTTCGTACAAACTTGCGACACGGATGGTTGTTATCCATCCATGTCGCAAGTGTGTAGTAATGAAATAAGGGTTCCGTTTTGGAACGGAGTACCTTAACGCGCGTTGCGAAAGGGGGCTAGACGGAAAAATTAATACCAAAAGTTGTAACGACACTTTTTTGCTATAGTTGTATAGTAAAAAATAAGACCACAAGTTGTAACAACACTTTTTGCTATAGTTGTATTGTAAAAAAAGACCAAAAGTTGTAACACAACTCAACACAATTTCAATTCAATTCACATTCAATGCAATAATTAATCTCCTCAGTAGCTACTGCAGTAATTAACTCCGCACATAACTGTTTTACGTGAAGCAATAATGTTAGAATGCGTTTTGACAGGAATACACAAATGCACAAACGTTTTCTCGGTAACGATTCACATTTCCGAACTAGTATAATAATCATACGATTTACTGGCATTGATATTGGCTGACATTAGTTTGTGTTTGAGTTGCCTTGTGACATCTTGTGTGTCAACAATATCGGTTTGGTAGGTATTAAATTGACTGGTAGTGAATCTAAATTATATTGATAATTATATTATTATATTTATGTAGCTCGTCAGAAACAGTTGGAATTTTCTACAGAAATCGTGAATGTTTCGAATAAAGTAAAATTTATCAAAATGTTCAAAAATCAACAAAATATGGGTAACTAGCTTTTACCCGCGGCTTCGCTCGCGTTAAATTCGGGGTAACACAGTTCCCCTTGCGCCTTATTGATTAGTAATAGCAACGATAAGTTTTCCCTTCTCTTCCCTCTTTCTCCCGCACATCCCACTTTTTTCAAAAAAATATTAGCCTATGTCCGTCTCCTGGTTCCCAACTATCTCTGTACCAAAATTCATCAAAATCGGTTCAGCCATTAAAGCGTGAAGAGGTAACAAACAAACAAACTCACTTTCGCTTTTATAATAATAGTAAGGATAATAATTCAAAAGATATGGCTGTTTATGACGAAAGTTTGTACGGAACCCTCAATGCACGAATCTGACTCAGTCTTGGTCGGTTTTATCAACTTCCAATTTATTAGCAAAGTTTCACGATTTTCTCTTTTACAGCAAATCTGATCAATAATACCGAGTTTGATCCCTGAATATTATCACTAAATATATATTTTTTTTAACTGTGTCCAATAAAAAGGACGGCACGGTTGGCGCAGTGGCTGAGTGATCGACTGCTGCGCAGCGTGTTGCCGGTTCGATTCTCGCTGTGCCAAATATTTGTATGGCCTACAGATAATTGTTCCGGGTCTGGCTGTTTGTGTATGTGAATTCAAATGTTTGTAAAATCACCCACGATACAGGAGAAATTTTTACCGTGGGGCAACGTTCTTTTTTTTAAAGGGGCTGTAACTCAAAGAAAATTTACTGTCAATTTTCAGAAAAGCACAAACGATTCTCGAACAACAAAAGCTTAAATTTATATAAAAAAATTAAGCTTTTCTTGGAAATTGTTTATTTATTTTTTTATTTTGCTGCTACAATAATTTCATAAAAAAAAAACAGAAAGCCAAACATTTTAAATCACAATCCACATCCACAAAATAAAAACCCATCACTCTATATCGCACATTTTAATAACATGAGATCTTCATCTGAAATTGAAAGAAAACATGACTCTGTTTATTTCATAAATTGGTACAACGAACGGCAGAATCGGTTAAATATCATATCAAAAGGTTACATACAAACATGAGTAGTAAGGTAGGTATTTACAGTGCGCATACATACTCAAGGTACAACACACTGAAGTTTGGAGACAAATATCTGCTGGAATATCTCTCAAATCTCAGGAGGTGCAAAACCTGCCGGGGTTGTGGGATCCAGCCGGAGTTACGGTTTGTTCAAAAGAAATACCACGGCCCCGGAACGTAAAGGGCAATAGAAGGAACATGAATGTGTTTTAGTGAGTAAGAGACTGAGACTTTCTCCCGCTTCGATCAGAACGGGGGACTGTAATTGATGGTTTCCCATCCATAAAAAAGTTGTTAGCATCCATATGTTTTGAAATGGGTAATAGTAACATCACTTTTTCCTCAAGTCAATAACTCGTTTTTTATTTATTTTAACGTATTAGATAAATCTTTAATTTAACAGTTAACTGAAAATAAGGTTTTCAGGTTTCAAATAAAATGTGTTTTTAAATAAAGAAAGAAAGAAAGAAAATGTTGAGGAATATTTGCAGAGCACATAAAACACTGGGAGTTAGTAAAATGGTATATTAAAACATATCAGAAAATACACGAGTACCTACATGGTGACACATGACATAGAACGACTAACTTAAATATCCTTTAACACTATATTCGATGTATAAAATCATATCAAAACTTCACCATGAAGTCCATGAAGGTGGTATTCTCCAACACACCCCCTTCAACTTCATGAGCTTCACATCAAACATACTATTTCACTTTCGCACACACAAACCTAACTCGCTAGTCAGCAATTCGTGTCTTATACGCGACAAAGGTTTGGTGAGAATATCTGCTAACATACTAGTTGCAAAGGGTTACAGTCAACAACCTGGTCTTGATTATCACAGGACATTCGCCCCCGTAGCGAGATTAGCAACTGTACGTTTATTAGTTGCGTTAGCTGCAGAGATGAAAATGCACATCGATCAACTAGATATAAATACAGCATATTTAAATGGAGATTTAAATGAAAATATTTATATGAAAGTTCCGGTCCTATTAAAGGAAAGTTTAGAAAAACTTATTAAAGAAGATGGCGCGAAAAGCGACTCTGGTAATAGAGCAACAAAGATGCTTGAAGATTTGAAAGCAGGAGGAGATATCTGTCTTTTGAAGAAGTCACTGTATGGGCTAAAACAAGCTGGACGTCAATGGAACATAAAACTAGATATGAAGTTGAAAGAAATAGGATTGACTCCAACTGTAAATGAACCTTGTTTGTACCATAAACGTTACAAAGGTGGCTGCAATCTATTTGTCGTGGTCTACACAGATGATATCTTAGTAGCGTCGCAGAAAAGACACATAATTGATCATTTCAAGCATGAATTAGCCAAAAGATTCGAATTAAAAGACTTTGGTCCGGCAAATTATTGTCTTGGAATAGATATAAAGAGAGATGGTTATACGTATTACTTATCGCAAGAGAAATATATCACTGATATATTGAAAAAGTTTTCAATGGAGAAATGCAAACCGGTAAAGACTCCGATGGAGACAGGGAAACCAGTTTTGAGCAAGAAGGAAATGGTTGAGGTAAAAACATTTCCTTATAGAGAACTCATTGGATCGCTTATGTACTTAAGTGTAGCGACTAGGCCAGACATTGCACACGCTACAGCTAAGCTAGCACAGTTTGCAGACAACCCTAACGAAACCCATTGGAAAGCAGCGAAAAGAATTCTCAGGTACCTGAAAGGTACAAGTAACAAAAGTTTGAAATTTGAGCAAACTGGAGTATGTGTGCATGGTTACTCAGATGCAGATTGGGGTAGCTGCGCACATGACCGACGTTCCTTTACAGGATATTTGTTCATTTTAGGTGGTGCATCTATCACGTGGTTTTCACAAAAACAACGCATCGTAGCTACTTCTACATGTGAGGCTGAGTTTGTGAGTTTGGCGGAAGCTATGAAAGAGGCTATGTATTTAAATAGTTTTTTAAACGAACTAGGTCTCTATGATTTTTCAGAGGTAAGAATGCATGCTGATAACTTAAGCGCTATTTGCCTAGCGGAAGACACGGGTGCTTATCACGTCAAGAGTAAACATATAGATATTAGACATTTCTTTATAAGAGATGTGTTGCGTGATAATAAAACCATAACTTTAGAACATTTATCAACTGAGAATATGTTAGCAGATATTCTCACCAAACCTTTGTCGGGTCATTACACATATGAGCAGTACATCCGCTGTCAAGAAGTCATTGATGTCCGCGTTTGACATTTACAGCACAGCTTTCATCTGAAACTTCAATGGCAGTTAAAGCTTCTAGATTACCACTCTCTACGTTACATGACTCTACACATCTGGTTTCTACGGTGTTTTCCTTCTTCTTTTTACATTCTTTTTACATTGTGTCCAAAAGTATGACGTTTAAAACATTTATATTTAAAAATTTTGCCATCTCCAGGTTTATGTCCCTTTTTATGGTATCTATTCACATACATAGCGCCTTCTATATTTTCAACTTGAGTGTTTCCTCTTGAATTTTCTTCTTCAATTATTTTCACTCTAAGTTGTGCAAGCTTCGGAAGCTCGTCTCGTGACTCAATGGCGCATCTGAAGTTTTCATAGCTAGCTGGTAGACTATACAGCAACATAATCGCTAATAAATCATCATGGATTTCGATGCCCATTTCCTCTAATTTATCGACAGCTTCGAAAAACAAATCGAGATGCACGCTTACTCCTTGATCCTCGCTCATTTTTTGCAGCATGAGCCTTTTCATCAACGTTGCCTTCTTCGCAGGGCCTCGAGATGCGAACAAGCTCTCTAATTTCAGCCAAAGTTCTCGTGCAGTTGTCACCTTCTTAACATGACGAACTACGCTAGGATCTAATGCTAATATTAATTCAGACTTAGCCTTTCGGGCAGCAGTCTCCATATTAATTTAGCAGCATCGTCATCCACAGGTTTTGGCTTCTCACCACTTACGTACTCCCAATAATCGCCTCTAATCAATAATGCCTCTACTTGCACCTTCCAACTATCGTAGTTGTCCTTGGTGAGTAATTCAATTCGCACTTTTGACATTTTTCTTCGCGACTGTAATTTCTAATTTTACTGTAATATTTATACACACATATACCACTACGATTTAGAGGTCTGGGCCCATAACCATTGTTGAGGAATATTTGCAGAGCACATAAAACACTGTGGGAGTTAGTAAAATGGTATATTGAAACATATCAGAAAATACACGAGTACATGGTGACACATGACATAGAACGACTAACTTAAATATCCTTTAACACTATATTCGATGTATAAAATCATATCAAAACTTCACCATGAAGACCATGAAGGTGGTATTCTCCAACAGAAAAAACATTTATTAGTCGCAAATTACGACGAGCAACAAAATAACAAAGAAAAATAAAATAAACATTCAACATGCAAAGTATCACAAACATTTACACATATAGGTATGGGACAAAATAAAAATAGCTATTGTGTCCTGAAATTATAGGTTAATGGGCTATCTAAGGGCTCACCTTTCAATTGATCGGAAATATTCGTGTTTAACGAACGTTTTAGATGAAACCTGTGCGAGTCGTACCGAACTAACAGTAAAGTTTGATCCTACTCGTGTGTGGGTCTTGAGATCGATCGGAATTAAATTATAATTGGTTTTGTTCAGGTTTCAGAAACGTCATTTAACGTTTATGAACTAATAACTTACGATCGTGGACGGGTAAGCAGGTGGGGCTGCGAGTTTGCGAGTTGTTCGAAAGAGATTTTGTGGTACCGGAGCACAAAAGGCAAAAGATAGAATATGGATGGGTTTTAGTCAATAAAAGTCTGACACTCCCCCCCGTCCGCTACGGCCCAGAGCGGGGGAAGTTATTTGATGATTTTCCAGCCCTAAAAAGGGTAATCAATTGCTAAATAAATTTAAATGGGTAATTGGAGAGCACACACGGCTATACATCAAGCCATACATTCCTAGTTTAGTAATTAAAATAAAAACCCTTTATTTTCAACCATCAAGGCATAGTGTTAGTAAAAACAATTGATTGTATTAATGTTAGAATACCTACACGGTTATACTATAATATAATTATATAATATAATTATATAGTATATAATATAATACAATGTACTAACCTTTCAACGATTTGCAACGAACTTCAATCGAAGTTATATTATAAGTGATCTACTATTGCTCACCCTTCACAGAGCTGCGTCTACGGTGGCCGAGTGTCGTCTCGCTTTGCTTTTGAGCTTGCCTTTTAGCCTCCACAATGTATAGGACCAATTTGGCTGATGTCTGATGTCTTAATTTTATCACCTTTTTACATGTTATCATCACATATACTTTTTTACCACTATTGGTCCTGTTTCTTGTCTCCTTTTGTATCCACTTAAGCGCAGACCGCGACTGGATTTGGAAAAACTCAATATCACAAAAACATCGTTAGTAGTCAAATTACTTTACAACATTAATTACAGATGAGTTTGTTACTAAAACTTCAGCCTAAGAAAATTTGATAAAAACCCTTGTAATTTTACTTCAAAGATTTTGGTAAATATGTACCAAAGTTTATAAAATTAATTTTAATAACATCTTGATAACCTCGATATTGGGTAGTTAATGGGTCGTAATCAACAAGAAATATTTTGTAACTAAAATTCAAATGGGATTTAATATTACCATTATTTTAGATGTAGTTTAAAACCAGGCTTATCAAAGCTTGTGAATTCTGAATAAATTTACATTTTACCTTGTAAGTAAACAAAATTCGTTTTAGTTCTTAAACATCGTTGTTTGCAAATTAAATTTAGTTGGCAACGTTATCGCGAATTTATGATGTTAATGCATGATTTTAAATGCCTATTTTAACTCTTTGTCCCTGACGATTTTGCAACTGGCAAAACTATCAGTAGCGCCATTAGGATAGAATTCGGTGTGGATAGAAATCTGCGGACATGCATGTCAAACGAGGGGAAATTATGGAATCTGTGGGAACCTAGCTTTTCGATTCCATAAACCTTAGATCCTTCTCAGCAACCAAAACCTACAAGTATACTGTATGTATGAAGCGCTGAGCATCAATGTTGCTGACATGATAGCAATCGTTGAAGGATTATTTATTTTTGTATTTTTGTTAGTTATTTGCTTGATTCGTCTATGTTTTTTTAATTATTTCTTACATGTATATCTCTCATTTAAGAATAAATAAAACAAAAATCATTTAAAAATAGTAGCCCATCGGTATCGGGAACAGGGTCCAAGCTACCGGCAGTCAGTGCTCCAGAGGGAGTAACCTCTTAACGATACGAGCCGTGTCCAGGATTACCGCTTTCTGTATCAAACCCTTGATCCAGCCATCTAACGAGAGCCTCCTCAGGTGTGAGTTGAGAGTTTTTATCAATTAATCCATTAGCTGTAACAATGATCGCTGAGTCTACATCCCACATGTTGATAACTTCGCGAGCCACTTTTTTTACCGTTTAGCTCGATTTTTTTTTAATGTAAATTGCTAGTTTCAAAAGTTTTACAAGTGAATTTTGAATGTGTTACAAATTCTGTGCAATTGAGAAGTTCCATTTGCTCGCTAACTTGAACCTTTTATCAGTTATTAATTAATTCTGAATTCTGCCGCAACTTTTTGGAAAGAAGTTTCTTATTGCGCGTTGCTAAAAGGGACTAGACGAAAAAAAATAAGACCAAGAGTTGTAATGACACTTTTTTTCTCTGTCTATCTCTCTCTTTCTCTCATAGAAAGCAAGTTAGATATTATGTTCGTTTCGTCTTTCTATTTCGCTTTGAACAGTGTGGTGCCGCGAAGATTATTTTTGTTGAGTATAGACAGGTTTTTGTACATAATAAATAATAATTTCGTTCCACCCGGGTGTCCCTTGACACACGTCAAGTTTTTTTTTTTAATTTACTTAATTCTTTATACAGTTTCTTCTTTACTTTATTTCTTAGTTTTCTATCAGTGAAAATCACGGACCCTATCTCAGTTGTCACAGACTTACACTTTAACACATAAAACAACAACATACACCAATCCTAGTGTTCTTCGTTTCTAAATAAATAAAATGTCCACCAAACATAATCCCACAGCTGGGACTTAAAAGTAGAGCATGACTCGAAACTGGCGCTCATTAGCTATTGAACATTCTACACTGAATTAAAAACTTTGTTCAGAATTCTTTGAAAGCGCAACTTTAAGCTGACTATGATTTTAAGCTAAGTTTCAAAGCAACTGGTGGACTTACAGGAATACCTTTTCGTAGTTTGTAAACAATTGGACTACAAAATTTGTGGCAAATATGATTACATCTGTGCTGTTTAATCTATACTATCTATACTGATATTACAAAGCTGAAGAGTTTGTTTGTTTGTTTGTTTGAACGCGCTAATCTCAGGGACTACTGGTTGGAATTGGAAAATTCTTTTAGTGTTGGATAGTCCATTTCTTGAGGAAGGCTATAGGCTATATAACATCACGCTACGACCAACAGGTGCTGAGCAGCGCGGATGAAACCGTGGGGAACAGCTAGTTTGTAATAAATTTTGTTATTTCGTTTATTGTATTTTTATATAATGTATTTTTATAACAATAAGCATCATTTAAAATCACTTTTATTAGAAAACCAATACTGTTTCCCACTTCTGGTCAATGTCCTGTCTTTCTCCTTCCAAACCTGTAGGTCTCGGGGGGAGGGGGGGCGACAACTCGGAACACAAGTATGTTATGACTTGTCATTAACGACTACGACTTTCTAAAAGACGGACTAATATATTTTTTTAAACTAGCCTATTATGGATTTCTAAAGATTACAAATCACTTGTACAAAAATAACAATTCCCAATATTAACTTCGTCTATGATCATTTTATGAATTTTAACGTAATTCAAATTAAAATCCAAATATTTATGCTAAAACAACCATTTAAGTCCCCCAGAGTTGACTCTATTTACATTACCATCATACATGCTAAGATATAGACTAAACAAATGTAGAACAAACATTTAGTTGTACGGTTGGCGCAGTGGTTGAGCGATCGACTGCTGCGCTGCGTGTCGTGGGTTCGATTCTCGCGTTGTTGTTTCTCATAGTTGTTTCGGATCCGGATGTTTGTGTATTAGTTTAAATGTTTGTAAATGCACCCACGATACAGGAAAAATAAAAGAAGAAGAAATAATTTCATCATTACCTTCCCATAATTTTTCCAAATCTCCCGTCATTTTATAAACCAAAATACTCGGTGCTGCCCGTTTGTTTGTCAATACAGAGCGATCCCATTGAGTTTCTTTCGGTGACATTTTAGTACGGAACCTTAAAAACGAATAATATCCGGAAACACATCCCGTGGGTCGGACGACATTGGTCAAACGGAGCAATGCATGTTTAGAAGATTCCCTGAGGCATATAATTTTGCGAATGTTTGTATATTTCTAACGGAGGATATTTACTCGTTTGCATGGACGTGGACTTAACCTTAATAAACTGTCAAGTTTGTTTACCTCAGTTAAACAACCTTTTGATCTCTTGGTACTTTCCATAGGTAACTTATTAAGAACGTAGGACGTTTCTCAGAAATATAGTAATACTTGACCACGATTTGAATTAGCTACATTTTAGTCGACTTTTTTTGTTGTTGTCGCGGATAGAAAATCATCAAATATTTTCCCCTGCTCTGGGCGGAGCGGGTGGGAGTTTCAGACTTTTACTGACTAAACCCAACGATGTACCTTCTTTTGACCTTAATGTTCCGAAAATGCAGTATCTCTTTCAAACAACCCGCATCCCCGGCAGGCGGTGATCCTGGCAGGCCCCTCTGCTTTGCCGAGAACTTTTTGAGGCGCGCGTCGATACCGCCTGTCGTCACTGAGTACCCTATGCTTAAGCACAAACTTTACATTCGCCTATCCACGTTTTCTCAAATCTTAATAACTCCAAAATTAATTAATACTGCCACCAAAAACTACAATTTCATTTTACATAGAGAACCATTCGTAATGTACCTATTTCGATTCACAAGCAAATTATTCGCCACATTATTTGAACCCAATTTGACTTCAAAACCAAGAACAGTTAACGTTTCTACAATAATATAAAGCAAGCCACAAGGGTAAAGCGTGAGAGCTCCAACGAATCCCTGGCATTCCCAGGTCGAGAGTTTTCGATGCTAATACAGGACTTTTATTACTTCGCATTAGAATATCGAATATTCCTCTTTGGAAGCTGGATGCGCCTCCATTACCATACCATCTGCTTTGCGGAAAATCTTTCAACTTTAAGCTGAATGTTTTTAATTCATGATTGCTATTTAAGTGCACCAGGCGTTGGGTGTTTTTTTCTAAATTGAATTGTTTACATTTTGTTTTTTGTTTCTTTAACGGTTATATTGTTTGTAGCGTTGTTTTAACTTCCCCAATAATTGTACAGGATATTCTCGGTAGGTGTATAAATATCAAACTAGCACAGCTGTAGTGAAGTGCACAGTCTCTACCAATTCATCTAGTTTTTAGACTACCTAGCTGGTGTCGTTTACGTGAGTTCTTAGATTCGTATCCCGGATAAACTGTTATCGGACTTTTCATTAATAAATATTTTTTGTAGCCACGGATTATAGATTTGTGCCCGGTAGACTTACCGGTTGCAGCTAATCTGTTTGTGTATACCATAAATTAGCATTATGTGTGGACCGCCTATCTGACCTCTACAACCCAGTTAGTACTGGGTAACACGATACCCTTTGGTAAGACTGGTTGTCAGACTTTTGGGGCCATTAACTACCGGAATCGATGGTCAATGATCTACAAATGAAACCTGGGACCAACGGCTTTACGTGCTTTCCAGGGCACGGAGGAAACTCGGTATGTTCTGGTCTGTCCTATCCTATCTACAGGCCGAGCCTGGCAAGCGCTTCTTAACCTTGAAGATCGACCCGTGTAGTTGCTGTAATTTAACCACGAGAAAAATAAATAAAAATAATAAATGATGTAATTTTTCTTTTATTTTCGCGGATGGTAAATCAAATAACTTCCCCCACCCGCATTATTTTTAAAGAAACTTAATTTGATCTATGGTTTCTTTATCAACTAATCTCGATTGATGACAATTTAATTTGCGGCTGGAAAATCATTAAATAACTTCTCCCACTCTTGTCAGAGCGTAACAAACTTTTACTGCCTAAAACCCTGGGTGAGTTTTAGGCAGTAACAGTTGGTTTGCCCTTTATGTTCTGGGGCCGCGATATTTCTTTCGAACAACCCGCAACCCCGGCAAGCAGTGGCCCTAGCAGGCCCCTCTGCTTTGCCTACATCTCTTCATGGAGCGCGTGGATGGTGAGCTATCCATTGTTCACCACCCACAGACCCGCATCTACGGTGACCGGGAGTCGTCTCGTCATTTACTTCAATAGTTAACCCCAACTATAAATTATTATTTCATTTCATTCAGAGAACTTTACTTCTAACGCTTTCGCAGTCCTGCTTTTATTATGAAGCAGCCTTTTCTATTTCTCTGCAGTTGAGTTGGGAACTCAGTCTAAGCTAAACTTCGTTTTCTTTAATAAAACTTTGCCTTGCCCGGATCTCGGAGAAAGCTAGGAGAAATAAAGAATGATGGTGTAAATCATAACTATTGAACAATATCTACGTTGCTATAATACTTTATGCGCCCTGCAGTTTCACTCGCGTGGTGATAGAAAAGTATCTCCAAGAGTTTATGAAGCGCATGCTGGAATAGCTTGCAGATGACAGATTTTTACCTACTTTCTTGACACTTATCGTTTTAATTTGGATAATATACAAAACATCTTTATGACTAATTAGTCTATGTGTTATTCTGATATGTAAGCTATATTATTGTAAAGTTTCATTAACATCCATTCAGTAGTTTTTGGGTGAAAGAACAACAAACACACATACATCCTTACAAACATTCGCATTTATAATGTTATGCATTTAGGATATAAACAGAGACTGGCTCGGGCCAAATCATAATCCACTTTTGTTGTTAAATGTACATTCTGTCGAAACTCATTAATGGTTGGTTCGAACTTAAACAGAGAAGTTCAAACAGACTTTCAATATTAGAAATTACGATAATATTTTCTTTGGCAAATCAAGTGTTTGGCAGGTAAGATTTTATATTGACGTTGATAAAGTACAAACTGTTTGTCGAATGCTAAGCAATTTACATTTTTATTGACATTCTGTTTGACGTTTCAGTCGAATGATCACTGATCAAAAGTGAGATTGCATAAATTCTAATTAAAATATACATAATTGTTTGATGCGGGTTGAAAAGCTCGCATTTTTCATGAATAAATTAATGTCCACGGTGTTTGTTAATTAAAACATATATTTTTTTGCAAATTTCCTCTCTATTTTGGTTGTTTTAAATATTTAAAATACTTTCATGCGTATGGATAATACGTTCATGCGTACGTACGTAACGTTGGCCCTTATTTTATTCTGAATTGATTGACTTAAGTGTTATAAGATAAGCATTGATCTATTCGACGATGGAAATTTAGATCCAAAATATGCCAAACTAGCTGCCCGCGGCTTCGCTCGCGTTAAGTTCGGGGTAACATAGTTCCCCTTTCCTGAATTGCAGGTACCGGCTACCTGTAGTTTTTGCCTTTGCGCCTTATTTATTGTAAAAGCAGATAAATTTTTCCCTTTTCTTCCTTTCTCCCTCATTTCTCACTTTAAAAAAAAGCCTACATCCGTCTCCAAGGTCCCAACTATCTCTGTACCAACATTCATCAAAATCGGTTAAACTATTTAGGCGTGAAGACGTAACAAACAAACAAACTCACTTTCGCTTTTATAACATTAGTAAGGATTTCGTCGAAATCCGTTAAGCCGTTTGATCGTGATGGAGTAGCAATCGTACACACACACACAATTCACCTTTATAATATTGGTGTGTTAAGTAAAACTCTGTGTGCTGTACAAATTCAAACAGTTATGGTGAATGTTCAATAGTAATGCATGGTCATTCTAAAATCAACTTTATTTACACATCTCAAAAGTTGATGTTCAAAAGGAAACAACTACGAACGAAATAGAAACAAACATTTTTCTATAAAAACGTTATGTCATGTTTTTTTTGACCATAGGAACGCCTTTCTATTTTATGTCAACCTTTCTATTTTATGTTAGTTGCTTACCTTTTTTTTACTATATTGAAGTCGACTCCCAGTCTAATTGACGGCACGGTTGGCACAGTTTCTGAACGATCGACTGCTGCGCTGTGTGGCGGGTTCGATTCCCACACGGAACAAATATTTGTATAACTTTCAGATAGTTATTTCGGGTCTGGCTGTTTGTGTATGTGAGTTTAAATGTTTGTAAACGCACCCACGATACAGGAGAAATTCCAAGTGTAGGGCAACGATTAAAAAAAAAGGAAGCAGCCGAAAATCAGTATTATACATGGCGGACGGCCTATCTGAGCACAAGCCAGTTTCTGCAAGTAACTATCGTATCGGTACCTATCGTATCGTATCGTCCCAATTAATTTACCGATATTATTTATATTTAATATCACAACCAAATTCTTGTAGTTCCTGGTACAAAGTACAGTCAGCAAAAGAGATAATTAACCAAGCTTCTCAGATACAAATAGCTATCGTATCGGTATGGTGTCGTATATTCCAAGCTAATTTCGCTGTTCTAGTCCCTAGTAAAAGGTACAGTCAGAACAAGAGATAAGTAACAAGGTTCGTCAGATACAGTTGTTTTAAAGGTACCGTACCTCAAAAGAGAAAAATTGGAACCTTTATTGGATTACTTTTGTGTCTGTCTATCTGTCAAGACCAATTATCTCGGAAACTCGTGAAGGTATCGAGTTGAAATTAAAATCATATACTACAATTTGTGGTCCCTTGGAGTTGTGGAAAAATCATATCCCTAAGTCTATGCATAGTTTGTTCGGAACCCTCTCTGACTGAGTCTGACTCGCTCTTGGTCGGATTTTATTCTTAAAAGCCCATTGACGTCTTCTACTCAAATTTTATTTTTGCAATGACATGTTCGTCAAAACCAAATGACTTTATTAAAAACTTGAGAGGTGTCAAGGGACCCGGATGGAACGAAGTTATTATTTATTATGTACAAAACACCTGTAAACACTCAACAAAAATAATCGTCACCGCACCACACTGTTCAATGCGAAATAGAAAGACGAAACGAAAATAACTGGCTTGCGAGGCTAGAGAGACAGACAGAGAAACACGCGCACCCCACACGGCTTACAACTATAGCAAAAAGTGTCGTTACAACTTTTGGTCTTTAATTTTTCCGTCTTGCTCCCTTTTCAACGCGCAATAAGGAACTTCGTTCCAAAAAATCAACTGTATCTGAGGAACCTGGTCGCTTATCTCTTTTACTGGCAGTACATTTGGTAAACATTCACACGAATGATTTTCCGGGACTGCATGTGAATTTTCCATGAACTTCGCGTTTGATGCATCAACTGCGGAAAAACGATCGCTGGTGAAAATCGGGCGGCACAGATATTAAATGGATTACCCTAGCAACTTTCTGCTTTTCAATGTTGGTATGTTTTTGGTACCAATGTATTCTGTTGATCGTTATCTCCCTGTGCACGATTGAAAGTGCTATCGTTGTCTATAAATGGGAAATACGGAAACAAAAATGCTAGTAGTAAATTTTTTCATGCTTATAGAATTTAACTATTTAATGTTTGTAAGCAGAACAATAATATTAATGGGATTATCTGGACAGGTTAAAGAGAATAGCATTTGTATAGACTCTACCAACAATGCTGATTGATAGATGTGTGTAGCTTTTGTTCTCTTCGTCTACTATATCTAGCTACGAAGATATTGGGGGTAAAGTTTCAACTATTTTACAATTTTTAATTCAATACCAAGCTTAAATGCTTCCCTATACTTTTATTACCGGGTGGTAATTAAACATTATTATTCACTACAACAGCACAATATTTTGAGTTTTATATTGATTTCATAAAACGTGATTTTTGACCCTAAATATAAGATCAATCCCAGCAATATGTTTTGCGTAAAATTATTTAGATTTATTTACGGAATGCATTATTGACAGCTTCGTATACCCCCTGTTAATATATTTCTGTCAATTTTTCTTAGCTCAGCAGCTTAAAATAAACCTAGTTGAACTGTTACGTGTAATAATAAAAGAAAACAATCACATTTTCCCCGTATATTTTGAAAGAAAAATAAAATAACTTTTGTCGGGTTAACGCAACTTTTAGTGATGGTATTGTATTGGCTTTTACTGCGTCAGTATTTCACAAAGTAAGTGTATTTTATTCGATTGTTAGTGTGCAGTGCTAACAAGTATTGTTCTTTATGGTTTTAGGGAATTATGATGGAAATAAATTGTGAATGGAACGTGGAAAATATAGCCAATCAGTGGTCTCTTCAGCTGAACGTTTGAGCCAATAAAATATTCTGTACAAAGAGAACAGTTCTTGGTTTGAACAGTGAACCTTAGAAATTAGTTGGTAAGTATTTACATTTTTTGTTTTTTATTGTTTCTCTCAATTTTTGTTGAACTGAAACCAATCTTACCAAGGAGGATATCAGATAGTCGATCGCTTCATGGAAATTCTAGAATTAATTTGCTTCTGATTGGACTTTTTTTTGCGAATGGTAAATTTGACGGCACGGTTAGCGCAGTGGCTGAGCGAATGACTGCTGCACTGCGTGTCGCGGGATCGATTGATCGATGGATTCGATCCCCGCACGGAACAAGTATTTGTATTAACTACAGATAGTTATTCCGGGTCTGGCTGTTTGTGTATGTGAGTTTAAATGTTTGTAAACGCACCCACGATACAGGAGAAATTCCTATTGTGGAGCAACGTTTACAAACTACGCACATAAATCCTTAAAATTATAGGTGACCTACGACTTGGTAGTCCACCGACCACACAACTAGATTATCAATGCCCCTATTTACACCATATCATAACATCAAATTGTGTGAAACTACGTGACTGTATCGTAGTACCTACCTAATTTCCATAGAACTTCCCTTTTTACCGCCGTCAATCCCGCAAATGCGATTCACGGATTTAAGGATAATCTTCCTTTCAATTCTGAAGCCACGTGAGCAAAGCCAAGATGTGAGACATGAAATACATATCAACTAGATCACATAAGTGAGTAAATCAAAAGTTGAAGGAAAATCATTATCATGAATTTGCAATTTGATTGTATGATTTGCAAGGAATGTGATGTGACTTTATGATTGTTGTTCAAGGAGTTTGTACTGGATTTGAATTATTGACATTCTCTGGAATTTTATGGATGTTACATGGGACTAAAACATAAGTGGCGAAACGCGTGTGTAGTATTAGGTTCGTTTCTGCTTTTGAGAATGACGGCACGGTTGGCGCAGTGGTTGAGCGATCGACTGCTGCGTTGCGTGTCGCGGGATCGATCCCCGCACGAAACAAATATTTGTATGACCTACAGGTAGTTTTTTCGGATCTGGCTGTTTGTGTATGTGAGTTTAAATGTTTTTAAACGCACCCACGATACAAAAGAAATTCCTAGTGTGGGGAACCGTTTAAAAAAAATACAAACGTGATGATATTTTATGAGAATTTTCTATACTGTTAAACCAATTTGGCCTCTTACGGATTATGTGATTAAACTATAGATCGTTAGGTTCATCTAAGCTAAGTGATTCTGTCTTGAAAATGTCATATGTAAAATTAAATCGTCAACGAAATATTTTACATTAATTACTCAAACATATTTTTAGTGTTCGTGTACCGGATCTGACAAGGAAAAAACAAGACTGTTATAGGATCAATTACGTGTCCATCTGTCTGTCACGACTATTCATCTCGGGAACGTGTGGATGTATCAAGTTGAAATTTAAACCATGAACTCAAATCTGTGGCCCCTAGAAAATGTGAAATTAACCCTCTAAAACTCATAGTCAAAAGAGATGAGAAGTTTTTACGGAACCTCCAGTGCGCGAGACTGACTCGCACTTGGCAGGTTTTTGATTCCAGGTTTTGCCGTTATTTCGAGAAAAATATTAAAAACGCCAGACAGTCGAAAACCTAAAATAGCAAATCTTTATCAGTAATTGACACAAAATTAGCCTGATCCTTAGACACTTTTTAGGGTACGGAAACAGCACTTTGGGAATAATAATTTCCTCTCAGTCACTTTAATGTATCAAAACACTTAACCTGAAGTAGACCCTTTATGCTAAGTGAGTAAACTTTCTTACAATTTACTTTGAGAAAAAATTATGTACACAACCGAGGTGAAGACAAAAATATTTTTCCTTTTAATTCCGCGTGGACTCAAGGCTTTCGAATACCACAAGGAATACCAATAAAATACTGTTTTTTTTTTGTAACATATTTCAATCCTATAAATTTCGAACATCGAAATTACCTGGAACGCTAAACATTTTACAATCTTCGAGAATTTTATGATTTGGTGAAATTCGAAAAGAAATTTAAATCTGGCCTTCTGTTAACGTTAGCAATAGCATTTTTGTTTTCGTGTAGTAAAATTTATTGATTTAAATTACAGTTATTTTGGCTTTTATTTATTTTGTATACACATTTGAAACATTTTATAAAATTACATACAAACTATTTTTAACTGTTATTATCACGCTTTTTTCAAATACAAATTCAATTCATTTATTTCTATTAGACCATTACAGGCACTTTTGAATGTTATGCAAACAAAAAAAATGCTGCTACAGTCCCTTTCTTTTTCTTCTTTATTCACTTAGAATACTTATGTCAATATTAAAACTATTTATAACTGTTATTTTATTCTTTATTCACTTTTACTACTTATGTTATACATACAAATTATTATTAACTGTTTATTTAATTATTATGAGCCTGATGTGTCCCATGGATAAGTTTTGTCCTATCACCCCGAGTTACACCATTACAATCTTTTGAGTGCGTTATATAAGATGTTCCTGCATCTATCCCACGCATGGCTGACCTCAGTAAAAGGTTATTTGTTAAAGCGGAATGAGAATGTTCAGTATTCTCCCTGATATCTTTTTGGATGCTCCGTTTTACCTTTCAGCCCAGCTCTCTGGTACTCAAAATACTTGTGCTCTAGAGACTGGTATGTTAGATTTAATCTCTTTTCAACATCATTCATTGGGCGAACCGTATAATCGATAAGCTTTTATGTTTTCATTTGATTTAAAAAAAAACGGTTTTGTTTCTGACTAGCTATTTTAGTGACATGTCTAATATTATTATATTGCTGACTCAAGATTTTTTGGATTTGAGATTGCTGAAACTGTTTTTGATTTCTTAATAAATTTTTCCTTTACTTGCAATTTTTTTAGTCCCTATAATGGCTTTATTTATTACTAGCTTTTGCCCGCGGCTTCGCCCGCGTTAAATTTGGGGTAACACAGTTCCTCTTGCGCCTTATTGATTTGTAATAGCAACGGTAAGTTTTCTGAATTCTTCCCTCTTTCTCCCTCACATCCCACTTTTTTCAAAAAAATATTAGCCTATGTCCGTCTCCTGGTTTCCAACTATCTCTGTACCAAAATTCATCGAAATCGGTTAAGGCATAAAGCATGAAGAGGTAACAAACAAACAAACTTACTTTCGCTTTTATAATATTAGTATTCTTATGTATTTTCATGTTAAAATTGACTACAAGTCTAAGTGGGTGACGATCTGATGTAAATTAAGAACTTATTATTAAGAACTTGGACATTCTACATTATTTGTTTATTTGAGCACTTACACACCAAATAGCCATGTATTGTCTGAAGTCGCCGAAAACTTGGGAAATGTATTTTTTTTTAAATACGTTTCCCCACGCTAGGATTTCTCCTGTATCATGGGTGCGTTTACAAACATTTAAATTCACAAACACAAACGGCCAGACCGGGAACAACTATCTATTGAAATAGGAGAGAGTATAAACCAATTAAAATTACTGTGATCGTTCGTAATACAAGATGAAAACAGTCTTGTAATAGTTGCATCACGGTCTAACAAAAGCGTATCGACGCTCGATGGATAACAAAGGAAAGCTATTTGTAGCGGTCGGGGTCTGCATAATGCAATGATTAAAGGCCTACGGAGACTTGCTCCAGAATTCTCAATTATATTTTCGGCTATTTTAGCATTTATTTAAGACTATTTTAGAATTGATTTTTCTACATGTCTTTTAAACAAATAAAGTTAATTAATTAATTACCGACTTGTCTGTGCAGGAGCGCAACCTTAAACTGCAAACTTAGAGTTACCATAAATTATGTGATTGTGATTGTAGTGCTACGGCGTAGCATGGTGCTATGCTACGCCGTAGCACTAGACGTAACGGTGAGACACGTGTTTTTTTCTACGGATATCCTACTAATATTATAAAGTACGAAAGTTTTTGATTGGATGTATGTTTGATCTTCTTTAAAATTATTCTTGAAAACAGCTGAACGGATCTTGATAAAAATTTGGCACAGAGTTAGATTATGGTCTGGAATCATAGGGTACTTTTTTCCGAAATCACGCAGGCAAAGTCGAGGGCGCTAGCTAGTAACACTATAGTGTAATACGACTTAAAATGTAAACTAACCTGTACAATCTACAAAAATATATAAGTAATATCTCAACAAAAGGTTATCCCATTTAATTTATTTTAAGTACTTGGAATTTTCTAAACAATTTAACTGGTAAACGATCGGAATGATCCTTAACGATGTTGCCTACGCAGAAAATGTTCAAAGTTATTTCACTTAAACTCCAAAATGTAAAAGTTGATATGAAAAATAAATAAGATACCCTTGACAAGTTCGGTTTCAGGTAAACTATTACACAGTTTTTAAAAAAATGTCTTAGAACTTCTCTTCCTTTTTTTATAAAGATTCGATCTTTGATCTATAATAATAATATCACGTAAATAAGAACTCTTTGTAAAAACAGTAATTTTTTTTTGACACTAAGAATTTATCGTGTTTTTTTTTAGGGTTTGGTTTTTAAAAAAAAAAACAGTGCACTCATCACTTTGTTATCCGTCTGTCTGTCTGTCAAGACGTTTTATCTCGGGAATGCGTGGAGGTATCAATTATACTCCGTAAACCATAAACAAGAAACCACAAACTCAAGTGCTGGTTCCTTGAAGCTGTGAAAAAATTAACTAAATTGTAAGTCTATGCAGTCATAAGATATGGCAGTTGCAAGTTTGTAAGGAACCCGAGGTTAAGTTGAAGAATGAATGAACAACATTGCAGTTACTTTGCCTTGCTTGACTTATCTTTGTCAATTCAAAGAGTTAGTCTGCAGTATATTTTTTTACGAAATGTTCTCAATCTTTGAGGATGAATCTTATTTTTGAGTGAGTCTAGTGGCTCATACAAGCTAAATCCTTACTAATATTATAAAAGCGAAAGTGAGTTTGTTTGTTTGTTACGTCTTCACGCATTAATGGCAAAACCGATTTTGATGAATTTTGGTGCAGAGATAGTTGAGACCCTGGATACGTACATTGGTGCACTTTTTTTTTAAAAAAAAAAGGAGACAGATCAAGAAAAAAACTTAGCATTGCATTACAACAAATAAGGAGCAAGGGCAAAAGCTACAGGTAGCAGGCACCTGCAAATCAGGAAAGGGGAACTGTGTTACCCCGAATTTAACGCGAGCGAAGCCACGGGCAAAAGCTAGTGTTATCATAAATTTGTAAGAACTTAAGTTGAACGGCTTTATTCGGAAAAAAGTCAATCATTCATAGATAATAAGTCCAGAATGAATGACAATTTCTTTTTTATTCGCATCAACAAAGATGACGTTTACTTTCCAAGCTATAAAAGCATGCAATAAACGGAAGAATAAAAAATGGATTTCGTCGCAATTTCCGGAGCGAGCTCGATCCATCAACTCGGTTCAATGCACACCTTTGTTGGACATGAGTTCTCTATTGAAAAGAAGGTAACGTCCGTGGTCACAATTTACCAATTTAAAAGAGGGTTTTCTGAAAAATATTGGCCGTTCTTGTACTTCATTAGTTAATTATGAAGACTTAGAATGAAATTTATGGGATCTGTTTAGGTAATTTACGAAAAAAATAAATTAAATCACCGATATTTAAAAGAAAAACGGCCAGATGCGAGTCAAACTTGCTACATAAATCTTTTAACTGCGTAGACTGATTGAGGGTTGATTTTTTCACAGTTCCAAGGGACTACAGACTTCAGAATAATTTCAATACCGATACCTCCTCGCGTTTCCAAAATAAAGGGTATTGACAGACAGGTGAACAACAAAGTGATCTTATTTGAGATCCGTTTTTTTTTTGCTTTTTAGGTACAGAACCCAAAAAACTGTTTTTCTAGCCTTTGGGTTATCACTTCTCTGGCAGTTGACGAGGCGATAGTACGAGAATGTGTAAAAACGTTGTGACGAGGGCATCAGTAAGCCCTACAGGTCACTACTACCCGATTTTTTGACACAAACAAATGTAAATGTAAGGTGGGGTGGCCTCGAGTTAAATGGTCCGAAAAACACAAAAGGAACTGCGGCACATCGGATATAAAAGCCAGGGAGACTTGTCACCACTTGTCGACTGCAATAAGCTAGTATACAAAAAAAAATATTGCGTTTTTTAGATTATTCAAAAATAAGGTACATGTATTTTTTATTTGTGAATTAGAATAAAAAATACAAAGATATAACCCATTAAAGTTACGTGTGACGTCACGTATTGCTACTTTTACGTGCTTTTTAGTGACGTCACACGTTTACAAAAAAATACGTGTCTCTTATTTTTGAATAATCCCAAAGACAGACTAAATAGAATGTAATTACTTTGACCCTGGAGACTACCCTATTGAAAGACTTAACATTACACAGAAACTTATTCACTTAAATAAATACATTTCCGAAGTAAACCACATGAAATAAAGTAAATCTATTGGCACACATTGTATTGAATATGTTTACAACATTCAGTATGAATGATATCTGATGTCGTAACTACAACATAACACGTCGTCAGGAAGTCACAAAATAGATTCTTGGATATAAAACTCGATGAGTATGTGCTTTACGTGACGACAGATGTTCTCGAAACTTCCAAACTTTATCCTATAAAATACTTTTTGAGTTACGAGTAATAGCATCAAACGTCGAATCTTTCCAACAATTGCACCAAAAACGTGTGAAAATAAAAAGAATAAGTGAGTAGTAAATTTCTCTAGCGTCGGATAATATTTTCAAGGATTTCACTTCATTTCTTAAGAGTGCTTTTAGTGTGGGGCGTATTTACCCTGTGGGGTAAGTGTTCCGTTTCGGGCACATCCGGCGGGTGACACGCCCTTTACATTAGCTCCCAACACTATATCATGAAATAAATAGTAAAGAAGTTCAGCTTCATACAAGGACACGTGAGTGCAAGTTCAGTAGCGACTGTCATTCTTTTCAGAACACTATAACTAAGTACGTTTCTATGTATGCGTGCGCCTATTTTCCTTTATTCTAAAGAGTCGGACACGAGTGGATCTTCAAGGTTACCCAGCACTTGTCAAGATCAGTGCGATGGGTGGCCTCTAGGTCCAGGACAGCACGTTAAGCAACTGCTTACCGTGCTTTCCAAATTGCTGTACAAATGACAGCTTGAACCAACTAGTTGAAGGTGTTATTTGTAGATATTTTCAGTCATAACTAACAGGCGGTGGCTCTAAGTCAGGAGGTGGTTAGATTGACAGTTGTTTCATGGAAAATACTGATATTCAATGGCTTCCAGTTACATTAGAAGCCGATGTCAACATAATTGATCCATCAGATTGTTTTTTTACAGATGGGTTAAAATCAAAAAACTTCTTCTTCTTCGCTCTGATCTGTGAACCAAACCTGCGCTCAGTAGCTGGCCTTGCGACTATGAGACCAACAGGACAAAATGGCTAAAAAATCGTTTGGTGAGCCTTTTTTTTTGGGGGTGGGAGATCATCAAATAACTTCCCCCGCTCTGGGCGGAGCGAGGGTGAGTATCAAACTTTTACTGACTAAAACCCACCCATGTTCCTTCTTTTGCCCTTTATGTTCCAGCGCCGCGTTATCTCTTTAGAACAACTCGCAACCTCTGCAGGTGATGACGTGACAGGCCCCTCTGCTTTGCTGACATCTCTTTGAGGCGTGTGTGAGACACTTACGCGCCGTCGACACGGCATAGTTGTTCCATCAGATGATACTTTATGTCAACCTTCTGAGCAATACTCTTCTGTGATCATATTCTGTACTAGTTCGTTTATCCTACTCCTCGGTTGTTTATGATAACGGTAAATCACTTTATAGTTGCGCGTTAAGAACACATGCAGTCGGGAGCGTAATTAACTATGAAATTATCTTCGCTAGCTTTACTTCGTATATTTCGAAATTGTTTAATGTTAGTCATCATCATCAACTTCCTAGCCTATGGAAATTATTAAATAACTTACCCCACTCTGGTCGGAAGGGAATTTTAGACTTTTACTGACTAAAACCCACCCATGTTCCTTCTTTTGTCCTTTATGTTCCGGGGCCGAGGTATCCCTACAAACAATATTAGCATCAGATTCTAATCCGACCAGATGCAATAGAATACTAGTGTCTTATATGGAGCAACTGCCAATCTGACCTATAGAAGACCTATATGGTTAGGACTTGGTAATACGCCTTTTAAGACTGGTTGTCAGACTTTCGGGCCACTGTACATGACAGCCGGGACAAAAAGCAAAAAAAAAAGAATATCTCTCTGGGAGTAGTTTCTTATACAATTCGAAGTTCAAAAATTATAGACTGCCAGCTTTATTTGAATAAAGAACTATTAAATCCGAAGGTGGTTTCATGAAATGTACCGTTTAATTTCTATACGATAAATTCAACAGCCACTATCGAATTATTATGTTGCTCGCTCGTCATCGGAATATTTACTCGTATTTGTATGAGTTACGCGTATCTGTGCCAACACTGCACAGCTCAGTTGTTTGTTTGTACTGTATGTGTTTGTGTGTATATGCAATAACTGCCTATAAATCCTACTATGCAGTGTGTATCGGGAAAATGAAGAATAATAAGAATAAGAATAATTTATTTGTGTAAAAACATGGTAATTAGGGTCTTATAATTATAGTAATGTGAACTTACATTTTTTACCATATAATGGTATACAAATACCAGAGCATGTTATTATGAAACATACAAAATCTTAACAATAATATAGGTAAATGAGTAATAAAAAAACAACACAGAACACATTGAAAAAAACAATATAAAAAATAAAACTTAGTAACCATATCTGTCAGTCACTTTTTTATTAAGAAATTCTTTTACATTATAAAAACAATTGTCTTCCAGCCATTTATGCAACTTTAATTTCAAATATTTTAGAGGGAGCTCTCTTAATTCCTTTGGTATGTTGTTATACATTTTTATTACAGTAATTAAACAATTGTTGAAGTGAAGAAATGATTGTTACCTTCTGTGTAGATGGGTAAGATGAACGCGTTCCCGTGATAAAGGGTCTTGACAGATAGACGGACAACAATGTGATATAAGGGTTCCATTTATGCCCCGTTACAATAAACAAAAACGACTCGTTTTGCTTACGGATAGTTAGATTTTGACATAAGTTCTATGAGACTTATGTCAAAATACAACTATCCGTAAGCAAAACGAGTCGTTTTTGTTTATTGTAACGGGGCATTAATCCTCTCAAGGTACCGAACCCTAAAAATGATTACAAATGGCTTCTTCTTTAACATTAGTTTTGCCCTAACTTTCTTCTACACATACAGCGCATTCATTCCACTTAAAATGACTTAGTAAGCGAGTTAGTAATCACAGCCAGCTTCCCTAATCACATCTGCATAGCCAAAGGCATGTTCCAGAATGTACAGCGGCCATTAAAACGCACTAATTATATTCTCATACTCGTCTTAACGCGGGATTTATTCCCTCAATCAGGGCTGATAAACCTAAGGCGAGTGTACAAATAAGTGACCTAACAAAAAAAAACAGTTCCGTACGAACTAGTAGCTAACTAATGTACCGGCTCTAGTAAAAAAATAAAAACTGTTTTAAAGGACAAACTTAAATTTGCTGTTGGAAAACTGATGTCCCCATATCCATATATCGATATAGGTCGCAGTGAGTTTACGAACTGCAATAAAAATTTTAATCACATTGTTTTTTATGATGCATCTACAATTACAAATTCAATTTACTTCTTTCTAAATTTCATGATAACAGGTCAAGGGGTCTTTTTAAGTTTTGATTCCCTTTGTGAATGTATGGGAAAAACAGGGTTAGGCAACTATAATAGCCATAAACAACATGAGGGTAAAACAGAGAGAGCGAATTCTCTTCATACTTCTACACTTCTTTTCTTTTGTACTAGCCCATATGTGAGTGCTATGTACTTTCATGGACTTGACGAAGCCCTGGTAGTGTCATGGCTCATTTAAATGTCTCGCTGATGGTGGTGGGTGTGTCGGGTCATTTAGTTCCCTTCAAAATGGTTGACCAGAATGGAGCTGATCCATACGTCATATTCGTGAACGGGCGCTGTCAGTTGGGACTGGTCATCTTTTAGCTGCCACGGTTAATTTTTAAATTATTGAGATATTGCAGACGGTGCACGTCTACATCCTTTCTACATCGTTCTCACATATATGTATTATCTCAACACGAATGATGCAAATACCATTTTGTAATAATATTTTTATTTAAAAGAGTGTTTATGGAGTTTCTTGCCCTTTCTTCTCCAAAGAGATCAACGCTTTGGAATGGGCAACTACAGTACTTTCACAAGTTATTATGTCCTGTGACGGAGACTGTAGCTTCAACATTTTATTACTAGACATTCAAAAGTGACTGTATTGGTATAATTGTAATAAATGCTTTTGAGTTTGAGTTTGAGTTCGACTATAATATCTCCTTCATAATGATTTTTTTATCCAAAGCAAACGGTTTGTCACCCCTGCTCCTAATAGCTAGCGACTGCAATGGTTACGCAATTAGTAAGCAGTTGCATATGTTATGGAATATGGTTTGTGCGCAAAACCGAGGGTGCGGGAAGGAAGCGTGCTTACACAGTGAATGAGCAGTTTCTATTCAGTAAAACATGTTTTAATGGTGGAAAAATATAACAGCAGGTTAATCGCATTACGCATTATCAAAAAAAAAACAATAAAAGTTGTAAAACAAAAAGAAATTTAATCCTTACTAATATTATAAAAGCGAAAGTTAGTTTGTTTGTTTGATCGAGTATTCATTTTATAAATAAATAAATATCTTGGGACAACTCACACACGGCTATCTGATCCCAAGCTAAGCAGAGCTTGTGTTATGGTAACCAGACAACTGATATACATACTTATATAATTTGTAAATACATACATATTATAGATAAATCACACCCAGACACAGAACAAACAATCATGCTCATCACACAAAGTTTGTCCTGGGTGGGAATCGAACCCACGACCTCCGGCTCAGCAGTCAGGGCCACTAACCACTGGACCAACAGGCCCGTCAAATCAAAAATGTTCTATTGATACTAAAAGATATTAGCAGATCATCCATTTAGACAGTAGAAAAATACGTTTTATAGCACAATCCATATTCTAACAAAAAAAAAGACTTTTGAAAATCGGACCACATTTAGCGGAGTAATATATAATAATCGGGGAACATACATAAAAAACATTTTACTTTATCGTTTAATAAAATGCATTTAACAAAATAAATATGTGCTAAGACAATATTTGTTAATGTAAAACAACTATCCGATTCAAAAACCATACAAAATAATTCGCATTTCGTAAACCGAAATGTAGGTAAAATTTAACAAACAGCCTAGTGGTTTTATTCCGTATCCTGGGGGTCTAAAATAGCCGTTTTAGCTGAATCATAATTGAATAATAACACGAATTCTAGATAGGTACTATCATACTTGGTAGTAAAGAGGTTAAATCTGAGTAATTTTAATCCAATTTAGAATAATAATATTTAATTAAATTTTTTACCTAACTTATAAATAAATAAAAAAAATTACGTCATAAAATTCGTCCTTAACGCTGTCAATTGGCAATGTCCCAAAAAGACTGGCCGCGTTGCCACGTTGAATGGCAATGCTAAGCCTCTGACCAAAGTCAAAACCAGCCCTTGGGTCACGAGAAGTGTCAACCAAACGTTTTGAAATTTCTTTAGAAAAGCTGTGAGCACAAGGAGCCCATGGTCCCAGAGTTTCAACCCCAAACAGCTCGAAATTATAGTTACCAAAAAGGTTACTATATTTACGCCGCTTAAGGTTCTCTGCAAAAAAATGCAGACGCAGTTAACATTGTGAATTGCCCATTTTGACCATTTTACGAATGGTAACGTTATGCATATTATTATTATATTATGATTCTGCTTAAGCGGCCATTTTAGACCCCCTGTTATGTATAAATGGAAAATCCAGCAATCCAGCACGTGTATTCAAACAGTTAGAGCGTGCCTTTTCTATTTCTTATCCAGAAAAAGAGTAGCTCCATTTAATTGAACTGGCGTATACTGCACAGCTAATTGAATAATTGGATATCTAATTGGATATTGTGGTGTGTATTTTTATTTTAAATCTTTTACTTTAAGTCATCTCTAAATAAAACCAATGGCTTTGCTTTTATACAGTCCTGGAAGTTTGGCTTGCCCACTGAACCTTCTTAATAATGTTAGAATTTTGGAATAGTCTGCCTACCTTTTAAGCTTATCGCATTATTACCTTATTGTCCCATAGGCACGATGCCACTGCCAAACTGTGTATCTCTCATGCTTTAAAAACTTTCCACATCAGAATCTGGAACAAACATATATAAAACTCATGGAAAACCGTCCTTAACCTCATAAGCCAACAGAACAATCAAGTTCTCTTCGGAATTTTACAACATTACCATTAGCAAAACTTTTCTAAAGCCACACAAGGAAAAAATCATGCTCTATACATCAATCTAACCTCAGTGGATAATCTCTCCCATCCTCGGAGTACAAACAACAGAATATCACAGAAGGTCAGGAAAATACGATGAGCGAAAACACCGTCACACATTGACACGCTTCAGGTACAGTGTGTGCAAGTCCACTCGCCACTGAAGAGACAGTGGTAATTAAACTAGCATAGAAAATTAAAAAAAAAACAAATTAAGAACTCATTCGACGCGTTTTGGTTAAGACCTTTTGTTCTGTCTTTCTGACCGTTTTAAACCGATTTCGCTTCGATAAGGCTTGTTTTTTAAATCCGTCCTTCGTCAATTCGAATTTCGAACTACGGTGATTTCTCACAACGCGCGATACTTTGGGGATGTGCCACGTGGTGGGGCTGCGATCGTCGTTCGTCCTCGCGTTGGGGGGGTATACAGAGTGTAAAAGCACCCTCAACGTAGCTGAAAGGTACGTGTTCTGCTTATCATTGCGATATTATTTTCTAGACCATACTTGGGAACCTTCTAATTACAAAAATATTTTGGGTCAAAGTTCCAAATTATCCACAAGTTTTTTTTTTTTTAAATCCAAGTCTTTAATATATAACTTTACTTTAAATACCTTTTCGATCCCCATCGTTACTGATATTATAAAAGCGAAAGTGTGTTTGTTTGTTACGTCTTCACGCCTAAATGGCTGAACCGATTTTGATGAATTTTGGTACAGAGTTAGTTGGGACTCTGGAGACGGAAATAGGATAAAAAAGTGACAAAAAGGGGAGAAAAAGGGGAGAAAGATATTTTTTTCGATCATCACGCGGGTTAAAGTTAGCGTTAGCCCAAGTAACTATGCCACGTGGACGAAGTCTTGGACGGAAGCTAATTCTTTATAATAAATCCAACAGCACAATGCTTTAAGTGCGTGACATTGATTTTTACCATAAAACATAATTTCGCCCCAAGAAAAAAGAAGTCATTCTCCAACAATAACTCTTGTGTATAGTTGGCTGATGGCTTTGTTAAGGGTTGGTTTCCACCCTTTGGTAAGTGTTAGGCATCAATAGATTCCATACAAGTCAAGGCAACGTGACATCCCGACGGCGCAAACGAGCGGTGTCGAGTAATTACCGCCTATAATGTTCTAGGCCAGCTCAAGGTCAACGTGTTACCAAACATGTGCGATCGACTGTACCAATGTGTACCTACGACCGTTTCACCTCGTTGAATAAATCGGATTAGAGAACCTTCTGAAGGTACCTATTATTCCGTGACCGAACTTCTGGATTAAGGTCGCAAACTTTTTCATTTATGATAGTAGGTCAGATTCGGGCTATAATGTCATTTCGCCACTTATCTGCCGGTAATGTTGCTTTTTCTTTGAACTACACTATACCTACTTAGTCTGTCGACAATCTTATGGATAAGGGACGTAATGGACATTATCTTTCGGAAGGTCAAATGATCAAATCAAATTAGTGGAACCTGCAAATGAACGAGACTTTGATAACTCAACATTGACGTTGAGATTATTTCTAAAAATAACGTGTTTTAAGCTAACAACAGTAACTTAAATTAGGAGTATTTTATCAGTGTCTTTGTAACAATGCTCAAATTTACCTAATTTGGGCTACAGTTCCTCTTACACCGCGATGTAATTATCGATTTTTCGTTTCGAACTCAAAAATAATAAGACACTTATTAAACAAAACAAAAAAACGAACTAAATCAAAATCGGTTACTTAAAACTTTTGAAACCGTTTTTTGGGGGGCTAAATATAATAAATAGGCTTAAAATCACTAAACATTGCCAGACTTCGCTTAATATACCATTCCACAAAAACGGTTGCACCTACAAAATCCATGACTACAAAGACCAAAATCTGCAGTAACAACATATTCGACCAACAACTAACAGCCTAAAATACAATACAGATGGGTGATCTAATCTTTGGACCTAGGTCAAGGCGTTCGTCTTGAATACGGTATTGGATATTGGCGTGAGAATCTCACTTACCGGTGCCTAACTATCTTAGGAACTTGGTCAGACCTACGGATTGAATTAGGTACGCGTTGTTGGGTTCCTACAAAGGAGATGTCGGAGGGTAACATAAAGTTTGAGTCAATGTGTGTAATGGTGGGAAAATTCAGCTACAAATTGTTTTGTAGTATTTAATGTTACACGCACTTTTTTATGTACGTTTGTATATTTTGCATCGGAATATAGTAAATCGAAACATAGTACATTGGAACATGTATATCGGAATGTGATATTTCGGAATAATGTATGTAGGAATACAGTATATCCGAAAATGTTATATTGGAATAATGTATGTCGGAATACAGCATATCGGATAATGGTTTTTCGGAATATAGTATATAGGTTATGAGAACATTTAAAATCCAATACACAATAATCCTAATAACTTCCTGAAACACGAGCCTCGAACTTAACTTAGACACCAATACACACAATATATAGGTACTTATTTGAATAATGTATCTATTTATGTCGAATTTGATGTAAAAGAAATGGTGTAAATTGTGGTGAGAAAATAAATAAATACCTTATTAATTAATCACTGTGTCCTCTCAACATCATCTACCTAGCCTTTTCGGATGTCGGTTTCCAGTCTTACCGGATGCAGCTGAATACCAGTATTACATACAGCGACTGTCTTTCTAAGTTCCACGACCCAATTAGTACTGGGTATAATGTACCCCTTAGTGATACTAGTTGTCAGACTTTTGTGTCACTGAATACCAAATGACTGTCAAATATTTACAAATGATAGCCGGTACCATCGGTTTTTCGTACTTCCTGAAACACGGAGAATACTCTGTAGGTAATGGATGGTCACCCATCCATAAACTAACCCAGGCAAGCGATGCTTAACCTGAAGATGAGAGATCATTGCGGCTGTCATTATTTAGCCACAAAATCCTATTTAAAATATCTTTAACAAATCTTCTACAGATAGTGCCTTTTTTACCGCTATCAGGATAGTATAATTAATTGCCAGTGATACGGTAATGAAACTCGTTCCCCGCGGAGAAAGTTACAATTTATTAGTTTGTCTTCAACCGGTTGATTTAGGTGACCTATTTCCGATAATGGCTTTTGCAACACGATAAGTCTTAAGTGGTATGGACAGAATACCTTTTTACTAAGATTGATGAGAAAATGTGTGTTAAGGAAATCTGAGAGGTGTTTTAACTTTGTGAAAATAACTCAAGGACCTGTAGAAAAGTTTCATAAATAATATCACGCCTTTAATCTCAAAAATTCTGACAGAGAAGTTACTTTATTTATTTATAAAACCATTAATTTTGTTAATAATTATTCATTTCATTTATTTATTGTGAATGTGAGGACAATATGGGTCATTTCTTTTTTTGTTTTGTTTTTAACGATCGTCTTGCAGTTTGAGTACTACAAGAGACCTACATAAATGTCCTTTTTTGGTATTGTTCATCGGGTCGTTAAGTTCCAGCTACGACTGGACAGGTCCACTCAAATCTGTGAGGTTTCAAAAAAGACAACTTCAGACACTAATCTGCATATACCTCATGCATGTTGACTAAGATTTTTGTTTGGACCTTAAAAATGACTTGTGAGTTTGTTTCGCCTCCCACAGTTTTTTTTTTAAATACATTTAATAGTGTTTATAAAAAGCTACTTGCTAAATCAACATAATTTATCATTGATGTATTCAGTAGAGCCGAGTCTATCGTCATCAACCCGGTTCAAATCCTGACTAAGAATTTCTAATGAACAATCCCTGATAAAAAAAAAAACCGATAACACCACCAAAAATTAACACTTGCAAAGTTGCTAGCTACAAGTCGACTAACGAAGTGAAGGATTATTCTATCTGACGTATCGGAAATTTCGTTATGTTATGTAAACGACGTCAGTTCTCATTTCTTTAGTCCGATAAATAGAAGAGAAAGTAAAAATTTAACTCATCTCTCTGAAACAACAGTAGCAACGTCAATATTAGCTTTAAACCAGCACTATTTATCCAAGACCTACCGCTAACAGTTATACATCTTCAAAGAAAAATAAACTCCACGTTTATTCCCAGAACAAATTTTCATTTACTTTTCTACTTATACTCGTGCCTGGGCGTCTTGATTTCCATTCAAACGTCGTTCGTTTCAGTCCCCTGAAAGTAATGAGGCTTTCATAACTATACCTACGTCTATGGTATTGAAAACATATTTTAATCTGGCGTCTTCCCCTGCCTTATTGTGCTTTTGCAGTCTCCATCGGGATGAAGGTAGATATATGCGTGTATGGTATGTTTCGATTTTACGTGAGGAAATACGTTCTGCATTTTGAGATTGAAAGTTTTGTAGTCTACGTTGATATAAGTGATATGAATGTAGTATCGGAAAAAGGGTATCGATCCCGATAGCTGAGAGTATTTTAGTATTAAGTATACTCTGTAATTTAGGATGCACAAAATGACGTATGGTTTAAGAAAGACATAGAGCAAGAGAGAGAGCGAGTGAGAGAGCTTGTATAAATGTAAACAGAGGAGTGGGAAAAGGTTGCGAGGGCTGAGGGTCACTTTTCTGACCTGAGTGCAACTGCATAATTTTGACGTACGACTAGATATACTAGATATATACTAGATTGACGGGCCTGTTGGTGTAGTGGTTAGTTGCCCTGACTGCTGAGCCGGAGGTCGTGGGTTCGATTCCCACCCAGGACAAACTTTGTGTGATGAGCATGATTGTTTGTTCTGTGTCTGGGTGTGATTTATCTATAATATGTATGTATTTATAAATTATATAAGTATGTATATCAGTTGTCTGGTTACCATAACACAAGCTCTGCTTAGCTTGGGATCAGATAGCCGTGTGTGAGTTGTCCCAAGATATTTATTTATTTATTGTTTATTTATTTAGATAAGACGTGCTTTGTATGTTCTTTGTATTTCTTGTGTCATTTTTAATAAACCTAAATAATCTCCTGTTTCTTTTATCACTTGAATAGATTCAGATAATTTAACATATTACATGAATGTAACATTTGAATATCGTGATAACAATCCAGTGGGTTTGTGTTTCTACCATGCAGTTTCATGTTTATTCATTATTTCTAAATAATTTAGAATTGCCAATTATTTTACGGCTGGACTGTTACTTTAGGCTTTCGTTTTTGACATTAAAAGTAATATAATTTTTTTAAAAAGAACAGGTCCTCAAATCTACTACAAACAATTTATAAACGTTGCAAAGGTCTGTCCATAATCTGTTTTTGAAATAATCTGTATTACAAATCTGTCAAAACACTTTTAGTCCACTCTGCCGCCCAGTATCTAAGTTGATGCGGAGAATACGTCGACATAGATACTTTAGTACCGAAGGACCAATTATTACGAAAAACAATGGCAGTTGAATCGAGGTTAATGTCAGTCTGGGACCTATTTGAGCCATGTCCTTGGATGAGCAAAAAAGTGTTAGTGAAATATTATTATTCTATTTGTATTTTCCTTCGTAAAATTATATTTTAGTTCTTTTGTCACCATCATCTGCTTTGCTTTTACCCAGCTATGTAGGGGTCGGCTTCCAGTTTAACCTGGTGTAATTGAGTATCAGTATTTTAAATAGAGTGACTACCTATCTGACCTCCAAAACCCAGTGAATATTTGGTACGACACTTCTTGGTAAGACTGGTTGTCAGACTTTCGAGCCACTGTACCTATAACGACTGTGCGTATTACAGCTGGGACTAAAAACTTAACGTGCTTTCCGAGGCAAGGAGAAATCTTGGTATGTAACGGGTGGGTCACCCATCCACGGACCAACCTAGGCAAGCACGGTTTATCCTCAAGATCGACCCGCGTGACTGTTATTATTTAGCCACGAGCCACGAATTATTTGTGGTATGAAAAATAGATAGTAACTGATTTCCAAACTTACTGAATATGCATAAAAAATCATAAGAATCGGTCGAGCCGTTTCGGAGGAGTATGGCAATGAACATTGTGACACGAGAATTTTATCTATTAGATTAAAAAGAGGTAAATTTTGTGAGGTTGTAGGGGTTAATCTCTGGAATCTACTAAACCGGTTTTGACAATTCTTTTACCAATAAAATACCTAATTATTTGTGAGTGTCATAGGCTATCACGCTGCGAGCTACCGGGGCCGAGCAGTAGGGTAAGTGACCAGGGGGACGCGGGTGATACCGGGCGGGGAAAAGCTAGGCAAACTTATATAAAATATATATATATATATAAATATATATAATATATAAGTCACAATCAAGGATCTCTGGCAGACATGCAAAGGCAAAGTACTTTGTGCTTAATTATTTATAACAATAGTTGAACAATATTCATAATGAGGGCAGAGATACAAGCAGTCAACTTAAACAAATCTAATAAAATTTAATGAGTATTAGTTTCGTAACTAATTTGCCTCTTACAATTTAAAGGCAATATAAATTGAAACTATTTGTAAATCCAAAGTTAAAATTAGTTTTTTGTGATCAAAAAATACTGTATTTTCCATCAGCAAAATCCAATTACATTCCAACAATATACTCTGTTAACAATCATAGCCAATTAATGATGGTGAGCTGAATCACGAAGTTCTTTAAAGCAACCTTTGGTAAACTTAAAGCCATGACCTTTCAGAAAAAGAAAAACCTTTGAAATTGGAATCCGTATTTTTAGTTTTTTTTTTTTTTTTTTGACAACTTTTAAATACGACTCACACCCTTGGGAACGCATTGGACCGCATGAAAGAGTATTATTGTAGTAAATGTCGAATTTAATTTTGAACTGTCATGGTTCACATCATTTTCTTCGAATTTGGTCCCACTTGTACGGGGTTGTTCGAAAGAGGTACCGCGGCCCCGGATCATAAAGGGCAAAAGAAGAAACATGAGTGGATTTTAGTCCGTGAAAGTCTGACATTGTGGTGTGGACAAAAATGGTGCTAGTTGCGTCGTTGCAAGTTGTGAATTGACTGTACCTGATTTTGACTAAACGACCTTTGGATGGAATATACAAATATAAAATTATAACAGGGGACTACCCCCTGTTATAATTTTATATTTGTATATTCAATGTTGTGCCTACTGCTAATACTATAAAAACCAATAAAATAAAGTAATTTATTCAAATACATATGTAAATAAATATATTTCGATGTTTATTTTGGTAGACAAATAAGATGATGTTAAACATTGATTGGGATTATTTTCTGTTCTAACAAGTTAGAACAGGTGTCTCCTATGTGAGGGAACGGGCAGTAATCCACCATTGCTGGTTGGTGGATGTCTAATATTATGTTTGAAGTTTTGGTTCTAGGACATTTCAGTTTCCCCATAGCAGCTGTATCTGCTAGACTAGAAGCCACCTCCAACATATTTAGGAAAAGGCTAGGCAGATGACGAGAAGACAGTTTTCTCACGATATATTCTTCTACCATTTAGCCAGATATGTGCCAAGATAAAATTATCAGTACCTACCTGTAGAACGTACAACGTGTGTGCCATTTCTGAAGGTTAATCAATCAAATTAATGTTTTCGCTGTCCAGCGCTTGACATCTATTGCTGGCACGAGCTCCGTGGCACTTTCATATTGTTGTGTTTACTTGTTTATTCTAGATTTTTCTATGGATAGACTTATCTCTGGTTTGTTTTTATTTGCAGTAGGTCTTCTTCGTATCGATAATTCTTTTAATGTTGGAGCAAGTCGCGCAAGTGACGGCACGGTTGGCGCAGTGGCTGAGCGATCGACTGCTGCGCTGCGTGTCGCGGGTTCCGTTCCCGCACGGAACAAATATTTGTATGACCTGCAGATAGTTGCATCGGGTCTGGCTGTGTGTGTATGTGACTTTAAATGTTTGTTAACGCACCCACGTTACAGGAGAAATTCCTAGTGTGGGGCAACGTTTTTTTTTAAAAAAAGGGGTGAAGCACAAGCAGTACAGGTGGTGGGTCATCACAGGGTGGAATAAAAGACAGCTCAACGAATAACGTTACTAACACTCAAGTGATACGTGCAATGCGCACATCTCCGCTTTAGTGACGAAAAACGACGTTGACGGGCCTGTTGGTCTAGTGGTTAGTGACCCTGACTGCTGAGCCGGAGGTCGTGGGTTCGATTCCCACCCAGGACAAACTTTGTGTGATGAGCATGATTGTTTATTCTGTGTCTGGGTGTGATTTATCTATAATATGTATGTATTTATAAATTATATAAGTATGTATATCAGTTGTCTGGTTACCACAACACAAGCTCTGTTTAGCTTGGGATCAGATAGCCGTGTGTGACTTGTCCCAAGATATTTATTTATTTATTTATTTATAGTGGTCAGCTGGTGATGGTTCACACGCGATGAAAATAAATGACACACACTCTCATGTACCCTGAAACAAATCGCATCGCATGAAGTCTTGAATAGGAAAAATCGTAACCTTCGCTTACCTTGTTTTGCGTATACGAAATCATCAAATAACTTCCCCTTCTCTGGGCGGCGCGGGGGAAATTGTCGGACTTGTACTGACCAAAAAACTGCCTTGAAATATAAAGGGCAAAAGAAGGAACATCGGATTTCCTTCTTTTGCCCTTTATGTTTCAGGGCCCCGGTATCTCTTTCGAACAACCCGCATCTCCGGCAGATACATCGCTTACCTACTGTCTAATATTATCGTTCATCTCGTTTGGATTCAAAAGAAGAAGTGACTCCATTTCTTACCGTTTCCGTCTCAAGAACGGTTCATGTTTTCTCATCGTGGTAAAAATATTATTCAGTCGGTAAGACCCTCAAGACTACTAGCGCGGCTGACTACCCGGCGTTCGCCTTAGGTACTTACATATAGTGCTTGTGGCCACTCTTTTGATGTAAAATTCAAACTTTCAAAGGACCAAGACTCTAGTAATCCTCTTAAAGTCTAAAATATGCTAGTTTTAGTGGAGCACGTTTCTCAACGTTTTAGATCCAAAGACTGCAATAGTGCGTAAATAGTGACAGATTGTTGGCTCAGTGCCTGCGAACACCATTAATTTACCCTCCCTCGCTCTCCCCATTTCCCCCGATGTTAGCTTTTAACTTCGCCAGGGAAATTAGGCTGTTGTCTCACAAACAAATATTTGTACGGACATTACACCTAAATGGGACAAGACGTGCCTAAAGTTGAACTTAAATTAAAGTTTATAAATTATTTTAACGTCAATGTTGAACTTTCTAAAAATCAAAGAGTTTTATAAACTTTTAAAGAACGTGTTATTATAATTAACATAACATATGTTTACGATATTAATTCCAAAGTATTTTCGGTTTAACTCTGCTCTTCTGCTTACCTCTTCAAATGAAAACGGTTAAAGGATATCGTTCAAACAAATAGTCCATTTGAGACCCGCCATTTTGTACTATTCAATTTCAGTAAGTATATTATTATTATAGTACTTCGGGTATGAAGAAGGGTGTGTTTCAATTCGAATGAAAACGCTTGAGGTGAATTTAAACGAGCCGTTTACGAGAATTTGGTCGATACCGAATGTAATGATAGATTTGTCTGTGGTGCTTTTATTTTCATTTATTTTATTGAACATATTCTTTTTACGACCTCTTTACTTTATGAAATTAGGTCGGTATATCTGTGGATTTTCTGGTACAATAGAATTTAGTTTCTGCTGAACCACAATTCCGAAATGGCCTGCTCGCTCCGTCTGGGTGTTTGTGCATGTAAGATTTATGTTTTCAAACGCACCTAGATGCAAGAGAAATGTGGGACGATTTTCTTTTAATGGTTTGTTTTAAAAATCAGTCTTATGGCCATTACCTATGTTTTTTAAAAGCTATGAAAACTAATGGCATTATGAAGTAATCATTTTAAAATCAAAATATTTATTAGCAATTTGTTAATTGTACAAAATGCTTTGCAACCTACTTGGCATTTATTATTTTTCCTTATTGTAATGCTAGTATAATATAGCTAGTATAGTATAAACAAGCATGCCAGCCACATTTTAGATTTTTAATATCGTGATTTTTCACAATCTCCCAGTTAAAGCAACGACATAAAAGGAAAAATATTCGCCGTGCATGACATTCAAAATAATTCATATATCACGTAAGTCATGTTCCCGCTGACAAATGCAAACATACCCGGAAACAAATAACAAACGGCGATATTCGCGCCATATATCCACGTCCCAACGAAATGGGAACCAGGTGCTTCGTTGAAAATTTCATAATAGTTTAATTTTCGCGTTCATTCGTTCGAAAAAGCAGATTTTCAACTGAGTTAAACGTACGTTTTAAGTTATGACTCGATTTCGTGTCTATTGTTTTGATGGCCGCCATTTTGAATTGGCGGGAAACCGTTGAGCTGTCATGTTTTGAAATGTTTCGTTGCATGTTATTGAAATTGGAATGTGTTTTTTAAACAAAATGTGTGATACTTTTTTCGTTGTTTTATTTTTTTCTGATTAGTTCTGTGACAATAGAAGTAATTGTAAACACTTAAATGTAGGTCTCGTATTCATGACATTATTAATACCAAACTGTAGTATCATTGATTACGTTGTTTAATTAATAACATTCCAACATACTTCATCTACTAATTGATCAATTAATTACTATTAATGAAATTCTGAAGTAAATTGGTATCAGATTCTGGGTCCAATTACTTACCTGTTATTATGAACATGATACCGTTCCAATGAAAATATCTACCGTTACTTGGAGAAATGAGCTGAACCTAAATACAACAAGATCAAGCGATAAATCTAAAGAAGTATTTCTGCACCGTCTACGAGAAAAATGATTGCATCAACGTCTTCCTGAACCTTGTCCCATTCTATTTGAGATCTTCTTCCATTCTCCCCTGTCACGACATCATTTATTTCTTACTCCTTCATATTATACCATAAACAATCCTTCCACCTTTTCTTTGGCCTTTCTCTCCCTCTTCATCCGTTAACATTCATATCTATCACTTTTTTAATTTGTCTTATTATGTACAATTGTATATGTCCATTGCGCCAGCTACAGAAAAACTGATTGGGAAACTTATTTTTTTCTGTAAAAGGCGCAATTTTCATTATCCATTCATGTCAATTCACAGAACCATCTCAGCATTCTCATATTCACTACATGCAATCATTTTTCGTTTTTTCTTTAATGAGAAATTTAAGAATAGCAATAGCAATAGCTAGCAATTGAAAAATACAAACGAGGAAATTAAAAAACAAAATGATGCTAATGACTCACGAGTCATCTAATCACTCTCTTCAGATAAAGTTGATTTTTTTCTTAGAAACCGATGAACGTATTCATCTCAATTTTAATTCATTTAATGAACTGTTTGTTTTCTATCAAATATATTTAACTTTATTCGAAAACTTCAAATTTATCAAATAAGCCTGGTAACTTATTTCTTTTGCTAACTAATCCGTTGATAAATGAGAATACTTTGTAGCTGAAGAACTCACAAGTGGCGATATAAAGAGATGGCTTAGTTCTTGAATCTAGGTTACCTAGAGGTAAAAAATACGATAGACTTTTAAAACCACTCGAAACTGATACCATTCTCAAAATCAAAGAAAAGAAAACTAAGTATTCACCTTTTGTGAAGTTTTATTGTCATTTATTTATTTACTCACATGTTTTTTTTATCTTTTTATCTTTTCACATATTTTTTTATCAAAAACAAAGAAAAAATCATTTAAAAATATAAAAATAGTAGCGCACCGGTATCGGGAACAGGGTCCAAGCTACCGGCAGTCAGGGCTCCAGAGAAAGGAACCTCCTAACAATACGAGCCGTGTCCAGGAGTACCGCTTTCTGTATAAAGCCCTTGATCCAGCTGCCTAACGAGAGCCACCTCAGGCTCTTGGCAATTAAGCCTACTACTACAAAGTTTGCTATATTTTTTCCAGTTGAGATTCTTTTTGCTTAAAAATCAAAGTAAATAAACTAAACAACTAAAAACCGGCCAAGAGCGTGTCGGGCCACGCTCAGTGTAGGGTTCCGTAGTTTCCCGTCCGTCACAATAAGTGTTCCCAGCTATGAGGCCAACCGAACAATTCGGTAATACCCGATCCAATGTAATAAGTACCTACAGCGCCGTCTCTCGGGGAATTGGGTTACTAATTTATTAATTAGTAACCCAATTCCCCGAGAAGAACCGAAATTGTGCGTCTTTGTATTCAAAGACGCACAATTTCGGTGGTAATTTTGGATTGCGAGAACCGATTTCAATAATTCTTTTTTGTTTGAAAAAAGATACGTTCAGAATAATAAAATATGTAAACAAAGTTACAAAAAATGCTTGCATATACGATTATACTACAAACTTAGTCCAGAAATTATTTTGTACACCTTTTTTTTTGTACAAAAACTGTTATTTCAATCAAGTTCAAAATAATTTTCATAGAAAGTCCTTATAAAGTTCTACTTTCCAGAATTTTTTCATATTTTTTAAACTTATGGTTCAAAAGTTAGAGGGGGGGGACACATTGTTTTTTACTTTTGGAGCGATTATTTCCGAAATTATTGACATTATCAAAAAATGATCTTAGTAAACCCCTATTCATTTTTAAATACCTTTCCAACAATATATCACACGTTAGGGTTGAAATTAAAAAAAAAAAACACTTCCCACTTTACATATAGGGTGGCTACCCTAATAAAACATTTTTTCCAATTTTTATTTTACCACTTTGTTGGCATGATTGATATACATATTGGTACCAAATTTCAGCTTTCTAGTGCTAACGGTCACAGAGATTAAGCGAGGACGGACGGACGGACGGACGGACGGACGGACGGACGGACGGACGGACGGACGGACGGACAGACAGACATGGCGAAACTATAAGGGTTCCTAGTTGACTACGGAACCCTAAAAAGGCTACTATTAAGAATACGGCCCCTTCCAAACCAATTAAAATTTTATTAACGACACCACAAAGTTAGAATTTGTAAATAAAACATTAAAAATAAATTGAATATGACCACGAACCCCTTTCTCTTTCATCTTCCGAAACCTACAAAAGGCTGGATGTAAAATTTAAAATTAAACTGCACTCCCTTTTTCAGGGGATGTCCGTGTCAACTTCGCTTCAATCAACTTTTATTTTTACACCCTGAGCAATTTTAATTGTCATATTTTTTTGGCAACACTGATGAATTCAAAGATGTTACCAACAGCTTTTTGGGAGCTTTTGATAATGGTATATCCTCACTTGGGGAACGTTTATTAAAAATCGAGCAAGCGGGAAAGAAAATTGGTAATGTAGCCAATATAGGTCGAAAACGTCAAAGCCTAAGGGTGTCTCTTTCTTGTGAAGTCGCGACTGTTCATAAAAAATATTAATGCAAATGTAAAAACGTCTGCTAAAGCCTCAAAGCATGACACGATAAAATAATATACATGAGTACTTATTTGTCGCTGAGTCCACGAGCACACGAAATACCTACCAAAAAAATGAAATAAATATCAAATATTTATAATCAAACGTATTCTGGGAAAATAATACCGTGGAAAACAGTATGTGAGTAGGTATAAGGTAGTCGTTTCATTTTAATATCTAAGAAATATAATTCCTTGTCAAACATTAATACCTTACTCTTAGCGCATGCCGAGAATATCAAAGCCGTAATCATAATTTTAATTTATTCAGGATTATGTAGAAAGTCTACATCATATAGGCTTGAGACGTAAAGAGAAGTTCCTGGATATCTACCTCCTTCAAAATCATCGTGTTTTCTAATGTTAATTAACTATTTGTACCCCGCGACTCTCGCCACCTTTACCTATCTATAGTTTTCTATTTTCTCGAAAACAAATCCTTTTTTCTGGTATTAAACCACTAGGTGGAAGTTTTTTTTTAATCGTTGCCCCACACTAGTATCCACTCCTGTATTGTGGGTACGTTTACAAACATTTAAACTAAAATTAAGGGCTAGGTTGATGATGACATGACAGATTATGATGAGATACTCCGACCGTTTTGGACCGCTTTAGGCATACATGTGGCTTAATTAAAATGATTGGTACTTACGTGTAGGACGTACAACGTAGAACCCATTTCTGAAGGTCAATTAATCGGTATAGTTGGGAAGAGACCAAGCAGCTAATTTAAATGTTTTAATACGTATATATAACGAATACCAAGTAACTACCTCAAAGTCAAAAATAATAAAAAGGAATTACAATATAAAATGTTACGCTATTCTCAAGTCGGCCATTTTGTCGTGACGTTCACCAATATGGACGCTGCGATGGCCAGTTGTCCGAACTTCCTTGCGTCACCAGTGCGAGTTTTTACGGCATTTTAAAGGCCCCTACTCTCTAGGGTACTGTAAAGACCCATATTATTCGGAAACATCAACAGGATCAACGTCTTATTACCCTGTAAAAAGGAAAAAGGGACTCAAAAGATGTACTTTAGTTTATTTGAAACTTTGTATGGCTGATGGCAATTTAATTTGATGAACGCGCATCCACACTTAAATGCGACAAGGCTTAGATAGATATAACCTAGATAAGGACAAAGGCTAATATATATCCCTCTCGTACCAATCGGAAAAACGACAGACCTCCATGCTGGGGCAAATCTGTGCACAAAAGTTATTGGAATATAAAGTTAATCTTTGATTCTTTCTTTTCGTGTGATTAGTGCCTAACCCAGGCTAGGCATTAATCACACGTCAGAGTTTTTATGGTGCCTCTGACGATTACGAAAGATATTTCTTAATATTTTTCAGCCATGATAATTTGGTTTCCTCGAAATGTTTTCCTTTACCGAAGCAAATGGTAATTTTACAATACCTAAAACCGAGTTGCTCTTCTTGTTACGGTTTTCACCATCATTTAAGGAATTTATTCCGGAAAGTTTATGTGTAGCATACATCTAAACTAAAATATATTATGAATCATTCCCGATGTTTTCTCAAAAAAAAAAAACTCATATAGGCCGCTTGATTGTTAACAAAAAAGGGCAAGTTAAGAAAAGGCTTTTATATTCGAATGCAAGTTTTAAGTTTAAGTGTAATCAAAAACTTCAGCGTGCTTACCGCATCCCGCGAGGGAATTATAAACTTGGCTTTGTAAAGTTTTAATGAAGCATTTTTGTCATACAAGCACCGTTGTCAAGAATGTTTTAACATACACTGAAAAGTTCAAAATATCAATTGTAAATGTTGTACAATCTCGCAAGAGGAATTGTAATCTAACGGTATTTACAATTTTACGGCGACATATACAAGATGGCGCCGACGGTACTATAATAAATGAAAACACTGGTCGTAACATTTCAATAAAATAAAAACACAAAAAAAAGATTAACTTTACTTAAAGTTGAATTTACATAATTGTTTATAAAAAGAATTTTACTCAGCTCAAACCTAATAACACATTGCCCGACCTAGAATCTTCATGCTCTTCTTCTTCATGTCCCGCTTGCGAGCACTAGACCAACCAGGCAGGCTAACAGGGGCCTTAGTCTGCTATTACAATAGTGTCAGAATGGTCGATCACTGATTGCATAATGGTTAATTTTGACAAGTTTGGTAATCTGCTACATACTAAACTTGTCAAAATCAACCATTATGCGATCAGTGACAGACCATTCTGACACTATAATTGTAATAGCAGACTAAGGCCCCAGAGTACTTAGCAAGAATGCTGTCTTATAAGCGACTAGCTATCAATTGCAACTTCGGTTTGTGATTTGTTTAAAATAAGTTTTTTAGTAAAGAGGTTCTAAATTATTATTTTTTGTTGAAGTCGTAACCTCACGTCTCCAATATTATTACTCCTCTAATGCATGTTATGACAAATGTCAAACAGAAATGTGCCCACCCCCTTATGTTATGAATCGTGTCTATGTCCTTTTCCAGGTTAAAAACTATTTCCTCGGCAAATTGTATTACGATCCGATTAGCCGTTTAGTCGTGAAAACATAACATACATACAAAGACGGAACGGAAACGGAATTACTTTCATATTTATAGTATTATATTAAATACTATGGATAGAGAATGTTCCCAGTTGTTAGATTATTATAAGATATCTCATTAAATACATTATTAATTAATTCGTAATTGAACTTCTATTGATAAAGGAATACCTAGTACGTCAAATAACTTGCTATAATTTGGGTAATCCAGCTTAACTAACCTTAATAAAGTGGAAACGCAAAAAAATTGAAAAAAACTCATTCAATACTTGAGAAAGATAGAATTAAATGAAAACCATTTCGTCTGGTGAAAAGAAACAACCTTGAAGACTGTGAAGGATTTTTATTTTATCTGCGTAATAATCCTTGCTGACAAGCCGGAGAGGTCTGCAATTTACAGCTACAACTTTGTCTTCATTTCCCAACTCACACTGAACCCGTGATTTTTTCAGGTAGTATTTCTGAACGGAGCTCGTCCAAAATGGGCTCTTAGACAAAGTAATACATTTTCTAAGGCTTCATAAAAGAAATTGACTTAAAAATACTGACCGACGGGACCTTAATCTTGGCAAAGACGGGACTTGTACCCTGCGAATAATCTTGTTTATTCGCTCCGAGTTTAATGAGATTGCTTCGCTCCAGTAGTCGCGGCGTCACTACGTCAACTGTCTCGAAGCGTCTCAGACACCAAATGTACTTTATTCTCTTTTTGAAATATTGCTCTTTAGAGCTCCGTGCTCAAAAGCTGCCAACGGGAACCTATTACTAAGACTTTGCTGTCTGTCTGTTTGTCACAGAGTTATATCTTTTGAATTTCAATAGTTACTAGAAATTTTCACTGAGCATGTGTATGGCCGCTATTATCATATGCCTTGCTTTTTTAACCGATTTAAAAAAAAACAGTTCGTTGTTCGTTTTCTTTTTAATGTATGTTCACTGATTACTCAAAGACGCCTGGACCGACTTGCAAAACTCTTTTTTCGTTTCTTAGGGTATACTTCCCTGGTGGTCCCATAGTCATCAGGTTTATATCTGATGATGGTATCAACTATCTTTGTACCAAAATACATCAAAATCGGTTTAGCCATTTAGGCGTGAAGACGTAACAAACTGACTTTCGCTATATATAGTAAGGATCTATCGGAAAGTTACTACGACACGCTTTTAAATTATTGCTTTTGTACCAAAATACATCAAAATCGGTTTAGCCATTTAGGCGTGAAGACGTAACAAACTGACTTTCGCTATATATAGTAAGGATCTATCGGAAAGTTACTACGACACGCTTTTAAATTATTGCTAACCTAAAAAAAAACAAAATAAGTAGTGTTAAATATTGAGGCTCGATACGAAATCCTTTTTAAGACTCGGACTTGGCCGGTTTTTTGACAGGGTTTAGTGAAAGGGACATTGCGTTAGGCCGTTCCCGGACGAGATATCGTCGGCTTCACAGATTGATATCATGCATTAAGTGACAGATTGCAAGACCGGTTTGTTGGCAGTCCGGTATAGAGACTGACCTATTTCCGTCAGTCGATTTAATGTCCTGGGACCCAGTGTTTTCTTTTCATTTATCGAGAAAATGTTGAACGTGGAAAGATTGAAGCTAAGACTAGCTGCAGAATAATTCACGATCAACTTCATGAATTTCTCATTTTATATTCTAGCAGACCCCGGGACTACAAAATAATCATTAAAATGATTACATTTATAGGTATTTTATTGCTCAATTTTGTCTAAAATTATTGCTTTGTTCTGTTTAATGTTTGAAGAAGGAAGGAGCATGCGACAAACTGGAATTTCGCAATTCTGCGTCTGAAAAGATCGAAATTCAAAATCGTAAAGGTCAAAGAAAACCGTCACGGTCCCGCTCCGGTCTACGTCTTGGCATATCGACGGCAATCTAAATTTAATAAACCCGAAACTTGACATTGGATTTGGCACTTTCATGACCTCCTGGCAAGCAACAGGGCAATACAAGATGTTAAGTGTCCCGTCGTTTGTGAAACATCACTATATTCACACTTCGTTAGTCACTTTAGACCTAAACAAAGCTGTTTTATGTAATTTGGGCTGTGAGTTAGTTCGAAAGTGATACCGCTAACACAGGGCTCAGCTCAGCTCTGGAACACAGAGGGCAAAAAAGGAACATTGACGGGTTTAAGTCAGTACACGTCTGATACTACCTCCCGCTCCGCACAGACCGGGGGAAGTTATTTAATGATTTCCCAACACTAAAAGGAATTGGGTATTCACTGAAATCTTGATTACGAACTCAGGTCCACATGCTGAGAAGTCGCGCTTGTTATCACTAAACCTGGCAGGATTTACTCTGGACGACTCTATGGACATTCACTCCTACCGGGGTTGGTTAGGTAGTTTTAGACAGGACCAGTTTGACATTCCCATCTGCACAACCTACAGCGGGCGGAGTAATTTGCAATTTCTCATGCGAAAAAAAAGCTATACTTATAACATTTTAAAACGTTAACGAATATGACGTTACAGTTACCTAATCTATACGTGGCTATTAAGTCGATGCATATATCCACGTGATTTTCTGAAATAGAATGCCTTTTCAAATATATTTAGCCCACAACGCATTCACGATGGATTTGTGGTGAAATCAGACCCAAATGCCATTCACAAAAACTTCTCTAAGCTTACCAAAAAACTGTTTAACATGAGTATATAAACTAATTTTTATTTAATTCCCTAAATTCCCTTAACGCTACTTTAAATAAGTTTAACAATAAAGTCGTTTTAACTTTTTAAAGTGGTCTGAGTTACAGAGTAATCTAGTTAGAATTGTGAATAAGAGTTAAATTGTCCTAAACTTTTCGGGCATGTATCATCAAGTTCTGAAAGTGTAGGTGTGGGTCAATGACTTCTAGAGCCAGACACTCTAGAGAATTCGTCGCGCTAAACATATTAATAAATAAGTAAAAAAACTGACCAAGAACGAATGGAATTCGTGCTATGGGTACCGTTAGAAAGTACCACAGAATAAACGACAACAACGTTTGTTTTTTTTCTATACCGTATTTTTATGTTGTACCGTAGAGGTTTAATAACATTATATCATACCAAGCTTAAGATCTATTCCATAAATTGTGCATACTAATTTTAGCGAATTGTTTAAGCAACTGTAAAAAAGTCCATCGTCTATATTGTACTAAAACTCTAGCAAATAAACATTTAATTTCATTTAAAACGGCCCCGTTTTCACCTACCCCAACAGAACCCTGAAAATATATTATTTGACAGTGACGTTAACACAATGGGACAATGTTTTTCAGCGCCACCCATTGTCTAGTGCTGTGCCAATCAACGCGCTTTTGTTTTTTAATCCCACGCCACAAATTAACACGGTGGTCACACATACAAAACGAACGCAATTTAGAAAGGGATTATGTTCATACTGATGCGTTTGACGTATCATTGTTTGGTGAACAAAGTATTATAAGATAAGTTTTTTTGTCATTTAAAAATTATGATTTAATTTTCTCCTTGTTTTACTCGGGATCTCATCTCCTTCGCCTTTTGAGAGTTCATGATACTTGAGAATAAGAATAAAAACTTTTTTTTTTTTCGCTTGCTCTGTCCCGCCTAGGCAAAGATCTCCGTTTATTATTTCATCGAAAAGTGTTGCTAATCAAAAAAACATTACGCAGAAATATTGTATTAAAATGTCACACAACGTCGTCCTAAGGTCTGTTTTTTAATCTCGTAGACTAAACTGACATTACGAATGTTGTCAGTTTATTGCAATTCTTAAATAGTGATGTGGCACAACCGTTTTTTTTAACAATAAGTTATTCTAAAATAATATTTTTATCCTGAAATAATGTGTAGGTACTAATTAATAATGTAAAACATATTTTTTTAAATTACATAACTTAATTACAGGTATTCGCATTATCAGATAATGACTCCATGTCTGAGGAATATTCTGAATCATCAGAATCGCCACCTACTTCTATGATAAACCTATCAGTAATGTCGTCGGTTATATGGCCCAGATGACACATTTCATCTTCAATTTTAATTCATGGACTACACAGTCTTTTACATCGCTGCGGGGTCACTTGACGAAGCCCTTCTATAAAAAGGCTTCGTAATTCATTCATTTTGAATGTTTTATTATTTTTAGCGACATGCCCCTTTACTTGAGCCCAGACCAACTCAATCGGGTTTAGGTCGCAGTGGTAAGGTCGCAAAATAGTGACACCCCGTTCAGCAGCCATCTCGTCGATGACGTACCTTTATTTCGTACATTTATTTATTTTTTAACATAAAATTACATTTTTAAATATTTCTTAAAATCATAAAAAAAAACATTTAAAAATATAAAAATAGTAGCCCACCGGTATCGGGAACAGGGTTCAAGCTACCGGCGGTCAGGGCTCCAGAGAAAGGAACCTCCTAACAATACGAGCCGTGTCCAGGAGTACCGCTTTCTGTATCAAGCCCTTGATCCAGCTGCCTAACGAGAGCCTTCTTAGGTATTGGTCGAGGCTCTTGGCAATTAGGCCATTGGCAGATACGACTATCGGCACAATGATCGCTGAGTCCACATCCCACATGTCGACAACCTCGCGAGCCAAGTCAATATACTTCATTTGTTTATCTTTCTCGGCTTTCACGAAGTTCTCATCATGCGGGACTGTTATGTCAACAATCATTGCGCGCCGCTCTGATCGATCCACCACCACTATATCAGGCTTGTTGGCAACAATAGTCCTGTCAGTGATGATGGATCGATCCCAGTACAATGTGATATTGCCATGTTCAAGAACTGGGTCGGGCTCATACCTGTAATACGGCACTTCCGATTCCACAAGATTGTATTTTAGAGCAAGTTGCTGATGGATAATCCTGGCTACAAGGTTGTGTCTATGCAAGTACTCTCCGTTAGCTAGTCGAGAACAACCGGAGATAATGTGTCGAATTGATTCACCCGGACGGTGGCATGCCCGACATATGTCAACCGTGCCGTCCTTCACAATAAATCTCCGGTAGTTATTTGTCATCATAACTTCATCCATAATTGCACAGACAAAACCTTCAGTTTCTCCAAAGAGATCCTCGGAACGTAGCCAGGCTACGGACGCTGAATGATCTACATCGGGTCCATGTAGGGCCCGGAAAAAGCGTCCGTGAAGCTCTTTACTCTGCCATACCTCCCTGCGGTCGTTAGTGTCAAACACTACAGGTTTGCACCAGTTCTCTTTAGCCAAGGAGAGCGGGGTGAGGCCTTTGTCCACTGCAACCACATCCCGATGCATTCCCACGTCGGTTTCTAAGAAATATTGCCTGAGGCTGCATATCTCGCGATTGTGGAGAGTCTTGGCGTTTAAAAAACCTCGACCTCCACAACTCCGCGGGATATACAGTCTCATAACCGAAGAACGTGGGTGATGCATACGAAATGCCGTTAATAATGTACGGACCTTTTATTATTATTATATTGCTTTTTTGAGCTTTCGAGCATATCAAATATTTTTTGATTTTAGCCAATCTTGGATTTTCCCTTTTCGCCAACTAGAAGTAGGTAACGATTCCAGTTTTCTGGTGTGATATAGAGCATTATCTATTACAAGTACTGCGTTTTCTTTTAACTTCGGAAAAATATTTTTTAACCGTTTCGTAAGAGAAAAGGGTTAAGATTGCCGTTTTAACGCGTACGGGAACAACACTGATGGCGTCTATATATTTTTTTTTTGTTTAATTTATAGGCATCGAAACATGGTTGGATTACGCATGGCGTTGCGTGGTCAGATTTCCCTGGCAGATTGTACTACGTCGTGCAGCCGTGTGTACGTACGTGAATGTTAAATATAAAACTTTGAATGAATATTAAATTCGTCTATTATAGATAAAAAGTTACGATTCAACAAACCGGTATCGTAGGTACAACACTGCACAAAAGAGCTGGCAACATTATTTGTAAATTTGACATTTGCATGTGTCAATGTAGTCTACGAGATTAAAAAACAGACTGTAGTACAATTTTTACTCATAAGTGACGTCACGACCCCTGAATTTTGTTTGATTGACAAAATAATAAAAAATTGTCGGATATTTTTTGAAAATCGAATTGAAGGACTAGATAGAATGTTTTTCTTTTTTCACAGCCATCATCTCTGCAAGCTTCTCAATGCATGCAAACACACACCTTTATCAATCCTATCTCCTTCTATGTTTAGTTGCTGCAAAAGCTTCGGCAGTAGACCGTAGCGAGAGCTCTATTGTGTTTTTCCATCAGGAATTTCTCAGTAGTATCCGGGAATAAAGAGTATGACTGTGCCTTAGATATTTATGGCAAAGATACGTTTGCCTCTTATTACATGAGTCTCAAATATAACATACAAAATTAGGGTATACAGTCAGGTAACGAGTTATTAGCACTGTGCGAAGTAATTGGAAAAACGGAAATTGGAAAACTTTGCCCCACACTAGGAATTTCTCCTGTATCGTGGGTGCGTCTACAAACATTCAAACTCACTTACACAAACAGCCACACCCGAAACAACTACCTGTAGGTCATACAAATATTTGTTCCGTGTAGGGATTGAACCCGCGACACGCAGCGCAGAAGTGTTTCAGCTCAGGCACGGCACCAACCATGTCGTTCGTAAAAAAAAAACACCGAAATTCGAAGGTAATTTTTATACTTTCTAAAGTATAGAAATGACATTGCCCACGACTCTATTCAATTTGATCCATACTTCCAGGGACACACTGTTTAGGTACACCTCTAACTTTATCTTCCCTAACAAGCGTGATTTTATCGTATGTTAGTTATCTGTGAGATTTGAAAATGAGTGGGGACGCCTTTGCCTAGCAGTGGTATAAGAAAGTAAAAAAATGTTACCTCTAACAGTCATCACAAAAATGCACTTTAGACATCTTTAGCCGAGACTTAGGTCCCGTCTTTAGTTGGACGGAACGACCGTAGGTCGTCCCTACGGTCGATTTTATTTCTGCCCTTTAACAAAATTGAGGTAATGTAAAAAAAAACTTATCTTAAACTAAAAAATAACCATACTTTTTAATAGAGATACTTTAGCCGAATGCCTTGTCGATTTCAAAGAGCTGACTATTAATAAAAGCTAACATAGATCACTTTTAATTAAGAATATCTAAAAAATCTAAAAAAAAAACGCAAATCCAATAAATCTTCATCATTCCCTTTAATATCAACAACGTCCTCTGAAAGCGAATAAGATTACTTTGAACATTTAAAAGGTTAGCAAAGTGATTTTGTCGCACTCACAAAGGCTTTGGTCACGTAGAAAGCGGGCTGGCATGAGCGCGTGCTCAGCGGGTGGCAATTTTTTTTTAAAACGAGAAACTAATCTACCGTTTTTACTGACGTGCGGTATGTAATCACGCAGTGTTTCTTTCGGATAATGTCTTCAATTAGTTTCATAAAGTTAGACTTCTTCGTTTGCAGCTGCGCACAATAGGATAGTTTTCAGGGTCAACGAGTGACGTCACACGTACCTTTACTGGGCTATATCTTTGGCATTTTTGGTTTAATTTACAAATAAAAAATACGTGTTCCTTATTTTTGAGTAATCTAAAAGACGGTTTTTGTTTTTAAACTAGCCTATTACAGCCGACATTACTGGGCACGGCTCTTCTAATAAACACCTCTTTGTCATAGGAGTCACTAACCTCTCACTGTACTGAGTAGAGGTAGCAGAGTGACAGCAGTCCATGTGCTTCTGTATTACCCAGAGGATGCCTCATACAAGCCATAGTACCTACTTCGGTCACCCAGGTACTCTTCGCGAGATCGTCAGTAACGCCAAAAGTTTCTCGGTCTAAGGTGGGTCAAATAAAATTCCAACCCGTACGCAAAATACACGTCCTGGACGTGAAGATGCGGGCAGCAGCCCGTTATACAATACAATACAATTCTCTTCCTTTTATTCATGACTTCTGAGATAAAAATATATATTTTACATTAACGACAATGTTTGTCAAACGTAGTAACTGGGTAACCAATACTGACTGGGTTGTGGAGGCCAAATAGGCAGTCACTAAATGTAAATTATGTTATTCAGCTGCATTTGGCGAGAGTAGAAGTTAACCCCAACATGGTTGGGAAAAGGTTCTGCAGATGATGATGATACTAAAGAAATTAATGTATGTAGTATAATATAATCGAAGAGTTGTCTGTTCGTGGTATCACTGATAGTAACCAACGACAATTGTGTTTACAAAAGGTGTCAATGGCGTCTACAATATTCTGAAAGCCGTAGTTTGTCACACCACTTGTCGTACGTGACATAGAGATATACAAGGCGCGACAAATCCGCTTACTGTTAGACCGTAGCCTAAATCGGTGCCTAGCTCAGATAGTTCTAAATCTCAGAGTTACGATAACATAGAGATACATGGGCAAAATTCTGTCGTCGATGCGAACATTAATTTCGTTTAGTCTTGCCTCGCGTTCCCTTTTTATCGAGATAAAGATTAGAACTTTATGTTGTGTAAGATCAATTTGTTGCAATAGAATCAACCTAATGGATTTGGGCGCCTAAAGTTTTTTAAGGCCGAAACTCTCTTAGATTTTATGAAAACATATATAAGTTACATTTTTAAATATGTAAGAGAAGACATGCTGCGCCAACCACAAATATATTTTGATAAAGCCAGAATATTAATATATAATTGATGTATGCGAGCGATATTTTACCATATCTAGTTGACACTTTAATTATAGTTTAAGCATAATTTAAATATTGCTTTTTAAATATTTATTGACACAAAGATTTATTTATTACGGCCAAGTAAAACCAACAGCATGTGAACCCATGTGCGCTTTGTTTAAAAATATCCGTCAGTTGTCACGATGCACACATTATAATTTTTTTTGTTTTTTTGGACATTCTCAACGCACCTGGGGTATTTTGGTTTTCATTTTGGGTAGGTACTATTAGAATTTGATTATATATTTCGATAAAATGCGCATATAATACTTTTAGATTATATTTGAAATCATGTTTTAAGTTACATGTCACCATGTCACACTGCTTGTATCAAACCTATTCTTATGTTTTTTCCTAATAATTCTTTCTTTAAAACGACCTAAATATTTGAACATTATGGTAAACTAGCCAGCACTGGTTAGGTTATAAAACCTCTTACAGTACCGAGTTTTCCGTTTCTATAAAATTTCGACATTTAATTTACTCGGTTATAATAGGTACACATAATAATAATTATCAATTTTAAATAATTATAATTATTTATCAGGCTTCGAACGCCTGGGCTGCCTGAAAATGATGATACAGTACACAAAATTATAAACACACATAAAACATTTATACACATTATATTGACACTATTGTAAGAATTCTTTTATAAAAGTAGCCAAAATTCTAAATCCCAATAATAAAAATAAATGTACTAGCAATATCAAACAATAGACAGAATACTTCGACCTCTCTCAACAAAACTAAAACAATATCAATTGTCTCGAACTCTTCCCTCTCCCAGTTCAATACAATCACTTGAGCAAACAGTTTCAATTCGATAGCCAACGGACTCGACGGTACAACTAATTACAAACATGGATCCTGAACTTAGCAAGTTAGGTGCTTATTCCTTTCTCGACGATTCCCCCTTCCTCCAAATCCGGATGGGGGACTGAATATTCATAACCGGTGAAATATTTACGGGTCTCATCCCCCATAGACCATCTCTTGCCTCTCTTGGCCCTATCTAACTAAGTTCGGGGTGATTGCGTTTAACTGGCAACTAAACGGGACACTATTAATTTAATTGTGATGTATTAACAATGCTAGTTGTAATTTCCTGTTTTAGTGTAGTTAATTTTGTGGGATTGGTCTTATGGGATTGCATTGACGTTGGTAGTTATTGACCAGAGGGTCCAGACAAGACGTGATAATCGGTCCAAAGAGTTTCGCTTGATGTAAGGTAGGGCTGGCAGAGCCAAACCAAGTGAATTGGACTACGGACTCCAGTCTTTGACAAATTTCCCGTCGTTTTATCCGCACCTCAATTCAGCTGGTGATAAGGTTGATTTTAGCTTTTCGGGAACATAATATACCAGTCTCATATCCTTAGGCGCTCAGATATTGAAAGAGGTAGCAGCCAACGAGGCTTGTTAATCAACCTTCTTTTTTGTAAAAAAATAAAGTTTTGACAAAAAACAAGAGGCACTTGGTGTAAATTTAGGATTTAGATATTAAAGTTTGTGAAATGTACTTCGAGGGTCATTCCTTAAACTACCAGAGAAGTAAATCCGTTTTATTCAGCAAAATGACACCTGTAATATTACACTATCGCCATTAGAGATTAGACGTAGAACTGTACAATTTTGCCTATAATAATCAGACAACGCTTCGGCCATCTCGGGTGTTGCAAGTCTAAATAAACGTCTAGAATATTCTACCAGATGGATTATCGTCCACAAATCAACAACAATAACCATCAAACTGCTTTATTTGTATTAAAATAGAAAGTTCCATTTTAAATCATCAAAAGATATTTTTTTAAATACGTCAACGTGGGCCAAAGGCCAAAACAGGTGTTGCCAGAATCACTTTTTAAAAGCTTATTGCGACGAAGGTATTAAAATCGCTCATTCGTAAAATCAAATTTCCGTGGCAACAGGCTTGTCTATAAAAAAAGTTTACGGCAAAATCGTGTTGAGTCATTGTAAATTTAAAGCCGAATTAATAGAGCTTCTTTTATATAAATTGTGATTTATGAGTACATGACGCCATTTTGAAAATCCCACTGAAGTATTGCCAAAATATAAGGACCGCTTATCCCGTAAGCGTTTACTATAACTCAGGTTTATTTCAATGAGAAAAATGTTCGAAATATCTAAGAACGTAGTAATAAAGTTGAAGGCCTACATTTTGCCTATGTTTAATAAATTGAGCAATGCTTTAGGTAATCTAATACAAAGTCTTACATTTTTCCAGTAAAGAACATAAATTCATAACCCGGATAAAACAATTTTGTTTTTTTTTTAGAAATCCTCGGATTTCGGGAATTTTATTAAACAAAGACATAGAAATGATTATTAATATATTCTTATCAACTTCAACTTTTTCTTTTATTTTTATCAGGGTTCACTCAATAACAGCATCGGAATTTGAATTTGCGGCCCGAATGATGGCAATTTCGATTCATTTCATTACCTTTCTGAAATCACAGATGTTATTATGTTGTATGATGTTATTGGTAGTAGTAAGATGTTATTCACAGCCCTATTTGGTATTGGCCCACCCTGTGCTGGATATTGTCCTCCACGTTCTGTTGCCAGCCTCATCCAAGATATTTCCGCGATAGCAACAATGTCATCTGCGTCCATTTCGTGGACGCCAATCGGTCACAGATATCCTCCATCTGCCATCACCACGTTATGCTAGGTATCCTGCCCAACTTTACCATTCAAGTTAACCAATATCGAAAACCTCGTAGGTCTCCGGATTTTGACGTTTTTAACTCATTCTACTAGTTTTACGCAATGAATTACTTAAATGATAAGTAACTTGGAATCCCATCAAAAATCCAACATATTCTTCCTACAATTAGATAGGTATCGAAATATAGCGGTAATAAAAGAAAGCACCTTATCTTTCCGAACGTTACCGCGTGATGGATGGCCCAAAGAAACGAAACGATCTTTACCTAGTTTGGGACACTACAAAAAGAGGGCCAACTGACATTGATATTATGATATCGGCTGTGCGTACGGACCTAACCACCCAGATATTGGTTCAGACATCTTTGGAAAAGATGAAAATGAATACTTAAAAGTATAGAAAACATGCTACAACAAATGATTAGAAAGTAAGAAAGAAAACGTATATATTTATTGGATTCACACAAGATAAACAATAAAATATGTAAAATAAAGCAAAGGACACAAAGCAAAATTCAATAGCATTAAACCAAAACCTTTTTTTTTAACGAAATTTAAAAAACTAAACTAACTGCAGCAAATGTACCAGGTCAAAAGGACTCTAGGCGACGCTTTCTAAGGGGACATTTAAAAATAGATATTTCAGCTCTAATATTCTGATGGGTCACCCTAGAGTATGTTAGGTATTAGACCTTAGACCTTAGAGATCAAAGACTCAATTTGTGGCCTAACTTATAATCGATGAACATGAACATGAAGCCAATAATCTGTATTGTGGAGGTCGGATAGGTAATTGCTGAATGCTAACTGCATTATAAGTAGGCTAGGTCAGACGAAAAACCAACCAAGAGAAAATCCTTATATAATATTATAAAAGCGAAAGTGAGTTTGTTTGTTTGTTTGTTACCTCTTCACGCTTTAACGGCTAAACCGATTTCGATGAATTTTGGTACAGAGATAGTTGGGAACCAGGAGACGGACATAGGCTAATATTTTTTTGAAAAAAGTGGGATGTGAGGGAGAAAGAGGGAAGAAAAGGGAAAACTTAGCGTTGCTATTACAAATCAATAAGGCGCAAGGGGAACTGTGTTACCCCGAATTTAACGCGAGCAAAGCCGCGGGCAAAAGCTAGTACTAAATGTACTAAATAAATGTTGATCCAAAAAAGTGTCACAAAAAATAACTATACCTGATTTGGGGAGTTTTTTTGGGTTGGTAATTATCAAATAACTTTCCCTTGTCTGGGAGGGGGGGAGTGTCCGAGTTTTACAGACTAAAACCCATCCATGTATTTGCTTTTGTCCTTTGTGTTCTGGGGCCACAGTATATGTTTCGAAAAATCCGCAACCCAGACCCTGGCAGTCGCCTCTGCTGACTTGGGGAGTTAAAGATACCATAACTAAATTGCAATCATCTTTCCAGACAAATAAGAATCAGTTTTGAGATTAAAGTGGAATGAACTCCACTCGTCATTACCTAATGCACCTCAGCAATGCTTTTAACCAACACGTTTAGTAGCGCGGGTACAAAAGTTGAATGAATACCGCTGGGGGTATTTCTTTAGAACCAAGAATAAAAGCACGGGTGATTATGATTGTGGGAGCGAATTCATAGAGTTGTTGTAGAGAGCGAAGTGCCTGAGCAGCAGAAAATGTATGTTTATAATATACAGCATATATTATAGAGACCAGTCACAGGATAAACGAGCTGTGGGTCTGAAAAGCTGCGGGTTTTTGCCCTGAAATAGTTACGCAGCAAACCACCAAGATGGCGGGCCGAACTGGATGTCGTCCTTGAAAACTGGAAAGAAGTTTCACAGAATCGTGACACAGAACACAGAACAGAAGGGCTACTACGACATATTATAGCAATTCTTATTCCACTGAGTGAAAGAGATGGTGCTAGACACCCTGTATAGCTCTGTCTCTTTCCCTCAGCGGAATAAGAATTGCTTTAAGAGGTCATAGTAGGGTAGCAGAACAGAGAACCTTTGGAAGGAAAGGAGGGAGGCCCAGTTTTCCCAAACAAACAATAACCTACCTCTTTGACTGAAATGGGTTAATTAACTGATTTTATTTTCGCGATTACGGTGTTGCCCTCATGGGAAAAGTTGTTCAGTTTGATGGTGTATTATATTAATTACCTCATTCTTGACACTTTTTTTTATATATATATATTTCAGTTATTTATCATATAATTAATTTATTTACTAAATACAACCTATACATACTCATTCTTTAAGTAATATGGCCATACTTTTCTAATATAATAAAAATGCCTCTTTTTGGAAAACAGCTGATACTCTTACACTGTTGGAACGATATTAACCCAACATAGCTAAGAAACACCGCAAAGAAAGCGGCTTTCAAATGCGGTTTCCGCATGGAAATCTGTCCATCCGTTTTGAGAAATTCTTTTCAGAATAATAGGCCCTGTGGGATAGTAACGTAACCAATTACAACCTTAAGACGCCTTTATTTTGATCATTCAAGAAAATTATTGCATTGCCTAATAGAAGAATTGTTCAAAGCAAATGATTGTTGAACTTGTTTGAAGTGTTTTTTTTTTTACTTTCTACTCCGATGGCTTGACCGGTTTTATCTATATATCAAATTAAAATTGTATATTATTTAAATTAATTGATATTCGTTCGTCTCTCTTCTCTCTAAAACTCGAGCCAGGACCGATTTGCCTAATTTTGATTTTGAAATATTTTTGAAAGTTCAGGAAAGGTTTAAACGGTTAGAAAATATACAGGTAGGTAGAGTAGGTAGGGTAGCTAAGGTGGGTAGTGTAGATAGGTAGACAAGATGTAGATATAAAAAGTGTATTGCAACGCAAGCCGGGCACAGCTAATCTACCTGGAAATAGAAGTCTTGTAAGATCTACTGAAGACTTTATGAGATTCTAGTTGGCGACCGCTGCTTCGCCCGCGTGATATCGAAAACAAAATTATCTTATGTGTTATTCCAGACTATAATCTACCTCAATGCCAAATTTAATCAAGATCCCTTCAGCCGTTTTGACGTGAAAGAGTAACAAACATCCATACATCCATCCATTTTCACAAACATTCGTGTTCGGGTCATTCACCGAACAATAATGAACCTGTCAGCATAAATGCGACACCGCGCTCGATGCCTATATTATTTTATACATTAATTAAGTAAAACAAGTCAGTACGCTTTCGGAGAGCATATCGGGCGCGACTCAATCTCATCTCATTCACCTCATTAGTTTTAATAGTCTTTCCATTTGTAGTAGTTTAATCCGTATTGTTGAAATATATCTTTATAATCTTAAATCTCGGGTTATCTCTATCTCATCCCAACCCCAAACAATTCGCATTTATAATATTAGTAGGATAATAATTTAAAAACAAAAAAAAAACGTATTCTTCAAAGACGTGTTATTAGCCCCGTCATTCAACCATATTCCCCAGATGCCAATTCGTAAACCCAGACTCGTGTCACATCGAATTTTAGATTAAATTTTCTAAAGGGATTCTGCCTATTGGACCAATGGCACTTTAAGGCCCCAATTGAGATCAAAACTATTGCTTTTGAGTTATGATTATTACACACTGAGGCTTTTAATATAATCTAGCAGGTTGTTGAAATGGGTGAGTAGCGGAATCTTCATTAAACAATCTAACGTATGTACCTATGTTTGCGCCGTGTAAGGTACCTACGATTTTCAAGACAGAAGACTTTAAAAAGCATCTGTGACACGTCGAGTAACCACAAACAAATTCACAAATATTTTCCATCTGATGCACAAAGATACATAAAAGACTTATAGAACGGACTTCATTGGAAATATTTTCATAAAAAAGACATCGCGGACATTTTAAATTTTGACACACAACCGCTACAAAAAGAAAGCGTGAAACAACGATTTGTTACCAAGTGGTGAACTTAGTATTGAATTACGTTACCAAGTGGTGAACTTAGTATTAATTTTCTTCGTCTTGTCCCTTCTATCACACGTGTATTTGAATGTCTTTGTTCAGTCCATGCATCAATTCGTACTTCGTGACCACAGACATAGACAATGTAGTAAATAACAAGAAAACGGCTGAGCTCAATTATACAAAAAAGCAGGCAACAAAAAAGAGTTTTAGGTACGGTAACGGTAGGTTAATTAAGTGCAACAAAACATGTAGACACGCAATCAACAAAAAATAAATTTAAGATGGGTAAGTATGGGCGTAAAATCTATGGTTCCATTTCTGTAGCAAATAAATTGCAGCTGGTACAAAGCATTCGCCCAGTCCAATTTATGTCGATATTGTCGCGAAAATATTTCATTTAGTTTGCGCACAGCACGTCTCGACGCGGCCCGCGGGCTTGGAGCTAGAGCGGGCCAAAGGGACGGGACCTAAATGAATTCAGAAATTGTATTTTTTAAATTCCTTTTACTAGACTCGTGAGTCTACACAAAGAAAGGACATAACTAGGGACTTAGAAAGTAATAAGCTATTGCTGCTTTGCTGTTGCAAACTACGAATGTTTTTTTTTTTTTTTAAATCATTTAGTTACAGTTACAAGCAACAACACGTGTACACTTACCAAAATTCTAAAGCGATTCTCTCCTTCTGTATTGATTAATGGTTGACGGTTTCACAAACAGTATTTCGGAAGCCATAACTCAAAATAAAGAGAGAAAATCACTTTTGAATTTGGGTTAGTGTATAATCGGTACCTATGCAGAAACCTAATTTGTGTTTTAGGCTAAATATGGCACTCTCGGTAGACACACCAGTCTTAAATCCGAACTGGCCACCATGCACTTTTACATACATAGTGGAGAACATGTTATACTTATACCTACTATTTAACGATCGTCCGCTTGAGCTGTTCCGGCAAATAAGAGTGGCCTCGGCAGTGTGAAAAACAGTGACCAAACTATAGGCTGTAGGCATCTAAACATGCGTGAGTGTACCTGGACTCCCGCATGTTAAAAGATTTCGATTCTGATACCATCGCGATCCTGCGACTTTCCGACTTCCTGTTTTGAAATAATTGTTGCTACTGTCTTAGCTAGTATTTTTGCGTTCTGTTTCGTCACAATAACCTCAGCTCCATTCACCTCACCAAACTCCGGGCACAAAGGCACAGAAAAGTAGTCAGAAATATTAGGTCTTTACCTATGAAATTGCCGTTTTGCAGTACTGGCCATTTCAAATCAAAGTAATTTTTGTTTGGCTAAGAATTCTAATTTCAAATTAAAATTATTTTAAAAACATGGTTGTTCCCAAAAGTAGTCATTTGTTTATTGATTAGTGTTACATTTTCTTCGCATTTCAATCTTTTTCGTCATCATGGATACGTTAAAAATTCGAGTATTTATGGAATATGAGTACCGTCGTGGCAGCAACGCGGCACAAGCGGCACGCAACATCAACGACGTTTACGGAGCTAACACTACAAACCAACGCACCACATGTTATTGGTTTGCTTGCTTTCGTTCTGGAAATTTCGACCTGAAAAATGAACCTCGCTGTCGTCCGAAGACTTTGGTCGACAATTACGAATTAAAAGCGATTGTGGATGATACACAATCTACGGCTGTATTAGCAGCAGTTTTCGACGTTAGCGTCAAAACAATATTGGTCCATTTGCGTCAAATTGGCAAGGTAAAAAATCTTGACAAATGGGTGCCCCACGAACTCAATGATCGCAAGCGCGAAGTACGCGCCGAGACGTGCCTTGCACTGCTCAACAGACACACAAATGAAGGAATTTTGAACCGCATTGTTACCTGCGATGATAAATGGATTTTGTTTGATAACCGCAAGCACTCAGCAAGTTGGTTGGACTCTGGTTCAGCACCTAAACAATGCCCTAAACGAAAACTTACCCCTAGAAAAGTGATGGTCACTGTTTGGTGGTCTAGCGCCGGTGTGATTCGTCACAGCTTTTTACCAAATGTGGTGAGCATTACTGCAGATGTGTACTGTGAAGAACTGAACACAATGATGGAGAAGCTGGCACATCTCCAACCAGCATTGGTCAATCGCTCGTCTCCGCTGCTCCTGCACGACAACGCGCGACCTCATACCGCACAGCAGACGGTCTCCAAGTTGCAAGAACTGGGGTTGGAAGCTCTCCGTTATCCGCCCTACTCACCAGACCTTACGCCAACAGACTACTACTTTTTCCAGAATTTGGATAACTTCTTGGCGATTTCATCGATAAAAACCTATTATTTAGCCTTGCCACATTGGAGTTATTTTTCAAAAAATCTTAATAGTTTAGTAGGATGATTAGAAGCGAGCAGGTCCATTTAAATATAATTCTGCCTATTCTGACACCATTTTAATGCAAAGTGTACCTAAATATTTCTGTTACACATGCAATAGGTACCTACACAATATCCGACACAGTACCATCCTTGAACCTGAACAAAAAATATTTATTTATTTATTCTGTATCTTCCAACTATCCTTACAGGGTTACCTAATGCGATGGTGTACACAATAAGTTTTGTTACTAATTACGAATAATGCTACTTTTGTTAACTCATATATAGAACAAAAAAACAGATCAATGTCACTCGCTAGATATGTGGTTGAGAGTACGAATTGCACGCGTCATTGGAACCTCCCCTAACAGATAGTACGCGCGCGTGGCACCGCCAGCAAGCTTGGCTGTCGACGTCGCTCCACATACCTGTCTGGTACACGTAAACCTATCTGTTGTAAAATGTCCGCATGATATAGGTACTCTACCTCTTAGTATCTCGAATTTGTACGAGGTGAGTGTGAGATCTCTCCTGAACCTCAACTCGTTATACCCAACCAAACCTAAAATAAATGAAGTTGGGTACATAAGCGGATACAATGCAATTTCCAGTATAAAAAAAGAGCAAATTTATTTTTGTACTTTCTCCAGCATGGACCTATATTTAGATTCATGTAGAGCCCAGATAATTGCGTTAAATTATAATTGACTCCCAACCAATGCATTATATAAAGCTATAAGGAGACGCGTTTATGTCCGTGAACTTACTTATGATACCATACGCAGCATGAAACCTAAATAAAATTACGGTAAGCTTTTTGCAGCAGATTTTTATGATGTGATCACGAAACGTTAGACCCGTGTGAAATTTCAGCCATAAGTGTTTTACTCCAGTAGCTCTAAGCATTGGCGTCCCGTCTAGACTATAATTATACAGGATAGGAGCACGTGCGCGAGAGAAGGTGATACTTAAACACTTTGAGGTATTGAACTGCAAGAGGCTGTCCTTGCTCCAGATCGAAACTCTGTCTATGTCCCTCTGAAACCTCTCGCAATTGCGGACAGAATAAAAAATAATATAAATAATTTATTGTAAAATAACTCGTTTTATATACTTAAAATATCTTTGTCTACCTATTTAGGCACAATATAAGTAAGAATGTTTGAGCCTATTATAATAAAACGCGTTTCTGAAAATATTCATTTTAAAACTCAAATAGTCACAATAGTCCGGTCAAATTAGACCAAAAAATAAGAGTGAAGTTACATAAATTCCCACCAAGCTGAAAATCGGTAAGATTGTTTGAAATATCATTAAAAACAAAATTTGAAAGTTCCCCATCTTTCCCCTGTAAGGAAAAAAATTTATTCAAGGTCAAAGTCCAAAAAAATTAGTTTATCGCGATTTTCAGAAAAACGGCAAGTTTTATCATAAAAATATCACAGACAAAAATTGTAGATCATAAAATTATCTACAAAAAATTAATTTATACTTTTTTTCAACGAGCCACCGTTTTTGAGATATAACGATTCAAAAAGTTGTAAAAGTTGTAATCGTCATAATATGCATGAGTACGCCACGTATATATACATCTCTATAGTTGTAACATATATTAAAATATTTTTCTATCAGTTATTGTTATTTACACTACTAATATAAAATATACATAAGTTATAACTATAAGAATATCAGGTAAAATGAAGCCCAGTCCCTTAATTTATATGCCATTGAAACCTTGAGAAAAAACACCAATAGTAAAAAACAAGTACAATTAGCTTGTCTTCCTCCAACCTCAGTTGCTGCTCATCAACATCTTTTTAGGGTATATTACCAAGTTCAAATGTGGCTTGGTTATCAGCTAGACCCTACAGATTGGGGTTGGAAGTTGGTCAACAATTTATTAGAACCAGTGCACACTTTACTTCCACCTGCGCCGGAAAAATTGCTGAACTCGATTTTTTGCAACTGCAAAAAGGGATGTAGTGCTAAATGTGGTTGGAAAAAAGTCGGACTGTTCTGTTCTCCGGCATGTACACATTGTCAAGGCCGGTTGTGCTGTAATATTGAATCACCAACAGTAGAGGATCCGTTTGATTCCAACGAGGCAACATGCGATACATCGCTATTAATGCAGTTTACATCCACTCAGGATGAAGAAGAAGAAGAACAAGAATAAGAAGATCAAGAAGAAGATTTTGAAAGTTACGACTCGGACGATTAAATTTCACTACTTTTTTTTTAACTTAAATTGCTTTTATCTTTTCAATCTCTGCTAATATCCATTATTTTTCAATAGTTTCAAATTAAACGAGATGAAAACTGACCCGTGGAATAGGCCTACTGGGGAAACCACAAAAAAAACGCTAAGTACACTACCTCATAGGTGGCGTGGAAACGTGTGCATATTATGACGATTACAACTTCCACAACTTTTTGAATCGTTATATCTCAAAAACGGTGGCTCGTAGAAAAAAAGTTCAAAGTAATTTTTTGTAGATAATTTTATGATCTACAATTTTTTTCTGAGACATTTTTATGATAAAACTTACCGTTTTGCTGAAAATCGCGAAAAACTCATTTTTTTGACCTTTGACCTTGAATATTTTTTTTTCCTTACAAGGGAAAGATGGGGAACTTTCAAATTTTGTTTTTAATGATATTTCAAACAATCTTACCGATTTTCAGCTTGGTGGGAATTTAGGTAACTTCGTATGTCTAATTTGACCGGATTACAATACCGAAATTGTCTATGTCAATCTTTTGTTCAATCATTCGCCGTTCGCGTCACCAGCGCTACTTTTGACAGCACTGCTGTTGTTCTCTTTGTTTATGTCAAACTTAAATGGAAACCACGGAATTTATCTTATATTTTAGTTTTTTTAATTAATTAAATAACGTTTAATCGTTAATAACGAATTCACGTTTCTTAAAAAAAGAAAGGATGTAAGCGTATGATTCATTGTATAGATTAGTCTGTGTAAGGCGAAGAAATTGCAACATGGAGGGCAAGAAAATATCCTTTGGCTTTATGAAAACTAAAAAGGTTGAAAAACCGTTCACACCAATAATTAATGAAGAGAAAAAGGACTACATAGAATGTGTAGAAGAGAAATCAATTAAAGTCGTAGGGTAAGTGCTCAAACTCTGTTTATTTTGCTTTCAAACTAACCTAAAAATTAACATTTTTGATATTGATAAAATTGTTTAGCTGGAGTTCATATTATTTGCTTCCGTAGACTCAGCCTAGAGTTTCTCTTCAAGTAAGTCTTAATCTAAAACGAATGCAATACATTAAAGAAAAACGAATATAGCGGAAATATAGAATTATATTTCAGATCTCTTAATAACTAACCACATAACACTTATTCAACAAATCTGTTCCAGAGGGGAAACAGAAACAGAAGATTTGCCGCTTGTAATTCCTATGAAACCAAACACACTCATAACAGCAGAGAAGCTAAGACAGATAGCTGAGAAAGTTGAAAGTGCTGTTCAAGAGCCTGAAATAAAAGAGGAACCCGTAATAAAAGAAGAGAAGATTGAAGAAAATGAGACCTTAGAACAGATGGCTGTTAGGGAGCTGATGCAGGAAGCTAGGAAAGATATTAAAACAGAAGTTCCAGATAACTTGGCAATACCTACACCGGCAAAGCCTGTTATGACTGGGGAGAAGGAGGTGAATAAGTTTGTATTCTACTAGCTTTGTCTATTATGAAGCATTATAGTTACCAGAATAATTTGCCTTATCCAAGTAAATATGTGGGATATTTTTATCCATCTCACATTATTTGTAAAATGAGAACTGTGTGGCTTTCAAATGTATGTAGTTGCATAAAAAGATTATTTAATTTGGGTAGCTAGGTATATTTAACACTATTTGTCTGTTAAATTCTGCCTGTGGCCAACCATTGACCTCTATCATCAACTATTTTGATCAAAAAATGTGTTTATTTCATTTAGCACAAAATAATTAAGTATTTAATACATGCCAGGTGATCTCTTATACTAAGTGAATAAAATAATTTACATATTGTTACAGTCCTCCTTAGATGACTATGAGTCGGTACCTATACAGCAATTTGGGCTAGCTATGCTTCGAGGAATGGGGTGGACACCAAGCAAAGAGGGGTATGTCAAAATCTTTTAATCTATATACTTATCTATTTTGGGTGAATGTCCCTTAACCCCTTGTATAACATGTGGAACATAGATCCACGCGAGACACGATGCGTATTTAATTGTGTCTGTAATTCTGCATACAAGCAGTAGTATTATTAACAATAATTATGTGGTTAGCTGTGTAAGAGTAGTGGAAAGTTATCAGTTAGCAATATTTTATAATATATCAAAAGGAAAAATATTTGTTAAGCCACAAGTACACACTACATGTAATAAATATAGGGAAAAAAAATTGTGTTCACCAAAAATACTGATCGTGCACCAAATATTCTTTCCTGAATGCTAAAAAAATGCGTAGGTTAGGTTAGGTTAAAACTGCGACCCCCTACGCACGAGCCGAGCGAGCGGAGCGAGCGGTGCCGCGGCAGCGGCCGGCGAGTGCCAGTAACGACTTGCATTAATAGAAAATGGATAAAGATATAACACTTTTTTATTGTAGTGCTGTCTTCTAACAGTATAGTATAATTGATTTATTTGATGAGCAAATTTAGTGTGCAATTCAGTATTTTTGGTGATAATTTCGAATATTTTGATTGAAATAAGGGGATTTACAGTTAAAGTATTAAATACCATCCATAAATATATACCCTAAAAAATGTAATTAGTGGGTATAAAGGGTGCACCAAATATGTCCAATTCTGTTGTAAGTGCTGAGAATGGCCACTTTGCCAGTATCAAGACTGAGTAACAAGATTAAGTATACATTTATTATGGACTTAAGCCTGTTAGTGAAGATCACACATTTGCAAATAACTAATTTGTAAAAAAAATGAGATTTTTTGCTCACTGTCCTCTACTTTTTTTTTTTTGTTTGCTTTCACAGGTATGCTGGAAGAGATTTCTTTAGAAATAAGCATTACCTTTGTAACTATTCTCTGTTCCTGTCTTCTTTACTGTATTCAGTGTATACATAAATCACTATCTATACTAATATTATAAAGCTGAAGAGTTTATTTGTTTGTTTGAACACGCTAATCTCAGGGACTACTGGTTGGAATTGGAAAATTCTTTTAGTGTTGGATAGTCCATTTCTTGAGGAAGGCTATAGGCTATATAACATCACGCTACGACCAACAGGTGCTAAACAGCGTGGGTGAAACCGCTAGGAACAGCTAGTAAAATATATGAGTAGAACTGCAGGCACTAAAATTGAAATCGTATTTAATGACTTGTTAACAATCAATAGCTAAAGATCAATACATGTATTCTCTCGAAAAAAATTTACTCGCTTACACGAAAATCCTGTATACTGCGTGCCCTAGGGCTTACTGCATTGCCGCGAGACCACTCCGGCGACCGAGCAATAGGTAGCTTACCGTCCATCCGTCTAGAGACGACAGGCCTTGTCGACGGCGCGTTCATGCCCCACGCGCGCCATAAAGAGATGTCGGCTAAGCAGAGGGGCCCACTCAGGCTCACCTGCCTATCCTGCAGGCAGTTGGGCAAAAGACTCAACACGGATTTGTTTTAGTCAGCAAAAGTCTGACACTGCCCTGATTCCGCCCAGAGTGCCAGAGGGGAAGTTCATTGATGATTTACTGTTGGAAAAAAGGACTTACTGCATATTTGTTTTGAATAGAGAAAGAATACAGCTACCATGAAGAGAACTTGATTTGTTCATTCTTACTACTATTACTGTTTTCAGGTCTAAATACAAGCAACCTGAACTGCGTCCAAAAGGCTTAGGCTTAGGAGCTGACAAAGTAATCAAAGAAAATCAGAAGAAACAGCCAAAAGACAAGAAGCAAGAAGATTTAGCAATCGTGAAGAATGCCTTGGTTAAAATTACTACTGGGAAATATAATGGTTACTATGGCAAGGTAAATATTTGTAAAAGTCATTATTACTCTCTTATATTTACTTCTATACACAGAGCAGGGTTTCTACCTGTACCTAGGATTCCAAAGGTAGGACTACATCATGCATTTTGAGGAAAAAGGCAGTACTCCTGAACTGCCTTTTGAATAAGGCTATTGATCCAACCGTATTTTTAACGTTTTGTATTCATAAGGAAAAAACATAACCCTTGTAAAGATCATTTTGTTGTCAAGACCCTTTATCTTAGGAATGTGAGTTGAAATCAAAATCGTATAGGTACTCAAGTCCCTTGGAGTTGTAAAAAAACCAACTCTCTTAGTCTATGAAGTCAAAAGATATGGCTGTCTATGTCGCAAGTTTGTATGGAACCAGCAGTGTGCGAGCCCAACTCGCTCTTGGCCAGTTTTTTCATAAACTACAAACTCGATTGTTTAGTTAATCTTGTTCCTTCTGCCCAAACACATGTAGTTTTCTGTCTTCAGTTTCAAACATTGCAATGTAATTTTACTACCTACTACTATTTCCTTGTGATTTTGATTACCCTACCTAGGGTAGATACTTTTTTCCTATGAAGTATTTATCCTCCTAACATTAACCAACACAGCAAAAAAAGAATTAGCGAAATTGGTGTAGCCATTCCTGCGTCATGACCAAGGAAAATAGGGATTCAAAATCAAAAGTCATTTTTCAAATTAGGCTGATAGTCAGCACTTTTTGAACGTCAGATTACAAGAGACAGTCCTACAAAAACGCCCTGCCTTTCGCCACTTCATTCATTTTTTAACCATCGATTAAAACGGAAAATTGCTATTATTTCAGGTTGTGAGTTTAGATGAGGACAACGGCCGCGTAATGGTGGACATTGCTGTAAAGAAAGAAACAGTCAGCCTTAGTGAATTCATGATGCATGCAGTCACTAAATCAGAATATGATAAAGAATCTAAAGTTATAAGTAAGTATTATTGAAATACAATATCTGTAAATTCATGAAATATTAAGCTGTCGAAATAGTGCAATTTACTAGTTCATTACCCGGCCGTTAATTTGGCATTTTAAGTTTTTGTAAGGAGTCGTCCATTGATTACGGCAGTTGATTTTTAAGGCTCCCGGCCCACTTGGCCAGATGTCGTATTATATGACTTGGCCCCAATCTTACGTGAGATTTTTCAAAATACGTGTTTTTGTTATCATTGCTTGTATGTGTAGCATTTATTAATGATGAAATTCGGTTGGAGCCCCTACCCTCCCATAAATGCTTCACGTGATTAATGGACACCCCCTAATCCCAACTATGTGGCCAGCTAGGATGTTCCACTATTTCAAAAGAGGTGTTACACAAATCTTTAGCTCGACACATTGATTTGGTAGAGTTTATTGAAACAAAAAAGCCGAAAAGTAATAACTACTCAATATATTCGGTTCATGCTTTCAACTCAAATCAGATTTGAAAAGGTTCGTCACAATTTAAGCGGCTCTCAACCCTTTAAAAATATTTGCCACATTAACGACAATTTTAGCCACGTCATTTCATTACAGATACAATTGAAGACGTCACTAACAGCTTCAGACACTATTTTCATACAAACCCTGCTTTTTAAATGGGCCTGCAAGATAGGACTTGCAAGACAACTTTTATTCATAACACTAATTATAAATGCATTCACTACAATTTTAGACGCTGATTCATTCGAAGAATACAAAAAGACGGAAAAAGTAACACAAAAACCGCCCAAGCAGGAAGAAAGAAGTTCAACCAGTCAGAGAAATATTGAACATAAAGAGAAAACAGATAGAGAGAGAGGTAATGATGATCACCGACGGCATAGAGAAGATAAGGAAGAAAAATCATCAAACGGCAGAAGTAGGGACAGGAATAAAGAAAGAAGAGATTCCTCTAGCAGCGACGATAGGGCGAGACGCAGAGATAAAAAAGAAAGGAAAAAATATAGCAGTAATGACTCTCTAAGCTCTTCTGACGACGATAAAAGAAGGAGAAAACATAAGTCTAAGAGCAGGAGACATAGAAGTAGTTCGGAAGACTCACGCAAAAGAAGTTCGGAAGTTAAAAGGGATATTGATAAGAAACGCAAAGGGAAGAAGAAGAAGAGAGACCGAGATCGGTCACCTAATTATAAAAAGCATAGGAAGTAAGAATCAAGTGGAAAAATGTAAATAAAACTTTTAAAATTATTGTTTTATTTTGCTTCGCATTTGATAATATAAGCCAGCTTAGCTGAATAATCGCTGGCAATATGCTAATAAAATCTCTGATCCCTAAAATCCAATAGTTATTACATTATGTATTGGATTAAGTCATTTTGTGTTTTTTTGTTCAAAATTAAAGTTTTCGCGAAAAAGACTATCATTTTGAAATAGTTGTAATGCCATCTACATATAGCCACAGGAATTACTTTAAATGATGTTGGCATCGTTGCAGCAAGTTAGCAAAATAAAATATAGATGGCGTTGGTTATCTTAGGCTGCTTGCCCATAAAATATTTTTCAACAAGCATGGCGTTAGCAAGAGTTCTATTTGTGGTTAAATTTTAGGTAACGTAAGATAGAGGCCACTCCTGTCTATAAATTGCACCAGATGTCACTATGTAACCAACCTAAGAAAGTAACAACAGGTACTACCAACCTGACAAGTTGGTGGCTATCTAGTTTTTAAGACTCAAAAACTTGTAATCGCTCTTAGCTTTTTTTTTTTTTTTCGGGTGGGAAATCATCCAATGACTTCCCCCGCTCTGGGGGGGGGGGGCATGTCAGCCTTGTACTGACTAAAGCCCACCCATGTTCCTTCTATTGCCCTTTATGTTCCGAGGCCGCGGTATCTCTTTCGAACAACCCGCAACCCCGGCAGGATCGCTCTTAGCTTAGGCACTATTCAGGCCAAAAGGTTCCGGACAGGCGAGCAGGCGACCACTTATCAGAAGTTGCAGTGTTGGGGATGACCGGCGGTGGACCCATGACCTCTTGAAGACCGCAGTAATCCGCTAGATGTGGCAAGACCGGGAATGGTTAAAGTAAAGTTGTTTGGGATTACGCTGTGTCTAAGCAAGTCTTCCGGCTGATACGGTGATGATGTAACTATTATGACGATAACCTCTTGAACGAAAGAGCATAAACGCACGCACGTGCCCTCCACGCCAACCCCCTAATTTTAGGTAAGTATCTCAATTTTTGTCTCATTTGTGTCGTTGGCGTCCAGGGCACGTGCTTATACCTATCCTATACGTGACACTGGCGTTCAAAAGATTTAACTAAGTGGGATAATAGCTGCGTTAAACGCATCGAAGCGACTAGTGGTATTTCACCCCTAAAAAATATAACAAAGGAAAAAAAATAAGAATAAGAAAATTAAAAACAAAAAAAAATTGTAATAATAGAATACCTTCTTAATATTTAAAAGTCGGTTAAAAATTCTTTGGTAACCAAATTAACGCCACCCACATTCAGTGGATAAATAAATTAAAAAGAGCAATTTAAAACTCATGCGTTCATCGCAGGGCTTGCTGGTGACAGGTCAATTAACGAGCTTTACGTAGGAACAACCCTGTGTCGACCAATATACGCATCGTAGTAGCTGTTATCTATTCGTATGCATCTAAGTATAACACCTATCACACCCCGAGGGGTAGATAGGGTGCATGTAGGCAGGTAGGTAGAGCAATGGCTTTGTGATGTAAGGGGTGTGTATTCGTATTACAGAGGCATAGAACATGCTTTACTGCATTTTGAATTATCATTAAAAAAATACGTGTCACATAATTGCAAACCTATTCTCTTCTCTCTTTTTTTTTCAATTCTCTATTTAAACAGCCTGAGTATTCGAACCTCATTGCAAACCAGCCTGCACTTTTTAAGGTTTGATTAATGTTATTAAACCTTCAGAGTACCTATCTAACTTATAATACCCGGTGTGGGTAAAGATCCTGAGCATCGATTGCTATGAATTTAAAAGGGTACCTTTAGTAGTTCTTTAAATAGACTCCGGACATAGATTGGCCAAGCAGGTAATACCTGTTCGTATGGGGATTCATAGATGACATCTCTTTTTTTCGGATCAGGGATTTTCAAAATGACTTTTTCTCGCTCTGGGCTTAGCGGAAGGGACTGCCATAATTGTTCTGACTAAAACCCATGCATGTTCCTTCTTTTGCTCTTTATGTTCCAGGGCCGCAATATCTCTTGCGAACAACCCGAACTTTAGACGAACGAACACCACAACGGGTCTGCGTCTGCGGTCGTTTCTTGAGGCGGCTGACTTGGTTTGTGGATGTCCTGGACTGTAGGTAAATGTGGTGTTGCCCACAAACAATGAGACACTTGATATCATGTCATGCCTGCGTCAGGTTTCTGTTCATAACAGAAGCTTATGGACACTACTGAAAGCGCCAAAGACCAAATTTTGGGCTGAGTCCTTTTAGATTGTCATCACGCTAAGAAATAGAAGGTAGTTACTGATCCTATATAATGTGGGGCATTATAGAAATGATCAATGTTGATGGGTCTAGGACTCACACACTCATGGCCTGAACTCATAGTTAATAATACCAACCACATTTTCTCCAGATAGGCTTGCAAAGATAGCCACATAATGGACGCCTTTTTTTTTGGGGTGGGAAATCATCAAATAACTTCCCCAGCTCTGGGCGGAGTAGGGGGGAGTGTCAGACTTGTACTAACTAAAACCCACCCATGTTCCTTCTGTTACCCTTTACGTTCCAGGGCCGAGGTATCTCTTTCGAACAACCCACAACCCCGGCAGGCGGAGGCCCTGGCAGGCCCCTCTGCTTTGCTGACATCTCTTTGAGGCGCGCGTGAAACACTAACGCGTCGTCGACACGGCCTGTCGTCAATAGACAGACGGACGGTGGGCTAACCATTGCTCACCGCCCCGCACAGCCCCGCATCTACGGTGGCAGGGAGTCGTACGGGGCGTCTCCCGCGGTGGCTGGGTTGGTTTGAGGTTCAAAGGCCCGACCACCTCCTTCGCTAACATGACTGCTGCGCTGAAAGAGGCGACCGCCTTCCATTCCCTCTCGCTCCGGACCATGGACTGAACCAGGGCCGGACGCGAGAGATCGCCGCCGCCGATCACCTCTACGAGGGCACGACGGTTCTCCGCCCAAGCTGGGTAATTATTATTATTATTATGAGCCAGTTGTGTCCCACTGCAGGGCAAAGGCCTCCCTTCCTTCCTCCCATTTTTTTTCTATCTTTAGCTAATGTGACCCAATCCTTTTCGTAGAAGTCTAGCTCGTCACGCCATCTCCTTCTGGGCCTACCGCGTCGCCGGATTCTGTTGTTCGGAACCTAATCGGTTGATACTTTGGCCCAATTTTGTTGCGACATGCGGTAGATGTGGCCAGCCCAGTTCCACTTTAATTTTGCGGCTGTTTTGCCAACGTCTGCTATTTGGGTCTTGGAGCGGAGCATACTGTTTCTTATACGGTCGGAAATTTTCACGTTTAGTATGCTTCGTTCCATAGCTCGCTGGCAGACCCCGAGGGCGGACTTTTGACGCTTTGTTAAAGACCACGTTTGAGCTCCATAGGTGAGGGTGGGAAGGATGCACATGTCCATCAGTTTACTTTTGAGTGAAAGTGGGAGCGGTCCTTTCATAACGTGTTTCATCGACCAATAGCTCTTCCAGGCGTTTTCGGTGCGTCGAGCGACTTCTTTATCTTGCCTCGCCTGGAAGGAGACTAATTGGCCGAGGTATATATACTCATGGACATATTCAACCTCCACACCCCCTATGTCTACTTTGCGTTTCGTGTTGTTTGTCATTAACTTGGTTTTCGTCATGTTCATTTTGAGTCCGACCTCGAGGCTGGCGTGGCTCAGTTGTTCGAGCATGACGCCCAACTCAGCCGCTGATGTCGAGAAAAGGACAATGTCGTCGGCGAATCGAAGATTAGTTAATCTCTTTTCCCCCACAACAATGCCCTTGTCGCGCCAGGGTGCAACTAATTTTTGAAAAACTTCTTCAAGGGTTGCAGTGAAGAGTTTCGGAGATAGCGGATCGCCTTATTTTACTCCTTTTCGGTTTGGAAAGGAAGGGCCAGTGGTGTCTAAGTGTAGGGAAGCTGTGCTATTGAGATAGATCCGTTCCAGTAATTTAACATAAGTGGGTTCTATTTCTTGTTTATTGAGTGTTTTAAATATGGCTTCGTGTGAAATACTGTCAAAAGCTTTGGAATAATCCACGAAGGCAAGGTACAAAGGCAAATTAAACTCTTCGTGTTTTTCAATCAGCTGATTCAGAGAGTGTAGGTGGTCTGTAGTGGATAGGCCGCGACGAAAACCAGCCTGTTCCGGAGGTTGATGGGTGTCTAATTGGTCGGATATGCGGTTTCCTAGAATTTTTATGAACACTTTGTACAGGTGTGATACAAGACTAATAGGCCGGTAATTGTCTAGGTCAGCTTTGTCTCCTTTTTTATGTAATAATATAATATTAGAATGACAGAAGTTATTTGGAAATGAGCCTGTTTTTAAAATAGAATTAAATAGGTTACAAATGTGGGGTAATAAATTTCGCTCTCCAACTCTCAATGAATCTGTTGTAATACCGTCTTCACCTGGGCTCTTGTTGTACTTCATGCCACCAAGAGCTCGGTAAATACATAATATAATATACATAAATAACACGGTGGAGCACACACGCCACTGTGTGCTCCACCGTGTCCTCCCGCTCGATTATGTGCAGGAAGCTCCAGAAACTTCCGTGACCGGTGAGGACCTGCGTCAGGCGGTAGGTGAGGACGCCATGACCCCTCTCTTATCGCCACTACTGGATGTTAGAAATCGCCGTCGAGGTACACGGCGACGATGGTGGTGTTTCAATCTGATCTTGTTCTCGGGGGAAACATGACCAGTAAACATATAATATCAAGGAGACGGTCAAGGCCCACAAGTCACACAGCTGGGCAAAGGCCTGTCTTTACCCAGCTGTGATAAATGGTTAAAATCGATCAAGTAGTTCGAGCTTATTCTTTACAAACATACAAATAATTAATGATTAAAATATATTTTTTACCTCTTTATAATATTGAGTAGTATAATTTTTCAGGAAAGCCGAAAACATATAAGACGTAGGCACCTACCTAGCTATATGATACGTTGTTTAACCACTCTGCACGACAGGATTTTGACACATGACACATCAGCTGAATCGGTGGGGTGACGCGAATTGTCATGAAATTCAAGAATTTTCATCAATTTACAGCATTCAATTTTGTTATTAAAAATAAGTCACAGCGGCTGTTTCATACGATAAGTTTGAGATTTATATTTTCAAAAACCTCCTATGGTCGATAAAACAGCGTCGATCTATTGTAAATCGTGTGTAAAATACATATTACTATACCCTTCCAAAAATTAGGTACTTTAAAAACGCTGGAAATAATGCACATACATAAGATAACCCTTTGATAATAAAATCGGAAATACAAAATAAAAACAGTGACATTCCATCTGCATTCTTATTTTTGCCATTTTACATATAAATTAGTAAAAAAACACGATACAAATCTCACTAATACTAATGTGTTGCAATATGACATTTCTTAGTGCTGACCGTAAAACTAAGTTTCATCATTACGATTAAAAAGTTGCATTCAACCTAATCGATAATCGTTATATAGTAAACTTTCAAAAAAGTTTTGGGACCATTGAGGAATTTACCTATGGAGGTGGCATATTACTCTAGTATAGATATTATAGTTGTATGTACAAATATCTATGATATCGATTAGAAAAGAAAGACAACAGCATTTTGTCTCGTGCTTTTTTGTTGTGGTTTAATTATTTTGCTGTCAAACGGTTTCGCGGTAACCAATTTTGTAGGTCATGCTAATAAGGAGACCTTTGCGTAGCACTAAGCGATTTAGCCTATTAAAAATAGACCGGCCAAATGCGAGTCGGACTCACGCACCAAGGGTTCCGTACAAACTGACGACATAAACGGTCATATCTTTTCTCTACGTAGACTTGGAGGGTTGTTTTTTTCACAGCTTCAAGGATGTACGTTTGCCCAGCACGGCCCCTCAGAATTTGCATTTATGGTGTACACCATTGCAATGTACTCGCCTCTAGCAGTATATGTACCGATTTCTTTTTCAATGTACCTCTATACTTTTGAAGAAATATGCAAAAAAAGGTGGCCGTGCCAGCCAAACGCTTTCAGCACGGCCCCCCATGTAACTTGAATAATACATACCGTATTAACAAATGTCTATAACTCAAGAAATGTACTCTATTAATACGTTATATGTGCCGCAACAGTTATTGTGAATTCATAATAACAAATAATATATAGATGTGGATAAGGGGCCGTGCTGGAAAAAATCATTTTAAGAAATATCTAAAAAAGACAAAACATACTTAGCCAAAAACTATTAAAAAATAATTGAAGTTTAGCAAGTAACATATGTACCGCATTGCTTTCTCATACAACTTGTTATATTGTGAAAAATAAATCTATTTTAGTTCATTCAGCACGGCCCTCTATAGTTGCCTATATCTTTTTAAATAAGCCGTGTATGTTTACAAAATTCGACTTCCTGAATAATATATAGGAGTACATTCCTTTCAACTAAATTGCAATTCTGCTGTATCAATACTTTAGAAGATAAATTCAATCTAAAATATACATACATTAAAACTGATGGGGTGACCATGATTCTACATGAAAATAGGATAAAAAATACTGCTTAAATTGAGTAAATCTTTATTAAAATAAACAAATCAACAATATGGTAAACTATATAAACGATAACTAGGTACTTATACATAATAGGTCGATAATCGTACAAGTGTCAAGTTAGTGTCGCTAAGACTACATAGCTCAAAGTCATAAAAATCATACATTACAATAAAATCACAGATTCATTACATTTCACAAATTAGTTCGTTTACATTGCAGTATTTATATTTACTATTTTTTTTTTTTTATAATTCGTTTTACGGCACTGGGTTCTTGCCCTTTTGTGCCTGTCTTCATTTAATCCGTTTCTTCATTCCTACTTTGATGATGGTGAATGATGATGAGGGCTAACATGAATGATAGATGATGAATGAATGATGTATGACAATCGATACTCCCCGTTACCCTGGGTTTCAGTAAATGTGTGGGGATTTACTGAAACCTCTGTGAACTTCTTGAGAAAACGCAAAAATGCACCTTTCGCAGCTTTGTTTCACTTGCAAACACTTGTGCACGTTCACGAACACTTAATGGTTAATAATCCACTATTATTACACATTAATATTCTAAAATACACACATTTTTATAAATTAAAACAGATCCGGCAAGGCGCCATTTTTACGATTTCCCGCCAAGTCCTTATATTTACTACTGTCTGTTATGCGCGTAGAGATGTGACTGTCAATAAACACTCAAGCGCAACATGAAGTAACCGCGACACCAGCGCCACATTAAAAATTACGGTAGCGTCAGTGAACTAATAGCGATCGCACACGACATTATTATACTTAATGATTATTTTTTAAGATGTAATGAATAAACACATAATTATTTAAATAAATTACCCAATAGCGGACAAATTTTAAACTTTGAGAAACATTGAATATTTTGTTTTTTTTAGCATTTCTCATTCTGAATAACATTTATTTAAACATATTATAAGTTGTGTTTTTTCTAGGGGAAGGTTATAAGCACGCTTTATATATTTTTTTATTTCTACCACGCGAGCCGAACCGTAAGTTAAAGCTAGTCCACTTAGAAATTCGTTTATTTAATATATTATCCCACTAGATAGGCTTTGAGGAAAAGAAAACGATTAATTACTTGACGTCAAGAATCAGTTATTTTTATTTTTAATGTTTTTGATGGGTACCTATACCTACCCTGTGTCATTCTCACAATTAAGACGAATATAACGACATCTCTCAAGTTGAAATTAATAAAGCCGTTTAGACTACAAAGCGTGCCAAAGAAATGAAGGTTGCTACATATCTACATTCATTCACTCGAAAAACCTTACCGTACTTCTGGTACAGTCGGGTAAAAAGAATGTTTATTGCAATGTAGTCACATAATTTAATTAATATAAGTACATAAATATAGAACATTTATGTACCTACCTACCAAATATATGAAATCATGGTCACCCCATCAGTTTTAATGTATGTATATTTTAGATTGAATTTATCTTCTAAAGTATTGATACAGCAGAATTGCAATTTAGTTGAAAGGAATGTACTCCTATATATTATTCAGGAAGTCGAATTTTGTAAACATACACGGCTTATTTAAAAAGATATAGGCAACTATAGAGGGCCGTGCTGAATGAACTAAAATAGATTTATTTTTCACAATATAACAAGTTGTATGAGAAATCAATGCGGTACATATGTTACTTGCTAAACTTCAATTATTTTTTAATAGTTTTTGGCTAAGTATGTTTTGTCTTTTTTAGATATTTCTTAAAATGATTTTTTCCAGCACGGCCCCTTATCCACATCTATATATTATTTGTTATTATGAATTCACAATAACTGTTGCGGCACATATAACGTATTAATAGAGTACATTTCTTGAGTTATAGACATTTGTTAATACGGTATGTATTATTCAAGTTACATGGGGGGCCGTGCTGAAAGCGTTTGGCTGGCACGGCCACCTTTTTTTGCATATTTCTTCAAAAGTATAGAGGTACATTGAAAAAGAAATCGGTACATATACTGCTAGAGGCGAGTACATTGCAATGGTGTACACCATAAATGCAAATTCTGAGGGGCCGTGCTGGGCAAACGTACATCTTCAAGGGACTACAGATTTGATATTTGGGTCGTGTTATTTATTATGAGGTACGGAAGCCTAAAACGTATTTTTAAATAGTGTATCTCTATTTTTTGGAATTTAAGGACTTCTTTAGGAATTTAAAAGAGGCCTTCTCATAAACTTTTCAGGAACTTATTTATATCGGTCTTGCGCCACTTGGATGGGTAATCATCAAATATCCGCTCCTGTTAAACTTTTAACAAAAAGTCGTTGTCGTCTCGCGGCGCCCGATCCCTGTAGCGTCTCCCGCGGTGGCTGGCTTGGTTTGAGGTTCTCTCCTTCAAACATCACCATCTCCTCCAGGACAGAGCGGTGCTCCGCTCAAAAGAGCAGACTGCCTGTGTACTCCAACGTGTCCTCCGGGCGATAGTCACATAGGTGACACCTGGGTGATTCTTCCCGCCCGATGATGTGCAGGAACGTTCCGAAACCTTCGTGCCCGGTGAGGATCTGCGTCAGGTGGTAGTTGAGAATGCCATGGCGCCTCACTTTCCCCTCTCTGGGCGGAGCGGGGGGGAGTGTCAGATCCGCATTCCCAGTAGGGTCCTGCCGAGATCGCGGGTTGTTCGAAAGAGATACCGCAGCCCCCAGTAAAAGAAGGAACATCGATCGGTGGACATTAGTCAGTAAAAGTCTGACACTCCCCCCCGCTTCGCCTGGAGCGGTGGAAGTTATTTGATGATTTCCCACCCCAAAAAAAAACTCCGGTACACGACATCAAGAAAAATCCAGGTACAAAATGAACCTATTTTGATCCTGGAGTTTTCTTGGTGTTGTGTACCGGGTTTTTTTTCCATCTCAATTGTGGTCTCCCTCTAGGCCATTTTTACCAAGGCTTCCACTTCAAGAACACTTTAGCCTACGAGCCATGATTTAGGAAAGAATGAAAACGCTTTCCAAATAACTAATCCAACCATACTACAAACAATTTTGTCGAACAAATATAATTTATCTTGGCTGATTTTTTTTACTGTGCCTACTAAGATCATAATAAGGTCGTTCTATATTCAACCTTATTTATTTCTATTTGCAATTCACATTCAAATAGTAGGTACAAAACCAAATTATTAATAAAATAGCAAATAAACATTTTAATATAAATTCGAACAGCGAGCGCATTCCTTATTTGAATTTTTATCTGAAAATAAAATTGGCGCGAATTTAGCCATAGATCAGATTCTACTGTTTGTTGTTGAGTCGGTTTTAGTGGCGTAAAAAATATTATTTTCAATATTTATAGTATTTTACACGTATTACAAAATTATTTTTTATTTTCATCTATCAATTTCTGATATTCCTGAATTTAATTATTCGAGTTGATTCATTTACAAAAAAATAATCGATTGAAATAATCGCATTTACACATCACAAAATTAAAAAAAAAAGAAATGGACGTCAATTTCGAAAGTGAATTTAGTAGTGGTTATGAATATTCCGTGTTATTGGTCCTATTATTGCAAATTACGATAAGATCTGGGCATTGTCATGTTATTTATAATATTTGAAATGATATTTGTGTCAGTTGTTATAGAATCTATTCGTGAATATATGATATAATGTGGAATTAAAAATGTAAACAAGCACGATTGGCGCGAAACTTCACACCTAACAACTTCACTGCTAAATTCACTTTCGAAAATGACGTCCATTTCTTTTTTTTTTAATTATGTGATGTGTAAATACGATTATTTCAATCGATTATTTTCTTGTAAATCAATCAACTCGAATAATTAAAATAAGGAATATCAGAAATTGATAGATGAAAATAAGAATAATTTTGTAATACGTGTAAAATACTATAAATATTGAAAATAATATTTTTTACGCCACTAAAACCGACTCAACAACAAACAGTAGAATCTGATCTATGGCTAAATTCGCGCTAAATTTTATTTTGAGATAAAAATTCAAAAAAGGAATGCGCTCGCTGTTCAAATTTATATTAAAATGTTTATTTGCTATTTTATTAATAATTTGGTTTTGTACCTACTATTTGAATGTGAATTGCAAATAGAAATAAATAAGGTTGAAAATAGAACGCGCTAATTATGATCTTGGTAACCACATTAAAAAAATCAGCTAAGATAAATTACATTTGTTAATAATTTGTTGTTGTTAATCATTTGTTGGAAGATATCGCTATTAGCGATAAGACCGCCATTGTAACCATAGATATAACATCTTTTTGTATAATAGTTTTGTTTTAAGATTTTGGTGTGCAATAAAGTATATTCTATTCTATTTGTTCGACAAAATTGTTTGGTTGGATTGGTTATTTGAAAAGCGTATTCATTCTTTCCTAAAACATGGCTCGTAGGCCAAAGTGTTCTTGGAGTGCAAGCATTGGGGAAAAATGGCCTATAGGGGAAGAGCACAATTGAGATGGAAACACGACATCAAGAAAACTCCTGAAAAATCCAGGTTCAAAATGGACTCATTTTGAACCTGGATTTTTCTTGATGTCGTGTACTGGGGTTTTTTTTTGGGTGGGAAATCGTCAAATAACTTTCCCCGCTCTGGGCAGAACGGGGGGGAGTGTCAGACCAGTACTGACTAAAACCCACCTATGTTCCTTCTATTGCATAACCCTGACACTCCCCCCCCGCTTCGTCTAGAGCGGGGGAAGTGAGGCGCTCCTCAAACCAAGCCAGCCACCGCGGGAGACGCTACAGGCATCGGGCGTCGGGTGTCTATATCAATATTTTAGGGCCCCGATGTGTGCGGAGTCCCTGTCCGTATAAAACAAGGCTCTACTGCGGAGGCATGGCTTTCTAGGTGCGGTACGGTATGGTTGTGCCGGCTGGGGTGCCTGACTAGTTACCTACAGAATTAGCATGACCTCCTACAAAAATGGCCGCCATTTTCATTCATCGTCATTCAAGAAAACAGCCAAAATCTTTTACCGCGAAACCGTTTGACAGCAAAATATACCTCAAATCTTGGCGCATAAGAAAATAATTATAGCATAACAAAAAAGCACGTGACAAAATGTTGTTGTCTTTCTTTTCTTATCGATATCATAGATATTTGAACAACTATAATATCAATAGTAGAATAATATGCAATCTCCATAGGTAAATTCCTCAATGGTCCCAAATTTTTTTTTTAAAGTTTACTCCATTACGATTATCGATTAGGTTGAATGCAACTTTTTAATCGTAATGATGAAACTTAGATTTACGGTCAGCACTAAGAAATGTCATGTTGCAACACAGTTTTTAGAATTTTTTGTCGAGATTTGGATCGCGTTTTATTTTAAATTTATATGTAAAATGGCAAAAATAAGAATGCAGTTGGAATGTCACTGTTTTTATTTTGGAATTCCGATTTTATTATCAAAGGGTTGTCTTGTGTATGTGCATTATTTCCAGCGTTTTTAAAGTACCTAATTTTTGGAAGGGTGTAATAATATGTATTTTACACACATTTTACAATAGATAGACGCCGTTTTATCAACCTTATGAGGTTTTTGGAAATATAAACCTCAAACTTATCATATGAAACAGCCCCGGTGACTTATTTTTAATAACAAAATTGAATGCTGTAAATTGATGAAAATTCTTGAATTTCATGACAATTCGCGTCACCCCACCGATTCAGCTGATGTGTCATGTGTCAAAATCCTGTCGTGCAGAGTGGTTAAATGTCCGAAAACCTACTTTTTTATGATTTTTAGCGTCGACCTACACTGCCATCAAAATGGCGATGATCGTAATTTACACATTTGGATTTTATAAGACTTAATTAAGAAACTTACTCAATAATTAAAGAACTTCTAATGATGTTTACATATGAGATTTTTATTCTACTATCTTAATGAATTCACACCCATATTATTTTTTAACCAGAAAATAAAATATTTACAAAAATAATGAGGAGATCATATGACTTAAATGTCCGACCCCTTTCGGGGCCAGTACCGAGCCAGCGGAGGTTTGAATGTCGAGCCCCCGAAGGGGTCCGTACCGAACTATACGGTTAAATAAATTACGTTTACGTTAAGCTTTTCACATGTTACCTACACGTCAAACGATTTATGTCCTTCACAGTACCTGCCCATCTCAAACATACATACCGAAATCACAAATTTTCTCATTTATAATAATACTAGTGATATTTTACCTACGACGAAACTGCCTGCCTATCTAAGGTAAATTCGTAAAAATAACCTTTTCGAAGAAATTCTCATTCTAGGCAGGATGTCGTCGGCGCTAAGTAGATTAACCCGACCTAGGCAAAAGATTAGATACGTAACAAGGTTCCTACCTTATGGCCAACTAACCTTTTATTCAGTTTTTTCCTCGGGTCTGCATAAAATAGACGAGAATAGCTGATGCCTTGGTAAAGAGGTTATCTAGTCGCCAAGTATACATTGTAGGTAGGTACTATTGTACCTAGTTAGATATTAAATATGAATAAGTAAGTTGTTGAGTTGGTGACGACACGGTTGGCGCAGTGGCTGAGCGATCGACTGCTGCGCTGCGTGCCGCGGGTTCGATTCCCGCACGGAATTAATATTTTTATGGCCTAATTTTTCCGGGCCTGGCTGTTTGTGTATGTGAATTTAAATGTTTGTAAACGCACCCACGATAAAGGAAAATTTCCTAGACTAGAATAAAAAACGTTGCTTCACACTAGGTTTTTTTTTACTTTTGCTGACTATAAGCAGACCTTATTTTAGGGACGGGAAATCATCAAATAACTTCCCCTACTCTGGGCGGAGCGGTGGGGAGGGTCAGACTTTTTCTTTTATTAAAACTCAGTGTTCCTTCTTTTGCCTTTTGTGTTCCGGGGCCGCGGTATATAGATCGAACAACCCGCAACCCCAGCAGGCATTAGCCCTGGCAGGCTCCTTTGCTTTGCTGACATCTCTTTGTGGCGCGCGTGGAACACGAACGCGCCGTCGACACGGCAATTAGTAGCTTATACTGCGATATGTGGGAAACTCTCTTGTCTATTTTGACGGTCAATAAGTTTTCATAAATAGCCAAAAAAAAAACTTACTTAAACGAATCTTTTTTTTAGTTTGCTACGCAATTTGAATTTCGTAGTTTTAGGTTGTTAACCTTTATTTCAACAAAAAAATTAAAACAAACAATAACTTTATACAGATTTTATTTTTCTGTAAGAGGAAGATCTATCATAATCATGATGAAATCGTACCTACAGGAAAACAATGTAATTACACCCTTCCCCTCATATTTTGTCTAACCAACATGTTACACGAAAATATCAGCTTTTACGGCACATAATTAGGTTACGGGTTGTCGATACGACACCGGCACAGGCGAGGCTAAATAAACCTTTACTTGACTGGCCTGACCCAATTGATGGCCCTCGAGCTCAAAGCCGACCCGATGTAAATAATTATTTTACGGAAAACATCCCCTTTACGTGGGGTAGGTAGAAAATATCGATAATTATAATTAAGTCGTGGGTAAGTGCCTTTTATTTTAAGAGCGAATTAATTGGACACTTGTTTAATATGAAGTAGTGAAGTTAAATAACAAAATATATTGAAATTAGAATGTAATTAGACTTAAGATGATTAATTTGGTATTAAGAAGAAGGACGTTTCACCAAAAATCCTGGAGGCATTATATTATGTCGTTCTGAAACACGACATCGTGAAGTTTATAGTCAACTACATACCTTTTGCCCGCGGCTTCGCTTGCGTCAAATTCGGGATAACACACCTTTCCTGATACAGGTACCTGCTACTGTAGTTTTTGCCCTTGCGTCTTATTTATTGTAATTAAAATGCTAAGTGTTCCCTTTTCTTCCCTCTATCTCCTTCATAAGTCAATCTTAAAAAAATAGCCTATGTCCGTCTCCACGGTCCCAACTAGGTATCTCTGTACCAAAATTCTTCAAAATCGGTTTAACCATTTAGGCGTGAAGACGTAGCAAACTAACTTTCGCTTTTATAATATTAGTAAGGATATAGGTAGATGGGTTCTATTAAGTAAAATCCATTGTTCAAAAGCTGTGTAGGTAGCTAGGCTTTTCTTCACCCACATGAATGGAAACGAAGGAGGATGATTATAATCTAAGGTTATGTTAAAGTCCGGGTCTGTGGACGGTTAGTAATAGGTAACTCACCGTCCGTCCATTCAGTAACGATAAGCCGTGCCAAATTTGTACCACGTGCGCCTCTAACAGATGTTAGCAAAGCAGAGGGGCCTACCGTGGTTGCCTGCGGGTTATTCGAAAGAGACAGATATAAGGAACATGGATGGGTTTTGCTCAGTACAAGTCTGACACTACTCTCCACTTCGCCCAGACCGAGAGGAGTCATTTGATGATATCCTAACCGAAAAAAAAACGTGTCAATTACTGAATTACTGTTTTTCTTTTTAAATTAGGTGCTTACCTACTTACCATGTGTCAGTAAAGCTCTCCAGGCTCGACGCTACAAAAATCCACAGTAAAAACTTTTTAATCTTAGGACAGATGCTTCTCTTTTCAAATATTTATGCATAAAACCAAGAAGAAAATTGCTGGCCAGCTTGTAGCGTGCAACCTTTTACAATCCGTACCGCTTTACATTATAAATGCAATTTTCCATCAAGAATTTCTGCAAAGTCAGGCGGTTTAGCGTGCTCTAGATTCCGATGGAACGTTGCTTTGCAATAAAATAAATAAGGATGTCTTAATAAATACGGTATTTTCTTCATTTATAGTGGAGGTAAGGAAACATCTGAAGAATTTCATCCAGAGGATTCTGCACAAAGATTATTATATGCAGCAATATTTTTAAGGGCAATTTGATTTGATTGGAGTGATTATCAGCAGACAACTAGTGTTGTCCTGCTTTTTATCCCAATTTATTCAAGATCATATAAAAAAATCAGCCGCAACAAGCACATGTCATCGCTTTGAAAACCATTGCCTTCTTTGGCCACCACCATCACCTCTTTTAGCAGTATTAATCAATAGGTAGGTACTGTTAAATAAGGACATGGTATACCACATGCTACGGGGTGAAAAGCCACTCACAAGTTTAACCGGTGTTTACTACATCATTCTACATTCCACTAGTAATTTCTCATCGGTAATTAAAAAGCAACTTCCAAAAAAAAAAAACCTTTTTTGGAGGCCGTTTTCTTTCTTTTCTAAAATAAAGGAATGTTTTCTTTGAGTAAAATTTTCTATCTAACTAAAGTATTAAGAGTAGGTACTTCCCCTTCAGGCGGTGTTACAAAATTGCGAAGTAAGTACGTCCTAATCTGCAGTCGATATTCAACTAGAATCTAGAAGTCTACAAAGTCTCAAATGAAAACTTAATCCAAATAATATAAATTATTTAAACTTTTTAAAATATAAACAATTTCTCGTCGTTCAAATACTTAGGTGTTTCAAAGCGAAACCTGAAGTCTACAAAAGTAATTCTGAATTACAAACTCCGGTAGTTAATAAATGAGGAGCCGTTTTAAAACTTACTTAGTTAAGGGTAGGTCGTTTTCAAACAACTCTTGCGAAAGTTTCATAATTATTTTATGAAATGGAAATTAAAAATTACAGTATTCAGAACCCTATGAGTCATTGTAATAAACTTGATTGATATACAATGTTACTTTCATGGGCTTTTAATCAATTAAATTGGTGGACTAACCTATTTGTGGTGTGTCATCCTTACTAATATATACCCTGGGTAAACTATCTTTTTACCACGAAAAAAAAGACGGATATAGGCTAACTTTTTCTACAAAAAGAGTGAAAAATGAGAGAGAAAGAGGGAAGAAAACGGAAAACTTAACATTGCTATTACAATAAATAAGGCGTTAGGGCAAAAACTACAGGTAACAGGTACCTGCAAATCAGGAAAGGAGAACTGTGTTACCCCGAATTTAGCGCGGGCGAAGCCGCGGGAAAAAGCTAGTCTGTTATAATTCAGTCAGGTCATAAGCTGGAACCGCACCTATCCGGCTAGGCTAGCGTCAAATTAGACTGAAATCTAATCAGCGCGCTAGTTGTTTCTAACCTTATTCCGTCACATAAATTAGTTAATTTAGATATAACGTGGGTAAAGATTAGGAGCCAAGCTAGGCCAGAAATCTCTCAGAATTGGAAGATAAGCAAGAAGAATTGTTAGCTAACGTCCGTCTATTGACAGACAGAGATGTCAGCAAAGCAGAGGGCCAACGCAAACCGGGGTTGCGGGTTGTTCGAAAGAGATACCGCGGCCCCAGAACATAAAGGCCAATGGAAGGAACATGGGTGGGTTTGAGTCAGTACAAGTTTGACACTTCCCTCCGCTCCGCACAGAGCGGGGGATGTTTGAAGCGGGAGTAGTTTTTGTTTGAATTTGATGATTTCCCAACCTAAAAAAAAAGCTGACACATGCCATGGCGGTTACATCTTGGATAAGACTGGCACATAGAACGTGGAACTGGCTCAAGCAATGAGAGAAATAAACCCAACAGTGGATAAACTCGGACTGTGGATGATGACGTTATGCTAACAGGAAACACGACGACATGTCGCTTTGACGGCACGGTTTGCGAAGTGGCTGAGCGATTGACTGGTGCACTGAGTGTTGCAAGTTCGATCCCTAAACAAATATTTGTATGACCAGCAGACAGTCGTTCCGGGTCTGACAGTTTGTGTATGTGAGATTAAATGTTTATACATGCACCCACGATACAAAAGGAATTCCAAGTGTGAGGCCAAGTTTAAAAAAAAGTTCCAACAGCTGGAAAACAGGCCTTTGTCTGTCTGAAAAATATCTTCAGAATGTTAATGAAAAAATCTTTCTACAAGCGAAAAATTACGTGAACACTCAGTGTAGTCATCCATTTCTAAGTAAGGGTCCCCTTGGACCGATTCAGTGACCGGTCATGAGTAATCGTGCACTTACCAGTATTGCCATAATTGGTCCCACGCACGTTCAGTACAAATGAGAGAAAAATATTCTACATATAAATATTTTACAAGGAGTAATTTGTAGGTTAAATGCCATAAATAATTGTAGGGCAGGCTTAGTGGGGTAAGGGAAGCCAGTACGCCCGGAAATTGCGAAGTGCCCCCACAAATGGGTTGAAGATTAGGACGGGGAACCCGGTGGTTAGTTAGATGTTAGAACCTAGCCGTACCTAAACATCTACCAAATATTAACGTTATTTGTAACTCGCTAGTGGTTGTCGTCGACTTTCCCTGCGTGTAATTTGTGTTTCATCATTTTCGTACACAAATATTGAAGACAAAAAAAAAATCTTCTCCATGTTCCAAACAACTCAAATACATCAAATTATATATCAATTGGTGGAGAGGTAATAACAAAAGATAACAGACAGACATACTAACTTGACAGTATGTATTTAGACAGATCATTCAGTTTTTAAACTGATACGGTCATGAATACTCTCATTAGTACTAAAAACTGGATACTTCCGATGTTTTCTATTTCTTTTCGGTCGATACCGTATAAATTCGAAAACTTCTGGATAGAAATCGCGGTAAATATCCCGTATCCCGTTTTAAGTGTTGACGTTGTATTGTGTTAATGATACCTAGTATTTCATTCATGATTTCTTCACTAATAAACCTGCCTGGCATAGTAATTATTATCATTACTCTGATCTACGATAGTGCGTTGTAACCGTATCGTTATAAAGGGTGTTAAAGTACCCGTAACGAAGTTGAATGGTACTTGATTTTCACGGCATTACTATTTTTTTTTCTTTTACACAAAATCTAGAAACCTTTTAGGTACGGAGCTATTTAGGTTTTTGTTTTAAAAATGTTTGTTCTAAAAAAAGACAAACCCCCGAATACTGAAACGTCACTCAAAGTTTAAGTACCACTCAAATTTAACAGATACTCAGAAGTGACGTTTGCCAATACAAAATCTGAAATTTAAGAGCTGCTCAAATGTTAAGTGTGATGTAGGTAATACAACATTTATATACATGTATAATAGCAATAAGTGGGTATGCAGTACAACATTGTATGTGGGAGCCAGTCTCTTAATAAATCTGTTACGCGATTGACATGGTTTTACTGCAGCCGATCTCCCGGGGTTCCCAGTATCCAGAGACTCTTCAGTGGCGACGATTAAGTGATTTCACGCGTGTAAAGGTTATATTGCGACCAGAAAACTCTAAAGGTGTTGTGGATTGTTTTTTTTCTCGTGCGAACTGTGCGGTGCAAAGTTAAAAAAAAAACGGACTTAAAATGGCGGTTGGAAAGATCGGTGCGTTTGACCTAACGAAAGACAATTGGGACACGTATGTGGATCGATTAGATCAATACTTTATTGCCAACAGTGTAAAAAGTGAATTAAAAGTCGCAACTTTAATTACTGTGGTGGGTAATAGTGCATACGAGTTAATGGTAAATTTATGCGCACCCGTTAAACCATCCACAAAGACTTATTCGGAGTTAATAGCGGTAATGAAAGGACACTTAAACCCCAAACCGTGTATGCTCGCTGAGAGGTTCAAATTTCGACAACGGATTCAAAAACCTGGTGAAAATATCGCGACGTACTTTTCGGAGCTTAAAAGACTAAGTAAAGATTGTTCTTTTACGGCGGACAGTTTAAAAGAAAATATGAGAGATCAATTTGTGTGCGGCTTAGTAAATGATGACATTCGGCAGAAGTTGTTTACTGAAGACGACAGCATCAGTATCGACCGGGCGTATAAGCTGGCCTTATCGATGGAGGCGGCTGAGACAAACGCGGCAATAGTGGAAGACGGTACGAGAAGAAGGACCGGCGGCAGTGCAGCGGTTGCGGAGTCCATACCCGTTCATAAGATCGGGCAGGACGGCGGCGGAGGAAGGCGCGGTGCGTTGGGAGGCGGCGGCGGCGGTGGCTATCGGCCGGCCGCGAGGCGAAACACTCGCTCGACACGTGACTCACGACAATCCGGCGGCGGCGGTCCAAGTACCATAGGCGGAGCGGGTTACAACTTACTTCGAGCGGGCACTAAAACAGAGGAATGCAAAGTCTGTGGAGGCAAACACAATTCGAATACGTGTAAATTCAAACTGTATGTTTGTAGAATTTGTACCCAGGAGGGACATTTAAAACGGATGTGTCCGAGGTTGACCAAGAATAATTTCTTAAATAACATACAAGAAGACGGGCATGGCAGCGACGACAGGTGTGGCGCTTACTCGACGGGGAGCGACAGTGACGAGGTAATAGTACCTATTAATCGCTTATCACTTGCACAGTGTGAACCTATTATGATTTCTGTAAGTGTGCACGGTTGTGACTTAAGAATGGAATGTGACACGGGGAGTGCAATCTCGTGCATTAATTACCAGTTATATCAGGAAATGTTTTCCAGTTTAAGTATTAAACCCACTAAGTTGGTTTTAAGATATTACACGGGTGAACTAGTTAGGCCTGTAGGTGTTATTAAACCCGTCGTTAAATATAATAATACTGAAAAGGTATTGGATTTATATGTTATTGACAATGGAAATACCGTTTTAATAGGTAGACAATGGTTAACGGAGCTAAATATATCAGTGTCGACTATGCATTATAATAAAGTCAACAATAATCGAAATTTGGATTTCAAATGCTCGGAATTCATTTCCAGATACGGTGAGGTGTTTGCGGATGGCCTGGGGCGGTTCACGGGAGGACAAGTGAGCATCCAAGTGCGCGAGGGAGCGCTCCCGAGTTTCCTGCGCGCGCGCCCTTTGGCGTACGCGCTGCGGGAGCCGGTTGAGCGCGCACTGGAACAGCTCGTGCGCGACGACATCCTCACTCCCGTCCACCACTCAGACTGGGCAACACCAATCGTGCCGGTCGTCAAGAAAGATGGTACCATTAGAGTCTGCGCTGATTTTAAACTAACCTTAAATAAGGTGTTAGAAGTCGACCGTTATCCATTACCGAAGGTAGAAGATCTTTTGTCTCGGTTACACGGAGGCGAAAGGTTTAGTAAAATCGATTTGTCACAGGCTTACGCCCAGTTTGAACTGGATGATACTAGGAGATACGCGGTAATTAACACACATAAAGGGCTTTTCATGTATAAACGATTAGTTTATGGGCTGTCGTCGAGCCCAGGAATATTTCAACGATGTTTAGAACAATTGTTTGCAGATATACCCCACGTAGGAGTGTTTTTAGATGATATTATTATAACAGGAAAGGACACACCACAACACTTAAGTAGCCTACATAAAGTTTTTGAACGCCTAAAGTCGAGTGGCTTAAAAGTAAAAAAAGAAAAATGTTCTTTCTTTGTGGAGTCGCTCGAATATTTAGGGTATGTAATAAGTAAGGAAGGTGTTCACACGTGCAAAGATAAAGTGGAAGCAATTGTTAAAACTCCGATACCGAGGAACGTATCGGAGTTGAAAGCTTTCATTGGGATGGTCATGTATTATGGTAAATTTATAAAAAATGTAAGTTCGATCCTTACACCATTGTATAATTTGTTGCGTGCCGGGGTGAAGTACGTATGGAGCGATGCTTGTGAGGTAGCCTTTGCTCGGGTTAAGCTGGCACTGAGTACGAGTGAAGTGCTTGTGCATTACTCCCTGGAGCTACCGCTTGTGCTGACGACGGACGCTAGCGCCACGGGGATAGGCGCCGTCATCTCGCACATCACGCCGGAAGGCGAACGCCCGATCGCATACGCGTCACGCACACTTAACTCCGCGGAGAGATCGTATGCTCAAATAGACAGGGAGGCATTAGCGATTATATACGGTGTTAAAAAATTCCATCAGTACTTGTATGGTAGGAAATTTACTTTAAGAACGGACCACAAACCCTTAACATACATTTTTGGAAATAAAGTAGGCATCCCGGTGATGGCAGCATCCAGGTTGCAAAGGTGGGCAATAATATTAACAGGTTATTCGTATGATATAGAATATGTTGCGTCTGCTAAAAACTGTGCCGACGCATTGTCGCGACTGCCGCAACCAACAGATAAGAATAAAATAGGGCGTGAATATACCTATTTAAATTTTGCAGAAAGTTTTTTGCCGGTGACAAATGATGATGTACGTCTAGCAACAGTGCGGGATCAGGTGCTTAGTAGAGTGATGGTTAGCGTACAGTCAGGGTGGCCGTCGCATTGCACAGACGAATTGATGAAACCGTACTTTATTAGGCGACACGAATTATATGTGGAACGGGGTTGTATTATGTGGGGCTATAGAATTGTTGTACCACCAACTCTTCGGAACACAATACTAAAAGAGCTTCATGTTAGCCACATGGGCATAGTTAAGACCAAGTCGATGGCTCGAAGTTTTGTGTGGTGGCCCAATATAGACGCAGACATCGAATCGACATGCCGCACTTGCGAAACATGTGCGATGGAAGCAGCTGCGCCGCCGCAGGCTGCGCCACGTAGTTGGCCGTATTTAAGCCAGCCGTGGAGTAGATTACATGTAGACTTTTTAGGCCCATACCAGGGAAAAACGTTTTTAGTAATTATAGATTCCAGTACAAAGTGGATTGAAATTTTTGAAATGAATAAAACAAATGCTTCGGCAGTCATTAAGGTTATGAGGTCATTATTTGCGCGATTCGGTTTGCCCTTGGAGGTTGTATCCGACCAGGGCCCACCATTTACTAGTACGGAGTTAGGAGAATTCTTAAAATTGAACGGTATTAAGCAGTCGTATTCCCCAGTATATCATCCAGCTTCAAACGGGGCAGCAGAAAATGCCGTCAAATTATGTAAGCGAACAATAAAAAAGGCAGTCCGAGAGGCATTAGACATCGACACAGCGTTACAGACATACCTACTAGCGTATAGAAATAGTATTCAAAGCACTACAGGGGAAAGTCCCGCCATGCTGTTGCAACGTAGGCCGTTGCGTTCCCGGTTAGATCTTTTGCGCGCAGACCGCGCGCGTCAGGACCGGGTGGAAGGGGTCCAGCGTCAGCAGTCGACGAGTTCGGGCACTGAACCATTGCAACACACCGTTGGTGATACGATATGGGCCAGGAACTACGGTAGCAAAGACAAGTGGTTAAAAGGAACTGTAGTAAACCCACAAGGTTCACGTAGGTATGTAGTAAACAGCGATGATGGTCGACTTCTCACACGGCATAGCGATCAAATTAGGCATAGAACTCGACGTTCAAGTATAAGGTACCCAGACGTAATGTCCGAGGGACAAGTGAGTGGGGATGTCGTTGAACCGCAACAGCAACAGCTGTCTCCAAGTATATCGGAGCCAAGGGTTCGTGAGGGGACGAGTAGGGGCAAAGTGGGGGGCGACGGCCCAGTAGTGAGTGACGCGGTGGATACAGCGGTCACTAAGACCTCACCAACCCGTAGGGCACCATCGTCACCACCAGTCGGCAGTAAATCATCGCCGACGGCCGCGACCGTTCCGGATTCCGTGAACCGTCCCATCCGTATTCGCAAGAAACCGGTTAGATATGGATTTGAGTTCGATTAGATGTAAGAATATATTGTTAGTATTATAGTATATAGAGTACAAGTTTAGTTATAATTAGGTTAAGTTAGTGTGTTAGTTAATGTTAACGTTAGTTTATGTATTGTTATTCTTATTAGTACATAGAGTACAAGTCTAGTTATAATTAGGTTAAGTTAGTGTGTTAGTTAATGTTAACGTTAGTTGTATGTATTGTTATTCTTATTAGTACATAGAGTACAAGTCTAGTTATAATTAGGTTAAGTTAGTGTGTTAGTTAATGTTAACGTTTAGATTTATAGCTTTATATTTTAGTTATATACTAGAAGTTTAAGTGTGGAGGTGTGATGTAGGTAATACAACATTTATATACATGTATAATAGCAATAAGTGGGTATGCAGTACAACATTGTATGTGGGAGCCAGTCTCTTAATAAATCTGTTACGCGATTGACATGGTTTTACTGCAGCCGATCTCCCGGGGTTCCCAGTATCCAGAGACTCTTCATTAAGCAGCCCTCAAATTTTAAGTGACGTTTCAGATTTCGGGGGAAAGACACTTACATTAGGTCAAACCTAACTAAGCCTTATGCTAATATTGATAAATACTAGGTTCGTTACTGCTTTTTTCTCATCAAATAACTTCCCCCTTCTGGTTGGAGCGGGGAGGAGTGTCAGACTTATAATGACTAAAACCACCCATGTTCCTTCTATTGTTCCAGGGCCGAACAACCAGCAACCCCGGTAGGAGAATTCATGGTTAACGGCTTGATAAAAGGTTTGTTTACACCCTGTATAGTTACATAGTACCTACATAGTTCACGCACTAATATTTATAGCATCGTAGTAAACTCTGCAGTCACGGAACGTAGCCGCATAATGGCTACTTTTAGGTACCATAAACCATTTATCGTGCCGTTTTGTTACGGTTGAAGAAGGTAACTAGGGTATAAGGATATAGAAGTAGGTAATGAAACTATTTTGTTTCTGTTTGATTTATATAGATGAATGGTGACCTTTTGGATAAGTGTATGCTTAAATGCTGTTAAAGCTGACGGGCCTGTTGGTCTAGTGGTTAGTGGCCCTGACTGCTGAGCCGGAGGTCGTGGGTTCGGTTCGATTCCCTGCCAGGACAAACTTTGTGTGATGAACATGATTGTTTGTTCTGTGTCTGGGTGTGATTTATCTATAATATAGTATGTATGTATTCATAAATTATAAAAGTATGTATATCAGTTGTCTGGTTACCATAACACAAGCTCTGCTTAGCTTGGGATCAAATAGCCGTGTGTGAGTTGTCCCAAGATATTTATATTAATTTATTTATTAAGCTAATTTTTAAAATATGTAGTCTTAAAAAAATGTGCTTGTTAGTAATCCTAAGGTCCTTTTTTTGATGTAATATCATCAAATATCGTCCCCCGGTCTGGGAAAAGCGGGGGGGAGTATCAGAATTTTACTGTCTTATACCCACCCATCCATGTTCCTCCTTTAGCCGTTTGTGTCTTGGGGCCGCGGTATCTCCTACAAACAACTCGTATACGGCTCTCTGGCGGGTTCCAGGCATCTTTGAAAGGCGCGCGTGTACCACGAACGCGCTGTAATTACAGGTTCTAGGTGGAAACAGAAAAAGCCACGCCCAAAGCGGTAGAAGTTATTTGATGAAAGCCATTCGAAAAAAAAAACTATAATTTTCTGTATGTTGTTAACACGACCCATATTTTTCTGTTATAGCTATTGAGTCTCGTGTACGTAATAATAGGGTAGTTGACACCACCAATCAATTGATATACTTTTTATGAGCTGTCAAAACGCGCTTCCCCATAGATTTTGTATGAGACTCGCAACCGATGACGTCACTAAATTGTCAAGTCAATGATGCAACTATTTATTGATTTAAAAGCAACTAAAAATCGAATTTTAAAGTTATTTTGAAATGAATGGAGTTCTCAGGTCTAGAATAAGGTGTTCTTTAAAAAAAATGTGTTTTCAAATTATTGGTTAATGGTGTCAACTACCCAATTAAATATTGGTTTAATTCACGTTATAAAATACCACCAATAGCTGATAACTCGATGAATCTTTAAATGGCTGAAAAGCAGTTGTTGTACTTAGTAAAGTGTCCCTGGGAAATTCATAGAACAAAAGAAAACATAATATTTACTTTCAGAACGAATCCTGCTATGCCAATCCCAGAGCTACGCCGTAGACACTGTGCTACGCCGTAGCAAACTGCCCCTTATTATGCCCAAAGCCCTTCAAATTTTACTTCTACCAAAATAACAAATCCTAGCTTATCGTTAACCTAGGGGTGGGGTTGTATTTATGCTTTTGCGGTTGCACAACGACACGCTTTGCTTTCGCTTTGCTTGGTAGTATAGATGCAAACCTACCTTACTGCTCCTTCAGAGTCAGTAAGGTGGCGAGGTCTTGGGGGAGAGCGCAACAGTCGCGTAGATCCCCAAGGCAAGTCTGGTGGATCCACCTTCACGAGGTTGCCGCCCTGTTCTTGGTTTAATTCCCTATGAAATAGACGTTACAGAAACCACCAGGCGCTTTTTCACTCCTAACCACGACCCTCTGTGACTGAGTGGTTGTGGGCCCAACCGCCACTAAATCCAGCTGGCGTTGAGCAGGGGAATCGAGTCACCTGCGCTAGGACCTGCGCAGTCGAGCGCCGTAAGCGGGGATGAAGGAGTCCTGTGATTGTAAAAAAAAACAAAAATCGTTTATAAAATTACTTTATTTTTTAGAAGAAGTTTTCTGTAGAATCACACCGGAAGTAAGGTTTACAGGCAGGATATCACATTGAACATTTATCTTTTAAACACTTAATTTATTTGTGAACATTTAACTACAGAGTTTACACTGAAAATATATATAAACTTTTATAATCTTTTTGTAAAAGATATATTTTACACACTGTATTCCATTTGTGTTCGATTTATGAAATAGTTTGTTTTACCTTTTCTCTCTTAAGTTAGACAATCATGCTTCTGATTTCATAATACAAAGTAACAATAAACTTACGACTATTGCTTTAAAAATATAACTTAAATATAGTTTAATAAAATTAAGACATATATTTTGCGCTCATTTCGTTCATACCTTGTGCATAAAAAAACCATAATTAGTTACGGCAAAAATTATTATCATTAAATCAATCCTAATTTTTTTCGAAGCAACATTTCATTGCATGAAAATTCGAGACTTAAAAAAACAATTCCCAGTGGTGTATAAAATTACATTGTAGTAGATAAGTATAAAATATTTTATTATATAAATGATTTATATATTTATTACAATAGGTAGATAGTACAAAAGTTACATATAATAGGTGTTGCAGGTAAAAATACATTTTTCACAAATATTTTCTTTACTTTGAAATAAAGTACCTTTCTCTACCTTTAATTTTGCAGAAGATAAAAAACAAAAAATCATATCTACTAAAATATATATATATATCGTGAAAGAGTGAATCGATAAATACAAACAGTTCCTACTAATCACGAAGACGCGTCATGCATACTATTTTTTTTTCTTATGAATATTTTTATACATCGACAAATTACCAGTCAAGGGCACAATTATAGACCATTCACTGTTTCAGAGATGAGATCCGAGCCTCGACGAAGAGAATTACACATATTATAAGCTGATTATTTTATACATCAAGAAATTAAACTGTTTCTTTCACTTTTTACGACCATATCTGAAATGTTTGAGATTATGGAAAAATTCTTTATGAAATTTTCGACTTCACCCAACTTATAGTTCTCTGAAGTAAGCAACGAGTGACAGTCTGCCCATTATACCTACAGTCAAGACAATATGTCACCTGCGTGCCGCTGATAGGTACCTTAAATTGTCTTCTGCACAGCTTCAGTTGCGTTACGTATTAAATGCTGCGTTAGATGGCCGAGCCGCCTTAAAATTTGAACCGTATTACATGCACAGACCATCACTAGCAGCCAAAAAGTTTGAATCAAACTAAATTAGAAAATTGACGCGTCCTCGCCATTCAAAAGAGACTTTAGAGTATAAGGAACAGGGTGTAAAGTTCCTCATTCAACACTACATCTTATTAAAAACTTTTACAGCTTATATCCAGACATTTCAACTTTATCTCTAAAATACACCTTATGAACTATAAGCGTAATCACACCGATCACATAACACCATGTTACACCGTTTTAAGGATATTAAATAGGAAGACTAAGGTTTTTAGGGTTTATCACGGGCGCAGCCAGGGTTTTTGAGGGTTGAAAAACACCCTGAGAGGGTTGAGGGTTGTATGTTTGCAGTAAATTGGCGTCAAAAATCTAGTTCAAAATCCTCTCTATAATAGAACTTGTGCTGAAAACCCGGCTCCGCTCATTGAAGAAATCAACAGTATTTCTACGGTTGTGTATTTGAAAAAATAGCTACCTACTATCTTACGCGTTTTCTGTTTTAAAAGAGACTGCTTAATGAATCAATCTCGATGCAAATGAAAACCTAAGCTGTACATTCACGCCCTAATTCATTAACCTGTTCTATGATATTGCTGTCTCGTTTTAATTAAGATCAAATGACAAAGATCGATTCTAAAATGCACATCCGTTAAGGTTCCTTTGGTACGTCACTATGTTCGGAACTAACGCAGCCTCGCCATCTTGCTTTTGTTTTAAATTCCATAAACAATTTCAAAATTTTTACCAACAGCGTCCTGATAATGCTATTAAAGCAACAAAAGAACCATGTAGCGTCGTTTTGAATATGGAAGCTTCGAACTTCGAAATTTCAGAGAATACAAAACTTTTTTTTTTTGGTAACCATTTATACCGGCTAAACATCTTTGGTTAACAGTCAATCACATTCGGATACTAGGTTTGACTCAGTTTTAAAGATATGATGACTATGAAGTTGAAATAATAAAACGTATAATTACATTAATTGCTATGATATTGGATTAATAACACTTAGTCATTGAAACTACTATACATATACTATAAATCTACAAAGTTTAAGTTGTTTATAGAGTTTTTTTTTTGGTCGACCCTAACTTGCAAAGGAATGAAATCCTCAACCTTCATTGAAATAAAAACTTTGAGCATCATAATTATTTTATCCTTCATTATATTAAAGGTCTTTCGCTCTTATAAAATGCTGTTACAAACTTTACAAAACTCAAATTATTTCTTTGGGGCCAAATATTGTCATTGCTTGAGGCATGTCCAAAACCCTTTACAAGTTGTTAAAAAAGGGCAAAGAAAACATGAAACTCGACTATCAAAGAATTCCGAAGATCCAATTAAATTGTATAAAGGGTAAGAAAAGTCAATAAAATCTTTTAATCTTTGTAATACACACCCAACCCTTTTAACTCGATATCAAATAACTAAAGATTGAAAGAAGGTTCTTTCTGTAAGTTCAAAATCTTGTTTCAAGTGGGCTCAGAACACAGGCCCAACCAGGGGGTCTACTCTTTAAGTCCGTTAACGAAAATATGGACTTACTCGAACGTAGCTCGATACATCGAAATGAATACTCCCTTATATATTCCAATTTATGAGTTTTGAAAACAGTTGAAAACAAAAATGAATGACAACCCGACTGGACTGTTGTCCCTAATGGAGCAGAGACAACTGCCCAATTGGGTTGTCATTCATTTTTATTTCGTTCCCCTAACTAATCCAGTGTCCGCAATTTTTACGGAGTATAAAACGAGCGTTACTTCGGGCGAAACTACGGATTTTTTGCTTAGAAAGTAGACCACCAATCCGCAAATGAGGCAACGGAAATTAAACTTGAATGCAGAACATTATCATATTTTGATGAAAAGAAGAGTTACAGAGCAGTGTAGAAGATCGCTGCGTTGATCCCAAATAAATTGGGACACGGGCAGGAGAATATTGATTGTCATAAATTTCACCTTTTTATTTAAATAGCAGTCTGTTTTAGGGCTGCGAGTTTAGAAAAGAAAAAAAAGTATATTGCTCTCAAGCTCAAAGTCACGTTATAAGCAGCCATATAAGAGGGAATATAGATTGTAGTTCTTTGACACCGCTTTTAGCACGGGAATAAAAACTGTGTGCGTTTTGGTGTTATCTATATTCTGAGTTCCTACGAGTTCAAGTTGTGATGTGATCGGGTTAACGCTTGGTGAACGGGTTGTTGCGGGCAGTAGTGCGGGCAGCGGCAGCAGCAGTCTGCGTGCAGTTGCATAGAGCATCGAACATTCGCAGTACGAAGCCTCGTGCCCTGCCCAGTCGCCTCTTCATATTACCTGGAACAAAAGAAGAGATAATGTCAATGGACGTGTCTATACATTAGTTAATTTTGATGTACAGTTAAACTAGCTCGCTACTGCTCGTCCCCTCTTAATAAAGATACTGTTCCGATCCAGCCTGCCCTGGTTGTTCTCCCTCAGCAACGCCTTAAGCCGAGGCTCGTGTCCAGAAGATGCCATACACCCAAAGCAACCATGGGATAGTCGGGTTGATAAGACGACAACAACAAAGACGAAAAAACGGTACCCAATACGGTTTCTTTGTTGTCCGTCTGTCTGTCAAAACCTCTTATTTTGATAAAGCATGAAAGTATTAAGTTGAAATATATGTATAAAAAAACATATTATATAGCTAAGTCAGTATCAGCAGTATCTCACACACTCTGAGTGTTCAATGTACACCTTGATGAATTGTTAACTTTTTATCTTATTTTACGATTTGTAAAGTAACCAATGACTTATTGTCCGGCCTACGCTGTCCTCTCATACTTAAGTACTACGCTGTGACTACAATATTGTAAAACCAAATGATTTTAAAAGAGTAACCGTGTAAAATCTTACGGATTCTTCTCCTTAGGAAACGACCAACCCGAATCGGGCACCATTTTTCGACGCTTTTTAAGTGCCCAAAACAAATCTTGATTTTGATTATGATGACTACCGAGAAAACACCGCTGTCCCTGAAGGATTTTATGCTTCAATATTCCAATTATTTATAAGCATGATATTGATAGACGTTTATAGAACTTGTACTCCAAAAAAGTTGTAGAAATCTTCGTGACAATATACATATTTCCCAAGTGGCAACATCGGTGTTAAATTAAATTCAGACGATCTGTTTTTCCTGTAATTTTATGGCATGTTGGCATGACTACCGTCGAACTTTTACCGTCTACGGTGGAATATCCAATATTACTAGTTGGATCCAGCGCTTTTAAGTAGCGCTTTTAAGCGCTTTCGAAATGGTATCGACGAATATAAGCATATCCAATTATCCAGTAGGATTTAAGTACGAAACGACTTAGACTTGTAAATCATACAGAATATATAAGTCTGCCAAACATCACTTGTAAAATAAAGGTAGATTTTTATTATGTTGGTAACCTTGTTTTATAGCCAATTACAATTTTATTGACATAAATGTATGTTGTTATAATTTGAACGTATTTTGTTTTTTGCTTTTGAAATACTCAATCCAAAAGCGGGGAGTGGGTTTAATTAAAGCGGGCTATGTCAAAAACAAGTAAAGGTTCCGTTGAACTGGTACGTATAGTTTGTGGATCGTAGGACTCTGCGGTCGCCACATTGATTTAACCTTCCGTACTCAAAAGAAAAAACCAGATCCCTTATAACTTTGTTGTCCGTCATTCTGTATGTCTGTCAAGGCCCTTTATATCAGGAACGCATGGTTTGAGTTGAAATGTATAAAACCACTAGTTTTTGCCCGCGGATTGCCCGCGTTAAATTCGGGGTAACACAGTTCCCCTTTCCTGGTTTGCAAGTACCTACTACCTGTAATTTTTGCCCTTGCGCTTAATTAATTGTAATAGCAAAGTTAAGTTTCCCCTTTTCTTCCCCTTCCTTCCCTTCTCTTTCTCTCTCATTTCTCACTTTTTTACAAAAAAAAGCCTATGCCTAGTCTATGTCCGTCTCCAGGGTCCCAACTATATCTGTACGAAAATTCATCAAAATCGGTTTAGCCATTTAGGCGTGAAGACGTAACAAACAAACTCACTTTCGCTTTTATAACATTAGTAAGGATATACTCAAGTCTGTGGTCTCTTAGAGCTGTGTAAACATCAACGGTCTACGTCTACGCAGTCAAAAGATATTGCCGTTTATGTGAAGAAATCTCGGCGCCCTCTTGTTTAAAAAAAAATACAATCAATAGACAAAGCCCCTAAAACAATCACCAATCACCTGCATTAAGACCATGTTTAAATGCATACCTGCAGTACTGCATGTACACTGCAATTATGTAACCATTTCCATAAATACGTAAAGCCAAAAGCATTATCCAAGCCGTAATCAAACAAGCATTGTTTGCGGTGGTACTACACGGTTGAAATACGAGCACGTGACACGTGTCATTTGTGACGTCATAAAGGAATGACACGCGAGACAGTACTTTGTGAGCTGTGAACGATGGTTCTGATGACAAAACCTTTTCAGTGAAAAACTTGCCACTGAAAGTGTGACAAACTTTTCACTTAAAGGTAAAAGATGTTAATGAAGCAGGTAATAATTAAAGTAAGTATGTTCAGAGATTAGGCGATTCTAGGGGAGGAAACCTTACGAGCAGTTATAGCCTAGTCGTGTGACCGTCGAAGTGCATAGGTCTTGTTTTCGAACCCAAAACCTCTGATTTTTGAGATTCATGTGCGTATTGTATATTCATCAGTTGCTTCGGAAAAATTATTATTATTATATTATTATCTAAAATGCAATTAAATGTTCTTTATATACCTACAGTATGCAGTTAATTGACGCTCACAACATTTATTAAATCAGTACTTGTATGTCTGATTAGTCATATTTGAGTAAACGCATGTTTGACAAATAAACTGTATTTCTTTATTTCGTACCGTACCAAAAACAAACGTAGCTGAGTGATACCTATATCACGACGGAATGTAATGCAAAGTCAGGGCCCATTAGCGGCATAAAACTCTGACGACAGATTATGCTCTAACCACGAAGAAAGAGAAAAGAAGAGGAGGGAAGATACAATCACATATTTTGACTTGGCACGCGACGATGGCAAAAGACCGGACGGCATGTCTTTGTTTCCGTGGAAGTTGGGTAGGCCTTTAGTGAGGTACGCAACGTGCGTCGATACTCATGCGCCATCCCATCGTCCCAGCTTGTCGTGCTGCGCTGGCGCTGCTGCTGCGGCTGCAGAGAACCTCAAGCGTAAATATCCTTATCGGTAACTATATTTTCGAGTCGTTTGGGGTTGAAAATCTGGGACCGTGGGGTCCCTGTGCTCACAGCCTTTTTAAGAATATTTTAAAACGTTTGGTTGACACTTTTTATTACCCAACGGCTGGCTTTTACTTAGCGTTGACATACAACGTGGCAACGCGGCCAGTCTCTTAGGGACATTGCCAACTGACAGCGTTGAGGACGAATTTTTTGACGCTATTTTTTAATTTATTTATAATTTAGTTAATCCTTTTATTGAATAAAGAAATATTGTTATATAATATCATTTATATGAAAGAAGAATAATCATAATATAATATTTGGACTTCCATTTAAGTGTCTCTTAGTGAGGAGCTCATGGCTGATAACATCTGCTAGGGTCGATGTTCTGGTTAAGCTGAGTTTTATCTGTGTCTCGGAACGCACGGCCCGACCGTCTTTTTGTAGATCTTTGACAATTGTTACGTGGTTAGTGACTTGTAAATCTGACAACCAGTTATAGCAAAGTGTATTGTATTACCGAGTATAAACTGGGTTACGGAGATCAGAGAGATGAAATCCAACAGGTTGGACTCGAAGCCGACTCCAAGAGTATTGGTAAAGAAAACCATCCGCTTTTTACTAAGTTAAATCCTGTAAAAGAAACGGTGTGAAAACACAAAATGGCAGCATAAGCAATTTCTAATTTCTCTAAAAACAACTTTGTTCATTCAATGGCTTTTTATTTAAATCGTTTTCGAATTCAATTGTTAATTCAAGCACATCAATCTAATAATTAAAGCTTATGTCCCATCCGAAAAGTCATGCCTTCTTAATTAATTTCTCCTCTTTCCAGATTTCTAGAGCACAAACATCCGAGCGTTAATCAAACAAGGTAATGTTTGTTGTTCGCATGAAATACGAGCCCACATTTGACGTCACTTGATTGTAAGTCGTCAAACATTGTATAGAGTAAACTCAGTGGAGAGATTATAAGATTTCTTATTCATTAAGATTTTAATTACTGTAAGAAGGTTGAAAAGTAAAACCTTTTTGAAATACTTTTTTCTTTTTGGCGTGTTTATGGAGCTGTAAGTAAATGGTTTCTTTTGTTTCCTTTCTCAATTTTCTTTTAAATGTTGCCTTTTTTTTCTTGGTGAACAATTTAATCCAACCAAGCAAGCGAAGCAGAGTTCGTCTCTCTGTGGTTCCACTAAATGTATAATGTCACTTTTAACATTTTAAACGCTGTCAGTGTAAAAACTGTAAATATATGATGCTGTTTTGTTTTGTTATAAGAAACAATGGACGCTACTAAAGGCACCAAACTACCGCGGCCGCAGAACATAAAGAGCAAAAGAAGGAACATGAGTGGGTCAACAAGTCTGACACTCTCCCCCGCTCGGCAAAAAGAAATAAGGCGCCAAACTCGTGGCTCAGTTCTAGACAGACACAATTAGATTGCTATCAACATGTAAAGAAAGAGATGTGAATCTGTGAGGCTTATTTCGCAGTAGTGATATATAAGTCGGTTAGGTCATGTTTCTTGCAAATCCTTACTAATATTATAAAAGCGAAAGTGAGTTTTTTTGTTTGTGACCTCTTCACGCTTTAATGTCTTAACCGATTTTGATGAATTTTGGTACAGAGATAGTTGGGAACCGGGAGACGGACATAGGCTATATATTTTTTTGAAAAAAGTGGGATGTGAAAGAGAAAGAGGAAAGAAAAGAGAAAACTTAGTGTTGCTATTACAAATCAATAAGACGCAAGGGGAACTGTGTTACCCCGAATTTAATGCGAGCGAAGCCGCGGGCAAAAGCTAGTTAATAATAAAACAGTAGATACTCCTGGACGCGCCTGACGCGTATTTTTAGGAGATACCTCTTTAAAGAATCAGAAAATAGACCACCGCGACTGGCAGCTCGGAATCTATTCCCGAAGCTGGTGGACTACTTTTTTATTTTTAAATGATTGTTATGTATTTTTATTAGGTAATTTTCAAAATTTTAAAAATGATGAAATATGAATAAATGAAAATAACTTGTAACAAAAGACTGTGATTTTAATGAAATGGTGTGTTATTTCAATTATGGAAATTGTTGTCAATATTTACTCAATTGTCATATTATTAAACTGAAATACATATTTCAACATATCAATTAAATTCCAGAATTTTTGTTTTTCGTTTTTTTTTTTTCGGTTGGTACGCTAATTTTGTACGCCATCTGCGGGCAAAACATAGTGAACACATTTCAAATTACGTTTTACAATATAATGATTGATTAATGATTGTATCACCGTGTAAACGGGGTCTTAAACGAAGGGCAATCAACCAAGCTTTGTTTGTAAAACGAGCGCCTGTCAACAGGCGCCATCAACGAAAATGGATTCAAAGAAGCGAACACCGAGTGCGAGATTATGAGATTTCAGGTTAATTAAGATTTTCATTACTTAAGATTAGAAAGGTTGAAAGGTTAAATCGCGTGAAGCTTTTTGTTTTCTTTTTAGGTGTTCGTTGGTTTCCATTTGTTGAGTATTTTTCCTTATCTGGAACCTTGGCCCAGTTTTTAATTATGTAGTAATTTGAATGTGAAATCTCTCATCTCTCTTAGTAGTTATTTAAGTATATATTTCTTAAAACCAATAATAAAAAAAACGGTCACGTTTGAGTCGGACTCGCGCACCCGAGGGTCCGTAAAAACTTACGACATAAACGGCCATATCTTTTGACTGCGTAGACTTAGAGGGTTGAATTTATCACAGCTCCAAGGGACTACAGATTTGAGCTTATGGTTTTTAATTTCAAGGCGATATGCAGATATCGAACGTGTGGAGACCCGTTCACGAGATAAAGGGTCTTAACAGACAGATATACAGACAGACGGACAACAGAGTGATCCTATAAGGATTCCGTCTATTTGCTTTTTTAGGTACGGTATAACCCAAACAATATTATATTTCATCCGCTATTTGGGAAATAACTAGATTGTACGTATGTGTCTGTTTTATTTTAACTATTTGTTATCACAGGCTCAGTTAGTAGAAGCCTACAACATTATTATAATACAACAGATCACAAATACATAATGCCGTACACAATAAAAAACAAATAAAAAAATGACAAAGAAATTACGACAAATTTAAGTGACAAATAACAAAAAATTCATCCAGGTAAAAAACGATTTTACCAACAGACCTCTTAACCCTTAAATGAAACAGACTGTGAAACAGCCAGCCACATGGGACCTGTCGACCCGATAAAAAGAGAAGTCTTGTAGCGAGTAAAGTCTAGGGAAAACTAGTTTAGCATAAAATATGTTCCACATCCGCTTCACACATTATGCATTGAGTTTGAGTCAAAGTCACCCAAGAGAAAAGGTTTCGCCTTTCAACGTACATACGGCGACACATCAAGTCATGTATTGTAACCTGCAATATAACATAACCTCGTTTGATCTCGCTTTGTATTGTATTTCCCTACAATAAGAGTTCCATGTAAATGGTTATGTAGATATTTTTTTTTTGGGTGCGCTAACATCAAATGACTCTTCCCGCTCTCGCCGGAGCAGAAAAAACTAAAACCCATCTATGTTCCTATTTTTTCCCTTAATTTGTGTGCCCAATTTCTATAGGAGATTTTTCAAACGTCCGTCGACGAAACGACCCAACTATGACGACTTTTTTAAGCAAATATCTCATCAACCGTTTGTTTCAGTTAACCGCTATTTAAGAAACCGCGCCCACACAGTATAAATACGAAAATATTTTCTTTATTAAACCTTTACTTGCATGTATGGAGGCCCACCCCATTATTTTATAATGAACTAGCTTTTGCCTGCGGCTTCGCTTGCGTTTAATTCGGGATAACACAGTTCCCCTTTCCCGATTTGCAGATACCTGCTACGTGAAGTTTTTGCCCATGCGCCTTATTTATTGTAATAGTAATGCTAAATTTTCCCTTTTCTTCCCTCTTTCTCCCTCATTTCTCACTTTGTAAAAAGAAGCCTATGTCCGTCTCCAGATTCCGAACGATCTCTTTACCAAAATTCATCATAATCGGTTTTGCCATTTAGGCGTGAAAACGTAACAAACAAACAAACTCATTTTTGTAATATACTATATATAGTAAAGATAATAATATCATATTTGTGTAGCGGTTAATGGAAGGCATAACTCCACAAATTTCAAATATTTGTGGTGTCAAAAGTATCAGAGAAAAATGGCTGTGACAACGGATGGACAGACGGACACATGAAATCAACAAGGATTTTTGTCATTTGGAAACGGGCCCATGAAAAAAAAAACATTATAAATACCGGCTGTAAACTTTTATACAGTCTTCGTGACTGCAAATACTGGTTGTCTCTTATTCATTAATATGTATGCAAACATTTTGCCCTGAAATGGACAAACTTCCTCCACACATCTGCTTAGTATTCAAATTTCTAAAGTTTCAAAGCCTTTACGGCGCTTGGAGAGTCACGAATTGAGTTGTCTCAGTTTTGTAAAGTTATGCTAGGAGCTGTGTATTTGGTTAGTGTAAAATATTTGTTTACAACGTATTTGGTTATGCTGTTGACATACCAGTATCCATGTTAGTTTGTAAGTCGGGGAAATTGAATTAAAATCAAATCATTTATTTCAATTAGACCATTACATTTACAAACATTTAAACTTACATACACAAACAGCCACCGGTCGATAGCTCAGCCACTGCGGCAACCATACCATCAACTAAACTATCTAAACGAAACCCATTAAATATACAGCAGTTTTTCACGTTTATTACTATTTAAACTTTATTTGCACATGAATACTCCAATCTGCTGAAATAAAATCCGAAGCTCTCACTAAAGTTTTAAAACTCATTCACGACAGAAGAGTAGATTTACTATCTGGCTCGTACAGCCAGATTTTAGTAAACTCACGAACCGGGGCAATTATTTTCCCTTTAAAGCGAATAAGTGAACTGAATTCCTGCCTTTATAACATACTGGCTTATTCGTATATTATCGTGTACAGCTTCGTGTAATCAAATCAAATATAGTGTCACTGTTATCGTATACTTAGCATAACTTACAACTTTGTTTTTTATTATTAATTAGCTTTCCCCCGCGGCTTCGTCCGCGTTAATTTCGGGATAACACAGTTCCCCTTTCCTGATTTTCAGGTACCTGCTACCTGTAGTTTTTGTCCTAGCGCCTTATTTATTGTAATAGCAATGCTAAGTTTTCCCTCATTTTTCACGCTTTTTTTTTAAATATTGCCTATGTCTGTCTCCAGGGTCCGAACTATCTTTGTAGCAAAATTCATCAAAATCGGTTTAACCATTTAGGCGTGAAGACGTAACAAACAAACAAACTCACTTTCGATTTTATAATATTAGTAAGGATTTAAAAATGTAAAATGAAAGAGAAATTCGAATTCGATTCACTGCATTGGAATCAGAACAAAGGGAAACAAACGCGTGCATGCAAATAAAGATAAAAGCTACATTATTCCACAAATCAATATGGCGCTATTGTTACCGTATCAAAAGATGTAAAATGTACTACTAATGGACGAACGACCCATTTGTCAAGTCATAAAAAATTACGTGACCCGTATGGCATGGCTATTAATTATTCATACATAATGATGAATGGTTCCTTTTCTTCACATTTTTAGCCGAGGATGAAAAGGAGGAGGTTCTCAATTTGATTGTATTTTTATTTTATATCTTTGTTACGCTATTTCTCTGGTAATTCTTACGTGATTGAAAAGTTCCTTTTATAATGGAAAGGGAAGAAAAATCTTTTATAAAAATCCTATATTAATTTTATCTATATTGATTTGGTAGTTTATGAGTTACTAGCTGGCACCCGCGACTTAAAAAAAGTATCCTATGTGTTATTCCAGGCTATTATCTACCTCTGTGCCAAATTTTATTAAGATGCGTTCAGCCGTTTTGACGTGAAAAAGAAAATCCATCCAGCCTCACAAACATTCGCATTTTTAATATTAGTGGGAAGTAGGATTTTCTACAATTCGTATTTCTTCTTCTAATGTTCAAAACACGTCAAAAATACGGCGATAGTACCTATGTAATTATGTCCTAAAAGTATTTAACAAAGATTTTTTTTAATGATGGGATAAAATACTCTACCACATAAAATTTGTATAGCCCTTTTCATTAAATACCAGAAGGTGCTTGCTTGCTTTTTTATTAAAATAACCGGCCGTTGAAACTTTTACTTAGCTCGTGAAAGAAAATAAAGGTAACATTCCTCGGCTCCTTTAAAACCTGATACTACCTTAATTCTATTCTTTTAAAAGAAAACTTCAGAACGCCCAAGTTTTGAATAAAACAGAAAACTTTGAAAACCTGGATTAATTTTACCGTCAGGATTGTTGTTTCAAAACTAACTTTGAAAGCAAAAACCAAAACGTACCTGCTGTAAAAAGGCGACCAAGAATATTAATTATGAGGTGAAAACAGAAAAAACTTTTCTATAATATAGATATATAGCTCGTGCCGTGCTTGCCAAAGTTAGTCTGTGGATGGGTGACCACCTGTTACAAACCGAGTTTCCTTCGTGCCTCGGAAAGCACGTTAAGCCGTTGGTCCCGGCTGTCATTTGTAGATCTTCGACAATCGTTATAGGAAGTCAGGGGTATCGCATTATCCAGTTAGACTGAAGCCGACCCCAACATAGTTCGGTAAAGGCTAGGCAGATGATGATGATGTATATACCGTGTCTCCGATTTTACTTAGACAACCTAGCTTGTACATACCATCGTATTTAAAACAAATTATAAGGACCTGCCAGGGCCACCGCCTGTCTGGGCTGTCGGTTGTTCGAAATAGATACCGCGGCCCCGAACATAAAGAGCAATAGAAGTAACATGAGTGGGTTTTAGTTAGTAAAAGTCCGACACTCCGCTAAGAGCGGGGGAAGTTATCTGACGATTTCCCATATGTAAGAAAAGGTATTGATGCGCAATAAATTGATCATGAAATAACGCAAATTCGTAATTTGGTAAAACAGTATTTCTTTCTACTTCCATAGTAATTAATGGCCTATAAATTTGTGTTCTAAATCTGTCGTTTTACTGGGTTTTACTGCCAACTCGGCTATCAATGACTCATTGTTTGGTAAATCTGCTAAATCACTATGGTTGTAACGTTTGCACGCATTGTATACCAGTGCCGTATCAGGCCGTAAATCTGTTTTGCGTTTGTACTGTTGAACAAACGGCAAATGCAGTGGTTTACGCACACGTGTTTTGTAGTTTCTCTTTGGATGAAAATGTAAACGGGGTCATAACAAACAACACAATATAAGTAGGCTCTATAGGTTTAGCATAATTCATATGTTTATTTGTAAGCTAGACCCGTATGATACCTGTTTTTTGGGTTCCGTACCTCAAAAGAAAGATACGGGTCCCTAATTGGATAACTTTGTTGTCCGTCTGTCTGTCTGTCAAGACCATTTATCTCGGGAACGCGTGGCGGTATCGAGTTGAAACTAAAACCATATACTCAAGTCTGTGGTCCCTTGCAGTAATGGAAAATCATATCTCTAAGTCTACGCAGTCGAAAGATATGGCCGTTTATATCGCAAGTTTATACGGAACCCTCGCTGTGCAAGTCCGGCTCGCACTTGCACGTTTTTTTTCCTTTTCGGTAGAATATAATTTTTCTTTTTCCTGTCAACTTGTTCCCGTTGAATGATCCTTGCTACATTTAGCGATAGCTAACAGTTTGTTTTTTTTTTATTTTATGATTTACTAGCTGTTCCCCACGGTTTCACCCGCGCTGCTCAGCACATGTTGGTCGTAGCGTGATGTTATATAGCCTATAGCCTTCCTCATGAAATGGACTATCCAACACTAAAATAATTTTCCAATTCCAACCAGTAGTCCCTGAGATTAGCGCGTTCAAACAAACAATCAAACAAACAAACTCTTCAGCTTTATAATATTAGTATAGATATTATATATATATATATATATTATAGTATAGATTCATCTGTGATAAATTTTGTGGGTGTATGGGTGTGGCTATATGTGTACTGAACAGAATAAATATGTCTGCAGAAATATGGGTGTAACGGCCTTTGGGGATTACTGACGATATGTTGTGTATGTATAATCCACTGTGATCCACGCTGTGAAAGAATTCGTATATAAATACGCTAAGCGATCTGAGGAATGGGCTTTGATTTTTTTGCGGCAAGGAAATTATCAAATAACTTACCCTGCCCTGGGCGGAGGGGGAGTATCAAACTTTTACTGACTTAAACCCACCCATGTCCCTTATTCTGCCCTTTATGTTCCGGGACCGTGGTATCTCTTTTGAAGTGTCAGACTTGTACCGAATAAAACCCACCCTGTTCCTTCTATTGCCCTTTATGTTCCGGGACCGCGGCATATCTTTTCAACAACCCGCAACCCTGGAGGTGACGTGTTCTAAAGTGGAGATCCCGAATCAGCAAGCATGCAATTACGCAGGGTGTACTAACTACTCTTTAAGTGGCAATTGGAAGGCCTTATCCAGCAGTGTACTGCAGTAGACTGATGTTGATGATGAAACAGAATTCACCTTGAAATTAACTAAGAAAACTTTTTTCCTGCACTTCCTACGTAGAAGTGGAATCTCATCGTGATCCTCAGTCACGCTACAACCATAATAATAATATTAGTTTTTTTCCTATTTATGATTGTTTCTTAATTTTATATTATTTTGTTAATATCAGCTTGCTTGTACAAATAATAATTTGACGGCTAGACATAGCGTTCATTAACAATCACAATATATCTACCTAACTTACCTATGTTTAACAAATAAAAATATTTGTAGTTGTAAAAACAAAAACCATTCTAGGAGAAATTCTAATTAAATAATGTCGCAGTGAGCAAATAATCAATAATATATTTTCACATAGGCCTTTTCAAAATAGGAAACGAATTAGTGGGCTTAAAAAACGTTCAAATCCACATCGCTGTCGATAGGGAAAATGAGAAAAGGCTGGCAGCATTGTCGTGTTGGATGCCAATACTGATTCTTTGCCCAAACAAAAGGCCCGCCTCTGGTCACGTAAAAATCGCTCGAATTCGGGTACGTAAAGTATTCTGCGCACGTTCGTGCTTTGCTCGCTGGCTTTCTTTGTCTGTTTGATTATAAAATAAAACCTTGATTTTAGTTTTATGACTATCGATCAATCGAATTTAATTTTAGAATTATTTCCATATTTTTGTTAGTAACAATTTTCTTAGCCTAGAGGTGTTAGCCAAAAAAATTTTTTTTTTTAATTAACGAAAAAAATATAATTGAATTCAAATTACTCAATCAGTCAATCGCTTGTTCTCGCGTGTATGGTTATCCAGTTATTCAGTAGGTACGCTATCTGGGCCTCAAGTCTGCTATTTTATAAAACTTAGTCATTCCAACACGATCCCACTGTCATTGTGCTAAAAGTTCGTAATCTGCTAAATTACAATGGTCGATCATTGGTCGGCCAGTGGTCTCGTAATGGAATCGTACCAGAATGACATTGTAGTATTGCCATTATTATAAAACCCGTTGGTAGAAATGATTTTCGAAAAACTACTACCACATTTTAAAAGTTTATTCAAGCCAGATTTTATTTAATATATTTTTTCCTGTCCCGATGCATTTTATGTTAACACGTTTAGTCAACTTAAAAAATATAAAATGATGATTTTAAAATGATCTACATAATGCATCCTAACCAATCCAACACTGAAATTTGTCGGCTGACAATATTAGAAATGTCATTTCATAACTTTGTTTACATTTGCATCACAGTGAGCTTCGTTTTCTATTAAAATCGCCGTTTTTGACCATGAATACTGACTCTGGTGATTATCCTATACCTGACGACCACGGCTTGAATATGGATTCCGCTCTTGCTGATAATGACAACTCCCACGATAACATGGATTTGATGTCAGCACCTATCGAAGACCCGGCATACAATCTGATTCGAGTTCCTCACTGCGAACTGTTGCAAGTGGATATGTACGCTGTGTAAATAAATTGTAATTTTTAACATATCAAGATTGCAAAGAAACCTTTTGGAAATTGTCGAAGTTTGATCTCTCGTAAAAACATGGGTTGGACTGTGGACATCAACAGGTACTTAACTATAACAAGTCTACAACTGTAATGATATTATGCAAATATGATTCAAACTACGATACCTTGCAAATAAATACATAATATTGTTTTTTCTTTTCCAGTCAGTTACAAGACAGTGATAGTTTGGTGTGACATGCATGTTGGACCAAAGCAGGAATAAAATCAGTCAGGGAACAAGTCAACACTCAACAGTCCACATTTTGTTATTGTTGTCCACATTCATATCTCTATTAGCTGTGGCACCTCTCTTCTAAGGCAAAGGGCATATTTGCTGAACATTGATATACCACAACGGTAAACCAAATAAGGAATGTGATTGCATATCAAATTGCAGCACAACCAGGATAAGATAACAAACTATACTATATGTATACTTATGACCTAATGGGTTCGCATGTCTCATCTTTTGTGCTTTTGGAAACTGATCCTGAGGAAGTCCATGGCGTATTGATGAGTCTTAAAACAGAGAGCGCACCGGGATGTGATAATATACCAACTAGTTTTCTTAAATCTGCCCATGACGTGGTGGTACCAATTATTACACATCTTGCAAATCTGTGTTTCGCACAAGGTATTTTTCCACCCTCTCTTAAACAAGCCATTATTACGCCTGTGCATAAGGGTGGGGACAGAAACGATGTAAACAACTACAGACCCATCTCGGTCTTAACTGCAATCTCAAAAATTATAGAAAAACTGATTAACACTAGACTAATAAATTATATGAACAAATTTAACATAATTTCTGACTCACAATACGGTTTTAGGCAGGGATTATCGACAGAAGATGCAGTTGCAGACATTACCTCTCATATTGTTAAAAATGTGGATAAGGGGAAAAAGTGTCTCACTATTTTCCTGGATATAAAAAAAGCTTTCGACACCGTCTCTGTTCCTATCCTTGTGCGCAGTTTAGAAAACGTAGGTGTAAGAGGAGTCCCTTTGGCCCTGCTTACAGATTATCTCCAGGATAGAAAGCAGCGTGTAAAGATAGGAAACCACGTTAGTGATGAGTTAAGAGTAAGCTTCGGTGTCCCGCAAGGCAGCGTTCTAGGGCCTACGCTTTTCTTAATATATATAAATAGGCTTTGCGAAATGAAGCTAGAAAATGGGCGTGTTTTTTCCTATGCAGATGACACAGCCATAGTTTTTACTGGAAATGCTTGGGAATCTGCTTATAAATATGCCGAAAAGGGACTCATAAAAGTTGCTGGGTGGTTAAATATTTTCTTATTAACATTAAATACCTCTAAAACTAAATATATTGCATTCACAAAATATAACAACAGTCAACCTGGACCTAATCATAATCTTAGACTACATAGCTGTGATGACCCCACTAGCACTAGTTGTTCTTGCAATAAAATAGAAAAAGTGACTGATATAAAATATCTTGGTATCATAGTAGACCAACGATTATCGTGGCATTTACATACGGACATGGTCATGTCTCGTACTAGAAAACTCATTTGGATTTTCAAGACTTTAAGACATGTTACCTCAAAGACTCTACTAAACCAAATATACGTGTCGCTGGCCCAGTCAGTTCTAGTGTATTGTATACCTATTTGGGGCGGGGCTACTAAAATTAAATTCCTTGAACTGGAAAGAGCGCAAAGATCTCTTTTGAAAGTGATGTATTTTAAACCGTACAGATTTCCCACTGAAAACCTTTACTCACTTAGTGGCCTTCTCTCGGTTAGGAAATTATATGTACTCTATGTCACTCTAAAACTACATAAATCACTCCGTTATGACTCTAGCCTTAACAAAAAAAGAAGAAAATACCTTGTTGCACCAGAAGTGTCGGTTAAAACCTCATATGCAAAAAGACAGTTCACCAGGCAATCCGCCTTCATCTACAATAAACTAAATAAACTTTTAAATATTTATACTATGACATATACAGAATGTAAAAATAGTTTAATAGACTGGCTAAAATATAAGAGCTATGACGACATCGAGACACTGTTACAAAATAACACAAGATAATATAATTTAACCATAAAGGACACACTCACGCACACACAAACACATACACCACTCCACACCACACCACACCACATTACACCACACCACTAAACACCACACCACACATACATACTTGCCTAGATATAAGTTGAATTTCTTTAGCGTAAATGTGCACTACTCAATTATTATTGTTACTATAGTTTTAGAAGAGCGGGGTCTCCTAGCACAGGTATCCAATACTTAAAAGGAGGCCTCTATTGTAAAAATTGTATATGTTTTTAATCTGGTAACTGAAATAAAAATTTATTTATTATTATTATTATTATTATTATACTATTTTTAGAATCCAATTGAATGCAATAAGATTGCTCTAAAATGTTAAAAGGCTAACATTATATAACTTTTTTTTTGCAGCCTGTCTGTGTGATACTCAATTTTTGACAATGTTTTAGTTTATGATGAATTAAATGTTTTCTATTAATACATTATTATTGTTTTATTTTCAACTATCTGTAATATTGAAGTAGTATATATTTAGCTTTTATATTTTATGTAGGAAGAGTTTTCAATACTTGTGTAGGGCACATAAAAATGACCTTATAGTTTGGAAACTCCAATGTTTTTCAATAATTTTCAATTAATTTTCTTTTATTACTATATTATTTGGGGGGCATACTAATATCAACATTCAATGTTGCTTGTGGGCACTCAGGGCCTTAAGTCACTATGGCGGCTTGGCTTTCCTCTTTATGAGTAACACAATTTTTGTAAAACAACTCAATAATGTTTTAGCTGTCACAGTCAAATGTGATATTAACGTCAGTAAGCAACTAACGTTAACCATATAGTTCTGTACAGACCACAGAGTACATTTTATATACGGACCCCTTCAGGTACTTGACATTCAAACCTCCGCTGGCTCGGTACTGTACTGGCCCTGAAAGGGGTCGAATATTTAAGTCACACCACCTCCACGTAACGCACCGGATCAACGCAGGATGGATGAAATGGCGACAGGTCACTGGAACAACTTGTGACCCACGGATGCCCCTCAAGTTAAAGGGGAAAAAATATAAGTCCGTGATTAGACCTGTTGTACTGTATGGGTCAGAATGCTGGGCATGTAGCGGAGATGAGAATGTTGAGATGGATGTGTGGAGTGACAAGAATGGATAAAGTCAGGAATGAATATATTCGAGGAAGTTTGAAAGTTGCGCCTGTTACAGAAAAGATGAAAGGGAGTTGTTTGTCTTGGTATGGACATGTAATGAGGAGGGATGAAGGACATGTAACTAAAAGAGTAATGGATCTGAATGTTGATGGACGGAGAGCGAGAGGAAGGCCAAAGAAAAGATGGATGGATTGTGTAAGGAATGATATGAAGGAGAAAGGAGTAAATGATGCCATGACGTCTGATAGGGGAGAATGGAAGAAGAAAACGTGTTGCGCCGACCCCAAATAGAATGGGACAAGGGCAGGAAAATGATGATGGACCACCTCCTCATTATTTTTATAAATATTTTATTTTCTGGTTAAAAAATAATATGGGTGTGCATCAATTAAGATAATAGAATTAAAAACTCTTATGTAAACGTCATTAGAAGTTCTTGAGTTATTGAGCAAGACGCTTGTAAAGTCCAAGACCGTAAATTACGATCATCGCAATTTTGATGGCAGTGTAGGTCGACGCTAAAAATCATGAAAAATGTGGTTTTCGGACATGTAAATCCACTTTATAGGGCATGAATATCTTTAATAAACATTCTTTAGCTCTTCGTGAACATATTTCTCCAATCAATACTCCACAAACACGATGGATAGCAAACACTTTTTGTCAAACCGAGCTACTAAAAGCAATGACTGCACAATGACTTTGTAATGGTAGATCAATGATCAAAGGAACTGTCAAAATTTTAGCAGATTACCGCATGCGTCAGTCATTCGTTTGTCATTATGTACGAGATTACCAATCTAAGCAATTTCTTTCAATGGACTGTCAGTGACTGACCAGTGGAATGTCATAATGACGCCAGTGTATTAGTAGATTACCAAACTTGTCAAAATCAACCATTGTGCGATCAGTGATCGACCATTCTGACACTATTGTAATAGCAGACTCAGGCCCCAGGACTGAGACGGCGCACGCGGTCAAGATGGCACTGGAGCTGCCATGTACCTACTATCCTTACTAATATTATAAAAGCGAAGGTGAGTTTGTTTGTTTGTAACCTCTACACGCCTTAATGGCTAAACCGATTTTGATAAATTTTGGTTCAGAGATACATAGTTTGGACCCAGGAGACGGACATACGCTATTTTTTTTTAAGTGAGATATGGGAGAAAGAGGGAAGAAAAGGGAAAACTTAGCTTTGCTATTACAAATCAATAAGGACAAAAACTGCAAGTAGCAGGTACCTGCAAATCAGGAAAGGGGAACTGTGTTACCCCGAATTTAACGCAAGCGAAGCCGTGAGCAAAAGCTAGTAATGTAATAATTGCCGATTCAAAATGAAAATCAATGGTCTCATTCAGAAAACTCATTTTGTTACCACACCTGTTAAATTTTAGGTACTTAATACCTTTAGCTCGTACTACTTACGGCTTTACCTTTTGCAGGTTGCCAAGCGGCAAAGAGCAATCCGTATTCAATAGAGCCTTTGGTCCAGCGATGGTACAAAAAGGTGGCATTTGGCCTCCCTTTGAAGTGGCGAAGCACAATGGATATCTTTTGTTGGGAAATTCATATTTACCACTGGACAGACGTTTCGTTTGCCACAAAATTATATTCATATTGCTGGCTACCATATTGAGCAGAAAAGGAAACCTTTGACAAAGGAAAACAAAAGAATGTTGGTTTTATTAGGATGCTGATTTCTTAAGAGTTAAAACAAAAACATGGAAAAAGTGTGGAGCGAATGTAAGATATGTATTACATTTTAATTCAAGTGAAAAACTTTGTCATTGCAGCTGAGGCGGATTTAGCGTACGAGCCGCCAGGCGGGGGTGTCAAGAGCCGAGAACAGCAGTGACAAATTCTCAAGTAAACGTTAAACGACGTTTCAGATCAAAAAGTAATTTTGCCATTAATCAACATGAACTTATGATTTAATTTGTTTTTTTTTCCGTTTTTTGCCTTCTCATAGTGAAAGAGAAGCAAAGGTATGACATCGAAAAACTGCCGTTACTGCCTATAAGGATTTGAGCAGTAGTTCATAGTTATCCGTGCGAAAATATGAAATATATTTTCGCGAAAAATGAGAAAAAGCACGTGTGAGCATATTAAACTTTATTGTAATGCAATAAGAGCCAGACTTCAAGGAAGTGTAGGTATTGAAAATATTTTATGGATACCTGTATCCAGAATGTCCCAAGGCCCAGAATGTTAGATGTTAGGGGTCAAAGTTCCATGATTTTGCTACACTTTTTTATTATTGTAACTTTCTCCCCGTCTCCGTTACTATTCAATGCATAACATCAGCAACAATGTTTTGGCTGTGCTAACATTTTTGCAGTAATACGTGATTTTTCACCCCAAAAATATTGTACGGAACGCATGGTTGCTGGCCTTGACAGGGATATTGATACCCCAGTTCTACAATCTCATTTAATAATTTTCAACATCCACGCAGGCAAATCCACAAGGAAAAGATAGTGAAAACAAAATGAAATCATGCCATACAATTTCTCTTTCGCAGAATTCATAAAAGATAATGAATGTATATTTCAGTATGGGACCGACGTTAAAAGGAAGTATTTCCCAGAAAATGTTATTGAAGATATCTTGGCTGTTTTCGAGTAAATAGTACAGTATATATGGAAATATGAGAGGAAAATTGAGACACCACAGAATGTAGGTACACACGACGGCACATCAACCAACACAAAACCATTTTAACCTGATCTCTCTACTACGGTGTGCGATCCGTAGTAGAGAGATCAGGTTATAATAGTTTAGAATAGGTTGACCTGCCGTCGTGTGTACATTTATTTACTTGCCTCCGGCCCGTAGGTAGGGTATTTGTACTCTCTTATTTGTAAGAGAAGGAAATTAAAGAACAAAATAATATAATTAATTGGCGAAAAACACGGTATACAAATTTGTTGAAATAAGTATAAAGACCAGCATGTTTTGTTTAATTAGAGCATGCAAACTTATAAATACCTAAATAAACGTTACAAATTATACAAACAAAAAGAGAAAACTATAGTCTATGTTCCAGAAATCACTTAATACTATAGAAATTATATTGAGTTAACCAATTATACAGTTATATATTTTATCAAGTTCAAACAGCAAAGTTTTTTTCGTTAGTTGATAGATTTATTATTTCCCTTCTATTGTTTTTACGATATTTTACAGTTGGGGCAGGTAAGCTTTTGACCTGCGCTGCGTCAGCGCTGCGTATGTTCGATTCCCGCACGGAATAAATATTTGTGTGGCCTACAGATAGTTGTTCCGGGTCTGGCTGTTTGTGTACGTGAATTTAAATGCTTGTAAACGCACCCACGATACAGGAGGAATTCCAAGATTGGGACAACGCTTCATTAATTTAAAAAAAAAAACTGTTTCAAATACACAAAATCCCCTTGTCAGATAAAAATAGCCTAATCTTGATCCTTTAACATTCGAACGACGTAACATTTTCTTTAATGAAATTCCTTTCTAAGATATTATTAAATCTTTAGAAATATTTCTAGAATTTGCAGTTTAGGCATTAGCCTTTTGATACCAGCTTCGACGTAAATTACTTTGATATTGGGTTTTCTGAAAATATAGAAATGATTTATTTTCATCCAAATTGTGTCTTATTCATTACGATTGAAGACCTTCAATCATTTATCGAAGCTGTATACTCCGGCGTTCCTATTATCGGAATCCCAATAATAGAATATCAAATCAATGATGTGGAGAAATCAGTCAACAAAGGTTTGGGTAAGAAAGCAGAAAGTATAGATAAGATAAGAAATAAAAACCTTGAAAGCGATAACGTGATAAGAAATACCAAATAAGTGAATATTACAGAGATAGCACAACTTTATGAGGGTAGTATTTAGGTGAAACCATTTCGGGATTCCATGCGCCACATATTTGGGATAGGAGCGTTTTCCTGGTTCCGAATTACCCTATTTATCGACGGAATGGTCAGTCATGTAGTTTTAATGATCACATTAACAATTTAGGTGGGGATTCAGTAAAGATATATGTGGCGTTAAAGGAGGTGACTACTCATATGAAGACTAATATCATATATGTTTATTTTTTTATTAATTAATATACGTTACACTGTCAAATCTACGTCTAGTTTAACCAACATTTATGCCTAAACTATAGTACGGCCAACGAGAAGCAATACGAAAGGTCATTAACCTAAAGAACAACTGTGGCGTTGACAATCTAATATTTAGCTCTTTCCATCTTGTGCCTTTGTCGTAATGTCTCGTTCTCCCGGCAAAAACATGACAACGTTAAGACGGGTTCGCCAACATTCGGGCGGCCATTTTAGATGGGGTTTTGTTTACATTTGGTATCGCTTCTCGTTGGCCGTACTTATAGGCAATACTGTGTTGCAGGAGTATATATAGTTTTATTTGTATAATCTCAACAAGAATAATGGAACCATGATCTTGTAAAATTATTTAGATTTAAAAGAGTTTCCACTGTCCATGGAGTTTCTTGCCCATTGTTCTCTATAGAGATCAACGCTTCAACGCATAGCAACTACAGCACTTCCACAAGTTATTATACCTTGGGAGTGGGACTGTAGCTTCAACATTTTGTTTCTTGACATTCAAAACTGTCTGTCTGTATTGGTCTAATTAAATAAATTATTTGAGTTTGAATAGAAGACATTGGGGTCCCAAATAATATGGAATTAACTGCATAACATGTAAGTAAGTAAGTATATTTTTCACATAAAATGTAGGTTTATACGATCTTACAAAAGTGATTTTCTGCAGGACACATCCGCCATCATTTATACCATGCAAATTGAAACAATTTTTCATTACCTAGATATCTAATAGACATAATACCTACGAATACATACAATTATTTACATTTCTCATATTCTTGTTTTAGTACTCCATATTTTTAACTTACAATAACTCTTTGTGTTGGCTACGTTTCTATTACTTACTCTCAATTTGAAGAAATTTATTTGAGCAAATATGAGTATTGATTTGAGCAAAGCTCTGAGTGATTGATTGGAGTCAATGTTAACTTTCTGAACGTCATCATCAGCTGCCTAGCTTTTAATACCCAACTATTTTGGGGTCAACTTGCAGTCCAGTCAGAAGCAACTGACCATATGTGTATTACAATGTAAAGGACTGTGTTCTGCGCCCATACATTGTTGGCCCTGGGGCAAATCATAAAATTATATATAACAAAGGTAGGCACCGGTATCCTTAATATAAGACGTAGATGGCGACAAGTGGATGTTACTTGTTTCGAAAGTATTTGCAACTTACATAAATTAACGCGTATTCCGATAATCTTTATTGCACAGGGCCATTCTGGATATTATTCTTTACAAATGTGTAATGAAATATACAATGTAGATAGCAAAACGGCCATATTTCTTTACCTTCCGCTTGCAAGACTAATTATTACATCCTCCTTCGTCATTTCCTTTTCCATACAGCTAGTAAAATATTCTCAAAAAAAAACTTTCATCTCTTTATATCAAATATCTTTATGCCACCGAGCTTGCCTTTGCTGACTCACGTTACGTCTATGAGTTTCAAAGTTAACTATCTATAAAGAAAATAAAAGAAAAAAACCAGCATTGAATTCTTTTCCAAGAGCCCGTATCACATTTTCAAAGAATAAAAGCAAAACATTTGAAAGACGTGAGTTTCAGATACTTTCAAAGCTTTGAGTTATCTTGGTTTAAATGTTGAGCCTCGTTCACACGAGGAGAGTAAAGAGTTACTCGACTGTCGAGTGGCGAAAATATCCCTGCAACTCGCTTAACAAATTTTCTCGTACTGCGATTTGATGACTATGATTTGAAAGAAAGCCTATTTTTTATTCTAAAATATTATAGTTCACAATAAAACTAAAAGACACGCTTCAGTTAGTGTATAGATTTGTTTTATAGGTAAAAACCAACCCTCTAAGTCTACGCAGTCAAAAGATATGGCTGTTTATATCGCAAGTTTGTACGGAACCCTTGGTGCGCGTGTCTGACTCGCTCTTGTTTTACTAATTAGTAAAACAACAATAAAAGTAAAGTTACAATTACGTGACTTTCAGTTCAGTCGGACACTGCGTCAAATTTAACTTAGCTTTTTTTTTACAAAAAAAGCTGTTTATTTTCATAGGAGAGTCGATTATTTTTTCCTAACATCGTCTACTCGACTCAAGTAACTATTATCGTGTAAACGAGACTTAACGTGATGGGTAAACATAGAAAAGTACACATTCGGACGTTTCTGTCGCGTTATATAAACGGGGAGTTTAAATACATGGGAAATGTTTTCATAATACGATTCCGGGATTGTTTACCTTCACTGAAAGATTGTGTAGTGTTTGTTGAATATTTTATCGAAAGTATATGTAACTGCTAAGGTTACGGTAAATCGTATTTACCTACTGTAAAGAAAAACATCTTGAGGAATTTTCTTAGGACGTTTTCCTTGACTCTCTTTGGTCACTACCACTAGGTCGAAAGCGAAACTACTGAAGTTGAGGTCTTGAGTTGAGGTCGGGTTTAGTTTATTTTTTATTTTTTATATGTAGCAACAACCACAGAAATTTGAATCAAGCTCAGTTAATAGCAATAATCATTTCTTTTCTTGTTTTATAAAACGTTATAAAGATAAAAAAAGTATAAGTAAAGGTTATAAGGAAAATCCTAGTGTGGGGCACGGGGATTTTCTCCTGTATCGTGGATGCGTTTACAATCATTTAAACTCACAAACACAAACAGCCAGATTCGGAACAACTATGTGTAGGCCATACAAAGATTTGTTCCATGCAATCTCGCCCCCTGTTACAGGGGACTAAAACATAATGTGCTGCTTCTGATTTTTAGAAATTCCTGAAGAAAGTATTCAATAACACTTTGCTCGACTCGAGAAACGAACCCAGGATATTAACGTCAGCAGTCAAGCTGGTGATTTTTGACCAGTGTTCCCAAAGTCTGACAACCAGTCTCTAACGGGTATCGCATTACCCAGTACTAACTGGGTTGTGGAGGTCAGATAAGCTGTCGCTCCATGTAAAATACTGATATTCAGCTGCATCCGGTTAGACTGGAAGTCGACCCCAACATAGTTGGGAAAAGGCTAGAGAGATGACCAGTCAAAATAATTATGTTAAGGCTTATAGATACTTAAACGTTGTACTAGTAATATCATCAAAACCCTGAAATTGATCAGGGATTATGAAGCTCAGTCACGATTAAATCCCGCTTACTATTTCCTTGTCAATTTAATCAAAGTCCGATTTCATTATTACCCTGCTACATAGTACATACATAAATTGTATAAATACATTTATACGTAAACACGGCGACACATCAAGCCACTCATTCCAGTATAACAGGACCTCGCTTTGTATTTTTTTCCCGTAAAATGAGAGATCGGGATAAACTGGATTTTTATACCTTGATTGGTTTTTGTGCGCACGATACAATTATCTGATCATGTATTAAGCTAATTAGGAAACAGAGTGGAGCGTAATTAAATACGTAGCAATCTCTTTCGTTAATTATAACGTGAGTTATTGTTACGTATTAATTACTCTTAATAGCAGTTGTTTATATAAAAAGGGGGTTCATGCGTGGCAATATTGTCGGCACGGTTGGCAGTGACTGACCGATAGACTGCTACGCTGCGTGTCGCGAGTTCGATCCTCGGAACAAATATTTGTATGACCGGGCCTGCAAATTATTGTTTCGGGTCTGGCTGTTTATGTATGTGATTTTGGGTCGTTTGTTAACGCACCCACGATACAGAATAAATTCGTAGCGTGGAGCAAAGATTAAAAAAATATATTATAGCAGTGTAAAGAATATCTCGAAGGTTAATCTACCTTTGCCGGGGTTGAGTCATGGATGGGTGACCATTCATTACATACCGAGACGGAAAGTATGTTAATCAGTTTGTCCATGCTCTCATTTGTAGTTCTATGACCTTCGTTATGAAAGTCTGATATCCAGTGTTACCCAATCATTGGGTTGTATAGGTAAGATAAGCAGTCTCTTTAAGTAAAATACTGGTATTTTGTAGCTAAACCAACCATGTTAAGGTCGGCTTAACTAAACTAGACCGGGCAAAGGCTAGGTGGCATCTTAATTTGAGTGAAGAAATAAAACTGGTTAAATAAATTGAGTAGCGGCTCTTCATATTGACATACAGGAACTTATACAAAACTTCAATTTCAATTTAGCTCAGAAAACAATTTATTTTAGGGTTCTGTACATCAAAAAGAAAAAAAACGGAATTCTTATTGGATCACTTTGTTGTCCGTCTGTCTGTATGTCTGTCAATACCTTTGTCTCAGGAACGCGTGAAAGTATCGAATTGAATTTAAAACCATATACTGAAATCTGTGGTCTCTTGGAGTTGAGGAAAAATCATATCTCTCAGTTTACACGGTCAAAAGGTATGGCTATTTATACGGAAAGCGGTTGTCCAGATTTTTGTCATGTTTAGATAGCAAGATTACAGAGTTTTGCTAGCTCATTCAATTTAACCTGATATAAATAGTTCAAACAGCGTTATAACCGCTGAATAATCTATTCAAATTCAATTCGATTAGGTACCTTACAATGTAATTACGCCTCCATCTTGGATTGTAACCACATTTCTCTATTATTCTAGTGATATTGTCTTTGGTTGACAAATCAAATCTTCTGACAGATAGAACACGCATTGTGTGGACAAACAATTGTAAGGGTTTGTGGTGTTCGATAGATAAGTTAACTCTCTTGACAGAAGCGGCATTTATCTGTGGATCAATAAGATCAATAAGAACTTGTAGACAGTCCTAATTATACCTTTTTAGAATCCCATACCTCAAAAGGAAAAAATGGGACCTTTATTGGAACACTTGTATGAAGTGGTATCCTTACTAATATTATAAAAGCGAAAGTGAGTTTGTTTGTTTATTTGTTTGTTACCTCTTCACACTTTAATGGCTAAACCGATTGTGATGAATTTTGGTACATAGATAGTTGGGAACCAGGAGACGGACATAGACTAATTTTTATTTGAAAAAAGTGGGATGTGAGGGAGAAAGAGGGAAGAAAAGGGAAAACTTAGCGTTGCTATTGCAAATCAATAAGGCGCTACCGAATGTAACGCGAGCGAAACCGCGGGCAAAAGCTAGTCGAGTATAAATTAAAACCGTATCCTTAATCTGTGGTCTCTAGAGCTGTGAAAAAATCAACCCTCTAACACCCCGTTCCAATAACCAATAACGATTCGTTTTGGTTACGGATAGTAGTATTTTGACATAAGTTCTATGAGACGTGTGTCAAACTCTTACTATCCGTAAGCAAAACGACTCGTTTTTGTTTATTGGAACCGGGCGTAAGTCTACGCAGTCAAAAGATATGGCTGCTTATGTCGCAAGTTTGTACGGAACCTTCTGCTCGAGTCTTACTTGCTCTTGGCCGGCTTTTAAGTGATAAAAATGAATATTAAAACCATTTTTTTTGGATTAATAATTATATTATTTTAACATAAGAATATCTTCTTCTGCCTACCCTTTTCTCAACTATGTTATGGCAACCTTCCAGTTTTACCGGGTGTAGCTGGAAACCAACATTTTACATGAAGCGACTGCCTATCTAACTTCTACAACCTAGTTAAACCCAGTTAATATTTCATGTATATTCTCGTATATGTTATTACAAACTCGGGTCTTTTTTCACAAAAAGAAAGACAAAACAAGCGACTGAACACAACCCGTTAGTCAAACGATTCTCGCATGCTCCTCTCATTTTGTTTCATCCACTTTCATACATAAGTATGTTATAGAATTAAAACCTATTTCATAACAAGGCATTACTGCAAGAACTTCCTAACCATGCTAGAATATATTACTCGAAATATTCCTTTTCACAGGGAAAACGCAGTCTTTAGCTAGCTTCCATTTCAAAGAAACAGCAGATGCAATGAAAATCTGTCTCCCTACGTTAAAAATATTGTGATTACTATAGCTGACACGACGCGCAAAACAAAGGAAAAGACAGACACACACTGTCATATTATCGAGCGGCAATTCCCTCCTCTTTGCAACAAGAACAAAAAAAAAATAAGGCACAACCTACGTAGGCTTCGAGACAGCCCTAGCGTGTCTACCTGCAATATACCCATTTCCAATATCACAAAGTGTAGAACAAAATCACCGCATTTCTAGATTGTCTTTTGTCACGAATGTCGACACCGGTGACAAAATATCGATTTGAACTCGAAAGACGTCTCCTGTCTCCCGAATTCGATGCATAATTTGGAGCTTTCGGCAACCCTATTAGTCTCTTCAGACTGCGTAAATAATTGAGGTAGACAAAGAGAGAGAAAAGCTTGTGATTTTATTTAGTTAGAAAGAAAAAATAATAGTCTCAATGACGACGAGCACACGGAATAACAAAAATAAACATTGAACATACAAAGTTTCACAAATATTTATAAAAACATTGGAACAAAATAAATGAATAGCTTGCACGCCGTGACTGCAGCAAGTAAGTCACTCAGCATGATGCTGTGCTATGGGAGCCCACAGCACGAAACGTACGGAAGTCAAAATAGCATAAATAAATAAAAAAATAAGTAAAAAGTATTGAGATAAATAGTAGTTTTCTATCAAACGCGGCTCAACTAATAATTTTCGTAGCGTGATGTTAACTAACTTTCTTAAATAATAATCCAACACTAAAATATTCTTTAACTCGAAGTAGTAGTTCCTTAGATGGACTACACTACTTTTTGTTTGTATAGTTGAACCTGCTACGTTCAACCATACAAACAAACTCTGCAGCTTTATATGCGCTATATCAGTATAGATTACTGAATTTTTCATTTATCGTCCATTTATTGTTTTCAATACATAAAATTACATTTTTAAATATTTCTTAAAATCATAAAAAAAATATGTATTTAAAAATATAAAAATAGTAGCCCACCGGTATCGGGAACAGGGTCCAAGCTACCGGCGGTCAGGGCTCCAGAGAAAGGAACCTCCTAACAATACGCGCCGTATCCAGGAGTACCGCTTTCTGTATCAAGCCCTTGATCCAGCTGCCTAACGAGAGCCTCCTCAGGTATTGGTCGAGGCTCTTGGCAATTAAGCCATTGGCAGATACGACTATCGGCACAATGATCGCTGAGTCCACATCCCATATGTCGACAACCTCGCGAGCCAAGTCAATATACTTGATTTGCTTATCTTTCTCGGCTTTCACGAGGTTCTCATCATGCGGGACTGTTATGTCAACAATCATTGCGCGCCGCTCTGATCGATCCACCACCACTATATCAGGCTTGTTGGCAACAATAGTCCTGTCAGTGATGATGGAGCGATCCCAGTACAATGTGATATTGCCATGTTCAAGAACTGGGTCGGGCTCATACCTGTAGTACGGCACTTCCGATTCCACAAGGTTGTATTTTAGAGCAAGTTGCTGATGGATAATCCTGGCTACAAGGTTGTGTCTATGCAAGTACTCTCCGTTAGCTAGACGCGAACAACCGGAGATAATGTGTCGTATTGATTCTCCCGGACGGTGGCATGCCCGACATATGTCAACCGTGCCGTCCTTCACAATAAATCTCCGGTAGTTATTTGTCATCATAACTTCATCCATAATTGCACAGACAAAACCTTCGGTTTCTCCAAAGAGGTCCCCGGAACGTAGCCAGGCTACGGACGCTGATTGATCTACATCGGGTCCATGTAGGGCCCGGAAAAAGCGTCCGTGAAGCTCCTTACTCTGCCATACCTCCCTGCGGTCGTTAGTGTCAAGCACTACAGGTTTGCGCCAGTTCTCTTTAGCCAAGGAGAGCGGGGTGAGGCCATTTTTCATTATTGTTATTGTCTGCAAACGAAAAAAAAAAATGCCAGCCTGAAATAACGTGAATATTTTTGAACATTGCGTATAAAATTGAAAATTCTATTTTAATTACAGTTATGGTAAACGTAGGCAACCTTGGGAGTAAGCCCGATCGATACCTCTAACAAAAATAGAACTCTCATACATTTGAAAGTAATTAATTTATCCGCTTTCATTTTCCCTCATATGAAGAAAGTAATTCGATCAAGAACGTAGAAAAATACATTGAACAGAAATGACGTAAAGTCTCTCATAAGAATTATTTAGAAAGTGTGTGAATACCATGTAAAATACTGGTATTCAGCTGTATTCGGTAAGAGTGAAAGCTGAATGATGTGTCCATCTACAAATATTTCAGCTTTTTTTTTTTTTTCGGGTGGGAAATCATCCAATGACTTCCCCCGCTCTGGGCGGAGCGGGAGGGCATGTCAGACTTGTACTGACTAAAACCCACCCATGTTTCTTCTTTTACCCTTTACGTTCCGAGGCCGCGGTATCTCTTTCGAACAACCCGCAACCCCGGCAGGCAGAGGCTCTGGCAAGCCCCTCTGCTTTGCTGACTCTCTTTGAGGCGCGCGTGAAACACGAACGCGCCGTCGACACGGCCTGTCGTCAATCGACGGACGGACGGTGAACTACCCATTGCTCACCGCCCACAGGCCCGCATCTACGGTGGCCGGAAGTCGTCTCGCGGCGCCCGGCGCCATGGGCGTCTCCCGCGGCGGCTGGGTTGGGCAGATGTTCTCTCCCTCAAACGCCCGGCCACCTCCTTCGCCAGCATTACTGCTTCGCAGAAGGTGGTGACCACTTCCCATTCCCTCTCGCTCCGGACCATGGCCTGAACCAGGGCCGGACGCGAGAGATCGCCGCCGCCGATCGCCTCTACGAGGGCACGGCGGTGCTCCGCCCAAGCCGGGCAGATCGCCACTGTGTGCTCCACCGTGTCCTCCGGGCGATCGTCACAATGGTGACACCCGGGCGCTTCCTCCCGCCCGATGATGTGTGTCCCGAAACTTCCGTGTCCGGTGAGGACCTGCGTCAGGCGGTAGGTGAGGACGCCATGACGCCTCTCCAGCCACTCCTCAAAGAGGGGACTTACCGCCACTATTGTAGCGTGCCCTGCACGGGGTTGCGACAGTCGCTCTCTCCATGCCACCATGAGATCGCACCGGAGGTCTGCCCGCCGAGCGGCAACTTGCCGCGGCAGTGGGTTTTCCCCCCGGTGTAGTGCCTCTGCGCGCCACTCAAACAGGCGCGCGAGGACTATCGCCTCCAGATCCCACGGTGGCAGTCCGGCAAGGAGGCTTGCTGCCTCGCCGGAGATCGCCTCGCCGGAGATAAATATTTCAGCTTTAGGCGGTGATTTGAAGACTGGCTGAAAACCTTTTGACCTTGGACTGTCCTTTGGTTTGAGTGTTAAAATGAAAAATAGGTAACCAATTAGTTTTCAGATACCAATCTAAGATATCTACACTAAGTATCTAGTTAAGCAAGCGAAATAAAAACGATAACTACCTAGACTATTCAGTAATAATTTCATGCAAATATGCGAGACAAACGAAGTTCCACTTCATTTAAAATTGAACAAAATCTTCATACTCGAGAGCTCTTTGCACGATACTTATGCAGAAACCAGCCAGTCTTATTATGAGCCGTAAACAAAGATGGTTATCACTGAATATGCAAATACTGTAATATTGCTGGCAGGAGAGAATGAGTATACAGCCAGAAAAAAAAACAAGCAGATTTGAAATTAAATTTCGTAAATTTTCTCCATTTTTTTACGAATGACAAAGTTTATTCATCCAGGTGTCAGATATTTTCTTTTGATTTCTTGTGAAAGATATTTATTGGGTATTTAATAACTGAAGTGGGAGCAACTGCATAGAATTTTACGATTTCACGTTTGAAGTTCTTATTTCCAAATAACTAGTGTTGAAAGAAATAAACAAAACTGTTGACAATAAAATCATCTAAAGTACGGCCAACGAGAAGCGATACGAAAGGTCATTAACCTAAAGGCCTTATTAGACCACCCAATTTCGAGGGACCCTAACCCTAACTAAGAGTGGTGTAATAAGACTTAGGGAGTTAGTGTCCCGATTTAGGGCGATCGGGTCATCCCGATCTGCCTAGCTCCCTAAGCGCCCTGCAGATTGGGTAATGTAATAACGTTTAGGGCGGTTAGGGAGCTCAGTTGCCGCGCGACTAGTGCGTAGCATGGCCTTTAGCTTAGAGTATTCATTTCGGAATATTATTTGGATGATTTACGAAGTCAACCGAGATCCTTTTGAATAGTGCAGGTTGAAAGCTTTTCACGTAACCGCAAATACTCTTTCACTCAGATCTTTCTCTTCTTTCTTTTTTTAATATTTGTTGTTGCGAGCACGGTTGTAACTGCTACAGCAATTTTTTGAAGTTTCGATACTGACGACGGCATAATGTAAAATGTGACAATACGTTTATCTCTCTAGAAATTCGCGTATAAACTGAGTTAGGGCCCAATTCGCAGAGAAGTGTAATAAGCGCCGCACTAACTAGGGTACACGCCCACCCTGGATGCAGGGCCCTTCATATCGGGTGGTGTAATAAGCGCTTCAAGAACAACTGTGGCGTTGACAATCTAATATTTAGCTCTTTCCATCTTGTGCCTTTGTCGTAATGTCTCATTCTCCCGGCAAAAACATGACAACGTTAAGACGGGTTCGCCAACATTCGGGCGGCCATTTTAGATGGGGTTTTAGCATGGGTTTTGTTTACATTTGGTATCGCTTCTCGTTGGCCGTGCTATATGTTTCCCGGCTGCTCCGTTATTATGAACAGGGCTTTAGTTTTCCATCTAACTAAACTACTAGGAAAATAGAAGTTATTTATTTAAACTATCGCTATGTTGCTGGAACTGCATCCCCAGGGGCTTTGAAGTTACTAACTTCTAAGTGATTGGAAGGCAACCTGTAGGTGTGTACTTAAAAGTTATAGCTAGATACTATAAATTGGTATCCATCGGTAAATCAATTCAACGAACCGCAGCAGAACACGGAGTTTGCCCATTTAAAATTAAAACTTTGGTTTATGAAATAAGTTAGAAATGAGACGGAATAGTCAGTAAATAAAGTCTGTGATGTAAATCGAAGGTATGTTCAAATCACTTGTTTTCAATGGGATTAAGTAGAAGACTTAGTCCGTCTGACTGTTTTGCCTAAGCAAAACTGAAGATATTTTGGTTGTAAAACACATAACTTTATTAAACATATATACGGATTTTCGCAGACAAAGCTTATAATGAGCGTATAATGTTCCTTTACTGATGAAACCCAAGCTTTTACTCTGACAGCAAACTATCAGGTAGGCTCAGACCGGCTCCTGCCAGGATTGCAGGTTGTTTAAAAGAGAACGAAAGAGAAGTTTAGAAAGCCCCGGAATATAAAGAGCAAGATGGAACATGGGTGGGTTTAAGTCTGTAAAAATCTGACATTCCCCCCTTGAGCTGAGGATTTTTTTTTTAAAAAAAAAACGTTGCCCCACACTAGTAATTTCTCCTGTATCGTGGGTGCGTTTACAAACATAAAAAACTCACATACACAAACGGCCAGATCCGAAACAACTATCTGCAGGTCAAACAAATATTTGTTCCGTGCGGGAATCGAACCCGCGACACGCAGCGCAGCAGTCGATCCCTCAGCCACTGCGCCAACCGTGCCGTCAATTGATGATTTTCCACTAGCAAAAAAACAAAAAAGGCACAGACCGGCTTGATGGATTTCGTTGAGCTCAGATCGAACCATCCTAGAAATCAATGAAGCGTAGGCCTAACTACCCAAAAATATACTTTGTGTTAAAAGCAGTTAAATGCAAAATATTACACCCTTCTGTTATGTCAATCTGCAAACTTTGAAGAACGTTCTTAGCTGCAAACTTTGATATTACTACCGAAACATTAACTTTGAATGATAACGTAACGATAATGAGTCTACGTGGGGCTGTTATAGATCTCTCTGAATGGCTAAGTTGAATTAGAATTTATTAATAATCAAGTACAGTAAACAAATCGGGTTGAACGAAAAACCAAACTATACTATGTGCAGGGATTCTGAGAGCCGTTAAGCATAGTAACCTAGCGACTACAACTACAGACTATAGCAGCAAAATCGAAAACTTCTATCAAAATGAATACCATATCAGTAATCAATACAGGTTAGGTACTAATTAGAAAAACATTTCGTAATAAAATCGATTCAGGGGAAACATTGAAATCTCCTGTCACGTGATTTTTTTTAATACTAATGCTTGCGTATAGCCGCAATACATATAGGGAAAAAGGTACCTAAAAATACATTTCGTAATTATTATTATACCAATTAATATACCAATTTAGAAAAAACATTAAAATCTCTTGTCACGTCGATCTACTAAAGTTTGAAGTAATAATATTTTACGACTGTAAAGTTTGGCATTACTGCCGGCACAGTAAGTTTGAATGTCGACGTAACGGTAATGAGTCTACGTGGGTCTATATACTCTCAGCTACCCTACCATGACGTCTTAAAGCAGAAGTTATTCCACTGAGGGAAAGAGACAGAGCTATACAGGGTGTCTAGCACCATATTTTTCCCTCAGTGGAATAAGTTCTGCTTTAATACGTCATGGTAGGCCTACTGATCTGTTTGAATTACTCTACTTGGTCCGTAATATAGAAACGCCTACAGTAATTGGGTACACTTCTCGTATTGAAAATTAACCAATTAACGTGTCTGTATTGAACTGAGCTCAAACATAATTGTCATCATTATGTCATTGGTCTATATGGGTATACGTCAGCTAAAGTGTGATAAAGATGCGTTCACCAATAATAACTATTAGTAAATAATCGTGTCGGCCAATGGCTTAATAGCCAATAGCCTTCACTAACATCTGAGGAGGCTATCGGTTGGCAGCTGGATCAAGGGCTTGATTCAGAAAGCAGTACTTCTGGACACGGCCCGTATTGTTAGGAGGTTCCTCTTTCAAGAGCCCTGACCATCGGTAGCTCGGACCCTATTCCCGATGCTGGTGGACTACTATTTTTTATAATTTTAAATGTTTTTCTTTTTTATAAGAATATGTAAAAATATAACAAATATGTATAGAAATGAATAAACGAATAATTGTTGGTAAGTTTAATTATGGATAAGTTACATACCTACGCAATGTTTGCCGAAAGATGATGAAAATATAAAGCCAGAGGAACATCCTGCGGAAGATTAAATAAAAGACTTTTCTTTGCAAGAAGCTCCTTAAAGGCAATATGTTAAAGCAAGTTGCTTGCACAGCAACGAATTTCGATAGGATTTTGTAGTGGCGATAAACTGGATCTAAGCGAGAATAAATTGAGGCAAAAATCTTATCTGGTCTATCAGAAGCGAAATATAACAAAAAAGAAGGCTTTCAAAGCCTTCTTTTTTGTTATATTTCTCATAAAATTGTAAAAGGAAAATCCCTAAATAAATCACGGATTTGATCCAAACAATATGAAGTAATAAAATACAGAAGACCCGAATAAACGAAATATGAGAATAAATGAAATCATCGCCGTATCACTGAAGGTTCTGTTTATATCTCTCGTAGAGGGAAATAAAAATGGCGCCCGACCTTCGTTGCGTGATCTCGAAAGAGGTCCTATTTATTGCGGTCATGGTACTTATGTACTGTCCTCTGAGAATAAGTAGTTTAACACTGGAAATAGTCTGAATGTTGGTAGAATTAGTTTGGTTTAGATACTTATCAATTACTAGCTGGCGGCCACGGGGGCTTCATATTCAGATTATGGGTGCCAAATATAGTTTTTCACAAACCGAATTTGACTTGCATGCAGAAGCCGGCTTGTGGGTTTCAGAACCACAAAATATTGATTATGGATAGGATCGATTAAAAAAGAAACAAGTTGAGTGAATTACAAATACATTCGTGCATTTGAAAAGTCTTTATATCTTTAAATTAAAGTCACAATTTCTTTAAACAAAATGTATTTCTTTAATCAAAAAGTGTCGTGACAACTTTTTGTAAGAATTTTTTCCGTCTAGCCCCCTTTTACAAAGCGCGATAAGGAACTTCGTTCCAAAATTCATTTAGAGATATAAAAGATTTATGATGATGATGTGACGATTCTGACGAACCAGAACCAGAACCTTTTGGTACAGAGATAGTTGGGAACCAGGAGACGACGGACATAAGCTAATATTTTTTTGAAAAAAGTGGGATGTGAGGGAGAAAGAGGGAAGAAAAGGGAAAACTTAGCGTTGCTATTACAAATCAATACGGCGCAAGGGGAACTGTGTAACCCCGAATTTATCACGAGCGAAGCCGCGGGCAAAAGCTAGTTTAACTATATTATAGTTTGACAGAATTAGCTTAATTTAGTTACTCAATGTTGAGAAAATCGCTATCTCACTATTCTGAAATTGACTTGTTTCACCAGCAATAGTGGTTGTCAAGCTAAAAAAGACTATCTTAATCGCGACTAAAATGGTGTCGAATAAAATTAGATATGTTATTTTAAACTTAGACTAATTTAATCCGGTGCTTCATCAGAATCGGCTCCGGCGTCTGCCTCTATATCTAGAATAACGCGATATAAGACTGAGGCAGGTTAGATTAAGAACATGACAAGTTAATAATATAGTCCATTGTGTCCTTCTCCAAGATTTCACCACCCACTCTTGTCTCCATTTATCTTGTAGACGAAGATTATAAGAGATTGCATAGATGATGTGTAGTGTAGCGTGTGTAATGTTGTAAATCAGATGTGGTAGGCGTATTTACTTCAGAAAACAATGATATATCATAATTCACTACTCCCCTTTTATTTATTAAATGGTGGGAAATCATCAAATAACTTCCCCCGCTCTGGGCGGAGCGGGAGGGGGGGGGGAGTGTCAGACTTGTACTGACTAAAACCCACCCATGTTCCTTCTATTGCCCTTTACGTTCCGGGGCCGCGAACTATCTCCATCGAACAACCCGCAACCCAGGCTCAGTACTCCCCTTTATTCGGTTCCACGGTGAAGTAATAACGACATGGTTGGCGCAGTGGCTGAGCGATCGACTGCTGAACGGAACAAATATTTGTATGACCTACAGGTAGTTGTTTCGGGTCTGGCTGTTGATGTATGTCAGTTTATATGCTTGTAACTCACCCACGATACGGAATGAATTCCTAGAGTGGGTCAGTTTTTTTTTATTCTTTGATTTCAATCTACAAGGCAACACAATTTTTGGTAGAAATTCAACGTGTTCGCTACACGGTAAGGTCATGCGTGACATATACGAGATTTTCCTTGGTATTTTCCTTGGAATATTATAACATGTCTAACCGACTTCTTCAAAAAACATCTCCATTTAAAACACGTTGAGTCCGCTGGTTTGTGCTGAATATTTATTATTATTATTATAAACTAGATTTTGCCAACGGCTTAACTCCCGCTAAATTCGGGGTAACGCTATTCTCTTTCCTGATTTGCATCTACCTGCTACCTGCAGTTTTTGCCCTTGCGCCTTATTGATTTGTAATAGCAAAGCTAAGTTTTCCCTTTTCTTCCCTGTTTCTCCCTCATATCCCACTTAAAAAATAGCCTGTATCCGTCTCCTGGGTCCCAGCTATTTCTGTACCAAAATTCATCAAAATCGGTTTAGCCTTTAAGGCGTGAAGAGGTAACAAACAAGCAAACTCACTTTCGCTTTTATAATATTAAGTAAGGATTCGAACGTAATTTTGTCCATCGGTCGGTGTGTTGCTGTTATCGGCTTTTCCTTGTGACTCAAAGGCTGAACAGAGTTTTGCACACGAGTAGACCACGGTTAGGATAATAGATCAGATTTATTAAGGTAAAATGACCCGGTACTAGGACTATTTTAAACATCAGCTACCCTACCATGACGTGTTAAAGCAGAACTAATTCCACTGAGGGAAAGAGACAAAACTATACAGGGTGTCTAACGCCATCTCTTTCCCTCAGTGGAATAAGTTCTGCCTTAAGATGTCATAGTAGGCCAACAGCACGGACGAAAGCGCGAATTAAAGTCAGTTTTATAACATCAAATAAGTTAAAAAGGTCGACCGGATAAATCAAGAGGATCTCCCGGGCTCTTGTTTGCTACAAACGAAACTACCGCAATTACTGGACGACCATTAATTATAGCATTCAATTGAAGAGTCCTGTTTAAAAGTGGGCGAATAAGAGCTATTGTTTTTATTTTATGTACCTACATGAAATAGTTGACCAACGTTGCTGAACCCAGATTATCTTTCTAGTTGATTGGCAATAAGATCATTCAATTTTTGAAAAAAGTTGTAGGTACTCGGCCTGCGCCAATCAATGAAAATTATAAAGGTCGCTGCACACAGCGGGCGAGGCGCGGCGGGACGGGACGGCGACGCGACACTGAGCAGTTGTAATGTACTAGATATTACGGACGACACCACACAGAGCCGTCACGCTCGACGCGACGGTAACCGTCGCGCCAAGCCGCCGCCGCGCCGAGCGGGAATACAAGTCAGAAGCGGCGGGGACGGGCGCGGCGGAACGCGAGCGGCATAGGCAGTATAAAAACAGTATACGGTCGGCGTGAATGGGCGCGACGGGACGGGACGTTATCGCGCCCGCAGTGTGAACGATGCCGCCGCGCCAGCGCCGCGTCGCCGCCCCGCCACGCCGCGCCCCGTCACGCCACGCCGGCTGTGTGCAGAGACCTTAAGCAAAATATAAAAATGTATTGAGTTTTAAGTTACCGAAATTCTCAACAGCAGGTACTATTCTTACCGGGGTTAAAAAGCAAAAGAAGGAACATGTATGGGTTTCAGTTAGTACATCTCTGAAACTCCCTTTCGCTCCCCCCAGAGCGCGGGAAGTCATTCAATGATTTCCCATCAGAAAAAAAACGCCATTGTCACAAATCTAAACTCTGTAGCTACTACTAAGAAATTCCTGCTACCCTACCATGACGTCTTAAAGCAGAACTTATTCCACTGAGGGAAAGAGACAGAGCTGTAGAGGGTGTCTAGCATCATCTCTTTCCCTCAGTGGAATAGGTTCTGCTTTAAGACTTCATGGTAACCCACGGATGTATAAACAACATTTTGGCAAAAAAAAAACCGACTTAAAAACTCAGAAAAGAATTTTATTTCCGGAAGTCGGTGACTTTTGTTTGATTCATCGATTATTTTTTGCGACCGACTTTCTGAAGTAAATTTATTTTCCCTCTTTTAAATTTTTTTGGCCAAAAATTGTTTTGTTTTCAGCCTTTTTAGTTGTGCTCATCATACCACAACTAAAACGGCTAAAGGTATCTCTCACAAATTCTTATCGAGTATTCAATTTCCATTGCTACTAAGAGAAATTAGTAAATCGTCCATTTACATCAGAAGAAAAATATTTGTTATAGAAGATAAACTGCCCAAGCAATACAGATAAAATCAATATGGGACCCCTTCCTTTCGATATTATAAATAACTAGCTGTGCCCAGCGGTTTCACCCGCTGCTCACTTAGGGGTATGAAAAATAGATGTTGGCCGATTCTCAGACCTACCCGATATGTACACAAAAATTTCGTTTAAATCGGTCCAGCCGAAGTTTAAGTCTGCTAAAAAACCAAGAAACAGAAACAATTACGTGTATCTTCATTTCCAATATTCCCAACGGTCGTATGGTTCAAGCAAGTTCCGTTATTATAAACAAAACAAACTCAGAAATACCAGCAGTATTTAAAATAACCGACTCATTAAAATTATGGTAATCATATCTACTTAACAATTAGTATAATTATCTGTTAAAATGACTCGGACACGTTAATTGCTTTAACTATTTTTAGCTGACGTCAGCGTCGAGACAACAATTTTGTAATACAATGGGAGATTAGAATATTTGTTTGAAATAGCTTTGAGAGCTGAGTAAGGAGTAAATTTATGAGTTTTGATGATTTTAAATCCAACATTTTAAACAAGGAGGTGTTAAGGGGCTTTGATCAGCTCACGGTAGCATGTAAAACCTTCGGTTGACGTATTGACTGCCCCAGAATCCACCCCCTTTACTGCCGGTTATTCGTGCAAGACAAATACATGGGACATCGTCAGAACAGCCAGAGCTGAATCGCCTGTGTGCCGAATTCTCAAGAAACTCAACGCCCTTCTAAATGCCTACCCTGAATGTAATGTGTTAGCGGATGAATGGAATCAAGTAATGATAATAATATGTCTAGTGTTCTGTTATAGAAAGTATGCAAGAGTGTCAACTAACTGTTTAAAAAAAAATGACGTGTAAAAGTACTTGCAAAATAAACATCATAAATCATTTATCCGTGTTAGCTTTAATTGAACCCATTAAATGTTGTCTACTTGATGTTTTACTTCTGTTTCCATGTTAATTATTTGAATTGGTATTATACGGTTTTAATTAACTTTAAATAAATAAACATCACCTAAACAATTCATCCGTATACTTTGAAGAAAATAAATGTTGAACAAGACTATATATTTTTTTTTGTACAACATAATGAAATTTATTTTAAAAAGGCGAGCAAACAATCGATGATCAGGCAAAAACTATTGGGTGTATTATTATAAAACTTTCGCAATCTACAAGATGATATTTTTTTTTAAAAAACAACGTTTTATTTTCATATTTTATTTAAATTGCGAATCTATTGACATATGACTATGGTTTTTATTCGTATTGTGTTTGCTTCAGTCGCGGGGAGTGACGCCAGATCCTCTCCAGTCGCTCAAGGTTGCTGTTTGCCTTAAGAGGCAACACAATTATAGTTTGTCTTGTATCTATCAGGAATGATATTTAATCATGTTTGATTACCAATTGTTTATACAACTGCCATGTTTTTAATAATCTGCCCATTATTCTCAACGGATATTCAAAATGATTTTCCTTTCGTTAAAAGCCGGGAAAACGCCAATCTTTTGGAAAATAATTGGACTTGGTCATAACTTAGACAAACTGGACTTGTTACGAGTACCCAATTAAATGTATAATGTTCTTTGTGTAAGTGCCTATATTTTTTTCACGTATCAGCAAAATAATACCCATGAGGAGAATATTAAAAGACGAAAAATTCAAAGACATACGACTCATTCTGTCTCACAGAGAGAAAGCCTGTCGTCCCAACATTGAGAGCATTACTGGCTGGTTTGGCCAAAAAAAAACTCATGACGACCAAAAAAAGTTAAACGTTAAATATTGTATTAAAATAAAAGATTTTTTGAAATTAGAATGAATGTTTTGTTTTGGCAGTCTTTTTGGTTTTTTTTATGTGTTGGAGCCATACAAGAAGTCTATATCAATATCACAAAGAGGTAAAGTTTGTGAGGTTCTAGGGGGTAATCTCTAGATCTACAGAAACAATCTTGATAATTCTTTTATCAATAGAAAGCCACGTTAAATGTCAGTGTCATAGGTTACGCTGCGAGCTACAGGGGCTCGAGCAGTAAGGTAAGTGACTACGGGAACGCAGGAAAAACGAGTTGAGAATTTTTTTAACATTATAATGAGGTTTTTTTTTGTTTGTACTGAATAGGCTCCGAAACTACTGGGCCGATTTTTATTGTCATGGAAGTAACATAGGCCTAACGCGTAACATATGGGTGAAACCATAGTACAGGACAACAAAACAAATGATTTTGTCTGCGCGGACTATGACGTGTGCATTTTTTTTAACAATATTATCCAATATACATTTTGTTTCTATGTGACTTATCTTCGCCTCTATTTTGTTATCAATGTAGTACAGTACATAGCTTCTGTCACTTAAGATATGGTGAGATAGCAATCCTCTTAAGTCTTATTTATCTACTCTTGATGTATATTATAGTTATATTACCCTATTACTATCAATCCTTACTAACATTATAAAAGCGAAAGTGAGTTTGTTTGTTTGTTACGTTATCACGCCTAAATGGCTAAACCAATTTTGATGAATTTTGGTACAGAGATAATAATAATAATATAATAAATAAATTTATTTATTTGACACAAACATTGGTTACATTTAAACAGATACAATAGGACATATTAAAAAGAGATAGTTAGATAGGGACCCTGGAGACGGATATTGGTAATTTTCTTTAAAAATGTGAGAAATGAGGGAGAACGCGGGATGAAAGGTGCACGAGCAAAAACTGCAGGTGTGCTTGGTGTGTTATACCGAATTTAACGCGAGCGAAGCCGCGGGCAAAAGCTAGTTAACTATAATGTCTTAATGACTCTTTGGGATAACGTTGATAAATTATAATTATGTCACTATTTGTTAATAGTAGGTACATAATAAGAATAAGTAAAGTTCTAGATTTAGATTAAAGTTGGCATTAACTTGCATAGGTCACAAATGTTTAATATTAAAACCTCCTTAAACCTACCCTCATCATCTGTTTAGCCTTTTCCCAACTATCTTGGGGTCGGCTTCCAGTCTTACCAGTCTACCAGATGCAGCTTAATACCAGTATCGTACATGGAGCGACAACCTATATGATCTCAACAACCCGGTTAGCACTGGGTTAAACGATATGACTGGTTGTAAGACTTTCAGGTCGCTGGCTATCTTTAACGACTGTCAAAGTTCTATAAATGATGAGAAATGGGTGGTTACCCATCCACAGACCAACCTAGGCAAGCGCGGCTTAACGTAAAGATCGACCCGAGCGGCTGCCATTATTTAGCCACGAGGTTCTCTTACTTACACCCCTAAACTAATAGGTAATATTCAGTCATCGTCGTCATTATATTCCTGTCCATACCACAATGTATTAGAGGTCTTGCAGTTTGTCTACTTGTTTTTAGTATCTGAATTATTTTAAAAATCTAGTTGCCTTGTTTAGTTCGAAGTAAGGTAGGTTAAGGCATTTTTTCAGGAGAACATTAATGAAATCAACAAAGAAAAACATGCTTACCTATAAACAGTCTTTACAACGTTGCCAGCCTTAATACTTACACACACACTACTTACATATACAAACACACAGACACATTATACACACTGCGCACTGGCTATTCTTAATCTTTTCGTCTTATCATATGCTTCTTCCTAGCAAAATCACTAGGAAGAGGTGAGGGTGGGTGTTTTGGAGACCTACCCTGTGTACGTTCAAAACATGCTGATCATCAGCCTATTTGGAATAAAATACACAGGTACCTTTTACCAATAATTTGGTATCATTAATTCTAGAAATGGCATGACTTAATATCTGATTTTTTATCCTCGGCTAGTCGATATCTTTGTCAGCCATTATCATTGAAGCAATACCTCTTTTGTGGCATCGTATAACAATAAGCATTATACACTCGGGAAGGATCCAAGGAATGAATAGTCCAGATTAACAATGGGAGTAATGACACGAATGATGACACGAGGATTTCCGAAGGAAGGATGGCAATTCTTGTAAATCGGAGTTAGGACGAAATCAGTTGGGTTCTGACAGGATACGGGAAGCGAAGTGTGAAAATCTCTCTAGTGGAAAGTACGAGTTGAAATTCTGAAGCAATAGGGTCTTTCCTTACAGATATTAAACAGGTATGGAACTAGGTATGTCTTATTATTTTTTTTTCTTAACACTAGAAATGTTTCCTGTATCGTGGGGTGTACGTTTACAAACAATTAAACTCACATACACAAACAGCCAGAACTGAAATAACTAATTATAATAATAATATAATAGCTTTATAATAAATATTTGTTCCGTGTACTACAAATACTAGCTTCCGCCCGCGACTTCGTCCGCGTGAAATAGTTGCTTTGGGCTAACGCTAAACTTAACATGACGTGGGTTAACCCACGATTGCGCGGAACCCTCGGTGCGCGAGTCCGACTCGTTCTTGGCCCATTTCCCAACATGCCGCGACAATACTGATGTAAAAAACTATGTCACAAAAACTAAATTACTTTTCTATTTCTAGAATATGACCACAAAAAGTTCATGAATAACAACGCCTAACATATATAAAAGACTAGCTTGCGCCCGCGGCTTCGCCCGCGTTAAATTTGGGGTAACACAGTTCCCCTTGCGCCTTATTGATTTGTAATAGCAACGCTAAGTTTTCCCTCTTTCTCCCTCACATCCCACTTTTTTTAAATAAAAATTATATGTCCGTCTCCTGGTTCCCAACTATCTATGTACCAAAATTCATCACAATCGGTTTAGCCATTAAAGCGTGAAAAGGTAACAAACAAACAAACGAACAAACTCACTTTCGCTTTTATAATATTAAGTAAGGATAAGGATATTTTAGAAGGTCATTCTTTGAACAAAATACAAATACTTTATTCTTTGAATAAAGTACGGCAATAAGTCACACGGATGATCCACAGATACAAAAGGTGAACGCTATTTAGACTAGGTCGGAATGAATAGCACAACTAGAACACAATCTTGATTAAATGAAAACTACAGCTTTGGTAAGGCCTGTGGCACACGCAAAGACAGTGACAGCTTAGTAAGAAGTATATTTCAAGGGGTCTAAATAAATCGTTTTTTCATTTTTTTAAACAGTGTTGCCAGGTAAATAGTTATTGGAAAATACAAACGGATTCAAGGTAAGCTGTGCATTATCCTTTAACAAAACAGGAGAAATAGAATGTTTTCGTGAAAACTCTTTAGCTTTTCATCGAAGTAAAAGTTAAAAGAAAAAAGATATACGTAAAACATTACGTATAGAGTAGGTAATACACAGTAAACTTACAATAAATAATTAAATTAAGTCTCCAAAACAATTTTATATTGGCCATTCATTCATTTCAGACATTATCCACACATTGGATGATAAAAATAAAATCAAATAAAACACATGTATACAAACGGCGACATACCTTAGACTCGCTTTATATAGATATCCTGTACAATGAGAGATCCGCATAAACTGGTATTCTAACTTGCATAGCTTGCAGAATAAATTTAATAGATAATAAATACTAATGAAGTATATAATAGAAGCAATCGCTACCATATACATTAACAAAAAAATTGTGGACACGTAAACCTACGAACATGTTCAGTCAACTGAAAACATGTATGTAAAGACCAAATCATTGAGACGGAAAAGCATTGTGAAAGCGCAAAGCCAGTATAATAGATATTGTAGGTCAAATCGATATTCAGTTTTACCGGGCAAAGTACAAGATAAAGTGGTAATTTAATTAAACAGAATATTATAGAGAAAATATAATGAAGGTATGTTAGATAAGAATTTAGAGATGAAATTCGGCCGACGTGAAGCGATGCCGCGAGCCGAATGTCTGACAACCAGTCTTACCAAGGGGTACCGTATTGCCCAGTACTAACTGGGTTATGGAGATCAGATAGGCAATCGCTCCATGTAAAATACTGGTACTCAACTGCATCCGGTAAGACCGGAAGCCGACCCCAACATAGTTGGGAAAAGCCTAGGCAGATGATAATGTAGGCCAATATAAAAAAAAAATGATAATACTAGCGCCAGAAATAGTATCTCATTAAATTACAAAAGCATTTTAATGGATGAGTTTTATAACCGTTAACTTTTAATATGGATTAAAGAAACTTATAATGAAACGTATAAAAGTTAGTGCCCATATAAACGCAGCGACGGACTAAAGTTACCTCTCTATTATGTCTGGCAGCCTGGTAGCTCTAAAAACGCCATTAAATAGACGTCGTGTGCTGGCGCCTATAAAAGCCTTTTATTAGATTAAAAGGTAGTAAATAATATACTATTATCTAGACATATTATTTATCGAAAAAAAAAACGTGTTAGCTTGCAACCGCATGTTCGACTTTCAGATTTGTATTTTGAAAAACCTTTTCTTAGAGCTCATTTTTTTGTAAGTGCTACTTCTTTTGTGCTTTAATTTTCACAAGTTCAGGAGGAGTTTTACAATTATATTTATTTATAAAAGAATAAAAAAAAACTTAATATTGATATTGAAAATAAACAAACGACGCTTATCATACGTCAACGTTATGTTTATTTTTAATGTTTTTAGGGTCTGTTTTTCCGTTTCCTTTATTCTCTTTTTTTTACCTCAAAAAGGAAAAACGGAACTCTTATTGGGTCACTTTTTTGTCCGTCTGTCTGTCTTTCTGTCAAGGCCCTTTATCGCGGGAACTCGAAGAGGTATCGAGAAATTAAAACCATATACTCAAGTCTGTGGTCCCTTAAAGCTGTGAAAAATCAACCCTCTAAGTCGACGCATTCAAAAGATATTGCCGTTTGTACGAAAACCTCAGAGCACTAATCCAACTTGCACTAATCTAGGCCGGTATTTTTTATGTTTGTTCATTATGTTTTATCTACTTAGGATTTTATTCTTTTAGTTTTTCACTATGATGAACTAACTTGTAAACAGTAATTTAATTATCAAAATCCCTTAGGTTAGCAACATATTCACTTTCATCGTCAAAGACAAATTGAGACTCTAATTAAAAGGCTCTAATGACATAAATGGTAAGAAGGTTGTAATTGGGTTAGTTTTTAACATTAATGACGGTATTCATATTTGTATTAACCTTCTCCCCTCTGAATCTCCCTATGTTCGAATGTTGTATATGTGGATAATAAATGAAGGCCTGCATAACGATGAAATAGGTGGATAAATGACAAAAGAGATGGATAATGACGGATATTATTTAAGATAATATTGGGATAAGTGTACCAGAAGGCTTGGACACAGAGACGATCATGGAAAATTCAAATTGTATTGGATATATAAGAAAATAACGAACGCCTTTGGCCCAGTGATCGCAAGCTTGACTGCTACGACATAAATTTCTGGCTTCGATTAAAAAAGAAAAGTGTTTTGACGGGCCTCTTGGTCTAGTGGTTAGTGGCCCTGACTGCTGAGCCGGAGGTCGTGGGTTCGATTCCCACCCAGAACAAACTTTGTGTGATGAGCATGATTGTTTGTTCTGTATCTGGGTGTGATTTATCTATAATATGTATGTATTTATAAATTATATAAGTATGTATATTAGTTGTCTGGTTACCATAACACAAGCTCTGCTTAGCTTGGGATCAGATAACCGTGTGTGAGTTGTCCCAAGATATTTTTTTTTTATTCTATTATTCCATGAAAAAATTCTCAGTAGCAGTTACTGGCGCAATGTGGATGCAATTACTATTTATCAGGTCCAATTGAAAACCAGCGTCGGGCAGTTTGCTGAACTGGACCTATTTGCCGTGTTTTTTGTTAAGATTTTTCTTTTTAATTTTGTGCGTACTTTTGGCAAGTGCCAAATTAAGATGTTTGTTTTCTTTTTGCAATGGTTTGACAGTATTACTCCTCTGTCTAACTCTTCGGGAGTTACAAGCGTAATAGTATTAAGCTAGAAACATAATATAACTAAAAAGGAATAACTTTTTAAATACAAAAAGTAGAAAAAATTATCATCAATTTTCGTACCCTGTAACCATTCTACGTATTCAAATTCAATCGTAACTATTATTGTATCTTCCACCAAAACAATAACAAAAGAACCGTCCCTTTGTTTAACAAACTCCTCCTAAGTTAGGATCAACCCGAAATCTTGGAGCTCAGAATAAGACACTTGAATGATATCCCAACTTAAGGTACTTAAGCAACCTAAGTCTCGAACTACTTAGACTTCCACGACAGGAGCATTATTAAGGGAGTCCCTGAAACTCCAGCTTATGTCGAATTTGGTTAAGCCTTCGTTCATTTCCATCGTATCAGCTGGTTTCAGAGATTCAACCCTAGGTATCATCCCTTTAAACAGTGATTTATATTGTTTTAGATTTTGGTTTCTTATTAAACGTTGCTCCACACTAGGAATTTCTTCTGTATCGTGGGTCCATTTACAAACATTTAAAAACTCACAAACAACCAGACCCGACATAACTATCTGTAAGTCATACAAATATTTGTTCTGTGCAGGGATCGAAACCGCGACACGCAGCGCAGCAATCGATCGCTCAGCCAGTGAGCCAACCAACAAACGGTTGGCTCAGTGGTTGAGCGATCGACTGTTGTTTCATGATTATAGCTTTTATTTTCTTTACAACTATTTCTGTAAGTTGCTTGTATTGATTGCACAATAAAATACGTACGACGTCCTTTCGTTTTCGTTAAACAGTCAGTGTAATTTCGGATCCACTACAACATTTGAACTGGGTTTTTATTACAAATAGAAAATCATCGAATAACTTCCCCAGCTCTATGCGGAAAGGGGGAGGGGGGAGTGTCGGGCTTTTACTGACTAAAACCCACCTATGGTCCTTATTTTGCCCTTTTTGTTCCGGGGCCGCGGTATCCCTTTCGAACAACCCGCAACCCCGGACATTTATATTGGCTTGGCAAAAAAAAATATCCCTTAAAGATATCCGACGCAAAGACGTAAATAAAAAGTCCTGAAGCGAAAGGATAAAAGAAATAAGACAACTCCGCAATCCTCGTAATGTAATCGACCAAGTGCGGAGGAAACAATTCTCAGTGTGGAGATGAAGTGGTTCCGTTCAAACCTACGTACCTACATTTACTGCTTCATACTTACATTTCATAATAAAAGTCTGTTGTATAGGGTTGCCAAATCAGGATATTCTAGTTTTTTTATGAGAATTGGTAAGTACTACAACTATCACTAGTCTTTTTAGCAATAAAAAAAATAATTTGTCTCAAAACAGTTAAGTTACTGATAATACTCGTGTTGGGACTATCTTGCTCACTAAAGATTACAATCAAGCAAGGGTTAGATTTATAAATAATTATAAGAATATCTGCCAGTGGCTTAATTGCTAAGAGGCTTGAGGAGGCTCTCGTAAGGCAGCTGGATTGAGGCCTTAATACACGAAGCGGCACTCTTGGACACGGCTCGTATTGTCGGGAGATTCTACCATGAGGTCCGTACTTATTCCAGTTAAAAAAATTGACAGAGCTATACAGAATGCCTAGCGCCATCTCTTTCCCACCCACACTGGAATAAGATAAAACAATACTACTTTAAGATTATAGTAACTCCACAGGACTGTAGAGTTGTTCAGATTTATTGCTAAATCCTTATTTCTAAAGTAACAGCTGCGTACTGAACGATTTCAATCAAAAACTCAATTTCCGTAACGTTAGTTTTATATCGTACAGCCGAGTCATAAAATCTCGGAACAATTTATCGTTTCCCGGGGCAGTGACAGCCCTAGTGCTAGCACCTGAGGGAACTGTTTTAACATTCGTATTATAAACGAACGGATATAACGAGTAACTTAATTAAATGTTGTTTTGTTAGCTTTGTAAATGTATACCAGAATAAAATTTAATACTGGAAATATTTACGTATGTAACAGGGCTTATTATTTCAAGTTTGACAAAGAAAAAAGGAAAACTTTTATTCGGCACTTGCCACAAGTACACCCAACATTTAAAAAAAAAAGTGTGTGTGTCAGCTCCGACGCACGACTGGAGTTTACTCCGTAAGTACGAGTATCTAACCATACGCAAAAAGAGTTTATTCAAATGAAAAAAGATTAATGTCATATGAAAGGGTAAATTCACAAATTAATGAAAAAAAATTGCAATATAAATACATCGACACTGATAGAAACAAACAAGCCCAATAACATATAGTAAATAGGTATAGTCGCCTATACAGCATAGCATATGTACGTCTTAATACACTCACAACCAAATTAGAAAGTTGCGCACTAAAGGTGCGCACCAAAAACGTGACACGTTTTCGTATACTTTAGTAGGTTTTACCCCTCGGATTTTTCTCATACCGCGCGCCTTATATATGAAAATCGATTCTTAAGGAGTAAACTCCAATAAACTCCAAAAAGCTTAAATCTTAACACTGCAAGAAAAATACAAAACTGTATAATTATGACAGTGGTCAAATTGATAACTGCTTTTTTTGATGTCGGTTAAAAAAAACATGACTGTAACCTGCAAAAACAAAACGAGAATACATTTGAGAGGTTTTTTTTTTTGTTGAAATGCGAATGTGAATTCAGTGCACCCCTATCATAAGTTTTCTTGCTAGGATGTTTTTAAAATAAGTAGGTATACCTACCCGCCAACAGAAACCCGAGGGTGACAACGGCACGAAGATTTCGTGCGTTTATCACCAAGAAGAACGTGCCGTACATTTTTTGGGCCACCGAAATACTGGCACGTAATAAAAATTTTGTTACCAAGTCCGGGTACCCTTATCTATCTGGATTTCCGTAAATCAGAACATGAGTTCCATGTTCCAAGTTCAAAAGAAAGCCTTTTCTGTGTACAACATAACTTAATAGGATTATATTGATTGTTGGCGCGATGTTCCACGCTTGTACTCGACGAACGGTTCAGCAGAGGTGTTCCTAATAGTACATTCAAATTTCAACAGTTATGTTAGAGCCCCATAAATTATGTTTATTTTGCAAGTAGGTTTTCATAAACACTTTTACACGTCTTTTTTAAAAACTAATGAGGCCGGTGTTTCGTACTCGACTATTTTGAGAAGAAACAGCCGAAACAAACTCAAGGGTCATAGTTTATTTTAAAGTCTAGACCAAAATCTTGGTCAACTTACATGAGGACTATGCAGGTTAGTGTCTGAAATGGTCTGTTTAAGAAAGCACCACACAGATTGAGTGGACCTATCCAGTCAGTGCAAAAATTTGTCAGTTATCGTGTAGCTCGACTCATAACCTAAGAAGCTCATCCAAAAGACAAACAATACCAAAAAAAGGACATTCGTGTAAGTCGCTTATAGTACTCAAACTGCCAGACCTTCGTCAAAATAAACAAAGTAAATAAAAGTAATGATCCACAAGGTCCTCACATGCGAACCCACTGCCATTAACCGGGTACAAAACCAGACTCTGTGGCTGTTACAGAGAAATTCCTAATGAAAAAACCCAAAAACACTTTGCCTGATCCGGAACTCATGATTAGCAATCGCGATGGCAACTGGAGAGGCAGTGAACAAGTTTATACAAAATGTATGATAACAGTCTTTTTCTACATAGCCCGGAAAATCCCAAACCTATGTGTATATGTGAGTACAACTGTGGACAGACCGTAAAGACTCCCTTCGTTTGTTTTTTATCTGCTTGAAGCTCATGTTACCTTTATAAATATAAAGTTAAATGGGTTTTCCTGTCTCTATTTATACATGTTACGAGATTCGCTAAACCTTTCATGAATAAAATATTACGCATGAAGTTTTCTTTGCGGAGAAAAATAAAATGAAGGTAGGTAGATGAGAATAATAAATGATTCTTTAACTACAGAACACAAAGAACCTTAACATCTAACTATCTTGCCGGGGTTGCGGGTTTTTCGAAAGCGATACCGCAGCTTTGAAACATAAAGGGCAAAACAAGGAACATGGGTGGGTTTTACGCCCGTTTCCAATAAACAAGAAACGATTCGTTTTGCTTACGGATAGTACTTAGTATTTTGTCATAAGTTCTATGAGACATGTCAAAATACATAATCCATAAGCAAAACGAGTCGTTTTTGTTTATTGGAACCGGGCGTTAGTCAGTGAGAATCTGACACTTCCCCACCGCTCCGCCGAAGTTATTTGACGATATCCCATTCACAAAAAAAAAACATCACTTATAACGACCAATATCTAGAGACACGAACTATTGACATTTCTGTCATGAAACGGCGGCATATTTCTTCTGGCAAATTCTAATTATAATTTGGCTCAAAATTCAGTTGTGCAATGTCAGCTCCTTGCTGCAGTCGTAATATTTCTGCGACGAATCAGAACAGCATTCAAAGCTGGTGTGGAGCTGCGTCACCAACTATTTTCCTCCTCCCTTAGCCCAAAAGCCGAAAGAACCCCTGCGGCTGTCACCGACGACAACGAAGCCGTGGAAGTGGCGATGTTTTGGGCCAACAAATTATAAATACTGTTGTGCCAGCAACAACATTTCTTCAGCATTTAAACGTCACTTGTTTCATTTTGCGAATAAACGATGACATGCTTGTTTTGCATGCAAAGTGTTGACTACAGATTTAAAAAGTGATGAAAGATTTTTAAATACCTACCTATTCGACGATACCCCACTTGATATATTTTATTGGTTTCATTTTCACAATATGGCGTCAAACATCCACCATTTTGTTTTTTTAAATGTCACCTATCTAAGAACACTTGGGCTATTAAGACAAACCTAACGACACGAACGCTAATGTGAAAATCCCTTTAGTAGTTCTGGAGATACAAGGTAATAAAGAATATTAAATACATACAAGATACGCACTGAAAACATAACCCTCAGTCGGATAAAAATATGGTGTTGAGTTTGACTAACCATTACTATTACCGAAGAGAGTCAGTGCTGTATGGTTTTAACGTTTTACAGAGACTAAATGAAAAAGTATTTACTGTCAAGCCTTAATTGTATAAGAAGAAAAATGCAACTATTTAGTTTACCTTGTGCCAATATGAATTGACGGACCTGTTGGTCCAGTGGTTAGTGGCCCTGACTGCTGAGCCGGAGGTCGTGGGTTCGATTCCCACCCAGGACAAACTTTGTGTGATGAGCATGATTGTTTGTTCTGTGTCTGGGTGTGATTTATCTATAATATGTATGTATTTATAAATTATATAAGTATGTATATCAGTTGTCTGGTTACCATAACACAAGCTCTGCTTAGCTTGGGATCAGATAGCCGTGTGTGAGTTGTCCTAAGATATTTATTTATTTATATTTAATGAACGTTAAGTAACAATAGGTAGCTATGCAGTTTCTATTGGAATTCTAATACAATGTTACAAAAGAGAGAGTGTAATTGTTGAAAAGTAGTGCACTTTCATTTGATTTGAAAACCATTGTGCAATAATAAAGGGCAATGTAGTTCCGTTTATATACGTAACTAGCTGTTCCTCGCGGTTTCACCCACGCTGCTCAGCACCTGTTGGTTTTAGCGTGATGTTATATAGCCTATAGCCTTCCTCAAGAAATGGACTATCCAACACTAAAAGACTTTTCTAATTCCAACCAGTAGTCCCTGAGATTAGCGTGTTCAAACAAACAAACAAACTCTTCAGCTTTATAATATTAGTATAGATGTTACTCGGCCTTTTTTTAGGCATGGGAAATGATCAAATACCTTCCACCGCTCGAGGCAGAGCGGGGAGGAGTGTCAGACTTTTACTGACCAAAACCAAAGTTAAGCGATAAGACCGCCCATTATGTCACCCTATTTATAAGTTGTTTAATCTATACTTATATAATATTATAAAGCTGAAGAGTTTGTTTGTTTGTTTGAACGCGCTAATCTCAGGAAGTTTTGGTTCGAATTGGAAAATTCTTTTAGTGTTGGATAGTCCATTTCTTGAGGAAGGCTATAGGCTATATAACATCACGCTACGACCAACAGGTGCTGAGCAGCGTGGGTGAAACCGCGAGGAACAGCTAGTATTAGCATATTCTATCTATCTTGTATCTATCTATTCATGTTCCTTCTAATTTATACTCCAGGGCCACGGTATCTCTTTCTAACTACCCACCCTTATCCTCTTAAAAGGGATAGTTAGGCATAGCTGTACAGTAAGTTGTACAGTATACACCCGCTTTTTGCGAGCTATGTTGTGTTCCCAGATATGATTTGTTACGCCACTTCTTCTTACCAGCTAATACACTAGTAAGTGGTGAAATCGGGCGTTTTAGCTATCTCTTGTTATGTTGACTTCAAAAATGCTGATTATCAGCCTAATTTTTATAAATGACTTTTGATTTTGAAGATATTCAAAACCTTAAGAATATCTTCTATTTTCTGTATCTAATCTAATGGTGGTTTTAACAAAAACTATGCGACAGCAAAGTATTATTAACAGCTTAGTAATTTCAACCCCTCGGTACAGTACCTAGAGTTTAAATTCTACTGTATATGAAAACAGGGAGAACGATACTGCTGCTATAAAAAGAGTAAAACCTAATCAAAGTTTCTAGGCAGTCACAGCCCGGAACTAATAAAGCCGGGCAGAAAAACGACAAAAAACAAACAAGGACGTATTTACCGGTACAAGTGTCCTAGATTGATACTTGCAGTGCCCTAGTGCGGGATATAGGTCATTATGCCACGGCTATTGATCATCATACCTTTAGGAACGACAATTTATTTATATTACAGGCAGATTGCTAGAGATAATCCTTACTAATATTATAAAAGCGAAAGTGAGCTTGTTTGTTTGTTTGTTACCTCTTGACGCTTTAATGGCTAAACCGATTTTAATGAATTTTGGTACAGAGATAGTTGAGAACCAGGAGACGGACATAGGCTAATATTTTTTTGAAAAAAAGTGGGATGTGAGGGAGAAAGAGGGAAGAAAAGGGAAAACTTAGCGTTGCTATAACAAATCAATAAGGCGCAAGAGCAACTGTGTTACCCCGAATTTAACGCGAGCGAAGCCGCGGGCAAAAGCTAGTATAATATAAAATTACGCCTATATTTCCCAAGTGTGTTCAAAGGTAAACACGATATATTTCCATACAGCCCAATGTTTTTCTAAGGATAAGAACATGTTTGTAGTGCAAAGTCCACACAATCAAAATGTGTTTCTTTTATAGGTGGGAATTTATCTAATATCTTCCCCCGCTCTGGGCGGAGCGGCAGGGAGTGTCAACTTTTACTGACTAAAACTTATCTACGTTCCTTCTTTTGATCTTTGTGTTCCAAGGCCGCAGTATGTCTTTCGAACAACTCGCAACCTCGGCAAAAATAAATGAAGCAGCCTTTTTTTTTAAAGATATCACTGTTTTTGGGATCGGAAATCAACAAATAACTTCCCCCGCTCTGGGCGAAGCGGTGGGGGAATGCCAAACTTGTACTGAGTAAAATACACCCATGTTCCTTCTATTGCCCTTTACGTTCCAGAGCTGTGGTATCTCTTTCAAACAACTAACAACCCCGACAGGAATAAAAATGTATAAAGCACCCTTTCTTTAAAGAAATCCCTTACACCGTGTATTTGGCATTTGGCTAGTTATTTTTAAGTCCTTTATAAAGAGGCAAGCCAACAACAGCGTAGTTGAGAATGGGCTAGACAGGTGACGTAAGGGGCGAGCCCACAATTAAGAACGGGAACAACTCACGATACGATTCTATAAGAAATCTCAAATTACCTGATAGGTAACGACCATGGTCGTTGCTGATAGGTAACCTAGTTATGGTCTACAGACCATCCTAGGACTGTTTGCTCGCAATCCCCAGCTACTACAAGTACACTACTACAAGTTATATGAAGATTCTGTATATCCTTACTAATATTATAAAAGCGAAAGTGAGTTTGTTTGTTTGTTACCTCTTTACGCCTTAATGGATAAACCGATTCTGATGAATTTTGGTAAAGCGATAGTTAGGACCCAGGAGACGGACATAGGCAATTTTTTTAAAGTGGGATTTGAGGGAAAAGGAGGGAAGAAATGGGAAAACTTAACTTTGCTATTACAAATCTATAAGGCGCAACGGCAAAAACTGCAGGTTACATGTACCTGCAAATCAGGAAAGGGGAACTGTGTTACTCCGAATTTAACGCGAGCGAAGCCGCGGGCAAAAGCTAGTTACCAAATAAATACATTAACAAGTTTTCGGATAACTTATAGGTATCTGCCTCCAAATGTTACCGAGAATTCCAAGATTCTCGGTAACATTTGGAGGCAGACACTTAAGATGATTTATATATACGTAAACCGTCATTACGAGATCTACCCGTGCCTCGGCTAAGGGACAACTCAACCTTTGTCAACGTCCTTCTGAAATGGGTATCATTATAGCTAGCCATTAATACTGGCTTGAAAGGCACCGTTTCCACTGTTTTTCCATTGACGACCGCCGAAGGTCGCCGTTTCTACAAACTTTTGACCAAAGAATTTAGGGGTATGAAAAATAGATGTTAACCGGTTCTCAGACCTACCCAATATGTACCCAAAATTTTCATAAGAATCGGTCGAGCCGTTTCGGAGGAGTACGGTAACTAATATTGTGACTAGGAAATTTTATATATTAGACTAGGTGTGCCCAGCGGGTACACCCGCTGCTCACTTAGGGGTATGAAAAATAGATGTTGGCCGATTCTCAGACCTACCCGATATGTACACAAAATTTCGTTTAAATCGGTCCAGCCGTTTCGGAGGAGTACGGTAACTAACATTGTGACACGGAAATTTTATATATTAGATATTTATTTACTAAAACTTTGGCATTTTCTACCAGTCTTCCGTACTGCAGAGAGAAAACATAGAAGGTGCAGGGTGTATAACAGAAAATTTTCGAGAAAACATTAGAGATACCGCGGCCCCGAACAACGGCCCGTCAGTACAAGCCTGACACTTCCCCCGCTCCGCCCAAAGCGGGGAAGGTTATTTGATGATTTCCAATTCGCAAAAGAGAAAAAGGGGAAATGATCTTTAGTGACTGTAATGTGTAGATTTTTTTCGATCCTGCGTCTTAAATACCTGCATGTGAAAGGGTGCATAACCCTTTATATAATAATAATTAAAGTCAACAGACAGCTCCATTTTTTTGTACAACAAATCGCAACAATTTTATTGCCACATCACCGGGGAGTAATTTTTGCCCATGCATCTTTCAAATCAATTGCTAAGGTCGACTTGTATGTCAGTCAATTCAAATGAAAAAAAGAACAAGAAACATAATCCCTGAGAATAAATAAAACATAACACAACCGCTGTTCAGATAAATATTTATGTTAGAGTACACTACACAAATAGTAGTTCATAAATATTTGGAAGTTATGTTAATACAAACATCGTGTTTGTTCTATTACTACCAAAGTACCAATGTTACATGTTACTGAAACATTATATTGTATTATTTGTTGAGTTCGAAAATATTTTACTAGAATTCAGTTATTAGATATTCTTTTCTGCCAACAACTTCATTGTATGTACTAGCTTTTGCCCGCGGCTTCGCTCGCGTCCACCCCTCATTTCAGAAAAGAGAGGGGTTAGAAAGAAACAAAAAGTTACCTATGTCACTTTGCATCTCTTCAACTATCTCCACTTAAAAAATCTCGTCAATTCGTCACTACGTTTTGCCGTGAAAAACAGACAAACAAACAAACAGACACACACATACACTTCCTCCCCCCTCTTTCTCCCCCTTTTATTACTAAAAAAAAAAGATTAGCCTATATCCGTCTCCAGGGTCCCAACTATCTCTGTACCAAAATTCATCAAAATCGGTTTAGCCATTTAGGCGTGAAGACGTAACAAGCAAACAAACTCACTTTCATTTTTTTTAAGTGGGAAATGAGGGAGAAAAGGGGAAACTTAGCTTTGCTATTACAATCAATAAGGCGCACGGGCAAAAACTACAGGGAACAGGTACCTGCAAATCAGGATAGAAGACTGTGTTACCCCTAATTTAACGCAAACGAAGCCTTGGGCAAAAGCTAGTAAAATAATAAAGATTACTTTTTAAAAGGACTTTTTTTTAAATAAAATCATAACTGATATTTTGGAACTGCGCAGTCGACATACAACCGATCAATGATCGTGGTAAAAGAGACCCTTAAAGTCAGTTCCATTTCCCTAAACGAAATTCTCACAAACGAAACTAGTCTCTGGTCTACAATTTACAGCTATTTCAGAACCCCGAATGAAACCGCTGAACTAGATTCATATCTCGAACCACAACGTGCTCAGTTCTAGGAAATAAAACGACTGTTCTACTAAATAAAACTACTAGGTACAAAACTTTGGCACGGAAGCCGAAAATGCCGCGCTCCCGACAAGGTTCTATATACACATGCTGTCAACTGCAATGGATTTTGTGTTACAGTTTCGGAGTTCACAGTTTGTATACACAGTCAAATGTATATAGTTAGTACCAAGTAACTTTCGGTATGTTATGTTACAAAACCAGTTCATACGGATCTCTCATCGAACGGAAAATCTACCGTGTGCGATCCGTAGAAGAGAGATCAGGATAAACAGGTATTGTATAGGTTGATGTGTCGTCGTATGTACTTTGGAGGTTGTATTAACTGTGTGGTTTTACCAGACAAACTTCACGGTAATTTACATAGTCAAAATAAAAGCACTGCTTCTCTGTTGTAAGTAACAGTTTTTTTTTTCTAAGTTAGTAGTCTATTCTATGGACAATTAGAATCACACATTATTTGGTATCGTGAAATCAAACACATACTTGCAAAAAAAGAGACGAGTAGTTTGAAAACGTGGTCACCTGTCTGTCCTCTATGCATTGTTAATGATAGCCCTTTTATAATGACTAATGTTCCGTTCCAATAAACAAAAACGACTCGTTTTGCTTATAATTATACTACATAATTAGTCACACTGTACACACAACAGTCTGATGCTGTGCTCTAACTAACAATGTATTCAAAATACCGGCTTTTTCTCTCGGCTTATCACGTTGCGTAAAAGTCAGAAACACAAGTCGGAACATAAAGGGCAAAAGAAGGAAGATGGGTGAGTTTTAGTCAGTAAAAGTATGTTAGTTCTTCCCGCTCCGCCTAGAGCGGGGGAAGTTATTCGATGATTTACCATCCGCAGAAAAGAGGAAGTTTATCCGAGGATGTGGATTGTTCGAAAGAGATACCGCAGCTGTGAACATAAAGAACAAAAGAAGGAACATGGTTGAGTTTTAGTCTGTAAAAGTCTGACACTCCCGCTCTGGCGGAGCGGGGGAAGTAATTTAAAAAAAAGGGCATGTTTTTTTTATTTTTAATAAGTATATGAATAATACGAAATTAATAATGTTGCCTGTAAAGCGATCAAAGCCGAGAGAAAAAAGGTGATATATTTCGACGGAACATTCTGAGAATCAGCAAAATTTTATCACAAGGGATTTGTCACTCAATTATAGTCAGTTGGTAAATGTTAAGTTATTTCCTTTTCCTAAATCGTTTCTGAAGTTAGTTTCAGAGGCCCGGAGGAAACTCGGAGTATATTTTTGTCACCCATCTGTGGATGGGTGGACCAGGCAACGGGGCTTAACCTGAAGTTAGCAACAAGCTTCTCCTTTTTATAACTTACTGATTTTATGATTTGGGACATTATAATTGGGGATGTTTCGTCTTGACACTGGTCTATGTATTCTTAGTATTGTATTTTACCAGCTAAGATAGACGAAACTCATCATTTTAAATCAAATAGACTGTTGTGAAAACTCTCAAGAACCATTACGCTAAATGGTTCTATATTGAAGTACCTACGCTGTTACAATCTGCAGATTATGAGATAGCAATCTACTGGAATTGCTAGTTGAAACAAATGCAACCGCGTTGTTTTTTTTTCATTTGATTGTAGAGTGGCTAAGTGCTTTCAGTTTTGTTATTTTTATTGGGAAAATATTGGTTTTTTCAACCGTTTACATGGGTTCAGGGAGGGAGGGGTTCTGCATTTTTGATCAATACATTTCTTATGTCTAATTCCACCTCGTTTGCTTCTTCAAAAATTGATCGGAAATGTATATTGAACTTAAGTGAAGTCATTATCACTATTTAACGTTCTCGTTATACCAAAAATCTTCAGGGTATAAACATGGTCATAACGCAATTTTAAAATATGTAAACTTGCCATAGACAATCATACTATAGACAGTCACACCATAGACAACCATTATTATCTTATCATATCGAAATTTTAAACAATTTAATTTAAATAACAATCCATTTAGTTTTAAGGTAGCGCTTTTTCTAGTTTCAACTTCTACACAATTCTACGAAATGAAACCAATCAAAATTCCCCTAAAATTCAACCCTTCAAATAGCGCTATTACAAACCCGAAAATGTTATATTTTGTTTCTGTGGCATCTAATATCATTATTATGGAAGTCCTCAATGTATTTCACTCAGCGAGTCACAATCTGAATACCAAACAGTTCAGGGTTGTCGATGTCTTGACTAGAATGTAATGTGATTTCTTTGGTGTCGCGTGACTTGCTACTTGTGCGAAGGCAACATGTATTTTCCTTTTAACCGGCTGATGTTTAGGTAGTTATGTTACATAATGTAACTGGGTTAAAGTGCTTTTCAGACTGCTTGTTAAAGGCTCTAAGATTGTTAAAATACACGCATTTTTTTTTAAACGTTGCCCCATTCTAGAAATTTCTCCTGTATCGTGGGTGCATTTACAAACATTTAAACTCACATACACAAACAGCCAGACCCGAAACAACTATTTGCAGGTCATACAAATATTTGTTCCGTGCGGGAATTAAACCCGCGACACGCAGCGCAGCAGTCGATGGCTCAGCCACTGCTCAACCGTGCCTACAAAATTAGTCTATGTTTCCACTGGTTTGCCACAAACCTTCTTTCTATAAGAGGGTATGGGCCATAACCCACCTTATAGATCCAGTGTGGGCTCATAAGTGACACCTATCCATTTTTTTTTTGTTTTATGACATTAACAATGATGATGACAATAACAACAACTTGAATGACGGATTAGATACCAATCAAGAGGTTGAAAGTCAAATAAATCGTTTGACTTCACTCAATTGATTGAGGAGGATCTTCTTAGAAATCTCTTCAATTAATCAGAATCTTGACTTCAAAAGATAAGGATAATCTCGAGGAAAATACACATACAATAAATACTGATTTATTATAGAATTTCTATGAGAAAACTAAATTAATTTGAAACTTACCCGAGCCTGCATCTTGTGATTCCTGCAACAACAATATCAAAATGATAAATAAGATTGATCGCAAACAAAATATATCAGCAAAATGTTCCAAATTAACGCATAAGCTAGCAAGTCATAAAATACTAGTGATTCGTAAAATGTCCGTGGATCGCATCACTCCATGTAAAGATAAAAGTGATAATAACAGTGATCGTTCAAAATCAGCAGTGTCAGATACAAATTGCAATGCAAGGATATGTGCTGATGCTAAAATAATCACTGCCGTGTAGCTATAATGATAAAAGTCACGCAATCTATTCAGAAAACTATTAAATCTAATGAGAGCATCTAGGAACAAGAACAAGTTATATGTAATTAAAAAACAATTTATGTTGAAGAAAATAGAACGCTACGTTAAGAGAATATCGTGGAGACGAAGAATGTTGAAGAAAGTACATAAAACTTAGTTGTTGAGATTACTTTGGAACAAAAAGAAAGATTTGTAACGTATGAAACTGTGTTTCTTATAAACGTACGATGGATATTTAAGATAACCCATATCATATTGTCATGTAATTTGTGGCCCAATTATCCATAGATAATTTGCCAAACTATTTAGCACAGCTAATTTTATTGATGTCCTGTCAGTCTGGAATATCGATCAAACACCAATTGGCTGCATAATAAGTACTCCACATCACTTTTATCTGATAAAACATAAACCGATTGGTCACTTTAATCTCACGAACACCAACGAGGTTTTACCAAAACGTATTTTGGAATTTTACGAGATAAATTCTTTAGTGGAGACGATGAAAGAAAAACCATTAATCAAAAACGCGATCGTATGTTTACTGAACGAGAAATTTATGAGGTTGTAATGGAGGAACCGCTTACTTTACTTGCTCTGTACCTGTATGATAAATTGATTTCATGTTCTCATCATATGAACTTGAAGCATCAATGTAAAGCCGTATCGATTAAAATATCGTTTAAAATAGATAGCTCGGTGAACGATGGGTGAAGATTCTCTATATCGAAAGGCATGCAGAAAAATATTGCTATTTAAGTTTGATGTATTTCAAGACATACTTAATTATGATGGAATAGCATTGCTATTTGGAAGAAGCCAAATGTTGCATTCTACAGCAGCACTACGCCACTTTGAACACTTACCGCCGCCCTATCAATTCCATTTATTTCATTTCCTTACGATATATACATTGATACTTACGAATTTACTTCTGTCTTTCTCTTTTTGTTTTAATTCTGCCTCTTTCTTTGCTTGCTGTATGAGTTGGTCTACAAATTCAGTGGCCTCCCGAAGTTTCTCCGGGTCACTCTTGAAAGCGGCAATTTGCTCACTCAGAGCAGAGTTTTCATTATCCTGAATCATTTTGAATATTTCTTCTTAAGTTTTTTTTTTCTGAAAATCTGCTGCAATCCTTTCGAATGTCCGTTTCACAGAACTCAAACAAACAAAACCACTATAAAAGATCGGATTTTAAAACGTCAGTCGGCAATAGCGCGCGCGTTCCGGCCATAACATTTGTACGGAGGGTTGTCGCCCTTACTTATGTGGGGACCGCGTTTGGGGGGTGGTGTCAGTCATTATTTGTGCAGCCCTCTGGGAGGGTTATTTGAGAGCGACAGACGTGCGGCAGCGTTGAGGTCGGCGGAGGTACTGCCGGGCGACGGTGACTGGGTACTCGATCATGCGCCGACCGACGGAGCGGTTCACGTACTGCGCTCGACAGATTAGCACTAATCATAAACGCAACCTATGACCGATCTTGAGGTAGCATCATCAGGTTAATAGATGACCCCATATCGGAGGCTAAAATACTCTGAAAATGAATTTTACGTACTTAGGTATCTATGTGCTACAAACTACGTAACTGACTTTGAAGAAAACGCACCTATAGGTACACTTACGTTGACTTAAAACTAACATAGATAATAATATTAATGTACACATATCTTTATTTTATCCTATTTTAAGACTTCCATTACCATAAAACAATACATATTAAACTTCAGTATAAATGTAGACGTTGCAAATTCTATTTAATTGCATTTAGCTGCAACCTCTAAAACACATTGTTAATTGCATCTACACTAGCAGTTATCATTGCAAACGTTATCTCTGGAGAACAGATAACATTTATAAATAAAAGAGAACTTGTTTTATGTTTATTCAGTCTAAGTGAATGATGGTTGACTATCTCTGGGAGACAGGTGTTAACGCTTCAGGGCCTCATCAAAAATGTATTTTCTTTTACATACTGAACCTTCATGTACACTCTAGAGCAATGAATCCGGGTCAGTTAAACAAACCTATAAATCTAGGAACCTAAGAAGGCTAGCTTAGCGAAATAAATTGTAGTTGATACAAAATTTCAACTCCTGATGTGAAAGTAAAATAATTTATGAGTTACATATTATTTTCTAAAATTTACTCTTACGTAAAGAAAAAAAACTGCTTATGACGCCTTAAAACAAAAATAGGTAACATGACATTTTTAACAACACGATACGATACGATTACGATTTTCTTTAAATTTATTAAACCAATATAATATATTAAGCAAATACAAATATTGGCTCTTCGTGCTTCCATTACTGCATTTACGCGATTTAGCATGCTGCACACCAAGTTCCTTGCACGATTTTGAGGAATATTCTCCCATTACTCTGTGAGAGTAATTTTAAGTTCACGAAGTATGATTAGGGGAAGGTTTCGTATTTTTACGCATCTCCTTAGCTCGCAATCATGCTCGATCTGGTTGATATCCGGGCTGCGTACTGGCCAGTAGTATACGAGTAATGTTCACCTAAGTAGTATAGGAATAAGACTTGAAAAAAAAGTCTTTAAGTGACCCGGATTTTTTGCTCTCGAGTGTTTTACTTTTTCATAGAAGCCAGTCTTGCGTAAAAGATAATAATTTATGAAAATGTCTACGTATCAACAGCAGGTATGAATTTCGTTTTACCGTTGATAGTTGATGATAAATAAAACGGCCACTGTTTTGTTTATTTTGTGATAACTGAAGATAGTGATAATACGGGAGATTAATGAGTTAATTTAAAAATGAGTTGAGTTCATTCAGCTTTTAATCATATCAGTTCATTGTATGTGCATAGACGACCACTGTACCCTGATAACGATTTGAGATAAAATACTAATCACCACACTCGATAGTTGAATTGGTGATAATCTTAAATTTGTATTTTATTGGTAAAGATAACACAACCTATTGTGCACACTGCTTACTCTGTTCATGATAAAAAGGCTTTGTATAGGAGATTAGTTAATTTGTTTTCTAACCACATAGTGCAAGTTGTCAGGTTGTCTGCAATAAATAATGTAATATAAGGCCTCCATTGTAACCATGGCATTAACAATTACTATAAAAACAGCTGTGAGTCAATTTTGGTGTGCAATAAAGTACATTCTATTCTGTTTTACAGTCACGAGAGATTTCACACTTACCAAATATCAAAATACGATTTTCTCGTGAAAAAATGATTTCGACTTGAGATAATAAAGACTTATTTCGTAATAGTATGGCTTCCAAAATACTATGATCGTGAAGCCGTAAATCGCTTTTGAATTTGCTTGTTTTCGTTTATTAATATACATAAAGTGTAGCAGTGATCTTGGACACGGCTCGTATTGTTAAGAGGTTCCTTTCTCTGGGGCCCTGACCGCCGGTAGGTTAGACCCTGTTCCCGAGTTTCTATTTTTTTTTATTTTGATATACCTACCCTGTCACTAAACTGAGACGAATTTAAAGATGCCTCATACGTAAAGTTCCGCTAAACTGTTTATGCATGTACAGCAACATTAGACATACAAACTTACACAGATACATAAGTTCGGAAAAATATAACTATCCTCCTTTCGGCAGTCTGCTAAAAATCAAACACACCACACAGTAAAACACTCATAAAGAAAAGATCCATAAAGGCACGATTCCACTGAAACAACGGGCCGATTCAATATTCTTGACTGTAACATAACACATGATACTTTACAAAACAAATTCGATTGGCCGACATACTGTCAACTTGATTACCATTGCAAAAGTATCGCTCTCGACGGAGCACAGAGTAGCTAAAAGAAATAGGAACCCATGGAAACCTACAAATAAAAAAAACACCATGAAAAAATATTTGATTAAAGTTATGTGGAAATAAAAACACGATTTAAATTAGCCCACAAGTTGATAAAAAAGAAATGTGGCACTAACTGATGTTTTCAAAAGTGTTTTTCTATGAAAGATGTCTTGCAAAAGTATTTTGAAAGTTACATAAAATAATAAATCGTTTAATGTGATACAATAGGTATTTTTTTTAATAAGTTGGTACTATTTTTTTTTTCAAGGTCTCTATTTATTCACAAATTTTCATATTCTCTTTGCACGCAAGTCGTGATTTATTTCGTTACATCAGCTAAATATATCGCCTTTACAAACATCAAAATATGTGATTATTACCTTTTTTTTTTAACGTAACCAATTTATTTTATTGATTAAATTTTAGAGTAGGTACGCATTTCTTGGTAAGGACGCACTAATTGTTATTCATAAAAATTAAACTGCTATTTCGGGGCTGCGAAGTCAACATACATCCGACCAAAATCTAAAAACCGCTGAAAAAAACGACGCGGTAAAAGAGGCCCGTAGCAATCATCATTTGTTATGATAGCGGCTTGGTATTTTACATGGAGAGACTGCTTATTTATCTGACCTCCACAACCTTATTATTAATGAGTTACTATTACGATACCCGTCAGTAAGACTGGTTACGGGCCACTACTACCTGTAATGGTTACAAATGACAGCCCAGCTATAAAACGCATCCAATACCATCTCTATTTCATGACCGCGCTCTGTAGTGCAATATGGTGCAATGCTATTGCTTATTCCATCTGATTAATATAAAATAGGATAAAATAATATAGGTATCTGATAAAAATCCATATTTAATCATTTATACAAACAAGCCAAGCGGTTGGTCGACTCTTCTCGTGCCTGTTTTTTTCCCAGAAAATTAGCATTGCCATCCAACGCGGCAATGCTACCAGCTTTCTGGGCACTTTTCCTGTAGACTGCGATGCCCACGAATTTATTGGCGCCCTGTAATTTTCCATTTTTTACTTGTATGGACATATTTTTATTATTAGTTTGTGCCTATATTTAGTTTGTATGCTGAGCTAGTTTAATTGACGTAAATAAATTATATCCTCATATAGCGATTAGTTAATATTTTATATACTTTTAGTCTTTACAAACATCAATAAAAATACATTAATGAAAAACATACCTCGGCCCCGTAACACAAAGGGCCAAAGAAGGAACATGGATGGATTTTAGTCAGTACAAGTCTGACACTCCTCCCAATGCGGAAGAAGTCATTTGACAATTTCCCATACGAAAAGAAAAAGGTGCCGTTTTCGTCAGCCAGTTTATCATAACATGCCCTAATATTTTGAGAACAGGCCGCGTATTTATGTGGCACACGAGATAAGAATACATTAAGATTGTGACTAGCTCCGCTCCACTTATTGAATACTAGCTTTTGCCCGCGGCTTCGCCCGCGTTAAATTTGGGGTAACACATTTCCCCTTGCGCCTTATTGATTTGTAATAGCAACGCTAAGTTTTCCCTTTTCTTCCCTCTTTCTCCCTCACATCCCACTTTTTTCAAAAAATATTAGCCTATGTCTCTGCTCTGTCTCCTCTATCTCTGTACCAAAATTCATCAAAATCGGTTTAGCCGTTAAAGCGTGAAGAGGTAACAAACAAACTCACTTTCGCTTTTATAAATATTAGTAAGGATACAAACATAAAGATTCCTATCCTATAGGGATCTACTTACCTAGTCATAAATGTAATTCGCTTATAAGTGTTCGAGGTTTCTAATCTTGAGCAGTGCCGTATTATCCATAAGGCACATTAGGCCTAGTGCCTAGGGGCCCACTATGACCAGGACTCCCGATAAAAGAATGAAAAAAAGGGGGATTGTGTGGTTTTATGAAACTGAAACGGTAAAAGTGAAACTTTTTTCACTTGAAGGAAAGCGTATACCCGGGGTTGCGGGATGTCCGGGGTTGTGGGTTGTTCGAAAGAGATACCGCGGCCCCGGAACGTAAAGGGCAATAGAAGGAACATGGGTGGGTTTTAGTCAGTACAAGTCTGACATGCCCCATTGGAAAGTCATTGGATGACTTCCCAACCGAAAAAAAAAAAAAAAAAAGGAAAGCGTATACCTTTGCAATGTGATGACTGAAGTCTGTTGGTGATGATGATGGGACCTTCATTCTATTTCGTAATGTAGACAGTAAATATTTCCAAATTACGTTGTTGTGGTATCAAAAAGGAGGGGGGGGGGCGAAACGAGCTGCGCCTAGGTGCCCCGAAATGGTTAATCCGGCCCTGATTTTGAGGAATTTAGCCTAGCCTAACTACAATATCATCTACTCTTGTGCTCATTTTGATCATACTGCCTCAAACAAAAAAGAAGGGTGTTATAAATTTGTAGTTACATGTGTAATATGCGGCATCGTAGCTCCTGAACGGGTGAACCGATTTTGATCGTTTTTTTTTCTTGAGCCATTTGAAGATACCCACCTCTTTTCTACTTGATGGAAAATTTATTAAAATTATCCTGTCACTTGTCTTTGATATTACAAAAGTATGATAACCTTGCGCAATGCGCAAGCAACACCAAGATCATGCTGGATGTCCAACCCGCCAGAAGAAATCCTCAACGGTGTAAGGCATATATCTTGTATTTGGGCTCAAACGATCCCTTTTGATAAGCAGATGTTAATACAATCTGGGTGTTAGGGTAATAATATAGTGTAATAAGTACTACATTTAATTATTGAAGAACTTGCTGGCGCCCGGGGCTTCACCCGTGTCACATCGAAAAACAGTATCCTATGTGTTGTTCCAGACCATAATCTACCTTCGTGCCAAATTTTATCAAAATCCGTTCAGCCGTTTTGACTTAAAAGAGTAACAAACATTTATACTTACATCCAAATATACATCCACTAGTATATTGTCTTAACATTAACAGTAACATTAAAACTTAGGTTATGTTCATCCCAATGTTTCGTTGGTGTCTTGATTGCAAGAGGGAGTAGGAAAACTGAAATTTAAATTAAATGACTTGTGTGTAATAAGTTAACAATTTCTTTTTCCATTTTATTAGTAGGTATCTATGTTTTTTCTATATTGATATAGTTTTGTTTATTTAAATAAGTGCTTAGATTATTATTTTTACAGTGTGTCTACGTGTCTTATCAATCCTGTTGCAGGTCTGCTGGTAGAGATTTCTTAATAAAATAGGCAACGCAAAATTACATACAGAAAAAAGAGCACACAGGTTATTTTTTCTGACTAAAATCAATCCATGTTCCTCCTAGTGCCCTTTCTGTTCCGGGCTCCAGTATCTCTTTCGAAACAACCCGCAACCCCGCCAGGCGGAGGCCAAGGCGGGCCCCTCTATACTATATTGACCTGCGTGATTCCAGTACCAAAAATATATATCAATTCTCCGACCAGGGAATATATGATTAACTTTAAACTCTTCTCATGATACCTGTAAAGGAATCGCCACCTAATACAAGACCTTTTCAAATGTGCACACGACAGCAGGTCAACCTATACTAAACTATTATAACCTGATCTCTCTACTACGGATAGCACACCGTAGTAGAGAGATCAGGTTAAAATGGTTTTGTGTAGGTTGATGTGCCATCGTGTGTACATCAAAATCCTTTCGAAACTCGAACTCGGCATTGTAGACAAGGGAGGCATTTTCGAGGGTGAGACAATTAATTTATCAAGAGGGTATATCGCTCACCCTTGTCTCAGGTGACGCGTCGAGAAGCCGGTCCGGACTTGTGAAAAGAGTGATTAGGGATCGTACACAAAACTGTGTATAAACAGATGAAAATAAGCAGTTTCGGGCCATATAACCGTGGTATCAAACCAGTAGGTATAGGTGTTTTCATTTGCGGATGGAAAATCATCAAACAACTTTTCCCGCTCGCGGAGCGGGGGGGAGTGTCAGACTTGTATTGAGTAAAACCCACCCATGTTCCTTCTATTGCCCTTTATTTTCCGGGGCCCAAGGTATCTCTTTCGAACAACCCGCAACCCCGGCAATCAGTATAGGCATATTGCAATAAAATAAGACGCAAGTCTTAATTTATTTCAACTTCGTATTTATGGGTTTCGCTAGATCAAGCTCGCGTAAAAAGGGTTTCGCATCTTGGTGATGGTGATTCATAGGTCAATTTACGTCAAAAACATTCAAAAATTGTAGCCCACCGGTATCGGGAACAGGGTCACCAGTATGGCAGTATCGGAAACAGGGTCCAAGTTACCAGCGCGGCGCCGCCCGGCGGTCCAGAGAAAGAAACTTCCTGACAATACGAGCCGTGTCCAATAGTACCGCTTTCTGTATCAAGCCCTTGATCCAGCTTCCTAGAGCCTCCTTCGAGTCGAGGCTCTTGGCCATTAAGCTATTGGCAATTCGATTATCGGCACAATTTTTGCCGAGTTCACATCCCACATATCGAAAACTTCGCGAGACGTGTCAATATTTAGTACTATTATTTATAACTAGCTGTTCTCCGCGGTTTCACCCACGCTGCTCAGCACCTGTTGGTCGTAGCGTGATGTTATATAGCTTATAGCCTTCCTCAAGAAATGGACTATCCAACACTAAAAGAATTATCCAATTCCAACCAGTAGTCCCTGAGATTAGCGCGTTCAAACAAACAAACAAACTCTTCAGCTTTATAATATTAGTATAGATAGTATATAGTATAGAACTATAGATGTGTTTTTGTGTGCAGAAGTTCATAGAAAACACACACATCAACTTCGTGTGGTGGTGCCAGCAGTTTCGGAGTTTGTGGCTGTGATATACAAACAGACGGGCAGTACGAATCTATAAGAACGGAACTAAAAAGGTTGTTATATTCAGGTTAACGAGGAATTCGTGGTTTACTTAATAGAATACTTCAATCAATTTCCTAGCAAACGAAATAGGTACCTATACAAAGATCCTTTCTTTCTTTCTAGTTGTTTTTGTAAACCATTATTTCTTCGAAGCATTCTTTGGATCGTTTAAAATCTTCATTTGGCGCTAGCTTTTTAGTCGTAAATTCTCGAGCTCATTAAATTCTTTTATTTTTGTTTGTTTATAAAATTTAGTTTTTTCTGGAATGTAAAATCAACGCTTTTTGAAGTACTACTTTTATGTATATTGTACATACATAAAGTAAGTATATACTAAGAAGTATTTATTTAAAAAAAATTGTATGCCGCCCACGAGGCTACATGTATTGTAGTGGAAAATATTTTTAAGTAGTAGGTACTTTGGATACAAAGATCCAATTTTTTAATTGCTTTCCTTATCTGGGTATTATTTTAAAACTACCAACACATTTAGCCGTTGGTCCCGGCTGTCATTTGTAGATCTTTGACAGTCGTTACAAGTTGTAAGTGTATCGAAAGTCGGATACCAGTCTTACCAAGGGGTATTGCATGAGCAGATCGAGCAGTGTTATTGGATAATTAACATAAGGATTTTCAGTAGCAATCATTGAGTCTGGGTTTATGCGAGACTAGCTATTGCCCGCAACTTCGCTTGCGTTAAATTTAGGGTAACGCAGTTCCCCTTTCCTGATTTGCTGAAACTACAGGTAGCAGCAACCTGCCGGTACCTGTAGTTTTAGCCCTTGCGCCTCATTGACTGTCATAGCAAAGCTTTTGTTACCTCTTTCTTCCTCATTTCCAAATGGTTGAGAGATAGTTGGGTCCCAACTATCTCTCTACCAAAATTCATTAAAATTGATTTAGCCATTAAAGAGTGAAGACGTAACAAACAAACATACAAGCAAACTCAATTTCGTTTTCATAATATTAGTAAGGATTGGTGGTAACAGGCCCGCCCCCTATTACGTACTAAGGGATTTATAAACAAATCTGGAGAAATGCGTGTCTACAATTAGGTACACCTCAGTTCTGATGTCATGTTGTGTGTGTCCCAGGCAGTAATAGTATTTTAAGGCTTCGAACTTCGTAATAGTTCGGATCCAGTAACACGAGGTACAAAATAAGATCTCCGTTTTTGTGTTGTTTCACTTCGCTGAATGAAAGGCAGATATTCTCGTAAAGGTCTACAGATGCTTGTGTAGATCATACTATTAGTCTAAGATCCCGTTATACAACGACCTTCACCGAGATGTTTATTTGATGAAACATATTTTATATTCAATTCTATTTGCCAATAATTATATTCCAAATGGGTTGCCTAATAAATTTCAGTCCAGGATACGATTAATTAATAATTAAAAAAAGTTTTTTTTTTAATATTTCACCGGTTTGACTATTAGACAAATTTCATTCCAATCGAAAGTATGAAGCCCATAGAATATGCTAACGTTAGGTTGCCTATTCTTTTCCAGTCACAACTCTCGGGTTGCCAGGTATAAACAGGTAAATCGATAGTAGCATTTTACACCGGTCAGATAATTTAATCAAATTTAAATGAAAATAAAGATTATTTAATTATAAACACGGTAAAATAGGGTTGCCTGTGAAAAATCAGTCCTGAATTACGGTTGTCGAATTTTAAAAAGTAAAATATTGCCGCGAGTGAATAGGTGCGACTGAGAGGTCCCAAGCAACCGTTCCGTGCGTTAGAAGAGGACAGAGCATAACAGCTGCTTAAGGTCCGCCCATTTAAAGAAAGAGCGCGCATGCGATATAGGATAGCGATAGACTTGCATATGCTGTGTATCATTTTAGAGTAATGTATTATCAAAATAGAAGAATATTTTTTTTAATATTATAGTTCATTTATTGGTTTATTTACATATTATTACATTTTTAAATATTTAAAAAAAGCATAAAAACATTTAAAAATATAAAAATAGTAGCCCACCGGTATCGGGAACAGGATCCAAGCTACCGGCGGTCAGGGCTCCAGAGAAAGGAACCTCCTAACAATACGAGCCGTTTCCAGGAGTACCGCTTTCTGTATCAAACCCTTGATCCAGCTGCCTAACGAGAGCCTTCTCAGGTGTTGGTCGAGGCTCTTAGCAATTAAGCCATTGGCTGTAACGACTATCGGCACAATGATCGCTGAGTCCACGTCCCACATGTCGACAACCTCGCGAGCCAAGTCAATATACTTGATTTGCTTATCTTTCTCGGCTTTCACGAGGTTCTCATCATGCGGGACTGTTATGTCAACAATCATTGCGCGCCGCTCTGATCGATCCACCACCACTATATCAGGCTTGTTGGCAACAATAGTCCTGTCAGTGATGATGGAGCGATCCCAGTACAATGTGATATGGCCATGTTCGAGAACTGGGTCGGGCTCATACCTGTAGTACGGCACTTCCGATTCCACAAGGTTGTACTTTAGAGCAAGTTGTTGATGGATAATCCTGGCTACAAGGTTGTGTCTATGCAAGTACTCTCCGTTAGCTAGACGAGAACACCCGGAGATAATGTGTCGAATTGATTCACCCGGACGGTGGCATGCCCCACATATGTCAACCGTGCCATCCTTCACAATAAATCTCCGGTAGTTATTCGTCATCATAACTTCATCCATAATTGCACAGACAAAACCTTCGGTTTCTCCAAAGAGGTCCCCGGAACGTAGCCAGGCTACGGACGCTGATTGATCTACATCGGGTCCATGTAGGGCCCGGAAAAAGCGTCCGTGAAGCTCCTTACTCTGCCATACCTCCTTGCGGTCGTTAGTGTCAAACATTACAGGTTTGTGCCAGTTCTCTTTAGCCAAGGAGAGCGGGGTGAGGCCTTTGTCCACTGCAACCACATCTCGATGCATTCCCACGTCTGTTTCTAGAAAATATTCCCTGAGACTGCATATCTCGCGATTGTGGAGAGTCTTGGCGTTTAAAAAGCCTCGACCTCCACAACTCCGAGGGATATACAATCTCATGACCGAAGAACGTGGGTGATGCATACGAAATGCCGTTAACAATGTACGGACCTTCCTATCCAGGGCGTCCAGTTCTGTTTGAGTCCATTTGAGTATGCCGAAAGAGTACATCAAAACCGGCATGACCCAACCATTGAAAGCACGCACCTTGTTTCCGCCTGATAAAAGACTATTAATATTATACTTTTAATATTATTTTTAATTAATTAATTATTTATGTGTATATATTTAATGTGATATTAAAGTATATATACATATATAGTAAAAGTAAATAAGAAGGTTATAGCAATAAATATGTAATACTAATTTAGTATTTATTTTTTTTTTATTAAAAAAAATGAAAAACAATTGAAAAAATCACTGTTTATTATACAAAATTATAAATAAATTTTTTTTTAAGTATTCAGCTTCTGAGTCATCAGAAATAAAGCTAAGATCTTCGACATCTGCACCTTCTTCGTCATCAGTCTCTGTTTCGGTTCTTTCGACAATATCATCTATTCTTAGAGGTGTATGATCACCAATGAATTCTCGTGGCTTTAAATGTTCATCTAAGTACCAACCGCAGCTCTCAGGTTCAAGTTTGATACATGTTGGATCTGTTGCATTCAGCCACATCGAATTTACTTAGATAGTTCGTAAAACTTTTTGTGTTAATGATATCCAGCACGGAGGTATGGAGTTAGAGTCAAAGCCTTTGATTTTTTTTTAGAAACTGCTCACTGTCTTCTTTAGCAAAATAATTTTTCATGAAAATGCGCTATCTTGCATCATTCACATTAGTGCAATTCTTAATCCCATACATACAAGCTGTAAATTCTTGAACTATTTTCTTTTTATCTTCAATGAAAATATCAGCAGCATCTGTTAATGACGCAAAATATTTGAAAAGGTTTTACTTTTCCTTTATTATAAAATGCTGCCGTGTAATCGCAGCCTGTAAACGCGTGGAAGGCGGGAAGACTTTGGCATAGCTTGATCCCTAACTTCAACGCTAAATCAGTGCAATTAATGCAATCAACGGATTGATTATTGGTCTTTTTTGTTGTCGAACTTGCAAGCCAAAATTGAGATTCCATCAGTTTGTGCATATTTCCTAACAAAATAATCAAAACGTCAGTATCAGAGGCCTTAATTAGAATTCTTGAGCCTGGTTCTGCTTTAGAAGCATGAAAAATAATCCTCGTACCTGCCTCTTCGTGATAACATTCATATTTAGTTTCTTCAGTTTTGTTTACGGAGTTTTCGTGAACTTGATAAGAGTAGCACTGATGATCGACGGTTAAAAAGATATTTTTGTTTTGTATTATTGTTGCCAAATGGTCGTTCTTCCAATAATCAGCCAGAAACAGCACCAAAGCCTCTTTAAAGCGATAATTTTTAAGGCTTTGTAAAAAAATTTTTGGTCTTGTTTGTTGAGAAATTTTATACGGAATATCGAATTCTTTTCTGCTTTCACGCTCTGAGTCTTTGATTGACGGTGAACGCAACGCACGGAACGGTTGCTTGGGACCTCTCAGTCGCACCTATTCACTCGCGGCAATATTTTACTTTTTAAAATTCGACAACCGTAATTCAGGACTGATTTTTCGCAGGCAACCCTATTTTACCGTGTTTATAATTAAATAATCTTTATTTTTATTTAAATTTGATTAAATTATCTGACCGGTGTAAAATGCTACTATCGATTTACCTGTTTATACCTGGCAACCCGAGAGTTATGACTGGAAAAGAATAGGCAACCTAACGTTAGCATATTCTATGGGCTTCATACTTTCGATTGGAATGAAATTTGTCTAATAGTCAAACCGGTGAAATATTAAAAAAAAAAACTTTTTTTAATTATTAATTAATCGTATCCTGGACTGAAATTTATTAGGCAACCCATATGGAATATAATTATTGGCAAATAAAATTGAATATAAAATATGTTTCATCAAATAAACATCTCGGTGAAGGTCGTTGTATATCGGGATCCTATACTATATGTTACACAACGGTATATTTTGTTTCTGTGCAAATAGATCAACCAATCACTTACACCGGCAGTCAAGCGAATTGTATGTTGAAGATACAGTATAGAGCATTCAGTGCACAAAGTAATTGGAATATTATTTCTGTGCAATTCACAGGTGTAAACAGAGCACTTTACAATTTTTTTAATCAATCACTGGACGTCTTTGCTATATTTTTTGTACCGTACCATAACTGGAAACCTAGCTGTTGAGATATTGGAGGACAAAACAACTGCAACCTTATACCTTATGTCCGTTTCTGTATACCTACCTTACATGCGACGTTGCATTTTTTTAGGATGTTCGGTAAAAGGGTAAGAATCAAACAAATATACTTACTATTTCATTTATAATATTAGTTAGGATAACGAAAGCGAGCACTAAAGGACACGAAAGATGGCATGGAAGCTTAGCTCATCATATTTGTCCATAAGTAAGTAGTTCCGGGCGCTTGTATTTTGCTTAACATACGACTTAAAAGTGTCTAGTTAGGTACGTTCAGTCGTATTGTGCGGCCCAAGCTGTGTTTATGCCTTGCATTCTATCATTTTTTGGAAGGTTTGCATGGATCACAAGGGACATCTGGCAGCTTCGGAGGCTCTGGCCTTACTACCTTACAAGGGTCGACTTTGCAGGGCTGTTTTGGAGTAGGACAAGGGACTGTTACTTGTTTAGCACAAGGGTCTGTTTTCGCTTGAATCGTTTTGGGGTATTCCTCGCAAGGAGATTCAGGAAGTGCGGCACAAGGCGGATCTGGTGGACGAGGATAGCAAGGGCTTTCATATGGCACTTCTTTATAGTAACAATGAGCATCCCACCACCACACACACCCTGGTATTGGTAATTCGCTAGGAAACTGAATCTGTAGGTTTGAAAAAAACAAAAAGTTATAATATTATCTTTTAAATTCGCAATCTTTCTGTGTTTTCACGTTATTATTGATTTGATTGTAGGTACCATTAAGTGCACCGCCTCAAGTTTCGGAGATTAATTTTGTCATGATGTTATGTTATAAAATTATAATAAATAATTCCGGTATACTGTTAACCGGGTTCTGAAAGGCCAATGAAAAATATGCTAAGAGATAATCAAGTTCAATTTTGGACCCATTATGTTTTCGTTTATTCATTCCTATACTTTTTATATAATTTTTACATACTTCTTATCAAAACTTAATAAAACAAAAAAAAAATACAAAAATTGTGGCCCACCGGTATCTCGAACAGCTGGACCCATTATTATTAGATACTTTAGTAATCAAAGGACCTATTAGCAACTTGGCTTATCATAGTTGTAAACGCCCTTACTTATAAAGTGGATTTATTATAATAAATCTACCTTATAATTATGCGTATAAGACAATTAATATATCAAATCATATTATGACTTGAAAATACTGTACTAAGTATTTGGAAAACTATTTTGATGCATCATCTCTATAGGTACCTAGTTAAAAGTGCCGTTGTTTTTATTTACAATATTGAACTTACGTGTCCGGTTGGTGTCATGCATGCATTCAAAGGTTTAGATCCCATTTTGATGCCTTCCGCAATTTGTGCCACCACCGGTGGTTTAACAGAGTTCAACGCATCTCTGTCGCCATACCACTGGGCAGCATATTTATATTCCGGCCCGCGAGGAATGTCAGGCGCAGGAATAGTCCTAGTCGCAATAGTTGGTGGAAACCGTTGATGAAATACATGTTTCCGACCCAATAAAAATTCACGTATCTTCCTTATTCCTATAGATACATCCCTGAACTCCCATTTTGGCATTTTGGTTTACCCACTCAAAAAAAGTATTTTCTGCACATGACAAAAATGCTGACAGTTTTGTTTTTATTCAAGAACGTATCACATATTTTAAATAAAATTCAAAGGTAGTAAAAAGATTGTATATATATAATATACATTGGTACTTCACCTTATTTTTATCCGGATAAAGGAGGGTTGTTGGTTTGACCTGATAAAGGTATCTACATTTCTTTCTTCCCTTCTATATAATAAAACAACCGCAAGCTAGCGAAAGTTTACTCGTTTGGAAAATAATAGAATTATAATTATTTGTCATGGATTCATAGTATAGCCCATACGGCTATCAAATTGTGTGAAACAAACAGTATAGCAGCCATACTGTAGATTTACACTGCGTTCAAATGTTATCGACAAATAAAATTGCAGTATAACGGAACGCAATTCTACCACAGAGTACATTGTATTATAATATAATACAATGTACTCTGTGGTAGAATTCATATTATGAATACTACAATGCTCCCAGGTATGAGCCAGGTACGTTCTGAACACTACAAATATTTTACTGTTTTGTTCTAAAAAAATTACGCCGGTACTAAATATTTTGAAATAATTCAATGGACTGCCATAAATATTAATAAACATTGATCCATACGATTGATGTATTCATATTTTATATCTTAAATTAGATTCAGTGGTGGATTAGATGGATGTTCCTGAATGTTGTACATTCATTATTTTAGTTTAAAGATGGCATCATCGAGTTTTATAACGTACATTGAACTCCCGCGTTTTCTTACTTGTGTCAATTACTGTCAAAAGTAAAGTTCATCGTGTTTTGTTCGGAGTATTGTATTTATTTTAAATTGTAAGTTTTTTCGTGCATTACAAAGTTATTTAATGTTATATTATACTTAAGGTTAGCGTTTTAATATGAAAACCAGTAAGTCACCGGAGAAGACAGAGATAACGCCGTCAAAAAAGAAGCTGAAGCAAGCGAGACTTCCCTTCAAGCTTATTAGTGATGTATCTCCGAAACCAGCTGTTCCACAGACGAGAAAACGAAAGCTTTCAGCTCCTGACACGGAACAGGTCACCAAAGTTGGGAAAATCAGTAAAGAAAATGACCTAATTGAAGAAGCAGTTATAATTAGTGACGATGACAGCAAGGATAGTGAAAACCCGCCAAAGGAAGATAAAGCTGTGAATCCTTTTGTCAAGTTAGTGGACACAGCTTGGAAGAAAAAGCTTCAAAAGGGGAAAAAGAAGAAAAGTGGAAAGAAGTCTATAAAAACTGTTAGTAATGGAGCTCTGGAGGTTGAAAGTGGAACTGACAATAAAGAAGCGGACTCTGAGATGATGGATGTGGATGACCCTCCTTCCACACTGGTAAATATCTCCAAAAGTGATACAGAAGATACTCAATCTAAAAAAGAATCAACAAAATCATCAACTAAAAAGAAAATCAATGAATCAAAGGTAACTAAGGCTGATGATGAATTAGTTGTTTTAGAAGATTCTAATAACCCCGATGATATGAAACCTACTGACACTGAGAGCACAGAAAATGATATAACTGCTAACAGCGATGAGGAAGAAAAAGATAAAATACTAGATCAGGATGACAAAAATACTTCCACTGTTGCAGAGTCAACAGAAGAAAACAGTAAATCAAACAATCAAGGTAAAAAGTCACCTACAAAGAAATTACCTGGAGACCAGATAACTCCAAAACGTAGCAGTGCACGAAATAAAGCTAAGGTGGAACAGAATAATAATTCTAAAGGCTCACCTAGCTCCAAACTAAATGATTCTGTCTGTTCTAATCCAACAACACCAAAACAGACTCCTAAGACTAGTCGGAGTTCTTCTGTCACTAATAGCCAAGGAGATGTGTCTCTGAATGAATCTACATCTTCTGTGAACTTAACTCCGAAACAGGTAAGATTACATATTCGTAGCAGGAACACATTTTCCTTTCATTATTAAAAAAAAACTGTTATCCACAAAACTGCAATAAACAGTCAAAATGTATGGAAAAACTTTTTTTTTATTTTTACTGTTGAAAAATTTTAATGTGGTGTTTCAGTTTTTTTTTTTATGTTTTATACCTACCACTGTTTGTCTCTGCATCACCCAAAAGTTGACTGGTAGAAAATGCCTATGGCATTGAGTCCGCCTCTGTACTTTGTGCTTGAAGTGTTAAATAAATAAATAATATTGTACTGAATTTGTGTTAATCATAGTAGTATTGAAACATTCATCTATTTTAAACTATATTATGATTAGACACTAAATGGAACTTATTTGGTGTCAAGTAAGTTGTTACAAAATGCCTTTGAGTAATTGCCAAAAAAACAAAAAAAAATTATAGGTTCACTTATCAGCAGTGTAACAGCACTGCTGGCCACAGTGATCAGTAATGTGAACTTTTAAATTATTTACAACCTGTTGCTTTCCAAATTCCTCAGAATAATAAGCAAAACAGAAAATAAAACAGTAGTCAACATTTTACACAGGAGATTTTATTTCAATAACAAAAAAACTTCATTATCTGTAGGCACAGAAAAAACTGGAATTCGCTAAAAAGCGCGAGGAAAAAGAAAAAGAAAAACTGGAAAGAGAAAAGAAGAGACAACAAGAGAAAGAAGAACGGGCTAAAATGAGACAAGAAAAGGAAGATCAGAAAAAGAAAGAACGGGAAGAAAAGGAAGAGGCTAAAAAAAAGGAGAAGGAGGAAAAAGAGGAACAGAAACGGAAGGAAAAAGAGGAGAGGGAGCGTGCCAAGGAGTTAGAAAAGAGTATGTAAAACAAAATTTATTTTTCTAGGTTTATTAAATTGAAAATGTCTTACTGGGAGGCTGCTCCCAGCAGAAAAACAACAGGTTTGATGTTGGTTTGGCCAAACAGGCTTTGATGTTTAGCAAATGCTTGTTATCATAAAAAATTAAAGTTAAAACATAATAGGGTAGTTTCCAGGGTCAAAGTATTTACATTTTATTTAGTCCCTCTTTTAGATTATCCTTACTTCCTTACTAATATTTTAAAAGCGAAAGTGAGTTTGTTTGTTACCTCTTCACATTTTAATAGCTAAACCCATTTTGATGAATTTTGGTACAGAGATAGTTGAGAACCAGGAGTTGGACATAGGTAAATTTTTATTATAAAAAGTGGGATATGAGGAAGAACGAGGGAAGAAAAGCGAAAACTTAGCGTTGCTATTACAAATCAATCGGGCGCAAGAGTAAAACCTCCAGGTCAGCTTGGTGTGTTATACCGAATTTAACACGAGCGAAGCCGCGGGCGAAAGCTAGTTCTAAAATAAAGGACAATATTTTTTTATTTATAAAAATAAAAATTATAAAGATATACTTAGCTCATCAAAGTTACGTGTGACGTCACTCGTCGCAAAAAAATATGTGTCCTATTTTTTTATAAAGACAGACTTCAAAACAATATCCATGGTTTTGGATATTGTTTTGTATTTTTTTAATTTTTTTTTTGCCGTACATAAGTTGTTGTCTAAAAAGAGTTTACAAGGATAAGAAAAATAAATCGATATCAGATAATAGTTATTAAAACTACTAGAGCACAAAAGCTTATTAAATGTTGATTAAATTTTTCAGAACAAAGAGAAGAGAAAGAAGAACAGAAGCGCAAGGAACGTGAAGAAAAAGAGGAACAAAAGAAAAAAGAGAAGGAAGCAAGAGAGGAAGAAAAACGCAAGAAACAAGAGGCCTTAGATCTAGAGAAACAAGAACAAGAAATGAAAAAAAAGAAAGCCGCAGAAGCATTTGTTAACTTCTTCGTTCCGAAGCAAAAATCAGAGAAAGAACAATCAATTGAAGCTTGTATCAGTAAAACTAGCATGTTATCAAACTTTATGATTAAAAACGATATGCGTTTAGCTCCATTAGTCCGAGTGGATTTAAGTGATGATAGAAAAGAGGATTTAGTTAATTTTATTAAAACGCAAAAGGTGTCAGAAATAAGTCTTTATTTAAAGTGTTTGAAGAATGGGATCAGGAAACCGCTGTCAAGTGGGAAGACATGGCCATTGAGTGAAAAGGATGACGATGAAGTTATGATTGTTGGTAAGTTACTTATGCATTTTGTTTCTCTTGTATTGTGTGTTTACAAAGATAAAGCCAGACCTGAAACAATTACCTGTAGGTCATACAAATATTTTTACCGTGCGAGGATCTAACCCGCAACATGCAGCGCAGCAGTCGATCGCTCAGCCACTGAGCCAACCAACAAACGGCCAACTGTTTGTTGGTTGGCCAAACAACAGTGGCCTGTTGTTTCATATAGCTTTTATTTTCTTTACATCAATTTTTTCAATTTTCCATTGCACCTTGCCGTCGAGTGCGCTATTATGTGGATAAAATATTAATAGAGTAGTTGCTGTTTTCACATAAATAATAAATAATAATAAATAAATATCTTGGGACAACTCACACACGGCTATCTGATCCCAAGCTAAGCAGAGCTTGTGTTATGGTAACCAGACAACTGATAAACATACTTATATAATTTATAAATACATAAATATTTAATGATGGAAGTTTTCTTTGTAACTTTTCCACTTCATAAATTAAGCTAATTAGTTCTTAATATTACCTCCGTGTAGGTCGCAGATAAATAGAACAAGTTTTGAACAGAGCAAATAAACATGCGCTTTGATTGTCATTTGTCATTCTGATTTTCAAAGTTATTGTGGGGGGTCTTGCTTAGGTTTTCTAGGGTGGTTTAGGGTAGTGTTTTGTAACTTCTTGCATGCTGACTCCTAGACCTACTCGAGAGAACATAAGATGAGTAATTCTATAGACTGAAATGTGCTATAACTTCGTATAATTTAATCAATGATTTTTCATCTTCCAGAGGATGAATTACCTATGCCAGATGATGCTGGTGAAATCTTAACTTGCGAGCCAGCACAGCGCGAGAAGCTCAGACCTAAATTACTTAGTTTCCATGAAAACCGACGTCCACCATATTGGGGTACTTGGCGTAAAAAGAGCGCCAATGTCGGGCCCCGTCGGCCCTTTGGGCAGGATGAGGTGTGTATTAAACATCGAGCATCTCCTCCTTGGTTGTTTTTTGCTGTACGTTGTTCTCGGAATTAATATATCGTTTTTTTCGACTGTGAATTCTCTTGGAAGTCTTCAGCTTGAGTCAGAAGGTGTCTACTAGACTCTTAATGACTAAAACCACTTGTTAATCTTAATCTATCTTTGGCTAGTACATTTAAGCACATGCGCAATATCCTCTGGACAAATCCTGGCTGGTTAATTTATCATAATGGGTGATTAACTTCAGGCGAAATAAAATCTCTAAAATGGTTCCAGAAACAAGTGGACTATGAAGCTGACAGCGACGAAGAATGGGAAGAAGAGCAAGAAGGTGAGAGTATTGACGGCAGCGCTGCTGGCAGCGATGACGAACAGGACGCCGACGAATACGAGGTGGATAACGCCATGTTTGTGCCGCACGGATATCTTAGTGATGAGGTAAAAAGGCACAACTGTTTACTAACTTTTATTTAGCTTGCCGTACCTTTTCGCCACTGCTGGGAAAAGGCCACCACTTTCTTTTTCAAACCTCAATATTTTGTTAACTGTACTTTAGCTTATAGCAAAAGCAAGAAGGAATAGGTTGATGTTACCCCTCACCAGTTGTTGAGTAGAAAGACACTGTTCATTAATTTAATAAATGTCTGTAGTTTTCAACCTGTAATCTCGGAGTCATATAAGGTAGGTAGGTAAAGTCGTTTAAAATCAGTCACCAATTATAATATTACTCATTTACAGGAAGCAACAATGGACGAAGACGACATGTTGTCCCTCTCACCTGAAACACAAAAACAAAGACTGAAACATTTAGAAGACGAATTTGAATCTGAAATGAAGAAACCTACAGAGAAACTGAAGCCGAGAATGTACGGTTTACTCTGGGAAACCGCTGATGGTGGGAAACCAGATAAATGCGTTGACGCACTATGGAACTACTTCGGAAAATTAGCGATGATAATGAATGACCCAACTCCATTATTACAACCAGCCAGTGAACCTGAAGAATCAGAGAAAAAGAAGGTCAAAAAGAAAAAGGCACCAAAAGAAACAACAGATGGCGAGACAAAGCCAAAAAGCCCTAAACAAGACAAAAAGAAAAAACCTAAACCAGAGGAAAAAGAAAGTAAAACTCCTAAATCAGAAACTAAAAAGGTTGTGCCTGAAACAAAAAAGAATCAGCCTGGTATTAATATGTTTTTGACAAAATTAAAATCGACGTGAATTATTGCGTCATCATTGATCTATTTGTTAATTTAGGTTCATTTTAATTAGGTTTGAAATAATAATAGTAATTTCGTTCAAGTTCTGGCTATCGGCTTTACTTAAGACTTCTGTTTCCTAATCTCGTATTATGTAATAATGAATCTAGTGTTAAATGGGACAGAGTTAGGTTTTCAATAATTTTTTTCCTATTCTGTTTTCCTATGATAACGCCCTGGAAGTGCATGTAACACTTGCTTTGCCCATTTCATACTAGAATGTTTTATATAATATTTCTATGATGGTGCGATCAAATCATAGACTGATACATAGTTCTAAATAAATAATAATTATATTGTAATGATGAGTACTACATATAAATATTTGTAATGAAATGCATTATGCTGTAAATATCCATAGAATTCAGCTTAGTATGGACAAGAGTATGTATGATAAAGATAAATATTATTCATTAAACATTGAATTTAAAGCATCTTATTATTTAATTTTCCGATTTTCAATCCTAATTTGATGTAAGACTGTTGAGCAGGTATGTTATCATTCTCCTGCCTTTATCCAATTCACTTTGCGTCGACGCAGCATGTCTTCCTCTGCTAGTCTCCATCATTGGAATCACCATCTGTTTACACAATCCATTAATTTATCGATGGTTAAAATCGGACTCCATTATAACAAAAAAAGTGTTAACATAATAAACGGACAAACAAATAAGTTATGGGCATAAGCTTGAACATTCTGATGATGATTATGACCCGCCGTAATCCAAGCAAAAGTAGTCCGAAATATTTTTTCATGCTAAAACGGCAGTAGGTACCTACTGCTTTCGACACAATTTAGCTCATCTACCTAAATTGAGGACATGATACCTTTTTGTTTTGGCAACAAGTTTCAAGGAAGGTTTTGTCTCGGACAAATGCTGATTTTAAAAGCAGATTATATCGTTAAGTTCAGTAAGTTCACAATCTAATCCAGCAAACTACACGCGATTAAAAAAGCAACCGAACGACGATTACCTATTTAATTTATTTTGTATGTTTCTTTGTATCCGTCAATAAAAAGAATTTCTATTGCAGGTCATTGACTTGAGAACTACTAAAAACTGTTGTTGGGCGTTGAGAGCCTGGCCGTCTATTTTATTGTATAATGGACATGGCGTGGGAAAGAAATGGTTCAGTTTACGTTAATTTTAAAGATGACTATTGATATTATAATAACGTAAAGCAGTCATTTCATCTTATAACTGCTTTTATGCTGATACTTTTACCGATGTCATGGTTAAAAATCTTAATCCTTGAAACATGGGTTGGTGTATACATTTTCAGCAACGGCTTGCATAATCTGTACAAAGTAGCATTTTAAAATGGCCAGCGAGTCATCAATTACTAAATTCCTGCATGTGTTTCATTAGTGTAATCCAAGCTTAAGCTTCCATAATTATGTCGACGTTCGTTCTTCCTGAATAATTATTGTCTATGGTTATTTTTCAAGCTGTCAAAATATTGTCATTCATTATCTGTCGGACTGTCGCTCGCTGGTTGACGTTTGACAAATTTTAATTTTCCGATTTTCTTTATCGTTTTTCGATCGTTATAAATATTAATTACGGCATTGTTTTTATTTCCTATATACAAATAGTACAGTATTCTATGTTTGCGTGGTTTTGAGTGGTGAAAGAAATGCAGTGACGAAGGAATAAGTCTCCAAATCGTGTAAGTGTAATCAACATTTTTACTTGCCTACACCCTTACAATGTCTCACCCTGGCTCTGAATCACTGCTGTTATTTTTTGTCTAATTTTGGATCGCGGATTCACGTTTTACTAAGTACATCCTCAGAAGATTTCTCTTAAAGTAATATGTCGCCTACGTCATGCATTTCAGCTAAAACCGCTCGATAGGAAACAAATTGGGCGAAATCAATTTTAGCTACACTTTTGTTTTGAAACGTATGGAACTCATGTATTTGCAGTTATTATATCTTGATTCACTGAAATTAAATGAACGACCGCTTGAGATTGTCCTTTTCCTTGCCTGAGCGTCGTTTACGATAACTTTGAACTTACCATTGTCAGAAAACATTCCAGTATTTCCTGTTTACTTTTTCTTGGTGTTATTGATTAATGTGTCAAATCAGTGAACATCTTCAAAGTCTTCTCTATTATTATTAGATTCAACTGACCTTTGCCTTGAGGTAAAATTTCTGTTTTCCTTAAAATGTTACCTATAAATAATTTAGTCTACACATCTCAAAATGTCATTCAATAAGTGGCATTATCTAGGTTGCCCTACATTGTTTATTCAGACAACACTTTTGATAAACAAAACCTGTTTGAAATCAATATTGATTACCAAGTATTACTGTTTTGTAAAACTTTGCAAGACATTTTAAATGAATTAAACGATATTTGGTGCCTGCACTGGGGGAGCATTCACCTGTAATATAACATTTTAGACTCACTTCTTTCTATACAAAATTAAATCTTGGATTGAATTTAAGATGATGATGAAATGAAATAGTATTTGGACAACAATAATTCATTTATACATTATGTTCTTTTACTCATACACCCTATTGATACTACCAAGATAACATGCTATCAAGATAAAAATATCCATTATAATATTTCAGCTACCAACTTGGAGCAATAACAGGACATTTCATGGGTTAAAGCGGTAGACATTACTTATCCAAGATGAGTAAAATGTCGAAGAACAAGTTAAACTTGACCCTGCCACCAGGGTCAATTGACACTGCTCCGGCAGTGACACCATCCAACATGACGCCACAGCTGAAGTCTGCTACTGCTACGGAGTAAGTATTTATAATCGGATACAAAAATGACATGTCGAGGATCTGTTTATACTGATAAAGTACAGTTTAAAAGTTATGGCTGCTTGGAAGTTAGCATGAAGACGAGTGTTCCTGCCGGGTTGTGGGTTGTTTGGAAGATACCACAGCTGTTGAACACAAAAAGGAAAAGAAGGAGGTTTTTGTCAGTAAATGTTTGAAACTCCCTGTCTCCCAGAGCAGGAGACGTTAAGAAATCAAAAGGCATGACTCCTCTGTACTCTGCTGATACATAAAATTGTGTTCAGCAGAGATTAATGTTAGATGTTCTGAGCTGCCATAAAGTTTGAACTTGTGTATTTGTGTAGACCATTTTGAACAGAACTATACCACATGGTCATATAGTCCACTTCTCACTGTCTTGCATCTGTAGGAACATAATAGACTGATGATCATACTCAATATTTCAGATAGCATTTAAAAAAAAAATAGCGTCTTGTCCTACACTGACCCGTTATTTATAAATTCCATTCAGCCAGTCTCAAGTGTTGTGTGCATTCAGATGCAAAATTTTTAATTGGTAAAAAGCTATAGATGATGTTCTCTTTGAACAGTTATTATTTTTAAAGTTCTGGGTTTTACTTATAGATTTTAACAACATACCTATATAAAGTAACATATCCATACTATGTGTAGGGGGCGCGGGGGTCTTTAAAATACCATGCTTGGTGACAAGGGCGGGGTTTTCTTCACGTAGTTAATAGTAGCCATAATTCAATTGTTATTATGATATGATATGATATATGACGGGCCTGTTGGTCTAGTGGTTAGTGGCCCTGACTGCTGAGCCGGAGGTCGTGGGTTCGATTCCCACCCAGGACAAACTTTGTGTGATGAGCATGATTGTTTGTTCTGTGTCTGGGTATGATTTATCTATAATATGTATGTATTTATAAGTATGTATATCAGTTGTCTGGTTACCATAACACAAGCTCTGCTTAGCTTGGGATCAGATAGCCGTGTGTGAGTTGTCCCAAGATATTTATTTATTTATTTATTTAATTTCCTTTCCTTTTTTAAAAGCCATAAAATAATAGGTAACATACAATTGTTGTAGGAGGCAGGGTTTAGCTGGGAAGTCTAAGACGAGCATTGAAGCTTTGACGGAGAGGCTGGAGCAGATTGAGATGGATGACACCCAGAGGCGTAGGATAGAAGTGTTCCTCTGTCAGAAAGAGAAGATCGGGGAGCTTAGTGATGATGATTTTGAAAAACTGGGAGAGTTGGGTGAGACATTACTCCAATTATGTTATAATTATTCAAGTTACTGTTTGTACTGTTTCTTTATGTATTATCGTAGTTAATGTAACTGTAGTTCATAACATTTATTTATTTAAAATATCCTTATAGAATAATCACAACTGACAAATGGTAAATATTTAACAAAAAAAAAATACCAAGAGCTGATGATTCCTTGTTGACATTATGCTTGCTGATAACTTGCAAATACATTAATTGTTTTTTTTTTCTAGTTAGTACTGATTTTATTGTTTTAATTTTGTTAATGGGAGTCCAAGATCCCTAATCTTGTAAACCATTCCAGAAAAGTGTAGACATAAATTAAGTGTCAATTAAATTTCCAGGCCAAGGCAACGGCGGCGTAGTAATGAAAGTTCGCCACAAGTCAACAGGCCTAATCATGGCTCGTAAGCTAATCCATCTAGAAGTAAAACCAGCTATCAAGAAACAAATCATAAGAGAACTGAAAGTACTGCATGAGTGTAACTTCGCTCACATTGTGGGTTTCTACGGGGCATTCTACAGTGATGGGGAAATATCGATCTGTATGGAGTACATGGATGGTGGGTCACTGGATCTGATACTGAAGAAGGCTGGACGGATTCCTGAATCGATTCTAGGTAGGTAAGCGTTTTTTATGGTTCCGTACCCCAAAATAAAAAACGGAACCCTTATTGGATCATTTTCTTGTCCGTCTGTCTATCACTCTGTCCGTCAAGATTATTTGTCTCGGCAACTCGCGGAGGTATCAAGTTGGACAGACCACAGATTTAAGTATACGGAAACTAAAACCTGTGGTCCCTTTGTGCTGAGAATATTTTTTAAATTTTATTTACTGGATTGGGAAAAACATACAATAAGTCATAAAATATAATAAAGAATAACAATAGATTTACAAACGTGATATCAACAACGTTTTCCACAGATAAAAGAACCTTCTGCAGAGATTAATGTATAAATCAACCTTCACAGTCTACATAGTCAAAAGATTATGGCTGTTTATCTCGCAAGTTTGTACGGAACCGGCCGGCATCGGCAGTGCGCGAGTCTGATTCGCTTTTAACTGTTTTTTTTTTTAATTTGATTTCATCGTTGACCTGCACAGATTTGAGCCTACTTAAAGATATCCTCACTTTTGCACTATGCTCCCCTGGTCTATGATTATCGTTCAGGTTGTCTGCAATTTTTTTATGGACACCATTGGCTAGGGATGCTGATTAGGATATATTTAAGTATCCAGCTGTATTGCAAAATATCCTTACTTAATTATTATAAAAGCGAAAATGAGTTTGTTTGTTTGTTACGTCTTACACGCCTAAATGGCTAAACCGATTATGATGAATTTTGGTACGGAAATAGTTGGGACCCTGAAGACGGACAAAGGCTAATTTAAAAAAAAATTGAGATAAGAGGGAAGAAAAGAGAAAACTTAGCATTGCTATTAGAATAAATAAGGCGCAAGGGTAAAAACTACAGGTACCTAACACAGGTTCCAGGTATCGGTAACACAGGTTGTTACCTCGAATTTAACGCAAGCGAAGTCGCGGGCGAAAGCTAGGTAACTAATATAGAAATAAACAACGAAGCAGCTTCTATAGAGGCATAAAGTAAGCCTACATCACAATACTTGGCACTCATATATAATTTCCAATTAGGGCCAGCATTGTGTACTGATATTGTGAACTGCAAGCCCAATTGCCTCCATTGCATGGCTCTTTTATTTGCACTCGAATGCACACGGATGTACATTATACAGTCTCAATTGTCAATACATACATTATGGTACAGTCCATCACCTCTTGATAAAGTTAATTTATTCATGAGCAATTTAACCAAGCATGTTTATTTTGGCATGACTCAAAGAGGCGAACAGTCTGTAATGGATTATGGAATACTAACTTTTGCCCACGTATTCGCTACATCAGACGTCGGACAAACAGAATCCTATTACTTGATCAAGGTCATTATAGCATGAAGATTGAACTTTCATGCTCTAATGACTAAGCTAAAAAAAACGATACTGGCCATTCAGACAGTTAATATGGATGCATCCATTTTAATTTTAGTATGATTCATGGAGGTAGACAGTGGTTATGAAACATTTTTTAATATCTAAAAGGAAGTCCATATAGAACGGATGTCAAGATCAGTGGCGTAACTATAGGGTGGCAGGACTGGCAAAATGCCACGGGCCCCCGACCCAAAAGGGCCCCGGCCCAAGAGGCCGCGAGTTCAGAAATATTTTTTCTTATTGTTTGTGAGTATTTTATTTTACTTGGAAAGTATAATTTATATTGTTTTAACTAAAGACTTAAATTAGACTAAAATTGTTATTAGTGTTTGATAACTACTAAGTGGTTTATTAAAATTAAACTAAGTACAGCGTGATCGTGGTTGTTCGAAAGAGATACAGCGGCCCCGGAACGTAAAGGGCAACAAAAGGAACATGGGTGGGTTTTAGTCAGTACAAGTCTGTCGCTCCGCCCAGAGCGGGGGAAGTCATTAGATGATTTCCCACCCGAAAAAAAGGACAGCGTGACGATTTTAACTGATACCTTGGGCCCCCAATAAATGAATTAGCCACGGGCCCCGGTTGGTATTACGCCACTGGTCAAAATTATTATGCCTTTAAAATGAGTCATGAGACTGTTAGTTCATCATACAATGCTAGAATTATCTTTGAAAACTCCTGTAGTTCGTTCCTTTTCAATCGACACTGTTAAATATTTATTTGAGTTTTGTTGAATTCATTTCTTATCTTAATGGTAGTTTATATGCAAATAAGTTGCAATAAAACAAGTTTGTTTTTAAAATTGAAGATGACTCAATGCTGGTCCTGCTCCACAAGCATAGGGGGGTAAACTCATTGATTATTATCCGAAGTTATACTGGAAGCTGCAGAATTTTGTTTGTTTGTTTGAAGATTTTTTGTATAACTGAGAGCCTATGTGTGAGTACCATGTACTATTATTGACTTGACTATGCGCTGGTGGTTGACAGAATGTCATGCTCACTTGTGTGAAAAGTCTCGCTGAAGGTAGCGGGTGTGTCGGGTCATTTAGTTCCCTTCAAAATGGTTGAGCTGAATGAGGCTGATCCATACGTCATGTTCGCGAACGGGCGCTGTCAGTTGGGACTGGTCATCTTTTAGCTACCACAGTTCATTTTTAATTTATTAAGATTTTAAATTGGATTTTAATAATGTAATTTAAAAGAGTGTCCATGGATTACTTACCCCTTTTTCTCCATAGAGATCAACGCTTTGGAATAGGCAACTACAGTACTTTCACAAGTTATTATGCCTTGTGATCGGGACTGTAGCTTCATTTTGTTTCTTGACATTCAAAAGTGCCTGTAATGGTCTAATAAATGCTTTGAGTTTGACTCTTATTTTGTGCAATAAGATGTTTTTATTAAAACAAGCCATTGTGTTATAATTAGGGGTGTCACCTGTTGAATGTCTGAAATAAATGTATTGTTTTTCTTTTATGAGGAATACTGAGAGTATTATGTATGTATGTGTGTGTGTGTGCTTTAGGAAATGTCCCTATAAGTGCTATGGTCTACAACATTGGCAGGCAGAACCTATTGCCATTGTAAGTAAAAAATAGAATAGTCGCTAACAAAAAAAAAACTGATGAATTCGTGTATAGAAGATCAAATTAAACTCTACAGTACGGCCAACGAGAAGCGATACGAAAGGTCATTAACCTAAAGAACAACTGTGGCGTTGACAATCTAATATTTAGCTCTTTCCATCTGTCTGTCTTGTTCTCCCGGCAATAACATGACAACGTTAAGACGGGTTCGCTAACATTCGGGCGGCCATTTTAGATGGGGTTTTAGCATGGGTTTTGTTTACATTTGCTATCGCTTCTCGTTGGCCGTACTTTAATATTAACTTTTATCATGACCTGCCGAAGCCCGGGACAACCCACAACCCCGTAGAACTATCTACAAAACTAATTTACCATTCCCACTTTTCAGGAACAATAACATCAGCAGTATTAAAAGGCTTGAGCTACCTCCGAGACAAGCACGCCATCATGCACCGCGATGTGAAACCCTCGAATATACTGGTGAATAGCAATGGAGAGATCAAGATCTGTGACTTCGGAGTGTCGGGGCAGCTGATTGATTCCATGGCCAACTCGTTTGTGGGGACTCGGAGTTATATGTCGGTAAGTAATTGATTATTAGCTTGGTATATTAATTATAAACTATTTATATGTATATTATTAGTAACAGAATATGCTTATGTACTATGTTAGTGTTATTAGTACTACTATTTTTTTTTGGTTTGGGAAATCATCAAATAACTTCCCCCGCTCAGGGCGGAGCGGGGGTGAGTGTCAGACTTGTACTGACTAAAACCCACCCATGTCCCTTTACGTTCCGGGGCCGCGGTATCTCTTTCGATCAATCCGCAACCCCGACAGGCCCCTCCGCTTTGCTGGGAAATGAATGTTCATTTCCTGACGGCCTGTCGTCAATAGACGGATGGACCGTGAGCTACCCATTGCTCACCGTCCACAGGCCCGCATCTACGGGCCATGTACTCCATGTTTCCGGATGATTGTCTGTCTGGATCCTCAAGAATGCTCCTAGGTGTTTATGAGCATTCTCCAATGCACCTATAGTTTCGTGATGGTATGCGGTGGAGTTGAGCTTTTTTATATGAAGTAATTTACATACCTCTGTCATTGTTGCGCTGATAAACTCTGCTCCACGATCGGTCGCTATAGTGTTTGGAACACCATACTTAAGAATAACATTTTCTACAAATGCTTTTGCAACCTCATCTGATTTTTTGGAAACAAGTGGACAAGCGATAATATATTTGGATAACTCACACTGTGTGGTTAAAATATATGAAAAATTATGCCTATCCTTATCTAAGGGCCCTACTATATCTAAATAAACCTTCTGAAAGGCTGTTTGAGCAGTAGTCGTCACTACCATGGGCTCTTTATTGTATACGCTGTGTTTTTGAGTCTGACATTTATGACATTTCTTCACAAAATCATGGACATCTCGTTCCATGCTAGGCCAGAAATAATATTTACGAATATTATTTAACATTCGTCTTATGCCTGCATGTCCACTCGTGGGTAAGAGATGGAAGTCGTTAATTATGACTCTCCTGTCATCCTTATCATCTACTCTATTTACGTCTTTTAATACACATAATCTTGGTCCGGACCATTTTGTATCTTTCTTTAACTTGGATATCAACTTTTCCACAAACAATTTAGTTGTGCCATTTTTAATGAAGTATACTTCTTCTATATCATTAATATTACAATATTCCCCGAACTCCCTCGCAAATACGGCTGGCGTCATTTGCGATCGGGACGCTGGGTTTATAAACAATGTCATCCGAGACGGCACATAACACAATGTACTCTGACTACTTAACTTTACATTTTTATTTCCGTTTCTTAATTTATCCCAAGTATTTTTATCTACAAATATCATTTCAACAGTGTCCTTTGGTTTACTATGAGTTTCCACGACTTTTGGTTGATGTCAAATGTCAGTGTTAACCATATCTTCCGAAGAACTGCTTTCCAATAACTTCCGTTTTTGTGCTCTTGTCATAACATTTACAACACACTCATGCATTTCTTTCAATTCTTTCGATGACACACTTATTCTAGATAATGCGTCTGCAGCCACATTACTTTTTCCTGGCACATATTCGATATCAAAATCGTACTCATCCAAAACCAATCTAAATTTTAATAATCTACTCGAAGGATCCTTTAAATTAAATAGATAAATTAGAGGTTTATGGTCTGTATAAATTTTAAATTTGCGACCATACAAATAAGGACGAAAATGTTTTATACTCCACACTATAGCTAGTAATTCTTTTTCTATAGTGGGATAGTTCCGTTCAGCTTTATTTAAACTTCTGCTTGCAATTGGCCTTCCGTCTTGGTTAGACAGTACGGCGCCTAACGCGTAACCTGATGCATCTGTCTGCAGTTTAAATATATTGTCACTAGAAAAACATGGGTATTGCAATACTGGCGCAGTTATCAAACGCTGTTTTAATGTATCAAAGCTAACCTGGCAATCTTTATCCCAATTAAATGTTACATTTTTCTTACTTAAATTATTCAAGGGATGAACTATGTCAGCAAATTTTTTTATAAACTTTCTATAGTAATTTGCGAACGCTACGAAGCGTTTTACCTCATCTGCCGATTTTGGAATAGGATAATTTTTCATGATACTGATTTTGTCAGGGTCAGGTAAAACACCTTTATCAGACACTACGTGACCTAAGTATAACATATCCTTTTTCAAGAACTCGCATTTGGACGGATTTAATTTAAGATTCACTTTCCGAAGTCTTTCAAAAACGTCAATTAAATTTTTATTATGTTGACTCAGACAATTTCCATAAACAATCAAATCATCAAGGTAGATGAGACATTTTTCATAGTTAAGACCTGCCATTGCCATTGTCATCATCCTCGAAAATGAGCTAGGACTTGTTTTTAACCCCATGGGCATCCTAGTCATTTGATATTGGCCAGAATTGAAGGCAGTATATTTCCTACTATTTGGGTCTAAGCTTACGTTATAATATGCTTGATGAAGGTCTAAATGTGAGAAGTAGATACATCCCGACAACGAGTCTAAAATTTCCGTAATGTTAGGGAGAGGAAAATTATCATTTTCAATGTTATTATTTAGTTTTCGATAGTCGATAACTAATCTCCACTTCTTTTCTCCATTTGTGTCTAATTTCTTAGGTACCAGTAAAATTGGACTGGACCAATCACTTACACACGGCTCTATAATACCGTCTGCCAACATATTTTGAAGTTGTTTATGTACCTCATCTTTTTGTGAATGGGGTAATCTATATGGTTTCACAAAGACGGGTTCTACATTAGACTTTACACGAATAGAATGTTGATAAATATCCGTAGTTGTCAGTTTGTCCCCCGGTAAAAAGAATATATCAGCATATTTGGCACACACTACTTCAATTGATAACTGCTCTTCTTTATTTAAATGTTTTGTATTTAACATTGAAAACAGTTTTTTAACGCGTGTTGCATTTTTGTCACATTTATCAAAACTGCAGATATTGTAATCCGATGCGCTGTGTATAATCGGGTTTAGATTGTCTAAAGTTAATTCATTTTCCGTTGTGTTAAGTATTCGAACTGGTATTTTACCACTACTGGGTTTTACTAAAGTGCTAGCTATAAACACACCTTTACTATATTCAGAAGCACAAACAACACATTCTTTTTCCATATTAGTTTGTATAAAGTGTATCGACTCCGATCTGGGTGGTATTATAAACATATTATTTTTAGTATCAGATATCAGAATAGTCAATCTAATAGGATTACCATATAAAGTGTGTAATGATAAACTATTATTCTTGTAATCTAATAACGCTTTATGTTTTCGTAAGAAATCATGACCGATGATTCCATGCGCCTTACATGGCAAAGAATTGAAAACAATAAACTTATGGCTAAAAGTTGCATCATCTATTTTTAAGTCTAAATAAACGTAACCTAAGGATTGTACTTTGCCTCCTAGTCCATTAATCTCCATACTCTCAAATTGACATGGAATATTTTGATCGACAAGATGTTTATATTTAATAGCTGAAATGGATGCACCCGAGTCAAGTAACCATTGGAATGGACTACCGTTTACAAAAAGTTCGACAGTCATGTTATTATCACATGACATAATGTAATTTTTAGGCACGAAAAAACTCATTTTTGGGTTCCTCGTTTTTAGGTGTATCCTCGGTCATAACCTGCATCGTTTCCGAATTACGTGTCCACTTGTTTCGGTTATTATGAAAATTGGACCTACCTCGATACGATCTTCTCGAATTTCGCCATGATCCGCGAGGTGCACGTCCACGTCCTGCGTCCTGGTTTGTCTCATGATGGTCACTTCTGCGCATGTGACCCTGGTTTGAGCGTCCTCTGAATGTTCGCTGACCTCTAAAATGATTATTTGTAGCACGCCTGTAATTATATCGACTATTTTGATTAAATGTCATAATCTCACCTGATGAAGTCGAAGGCATCGATGTCTCCTCATCTACTGCTGCTTGAACTGCATCTTTGAGGGATTCAAAATTTCTTGCCGCAATGATTGTGCTTAATCGACGGTTTCGCAATCCGTCGGCAAACCGTTTGATGGCTTGTTTCTCATTAAGCGGTTTTAACACCTGGTAATTACTTGGCTTCCCTTCGGAATGCGCTATCGTCAAATCCACGAACATCTCAATAATAGCTTTTCCGTACTCATCAATAGTCATTTGTTTTTGACAGAAAGAATGTAATTTGCTCTGTATTGCCGTGGCAGACTTTATCGGCAATAGTTGAACCCTCATATCATTTATTAATTCCTTAACAGAGTCATAATTTGAAGCTAACTTCAATTTTGCTGCCTGCGATAACCGACTTTTTAAAACAAATGTAATTAATTGTTCCTGCGATTGACCATCTAAAATAGAACTGTAATAATCGATCCCATCGATTAACTGTTTAACACTTAACTCGTCATTTGTCATGACAGGCAACAAATTCAGTGCTATCTTAAGGTCAAATTTCGCCATCTTAACTATTTTCCCTTCGTCTTCACTTAAACTTTCAAAATCGGAGCTATTTAAGCTACTTTCTTGTTCACATAATTCTTTAATTTCTACGAATAATCCCTCTATTTTATAACGATAATCATTTATTAATATTAACTCCTCATTCTTTAATCCCTTAATACTATCTTCTATTACTTTACATATTTTTTGAAATGAACAGAAAATATTTGTCGATTCTTCTAATTTTATACTACAAACCTTAGATTCTAATCTTCGCTTTGGTCCTATTTTTATTAAATATGTACGTATTTTACGTAACTCTTTATAAATATTTTCTAATTCCTTAGCCATAAAACACGGTTTTATTTATTTTGACGACACTGCATAGTTTATATTTGTCTTTTTTTTTGTCACTTCACTGCTGTATTTCTTTCTAATAACGTATCTTGCACACAAACACTTTATCGCACTTATTAGTTCACTGATTTGCACTGACACTCACTTTCTGCTCTCTGCTTGGCTGCTGCTTTCGGAGTATTTTGGCAACGACCTCGACCGGACAATCGTATGCCCCTGAAGGCTTGCACGCTGATCTCCTGACGCATCCATCGAGTATGGCATTTTTTGTATGCCTTAAATCCCAAGTAGAGAAGCGCTGCTCCCATGAGGCATATAATTGCTGTAGTCAATATAGTCTGGATGCTCAAATGTGTCCCAATTTCTTCCAATTTTGCATTATCCGCAGCACCGGCCGCGTTTTGAGCTAAAAAGATCTCTTCTTTGGACTGGTATGATTGACACATCTTGAATTCTGATTATTTTCGTACTAATTAAAATGAAATCACTTGCAACGCGACACTAGCATTATGCGCGGCGCCCGAAGGCAGGGTCGCCATGTAGGGATAGGTGTTATTAATAAGACGAGTTGATGTTTAATCCCCTCTTTATTAGCTAACAATTGATTATATAGACTTAGGCTACTTACACATACCGACATAGGCATAGATCTATTACGCACACACTACACTACTTAATTATACTAACCTATGGCTAATTTCACCCAGTGCCTTTGAATGGGTCAGTCACACCTGCACAAGTGAGCAACTTCTTATGTTAGTTCCCTTAGTCACTTTTGGTTCAGCCTAAATGAATTACCTCCTTTTCTTTGGGTATTTCGAACTGTATTTCCGATAGCATGATTTGGTAACTAACCAGACTACAGATACCATCACATGCAGATTCCTATTTTTTTTTAAAGTAAAATTAGTTTAACAGTATACAGTACGAGTATTTATGATAATATTCCTTTCTAAACCTGTGCCTCCAATTTCGTAACACGTGTTCTATAATTGTTTAAACACGTATATGGTGTAGGAATTTTAAGCATGTTATGGCAAAAAAAAATAAAGTACCCACATGCTTTATTTATTTTTTCTATGATTTATGTACATAATTGTATGCTAATTGAATTGATACCTATGAATAAAAATAAGAATAATTGATTTGCCAGAATGTAGGTGTACAAGTAATATGTATGATCTTAACATAAATGTGGTACATTTACATTCTACCATTAAATGTGGTGTGTAAATATTTAATTTTATAATAATATAATTTAATATGGATTAAATGAAATGATTATGTGTGTGATAAGCTTAGATTTAAATTTGCATGCTATTATTATGGCAGAATTTGTCAAGCACGAAGACACTTGTAAGAATCTTTCATAAGATATTTTATGGAAATAATTCTGTATTACTTTTGCAGCCGGAGCGACTCCAAGGCACACATTACTCAGTGCAGTCAGATATCTGGTCTCTCGGCTTGTCTTTAGTCGAGATGGCGATAGGCATGTACCCAATACCGCCGCCTGACGCGAAGACCTTAGCGGCCATATTCGGTGGACAGAATGAAGACCATTCTCCTGGGCAGGTTGGTATCGAGCTCTTTACTATTGATAGATTAGTTTATTTAATTTATTTATTTAACGATTTATGTACATACACACTGAATACAGAAAAAAAATATTTAATAATATTTAACGCCTAAAACAACGCACATTTATTGCATTTGTTTTGTGAAAAGTCAAGTGAAATATAAGAAAAAAACGTTTATATTTTTGCCACATACCGAAAAATATGTTGGGGTCGGCTTCCAGTGTTACCGGGTTCAGCTGAATGCCAGTATTTTAAATGGAGTGACTGCTCATCTGTTCTCCACAAATCAAATCAAATCAATCTTTTTATTTGTAGAACATAGGTAAACATAAGTACAGATGTCAATTATTTTAAATAGAGTGCTATGTCTTGCCATTTATGGCGTACAAATATTATATAAACATTAATAAAACAAGTAAAAAGGCATTAGTAAGTCCCACATTTAACTAAATAAATTAAATTAAAATAGAATAAAACAACAGGATTAATATGAATACAAAATATTAATGTCAATGTGTCTCTAAATTAGAATAATACAAAGCATTCATAATTAATAAGCCATAATAATAACAAACAAATAACTGGGTAATACGATATTTCTTGGTAAGACTAGTTGTCAGACTATCGACCCACAGACTACCTGTATGTATGTATTATGTATTGTATTTACCGAGGCAAAAGGGTAACTCGGTATGTAATAGGTGGTCCCCCATCCACGGACCAACCTAGTCAAGCGCTGCTTAACCTCAAGATCGTCTCCGTCTACCCATGTGTGAAAATTTCATTTATAGACAGTTCAGTCGTTGAGGACTGAAAAAGTAACAGACAGGGAGGCAAACAGTTTTTTTACATAATCACCTACTATCCTACTAATATTATATGTAAATGCGAATGTTTGTGAGTGAGGATGTATTGTATGTATTGATGTTTGAAAGTCTTTCCCCCGAATACTGAAACGTCACTCAAAACTTAAGTACCACTTAAATTTAACAGATACTCAGAAGTGACGTCAGTGACAATACAAAATCTAAGGTTTAAGAGCTGGTCAAATGTTAAGCAGCCTTCAAATTTTAAGTGACGTTTCAGTATTCGGGGGTTTCACACTTAAACTACGGAATAGATTTGAATAAAATTTGGTCCACAGATAGCTTAAAACCTGGATTAACACATCTACACAATTTTATTACTTTATTGTTGTTTTTTTTGTTGTTCATGATGTGCACGTCTTTCTACATCGTTTTTACATACATTTTTGATTTCAAAATAAATGATGTAACCACGATATTGTAAACATACTAGCTGTGCCCAGCGGTTTCACCCGCTGCTCACTTAGGGGTATGAAAAATAGGGGTCCACCCTTTATAGCAGAACTTTTTATGTCATAATTTTATTTTGCATAACAACGGATGGCATAAACTTCACTTCGCAGAAAATAGTTGAGCAGACACTCATTTATCATACATTCTAAACTCATAATTTTGTAAGTCAGAATCATCTCTAGGCATAAACTTCATATCCATAATATTTAAAAAGTAGAAACATCATATCGCAGAAAGTTCACAGTCAGAATCGTCTTTTGGCATAATATATTTTATATCGATGATCATTAAACGGCAGAATTGTCATATCGTAGAAAGTTTATAGTTAGGGTCATTATAAGTTGTCATTTATTTTGATTAATTATTTCTTTAAAATAATGTCATTTATTTTAGTTATTGTTTAATTGAATTTAAGATAATGTAATTGAATTCAATAAGAAATTAGTTGTCCTAAATCCAAATAGTTCAGTTCCGGGTAACCTACTTAAAACAATCTCTTTTTCTATTAACGCAAGTCGTAGGAGGTCACAGTTTTAACCTAACCTAACCATTACTGCCGTCTGCATAGTATGCCAAGTGAAATTATACCAAATAATATATTATGCGAAATTTGAACTCTGCGAATCGTAATTATACTAAATGTAATTCTGCCATCTTAAAAGTATGCCATTGTTAATTCGAAATTTTAAACATTATGCCAAACGATAATTATACCAAATAAATTGTATGCCTTTAAAATGTTCGTTTAAAGAAAATTATGCTAAGTATGTTATGCCAAATAAATTTCGGAGCATCAAGTTTCTGCCAGATAGAGGGAACCCGAAAAATAGATGTTGGCCGATTGTCAGACTTACTGAATACGAATAAAAAATTTCATAAGAATCGGTCGAGCCGTTTCGGAGGAGTATGGGAACGAATATTGTGACACAAGAATTTTATATATTAGATTATGATTTAATATGGATTTCACACACATAGTTTCTCACCTATTCTTCTCCATAGAGATCAACGCTTTGGAGTAGGAAACTGCAGTACTTTCATAAACTATTATGCCTTGTAACTGGGACCGTAGCTTCATCCATCCAAAGTGCCTGTAATTGTCTGATTGAAATAAATGTTTTGAGTTTGATACTTTTGATTCCGATACATTGATCCCTTATTTAAATTACGGAACTCCACGCAGGCAATAGCACGGCCATGAGTTAATTATAAAAGTTGCACGGATGAAAGAAAACTCCTGCTCACACATACCAATTGTTATAAGCGCATATTTTATATTTATTTATTCAAACTTCATGTCCAATAGTAGTACAAAAGCAGACTTAATGCCATATTTTTTCATTTCAGGCGCCGAACTCCCCGCGCCCTATGGCGATATTCGAGTTACTCGACTACATCGTGAACGAGCCACCTCCCAAGCTGCCGGCCGGGATCTTCTCCGATGAGTTCAAAGATTTCGTGGACCGCTGCCTCAAGAAGAACCCTGACGAACGGGCTGACTTGAAAACGCTGATGGTACGTACTGAACAGTAGTAGTAGTCGGGTATTTCTTTGAAAGAAAGAAAGAAACCAGGTTTTTTGGTACTTGCCAAAAATACACACCACATACATCTGTTTTTCTTTCTTTCTTTAGCCTTTATATATGACTTAATAAGGGACAGAAAAGAGAAATGGGCTAACCGCTTCTTTCTTTAGCCGAATGGTAAACCATGAGAAAGGAAAAAAGGTTTGTCATTGTGCTCCTTAAGTCATAACTCAATCAAGTTGTTTGTTTCATGGCAAATGCTTGCACTGACCGGATAGGTCCACTCAATCTGTGTGGTGCCTTCTTAAAAAAATCATTTCAGACACTAATCTGCATAGGCCTCATGTTATTTTACCAGGATTTTTGTCTGGACCTCGTATTGTATAACGGGCTGGTGTCCGCAACTCCACGTCTGAAGCGCCTTGTCTGGACCTTAAAAGAGACTGATCTCTGAGTTTGTTTCGGCTGTTTCTTTTCCGATCAGGCTGTTGTTTCGTATCTAACAACGGTACGAAACAACAGCCTCATCTAGATATTTTCATTATTTTTTAAATCGACGTATAAAAGTGTTTGTAAAAACCTACTTGCACATCAAACATTATTATTTATGAGAATAAGCAATTTGCATATCCATTGGTCCTATATATTCGATTTATAAATTGATGTACTCACCATATTTTTCAATAACGTTTCGACATTTGCCCAGGAGCGATGTTGTGTCTAATATTTATAAATATTTCTCTATACAGAACCACGAGTGGATCCGCAAGGCGGACGCGGAGAAGGTGGACATCGCGGGGTGGGTGTGCAAGACCATGGATCTCATGCCCTCCACGCCTAATTCTAACGTGTCTCCTTTTTCTTCATAAGCTGCAAGAAGTGCATACTTTCATCAGCGAAAAAGGGTTAGAAATATATGTTTTTTTTGCATGCATGCTTTTTATTTATTTTTGTCATTGACCGATGAGCGATGACCTTTTTGATTTATTTGGTATTCATTTTTATAAAATTAAGTATTTACTTTATGATTTGGATCTGTTATAAAACATGAAATATTCTTTTTTTGCGGATGGAAAATAATCAAATAACTTCCTCCGGAGCGAGGGGGGGGGGCATTCTCAGGCTTACTATCTATAACCCACTTATGTTCCTTCATTTGCCCTTTATGTTCTCGGGCCGCGGTATCTCTTTCGGACTGGTGGCTCTCTCTGCATGTAAATAAATATCCTGAAGACAATATTTGTAATTTTTCTTAGCACGTCCGTTAACTTGTGCGTGGTGGAGTTTCTATCTCACACATATGTTCTTTTGATAGAGACAGGAATAAGGCTCCAATAATGTACCTGTAAAGTTTAGTGACAGTTATAAAATCTCAGCTTTATTCTTCAGTCTGTGTTCTTCCTTAAAAGACACACAACATAACATCAAGCTCGTAATCCAAGAAAGGTCAAGCAGTGGTGTACCTAATAGTATACCCAAAACGAATATTTTGTTCTGTACAGTTTTTTAAAGCTGTTGTTAAGATAAAAACTCAAAAAATTGCATCTTTTTCTTGTTATTCTCTGTGTCTTTGTCGATCTATCCTTTAATTATTTGAAAAACTTGCAGGTCAAAACATTTCCCAAGAGAAAGCGGGCGACACAATCACTGAAGACGCTGGCGGTGAAGAATAGCTGCCCTGAGACCACGCGATGACAGAAAACAGTGTGTCAACTCTAGATACCATTGTCCAGTACCAGAATGAGCCACAGACAGGCGAACACTCCACATCATAGAGACGTGATCCTACTTCCTTGATACAAGCCTTCATTTTAAAAATAGAGCTCTTATTATTGATATAAATGACATGTATTAACTTTTACATGGAGTGGAGAACACATGGAGTGCTGAAAACGAATATAAGTCTAGAATCAAAGTATTATAGAACTCACAACGAGAATGCCCGTGGTCGCGGCGATTTGTTAGCACTCCATATGGTATCTAATCCGTGACATAAATACATCGTAGCTCGTTGGTACTTGATACATTCGTTATTATACTGTACTGAAAGTTTTTACATCTAGCGTTATTAGCAAGTAGATCAGATTTATTCTACATATCAGGGTCGTCACGTCTCATATCAAATGTTTCATTAACACATTAGTAAAACTCTTCGGGAGACATCCTGTCATCGAATCGAAATTCAAAATTAATAATTTAATTTATAGAATTGGCTAAAATTTAAGGTAAAATCTGTAGGGAATTATTGAAAACAATGTGTTACGCTATCGCTATGAAGCTGCTTGAGTAGTCGACGACACAGTCAGCCTTCATCGACATCAATGTCGAGAAGAAATCGAATGAATAATCGAGAACATAATCGAATTACAGGTGTAACTGTTTCATCGGCTACACATCGAATGTGTTTGACTTTCCTTTTCATATACAGGTTATATGATTATGAGAAAGTTAATAATAAAAGGTAAATGTGTGTACTGTAACCAATAGCACGGTGTCTGATGATAGATAGGGGTATAATACTAAAACATAGTGCATTCGTGGACGAACTAATCGAGGTTTTATAACAAAAAACGACAACTCATCGATAAATGGTCAAGTAGAGTTGATTTAACTAGTCGCAAGTCGAAAAAATGTTAGTAGTGTTTTGACATATTTTTCTTTGCTGAAAGTGCGTAATTCATGTCAGCTGGTACCTGTTATTTGAATAGATTTCGGATGCGTTTTATAACGACGCGTTCGGAGTGTTGGAATACTCAAACGGCCGCGGTACCGCGGGCGTGGGACTGTTCCAAAACTCAAAAGTATCATCTAATAATCTGTAAAATAGAATGCATTTTTTAGAGATTACACGAAAGATAAAAAAAAAACGAAAAAATAAAAAAACGTAGATATGTTTTTTATATAATTGACGTGATGCACTTTTTCCGTTTGGTTTGTTGTGTTATTTGCTTCGTTTTAGTATGTCCGCCATTTATTTACCCGCCCTGTCCCGAGCACCTAGTGTAGTTAGACACAGCTACTCACTAATGTAATGTGTTTGCGCTGTTGAATGTACGAGTGAATGGTATAGTTCATTCTGTATTTGACGGGTTCATTCATTTCGAACACGATTATTCGTTGTAAGTAGGTTGTAGTTACACTATTTGAATTCGGAAGAATCGAGCGCGCATTTATGCTGATTCATTGCACTATTTAACATTGATTTTTTGATTCCCAGCGTATGTACACCTCCTTCGCTTTGTGATCGCTATTATTTGCCTGGTCTTCCTTTTGTATTTAGAGAGTTTTGTGATTTTAAAATATGTATTGTGTGTTTCAGGGTTTGCGAAGTGTTTTGCCTTTTATTAAACCCAGCATTTAATCTTTTTTTTATTATTGTCATTAAATTAGATAATTTGACGGTGCTTTTATGTTATCACTGATGTAAGTGATCATATTTAAAAATAATAAAAAAAACCTAAAAAAAAGATTTTTGTATAAATGGTCTACTCGTGATTCATAGGTAGGTTTTACAATTTTTTTTTTCTAAAAAAAATTTCTCATTTGTCTGTAGTCGTCGTGCTAGGTTAAGTTGAACGTATAATAATAGGTATTGTATTCCAAAATTATGTTACCTATATTGAATTTACAATGTGAAAAAGTAGAATAGCGAGACCTCATTCTTAAATAAAGTAAAGTCAATTAAATAGATGCGTTTTTGTATACAACGCGAATTTACTCCGCTCTCAACTTGGTAAAATAGTAAATAAAAAATAAATGCTGAAATGTAGAAACTAGAAAGTACTCCATTTAGTTGATAAAGTAAATACTTGATTCGTTTCGCTATAATGTTTGTTTAGGACTGAGGTTTCTCTTATTGTATGAATATTTTATTTAAGGTTTTATCGTGACTTCTTAAATAAGAGCATTGGGTACGATACCCGCTCTAAAGTTCTGTTATCTTTCAGTAATATGAAAGGATAACCAACTTCCAAAGACAAAATTCTTAACTTTTAGAACTGTCAAAATATTTCAGACGTGACTCTGCGTGTTTGTGTTTAGAATTAGACGAACTAAAAATGGACGAACAATAATATTGATCATTTAAATAATGGAAACACCAGTAACGATTGTAATAATAAGTGATATTTTTAGAATTATCGTTTTGATAGTTAAAAAGTATTTTTTTATTTATTTATTTGACTAAACGCTTCTTAATCGAAGACGCTTTTACATTAGTCATTTTAATCGTTCTAAATGATTTCGAGGCACATAATGAAAGTACTCGTTTTAAAGTTATATCACAATCAACCTCCATAGTCTAGCGTTCATAAGCGATTATTACGTATAATCGAATAAGTATCGATATAAAAACGGTCTTAGTCGATTTTCGGAAATCGCTTCGTGAACGACTGATATTGTCATGTCGTAAATCAATCCATGAATGTAACTCCAATTTATTTATATAAGCTTCTTCGTAAGATATTATGTCTGTAGTTAGGTACTTATGTACAATTAAATGTTAATAAAAAGCTCGACTGTTTAAATTAATTTCCCAATTTAGTACCGAGTTAATGTTTGCAATTAACTCAATGAAAAACTTAATAGCAGAAATTGTAATTACTGGCTGAATAGTAGGCGACGAGTTGAGCCGAGGGACCCGGCCCCTGGCGCTAAACATTAAAATGAAATATGCGAAGTTGAATTGCAAAGAGGTTGCAAGGGGTGGGTCTCGTTGCCGCTCATTATAAATGTGCGTAAATATTGTTTCTGCGAAGGGACTTTTGTCGGGCCTCATTAAGAAGCCATTAGGAGGTCGCTGTTCGAGCTTATCTGACTCACAATTCATTTGAATGTCAAAATTATTCGTTGATTGAGCGTGAAATGGGGCATTTTTGTCATCACTCATTGAAGGTAACTATTAATCTTCTTTATTAGCAGTAATAGTCTAGTTGTGTGATCGTCGAGTCCGAATACCAAACACAACCCCTCAGATTTTCGAATTTATGTGCGGCTTGTATAATTATATTATCACTAGCTTTTGCCCGCAGCTACGCTCGCGTTAAATACGGGGTACCACGGTTCCCCTTTCCTGAAATTGCAGGTACCTGCTGCCTGTAATGTTTGCCCTTGCGCCTGATTTCATCATTTATCACTTTTTAAAAAAAAATAGCTTGTGGCCGTCTCCAGGGTTTCAACTATCTCTGTACCTAAATTCATCAACAATCGGTTTAGCCATTAAAGCGAAACAAACAAACTCACTTTTGCTTTTTATAGTATTAGTAAGGATAACAACTTTAAGTACGATAATAGAGGGGGAAAAATCAGTTGTCCGGGACTTGTCTCAATTTTTTCGTAGTGTTTAGTAAAATTATACTGATTATACGTTATTTGCTTTAGAATAAAGAAAAACTCAACACTTTATGTGATACCTACCTATCATTTTCTTACCCACCTTATTCGGATCTCGCTTCTGTACTATTCCAAGAAATAAATATTTAGATTTACCTCACCCTGTAGGTATATCGCAGTCAAATTCACGACTCGTTGGGCAATAGATTCGTCGTTATCGAGTTGAGGAAAACGGAAAAAGAAATGTCTTAATGTAAGATTACTGCCTACTAGAGCGGAGCAACAGATATCGGTATCGCTGGAGCGAATATCTGACAAATGCGTAGATACCTAAACAGTTGCCATCCACCTAGCTATCGGCAAAACAGCGTTTAGGGTGGTTTTTGAACCTCGATGAGCATACAATCATTCAATGTGGGCCCAGACATGTTTTTTTTTATTAAATATTATTACCAGCCAATTACCGCTCTACTTCTGGACTATTTCCTCTTCTCACACGGAGAAGGCAATTTTGCTCAAGACGGGTTGCTGACGGTTCAGCTTTTGTTTTCTTTTTTAAAAAAGGCTGCCTGTATCGTGTATGGGCGTGGCACAAACAAAAACAGCCAGACGCCGGAATAACTAGATAGGTACCTGTTGGCCATACGAAGTTTTGTTCCGCGTGGGGGTTAAACCGACCTGACGCGACACGTCATCGTACAGCTACAGCAGTAACTGTGCTGTCAATAGCCAAACAAACCAAGGTATTGTTACCGTGATACCCTGGTTCAGTCCATGGTCCGGAGCCAGACGAAATGGGAAGCGGTCACTTCCTTTTGCGAAGCAGTTATGCTAGCTAATCAGATGGCCGGGTGTTTGAGAGAGAGAACCTCAAACCAATTTCACATACAACGGGCAATCTTATAGCTTAAAAGCGACTATTCAAGACAACCTTTGGATGGATCACAGTAAGACGGAGAGACAATACTGTAGGTAGTGTGCCGTCCAGGGTTGCGGGTTGCTTGAAGGACATACCGCTTCCGAAACATAAAGGATAAAAGAAGGAACATGGGTGGGCTTTAGTCTGTAAACGTCTGACACTGCCCCCCGCTCCGCCCAGAGCGGGGAAAATTATTTACTCAATTCCCATCCGTTAAATAAAAGTTTTCCTGGACAAGATGGACTTTAATATCAAGGTAACCTTTATTTTAGACCGTTATTAATAGCAGGATTCACCTAGATATGTAAAAAGTAGAAGAAGTTCATAATATGATGAACGTAACGTACGGTCGACGGGATCCTATTACTATGACTCCGCTGTCCGTCCATCTCTCCATCTGTCACAGGCTGTATCTCATTAAATGTGATATTTAGATTGTTGAAAGGAGATGTTCGATTTTGGGCTAGGAATATGTACACTGCATAGATAAAAAGGAAAAAAAATATTGATTCTCATAAAAATACAATTAAATTAGTTAGAATAAAAGTACAGGTGTACTTAATCAATTATTTGAAAAGTATTTTAGTGAGATAACCCTTTTTTTAAGGTAGCCATGACAGTAGTTATGACGTTTGATTGACGACTTTGACAGTTCTAAGCAAAGAGTATAAAATTATAGAGGGTACTTCTAAGTTTCGTTTACGTTTACTTTGAATCATCGTGTTCGTGAATGTTGAGTTAGTTGTGTTTCGGAGTTTTTAACGATTGTTTTTGTTTTGCGAAGCAGTTTACTATTACGGACCTTGATTGATTGCTTCTCTGTTGACCCTGGTTTTGTTATATGATAGTTTCTGATTCGTCAGCGATTTGGATCCCGTCGTATGTAGTGTTTTTTTTTACAATAACAAGTTCAGTTTCAGGTATGTATCCTCTTTTCTTTGTAGAAATGTTATTTATTTGCGATGTTTTCTTACCTTGTTCATTATTGTAACATTTTATCTCAAATTGTTCCAGTTTATTGACAATGGCGTGCATAAGGTGCACCTCGGTAATAAATGAGAATGAACAATATTGCGCTAAACCATGTAACTAATCTAGCTGCAATAATAGGTATTACAAGACAAGCAGACGCAAACAAGTAGTATGCTCGGAATTCGTGTTTTGTTTTTCTCGCAGTTATAAATAAGGTGACACACAACACATCAATCAAATGTCATTGTCAAAATCACATTTAGCTTATTGCTGACCACCATATTTATTAGTAGTTGTGTTGCTCTCCTTGACCGAGTTAAATTGGATTTACATAAAAACGAAGGCAAAATATAGGAAATTAACACAAAAAAACGTTAACTATACTGTATAGTGATAATTACATTAGGTGTACATTGAGCTGGCCCAAGCTCCATACATTTCTGGAACATCTCCTTTACACAGATGACGTACCTACTTATTTAAGTTGCCGGTTTAAAAACAAAAACTAAACAACAGAGTTCAAGAAATATTAAAGAGAAAAAATCTCGTTTGTTGTATGGGAGCCCCCATACAAACGAGATTTTTTTGCCGATTTTATAGATAACTAGCTGTGCCCCGGCATGCGTTGCTATGCAATTTTTTACCTTTCTACCTTCCCTACCTGCCCTACCTACCCTACCTTTTCTTGCTATAAACCTCACGGAGCCCGAGACCTTTCTAACGAATGCAAAACCGTGGAAATCGGTTCGTGCGTTCTGGAGTTATAGCGTCAGGAAGGAAAACCCGACTTATTTTTATATAGTAGATGGTACTGAACCCTCTGCGCGCGAGTCCGGCTCGCTCTGGGCCGCTTTTTCTTAAGTTCTATGACAAATGGACGTCGGAAAACACGTAACTTACTATCACGTTAAGCTAGTAATTTATTTACACTATTAACTTAACCGTCTCTTAATCCTAATGTAGGGTTAAGTGTCGGTTTTCACAAGGTTTTCATGATAAGTGCTGAAGTTTGTTGCAAACTTGGGGCAGCGGGAGGGTGGGTTTCCAGTCGCGGTTACGACGAACTTTGACATTAGACACTCTGTATACAAACTTTAGCTGGGTTCATTAACAATTATATAAAACGCTTTGACGGTTTGTTCTCTACTGTTTTGTTAAGTCCACATACCCCGTTACAATAGCGTTGTTATATCTAAAACTGAAGGTGTAATGCAACTTCGAACGGCAACCTTTTAAGGTTATTGGTTTTCGATATTTCAGCGTAAAATACCAGCTTGGAAACTAATTGCTCGTTGTCGAAAGTTCTGAAACTAGAAAGCATTTTTCGTATTGGTTGTAATGTTTCATATCGCAGTTGCCATTATCGGCTTTTTAACCGACGTTTGACGTGTTTGTTGGTGCCGACTGGAAATTAATCACGTACTTTAACTTTGGAGCTTAGCTAGACTAAAAAAGTTTTTATTTTTCACTTTTCGTAGGTTTCATTTTTTGTTAAAACGTTTTTATGTGTCTTCAATTCAATGAATTACCTACCTACTCGTAATGAGATTGGATACTCAAAATCTTCGAGAAGAATGGCCTTTTTTTGCTGTTGGGAAAAAAGATGGACTGGCCAGACAATTAATGCATAAACGCCTTACCCAATTCATCGATAAGCATAATATCCTAAGAAAAGAACAATACGGGTTTCAAAAAGGAAAGTCTACAACATTAGCATGTTTTAACCTAATTCACACCATCATTACTAGTTTAGACAAGCGATTTAAGACAACAGGCATATTTTTTGACATGTCGAAGGCATTCGACTTCGTATCACACAAGCTACTATTAGAGAAAATTGAAAAGTATGGTATTCGAGGTCCAGCTCGCCACTGGATTGAAAGCTATTTAAATAACAGAACTCAGTGTGTACAAATTGAAAAAATTAATAGTAAATTTGAACTAAAAACGTATAGATCAAATTATAAACACAACAGGTCGGGTGTGCCCCAAGGAGGTGTGCTTAGCTCCTTATTATTTTTACTCTACATTAATGACCTTCCTGAAGTTACTAATCACCCCTGTTTTCTATTCGCTGATGACATTTAGTTAATTATGACATCTAATAATACTGACATTAATAACTATATAACTGACATAAATAATACAATTAAAGCAATAATTACATGGCTCGACGAAAATAATCTATGTGTAAACCTGGCAAAAACTAACTTTATCCAATTCAGTACATATGGGCGAGAAAATAAAACATTGGACATTAACTATAGAGGACTTAAATTAACAGAAGTAAACGAAACGACATTTCTCGAGATCACAATTGATAAACACTGCAACTGGAAGGCTCACGTCAGTAAAGTATGCAATAAAATTAATAAATTCGTGTATGTTCTGTACGAACTCTCTAAGACATCAGCATTAAAAACCGTATTATCTGCGTATTATGGCTTCGTTGATTCTGTGTTGAGATATGGTCTTATTACCTGGGGTTACTCAACAGAAAGCCAGAGAGCGTTCATCGCCCAGAAAAAATGCATCCGCGCCATGGCGGGTATACGCCCATGGGAATCTTGTAAACCATTCTTCAAAAAATTCAAGATATTAACATTTCCGAGTCTATTTATTTTTGAATGCGCTAAATTTGTTAAAATCCACCCGGAGTTATTTAAAAAAGCACAAGAAATATATCCAAAAAGTAGCAGGCACAAAAATAGACTAGTCTTGCCCAGTATTCCCAGGACGGCACTATATAGTAAAAATAGCTATGCAATGTGTACTCGTATTTTTAATGAGATACCAGAAACTATTAAAACCTTACCAGTTAATAAATTTTCGAGGTCTCTCAAATTATGGCTATTGGAAAATAATTTCTACTCAGTAAGTGACATATTTAATAAGAGGTTGAAAAATGTATAGCTTGCCACCAATTATTATTTAAACATATTTCGAATTATATTATATTTCTAATCTATCAAATAATATACCTTATTAATAAAATAATCTCAATTGACATGTTTACTAATTATAATTAATTTCATCAATATTGTATGCTTATAACATAAGATCCCAAATGTTTGCATGTCACTTTATTATGACTAAGTGTTATGGATCTATAATTACTAATTTAAGACCTAAATTGTACCAACACTTACTGCGAATAAATTGAACTTGAATTTGAATTTAAGAAGGCCAAGACTGGCCTTAAAATTAAGTTTTATTACAAAGCTTTGTAGCTATACCTTAAGGGGTTATAAAGTTCAGTACGTACCTATCTACCTCCCTCCCCACCCTATGTCAAATTTACACTAGATAAGTAAAATGTCAAGGCAGACTGAATACATATTACAATTATCGACTCACAAATAACCTAACTCTCGATATATTTTTAAAGAATGACAAAAAAAAAAGCGGAAGAAGTATTCCTGTAATACGCGTCACTTGTCATCCGAATCTCGAGCCAGGAAGTGACGACCATAGCTTAAGTAGGTCAATCGATAAACTTCGGGAGTACTCATTATAATAACAATCGTGTAATCACAACTTTTCGCTTCCCATCACTAGTTTAGATAAACAGGATGGATATCGACAGCATGATGAATTATGTTTTTGTTTGTTTGTTTGTAGGGAAATAAGTCATTTATTAGGTGCTTGTCGGTAGGTACCTAAGGTATCTTGTAGATAGGTATTTCAATAAGGAAGACGTTTCTTCAACAGTCTGTTAATATTAATGACCATACATACACTTAAATTTTGAGACATATACCATTTCTTTTAAACCCAACCTTTGCTTCTAATCCGTAATGTTGGGAAAGGTCTCTTCTATAGCTTTTTCCTCGTCCTAATGTCAATTAAATGCGTCTTAAGTCATCACGCTAATAGCGTTTCCATAGGCGAATTTCTAAGCGATGACAACGCCCATCTTTTGGCTCTCCCTGCGTGACGAGACCCTTACTTCGAAAATTACCGAAACTGTGCGGCCTTTTTTAGGTTTCCGTAAGACTCCGCTGTTCGTCTGTCTGTCCGTCTGTCACCAAGCTATATCTCAAGAATCGTAATAATTAAACAGTTGAAATATAGGTGTGTATGATGTAATCCTGTTACCGTTATAACATTAAATACAACAAAAAAAAACAGAATGTAATAAATATTTAAGGTTGCTTCCATTCAACACACATTTTTTTATCCTTTTTATAGATAATTTTTTATGCACGAATCGGTAGGTCGGGCATTGCAAACAAAAATAGTGCCTACGGTAGTTAGATTTGTTTTTGGCGATGGTACCTACCTACCTTCCGCTTCCTCTTTTTGCTGCAATCCTACTGAAAGGTAACACGGCGGGTCTCTCTTCTTTACTCTACCTACGTCTGGAGATGAGAGGGTCGAACTCTCACCAACTTAAACCCCACTATATCTACTACCCACATAAGTCAGTTCATTCCCATTACTTCGATTCATTAGTTTGATCGTGGAACTTGTGAGAGTTTTTTTTCTCAGTTGTTCGACCGTCGAACTAGTGAGATTTTTTTTTCTCAGTTGTTCGACCGTCGAACTAGTGAGATTTTTTTTTTAAACCACCAAGGTAGAGGACCCGCAGGCGACTACCCCGTCAACAGACTTCGGGGCATCCCGACTCGGATAGATTTAGGTTAGAAGGAGGTAGCGGGGTCGTAGTGAACGAGCGAAGCGAGCGATCAGACCCCGCCACCTCCTTCGTGGTTGTTTTTTTTTAAACCACCCAGAAGTAGCGGCCTTTTAAAGCAATATTTGAGTGTTTTGAGGTTAGTTAACAAAAGATCGTTTGTCTCGGAAACGGTGAGTTACCTTGTCATGGGAGTGGTAGTAGAACTGTTTTTTAATCTAATTAATTCGACGGTCGAACAGATGAGGAAAAAAATTCTTACTAGTTCGACGGTCGAACAACTGAGAAAAAAAATCTCACTAGTTCCACGATCGAACTAATGAATCGAAGTAATGGGAATGAACGCATAAGTCAGAGGCCGGGAGAGACACGTACCTAAGTACTGTAGGTAGAGGTTTAATAACATTAATCAAACCTTCAACAGTGTAGGCTGGTTTGCAAAGGCGTTCGAATACTCAGGTTTTTAAATAGAGAATTATTTAAAATAGAATAGGATAGTTCTGCAATGAGGTGACATATATTGGTGAAATATAATCTTATAGCTTCTTTTAATTACGAATATCCACCAATTTCCTACAGTACTCAGGTATAATACTAACCCAATTACTCGTTAAGCTTGCAACAGGAATGATGTCCTGAGGGACGAACTAATGACATTTGATTTGGCAGTTAATTTGACGGCCATTAATTACAAATGCCATCAAAGTGACTATGTTATTTGGTGGATAAATTGGGATAAATGACATAGTGTACGCGAAAATTAGTACCTGTATACATGTGTAGGTAATAATTTTCGCATACCTGCTTGTAAGTCTATTTATTGAATTACTATTGCAGTTTTTCAATAAATATACAGTACAGAAAGTATTCAAATGTAGATAGATGGACAAAGAGAGGAGCACCAAAGATGAATTGGATACTGCGAGTTGGACTCGCGAACCTCAGGTTCTGTAGAAACTTACGACATAAATGGCTATATATTTTGACTAGCTTTCGCCCGCGGCTTCGCCCGCGTTAAATTTCAGTTCCCCTTGCGCCTTATTGATTTGTGATAGCAACGCTAAGTTTTCCCTTTTCTTCCCTCTTTCTCCCTCACATCCCACTTTTTTTAAATAAATATTAACCGATCTCCGTCTCTTGGTTCCCAACTATCTCTGTACCAAAATTCATCAAAATCGGTTTAGCCATTAAAGCGTGAAGAGGTAACAAACAAACAAACAAACTCGCTTTTATAATATTAGTAAGGATAGTAAGGATAAGGATTAAGTACCTACACCTAGAGGTTTGAGTTTTTCTCAGTTCAGTTAGGTAGTACACCACCTACAGTAAACCCACAATTCGCCCCTTATATGCTCTGAAGAAACCTTCACCATCACCAGTGACTGAGAGTCAGAATACATATCTAATATTAAACAATGTTTTAAGCTGTCACGATTTAGTTTAGATTTTAGTTTACTTACTCATACAAAATGTCTTCCGTGATTTTCATTTGTTATGAGAACTCGATATTTTGACTCTGTTGCTTATAAAAAATCCATCCATATTTCTTCTTTTTCCCTTGTGTACCGCGGTAGCTCTTTCAATTAACCCGCAACCCCTGCAGGCAGTGGCACTGGCCCCTCTGCTTTGCTGACATCTCTTTGAGGCGCGACGTCGTTACTAGATGGAGGGACAGTGAGCTACCCATTGCTCACCGTCCCGCATCTACGGTGGCCGGCTGTCCTATCGTGGAGTCCGACGCCCGGAGCGTCTCCCGCGGCGGCTGTGTTGGTTTGAGGTTCTCTCCCTCAAACGTCCGGCCACCTGTACATGAGGTTTTAGACTCAAGATCAAGAGATCAGATCACAATATACTGACCTTATTGGTGAGGTTCTTAAGAAAGGCCAGGCTAGTATTCACAAACGGCGTGCTCGTATGACCAGATGAATGAATGTCGACGAGGTAGAGGAGGATGAGTACAAAAGGAGTAGGTATGCTAGCATCTAAGCAGGTTGCGCTCTATGGTTTCTGCCTATCCCATAGGAAAATGGCGCGAGCTTATGTATGTAGATAGCCATAAAGTTATGAGGGCCATATTTTGCTAAGGGGTAATGTGCACCACAATAATAATAAATCAGTCATATTAATGGGGATATATTTCAGTACTAATGTTATTGGCCATAAACATTGCCTCTCTTAGAAACTGTGTATAAGCTCAAGGTCGTTTTTCTAATATTTCATAGAGGTTAAATTTGTTTGTTTGCTACGATTTAACTCAATAACTACTCTTTCACCCTTAGAAAGCTACTTTATTACTGAGCAACACAGGCTATATAACATCACGCTTACTACCCACGGGAGCGGGGCAGTAACCAAAGACCGCGGACCCACACAGGACAGCTTGTTTTTAAACAAAAGCACGCTATGCCTAACTGTCGGCGCTGGACCAAGAGCTGAAAATCCTATAGATTTTATTATTCAATCATTATTCGTTGTTGATTGAAACCTACTTGTATATAGGGAAGAAGGTAGGCTTTTATTAATTTAAAACGGTATTTGGAAATCAATTCGGAATCCTACGGAAGTAGTTCGCGTAAAGACAAAGAGTATTAAATGAGTCGATCCACGAATTCTATAGCCTAAGTAGATAATCCTGAATAAGTCATCAACGAATAGGGGAACACCTTAAAAGTAAATTAGTCAGGGATTAGAGATCTGATCTGTAGGAAATGCGAGGGCTGTTGGAAGGTGCAAAGGAATGGAAACTTTCGTAGATAAGGCTGTCTACACACATACGAAAGAAAGAAAGACAAAAAGAAAATTTATTTGACACATACAAGTGCACACAACATCAGACAGACAAAGAAAGAAAACAAAAGGTGTACTTAAAAAAAATAAAAAACATATGTTATCTTAAAACTAAACACAAATTATAGAGATAGTTATTGTGTGTTTCACGGTTGCGTCAAATAGGCCCAGTTCAGCAAACTGCCGGACAACTAGTTAAAGTGTCCGACGCTGGTTTCCAATGATGGTGCGATGTGATGCACGTACAAAAATCTCATACGGGTTGAAGCTACATATTGCTGTTTAGTTAACAATTTCTGGAAGCGGAGTAGGTAAAGATAGATTGAATTCTCTTTCTTTTTTAAGAGACTTATCAAACAAAGTTGTGAAAGCGTGATTAAAAGTAGTTACTAACCAACGTATATTTGCTGTATGTAATACCTAACATTCCTTGAAAAAAGGTCGTATATTTTTTTTTCAGAATCGTCATATTATTTTGTGAAAGGCCTAGTTTAGCCTGTTTCCAGCCCTTTTGGTTCTGGCCCCGTACAATGAGATGAAAATCAAAGTTACTGAACATGTTAGTATTTGGCCCTTTTGAAAACTAAAACTGGGCCGTACCCAAAAGGCTCCTGTCTAAAACTTTTCATAGTTTGATCCCCTATCTACACGGCTAACAAATTTTCATGCTGGTCTGGCCTAGACCTGACACGGCACGAAACTAGGTATTACGAAAGTCTCAGCATCAATTGTTGATCGACCCTACCTAGTTTCGGCTATAGATAACAATAGATTTTTCGTTGTTCAGCGTTCAATCAACATATTGTTTATAGCTAGATGAAAGTTCAATTAATATAATATTATTGGGAAAGTTCCTAACAAACGTGATATTAGATCCTTACTGTAATATTATTTTATTAGTTTCAAGAGATTATGCTGCGCCCTAAAAGGGTCATGTACTCACTAGTTATAAGCATAGCGTGTTACTATTTGTATTTGTACATAAACTGCATTCTAAAAAGTTTGAATAATGGTATTAAACCTTCACAGTTAGTACACATCTTAACTGGCAGTCTGGCCTGGCAGATCTATCTCCCCTTGTGTTCTGTAGCCGACGAAGCTAACAGGTAATCTGCCGGACGGCTTTTTATTTTTTGTCAGTCGAACGTAAAAGCTTCGCTTTGAAAGTTTTGCTTGAAATTCTGACTAGAACAAATACTTACGTTTGTGATAGATATCTGCAGAATTTGCTGTCGGTTTTTAGGAATTGTGTTTTCAAAGAATGTATGTATATTTGTGTAAAACATTGTACATTAAGGTTATTAGAGTTGTGAACTTACATATTTCGCCATAATACGGCATACACATATTAGGGCATTTTCAAAGGGATTAATTAATATTGTGAGAGGTAAAAGGAATATTATTAAAGCATCTTTAGGTAATATCAATTTAAAAGATTCGTATCTATTCGAAACCTTTACAATAAAACTCAAAATACTTTAATAACTTAGTAGGTACTTAGTCATATTTTTTTTTATCAAGAAACTCTTTTACACAATGTAAAGAATCGCCTATAGTTCTATAGCATTTCAAGGGAGGTCTTAATTTATGTGATACTAGCTTTTGCCCGCGGCTTCGCCCGCGTTAAATTCGGTAGCGCCTTATTGATTTGTAATAGCAACGCTATGTTTTCCCATTTCGTTCCTCTTTCTCCCTCATATCCCACTCTTTTTAAAAAAAATAGCCTATGTCCGTCTCCAGGTTTCTAACTATCTATGTACCAAAATTCATCAAAATCGGTGTAGTCATTAAAGCGTGAAGAGGTAACAAACAAACAAACAACTCACTTTCGCTTTTATAATATTAGTAAGGATGTTGTTATACTTTTTATTGCATTAATTAAACAATTATTCGGGCATTATGTGTTTTGATGTGAAGGTAATCTTAGTTTTGTCGGATCACGCCGTGTGTATTTGGAAGAAAAGGGCAAATGCTATAAAAAAATGAGTGCTCCTTCAGAAAAACACCAGCCTGCATTATGAAAGGACCTGTTCTGGGTAGTAACTTGAAGAAGGGCCCGCCAGGGCCACTGCCTGTCCGGGTTGTGGGGTTTTCGAAAGACATATCGTGACCCCTGGAACACAAAGGTCAAAGAAGGAACATAAATGGGTTTGAGTCAGTAAAATCGAGCCTGGAGCGGGAGAAGTTAATTGATGATTTCATATCCGAAAAAAAAGTAAATAGTTTAAATGATGTTAATTGGCACATAGATGATCCGAGTAAATTTTTTCGTACCATAAATGCGTTACTTATATTTGTGGAGTTTCTTCAGATTGAAGTCCATACCTAAGTAAAGAGGCAAAAAATGAAAATTCTTTGGCTTTTGTTATATAAAATCGAAACTCTTAAGCCTTAAATTAGTACAAATAGTCCCTTATTTATATCTTTTTTTAAGAAAACATATTTCTTGACAAAAGAATTGGTTTTCCCGGGTCTTCGCCTAGTCCTCGGTAGATAATAGATTTAAGTATTCAGGTACGAAGGATATAAAAACATCCAAAATATTTTTATAGAGCCTTCAAATGCGACGTGATGAAAATAAAAAGAAAATCTTTCTTGGCAACAAGGCGACATTTTTGTAATAAGCAGCTTAGAATGATAGATTCTTTGAGTATTTTTTCACAACCATCTTAAAATTATTTCTAAAAACGTTTTCGATCTAATACATCACATTAAGTATACCTACCAATTTATGAACTGATTTCAAAAAAGGGGAGGAGGTCCTCAGTTCAGCTGTATTTTTTTTTGTATGTTTGTTACGCGATTTTTTCGTGAATTTTGGGTTTTTTTTTTCAAAATCCTTACTAATATTATAAAAGCGAAAGTGAGTTTGTTTGTTTGTTTATTTGTTTGTTTGTTTGTTTGTTTGTTACCTCTTCACGCTTTAATGGCTAAACCGATTTTGATGAATTTTGGAACAGAGATAGTTGGGAACCAGGAGACGGACATAGGCTAATTTTTATTTTAAAAAAGTGGGATGTGAGGAAGAAAGAGGGAAGAAAAGGGAAAACTTAGCGTTGCTATTACAAATCAATAAGGCGCGAGGGGAACTGTGTTACCCCAAATTTAACGCGGGCGAAGCCGCGGGCGAAAGCTAGTTATTTATATTTATTTATTAAGGATCTCGAACAAAAGATGTACACAGATCATTTAACTTAAATTATGGACGATGTGTATATATATATTCGAAGAAGAGAAAGACCTTTTTTTCACGGATGGGAAACCATCAAATAATATTTCCCAAATAGGAGTGTCAGAAATTTACTGACTAAAACCCACCCATATTCTTTCTTTTGCCCTTTATTTTCTAGGGCGGCGGTATCTTTTTTGTACAACGCGCAATAACCGGCAGGCAGTGGCCCTGGCAGGCCCCTCTGTTTTGCTGACGTATCTTTGAGGTGCGTGCGCGCGTGGGCTACGAACACGTTGTCGTCACCAGACAGACGGACGGGAAGCTCCGTTGCTATTGTTATCCACTGCTCACCGCCCACATACCCGCATTTACGGTGGCCGGGCCCGTAAACGTTCAGCCACCTCCCGTTCCTTCTCCCTCGCCTTTACGAGGACACAGCTTCGCCTAAGCTTGCCATAAAAAATCCTGATGCAAAAACCCAATAACACTTTGCTCGACCCGAGAATCGAACCCAAGACCACTCAAACATCGATGCAGTTCTAATTCTATGAGTGATTATGTGTTACCACCAGTCAGTCGATCACGAAACTTCTGGAACACCTACTTGCAAATTTAAGTTCGGAATCCTGCGAGAAAATTCCGTAGGTTCGTGTAAATATTTATGTTCCAAAAAGTTTCTCTCCAAACGAGTTTTGATTGGAGTGGCTCAAAAATCAGAAGTGTTTGGATCCGGCATACTCACACTTAGTTGAAGTACTTATACAGTAATTATTGACGCAAAGTTTTTGAGATCTTTGCTTGCCTGTATCAAATAAAGGTCGCTTGAAATTGCGATCTGTTATAGCGGAGTAAGGTTTAATTTTGTAAAGCTTAGGGTTTAGGTTCACCGAATATTCCCCCAACTGTGGACCGATTTTCATATTTTTTTTTTCGGTGTTTCTTCCCAGGTGGTCCCATCTCAATTAAATTTATGTTTCTTGAGTAATTTATGAGTTATCGTCCATAATACCTACATATTTTTTTCTATATGGATCTTCTTCTATGTCTAATGTCTGCTAATATCTTTTAGTAACAATGGAAAATGAAAACTTGATAAAATAATGTGAATGTTGAGATATCATCATACGGTAACTAAAAATGTTGAAATAAAAAAACTGTTTTTTGTAGGTTATTTTTTTGCAAAAAAGTGATTTTTAATATAAATATTCTACAGGCAATGTATTCTAATTTCCCAACAATAATAAAGTTTATACAAGTTACCTCAAACGCACAAACGTTTTCAACCAAACCATCGAGTACACTGAAATGCAGGAAATAATACAATTTCCTCCAAAATTAATTAAACAGCAAGCTCCCTCTTTCGAATAATCAAAATCTTTTGAGAATACACACGTAACATATGTTACTTTCAAACGGAAGTTTGTTAATTTAATTAAACAAACGCAGAGTTACGTAAATCTTATACATATATAAATATATATTGTAGTCTGCTAGGCTTAGCATCATTATTAACATTTATATACATTACGACTGGTTGAACGAGGGATGTATGTACCGAATCAACAAGACACATGGTTCATGACGCTCAGCAGAGGGGCCTGCCAGGGCCGCCGCCTACCGGGGTTGCGGTTTGTTCGAAGAAATAGATAATACATAAGTTTCGCTCCATTTACATATTACATCCATATTTTGCACAGGTTCCTCTTAGATCGCAGTGATGAGGTCGCCGTGAGCTATCGCTCGGCGGTGACGCACGTCTGCTAGTCCGGACTCGACGCTATGCTACTTATATGCAATAGGCATTGTATGTCTCTGAACTCTTGGATTATTGTTCTTAAAAGCCATCCGATAGGAAAATAAACCCGAGATAAACGGACAAACTGACAGACGGACAACAAAATCAACAGAACCCTTATTGGATCATTTTTGTCTGTCTGTCTGTCAAGACTATAATTAAAAATAACATGAAATACTTTAACATTATATTTTAGTTTATCATTTGAGCAATACATGTCAGACGCTCTATTCTAAATTTATTAATTCTTTATTTAAACAACCTGAGTATTCGGAACCTAATTGTAAACCAGCCTGAACTATTGAAGGTTGGCTTAAGCCAACCTTCAATAGTTCAGGCTTTAATAGTTCAGGCAGTAGCTACCTACTGTGAAGGCTTTAAAGCCTTCACAGTAGGTAGCTACTGATGAAATAAGGAAATAAGGATCATTATGGCCAACCGTCACCATGTAATCACAAAGAAAAAATCGCGAAGTACGAGCAACTTGCGCGGCAAATTTCAACTTTAATGGATATGAACGCTCATTTGATTGATGAGAAAGAAAGGTGTGATCAGTAGATAGACGCTCGATGAACAATAATCATCTATCTATTCAATTATCCAATTGAATGCATAATTATTCATTGGTTGTGATTATCCAATTATGGAAAAAAATTAAGACCCTTTCTCGCATATTTTGGGATAAGGGAAGGAGAATGATGGAAAGAGAATCGAAAAATTGAATCGTTTATCAAACCAAAGCTTGCAAACATATGTACCTATACGATTCTCAATAGGTACCTTCGCACAAACATGCGGTACATAATAATATGTATGGCGTTTGTGTACCACACATAAGCGCTCTTGCGACGCAGATGTGAATAAATCACGACCTTATTGTCATTGAAAACATAAATTACATTTTCGTTTTTTCTTTACGTAATTTTCCAGATTCTGTGGAAAGCAGAAAACTTTGTGTTTTGACTTGTCGTAAGTTTGCGAGTTGAATTTTATTATTTTGCAGCGTCATGATCACTGTATTTCATTTGATTTATAAGACTGTATTTCATTAGCCACTATGTCGTTTGTTGGATGCCAAATAATGAGAATTAATTATTTGAGAATCAATTATTGTCTTCACTGTAAATTTATTCACACTAAATGTTATGTTTTTTTTCTTTGTACAACTTATTGTGTACAATCTTTTTTCATTCATCTTTATTTTATAATTTTCATTTTTTTTAACAAAAGTTTATAAACATTATTAGATAACCCATCGGCATTAAGAACTAGGTAGAGGTTGGCGGTTGTCAGGGAGAAGAACCTTATTTAATACTGAGTATCTAAAAAAATACATAAATAAATTCTAGAAAGAATATAAAGAAATATGCAACTTTCTTCACTACGCCCATTTTAGAACTGTTACTGTAAAGAAAACTTGGTACATACAAAGTAGAATAGAAAAGAATATTCTTTATTATGCTAAACCATACACAAAATAATGACTGAAAAACTATGTGAAATGTTTTTCAGTGTGATACAATGTTCGATTTTAGTGCTAAAAGTGACTATTCAAGACAGCCTTTGGATGGATCATAGCATGTCTGAAAGACAATACAGTAGGCAGTATATGGTTGCGGCTTGCTCGAAACAGAACATAAAGAGCAACAGAAGATACATGGGTGGGTTTTGGTCAGTACAAGTCTGACACTCCCTCCCCGCTCCGCCCAGAGCGGGGAAAGTTTTATTGATGATTTCCCACCCGCAAAAAAATAAGGTAGGTAGTATGTGTACCAACTACATGCACATACATACACAACGCAAATACAAATCTACCAAGTTACATCACTCCTTTAAGCTAACACGAATTAAAAGTTTGTTCCAAATTATTATAACAAACCTAGTCATTAAAACTCCAGTTTTCTACTCCAAAACTCTAAAGTAAACAGACATTATATGCTCGGGAAAGTTTCTAACAAAAACTAATCGTTCCATTTTAAAACAAGCACTAAACTTTCTCAAACAGTCTTTTTTATTAGCATTTTTTGTTTCGCCCACTCATTTTTCGTTTAAGACGATACTTAATTAGGAAAATAATTAATCTCCAGATAGGTAATTTACGCTTCCATAGATTATATTTAAGATTTATTCCTTTATTTTGCGACACAAACGGTAATGAAAAAGATTTTGTTACTAAGGCACCACCTCTTTATCATTCTTCTTTTGTGGCGTTCTGAATTAGCATGGAGATGAATGCTATCCGCAATAAAAGAGTGGGAAATGCAAATAAACTGTATTAAATCTATTTCTATTGAAAAAGTGTTATGTTTATTTAAATATACATCGTTATTTTCTTTTAAATACAGTATTTCAGTGTAAGACTAATTAAAAACTCGGCAGCTAGCAGTTTATTTACAAAATATTCCTTTACATTTTAGCGGTCAGATTTTCTAGATATTTCAAAGCGATGCTTCCATACTTTATGAAGTATACAACGTCAAAAGACCAAATAAATTGAAGTATATTGGATGGAAAAGCTCTCTTTGACGTCACGAAACATCGTTCTAGGATTAAAATGATCACAAAGGAAGGAATAACTTTACCTGTTAAACGAAAATAGATGCCTTAATTTATCCGTTTTTCGGCGCTGAGAAAATACTGTTGGCTGGAAAGCCGAAAAATAATGCCATTAATAAAGAAAAATGTCTGGAATTCAGAAATATTTACTCTGTTTAATTGAATGTCGTTGAAGTTTAGAATAAGACTTCCCTTTACAATACAATTTTAATTTCTGATTTCCCTTGCGCCCTCGTCCCAGGGGTTCTGCGAAAGGGTAATAAACTCTATGAAAATTAAATTTTAAATAATAATCTCTGGCCATGAAGTTATGAAGTCTTCAAAAGTTTATATTAAGAGTTACGAAGGAGTTTCTACTGTGCTTTGAATATAGAATAGGTGTCGTTTTTTCTTTTTTTTTGGTTTTTTAATGATAAAAAGACAAGGTCAATTGAGCGTGTGTCTATGTGAAATAGATGTTTATAGAACCATGTATAATGTGTCGAGGCTTGTATTTTCTGTACGTGTTGCCAAGTCGGCTGCCATTCTTCTTAATTAACAAGTTGTAGTAATAGGAATTTCAGAATAACTCAGACGTAAAACATTCTAATCTGCTTAATATTGTACACACATTCACAGAATATTGGTCTTTGTAATTAAGAAGAAATTGAGTTTTTTTTTATTTATCCTGTAAAGGCTTCTCCAAATTTCTTCGACGAGCTTTTCCCGGGCCTCCTCGAAGCAGCCCTTGCGGTACGTGTCCAGGTCGACTAGCCAACTTTTTTGGGCAGGCCTCGAGCAAACTATGAAATATAAATGCTTTGTTTGGATTTGACATGGGCCTCGCCAGGGGAACGGGAGGGAGGGAGGAACTGCCCCTCTCCCCTAGAGACTTTTGGGACTTTTCCATTTTTTTAATTTGCCATGCCCAGAATTAGTAAGTCCTTAATTAATTATAGCGTAGGTTAGAATCACTCTGAAACTGAAATATTATTTAAAACAATATTAGGTTAAGTAATCGTACATATTTTATTTGAACCGATTAATTTAAGTACCTACAAGATACTTATGTATGAAGGTTCGAAACAATACGGAGTTTTCCAAGATAAATTCTTTGAGCTCTTAGATTTTTTAAATAATTCGAACAAATTCTTAACTTCTAGAATGTTGTACATATTTATTAAAAAAAAAAACTAAAACACAATATATAGTGAACACATTACCCTCCTTTGCGGTGCGCAGTCGGGTAAAAATACCGCGGCCCCGGAATAAAATGGGCAATAGAAGGAACATGGGTGGGTTTTAGTCAGTATATGTCTGACACTCCACCCCGCTCGCTCCCTCGAACGGGGGAAGTTATTTGATGATTTCCAATCCGCAAAAAAAAGTTAGAAGTGTATCGTTTGACATTCTTTTAGATGTATTTACTAATAAGTTAAATGTTACTAACTGAATACTGTTAATATTTTTCAAAGATGTTAATACCTTTTTTTTTTTTTTTGTTATGCTGTATAGAATCGTCATTTGTTTACGTGAAAATATGCTTTTAGTTTGTAAAAATTATTATTTTTGTTTTTTTTTTTTAAAATAAACCCAATTGATTTTGACACTAACACTGGTACTTTAGACTTTTCTGGGTCCCAGTGAACAAATCGAGACGCATCCCAAGACTGTTGAAGGGTGGGGACGGGGTTCATACAAAATCCCCCATGGTCCTTTTAAGCAAACCCAGATGCTAACATTTGTCAAAGTCTAAAGTTATTTATTTGTAAAACATAGGTAGTTACGGTAATTTACAAGAAATAACATGCTAGGTTTCATAAACAAAATAGAATAATACATAGATCAGACAGTTTTATTTTGTATGTTTTTTATGTATATTTTGGATTTTAGAGTATTCTATATTCGTGAAAGTAAACTCAATCCTTGCAAATTCGTTCATCATTCTCATGCCAAAAGCTGGCGACACCCTTAGGCTTGAAAATTACTGAACAATCAAATTATAAAGTTAACGCGGATCACAGCTCAAGTGCTTAGTAATTATTATAATACTGTCTCAAAAAGAAGAAAATAATTCATAAATATGAAACCAAGTTATAAAAGTCGCGTCGTAAGTCCTCAATTTAATTGCTCCGGTTCGACAAGCATCATTTTGCTTTAATAAACTCCAACTGTAAGTCTAAACAAGTGAATAGCACCCTATATTATTAAAGTATGGAAGGAGGGGTCCCGAATACATAAATCAGGGAAGCAGTGTCAAAATAGAAGGCGCCTCAGAAACAATAAAGGTGCCTAAAGTACAAAAGAGTATGAATTAGAAAAGCTTTAAATTCTCACACTTTTTTTTTGCGGGTGGGAAATCATCAAATAACTTCCCCTGCTTTGGGCGGAATGGGTGGGAGTCTCGGACTTGTACTGACTAAAACCAACCCATGTTTCTTCTCTTGCCCTTTATGTTCAGGGGTCGCGGTATCTCTTTCAAACAACCCGGAACCCCGGCAGAACTCTCACACTTAAGACCTTTTTAAAATACTTTTATTAGCTTCACTTACCACTTCGCGGTTACTCATTGAATTGAAATTTCACATACATGTTTCGTTTGGATGACATTGGTGAGCTATTCGGAGGTGACTAATTCTAAATCCAATATGGCCGACTTCCAAACATGGCGGATTCGTTTTTTATGCATTAACATGTAATGGGTATCAAATGAATAGGATTGCTGAGTCGAATACTAGAAATAAAATGACTTCATTCTTAAGCGTGTTTTTAATGGTGCAATATATTATTCGTTTACTAGAGATCTCGAACAACCAATTACTATGACTACTCGCACATCGCTGGACACGAATCAATCGTGCATGTAGTACTGATGTCGATGTTCAAAAAAAATAAAACCGACTTCTAAAAAAAAAACTAAAAACAGGAAAATAACTTTATTACCGGAATTCGGTGGCTTTTGTTGGTTTCGTTGACATTATTTGCCACCGACTTCCAGAAATAAAGTTATTTTCCAGTTTTTAGTTTTTTTTAGAAGTCGGTTTTATTTTTTTTCTAAAAAGTTTTTATTTCAGCATTTTTAGTTATTGTATTATGATATAATACGCAAACACGGTTAAAAAGTTTTTATTTTTAGCTTTAGTCCCGTCTTAGATACAAGTTTTAGTTCCACATCTAGCAATAGATTAAATACTAAGGATCTATATTATGCTTTAGTATTCAACCAATTCAGAAATCATATGCATCATCCCCTAGGGGATACATCTGATACTTGATCTGATGTTTATGTTTCTTAATGACTAGGTGAGGGGTGGGGAGGGGATACGGTCACCCTGCTCCCACTCGCCTGCCTACCCTGGCGAAACCCATACTTATACACGCTTACTTTTTGATCGTTTTAATCGTTTGGGCCGTTGGTTTCACTTACAAAATACTATTCATCAAAAGCTTGTACAGCGTTGTAACTTTTAGAATAAAAAAAATAGCAAGTGATAAATAAGGTCATACTCATACTCGCAAAATGCACGAAATAAATAGTAGCGCCACGAGATAGTTACCTACCTACGTCGTTGTCGGCCGTTGCGTACCTACACTGCCCGAACAGGCTAAAGGTTATTGACTCGCTCAGCTGATGTTCACGTAAACAAATTAAACGATTCCAAATTTTCCTTCATATTTTTACGGGCTTAGGACCAACATAAATGCTTTGCTGCATTGCTGCCTAAGCTACCTAATTTAAAATAGTTATGCTAAAAGCGGTAGGTTACATGTAAAAATAAATCTCTAATGGCCTGCTAGTTATGACGTATTTAAAAATGTGGAATCAAAATTATGTACAATTAATTAAAAAAGAAAAAGTTCTAATTACATGATTTAAAAAAGTTTTGTTACTTACCTAAATCACCTTTGCACTTAGCGACACTTAAAAAATGTTCCAATTGTAGGTACCTAATCAAAATTATTTACAACGATTAAAAAAAGTTATTAGTTAGTTAAACTTCACGATATCGTAATAATTGTTCAAAGTGGAGTCCATTCCTTTGGATACACAATCTTGCACGTTTAATTAAATTGTCTTTTAATTTCATTAACGTGTCCCTGTCACTTTTTAAAATTTCGAATGCGTCCTCTATCGCGCGTTTCATTTGTTCACGAGTTTGATGTTCGTTTTTGTACACTAACCGCTTCACTTCACTCCACAAATAAAAATCCAGTGGGGTCAGGTCCGGACTCCTTGCTGGCCATGCAACTGGACCACCCCGTCCAATCCAGTGATCTCCAAACACGGAATTTAAATGATTACGTACATTACGCTCGTAATGTGCTGGACAACCGTCTTGTTGATAATACAAATTATCTAAATAAGCCAGTGGAATGTCTTCCATTAATTCTGGAATTACACTTTGCAGCATGTTTAGCCTATGTCCTACCGGTCAAATTTCCTTCGATAAAATACGGGCCGATAATTGTATCATTTATGATGCCAGCCCACACATTAACGCTGAAACGCACTTGATGTCTGCACTCACTAATCACGTGTGGATTATTAAATGCCCAAAAATGTTCATTTCTTTGATTGACTAGTCCTACCCGCGTAAAAGTCGATTCGTCCGTCCACAGAATGTTAACTTCGCGATTATTTAATATCCACTGGCATAATGCGACTCGAGCCGTCCCGTCGTTCTCATGGAGGGCGTGCACTTTTCTAAAGTGGTACGGGTGGAGTCCTTCTGTATTTAAGAGCTTCCAGACGTAGTATTGACTTACGTTAAAGCTAATTGAAGCCATATTTGTACTACGCCTGGGATCTAGTTCAAAGTACTCGAGAATTTCTTCGTCTAGTTCAGGTCTGTAGACTGGTTGGCGACCGCGGCCCTGGGCGTGTGAAGGTGTCCGGAATTGTCCGTGGTCTAACAAACGCTGCGTAGCCGCTACAATTGTCTGCCCAGACGGAATTTGCGGGTTAGTCATACCACGCAGTCGCAAAGATTGCAAGTGGTTTGGTTCACCGTAGAGACGTCGAGCTGCCTGCGCATCAAAACCCGCGATTGCGTAAAATTGCACCATGGCAACGAACTCCAGGTTGGAGTACTCGTAATTCCGAGACGTCATTATTTTTGCGCAACAACACACCGATAACGTCTTAGAGAAACTGAATTTGAATTATTCCTTGACATGTCACCACTCCTGCGCTGCCCTAAGCGCGCGGGGTGCGCGGGCGCGCGCCTTTCGTATTACCAATCAAATGGGGTTTGTGGGCGGGGTTTGGTCTAGCATTGGCTATTTTTTGTGAGTCCACGTTGACTAGGCGAACGCATCATTAATGTTATTATCGAAATCTGCCTACTAATGGTTCGCATTATTTATTCACTCATGCGTAAATTAATTCGAGTTATTAAAAAAAAACTATTTTATTTTTTAATTTTATCTTTACAAATCGATAGTGTTTCATGCACTGGTTCGACCCTCCACGGGATTAAAACGATAAAAAAGTAAGCGTGTATATGTGATTGCAGCAATCACGGCAGATTTGCTGTCATTTATTAAAGAGTGCCGTTGTATATCACTGAAGATCTATCACCAAATTAAAATACAATCACCTCAAAAAACTGCGATGACCTTCCAAACCATAGTAGTACATAGCATTTAATATAATCGACGAATGAGTATATCATCAACGTACACGAAGTCAATCTAATACGCATTATTAAAGATAACTCAAAAACTACTTGTCGGATCTTGATATTTTTTATGGGACCAAACGACAACCACCAGCTTTTGAATAAAAAAAGAATCATCAAAATCGGTTCACTCAGACCTGAGTTATGAGGTAACAAACACAAAAAAAAAACATACAGTCGAATTGAGAACCTCCTCCTTTTTTTTGAAGTCGGTTAATAAATCTGAAGTTATTGGAATATTTTGCGTACCTACTCGTGCGCAAAAAATAAAAACATGAATGGTAGTCACTGGAAAAACATACTCTTGAAAAAAAAAACCGCGAATTCATACAATTGGGATGCGTTTTTTTTTCGTCACCGTGGAAATTCTAGCAACTAGCGAGTAATTCGCAGCGAATCGATAGGCTGTAACAAAGTGAGTTTGAGAATGACAGCCGGAGCATCGAGCCGCGAACGTCGATAAGTACTGAAAAGAAAAATATTAGATATATTTACGTAACTTTGCGAATGGGTATTTTTCTGGCTTATCATAATATTAGTAAGCGGCTCGTTTGATGCTACACAGTGTAGTAGTTAAATCAGTCGTTTGTGTTTTTTCACTGTAAAGTTTGCGCGTTGTGAGGCCCAATGACTTTTTTGCTATATTATTTATTCTAAAATACATCAAATCCAATATACATTCTGAATACAAATTAAATACCAATGTACATCAAATTTAATTAAATTGAAAACGATTATTGCTACGGTAAACTAGCGTAGCCTTTTTTGCATTAATATATAGGTTTGCACAAATCAAATATGTTTTTTTTTTGGATCTGTAAGTAAGACATTTAATGATCAAAGAAACAATGGATGAATTGAGTGAAGGATGACGTGGCAGGAGGTATTTGATGACATGTCGAGTAAGAGAGAGATAGGTATGAAAGTAGTCATTGTGCGCCGAACCAAATAAATTGGGATTATCATCATTTTTCGCCCTTGTTCCATTCTATTTGGGGTCGGCGCAACACATTTTCTTCCTCGATTTTCCCCTATCAGACGTCACGGGTACTCCTTTCTCCTTCATTTCATTCCTTACATAATCCATCCATCTTTTCTTAGGCCTTCCTCTCGCCCTCCGCAATAAAAATAAGGGTAGAATAATGATGATGATAATGGTAATAAGTTATTTAGAATCCGGGCTTTAAAAAAACATTTTATTACAACAGGAACGTTCATCATTTTATTAAAAACACGCCGATTTTAAATAAACGATTGTACCACGTTCACATCCATCATAATATTTTGCAGGGGTACCCCAATCCCCATTATTAATACTAGTGCCTTAATCGTTTCATTATTATGTTTTCAAACTGCATCTGGTTATGATGAAAAATGCGCTATACTACATAATAGATACTCCAAGGTACTTTATTACAACGAACCGTTTCAAAGTTGGATAGTCACAAGTACTGTACAAGAATACGAGTTTGTCGCTGAATTTCCGCGAAGACGATTATTTGTTTGGGCTCATAGCTCTGTAAAGAAAGTTCGACAAAGTTTCTGAAAACATTAAAACGGGTGTGTCTCATTTCAACCTTATCGTCCACTTTTTAAAGTTCACAATGAAGTCTGTCTTTTATATAATAACTTGTGAAGTAATGCGTAAATTACTTTTGAATGCACCTTATATTTTTCTTTGAATTTCTTTTCCTTTGCAATTCAAGTGACTTTGCTCTGAAAATATGTCAAATGCTTGAAGAATTAAATCCTTATTCAGAAAACCCTATTCAAGGAACGAACTGGTTCTCTTTAGAACTGGTTGAAAATTGAAACAGCGAAAGCATTTGACATTTTAATCACAAGGACTAATTAGCACAGTATTTGCGATAGAAAATTTAATTGATTTAACGGGTACACTGAAACACGATTTTTTGTGATCTTGAATATTATAAATGACGTTTCGAAATGATTTCAAATTATTCTGCAAACATTTTATCATTACTATGAAGATTGAGTAATGGTTGAAGATTATTTTCGATTGTAAATGCGTACTTAATATATATAAATCACGTGTCACGTTGTTTGTCCGCGATCGTCTCCTAAACTACTTAGCCGATTTTAAATTAAATTTGCACACCATGTGCAGTTTGAAATCGAACTTGAAAGATAGAATAGGTAGGAAATTGCATTGCAACGCATGGCACAGCTATATATATATTATATTAAGTACAAACATCTCGTGATAAATAATGAAATTGTAATTACGATATGCGTAGGTACGCGTAAAAAGCAATAGTAAAAATGTTTTACGAATATTTCTATTCATTTGACTTGATTGCCACCATTTAAGCCTTGATCACGATTGACGGTAAGAGCGGTAATAAACCTTGGTAGTTGAGAGAATGTCATGCTCACCTAAATGTCTCGCTGATGGTGGCGGGTTTGTCGGATCATTTAGTTCCCTTCATGCGTCATGTTCGTGAACGGACGCTGTCAGTTGGGACTGGTCATCTCTTAGCTCCCACGGTTTATTTTAATTAATATATTCCACTTATTGTTACTTTTGCTTTTACTTTTAATGTGCAGGTCTAACTACATCGTTCTCACATATTTGTATTTTCTCATCACGATGATGTAACCAAAAAAAGGTTCTGAAAACTAAAATACATGCATTCCCTAGTTCGGTTGCAGTCCCTTGATCCATTTTATTAGTAACTAGCTTTTGCCCGCGGCTTCGCCCGCGTTAAATTCGGGGTTTTTTTGATTTATTGTTATAACCATAATCTTGTTAAATTCTTATGACTTAATAGAGTTTCCATAGAGTTTCTTGCCCAGTCTTCTCCATAGAGATTGGAATGGCCTGAAACTGTAACTTCATTTTTTATTTCCTGACATTTAAAAGTGTCTGTAATGGTTTAATTGAAATAAATGGTTTGAATTTGAGTTTACTCTATTTTAACGAGCATTTTTTTAATATTTTAACATATTATACTGCTTTATATTCCGAAAGCCAAATCGGATTCCTTTGATCACCGTCCTTACTCACCTAGGGTTCGGTTTTGACCCCAAAATCCCTTCTCCAAAGTAGAAACCTCCTGGAACTTCCACACGAATAAACATCAGGGTTGCTATAACTACATTAATGCCATTTAGAAATCCACCGAGAGAATATTTATTTGAACCCAAATCAATTAAATGCTTCAATGAATTGTCTGCCGCACAATACCCTATTTTGTAGCAAAATTGTTCTGTATAAAATATACGAGGCCTCCTCGTTAAAAATATATTCTGGTAAGTATTAAATCCTTCAAAATCCGATCCGTAAAGATAAAATAATCGGCCTGATATTTTTCGTTCGAAATTTAAATAAAAAAACCTTTCTGGATTTAAGTTAAGTTTTTAAGAGTTCCACTGAATATTTAAAAAAAGAAGACTTTTAGCTAAAATCATTTTGCATTTGAGTTTTTAATTTGGTCACGACCTTGCTTGTACGAAATGGTAGTAGGTAAGTAAAAGTGAAACAAATTTTTCTCTGCCCCGAAAGCGAAATCACGATGAAATTTTAATTTGATTAGGAACCTGTCGGGGTTGAAATTGTTAGGTTAGCGAGGCATCATGAAATTCTCCTCTAACAAGATGCGAATTACATTTGTTTATCAATCTTGGGTCAGCTTCACGCTCGTCGGAAAATATATCAAATTTTAGAGGAAATAAATAACGTTAAGATCGACCTTTTGGTTTAGGAGCTTAGTGGTGCGTTTATTTTGAAACGGAAAATAAATGTGACTGATTATAATGAACGATGAACGAAGCAATTTGAATTTAAATTGTTTTGATACGTTATTTTATTCAAAGCTTATGGTCAGCAACACAATCGATTAATTAAGTTGTTTGTTTACCTTATTTCACATAGACGTTTTTTCCATGTCAAACTAATCATGAAGCTGATCCCTACATAGTTGTCATGAAGTAAGTAAGGACTCTACTGGTGTCATAGGTGTGCTTTTTTTTGGGGTTTGAAATCAACAAATAGCTTCCCCCGCTCTGGGTGGAGCGGGGGGGCGTGTCAAACTTGCTGACTAAAAAAAGGACCCATGTTCCTTCTATTGCCCTTTATGTTCCGGGGCCGCGGTATCTCTTTCGAACAACCCGCAACCCCGGCAGGCGCGGGCCCTGGCAAGCTTCTCTGCAGGCATAGGTGTGCTTATGTTGTGGAACTGAATATCAGGCCAAACATTTTTCAAACTTTTTGACATCGACCAATTTTTTCTTCTTCTTAGCAGAAATGGAGAAAAAAACTGATTTGAATTGATCTGTAGAGTTAGAGACATATTTGCATTAGTGTCAACTGTAAAAATGTTAATTTTTGTTTAGCAATATCCGTCACATACCTATATAGATAAACTAGCTTTCGCCCGAGGCTTCGCCCGAGTTAAATTTGGGCTAATACAGTTCCCCTTGCGCCTTATTGATTTGTAATAGCAACGCTAAGTTTTCCCTTTTCTTCCCTCTTTCTCCCGCACATCCCACTTTTTTTTAATAAAAATTAACCCTTGTCCGTCTCCTGGTTCCTAACTATCTCTGTACCAAAATTCATCAAAATCGATTTAGTCATTAAAGCGTGAAGAGGTAACAAACAAACAAACAAACTCACTTTCGCTTTTATAATATTATATATAATATAATTATATATAGTAAGGAGGATAAGGATTCACGCCTTTCGCCATTTGGGTAGATCAGGGGCCTTAGCCTGCTATTACAATAGTGTCAGAATGGTCGATCACTGATCGCATAATGGTTAATTTTGACAAGTTTGCTACTACATACTAAACTTGCCAAAATCAGCCATTATGCGATCAGTGATCGACCATTCTGACACTATTGTAATAGCAGACTAAGGCCCCTGGTCATACACTAACGCCAGTTGCGAGTACTAAAATCAACCCAGGAGACAAAAGATATGGCTGTTTATGTCGCAAGTTTGTACGGAACTCGAGCCTAACTCGCTCTTAGCCGGTTTTTGTAAGTACATCTTCCGTAGACTACTCCTAACATATTGAAGCTGATCTTACAATAACAAACTACCGTCTACAAGGATGCTTAAATAAACGTAATGTTTCTGATTGATGAGTCAGCCAAAATACACCTTGAATATCACATAACATCTCGCTTATATTCCCTGAAGGGTAGTGGTTAGCTCACCGTCCGTCCGTCTATTGACGACAGGCCTTGTCGACGGCGCGTTTGTGTTTGTGTGAAACACAAACGCGCCGTCGACACGGCCTCAAAAACCCTCAAAAAATGTCAGCAAAGCAGAGGGGCTTGCCAGAGCCTCCGCCTGCGGGTTGCGGGTTGTTCGAAAGAGATACCGCGGCCCCGGAACGTAAAGGGCAATTGTAGGAACATGGGTGGGTTTTATTTAGTAAAAGTCTGACACTCCCCCCCGCTCCGCCCAGAGCGGGGGAAGTTATTTGATGATTTCCCAGCCAAAAAAAGGGTAGTGTTTGTGTTGGGCACATAAACCCATTTTGTCAGCGACGTATCTTTTGGAATCCTAACTGAAGTATCCGCTTGTAGAGATAGAGGTTGCTAACTCAATTAAATAACCACATCACAGGCTCACCATACCACCAAGTCCAAGTCCACACGCACGCTTTCACTTTCCAACTTCCCGCTTCCATCATACTAACTGACAGTTGACATTAGTGACAGCTCTCGGACGACTTGTGGTCGTGAGACCGTGTTTACATATCTATTAAATAGGAACACTACACCAAAACTAAAATTAGTATATTTGCGCACATCAGTCAGCCAATTCCCGTTTCCTGATTTGCAGGTCCCAACTATGTCTGAACCAAAATTCATCAAAATCGGTGCAGCCATTTAGGCGTGTTAACAAACAAACAAACTCACTTTCGCTTTTATAATATTAGTAAGGATTATTATTTACTTTGCACCCGTACGAAGCCTGGGCGGGTAGGTAGTACAATTTGCTTGCAAAATTGATTTTTTTTCGGTAGTCTTCGAAACTACTGATCCGGTTCCGAAATCTCTTTGAATAACGGGAAGCTTTATTATTTAATAAAATAATAAATATCTTGGGATAACTCACACACGGCTATCTGATTCCAAACTAAGCAGAGCTTGTGTTATGGTAACCAGACAACTGATATACATAATTATATAATTTATAAATACATACATATTATAGATAAATCACACCAAGACACAGAACAAACAATCATGCTCATCACACAAAGTTTGTCCTGGGTGGGAATCGAACCCACGACCTCCGGCTCAGCAGTCAGGGCCACTAATCACTAGACCAACAGGCCCACTTCCACCATTTCCGAGAGTCATAAGTTATATTTAAAGCGATAGTGTACGATAATATTAGACGACTTAAAGAGGCGAAGCTAGTTCTATAATATTATATTATAATAAAGAAAAAAAAAGCTGTTTCCATAATGTTCATAAACCCACGATACTTTTAACTTACCTACAACCAAAAATTTTGTATTGGTCAAGCCCTTTTGTACCGATGCAGCGATGTATGAAGTAATTAAGTCCGACCCCGTTGTCTATGGTATGTGTTCTAAAAAACACCTGCGTTATCGGTAAAAGCTTGGGTTCCTGTAGAATATAACAAAAACAAAATCCAATATAAGCAAACTTTCGTGAACCGCATTCCTTTCAGAATTGTTCCGAAGCGTTTCTCTTTATCGTTGTTGTTACCTTCTAATTCCATCCAGGAATTTAGTGGAAACAACAATGCCTCAAAAATTTTAAGGATCTATTTAAACTGGCAAAAACGTAAGCTTACAGCGTCAAATTAGCCGAAGGGACAACACGCCCGAAATTCCCTGTAAGTCGCGTCGCGTCGTTTCACCTTAGTGACTATATTTTACTAGGTGCCCCCCGGGTATCCTAGTAAAGGGAATTAATGAAATCCTGCCCGTTCAATAACGTAGGGGACTAATAATATAGCTTACATTAATTGCTTTTGTAAAAGTAATCAATTTAAAGGCAATGCCGTAAAGTTTTCATTAATATTTCGCGGCAGAACAAATCCTAGAGACTTTAATGTTACCTTTTCGAATTTGTAGGCGTAATTTTGATGGTATCTTTCTGAACACTTTGTTTGAATAATGGCTGTTGAGTCGTTTTGAAGATTTTCGTTATAATGGAAGTCAAATAGTGATGGAGGGAGGGATGTTTAAACCTTTGGTTAGAGGTTGACGGTGTCGTCAAGCCGAAACTGTGAGTTAAATACAGACCATGTTAACGCATGTCCACCATGCTTTAAAGTTTAAGGAGTCTCTCTATGTATTTGTTTCTTTTGTTGTGATTGTAAATGTGAGCGGGTACATTCTTTATGTTCGGAGGCATTTATTTTGCTTGTGCATATTGTTTTTGGTTTATACTTATATTTCTTTCATACCAAAGAAACATAAGTCGGTAATAGTAAAATATATAGTGAAACTAGCTGTGCCCAGTGGTTTCACCCGCTGCTCATTTAGGGGTCTGAAAAATAGATGTTGGCCGATTCTTAGACCTACCCGATATGTACACAAAATTTCGTTTAAATCGGTCTAGCCGTTTCGGAGGAGTATGGGAACGAAAACTGTGACACGAGAATTTTATAAATAGTGAAATATAAACCGTGACGTGTGCTATAGGACTAGGGGTAATTTATTAATTATTTAATTTCATGATTATAATATTATGACTCTGGATATCTTTACATAGTATAAAATGGAGTCGCTTTCTCCGATGTCTGTTCGCTTTATAGGTCTTTATAGACGGATTTAGAGTGATTCAAGAAGAAGGTTTATTTGTATAATTAGTATAGTAGGATCTATATTGAACTCGTGCGAAGCCGGGGCGGGTTGCTAGTTGTTGTATCAAATCTATTTCTTCTAACCTATCAGACAGTTGTGTTGTTTAGGAGAAAGTGGCAAATTGACTGTCTTCTGTAATTGACTTTAAATATTTTTTTATCATTAGCTTTATTTATAAAAATGAGTTTTGACTTTATTTAAGAAAACATTGTGATTTAAAATTACAAATTAATAACGATTGGATCAACAAGTTCTCTAAATTACCTACAATTTCTACAAGTAACGTCACTGCAATCCAGACAGTATCTAAATCAGCTTAAATCCATTTTAGCTCACTCACACCGACGCCTAACTTAGCCTTAACTTGAAACGAAATAAATTTATTTATATAATTATTTATTAAAACTTCATAGACACGTAACAAAAACATTGTACAAAGGCGGACTTAATGCCTTGGGCATTTTCTACCAGTCAACCTTAGGGTGATGCAGAGACAAAGACATAGTAGGTGCAATGTGACAGGAAATATCAATTTTATTTATAATAAATACATACATAGAAGATATACAAAAGTAAAGAGAGGTAAAAACTACGAAATATGATGAAAAACTGTCAACTTTTTAATTTTGAGAAGAGTCTGCCAACTGCTTACGTAAGTGTTCGCGAACTTTTACCTTAAATGTAAACCGACTGGTAGCCATCATCATAAATCGCCTCAGTTTGTAAAAATGAATACTAATGAGAAGTACCTTCGACCATTTCCTTTTTCATTAGTGGCTGCCGAATCATAAAATATTAGCCAAATGAGGCTGTCGTTGTTTACACGACATTTGTAAAGAAAATCTGATCTCGTTGCGGCGTGCCTCTTATGTGCCTGTGCCTCAACTGCACCTCGACTGTTGATCTCGTGGGCGACGCGCCTAATGCGCCCGCGCCTCGACTGCGCCTCGACTGTTGGTGTTGTGGGCGACGCGCCTAAATCGGAACTTATTGCTTTCTGTAAATGTTTAAAAATGGATGAACTTAAACTATTTTTCCATTTATTCTTATTAAGACTATTTATTTACGCGTTCTCCCTGAAACCTCTTCTCATAATATTTATTCAAAAAACATTTTTTGGCAGTATAAAGTGTCATAACAGTAGTTTTTATACTCGTATAAACTATAACTAATTATGTTCAAAAATATTCGTACGGGCAGCACATAATGAATGTTTTTTTTTTTTATTTATGATCCCATGTGTTACTTACTTTTGTGAAACGAATGACCCTATTTGAATTTGAATTTGGATCTTTAGTTGTCAAACGTTTGTTTTTTCTAATTATTGCTGTATCAGCCAGGAATGTATTAAAATTCCTCAGGATTTCCTTCAAGAAACATTTATTTGTTTCCTCCGGTGATGAGGTTGGCTATTTGTTTTATTTAAGTCCTCATTAACCCTCTTAGGGCTGCTAGAATGAAGGGAACGTCTGAAGGAATTATAATGATTGTGTTGTACAAATTGTAATGAGTAACTAATTTTCTTGGAACAAGAAAATAAAATACAAAATGGGTGCCTACTTTTTTAAGGTTATAAATGAGAAATAGAGTTTAATTTCTGAAATTAATTGTAATAAAGCTTAGCACTGTCGTCGTTTTGTAAAAAAAAAAAAATTGTATTAGTATTAAGTTTAATGGAAGCCAACGAGATATTTGTTATAAATCTTACGGGTACTCTATGTACTCCATGTATACTCTCCCTGTATTCAGCTGCATCTGGTAAGACTGGAAGCCGACCCTAATACAGTTGGGGGCTAGACAGATGATGCTAGTTGGTCGGCAGTTGGAGTTCAAAGAAAACAGTTTTCGTTTCGATCTAGACTATTTTCGGTTTTTTTTTTTTAAATCTCTGTAACTGCAGGATTTGATGTTTATAAAACGCTTTTTCTGTGAGTATGTCAATGAATACAGAACGGTTATTTCAGCTTGGCACTGGCAGTAAATTCTTTGAAATCGAGCTATGGAGTCCTGTATTAAATTTTTTATTTTAGTTTCAATTTCCCTCTAAAGTTTTCCCGTATAAAAAAAAATATGGCTTTACTGGCTAATGGTTCCTATTTTGAAAACAGAAGTAGAGGGTCTGACTGTGTTTTCAAAAAAGGAACGCTTTTTGAAATGAACCAACGCGGTAACGTCGTGATCGGAATACATGCTAAAGTGCATGGCACATGTTGTCTTCAGATACAGAGTCAGATATGATTGCTTTACAATGTTTTAACATCCGGACAGACCTAACGTTACATAACATTTAATAATGCTATTTCTGTTTTTGATGAATGTACGACGCTTCGCTTAAGCTAGACGTATATCGGTTACGGTGCTCGAAAATAATTGTTTTTAATGAGAAGTACTGTGTTAAAAGTGTCAATAACTGCAAAAACCTTTAGTTACAAGTGAGTGAAGTGTTATAAACCCTGAAGGAACAATAAAAACAGTGAGTTAAACACAAATTGAAACAAAGTAAAACTATAACAAATATTAATCTACCGGCCATTATAAAAGTGAATCCCTGACCTACACCAATATTGTTATCGACGCAGCGACAAAGGCGGCACTAGCTTGGAATCTCACAGTTCTTGCAAATAAACTAGTTTCTATTAGGAAGGCGGCCCTAGCTTGGAGTCACTTAAAAACGTTTTGTTTACCACGGAATTTGTGAGACAACTTGGTGAATTTATCGTTCTACAATATATTTTTATACGCAAGCTATCAATTCGCTCATATATAAAATGAGTAGTATACGATCACCGACTAATAATAGTAGCGGAAATGCAGCAAAGGGAGGTTCCCAACCGGACCTGTCAAAGCTAAAGGATGATGAATTACAAAATATTACTAGCCGAAGTTACAAACGGAAACAACCACACGACGATTTTTCTGGACAATTCCAAAAATTCCAAGACCATATCTCAACACTGCTGGCAAATTTCACCACCGAACAAAGGGAGATGAATGCGAAAATAAGAGATGATGTGTCGTCAATAAATGAACAGTTAAAAGACATTAAGTCGACCACTAATAAATTAGTCCAGGAGCAAGAGATTCTAAAAACCGAAATAACAAACCTTAAAATTTCCAACAGTACTACCGCTCAGAAGATAAATACACTTCAGACTGACGTAGACCAGCTAAAAATAACCTCAAATACTGCAATTGGTAACATTACTCCAAATCTGACTCTTTGCGAGGACGTATTGACAGAAATACATGAACGCTGTCAGAGAGGCAAGAACTTGGTTATTGTTGGCATACCTGAACCTCATTCTGTCAACGCGGTCTCAAGACATGACCATGACAAGGAAGAAGTTATGAAAGTTATAAGTGATATCTCCTTAGATTGTCCTCAACCAGTTAAACTTCATCGCCTTGGTAAATATAATATTGAAAAAAGTCGTCCTATTAAGATATATTATGCATCGGAAGACGCCCCTAAACATCTATTGCGAAATAAATCAAAACTGAGTGACAAATCTATCAAAATATATCCCGACCAAACATCCCAACAACAAAGCTACTTAGAAAACCTCCGGAAAGAACTCGAGCAACGCACAAGAAATGGCGAGAAAAACCTATGTATTAAATACTTCAAAGGCGCTCCTAAAATTACCCAGGCTGTATCAAAAAACCAACAATAATAGCTCTACAAAAAAACCCGCTATCTGAAACGAAAAATACTATTACTTACCAAATAACAGATAACTATACAAATATTATCACTACTACTAAATCGCTGAAATTTCTATATACAAATGCTCGAAGCATTGTCAAACCAGGCAAACATGATGAACTGAAATGTATTGTAGAATCCTTCCAAGATGCTTTACATGTCATAGTTCTAACCGAGACTTGGATTAAATCAGATGAAGAAGCTCAACGACTGCAAATACCAACCTATACCCATTACTACAACTACCGAACCAATACCAGAGGAGGTGGAGTTTCCATTTACGTGCACAATTCTCTAAAGCAAACCTTTATCGAAGAAAAAACGGAAAATGATAACCATTACCTTTGGGTTCACCTGGAAAAATTTTCTCTTGATATTGGAGTTGTTTACAAACCGGAACGAACCAATGTAACAAGTTTCCTAGATACCTATTCATACTATTTACAAAAGATGAAACGAGCTATTGTATTTGGCGATTACAACCTCAACCTACTTAAAACCGATAGAAACGTAAAAGAATATAAATATATAGTAAAGGAAGATGGCTACACAATATTAAATAAGATTGCTAAAAAACATTGCACACGAGCAACGTCAACAACCAACACTATCTTAGATCATGTTAGTACTAACCTGCAGATAACCGACTACAACTTTCATTTGACGACTATTGAGTCGTCGTTTTCAGACCATAAACAAATTTACTTTGAAATTAAAAGACTATATCCGGAACTACTGCAAAAGACGAAATACAAAAAAACTGATTATGCCAATTTATACAAAACTATAAAGGAAGATAAATTTGGGAACGGAAATAATGACTATATTGCACTTGAAGAATATCTGAAATCTGTGATTAACAAAAATAAAACTGAAAAAACGAAGATTCTAAACCCACCCAAAACCGACTGGATAAATAAAGATATTATTAAGATTATTAATAATAGGAATGAACTAGGCAAGAAATTGAAAGCTAATCCTGAAAATGCAGAACTAAAGAGCAATTTTATATCCGAACGAAATAATGTTACTGCTGTTATTCAGAAAACAAAGAGCTCTTATTACCTAAAATCTTTCAAAAATTGTATTGGAAAGCCTTTTAAGATGTGGAAGTTGATTAATAGTATTACTTGCAATAAAATAAAAAAGAACTCAGCCCCTACAGAACTCGAAGGCCCTATTACTGATGTAAAACTTATATGTGAGAGTTTCAATCATTACTTTTCAAATATCGGTGCAGTGCTAGCAAGCGAAATCCCAAAATTAAATCCCAAAAATTCAACTCCCTCATTATCGACACATTGTTCAAATACGCAGACTGGTATACAACTTACAGAGTTATCACCAACCACCAATAAAGAGGTTTCAAAAATTATAGACGAATTGAGAACTAACACAAGCACAGGTATTGACGGCATTAGTACTAAAATAATTAAACACATTAAAGATCTACTCCTGGAAGATTTAACAAAATGCATCAACAAAAACCTACAGGAAGGAATATTTCCCGATACATTAAAAGTTGCCAAAGTCACACCTATATATAAAACCGGAAACAATGCAGATGTGAGTAATTACCGTCCAATATCGGTTTTACCCATTATTTCTAAAATTTACGAAAAAATAATACATAACAGGTTACAGGCTTACTTAAATTCTAAAAACTTTATTTCAAGAAACCAATATGGTTTCCGACAAAAATCAAACACCCTTTCAGCGACTATTGATCTCATAACTAACCTAAAAACGAATATTGATAAAAAACAAATAGCTCTTGGGATCTTCATTGATTTAAAAAAGGCATTTGACACTGTAAGCCACAAACTTCTTCTTGAAAAACTACAAAATATCGGTATTACTGGCCCTGCATTAGAAATATTAAATTCTTATCTTACCAATAGGTACCAAATAGTTGGTATTGGTGAACATCGAAGTGAACCCAAACCAATTACTTGTGGAGTACCACAAGGTTCCATACTAGGCCCTCTATTATTCCTTATCTACATCAACAATATTAATGAAATCGGCCTTAAGGGAGCTATTTCACTGTATGCCGACGACACTAGTCTTTTTTATTTTGGCAGTAACATTGAAGATATTGTTGTAGAAGCACAAAATGATCTTAATAGACTAGCCACCTGGTTCCAATGCAATCTACTTACTATAAATGCTAGTAAAACCAAATTCATGATATTTAGTGCTAAAAATAAAAAACTTAACGCACAAGTTCAATTAAATATTAACGGTCAACCCTTATTACAAACAAATACGGAAAAATATCTAGGTCTTACTCTTGATGATAAACTTACAATGAAACCCCACATTGAAAAAGTAAGAAAAAAGATACTATCATTGACTGGTGCACTTAGAGGAATTGTCCGATGTCTCCCACTACGGGTCAAATATATTATTTATAACTCGATGGTTAAACCTCACCTCGATTATCTGATCGAAATATGGGGAAATGCTGCCAAAACTCACCTTAAAAAACTACAAACATCTCAAAATAAAATTATTAAAGTCCTGTTCAATTATGATTATTTAGCATCTTCTCAAAAGGTTTATAAGGAAACGAATCAAATGAATATCGATCAAATTTATAAATATAACACCTGTATACTTGTGCGAAAAATACTTAATAGAGACATACATACACAAATAACATTTACAAAAAGAATGAAAATTCAAAAGCGCATGACGAGGCAAGCTAACCACATCATTTTAAGAGCACCGAGGACAAACTACGGTCGAAAGACTGTTGTATATGAGGGGGCTGAAATTTATAACTCTTTACCTACAGTAATTAAGGAATCAAAATCACTTCCAACTTTCAAAAGACTACTCAAGCACCACCTGAACAATGTAAAATAATTTTTTCCATTATTGTTTAAACCTAATTTTAGTTTATTACTATGCGAAACGTCGTTTATCTTAAGTATAATGTTTTTCCTCATAAAAGTGAATAATTGTATTCTTTTTGAGCGAAATAAATTTCTTAAACCGTAACCGTAAACCGTTTTGTTAATTAAATGTTAACATTGTATAAAATAAAGTCGCTACCGCTGCCTGTTAGCTTAAATATTTTAAACTACTTAACGGATTTTAATGCAGTTATCAGCAATATACAGTAATTCAAGAGGAAGGTTTATGTGAATCTCAGCCTACGTGGGTTAAACCGTGGGGTGCAGCTAGTATTAAATGATAAAGCAAAATATTATATCCATTTAAGCATTGTTCGCATCTGCCTAGCCTTTTCCCAACAATGTTGGTTAACCTTCATTTTACATGGAGCAACTGCCTATCTGACTTCCACAACCCAGTTAAAATTATTGTGTAGTACGTTACCAACGGCTTTCGGGTTGTTCGAAAGTCCCCGGAACATAAAGGGCAAAAGAAGTAAGTCGGTAAAAGTTTGACTCTCTCCCTCACTCGAAAAAGATCGCTTTTAGCGATAAGACCGCCCATTGTGTCACCCTATTTATAAGTTGTTTAATGTTATTCTAGTTATTTGCATGGTGTACATAATAAAGAATATTCTATCTAAGTATCACTCCAGCAGATATTTGATCATTTCTCATCCGAAAAAAAAAAACAAAAGCCTTGGGATCTGCCAACCCTATCTATGCCTTGCGACATGAGGCGTAATATCGGTTGCTATTAGCTACCTAATGCTCTAGTGTGTGTACCTTGCATTAGTTTAATTGGATTATAAGGCCGAATGGTAATCCGGCCGGCTTCCATGATTGTCGTGGCTTGAAAGGAGGTTGGTTCTGAACATAGCCCACCAAACCATATGAGGTTATTACACTAATATTATAAAGGTTAAAGTAAGTCTTTCACAGACAAACCGCTTAACGGATTTTGATGAAATTTTGTATCAAAATAGATAGCTTATATTCTGGATTAACACAAAGCTTCTTTTGATCCCGGAAAAAATGCAGTGTCCCTGTGGAATTATCAGATAATTCGAATATATTTTTTTCGGGCCGAAAATAGTAAGTATTAATAAGTGCAAGGCTTATATGGTGAAGAAAATAACATAGCATCACGGCTGTAATCTCCAAAGGGTTAAGCAGGGGTATAACTAATAGTAGAACCACATTTTAACAGTTACGTTTTTTAAGTCCCACGCAAGGGGGGGGTGAGATTATTGTTATCAATCAGGCACAAATCGTGACTCCGTAGATGTTACTAGTAATTCTTACTCGAAAAACCCAAAAATATTTTGACCGGCCCGGGAACCAAAATAAACCCCTTGCTTAGCAGTCGCGCTTGTGATTACTAGACCACAGACACAGACATGGTAAATTAAAAAAAAAAACGATTTATAATCAGAAAGGTAGCTTTTTCCTTGTTCTGAACAATAAAGCGAAAAAAAAAACGCACAAGCATCACGAGACACAATTATAATTATTGTAATCCACAAAGCCTAAAAAATGAAAAAAGGTGACAGGCACGTTTTTTTTGTCGCGTTAGCCAAAGTTAATATAAAACGTGCCGTAAGCCGCAATTAAGTAACGAAGTAATCACTTCTGGGTGGGCCACATTCATTTTAACATTTTGACGGTAAAATCACCCTTATGTCGTAGTCAGTAAAGGCTAGTTTTATAGATCTAAGAGATGCGCGATTGTACATAGCATCGATATTTTGAAAAAAGAAGGCTTTGTACGTTGAACATTGAGTTAAATAAATAAATAAATAAATATCTTAGGACAGCTCACACACGGCTATCTGGTCCCAAGCTAAGCAGAGCTTGTGTTATGGTAACCAGACAACTGATATACATACTTATATAATTTATAAATACATACATATTATAGATAAATCACACCCAGACACAGAACAAACAATCATGCTCATCACACAAAGTTTGTCCTGGGTGGGAATCGAACCCACGACCTCCGGCTCAGCAGTCAGGGCCACTAACCACTGGACCAACAGGCCCGTCAGTTGAATAACAATTTCGTAGATTGAAAGTGTGCGGTCGAATTGTGGCACGGAGTAGATAGTGAATGGAAAGCAATAGATCTGACTGAGCATTTTTTAGCAACAACTTTCTACAAAGACGCCTTTTAATTAAAATAATGATACAGTTAACATAATTCTGACGTAAAATAACGGTTGAATCTCGATACATAATAGTTAGTGTCGATGGACAATTTTCTTCTTCTACTATTGCAAAAGTTGCTGTACAAATTTGTATGATATTTTGCCAGCACATAGTTTAATAACATGATAAACACATAGGATAATGATATTGACATTTTATTCCGGTAGTACCTTCCAGTGGATCAGTTACTGAACTGCACGCGGGTGAAGCCGCACTTATAACGTACCTAGTAATAAATATGTAGTAAAGAAAACAGGGTTTTCTAAATCGGTGTTGAAACATATTTCATACATGTTTTCTTTCTTTCTTTCTTTCTTTCCATTTGTTCAGTACTCTATGTTTATTTTACTGTCAAAAAAACGTTAAAAGATATTTTAACGAGCTATTAAGGTTAAGTCCCCAAATGTTATTGCACGATAATTAAATTTACGAAAATTCTATACTAACTCTGCCTTGGTTAGTTGGTTGAGTGGTCGTACGAGAGAGCGGCTACTAACATTGAGACCCTGGGTGCGATTCCCGGGCAAAGAGTTATTAGATTTTTCCATCAAAACTTTCTCAGTACCCGTGCGTGGAGTCTAAATGTATGCCCGGTTGTTGGCAATGTGGTCGATTTTTAATACATAGGACTTAAATATAACTGTGAAATGTAAAAATGAAATGTGAAATGTAAGTGAACTATTAGATACACTTTCCTGACCCTTAGGATTTAACAGGCGTGATTTAGTTTTAGTTAGGTAGATGCGACGAAAGGGTATCGTCCTGTAGAGGCGATCGGCGGCGGCGATCTCTCACGTCCCGTCCCTGGTTCAGTCCATGGTCCGGAGCGAGAGCGGGTTGTTTGAAAGAGATACCGCGGCTCCGGAACGTAAAGAGCAATAGAAGGAACATGGGTGGGTTTTAGTCAGTACACGTCTGACACTCCTCCCCGCTCCGCCCGGAGCGGGGTAAGTTATGTGATGATTTCCCATCAGCAAAAAGCAACAAAAAGGGTATCGTACATTCGTACTAGCACGGCAGATAGGGAGTATTCATGTTGTAGTTAAGAAAATGTAGGCAGATGATAAAGACTGACGACAAGGTTTTGACGAGACTGCTGGCGCAGTGGCTAAAGCCCCGTTCCAATAACGAGTCGTTTTGCTTACGGATAGTGGGATTTTGACAAAATACTAGCATCCGTAAGCAAATCGAGTCGTTTTTATTTATTGGAACGGGGCTTAAGCGATCGACTTCTGCGCTTTGTGTCGCGGGTTCGATCCCCGCACGGAACAAATATTTGTATGGCCTACAGATAGTTTTTCCGTGTCTGGCTGTTCGTGTATGTCAGTTTAAATGTTGGTAAACGCACCCACAATACAGGAGAAATGATGGGTGGAGCAACGATCCATCATTTCAATGGACGATTTCCACGATTATTTAAAAAAATAAAAAAGAACACTCTTTCTTTGGATAAATTTAGTCTTAAACTGGACCTTATTAGCCTGGCTACCCTGATTACGAATGGTTATCCTGGGCTTTAACAAATACGCTACTTTTTATCCCGGTCCATGTGTGATCCATACATCATGTTCGTGAACGGGCACTGTCAGTTGGGACTGGTCATTTTTTAGCTACCACGGTTTATTTTTAACTTATTTAGATTTAAAATTAAAAAATTGCTTTTTATTTACTCTCGATGCTCTTACTGTGCACGTCTTTCTACATCGTTCTCGCATATTTGTATAATTTTAACATGAATGATATAAATACGAATTTGTAAAAATATTATAATTTAAAAGAGTGTCAATGGAGTTTCTTGCCCATTCTTCTCCATAGAGATCAACGCTTTGAAATGGGCAACTACAGTACATTCACAAGTTATTATGCCTTGTGACCGGGACTGTAGATTCATTTTGTTTCTTGACATTCAAAAGTGCCTGTAATGGTCTAATTGAAATAAATGGTTTGATTTGATTGATTTGATTTGTTAGAATAATGTAGAAAATAAGTTAATTTATTACTTTGTATTTTTATTAGTCATTGTGGTCAATAGTATAAGTAGTTGCGATGATGCTTTTTAAGTTGGTACGACTGTCATCTGATACCAACCAAAGTGGCGCGCTACATTCGAGTTTTGCCAGTTGACGGTGTGGCGCGTTAGTTTTAAATTTAGTCGGTTATGATCGTAAAGTAAGCAAGGACATATTGTCGGGCCTACGCTGTCCTGATATACTTAAGTACTAACGCTGTAACAACAACATTGTAAAACCAAATGATTTAAAAGAGTAACCATAGAGTTTCTTGCCGGTTCTTCTCCATGGAAACAACCAACCCGAACCGTGCACTAGAAAGTCAATGGAATAAAGTATTTAGTTGAATTTAAAAGTGAGTTTTACTGTACGAGTCCAACACATGTGTGTATTTGCTCTATTTGTAGATAGTTTTTTTGCCTCAAGTTTACATTTTACATTAACTACATGGTTGTACATGCAATTTAAAGAAAATTATACAAAAGTGTGCGACATCAGCACTCTTACTAAGTTGCCAAGGCAACTGTTAAAGATGCTGAATTTGATTGTTGTTTTCACGAATCCTGTTCGCAGGAAAACATTTTCATCATGACATGTTAAAATCACCCCGTTAACGAATTCTGGTAAATAAATCAACAACCCATATAAAAACAAGAGCAAAAATCAACGCAATACGTTAATTGCCCCGACGACCATTTTATTTGCTGTACTAGGGTAACACGAACCGGTGGTGCGGGTTGTTCGAAAGAGAAACGGAACGGCAAAAACAGGAACATGGATGAGTTTTAGCCAGTAAAAGCCTTTTTTTTCTTTTGGGTGGGAAATCATCAAATAATTACCCCCGCTCTGGGCGGAGCGGGGGGAGTGTCAGACTTTTAATGACTAAAACCCACCCATGTTCCTTCTATTGCCCTTTACGTTCCGGGGCCACGGTATTTCGAACAACCCGTAACCCCGGCAGGCGGAGGCTCTGGCAAGCCACTCCCTGCTCCGTCTAGAGCGGAGGAAGTTATTTGATGTTTTCCCATCCTAAAACAGGAGTAACATAAATACCGTGTCACCGCGTGTTCATGTTCCATGCGCGCCTCAGAGATGTCAGCAAAGCAAAGAGGTCCACCCGCGCCACTGCCTGTCGGGGTTATGTTATTCGAAAAAGATACCCCGGCCCAAAGAAGGAACATGAGTGGAATAAAAGTCTGACACTCGTCCCGCCCCGTCCAGAGCTAGGGAAGTTATTTGATGATTTCACAACCCTATAAAAAAGTGTTTTTAGAAAAACCTGTAAGTGCTTTTGCTATTAACATGCACTCGCGTAAACTATAAGCTATGCTATTCATCCAGCTCTGTTAGCTACGGCCCCATATTTTTCACATTTCGTACTGAAATCGATTGGTTTGCTCCACCATTGAACGAAGTAAACAAATAAACAATCATGCTACGATAGCGTTAAAAACGCTGTTTATTTCATATACACATTTTGTAGGTTTCAACAAATGCCGTACGGCAGCAGTTTCTATAATTGCTAACATTTGATCATACGATGTCAATCAGTCACTATGTAACTAAAATCTCTACAATTATAAATGTGTTTTTTTTTAAACTACTGAACATAAAACCTTTACCACGGAAAAAAGGCATTGGATACTTTTTATCCCAGTAGAACGATCTCTTAGGTCTATTACTGATCTCCACGTGAGCACAAGTTTGTACTAATTCCTAATGTTTGCGTTGAAACAGAGATAATATTTAGAATTTCATTTGAAACCTCCAAAGGAAAAAAACAGAACCCTTACTTTCATGCAAGATCTCGAGGAAGCATGGAGGTATCGAGTTGAAGTTAAAACCAGAGACTTAAGTCTGTGGTCCTTTGGGCCTGTGAAAAAATGTACCCTCTAAGTCAACGCAATCGAAAGATATGGTCATTTTGATGCAAGTTTCTTGGTAAGTCATTCTGGCTCGCACTTGCCCGGCATTTTTTATTATTAACTAGCTGTGCCCCGGCATGCGTTGCTATGCAGTTTTCTACCTTTCTACCTACCCTACCCTTTCTTTGCTATAAACCTCACGGAGCCCGAGACCTTTCCAACGAATGCAAAACTGTGGAAATCGGTTCGTACGTTCTGGAGTTATAGCGTCAGGAAGGAAAACCCGACTTATTTTGATATAGTAGATGATCATGCTACTTTAACCATAACATACAAAATAAACTTATTTCAGTTTTTAAATACCTGCCTGTTTGCTCACACCCACAGAAACCAATATAAAAAACAAAACCTTTTCATAAAACATAATAACAAAACAAAAATTGGACCTATTTATTGCAAACAAGAACCAATTCACATGCGTGCTAGAGTTGAGAAAGAAATACAGAAAGCTTCAAAAACGCGCTGTTTAGCAACCCTATAGAGATCAAAATGATCTGATAATTGCATGTTTTAGTCTATAAAAATCTGTATTTCTATCTCAACTCCGGCACTGATGTGTATTGGGTCCTGTTTGCATAGATAGGTCCAATACCAAATTGGAATTTTGTTCCTACCGACAGCTCTAATATTGCCTATAGCCTACATAATTATGTTGTATACTCCATAATACCCAAGCTCAAGTGCTCTACACACATTGTGTATACGAAAGTGGCGGGGCAGTAATCTAGGCTTTCATCTTGGGTCTCAAACCTTACCATTGGAATGTAATAGTAGTCACGTCCCAACTTACGGAAAATTTCATGATAGATAACACACATACACACACTGTGGTCACAGTTTTAGTTGGCAGTCTCCTCCAAAACGGTTTGACCGATTTCTATGAAATTTTATAGGTGTTTTTAGTAGGTCTGAGAATCAATCGTAATCTATTTTTCATACCTCTTAGTGATAAGGGTGGCCCTCTACAGAAGGGGATCTGAGCAGCCGGTGAAATTGGGTACAGTATAGGTAGTAGTATAGTAAAATGGACACACCTAGTCTCTAGTTAGATATCTAAAACCATCGATCCACTTATGAAATCTCAGAAACTACAAGTGTCTTTTATGCACTTTTTAAGGACGTAGCAGGAGATTTTGCAAAATTCAAACTCTAAAGGGGTGAAACGGGGTGGCAAAGTTTGTATAGGAGAACGCGATTCCTTGACTTGAAAAGTTGCATAAGCTTTTCATTTTTAATAATAGACTATACAACATTACCGCTATGACATTAAGGAGCTGTGCGGCGGGTGAAACCGCTAGGCACAGTTAGTAAGTAATAAATACTTCGAGGTTCCGAAACGAAATAAAAGAATGCGAAGTATTTTGTTACGATGGAGAAAAGGGTCATCGATTTCGCGCACCCTTTAAATTGTTGGTGAAAAACTCACAGTACTTAATTTGGGAAACATTGTTTTCTTTTTTTTCGTTTGTAAATTGGGATGTTTCTACACGAAGTTAATACCGGCCTAACATTTTTTTTAGATAGTAAGAAATTCTTTTATTTCTCTTTCAACTTAAAGAGCTTCGCTGTTGAAAGCAGTGTATTTTTGGGACTCTCTTTTTAAGACTTCTAGGTAACTTTCCGCCATCTTCAATTTCTTCGTTATCTAGGTAAGTAAACTTTTCTTGCACCAACTTTCATTCTCCTAGCTATAGGGTTATAGATAAAAGGTCACTTGGATAAGAGAAAAAAAAATACAGTTTTTTTGTTCTTTCATGATTAAATGTCATCTTTCAGATCTGTAGAGTTTCGCTAGGTTAAACTAAAACTGCACATAATGTCACGGATCACCGCCTACCGGGATTGCGGGTTGTTCGAAAGAGATACCGCGGCCCCGGAACGTATAAGGTAATATAAGTAACATGGGTAGGTTTTAGTCAGTACAAGTCTAACACTCCCCCCCGCTTCGCCCAAAGCGGGGGAAGTTATTTGATGATTTCCCATCCACAAAAAAGGGTTAAACAGAGGTGTACCTAATTAAATATTACATCCACATTTCACGAGTTACGTATTTAATACATGTAATAGGGGGCGAGCCAATTGCCATCAAGCGGGAACAAATCCTGCACAACAATATCCAACAACCACAGTCTACATAAGTTCAGAGAGATCATTAGTTTCAGGTAACATGAGTTTGAACCCTCTGTACACAGAGCCCTGTGATTTACGTACAAATTAAAGTAGAATGTATGTAAATCCGGAGGGGTGAGCTTGTTGACCGTGGCCTACATCTGGCCCACACTTGGCTGACCGACTGGGGTCATTCGTTTAAAAGCTCGTTTACACGGGGATGAATTTCTCGCTAGTTAGAGAAAACCTTGTGAGTCTCTACAAGCGATTATCGCTCATATGTCACTTCACTGAGAAACCAAACTCGATAAAGATTATGTCACACAAGCTTGTTAAATACAATCTTTTGTAAAGCGATTTTCTCAATATGTGCACGTCTGTTACAATATTACATATTAACTATGTTATCATATCACATAAAATGTTGTCTTTTTTTTGGGGTGGGTAATCATCTAATAACTTCCCCCGCTCTGGGCGGAGCAAGGGGGAGTGAAAGACTTTTATAGACTAAAACCCACCCACGTTCTTTCTATTGCCTTTTGCGTTCCGGGGCCGCGGTATCTCTTTCGAACAACCCGCAACCCCGGCAGGTGGAGGCCCTGGCAAGCCCCTCTGCTTTGCTGACATCTGTTTGAGGTGCGCGTGAAACATTAACGCGCTGTCAAGGCGGTCTGTCGTCAATAGACGGACGGACGGACGGTGGGCTACCCATTGCTCACCGTCCACAGGCACATAAAATCTTGTCTTGTGAAATACTTTTCAAGGTGAGCAATGAAGAATAATAACAGTATTTTAAAGTAATTTCAATTGTTGATTCATGTGAAAATTACAACCAAATGTAAAACAAAAACCGGCCAAGTCAGACTAGCGCACCGAGGGTTCCGAACAAACATGCGACATAAACGGCCATATCTTGTGACTGCGTAGACTGAGGGGGTTGACTTTTACTCAACGATCCCGATATAAAAGGTCTCGACAGACAGACAGACGGCAAAGTAAGGGTTCCGTTTTTCCTTTTGAGGTATAGAACCCTAAAAATGCAAGGCGAAAAACTCTCCTCATGTAAATCAGCCATTATTCACGCCTCTCCATTTTCATTAGGCATCAGTGCCTAATGAAAATGGAGAGCCCGATGATGCCCGGTAAAACCTCACGAGGCTCCGGTTAACCGCAGGCCTTTTTACACGTAAATATGGACGCTGGGACGGTGGATTTAAAGATCTGACTGGAATAACAATTAAATTATTTGGATATGAATCACTAATTCCTGTTTTTACGTGGTTGCTTTTTGTTGAAAGGACCACAATTGTTTGCGTATGTTTTGTGGACCTTTAAGAGCTGCAAACAAATAAGTTTTTAGTTTAACAAGGTATATTTAAAAAAAGCTTTTATAAGCTTCATCTTTAACTAAAATCTACAACTTAAATTTCACTCATTCCTTTCAACATGTATGCAAAAATTTGCATACATCTAATATATAAAATTCTCGTGTCACAGTTTTCGTTCCCATACTCCTCCGAAACGGCGACCGATTTAAACGAAATTTTGTGTACATATCGGGTAGGTCTGAGAATCGGCCAACATCTATTTTTCATACCCCTAAGTCAGCAGCGGGTGAAACCGCTGGGCACAGCTAGTCTAATATATAAAATTCTCGTGTCACAGTTTTCGTTACCATACTCCTCCGAAACGGCTGAACCGATTTAAACGAAATTTTGTGTACATATCGGGTAGGTCTGAGAATCGGTCAATATCTATTTTTCATACCTCTAAGTGAGCAGCGGGTGAAACCGCTGGGCACAGCTAGTGTTAGTATAACATTTACCTTATAGTTAATGCGTAATATCGTACTACGTGTGACGGATGTCTGATAAGCTACGACGTAAGTCGAGTGTAAGTTTGGTGATGATATTCCAAAAAAAAACCAAGATAAAGAGACCCCTTTTTTCTTTTGTTTTCTTTTCAAATGGTAAATCATCAAATAACTTCTCCCGTTTTGGGTGGAGCAGAAAATAGTGTCGTTATTTTACTGACTAAAGCCCATCCATGTTCCTATTTTTGAGGCTTTCTCAAGACGGGTTGCTAATTTGAGACTTATAATAGTTATAGTCCAGGTTTACAGCGAAGGGCAGGGCGTTTTTGTGGGACTGTCTCTTGTAATCTGACGTTCAAAAAGTGCTGATTATCAGCCTAATTTGAATAAATTACTTTTTTTTTTACTCACGATATTTTCCTTTATCGATGTCTGTGTGGCAATAGATAAACTTTTATGAATTGAAAAAGTCACGATAGTATTTGCCCAGATTTGTACCCACAACCTCATGCACGAGGTGATGCTCTTAACCTGTTGGCAATCGCGATTAATTCTACTACTTGTTTCACTTCTACGTTATTACTACCTGCTACCCTACCATGACGTCTTAAAGCAGAACTTATTCCACTGAGGGAAAGAGACAGAGCTATACAGGGTGTCTAGCACCATCTCATTCAGTGGAATAAGTTCTGCTTTAAGACGTCATGGTAGTTCAGAGTATCAACGTTTCAAAACAACATCCCAGAATTCTATAGATGAAAAAATCTTTGTATTAGTGAAAATAGCTGTTTTTCTGAAAATAACCAAGAATTGAGCCGTTTAAACGGCAGCACCAATAATATGTAGGTACAGTCAGCTGAAGAAATGTGTTACCAAGCTCGTCCGAAATGGTTATACCTACGCACGTGGCTTGATACCATATAGTAAAGGTTTATGATAGTCAAGCAAACAGATTAAAAACTGTCGCGGGTATTCACTATCGGAACGTGTTGCTTTTACAAATTAAGAAGATAAAACTTCACATAAAAATGTTAATGAACAAGCCGAGCCGGAAAGGTTCTACTTAAATGTAATTATTTTTATTTATTTAATTACCTGTTTGCTTTCTATCAGGAACGTGCAACTTCATTCGGAAACATTCATGGATTTTTAAGAAAATTACAAAATATTTTGTGGGATTTCATTCTCCTTTAAGTTTGGGTTGCTTGCTCCGTTTTCGGTTTTTATGTTTTTTGGTATTCTGTGTGCCCGTCGTCATTGCGTCAAATAAATTTTTTTTTTTATTCAATGCCATATCTATACAAGACTCTATGTGTAAAAATAATTTCAACATTTAAATAATATAATTAAATTATATTTTAATAATTATTTCAACATTATAATTAAAATTCAGTTAATTACATATAACGTTTCGGTTGTTAGAATATTGATGGAACTTTCCAACAATATTCTGACTTTACGTTTTACGTAACTTTACACTGGCAAAAAAAGTTACCAATTTGTTCTCATCAACCATTCATCTATCCCGTCCAACCCACATAATAAATACAAATGACGATCACAAATTCTCGAAGCATGTAAAGGTCAATAACCCCCATTTGAAGTGTCCATACAGGAGATTCGTTTCCCAAAATGGCGTCGAAATTCACCATTAACGTCCCATTGAACACATTTACGGCGAACGAACATTCAACAAATCTGTCTTTAGCACCGTTTTGACTCAACTACACACATTCGAAGACACTTACGGAATCCATTGCAATAATTTCATCCGGAATCACGTTATACTGGAAACTTACGACTATGTAGGTCGTGAATGGAAATAAATCCCAATTAATACCAATAATAATGAAGGTATATCGCTTTCAGTATCCGTTTTGCATAATAATAGCATTTCTAGCTTTAATTTTGATTAGTTTGATTATTATTCTGTGTTGTTTGTTGTTTGTTCCAAGAGTATTGCGAATGGTGGTATATTGTCATCAACGGTATTTGACGGCACGGTTAGTGCAGTGGCTGAGCGATTGACTGCTGCGCTGCGTGTCGCAGTTTAGATCCCTGCATGGAACAATTTTTTGTAAGGCCTACAGATTTTTGTTCCGGGTCTGGTTCTAAGTGTATGTGAGTTGAAATGTTTGTAAACGTACCCACGATACAGGAGTAACTCCTAGTGTGCGACAATTTTAAGAAAAAAAAATCAGCACCTGCCTCGCCTTAATGTCGGGGTCGCCTTCCCGTCTTATCGGATGCAGCTGAATACCAGTATTTTACAAGGAGGGACTGCCTATCGTACCTGACTTCAACTCTCCGGTTAGTACTGAGTAATACGGTAACTCAATAAGATAAGTTGTCAGACTTTTGCGCCGACCACTACCTGTAACGACTGTCAAAGAAAGATCTACAAATGCCTGCCGAGACTAACGACTTATCTTGATGTTCAGGGAGTAAATATATATGTAATTTTCAGTATGCAATCGTTGGTCACACATCCACGGACAACCAAAGCAAGCGTGCCTTAACCTAAAGATAGACCCGAGCGACTGTTATTATCTAGCCACCAGCTCTCCAAAAATTCGAAACGTGAAATAATTTAATAAAATAGTTACCAATTACGATCAAGGCGGCAATCTCAGAGGAGCTTAGCTATTGACGCAGGAAATATTATACTATAATGTTCTTCATCTCTTGTGTCCCATCGGACCATGAGAGTGATTTAATAAATTAATTCAGGAGATTGGAAAAAGTCTACTCCGTTCTATAGGACTCTTCATTTCGCAAGCTGACAAGCTCCCTTGACAGTTAACATAATTCAGGCACGAAATTCTTTACGAAAAATATCTTGACTACATACTTTTAAAGGTCAACAAGAAACATCTTTCCGTAACATATACTCCATGGAGATGGAGGCATGGAGTATCGGTTGTGAAAAAGGGAGGACCTAGGTGGTGCTAAGGTGGCCAAATAATAGCAGCCGCTTGGGTCGATCTTTAGGTTAAGCCGCGCTTGCCTAGTTTGGTCTGTGGATGGGTGACCACCCGTTACATACCGAGTTTCGTCCGTGCCTTGGAAAGCACGTTAAGCCGTTGGTACCGGCTGTCATTTGTAGATCTTTGACAGTCGTTACAGGTAGTCAATATCCCGAAAGTCTGACAACCAGTCTTACCAAGGGGTATCGCATTACCCAGTACTAACTGGAATGTGGACGTTAGATAGGCAGTCGCTCCATGTAAAATACTGATATTCAGCAGCGGTTAGACTGGAAGCCGATCCCAAAATAGTTGAGAAAAGGCTAAGCAAATGATGATCGGTTGTGAAAAAAAAAGAAAAAAGGTAATTAGACCTTTTTATGCTTTCGGATGGGGTGACGTGTCAGTTGTGTCCTTTTGTGTTCCGGTGCCGCGGTATCTTTTTCGAACAACCCGCAATCCCGACAGGAAACCGTAACCCCGGCAGAATGCCAATGATCTTCACGTATCACTTTCAGCATCTACTACACTTGCGTAGGTACTGGCAACTAACAATCTTAATTGTATTTTTCTCGTACAATTACAAATTCTGGGCGCCGTATTCACGATTATCGTAGTTAATGAGCAATACATCACAGCAAGAAGTCATTAGTAGTCATTACTCGCTCACAGTCCATTAAGTCTTTATTGGCGGTACTAAAATATACTAAAAGTTTCCACTAAATAAAGATTTTATGGGGCTATGATTAGATTTATCTGGTTACTGATTCTCGTTTGAGAATTTTGTTCTTTGATTGAGATTTGTACTTATTGACAGATTTTGTCCGAGTTTTCGGATAACATAAAATTTTAACTGTTATTATTTCCCGTTTTGGTCTAGTGATAAAAAGCGCTGCTGCTGAGCATGGAGTTCTGGGCTTTATTCCCGGGTAGGAATAATAAGTATCTATTGTTCGGGTTTTCCACCAATTAGTGAAACTGCTAATCCTTACTAATATTATAAAAGCGAAAGTGAGTTTGTTTGTTTGTTACGCCTTCATGGCTAAACCGATTTTGATGAATTTTGGTACAGAGATAGTTGGGACCCTGGAGACGGACATGGGATAACTTTTTTTGAAAAAAGTGAGAAATAATGGAAAAAGATACAAAACTTAGCATTGCTATTACAATAAATAAGGCGCTAGGGCAAAAACTACAAGTAGCAGGTACCTGCAAATCAGGAGAGGGGAACTGTTTTACTCCGAATTAAACGCGAACGAAGCCGCGGACAAATGCTAGTACCTAATATAATTATCTTAGTATCTCATGTAAGCCAATGCCAGAGGTATTAATTCCCATTTGTGGTAAATGGAATTAGTTGGGAAAGATATGATCCTCGCTTTCATATGATCTAAGAGCTTTGCGTGTATTAGAGTTTGGGACAATGGGCATAGCTTGCCAAAGAAAATTTGACGTTCAATACGGTATGATAGCAATGCATTAGGTATGTAGTGTGAATTTGTGGTCTTACAAGGAACAAAACGACTGAGCCATATCTGGCGTAATTATTGGTGAGTGTACGAAACAATAGGGTAGTTGACACCACCAATCAATTGATATACTTTTTATGAGCTGTCAAAACGCGCTGCCCCCATAGATTTTGTGTAAGACTCGCAACCGATGACGTCACTAAATTGTCAAGTCAATGATGCAACTATTTATTGATTTAAAAGCAACTAAAAATTTAATTTTAAAGTTATATTGAAAGGAATGGAGTTCTCAGGTCTAGAATAAGGTGTTCTTTCAGAAAAATTGTGTTTTTAAATTATTGGTTAATGGTGTCAACTACCCAATTACTTTTAAGGGTTGTAGGTATGCGTAATTGAGTATGCTGTACGTACTGTTCATAGAAATAGTAAATCAAGAAGAAATATCCTTACCAATATTATAAAAGCGAAAGTTAGTTTCTTTGTTACCTCTTCACGCCTAAATGGCTTAACCGATTTTGATGAATTTTGGTACAGAGATAGTTGGGACCCTGGAGACGGCCTTGGAGGAAAGGAGGAGAAAAGGGGAAATAAAGTTTTTTTTTTCTATCATCACGTGGTTTAAAGTCATCGTTAGCCCAAAGTAACTATGCCACGCGGACGAAGTTGCGGTTAGATTTTAGTATTTTACAAATAGTTCGGCAAGGGTGTCTTCTCAATAATAACCAAGATAACTCGAACAGATAACTCCAATTACACCACTCAGGAACTCAACCCAAGACTTCAAGAGGCGATGTTTACAACGATTATATTAATGAAGACATAATAACCTGACTAGAGAGATTACAGAAGTTTGTTTTAACAAGTTAAGGCAGACAGTTTACCGTTGAGTTAAAGTTGTGAACTGGATATCAGTGCGGTGAGCATGGTATTAAATATTAAGAAGAATAATAGTTTATTTAGTTTAGTTTTACGCGTGCAAGACGACGTATACGTCTTTACAAATAATAATAATAATAAAATATTTATTTGCATAAACATGGTATACAATGGTGTTAAATACTTATTTATAAGGCACAAACATGTTTAGCTAGGATATAACAAAGCATGCAAAATGTTAAAGTTAGGCGAACATGGAGGCGCCCACAACATGAAATTTTTATTCATCAAAATTTTTTATCTTTAATGTTATAAAAACTATGCTCCACTAACCATTTATATAATGTTGTTTTAAATAATTTTGTGTTCAATGTTTTAAAATGCCTCGGTATTTCTCGGTACAAAAAAAGGCTAGTGCAGGTGGGACTCGCGCACCAAGGGTCGCCCTTGCAAAGGAGCTTGCCAGAGCCTCCGCCTGCCAGGGTTGCGGGTTGGCCCCGGAACGTAAAGGGCAATAGAAGGAACATGGGTAACTTTTATTCAATACAAGTCTGACATGCCCCCCCATTCCGCCCAGAGAATGATGACCCGAAAAAAAAGGGTCGCCCTTGCAAAAAAATTGGCATCGCGCAAGAGGTCCGTACAAAATGGCGACGGCGATACCTTTTGATTGCCTAGACTTAAAGGCTTGGTGTTACAGCTGTAAGGGCCACAGACTCCAAGTCTAGGCAGTAGTAGTAGTAGTAGTAGTTGTAATTTCAACTCGATATCTCTATACATTCGTTAGTCAAAGGGTCGTGATAGACAGACGGGCAACAAAGACGACTTTTGAGGTACAGACGCCAGCAGCAGGTCAAGCTACCCGAAACTGTAAATTTTTCCCAATGAACCTTGAACCTAATAACCTTTGAAAATAAAGTCGAAAATCTATCAAAGAAATCTGACAGATTGTAGTAACTTGATGTGCAGGCGTCTGTAAGAAATCCTAAAAAATTAGGGAAATGTCTAGTTAGATGACAATGGTACAGTCAGCAAAAGATAAATATAAGCGTTGTATTGTGTCATTAAAAACATATTTAAAACCAGGTATTACTCGCGACTTTGTACGCGTTTAGTTCGCGTCGGGCAGTTGTCAAACAATTATTTATTTATAATGCAATATTGCTCTCTCCATTAAGTTATTAAAGTAAAGCCAAATCTATCTTCCAGACCAATTTTGACGTGAAAAGGTAACAAACATAGATAAATAAATATCTTGGGACAACTCACACACGGCTATCTGATCCCAAGCTAAGCAGAGCTTGTGTTATGGTAACCAGACAACTGATATACATTCTTATATAATTTATAAATACATACATATTATAGATAAATCACACCCAGACACAGAACAAACAATCATGCTCATCACACAAAGTTTGTCCTGGGTGGGAATCGAACCCACGACCTCCGGCTCAGCAGTCAGGGCCACTAACCACTAGACCCAGGCCCGTCAAAGATAAAAAATTAAAAGATAAGATTTACAAAAGATAGAAACAAACATAAATACAAACAAACAGAGTTACTTTCATATTTATAGTATTAGGTAGTATGGAAGATGAATTATAAGGTTAGAACATTGGATAGTATGAAATACGTGAACAACTATAATGCTATGTATGTATACTATATAATCTATGTATACTATGGTAACAATAGACACATAGTCCTTCAAAGAACTAACTCTGATTGGCAAAGCACCTACATAAACCCCAGACTCAACTGTTCGGATCATGGGATAAAAGTTTCGGGTACGCCTCCTCGACTACCTGAATCACCGAGCCACAGCTTTATTCCGAAGGATTTAGTTCAGGAGCTGTTTTAGTTTTAAACTTCTGTAAACCCTTTTCATTCCAGTACGAAATATTGGAGGATTTCTAGTTGTTTATTGTTTTGATGAATGATAAAGTGTGTGTGTGTTTTTTATATAACGTTGCCCCACACTATTTTCTATTGTAAAACATGTGATTTCTCTTGCATCATAGGTACGTCTACAAAATGAAAATCACTCTCACATCCATAAACAGTCAGACCCGGAACAACGGTTGGCGCAGTGTCTGAGCGATCGAATACTGCGTTGCGTGTCGCGGATTTGATGCCCGCACGGAGCAAATATTTGTTTGCATTTTCCAAACATTTTCCAACCCGTGCCCCATTCTATTAAGGGTGGTTCATCACTTTTTCTTGTTCCACATTCCCCTGTCAGACGTCATGGCATCATTTACTCCTATTTATAAAAAATGCTTTAAAAATAATTTCAGCAACAGAGAACAAACAAAACACTCCGCTCTAAACATTCGGGGAGCGGAACTTATCACTTAAAAGCTACCACCTACCACCTTTGACATACTAATACCCACATAAGAGGTAAATGTAGTCGCATTGGCCAAAGTGACTAAACATTGGGGTCAACTTAAGCTCGGTACTCACGAAGCCAACTATAGTCAAGGCGTTGCAAATACGAATCACGAGAAAAAATCATGTGTGTTTATATTACTTTTATTTGTTTTTGATGACTATCTGGCAGTTTGAGTACTAGAAGCGACACATAAGCCTTATTTTTGGTATTGTTCGTCTCCTCCTCTCCTTTTTTTAAATAACTTCCCCCGTTCTTTGGGTCTTTCTTACTTGTACTGACTAAATTGTATTCCTTCTATTGCCTTTTACGTTCCGGGGCCGCGGTATCTTTTAGAACAACCCGCAACCCCGGTCGTTGTCAAATGCATGCAATGACTGGACAGGTCCACTCAAATCTGTGTGGTGTTTTCTTAAAAGGACCATTTCAGATAACTAATTTGCATATTCCTCATGTAAGTTGATCAATATAATGTTGTCTGCACTTTAAAATAAACTATGCCCTCTGAGTTTTTTCGGTTGTTTCTTCTCAAAGTAGTCGGGAAAGAAACACAAGAAAAAGTGATGAACTTCATCACTTTTTCTTGTTCCACATTCCCCTGTCAGACGTCATGGCATCATTTACTCGTATTTATAAAAAAAAAATGCTTTAAAAATCATTTCATATGGTATACCAACAGAGAACTAAAACAAAACTCTCCGCTCTAAACATTCGGTGAGCGGAACTTAGCACTTAAAAGCTACCACCTACCACCTTTGACATACTAATACCCACATAAAGAGGTAAATGTAGTCGCATTGGCCAAAGTGACTAAACATTGGGGTCAACTTAAGCTCGGTACTCACGAAGCCAACTATAGTCAAAGCGTTGCAAATACGAATCACGAGCAAAAATCATATTGTGTGTTTATATTACTTTTATTGGTTTTGTATAAGCGACATATATGGTTTATTTTTGGTATTGTTCGTCTTGTCGTTGCCCTCCTCGGGTTATGAGTCGAGCTAGACGATAACTGTCACTTGCATGCAATGACTGGACAGGCTCAAATCTGTGTGGTGCTTTCTGCATATTCCTCATGTATGTTGACCAATAATGTTGTCTGCACCTTAAAATAAAACTATGCCCTCTGTGTTTTTTCTTTTATTTTCAGTTTTAACAAATGATACAAGAAGCTTATGATAACTAAAATATTTATTTTTTCACGAAAAAATCTTTTATCTAATTGAAATTATGTCCATAGCGTCATAACAAGGTAAAAATACATTTTATTTAAAGAAATTGTGACTTTAAGTCAAAGACGTAAAGAATTTTCAAATTCACGAACGTATTTGTAATTCACTCATTTTAAACTAGTTGCGTTAAAAAAACATATAAGTTGGGGAAATTTAGAACTTATCGTAAAACATTAAAGCTTTTTTAAACGCATGACTGTATTTGGTACCCGTGCATCGTATTCTTTCCATAAATATAAAAAAATAGTGGTACGTTTTTTGCAAATGGTAAATTAATATGTTAGAGGGAGACGCAATTATTGGTCTATGATTTCTCAAGTCTCATTCTTTGCCGGCTTCATCCTATACATTTTTGTATTTGTGTCTCTTACCTGTCGTTTTTTCCGTTGCATCCGGTTTGAAATCACAACGATTCAAAAGAAGTTTCATTTCAAAAACGACGTGTAAAAATCTACTTGCAAAACAAGCATTATTTATCAGTCACGAGCTATAGATTGCAATGACTGATGACCGCTTAAAATACAATCAAAATTAACAGGTCAACTTATAAATAAAATAATATAGTCAGAGTATACAGGCCAGTAGCATAAAGTCTCTCATTAAAGTCTGGCCCGAGTCCAGGCTAGGACAATAGAGGACGCACTTAACTTGATATATTAGCCTTGTTTGTTTGCGGACAATTATTCTAACTCGTCCCGTACATGTATGTGTAATTATTGGAAGTATTTAGGTCTGTATGTATGTTATTGGGGCTTGTAAATTGTTTGCTACGAATTTTGTGTCCCTGTTATTTTTATTTGTGTTTTGTTATGTTGAGCCCTGTACTGTTTTTGCTGCAGCATGGTGCAGATAACATCAAGATTCATCAGTCATCAAAATGGAGTGAGTTTTATTGTTTACACACTGATTTTATTTTATTTGTTTGGCATGATGTATTTATTATTTTTATTGATTCATCCGTATTGTGTTGACATAATGTATTAGATTATAATTGTATTGACATAATGTATTGATTTAATATTGAATCAACCTGATATTTTTACTAATTTACCTGCGACATTGATACTTAAAAAAAATTATTATTAAAAAAACAAAATACCCGACTGCACACTAAAAAAAGAGTAAAACAAGCCCCACAATAATATTGATCAATCAAATGCTAAAAACTAATTATGTAATACCGTTTAAACAATACCTATATTAAAATACACTACAATATGTGTTCGTAATCGATAGTTAAATAAACAGAAACTTATTTTGAATACAAATTTACTGAATATAATTTATAAATGTTGATGGAAAGCATCGCAGGCGGGGACCAACAGAGGCTTATTTATAGTCATTTCGGTTGTGCACCATTTAGCAGAATTTTCGTTGGTGGCGGTCAAGGTGGTCCCCGCCTGCGATGCTTTCCATCAACATTTATAAATTATATTCAGTAAATTTGTATTCAAAATAAGTTTCTGTTTATTTAACTATCGATTACGAACACATATTGTAGTGTATTTTAATATAGGTATTGTTTAAACGGTATTACATAATTAGTTTTTAGCATTTGATTGATCAATATTATTGTGGGGCTTGTTTTACTCTTTTTTTAGTGTGCAGTCGGGTATTTTGTTTTTTTAATAATAATTTTTTTATTTATAACTTTTTAGCTGTTTTTATTTAACGAAAATGTTGTAGATGTAGAAGACTATGTATATGTAAGTACCATTTTAAATTATTTCGACGACATTTGGCTTTAGATTACGAGTGATGTTACTCCGCAACATAAATTTACCGCCAATCTGGGCTGTTGGTAGTGAAGAAGAAAAAGAATTAGGTGAGTCATTACTGCTGAAGATCCCGCAAACGTTTAAGTTCAGTTAAAGAACATTCGTCGTGGGGCCGGTCCAACAGCTTTTTTGGGTCAAGTGTTTTTATTGCTAACCCAAATTTAAAGAGAGAAACACGAAAGAAAAAAAAAAGAACGAGTTATTTATACTTTATAAGTTTCGCGTCAGACGACGAAGTATCGAAAAAATCGCTATTTAGAGACGACCGTCAACGACGTGTGCCCTCATGCGTGTGCCCGCAATCGGGCTGTATACTCGAGCATATCCCCCTCCGCACCGCGCCGCGCGCCGCATGCCAGGCCACGCCCTATCTTTTTGCTTGCTAACGCATGAGTTGCTTTGCGTTGACGCAGAATTAACATGTTCCCGTGGGAATTTTGAGAAAAAACGTATCCTATATTAATTACTCCCGTGATTGAAATGAATCTAATGATACCGCATACATATTTTTTTAAAGGGAAATTTAGAAAAAATATTATTATGTCTTTATCCCGTGGGACTTTTAGGATAAAATGTATCCTATGACACTCCCGTAATCAAGACAAATCTAACGATACCTCATACATCAAAATCCATCAAGCCGTTTAGGCTACAGGTGGTCACAAAGGAAAAGACATACATACATACTTACATACACTCGAAAAACATTACCCTCCTTCTTTGGCAGTCGGGTAAAAATTAACTCAATCTTACCTAATTATTATGAATTCATATTTTACGTTAGTTATTTAGACTTCTTAATATTGAAAAAAAAATTGTGCCCGACATATTGTTTTATAATTATTATCTAAGACCTTGTAAAACACATGTGATATGTTATAAACAATTGAATTGAACAAAAGTTAAACGAGCCGTTTCTTATCAACCTGAAACGTTACTGCAATTTTTGATCAAGCCTGATTATAGGTCTCGTAGAGGCGATCGGCGGCGGCGATCTCTCGCTACCGGCCCTGGTTCAGGCCATGGTCCGGAGCGAGAGGGAATGGGAAGCGGTCACCACCTTCTGCGAAGCAGTAATGCTAGCAAAGGAGGTGGCCGGGCGTTTGAGGGAGAGAACATCTGCCCAACCCAGCCGTCGCGGGAGACGCCCATGGCGCCGGGCGCCGCGAGACGACTCCCGGCCACCGTAGATGCGGGCCTGTGGGCGGTGAGCAATGGGTAGTTCACCGTCCGTCCGTCGATTGGCGACAGGCCGTGTCGACGGCGCGTTCGTGTTTCACGCGCGCCTCATAGAGAGTCAGCAAAGCAGAGGGGCTTGCCAGAGCCTCCGCCTGCCGGGGTTGCGGGTTGTTCGAAAGAGATACCGCGGCCTCGGAACGTAAAGGGCAATAGAAGGAACATGGGTGGGTTTTAGTCAGTACAAGTCTGACATGCCCCCCCGCTCCGCCCAGAGCGGGGGAAGTCATTGGATGATTACCCACACGAAAAAAAAAAGCCTGATTATAGGTTTTGCCATGAATGACATAAAAGTTAAAGACTATCGCATCATAGCAATACGTCCCATCACTAAATATGTATTTTTTTTTCTTTACACACCATGCCACAACGAAAATAGTATAGTTTTGTAAACGTAATTATTTTAATCATATTTATTATAACACTATCTGGCGCCCGCGGCTCGGCCCGCGTGTTTTCGGAAAAAAGTATCCTATGTGTTATTCCAGACTAAAATCTACCTCTGTGGAAATTTCATCAAAATCTGTTCAGCCGTTTTGCTGTGAAAGAGCAACAAATATCCATACATCTATACATCCATCCATCCTCACAAACATTCGCATTAATAATACTAGTAGGATTATCTAGTCTTTTTCATAACGCATTTTCTAGCAGCTGTGAAGTTATTTCAAATGAACGTATAGTTTTCGAACCATCAAATAAAACACTGACAGTTTTATATTTATTTTTATATAAAATATATGCAAAGTTATTGCACGTACTGCCTGCGGCTATAAAGATAAGCCTTGTTCGATTGTAGGGAAAAAAGAGATCGGATCTACATCAAAAGGGTTACCGGATAGAGTAAAAATTGGAAATCATTTTCAAAGCGTTTTATGGTTGTTTACGAATTTTAACTCCTAAAACCTTCGCGTATCCGAACGAAAAACGTTTTCTCAACATTCCTCAATTACACGCAGAACACTACTGCATAGGCATAACAGAAGACTTCTAAGATGCTTTTCAAGTATAAAAAGAAAAACAACATGGCGCTTGTAATCCAGGTTTCAAAGTAATGTACCTAATTATACATCCACCTTTGAAGGAGCTCGTGGCTAAATAATAGTAGCTGCTCGGGGCGATCCTTAGGTTAAAGCATGCTTGCCTAGGTTGGTCTATGGATGGGTGCCCATCCGTTACATACCTAGTTTCCGCTGTGCCTCGGATAGTACGTTAAGCTAAGCTGATGGTCCCAGTTGTCATTTGTAGTTCCTTGACAATTGTTACAGGTAGTCAGTGTCCCGAAAGTCTGACAACCAGTCTTACCAAGGGTATACCCCTTACTACTAGTATTAGTAGTAGTATTACCTAGTACTACTACCTGGGTTGTGGTCAGATAGGCAGTCACTCCAAGTAAAAAATTGGTATTCAGCTGCATGCAGACCGGTAGTAGGTAAAGTCCCATGTATTAGGAGGTGGGTCATCAATGGGTCACAAATCCAGACTCCTTTGATGGTACCCAAAAATTCCTGATCCAAATTGCAACTACAAAAGATCCAACTTGTTCTATCTCATCCACCAGCCCCCATTTCACACTCTGCCTCAACTGTATAACAATAGGATTATAAATCAGTTGCTTGCACGCCAGCCCAGCATGTTATATCATATTGATAATAAGCAAACACACGCCATGCGGGCGAGACTGACGACGTATTGTTTAGGGTGGGTAGACTTCCGGTTAAAATTTACAGGATATGACTGCTTATAAATTTGGTACAATCAGATAGTACACTAGTACACACACACACACAAACATACAAACTCACACTACACACACACACACACACACACACGCTGTGTTCTCTAGTCTATCGGACGCCATTTTGGATTTAGTGTGACGTCACACAGCCTTATCATCATTTGAAGTCATGCGGGAACAGATGAACATACTGGCTGATTTAATAACTCTTATAAAAGTAGTCGGATAGTAATAAAAAATAGTAAATGACGTTATAGGCTAAGGACAGGATGGTCTGTGGACGGTGAACAATGGGTAGCTCTTCGTCCGTCTGGTCTCTAATAGATGTCAGCATAGTCGAGGAGCCCGGAGATCAGATCGGGGAGATTAGGACTTTATGTACCGCACTAAAACAACCCCGGTGATCCGCACATGAGAGGAGGCACCATTTCATCTGGATCAATAATACCTACCCCACTACTCAATTTTCGTTAGAAAAAGTTGTAATAGAAGAGAGACAGCAATTTTTAATGTTTAAGTGCTACAAACTTAGTCGTAAGCCTTATTCAGACATAAGTGTTGTATTTACTTTGTACATGTTAGTTTTATTGTACAGAAAAATAGGAATCCAAATGTACGGTGTCTGTCTCTATATAAGATCTTTGTATGTATTAAAAAAAACCCGGCTAAGTTCGACCTGAAGTCACGCACAATGGGTTACCATCTAATATATAAAATTCTCGTGTCACAGTTTTCGTTCCTTTACTCCTCCGAAACGGATGGACCGATTTAAACGAAATTTTGTGTACATATCGGGTAGGTCTGAGAATCGGCCAAAATCTATTTTTCATACCCCTAAGTGGGCAGCGGGTGAAACCTCTGGGCACAGCTAGTTATCTATAAAAATGGCTGTTTATAAACGCACCCACGATCCTCCTCCGAATAATTCCTATTGTGGTGGTTTGTTGTATGGGAGCCCCTTAAATACTTTTTTTATAGTATTTGTTGATATAGCGGCAACAGTAATCTGTTAAAAATTCTAACTGTCTAACTATTACGGTTCATGAGATATAGCCTCGTGACAGACGGCTAGACGGACGGACGGCGGCTTAGTAATAGGGTTCCGTTTTGCCCTTCAGATACGAAACCCTAAAAATATCGTTATATAGGTATTTATTAATGTATTACAAATGAATACCTACGCGGTTGCAAAGCATATAATCTCCAGGAAGTTTCCGTAGCATTTTGTTTGCCATTAATGTCAAAATAAAAACGAAAGAACATCGGAAACTCATTTATCATCCAAACTTCTTCAAAATTAGGCCGAGCTTATATTCCGCTACACAATTTTTTTCTAGAAAAATAAAATATGAACTAAATATATTAAATACAGAGCCGGTTATCTTTGTATTTCAAGACCGAAATACTAAACTGGTATCATAACTTGTAATGCCTTAGGGTTAGGCATTAAGACAAACCTAATTACTGTATTTAGGTCGTTCAAATCTCTTTGCTCATTTTATCCTAACTGTGTTTACTTTTATTTTGAACGAAAAGGTTCATTAGATTACGTACCTAAGCAAGCTTTTAGATTCTTGATGAGATGTTTTTGGTTTGCCTCATGTTTGCTTGGCACCTTTAAAAATATTGGAATTGTACTAGCCCTTAAATAAAATGGAAATATTAAGTCATTGACATTCTCACTGTGGTGTGTGTGTGGTCAGTGTGTGTGTGTGTGTATGTGTGTGTAGTGTGGTATGATGTGGATGTATCGCACTTATGGTGCTTGCTATGCTGACGAAATATCAGGGGCTGTGACTAATAGGAAATCAAAGAAGATATTCCGTAGATGACAGTGTTTTAGTCACTTAAAACAGTATTTGAAAATCGATTATTGATTCATTTATTTATTTCAGACAAAACTGTTCAGACAAAATTGTTCATAAAACGTTAGTAACAAAGGTCTTAAAATATTTACGTTAGTATTGTGTCATTTTCGAAAGTCAAGTGAAAACGATTAAGCATCCCCAGCACTGCAGTTTCAGACCTTTTCTTATAATATCTTCTATGTACAGTGGTGCCCAAAAGTCCATAGGCAAAATTACAACGTAACAGCTTTACGTTTAGTTTGACTTACGACCTTCTATTTTCAAGCAAATAGCCGTTATCAGGGGTTGTGATGTGTTGTGATACGTTTTCAGGGGCTAAGGACCGCTGGCTTATCCCCTAACTGTATAGAAGCTGATCCGAATCCAAACAACACAGCATGGTAACCCTACCCTAAGAAGATCGGACACACGCCCTGAGTGGTGTGTTTCCGGAGATTACGCCGCGTTTGATGTACGCCTATTATCAGATCATGAACACTTAGCCATAACATCCTGCACTATCGCTCTAAGCACTTAATTAAAGCTAGGAAATGGCGAAACACTAGCTTACCTAATTGTTTTCTAACATAGAAGATAGCATCATGCCGAAACGGTAACCAGAGGTTTCGCCAATTATGTTTTAAATCCCATGTAATAGGGGGTACCCAAGGGGCAATAAAAGAAATAAAGGGAGACAGCGCAAACGCTGGGAGGACGACATCAGACAAGTCGCGGGGTCAGAATGGACCCGCATAGCTAGAGATCGAGAGTCTTGGAAAACTTTGGAGGAGGCCTATGTCGTAGGACAAGCTGTCACAGAAACAGATCCGATCGCTGATGTTTATTATAGTAATAATAAGTAGTTAAGTTTAGCGAAATAGTTCAGCGAAACAACTGTATAGGAAAACTAACAGCAATAAAGGCTTATTTTATTTTATTTAATAGGGGCTAACCTATCTAAAAAATTTTATCGAGGGTTCCGTACAAACTTGCGACATAAACGGCCATATCTTTTGACTGCGTAGACCATCAGGATTGAGGATACGTTTTTTTAATTTCAACTCGATACCTCCACGTGTTCCCGAGATATGGACAACAAAGTGGTTCTACGAAGGTTCCGTTTTTTTTTCTTTTGAGGTAAAAGAAAATTTGTTTGTTTGTTTGGTTTTAAAAAACGTTGCACCTCACTAAGAATTTCTCCTATATCGTGGGTGCGTTTAGAAACATTTAAACTAAAACACATATACAAACAGCCAGACCCGAAACAAGAACCTGTAGGCCATACAAATATTTGTTCCGCGAGGGAATCGAACCCGCGACACGCAGCGCAGCAGTCAAAAATAAAGAGAATGAGGTTTTTATAAGAGATATGTGGATTTTATTTGTATGACGGTATGACTTTAGGAAGCTATGCTTTTGTGTTAACAGCATTTTCATTTTTCAATATTTAGAAAGGTTGGCGGTCTGAAAATAATTAGGTCTAGACCTTAGTTTAGACAATAAGTTTACTGTCTAACTCTCTTCATCAGTTGGTGATGAGAGTGAAAAAAAGCTTATCTACAAGTAATTACGACCTAGTATAATTATAGGCTACATTAAACCTCTTTCATTCACATCATGATCAATATTGTCTTGCTAGAAGTCTAGAAACAAATCTGAGACACGGACACAAATCTGTCAGAACTCGAAGATAGCATCGCAAATCGTGCTTTGGCCTACTATGACGTCTAAAAGCAGAACTTATTCCACTGAGGGAAAAAGATGGTGCTAGACACCCTGTATAGCTCTGTCTCTTTCCCTCAGTCTACAGCTCTATGGAGTTGTCATCATGTCGCATACATAGTCATTCTGACAACGGTAACTTACTGACATACCCACATACGCGTGCCGTAGAATTATTTTCTTTACTGCAGTGCAGCTAGCAGAGGTGCGTCATAAGTCCAAATCGAACGCAATTTACTACTGCGGATAGCTTTCCCATAGCGATAGGCTCGCTGAATAGGCCGCATTTTGGGATAGTAGGAACATAATTCCGTCACCGGACTGTTATGGTGGGTCCACACCTGCGGACACGAATCGTACCCTCTACGCGCTTCGAATAGGCTATCTATACTAATATTATAAAGTTGAAAGTTTGTTTGATTGAACGCGCTAAGTTCAAGAGCTACGGGTTCGAATTCAAAAAGTATTTTAGTGTTGGATAGCCCATTTATCGATGGAGGAAAATTAAAGGTTAGAAAACATTACACTCCGGCTCTTAGTAGCGTGGGGCAAAGCTACTGAGTCATATGGAGTTATATACTTCTTGCAAACATGGCCCTACAATAGGCTAGATTCCAAAAAAAAATAGTCTGTCTTTTAGGTTATTCAAAAATAAGGGACACGTATTTTTTTATTTGTAAATTGAAATACAAATGACAAAGATATAGCCAATTGAAGTAACGTGTGACGTCACGCGTTGCTTTATTTTTTCGCAAGGAGTGACGTCACACGTAACTTTAATGGGATATATCTTTGACTTTTATATTCATTTTTGGTTTAATTTACATAAAAAATACGTGTCCCTTTATTTTTATTACCCTATTTTGCTATGGCAAGTCCGGACGCGAGCCGCTCGCGAATGTGTCCAAAGGCGCCCATACTATTTTGAAAATAGAACTCGCGCTGTTAGTTCATGTGCGCAAGTGTGGACCGGCCTCTATGGTGCTCATAGCGCAACAATTAGTGGGTTCGTCGGCTGTTTTGGCCAGTGCGCGATATTGCTAATAATGGAATGGTATTCGTATCGCTAAGCGCACTTGGCCTGCATGTGTACTGTGGGGCTTCTATGCGCACTTTAAACGTTACTGTTAGCTTCGTATAGCTGCTGGCTATTGCGATTCAGTTCAGGTGAATTGTTTTGTGATTGTTGAGACGACCGAAAGTTTGTATTAGGGATTAAATGTGCAGAGGGGCTTTCCAGGGCGACCGCCTGCCGGGGTTGCGGGTTGTTTGAAAGAGACACCGCGGCCCCGGAACATAAAGTAAATTTTTTGTGATCTCTTTAATCATTTTTTTTTTGCAATAGTTGTCAAATCACATACTATATTTATATCACCCTTATTCTGAATAGTTACAGTACTGATAGCAACATCTGTGTAACTCGTCTCTTAGTTATTTTTTGTTTTTGCATTTTTTTTTACTCTTGTATAGATTCTTTTCTACCAATTCGTTGTGAATGAGTGGACATGGTTGGCCTTGTAGATTCTTGGACGCTTGTTAACTTATGTTAACGTATTATTTTATTTTACTTTTTGTAAATTAAGCAATGACTTATTGTCGGGCCTACGCTGTCCTCTCATACTTAAGTGCTAACGCTGTAACAACAACATTATAAAACCAAATGATTTTATAAGAGTAACTATGGAGTTTCTTGCCTTCTCCATAGGAAACGACCAACCCGAACCGTGCATCTTTTCTCGACGTTTTATAAGTGCCCATGTAGGCCTATGTGAAATAAAAATATTTTGATTTTGATAAAGGGCAAAAGTAGGAACATGGGTGGGTTTTAGTTAGTAAAAGTCGGACACTCCCCCTCGCTCTACCCAGAGTGGAAGAATTTATTTGATGAATTCCTAACCGAAAAGAAAAACACGTATGAATATAGATCGTTCGATATTCCATACACACAATAACACATGCCTACATATTTTCAAAACGCCTTCATTATTGGCAGTTTAGATGTTAAGAACCGACATTCTATTAGCGTCAGAGTCTATATAATAGTTGAAAATATATCTATCTCTATAAACTTAAAACTATTGCTATTACACATATCCGACAAATGACCTAAATAAAAATCATGCCTTTCTGTTCAGTACAAGGGAGATATTACATATCGGCGCTACGGTATGCACATAATCCATTGCTATTTTTAATCTCATATTCATATTTCTGTAGGCTGCTCACGATAATACCAAGCTTTTATTAAAAACCCACGACCACACAAATAAAGGAAGAAGTCAGCTTTGCCAAAAATAAATATTTGCTATCACACAATTTTGTGAACCGAAATGTTTGTCGGCAAAAATAAACACGAAAAAATCTATTTCTTTCTGAAAAGGGGTTGAAAGTAAACTTACGGACTTTAGAGATTTACAGATAGTATCTATCTGTCGATGTTGGCTTTACTAGAACTCACAATAAACTGTTATTTAACTAATGTAATAATTGTATCAATCTCAGAGTTTAATGTAGTTTATGGTTAGACTAGCTGTTCCCCACGGTTTCACCCGCGCTGCTCAGCACCTATTGGTCGTAGCGTGATGTTATGTTATGTTTGGCCTATAGCCTTCTTCAAGAAATGGACTATCCGACACTAAAAGAATTTTCCAATTCCAACCCGCAGTCCCTGAGATTAGCGCGTTCAAACAAACAAACAAACAAACTCTACTTCAGCTTTATAATATTAGTATAGATAAAAGTTTCATTAATATAATTTTATGTGAAAGTTACTAACGTAAGTGATATTGGTTAATATGTAGATGCTTACTGCAATATTATTTTATTCGTTTTAAGACATTTTGCTGCGCCCTATTAGGGTCATGTACTCACTAGTTATAAGCGTGTAACTATCTGTATATTGTGCATTAAATAGATCAATGAATAGTTATGAATGTTGGTTAAATTGAAGTACTTTCGACACTTTATAGACACTGAAAAGTACTGTAATTAGTCGAAACATCGATCAACATCATTAACATGAAAGCTTTTATATGTGCAAGTATATAGCTGATGTCTATGGTTTCGCCCGTATGGATTTATAGGTTATTGTTGATTGTAAAATTTCATTTAAACCTGTTCAGTAGACATGCCTTCCATTTCGCATTTATTTATAATATTAGTAAGTAGGACTATCCTACACACATCAAAAAAGTCTTAGCAACACATACTATTTCAAATTATTATATCATTTCTTACCAAGTAGGTTATTACTGCGTAAACTATTTGATGTGAAACATCTATAGCCGCACGTAAAACAGATATCTGTGATATGATCAGACAGTGATCAGACATCAGACTTTTGTGGTGTGTGTATTTTGTGTGTGTCAGTCAGTCAGTGAGTGTCTATCTCTTTTAATTTACTCATCTTTCGCAGGTATGCTGGAAGAGATTTTTGTAGAAATAAGCACTGCCTTTGTACCTATCCCTATCCTCTTTACTGTATTCAGTGTGTAAAAAAATCGGTAAATAAAAAAAAATATTGCCTAACTTTTTTAATGGGTAAATATGGCCAAAAAACCACACAAAAGGCACTACATTACCAATGCAGGTCACACTACATTCTATAGAAGCCAACGTATCCCTTGCATTCAGAATCGACTGAAGCAAAGGAGCCATTACCGTTAATGCAGTTTGAATAGCGCCAACACCATTAGTGTCCGTGGCATGTGCCTTTATGGTGAGCTTATATGTGAAGCTATGGGCTACGCTACTCGTATCGACCGGAAGATTGTACCTACAAGGTATAGGTAACGGGTTGTTCGGAAGGGATACCGCGGCCCTGGAACGTAAAGGGAAAAAGAAGGATCATGGATCAAGTCTGACAATCCCAAGGGAAGTTATTTGATGATGTCCCATCCGCAAAAAAAAGGTGTAGTTTAAATAATTATTTTGTGCATGCATTTGTAGGGAATAGCTCAATGTTTTCGCCTTGTAAAATAAAGTGGAAATAATTGGATACATGTTAAACACACATACACACACACATTCACATTATAGACCAAACAGCAGCAGTGCAATAGGACCTAGTTTTCAAACAATTGTGTGTAATGAATCACTCGTTTCACAAGAATACAAATACAACAATTAACAATGTTACATTGTTGATATTGAAAAGTTATGGCAACTTTTGAATTTAATGGGCTACATCACATGACGCATCGCCGACGCATTTATTTGTTACTAGCTGTCGCCCGCGGCGTCGCCCGCGTATTGATCGAAAAAAAGGTATCCTATTTATTGTTCTAGGATAGAATCTACCCTGGTGCCAAATATCATCAAGATCCGTTCAGCTGTTTTGACGTGAAAGAGTAACAAACATCCATCCATCCTCACAAACATTTGCATTTATAATATTATACAATGTGTCATGTCATGGACTGGCGATATTCTATATACATATGTAACGAGTGTTTTAATATACTATTACGATACACACTTTTCTGTATCGTAACAGTATATTAATTTTTTTACGATCACTTCCCCGCTTTTTGACAGCCATTTTGAGATATTTGAAAATTTGAGAACTAGAATGTTTGGTATATAAGTACACATAGAATATCGCTAGGCCGTGACCAATCACATTGTATAGTAGGAGGAAGTAGGAAAAAAAAACATTTTGGGCATTTTTGGCTAACTTTGTTTTATTCAGTTCGATCAGATCAGGTATATGGTAACCTTTTACTTCGTGTAAAACCTTTTCTTGCTAGATCATTAAAAGCCCGATTTTATTGCGCAATAAAAATGTAGGACAAGGTCTTATGTAGAAACCAAAGAACACTTAATTAACTGTAATTGAGAAACCGATATGAATCCGTTTCATTCTAGGAAGTGTCCGTCGAGAAGTAATTGAGGAAAATGCGTTGGATAAAGGGGATGAAATAAACAACTTAGTGGTGTTTCACACGGTCCGGGGTACCCGGTTACCGGGTTGTCGGTGGCGGGTACCCGGGTTCAAGAGTATGACTAAACTGTAGTTACTGTGGAAAGACTAAAAGCTTATATATTTTTTGAAAATTTAAATATACCTAATTATAATTGTTATAATATTTTTTATTACCTAAAAGATAATCTTGAATAAATATATTATTTAATTATTCATAAAATTATTATTTTAATATTGTTGCATGGTGTTGGGCGTTTAACCTAAATTCAAATAAACGATTTATATTTTAATTTCTTATTTAATTTTAATTGTTATTCACAAAATATGGAATCTATATATTCTGAAATGAACGTTATTATTTATTAATAGATAAAAAAATCAGTCGCTCAAGGAGATGCAGTAAATATAGAAAATGAATTTAATAACATTTCATAATTTCAAAAATAAATAGCTCATTTTTGTACTTAATGCTTTTTTTATTTAATAATGAAAATATAACCTACAAGCCTAAAAAAACCATGTTGTCGTTCAGACAAAAAAAAAAAAACACTTCAACAAATGTTGCAAATAAAAAATCTAAATTAGTTTCAACATCGAAAAGCGCTATCAACTTTTTATAAAAATCGCTGCTCTATAGATGCTCTATAGATTTAAAAAAAAAAAAAACTTGAAATGGCATTTTGATTTAATTCCAAACGTTTTGTTAAAAAATCTAATTTGAAAACTGGTAAACATTCTTAAACCTCGACCGTACGTACGGACTTAGTCAAAATAACTATCAACTAAAAACGACAAAATCAAAACTGTATTGGATAGACAAAAGTTACCGAAAACCTTGTCAGTCTTCTTGGTAATCGTTATAAGAAAGTGATCCCCAAGAATAGGTTAGTTTCCAAAAAAAAAATATTAGTCCGTCTTTTACATTATTCAAAAATAAGGGACACGTATTTTTTTATTTGTAAATAAGAGCAAAAATGACAATGATATAGCCCATTATATGTACGTATGACGTCACTTGTTGCGAAAAAATGCAGAAAAGAGTGACGTTTCACGTAACTTTAATGTGCTATATTTTTGTCATTTTTGGTCTAATTTACAAATAAAAAATACGTGTCCCTTATTTTGGAATAATCTAAAAGACGGACTTAATAGAATATAACTATTTTGACCCTGAAAACTACCCTATTGTCTCTAGAAGTCTAGGTCAATTCACTTTTCAAATTACAAGCAAACTTCTCACTAACTAAGCTACTAAAATTACCAGCTGAAACGCTCAGCTATTACACCATATAATAATATTGTCGGCTAGGACGGTGTGACGTCAGTTCCGGCGGCGGTGACGCTATTTCCGGGTGTCAAGTCCCGTCGTCAACGCTTCCGCTACGGGCCGCGCTTGACTGAACAAACATTGGTTTTTATTTAGATACCTCTCGTGTGGCTGGATTGATTTTGAAAACGATTTGGTAGGTAGATTTTTGCGGTAAGTTTGTGTGATCGGAATCTCTTAATTAGCAGTTGCCCCCTAAACTGAGCCTGGTGGTTTAGTAAACTTCTATGGCCGTCTTTGTATAGTTGTCTCTTCGTTACAGGTAAAGTTATGACCCACCAAAATATCAGAATATTTTGGTGGGTAACTTTACCTGTTCTACGGAGTCATTGGTTGCAAGGTAAAGGTCATTTGAACTACATATTTTGGGGCATAGAAAGCAGGTCGTAATCTTCTTCTTTGTTTCTCCGGCATGGCTGTTCCTCACATTGTGATAATGCCTAAAACTGCACCTCTTTTTTTTTAGGAGTGGAATAATCATCAAATAACTACCCCCGCTCTGGGGGGGCGGGGGGGGGGGGGTGTCAGACTTTTGCTGACTAAAACCAACCCATGTTTCTTCAATTGCCCTTTGCGTTCCGGGGCCACGGTATCTCTTTCGAACAACCCTCAACCCCGTCATCCGGAGGCTCTGGCAAGCCCCTCTGCTTTGCTGACATCTCTTTGAGGCGCGCGTGAAACACAAACATGCCGTCGACACGGCCTGTCGTCAATAGACGGACGGACGGTGAGCTACCAAAAAACTGCACCTCTTCCACAGAGTTGCCGGTTACAGGGCAGAAGTCACTTTATTTATTTACTATGCACTAGCAAAAACTGTACATGTACAAAGAAGGACTTAGTTCTTAAGCCATTAACTAAAATGTCCAACTTAAAATGATGCAGAGACAAAACACAGAAGGTGCTTTCAACTTGCATTAAACCAGGGAAGACTTTATCAGTCCCGAAAAAAAAAAACAAATGAATGCGTTTCAAACTCAGTACTGTCATATAAAATCATCCATCTTTACAAGCGATCCAATTATTTTTTCGATCAGCCTACCGTCTTCCCCGTAGGTCAAAAGTTATAACTCAACAAATGTAAGTTTCGAGAAAATAGAAGTATTTGTTAAAATGTAACCATCTCTTTTTTAGAAATGCATTTCTCATCCATCGTTTTAAGTTTTCCAATGACTATACGGTTATTTAATAAGTCCGACAGTTTTAAGCCATAGATGTATATTTCACTAGCTTTTGCCCGCGGCTTCGCTCGCGCTAAATTCGGGGTAACATAGTTCCCCTTTCCTGATTTGCAGGTAACCGCTACCTGCAGTTTTTGCCTTTGCGGCTTGTTGATTTGTAATAGTAAAGCTAAGTTTTTCCTTTTCTTCCCTCTTTCAACCTAATATCTCAATCTTTTTAAAAAAAAATATGCCTTGCCTATGTCCGTGGTCCCAACTATCTCTGTACCAAAATTCATCAAAATCGGTTTAGCCACTAAGGTGTGAAGAGGTAACAAACAAACTCACTGTCGCTTGAGTCCATATAATATTAGTAAACCCACAACTTACAATCTATGTTAGTAACAAGCGCAATAAAAGATTTCAATTCATAAATCTGCTGCAACGGCCTAACGTACCGGGTACATGCACATGTACACACGACGGCACATCAACCTATACCCAACCATTTTAACCTGATCTCTCTACTACGGTTTGCGATCCGTAGTAGAGAGATCAGGTTGTAATAGTTTAGAATAGGTTGACCTGCCGTCGTTTGTACATGCACCCAATGCGCCTTAATGGTGTAGCACGGGTTTTCACTAATGACCTTCAGAATATTAGAGGACACGGCTGGCGCGGTGGCTGAGCAATCGACTGCTACGCTGCGTATCGCGGGTTCGATCCCCGCAAAGAAAAAATATTTTAATGGCCTACAGATACTTGTTACGGGTCTGACTGTTTGTGTATGTGAGTTTAAATGTACGTAAATGCACCCACGATAGAGGAGTAATTCCTGGTATGGGGCAAAGATTTTTTTTTCGCGCGTTGTGAAAGGGGGCTAGACGGAAAAAATTCTTAAGAAAAGTTGTCACGACACTTTTTGCCATAGTAAGCTATTGTAAGCTGTGCGGCGTCGCATGTTTCTCTGTCTGTCTGTCTGTCTGTCTCTCTCTCTCTTATAGAAAGCAAACCAGATATTTTCATTTCTATAGGAATTATGTTATGGACAATATTATTGCCTCTTGCGAAAAAAAGTAAATATAAATTTTCGGTTTTCTTGAGTTACCACGTTCTTGGCTTACGAAGCCAACATTGTGGTTCCTCATTGATATTTGCATTGACTGTGAACGATTTGCTTCATCTTATTGCGTTTGAGTTTAAAAGAATGTGATACGCTTGGCTCGTGTGGAGTTTATTGAAATGTGCGTGTAGTCATGCGAAAGGGTAAAGCCGGGGCCAACGGAACTTGTTAAATTGAAGAAGGAATGGAAATGGGCTATAAATTTCCTTTAATAATGATCGTCTGTGAATACCGATGATACATTAAATTTCTCGTAGATGAAACGTTACTTTTTTTATAGATCTAATATTGTAATATATTTTTCGTGTTTTATATTACTTTTCTATATCCTACTAATATTATAAATGCGATTTTTTGTGAAAATGTATGAATTTCTGGTTGATTGTTACTCTTTCACGTCACAACGTTAGTCAAACAGCTTAAGGAAATCAAGATCATCTAGATCCGTTCAGCCGTTTTGACGTGAAAGAGTAACAAACATCCAAATATCCATCCAACCTCACAATTCAACATTCGCATTTATCCTACTACTATTATAAAGGCGAAAGTTTGTATGTATGGATGTATGGATGTATGGATGTTTGTTACTCTTTATATAGGCCTAAGGTTAGTTATTGCCAGGTTTCTTTTTTTTTTCAAATCAAATCAAATCAAATCATTTATTTCAATTAGACCATTACAGGCACTTTTGAATGTCAAGAAACAAAATGAATCTACAGTCCCGGTCACAAGGCATAATAACTTGTGAAAGTACTGCAGTTGCCCATTCCAAAGCGTTGATCTCTATGGAGAAGAATGGGCAAGAAACTCCATGGACACTCTTTTAAATTCTAATATTTTTACAAAATAGTATTTACATCATTCGTGTTGAGATTATAGAAATATGTGAGAACGATGTAGAAAGACGTGCACAGTAAGAGCGTCCAGAGTAAATAAAAAACAAGATTCAATTTAAATCTAAATAAATTAAAAATGACCGTGGTAGTTAAAAAATGACCAGTCCCAAGTGACAGCGCTCGTTCACGAACATGACGTTTGGATCAGCCCCATTCAGCTCGACCATTTTGAAGGGAGCTAAATGACCCGACACACCCGCCACCATCAGCGAGACATTTAAGTGAGCATGACACTATTAACCACCAGGGCTTCGTCAAGTCAATGATAATACATAGCACTCACATATGGGCTTAATAATTATACAATACTAGAGAATTGATTCTATACATTGCAAAGATAGTCTTACAATCTTCTGCAGCGTCCATTATAGCTTCGGATACTTAGTAATGAGTTTACCCCTATGCTTGAGGAGCAGGACCAGCATTGAGCCAAGCATTTTTATCATCAATATAATCCCCCAACTTATAATATGCTTGCCTACATAGTGTGCGTTTAATACAAGATTTAAATTTCGTTTCATTCAGTTGAAGAATGTGGGGAGGTATTTTATTGTAGCATTTCAAACAGTACCCCATGAAAGATGAGTCTACTTTAGCTAACCTGAAACCTGGTTGAACTAATTGGTCCCTATTTCTAGTATTATAATTGTGTCTGTCACCTCTTTTACTAAAAAGATGTGAGTTTTTCCTGACATACATGATGTTTTCATAAATATATTGACAAGGTACTGTCATGATGTTAATATCCTTAAACTGTTCCCTTAAAGAATCTCGCCTACGTAGGTTATATATGGCTCTAATGGCTCTTTTCTGCAGAATAAATATAGACTCGATGTCTGCAGCCCGTCCCCAAAGTAAAATACCGTATGACATTATACTATGAAAATAACTAAAATAGACTAGTCTCGCGGTATCAACATCAGTAAACTGACGGATTTTTCTAACAGCATATGCTGCTGAACTAAGGCGTCTTTTTGGTTAGGAGTTACACGTACAAAAAGATACTTCATTTTTACGAATTACTTAATTGATAATTCAATAACTATATAGATAAGTTACTTACAGTTAATTATAACAAACTAGCTTCCGCCCGCGACTTTGTCCGCGTGGCATAGTTACTTTAGGCTAACGCTAACTTTAACACCTGTGATGATCGAAAAAAAAATATCCTTCTCTGCCTTTTTCTTCCTTCTTTCTCCCCCTACTCTATTCTCAGTTTTTTTAGCCTATGTCTGTCTTCAGGGTCCCAACTATCTCTGTAACAAAGTTCATCAAAATCGTTTAGGCCATTTAGGCGTGAAGACGTAACAAACAAACAAACTCACTTTCGCTGCAAACAAAAGTGGGATGTGAGGGAGAAAGAGGGAAGAGAAGGGAAAACTTAGCGTTGCTATTACAAATCAATAAGGCGCAAGGGGAATTGTGTTACCCCAAATTTAACGCGGGCGAAGCCGCGGGCGAAAGCTAGTACTATTATATATTATGTAGGATTATATTAGGATCTACAGAGAGGCACTTAATAAAAACTTTGTTACAGAACCCTTCCATCATTCAAATCTGTTAACCTTTCGACGTTATATATTCTCGTGACAGAATCGAAGCCGTGTTCGATGTGACAGCTACGTGACGGCGTGACGGGATGCGTGACGTTGTTTGTCATAACGTCGCGTGAGTGTGATGAATAATAATTCAAATACGTGTCCGTCTGTCTTTAAGGATTGTTTTCAAGATTTGATACTTGATTTCGTATGATGAGTAGATTGGGAGACTGCAAATGGATGCCAACAATTTCAAAACAAGCGCTATCCTATCCTACGACTATTATAAATGCGAATGTTTGTGAGGATGGATGTGTGGATGTTTGTTACTCTTTCACGTCGAAACGGCTGAACGGATTTTGATGAAATTTGACACAGAGGTAGATTATAGTCTGGAATAACACATAGGATACTTAATTTTTTTCGATCATCATGCGGGCGAAGCCGCGGGAGCCAGCTAGTAAAAAATAAATGCTGGTGTAATACATGCATCAACAAGGTCATTCTCCAGTTCTTATCGCAATTTATTTGAGGTTGGCACAGCATATCTACTTCTTCATTATACATACGTCTCTATTAGTTGTGTTTTCAAAAAACAGAGACACCTGCTTTCTTAAATAATCTTCTTGAAAATTGCGGCTCCCCAATGCATCCTTTCCTTCGTAATTTAAAGCAGTGCAAACAAGCTCAAATTGTCACAGCACTCGAAAATACAAGAAAACGAAAGGAATAAAAGACATTCATTACAATTCTGTTGAAATTTTCTTTACTTTACATGTCATATTTTCTGAGTGTGCGAAATGTTTGCGTTCAGTTTAACTTGTCGTGCACTGATTGTACGTTTGGATATCTTTCTTTCTTTCTTATGTTTGATTTTATTCTTACGTTTTGTTTGAAATGTTTGTGAATCTTATGATGTATGTAAGGTTAACATGTTGGGATGGAAAAACCAAAAAAAAAATATAGGTTTTGACGTTTTGAATCGTCGTGTGATTTGTGATTAACCTTGTGTGAGAATCATGAGCTTCTGCCTTGTCTCTTAATGCCGTCTGGTTGGTCACAGTGGAGCACACAGTGGTGGTCTGCTCTGCTTGGGCAGAGCACCGCCGTGCCTTCGTAGAGACAATCGGCGGCGGCGATCTCTCGCGTCCGGCCCTGGTTAAGTCCATGGTCCGTGAAACAGTCATGCTAGCAAAGGAGGTGGCTGGGCGTTTGAGGCACATAGCCTCAAACCAATCCGCCAAGAGACGCCCCGGGCGTCAGGCGCCGCGAGACTCCCGACTCCCGGCCACCATAGATGCGTGCCTGTGGACGCTGAGCAATGGGTAGCTCATCGGCCGTCCGTCCAGTCACTACAGGCCGTGTCAACGGCGCGTTAATGATCCACGCGCGCCTCAAAGATATGTCAGCAAAGCAGAGGGGCCCACCAGGGCTTCCACCTGCCAGGGTTGCGGGTCGTTCGAAAGAGATACCGCGGTCTGAAACATAAATGCCAGAAGGAACATGTGTGGGTTTTAGTCAGTACAAGTCTTACGCTCCCCACCGCTCCGCCCAGAGCAGGCGAAGTTATTTGAAGATTTACCATCCACAACTAAAAACCGGAAAAAAGAAAAAGCAGAGCAACACTGAGTCAAAATCAAAAGTCATTTATTTAAATTAGGCTGATAATCAGCACTTTTTGAACGTCAGATTACAAGAGACAGTCTCACAAAAACGCCCTGCCCTTCGCCACTTCCTAGTGTTTTAGCTGGGAAAAAGAAGTGGCGGAACAAACTCCCCAGCAAAGTCCTTTGTCTTGTCGCCTTTGTTTAGTCCATGGTACAGGGCGAGATGGAATGGGAAGTGGTCATCTCCTTCTGCGAAGTCATGATAGCAAAGGAGGTGGCCGCACATTTGAGCTGACCCCAAGTTTGAGCAAAAGCTAGGCAAATGAATACGATTTAGCGATACTAATTTTGAAATATAATAATCTTATACTTAATACACAAAAACATTATCCCACTATCCTACCTAATATAATAATATTATAAATGCGAGTGTTTGTGAGGATGGATGTACGGATGTTTGTTACTCTTTCACGTTATAACGGCTGAACGTATCTTGACGAAATTTTGCACAAAGGTAGATTATAGTCTGGAATAACACATAGGATACTTTATTTTCGAAATCACGTGGGCGCCAGCTAGTACTTTATGATGCGAAGTGTCACAACAATTTTTTGTCGAAACATAAAAATTGTCTTGAAATTACAACAATATACAACCCATTATTGTTACATGCTTTTATCGCGTCAAGCCAAGAGTGGCAACATAGCGACAGCCATTACTTTCAGTTTGTGGCCCAGGCGACACCGCGACACACCCCATATACGTCTCGCATGCACAATATGTCGTAGACACGTCTGAGAGACGTGATCTATCGCCCCCGAGACACCACGCCCTGTTATAAGGACCTAATAAAATTATTTTGAATGTATGTTGGTTGGAAGGAGATGGTTGTTTTTGTGAAATATGCTTTTAAATTGGATAAGTTCATAAAACTTGGTGAAATGACTTTTTCTGTTTGCTTGATATCAACTACAGACGGATTTAAGGTTTTTTTGTAACAAAAATTCCAGTTCGTTGATTACTACATTTTTAAATCCTACTGATATTATAAATGCGAAAGTTTGTGAGTATGGATGTATGTGTGGTCCTCTTTCACGAAAAACCTACTGAACGGATCTTGATGAAATTTGGCACAGAGGTAGACTATAGTCTGGAATAACACAAAGGATACTGTTTTATATCATCCGCGGGCGAAGCCGCGGGCGCCAGCTAGTAATATTATAAATGCGAATGTTAGTCAGGATGTATGGATGTTTGTTACTCTTTGGCGACAAAATGGCTTAACAGACCTTGACGAAATTTGGCACAAAGGTAGATTATGGTCTAGAATTACATATAGGCAACTTTTTTTTGCTTTATTGTCGCGGGCGTCAGCTAGTATTTGTATATAAAAGGCAAAAAAAATATCTCTTCCTTGGCAGTCAGGTTAAAGAGTGACCCACCTGTATTTGCTAATACAGGTGGGTCACAGGGTCCAAACTACCTACGGTCCTAATGATGCGAGCCCTGTCCAGGAGTACCACTTTCTGATCCAAGCTCTTGATCCAGCTGCCTTACGCGGGCGAGGCTCTTAGCAATTAAGCCATTAGCTGGAATGACTATCGATCGGCACAATGATCTCTGCGTTAACATTATTAAACAATGATTAACTATAAAATGTTGTTTTCGCTTTTGCGGAGCGATTTCAACTCTTATTTACAATGTGACGAATTTTGGATTTTACATATTAATAAGATTTTTTGAACGAATTTTCTTCAGATTGGCATTCTAAAAAATCTTTACACAGTTGTGGTTCAAAAATTTGTATAGGATTGGAATAAGTAAGGCATAAGTTACTTATTCCAATCCTATACAAATTTTTCATAAAGAAGTGACAATTTCTTCACAAACTTAGCTCCAAAATATCAAATAGCCCATTTTCTCTGTAAACGTTACCTAATTGATTTACCACTTCTGTGGCGTGACCTTCGATGTGAAGGCAATTAATTTGCTATATAGAGCTTTTAGTATTACTGAAGCATTTGGGGTTTGATACCGTTTGGAAGCTCGCCAAGCCGTGGAGGAAAATGAGCGTAAAGACAGATAGAGCCGGTGACTTATGGTGTTTCGCTCGAAATGCTTCAACCACGTTGCTTTAAGACCCACTGAGTACTTTTTATCCTTTGGTTTTATTTGAGCATTTGGTAGAAAATGGTTTTGTGGAGAAAGTGGTATACTATCCAAATCCAAAAAGAGAGGAGAATTTGCATTCTCCTTGATTTTTACACGGTAGGTATTCTTACTAACCCTAACTAATATTACAAATTGAAAGTGAGTTTGTTTGTTACATCTTCACGCCTAAATGGCTAAACCGATTTTGATGAATTTTAGTACAGAGATAGTTCGGACCCCGGAGACGGACATAGGCATTTTTAAGTGGGAAATGACGGAGAAAGAGGGAAGAAAAGAGAAAATTTTGCATTGTTATTACAATTAATATGGCGCAAGGGCAAACTACAGGTAGCAGGTACCTGCATATCAGGAAAGGGGAACTGTGTTATCCCGAATTTAGCGCGAGCGAAGCCGCGGGCAAAAACTAGTATGGAAATAAAGGAAAATGCCCATTCTTCTGTCTTTTTGTCTGTAAACAGTTTGTGTTTTTTCCCTTCACGCTTTGGAAAAAAGTTATTAAGATTCCTTTAAGGCAAGTGCCTAGGTGTTGACAGGCTTTAATAAAGGAAATAATCTCCGTGTTGTCAACAAAAGAAATAATTTTGCGGACGGGAATACTTATCTGCTTAACGTTAAAACAAAGCTAGGAAAAGGGCACACCTTTTTAAAATAATTAAAAAAGCTCATTTTATATTGCTTACGTCGGATTATTCTTAACTGACAGCAACATTAAAAGTAATATTTCACTGAAAATTTTGTTAATGATGTTAATCCAGCGCGCATTTTTTATATTCCATTTTCGCCGAGTACAGCAAGAGTGGCTTCTAGGCGATGATTCGCAAAAGGACGGCCTCCCTGTGGTCTCGGCTAAAGGATAGCACCAACAGGCATCTGAGTGTGTTGTCAGGCAGAGTGGACAGCCAAATCCTGAGGCAGTGGTCGCTCAAGCAGCTCCAACATAATGATTGTTTTAAATTTTACTGACATTGTTATTAAGTTTCTCCTATTAACATAATTATGGACTTGTAACATTATTATCTGCTTGGTCTAAATTACTTGTGTCGGAATTTATATTTTTTTATCTAAGTGTTTTGTTTCATTGGATTAGTGGTCGTAAGCGTGACTGCTAACCATGAAGCCGTAAGTTCGATTTTCAGGTCGGGCATAGTGTAATTGGGTATTTCCATTAGCAATATCTCAGGGGCAACTACGGAGTCTGGATTTGGATCCAGTTGTTGGCAATAGGCTCTACCCATATTACATGAGACTTAACCATAACTGGCTAAATATGCGTGCATCATTAGGTAAACCTGTGCTTTTCCTTAAGGAAATAACAGGCGTGATATTTTGTGAAAAAGTACGTTCTTGTAAACACAATCTTTTATTTTGCAATCAAATGACAAAAGAACCATTAAAGCTTTTAAATAAAAAAAATATTTAGCAAGAATTAAATGAGAACCTTTACATTCATGAATTACAGTTTCATTTCGCACTTTTGTTTTTGACAGCATCTTTAAAATTCCAGAGCGGAACAATTTGCGCTAAGAAGGAGCTTTCAAGTTGGCAAAAAAAAATCTACACTGCAGGGTTTAACAATGTTAATAAATACTTCGCAGAGTATTCAAACTCAAACTCAAACTCAAATCATTTATTTCAATTAGACCATTACAGGCACTTTTGAATGTCATAAAAACAAGAACAAAAAAAATGATGCTGCTACAGTCCCAGTCACAAGACATAATAACTTGTGAAAGTACTGTAGTTGCCCATTCCAAAGCGTAGATCTCTATGGAGAAGAATGGGCAAGAAACTCCATGGACACTCTTCTATTTGTGTTGGTAGTCGACAAAAGCGATAATCCTTCGTTATGGAATATTAAAAAGCAATTTTATTATTTTGTGCTAGTTTGAGATGGGAGTTTTTAAATACTCATTGTTGTAAATTACTTTAAAGGGAAAATAAAATGGACTGGCTTTTACATTTAAATCCGTCTTGTCCAGGATCAACTAAACAATAAATGAGACAAATTGTTGTACGTTTCAACTGACCGACTTTAAAAAAGGAGTAGGTTCCCAATTCGAGTTTTTTTTGTATGTGTGTTAAGCGATTTCTCCGTCAATTGTGGACCGATTAATTCATCATATTTTTAGTCATATTGATCATTATGTCCATTTTTTTTTCAGATGGGAAATCATCCAATAGCTTGCTCCCTGCTCTGGGCGGACCGGGGGAGTGTCAGACTTGTACTGACTAAAAACCCACCCATGATCTTTCTATTGGCCTTTATGTTCCGGGGCCGTGGTATCTCCCGGCAGGCAGTGGCCCTGACAGACCTCTCTGCTTTGCTGATATCTATTTGAGGCGCGCGTGGAACACGAACGTGCAGTCCACACGGCCTGTCGTCACTAGACGGAAGGACGGTGATCGAACCCACACAATGAGGTTCAGATTATTTTGCGAAATCTAAACTAATATTATAAATGCGAAAGTAACTCTGTCTGTCTCTTCTTCACGCCTAAACCACTGAACTGATTTTAATGAAATTTGGTACAGATATAGTCTGGGACCCGAGAAAGGACATAGGATAGTTTTCATCCCGGAATTCCCCCGGGAACGGGAACTATTAATCCACGCGTATGCAGTCGCGGGCAAAAGCTATCATTAAATAAATAATCATTTCTAGTGTATTTGTATAAAGATTAAATGAAAGTTAAATTAACCACATATGTCTGTTTTAAAGCACCCAGTCACATTCGCCCATATTTTAAATATGGAATAGCAAACTCATTTAAATGCAATCCTGTATTTCCTTTTTGTTGAACAAGAAAAATGAATTGATGATGCATATAAAAATGTATTTTATAAATTTCTCAATAAAGGCTCGAGTTTAAACGAGTTTAAACCAATTAGCGTGCGCTATTAATGGGCAGTACGGAATGCTTCATTTGTCTAAATAAATAGTGGGGAATGTAAATGGTGAAGCCAAAATATGAAATTTAAAACTTAAATAAGTTCTAAAAATAATCTAATTCTAATATATAAAACTCCTCCAAAACGGCTGGACCGAATGTCTGAGAATCGGCCAACATCTATTTTTGATACCCCTAAGTGCGAATGGGACCTGAGAAGCAGGTGAAAACGTTGGGCATAGGTAGTGTATATATTTAGTTAAATAATTTCTAAAACAAATTACTATATGTTCGACGAGGTATTGTCCTTTTTGTTTGTGAAAACTTCTTCCTAATTGTTTCATTCGTTCTATTGCAGTTTTCTATGAATAAAACATTTTATTAACGTTTGGAAAATCGCTTACATTTTTAATGAAGGTTTTTATTTGCTGCACACAATTGTTTTTTTTTATTTTAAATAAAATATGCATTCGATCAGCCGATTTATAAAAAACAAAATACAATTTCTTCTATGAAGGCCAGTACGTGTTTTCCATTAAAAATAAATAAATACGGTCTCCGTACAAACAGCAGCTACAAACAAACTAAACAACAAATCGACTCAATTAAGACGACGAGCAAAATCTGTCTCCACAACCGAAGGTATGCAACCCCTGCCGTTTCAATTTCCTACAAGCTGATAGCAATCAAGCGAGCCTTGAGTCGATGCCATCGGGTACATTGGGTACATCGCTTGGCATCTCGCATTCCCTCACGCGACCAACGTCTTCATCCCGGCCGTTATTGGAAAATTCCACACAAAATTATTATACGCCAATGTATAGGCAAACAAAGACTTTGGTGTACAGGCAGCTAAGTTGTAACTACTGTTCTGAGTCAGAAAAGACTCAGAACAGTAGTTACAACTTAGCTTAGCTCAGGTACTTTATGGCTAGAAGCACAATCTCTAATAGCAGTATTATTTTAATATGACTTCGGTGTGGGAACTGAGGTAAAATAAAAAAAAAACTGCTAAATGAGGTCTGTTTGTACTTTTCGAGGTAGGCCATCAGTAAATTATCTATCTGAGTTAAATGTCAATGAGGCAATGTTTCCGTAGGATTTGGGTGTCATAACCTCATCCATATTTTAAATGCGAATGTTTGTGACGATGGATGGATGGATTTTACTCTTTCACGTCAAAAAGGCTGAACGGCTTTTGATGAAATTAGGCACAGAGGTAGAATATAGTCTGGAATAACATATAGGATACTTTTTTTACATCACTCGGGCGAAGCCGGGGGCGCCAGCTACTATGTTTTTTTTTATCTATTATATTACGTGAATACACCTTTTTTACGTCTAGAAATCCTCATTACATGTCCTCTGTTGCGTGACTGGCAGAGGAGTATGTTAGACACCTTCTTACTAAAAACACACGGTGTGATAATAATATTTCCTCTCGACAATTCTGGCTGGATGGATGCTGGACCGCATTGCATTCTCTACAACCACCTCATAAATACACTATCCTGTACGGATGACTTTTGTTACCTGTATACTAAAATACTTGTCCAACTGTACTTTCATCTCAAATACATTCGATTGTTGCGATGTACTACTATACAGATTCTAGACATAGGTTTTGGCATCCAATTTGTCCCCGACCTTGTTATTGTGACAATAATATTTTATTTGGCTACGCTGTTTTATGTTTCGGTACTCGAATAAGGAATTTCTTATTAACTTTTATCATATCTGTGACAGTAACGGCTGCCATTTATTTTGTATCATTTTTGTTACAGATATAAAAATGTGGGTTATTTTTAATCTAAATATTTTGATAGACCTTTTTAGTTGGAAATACATTATATTAGAACAAACATTTGGTACCAGATTACTAAGAATTCTTTTGTCTTATAAATTTTGATGGCTTTGCTTATCTCTTGGCCTTGAGCAACAAGCGTATAAAAAAAACAAAGCAAAGGGGAAATAGTAACAAAATTGTTTAGAGCATACCATGACTCACCGCGACTCAACTTGCAATACATCGCGTTGTACTCACTCGAAAGTCCCGCGTATCTCTCGACGCATTGGGCATCGGTTGAGGGCCTAAAGCGCCATTTACACGATGCAAGTTTGTTGCCTGTTTCATACAATAAAATTGAAGCAATAAATTACTTGCATGGTCTAAACAGAACGTACGATTTTGATCTATTGCGCAAGTTTTGCTTGACAAAACTTTCTTAGTGTAAACAGCACATACAAAAATTTCTTAGGCGATTCTTGCATTCAATTCGACGACACGGTTGGCTCAGTGGCTGAGCGATCGACTGCTGCGCTGCGTGTCGCGGGTTCGATTCCTGCACGGAACAAATATTTGTATGACCTGCAGACAGTTGGTTCGGGTCTGGCCGTTTGTGTATGTGAGTTTAATTGTTTGTAAACGCACAACGCACCCACGATACAGGAGACAAACCGTGGGGCAAAGTTTAAAAAAAAAAAGGTTTTCTCTTCATTTGCCAACATGAGTGCAGTAAGTGAAGGTGTGTTAGTCGTTGCTGCTCTTCTGAGACAAGTAATATTGAGAAATCGTCGTTAAAAGAGGTGTTGGATCAAAAAATGGATGGCAAGAAGAGGAGTTCTCGGAGCGTCTAACAATCTTTGAATTGTAAATAGAAAATGATATATTTTTTTTATCATATTTTTTAATAAACAAACTCTTTGCAAAACCTTTCAACACTTGAATGAAAAATTTGACAACGCACATACGTGCAATACTTGAAGCAACCCGCCAATGAATTGTACACGCACATACAACTCTCTGTTTAGAGAAGTCAAAACTTGAAAGCAATAATCTCCATAACATAATTGTATTGGTCTAAACAAAAGACATATGCAACTATTTCTTGTCAAGACTTGCATTCAATAATTGCGTTCAATTTTTTTACTTGTATCCTCGTGTAAACAGTTGCGTACAATTCTTGTAGGGCAATTATTGCACTTCATTTATTGCATTCAATAATGGCACTTGAATGTTCAAGAAAATTGTATCGTCTAAATGAGGCTTAACTCTTTAAAAACTTATTTTCTTAATGCTTATTAATTTTTATACAGTTCCCTCCGTGCCTCGGAAAGCACTTTAACTTTTTTTTATGGTCCCAGCGGTTTTTATTTTTAGATGTTTGACAGTCGTTACAGGTAGTAAATGGCACGAAAACTTTGCTTTATTTGTTATATTTATTTTTGTTTCGGGTTCAGTGCCTCAAAAGGAAAACGGAACCCTTATTGGATCACTTTGGTGTCCGTCTATCTGTCTGTTTGTCAAGACCCTTTATCTCAGGAATGCGTGGAGCTAACGAGTTGGAATCAAAAAAATATACTCAAGTGTGTGATCCCTATATGCTATCAAAAAATCAACTCTCTAAGTCTACGCGGTCAAAAGATATATCCGTTTATGTTGCAAGTTTGTACGGAACCCTCGGTGCCCAAATCTAAGTCGCTCTTGGCCGGTTTTTATATTTTGTTTTACACTTTATCTTTCTTTATTTTTTAAGCACTCATCGAGTTCTTATATCGAACTAATGGCATCAATAGATATATTATTTCTTAAAGCGTAAAAAGATTTATGAGACAGAATTCATATTAATTTACGAGCAAAAGGATCGGGGTTAGAAAATGTCGAGTAATGAAATAAAGTGTTCTTAGAGCCCAAAAAGAATTTAAAGAATAATATGCGGTACTTCATTTCTTTTTATCTAAAAATGAAATATATATTATTATCATTTATTAAATGCCATTTCAAGGTCCTCATCTGAATGTCAGACATTCTTCATAATTCATAATTTCTGTTTTATTTTTAAAAGAATACTGTCGGTCTTGCGCGGTTTCACCCGGTTTTTTGCTTACTGCTCCGCTCCCGTGAGTAGTAGCGTGATGTTATAAAATCTATGTTAGTCAGTGATAATGTATCTTACTATTGGCATTTTTTTTTTAAATCGGTCCATCAGTTTTTGTGTTTATTCGTTACATACTAAAATGCAAATCTTTCCTCTTTATATAATGTAGCGTCACAAAGATGCAAGTGGCAAGAAGTACTACAGCGCCATCTATCCAACCGCTGAAGAACTAACGGCAAGATTCCTACATCGCGCAAGCAAAGTTGTACGCGAAGTTAGCATATACGAGCATATACAGAGTATATACGAGCACCCGACAAGCAACTGTCGGGCAGTGGCCCACCAGACACGACACCCGTCTGGTCGGAGGATCCTCCCTTTTCCATAGGGGAAGGAGAAATATATACCCTGTTCTTCATACCTCTAAATAAAATATTAGTGTAGATTCCTTTGTCATTGCTTTGTAAATGAGACTCAAGCTTTATAAAAGCATCGAAAATACAACATCATTTGTATCGAGAATGCCTGACACCAACAATGTCATACTTTCGATATCTTATCGATATGTCATTTATAGAGCTGACATAAAAACGATACAGTATTACCATAAATTTTGTGATGTGTTTTTCGTTCGGTATGAATTTTTGAATCGAAATATATAATACGTTATTTGTTACAAGTATTACCCTTTTTTTGCAGGTGGGAAATCATCAAATATTTTCCCAGCTCTAGGCGGAGCGGGAGGGAGTGTTATACTTGTACTGACTAAAACACACCCATGTTCCTACCATTGTCATTTAAGTTTCGGGGCCGCGGTATTTCTTTTAAACAACCCGCAACCCCGGCAGGCGGTGGAGGAGGAGGCGGAGGCGCGTGTGGAACACTAAGGCGCGTCGCCCACACGACATTTGTGAAGAAAATCTCGTTGCGGCGTGACTCTGATGTGAGATTTTCTTTACAAATGTCGTGTGGGCGACGCGCCTAACGCGCTCGCGCAGCGACTGCGCCTCGACTCTTGGTCGTGTGGGCGACGCGCCTAAGGCGCCGTCGACACGGTCTATCGTCAATAGACGGACGACGTCCACAAGCCTGCGTCAACGGTGGCCGGGAGTCGACTCGTGGCGCCTCCCGCTGCGGCTTGATTGGTTTGAGGTTCACAAGTATTTAATTATGTGTTTGGTATCTAACAAGTTTTACTAAGGACCAATGGACTTGAGTAAAACTTAAAATCAAAATCTTTTATTTCACACAGGCCTGTATAGGCACGTAAAAAACATCGTGCTTGGATCGGGTTGGTCGTTCCTTTTGGAGAAGAACCGGATAGAAACTCCATGGTTACTCTTATAAAAACATTTGGTTTTACAATGTTGTTGTTACAGTGTTAGTACTGCTGGTACGCTTTGCTATCCTTTCTATTTTGTTACAGCGCCATGGGTTAAATAATAACTGCATCAATATTCTTCAAATTTGAACATAGCAATGCTGTTTAGGGGTACAAATAGATGTGGTTGATTTGTCAGACAAAAGTCACTTGGCGTCTTTACTATCATTCAGAGATATTATTATGGAAGATTTGTAGTTAAAAGTTAAGTTTTCTTAAATTTATTTATTAAGATTTAGCATAGACGTTATTTTCTCTCTCACTATTGAGTCCGAGCAAAGTAAGCGCGAATAGCTATCTAAAATTAATCAAACCAACAAACAAAAACAGGCCAGGCCATTTTAAACCTTATGGTAAGGTTTAAAATGCCAATTCTCGCTGTTCTATTAGTTTTCAATCACAGTTTTTAATATAACTGTAGTATCATTATACATACTAAGTACTTGGAATGTCTGAAACAATGTTACCTCTGGTTTTTCTACGTCGCGTCCAAACTGGTAATTAAAAAGCTCTAGGGCTTTTGTGTCAAAATTTAAAATGGCAAGTCGAGTTGTGGCAGTTACACTAATTGGCTCTGTATACAAAAAGTTGGCGCAATTTTTGTGTATAGTATGATACCTATATTAACATTTGTTATTTCTTAACGTGCGATGACGTCATGGACGAATTATGACCCTGAAAAGAACTTTGACAAATATATGTTGTAGAAATATTTTAGAATTGATCATTTCGTGAAATGGGAACTAACATAACCTACCAGATCTTAAAGTCATAAGAGACTACATAAAAATTAGCCAAATCGGTCAAGCAATTCTTGAGTTTAAGCGAGACAAACGAATAACAGTTTATTTTTATAAAAATGGTTACGTCAGCAACTGGGCAGGTCAGTACAAAATCCAAACTAGTCCAAACTAATATTATAAATGCGAAAGTAACTCTGTCCGTCTCTTCTTCACGCCTAAACCACTGAACCGATTTCAATGAAATTCAGTACAGATATAGTCTGGGACTCGAGAAAGGACATAGGATAGTTTTCATCCTGGAAATCCGGGAACGGGAACTATTAATCTACGCGGACGAAGTCGCAGGCAAAAGCTAGTTATAAATAATTTAGTTAAAAAATCATTAAACGCCTATCCTTACTAATATTAAAAAAGCGAAAGTGAGTTTGTTTGTTCCGTCTTCACGCCTAAATCATCGAACCGATTTTGATACAGAGATAGTTGGAACCCTAGAGACGAATATAGGCTAATTAAAAAAAAAAGTGAGAGAAGAGGGAGAAAGAGGGAAGAAAAAGGGAGAGAAGGATACATTTTTTTCGATCATCACGCTGGTTAAAGTTAGCGTTAGCCCAAAGTTACTATGCCACGCGGATCAAGTTGCAGGTGGAAGCTGGTTTGTATATATAGCGCACTAGCCAATGTAAGAAGCTATAACCCAAAATTCACTTACAACAAAAGTGACTTGTTCGTGATTTTAGTACCTACTTACGTGATAACATGTAAGTCCCCTCACACTAAATGAGGGTCTTAGACATCCTTGGTGACTTCAACGTAAAATAACTATAAAGTTAACTACACGAATACTTTTAGCGTCCAGTTTTTATACGTCATAACTTGGTATCGTAGTTTTGATAGAATTTTACGATGTTTGTATTTTAGGCGGGCTACCAACGTATTCGGTTTCGTGAACCAGTACTCATACTTTTTTTTTGCCGATGGTAAATTATCAAATAACTTGCCCTTCCTTGCGCCTCCCCTCCCCCACCAGGAGGGGCAAGTTATTTGATGATTCATGATGATGATGAAGATGATTGTGTCAGACTAGAATGTGGCAAAGCAAAATTTTCCCTTATCTCCCTCATTTCTCACTTTTATTTAAAAAAAAAACCTATGTCCGTCTCCAGGTATCATCAGCAACTATGTCTGTACCAAAATTCATCAAAATCGGTTAAGCTATTTAGGCGTGAAGACGTAACAAACAAACAAACTCACTTTCGCTTTTATAATATTAGTAAGAACACGTTCATAGCTTTCTAAGATTACAACCTGTTTACCTTTTAGGTTTGTTGACTGTACTTCATGGCCCGCTTGCTCCAACAGTGAGGCTTGAATCCCAGCAACGGATTCTGTTTTGTTAAACCCCTTATTTGGAATCTCTTGATTCAGCTGTACAATTGGTATGCAATAAGGATTACAACTGCGTGGCACGGCCATGTTTGCGGAATTGACTAGTCGTTGATCCGGTTATTCACCGTGCGTATGTAAATGCGTATACACGTAACACACGTTTCGCTAACGTAAACGTGTACGTATATCGTACTATAGGACGCACTTTCAACAACTGTTGTTCTCGTCGAAGCAGTCATGCTTGTGAAGGAGGAGGCCGGGCGTTTGAGGGAGAGAACCTCAAGTCAACCCAGCGGCGCCGCGAGACGACTCCCGGCCACCGTAGATGCGGGCCTGCGAACGGTGAGCAAAGGGTAGTTCACCGTCCGTCCGTCTATTGACGACAGGCCGTGTCGACGGCGCGTTTGTGTTTTTCGCGCGCCTCAAAGAGAGTGTCAGCAAAGCAGAGAGGCTTGCCAAAGCCTCCACCTGCCAGGGTTGCGGGTTATAGAAGGAACATGGGTGAGTTTTAGTCAGTAAAAGTCTGACACTCTCCCCCCGCTCCGCCCAGAGCAAGTTATTTGATGATTTTTGAGGGTCTTAAGTAACTATAGGCCAATAGCACTTATCCCAATTTTCGCAAAATTTTTTGAAAAAATTATTAATAAATCACTTTACTCCTTTTTTGAAAAGCATAGTCTCATAGCCAAAGAACAATTTGGATTCAGAAAGCACAGATCTGTAAATATGGCAGTCTATGAATTTATTAAGAAAATAATAACTAATGTTGATACTAGAACTCCAGTTGCGGCCCTTTTCATGGACATGTCTAAAGCATTCGATCATGTAGATCATGGTATACTACTAAATAAGTTGGAGCGCTATGGGATTAGAGGAAACGCGTTAAAATTATTGGAGTCTTACTTGTCTAATCGTATTCAAATGACGACAATTGATAGATTATGTGGGAACTCAAAAATTGAACGTACATACGTATCACAAACCAGGACAACCACTTATGGGGTTCCGCAAGGCAGCATTCTTGGTCCTCCATTGTTTAACATGTATATAAATGACATGCCTAAGGTGACTAAACATCAGATGGTCTTGTTTGCTGACGACAGCACTATTATATACTCCAAATGTAATACCGACAATCTCGAAAATGACATAAATAATGACCTTAGAAATATAATAAATTGGTTAGTTAGTAATAATTTACAAATAAATCTCAGCAAGACTAAGATAATGACATTCTATCAAAAAATAATGAAACCAAATCTTAACATAAAATATGAGAACGTAGCAATCTCTGAAAGCGATACCATAAAATTTCTAGGCCTCTACTTGGACAACCATTTGACATGGAAACCTCATATCGATGCTTTATCAAAGAAGCTTAGCCAGTTTGCATATACTCTGTTTAAGTTATCAAAGACGGTTAACCACTTTACTGTAGTAATAGCTTACAATGCCTACGTGGCGTCTAGCATTAGGTACGGCATAATCTTCTGGGGTAACTCGACTGACAGGGAGACTGTTTTTAAAGCCCAGAAAAAATGTTTGCGATCTTTTACCAAGTTGCAATCTACTGATAGCTGCAAACCATTATTTAAGCAACTAAACTTGCTTACGTTACCTTGTATGTACATCTATGAAATGGGAGTGTTTGTTCGTACTAACTTCTATTTATTTGAAACCCTACGCTCTCGACGTCATCAGAACACTATTCGGGCGGGTTCTCATAGAACGGCATTCTTCGCTAAAAACGTACTCGGTATGGCACCTAAAATATATAATAGTATACCAGTAGCTATTAAAACTAAAGGATGTTTGACATCCTTTAGGAAGGCTTTGTTTAAGTTTCTTTTGGAAAGATGCTATTATTCCATCACTGAGTTCATTGACGACAAACAGGAATACCGACTTGATCCGAACGAGTAGATCCGACTTGCTAATTAATAATAATAATTTATGATTAATTAATGAGTAATATGTTTTATCTACTAAATAATGTGCGTTTTTATTTTGATTTAATTTTTAATAATAATACTGACAGCATTTCACTTAATTGACATAGCTATTTTTACATTTTTGACATTTAACTTCTTAATTTTATTTTTAATTTTTTTTTGCTTGTTTTATTTTTAACTTTAACTTTGTGCGCCTTCTATCGGCAAAACATAGTGAATCTATCTCTTTAATACTACCTGTTAACACCTATGTTTTACAAAATAAATGATTTGATTTGATTTGATTTCCCACCCCAAAAAAAAGCAAGTCTCATCTTTATCGTCATGGATAGATTTAGACACTTAATTTTAGCTTCAAACACAGTGTACGGTGCAGTACAGATAAACTGGATTTAGTTGTGACACCTTGGCCTTACGGCACGGTAAAATAACTACAACATAAACTGACACCGATAACGTGCAGCTCGCCTTACAGTGTATAGTCCAAATATAATGTAGGGGCTACAAAGAACTAGTGCCATTTTCATCAAGTTGGTCATTATTTTTGCTTCATGGAATTTTTATACTGATTGGTGGAATACCAAGATTCCTGAACATGAAAAAAAAATAAGAGATTATTCAAATGAGCCAAATCGGTAAAATTTTACCTCTGAGCGTAAGTATCCATAACAAAATAATATCAAATATAATTAATTGTAACAAAATAATATAAAATATAATTAATTGTAAATTATTATTATGTTTAATATCTTTCTTTTAAAATAATATTTTTCCATGACTTGTTATGTATAATTAAGATCCCATTCTTATGTTTTGACATGTTTAATTAAGATAGGTATTAATTTAAGTTAATTAAGGTGTTTTTATTTAGTGTCTAATAGCATATAGGCTATTCTTATAGGATATGTCAGTAAAGGTGCTTTAAATTGGTGGTAAATAAATAAATTAATCTTTAATCTAAAATGATATCATGATTATAGGAAAATATACAACTTGTTTAATATTGTACAGGAATATGTACGTAATATTTGAATAAATATAAGTGTGAAACCTAAATACATAACTTTACCCACAAACCCTTTCCTTGTAACGACTAAATCTATCAAATAAATATCTTTACCTCTTCTGAAATATGGACCCGTATGGAAAGCTAGGATCACAAAAGTTCGAATAGAAATTCATTTCCATTTTAGTAAACTATAAACCTTACTTTGAACAGGGTTTTATACGGGGTCTACAGGGATTCGTAGCTATGTGCTACGTGCTACGTATGTTGTAGCCAACGTGCTACGGCGTAGCACCGGTAGCGCAGTCAGACTTTGTAGCGCAAAGTTTATTTGTAAGCAAGTTTTAATAACAGTTTGTTTTACTATGACATCAAATGAAATAGGATATAGAATTCAGCAGGTTTCTCTCACATAGTTTGGCTAAAAATTGAAAAGGTTTGCTTCAAAACGAATTCAAATAATAATATGTTTTTTGGCACTAATTTAAATTATTTAAAATTTAATTGATTTTTACTTATATTCACATAGTTTGCACATTGCAAACTAAATGAATATTAAAAAAGACTTAAAAAAACTGTGCATGTGTTTTTTACTTCAGCCCTTTGTAGTGGTATGATGATCTCGTACATTAAAAAAAATAAGTTATTAGCATATCGTCCATAAACATAAAACTTGTACAAAAATATGCATAATAGAAGATAATTCGTAAACTGTATTACTGTCCTTCAGAAATCGCGTAACAAACATACAAAAAATAAAAACAGTCGAATTGAGAACCTTCTCCTTTTTTAAAGTCGGTTAATAATTAAATAATAAATCCGTTTTGGACGACGTCATAGTAATTACGTCTAAGATATTACGTTGCATCTGTGAGACTCAATTTACATTGCAAAATCACGTAATGAATATTTTTTTATACACTGAATTAATAAGGTAATTAGTTTGAACTGGGCAAACGTATTGCGGAGAATTTCCACGTATTTTGAAAACTGTTATAGCTAACTGCTCATACCTAATTTGTACGTTACACAATTATTCATGAAAATATATATTACTAATAATTATTTTATTTGAACATCCATTCGTTTTTTAATGTGAATATTTAATTGTCCTTTTTTGTGGATTTTGGGGGAGCGTCAGACTTATAGTGACTAAAACCCACCCATGTTCCTTTTATTGCCCTTTATGTTCCGGGACCGCGGTATCTCTTTCGAACAACTCGCAACCCCGGTAAAAATTGCCTAAACCTTGTTTTCAAGGATCTTATACAACAATATTTTCTTTACAGAAGACTTAATAATAAGCAGGTTGCAGAATAACAAATCTCCATTTTCAAGATGGCGGTAACAACATATACAGTAATTTAATATATTCAACATTGCACGAGCGTTTTAAAGGACACTTTTATATTCCACATTTTTGGTTCTTTTATAACTACCTGTGCCGGCGACTGCGCTCACTTGACCGTCTATGCTTTTGGTATTATAGGCAAATCTTAACAAACGTTACATTCCTAACATCCTTTACAACAAAGATGCCAATACTAAGGAAGAAAAATGCAAAACGTTTTAGTTTTTTTTCTACCATTACCTAAAATAAATAGGTAACTCTCTATGTTAAATTTTCTTTCAGTTGATGAATGACACTACATATCCACGTTCGCCCGTGACTATTATCCGCGTTCATTATATTGCCCCTTGTAATTCCACTGACGGAAAGAGAGAGCTGTACAGGGTGTCTAGCACCATCTCTTTCTCACACAGGAATAAGAACTGCTAAAGATGTCATGTCCCTTCTGTACTCTGGTGAGTAGTCGATTGCGATATCAAGCTTTAATTATATTGATTTCTGAACTTGTTTACTCGCACAAATGAGAAGATCTAAGGCAACATAAAGGTCTCTTATATTATTCAAAAAGTTTACTACTTTAAAAGTTTCCCGTTACTTCAACCTCGAGCGTATAATACATAAATCACATAAGAATAGCGTTTAAGATAACTTGTTTAATAAACATTAGTTATAGAAAACTGAAAAAAAACTTATGATTTTTTCAGCAAACCCTTTTATTTGATACCCATGGGCATACAAAACTAGTCTCCTATATTTGGTAATCCGCCATATTGGATTTAGAATGTCGTCACTTTCGGATTTCGAATGAGCTGAAATTTTGCACACATATTTAATATGGCTGACATGATCAATTATCATGTCAGCCATATTAAACATGTGTGCAAAATTTCAGCTCATTCGAAAACCGGGAAAAAAATCAATAACTCCAAAGTATTTTATATATACTTAAAAAAACATTTTTATGGAAAATACTGATTGTATGTACGTTTTGCAAACAATTTAACTAAACAATGTATCAGGTGAAACGAATAAAAACGTTTTTAAAATACACAATTACAAAGATATACAATAAAAATGTATCAGTTCAGTTGCCCAAGGCATTTCCATGTCATATAATAAAAAGGCTTTACAGTGGGTTTTTTTTGTTATAAACACATCCGTAGTTTCATTAAAGACTTTAAACAGTGGCTTTACACTGGGTGACATTTCAAAGGAATTTCGCAAATTATTTTTCTGTGGGGATATTTACAAAACTCGAAAACAAGGACAGTTAAACGAGGAAAGGACTTTGTGAAAAATTGTAATCGGCTTTTGTAAAAAACGCAATTAAATTCTCGCAAAACGCGTGCGTGTATAACCAGTGGCTGTGGCGTAAAAAATCGATTTTAAAATTAAAATACCCGTTTCATGTATAATATCTACATAATAAAAAAAACATATATATGGAAGATACTGATGTACCTTTTGCAAAAAAAAAACTATTTTTTTTATAATTTATTTATATTTTTAAAAACACTAGGAATTTCTCCTGTATCGTGGGTGCGTTTACAAACACTTAAATTCATATACAGAAACACCCAGACCCGAAACAACCATCTGCAGGTCATACAAATATTTGCTCCGTGCGGGAATCGAACCCGCGACACGCAGCGCAGCAGTGATCGACTGCTGCGCTGCTCAGCCACTGCGCCAACCGTGCCGTCAAATTACAATTATACTAAAGTATAATTGTAATTTGACGTAAGTGAAGTAAGTATACTAAAGTATAATTGTAATAATTGTATTTGAGATAAAAAAAAAACAAACCGGGCAAGTGCGAGTCGGACCCGTGCATCGATTGTTTTGTACAAACTTGCGACATAAACGGCCATATCTTTTAACTGCGTAGACTTTAAAGGGTTAAGTTTTTGCTTTCCTTAGGTACAAGGCACTCCAGACTTGAGTATATGGTTGAATTTCATCAATGATCATCTTTTGGGAAAATACGACAACATTGTGATAGGGTACAATGTTGTCGTATTTTCTCAAAGGTTGACTAGTAGAAAGTTTAAATAAATATGACAGTTAGGATCAACGGCCAAACGTTTTCAGAAACACGCAGGTGGCCACCCATCTACAGATAAACCTAGGCAAGCGTGACTTAACCTCAAGATCAACCCAAGTGAAAATTTTAATTTAGCCGCGAGCTCCTCCCATTACAAACATACATACATACACTCACTGTTATCAAAGTTTAGTGCTTCTACACTAAAACTGAAGTTAAAACTTAGCCCTCTGCTAAAAACTTAAAGCGACGTAGATTAGTTGAACATTTTATTGTTTTAATCATCAACATTTACTACTGTTTTACGGCTTTCTTGAAATAGGTTGGTTTACTTTAAACGGAGTGTTAACTCTCATATATTTTATGTGCCATAAAGTGTTACGTTGTTAGTAGGAGATAAATACGTTATGTATTTGTATGTTTTGATACATAGAATCATGTAAGATACATATCAGATAAGAGGGATATTAATGGTAGGTATTTATATATCTCCAATAATCTCGCGCTTATCTGGTATGTGTATGTAGTCTTACTATTATTATAAAAGCGAAAGTGAGTTGATTTGTTTTTCTTCATGTCTAAATGGCCAAACCGATTTTGATAAATTTTGGCATAGTTGGGATCCTGGAGACGGACATAGGCTAATCTGTTCTATTTAGGCATGTTATATGTTGTATGTTAGGGCGTTTTTGTGGGACTGTCTCTTTCTTGTAATGTGACGTTCAAAAAGTGCTGATTATCAGCCTAATTTGAATAAATGACTTTTGATTTTGATTTAAAAAAAAATGTGAAATAAGGGGAAGAAAGAGGGAAGAAAAGGGGACAGATAGATATTTTTTTTCGATTATCACCCGGGCTAAATATTGCGTTAGCCCAAAGTAACTATGCCATGCGGACGAAATCGCGGACGGAAGCTAGTCAGCCTATAAATGTATGTTCACATTCACATAAAACGTATTGAAATCTAACCCTGTCTCTCTCCTCCTCATTCAAACTGCTCACAACTAGAATTTTTATGACAACATGTTTTCGAGAATGTTCCACCCAAGCGCAGATTAACTCTTAATTAACACTATGGCATTTTGACAGAGAGAAAATTTGTCCGCCACGTAGAACCAACTTTGACGGGCCTGTTGGTCTAGTGGTTAGTGACCCTGACTGCTGAGCCGGAGGTCGTGGGTTCGATTCCCACCCAGGACAAACTTTGTGTGATGAGCATGATTGTTTGTTCTGTGTCTGGGTGTGATTTATCTATAATATGTATGTTTTTATAAATTATATAAGTATGTATATCAGTTGTCTGGTTACCATAACACAAGCTTTGCTTAGCTTGGGATCAGATAGCCGTGTGTGAGTTGTCCCAAGATATTTATTTATTTTATAACTCGTTTTTTAGGGGTTCCGCTCCTCAAAAATAAAAACTTAAAAAACCTCGTTGTCCGTCGGTCTGTCTGTCAAGACACTTTATTTCGGAAACGCTTGGAGATATACAAGTTGAAATAAAACTATATTCAAGTCTATGGACGCTTGGAGCTTTGAAAAAAAAACCCTTTAAAGCCTGGCAGTCTAAATGTGTGAACGTTTATGTCGTAAGTTTTTGCGTAACTCTAATGCGCAAGTCCGACTCAAACTTGGCTGGGTTTTTGGTTCTAGGATAAGAAGAAACCTCCATAGGTGTCTTCAAGATGTTTTTTTTCACTGAGGTTTAGAATAAGAACCCAGGTCTAAACGATACGTAAGCCAGAGCTACTGAAACTTAGTTGGAATACTTTTTATACAATGTTGCATTTGTTAGGACTTATTCTCTCTTGTCTATTTTTCAGTAACTTAAAATACAGGTAACGTCCGCCTAGGTCTGGCTTCACTTTTAAGGATCTGCTACAGTCTGCGCGACAAGTGACATGTTTATATATGTTTTATATTAAATCCTTAATAATCGTTAATAATTTATGCATAATAAAATAAAACAAACATCTTTGCATGGCCGACACATAGTTGTTCCGGGTCTGACTGTTTGCGTGTGTGAGTTTAAAGTTTTTAAACGAACCCACGATACAAGAGAAATAACTAGTGTGGGGCAACGTTTTCTATAAAAAAAACTTTTAATTTAATCCAAAAAATATATATTTTTAAATTAAACTAACTAGATTTATTATAACAATTAAATAAACTTATAAACAACAGAATATAAAAGGGCATCAAAAATCTCATCCTCAACACGTCAGTTGGTAAAGAAGTTTTTTTTAGCAAATAATTTATTTAGACTGTATACTGCTCAAGCAAAAACTTACGATCAATTTCCTTTAATAAAATCGCCGTATGTCGTCAGTGGAACCGTATCTTTAGTGTAGGTCAAAGGTGACTTAATAAAGGCTAATTTTCTAAATTAGAACGCAAGACTGCTTGTGCTAGTCGTTGCATATTAAAACATAAGTTTAATTACAAAGCAGTGCAGGTTTTAAATAAAGCTAGAACCTCTAGTTTCAGGTGAGTTTTTTCTCTTGAAAAAAAGCATGTTTTTCATTGCGAAAAGGTAGGTGTTTCTATGGTTATATACTGAATGTAGTCTTCGTTCCTTAAAAATATGTTAAATATATTTCTATTTGCATAATTGAGTACACTCTCAAGGAACCTTTCTGTTAGTAACACCCAGAAATCTGTCGAATCATCTCCCGATTCAATTACGTACGAAAGAGACACCGAGAAAAAATATGTATAACGCGATTTTTCTCAAAGCTTAACAAAATCATAATAAATCACGTTCCTCTTCGCTGCCTTTCACACAAAGCAGAAAACTCTTTTATTTTCAAAGTGTGCCCTCCAAATTGCATTTGCCGAAAGATTGGCGACATTCAGAATTCAGTTGTATAAAAAAAGAATGTCAATAGACGAAATGTTCGTTATTCTGACCACGTTTCTTGTATAAAAACGCGTTGCGAATACTCCTGTCGTCAGAATGTGTGGTTGACATTCCGATGTTCAGAACTTGGACTACTTTGGTCTGTGGCGAAGAGGAAATCTGATTAAAACAGATTTATAACTTTGTTCAAATGTTTTATTTGCTTACCGGGTTATTTTATACGGTCTGTTGCATTTTATGACTAATGAGATACGAGTTATTTACCCAATATAGTGAAACTAAACTTTTGAAACGAATTTCGAAACCGTGGGTCTAGCTTTTTTTTCTCACGCTCTGGGCGGAGCGAGGGAGTATCGAAAGATTACTGACTAAAACTTACCCATGTTCTTTCTTTTGCCCTTTATATTCCGGAGCCACGATATCTCTTTCGAACAACCCGCAACGGGGGCACCGTCCACAGGCCTCTACTTTGCTGACATCTCTTTGAGGCACACGCGTGGAACACGAACGCACACGGTGTGCGTCGACATGTTTGCGATTAGCTAGAACGATCCTCGATATATCTGATGCGAAATAACAACAAAATTTCTGACCAGTTACAGTTCAAAATAAGAGATATTGTTTTCTTTGTCGTGCACAAACTGGAGTCAGAGTTTTTACGCCGACTAAGTGCCTCACACAAGAGGTAATCTATCCATATGACGTGATATTTTGGCATTAATTATTGCACTCTTGGAGAAATAGATAAGGAATAATGACACCGTCGTTGTTTGGCTAATCAATAGCTTTTAACGAACAACTGGCCAGTACCAATACATCTGGATGTATTTACAAAAAAACCGGCTAAGTGCGAGTCGGACTGTACCGAAGATTTTGTACAAACTTACGACACAAACAGATCTTTTGACTTGGTAACTAAGAGGCTTAATTTCCACAGTTTCAGGGGTCCATAAACTTGACTATATGGTTTTTAAATCGATACCTATATTGATAAATGCATTTGCGAGATAAGGATAGACAGACGGACAATAAAGTGATCCTATAAGGGTTCCAATTTTTTCTATTGGAGGCACGGAACCCTAAAAATACAGTCGCAATAATATGGATACTGTGGGTTACACGTTAGAAGTAACAAAACCAATTTAAGCTGGCCTCTCATTCCAAAGATAGTCAATACTAGTCTTGGCTCGATCGGGGTCAAAACGTTACAGTCGCGTTCGATTTTTTGTCAACTGTACTTATTCATACACCAAAGAAAACTTCCTCTACAGCGGTCAAACTCAAAGACTCCAGTTTGCATAACTAAACTCCTTCGGGATATCGATGCACCGTCTTCGAGTTCATCTCTTGCTGCTCACGTCCCACCCGTGAACTGCTTCGAACACTTTTCACCCTTATATCTTTAGTGATAGGGTTTAAAAGTGGTCAACTGCCGATGTCTGCGATACCAACAGTGAACTGCTAACTTTCAACGCAGTACTTATCTAATAAAAGTGCTATTGCAGGTAAGACTCGGGGGAGCCATGTTTTACTATGCTGTGTTATACAGGGTAATAACTGTAAAGTGACGCGCGACTGTCCTGTGCGTGGAGTTATGTAGTTTCTTTGTGTATTGTAATTTTAATCTTTTCAATTCCAAACATTCTGAAATATGTTTCACACTAAGCAAGCTTCCTTTCCTTCATAACTCCACTAGGTATAAAAATTCTTGAATGAGAATAAGCTTTTTTACTTATCTACTGTTGTCCCATGTGGCGAGAAACAGATGAGCATCGTTTATTTATTTCTGAGCTGGATACAAAAATATTATCTTAGGAATTAATAAAGAATATTAATATGCGAGCAGCGGGACTGCTTTGCTGATGAAAAAGTATTTAAACACTGAATTTAAACGGTGGGAGGGAACAGGTGGCTCTTGGGGAGTTTCACCTTGTCTATGCTCTCTCTAATTTTTCGACTACTGACTCGTATGTAGATATCCATAGAGTTTGACTATTTGGTTTATAAAATGTGATCCATATAGAGGACTAGCTGGCGCGCACGTGATATCGAAAAAGTATCCAATTTGTTATTACAGATCATAATATTATTTGCATATAGTTTAAACAAATAAAGTTGATTTTATTTTAATAATGTATTTTATTCAGTTCCGCCACCAACCACGGGTGGCGGAACTGAATGAACCAGAAAAGGTAAACATGAAATTTTTTAATAATATTATGATAATAATTACGTTCCTATTGGGTTTTTCCGTAGTCAATTAAGAAGTGCTTTCCACAACAATTGACCATCACTAAGTACCTATATTCTGTAGTTTAATTACGAAAAGTTTTTGACTAAATCATAACAGCCGGTTGAATGTTTTTTTAGGTTAATTTGCGCTTGTTTTTATTGTCAGTGGATAGGTAACCAATCAGAGTTCCTTCCGTGACTCGGAAAGCACGTCAAACCGTCGATCCCTTGCGTAGCAGTCATGCTAGCTAAGGAGGTGGCCGGGCGTTTGAGCGGCAAACCAACCCAGCCACCGCGGGAGACGCCCAGGGCGTCGGGCGCCGCGAGACTACTCCTGGTTACCGTAGATTGGGCCTGTAGACAATGAGCAATGGGTAGCTTACCGTCCGTCCGTCTATTGACGACAGGCTGTGTGCGCGTTAGTGTCCCACGCGTTCCTCAAAGACAGTCAGCAAAGAAGAGGGACCTTTTAGGACCACTGCCTGCTGGGGTTGCAGGTTGTTCGAAAGAGATACCGTGGCTCCGGAACGTAAAAGGCAATAGAAGGAACATAGGCGGGTTTTAGTCAGTACAAGTCTGACACTCCACCCCGCTCCACCCACAGCAGGGGAAGTTATTTGATGATTTCCCATCTGCAAAAAAAGGCCGTCGATATCGCCGGCAGTTAAGTCTTAACAAGGGTATGGATGGTATTACCCGGTAATAATTGGCTTGTGAAGAAAAGATAGGTAGTCACTCCATATAAATTCCTGGTATTCAGATGCACCCTAATTCATCGGAAACCTACCCCAAAATAATTGCTAGAAAATACGAGACAATGTTCTGTATTCCTTAATTGAAATCTAATCTAAAACTACTTAAACGAAAACTAGAAACAATACCTATATTATCGTGTATAATTTTGCAACAAAATAACAATTAACTTTGTTACCAACAGACTTCAGTAGAATTTAATTGAAGTAACAACAAAATAATCGGGACGGTATTCATTAAAATGTAAGTGAAAAGTTATAGTAGTCAGAACATTTGCATGCTGTCGGTACGCCTACACTGGAAATTAGTAGAGAACCCACAATCCCTAAAATTTGTTATAGATTAGTGATGTTACCCATTTGATATCGTTGGATGTAACAGATTTAAATTTTATAAGTTTACTAGCTTCCGCCCGCGACTTCGTCTGCGTAGCCCAAAGTTACTATACTTTGGGCTAAGGCTAACTATAACCCGGGTGATGATCGAAAAAAAAATATCTTTCTGTCCCCTTTTCTTCCCAATTTCTCACTTTTTTCTACAAAATCGGTTTGGCCATTTAGGCGTGAAGACGTAACAAACAAACTCACTTTTATATAATAGTAAGGATTAAATGTAAACATAAGCAAATCTAGCCTATAGAATAGATTATATAGCCTATATTGTTTGTACTAATGGGTCACAAACTGTTTTTTGCAAAAGGATAAGGCGTAAAATGCTGATATCACTTTCAGGATGTGCAGAGACCTTAGCACAAGCACCGTAACCCTTGCGCAATTATAACTTTTAAACAAGCTTTCGATTAGATTTACACAATCATTGATAATGAAGTAGTAAACTTCGCTTGATTGATAGCAGAAGAAGTAATAGAAAAGGCCCACGTAAATACGTCAATTTTAAATACTTGCAAATACTTACATGGCACTACAAGAAAGTAAAATAAAGAATATGTGAAAAAATTAATAAACGAAATATGAAGATAAGCTAAATAATATTTAAAAGAAGTCTTCCTTCTGAATGTTTAATTCTAGGACAAAATAAATACATCCGAAGACTTTAGTAAAAGTAAAAATATTCTGCAATCAGATGGAAATAAATATGAGATAATACCTTTATTTCAACGAAACTTTATTGTCCATTTTGACAGACGATATGATATGAAAACGTATTTCATTCTGAATTTTTTATATGTTCATCTGAATTCGATATTAGAGCTTGGTAGCATCCCTACACTTCGAACCGACAGACTTATCTACCTACATACCATCGTGTCTATAGTTCGAAACGTAAATATTAATAGAGTTTTCAATCGAAACTCTTCTCCCTGAATTTCCTGCGAAAATGATTGTTCCCCGTTTATATTTTGAGTGGCGTCAAATTGCCAATTCGCTCTGTTTCAAATCACATTACTTTATCGACATCGAAATTTGGAAATCTGTTTCTATTTTAATTGTAATACTTATTTAGATTTTATAATTGATATTTTTAAAAGGAATTTAGGCCTAAAATAGCCGGGGTTGCGGGTTGTTCGTAAGAGATACCGCGGCCCCGGAACAAAAAAGGCAAAAGAAGGAAAATGGGTGGGTTTTAATCATTAAAATTCTGACACTCCCCCAGCTCCGCCTAGAGGTAAATAAGTATGTACCAACTATCCTTACTAATTTTATAAAAACGAAAGTGAGTTTGTTTGTTTGTTACGTCTTCACGCCTGAATGGCCAAACCAATTTTGATGATTTTTTGTACAGAGTTAGTTGGGACCCTGGATTCGGACCTGAGCTAAAAAAAGTGAGAAGGAAGGAAAAAGGGGAGGCAAAGATAATAATTTTTGATCGTCACGTGGGTTTAAAGTAAGCATTAGCCCAAAGTAACTATGCCACGCGGACGAAGTCACGGGCGGAGGTAGTACTTCATAAATAATTACAAACACTGTTTACCATCGTAATAAACCAACATAATTAAGTTCAGAACTTCAAACTTGTTGGTAATGAAGTTGGTGGAGATTTTGTCACGAATAACTAAAGGTATGCTTAAGTTGGTCTCCCTTCGTTTAATGTCTCATTTATCATCATAATAAGTATTGTGATTGGGGAACGTATTTTAACTAATTTAAATGACAAAAGAATAGAATAGAATATACTTTATTGCACACCAAAAATTGAAATAAAAACAAACTGGTTAATAAAAAAGTGCTAAATCTATGGTTACAATGGCGGTCTTATCGCTAATAGCGATATCTTCCAGACAACCTTTCGATGGACTTTACAAATATAAAAATACAACGGGGGGTAGTTAATGGTGTACCTACTGCTAATACTACACAAATAATTAAACTAAAGTTATTTTTCAAAATATATAAATACATAAATAAATACATATAATCTACTTATTCAACATGTGTTTTATAATATTATATGGTTGATAAATAGGATAGGTGTCCAACATTTATTCAAAAGACAATATTGTAGACTTTTAAAACTAAATAATCAGTTCTTTATGAGAGTTTTTTTTCGAATGAGAAATTATCAAATGACTCCTTTCACTCTGGGCACAGCGGAAGGGGTATTGTCACACTTTGTGATTGTGTGGTGGCGGTGGTTAATACGGGATCAACCACCAAATTTAGGTAGTAGGTGATATACCATATAGCACCCACCATATGTTTACCACGTACACCCCTTGTCACCCAGCATAAATGGGTGGTAGGTTATACATATACACCACATATCATCCACCTTATGTATACCACATACACTCCATATCACCTAAGTAGTACCTATTTATCGGTGTGATATGGGAAACTGTACCAAATTTGCAAGTCAACGCCAACAAATTACGTATTTACCGGACCCTGCAAATAAATTATGTAAGAATCGAACCTCGACACTACAAAGGGCAGATGCTTCATTGCGCAACCATTTGGGTCAAGTATATCCGCCTAGTAACGAATCTAGTCCACTATTTGCATAACAGCGGGTAGGTAATTAACCGTATTGTAGGGATAGCAAAACCAGACAAGTGTACAGTCACCAGCGATAACATGTAGGTAAATAGTCTTCCTATTTTTTCGGCCACAGTGGCCAATCTCAGCGGAGGTTAGTCATCTGATCGCTGGATATTAAAGTGCACAAGTGTGTGCGCAGGCACAGATGCACTCTCTTATCCCTCAGTCTCATAGTCCGATGGGACGGCAAACTGACACGACCAGAGAAAGATCAGGCAAAGGACCTTATCGAAAGAGCAGGTTTTTTAAAAAAAAAAAGATGTTGCCCCACACTAGGAATTTCTCCTGTATCGTGATTCCTGTATTGTGTTTGCAAACATATAAATTCACATACACAAACAGCTATTTGTAGATCATACAAATATTTTTGTTCCCGTACCCGCAACACCTAGCACACAAACGCTTAGCCAATGCGCCAATCGTGTCGTCAAATGTTACCGCCAACTTCCAAACTCCGGGCTGCTATTGTAAAATACAAAAATGGAAAAACCCGATATCACTTTATGCTCGGCCCGGGAATCAAACCCAGGACCCGGTGCCAAAACACATACCAAAATTCAAAAGAGATTTTTTCTATGATCGTGAAAACTTAAAACAAAAATCATTACAGTAGGCGGAAATCGCTTTTGAATTTTGAAAAGTGTATACTATACATGTTATTGCTCGCGACTGTACAGAACGTCTTTAATTTTCCTACGTTTTGAGTCTAAATTTTTTCTTGTTATTTCATGAATTAGATTTAATTAAACATGTACAGAATACGAAACGGTTTTTCTCGGTTGTATTTTTTTAATTTTCTTCTCTGCAGAGATTCTTATGATTTCAAATGCTTCATCATTTTTTAAGGTTAGGTAAACTATATTTTCCTTATAACTACACAATGAAATAGGCATGAGGGAAATTGCTAAAGACAAGTTCTTAAGAAAAGTAATTTAAATAATCAACAAAAAATCTAGTAAAGTTTATTTTCCCTTAAAAATTCACTAATGACCAAGTGACCATTTCGGCTAGCGTCCGCCACAAACTATGCAGTCCATCATTATCTGCTTAGCCTTTTACCAGCTATGTTGGGGTCGGCTTCCAGTCTACTGCGACTGCCCATCTGACCTCCACAACCCAGTTAGTACTGAGTGATGCGATACCCCTTGGTAAGACTGGTTGTCGGACTTTCGGAACACTGACTACCTGTAACGACTGTCAGAGATCTACAAATAACAGCCGGGACAAACGGCTTAACGTGCTTTCTGAGGCACGGAGGGAATTCGGTATGTAACGGGTGGTCACTCATCCACAGACCAACTTAGGCAACCTAAAGATCGACCTGAGCGGCTGCTATTATTTAGCCACGAGCTCCTCACAAACTATGCAGTCCATTTTCTTTGACCTCACTGTGTCGTTGCACACTTGACACGTGAGTTGTCGCGTCCTAACCACAAGAGAGCATTGGCTTAGTGGCTGGCTCCAGCCACTGCAGTTGTGAAAGAAAAAACATACAAAAGCGGCGGTTAAAAGTTATTTTATCTTGTGTTGGAAGAGTTATACTAAAGTTGTGATTTTGCAGAATGTACAAGGATTGTCATTAATCCTGGATTAAACCGCGAGTACAGAAAATATTGGGATAAAAATATCCTAAGCTTTTATCCAGATTATTAACTTTGATTAAATGTTGTGCATATGTCAATTAATCGGTCAAGCCGTTTCGGAGGATTTTTATAAACAAAATAAAAATAAAATAAAATAAAAAATAAAATCTTTTTATTTCAGACATTTTCAGCCCATATTATTGTTAGTAGTATGACTTAAAAGCTATGTTAGTACATTTACACATAATAAATTAATTTAAGTATTTGCCGCCATCTGGGGCCCCGGGCACACGCGTTTGCATTTGAACCCAGTGCCCCAGAAGAGGGCTATCCAGTTTATGGCTGAGCACATTCAGGATGGCGTTAGTGCTACCACGCGTGCGGAACATCAGCGAAGCGATGCGGCGCCGCAGCACAGTGTGAAAGCCGTCTGTGTGAGCGTGCGCAAACATGGCAGACGCACTACAATAGCGTGGTAGCCCCACCAGCACCCTGAACGCGTTATTATATTGGATTCGGAGAGCGTTGATGGCCCTCTGCGTGTAGCTAACCCACAGATTGCAGGTGTAAAGAGTTTGGCAAAATGCTTTAAACAGAGTGATTTTTACCTCTAAACTACACCTCGCAAATCTGCGAGCCAGCATGTTACAGCGGACCGCCATCGCCCTCCTCTCCCTCTCTATATCTCCATCGTCTTTTAAATCTTCGGTGACCACATGGCCAAGGTATTTAAATTCACTCACTCTTCGAAGAGCGACAGCGTTAAGCAGAACTGGTACCACATCCCCCAGTTTACGACCCTTGGCTTTAAACACTAATAGTTCACTTTTTGGTACATTGTACAGTAGACCGTGTACCCTCGCATACTCTTCACACACGCCTATCAGCTTTCTGAGTGCAGCTATTGATGGGCTGAGCAACACCATATCATCTGCATAACTAATGCTGTTGATACAGTGCCCGTCGACCGAGCATCCTACTCCGATGTCGCTCAGCTCAACAATAAGTCCATTTACGTACAAGTTGAAGAGTGAAGGGGATGTTAACCCCCCCTGCCTCACCCCGCACTCCAACCTGTACTCGTCTGAAAGTTCTCCCAGCCATTTGACCTGATTAGTTTGGTGGCCATACCAATATTTAAAAATATTTATTACCTCATCCGGCACACCTGTATCCTTCAATTTACGCCAGAGAATATCATACCTAACCAGGTCAAATGCCCTAGAGAGGTCGAGGAAGGCTGCGTACACAGGCGTGCTCCTATCAGTGTAATACTTCACGGTTTGCTTGAGAGACATAACTGCACATTCTGTCGATAGTCCCGGTCTAAAACCGAACTGTGCATCACTCAAATTTAGGTGTTTTTTAAGTTGTCTCTCAAGCAGGCCATCAAGCACCTTAGATGTTATTGTAGCCAGTGATATCGGGCGGTAGTTGCACTTGTCGGAATTATCTCCAGTCTTGTTCTTGATTATAGGCACTACCAGCGTCCTCATCAGCTCATTTGGCAGGTAGGAGTGCCTAATACATAGCGTAAACAACAGGGCCAAGAGCCTTGGGAGATGTGGCCCCGCATACTGAAAATGTTCGTTGCTAAGGCCGTCGTGTCCAGGCGACTTCCCTCGAGTCATACCCTTTATTATTAGAGCAACTTGCTTTGCTGTGACGCGCTCTGGCACTGCTGACACGACGACCTCCGCATCCCTAGTCTGCTCAACTTTTAGCGGAGACTCCACTTGAAAGTGACATCTAAACAAGTTAGCGATGTCTTTTGGTTTACTGATGCCGCCAACACTCACCGGGACGCTAGGCTTTGGATTTAACTTTTTTGTTTGTTGCCAAAATCCTTTAAAATCTTTATTTTTATGTTTAGAAGCCAAGATATTCATTTTTATTAATTCTTGGTTATTCTGACAATAACGTAGTTTGCTTTTGAATTTTTTTCTTGATTCATACATATCAGCAAAAAGTTTACCCCTGTTTGGTCGCCCATAAAAAACCCATTCTAAAAACTTCTGCCTAGCCTCCCTGTGAGCGTCATGAACATACTTGTTCCACCCGACAATATGACGACCGCGGTGATGGCGTCCGCTACCCCCACTACCCATATAACTATCAACGGCAGCCTCCTGCAAGGCTATCACAATGTCACTATAAAGTGCGTCAATCGCTGCCAAGTGATTCTCGCTACTATCACTACACATGCTATCACAACACTGATGGAATTCACTAGGGAAAGCAAATTCCCTCAGTTTGTCATTACAATATTTTGTATATTTTTCTATTTGACATAAATCCCTATCTCCCCATATCACTTTATTTGTTTTGGTGGGCGGTGGCTTTATGTTTCGAGAGAGTGATTTTAGGTTACATTGAATCTCAACTGGATAGTGATCAGACCAATAGATATCGTGGCTTACCTTAACTGAGGAAACCGTTTTTAAAGCTGCGTCGGTCACGATACAGTGATCGAGCCACCTGCGGCTGCCGTGCGCTTCGCTTACAAAAGTATAAGTATTAGAATTCAAGCCCAACACCTGTAGGTCCACACACGTCCAGTTTTGCTCGTTACAAAAATTTTGAAGTTCAATACCAAACAATTCTCCCGGATGAGCGTTAAAGTCTCCCATGATGAATACATTTTCAATATTATTACTCTCGACTATTGACGTAATTACGCTTAAACATTGAACAAACTCTAACAGATTGTCTGACGAATCGGTAGGCATATATACACAGAAAACGAGTATTAATCGATCCGACAAACACACTTTAATCGCACTAATTCGGTTACTTTCGCACGGAATCACAGACACACAATTGCACTTGCTGTTTCTCCATAGAAGTGCTACTCCGCCGTACGGCCGCCCGCGCAGTATACCACTCGTTAGGTCAACCGCGGACTTGCCGCAGAATCCAAAGTCATTGTTCACTTTACCAAGTTCAGGTATCTCGTGTGGCAAGAGCCAAGTTTCTTGCAGTGCAATAATATCAGCAGTTTGACAAAGCCGTCTTACACATTCTGACGATCTTTTAAAAGATTTACAATTGAAACTGACGAATTTTAGACTATCATTGTATGTTGTACTACACATTTAGTTTGTTTTATTTTGCACCAGTGTCAGAGTTCTTAAGTCTGTCTAAATCTCGTCTGTTGAAATCAACGAAACGACGGAAAGTAATACCATCAGGCCATAAATTGCAGTCCAAAAACAAACTTAGTTTCTCCTTAGGAACATACATTTTATAAGAGTTGTATTGTTTTTGCTGCTTTGGTTCGATCTTCTGTAACGTGATTTCAACGTTTGTTTTGTTTCTTATGTAGGCAACAATATGATTCTCGCAAGTTTCCTTATGTACGTTATTTATAAACAGAGGAACACTGATACTTGCAGCTTTAAAACTTTCTACAATTTCGGAGCACGTTCCCTTTTTACCTATAAATCGATTCCTGTACCTTTTCCTTTGAACAACATGCCATTCGTCGTCTGCGCTCTGCGACTGGGGTACTCGAATCAGCTGATCGTTCGCCGCGCTGACGCATACCGAGGTGTTAGCAGTATTTACCGCACCAGTCGTTGCGCCTTGTGTTTGAGTCGCTTCGAGTACCTTCGGCGGCGCGCGCGAGCGAGACAAGGACAGTGAGTATGGCGCTTGAGTGCGTTGTTGATCTACCTTCTTATCGATAACAGAAAAATTATTCTTTTCGGTCATCTTTTCATGTGTAACATGTATAAATCCTGAGGGGCCACTCTCGCGGTTGAATTCAGCGCTGTCTAATATGCGATTCGCACCTCGTTTTCTGTTGACAAAGTTGTCCGGTTCGAAATTATTAACTATAGATGTTTGTTGCAGATTAATGAGTTCCTTTTGTAATTTTGAAAACTGGTCCATAGGTGTATATTTTTCCTTGATAGTCTCAATCTCCTGCTTGAGTGTTATAAGGTCCTTTAATAACCTAGTCGCGTCCAGATGATCAAAAGTGACCGGGGGTAGTTTTTGAAGGTCACGGGCAACAAAAATCGGCATCTCTTCAGGATCTTTCTGTTTTATTAAAGTGATAATGTCTTCCAGTTCTCTTTGCGTTTTTCCTTCTCTTTTTCGGTTAATCTGCCTTGCTGTTGTTTTGACTGAGGTAAACAACAGTTTTTTTGCTGCACTAATTTCATCTGATTTAATTTATGCCGGCAACTAAAATTGTACACGAGAATTTCATATAAATATAAGAAAATAATGTAAACTGCCAATAAAATAGACAAGGCTGTCGCTCATCTTTTGTTTTAAAGACAACAGCTTAATAACTTTCACATTTTGCTGCATACCTGTTCTTGTAGCTGTCGTGTATAACAAACAAACGCTTCTTAAAACAAAGGAAGGGGGAAGCAATTGTTCAGATCATTTTGACGGGATACCTCCGGCCGTCTATGGAATGGACTGACGTTATGGACAGTTTATTTTCCACAATAGTACTACCGCTATTGTTGTACCAGAACCCTTTACAGGAATTGCGGGGCTTGTAATAGCGGTTGCTGCGGTTATTAGAATATGAGTTATCAGTACAGTTTTACTGATCTGGGTCGGTTATATATTTGGGTTTGTGATTCTAGTTATAACGTTACGGTCGGTAGTTAAAGGATCAAAAATAAATAAACAAAAAGAACTTGAACCTGTATACACTCAACAAAAATAACCGTCGCGACACCACACTGTTCAATGCGAAATAGAAAGATGAAACGAAAATAACTGGCTCGCTTTCTATGAGAGAGAGAAAGAGAGAGAGACAGACAAACACGTGCACGCCCCACGGCTTACAACGGTAGCAAAAAGTGTCGTTACAACTTTTGGTTCTCATTTTTTTCCGTCTAGCCCCATTTCGCAACACGCGATAAGGTACTTCGTTCCAAAAACTTAAAGGGTCCACCAAGGTAGGAGAGTCATTTCCAGAACCACGGTGATGGAGAATAGGGTTTCCTGTGTGTCAGCAGCTGGTAGGTTCCTCCGCACGATGGAGTCGCTGTACGTGTATGAGCAAGCCGGGCACGATGAGGTCAGCGAGGATGCATGATTCCAGGAGCAGAGAGAGAACTTTGATCACGAGTTCGAATATTACGGTGGAGACGATGGTTACACCAGCCAGTAGGTTCCTCAAATAGAGATGAATCGACGACACGGTTGGCGTAGTGGCTGAGCGATCGACTGCTGCGCTGCGTGTCACGGTTTCGATCCCCGCACAGAACAAATATTTTTATGACCTACAGGTAGTTGTTTCGGGTCTGGCTGTTTGTGTTTGTGAATTTAAATGTTTGTAAACGCACCCACGATACAGGAGAAATTCCTAGTGTGGAGCAACATTTTTTTTTTATTTGAGATTAGTTTTCACCAAACTCAATTTTACTTTGGTTTTCAGATTTATTGGTTACTAGTTTTTGTCCTAGTGCCTTATTTGTTGTAATAGCAAAGCTAAGTTTTCCCTTTTGTCTCTTTATTCTCCCTCACAATTGCCTCAATCGTTTTTTTTTAAATAGCCTATGTCCGCCTCCAGAGTCCCAACTATCTCTGTTCCAAAATTTATCAAAATCGGTCTAGCCATTTAGGCGTGAAGACGTAACAAACAAACTCGCTTTCGCTTTTATAATATTAGTATGGATTAGATTTGTTGTTAACCTAAAGTCGAATATAACTTAGAGTCCAAAGTCCCGATAGTTTCAAGAGGTTAAGAGAGCTCCTTGAACTACCGCAACCTGTCGGGCCAATCTCCATAACGAGTTGAGAAGACATTTCTCGCCAAATTTACTTCCGAGTAATCTCGAAACGGACAGCTAGACGAAGCGATGACAAAGCAAGATTAACGAGACACCGACCTTTCCACCGGACACCAGTTATTTCCTTAAAAAACTCCGTTAATTACACAAAGATAACGTTATCGAATAAATTAAAGTCCGTTTTTAACGTTAAATATCCCGCTAGAGATTTATTTTGGGTAATTTGCGCTTTTTGCTAACGTTTGAATTAAGTCGGTTTAAAAATAAAAAGTCAGCTTAATTTGGTTCTTACTAATTAAACGGTCATTATTAAGCTTCTTTGATTTGGACAGTTGTTCTCGAAATTAAAAGCGTATTTTGATGAAAACCGGCCAAGAGCGAGTCTGGCTCGCGCACCGAGAATTCCGTACAAACTTGCGACCTAAACAACCACATCTTTTGACTGCGTAGACTTAGAGGGTTGTTTTTGTCACAGCACCACAAACTCAAGGATATGATTTTAATTTCAACTTGGTTCTCGAGTTAAAGTGTCTTTATTGGGCAAGAAAGTGATCCAATAATTGTTCCGTTAAAAAAAAAGATTGGCCATTTCATCTCATTTATCCTTGCATTATTTATTAAGGACTAGCTCATGGCCACGGCGTTGCTCGCGTTAACTTCGGTTATTGTCTCACAGGATCATTATGCCAGAAATAATATATTTAATCTACATATATAAAAAAGTCATGTTTGTTACACTATTCGTAACACAAGAACGGCCACGAAATTCGAGGACACTACGTGACATCCACCAACCCGCACTGAGGCCAGGTGGTGGACTGGTGATAGTTCACTCCCTCCAATGGAGAGGGACTTTTCCCAGCTGTGGGAACTTTATATGATGATGGAAAAACCCACATTTCGATGGCTAAGCTTTAATGTGACGAACTTGTTGCTATCAAAGGGGCAAAACTCCAGACCTCGTGAATATGAAATTCCTGATTTAAACAATGTACCCGTCCCGGTAGTGGAACCCAAGATCTCATACTCAGCAATTGCACTTGCAATCACTACACCAACGACGAATCTGACCTCCACAATCTAACTAATAACTGGGTAATACGATGCAGTCAGACTTTCGAACATCTGTAACGACTGTCAAAGATCTACAAATGATAGCCGGGACCAACGGCTTAACGTGCTTACCCAAGCACGGAGGAAACTCGGTATGTAATGGATGGTCACCTATCCACGGACCAACCTAGGAAAGCATGACTTAACCTCAAGATCGATCCGAGCGGCAGTTATTATTTAGCTACGAGCCTTGTATGCCTTTCAGCGGGGCATTGTATGGATCTTTTTTTTATACAACATCACAAAATGAATTTGTAATTTGTCTTTTCTTAAGAAAAATCATGATCACCACATTGAAACTTTCTTCCTGTAAATTATACTAGCAGAGTCATGAAATTGTAGTCAGAAAAAAACGAAGTTTTCCTGAAAATTCACGATGAAAAACTTCGGAAAAGAGGTGAACTATTATTAAACAAAACTTTTTCCGTAGTTTCATTACTTGCTCAATGTTCAAGTTCCGAGCAAATTGGCAAAAGCGTTGCATTTCCAATGGTTTACTTTGTATATAGGTACACAGCAAACTTTGAAAACCCAAGTAACATTAAGTAAATGTTTAAGTTATTAAGCGAATACGAAATGTTTTAATTAGTTTCCTTAAAATTGTATTTAAGACTGCGCTCAAACTTTTCGGGTATCGAATACTTCTTATCATAGTAGCACACGAGAAAATCAGACGAAAATCCTGTTTTTTTACGAGAAAAGACGAACCTGATTTGCGTCACAGAAACTTTACAATCTTAAGGATTGTAGAATACCTTGCTTTTAATGTTAGAAAAAATCGCATGCTAGCAAAGTAAACAACGCAATGTAAATCTTGCCCCACACTAGAAATTTCTCCTGTACCGTGGGTGCGTTTACAAACATTTAAAATCACATACACAAACAACCAGACCCCGAACAACTACCAGTAGGTCATACAAATTTTTGTTCGTGCGGGGATCGAACGCGCAACACACAGCGCAACAGTCGATCGCTGAACCACTGCGCCAACCGTACTGTCAAACATTGCGTTACAAGTTGTCATCTAATACCAGTATTTTACATAGAGCAACTGCTTATTTGATCTCCATAATTCAATTCATCCAACACATAAACACAATGAAACAACAAATGTTTTACAAACGCAACGTGTCGTATCGTGTTAGGGCCTATGCACACCACGTTTTTTAAACGCGCCGTCGACGCGCATTTTGGGAACGCGCGTCGCCGGCCCGTTTTTATCCTGCAGAGCAGTTTGTTGTCGTTTGTATCGATACAAACGCGCGGCACCGGCGCGTGTGTATCGATACAAACGCGCGGCACCGGCGCGTCTGTATCGATACAAACGCAACGAGGGAAAGGGAAGTGTGAATCTACACTAGTAGCAATCGAGCGATTTGGTGCACCGCACGTCTTTGGAACAAAAAAATGGAGCCACAGAAAACTTCATAACTGAAATTCAAAACCGGCCAATATTGTGGAATTTACGATTGCCGGATTATTCGTCGTTTGCATCGCGTCTGTATCGCTACACACGCGCGTTTGCATCGCGTCTGTATCGCTACACACGCGCGTCTGTATTTATACAGGTGTGCAAAGGTCTACAGGCTGCGTCTGACTTGCGTGCGGATCGCGTCTGTATCGCTACCAACGCGCGTCGACGGCGCGTTTAAAAAACGTGGTGTGCATAGGCCCTTAATGTAAGCTAAAATTGGTTGTCAGACTTTTGAGCCATTGAACCTGTACCGACTAACAAAGATGTACGAATGACAGCACGGAGAAAACTCGGTAGGTAATTAGTACCATCACTTATATAGATATATACTTTAATGTATTAATATAATTGTAAGCAATAAGAAATACAGAAAACCTGCTACCCTACTATGACGTCTTAAAGTAGAACTAATTCCACTGAGGGAAAGGGACAAAGCTATACAGGGTGTCTAGCGCCATCTCTTTCCCTCAGTGGAATAAGAACTGCTTTAAGATGTCATAGTAGGCCTACTGTTTATTTGGCACTGCCCACAAATACGCATAACATTAACGGAATAAACTTAAATCTTAACACTACACGTAAAACAAAAAAACCGGCCAAGAGCGAATCAGACTAGCGCACCGAGATTTCCGTACAAACTTGCGACATATACAGCCATATCATTTGTAGACTTAGATGGTTGTTTTTTCACAGCACATATGGGCCACAGACTGGAGTATATGGTTTTAATTTAAACTCGTTATCTTCACGCCTTCCAGATATAAAGGATCTTGACATACAGACAGACGGAAAACAAAGTGATCCATTAAAAATTATTGTTTTTTCTTTTCAGGTACGAAACCCTAAAAACTAAAAAAAAAAAACGATAAAGATATACGATTGAAGGTATTTCTGTGATACACAATTACATATACCTGCATACAAATCATTCTTCTCGATGTACAGACGACAGCAGGTCAAGCTACCCGAAACTGTCAATTTTTCCCAATGAACCTTAACTAACTTTTTTTTTTTTTTTTTTTTCGTGTGGAAATCCTCAATGGATGTCCTCCGCCTTTGCGGAGGGGTCTGTCAGACTCCTACTGACTAAAACCACACGGTGTTCCTTCTCGTCACTTCTGGCTGGGGTACGGGGACACATTTGCATTCTACACAATCACCCCAGCAGAACCTTAACTAACTAACCTAACCTAACACTTTAGAAATAAAGTCGAAAATCTAACAAAGAAATTGACAGATTGTAGTAGCTTGATGTGCAGGCGTCTGTACCAGAGGTGTAAGAAAAGTCGTTCTAGTGATTTATAATTTTAACAACTTCATAGTCGTGATGAAGATTAATACCCAAGTTGAGCGCTACTTATTGGAATTTGAAAGAGGGTAGTCGGACGACGCGTCCAGTTGCGAAGTTTCACTATACATTGATAAATTGCAACCACGCTTGCGGAATACGGTGACTGATAGCGCAGCCTGTTATACCGAAATATTTTTATTAATATAATAATAATATAATAAATAACTTTTATTCAGGTAAGTTACACCCATTTCATCACATTTACATTTATAACAAAATTAAATTACAAATAATTAATAAAATTATAGTTAATAAATTCATAATAAAATTATAGATAATAAATTAATAATAAAATTACAGATAATAAATTAATAATAAAATTATAGATAATCAATTCATAAAAAACAAAACATTAAATTCTTACATTCTACACAAAACATCAAATACAATAAAAGCAAAATAAAAACACACTAGGTATATTATTTATCCCTCACATACGCGGGTCTTGTACTGGCACATGTCGGCTACTACAATGCCTCAGAATATAGCTGTCCATCCTAGCAGCAAACATCGCCAGCACAGCGTTGGTGCTACCCCTCACTCTTTGCAACATAGACGCGGCACGCTTTCGCATGGTAGCATGGAAGCAATCGGTACGTGCTTCTGTGAACATGCCTGATGCACTACACGCTCGGGATAGCCCCAAAACCGCCCTGAATGCGTTATTATATTGGACGCGGAGGGCGCTGTAGGTTTTCTTACTGTAGTTAGCCCATAAACTACATGAGTACAGTGAGGTACAGTACGCTCTAAATAGCGCAATTTTTACCTCGTTGGAACACCGCGCAAATCTACGAGCGATCATGTTTGCTCTGACAGACAGCGCCCTCCGCTCCCGTTCCATGTCTGCATGATTTTTCAGGTCAGCAGTGAGTAAATGTCCTAGGTATTTAAACTGTGATACTCTCTCCAGAGGAACATCATACATTTTTATTAGTGGTATTGTAGTAGGACATTTAGCACCAGCGGCCTCAAAAACCATGTACTGACTTTTCCTGTCATTGTATAATAGACCATGATCACAAGCATACTCTTCGCACGTCCGCATTAACTTTCTCAAACCACAGACCGACGCACTCAGCAACACCATGTCGTCTGCATAACTAAGATTGTTAACACAGACACCGTCAATGTGGCATCCGACATGCTGTTTGCTGAGCGCTACGATCAGCCCATTTATATATAAGTTAAATAGGGTTGGGGATGTTAACCCCCCCTGCCTGACGCCACACTCAAGCCGATATGGATCCGACATTGTTCCCGCCCACCTGACGGTATTGGACTGATTTGCATACCAGTACTGGAATATACCGATGAGCTCCTGTGGCAAATTTATGCTTTTCAGCTTTCCCCACAGTAACTCATATCCAACAAGGTCGAAGGCCTTGGATAAGTCGAGAAAACACGCATATACTGGCGTTTTGCGATCTGTATAGTATTTGACGGTTTGCTTTAGACACAGTATGGCACTTTCTGTGGACAGCTGCGGCCGAAAGCCAAACTGATTGTCATGCAGTTTTACGTATTTATTTAACTGTGTGTTAAGCAAACCGTCAAAAACTTTTGCGATGATAGTAGCAAGAGAGATAGGCCTGTAATTACTCTTATCAGTAAGATCACCTGTTTTAATCTTCACTACAGGCAGTACCACTGTCTTCATAAAATCCTCGGGCAGATAGGCATGACTCACGCATAGAGAGTAGAACATTGCTAGAATCCTGGAAATATGAGGACCGGCATACTGCAAGTGCTCAACGCTGAGTCCATCGTGTCCTGGGGACTTTCCACGTGATATATTCCTTATGGCTTCGGCAACATCCTTAGCTCGGAAGCTAGTCCCCACTATTTGCCCGTTCATGTCAGCGTTGGGCACTCCCACCGCCGGCCTCAACCGTGACTTCACAGCGAAGTGATTTTTGAAACGATTCGCAATCTCCACAGAATCATTAACTTCATCGACACTATCAGGAAGGCCAGTTCGCACATTCAGACTATTAGTCATCTTCCAGAATCCCCGAAAATCTCTATATTTTAGAGCAAGAATATTCATTTTTATTTGGTCTTGATGACTTTGGCACCATTTTAAACGCGACTTGAATACTCGTCTGCTTTCACACATTTGCTCAAAGAGACAACCGGACCTGGGTCTACCACGAGACGCCCAGTCTATAAACTTCGATCGGGCCTCCCTGTGAGCCTCGCTAACATGTTTGTTCCAACCCGCTACACGCGCGCCACGACCCCCGCAATTCTTGGCTTTCCGACTCACTACAACTGCCGCGTCCCTGAGAGCGGTAACAATGTCAGAGTAAAGCGCATCTAGAATGCGCCTGTGACCATAGTCCTCACAAAAACCATCAGCACACCTTGATAATTCAGATGGAAAGTCTATAAGTTTTAATCTATTGTGACACTCTTTTGAATACAATGCGACTTGCTCCTCACTTTTTACACCCCACACTGCGTCTTTGTTTACATCAGATAATCTCGATGTCATGATCGTCTTGAGGTTTATTAAATTTAGGTTACATTTAATTATAAGAGGGAAATGATCAGCCCATAACGTATCATACTCGACACCCACCTCAACAACAGCCCGCCCCGCCGCATGAGTTGTAATGCAGTGATCCAGCCAACTGACAGTCCCGTGTGCATCACTCAAAAAAGTAAAAGTATTTGAGTCCTGTCCCAGTAAGTCTACATCTATACATGCCCATAACTGGTCATGACAAATATTTACAAGCTCACTGTAAAACAACTCACCCGGATTGGCATTGAAGTCGCCTAGAATGTACGATACTATATTCGATGTATAAAATCATATCAAAGCTTCACCATGAAGACCATGAAGGTGGTATTCTCCAACAATGTGTTATACCAGGGTGTTACGCGAATGGATAAAGTAAAAAACGAAACGAAAAGTTGTGCGGTTGGCTTGGTGTTTTGTTTTTTTGCGGATTATCCATCTGCAAAAAAACCTATCTTCAAATAATGATGTTCTTTATTTTGCCCTTTATGTTCCGGGGTCACGGTATCTCTAGAACAACCCGTAACCCTAGGTTGGCTTGGTGTGGACATGTGATGCAGAGGAATGAGGAAACGATGGAAGAACTGTGTGAAGGCTATATGGCATGAAAGCAGGTGTGTCTGTTTTTGAAATAACAAGTAAGTAATAGAGACGTATGTCTCTATGACGTATGACGTATGTATGCTGCGCCGACCTCAAATAAATTGGAATTAGGGCAGGAGAATTGTCTTGATGATGCATGTATTATAATAGCAATTATTTTTCATGTATAGTATTAAGATTTCATTGTTTTCCTTTCATTTAACTTATGAAATTTGTTAAAGAGATTTCATCCATCTTTCATCATCTTCAAACGAATTTAAAAAAAAACTTTGAATGCCGTTTTCTTTCTTTTCAAAAAAAGGAATGTTTTCTTAGAGTAAAATTTTCTATCTAAAGTATTAAGAGTACTTCCCCTTCAGGTGGCATTATAAAATTCCACCCTGTATATTAAAACAACATGAAACTATTTGTTTTCGAGAACTTATTATCTGTCCCTATTCTTGACTTCTTGAAAAACACTATTTTGAAAGAATGGGACTATTTTACCAGCACCAATCGTTAGCTTACTTTTATTTCTCAACTAGCTTTTGCCCGCGGCTTCGCTCGCGTTAAATTCGGGGTAACACAGTTCCCCTTGCGCCTTATGGATTTGTAATAGCAACGCTAAGTTTTCCCTTTTCTTCCCTCTTTCTCCCTCACATCCCACTTTTTTAAAAATAAAAATATAGCCTATGTCCGTCTCCTGGTTCCCAACTATCTCTGTACCAAAATTCATCAAAATCGGTTTAGCCATTAAAGCGTGAAGAGGTAACAAACAAACAAACTCACTTTCGCTTTTATAATATTAATAGTAAGGATATAAGACACAACAGTTTGTAGAACAACTACATTTATACTTACTCAGAATAAGAAATTCTCTCTTCTCCGGTATTTGAGTCTGTATTATTTTAAATAGTATTACTAAGAACGTAAACTTTGTTCTTATTCTTTATTGCACACAAAACAATAATAAACACACAAATTACAATATACAGCTTATGTACAACGGCGAGCTTAACCCAGAATTGGGTTTTAAACTTTGATACAATATTTACCCTGAATTGGATTTCAGGAACATTTGCACGAACTTAGTAATAAGATCAGTAAGTAGGTATTTACTAATGAAGGTAGGGACGTATAGTTTTGTACAAATTCCCAGTTCAAACAAGCAAGTTTCAGAGAAGTGAAATCGATTGGCTTCTCGATTATAAACTTCTCAGTAACAGCCACAGAGGCTTGAGTTGTTGCTTCCAAGCTATGGTAGGTACTAGTTTTGGGCGATTTAATACCTACTTGCGAAGTTCAACTATACACACTTAAAACATGCATCTTAATACACAAAATAATATAAGATATTACGCCCTCACAAATTAGCTCTAAAAAGAAAACTTCTTACTAATATTATAAATGCGAATGTTTGTAAATATGGATGTTTGGAATAATACTTAGGATACTGTTTTTTAAGATATCACGCCGGTGAAGCCACAGACGCCAGCTAGTAGATATATAATTGTTGAGTAGGTACGTAGGGGCACAAGTGAAACTACTGACAGCTAAAAGCACACTGGTTTATTCGTAGGTCGCGCAGCGCAGCGCAGCCCACGCACACATAATAGTATGTTGACATGCACATTTATATAAGAACTAGCTGTGCCCAGCGGTTTCACCCGCTGCTCACTTAGGGGTATGAAAAATTTATGTTGGCCGATTCTCACACCTACCCGATATGTACACAAAGTTTCGTTTGAATCGGTCCAGCCGTTTCGGAGGAGTATGGGAACGAAAACTGTGTCACGAGAATTTTATATATTAGATAATGTAACACCTAACTTCAAACACGATTTAAAACAAAAGACTGCGCTCTGTGCGCAGCGTAAAGGCAGTAATCCACCATACAAACGATGCAATAAAACACAGTTTAGCTTGTATATTGCATCCGAAGAACAATCGTTAGTGGCACGTGTGCGCGAGCTCGAGTAAAAAGGACCTTAAGTGTACCACGTACCTAATAAAATATATTTCATTGAAGCTTGAATTACTGTAAGGAAACTGTGTGCTTCTCTCTGTTGGATTTTTCTTAAAAAGTCTCTACTTAGGTTTTAAGCGTATTTTTTTTGCAATTTTAATGTAAAAAAGAACGGCAATTCAGTTATTTAGCACAGATTAAGCCATGACCTAAGTATTCTTCTAAATACATACAGGATAATTATTAAAACTTGAAGCGGGATATTTACCATGTTTGTTATTTGTTTCGAGTTTCAGATTTTTCGGCGATGTTGCAATAGCTATGATTACGGATGAACATGAACATGGTAAATATCCCGTATCAAGTTTTAATCATATATAACCATGTCAGTCTCGCCTGAAGCCTCGCTCTGGGCGGACCAGAGGTGTCAGACTTGTACTGACCGAAACCCACCCATGTTCTTACCACTGCCCCTGGTGTTCCCGGGCCTCGGTATCTCTTTCGAACAACCCGCTACCCCGGCAGGCTGTGGCCCTGGCAGGTCCCTCTGCTTTGCTGACATCTCTTTTAAGCGCGCGTGGAACACTACAGCGTAAATAGACAAACGGACGGTGCGCCTACGCTCTACGGTGGCCGGGTGTTGTCTCGCAGCGCCCGACGCCCGGGGCGTCCCCGTGGCGGCTAGGTTCCAAAAACCCTGGATTGGCTTGGCTTTACATGACGTCTAGAAATATGTATTACGCATATTGGTTTGGTTTCATTTCCCCACAATATTTCCTCTCACGCCCAATTTATATTTTTGTTTATTCACCATATTATTTCTCGATCCCTGAGGGATTAGAACTGGCAGCGTCCCAAACTTTTTGAAAACAAAGTTGAAATTAATGCTAACATATTCGATAGAAGCAATAGCTAGCGGGTTTTAGAATTCTAGGCAAACTTTTGCACGTGTCTTCGTTCACGTGGAAGTCGATATTATCCTGGGGGACTTTAGGTAATACTGGGATTAAATAAGACTAAAAAGAAAATGCTAAAATAAACTTTTAATCAAAGCTGACTGTTTTCACAAAAAATAAGTGATACCTAAATCATCATCATAGACCTAGCCTTTTTCCAGCTATGGTGGTACTGACTCTCAGTCTAACTAGCAGTCGTATTTTACATGAAGTGCTCACTGCTGGACCTCGATGTCGTGACTCGGTAACAATTATCCTAATTAATGTGTAAATATTGTACGGATTAGTCTGCTAATCGATATATAGTACATAATTTGTTTGTCATTTTCCTATTGTGATTATGTTTCTTTTAGCTGTAAAATAACTTAGGTTTTTTCGTAAATTGTGTCTATTTTCTCAAATAAATAAATTAAGAAAATTGTCTTTCCTAAAGCCATGTTTTTAAATTTATTGGAACTATAAAATCATTTTTTTTGTTTTATTAATAATCATGTCAGTTACTTACCATTTAAATACCTTTTTTTTTTCGTGTGGATATCCTCGACGTATGTCCCCCGCCGTGAAGCAACGGAGGAGTAAGTCAGACTCCTACTGACCAAAAAACCACACGTTGTTCCTTCTCGTCATTTCTGGCTTGGGTGCCCGACACAATTCCATCTACACAATCACCCTCAACAGTGAAATACCAACAGCAGGATCAAAGATTTATAACGTTCGGGAATATGAACGAACATTTTCGAAAAAAGAACACCGTAGTCGTCTCGCTGGTCCTCTCGTAATGTATCGATGCTGCAACCGAGCTTTAACCGCTCTTCGCTGCCATTTTTATTTTCTTTTACAGGATACAGGAATGCAGGAATGCATCTGTGAGACTAATTGGGTGGAAAACTTTTGAAAGAATTTCCAAAGAATTAGGGATAATTATTGTGATTTGAATGTTTTTTTAGTCTCTATAATTTATTGATGACGCGGTTGGCGCAGTGGCTGAGAGATCGACTGCTGTGCTACGTGCCGCGGGTTCGATTCCCGCACGGAACAAATATTTGTATGACTTGCAGATAGTTATTTTGGGTCTGGTCTGGTGTCCACGAGAAATGCGACTGTGGGGCAACGCTTTTAAAAAATATATATATGCAAATAGTTTCTAACAGATTACAATTTTTTTTAAACCTTTGCCCCAAACTTTGAATTTTGCCTGTATTGTGGGTTTGTTTAAAAATATTTAAAGGCACATACACTTACAGCCAGACCCGAAACAACTAGCTGTAGGTTATACAAATATTTGTTCCGTGCGGGGATCAAACCCGCGACACGTAGCGCATATAAAACGGAAACAGGTTTTTAAATAATTACGCAATATTTCAAAAATAACACACAAACAAATTCTTAATATAGGTAATATTATAAAATCGAAAATGAGTTTGTTGGTTTGTTTGTTACGTCGTCACGCCTAAATGGCAAAACCGATGAATTTTGGTACAGAGATACTTGGGACAATGGAAACGGACGTAGGCATTTTTTTTAAAGTGAGAAAAGAGGGAGAAAGAGGGAAGAAAAGGGGAGAAAGATAATTTTATTTTTGATCATCACGCGGCCTTAAGTTAGCGTTAGCCCAAAATAACTATGAGTATAAGTCACGCGGACGAAGTCGCGGGCGCATGCTAGTATAAAAACAACAATGGTCGTGGTAACTTGTAAGCCGATTATATGAAATTAAAATAACTACAATTTACAAATGTTTACTACTTTACAGCCCAACAAAAAATTTGAAGTAATATTCCTAAAATCTAAGTACTATACCTATACAGCTAGCTTTAAACATCTTTTGCTCTAACAACAAGTCGATACTGTCAAGAACACAAAACAAAACTTTAAACGATTACCAAGAAAACTCAATTGAAAGAAATACTTCAAAGAAAATTGAAGCTCACGTAAAAATAAACTTTCCACAATAGTTCCTAAGGAATTTACCGCCTAGCTGGCCCACAATTTGCCACATCACTCGGAATAATTGCTACGGACAGGCTTTCAGAATTCATATGAGAACTCCTCGTGTGGAAACGAAGAATGTTGCTTACTGCTTTTTTATAGGATATCGTTAATAGTAGGTACTGGCTAATAGAATTCTTCTGAAAGCCATTGTTGGGAAAAGGTTGGTAACCTCTTGATCGTACTTGAGTTGGGCCGCTTAGGGCATGACCTAATCTAGAGGACGATAGAAATAAACACTGTGTTAAAAAAACTGTCTGATTCGTGTGGGTATTATCGAAACTCTATACTTTAAATATAATTCTATTTTATTTTTTTGGTGTAAAATTATTTTCTAAAATGAAACTTACATAGCAACACAGGACGCGCTTCTCGGGTAGTGACGTCATCTTAAATAAAACAATTGACGATCGAAGTCCTACAAACGCTGAAGATGGTGTTGTCACGTTTAAAAGTTATTAAATTTTAGGGAAGTGGTGGTTATTTTTGCAAAAAAACATGTATGCACAAAATACTTGACAGGACATTACATTATGACAGAAGAGCAGAAAGGTAAAGCTTTTTACATAAGAAATTTCTTCAAGCAGACCTGCGAAAGGATTATAAAATAAATATACATACAAATACTACACTTATGAAAATAAATACTGATATACCCAGTAAATAAAATATGCATATTACACTCTAGTGTCTCCTCTAGAGTGTAATAGTGGTAATGTTCTTTGACTTGCCTTTTGAAGAGAAATAATGTTTTTAGAGTATCATAATGTTAGGCACGGCAGGTTACAAAATGTATGTATGTAATAAAATATATATAACAATATGTACTGCGTAAACGAAAAATAGGCAAACTGCTATTAACTTTAACTAGTACCTACCTATTTCTGCATTATTTTAGGGTCTGTCTGTCTTTCAAGGCCCTTTATCTCGGAAACGCGTGGAGGTATCAAGTTGAAACTTATACCATATATCTACTCAAGACTTAAATGTTGTTGTCCTCAACGCAACGTTGAGGACAACAACATTTAGCTGCTGGCCGAAGAAAAAGCCAGCCCTTTGTTTTTTTGCGGATGGGAAATCATCAAATAACTTCTCCCGCTCTGGGCGGAGCGGGGGAATGTAAGACTTGTACTGACTAAGACCCACCCATGTTCCATCTATTGCCCTTTACGTTCCGGGGCCGCGGTATCTCTCTCGAACGACCCGCAACCTTTCCCGTCAGGAAAAGCAAGCCTTTGGGTGTATTTGCTTCTAATTTTAATATTATCAGAATACCTATTTCTTTTTCGGTTAGGTTGGTATTTTGGACAATAAAAAGAATAAAAAATATAATAGGTGTGGTGACAAATAGAAACGTTCATGGAAAATCTTATTTCTGTGTTTTTTACCTACTTTTCTATACCGATTAGCCATCTACTGATAAAATACCCTCGACTTAAATCGACTTGTACACCAATCGTACCTTTTAGGACGACTAATTGGTAATCTGAAAAGCAATTTAACTTATAAACGATTACAATTAATGCTCTTTGACTTTGCAAAGAAATGGAAACTTGGACTGCTAAACTGTTTCCAGTTACAAAAAAAAAACTTTAGAGGTGTCAAGGGACACCCGGATGGAACGAAGTTATTATTTATTACGTACAAATACCTGTATACAGTCAACAAAAATAATCCAATTCCAAAAGGTACAGAGGTGTACCTACTATAGTACACATACATGTTGCCTATTATGTGTGTATAAGTGCCATATATCTATATCTCTTTTAGCTAACTCTTCTAAAAGAGTTATAGATATTAATGTTATGTGATGTCGGAGGAGTAAGTGATGCCTCACTTACTCCTTTCTCCTTCTTATCATTCCTTACACAATCCATCCCTGTTTTCTTTCCGTTTCGTCTGACAATTGAGGATGGTATAAGAAAAGGTGTTGCGCTAACTCCAAATAGAATGGGACAAGGACAGGATAATCGCCGGGGTTTGGAGTTTCGGGGTTGAAAGAAATTCCGCGGCCCCGGAATATAAAGGGCGAGAGAAGGAAAATGGGTGGATTTTAGCCAGTACAAGTATGAGACTCTCCCCCGCCCCACCCAGAGCGGGGTAAGTTATTTGATGATTCCTGATCCGCAAAAGACGGTAGAAAATGATATTAAGAGGGGCAGTCTATTGCCATAAACCGGCCTTAATCCGGGAATCGAACTACGGCCTAATGCTTAGCAATCATGCTTGTTATTACAAGATCACCAAGAACATAAGCAAACGTACTTATAGGTAACGGATGCTATACAATGTCGAAGCTCGAAGCTAATAAACAGATTGATTAAACTTTAAATATTAATACACCCGCCATTTTGTCAGTGAAGTAATTTCATGAGAAAATAATTTCGTACAATGTCGAATTCGTGCAGTATTTTCAAGTTGGCTATCAAATGAGTTCATTAAAAATATTCGACATGAAAAAGACGATGCACGGGAATAATAATTTATGTACGACTTTGTTTTATTAAAAATTTCAGGTTTCGCTTTTGTTAATAAACCTTTTTGCCGTCTTTATATTTTACTAATTTGGAATTTGGGTATTGGATGCATTTTTTGTACGTTCTGGCTAACATTACGAAAAAAAAATGGAGAGGTGTCAAGGGACACCCGGATGGAACAAATTTATTATTTATTATGTACAACTATATCAAAAGTGTCGTTACAGCTTTTAGTCTTAATTTTTCCCTCTAGCCACGCAGTTAAAATTTTTAAGGATTTCGTTGGATGATAAGAGCTAAAATTTATTTAATCATATTGAGACTAACTTTAGTATTTAAGTATTATATTTGTTGCCAAGAATCCCCACTAGACAAATTTTGTGTGTCTTTTTGCTAGAGATATGTCTGTCATTCCAAATACGAATATAATTTTGTGGGTTTCTGTTCTAGACATGATTATCTCAATCTTCTTAAAGATTCATATGAACTTAATGTTTAATGAGTATTTTGGTTGCATAGTTATATAGGTATGTAAAAAAATAGAACCCTCTCTTTTTTTAAAGTCAGTTAAAAATGACGTAAGGAAAGGTTTGAGTATGAATGTGGATGGGTAGAAAGAGAAGACCAAATAAACGATGGATGAACTGTGTATAGAAAAATGGAGATGTTTGATGAGTTGACAACATAGAGAAGTTTGGAAGAAGAAAACATGCTGCGCCGACCCCAAATAAATTGGGATTAGGGCAGGAGAATGACGATGGATTTGGCTGATTAGTATTTCTTCCATATTCTTATTATCTCGCCTCTCATATGAGATTGTGGGTTCAAATCAAGTTGACGGGTCTGTTGGTCTAGTGGTTAGTGGCCCTGACTACTAAGCCGGAGGTCGTGGGTTCGATTCCCACCCAGGACAAACTTTGTGTGATGAGCATGATTGTTTGTTCTGTGTCTGGGTGTGATTTATCTATAATATGTATGTATTTATAAATTATATAAGTATGTATATCGGTTGTCTGGTTACCATAACAAAAGCTCTGCTTAGCTTGGGATCAGATATCCGGGTGTGAGTTATGCCAAGATAAAAAAAAACCGGGATAGTACCAATGCGGCTTATTCAATTCATATATACTTTCTAAGGTTTATCTAAGACATCACAGACATCAGTAAAGGAAAACATGATGAATATAAGTCGGAAATCACCAACCCATCTTGAGCACGCGTATTGATCAATGTTCGTGAATTCTCTTAAAGAAAAAAGGCCTTTTCCCAGCAGTGGGACAGTTACAGGCTGGCATTATTTTTATCCTTACTAATATTACAAAAGTGAATTTGAGTTTGTTTGTTTGTTACGTCTTCACGCCTTAATGGCTAAATCGATTTTGATGAATTTTGGTACAGAGATAGTTGGGACGCTGGAGACGGACATAGGTAAAAAAGGGAGAATAAGGGGAGAAAGAGGGAAGAAAAGCGGAGATAAAGATATTTTTTTTATCATCACGCGGGTTAAAATTAGCGTTAACCCAAAGTGACTATGCCATGCGGACGAAGTCGCAGGCAGAAGCTAGTTATTGTGTATAAAAGCCAGTTACAAATGTGAATACACACATTTCCCAACCGATAAATTAGAAGATTCTTGATACAATCTCCTTTTCCTTTATTTATCTGGTTTATACGAATATCGAGGCAATATCCGGTAAACAATGCTTACATAACAAGACTATTTATTGGCAATAAAACTTTGGCCATATTTCCTTGGTAATTACTCACTAGAGTAATCTTTGTATAGGCGGGCGAAACAATGGACGGATGTATAACTTGTATCTTAAGAGGCTTACTGCACATTGACAAGGACATGCAGATTATTTATGAAGAAAAATGTTTTACATCAATTAGTATTTTTAAGGATAGAAGATGAACCACTGGATTAAACTAGGCTAATATTAAAATGTCATATTTATTTAATTACTTAAAAATAAAATAAGATTTTGACAGGCCTGTTGGTCCAGTGGTTAGTGGCCCTGACTGCTGAGCCGGAGGTCGTGGGTTCGATTCCCACCCAGGACAAACTTTGTGTGATGAGCATGATTGTTTGTTCTGTGTCTGAGTGTGAATTATCTATAATATGTATGTATTTATAAATTATATAAGTATGTATATCAGTTGTCTGGTTACCATAACACAAGCTCTGCTAAGCTTGGGATCAGATAGCCGTGTGTGAGTTGTCCCAAGATATTTATTTATTTATTTATAGATGTGATGTGTGTGTGTGGTCTGGATTCAACTAGACCAATATTAAAATGTTATATTTATTCATTTACTTAAAAATAATAAGATGTGATGTGTGTGTGTGTGGTTAGATGTGAAGATGATCACATCTTATTTTATTTCACACCATTTTAGTCGAGATTAAAGTTGGTGGACTATTTTTGGTGAAAACTGTTAATTTTAGAACAGAGAGCTTGCCATTTTTTTTTAAATTGAGCAACTAAACTATCATTAATGCTGTCAAACTATAATAGGGTTAAGTTGCATCACTTTAATAAATTTCAGGAGAAGAAATGTCTTTTGAAAGAAATGGATTTTAGTGAATTGTAGAGTAGTTTGTGACAACAAAATCGGTACCATCATTCGATTTTTCCAATACGGACTAACACAAATGAATGTTCGACATAAACGGTATTTACAGAGCAAAAGGGAGGGACCCAAATCCCACTCACTGTATACTGAAATCAACACCCTCATTGGATTTAATGGAACTATTTGCGCACCGCTTTGTTAAGGAAGTTTTATATAAACGACATAGTTTTTGTTGCTTTTTTTTTCGAATCGCTTTCGGATCCTTGTCAATAGGCTCGATTATTTTTTTTAGGTTACGGTCGTTTTAGATTGAACTGTTTGATCTTGTGAACTGTGTTGTTGCCTGGCTTGTACATTTTTAGATTTATAAATAACTAGCTTTCGCCCGCGGCTTCGCCCGCGTTAAATTTGGGGTAACACGGTTCCTCTTACGCCTTATTGATTTGTAATAGCAACGCTAAGTTTTCCCTTTTCTTCCCTCTTTCTCCCTCAAAACCCATTTTTTTAGGATAAAAATTAGCCTTTGTCCGTCTCCTGGTTCTTTTTTTTCCTTTTCATCCCTCTTTCTCCCTCATATATCACTTTTTTTAAACAAAAGTTAGTAAAAAAAAAATGCTTATGTCCGTCTCCAGGGTCCCAACTATCGCAGTACCAAAATTCATCAAAATCGATTTAGCCATTAAAGCGTGAAGAGGTAACAAACAAACAAACTCACTTCCGCTTTTATAATATTCGTAAGGATTTTCGAAGTTATGTACAGTCACTGAAAGATGGCTGAGCTATCGACAGCTGTTCCCCGTTCGGAACAAAAATTTGTATAGTCTTTAGTTGTTCTGTTTCTGGCCATTTATGTATGTGAGTTTAAATGTTGTGTACAAAAGCCAATTGTGAAGAGTTGAAGCAGAAGTTTAAATGTTTGTAAATGCACTTACGATGTAGGAGAAATTCCTAGTGTGGGGCAACGTTTTTTTTTTAAGTAACAACGCAGATTTGTCAGTATAGTTGTTGTTTTCTTAAAAACCGATGGACTTGTTCTACTGTTTTTTTTTTATCATTAATGAGCTGTTTTTGCTTTCGTTTTTATTAACCGACGAAAAAACAAACAATGATCGGCGATCAATCAGGCTGTCAACATTTCCCGTATTACGTTATTAAAGTTCTTGTTTGTTTGGCGCCAACTTTAAATTAATCTCGTACTTTAACTTTGGAGCTTAGCTAGACTAAGTCTTTTAATTTTTTTTTTTAGTTTTTGTTATCAGAAAATATTCATTGCTTTTAAGGACATTTCAGTTGTATCTGATACCTCCATACTTTTGAACAGTAACAAGAGTAACGTGTGTGTTTTTTAATTAGAATACTAGTGTGAATCATCCAGAACCAGCTGCCACAAGAAAAAAACAAATACTTTTCAAATTGGTAGCTTGTATTTGACACAAGACACAAAAGTTTCCTAATTGCGTAGCGCCTGAAAGGTGATTTTTCGCACCAAAAAAAGAGCTGTATCCCAGCAATATGTTTTTGCATTGAGTTAGTAATATAGTTTGATGAACATAATGCATGCTTAACGACTTCGTGCAGGTTTCGTTTATACCTTGTAGATGTGTATAGCTTTAATGGGCAACTTTAAACAACATACAAATTTAAATAAGGGAACGTAGTCAGTTAGTTTATACTTGACTAGCTGGAACCCGCGGTTCTGCCCGCGTGTTATAAAAAAAAGTATTTTATGTTATTCCTGACTATATAATCTACCTTTGTGCCAAATTTCATTAAGATCCGTTCAGCCGTTTTGGCGTAAAAGAGTAACAAACATTCATACATCCACACAAACATTCGCAATTACAATATTAGTGGGATTACTGATTAATTATACTTCCATACGAATTATTTAAAGACACAGTACCTCACGTATTTGGAGCCTCCATTGCTCAAATCCTAAGGCTTTAGTGAATTTATGTTATGTGACAGAATGTGATCTACACAAACAGCTCGTCGTTATAGTAATGATTATTAATATTGTAGCCTTCTGTTAATTATTATTATTAACACATAACATTACATCACGGCTGTAATTCCTGAAGAACTCGGCAGAGGTGTAGCTAATCCTGCTATGCTTCTTAATTTTATATATGCGAATGTTTGTGAGGATGTATGGGTGTTTGTCACTATTTCACGTCAGAACGGCTTAATTGATCTTGATGAAATTTGGCACAGCGGTAGATTATAGTCTGGAATAAAACTTAGGATACTTTTTTTAATCCACGCGGGTGAAGCCGCGGGCGTCAGCTAGTGGTAAATAAACATTTTGTCAGTTTTATTTAAGTACAAGTTATAGAAAGCGAGACTATTACAAGCAAAATTAAAAAAATAATACAAATCTATACTCATTGGCGACGACACGGTTGGCGCAGTGGCTGAGCTATCGACTGCTGCGCTGTGTGTTGCGGGTTCGATCCCCGCACGGCATTAATATTTGTATGGCCTACACATAGTTTTTCCGGGTCTGAATATGCATGTGAGTTTAAATGTTTATAAACGCACCCAACATACAGGATAAATTGCTAGTGTGGGGCTAAGTTTAAAAAAAAACTGCTACGAAATCCCTGACGGAAAAAAACCTAATAACAATTTAATCAGGAATTGAATCCAGGATGTCATGTTTGGCAGTCACAATTGTGACTACTAGACCAGGCAGACGAGGCAGTAACTAGATTAGCTTAATAAATCAGTTTTCTGTTGTGAGACATGAACATGACAACATGTCTATTCCACGACAAAGCTTTTCGCTTCGTTAGTGTTCCAAGCGCGCCTCAAAGAGATGTCAGCAAAGCAGTGGGGCCTGCCAGGATTGCGGGTTGTTCGGCCCCGGAACATAATGGGGTAAAAAAAAGAAACATGGGTGGGTTTTTGTCAGTAAAAATCTTACTCGCATGTGGCGGAGCGGAGAAAGTTATTTGATGATTTTTCACTTGCAAAAATAAGACATAGACATGACAACATAACTGCTCTAAGACAATTTAGACGGCGCGGTTGGCGTAGAGGCTGAATGATTGACTGCTTCGCTGCGTGTCGCGGATTCGATTCCCGTGTGGAACAATAGTTGTTTCTGGTCTGGCTGTTTGTGTATGAGAGTTCAATTGATTGTAAACGCACACACGATACAGGAGGAATTCCTAGTGTAGGGCAACAAATCCACTTTAATATATGTAACGATTACAAATTTCAATTTAATTAAAGTTAAGTAAGTTATTTTAACCAGCACATTTAAACAATCCCACACAAAACTGAGTTTAATGTATTCCTGATGTTCACTCCCTCCCACTAAGTAAAGATCAACAATTAATGAAACGTCAATCACTAAAGCTAACTTGACCTATCCCAGGAATTCGAATGCCGAATTCAGATAGATTTTGAAAGTCAATTACAGCGACAGTTAAACCAGAGAATTTGTGCGCTTCGGTAATCTTCGTTTCTCCGAAGTATATGAACACTTGCAGTGTGTACTCCAACAGAGACATAAGTTCTTATTTTGTTTGCCGCACTTTGTTGTAGATAGATAGCAAAATAGAATATTCTTTATTATGTACACCATACAAGTAACAAGAATAACACTAGACAAATTTATAAATAGGGCGGTCTTATTGCTAAAAGCGATCTTTTCAAGACAACCTCTGGATAGATTTAAGAGGAAGAGAAACGGTTCTGTGGGTAGTGTGTGGCGTAACATTTTCAAAATTAATTGCAGTTTGAAGTTTTCTCGCCGTAAGGTTACCTAACTTGGTTGCATATCGTCATCCGTATTCTAAAACTTTTTAGAAAGTACCTAAAGTAGTTTATAAAGTTTTGTTATCATAATAACACAAAACAGAATAAGTTTTTCCACGTTCATTAAAGCTTCATAACAAGCATTTCGCATCATCACTTTTTTGGGCTATCGAAGATAAACTATGCATTTTCATTCTACTTGTTTTTTTTCTGACTATAAATGCCGAAGCATAGACTTTTACTGAGAGACCTGTATCTTTTTAAACAATGTGCTTTGTTATGCGGATTACTTAAAGTCTATTTTAGGTCACAAGCAATCTCAAGATCTTCGAAATAATGAAGAACTTGATTGTACTTTGTGGTGAACGGAATTTGGTTAAGGTAGCCGATAGTACCTATACCTATCTTGGGACAGCTCACACACGGCTATCTGATCCCAAGCTAAGCGGAGCTTGTGTTATGGTAACCAGACAACTGATAAGCATACTTATATAATTTATAAATACATACATACCTATTATACATAAATCACACCCAGACACAGAACAAACAATCATGCTCATCACACAAAGTTTGTCCTGGATGGGAATCGAACCCACGACCTCCGGCTCAGCAGTCAGGGCCACTAACCACTAGATCAAGACGCCCGTCAAAAAAATATTTCGGAAATTGTGGGACAATTATTTATAACCTCTATACGCAGGTATTTTGATCTTCGAACATTTTCATTGCTGTCTCTGAAATCGTGATAACGCATTCCGTTCATTTAATTGTTGTAAACCTCCTCGTTTTTTTAAGTCGGTTAGACTTAAAAAAACGAGGAGGTTTTCAATTCGACTGTATGTTTTTTATGTTTGTTACCTCATAACTTTTGACTGAGTGAACCGATTTTGATGATTCCTTTTTTATTAGAAAGCTGTTGCTTTCAATGTGGACGGATATCAATTTTATTTTTATTGCTTAGGTAGTTTATGAGTTCTCGTTTATAATACATATTTTTTTCTCTATGTCTATATAAATGATCTGATAATCTTTTAGTAACAATGGAAAATGAATAATAAGAGTCTAATATAAACTTTTTTGTAAAAAATTAAAACGACTTCTAAAAAAAAGTGGAAAATAACATTATTAATTCTGGAAGTCGGTGGCAAACAAGTCAACAAAACCAACAAAAGTCACCGAATCCGAAAAAAAAAAAATTTCCACTCTTAGTTTCTTTTTTTAAAATCGGTTTCATTTTTTTGACGGGCCTGTTGGTCTAGTGGTTAGTGGCCCTGACTGCTGAGCCGGAGGTCGTGGGTTCGATTCCCACCCAGGACAAACTTTGTGTGATGAGCATGATTGTTTTTTCTGTCTGGGTGTGATTTATCTATAATATGTATGTATTTGTAAATTATATAAGTATGTATATCAGTTGTCTGGTTACCATAACACAAGCTCTGCTTAGCTTGGGATCAGATAGCCGTGTGTAAGTTGTCCCAAGATATTTATATTACCTATATTATATTTTTACAAATATGTTTTTTATTAAGTTTACCTTGTGATCGCACGAACAAATGGTGCCTACCGGTTTCAGTCAGTACATTTTCCGGTTTTCGACACAGGTTTGGGACCCGTTCATTTTGTTTGGCAAACCCCAACACGTTGTGATGAAAGTGATGACCACTTAATTGCACGATGATTGCTATGGTTAGATCGAGGCTTCCGGCGACTGGGACCGCAATTAACTAGGACCGCGGTCCCAATCGCCGGATCTGTATAAAATAAATAATTTTCTTCCGGCGACTGGGACCACTTATATAATAACTGAAATAAAAAAAATGTACAGTCAAACAAAAGTTTTTAGATGTAACAATTGAAGAAAAATCCTTTTTGATTTAAAAACATCATTTATTGATATAAGAAAAACAACCACTGACTACAGTTCTGTTATTTAAAACTTTCGTTATTAAAACATACACTTAGATCGTGTTAACAACAATCAACAAAAAAAAACACATAAATCGTGCATAACAATCAACAATTTTTAAATAATTAACAATCAGAAAGTAATTGTTTATTACAAAATCAGTCTTTAACTGGTACCGTAAATATAATAAAAAACACAATAAAAAAAATTAACGTGGTACTATCTATGTCAATCACAATTAGTTTAAAATGGCCGATAAGGCTTCACACAAAATCAGTCAAGTAAGTAATTATCACAAAATCAGCCTTAACTGTGTTAAAATGTAAAGTTAGAGAGGGATAGTATTATACAATGCTATTCCCTTTGGGTGTATTTACCTGCATGTGTAATTTATGTCAAAACGGGCTAGCTTAATAGATTAAGCTAGCCCGTTTTGACATGATTAAAATGTGTTGAGACTGTCGCTAAATTAGTAAGCACACTTGGATTTTCAACTTTAATTATAACCCACTAAGAATAATTTGTCCTTACATAATCCCACTCTTACTTTATATGTTCTTTCAAAACTGTAGTAATAGATTACTAAGCGCACAAGATAAAATCATGTCTAGAACGAGTCAATGATATTTATATAATTTTTTTTTTTTTCGTTTGACTGTACTAATTTTGGCTTGAATAAAAGATTTTTTTAAGTTATCTATGAGTGGTCCCAGTCGCTGGAAGAAAAATATTTATTTTTTACGGATCCGGCGACTGGGACCGTGGTCCTAGTTAATTGCGGTCCCAGTCGCCGGAAGCCTCGTTAGATCGCGGGGTAAAACTTCTGCAACCTAATGTAAGTTTGAAATTCATTTTTGCAAGTTTTATATTACGTAAACTAGTTATTGCTTGGCTGAGGTTATTTCAAACTTGGTAATAAAATTATTTATGACTGTTTCTGAGGTGCAGTGATCGCAAGCTCCACTGCTAAATCTAGAGTTCGAAGGACGTGGGTTTGATTATCAGCCTAGTATTTGGATTGGAGTTTCTTTTACCAAATGTAAAATAGCCTGACATCCAAACAATAGGTACTATCTATTTATACTCTTTGTGTGGAATTAGAGATGTTACAATTTTCAATATAAGTACTTAGGCGCAGTGAGCACATAAAATACAACCAGTAAATTTTAATAAGGCTTAGAGATCCGGAAGGTTCTTATATGGGACCAAAATACATCTTAACACAAAATAAAGATGTTTACCTACGTCATATAAATATTTACTAAAGATAAATTATAGTTCTTATGGTTAATACCTTAAGGTGCTTTTGCTCTTACTTTCAGAAGGGACTTATCGATATTTCCCAGAAGGTCAAAATTATATATTGTAGGTAGTTCGATAAAATATTGGTAAAGTACGAGGTACATAATCCGATACGTTTGGCATCTGTAGGTCGAACACATGCTACTTACCGTTGACAAAGTACTAACATCAGCATTCTTATAAAAAAAATAAAAAGGGAAAACCCAAAAACAAGTGTTGTATGACAAATGTCAAGACATGTGTGTACAAGGAATTAAAATTAGAAAATAAATAGGAGACAACTAGGTGTCAAATAAGTAAGTGATTGTAAAAAAATATGATTTTATATATAACTAAATGTATTTCAAGCTGTACCAGATCCGGGGTTGCGAGTTGTTTGAAAGAGATACCGGGGCCTTAGAACATAGAGAGCTAAAGAAGAAACATGGGTGGGTTTTAGTCAGTAAAAGTCTGACACTCCCTCCCGCTCCACCAAAGTGGGGGAAGTTTTTTGATGATTACCCATCCTCAAACGAAAGCATGCTGTACCAGATAACGCCTTTTATTTTGTATACAATTCATGAATTCATTCATGTAAATTAGTAAAAGGTTCAGTACATCTTGTGTGGGTTGGACCGGAGAAACCTAATTTAGCTTAAATATTGAGAGATTGAGTAGGAAGAAACTCATTTGTCAACTGAAAGTATACTTTCAAAGCAAAGTTATTAAGTCGTTAACAGCTGAACGTGAATTTCATTGAAACTCATTCCACGTAAGTTCAGAAGACCTATATAGGTAGAGCAACACAGATATTTGCGGTGTTTGAAAATGAGATACGAGCAAGCTGTCACTATTTACGTACACTTGTGATCTTTAAGCCCCAGTACACACTGTGTGCGTTGACAGTTTGTTTCTGGTTGACAAACTGCGAATAAACAGGAAATAATATAGGTATGTGAGTTTGTTTTTCTGTGTCCTTCAAGTAGATAAAACAGTGTTTTCCTTATCAGTGAGATAATTGATAGGTGGAAGGTTTTATTTTTTGAAATATTATTAGTTCGTTTATTCATCTTCAGACACATTATCCTTAGTAAATATTATAAAAGCGAAAGTCAGTTTGTTTGTTACGTCTTCACGCCTTAATGGCTAAACAGATTTGGATGAATTTTGGTACAGAGATAGTTTTTGTTTTTGTTATTTTTTAAAAAACGGGAGGAATGAGGGAGAAAAGGGTAGGTGCGGTGATTAGGTCTTCAGAGACTTGAGCTTCTTCACTATGCACCTTCTGAATCGAGCCCTTGATTCAACTGATTAACCATTCCCTTTTTTTAAATAACTCGCCCTACGTAAATTAGTATAGTAAAACAATATAGTTACTACAAACATTAAACTCACACACACAAACAACCAAACCGGCATTATTATTTTTCACTTGCTCCGGTGGTTAACCCACCGGAGCAAGTGAAAAATAATAATGCCGGTTAAACATAAGGAAAACAGCCTGACTCCTGCCGTAGTTGCGGGTTGTTCGAAAGAAATAACGCGGCCCCGGAACATAAAGGGCAATAGAAGGAACATGGGTGGGTTTTAGTCAGTACACGTCGGACACTCCCCCCCCGCGCCCAGATCGGGGTTATGTGGTGGTTTCTCATCCGCAAAACAACCATCATGCCTGAGAGATACTTCTCGGCGGTATATTAGAGTCGAGAAGCAAACACTGCCGTACCATCTTTTACTGGAACCATTTCGCCACACTTTTAAACCTCTATCTGGAAACCTCTGGATAAGACCAGAACAAAGAAATTTTCGTCATCCAGCAAGCTATAAGCACGTATTTGAGACCCTAAATTTCAAGTCTGCAGGTCATTTAGTACCGAAGTTAAGCGTAAAAAAAGGTTTGCATTTATGACACTCACTCACTCATTATCATCAGAATAGAATTAGTACTTCCCATAAACTCAGAGAGCTAAAATTTGGTACAGAGTTAGGGTTTAATGGCCACATAAATGGAAACTATAAAAACTAGGATAATCGAAGATCTGGAGTACCTGATGACCCTGATTAGAAAATACAAGAGCCCAACCAAACTATTAGAGGCAAGTCAGAAGGCCATGGGGCACATAAAAACTCTGACACCATGATAATCACTACCATACGATAAAAAAAGAATGCACCTTCTGATTCAAGCCCTTGATCTAACCACCTTACCATTACTATACATTTGGATTCACCCAGGATTTTGTTTTTGTGACAAATTCGTCGTTTTTAGCAGCATCCATCAGCTCCTGTCATGTGCAAATAACAGGAAATTAACACGGAAAGGCAGCAGAGCTTAAAAACATTCCTGAAACAATGCAGGGTTAACATCAGCCAAGCATTTGCAATTATAGATTAAATAGACGATCATGCAAATCAGTCAAAAGACATTCCTGGTATAAAGTAAGTACTTATCAAAAGACAGAAAATGTCTGAAACAAGACTACGAAAATAATTAAACAAATACCCAAAATACCTCCTGTTTGAATCGCTGAAAGGATTCATTACAAACGAATGCTTTAGTAAGCAAAGACAAAGAAGAACAATAGGATGTTTAAGTAATTAATATTTAATTAATAGTCTCGTTCGGTAGAACGCGCGGTCTCCAATTGATCACCACAGTTTAATGAAAAGGTGACATTCATCCGCGTACCAATTCATCATTGTCATGTTTATAATTTGTCTTCATCCAAGCAAGGTTTCCTCAATTAATTGTGGCCCGCTTTTTTAGGAGCAGCGGAAATTGCCTCCTTATTGCCCACTTCTACGAACAATGAGCAATTTTGTTGAAGGAATAAGTTGTCGGAAAAAAATATCAAGGGCCGGAAATGATAAGATAATACACATCGTATGTTTTTATGAGCTTTATTAGAGGCTATTACTGGAAACATAAAGCGATCAGCTACAGACATTATTTTCTTTGATGGCACTTTAGCATAAAATTGTAATAATATTAAAATATTGGAAGAAAACAGACAGAAGGACATTCGAATAATTTAATAACTCATTCATGGACCACCTGCGCCGTAATTTATTAATAAATTCTTTCATTCATTACTCTAGGGTTAATTCATACAATGATTAATGACTGCGGAATTATGTATTTTCAAGTAGAATTTCATTAAGGGTAAGACTACACGGCGCTTAGTCGTTTTTATTGTCGATCAGAGAGTAACACCCAGAGGAAATTATCTCTGAGTTTAGAATAGTGTGCGCTAGCTTTACAACGGGGTAGTAATTGCATAGTTGGACTATAAAGTCTGAACCATCTGGCTCGCACTCCACCCTAGACAATTTGGGTACCAGTCTGACGTTAGAACTGTATGTGTGTGCGTTAGATCGTTTTCACACGTTTAAGAGTTATCTAATAAACGTTGCCGAACTGCTTCAAGACCGTTTTATGAGCACAAATTGACTTACTGACCCTACATAGACGATTTGTAAACGGACTAAGTTTCGAATGGTAGCAAATGGGTATTTCGGGTTGCACTAATTGAAATATCGTGGTTTTGCTCAGATACTAATTCAACGGACCAATTTGAGTTTCACTGATTGTGTTTTGCGAACTAATGACCGAATAAATAAGGATTAACGCGACTAGCTGTGGTTGTGGTTACATTAGTGTTGTACTTTTTATGTGTATTTATTTTTCGTTCTAAATACAACTAAAAGCTTTTGTATCTTTCTTATAGATTGACATTAAGGCTATTTTGATTGCTTTTACAGCCTTGAAAATAGGTTGAATAGACCGATTGAAAGACTTAAGTAAGTTAAGTGTCGTTATGTTTATTTAAGTTAGTGCTTAATAACTTGATGTTTTTACACACTATGTGTCTACGTGTCTTATAAATCTGTCCAATAGCAGTTCTGCTGAAAGAGAAAATAACGCTAAATGAAATAAGCCATTGCCTTTGTGCTCTTTTGTCATTATGTATCTTTCCATAATATGTGTTTTGTGTAGGTACACAAAACACATATTATGGAAAGATCCTTACACATCCTTACTAATATTATAAAAGCGAAAGTGAGTTTGTTTGTTACGTCTTCACGCCTAAATGTCTAAACCGATTTTGCCGAAAGTGAGTTTGTTTGTTACTTCTTCACGCCTAAATGTCTAAACCGATTTTGATAAATTTTGGTACAGAGATAGCTTCTACCCTAGAGACGGATATGGGCTATTTTTTTAAAGTGAGAGATGAGGGAGAAGTAGGGAAGCAAAGGGAAAACTTAGCTTTGCTTTTAAGATATATAAGGCGCAAGGGCAAAAACGCGGGCGAAACCGCAGGCGCCAGCTAGTACACAATATATATGGTTTTAATTTTAACTCGATACCTCTACGCGTTCTCAAGATAAAGGATCTCGACAGACAGACAGACCACAGAGTGATCCAATTAGAGTTCCGTTGTTTCCTTTAGAGGTACTTTAGAGGTAATCCTATGAAACTAATAAAAATATATCAAAATCAGTCCGTCGGTTCAGGAGCTACGATGCCATATATACACAGATACTAATTTCAAACTGAAAGCACCCCTCTTTTTTGGTAGGGGGTTAAAATATGCAGTGACAGAGGATCAAAAGAGCCATGCTTCTACGATTTGGTTACGTTGAGAAATTAATTGAAAAGCGACTAAAATGATTAATATATTTCATTTAAAAAATATAATAAACTGGCATTCTCGCATTTTTTTCAACGAACTCTTCCATTTGAAGTCATGAGAATGCAATGTCTACCATCTTTTGGAGACCGCCATATTGGATTCAGAATTAAGTCACTTATCTAAGCAAGCTAATTGTGTTACAAACTAAGGATGTATCCATGCATTTCATTTCAATTGGGTCTATGTTTCACCAGAAAGTGGGTCTATGTTTTTACATATTTACAGTCGAAGCTAATAAAAGCGTTTATATTTCTTTTTTGCAAAAAAAATATCGACATTCAAAAACATACTAATGACGGAAAATACGTTTTCTTCCTAAAACCGGTGGGTAAAGATCGATTTTTTTATGCATATTCAGGAAGTCTCAGAATCGGCTACTATCTATATTTCATAACCGTAACTTGTAAGGGGTAATTGAGCAGCGGGTGAAACCGCTGGTTGCAGCTAGTTTAGATTAAAATTTCTTAAAAATCTGTCAAGCCGTTTTTGATAAGTATGGAAACTAAAACTGTGAAATATGAATTTTATATACAAGAAGAAGAAAGAAGTAAATAGTGAATGTATTTCATCGACAATAATAGTGAGGCGCGTCAATGAGTGAACCGCTTTTAGCTCAAGCGTGTCTCCGCCTAACACAAGTGTTAGCATATAAGGTAATTGTGCCAAGGCAATCACGCCTTTATAGACAGGTAATTTAACCTAAAGAGCCAACTTAATACTATTACTCGTGCGTAAAGTTTAACGGTTCTAGGGCATACGTTGAATGTATTTGAAAATAGAATACGTGTTTCAGTTTAAGAATCATTTTTGTCAATGTGAATTAAGAACAGATAATTGTTTCGGATCTGGCTGTTTGAATATGTGAGTTTAAATGTTTGTATACGCACCCACGATATAGGAGAAATGCCTAGTGTGGGGCTTCGTCTTAAAAAAAAATACAAAGAAGAAAGATTTGTTTCTTTTAAAAACTACTGGACCGATTTTAAAAATTTTTCACTACTAGGAAGCTATATTATCAGAAAGTAACATAGGCTTTATAACATTACGCTACTACCCACGGGAGCGGTGCAGCAACCGCGCAAGACAGCTATAAACACTTACACAAATTCTTTTAATTTACGAACTTTACATAAATTCGCTTTAATTGTCAAAAAGTTAAGCTGCATACAAGAGTCACATACAGCTCGTATGTAATAGGCGGCAAGCCTATTATCAGCAACAAATACTCCAAAGTGTTACTGAGAAATTCTGGAAAAACCCGATAACACTTTGGCTGGCTGGTAAAATACACAAACAGTATCTGTGGGCTATTCAAATATTTGTTCTGTGCGGGAATTGAACCCGCAACACGCAGCGCAGCAGTCAATAGCTCAGCCACTGCGCTAACCGTGTCGTTAAAAGTTTAAAGAAGTCTAGGGAGGAATCTAAATTAAAAAAAAAAACAAACTTAACTAGTCTTAGATGACCTTATCTGTTCCGCTTTGTTTCAGTATTTTTTTTTTCTAAGACATCCCTGTTTTCACAGCATTTCCATATCACAATAATATATCACCGTTTCAAGTGTGTACACCACGTGTACACCGTCCACATGAATGCTTTTGTGAATTCAAAATGGCGGACGAGGATATGTCTCCGTTGCTTCATTTCTCGCCATCTCACACATGGATTGAATACGTTTGAAATTTACTCTTACTGTCGTGACATATTGTGGATTTCAGACAATATTTTGTTGAGACATTTATTTATTCACTAGAATGCGCCTGCGGTTTCGCCCGCGTGATGATAAAAAGTATTCTATGTGTTATTCCAGATTATAATCTACATCTGTGCCAAATTTCATCAAGATCCGTTCAGCAGTTTTGACGAAAAAGAGTAACAAACATCCATACTTTCATCCATCCATCCTCACAAATATTTGCCTTTATATTTATTAGTAGGAAGTAGGATAATATTAGGATAAGATAAAACTTACTGTAATACATGCGTAAGATAAGAAACACAAGCACTGTCAAGAAAATTGAAAGACTGCACAACTTCCTATTTCCAATTTTATGCGTACTAAACAATATCTAAATGCCGTGGGTCGCAACCGCAACTGCTAAGCACGAGGTTTCGAGTTGGTTACTCAGGTTGCAGTGGCGTGTGGGTCAATATTCTTGCAAGTTATTTGCAAGCCATTTTAAGCAAGCCAAGCTTTTAAGATTGTATGAAAGTACCGCCACTGCTAGGTTGGGCAAACTTAGGGGTTGAATTTTGCAACATCCCGTTTTAGTGAGCTAAATGGCCCAACCGATTTTGATGAATTTTGGTACACAGATAGTTGGGACCTTGGACACGGACATAGGCAATTTTTTTTAAGTGAGTAATGTGGGAGAATGAAAGGTGTGTGTTAGCCCAATGTAATGATATGCCACGCATACGAAGTCGCGGCTGGAAGCTAGTATTAAATAGATGAGAATACCGCCACTAACAAAACATTTTCTACTAGGCAACATTGGGATCGGGTTCTAAATTATGTACCCTGAAAATACTAATAAATTAAAAAATTGCTGATTTGCTCACTTGACTTAAGGGGTAAGGGTCTTTGAAAGGCCTCTTAGTTGCAGATATCCCGTTCTACTTAAAAAAGCAACAAAGCTTGTAGGGCCTTATTAGCCATTCCTATTTTTTTTAGATCGATTATAAAACACGAAAGCCAGTCTTTCAAATATCCCATGTTGAACAGCTATTTGAAAATAAATCTATACTATATACTATATCTATACTTATAATATTATAAAGCTGAAGAGTTTGTTTGTTTGTTTGAACGCGCTAATCTCAGGAACTACTGGTTGGAGTTGGAAAATTCTTTTAGTGTTGGATAGTCCATTTCTTGAGAAAGGCTATAGGCTATATACCATCACGCTACGACCAACAGGTGCTGAGCAGCGCGGGTGAAACCGTGGGGAACAGCTAGTTAAAAATAAAACATTTGTACTTACCTACTATTCAAGCTTTATAGAACTTTTCAGTAAGTAATTATTTAAACCTCCTTCTTAGCGTGTCGATTACAGTCTAAATTAAGTCAGCCCAAAAATTGAATTGATTCGCCAAAATACAGTGTTAAGATCATGTATATCTGATTATAAATTTTATTTGTAACGGTACAGACGCGCCGATGTCGCGCGTTTGAATACAAACGCAATGCTAACGCGCGTGTGTATCGTTCCAAAAGAACACAAACTGCTCTATAGGATAAGGCCCGGTATCCACCAAAGCGGAGAGGAGAGGAGCGGAGAGGAGATGGGCGGAAACCGACCAATCACATTGCTTTAAATTTACATCGCGTCTCTCATCTTTCCTATGATTGGTTGACTCTTGCACATCTCCTCTCCGCTCCTCTCCTCTCCGCTTTGGTGGATACCGGGCCTAAAAGTGGGCCGCCGACACACAGTTCTAAAACGTACGTCAACGGCGCGTTTAAAAATGTACGTAGTGTAGGCCTACAATTAGAGTTTTTCAAGGTTTCCATATTTTTACTCCGTTTCAAAAACAACACCTTTCGATTAAAATTTAACATAAAAAAATAGCTTTGTGATTCTGACAATCACAAAGCCTTTATTAAAAAAATCACTTCACAAAACCACTTTGAAAAAAGACCACGATAAATGCCCAAAGCTTTTGCCTCAGTACATTTTAAAGTATAGCGCATTAAATAAAAATCGCCCACATAATTTGATCACCAAGCCCGCATTCTCCTCTATCACTTTTATTTGGCATAGCAACTAGCTAAATGGTTGACAGAGAGCCACTAGCGCAACACAAACAAGACGGCTCAACTGCCGCCACCCTTTGTGCTAAACTTCGGCCAATTAGCATAAAGGCTGGACAAGACCTTCGGGTTTTAGCCACGACAAGCAATATGAGTATATAAAATGTAGACACTGCTTATAAATTGGTCCACAGCTGGTGGCAAAAGTGTTGTAAAGGGTCCAGAGTTTTTCAATAATGTCACATGACTTCGTGCAAGGTACCCCGGAAAACCCATTACGTAATAATAATAATATCTTTTTTTTTAATATTTTGGGACAACTCACACGGCTATCTGACCCCAAGCTAAGCAGAGCTTGTGTTATGGTAACCAGACATCTGATATACATACTTATATAATTTATAAATACATACATATTAAAGATAAATCACACCCAGACACAGAAAAAACAATCATGCTGATTACACAAAGTTTGTCCTGGGTGGGAATCGAACCCACGACTTCCGGCTCAGCAGTCAGGGCCACTAACCACTAAAACAAGAGGCCCGTCAAAAAAATATTTCGGAAATTCTTCCGCGTTGTTTATTTTACAGCCACATTTCTTCGGTCACGTGTTTAAACGCCCATGTAATAAAAAGCGATTCTATCGTACTATCCCGTTGGCCTGATCCCATTTGCGAGCACAAATGAGATCAGACAGTACACTGCTACAGTCTACCGCCAATTTTCTGATGATATAACCAGGACTACTTTGTCTGGAATAGAATCCAACTTCTCCAAGGACAACAAAATTAAAATATGACATGATTTATAGTGTTCGTACTGCCACAAACACGAGGAAGTAGGGTGGCGCGTCTTTCCCTAATAATAGTGGCAAAGCCAACAACCCGCGCTTCAGCAAACATCCCTGACGCACTGCAGCGCCATGGCAGCCCCATCAGGACCCTGAGTGCAGTATTATATTGAACACGCAGGCCGCTGATAACCCACTGCGAATAACTGACCCACGGACTTAGAGAGGGTTAGATTAAGCATTCACAAACACAAAACTGTACAAAAACACCATCAGCTCTCTAGCGCATTCCTAATACCTTATTCGCCTCTCGAGACCAATACGTGCACTTCTCAGCATTCAAACAAAATGTAGGTGACCTATTTACGAAGGCAATTACACTGGAACTAATCTCATCACGTTTTAGTAGTTAAACTGATACCTTGTGCTGTCCCCGAGGCCTCTTTGTTGCTGATAAGTAGCTAATTAGTTTCTGTGGGGGGTAAATCCTTTGGAAACTTAAACATTGGGTAACGGAAATGGATACAAATGAGGGTTTGGTGGAAAAGTTTTGAGCTGTGTCGCAAGTGGGTAAACTAGACTAGGTTCGTGGCGTTGTGTTGCTTTCATACTTGTGGTTTTCAGTATAGCTGGAGTCCTCTGTGGTTTTCATGTGTTTGGGTTGAATTTTTTGTAAGCAAAATAATCATTAATGTGTTTTTGCAATCACATTATCCTTACTTCCTTACTAATATTATAAAAAACGAAAGTGATTTTGTTTGTTTGTTACCTCACCGATTTTGATAAATTTGGTACAGAGATAGTTGGGAACCAGGAGACGGACAAAGGCTATATTTTTTATGGGATGTGAGGGAGAATAAGGGAAAAAAAGGTAAAACTTAGCGTTGCTATTACAAATCAATAAGGCGCAAGAGCAAAAACTGCAGGTAGCAAGTACCTGTAAATCAAGAAAGGGGAACTGTGTTACCCCGAATTCAACGCGAGAGAAGGCGCGGGCAAAAGCTAGAAACATTATAAAGGTGAAACTTTATAAGTGTGTTTGTTACTTCTTCACAATGGAAACGTCTGGACCTATTAGGATGAAATTTGAAATGTAGTTAGTGCATACTCTGGATCAATACATAGGCTATCATCTTGTTCTCCTGGTTGTCGCTGGTGAAACCACGGGCACAGCTAGTGAAGAATACTGTTTGTTTATGATATTCTATTCATAAACACAATTTTAATTTTAAGTAAATATCAAGGCCTGAAGTAGTCGGGCCTGTGGACGGTGAGCAATGGGTAGCTTAACGTCCGTCCGTCGATTGACGACAGGCCGTGTTGACGGCGCGTTCGTGTTTCACGCGCGCCTCAAAGAGATGTCAGCAAAGCAGAGGGGCTTGCCAGAGCCTCCGCCTGCCGGGGTTGCGGGTTTTTCGAAAGAGATACCGCGGCCCCGGAACGTAAACGGCAATAGAAGGAACATGGGTGGGTTTTATTCAGTACAAGTCATTGGATGATTTCCCATCCGAAAAAAAAGCCCTGAAATAGTGCGCCTCTAATTTGACAAAAAATCTATAGCCGCAGACTTTATGGAATTGAACAGTTACTTGTTACTTGTTGATTATATTTAATCAAAATCAAAAGCATTGATTTCAAGTAGGCCAGATATGTGTTACAGGCACCTTTGAACTGTCGAAACATCATCATCTACCTAGTCTTTTCCCAACTATGTTGGGTTGGGCGTCCAGTCTAGCCGGATGCAGCTGAATATCAGTATTTTACATGGAGCGACTGCCTATCTGACCTCCACAACCCAGTTAATACTGGGTAATACGATACCCCTTGGTAACACTGGTTGTCAGACTTTCGGAACACTGACTACCTGTAACGACTGTCAAAGATCTACAAATGACAGCCAACTGTCTTGAACTGTCGAAACAATGACAATAATAAAATGAAGCTACAGTCCCAGTCACAAGGCATAATAACTGTAGTTGCCCATTCTAAAGCGTGCATCTCTATGGAGAAGAATGGGCAAGAAACTCCATGGACACTCGAAAACCAAAACCTTAGTTACATCCTTCATGTTGATATAGTAAATTTGTGTGGACGATGTTGTAAGATATATACTTTAATCGTGTTCATAGCAAAAGCAATCAAATACTGAAGAGATACGCGATGTTCACTACAGAAAGTATATGATTATAAAAATTTTAATTAGAGTGAAAACGTACAAATTATAGACAAGTGTATGTTGATATGACACCTAAACATCAATTTGGAACAAATTGTATAGGGCATTTCGAATTTGAAGCTTATTCACTTGAACTTTAAGTGCTTAAGTTTCAGCACTTCAATTGTGATTGTGAACACGCTTTCCATCTCAACCTATTGTTTAAATGAGTTTGATGTGAAAAGTCGTCTAAACGACTGTAAATATTACGAAGTTGACGAAATGAAATTGACGTTGAGATCATTTTATAACAGAAAATATTTATGCTTATTTTTAACCGACTTCAAAACAGAGTTCAAACAGGCTGTTTTCGCCTTTATGTTGGTGGAAAAAACTGAATGAGGTAAAACTAACTATTTCTTGTTTTTTCTCTAATTAAGCTTTTTAAAGTTAATTTCCTTAACTTAATTTTTGAATTGTATTTTTTTGTTCCTTTCTATGGACTTTTCGCTACATCGTTCTCCATAATTTACCATTTCAACATGAATGACGTAACATGTTTTTGTAACAACGTTCTGATTTAAAAGAGTGTCCATGTAGTTTCTTGCCCATTCTTCTCCATAGAGATGTACGTTGTGGAGAGCAACTACAGTAGTTCCTCAATTATTCTACCGTGTGGCTGGGACTGAAGTTTCATTTTGACATTTTGACTGGCCTGTTGGTCTAGTGGTTAGTGGACTGCTGAGCCGGAGGTCGTGGGTTCGATTCCCGCCCAGGACAAACTTTGTGTGATGAGCATGATTGTTTGTTCTGTGATTGGGTGTGATTTATCTATAATATGTTTGTATTTATAAATTATATAAGTATGTATATATTATTAGTATGTATATATTTGATTTTTGACACCGCCGCCTAGGTGAAGACGGAATAAACACCTGGAACAAATTTGTTGAAGACGGTGGAGGATAAGGTATTTCGTTTTGTCTAGAGAATAAGTCTCTAGCAAATTGCCTCAATTTTCTGTTTTTTCTATCTAGAAGTTCCTACTTCTGGATAATTTTGTGTGTTTCGGCCTATGTAATGCGGTTGTATAAAACATTACCGCAATTTATTTTTACGAATCGCTTATATTTTAATAAAAAACGGAATATAAAATAATAATATAATGAAGCGCCTTTTGTACAGAAAAATCTCATAAAAGCTTATAAGTTTTCAAATAAAACGACTTGTCTAGTGTTTAACTTTTTTATTAAGGCACGTACAGATCGTAGACGTTTCGTGCCGACACAAAAACTTATGTTAACTTGTAACTGAAGAATAACTGCCGGAGTTACTCGTGGAAAGTACTTTTTCTTAACTTCGCTTGTAGTGTGGATAGGGGTGGCAAATACAGCAACAAGCCTATATTACTAGTCGCCTTTTTTTGGGTGGGATATCATCAAATAACTTCCCCCGCTCAGAACGGAGCGGGGGTGTCAGACTTGTACTGACTAAAACCCACCCATGTTCCTTCCATTGCCCTTTATTTAGAACAACCGGCGACCCCGGCAGGCCGCTCTGCTTTGCTGACATCTCTTTGAGGCGCGCGTGGAAAACTAACGCGCCGTCGAAACAGACTGTCGTCAATAGACGGACGGGCGGTGAGCTACTCAGAATTATCTAACCGTCCACAGGCCCTATGTACGATGGCCGGGAGTCGTTTTGGGGCGTTGGTTTGAGGTTCTCTCCCTCAAACGCCCGGCCACCTTCCTTCGCTTACATGACTGCTTCGCAAAAGGAGGTAACCGCTTCCCTCTCACTCTGGAACATGGACTTACTACTACTCGCCTAGATATTTGATTTCTAGTTATTATTATTTTGTATACGAGTGTAAATGTTTGCTCAACCCTTTTTTTTTTTTTTTTTTTTTTTTTCGGGTGGGAAATCATCCAATGACTTCCCCCGCTCTGGGTGGAGCGGGGGGGCATGTCAGACTTGTACTGACTAAAACCCACCCATGTTTCTTCTATTGCCCTTTACGTTCCGAGGCCGCGGTATCTCTTTCGAACAACCCGCAACCCCGGCAGGCAGAGGCTCTGGCAAGCCCCTCTGCTTTGCTGACTCTCTTTGAGGCGCGCGTGAAACACGAACGCGCCGTCGACACGGCCTGTCGTCAATCGACGGACGGACGGTGAACTACCCATTGCTCACCGCCCACAGGCCCGCATCTACGGTGGCCGGAAGTCGTCTCGCGGCGCCCGGCGCCATGGGCGTCTCCCGCGCAGAGATGCGCGAGATTGGGCAGATGTTCTCTCCCGCAAACGCCCGGCCACCTCCTTCGCTAGCATTACTGCTTCGCAGAAGGTGGTGACCTTTGCTCAACCCTTGCCCCAGAAATATTCAGGGATTTTATTTGCAAATCACTTGGTACGATCCTTTTTTGAATTTAACGAAAACAACTCTGATGCCCAAGATACACACGTCTAGTTTACCTAGTCTAAGGATCACCGTTCAATCAGGTTGGATTAATGTACTTGATAATTTATAAATCAATTGAATTGAATTTGTAATGTAGCTATATCTTTGACGGTCGTTTTAGAGAGTGTGTTAAATTTGAAAACTGACTCATTTAGTTAGGTATTTTAGAATTTTACCCAACGTATTCTGTTTATGTATATCTGTTTTAATCATCATTATAATCATTCATCTCCTGCTCTTATCCCAAATTTTGTATTGTGTCGTATGATTTTTTTATTTCACACGTCTATATTATGTGTAGTTAATATCGCAGCAGAAACGAGGTGGCCGTTTCTGCCATACATTTTCTCAAAGTCAAAGAGACAGCTATACAGGGTGTCTAGCACCATCTCTTTCCCTCAGTGGAATAAGTTCTGCCTTAAGACGTCATGGTAGGCCTGCTGAGCCCTGAGACAGCTAAACGGGGTCGCGGCAAATCAAGGAGGATATGGCAGGACGGATGGTTTTCTCCTTAATTGGCGGGAAGATTCGCAAAATCGCGAAACTACCCAAGAGTGGGAAAAACAGGGTAATTACAAAAAAAAAAGTAAGTGCATCGATTCTTGGTAAACCTGTTATTGTTGGCATATCATTTGAATAAGAGTACAGCAATTAAAATGTAGATAAGTATAGTTACCTAACATTTCCACAGTAACAGTTTTGTAAAACCAAGGAACACATAATACTAACACGATAAGGTAACGACATCTACAAACGATTTCAACCCCTAAATGCCGGAATATTTTTTGTCCCTTACCTTACCTGTCGGGGAAATACGAGATTTTTCTCACACGCTCAACCCTTAAGCTCTGGCCGACACATATCCGAGATTACTGTTACGATTATTAAGCTGTTGACAGATGACTACGTTCAGAGCGACGTAACTTAGAGGTTGCGTCGATGAACTTAATCAAATGACTTGTATCTTGACACCTCTCGTCCGCGGTGCTCAAAAATAACTCACTTCGTATTTTTTTTTAGACGTGCCCTATACTAGGAATTTCTCCTGTATCGTGGGTGCGTTTACAATCATTTAAACTCACATACACAAACAGCCAGTCCCGGAACAACTATCTGTAGGCTATAAAAATATTATAAAAATATTTGTTCTGTGCGGGGATCGAACCCGCGACACGCAGCGCAGCAGTCGATTGCTCAAGCAGTGCGCCAACCATGTCGTCAGAATCTTGCAGAAAAACCAGTATAGTAAAATAAAAAAGCGATAGTAAAGTTTTAAAACGGTTTCTACTTTGAGATGAGACTTATTTCATCGCTTGGCTTCTAAAATACTCTATTCCTAAAAACGTAAAACTTTATTTCAAATTTAAAATAAATATCCTGACTGAACAATCTATTATTGAATATCACAAAGGGAACTAGAATGTACTCAACTCATTCATCTAAAAAGGAACTTCTTTTTAGCTAAACGAGTTGAGTACATATGCACTGAAAAAAGTCGTTGTGACAGAACAAAACCGGACCGATCGACCGACGAGTGGAGCTCCGCTGACACAAGTCGGACTATAAAGAAATGGAATCATCATATACTTCTAAACTTACTATATATATTATATATTTTTATATATTATATTATTATATATTTTATATATCTATACTAATATTATAAAGCTGAAGAGTTTGTTTGTTTGTTTGTTTGAACGCGCTATTCTCAGGGACTACTGGTTGGAATTGAAAAATTCTTTTAGTGTTGGATAGTCCATTTCTTGAGAAAGGCTATAAGCTATATAAAATCACGCTACGACCAACAGGTGCTGAGCAGCGTGTTTGTGTTGTTGGGTTCCGCGTGGAACGGCTAGTACATTTATAATTACTCAAAAAATCTGGTGAACCCTTTCAGTTGTGTCGTACTTACGCTGCCGTGTGAGTATTTTTCCAGAGAAAATACGAGTTCCATAAAATATCCCTAATTAACACTCTCTTTCTGTCCAAACCTATTTTACCTTTATGAAAACGAGGGTAGTCGCCATGAATTTGTGTATCCATAAAATGTCGCATGTTTTCTCTTCCGTTATCGAGAATTTTCCTCGTCCATAAAGAAGAATAAGGAATTCGAAAATATCGTGAGAAAATTAAGTGGAAGTGTATTTATTTTATGTATGTTTATTATTTGTTGGACAAATCTGTACTTTGAAGGAAAGGACCTAAGAACACACGACGGCAAGTCAACCTATTCTAAACTATTATAACCTGATATCTCTACTACGGATTCTTTGGTTTTGAATAGTTGATGTGCCGTCGTGTGTACATTTTTTTTTAATACTGAAGATAACTCATAAATGACCCAAACAATATAGATAAAAATCATATGGAAACCTATCGATAGAAAAAGATTTTGAAAATCAGCTTACAATGGACGGAGAAATCGCTTAACAAACATACAGTCGAATTGAGAACCTCTTCCTTTTTACAAAGTCGGTTATAAATGGCAGTGCATCCATGAAAAATAGGTAAATATGATAAAAATTAAAAGAAATAGTTTTCATAGCAATAGCTTTCAAAGTAATAGCTTGCAAAGCAATAGCTTACAAAGCAAACTGTTTCAAAGCAATAGCTTTCAACTCTTGCCAAGGTTTGGAAATGGATGGGTTACCTTCCTTTTTCGAAGCATGCAGCTCTTGCTTAAAGTCGATGTATTTTGTTACTCATGGTACGAGCTCTGTCTGTGTTAAGTACAGAACATTGTCAGTAATTTGTCCAAACCTTTACAAAAATACCCTGCTCACTACCCACGCAATCAAAAACTGACAATCAACAAAAACGGGGGGTCGTTAAAAAAAAACAACTTGATAATTAATGAATTCGCACGTGCGCGCAAACGGGGAGTCGTTTCGACCCACGTTTAAGTTACGTCGGAATCCATCACGTTTTTACACCCACACCTACTAAATATTTCAGAAGTTATGGAAAATCCTATGAGATATCTTTTAAAACTGTCGCGGTTTCGAGGCTAATTTTGTGATTTGGATATTTCCATTCCCTTTATTGAAAGGGTACCTAGGGAATGTCTACCGAGGTGAAGCCGGTAGGAAAGGTAAAGTAAATTAATCAATCAATTAAAGTTCTTAAAGCCTAATACCGGACATACGCCTCTCCCAACTGATCGCGCCTGTGGCTATTTAAATTACTTTACGGATTACTGAACCCAAAGCCACAACAGAGATAGTTTTAGAAGGCTTGCTTTATACAGTGTGCCAAAACAGGCGCATGCACACAAAGCATTGATTTACTTATAACAGGGATGACAAACCAATAGCACGCGTACCATTGCAGGCACATGGCACAATATTTTGGATACGTCACGATAAAAATAGTTTGTTTAGTTAAAAAAAGTGCTAAATTAACTACATAAACGCATGTAAAACCGTTTGGCAGATGGGTCCAGTTCACTGTCTTGCGTTCTAATTAAAGTAACCTATTAAAACCTTTAAATGAGTTATAAGAAGTCACATTGTTAACTGAAATATTACTTAATAGTTTGTGCAGAATATATTTTGAATTGATAGTGTTTAGTTTAATTATTTACCAAGTTGCACCCCGATTGATGGACCAAGATTCTCATTCACTAGACGTCTGTACGTGTGCCTGCCAATTTTCCAATAATACAGCCTTGAGCGCAGCACTGGCCCCAGACGAATTTCGATGAAACTTGACGCTGCGGCAGCGCTTAGTTAGAAAAAGCTAAAGATGGGCTGACCTTCTGTCTTATGTATTCTGGTGTAGGGACGTAGATCGGAAACGAAAGGAAATTAATTAATTATACCATTGAAACAAGTCAGAGGAAATAATATTCAATTCGTTGCAATAAACATGAGATTGTCCCGTGAGGAATTTATTAATACGCAAAGGTACCTGTGCGTATTAATAAATTCAGATTTAATGCCATTTTAATGTCATCCTACTTATTATTGATTAATGATGGATGGAGGAGGTTAAAATCAGTATCCTATGAGTAATTCCAGAAAACAATCTAACTTTGTGCTTAATTTAATCAAGATCCGTATGAAAGAGTATACACAACCTTTTGCCCGCGGCTTCGCTCGAGGTATCACAGTTCCTGCCTGTACCTGCTACCTATAGTTTTTGCCCTTGCGCTTTATTTTTTGTACCGAATAGCAATGCTAAGTTTTCCCTTTTCTTCCCCCTTTCTCCCTCATATCTCAATCTTTAAAAAAATACGTGTGTCTCCAGGGTCCCAACTATCTCTGTACCAAAATTCATCAAAATCGGTCTAGCCATTAAGGCGTGAAGATGTAACAAACAAACAAACTCACTTTCGCTTTTATAATATTAGTAGGTAAGGATAGTAGGATTAAAATATTATTGTAGAATAATTCAGTGTGAGTTTTTATAATGTGCAGATATCGAAATGAGTTGATCGTTGATCTAGGCTTAATTTCATCAACGGCAAAAAAAAAAAAAAAAAAATCCATTTTGTTTTACTTGTATAATATTAGTAGGATATAAAAACATTATATTTGGCATATTTTGCTGGTTTTAGACAGCGGGCCGACATTAAATTAAATGACTAGCCTATATACATGTTTCAAAGTCTTTATTTAGATTTAAATATTACGTGTAAAACCTTGATTAAATACCTGCTCTTTCATTCCCAAACACCCCTGTTTTGTTAACTTTCCGACCAATTTAAACTTTACACCTCATTTAAATTTTTCGACTGACCGCACATGATTTAAAACCACTATTTGTATGTTAATTTCTTCACCTCGCAATTACGTCACTAATTACGGAGTTTTTAATGAAGTGTCGGTGGTCTATCGATAAAATAAATTGTAGTGTATCTATTTAATAGATATGTAAACACTGTCTCATGGCCGCAAGCAGTCAGGGAGCTGTCACTAATGTCAACTGTCACTGTCAGCATGATTGGCGGGAAGCTAGAAGGTAAAGCGTGCCCTGAACTGGGACTTGATGGAGTAGTGAGCCTTGATGGAGCTAGTTAGTCGTGTTTTCAAACTATACTCTGCTAAAAGCGGATACTACAGAAATTATTAGAAAAAATAATAACCCCATTATTTTTACTGCTCTGTCTAGGGTAGGTAGACACATCATCACCCTCCTTAACTCCTTAAAAAGTCCACAAAAGAAGGCACATAGGTAGGTTTTAGGCAGTAAAAGTATGGCACTCCCTTCCGCTCCACCCAGAGCTGGAGAAGTTATTTGTTGAATGAATTTCAACCCGATCCGCGTTCCTGAGATAAAGGTCTTGACAGGCAGAGAGAGGGACAACAAAGTGATGCTATAAGGCTTCTGATTCATTCTTTTAAGGTACGTAACCCTTAAAAGCTTTTTTTTTATTTTATACTTAAAAACTTAATTTTCAAATCTTCAAAGTCAAAGTCAAAGTCAAATATTTATATGTAGAACATAGGTGGTGAGGTTATGTTATAAAAAATATTTTGTATCACTATGTTTTGCCTTGCAAGGCGTACAAAATTATGAGGTACATAAAACAGTTTCAGTAGTAGATAAAACAGTTTCACAAACAACACAGCACATTAACTACTATAACTAGGTAAGTCGGACATTTCTTGCTTTATGTTTTTATCATCTAAAAACTCTTCTAATAGTTAGCAAAATCTGACAAAAAATTAAATCGAAAATTATGAAAGTTTACATACCTATATGTAGACAAGTATTTTCTAGAAATAATGAATCTATAAGAATAACAAAACGCCATTAATTCACGACAATACTTACTAGTATTGTCGTGAATTAATGGCGTTTTGTTAGTACGTGGAACCTACACATACTTTGTCATTACGTGGAAGTTCCATGTAGATAACAAATGGTGAGTGTCTCAATGCTATTTTCACCTGGAAAAACCCAGAGTAAACCCAATAATACATTGACTGATCCAGAAATCCAACCAAAACCCCAACTCAGAGGAACAGTCGATTAAAACAGCCAATCATTCACCAATTACTCAACAGTTAATGAAGTATCGATATTTTATCGATAAAACAAACGATTAAACGATAACCGATAGCCTCGATATTAAATCGAGAGCTCAATCGAGTGGGCAAAATGTCCATTATTCGATACATTAGCTTTATTGGACAAAACGATTCTAGTGTTTACTTTGACATTGATGTTTCAAGAACGGACAATTTGTTGGTTTGGTTAAGCCGATATCAATTTGGGACACAATAAGTTTGTTTGGGAATTGAAACTTTTATGAGAGTCATTGACTTTTTCGTGTTTGTTTATATGTATAAGCTTGTTTTTCTTTAAAACAAAGTATTCTTTTTTTGTGGGCTGGGAAACCATCAAATAAGTTGACGAAAATGCGGATTTTTCGAAATAGCTACCACGGCCCCGGAACATAAAGGGCAATAGAACGAATGTGGATGGGTTTTAGTCAGTACAAATCTGAAACTCACTCCCGCTCCTCCTAGAGCGGAGGAAATTATTTGATCATTTCCCATCCTTAAAAAAATTAAGTGGTAATGAAAAAGTTAAACAGTTATTGACGTAAGTTAGTAACGGAATATCTGAACACTTGCGACTAGTCAAGGCCCTTTCTCATCGCTAAGTGTGTGTGATTTCAAACTTAGATACCTCTACACTTTTTATAATAGATTACTCTGGAATTTTTATGTGGTATTATACTAAAGCTTATCGGCAGCGTTACGACTAATCCTTCAAACGTCTTCTACGACACGAAGATTTCTATTTTTGACTAGATCATTATAATTGTGACGGATAATGGTGCAAAAAATATAATAGCAGGCAGCGCTTAGAGACGAGGGAGACGATATTTAGTACTAAGGAACGTAAGATATATTCCAAATTTCTTAAAGCAATACGCTGCTCTTCTCACCGTTTGGTTTTATGAAATCTTTCTTCTTTGTCCAGGTGGTCTTTGGAAAGCACTCCCTCCAAACAACACGACGGTAACCACTCGGTTCACTTCCAATAGAAAATTCGAGAGCACAGACGCATAAGTTGGTAGATTCGTCTCAGATGTAAGTTGTATTAGTTCTTTTCTTCATTTCTCTAAACCCAAAATATAAATATTTTACTTTTTTACCATTGTATTGGGCTGTAAGTCTTCCAAAGTAAATAACTAAACAAACAAATAAATATTAGTGTCAATTGATCCGCAAACAACTTCATTGAAATTACATGGTGCTGTATTGAAACTCAACACCTCGTGTAGAAGTTGAACACTGAAATAATAATAATAAACCCTCTGAGGGAAATAGGATAACAATTGAATTAATAATTTATGAGCACTTCAGAGTTCACGGATCTCCCTTTTATTTAAATAATTGTTTTGTTAGGAGGTGTCGATTACACGAAATGTAATAGCGATAATGTCGGAGAGCATTTTGTTTAAATTATTTTGGAACTCTGAAACCCAATTTTCAATTACAATGACATGAAAACCTAAAGAAATGCCAAGATAACAGTGCACTATTTGAATTATAACAGTCAGCCCAGTCCTTAGAGTTGATATTCGAATAGTCTACTTAAAATTTAGGTTTTCAATTAAGACATTTAATAGAATACAAAACAAAGCCTAGTGTTAGACAAAGTGAAGTGAGAGCAGGTTTGTGCCACCGTAGATGTGGGCCTGTGAAGGGTGAGCAATGGATAGCTCGCGTCCGTCCGTCTAGTGTCGACAGGCCATATCGACCGCGCGTTAGTGTTCCACGCGCGTCTCAAAGAGATGTCAGCAAAGCAGAGGGGCCTGCCAGGGCCACCGCCTACCGGGGTTGCGGGTTGTTCGAAAGAGATATCTCGGCCCCGGAACGTAAAGTGCGATAGAAGGAACATGGGTGGGTTTTAGTCAGTACAAGTCTGACACTCTCCCCGGCTCCGCCCAGGGTGGGGGAAATTATTTGATGATTTCCTACCCAAAAAATGGCATTCAATTAGGACAACAAAACAAAGCTCGGTGTTATGCAGAGTGAAGTGAGAGCAGTTTTGTTTTAAGTCCTATGTGATAAGACTATTGCTATCAACTAGACATAAAACCAGGCACCGTAGCTGCTATTAAAAAATTCCTGACGGAAAAACTTAAAGACACTTTGCCCATCCTGAGAATCGAACCGAAGACGACATGCTTAAAAGACGCGCTTGCGATCAACGCGGCATTAAGGTGTCATTTAGTTCAAGTAAAAGCTGAAAAAATATGTTTGCAAAGTCTTTCAATTTTCATAACAGTCTTTGTTTTTTAACTTACCCATGAATTGCAGTAAGTTTTATAATAATCTACAGCTGAAAACCTTTCTTTCTCGCTGACAACACAAATACATTTTTTTTTGTCTATTTTATGAAAAATAAATATCTGGACTAGTCATTTCTTCTGTATCGTGGGTGTGTTTACAAACAGTTATTTATTTAATGTTATTAGGCTTCTCAACAACATATGCAAAGAGATAGGATAAGAACAACTATCTCAACCATATAAATATCTAACCAAACGGGGATCGAAGCAGCGACACGTAGAACAACATTCATACACTTAGCTACCGCGGCAACCCTGTGCTTTGAAAACACACTCTCTTGATTTTCTCGAAACGCAAACACGTCAACCAATATTTAAATCCAAATTACGCGACCTCTTACAACAATATACATTTGAACTGAGTCCACAAACAGGTCCAAATATTAAACTTAATCAACTCATTTCGATTCTACTCGCATGTCATCCTTACCCCGTGGCCACAAGCTACACGCTCAAGCGACAAGCACCTTGCAACAACAACTTGTGGAGTAAATGAAAAAAGTGGTTAAGCATACCATTTCTCTGCTCTTCTCCAAATAAAGCACAGACGTGTAGAGATGTGCGAAGCGGAGAGGAGATGCTTTGGCCAAAGCTAGAGATATATTGGACGAAGCAATAATGTGTGCACAGGCTACTTACGCCCCGTTTAGCGACCGCCGCACACCGTTCAACACACACGCTGTTCAAATATGAGTATGCACATCTACTTTGTACAAATATAATAAAAAGCAAAAAAAAAAACATTTAAAAGTACACACCGCCACAGTAACACTTACACATACAAATCAGCAGAATAATAATTATAATAGAAATAAAGATAATTAATTGTAAAATAACACCTGAATTGTCTAGTGATAAATCTTCAGAATAATAATTATAATAAAAATAAAGATAATTAATTGTAAAATAACACCTGAATTGTCTAGTGATAAATCTTCAGAATAATAATTATAATAAAAATAAAGATAATTAATTGTAAAATAACACCTGAATTGTCTAGTGATAAATCTTCTTCACAAAATAGCAACTATATAATAAAACATAGCTTCCTCTCCTCTACCCTTTTGCTGTGCCCTACAGGGTCCATAATGTTCTCATTATTATAAAAACTACCACCTAAATACACATTATGGTAAAACAATAAAGATATTGAGTATTGAGTATTTGTTGCTTCGCTCAACCATGTCCACAAAGCTAAGCTAAAGACGAGCTTTACATCATATTTCCTCTTCTTCCATCTCGTCTCTGCTTCAGTAGAGTGCGGGCCCAAATTACACAACTCGACTCTGCTATTTGCTTTAAGGATTAAACTAGTTAAATAACTAGTTAGTGAGACTTTCCTAATTATGTTGGGGTCAGCTTCCAGTCTAACCGGATGTAGCTGAATATCAGTATTTTACGTGGAGCGACTGCCTATCTGACCTCCACAACCCAGTTAGTACTGGGTAATGCGATACCCCTTGTTAAGACTGCTTGTCAGACTTTCCGAACACTAAAACATTTTCAAAACAGATCGCAACGTTATTATTCATCATTATCTGTGTGTAACATATATTCATTATATTCCCCGAAATTTCAAGGTGCACTTTTGAAGCGCAAATTAAAAACGCTATAAGCATTTGTTTCGTGGCCCTCGGTTAAATCTTTGACAGTGTAATCAAGGCAACTTCTTAGTTATTCAAATCAGTGTCCGGTATAGGTCATGTTAGTGCCATTCAAACAGAATTAGACTGGGTACGCAAGTGCTCAGAGATTTGGCTGACTTCCAAATGTAAAGGCTGGTTCTATTTTATATTGATTTTATTTGTATTCAGGATTGATATACATACAGTAAGAATATTGTATGTATATTTACCCTACTATACAGTTTAATTAAATTTTAGAAACGATTTCGACCACTACCCAGTGGTCAAAAATGTTTCTAAAATTAAATTGTATGAAAACCAGCATGTAATCAATTATGGTTTTAATAATAAATTAACGGTTTAGTTTTTAGTTAGTTGTTGTTATCTATGAGACGCCACATTACAACCGCATTTAATATTGGTTATTTAAAAATTACACGCCAACCTTTAGATCTGTCTTTTTATAATTTATCACTGTAGGTAAGTAGAATTTCTGGCTTAACACACTATACTACACGACACGGACGGATCAATCGAAGCAGTATCGCGTGGCAAGCCACTGTTGGGCATAGACTGCTCCGAAGCTACGCCACACCCTTTTTTTGGGGTGGGTAATCATCAAATAACTTCTTCAGACTTGTACTGACTAAAACCCACCCATGTTTCAGTTCCAGGGCCGCGGTATCTCTTTCGAACTACCCGGATCCCACGCAACAACCTGTCCTCTGTCTTTTGCATTCACTCTGACTCAGCCACCCATTTGCCGTCTGACGCTTCACTTATTTCAAGACTTGTATCCTCTTTTACCACGGCACCAGATACAAAGGGTAAGAAAGGAAAACGAAAGAGTATTTCCCATCCGAAAAAGAAGAGAATATTTGCTCGGTCGGTATAAGTCCTTAAACTGATATACATATCTATAATAATATTATAAAGCTAAAGAGTTTGTTTGTTTCTTTGTTTGAACGCGCTAATCTCAGGAAGTACTGGATGGAATTTAAAAATTCTTTTAGTGTTGGATAGTCCATTTTTTGAGGAAGGCTATAGGCTATATAACATCACGCTACGACCAACAGGTGCTGAGCAGCGTGGGTGAAACCGCGAGGAACAGCTAGTACTATATATAACACTTAAAACAGGATATTTACCATTTCTGTTATTTATTCTGAATTTCCGATATTTCGGCAATGTTGCAAACACTGTGATCACGGATGAACTGAAGTTATTGCATGGGTGGGTGTTTATGAGCAGAAAAAACGATCTACTCTCTTCCTTATTCGTTTTTTGCGTTCGGTACCACCAGCGTTTCTAAAGGTCAGTCCTACGACACGATAAATAATCGTGTGGTGAGTGCCTAAATATCTTTCAGGCATGCTTATGTTCTCACAATATTTGGGACACGATTGTTTATACCATAAAGGCCTGTATTTTTGTGTGTGAAATTATCGAATGACTCATTCCGCTGTAGGTGGAGGAAGCTGAAGGGAGTGTTGTAACAATCAGTAAAAATCGGTTAGTATCTGTTGTATTTCCCTGTGTGTACTTGTTATTTTTTTGAAATGTCATTTGTTGTATTTTGTTAATAATAACCTTATTTTTATTTTAATAATTTATCTCATATTGTAATAATTTAATTCAACAGTACATTGTGATAATTAAATGGGTTAATTTGAACTTGAAATAAACAATTCATAAAATAAATAAAAAAATAACTTCGTTCTTCGATCGACTGCTGCGCTGCGTTTTGCGGGTTCGATCCCCGCACGAAACAAATATTTGTATGACCTGCATGTATGTAGTTGTTCCGGGTCTGACTGTTTGTTTATGTGAGTTTAAATTTTTGCAAACGTATCCATGGTACAGGAGAAATTCCTAGTGTGGGGCAACGTTTTTCTTTTTTAATAAAATCAAATAAATAAACTGATACTTTTGTGGTAGGTAAGTAAGTTCGTTGCTCTACAAAAAAATCTCATAAACTATTTAATGGTTGTTGAGAGTGAAGAGTGAACGGGAATTGAAGTGAATGTATGTCAGATGAGACGTTCGTCTCGACTCGTTGATGCAATTTCTCGGTATGTGCCTTCGGTTTCGAAATATAATTCAATCAGAACGGCTCGGCACTGTATGCTTCACGGGAGCACCTACGTAGTAGCTATATAAATGTACACACGACGGCACATCAACCTACACAAAATCATTTTAACCTGATCGGTGTGCGATCCGTAGTAGATATATCAGATTTTAATAGTTTAGAATAGGTTGACCTGCCGTCGTTTGTACAGACGCCTGCATATCAAACTACTACAAACTGTCAGATTTCTTTGATAGATTTTCGACTTTATTTCTAAAGTATTAGGTTCAAGGTTCATTGGGAAAAAATGACAGTTTCGGGTAGATTGATCTGCTGGCGTCTGTACATACATTTAGCGGCTAATGTCAGCGTTTATAAATCAAAAGTAAAAACTAGCAATACATTTCAATGGAGAGGGAAAATAGCAGCCACTCATGTCAATGTTTCATATAAAACTATCTTACGTCCGTCACATCACATCAGTAGGCCTACTATGACGTCTTAAAGCAGAACTTATTCCACTGAGGGAAAGAGACAGAGCTATACAGGGTGTCTAGCACCATCTCTTTCCCTCAGCGTAATAGGTTCTGCTTTAAGATGTCATGGTAGGGTAGCTGGTCCAGATGAAAACCAGCGTCAGCAGTTTGCTGAGCTTGTTTTGAGCAGCCGTGAGACATATCGCGTTATGGGTAATACGATACTCCTTGGTAAGACTGGGGTAATACTGGGGTATTAACTGGGTTGTGGAGGCCAGATAGACAGTCGTTCCATGTAAAATACTGATATTCAGCTGCATTAGGTTAGACTAGAAGCCGACCCCAACATAAAAAAGGCTAGGCTATGATGAATCGTAACTTGGTCCCATAGAATATGACGCGTTTGGTTTACATGATCAATCTACCTATCATACATACAACTGTGATAATATTTCAAATACTACAGTCACGTCACGTATGTAACATTATTCACACTGGGATACTCTATTACTCTAATTGGCTATTAGTCAAAATGTACATTATTTCAGTAGACTGAAAGCATATTAAACTTGTAACGTTGAATATGAACCAGTGTTCTTTGAGCTACAGGTGTTGGCGTGGTTAGTTGGGACAAGGGATCAAGTTTGGTTAGTTATGGATTCTAAACCGAATGGAATCTATGATTTGGTGTATTTCCTTCCATTTATCATTTGCTGTAATTATGCATGTTTTAATGAACAGTAGATACATCATAGTTTAGATTAACTTACAGTTATAATTATTTTGCATAAAAATACAAGAAAACGTGTTGGAAGTATTTATAGCTTTTTTTTTTAAATGATCCACTTTTTGAAAACAGCTTTGTTCCATTTATACATTTTGAACGGAATTAAAAATAATATTTTCTATTATAAAATTCTCGTGTTGTTGTATTTGTTACCAAACTCTTCCGAAACGGCCTGGACCGAATTGTACAAAATTTTGTCTGCATATTCGTACCCCTAAGTGATGAGAGGATCAGAGCAACGAGTGAAACCACAGGGCACAGCTAGTTTTTTATATGAAAACTTTTAACGCGTTCGTGGACAGTAACGACCACAGGTTTCTAGATAGCTAAAAATGATACGACAGTACGCTTGTGTCGACGTATCAGTTTTTACTCGCATAAAATCAGTACGCCACACGACAACCGATTTTTCATACTATCATAAAGAATGTTCATGACAAGTATCATTACGACTTTTGTACTGTCACTACATTATTTACAAAAAATATATGGCGTATATCTATGGTAACTATTGCTATCGCTAATAGACTCCATAGAAAAAAAAAATATCTAAAAACGGTAGGAATTAAGAGATAAAAAAATGAAAACCAATGTTAGGTGAAAATTTTGAAAATAGTGCTTAAAAAAATTCTAGCTCCTAAACTACAAAAAATCGCAACATACATGGGGGTAATTCAGGTACCCCTTGGCATAAGGCGTTTAATTTTTTTCTTTGGACGCCAATTAACTTCGGCCACCTCGTATAATATACATATACGCCATTGGACAATGTATGAAAAAAAGTGTCTCAGTAGCTGGAACCTATGAGGTAATAATGACCACGAACGTGTTCAACGTACGTAACTACGAAGGTTCAAAACTATACCTTTTTAATGTTTAAAATGCAATCCGCATAACCGTATTTAAAATACAATTCCCGGTACCCATTTGTTTGGGACGAATAAATTATTAATATTAATCCGTATTTAATTTCAAAAGCAATTAGGTAGATATTCATTGGTGTAGTGGGTTAGCGTTCACAGGTGAACATGACATTCTCTACATCCACAAAGGCCTGTCAATTTTTATTTTTTTAACTTTGTACCGCACTTGGAATTACTCCTGTATCGTGGGTGCGTTTACAAACATTTGAACTCACATATACAAACAGCCAGACCCGGAACAACTGTCTCATCTGTACGCCATACAAATATTTGTTCTGTGTAGGAATCGAACCCGCGACACGCAGCGCTGCAGTCGATCGCTCAGCCACTGCGCCAACCGTAAGATTTATAATATTAGTTTAGAAATATAAAATCATTCAAAAATCAAAATTCAACATCATGAACGGTCCTGAGTTTGATTTCCGGGTCAGGCAAAGTGTTGTCCTTACATTAGTAATAGAAAAGCCAAGTTTTCCCTTTTCTTCCCTCTTTCTCCCTCATTTCTCACTTTCTTAAGAAAAAATGGCCATGTCCGTCTCCAAGGTCCCAACAATCTCTGTACCAAAATTCATCAAAATCAGTTTGGTCATTTAGGTGTGACTACGTAACAAAGAAACAAACAAACTCACTTTCGCTTTTATAATATTAGTAAGGATTTAGATATTGTATCCATTGGTTGTTTTCGTCAGAGATTTCCCAGTAGCATCCACGGAGTCTACATTTGTGCCTGGTTGATGGCTATAGGCTCGTCTTTATGACATGGGACTTAAAAAAAACTTCTAATTTGTAAATAGTATACCTATAATTAGGTACACTTCTTCTAAACCCTCCGGGATTTACAGCCGTGCTATTATGCTAAGTTCAAATTCAACACTAATGTAAATATAAAGCGCAATACACACTGAGCCCGCCTACGCCTGCCCTCAGTTGCCTGGCGACGGTCGACCTGTAGTGCTGACTGCCAGATAAATTTCACATCTCAAGCCGCCAACTAGACCGCCGACAAAAAGTTGCCGACATATGTCGGCGGCCCGGCGGGCTCAATGTGTATTGCGCTTGACTGCACTCTACAGTACGTCAAGTAAACAAAGCTAAACCTATTAGACACCTCACTATACCTACTTAATTAACTTTATGTGTGCTTTCACACCAAAGCCAAATAGAGAAAAAAAAAACACAAATGTTAGCACTGGAAAATGTTTCTATTTTCAACTGAAAAATTAACCTAATTAGGTTTTGGACGCAGTCCATCTGGGTTTTAGGTGTCGGATTAATTAAATTTGTTTGTGATACTACGCAAACAATTGAAACATGCGTCCTACATCATCATCTTTCTTCCAGACCCCCTTGTATGTGTTGGCGGCCATAAAATCAAAAATCAAAATAATATATTTATTTCACATAGGTAGCCCGAAGTGAAATAAAAAAAAAACAAAGATATAAGCGAAAATCTGAGGAAAGTCAGAAAATTTACAACTAAGTTAGCATATTATGAGGTCTTGAAAACTTAGGATAGTCTTCTAGTGGACGACCAAAAAACGTGTTATATGGGCACTTATAAAACGCTAAAAAAGGTTTAAAATGGTTATTTTGTACAGAAAAGAACCGACAAGAAACTCCATGGTTACTCTTTTAAAATTCCAAACTCATTTCATAACAAGGGAAAACTAGACTCAGCTAGGTAACTTAAGACATATCGTCACTTAAAGAAGAATAATAAAAAGACAAATACTGCATTAGTAACTTAAAATTATTAGTCATACAATACACATCATTGAAAAAATATAAATGAGAACATTGAACATCATAATTTTCCTGCCCTTCTCCCATTCTATTTAGGGTCGGAGCAATACGATTTCTTCTTTACTCATCTGTCAGACGTCACGGCATCATTTAATTTGTTTTCCTTCATATCATTCCTTACACAATCCACCCGTCTACTCTTTGGCCTTCCTCTCCCTTTACATCCATCACTTTTCCAAAAATTCATCAAAATCGATTTTGCTATTTAGGTGTAAAGACGTAACAAACAAACACACTCACTTTTGCTTTTATAATACATAGTAGTAAGGAAACAATTTGCAAAACTTCATGTTTTTTTCTCAAATAAATAACTGACCAAATGTACCTATAGGCTTCTTCAGGGTTTTGAACTATACTCAGTCTGTATACCTATCCCCTTGATTGGGTAGTGGAAGTCCAATGACAGTCTATCCACGTAAAATATTGATGTCCGCTGCTTCTAGTAGATCGTGAGGCGACCGCAATTTAGTTGTGAAAAGGTTCGACGGGTGATTGATTTATATTCCGAGGTAGGTTAGTCTGATGACGGTACCTTGATTGAAGCTATAGAATTCAGTGTGTCATTTTTTGGCTTTATTCCATGTCTACACAATAGTAAGGCATGTTTCAAGAAACTTAAAGCTATTTTGCCAAATAAAAAAAAAAAAAAAAAAATTCTTACCCTTATTTAAATTGATGGCACGCAAACATTTAAACTAACATACACAAACAGTCAGACCCGGAACAACTATCTGTAGGCCATACAAATATTTGTTCCGTGCGGGAATCGAACCCGTGAAACGCAGCGCAGCAGTTGATCGGTCAACCACTGCGCCAACCGTGTCGTCGGTTTTGAGCTTTACTGACAATTCGTTTGCCATGTTATATTTTCTCCGAAATTAATAAAATTCAGTTTGTGGCTACTTAAAAATAGAACGTCACCGTTGCTTTATTAATTTGGTGAAAAAGTTAAGAAATCTTACATTTCAAAGGAATGATGTGACTAGCCCTCAATATCAAATTTTCATTCCTAAACTGAAGGAAGGAAATATGCTTTTACAAGAATAAAAATCCCAAACACCAGTTAACGGACCCCTTTGCAAGGATTCTTGCAATAAATCACTCTCCGATGACAACTTTACCATACCAAAAAAAGGAGAAAGTTTTCTACATTTTTAGGGTTCCTTACCTCAGAATGGAAATAAACGGAACCCTGATCACTTTGTTGTTTGTCCGTCTGTCTGTCTATCAAAACTGTATATATCAGGAGCACGTGGAGGTATCGACTTGAAATTATCCCAAATATTTATGTCTGTAGTCCCAAGTAGTTGTGAAAAAAAACAACCCTATAAATATACGCAGTCTAAAGATATGGCCGTTTATGTCGCAAGTTTGTACGGAACCCTCACTTGGCTCGCCCCTGGCCACTTTTTTTCTTTCGTATAAATAAATGTGAAGGACATGTGTCGCAAATGGAATCCGAATTATCTCGGAAAAATATGGTTGGATGATGTAATATGGTGTGAACTGAACTTGCTGGGACCAGGGGTACATATAAGACAGAAGGTCTGCTTTTTCTTAAAGTGCGTACGCACCCACTCATAGGTAACCGACGCACATATAGGCACGATTCACATAAACAAACGTTCCCAGAATTCAGATGGGAACTTGGTACAGAAATCACCGTTACGTATGTATACACGACGGTACTTCAACCTACACAAAACTATTTTAACCTGATCTCTCTACTACGGTGTGCGATCCGTAGTAGAGAGATCAGGTTACAATAGTTTAGAATAGGTCCTCCTGCCGTCGTGTGTAAGTGCTCTTGTGTTCATGTGGCTCTTTGTTTAGAGATGGCCTTCTGAAGGTATCTCTTATATTGATAGCCAACGTTCAGTGAGTAGTGCGAAGTTATTTCCCGTACAGGGGGAAAACTAACTGAGAATATACTTATTACACCTATGCGGACTGTTTGAGGGTTTAATGACACCGTTTTGCCTATACATTTTGACATCTAAAAGTGCTTGTAATGGTCTAATTGAGCCTGTCGGGGTTGCGGGTTGTTCGAAAGAGATACCGCGGCCCCGAAACGTAAAGGGCAATAGAAGAAACATGGTTGGATTTTAGTCAGTACAAGTCTGACACTCCCCCCCGCTCCCAGCTGCCAGAAGTTATTAATTTGATGATTTGACATCCGCAAAAAATTGTTCATAATTAAAATAAATGCTTTGAGTTTGACAAGCGAATGTTTGGTTGAGGTTCGGTTTCAAAATATCGAAATTTATTTATTTTTTCCCTCCCTTTGGGTGGAGTGGGAGGCAGTATCAGAGTTTTACTATTAAAACTCACTTATGTTCCTTCTTTTACCCTTTATTTTCCGGGGCCGCGGTTTCTATTTCGAATAACCCACAACCCCGGCAGGCAGTGACTCTGGCAGGCCCCTCTTATACATAATATGCTCACATTCAATATTTTGACTTTTAATACAAATAAATCTATAATAGAGATGTAGGCAGACACTATAAAACGCCACCGCTGTACATCGGAGTTATTTCATCACATAGCTTGTTGGGCAAACTTATGTAGGCTTATATCTGCCGAATATATGCCCAATCAAACTTCAGCTTGGCGGCTTATTGAGCAGTGCAGGTAATTTATGTTTTGAATTGCAGTGTGTTGTACGTTATTGGTTAGTTAGTCTAACGCCTAACGCCCAGTCATTCGTGCTTCCTATTTATAAACATACTAACTGGCGCCCGCGGCTTCGCCCGCGTGATGATATTAATAAAGGATCCTGTGTGTTATTTCAGACAATAATCTACCTCGTGCCAAATTTCTTCAAGATCCATGCAGCCATTTTGACATAAAAGAGTAACAAATATCCAAGTAGGTATATACATCCTCACAAACATTTTGTATTTATAATATTTCTAGCTTCCGTCCGCGACTGCGTCCGCGTGGCATAGTTACTTTGGCTAACACTTACTTTAACACATGTGATCTTCTCTTCTCTATTCTCCCCCTTATCTTACCTTTAAAATTAGCCTATGTTCGTTCCCAGAGTTTTCAAACTATCTCTGTACCAAAATTATAAAAAGAAAGGCTTGGCCGTTCTTGGCCATTTAGGCGTGAAGAGGTAACAAAAAACTTACTTTCGCTTTTATTATATTAGTAAGGATTTCTTGGATATTGTGCGTAAGTTTTTCAACTGCATGTCTTTATATGGGACGAACTCACGGTACCGTGAGCTACAAAAAAAGCTAAAAGAACTTGTCCTCCTTTGATAAACAGCAAATACATATTTCTTTTGTCCAACGTGGCAATGCTTCCATTATTTTGGGCACGTTTCTTATTGACAGCAATGTGGACAACGTTTTTTAGATCTATCTGTAGTTAATAAATGATAAACATAGTAATAAAAATAAAATCGCAAAACATATTTTAAATGATAAACATAGTAATAAAAATAAAATCGCAAAACATATTTTAATCCTTACTATCCTTACTAATATTATAAAAGCGAAAGTGAGTTTGTTTGTTTGTTTGTTACCTCTTCACGCTTTAATGGCTGAACCGATTTGGATGAATTTTGGTACAGAGATAATAAGGAACCAGGAGACGGACATAGGCTAATATTTTTTTGAAAAAAGTGGGATGTGAGGGAGAAAGAGGGAAGAGAAGGGAAAACTTAGCGTTGCTATTACAAATCAATAAGGCGCAATGGGAACTGTGTTACCCCAAATTTAACGCGGGCGAAGCCGCGGGCGAAAGCTAGTGGCTTATAAATTCTACTTAAAATGAAAAAACTACATACAGTTATAGATTTATTAATACGATACGGCTGCAATCATTCTGAAAATCCTCAATTCATAGAAGTAATTAAGTGACCCATTAATAAGCATTGAAGTGTGAATAATAATATTAATTTTTACGAGCCATTAACTACTGTTGCTTTATTGCAAAATTTCCGTTAATAATATTATGCACTTGTTTATCGAGAATCCGTTCATTGTACAGTCATGATGACATGTATATACCTACACTTAATGCAATTACCAGAATTTAAAAGCGATATCTTCCAACTTTATTGATAAAAGCTTACGATATTAAAAAAAAAAAAAACATAGTATTTTGGAAGCCTTAGTAGTCTTATTTCAAAGGAGAAGAGACTGCTTTGTTCACGAGAAAATCGATTTTCAAAGTCAATTTTCTTGTGAAAATGTTTTGATAAGTTATTGTTCATTACTTCAGCAAAGGAAATAATTAAGATATTTTTCATTAAAATCCCTGAAAAGTTTCTGGATCAAATATACTTATATTATATTTTACATGTTTGTTCCAAAGAAGTTGTTGATTTTTCATAAAACCGTGAGAAGCAGTTTTATTTATAATAAAATCATTCAGTAAAATTAAGAAACGTCTTCTTTTCGAAGTCGGCTAGAATTCATATTCACCTAGATATTTTTAAAAACACAGGACATTTTCTTTTTAAAAACAACCAACAAAATCCTCGCTAGAAAAATCCACTTAACATTTTCAGCATCTAGATAAACAAGTAAATGTTCAATACCAACAGTTTTATAGACTTTCCTATAAAACTGGTTTATTTTAGAAATGGACACAAACACAGGCTGTAGTGGAAAGCTATCAATGCGGAGTGAAACGAATGGTGCATTAGACGAATTGAATGCGGTGGCTATGTGTACTTTCATAGCTAGTCAATTAAATGATTGGCCAGCTCACGTTCGCCGAACAGGGTGCATGAGTCATTGTAACTTTAAAATAGGTATAAATTACAGTTGAAACTCGTTTCGTGTGGGTGTAAACATAACTATTACATTTAATGTTATCATTTGAAACTAATGATTTCGTGTTTAAGGCGCTTTACAAAGCAAACACTTAAAAAACAAACGTAAAACGTCTAGTTTTTCGTCGCAAAGTTAGCCGTAGCTGTACATGCCACTAGCTAAAAATTATTGAGTATAGTTCAATACATAAAGTAAAGAGTTACACAAAATAAGTTTACAAAAGTGGTCTAGTACTACGAAAAAAAAAATGTTTAGCAATTTTTTCAGCGACAACCATCATATTTTTTAATAACAAAGAAAATTGTATAGACCAAAGGGATATCTAAAATTATTCAAACACGGAGCTGTTTTTTTATATATTCAATAAAAACTGGAAAATGACCTACATTTTGGCGGACATAATATTCAAATAAAATCAAATACCTTCTTTCGATGCATTACTGTCGTGTACTTGTGTCAGACCATGCCTAGTATGCAGCTAGCGTCACTTCCGCGAATACCTAAAGATTAGCTTAGGCAACGCTAAGTGTGCGTCCACACTGCGCGCCTAGCGCGGTTGCGACGACGGGCGCGAAGTATCAAACATATGAAACGCGCCTTTGCGTCCATATTGTTGTGACTAAGGCGGAAGCCTAGTGCGACGGGACTGAGCGACACAGCGCGCGTAGTTTTCTAAAGCTTCTGTCCGCGCGTTCTGGCCGCACTACGGGCCTAGTCAACAAGCGACCCAATGCGCGGGTGCGGGGGTAACAAACTAGTTCGGTCTTGCCGCTCGACGTATGCCGATGCGCATCTGTATTTGTTTGTCGGAAAATGGCGGTAAATACTGAATTGTTTATAAGTGCAATTTAATCTAAACCACCTATATGTTATTATCTTCTTTTGTGATTTTAGGTGATATTTTACTTAGTATGTAGTCAAAAATTGACATTTGAAGTTCTTTTCAAATGGGCATTAGAGTATACTCAAAGAGTTAAAGGGTATAATCTCAATATTCATATTAGTTATAAATACACTACTTATTCCTCTGTTTTTTATTTATTTCGTGCACACCATCCCTAGTGTTCAACACCTCCCATCTCAGGATCGGACTGTCTAGTAAAAATAGCAAATCTTCGTCCATATTATAGTTTGTAACACCTAATTATACATCAAATCGCTACAAAAGCTCGCGCCTCACTGTGGCCACCGCTCGCCCCCGCTCGCCGCGCCCGCCTAGGCTCCAGTCACCGCGCATTCAGTGTGGACGCACACTAAGGCGCGACAACCTTAAATAACGCCGTTCGTCTGCACTTTTCCCACTCTATTTAAGGTCGGCGCAAAACGTTTTCTTCTTCCATTCTCCCCTATAAGACGTCACGGCATCATTTACTCCTTTCCCCTTCATACATTCCTTACACACACAATCCATCCATCTTTTCTTTGGTCCTTCTCTCGCTCTCCGTCCGTTAACATTCAGATCCATCACAAAACATACTATTGTATTGAAAGGTTTATCACCCCTGAGTCGCGTAGTTTAGTTAAGCAGCTGCTAATATTTAGCCAAGAGCTCCTCGAACTTATTATATAGTAAAATATCAATACTCAAAAAATACCAATATTTAACTAATTTACAACTAACACGGATATAAATAGTTTATGCAACCAATAGCGCCATCTATCGCTAGTGAAGAGCAATGTAATTATGAACTTATTTTTCAAAATCATTACAAGATAAACTTAATTAAGTTTTGGTACGATAAACCTCAGCCCACACGATGACAGTCTCAATATTATGTTACTGTGGCCTTTGAAAAACCTACAAAAACTCGCTCCGTTCAGTATAGAGTTTCATTATCAAATTAAAAGTTTTTATTTTTGTTTTTACAACGCTTCGCTCCGAACATTTTGCCTTAAAAGCGAATGCGTGACCATTGCCGTCATAGAGGGCTTAAGCCGAGAAAATGAATTAATAAAACAACAAGCAGGATGTTAATTATTTAATTAGTTTAATTTTCCTGACCTCCCAGCTCAGCGGGGAATAAAATAATTAACGTGATGAGTTGAATAAAAATAAATTGAAGTGGAAAGGATGTACAGTCGCGAGCAATAATACTTATAAACTCTGTCCGATCTAGGGATATGTGGGAGGGAAGAATAGGGAAAACTTAGCTTTGCTATTACAATCAATAAGGCGCAATGGCAAAAACTACCGGTAGGGGGTACGTGCAAATCAGGAAAGGGGAACTGTGTTACCCCAAATTTATCGCGAACTAAGCCGCGGGCAAAAGTTAGTTAAGAAACACGCTGTAGAGTTACGTCCTTTTTTAACCGACTTTAAAAAAAGCGGAGGTTTTATGGTCAACCGTTTTCTTTTTTCGTTTTCTTCTCAGCAAACCCTTTCAAATTGATACTCTTATCATGAGAATACATATAATACAACTAGTGTGCCATCTTTGTTAGTCCGCCATATTGGATTTAAAATGACGTTTCTGAGCTAAACATGCATTGTCATCCAAACTACTCATGAATATACAATTTTAGGATTTTGGGAAGTGGGTCAAATTTAACTTTAAAGTTTTTTTACATAATTGGCTACAGGTGAGAAGCCATTAAAAATTATTTACAACAAAAAATGTGTGTCTATGTAAAAATACGTTCAAACGCTTTTATAATATATAAGACATATTCGATTTCAGAAACGTTGTATCATTTGGTTTTCTTAAGTTTTCTATTAAGTACAAGATCCCGAGTGTTGTTACACCAAACTATGCTTGTTATCCCGAAAGTTTTAACAACACTTTTGATACAATCTTTGCAATAGATACTTGAGATATACTCCTACACTGTAACATTTTCTTCATTTTGTTGAGAAGTCTTTGACTAAAGTTCATAAATCTTAGAGGTAAAATATTTCTTCTAGACCACGCGATTTTTTTTAACTTTATTTATGAAATAGATATCGTGGCTCCAGAACACAAAAGCCAAAAGAAGGAACAAAAGGAAAAGGAAGAAAAGAATTTCTTATTTCCTTTCTTTCCTATTCCTTTTGGTTTTTGGTTTGGTTTTTAGTTAGTGAACTGACACTTTCTTTTTTTTTGCAGATGGTAGATCAACAAAGATTTTAACAGACTAACCACCGAATACTGAAACGTCACTCAAAATGTGAGGGCTGCTTAACATTTGAGCAGCTCTTAAACTTTAGATTTTGTATGGTCAAACGTCACTTCTGAGTCTCTGTTAAACTTAAGTGGGACTTAAATTTTGAGTGACGTTTCAGTATTCGGGGGTTAAACCCACCCATTTTCTTCTCTTTCGAAAAACCCGCAAAGACTGACGCTCCCTTTCCACTCTGCCCAGATTTTTTCAAAAAGGCCATCAAATAGCCAGATTTCACAACGTGCACTTACTGTGACTTCACGTCCAATTAGCCGTATAAACGCTAACTTAAGTTCATTTTACAGTAACACGGTGTATGCAACACAATTTAGCCGCATTTATCTGCCTGGACGTGTAGCACCAGTCATATTTACATGAGAGGAAACGAGCCAAGTTTAGTGGTGCACAATGGTTCTGTACTAGTAACATATTTTAAATGAATATGAAAAACCGTGGCGATCGACTAATTAGATTCCCGCACGGAACAAATATTTGTATGATCTGTAGGTAGTTGTTTCGAGTCTGGCTATTTGTGTGCATGTGAGTTTAAATGTTTGTAAACGAACTCACGATACACTATTGTTAAACTTACTCTTATCTTGCAACGATTGATACTTAAGTAATTAGCTAGGTAGCCAATCGAATCGGCTACGCATTAAGGTCATAAATTTACGGCCCACAAGAAACAGACAGCAAGGCCGTTTGACCTTACACAAAAATGGTGTCGTCAGAAGCTACCCTTATCTTTACCGTAACGGGTCCCTAAAAACGTGGGCCAAGTAAAGAGGCTAAATTAACTAGTTACATAAAAGTGAAAAACGAGATTCGCTAGGAACCCGAGCAGAAGCGTGGGTTTTATTTCTCAGCAGTATTTTATAAGCGAGTTTTGCTCATCTCAAATCATTTGTCCGTGTAATTGCGAACGCTTTGCCTCCCCGTGATGCGACGCCTTGTTTTAAAAGCAACCTCCTTTTATTTTATACACCTCTGATTCTTTATGTTACTAGATTGGCTGTGAAGGGAAGTAATACGAAATGGCTGTAATTTATTCTAGTTTATTTTTGTGTAATATTTTTCTTTAGTAAGACAAATATAGAAACATTTTTGGTGAAAAGATACGTGTATGTTTTCGCGGCCGTATTTCATGATTTACATACGTTTATGAGGTCATTAAGGCCCTAAATGTTGTACTTAAGGTTCTGTTTCGCGCTGGAATAATTCTGGCCCTTTTATGAATTCCCTGAATGTGTAAATTCTTTGTTCGCTTTGAATACTCGGCTGTATCTGTGAAAAGGAAAAAAAATATTCCGGTGAAGTCAAGTCCAAAATATAATAAAACCTGTCGTAAGTAATTTTATCAAATGTTTATACATTTTTTATATAAAACGCTTTTAGTATACAGCCTTCTTAAGCTTACAAGGTAGCCTACATTTGCTTATTCAATTACTTTTCGAAGAATATAAAAAAAAAAACATCTAAATATTGCTCGTAATCTCCTAATTTATATTACGTTTATGGCAATTACTTTTACTAAGATAATTTTGATTAACGAAAGGTAAGATAGTACAAGTACTTAGTAGACGGTGAGCAATGTGTAGCTCACTCAACGTCCGTCTAGTGACGACAGGCCGTGTCGATGGCGAGTTTGAATTCTACGCGCGCGTCATAGAGAACTAAATAGTACGTATATCCGCATTTCATAAGTTATGTTAAAGATCTGTATAATAGGAGAGCTTATTCAATCAACCGGGTAGAAATCTAGGTTCTGTGGCTGCTACTGAGAAATTCCTGATGAAAACACCCAATAATAATAAACTGACCCCAGAATAGTTCTAGAAATGCATCTAAAATCAAAAAATCTAAATACAAAATATTTTTATTTTACGTAGGCCTACATGGGCACTTATATAACGTCGAGAAAAGATGCACGGTTCGGGTTGGTCATTTCCTATGGAGAAGAACCGGCAAGAAACTTCATTGTTACTCTAACTCTACTCTAAATCATTTGGTTTTACAATGTTGTTGTTACAGCGTTTAGTACTTAAGTATGAGAGGACAGACTAAAATTGTATGGCTCAGTGTTAGGATATGTAACAGTATTTACGGGCCTTTGACGGGCCTGTTGGTCCAGTGGTTAGTGGCTCTGACTGCTGAGCCGGAGGTCGTGGGTTCGATTCCCACCTAGGATAAACTTTGTGTGATGAGCATGATTGTTTGTTCTGTGTCTGGGTTTGATTTATCTATAATACGTATGTATTTATAAATTATATAAGAATGTATATCAGTTGTCTGGTTACCATAACACACGCTCTGCTTAGCTCGGGATCAGATATCCGTGTGTGAGTTGTCCCAAGATATTTATTATTTAGCGTACCGTCAAAGATCTTCACTCCATTTGTTTTCAGCGCGTCTTAACCCTATGATTGCTGGCCTACATTTCCGCCGATATCGTCTCAAGAACACGTCCACTCCAACGGTTATTGGTCGGTGGTTTACAACCAACAGTAGTTGAGTTACGATCGTGGCGGACACTGGTTAAACGTTTGGTGTATCCGAACAGAATTGATTTGATGCAACTACGTTTTGGATACTAAATTTTACAAGATTTTTTGGGTAGTAAAGGTAATTAAGGAACAGCTCTTTTTGAAACATCTGATTGTCTATTAAACACAAATGTCTTAAGTCATCATTCATTTTCCAGCCCAGTAGGCCTACCATGGTCTTAAAGCAGAACTTATTCCAGTGAGGGAAAGATACAGAGTGTCTAGCACCATCTCTTTCCTTAGGTTAAGTAGTTAACAAATATTATCAACAAACTTCAGCACACAATTTTGAACCAGATTTCCTTATGAACGACCTTCGCAGTCGTGCCTAGAAACTGTTCACAACTGATGTCTAACACATATAAATTTATTTACGTTTGTATGTCTCATTTTAACTATTCTCCATTCCCAATAGACGAAACGTAATAAGTGTATAAAGGCAGCAATCTGTCACGAGGCCACGGTCTATCAGTTCCCTTTTGGGAAGACCCGTGTCTTCGGCCTGTATGGTTTATTTAATCAAATGGTCAATATTAAGCGGAAAGGTTGGCTAGCTATTTATTCTGGTAGCAAAAGGAGTTTCTAGTGGCAATAGCAAAACGACGATAAGTCAATTTTATGGAAGACGTCTATGTATTTTTTTTTATGGTTTAGTACTTAAAAACGAAATCGTTCGGAAAAATCGGAAAAAACTAAATTGTTTTTGGATTTGTTGGCCGTCTGTCTGTCTGTCTATCAAGGCATACGACTCACATGTCTACTAGTCCGGTCTATTTACACATTCAATTTTACATAAATTCCCATAAAGCTGAATATTGGCATAGTTGTTCAAAACATCATTATAAAGAAAATCTCAAAAGTCCTCATCGTTCCGAGGTGTGCTAAAAATTTGGCACGGGGTCAAAGGTCAAAAAAATGAGTTTTTTGCGATTTTTAGCGAAACGGTGAGTTTTTTCGCAAAATTACCCCAGTACAAAATTGTAGATCACAAAATTCTCTACAAAAAATATATCAATAATTTTTTTCCTAAAAGCCACCATTTTGGAGATATAACGTTCCGAAAAGTTGGATCAGTCGTAATCCCTCTATTTTGACAGTATTATAGTTACTAGCTGGTTGATGGATGAATGGTAAAAATGTAATCTGAGATTTTGAATAATTTGTATGGTAATTTGTTAAGCGCTCAATAAAACCGTTCCAACCAGGTAATGATGTATTTTTCCACTTTCCATAAAACCATACTACATCAGAATTTTTATGAAAAGATGCTGTTTCAGTTCCATATCCAAAATCTTGGACATATATTTTACTGTAACCAACTACATCACTATTCTGATAGATCTGTATTGGCACATGAGCTTTTGCTTTGAAGTGTTTTGCTGAAAGAACTTCTTTTATTCGTTGCATAGGTTCTTCTAGTAAAACAGAGTGCTTTGGAGTTACAATTTGAATTATACCCATTATGTGGAGTGAATTGTTACCATCTAGCGTATTAACATTTATATCAGCATTATCTGCAACGTATTGAATAAGTGTGCCACTTTCAGGTGGTAGGACATGAGGAAGAGGATGAAAAACTGCTGCTGACTCGTACATCAATGTATCATTATAAGAAGCACACAAACCAAAAGACGACAAAATTTGTATAAGACGCTTAGACCCGAACCTCCGATGAAAAAAAAACTGAAAGACCTAACTGTAATTTGGACTTGAACGATCTTGGTCGAATAGCAGTCATGATACTATGACAAATATTGGTGCATACTAGTTTTAAATGATCGAAATTTGATCGTTTATTTTTTAAGATCATTTGCTCCAAAAAAAATGTCAGTGACTGTGGGATGTCATTATTTAAATCTTCAAACATTCGACCTGGTGGAGGGTAGTAGGAATTATCAAATACCGAGGATTGAATATCTTCTCGAATAATAGATGCTGCTGCTTCTAGAGTTTTTAATCATTCTTCTTGTTTATTAATTTTTTTATTTTCGGACCAAGATTGATTTAAAATTTCATGGTGACTGTTTATCAAACATACAAATGTTAACGCTCCCGGTTTTTCAGTGATAATAATTTTATCGCCATATTTCAGTTTAAGTCGCAGCTTAATAGTCCTGTTATCTAAAGTTAAAATTTTGCTAACATCTTTTAACTCAGCCAAAGTAAACTGACAGTCATTGCTAAAAATTAATAAATAATAGCGAACTTATTTTAGTTCTATTACACCTTTAGTGACTTTCATATGTGGCGTACGTGTGCAAAATAGAGGGATTACGACTGATCCAACTTTTCGGAACGTTATATCTCCAAAATGGTGGCTTTTAGGAAAAAAATTATTAATATATTTTTTGTAGAGAATTTCGTGATCTACAATTTTGTACTGGGGTAATTTTGCGAAAAAACTCACCGTTTCGCTAAAAATCGCAAAAAACTCATTTTTTTGACCTTTGACCCCGTGCCAAATTTTTAGCACACCTCGGAACGATGAGGACTTTTGAGATTTTCTTTATAATGATGTTTTGAACAACTATGCCAATATTCAGCTTTATGGGAATTTATGTAACCTTCCTCCTGATTTTAGGCTTAAATAGACCGGACTATACAGGTATAGAGTTGAAATTAAACCATAATATAAACAATATATCCAAATCTGTGGTCCCTTTGAGCTGTGAAAAAATTAAGCCTGTTAGTCTATGGAGTCTACAGAATTGGCCGTTTAAGTCGTAAAGTTTGTACGGTACCCCCAGGTGCGAGACTGATTCGCACTTGCTCAGTTTGCTTTTTCTTTAAAAAACATCGCCCCACACTAGGAATTTCTCCTGTATCGTGGGTGCGTTTACAAACATTTAAACTCGCATACACAATCGGCTAGAACAGGAACAACTACCTGCCAGGTCATTTAATTATGTATGTGGTAATCCAGATCTTCTGCGTGTGACTCAAGCTTTTGAAAAGGAGGGGCGGATTGAAAATCCAATGCAATGCAATCTTATACAGCTCTGCTAGCTCAAAATCCTTACTAATATTATAAAAAGCGAAAGTGAGTTTGTTTGGAACGTATTCGCGCCTAAATGGCTAAACCGACTTTGATGAATTTTAGTACAGAGATTGTTGAGACCCTGGAGACGGCTATTTTTTTAAAAAAAGTCTGATATCAGGGAGAAAGAGGGAAGAAAACGAAAAACTTAGCTTTGCTATTACAATAAATAAGGCGCAAGGGCACAAAACCTACAGGTAGCAGATACCTGCAAATCAGGAAAGGGAAACTGTTACCCCAAATTAACGCGAGCAAAATCGCGGGCAAAAGCTTGTACAGTTTAAGAAAACGACAAAGTTTCGACCCAAGAAACGTTCTCGACTTATTCACCAAAGCGAGAAATAAAACTTTACAGCACAGCCATCAAAAATTGCCGTAACAAAATATTTTTCTGTGTCCAAATTGCCCTTTTTTGAAAAAAGAGGAGGCCATTACTTCCCTCCTTTGTTATAACGAGGTTTCTTCAAGTTCGTAAGTGACACCCGCGACTTTCCATTATGCGAAGCAAGTCAAGGTGACACGAATAAATAATAGCAAGTACAAGTTAAATTACCAAGTTTAGTGCTGAGGGTGTATTTAATATGAATAAGTTGTTTTAATGTGTAAGTTACGGGGAAATATTTTACTTTAGGGATGGATATGAAAGATACTTGTAATACCAGCCTGTAATTTTACGGGCCTTTACATGAAAATAATTCAGTTTTTTCCAAGCAACTACTTCTCGTCTGCCATTTCCCAACTAAGTTGGAGTTGGCTTCCAGTCTTACCCGATGAAGCTGACTACCGGTATTTTACATGGATCGACTGCCTAGCTGACCTCCAGAACCCAATTAGTACTGGGTAATATAAATAAAATATTCTTTAGTAAAACTGATTGACAGTCTTTCGGAACACTCACTATCTACCTGTAACGACTGTAAAAGATCTACTAATGACAGCTATGACCATCAGCTTAATTTATTTTCCGAGGCACGGAGGAAACTCGGTATATAAATGATAGTCACCCATCCACAAACGAACACATATCCAAATATCCAACGAGCAGTTACTTGCCTTTATATACTAGCCATGAGTTCCTTTTTCTTTATGGCAGTTTATATTAGGTGAACTTTGATATAAATAAAGCATTAAAACTTACATCCTCCAAATCGATATCGAAACGAATATGGGTCGATTTAACTTAGTCTACCTTACTTTTTTTTTTAACGTGTTCCATTTCTTTTCTGTGTGATGTTTTTTTTTTATTTTAATTCATGTACCTATTGTGTCTTTTGTTGCATCAAATAAATGATTTATCTATCTATCTAAATCATTTTTGAAGACACGGTTACCGCAGCGGCTGAGCGATCGACTGCTGCGCCGCGTGTCTCGGGTTCGAACCCCGCACGGAAGAAAAATTTGTATGGCTTACAGATAGTTGTTTTGGGTCTGGCTATTTGTGTATGTGAGTTTATATATTTGTAAACGCACCCACTGACAAACGTTTATCCACTGTGCCAAACGTGTTGTCATTCTTCTCCAGATACCATTTTGTCAAAATCATGATCGTTATACATATATAAGATACCAAAATAAAATAAGACAGCATCTTAGCCGTTCCCAACGCAAATACTATAATGGATCCAGGATTTCTTAAAGCTCAACATTTTCCTCAGCTATTTATTTTCCGTTCCTTCTAAAACTTGGCAAAGGTAAAATCTATACTGCAAGGCGATCTATTCATCTTGCTCCGTGCAATTTACATACAAAACAAACTTTTTTATTCGACTTCTTCACTGGATCCATCTTCGAGAACATAAAAGAACTTTCCCATTTCAGTATAACGGCTCTTTGGTGAATTTATTGGGGTTACTTCAGCAAAAGTTGATACACTAATAACAATATATTTATAGGTAGTTAGGGTTGCCCAGTTGGTGGTAAAATATGAAATGGCTTATCTGTAAACCACAATGTTGGTCTATTGTTGACCAGGAGGGCTTGGGTTTAATTATTAGACCAGACAAAGTTCATGTGGGTGTATAAATGTAACAAAGTCATACCTAAAAAACCGGCCAAGAGCGTGTCGGGACACGCTCAGTGTAGGGTTCCGTAGTTTCCCGTCCGTCACAATAAGTGTTCCCAGTTATGAGGCCAACCGAACAATTCGGTAATACCCGATCCAATGTAATAAGTACCTACAGCGCCATCTCTCGAGGAATAGGGTTACTAATTAATACAAAGACGTGCAATTTTGGTGGTAATTCAACAACATTTTTTTGTTTGAAAAAAGATACGTTTAGGATAATAAAATATGTAAACAAAGTTACAAAAAAAGCTTGCATATACGATTATACTACAAACTTAGTCCAGAAATTATTTTGTACAACTTTTTGTCTTTTTTGTACAAAAACTGTTGTGTCAATCAAGTTGAAAATAATTTTCATAGAAAGTTCTTATAAAGTTCTACTTTTTAGATTTTTTTCATATTTTTTAGACTTATGGTTCAAAAGTTAGAGGGGGGGGGACACATTGTTTTTTACTTTTGGAGCGATTATTTCCGAAATTATTGACATTATCAAAAAATGATCTTAGTAAACCCCTATTCATTTTTAAATACCTTTCCAACAATATATCACACGTTAGAGTTGAAATTAAAAAAAAAATCACTTCCCACTTTACATATAGGGTGGCTACCCTAATAAAACATTTTTTTCAAATTTTTATTTTACCACTTTGTCGGCGTGATTGATATACATATTGGTACCAAATTTCAGCTTTCTAGTGCTAACGGTCACAGAGATTAAGCGAGGACGGACGGACGGACGGACGGACGGACGGACGGACGGACGGACAGACAGACATGGCGAAACTATAAGGGTTCCTAGTTGACTACGGAACCCTAAAAAAGGCAACCATGATTTTTCAGTCTTGTAGATGTTGCCGTGAAGTGGACGACAGTTTATTGAAAAAACAAGTAAATGAAATTTCTTACGGAATATGATAGATATCAATTCTTTTAATCATAAATATGTGCAAAAATTTGGTTTTAGCAAAAACTCGATGGGTACACTGATTCTGCAGCCGGATCGTGGACTATGGATTTGTGTTCTGTTTCATACGAATAAGGCATCATCACTATTGAGCTGCCGTTATCCCAAATTATTCGGGTTCAGCACAGCATACAGCGCAGTATATTCTTCTTTTAGGCTCCTATATCACTCTGACACATATCAAACACCTCCTTCCATGCCATAATACCAGCCTTCACACAGTCCATTCCTTGTTTTCATCTAGTCATATTACTGTCACTTATAGCAGAGGGAATTATATTTTAAGCGAAAGAGTATTATCGTTCTATTCTCATTATTTTTCGGTTATTAAACGTATTTGTATATACTTATAAACATTCATACTCAAAATTTTCCATCACGTCTCCGCAAACAACACTGAGGAAATGTATTTGTATTATACACTGCCGAACCCATCGGAGAGTCCAGGCGTGATAATACATTTATGTACGCTATGTTTATTCTTTGATAATATCTTAGAAATAAGTAATTAGATATGTCTATTGTTTTTGTAGCAACGACTTATAAAAGAAAAAAAGAATCATAATATTTGTTCAAGGTCAGGGACATCGATAGGCTAGCGAAGGAGGAGGCCGTTTGAGAGGGAGCACCTCAAACCAACCCAGCCGACTCCCGGTCACCGTAAATATAAATCTGTGATCGTCTATTGACGAGAGGCCGTGTCGACGGCGCGTTAGTGTTCCACGCGCGCCTCAAAGAGATGTGGGACAACCAGGGCCACCACCTGCCGGGGTTGCGGGTTGTTCGAAAAATATATCGCAGCCCCGGAATATAAAGGGCAAACAAATTAAAGTCTGAAACTTTTTGCCTTGAAATGTAGAAAATATTTCATAGAAAATATATTTTATTAGAAAAGTATTTAGCTTCCTGGTTTTTCTATCCTCTGCAAATAACTTACTGAACTTTTCAAAGGGGTTTTATAAATACCATGAAGTTTTTCTACTGTCGAAATGCATTCTTACCTTTGTACTAAATATTTACGAACTGCTTTATACTCGTTTAAATAATAAATATTAAAAAAGTATTTAAGCACAGAGAGCAATTCAGCAATAAGGTGTCTTTTACAAGAAACGCTTCTCATAAAACTCGTTTCATTTTTCTTTAAGCAGTTTAATTACAATGCAAACTAGTATTAAAGAAAGTTAATTCTTTGTAGAGCAATTCATATTAGATGATGTAAATAGTAAGTAAGTAACTTATGAAATATTAAAGTGCTAAGCGTTTGACTGCTGCGTTATGGGGCTGTCTCCACGAGCGAGAGAATCGCGGCGATATTATCGCCGTGCCACGTTTTCCTAAACACTCTCTATTGAACCGTCTCCACACGGCGATATTATCGCCGCGGTGCGACGAGTGGCAACGAGCGCGCAAAACGTCATTACATCGTCGCTAGCCCGCCGCGAACAGCAACGCGAACGCCGCGCGCTCGCTTCACTCTCGTTACGAGCGCGCGGCGGGCGCGCTGTCAAACGCAGCGTCATTTCAGCATTGCCTCTCGTCTGGCACGTAACTGAATCCCTTCTTTGGCAACGTGACGTCAAGGAATCGCGGCGATACCGTTACGAGTCGCCGCGTAATCGCCGCGATACCGTAACGACTCGCGACGATACGCGGCGGAATTATCGCTCGTTCGTGGAGATTATCCGACGATATAAGGGCGAACTCGTCGCGATTCTCTCGCTTTTGGAGGCAGCCCCTAAGTGTCGCGGATTTGATCCTAACGTAAAGATTTTACAGCGGTGTTCCTCTCAAGCTGGGCAGACCGCAACAGTGTGCTCTACATACCTAAATGCCAAAAGTTTATACCCTCAGTGTGCGAGGCCGACTCACTCTTGACCGGTCTTTTTTCGAATGGGTTCGAAAAAGTTATGAAAGTCTTTTGCTCTGGCAACATAATGTGAATATGAAGATTATAAACGTGTTGATAAATCTTTAGGAATATTTTAGAAATAAATAGTTAACTCTATTTAAAAGAATGGAATAGTTCTTTATTAGCACAGAAAGTGAGGTATTCCTCAAAGCGCTCCCGTTTTAAAACGCTCCCATCTAAGCGCTCCCGTTTTGTTCCTCAGAGCGCTCCCAAAAGGAGCGCTTCGAGGAACGATTAAAAATATTAAAATTTATTTCCTCGAAGCGCTCCCACGTTTAAAAATAGGGAAAAGTATGAAGTAAATGTCATGAATTATATCGATAATTTTTAAAAGCTCATGTGTGTGCATCATCGACATCGAAGTTGCTTAACCAAATTACGATATTGAGGGAATAATATCTTTTTTTTTTCGGCACCCTTATGTGTATACAAGGGTCAATGTTATTGTCATTTCTAACATTGACGTTAACGATAATTTTTTTTTAGGAATGGCATCTCGCAGTTCAATAAAGGAGGTTGTCGTCTGCTTAACCGGGCAAATCCTGTGGGTGCCTAAAAATTAAGACCTCCAGCCAGGGTGAGCACGAGCACGAGCATGAGTACGAGCCTCGGTTTAGGGCGACGCTGAGGGACAGCAAGGGACAGGCTGGGTCTGAGTGATATTATTTATGGATTGGTTTAAACTTACTGGCTCAGCAGCGCGGGCTGGCTGTTGCAAGGGACGGGTGGGGCAGTTGCCGGGACGTTGCGACGGGCCTCGTCGGCGAGGACGAAATGACGGCGCGTTGCGTGTGAATTTGCGCAGAGTGCTAGTCTCCCTGCTGCTCTCCTGGAGCAGGGTTTTAGCATCGTCAGGAGTGACGAGGGAATGTCTAGGACGACGAATTTCACTTATTCGCGAGCGATCGTATCGAGCGGCCGATGCGATAAGAGGGTTGCGATGTTTTAACGCGGAGTCAAAGAAGCGCTTGGAAAGGCGCTTCATGAATTGAACGACGGTGGGGATTCTTAAGTTTAAGTGAAGACTATCGTTATGGGCTCCTGTGATTTTACGAAGGAATCGGTTTTGCAAGGTCTGTATCTTATGAAGGAAACGTGGGTTGGCGTGGGCGAACACGACACATGCGTGTGTCACGATGGGACGGATGACCGCGGTGTATAAACGCAATTTGCACTTAAGTGAAAATTTGTAAATAAATAAAACATAGCTTGCGCGCCCTGACTGCGACAAGTAGATGACCACTCAGCATGATGCTGTTTAAAAATGATCCTTATACAACTTTTCTTAACTAAAGCAATCAAACAGCAGAATAAACGAATATACTTAGATACAAACAAGTACAAATACAATATAATACATAATAAATAAAATAAAAATAAAAAAGCCTTTATTTGACCTCATTTACAAAAAAAGATTTTTTTCTTAGATGATTAGGTTATTATTACTTATATCTACATAATTAACGTTTATACTTATAACTACTATTACTTAACTTTACTTTACGTTTCTTTCTTTTAACTTTCTTTTAACTAGCTAATAATAAAATGTTCATATTTACAAAACTGTTTTTTTCTTTTCTTAGTATAATATTTACTTAATATTACTTATATCTATAATAGTGTCTATAACTGCTATTTAGCTAGTTATTGAGGTCCCCAGATTGGGTGAAGGCCTCCTCCAAATATCTCCATCTATCTCTATCCTGTGCTGTTTGCCACCATTTCGGGCCAGCGATTTTTTTAATTTCGTCGTCCCAACGCATACAGGGTCTTCCTCTTCTTCTCTTGCCTAGCGGACCTCTCCATATGGTGGTTGCGTAGGTCCATCTTTTATCCGTGAGTCTGGCTACGTGACCGGCCCATCTCCATTTTGCTGTTAATGCGAAGTTCAAAGCATCTATAGCTTTTGTTGTTGCTCTAATTCTTGTGTGCCTGATCTTATCTATTTTTTTTACTCTGAGCATGCTTCTCTCCATTCCCCGCTGACAGGTAATAATTTTGTGCCTGGCTTTTGAGGTAAATTTCCATGTCTGACACCCATATGTCAGGCAAGGTAGTAGGCTCGAGTTCATAGTCCTAGCTTTCAGTTCTATGGGCATGTTACTTTTAAAAATTTCTTTCAAACTCCAGTATTTGTTCCATGTTTGCTGTACTCTTCTGTCTATCTCTAGTTCGTTGTTTTCTTTCCCAAAGCTGATGGTTTTTCCTAGGTAAATGTATTTATCTCCGTATTCTAATAGTTTTTCATTAATTTTGATTTGTTTTTTGTAGCTGTTAGTCAGTATCATGGTCTTTGAGAGATTAATTTCTAGCCCAACTTTGGTGCTAGCCGATTGTAAGTCCTTAATCATGATCTGCAGTTGTGAGCTAGACTCAGATAGTATAACTATGTCATCAGCGAAACGTAGATGACTTAGAAAGGCGTCATGTATGAAGACTCCGCGTTTACTCCAAACAAGATTGTTGAAGACGCTTTCGAGCAAAGCTATAAATATTAATGGTGATAAAGGGTCTCCCTGTCTCACGCCTCTCATTATGGGGAAGCTCGGGCCAAGTGTTTCTAACTTTATTCTGCCTATGTTGCTAATGTATATGTTTCTGATGATGTTTATATACACTTCGCTTACTCCCTGGTCTTTCAAGCTTCGCCAAACACTGTCGTGGGATACTGTGTCGAATGCTTTCTGATAATCTATGAAGCCGAGGTACAGTGGTCTCTGTTGTTCCCGATACTTCTCTATAATTAGCTCTAACGTGTGTATATGATCCACCGTAGAGAAACCCTTTCTGAAACCGGCCTGCTCTACAGGTTGTTTTGCTTCAATTACGGGGCTGATTCTTGAGTTTATGATGGAAGAAAAAAGCTTGTATAGTGTTGGAAGTAGGCTAATGGGTCTATAGTTACCTATATCTTTTGGGTCTCCTTTTTTATAAATTAAAATAATATTAGAAACGGACCATTGTGTAGGCGTTTCAAGTGTTTGAAGTATTAAATTGAATAGCTCGGTCAGCGGAGTTGCTAGTATATGATAGGCATACTTTATAGCTTCATTTGGTATGTTGTCTAAACCGGGTGATTTTTCCGATTTTAGTCTTTTTATTCCTTCTATAATTTCTACTTCAGTGATTCTTTCGATATGGTCTTCTTTAATATTATCTGTGCAGGAGTGGACCTGATGGTTTTCATCTGTGTTTATTGTATTGTTTTGAATTGCGGTGGTTTCGTTTTTATAGTCGTAGAGGTTTTTGTAAAATTCGGTTGCTGTAGTGATGATATCTTTTCTTTTGTTTAGGTCTTTTCCAGAATCCTTCAAACCTTCTATCCAGGACTTGCTTGTACGGAGTTCTTTAAAGGCTCTCTTGGTACTTCCGGTTAGGTTGAGATGTTTTTCAATAGTATGCTGTCTGTACTTTGCATAGTCGTTTCTTATATATTTATTTACAAGCTTGTAGAGCGCAGAGAGTTCATTTTTCAATGCTCGAGATTTGTTTTTGGTTTTTTGTAATTCTTTTCTTCTTTTTAAAAGAGATGTTGTTCGATAACCACTTGTGTCGTTTGTGTTCTTTTCTTGTTGCTTGCACTGATTTTAAACTCGTGGTAATTACATTTGTAATGAAGTCATACTGGGTTTGCACTGAGCTGTGCTTGTGGCAAGCAACATCCTGGTTAGATATAAGTTTCGTTAGTGCTTCCCTGTACGTTGAAATTTCCCCATCATATCTTAATTGATTAATTTTTTGGTTTGTATATTTTACTCTACATTTATTGTTGATACTTATGTTAATTTTTGCTCTAATTATTCTGTGATCTGAATTGTAGTTTAGATTCATTGTTCCAATATCTTGAAACATATTCGGTAGGTTCGTTAAAATATAATCTATCTCGTTTAGAGTTTTTCCATCTGGAGATTTCCACGTCCATCTTTTGTTTGGCTTCTTGTTAAAACATGTATTCATTATATTTAGTTTATGCTCCAATGCGAAGTCGACTAGTCTCTGACCTCTTTCGTTCCTTGTTCCATATCCAAATCGTTTTGTCACTAAATATTCCTCTTTCTTTGGAAATCCGACCTTGGCGTTGAAATCTCCCATTAATATAATGTTTTTATATGCAGATTCTAGAGCTGTATTTATTGATCTATAAAAATCTTCTATTTCAGCTTCGCTTGCTGCTTCTGTTGGTGCATATACTTGAATGATAGAGATTTGGAAACCTTTGATGTTCATGTTTAGTACTGCCATTCTTTCCGACAAACCGATAAAGCTCTCTATATTATTTTTGTGCACTTTGTTTATTATAAAGCCAACTCCGTAGAGGCCAGGTGTGTGACCCACGTGACAAAATATAAAGTTTTCGTATTCTTCTATCTTGGTACCTTGCCGTCTCGTTTCGCATAATCCTATGACATCGTATTTAATATATGTATGGCCTCTTCCAACTCTGATAGCCGTTCGTATGAGGATAGGGTTTTAACATTGTAGGTTGCTACGTAAATATGTTTATTATTTTGTTGATTTTGTTTGTTTGTGTTTTTTGGAGGGTTGTGGTCATACTCTTCCACGGTGACCGGCCGGTTTGGAAGATCTGTTATGTTTCTTGAATCCTTTTGTGTGCCTGTTCGTTGCATGTGTGAAGATGAGGAGGAGGCGCCTAGCTGCTATGTTTGCTTGTTGTCATTATTGTTCTTGCTTGATGAGTTTTTGACCACGTAATTCAGTATTCCCTGTTTTATAACACCTTCCGAAAAGCTGCTAGACCTCTTGACAAATTGATCGCTTTGTTGTATTTTGTTCCTTTTGTTTATTTGTGTATTCTTCTCAGTATTGGTTGCCATGGCATTTTCGGGTGAGGTGGGAAAACTTCTTTTAGGGTTGGTTTTTGATATTATCAATTTGTCGTATATAATTTTGGCCGTGTTACCCTTTTCTCTCTCTTGTTTTAATTGTACTTGAAGTTCCTTTCTCTTCTCCAGGACCTGCTTTGGATAATCTTCATTAAGGAAATAGCTAGTATCTTTTAGTGCTCTTTTTTGTTTCAAGATTTTTATTTTTGTGCCTAGAGTTAGGAAGCTCACTACCAGTGGGCGTGTCCTTTCCCCTTTTTTTCCAATTCTTTTTATTTCTTGAATGTCGCAATTGCTTATTTTTACAGAAAGATATTGCTCCACCCAGTTAATGAAGTTTCTCTCCAAGTTTTCGTACGATTTTTCATTTTCGTCTAAACCAAATAATACTAGATTATTTTTTCTTGACTGTCTCTCTAGATTTTGTAGTCTCTTTTCCTGAATTTCCACTTTTATTTTCAGGTCTTCATGATTTTTATTTATTGCTAAAAACTTTTCTTCAATCATCAAACTAATACTATTCGTGACTTGTTCTGTAACAAGTTTTCCTGTTTCACGAATTTCTTGCCTTTGATGGTCCAAATCATTTTGAATTGTTTTTAAAGCGTTTAAAATTTCTTCCATGTTTTTATTTTAAAGTTGACAATAGTTTTAATGGTACAATTGTCGCCCTCTAGCGTATTTTGGCAAAAGTTTTTAAGTGTCACGATTTATAGGTGCAACAGTAGTTTGCGCGAGAGTTCATGTATTGCTTTGTTCGTAGTTTAGCCGCTCGCCGTTAGATGGCGTTATTCTAAGAATTCTTGATAATCATGACTTTTACTTTTGTTTTAAATGAAAGTATAGGTTATAGTATGATCAGAAAATTTTCTCTAACACTGATTTTTATGCACTTCTTTATAACTTGAATTTTGAAAGACTAACCTTCTTTCGTCCTGACGGTTTTTTCTTAGAATCCTTTGTGTTAGAACTTTTAATGATGTGATAGTTGATGGCGGTTTTCTTTTATTATCTTGGCAAATAGTGAACTCTCGGAGCTAATAACATTTATCCAGTAGAATCGGTGTAAGGTGTAAGTAATATAATACATATGTAAATAAAATCTAACACATAAATCTTTCATGTTAAACTTATATAAGTATTCAAATGTAGAAAATATTCTTGGTCATGTGAAGCTGGGTCGAGCCGCTCGTGCAATCTTTACAAATATTATAAAAGCGGAAGTGAGTTGCCGCGGCAAGTTGCCGCTCGGCGGGCGGACCTCCGGTGCGATCTCATGGTGGCATGGAGAGAGCGACTGTCGCAACCCCGTGCAGGGCACGCCACAATAGTGGCGGTAAGTCCCCTCTTTGAGGAGTGGCTGGAGAGGCGTCATGGCGTCCACACCTACCGCCTGACGCAGGTCCTCACCGGACACGGAAGTTTCGGGAGGGTCCTGCACATCATCGGGCGGGAGGAAGCGCCCGGGTGTCACCATTGTGACGATCGCCCGGAGGACACGGTGGAGCACACAGTGGCGATCTGCCCAGCTTGGGCGGAGCACCGCCGTGCCCTCGTAGAGGCGATCGGCGGCGGCGATCTCTCGCGTCCGGCCCTGGTTCAGGCCATGGTCCGGAGCGAGAGGGAATGGGAAGCGGTCACCACCTTCTGCGAAGCAGTAATGCTAGCGAAGGAGGTGGCCGGGCGTTTGAGGGAGAGAACATCTGCCCAACCCAGCCGCCGCGGGAGACGCCCATGGCGCCGGGCGCCGCGAGACGACTTCCGGCCACCGTAGATGCGGGCCTGTGGGCGGTGAGCAATGGGTAGTTCACCGTCCGTCCGTCGATTGACGACAGGCCGTGTCGACGGCGCGTTCGTGTTTCACGCGCGCCTCAAAGAGAGTCAGCAAAGCAGAGGGGCTTGCCAGAGCCTCTGCCTGCCGGGGTTGCGGGTTGTTCGAAAGAGATACCGCGGCCTCGGAACGTAAAGGGCAAAAGAAGAAACATGGGTGGGTTTTAGTCAGTACAAGTCTGACATGCCCTCCCGCTCCGCCCAGAGCGGGGGAAGTCATTGGATGATTTCCCACCCGGAAAAAAATGAGTTTGTTTGTTTGTTCACGCCTAAATAGCTGAACCGATTTTGATGAATTTTGGTACGGAGATAGTTGGAACCCTGGAGACGGTTTTTTTTTAAATAAAAGTGATAATGAGATAGATGAGGAGAAAGAGGGAAGAAAAGGGAAAACTAAGCTTTGCTATTACAATAAATCAGGCCATAGGGCAAAAACTACAGGTGGCAGGTACCTGCAAATCAGGAAAGGGGAACCGTGTTACCCTGAATTTAACGCGAGCAAAGCTGCGGGCAAAAACTAGTATAAGTACTATACAAACACAGTCATTCAAATCAATCCATGTTCAGTCATTGTTCAGTTCATCAAAGTTTTCCATTTCATAGTGAATAATTTGAAATAGTCAATACAATACATGACTGAACTAACCGAACTCGTCCATAAAAGTTGTTTTTTAAATAATATAAAGTTTTTATTAAAAACTTTTGCATTTACTTTGATCAAACTAAGGATAATTAGCTTCTTAGTAAGTAAGGTAAGATCACTAGTTAGATGCTTTTGGAAAAGGTTGAATCTAACTTTAAAGGAGGAGTTTTTGTGTTCTTAAACTTTGGTACCTAGTTTAAAAAAAACACAACTCCTCCAAAATTAGCGATCATGTTTACTCATTAATCAGTTCATGTCAAATAGGAGTACCTATTTGAATGTTGTTAAATGTTAAAATTTGATAATTTTGACATTTAACAAAATTTAAAAATAGTTTACGCTTTTAATTTTCAGAGATGTTTTCTGTAAATTAAAAGCAGATTATTCCAGGTTTTTCTACAAATAAATAACTATGTGGTAAGACTTTTTTATTAAATGGGTCGAACCCATTTCTTTTTACCAAAATACAGCAATGCTAATTCTATTGAATAAGATTTTGGCTTGATTATTCACTTGACAAAAGTTTTTCGAAATTTTCCCAATAACAGCCACAAATCTAGATTTGTGCCGGAGTGAAGACAATAAGATTGCCCTGAAACATGGTATTTAAACATAATTGGGAAACCGGCCAAGTACGAGTCGACTCGCACATTGAGGGCTCCGTACAAATTTGCGAAATAAACGACCATATCTTTTTGAAAATGTCACTAAATTACGCAGACACTGAGATACTTTTACAACAAACAAAGTGAAACACATACATGAATACACACTCACGCACACACACACACACACAAGCATGCTTTATATCTAAGTTGCTTTATTATTGTATATTGCTATGGAAGAGCGGAGTCCCCTAATACAGGCATTATTAGCATAAAAGGAAGCTCCAATAAAAAATAAATAATAAATATCTTGGGACAACTCACACACGGCTATCTGATCCCAAGCTAAGCAGAGCTTGTGTTATGGTAACCAGACAACTGATATACATACTTAAATAATTTATAAATACATACATATTATAGATAAATCACACCCAAACACAGAACAAACAATCATGCTCATAACAAAAAGTTTGTCTTGGGTGGGAATCGAACCCACGACCTCCGGCTCAGCAGTCAGGGCCACTAACCACTAGACCAACAGGCCCGTCAAAATCCAATCACCTACTAATGTAAAACTTTTTGGTTCAGAAATAAAGATTTTGTATTTGTTATTTTTGTATTTAAACCGCGTAAATCCACAGAATTGTTTTTTTTTACAACTTTAAGGGACTAGATGCAGACTGGAATATATCCACTCGATACCTCCACGAATTCCTGAGATAAAGGGGTTAGACTTACAGACGTACCACAAAAAGATTTTTAAAGATTTCGTTATTTTCTTTTGAGGTACGGACCTTTAAAGATGAGGGGGAAAATGTGCGACTTCATTTTGTTTCTTGACTTAAACTTTAATGATTTGATTTTACTGTTCCCAATCCTTCTGGAATGTGTTACCTAAAACATAAAATCATGCCTGGAATCCCCAAAGGGTTCGGTAGGTGTGTAACTCAACAATACACTCACATTTGTGTGGAATTTGGTAATTAATTATATTAGAACCAAAACCAAACACTCATTAAAATAATTGCTTTTATAAAACAGGTTGATTTTAATTTAATATCGTAAATTGCTAACAGCAGGTTGAATTCGCGACCACTATGTAACATTACACGCAGTAGGTCAACTTTTGCCTACGTTACATAATATGACGGATGCAGTAGAATAGCAGTACCTTTTACATAACTTTTAATGACCGGTGAGACTGAAGGTCTTTAGGACTTCTGTGCTTCCACAATATTGTATTTTTTACCTCCGACCAAAAAAGGAGGGGTGTTGGTGGTTGTTATGTAAGGAAGTTTGTTTCACATTTTTTATTTTATTTTATTTGGGACAAGTCACACACGGCTATCTGATCCCAAGCTATGCAGAGCTTGTGTTATGGTAACCAGACAACTGATATACATACTTATATAATTTATAAATATATACATATCATAGATAAATCACACCCAGACACAGAACAAACAATCATGCTCATCACACAAAGTTTGTCCTGGGTGGGAATCGAACCCACGACCTCCGGCTCAGCAGTCAGGGCCACTAACTACTAGACCAACAGGCCCGTCAACGCTCGTCTGTCGTCGACATTGCTTGGGTAGTTTACAAGTTATCTTCTATAATTTTATTTCTTCTTTGTTTAAGTAGAAGATCTCAAACTCAATTTTAGTACTTAACAATGGAAAATTAATACTAGACAAAAAATTGTGTTATCAATCAATTAAAGATGCTGGAAAAATCGACTTCCATAGTATACTAAATACTGGCTTATTCAACTTCCAAAAAAAATTAAATTTCTTCCGTAAATCGATCTCCAAAAAGTAAGTAAGTTGTTTGTTTCGTTTTCAATGAAATAAACAAAAACCACGGACTTTGATTCTAAAAAGTCAAAATGTGCCACAAAACACCTTAATATCGTGATTACATTTGTAGGTTATTTTTAATTACTCAAGGCTTTTAAAACATATTACCATTTCGCTAATTAGTCAACCAACAGACGTCATTAGTCCAATTGACCTGAAATAAAACAATCTAAAGTTAGACTGGGCCTTTTACTGGTCATTCGTAGCTATGTCCAACCCCGAGCCACGCTGTGGTTCTGACCGCACCTATTTGCCCAACAAATGAGTCACGTTAACTGAAACTAAATTGTAGCGAACATTTTAGTACAAATTGAAGCTTGAAATTTAATATTGTATCATGCTTTCATAATTGGGATGTGGTTGAAAAACTGAAATTACTCATATTATAGGAAAATACCAGAAAAATACTTTTCGGAGTGTGTCATAAAAAAAATCGAAGCAAAAAACCGGCCAAGTCGGCATTCAAGTCACAGCTTCAAGGAATCACAGATTTGAGTACATAATTTTAATTTCATTTTAATCCCTTTACGCGTAATCGAAATAAAGAGTCTTGACAGATCGACGGAGTATAAAGTGATCCTATAAAAGTTCCGTTTTATCCTGTTGCGGTACGTAACCCTAAAAATAGGCAAACCTTCTATGGCGCATAACAAATATCATTGGACTGATGTCAGATTATAATCACATAACAGTACAAAGTAATATGTTTATACTTTATGTTATTTTATCGCTTAAAGATCTGTGAGAAGAGAGATCACATAGAGAACAAGTACTGCTGCTATATTTGTTGTTTGTATTTCGACAGACATCCACATAGGCTTCAATAACCCTGCACAGCCCCGTTCTGTGTGCTGTTGTACTAACCCGGGTTAATGAATTAATGAAAATAAAAACGATCTAAGTATTTTCCACTAGTACTACAACAGCGTATTAATAAAACATTTTGATGGCAACATTTGCGTGTAGTTTAACGAAAAGACTTTACTTTTCCTAATTTTCGATTGCGAGTAACTAATTCGTGGCGCATTTCGGCGAATTCCTTAAATTTATTTCGAAGTAAATAATGACTAAATCGGAAAATAAGCTATAAAGCCCAAATATACATCACTTGGCGTACGGTTTTTATGTTAATTACGGCACTAATTGGCTGTTATGGCAACTTCAAAGAAGCAGAGCCGTATTTAATGGTACTGATATTTTCTTTCAGGCTCAATACCTAGAATTATTTGGCTGACTCGTTGATCAGCTGTTCTGAAGAACGACTTCCGAGAATTAGGTTCTGGGTTTGATTTCTTAGTCGGGCTTAGTGGGTGTTTTCATTAGATTTTCTTTTGTAGCAGCAAAACGGAGTCATAATCTGTGCCTCGTTGATGGCGATACTTCCGCCTCTTATTACTTAGGACTTAACCCCAACTAAACTTTAACATAACTCTCGAAACCTGGGTGTACTAATAGGTACACATCTTTATACTCCTCTTTTGGGTTATGAGTTGAGCTACACGATAATTGCTTGCACTGACTGAACAGGTCCATTGAACCTGTGTGGTGCTTTTTTTTAAAATACCATTTCAGACACTAATCTGCATAGTCCTCATGTAAGTTGACCAAGATTTTTGTCTGAACTTTAAAAGAGACTGTCTTCTGAGTTTATTTTGGCTGTTTCTTCTGAAAGAATTCGGGTACGAAACACCTGCTACTTCTAGCTTTTTTTTTTTTTTATAAAAAAAGACTTTTTTTTAAAAATAAAAATCATTTTGCATTATAACCCATCGTAGATAGATTCAACACAGAAACTAAACACCACTAATTCGAATCAGTTGTCACAATAACCCAATTTGATAATTATAACGTAAATTAACGTAATTAGTTCGATCTAATCATGGAAACGTGTTTATGCTTATAATATGCTAATTACTCGGTTCTTATTAGAAGTCTGTTCGTATCCCTTTGATCTTCTTACTGGTAATTACTTTAAAATGAGTGTCTGGTATATGTCAGTAGATTATACGCTTGTGCAGGTTTGTGACACGGAGTATTCTAAACGAGAAGTGTTGAGATTTAGCTATTTTATAATCTAAGCACAAAATATAAAGAAACAGACTATTTGACTTTTTTTTACAATAAATAAATAAAAAAAAATATCTTGGGACGACTCACACACGGCTATCTGATCCCAAGCTAAGCAGAGTTTGTGTTATGGTAACCAGACAACTGATATACATACTTTTATAATTCATAATAAAAGCATGTATATCAGTATATTATAGATAAATCACACCCAGACACAGAACAAACAATTATGCTCATCCCACAACGTTTGTCCTGGGCGGGAATCGAACCCACGACCTCCGGCTCAGCAGTCAGGGCCACTAACCACTAGACCAACAGGCCCGTCAATATACTCTCAATAAAATACTCCTAATTCCATTCATAATAGGAATTTCTTCTTCAAGCCACAGCCCATATATCCATAGGTATTCCTTTAATGCCTATGGACATCAATAGACGAACATTCAGACATCCATACGTACATTTTTTTTCTTTGATATAACTTTATATCGATGTTCGTAACTCTTACACGCAAAAATTATGAATGGAATGATAACACAGCTTGGATTAACACAGTATACTTTTATCCCAGCAGTACAATTCCGAGACAGAGCTCCATACGCCCAAAGCCGCAGGAATAAGCCTAGAATAACTTGAAATTAATAAATGTAGCAATACTTGGCTAATTATAATGTATTTCAAAGCTAAAACTATCGCAAGTCGGGCGCACACGTGGAGTACGTGAGCGTAGCAGCTCGTGAAGTCTAGGAGAGACGAATGAAAACGGTGCATCTATTGATTTGCAAGTAAAAAGGCTTAATGTGACAGTTGTACGTCCGGTAACATTGAAAGGTGACCTCAACATAGATGGGGAAAGGGTGTGTTAGGGCCACCGACTGCCGGGGTTGCGGGTTGTTCGAAAGAGATACCGCGGCCTTAGTACATAAAGGCAAAACAAGGAACATGTGTGGGTTTAAGTCAATAAAAATCTGACACTTCTTCCTACTCCACCTAGAAAAGGAGAAGTTATTTATTAATTGCCTACACACAAAAAAAAGATTCAATTTAGAAGGCAGTACTTCTCGATACGGCCCACATTGTGAGGATGTTCCTGTTTTTGGAACCTTAACCACAAGTAGCTTGGTCCCGCTTCCGATAGCAGCGGACCAATATAAAAGTGAATAAAATTACAAATTTAAAAGTATGTTTGTTTGTTACCTTTTCACGCCTTAACGAACCGATCATCCTGAAATTTACTTATACGTTGTTAAGTGTACTGAAATGGACGTAACTTACCTTTCCTCCCGCCAACAGTTCCCACGTCTTGATTGAAAGAGAAAGAAAAGTACAACCCGAATAGATAGTTAAAGCCAAGGGCCGCGGGTAAAATGCATCTAGTAAAATATAAACCGAACTCACTTTACCTACCACCTTTTCCTATAACTGGAACACAAATTGAACGAGAAAATAATTGAATCCAAGATGGCTGCACAGACGAAAATCGAATCATAAAACCAAAACTCGTGTTAATTTGATCGAATCTAATTTGGGAATAGACAATCTTACGGCGCTACGTTAATTTATATCCTTAACAAACCATATCAATTGAATTTGGCTATACTCTTTGAAACAAAACTTGAGAATCGTATTTCAAAATAGACTTCCTTTGACAATTTTCTTCTGTATTTTTTTTTAATGTACCTACGTCAAAACACAGTGTGTATAAAATCAAAGCCCATTAACCGGTAATGCAATTTGAAAGGAAAATCTAAGGTAAAATGAATGCAACATCTTCAAACGAATGAGCTGTAGACGAAAGAGTTCCGCATAGCCAGATTAGTTTCAGAACTGTAGGCACGTTGCAGATATCTGCATACACGTTCGCACTTACAATTTATTATTCTTTGAACGTGCTTTATTTTCTATCCAATACACTAGTATCAAATCTTCAGTAGACAGGATTTGCACGTGTTGACCGTTGAAACGTTGCATAAAGATCGCTTTAGCGATATGACTGTCGCTGTCGGGATTTTAGATTGTTCGAAAGAACGTTGTCCCGGAACATAAAGGGCAAAAGAAGGAACATGGATGAATTTTAGTTAGTAAAAGTCTTACATAGGGAGTGTCGACCCACTCCGTTCAGAGCGGGGAGGTTATTTTTGTTAGTTGATTTCCCATCCCTAAAATAGGGATAAGACCGCCCATTGTGTCACCCTTTTTTTAAGTTCTTTACTGTGATTCCAGTTTTTGTATGGTGTACAAAATAAATATATTTTTTTCCATAAATATACTCTGTCTTCAAACACAAACAATAATCTTACGTCCCCGTTTTTGTTTGAGATCAGAGCTCTTTTAACTTAAATCAAACTTGGAATTTTATTCATACAACACACTGTTTTTATGGTATTTATACATCTATATACATTTTATCAGGCCGACCTGAAGTGAATTCTCTTCAGAGTCGAAGTGCAGCACCGATTTAAAAAAGCACTTTCATAATTTATCTGAATACTGGAATTTATTCTATACTAGCTTTTGCCCGCGGCTTCGCTCGCGTTAAATTCGGGGTAACACAGTTCCCCTTGCGCCTTATTGATTCGTAATAGCAACGCTAAGTTTTACCTTTTCTTCCCTCTTTTTCCGTCACAGCCCACTTTAAAAAAAAAAAATAAACTATGTCCGTCTCCTGGTTCCCAACTATCTCTGTATCAAAATTCATCGAAATCGGTTTAGCCATTAAAGCGTGAAGAGGTAACAAACAAACTCACTTTCGCTTTTATAATATTATATATAAGTAAGGATACGGAGATGCAACGAAAATGTTAATGCACTTACACACATTTGAAAGTCCAACTTTTTTTCTGTGCTGTTTGTGGAAGTAGAGTTAGATTTAAACATCCCATTTACTAATATAAATAACAACTCTCAGCACTAAACGTGGCAACTGAATAGCTTAATAATTACGTAGACTAATAAATAGCTGACATCGTCTCCCGGTGAGGATTCAACTAAACTTTTGTTTCGAGTTTCCTCGCTTCACCTGTTTCAAAATTCAGCTTATTCGCTCCTTGCTCGGATGGCATGGTTCCTTCCCCTTTTAATACAAACTCTTCGTAAAGGCGTTTGTCCATTGCCACATTTTTTTTTCGGTTGGGAAATTATCCAATGACTTCCCCGCTCTGGGCGGAGCGGGGGGATGTCAGACTTGTACTGACTAAAACTCACCCATGTTCCTTCTGTTGCCCTTTACGTTCCGGGGTATCTCTTTCGAACAACCCGCAACGTCCATTGCCACCTTGATTTAAGATTATTATCAACTGACTTCAACACTCGACGCGATTTTGGACCTCCACCGGATTCAATAAAAAAAATGTGCGCGTAGCATATCGGTTGTAGTTTTTTTTTTGTTTAATTGGAATCTGATCTATCACGAACTCAGGCTGTATTCTAAGCGCCAAACTCTCAAAATCTAACCAAACAACGATATGCTTGAATGACAGATGTGCCATTCACATCTAGTCATTTATAGTCCAATCAATCAACTCATTGTCGTAAAGCCACTGCACGGTGGCACGGTGTGCCACTATTCTGTATACGTTATCTTTCTTATTTAGTGATTCTTATGTTTCGGTAACTTGTTTTCTTTCTTTCATCGGCCATAAGTCATCGGAATCAACGTCTTCTAGCTTGAAGCCAGCAGTGACACCTTAATTGTGTTACCATTCGACTGACAAGTCATTGGCCTTTTTTTGGGGGTGAGAAATCATCAAATAACTTCAGACTTTTACTGACTAAAACCCCCCATGTTCCTTTACGTTCCAGAGTCACGGTATCTCTTTCGAACAACCCGCAACCCCGGCAGGCGGAGGCCCTGACAGGCGCATGTTCGGCATAAAAGAACTGTCACTAAATTAGTCACTAATTTAAGGTTAGGAAAAACAAACAAGTTATCTATGACTACGGCAATGGGCACACCCCTTTACAACCCCTCCCTAAAATGCGTTTATTACAGTGCTGGAAGTTTGCAACATATATTTATCACTCCTAGAGGACCATTCACAATCCTCAGTTGCATACTGAAGCAGCTTCGTGTAAAGTTTAAGTTTTTACTTTATACCTTCGAGTTTGTCCAACAACAAGTTTGCTTTGGGTAGCAGTTGGGCAACAAGTTGGTATAAAACTCTGTTTTGTGTTATTCTTCCTCGTGTTCTTCAAATAGTCATCGTTGTATGACTAGTGTGTTGTTATTAAAATAATATTTGAGGAAGTATTTCGTTTGTGTGTGTTTATTTGGGTTGTTCGGATTTCATTTTGGAATATTCTCGTAGTTTTGTTTGAATGGTATCCAGTTACTTTTGTTTTCATTTGCGAAGGATCAAATTGCTAAGTAATTTTAAATATACGGAAGTTCTAAATTTCAAATAAAATAACCTTTATTGGTTTTCAGCAGTTGATTGCTTTTAGTTTACGATCGTTAAAACGGGCTCAGCCATTGCAATCGAAAAGTTTTTCAATTTGATATTGTTTCTTTTTATCCTTCACCAACTTCTATTATTATCACTGACACCTAAATGAATGCTGAAATATTAGAGTATTATAAGTGCTTAGCGGTTTCACCCGCTGCTTAACTTAATAGCCAAAAAGGTAGGTAAAGGACCATGGGAAGAAACGTCCCCACCAACCAACAGATTAGAAACACGTGTCATTTGAAAGATCTACTCGAATGGAGAACTTTTTACTATGGCGACAAATGTCAAATACGTGGGGTTTAGGTTTTATGATATATTGTTTTTTCATATATTTATTTCTCTTTTACTCACACATTTCCTTAGTGTGCGATATATAGGGTTAAAACTTCGTGACAGATATAATTGCTATGAGGCTCGGGACGGTAGCGTTCGTCGCAATAAGATTATGTGCGGAGTTCCGCAGGGATCTGCTTTAGGACTTCTCTTATGGAACCTCGCTTACGATGTGGTTCTGCGTATTGATCTCCCCGTTGGCATTAATATTAATTGCTTCGCGGATGACACCTTGGGCTTGGCTGGCGGGGACACTGCTGAAGAGACTTTTCAGCTTGCAAAGCTGGGACTATAAAAGGTTATGGCGTCGATCCGCGAAGTGGGTCTAGAGATAGCGCCACCTAAAACTGAGGCACTTTGGTTCCATAAACTGCCAAGGACCAGAGAGCCACCCAGCTTGTCAGTCAGAGTCGGAGAAGCGTAAGTTCAGGAGGGACGAAATAAAGTTTTTAAGTTTATTAGGTCGCTTGGCCTGACTTTGGACGTTCGATGGGGATTTAAAGAGCACTTCGAGCGCCTAGACACCCGAGTTGCATAGGTAGTAAGCGCTTTGCACAGACTGGTTCCCAATCTTGGGGGGCAATGAGAAGAAGTTTGCGGCCTTTACGTGGGGGTTGTGCGATCGATGGTCCTTTATAGGGCGCCTGTTTGGTTAAATAGGCTGTCAGACGTCCGACGCTCTAGGACTAAAATTAACAGTCTGCAGCGGAAAAGAGCATTCCGCATGGCACGAAGATACCGTATTGTGTCCTTTGAGGTAAAAACCCCCTGCCACGTTTCCCACCGCTGGATAGATCTTGGCAGATATGGACGCGAGGGTTTTCAGTCGAATTTGCGTCATCCGCCATAGTGGTGATAATGTGCAAGGATTCACAGGGAATCACGGTTGCTTCAGTGAGTACCTGAATAGGATTGGAAGAGAGGCCACGGCAAGCTGTCATCATTGTGGCGGCGGTTTGGACTCTGCGCAGTATACGTTCGACTTGGAACGAAGGGTCTTGGATGCTAGAATCGGGCAACATTTGTCTCTGCCAGTTGTAGTTGGGGCTATGCTGGCGAACTCTGACAACTGGAGAGGCGTAACCTCATTCGGCGAGACAGAGATAGTCCAGAAGGAGGCTGCCGAACGGGATCGTGAGAGGGCAGATCACAGTAGGAGAAGAAGTCGAGGAGGCAACCGTCTCGCCGCTTAACACGCCGAAACCCCAACTGCAACACTTAAAGCAGGTAGGACTTTGGGGTCACGGGCGTTCAGAGTGGGGACTCTGAGCGTTCAGTGAGAGACCTCACAGATGACCGGCAGCATCGTGGTCACGTGCTATCGTGCATACATGCACAGCGAGGCTCAGGGGTGACCTATGTGTAGTCGCTACATTGATGTGCTTTAACAGGCGTAGCACAGAGGGAGCTCTGGACCGGTCTATTAAGAGGAAACAGGGCCTCCTCTCATGTGCAGATGGTGATCACCGGGGTGGTTTTAGTGCGGTAAAACTCCTACACTTGTCCCCAAAGACCGGTCGCCTTTTGAAAGATTCCCCCCGACAGCAAAAAAAAGGGAGCTATCATATCGATTATCATCATACGATTGTCTACGATCAATCACACATTATATCCATTGTATGGTATATGGGGTTAGGGCGACATAAATACTTCGCACCAGCACAAATGCATAATAGTATTTTAAATCTGAGGGGGCCAAAAGCCTCCTGCCGTAGGCTCTATGCCTGAGTCGTGCGGTCCATGGACCTTTACGAGGCCCCGGTATAGACGCGTTCTTTAGGGCGGCGTGCCGCCCACTACCTGAACGCGCCCCAAAAGGTGGTAGCCATCAGGCTAATTCGACGCTGCTGCACGATCTCCAGCGAGGCGGCGAGCCTCCTTCGCGTATTCATCGTGGGATTTGGAGTTGATAGTCCGTGCAAGCCTGTATAAGTGGTACTCCACCGGGGATAGACCTCCGGTGCGATCTCATGGTGGCATGGAGAGAGCGACTGTCGCAACCCCGTGCAGGGCACGCCACAATAGTGGCGGTAAGTCCCCTCTTTGAGGAGTGGCTGGAGAGGCGCAATGGCGTCCTCACCTATCGCCTGACGCCGCTCCTCACCGGACACGGAAGTTTCAGGAGGTTGTTGCACATAATCTGGCGGAAGGAAACGCCCGGGTGTCACCATTGTGACGATCACCCGGAGGACACAGTGCCGGTCTGCCCAGCTTGGGCGGAGCGGTTCAGTCCATGGTCCAGAGCGAGGGGGAATAGGAAGCGGTCCTCCTTCTGCGAAGCAGTAATGCTAGTGAAGGAGGTGGCCGGGCGTTTGAGGGAGAGAACCTCAAACCAACCCAGCCGCCGCGGGAGACGCCACGGACGTCGGGCGCCGCGAGACGACTCCTGGCCACCGTAGATGCGGGCCTGTGGACGGTGAGCAATGGGTAGCTCACTGTGCGTTCGTCTATTGACGACAAACCGTGTCGACAGCGCATTAGCGTTCCACGTGCGCCTCAAAGAAATGTCAGCAAAACAAAGGGGCCTGCCAGATCCACCGCCTGCCGGGGTTGCGGGTTGTTCGAAAGAGATACCGCGGCCCCGGAACGTAAAACTAAAACCCACCCAAGTTCCTTCTATTGCCCAGAAGGAACATGGGTGGGTTTTAGTCAGTACAAGTCTGACACTCCCCCCGCTCCGCCCAGAGCGGGGGAAGTTATTTGATGATTTCCCATCCGCAAATAAAAAGTTAGTAGTGTATCGTTTGACATGCTTTAGATGTACTTACTAATAAGTTAAAATGTTTATTAATCAACTGAATACTGTTAATGTTTCAAAGATTTTCCGTTTGAGAACCAAGTATTTTTTTTTGTATAGAATCGTCATTTGTTTACGTGAAAATATGCTTTTTGTTTGTAGAAAATAATGATTTTTGTTTTAAAGTAAAATATTTTTTTTAAAATAAACCCAATTGATTTTGAAACTAACACAGGTACTTTAGGCTTTTCTGGGTCCCAGTGAACAAATCGAGACGCATCCCAAGTCTGTTGAAGGGTGGGGACGGGGTTCATACAAAAACCCCCATGGTCATGGGATGCAAAATAGATGTTGGCCGATCTTAGACCTACCCGATAAGTACACGAAATTTCGTACAGTTTCGGAAGTGTCTAGGTCGAACTATGAAATACCATAAAGAAAGAAAAAAACGGAGGAGTTTGGTAACAAACACCATGACACGAGATTTTTATATATTACTAGCTTACGCCCGTGGCTTCGCCCGCATTGTATTCGGGATAACACATTTCCCCTTTCCTGATTTGCAGGTACCTGCCACCTGTAGTTTTTGCTTACGCCCGTGGCTTCGCCCGCGTTGTATTCGGGATAACACAGTTCACCTTTCCTGATTTGCAGGTACCTGCCACCTGTAGTTTTTGCCCTAGCGCCTTATTTATTGTAATAGCAATGCTGAGTTTTTCCTTTTTTCGCTCTTTCTCCCTCATGTTTCACTCTTAAAAAAAAATTGCCTGTTTCCGCCTCCAGGGTTCCAACTATCTCTGTACGAAAATTCATAAAAATCGAAATCGAATTTATGCGTGAAGAGGTAACAAACAAACAAACTCACTTTCGCTTTAATAATATTAGTAAGGATAATGTAATAACAACTCTCGACACTCAACACAGTATTGAAAATCAAATAGAGCGCTTTTATAAAGGCAGTTATGGTTCGCTTAATGTTAGTGAAAACGTTCATAAATCCCGTTTAATGATCCACCTATTAGATGTATGTAACAGCTTTTAAGTAGGATATCGAATTAACCCGAACAAGCTCTTCATTGCCTAAGTACGAAACGTAATAATAATTTATTAGTATTTGGTACAAGCTTGGTAATGGTACGGAACATTTTGGTTAATTAATTGTTCAATACACATGCGAGCAGAATTTGAGGGACGACAAAATGTCAGTATGTATTTAATTCAATTATATAGTATAACTAGCTTTTTCCCGTGGTTCTACTTGCGTTAATCCTTACTAATATTGTAAAAGCGATAGTGAGTTTATTTGTTTGTTACGTCTTCACGCCTAAATGGCCTAACCGATTTTGATGAATTTTGATACAGAGATAATTGGGACCCTGGAAACAGACATAGGCTAAAAAGAAGTGAGAAAAGAGAAGAAAAGGGGAAAGAATTTTTTTTATTTTTCGATCATCACGCGGGTTAAAGTTAGCGTTAGCCCAAAGTAACTATTCCACATGGACAAAGTCGTGGGCGGAAGATAGTTTAGAATAAAATGAGACAATCGATTCAGTATTTACTCTGCTTACTTTTCAATCATGATTAAAAAGACACGTGGCACCAATTTCATAATGACGTTGTTAAGGAATTTTCAGGATGCAAGGTGCCTTTTGTCCGTTTCTGTAAACCAAACAAATTATATGCTAAAAGTCAGAACGAGTGGCTTAGTGGTTTAGGCGTGAAAATTTTACAAACATACTTTTTTCACTTTAATAATGTTAGTTTAGATGGAGGATGAAAGGGGTGCATGATAAATTATTTATAAACTAGCTGGCGTCCGCGGCTTCACCCGCGTGAAATCGAAAAAAAAAACTATGCATGCAGACAGATAATCTACCTCTGTGCCAAACTTCATCAAGATCCGTTCAGTCGTTTTGGCGTGAAACATGACGTGAACATCCATACATCCATCCGTTCATCCATAATATTACTAGGATATTAGTAGAATAAGGACTTTATTTCTAGTAGCTATGTAAAAATATTTTGACGACAAAATTACTGTAATGAGCAATAGTATCTTATTTTAATTCAGTAAGTTAGTGGTTTTTTAAATCGATCACATTTGTTACGACAATTTTTTATTAAAATCCAATTATTGTTATGTATGTATAAATTGTAGTGTGTAATTTGTAGCTCTTATTATGGGAATAATCTCCTGAAAACCTGATTACCCTTTACTCTTTACTCCATTATAACTAGCTACCCTTCAGGCATCTGACATATTACTAGTACGGAATAATCTTTATGCCATCTTTGATCAAAACCACTGCCCAAAAGCTCTGTGAGCTACCTGTATAATCAGCACATTCTCATTATCCCTAGTACAATAAACGTCCTCTCTTTTGTGTCCCGTTAATTGTGTCAGTAAGTGTATTATCATATCGTACGACGTCCCACAGAAGGGAATTCCGGCGTATCAGTCTACATACTCGCCTCACCACTTAGACTGAGTACATAGTCGGTACATGTGATGGTTATTTTACCGGTATTGTAAAATTCGTATTATAACATACCGTCACGCTTATAATAGGGTAGTTTCCAGGGTCAAAGTAATTACATTCTATTTAGTCTTTTAGATTATTCAAAAATAAGGGACAGGTATTTTTTTATTTGTAAATTAGAATAAGAATTACAAAGATGTAGCCCATTAGTGACGTCACTTGTTGCGAGAGAATGCAACAACGTGTGACGTCACACGTAACTGTAATGGGCTACATCTTTGTATTTTTGTCGTTTTCAAATTTTTAATTAGTCTAAAAGACGAATTTGTAAAAATATTATAATTTAAAAGAGTGTCCATGGAGTTTCTTGCCCATTCTACTCCATAGAGATCAACGCTTTGGAATGGGCAACTACAGTACTTTCACAAGTTATTATGCCTTGTGACCGGGACTGTAGATTCATTTTGTTTCTTGATATTCAAAAGTGCCTGTAATGGTCTAATTGAAATAAATGGTTTGATTTGATTTGATTTGAAGACTGACTAAATAGAACGTAATTACTGTGACCAAAAAGATGGACTAATATTTTTTTTTAAACTAGCCTATTTCGGATGGGTTTGGCAGGGGTGTAACTAATAGTACACCCAAATTTCGCCAGTCATGCTTAAGTATCTTATATTTGGGGGCAAGCCTATCGCCATCAACAGGGTTCTAATTTCGACTCCGTGGTTATTATTACGAAATTCCTGATAGAAATCCCCAATAACACTTTTTCCGACTTAGGAATCATCATTAGAAAACATCGGACTTCATGCCTTGCAATCATGGTTGCGATGACCAGAGTAAGGTCCTGCGCCAAGTGGCTCGGTAAGGGACTCTTATTTGACACAGTATAATATACCTTAACTTTAAAAAAATATAGTTGTAATTCTAATAATAACTGTCATAGCTACAAAAATCCGTCCGTACTTGTACGTGTTTAAAATTTCAACTTTAACATTATAATATTTTGGTTTATTATACTTCGTCACGTAAAAAACCCTTATCGCCTAAGACATAATACTCCCAAACAAGTATAGTCATTACAAATAAATATATAAATACGACAGTGACTTTGTTTGTTTGTTACGTCTTCACGTCTAAATGGCCAAACCGATTTTGATGAATTTTGGTAAAAAGATAGCTGGAATCCTGGCGACGGACATAGGCTAAAAAAGCTAAAAAAAAATGAGAAAGAGAGAAGAAAAGGGGAGAGAAACATATTTTTTTTTCGATCATCACACGGGTTAAAGTTACCGTTAGCCCAAAGTAACTATGTCACGCGGATGAAGTTGCGGGCGGAAGCTAGTACTATATATATACAATGACGGTTATATTACCGTTATTAGAACCCATCAATGTTTGTTATTCCAACACAAACGTTACCAAATATTTTAATTAAAGTAAACCGCTGTTCGCTTTTATTTTGTGGTTCCAAGCGATAATGTTTGTTTGTAATATACTGAACTGATTGTTTATATTTCATTGTAGAATTTCGGTAGATTATTAGAATTTTCATCACAGACCCTGTGTCCCGTAATGATAATATTTTATTTTCATCTGATGTTTTATTTTACCGTTTATAAACACGACTAGCCGACGCCCGCGGCTTTGCCTTCGAAAAAAAAGTATCCTATGTGTTATTCTAGACCATAATCTACCTCTATGCCAAATTTCATCAAAATTCGTTCAGCAATTTTGACGTGAAAGTGTAACACGTAAACATCCACACATCTTCATAAACATTCGGATTCATAATATAGTAGGATATTATAATTCTGTTTCAGATATCAAATTTCAGACGGAGTAGCAGGGTGTTTAGGCGGTTTTTCCTTAAAAAGAAAAACAGAACTGTATTTGGATCACTTTGTTGTATATCTGTATGTCTGTCAAGACCCTTTATCTCGGGAACGCGTAGAGGTATCGAGTTGAAATTAAAACCATATACTGAACTCTGCGATGCCTTTGTGCTGAAAAAAAAAATATAAATTACATAAGTTTACGCAGTCAAAAGATATGGCTCATTATGTTGCAGGTTTGTACGGGACCCTCGGTGCACGACTCCAACTCGTTCTTGGTCGGTTTTTCTGCAACGTTCCCTCACTGCTGATGATCGCAATTATGTTTTGGCCGCCTCCAAACCATGCGCTCTCCTGCAATATGAGCCTGATGAGAGAAAATGCTAAGAGGAAATAGTGAAGTATGGTAGTACCATATTTAAAGTGACAAAGAAAGAGTAACAGTAATTCAAACAACAGAACAGAACTTCTCCAATTACAACTTTTCATACCCATAGATTTCTCGTTTCGAATAATTTCAAAGGACTCGAATAAAACTCGGAACTCGTATAAAACAATACTGTTGTAAAGGATCGCATTGGAACGACGTGAAAATAGACAAACAACGATTCGAAACGATTCAGAATACTTGCTCCCTTTGTCCCAATCTAAAGTTGGGTGACACGAGTGAAGTTATGGAGTCTGTCTTGTCTATGGTCTAAATGAAAGGCGGTAGGTAGATATGAAGTTAAAAAAATGTGTGTGTCAGCTCTGACGCACGACTGGAGTTTACTCCTAAAGTACGAGTGTCTAACCATACGCAAAAAGAGTTTATTCAACTGAAAAAGATTAATATCATATGAAAGGGTAAATTCACAAATTAATGAAAAAATATAAATACATCGACACTGATAGAAAGGCAAACAAGCACAATAACATATAGTATATAGGTATAGTCGCCTATACAGCATACTATATGTACGTCTTAATACACTCACAGTCAAATTAGAAAGTTGAGCACTAAAGGTGCGCACCAAAAACGTGACACGATTTTAGTTACTTGTTAGTAGGTTTTACCCCTCGGATTTTTCTCATACCGGGCGCTTTATATATGAAAATCAATTCTTAAGGAGTAAACTCCAATTCAAAACTTTTTGTCAGGATCTCATTGCTAAATTACAACTGTCACTTCGGTCGATCTTTAGGTTAAGTTGCTTTTGCCTTGGTTGGTCGTATACCGATACACTTATACCGGGCTTCCTCCGTGTATCGAAAAGCGCGTTAATCTAAATCATTGACAATCGTTAATCGTAATCAGTGACCCGAAAGCTTGACAACTAGTCTTACCAAGGAGTCGAATCCGGGGTTGCGGGTTGTTCGAAAGAGATACCGTGGCCCCCTAATGTAAAGGGTAATAAAAGGAACATAGGTGGGTTTTAGTCTGTGCAAGTCCGACACTCTAGGTAGAACGGGGGGAGTTTTGATGATTTCTCATCTGCTAAAAAAGGGGGTATCTAATTACCCAGTTCTAACTGGATTGTAGAGATCAGATTGACTAGCTCCATGTAAAATACTGGTATTTGGCTGCACACAGTTAGACTGGACGTCGACCCCAACATAGGAAAAGGGGTAAACAGATGGTGAATCTTAAAAACGTGTTTCCAATACAATCTTCAGTTAACGAGCAGTTTCTAGATGAAGAGTGAAAACTCTTCATCTAGTTGTTCCAATAATATAAATTCAAATTATATTAAACCAAAATTTGATGTGGAATTGTATTGATCTGATGTTGCTCAATGAGACTACTATTATATTAATTTGCAAACCTATTCAGTACTTCGGCAATCTACATACACTAGAAACAATACCCATAGTTACAAACATACAAAATGTCACAGAGTAAGTAATAAACACAAAACAGAGCGCACAACAATATAACTAAAACAATCTTTTTATGTGAACACTCTGTACTAAAATAACATGTAACGCTGACTCCTCAATACATATACTTTCCCTAAACACGATTCACGATGTTCAGATTACCCGATGTTTTCGTTATTCTATTTTCCGTGATAACACAATCAGTGAGAACAGTCATCGTGACAAGTGTTTCGAACTAACTCGCTCGTCCCTTGGGACTGAAGAGTTATAGATGAAATATGAATCCTTCTTGGACGTGCTTCCCGAATCACCGAATATTGGGTCTCAGCAGACTGCCTACATATATCATGACCGTTATTTATGTGCGGTATTTGAGCTTTCGAAACATTTCCGTCGTTTGCGGTAGGTTTTTACGATGGATTGCAGCGTCAATTGAATGCGGTCCATCTTACTCGATTGTAAAGTGTTTTTTAGGCTAAAATTTTAGTTTTTCGGCTAGAGTTAAATTGTGTTAAAACTCCTTTCTCATGTATCATACATGAGACAGGAGTTTTAACACAATTTAACTACTACTACTTTTTATATTTCTATTGAACCGATACTTAGTACCTATACATGTTTTGTTTATGACAATTGCGTCAATGTAATTCCAACATGGCGGATTATATAGTTATTCATTCGGATTTCAAATGATAGGGTTACCTATAAAAATACGACAAAGTGTATTTTCAGGGTGTCAGGGTTTTGTATCTACCTCAAAAAGAAAAAACTTTGTTGTCCGTCTGTCACTTTTTCAAGAGTCTTTATCTAGAGAACTCGTAAAGGCATCAAGTCGAAATTAAAACCATATACTTATATCTGTAGGCCCTTAAATCAACCCTCTAAGTCTACTCAGTCACAAGTTTGTACGAAACCCTTGGTGCATTTAGCCAGTTTTTTTAGCTATAAAATACTAGCCTTTGAACGCGAATTCACTCGTGTTAAATTTGAGATAGCACAGTTCCCCTTTCCTAATTTTGCAAGTACCTGCTATCCATAAATGATAAATGATGTTTATTTTGCAAGTAGGTTTTCACAAACACTTTTACACGTCATTTCTTTTTTAAACTAGATGAGGCCGGTGTTTTGTACCCGACTACTCTGAGAAGAAACAGCCGAAACCAACTCAGATGTCACAGTCTCTTTTAATATCATAGTTCATCATAGTTTGCCCTTGCGCCTTTTATATTGTAATAGCTAAGCTAAGTTTTTCCTTTTCTTCCCTCTCTTTCCCTCATTTCTGACTTAAAAAAAAGCCTATGTCAGTCTCCAGTTTAACATTTAGGCGTGAAGACGTAACAAACAAACTCACTTTCGCTTTTATAATATTAGTAAGTACAAGTTTGAACGCTGACATTTTTTTTCTTCGAACGGTTGTATAGATTAAGACATTTGTTCTTGATGTTACTTAGGTATCTACTTTATTCTTCTAGTGAATAGTAGAAGCATAACAAACTCTCTAGATAAAAGCTAATACATAGAATAGCTTAGGTAATGGACAGTCTCTAAAGACTGTCTACGTGTAAATATAAAACATACCTAACTATTTACTTAAGTGAGTACATGCTTGTCTATATTTTGTGTAAATAAATGCCGTGTTTCTAGAACGAGTCCTTGAAAGCTTCTTAGTCATTATTACATTATTATATGAAAAGATGGCACTTTTCTAAAGAAGCTGGGTTTATAAATAAACTCTCATCGCTTAAAACTAAAAAAATAGAACGTAGGTGTAAAACCGGTTGATAATTTGAGATCGGACATGAATGGTGGAGGGAACAATGGTGCCTTAGTGGTATTGGCTTCGATTTACGACTGATTTGGCTGAGGTTCGAACCCAGACAAGCGCAATACCCTATGAAACCCAACTGTCATTTGCTTTCAAAGAACACTTACATCGCTAACATCTTTTTTGCGTCCTGAAAAAAAGTTCCTTTTTGATAATTGTCTCCAAAAACTAACATCATACCGCAGAATAAACATTTTTTTTTCTTTCTCGCAGTATGGAGCTGGTGTCGTTTTTAATATGTTTATTTATAAAATTTTCACAAACTGCAGAACAGTTTGTCGGTTGTATTTCCGTGGACGTAGCGGTCGTATCGATGGCGCGATCGTGTACCACACGCGCCTCAAAGAGATACCAGCAAAGCAGAGGGGCCTGCCAGATTTGAAAAGGATAGAAATCTATGGAAACTTTGATTATTAAATCGTCCATGAGACATACAGCTCTGAAACTCGGCTAGAGGAGAACATAAGAGTTTCATGATATATTTGCTGATTGATTATGATACAAAAAGATGGACGAGTTTACACAGCAATAGCTGAAACAAAAATAACCCAAGAAACGATTGCCTACTTCTACCTTTCTTAAACATATGCTATCGTCGGTTCATACAACATTTGCCGGGTTAAACGGATTTATAAATAAACTATCATCCTCTATAGGAAAAAAAAAAAACTAATGCAAACAGTACTTAAGTGCTACTTCAATGGCAAAATAAAGAATTTCTATAATATTGGATCGTTCCGAACGGTTTCCCGGCTTGATTGTGAAGCCCCCTTAGCGGTGAGCACGCAATCGCAGCGATTTGTTGTTCCGCGGGAACGGTTCCTCTGAAGATGCTCTAAAAATACACGGACCGGTAATATTATCGTTGTTGATATTAAAAGCTGGCTGGTACTTGAAGAATAAATAAAATTGAGAGTATGGTTTCCGTAAAAAGGTTAAATTTCTACTTTATAATTTTCCCCTTTGAATATAATTTGTTTAATACTCCCGGTGTTATGGAAGACTAGCTGGCGCCCGCGGCTTTGCCCCCGTCATATCGAAAAATCCTATATGTCCTGGACCATAATCTACGTCTGTGCCAAATTTCATTAAGATCCGTTCAGCCGTTTTGACGTAAAAGAGTAACAAACATCCATACATCCTAATAAACATTATCATTCATAATATTAGTAGGATATATTTATATATTTTATTTATTATAAGTAGGATTTATAATTATAGTAGGATTTTTTATCAGCGGTTTAGTTTAACGTTAAGCGTTCCTGTTTTTTTTTTTAATAATGCTGAATAAACGAAATTATCATTCTTTCTCTGCTTTCATTGTGACCATAGAATTGTAATATTGTAAAACAGTTGTATTTTTGGTGTACAATAAAGAATTTTCTATTTCAGGGTAGTTTCACAATATAAAAGTAGGTGCTCTCTAACAAAACATGTAAGTTCATTGTCATCAGAACTTTTAAGATTTTTTTTTAAACATAAATTTAAACATAACTTTTGCCTCCTTTTTGACACGTTTCTTTATACATAGGCATAGCCATGCTTGTTAAGTACCAAATCTATCACAAAAGCAAACGATTCACTTTGCCAAAAAAACGAATTCTTAAAAAAAAAGTCATTTTCAATTTCAACCATCTTTTACGTATCAACATAAAATGAAAATAGAACTCACAAATTCTACGCTAATGATGCTCTTATATTCATGAAACAGCAATGAAGAGCTTTAAGAGCTTGCCTTCGAGTTTCTCTTCTCTATCAGTTTATTAAACGTTGTAGGCTAATAGTTTTCTTCCTCCAAAACGTCTCCATCTTGAAAGGCCAAAATACGAGTATCTAGACGCTCAAGTAACTTCGTACAGTGATAAAAAAAAAGTATCAGACTTCGTGTAACGAGGTTTTTCACAGAAAATTCTTAAAGAAGACACATTTATTTACTAGCTGCGCCCCGCGGTTTTAATCGCGTGGTGATAGAATATACAATATATCTTTATGATTTGTAGCTTTTGTGTTATTCTGATATGTAAGGTATATTATTGTGAAGTTTCATCAAAATCAATTCAGTAGTTTTTGCGTGAAAGAGCAACAAACATACTTACATACATCCTCGGAAAAAAATCGCATTTATAATATTAAGGAGGACATGGCTTTTCTCGATTTTTAATGGATATATTAATGAATTTATTTATGATGAACATTAACGAATGTTTGCGTTACAGAGAGGCAATTACTTATGCTAAGTTTTTTAAAAGAAAAAATATGCGACTTGAAAGGGGAGTGCCATTTTACTTGCCAAGAAAGAAGATTACCGCAATTTTAAATGGTAATGACGCCTGTACACAATGGCTGAAGCTGGTGCATTTTGTGACGTTAGATTGATGGTGATATTAGTATGCCATATCGTTTGCTAATGCTGATAACGATTAAGGACATCAGCTGGCATTATTAACTAGATAGGTTTTGCTTTCAATATTCATAACGCCTGTTATCTTGACGGGCCTGTTGGTCTAGTGGTTAGTGGCCCTGACTGCTGAGCCGGAGGTCGTGGGTTCGATTCCCGCCCAGGACAAACTTTGTGTGATGAGCATGATTGTTTGTTCTGTGTCTGGGTGTGATTTATCTATAATATGTATGTATTTATAAATAATATAAGTATGTATATCAGTTGTCTGGTTACCATAATACAAGCTCTGCTTAGCTTGGGATCAGATAGCCGTGTGTGAGTTGTCCCAAGATATTTATTTTTCTCTGAGAGGTTAAGCAGAGGTAAACCACCAGTATACCTATACTGATTTAATTTTTATGTTTCCCTCTTCTGTATCGTGTAGCACTAATATCTAACCCGATGTTAGAGTGTTTTCCACCCATAAACTTCTGACTTCTGCTTTCTTCACGTAATTTTCCTTCACCGGTGCAAGTTATAATTATACAATACGTACATGAATCTGAAAAAACCGGTCAAGTACGAAAATGAATTGCGCACCGCGGGTTCCGTACAGACATGCCACATAAACGGCCATATCTTTTGACTGCGAAGACTTATGGAAGACTAGTTTATATTTGACTAGCTTTTGCCCGCAGCTGCGCTCGCGTTAAATTCGGGGTAACACAGTTCCCCTTGCGCCTTATTGATTTGTAATAGCAACGCTAAGTTTTCCCTTTTCTTTCCTCTTTCTCCCTCACATCCCACTTTTTTTTTAAAAATATTATCTTATTATTATCGTATGTCCGTCTCCTGGTTCCCAACTATCTCTGTACCAAAATTCATCAAAATCAGTTTAGCCATTACAGCGTGAAGAGGTAACAAACAAACTCACTTTCGGATTTTTGTACAGCTCCAAGGGACTAGACCAGTTTATAGTTTTCAACTCGATATGAAGCGTTCTTTAGATAACGGGTCTTGACAGACAGACAGACGGGGAACAAAGTTATCCTATAAGGGTTCGTTTTCTTACATCTTTTCCTTTTAAGATACGGAATCCTATAAATCAGAAATGCTTGCCTTTAGATCGAACTTCTGATCAATGACTTGACTGTTAGACGCTCACACAGCTTATCATTTTGCTATTTAACTAAATTTCATATTTATATCACAAGCTTTAGAAAATAAAACAATAAATATAATGCTTAAATCCACCCAGAATAATAATTTATCACTTAGAGCAACTTTTTTATGCTCGAAATTTTAAAATATGGCGACAACTTTCACAACCAGATTACACTTTTATTAAAAAAAGAAAACTGGCGAATATGACGGTTCACAATATTAAAAAGTTCAGGAGTACGATTTACAACTGAATAAAAGGTAGCCTCGACTTCTTTGGCATAATTTTCGGTCTGATTCATTTCAAAGTTTCAGGGCGCATTTACACGGAACTTCTAAACGTCGCTTTACTTTAGCTGCACGAGAAAAAGTGAACGAACGTGATGTAGTTTAAATCATGATCGAATCCATAGAACTTGTTCCGGGTCTGTCTGTTTGTGTATGTGTGTTTAAATGTTTGTAAACGCACCCACGATACAGGAAAAATCCTAGAGTAGGGTAATATTTAAAAACCAAAATGATATCAGATACTACGATGGAGATTTTTTTTTTTTTTTGTTTCTTGGGACAACTCACACACGGCTATCTGATCCCAAGCTAAGCAGAACTTGTGTTATGGTAACCAGACAACTGATAAACATACTTATATAATTTATAAATACACACATATTATAGATAAATCACACCCAGGCACAGAACAAACAATCATGCTCATCACACAAAGTTTGTCCTGGGTGGGAATCGAACCCACGACCTCCGGCTCAGCAGTCAGGGCCACTAACCACTAGACCAACAGGCCCGTCAATTCAAATTCTTAGTGTGGACACACGTTTAAAAACAAAAACCTCATACTGATCAAAAACTAAGTCTAAGATTAATCGAAAGTTTTGTTTTATCAACATACAACACAAATAGCTTCTCCATTTAGACGTTGAAGTGAAAGTTGAAGTCATGTAGGTGAATAATGTGATGTCCTAACAATTTAATTTATCATTGTTTTGTGTAAAACCGTCGTGTGGTTTATGTTGATTAGTTTTAGTATTTGTGCTGATATACTGTTGTTGTGTGGTTGTTTGCTCAGTGGGGTTAGAGTTGGAGATTTAAAAAAAGAAAACACCATCCTCCTGCCTTTGAACTATTTATTTTGGGTCGCAGCAGCGTCTTTTTACCCGACTGCGCATCGCAAAGGAAGGTAATTTGTTCATCAGTCTATGTATGTATGTATGTTTATTTGAAACACTATACAGATTAAACGCCTGAACGGATTTTTATGCTTCACACGTCAATCGATTCCTCTTATTAGAGTTCCATACCGCAAAAGGAAAAACGAAACCATTTTTGGATGACCTGTTAGTCTTACTGTGTGTACACTTAATCGACAACGCGTAAAGGTATCGAGTTAAAATTAAAACTATGTATTCAACTTAATGGTACCTTTGTGTTGTAAAAAAATCAACCCTCTAAATCTACGCAGTCAAATCATATGGCTGTTTATGTCGCAAGCTTGTACGGAACCCTTGGCGAGTCTGACTTACTCTTAGGCGGTTTTTATTTAATTAATATCTATACCAATATTATAAAGCTGAAGAGTTTGTTTGTTTGTTTGAACGCGCTAATCTGGTTGGAATTGGATAACTCTTTTAGTGTTGGATAGTCCATTTCTCGAGGAAGGCTATAGGCTATATAACATCACGCTACGACCAACGGGTGCTGAGCAGCGTGGGTGAAACCGTGGAGAACAGCTAGTACGTTATAATAAGCTTCTTATGTAACTATTAAATTCAGTAACTTACAAGTTAAATTTGACCTACTTCTCAGTTTAAAATTGAGAATGAAATGTATTTTGCATCCCTGTTTTGTTTGGAAGACAATGCATGGTTACAATACAGGCAGCACGTATATTTTGCTGTGCAAGTTTTGAAAGCTATGCGCAATACATCCACTTCAGAGCTTAACCCGTCATCCGCCGTACCCAGGTCAGACAACCGCGCTACCAACCTGCTGACTAGCTAATCTCTTTGCCACGGCATTAGCTAATGTTGACATGCAACGCTAAAGATACCAGGAATGCACTGTTCAAAAATGCGACGCCTTGCAAAAGTGTGTTTGTTGGTAAACTAGTAGTTCGTTCTCAGTTACGGAGCTAGAAATTTACGTGATATTTTGCCCTAAGGGCCGTTTGTAGACCGAAGAGTAAATAATATTATTATTGCGATATATCAAGGATGTCCACACACGGTAACGGACTTAAATAACTCTTTCAAATTATTTAAAACTAGCTTTTGCCCGCGGCTTCGCTCGCGTTAAATTCGGAGTAACACAGTTCCCCTTTCGCCTTATTGATTTGTAATAGCAACGCTAAGTTTTCCCTTTTCTTCCCTCTTTCTCCCTCACATCCCACTTTTTTTTAAATATTAGCCTATGTTCGTCTCCTGGTTCCCCTATATATATATGTATATCTCTGTTTCAAAATTCATCAAAATCGGTGAATCCATTAAAGCGTGAAGAGGTAACAAACAAACAAACTCACTTTCACTTTTATAATATTAGTAAGGATAACTACCTATATCTGATAGTTATTAATGACATATTTCGAACAAAACTTTCAAAGCGAAAAACATATTGTTAAAAATTATCTAAGAATGTGTACCTATATCAAACCAACTCTTTAACTGACTGAAGCGGAAGAAGGTTAATGTTTTTCTGCATTTATATTTAAATGTACCATGGTACATTTCCACATAAATGCACGCAAATGCATGCATTAATTTCATTGTGACCTTGTAGCTTTTAAACGGATGAACTGGTTTGGATCAATTAAATCTATGTCGTTAGATTAGTCTTGGTAACGCAAGTGTTACCGTCAGGAATAAATGAGGAGACCGTCATGGCGCCTAGAGCAGCGGGTTGTTTCAAAGAGATACCGTGACCCCGGAGCACAAAAGGTAAAAGAAGTAACAAGGATGGGTTTTAGTTGGTTCCATTCACACATACACACACACTATGCCCCATTCGAAAAAGTATCACCGGTTGTAGAACAAACAAATATCACGGATTTCAGAGGCCATATTGTGGAGTTTATTATGGATGTTTTATCTTAGCTGAACGTAATTAAACCATTTTAATAATAACTAGCTGTTCCCCTCAGTTTCACCCGCGCTGCTCAGCACCTGTTGGTCGTAGCGTGATGTTATATAGCCTATAGTCTTCCTCAAGAAATGGACTATCCAACACCAATTTTCCAATTCCAACCAGTAGTCCCTGAGATTGGCGCGTTCAAACAAACAAACTCTTCAGCTTTATAATATTAGTATAGATTGTATCATGTTTTATGTAAAGTAATTACTTTTTCTATCAAACAAAACGTGTGACATAAAAATGAAGGGTTTTAAAAAGAGGTTTAAACAATTTATTTAACTTTCTTATACAATTTGAAAAAAAGTATGATGAGAAAAATTAAATAATCTGTAAAATTTTTTACATTACTTAAGTAAAAAGGATAAAAGCATGCCGCACGTCGTATAATCCTCTTATATGTTATGCATTAAGAACAGCTATAATAAAGCACTTAATGCCTTACCACTTACCATTAACGACGGAACATTTCATTGCCATACATAATATCGTGTTGACTTGCAGTAAATTATGTAGGTTACGATAGTTGGCCCATTTCTTATGTAAAGATTATGTAGACTTCTCAGTATAAAATGCTTTAAGAGCCCAGTTCTTAGAACAGTCAATCTAAAGAAAACAGGCCGTCTTCATACAAAAAGTTTAATGATGACAAAAATGGATAAAAAAGGCGAACTTTAAAAATAAAATACACAACATCACTTAATTTTTTTGTGATGGAAATTAGGATGTTGAGGTAAGCTTTCAGTCGAAGCGAATGTGGGGACTGCCTATCTGATCTCCACAACTAGTATCGAAACGCAAAAACAATAAAAAGTTTAAATTATTGTAAGCTTTGTAACACAAAATGTAATAGGCCGAACACCACATAGTTGCGTAGTAATAATAACAGTAACATTATATGCAGCCGTTGTTTCCCTAACACTAACAAAACATTATAATAGCCACCATAAATAAAGATACATGGACTGATATTATTATACCAGCTAAAAACAAAAGCCCGGAATTTCATGTTGTTTTGTTTTACACAAAATCTATGAACAATATTTAAAAAAAGAATTTAAAAATTCCTTTGTATTCTCATTGTTAGTTGTCAGTGTCAAAAGGTTTTGATATGTCAAAGCAAACATGTCAAAACCAGATTTACTAGTTTTTTCTGAGTTGAACAGATGTCAAACTAAAACTGCATAGAATAAAAACACATTTCATGCTTGCAGAGTTGGTGACAGGGCTTGCAATAGCAATAATTATGTTTAGTATTGGGGGCTCATTCAGGGAAAATCATTAAGCTTGGTTCGTCATTTATACTTATGCGGATTGTGCTGTAGATTCAATTTTTTTTGAGCTAAGTACTAATTATCTTGAATAATTTCACGAAGTGTCAGGTTTACATAACAAATAGTTTTTGAAATGTTAAACTTTGGTAAATTAACCACAAATTTTGTACTATTTTATTACTATTGACGTCATTTTGACAGAAGGTGTTGTTGATTTTGATTTTTTAATCATTTATTAAGGGTTAACGAATTTCGTAGTGATATGACATTTTGTGGGTGAAAAATTTCTGATTTTGTTGTGGAAAATTATTTTCTTAAGATACCTTTTTAATAAGTATCATTGTCGGTTATAAAATCATTCCAGTATTAAACTAATTTTAAAAGATGCAATTACTAACATGGTACCTTACTCTGCAAACTTTTATAGAACAGCGCCATATTTTACTCTTGGTCCCCATATGTCTAACAAGCTTTACCGATTTTATTTCCAACTTTGTAGCCCGTATGTAACTTGTGTCAGCAACAAATACTGCAACAAAGGCTTGTGGTCCAGTTCGTTATAACCAAAGGCAAAAGACAAAGGCCTTTAGTATATTATTCAAAAGGAAAATCTAATAGACGAAGTAAGTACAAGTTTGAAATATAGCTCAAGGGTTCTGGAATATGTAACGAGCCAAAAAGAGTATGTTTTTTATTTCCGAACGCATTCTTCTGTGTTTATGTTTTACTAGCTGGCGCCCGTGGTTTCACGTGGTTTCAAAAAAAAAGTATCTTATGTATTATTACAGACCATAATCTACCTCTGTGCCAGATTTCATCAAGATCCGTACATCCGTTTCGACGTGAAAGAGTATACTAACAGGTGGAGGAAGCCGACCCTTTTTTTTTCTTGTGGGCAATCATCAAATGACTTCCCCCGTTCTGGGCGGAGCGAGGGGCATGTCAGACTTTTAGGAACATGGGTGGTTTTAAAAACCCACCCAAGTTCCTTCTATTTACTTTACGTTCCGGGGCCGAGGTATCTCTTTCGAACAATCCGCAACTCCGGCAGGCGGAGGTTCTAGCAAGACCCTCTGCTGACATCTCTTTAAGGCGCGCGTGAAACACGAACGCGCCGTCGACACGGCCTGTCGTCAATCGACGGACGGACGTTGAGCTACCCATTGCTCACCGTCTACAAGCCCACGTCTACGGTGGCCGGGTGTCATCTCGTGGCGCCCGGTGCCCGGAGCGTCTCCCGCGATGGCTGGGTTGGTTTGAGGTTCTCTCCCTCAAACGCCCGGCGTCCAAGAAGCCGACCCTAACAGTGTTGGTAAAAGGGTAGGTAGATGATGATAAATGACGTGTGAATCCTAATAAAGGCGTGGTAAAAAAGATCTGGTGGACCTTTAATAAAAATATTAATAAAACTCTATTTATTCCATGCATAGTACATAGTAAACGATAATAAACAATAACAATTTGAGAACTTATTTACCTGTAATATTCAATTACATAATGTAATACATTAAATAAATTTGGTTTTTAATTATAAATTCTATTTATTAATTACATTTAGTGGTATTGAATCGAAAATCAGCGGTAGGTGTCAGGTTCGTGTTGCCATCTGGCACTATGCTGAGCGGTGGCCCTTTTGGCATTAAGCATTTTAAATTTAAAGTGTTTCTGTTTTTTTTTTTTAGTAATGCTTTATAAAAGTGTAATATTAGTTTTTTGGATGTTATGTTAGTTATATTTAGCTAAGTAAGTATAGTGCGACTTGCGAGTCGCGCGTAAGCAGGCTCGGCGTTCATTCGTCAGTGCAATAAACAGCTTTTTCATCAATGTCCGTGTCTCATTTAAAAAAACTTTTGTGGCTTTCTATTGCCTAGAATAAAATGAAAAATAAATATGGAATGAAAATATTACCAACAGGTAAACTTAAAAGTGAGCCTTTGGAAAAAACACGAGTACGGTTTTAATTCCTAGGTTGCCCTCGTGTCACCTTCTGGCACGAGGGCAACTATTTCTATCTATTTTTTCTACTACAGGCAACAGTAATGCTTTCGTGGAAAAGGCCACGGAAAATTCCGGGAAATTTAATTAATTTAAAATTGAAATAGAAGGTATTACTTTTTATCGACAGTGATGTTAGGAAATAATGTTATAATAGATTTCTAGAAGTTAATTGTTTACAAATGCTTTGTGAAGCCCCTGAGAGTAGGTATTGATTATTTTTAAGCAAAAACTTTTTTGCAAAAAATAATATGGGACCAACTTTCGGACAAAAACAGAATTATGAAAATCGGTCCACAGTTGGCGGAGTAAATCGATGAGCATATTTAAAAAAAAATACGGTCGAACATAAAACCCCGTCCTTTTTGAAATCGGTTAAAAACTAAAAAGCCAACACATTACACAACATTGTCACTATTTGAAAAATGCCAAACGTAAAAAGTATTCAGTACTTTTCCAGTTATAAACGACACACGTCACATAAAATGAAAAGCGAGAAAATAAAAAAATGGGTGTTGGTGCGAATTTTCGTCGTTTCTATAGGATTTTGGACAAAAATACTGCTATCGGCTATGTGCTGAAATTTTGTTCCGAAATATTAATGTTGAAAAAGAATCATCTATGCAGGGTGTAAACGAAACAACTTTTTTACAGTGGAACTCAGTGTTCCACACTCACACAAAGGTTTTGATAGACGCATTGAATTGTTCAGGCATCGGGAGTCGAAAAGTCCTCTCTTTGAGGAGTGGTGGGAGAGGCGCCACGGCGTCCTCACCTACCTCCTGCCGCAGGTCCTCATCGGTTCGAAAGGTTCCTGTACATAATGGGGCGAGAGGAAACACCCGAGCGGGCGCTTCCCTTGGGCCGAGCACCGCTGTGTCCTTGCAGAGGCGTTCGGCGGTAGTAACCTCTCGCGTCCGGCTTTAGTTCAGTCCATGGTCTGGCGTGAGAGGAAATGAGAAGCGCTCATGCCAGCAAAGGAGGTGGCCGGATGTTTGAGGGAGAGAACCTCAAACCACCCCAGCCCCACGGGACTGTCGGGTGCCGCGAGACGACTCCCGGCCACCGTAGATGCGGGCTTGTGGACGTTGAGCAATGGGTAGCTCACTGTCCGTCCGTCTATTGACTACAGGTCGTCTCGATGGTGCGGTCGTGTTTCACGGGCGCCTCAAATATATAAACGCAAAATAAACTACATGGATGGGTTTTAGTCATTAAAAGTCTGACACTCCCCCGCTTCACCTAGAGCGGAGAAAGCTATTTGATGATTTCACATTTGCGCTGCCGTATCTATAGTTTGTTCATTTCCAATATTTCCGATAACAACGGGCAACACATTGACAGTTATTAAATAACAATCATAACAAAGGCACGTCGTGAACGTGTCAGTACAAATAGTCTTGATATAAATTGGCATTTTGTGGCTTCCCAAGCATTTTGCCAGTCTATTGTCGATAACCACTGATGTTTTGGATTCTTTTACTTAAACTGTTACCTTTTTTTTTCTTAACTAATATTTTTATTTAAGTACTTTCGTACATAATCTAATACATAAAAGTTTCGTGTGACACTGTTTTTTCCTCCGAAACGGCGGGACCGATTTATATGAAATTTTGTGTGTTTATCAGGTAGGTCTGAGAATCAACCAACATCTATTTTTTATTACCCATAGCAGGTGAAACCGCTGGACACAGCAAGATACGTATATATTTATTCACATTTAACATTAATAATATTATTTTTGGTTGTGGTTGGTATGGTTTTGGTAATCTCTCTTTAAAATATATCATCATCTGCTTAGCCTTTTCTCAACTATGTTGGGGTCGGCTTCCAGTCTAACCGGATGCAGCTGAATATCAGTATTTTACATGGAGCGACTGCCTATCTGACCTCTGAATGCGACACACCTTGGTAAGACTGGTTGTCAGACTTTTGGAACACTGACTACCTGTAACGACTGTCAAAGATCTACAAATGACAGCCGGGGCCAACGGCTTAACGCGCTTTCCGAGTTCCGGAGGAAACTCGATATGTAACGGGTGGTCACCTATCCACAGACCAACCTAGGCAAGCCCGGCTTAACCTAAAGATCGACCCGAGCGCCTGCTATTATTCAGCCATGAGCTCCTTCTCCTCTCTTTATAATATATATGTAGTAATAATAATAGCAGCTTATAACAGTACTATTGTTGGGCAAAGGACTGTTCTCAAACAGAGAAAGCCACGCCTGCTGAATAGTCTCGGTTTAATTACGATGTTTCTCTTCACCGATATCCAAGATAAATTAAGAAGAAAGTACATGCGAATGGAAGAAAGTCCTATTGGGCCCGGATTTGAACCCATACATGAGAGGTGAGGTCCAAACCTCTGAGTCATCAAATCATATCACGACGACTACTGCGAAAAACCTTAATAGCGCTTTGCTCAACGTGGGAATCGAATTCAAGAGCTATTGCTCAGCAGTAGCAATTCCAACCACTGGATTAACGAGGAAGCTATATATAATATATAGCTTTGTATAGCTATTATATATATATCCTTACTAATATTATAAAAGCGAAAGTGAGTTTGTTTGTTTGTTACGTCTTCACGCCTAAATGGCTAACCCGGTTTTGATAAATTTTGTTACAGAGATAGTTGAGACTCTGGAGACGGACATAGGCTAAAACAAAATGAGAAAAATGAAAGAAAAAGAGAGAGAAAGATATTATTTTTCGCGTGGGTTAAAGTTAGTGTTAACCCAAAGTAACTATGCCACGCAGACGAAGTCGCAGGCGAAAGCTAGTTTATTAATAAAGCCCGTATAAAAGCTCTTTGCTTAGAATATTTATTTAGAAGACAACTATCATGTCTCCCACTGAGCTCAGCGCACAAAGATTTCAATTTCCTGAACCGAAGCGAAGCAGTCGGTTTATACCGAAGCGCTTTTACCTCAAGTCACCACAACACGGGTAAATACGGATAGTAGTAAAGCCGGAATCACATTTGTTGGCGTCAAATTCGTGTATTTACTGTTATGCTACTGCTTTAGGTAGGTATTGTCTTATTTTCCACACAATATTTATACGATTTACGATTTTTAAGGTCTTGTTTTACGATAATGTCTATTTACGTTTAAGTAGAATATCCAAGACATGACGAAAAAAACGTGTAATGACGGCAAAGTTGCCGCAGTGGCTGAACGATCGACTGTTGCACTGCGAGTCATGGTTTCGATCCTGTATGGAACAATTATTTGCAAGGCCTACATATACGGCGCGTTAGAGTTTCACGCGCGCCACAAAGAGAGGTCAGCAAAGGGCTGCTATTGCCCTTTGCTGACCTGAATATGGGTGGGTTTTAATCAGTACAAATCTGAAACTGCCCCCCGTTTCGATGATATACCATCCAAAAAAAAACAACGAAAAAAAAATCGCCTGCACGTTGTGCTTCCAAGTCTGGCTGTTTGTGTATGTGAATTTAAATGTTTATGAACGCACCCATAATTCAGGATAAATTCAAAGCGTGGGACAAAGATTTAAAAAAATCTTACTCAAACCTCTCTTCTTCATATATTTATTCGTCCTTCTTTCCGTCCACAAGACATTTATAAAATGTACATTACACAGACATGTATGTTTATCTCTTTCACAGATGACTGCCCGCAACGTTGCAGCAACGCCGCGCGACGTCAACGTCGGATTTCAAGTTACAGATTGACGTAATTATCAGTTTGACGGAAACGTGCGTCTCCGTCATCCTGCGACGTCAAGTCATTTTTTGTTGTTAGAATATAAATTGTATGGAGGAGGGTGATGTATGGATTACGAGGTTAACAGTACTTAAATGGATGATGTTATTATTCATTAGTAAGTAGGGAAGAAAGCCATGTATCAATAAATATTCATGATTTGACTATTAACACAGTAAGCCGTTGGTTTCCGCTGATATTTGTATAGTTATACTGGCTGTCCCTAGCCGTTTCACACACTGCTCACGTCCTTCTTATCACTTAGGACATTAAAAAATAGATGTTGGCCGATTCTCAGATCTACCCGATATGTCTACGAAATTCCATACAAACGGTCCAGCCGTTTTGGAGGAGTTTGGTAACAAACATCGCGAAACCGGATTGTATATCCTACTACTAATATTATAAATGCGAATGTTTATGAGGATGGATGTATGTAGGGATGCTTGTTACTGTTTCACGTTAAAACGGCTGAACGGATCTTGATGAAATTTAGCGCAGAGGTAGATAAGAGTCTGGAATAACACTTAGGATACGTTTTCTTCCGATAACGCTCGGGATAAGCCGCGGGCGCATTTCTCTCTCCTGATTTACAGGTAATTTTCGTTGGCAACAAAGAGTGTGATAATAGCGGAATGCTCCATACAAGCTTCCGAGTAGGGGGTTAGAAAGAGACAGAGTGTCGTTAAACTCCTTGGGTTTTGAGTTGAGCTACACGATAACTGACAAATGCCTGCACTGACTGGACAGGTCCACTCAATCTGTGTGGTGCTTTCTTAAAAAGACCATTTCAGACACTATCTGCATAGTCCTCATGTAAGTTGACCAAGATTATTTTGTCTGGACTTTAAAAGAGACTATGACCTCTGAGTTTGTTTCAGCTGTTTTTCTCAGAGTAGTCGGGTACGAAACACCAGCCTCATCTAGTTTAAAAAAAAATGACGTGTAAAAGTGTTTGTGAAAACCTACTTGCAAAATAAACATCATTTATCAGACAAAAAAGCCTATCTTCCCGCCATCTCCAGAGTCTCAAATATCTCTGTACAAAAATTCATCAAAATCGGTGTTGCCATTTAGGCGTGAAGACGTTACAAACAAACTCACTTTCGCTTTTATAATATTAGTAAGGATTATGACTCTGCTAAAGCAACCATTTTAGTAGACGCCCTGATGACACTTACAGTATCCTTCATAGTATATCTTGCATATATAGTTATGCGCTATCCTTACTATCCTTACTAATATTATAAAAGCGAAAGTGAGTTTGTTTGTTTGCTACCTCTTCACGCTTTAATGGCTAAACCGATTTTGATGAATGTTGGTACAGAGATAGTTAGGAACCAGGAGATGGACATAGGCTAATAAAAACAGTGGGATGTGAGGGAAGAAAAGGAAAACTTAGCGTTACTATTACAAATCAATAAGGGCGCAAGGGGAACTGTGTTACCCCGAATTTAACGCGAGCGAAGCCGCGGGCGAAAGCTAGTATAAGTATATTTCTTTATTATATAATCCCGTCTTTTTTCATGTTTATTAATTTAAATCTTTTAAGAAGTTACACAACTTCTTAGTTTAAAGCTTTCTATTTACCTGCAAAACTTGTATTTAAATCAGAATATTTAATTATTTTAAAGTGAATCGGCGTTCAAATAAAGTTTCTTATTTAAATAATTTAATATTCTTCTTATTTTGTGAATAAGTGTTCGTAATTTGGGTTCAAGTGTAATGAAATTACAAATTCGAACTTAATTGGAGAATTCAATGGTTTCAATTATAAATAAATTTAGAAAGTATTGGAAACTAAAGTATCAATCAATTATGAACACCTCTTTACCAATTAAACCTAATCTGTATTGATTACATTCTAATTGGTTGAAATTAAAATGTCTAGAGAATAATTTAAAGATTAATTTCATTGAAATGTTTAGTTTCGCCAAGCAAAAAGTTTTTTAACAATTCTAGAGCTGGCTTCCAGTCTAACCAGATGCAGGATTCAGTTACATCAGGTTAGACTGGGAGCCGACTCAGACGTTATTAATTTACATGAAGCCACTGCCTATCTGACCGCCACGACACAGTTAGGGTTGGGTAATACGACACCCTTTAGTGAGAGTAATTGTCAGGCTTTCGGGACACTAATTGATCTGTAATTGACTATCGCGACCAACGTGCTTACAGAAGTATGGTGGCAACTTGGTTGTAAACTCAAACTCGAAGCATCTATTTCAAATGATTTTTTGACGGGCCTGTTAGTCTAGTGGTTAGTGGCCTTAACTGCTGAGCCGGAGGTCGTGGGTTCGATTCCCACCCAGGACAAACTTTGTGTGATGAGCATGATTGTTTGTTCTGTGTCTGGGTGTGATTTATCTATAATATGTATGTATTTATAAATTACCTATATAAGTATGTATATCAGTTGTCTGGTTACCATAACTCAAGCTCTGCTTAACTTGGGATCAGATAGCCGTGTGTGAGTTGTCCTAAGATATTTTTTTTTTTTGGACTGAATCTTAAAAAGACTAAACCACATGAGTTGGTTTCGGCTGTGTCTTACCAGAATAGTTGGCCACGAAACACCAGGCCTATTATAGTATTTTTTTTAAACACCTTGTAAAAGTGTTAAAGACCTATTTGCAAAATAAATATCATTAATCGCCATTTATCATTTAAAGCTGCGACCACAAACTAGTACAATCCTACTAATATTCTAAATGCATATGTTTGTGGGGATGGATATCTATCCCCACAAACATAAGCATTGACATAATTTCAGATCTATTCAGCCGTTTTGACGTGAAAGAGTAACATACAAACGGCTGAATAGATCTTGATGAAATTTGGCACAGAGGAAAATTATAGTTAGAAATAACACATAGGATATTTTTTTTTCGAACATCACGTGGGTGAAGCCGCGTGCGTCAGCTAGTAAATTATTTTGACAGTCTTTCGTTTTATATGTGTAGTACTTATTTTAGATTTCCATGTAAGTAGTAGTAGTGGATTAATTAATAATTAAGTTTCTGTAATACACCTACTGCTTGCACCACTTAGTGCTTGAAGTGCTAAATAAATAACAATCTTCCCGAAATATATTCCAAATTCACCTCTATATCACCGCTTTATAAAAATCCAACGAAGAAAATACCTGTTATAAAGCTTGCATATACCGTTGTGTACACTTAAGGTCAACTGCAGGCACTTTCACTGTTATTTATTCATCTATACACGTAAAGCGAGCTCGGAGCACACTTCATAAAGAGAGGCAGAAAATAAGCATTTATATGAGCAGGCTTTAGTTTATGTGTTATGCACGTAACTTAGACGTTATATGGCGTTGTAAAATTAACTTTATGTTTATGAAATTAAAGTGATGTTTAACATTTTAAGTACCTGGCCTTCGTTTAGGTGACGTCACGGAATATGAATGTATGAATGAAAACGAATACTTTTATTTTTGGATTGGAAATCACCAAATGACTCCTAACGGTCTGCTCGGAGCAAGAGGGAGTATAAGACCTGTACTGGCTAAAACCCATCCATGTTCCCTCTTTTGCCCTTTTTTCGGGCCGGGGTGTCTCTTTCGAACAAACCGCAACCCCGGCCGACAGACCAACGAACACTTGCAGTAAATATTTAAAACCCTCTTTAAATTACATCTTGCTTTTCAGCAAATACTTAATTATTTTCTAAGGTTCCATAATACTACGAATAGGCCAATAATACCTATAATATACCAATAATACCTATTATAAATGCACAAAATACGGATATATGCATGCTTGGTTGCTCTTTCACGCAAAAACTGCTGAACGGATCTGGGCGAAATTTGCCAAAAAAGTGAGTTTGTTTGTTTGTTACGTCTTCACGCCTAAATGGCTAAACCGGTTTTGCTGAATTTTGGTACAAAGGTAGTTAGTACCCTGGAGACGGACATAGGCTAGTTTTTTTAAAGTGAGAAATGAGGGAGAATAGGGAAAGCTTAGCATTGCTATTACAATAAAAAAAGGCGCAAGGGCAAAAACTACAGGTAGCAGGTACCTGCAAATCAGTAAAGGGGAAATGCGTTAAACTGAATTTAACGCGAGCGAAGCCGCGGGTAAAATATAGTAATAAATAAACCGCTGTGCATAAGCAAAACATGCAGATGCTAGACCTATGACATGTTCCCTACACACAAAAATACATTTTCGTCGCTCCGTAAAGGATATTATTATGTCACATAAAGGTAAGTTAGTAAAATGTATTGTTTGTTTACGGTCACAGTAATTCTGTTAGACCCTTAGTTTTGTTACTTCGTGCCAAAACATTACTTAGACTAGAGATGTATTATGTTAACAGGTACTGCTTGTTACCTTTGTATAGTGTGTTTTATTCAGGAAAAGTGGTAATATAATAATTAGATTTTTTTATGACAAGCTTATTAGAAATATGTATAATATAGTAGACCAACGACGATGGATTTCAATAATTAAGTGTCCCATATATTTAAGAAGGTATTAAATTTAATAAAAAAAAAAGCACGTGTGGCACTCGGGGATTGCCGCGGTAAAGCTATTGGATAGCATTTTTTATCAACTTATGCAATAAATAAATACTATCTAAATAAAATATTGAAAAAGTACTTCCAATGAAAAGAAGTCGCAAAAAGATTTTTTTTTATATCAACTTAGACAATAATTTATAAAAAAATAAAAAACGAAATATAATATTTAAAAAGTACTTATAATGAAAAGAAGTCGCAAAAAGAAAACAAAACCTTGGGTTCGATCCAGCATAATGTCGATTGACTATCCGATTCTCTACCAAACACGCTATTAGAACATTAGAATCGTGATTGAAATAACTGACCGTATTGTGTGAACGACGTTAGACATGCCACACCTCCATGCCCGTCGGAGTGGGGAGCGTCAGGTTTTTTTTCGTTACGAAATTTCTGGATTCGGTCCCCGCGCTCAAGGCCCGCGATAGAAGCTATGCAATAGCTTAAAAATACAAAAAAGAGATAATTTATTTTACTTTGTTTAATGTTGTGTAAGCTGCGCCAAATCGGCCCAGTTGAGCACCGACGCTGGTTTGATTGAACAACCCGCATCCCCGGCAAGCAGTGGTCTGGCAAGCACCTCTGCTTTGCTAACATCTCTTTAATTAGGCGTACGTGGAACACGATCGCGCCGTTGACACAACATGATTTCCTCCTTAATAATGTTATTCTCAAAACAGAAACAACTAAAATATCTTGACTTGGCACACGAGGTTGTCGATATAATATAATAATAATAATAATCTTTATTGGCATAAACAAATTACAAACATGTTAATGAATTCCCTAGCTCCTGCGCTAGTGTACACTGTATTACAGGAGCTAGTGTCTTCCCCTTATTTCTATGTTACATATTAATTATGTCTTCTAAAGATTAAAAAGCAAATCAAAAAGATAATTAAAAAATACCATTCAAAACAAAAAAATTAATAAATAAACATGCATTCAACACGTGTTATATGATGGGCAGTATGTGCTCGCACGTGTTACTTGGGGTGTGAATGCGTAAAGTGTAGGGAGAAATAGTGTGTACGTGTGAGATAATGTATAGAGTGAGGGTGTGTGTGTGGTGTGTGTGTGTGTGTGGTGTGTGTGTGTGTGTGGTGAGTGTGTGGGGTGTGTGCGGGGTGTGCGTGTTTTGTGGAGAGTGTGTGAAACTCTTCATGACCATTTAATAAGGTTTTCTGTTCCGTCGTAGTCTAAACTTTTTAACCACGGCAGTATAACTTTTTTACACTGGTTTAAGTTTAGTTTTCTAATTTTTAATTTCTTATTAAGAATATTGTATATGCGAGGAGCCAGTACAATAAAATGTCTTCGTGCAACTGATGTTTTATGATGGGGTACAGGGCACCATTCTACTCTCTAGGACAGTACAGGAAGAGTGGGAACGATTCTTTTGTGATATCTATTCATTAGTTCGTAAATAAATAGTTTCCTAACCGATAGTACATTAGCCCTCTCGTACACTGACGAAGTTGCATGCCGGAATGGCAGATACATGAGCACTTTAAGTACCGCCCGTTGTGCACGTTCAACAGCAATAAGAAAAGTTTTCCCTGTACCACCCCAAGCACATATACAATACCTAATTAAGCATTCGCACAGCGCTCTGTAAGTTTGAATAAGTAGATCATGTCTGGCCACTGTTCTTAGACTCTTAAATACGTAGATCAATTTTCTGATTCTTCCCACCAGCGACGCTGTGTGGACATTCCAATTTAGCTTTTCGTCGAGTATGACTCCTAAATATTTGATGGTGGTAACGCGAGATAGTATGGCGCAGTTACAGTTTTGGTGGGTGTCTTCTCTGTTACATGGGAAAGTATGTATTCTTAGTCTAAGATCAGAACCGACACTCCCAATAGCTGATTTGGTAAAACAGACATACTTGGTTTTACTGGAATTGAGGGACAGAAGACTGTTTTCAAGCCATGAGGTCACCTTAGCCAAACCAGTTTCAGCTAGTTGGAATACTCGTTCCCATGTGCTTTCATGAAAAATAAGGACAGTGTCATCCGCAAACATAAATATATCCTGACACGGCGCCGCCAGGCCGCACAAATCGTTAATGTATATGAGGAATAATGTGGGACCTAAAGTGCTGCCTTGCGGAACACCGTATTTGCATATGTCCTCATTACTTACCTGTAGTCCAACACGTACTCGCTGGGTTCTACCAGACAAGTAGTCCCTGAACCATTCCAGAGGCAGTCCTCTGATACCTGCGTTTTCTAACCTCGTAAGTAAAATTGGAACGGAAACTGTATCAAATGCCTTCTGCAGGTCTAGAAAAACTCCCATACACTTATCTCCCTTATCCAGGTGAGTTGTTAAAGCTGTGGTGAGAGCAAGAACCGCATCCTCAGTGGACTTTCCTACTCTAAATCCATATTGGTTACTGTTAAGCAGTCTGTTTTTTCAAGGTAATTAATTACTCTCTTGTTAACTATTTTCTCCAATATTTTTGATATTGTAGACAATAGAGAAATAGGTCTATAGTTGGATGGGCTATCTTTGTCCCCAGCCTTATAAATTGGACAAACAACAGCTCTTTTTAACAAGTCAGGGAAGATACCTGTTCCGAGACTTAAATTACAAAGATGAGCAATAGGCATTGCCAAGGTCAAAATATTCCGCTTGAGGATGTCTGTAGAAATTTTGTCCCACCCTGGTGCACTATGTGTTTTTAGTCCCATAATAACTCCACTCACTTCGTAAGGGTCTGTTAGAGTGAACGACATTGAGTCCCGAAGGGAGTTTGGCACGACCGCTTGTCGTGCTAAGACATGCTCGGAAGTACCTGTCTGTTTTAAAATGTCCCCTGCCAGAATACCCCCTATAGATGTAAAGTAGGAGTTAACGGTATTAAGTGACTCTTTCGGCGTGTTATTGATACAAAGTAGCTCCTCCGAAGATCCTTTATTTTGTTTCATATTACAAACTTCTTTAATTATTTTCCAAGTGTTCTTTAGATTGCCCTCACAGCTATTTAACTTATCCTGATAATATTTAGTTCTTAGATTTTTTATAACGTTATTACACGAGTTTCTGTAGTTTATATATTTTTGTTTAAGGTCAGTGTCATTAGGTTTATTTTTAGCGCGGCCATGTAACCTGTCCCGTTTCTTTATACACCTAACTACACCAACTGTAATCCATGGTTTAAGTGGTTGGTATCGTTTTGAAACAATTTTTACTGTTGTATTCGATTCAATTAGTGTTAGGAGCTTAGAAGTCAATATTTCACAGGCAATATTAGGATCTGTAGCACTGTAAAAACTATGCCAACCTTCATGTACTAGTCCTTCTTCAATCTTATCATAATGGATTGTTACTTTTTGGTTAGAAACAATATTTTTATTGACACTAGCATTGCTAATAAATAGTAATACTGGCGAGTGGTCAGTAAGCTGCTGATCAAAGACAACAGTCTTCCATAATTTACAGCATTTAACCATATAATGGTCTAGACAAGTACTTATTCTAGTTGGCCTAGTAACTCCAATCTTCAGCCCATACATAGCAATTAGGTTGAGATAATTCTGAACTGAACCTGTGGCGTTCTCATTCAACGTATCTATATTTAAATCGCCCGTTAGTATAATGTTTTGAGTTGTTACTTTGCTTAGGACTTGCTCCAGGGAGTCGAGAAACGGTCCCGTATTTCTAAAACTTGGCGGTCTGTAGCAGCAAATAAAGGTGTAATCCGTATTAATAGTTATGACAAGACAATTGCCTTCAGTAAAACTAGGTTCAATGGATGACACCTTAAGTTCTTGGCGTACGTAAACAACGACGCCATCATTTTGATTGATGGTACTTTTAGTCCAATACACATTATATTCGTTAATACTGGGAGGTAGCATATTAACGTTCGTCCAACACTCAGTTAGAATAATAATGTCAGTTGGTAAATCCAACGTGGATAGAAAGGCTAGTAACAAATCGAAATTGCAATTTATACTCCTGATATTTACGCAAAGGGCACATAATGAATCCATGGGGTTGTCACAACAATTAAGTGCACTAGAGCATTGGGTTGTGTCACTCAGCGAAATACATTCAACTAGGCTAGTGCTTTCAATTTCAGTAGTAAACTCTTTAAATTGATCGAATGTTAAGAATAAATAGTGGGCACAGATTGTTGATCTGAATGCACATACATATAAGCAGGTAATATAGTTTAGGTAACGATCGCATGAGTAGACTGCATGGCTTAACTATATCGGCAGAGTATTTTCGCATAGATATAATATATTCATTTTTTGCATTGGTTAGAATGTGTAAAATAAAGTTCGTGGAAATATTAGAATTGAAGAGTTTCGTAATTGTGATGTAAGATAAGGAAGTTTGTGAGTAGGGATATGTGTAGTGTGTATATGTAAGCATAAAATGGTTTGACATTACGGTTTTTGAAAAAGAATAAAAGCAATAGCAATTTAAATTGAAGGTTACCATAACAAATTTATATGGCGCTAGCCTACTACTATAATAAAAGCAAAGGTTACATATGCAGCAGGTTGCTATAACAATTTCTATGGGCGCTAGTTTAATACTAATAAAATAAACACAAAATTTACCAAAGCAGCAAATTGCTGTAACAATTTTTATAGGAGCTAGTCAAATTGACCGTAGATTTACAATGTCTTGTTTAACTTTCTGTAGGTCCGTCTCGTAATCTATTCTCACAGCCTTTTGACCTTCTTTGCAACGTACAAACACTCTTCCGTGTGATGTCCAACAGAAGTCGAGGTTATTGTCCTTGGAGAACTCCCGCGCCAAATAAAACAACTTTTTTGTTCTGGTTGTGAGGCTTTCAGCGATGTAAATGGGTGAGTTTCCATGGAGTTTTATGTGACTAGTGTTTAATTTATTGGTCTTATTGACTTTATTAAATTGCTTCATGTTGAAGAGCAATTTGTCCTTAGTAATTGTACTGTTGAAATCTACTATAACAGTCCCTCTGGCTTCTTCTTTCTTGCTAGGAAGGCGAAATATGTCTTTCAAATCTGATATCTCAATTTGTGTATTTATTACTTTGCCAATACTCTTGACGGCTTCGACAAGACTATCCTTTGTTTCAGATTGATTCTTAGGCAAGTTCCTTATTTCAATACTTGTGGACTTTATAGATTTTTCAAAATTTTCCACTTTATCTTCCAGTAGTTTTATGTATGTGTTGCTACTTTTTCTTTCCGATTCCAGCATTTTAGTTTTTTCCAACAGTTCATCGTATTTATCGCTCATAAACTGAACATCTGAACGCAACTCTGAGTTCTGCTTTTTTATCTCCTCAAGATTATTCTGAAGTTGGCTAAACTTAACATTTTGTTCATTGCTGAGGTTCGTTAGCATGCGGATGAGGTCTTCTCGAAGTGTTATAATTTCATCGCTAAAAACGTTGTCGAGTCTACGCTTATTGCGGAAAGTAATTCTCTCATCCGGGGTATCCATCAACTCAGTGGTTGAGAGGTTGGGCTCCGAGGTACAAAGGGATACAGCATCACCCTTCGGCGTGGTTTTTGGTGGTGTGCGCCTTAAAGCCATGAATAATATTTACAAGAAGAGAATATGTATAAAGCAGAACGATAGCAGAAGATTGGACGTAGTCAAAATCAGCAATTTCACAGCAACATTAACAACGGAAATACTTGTTTATCTAATGTTAGTTAGTGCCAATAAGTTGTATACCACCAGCGCGCGCCGATTCAAAACAAAGAGTGACTCACCGAGTGACTTGAGTATCGGTGCTTGCGCATGCACAGGTACCGTGATTCGAGTTCGCCTGTCACTTCGCGTTCGTGAATCCGAACGGTGACCGAGCCGAGCCGAAAGCTGTACTCGCCGCTTCGATGTCGCTGCTCGGTCGTTGACCCCGTGCGTCACGCTGCCTCGTACGTTAACTTGATGTGTTGTGTTTTTGCAATTTGGATCACTCGTAGTCCTCTTAAAACTGTGTTTACTTCTTAAGCACTTGACGAAATCGGACAAGATTTAAGCACTTTGTCACGAATACAGTTAGCTACAAAACAATATATTTTGTGCAACCTTTTAGAACTTTTAACACTTGTTATCGATTTAATTATAGGAGCTTCCAACGTTAGTTGCTATCGCACCCGCGGAGTAGGGGGGAATGATGAATGAGGATGAATATGTGGAATGTGAGCTCGGCTGTCATTGTGCCGATAGTAGTTACGGCCAATGGCCTGATGGCCAAAAGCATCGACGACCACCCTCGAAGCTTTCCTTAGGCGGTTGGATTAAGGGCCTGATTCAGAAAGCAGTACTCCTTGATACGGCCCGCATTGTGAGGAGGTTTCTGTCTCTGGAGCCCTAACCACCGGTAGCTTGGACCCTGCTCCCGATACCGGCGGAGACCTATTTTTATATTTTTATGTTATTTTTTTAAAGAAATATTTAAAAATGTAGGTATAAGAGTATCAAATGAATAAAGAAGAATTATTCTCAAAACAAACACCAAAGAGAAAATTCCAATTAATTCAATAAAAAATAACATAAACTCAATACCTTTTAAGTGCGAGCTTGATCTCATTAGTAGGTTTTCTCGTTTATTGTTTCCCTGAATATTATTCTTGCAGTAAACATCTAGTACAACCGACATAATAAGACAAAATAAACGGTGCATTTACCGTCTTAATGCGAAGTTATTATTTCCTTACTCTTAGCGGGGAAGACTTCATTAGACGTGAGCGCTACTTTCGCATTAGCTTAGGTCCTTAATTGTTTACCGTGTAAACAGAATGTTTTATAGAAATAATCCAGTAAAAATATAGTAAGAAGAAATTATCTAGTTAAATAAAATATTATAGTTTAAAAACAATATCTAAAAAAACACGCTTAAGAGAAGGTTGCGGGGTGTTTGAAAGAGATACCGCGGTCCCGGAACATAAAATACATAAAAAGGAACATGGGTGGGTTTTAGTCATTATAAGTCTGACACTTTTTAAAAGATGTTTATTGATTTCACATACGTAAAAAAAATGGTATAGATTTTTATTTTGCTAGTAACGTGTTAGTATTTTATCATCATTGTCTAACATAAATGTATGTTTCATTATTTGAATGATTTGTTTTTATTTTTTGTGCTAAATATTTTGAGTGCGCACAGAGACCTTACCACATTTTTTCCACTATTTGAAGATTTGAATTATGTTACCCTCCCACTCATATGTCATCATTTTCCTGTCCTCGTTCCAATACATTTGGGGACGGCGCAACACGTTTTCTTCTTGTATTCTCTCCTGTCAGGCGTCTCAGTGTCATTTACTCCTTTCTCCTTCAAATCATTCCTTACACAATCCATCTAGATCTTTTTTTTTGCCTTTTTTTCACTCACTACCCATCAAAATTTAAATCTATCACTCTTTTAGTCACACGCGCAAAATCCCGGCACAATCTGGGAAGTGGGTCAAATTTTACTTCAAAGATTTGTTTCCATAATTAATTCGTTTCAATTGAAGCTAACAAAAGTGCGTTAAAGGTCTGGAAGTACTTAACATCGCTGTATGCCGCTACGGAAATAAAGGCGCAATATTATGATGTGTTTTAAAATGAACACTAATGGCTTATACCACTAATTTTAGATGACGTATCAATTAATGCCAACAGTAAACGAACATTGTTAGATTTTCAAACCTAGGCTCAGTGCCGATAGTTGAATTTCAAACGGTGCAGTAATATTAAGGCATCCATTTAGGTGTCGGTTAATGGTAGTGAAAACGGGCCTAGGGACAGATGAGAATATACGTTTGTAGCCAATACTAACAAAGTTAAGAGAGACAGAGAGAGAGAGGCAGTTATATTGACCGAAGCATATGTAGCGCTATGTCGTAGGTGGCGTAGCAATCGCATAGCTACGCCAGCTACGGCGTAGTCTCGTAGATGGTTAATTTTATTTGCTTATTTTTGTGATGCATTGTTTTTTCTGTTTCGTTTTCTTGGTATTTCACATTAGAATAAAGTGTACCTATTCTGTTCTTTTTTTTTTAGTCTATAATTATATTAAAAAAAAATGCCCCGAAATTAAAAAAAAAGGGATTTTTTCCATATTTTCAAAGAACAACGTCTGTCGAAACAAAAGTTGAAAATAGAAATAAATACTTTTAAAAAAATCTCAATTTGACCACAGTATAAATCCCAATATTTGGATCAGGCACAAATTATTTAGTCTAATAAATCATACTCAACCTAGTCTTCCATAATATGGGATTTTAGTTCACAAACCAAAAGTCCGAACTCAGGCCTAGTCATGTAGATTTTGAGCCTTTGATAAATTGTGCGTCCCTGCCACAGGCGGTTATGACTGATGGCCACTTCTTGCATAGCTTCATCAACTTTTTACCCGATGCCGAAGTTGGAAGGAAGGTCATGTTTTTCATGAGTTATGTTTGACACCTGACCTGATTTGACGTAGTGGAATTTTGGGCTGTTGGTTGTGTGTGTTGTTGATTTGCGAGTCGTGATTTTTGGCTAGGACCTTCCTTGTTTTTTTCCCATTCAGGGACGGTATAGCATGTTTTTTCTTCAATTGTTTTGGTGAAAAATTGATTTTGAAAATGTTTTGCACTGAATGAGTGTGAGGTTTGATTTTTTTCTCCATATTTTTTAAGGTTTTAAATCGCTTTGTCATAAAGCAGATGCATCAACGAAATTGGGCTTTTCTAAACGACATTACTACGCTTGACAGAAGGGGAAAGTCTTTATCGGGCTTCGGTCTGACAAAGTTAGGATAGTCTTGGGTTTCCCAATTCTTTGCTTTCAGTTTACACAGCTCAAATGCACAGATTACAAGTTTTTATTTTGCTCAAACTTACATAGGTACATAGGTGTTTATAGGTTTAGGCAAGATAAAACAATCTATTTTAATGAAGATTAATCTCACACTCTTGGTACACATCGGAATGTTAGCCCTTTATTGCACTGTCTTAGCATCTCTCACTAGAACTTGTTTATTTATTTAATAAGAAACAAGCTTTTGCCCGCGGCTTTGCTCGTGTTAAATTCGGGGTAACACAGTTTCCCCTTTCCTGATTTTCAGTTAACTGCAACCTGTAGTTTTTGTCCTTGCGCCTTATTTATTGTAATACCAAAGCTACGTTTTCCCTCATATCCAAATATAAAAAAATAGCTTTTGTCCGTCTCCAAAATCTCAACTATCTCAGTACCAAAATTCATCAAAATCGGTTTAGCCATTTAGGCGTGAAGACGTAACAAACAGACAAACTCACTTTCGCTTTTATAATATTAGTAAGGATTACAGGGATTCCATTTACTTGAAAACATAGGAACTTAAACCATACTATAATATTCACTTTGACAATCAAACTTAATTGGTAGACATGTTTTTTACTAAATAGTAATTTGTGGGAATTGATAAGGAGACTCATCTCGTACGTCAACACTTAACACACCTACATACATCCCACTGTGTGTATATCTCGTTAGCCTTACACTGCAGCGGCCTATTATTCTGTCCATACCACAATAGTTTGCATCGCACAATATAAGCAAGCATTGGCCCCGATGTTCTCGAATATAGACTGAGGTGATGTTAGCTTGTGCTGTGTTGCCTGAATGTATGCAGCTGTTATCAGTGATGGACCAAACCTGTATGGCGTGCGACATTTCCGTATAAATATTTTTTTTTATATTTGTTTTTATTTATTAGTCGTACAGTTTATTTATTCTTGTTGTGTATTTTATCGTATCTGACCGTGGCTTTACTTGCTTGGGCTCTGTCAGTAAGTATATCAGCGCTGTTACATATCTGCCATGTTGCAGCACTTTTATGAGATAGGGGCCATTTTGCCACGTACGGGACTAATTTCATTAATTTTCTTTTTGGAACGAAGTTCCTTAACGCGCGTTGCGAAAAGGGGTTTCATATTGAACCGTGTGGTGTCGCGACGATTATTTTTGTTGAGTGCATACAGGTTTTTTGTACATAATAAATAATACCTTTTTTCCATGCGAGTGTCCCTTGACACCTCTCAAGTTTGTATATTATATTTTATTATTCTTTTTTTGGTTGTCTTGTTTTTCTTTATTTATTTCGGCGAAGGCCGCAATGGTTTGAACGATCTTATAAATATTTAAATTACCATGTGCTGTCCCACTGCAAAGTGGAAAACAAAACATATTTGACTTTAACTAAAGAAAAGATCAAGGCTTCCCATATCTTTGTACTCGATTGTGAGTTACTATGGTATCCAAAAATACGAAAATATTTAATTTATTTAACAATTTATATACACACTGAATACCGTCAAAAAAACAGGAGCAGAAAAAAGCGACAAAGTTATGTGCCAACAAACATAAAAAAATTACATCTGAATTATTGAGAACCTCCTCCTTTTTTAGAAGTCGGTTAAATATACATATGCACTTAGCAAAATTCCACCGAGGTTTACTACTGTATTGATAAATGTTATTTTTTTTTAGGTAGTTACTATTTTGGAAGCCACACTGTTACGAAATAGGTCTGTAAGTTTTTTTCTGTGTTTACAAACAATGCGGCGCTCGCGGCTTCGCCCGCCTGATGATAGAAAAAAGTATCCTTTGTGTTAATCCAGACCATTATCTACCTTTGTGCCAAATTTCATCAGGATCCGTTCAGCCGTTTTGACGTGAAAGAGTAACAAACATCGATACATCCATCCTCACAAACATTCGCATTTATAATATTAATTAGGGTTAACCATTTTTTATTGCCCAGGACTGTACAACTCTACTCAAGCATATAAAGCTATCCTTAATTATCTTGATATATGTATGTTATTTCTGCAAATAACTACGTTTATAAATTGTAAGCTGAACACCTTTTGTAGCGGTTTGTCGTAACTTGTCTTAAGTTGTCTTTTGACATCTAACCTGCCTGTTCTCACTTTGAAGTTTAATGATAAACTTGTTATAACAAGATGTCTGCTTTTATTACAGTGTGGTCTAGTGCGATTATGCTCCGTACCTAATGAAGATGTACTCATACTTGCTTTAACGAAACCACAAGGAAATTCCATGCGAGTAATTGTTTTAGCGTTTCGTTCCTTAAAAAGAAAAAAAACGGTACCCTTATGGAAATCGCTTTGTTATTCGTCTGTCTGTCCGTCTGTCTAACAAGATCCTTTATCACAGGAACGCGTGGAAGTATCAAGTTGAAATTAAAACTGTATGTACTTGAATCTTTAGTCTTTTAGAGCTGTCAATAAATCAATCCGCTCAGTCTATGCAGTCAAAAAATATGACTGTTTATGTCGCAAATTTGTACGAAATATTATATTTGTACGAAAGAGATACCGCAGCCCCGGAACATAAAAGACAATAGAAGAAACATGGGTGGGTTTTAGACAGTACAAGTCTGACATTCCCCCCGCTCCGCCCAGAGCGGAGGTAGTTATTTAATGTATTCTCATCCGCAAAAAAACTTGCTCTTAGCTGGATATTTTTGTTTTTCCAATATTAGAAGGGCCTAATATTCATCTCAATCTCCAAAAAACAGAAATGAGGTCTACAATGGAACGAGAAACCTCTCAACTCGCGACTTAACAGATCCGGGTTATAAGAACTCGAAAACATAGACGAAGGCAAAGAATTCCACTCCTTGGCTGTGCGCGTAATATCATCATCATCATTATTTTCCTGCCCTTGTCCTTGGGGTCGGCGCAACATGTTTTCTTATTCCATTCTCCTCTATGAGACGTCACGGCATCATTTACTCCTTTCTCCTTCATATCCGTCGTTACACAATCCATCCATCTTTTCTTTGGCCTTCCTCTCGCTCTCCGTCCATCAACATTCAGATCCATTACTCTTTTAGTCACATGTCCTTCATCCCTCCTCTAATGCAAATATTTTTGTTTTACAGGTCCAGTTGAAAACCAGCGTTGGGCATTATTTGCTCGGCAGTTTACTGAACTGGGCCTATTTGACGCAGGCGTGAGACACAATAATTATCTCCTTTTTGTGTTTAGAATTTTATTAATTTCTTTTTTCAAATTTAGTGTTGTTTTTTTTCATTATTTTGTATTGAGGTTTTTATCTAAACAGAAAACTTTGTGGCATGTGCCAAATAAACTCATTTTTTATCTTACTTTGTCTTATTTTAAAAATAGACAGTGAGTTCTTTATTTCAAGTCAGTACATACAGGTACTGACTAGACCTCGATACATTCACAGCCACAATATATAATCTAATCTCATATTTACATTCACATCACATGGTCAATATAGTTTGATTACACCACGTCATAACCGCAAGACTAATATAAAAGAGTAACAGCGGAAAATATTCTAAATATTCTTAGAAAAGAAATAGTCGCAAAGAATGGTAACTATCGTATCTGCAATAAACAAGACCCTCCACATTCTGTCGCCAACTTTGGAAAAAATATTGGGCATACAAGAACAAACTGTACCAAACTACATAGAAACCTTGATTCTAAAAAGATAGACTGGTGCATGTGCCATCTTAAAGTGGTTTCTGTAAAAACCTCGTATGGTAAATATTTACAGAAATGTAATACTACCCTTAGGCTTGGTATTACGAAAAGTCAATTTATGCTAATATAAAACTTTTGTGGGAGATACATCGCACACTATATGAGCTCGAAAATTGGCATGTACTATTTATGTATTAACATAAAAAGGGGAAAATTCTCATATATTAGTTACAGCTAGTTTTATCTTATCAAACCGCTTGCTTGGTAATGTGATCTTTTCCGGCTAGGGTTGCCCACACACAGTTTTAACTGGACATTATATTAAATTCTTCCTTTCTCGCCTTCGTACAGTTGGCACATTTTTCTTTAGGTATTTAAGTTGAGACAGCGGTCCCGTGCAATTCACATACCTTCGTACTGGCTGCCTTTGTAAAAACAAATTAGAGAAATACTACTGAAACTCAGTAGTTTCAGTAGTATTTCTCTAATTTGTTTTTCCCATACAAACACAGTTGTTTGTATGGGAAATCATGAAATAACTTCCCCTGCTCTGGGCGGCAGTAAGTGTCAGACTTTTGCTGACTAAAATTCACCCCATGTTCATTCTTTTGCCCTTTATATTCTGGAGCCACGGTATCTCTTCCGAACAATCCACAACGTGGTCGGTGAGCTTAATTTGCATTGGGCTAATTTGTATTTTATAGAACAAAAAAAATACTCAATCCCTTTTCACCTTTTCATTTAGCGTCAGGGTTGGTGCAGCGGCTGAGCGATCGACAGCTGCGCTGCGTGTCATGGTTCGATTCCAGCACGGAACAAATATTTGTATGTCCTACAAATACGAGTCTGGCTATTTGTGTGTGAGTTCAAATGTTTGTAAACGCACCCACGATATAGAAGAAATTCCTAGTGGGGGCAACGTTTAAAAACAAAAAATGAATGTGCTCCGCCCAGAGCGGGGCAAGTTATTTCATGTTTACCCACCCCAAAAAAAAAGCCAAGCCGCAAACAAAATCTAGAATTACATACAATTAATTGCTTACTCGAATTAATAATAAACTAATCTTAATTTTATATGACATAACCCTATCAAATTCTCTCATGAAATTTAATATTTTACTTATAAATGTATACGAATATCTTCGAGTAGTCTGGTCTATTTTAGAAATAATTCATGAAATGTAGTTAATATTACGGCCACTTATTAATTTGTAGTTAGTATTTTACTAAAGAACCATCTGGTTCACTGGTTTCTAATTAAAACTTGAGGATTTAAAATTTAATTTTAAACCAACTTTAATCCTTATTTCCCTATGTGGCAAATCTATCAAGGTTTTACCTGACATTATTTATTACTACTATATTAGAAAGGACTGATTTGTTACTTTAGACGACGCGAGAGTGTGTCTTGAGTCTGGGTTCGATTCTAAGGTCAAACAATAGGAAATTCTAAGTATCACCTACGAAATTTGGACTTAGTCAGGTTAATGGTTAAATAGGTAAAATATATTCACCCCTTTCACATGGGACTTAAACTTACCTCCGATGATCACGGCACGGTTGGCGCAGTGTTGTCGCGGGTTCGATTCCCGCACAGAACAAATATTTCCCTTTTCTTCCCTGTTTCTCCTTCATTTTCCACTTTAAAAAAATAGCCTATGTCCGTTTCCAGGGTCCCAACTATCAGTGTACCAAAATTCATCAAAATCGGCTTAGCCATTAAGGCGTGAAGACGCAACAAACAAACTCACTTTCACTTTAATTTTATTACCCAATGCAAACTGGGTGGTGGAGGTTGCAGTCGCTCCATGTTAAATACTGGTATTTTAGCTGCATGACGACACTGGAAACCGACCCCAACATAGTTATAAAAAGGCTAGGCAACTGATGAGTCAGTCTATCACCCGAAATAAAATTTTATACGGCGACTCATTCGCCTCGATAAGGACGAGTTATTAACTATTCATAAAGATAGATAGTCAGTCATATAAAATTACGGGTCTGCCTATCAGCTCCGAACCTCACTGAGGCTCCATACATTTATTCAAGAACCTTATCGACAAATTATTCCAGGGATGATGTGGGATAGATAGCTGAAGCCCCGAAAATCGCCGTTAGGTAAAGAATGGTCGTAAAATGGTCGTAATGCCTCATCTATATACCTTTTCTATTGTCTGTCAATAACCACTAGCAGCCTAAATAGACTATCAAGAAGGTTTTGGGGCAAAGACCCGGGATCTTTTGGTGTACTTGAAAGACGTATTGGGGATTATTTTTGTCCGTCAATTTATGAGTTCAGATGATTAAACATTGACCTATACATTTATAAAGCAGCAGTAATGATAAAAAGCGATATAAATAATTATGAAACATTGAAAACTGCACAGTATCAACATTTATTGACCGGAATTTATTGCAGAACAGTTAAGTTTAAAAAGAGTATGTTTGGTACAGATATCAAAAAAATTAACAAACTTATAAATTAAGTAAAACAGTGTAACCTTAAATATTCCTGCTAATCCTATTTCTTCTAATATTATTTTGCGAATGTTTGAGAGAATGGATGTATGTTTAGATGTTTGTTACTCTTTCACGTCTAAACGGATCTTGATGAAATTTCGCACACAGGTAGATTATATAGTCTGGAATAACACATAGGATACTTTATTTCGATCATCACGATTTAATTCTTAAAGGTACCTACTAGTAACACCCACATTTTGCCAGCTATGTTTTTGTAAGCCCAACGAACTTGCAAATTCTGTCATTATCTAAATAAAAACAGCATCGTTCATGATTCTGAAAGTAACTGTAATACCATAGTTCTCGCCTTAGAAACACTTCTAAGGTTACTAAGAATTATACGGCCAATTTATATATTAAACTGTCCTTACTTTCGCCTATAGTTTTTTTGGCGGGAAACCATAATATAAAAAAAAATATTTACAGCATAATGGGCACCTAGAAATCTTAGGAAGATTTCCAGGTCCAACCATGGCAAATCGTGTTTTAGGAAAACAGTTCCCGATACACAAAAATCCTGTGGAAATTCATAGGTGAGTTTGCCCTTATTTTTCTAGTAGCATATCATCAAATAACTTCCATATTTTGGGAGGAGCGAAAGAGAGTGTAATTTTTACTGACTGAACCCTATCCATGTTTCTTCTTTTGCCCTTTGTGTTCCGGGACCGCTGTATTTCTTTCAAACGACCTACAACCCCAGCAGGCAGTGCACTGGCGGGCACCTCAGCTTTGTTGACATCTTATTGAGGCGCGCGTGGAAAACGAACGCGCCCCGTCGACATGGCCGGAAGACGAGTCTGCCCTGAGGCGTAAACGTGTTGTTGCACCAAAACCGATAGGGCTCTTAAAATCTTTATTTGCCTTGTTGTTTGCATGTCATAGGAGCTGATGGATGCTGCTGAAAATATCAAAGTCGTTGCCAAAATCTGGGCAGAATTTTAAACAGTCATTAACAATCCATAAAGAATATTTATATAAATTTAAGTAACTATGTTTTTTTAATGAATAACTAAGTACATCTACCCAATATTTAGACAGTGAACATACCGAGTTATCAAAAGAGAATAACGTTTCCATACATAAACAATGAGGTTAGCAATAAACTACTTCACGTTCTAATGCTCATTTTGAATTATATCTGCTGACTAAATCAAGATGAAAACTTCAGTAAATTCGACGTTTAGTTTCAACAGTATGAATAGTCAAACAGTGAAATGTTCGGTTCAGGCGTTTAAAGCAAATATATTTGATTAAATAGCGTGTATGAGAATAATCCTTACTAATATTACAAAAGCGAAAGTGAGTTTGTTTGTTACGTCTTCACGCCTTAACGGCTAAACCGATTTTGATGAATTTGGTACAGAGATAGTTGGGACCCTGGAGAAGGACATAGACACTTTCTCCCTCATTTCAAACCTTTATGCAAACATGAATGAAACAGCGAAGCAGCTACAATCCTAACTAATATTATAAAAGTTTGAAAAATGGGATATGAGGGAGAAAGGGGGAAGAAAAGGGCATTGCTATAACAATCAATAAAGCGCAAGGGCAAAAAATACAGGTAGCAGATACCTGTAAATCAGGAAAGGAGAACTGTGTTATCCCAAAGGATCATGACCATCAACGGTACTAGTTTTTCTCATGCATCAAGATAAAAATTATATCACAATTATTTTCTTTATTTTTGAAGATATTCTGCAATTAGAATGCCAATTTTGTATAGGGGTTTATTTTGTAAACTTAATAAGTTATGAAATTGTTTTGATAAAATGAATTACCTACTGCCGGCTATTCTGACGTTAAAGTGTTGTCATAATTAAAATAAGTAAATATATTGAGAACTGTAATCGATTTTTTTTGCATACGATTACAAATTAATATAAATGTAAAGTCATTGGAAAGGTAAATCGCGAGGTTTTTATAAATAATAAAGCAAGATGATACTACTGTGGTGTGAAATAATTAGTATTTCACACACACAGTAGTCGTATTAATATTTTGCTTTCAAAATCATGTTCACTTTGTTGGCTAACGATACAAATGAATGATTGCATAGATTTTTTTTAAATTGTCTTGCTTCGGTTTGATATAAATCGAAACTTTTTAATAAATTATTGATTATAGAACTAAATCAGTCATTTGAAATAATTATGTGTCGAGTGTATTTATTCGAGTAATCGATTTTTATTTAAAATCTAAAGACAACAGCAGGCAACATTAGTGTTGGTGTCTCAAATTGAATTTGTCATTGTCAAAAAGTCCAATGACAATTGCGCGTGGTGCATGCTAAGTTTGTTCATTGCGATTTAAATATTACATTTTTTTTGTTTTGATCGAGGCAAAGTACTGATTTATTTAAGTCTCTATCCCATCAGATATGCTAATTAATCTGCTCTCCAAACTACGACCTATAAACTTACCTCTATACACGACGGATATTTCTATTTTGAGGTTAAGTTACGTTTTCTAAAAAAACTTGGAAATGCGGGTTTTGATTCCAAAAAAGCAATTGTAGATGGTTATTTGGTTAATTTATAAAACATCTAAAACAACTTTGGAATTGATGCAACTCTGAACCATGGTCCATATTGTCGTGGTCATTCTCCTTTAGCATGAGCGAAGCCGCGGGCAAAGGCTAGTGTGTTCATATATTTAAGGTTGTGTAACTGAACTGATTTTTCCATAGGACCAAGGTAGTAAACGCAAGGATAAATGCCTAAAGAAGGAATTTGGGGGCTTTAATCATTAAAAAACTCTCCCCCCGCTCCGCCCAGCGCGGGGTAAGTTATTTGATGATTTCCCAGCTGTAAAATAAAAGGCTTCATGTTCAACAGTCGCGCTTGCGAAAACTAGATCAATAAATAAATATCTTGGGACAACTCACACACGGCTATCTGATCCCAAGCTAAGCAGAGCTTGTGTTATGGTAACCAGACAACTGATATACATACTTATATAATTATAAATACATACATATTATAGATAAATCACACCCAGACAAAGAACAAACAATCATGCTCATCACACAAAGTTTGTCCTGGGTGGGAATCGAACCCACGACCTCCGGCTCAGCAGTTAGGGCCACTAACCACTGGACCAACAGGCCCGTCAAATCAATAAAACAGTCACTGGCAAATCAATTCCTTAGGATTTTCAAAACGGGTTTGTTTGACGTTAAAAGCAAAATAATAATTGAACTGTTGAAAATGTCTAACAAAAGTTATCAATCTCTCTGTTACTCAAGTCAACGTCACTTCTGAGATTTCCGAACTAAAGTTATTAATCTTGATTATTCCGATCTATTATTGTCACAGAATCGAAATAGAGGCTTGCGAAACTTCCATGATAAATCTGAATCTGAATAATTGATTCGAAATGATCCCTTTTCTCAAATGATTCCTGCTACCCTACTATGACGTCTTAAAGCAGTTCTTATTCCACTGAGGGAAAGAGACAGAGCTATACAGGGTGTCTAGCACCATCTCTTTCCCTCAGTGGAATAAGTTCTGCTTTAAAATGTCATGGTAGGCCTACTGGATATCGATTACCGGGTCGTTCAGTGTTATTGGGTTTTCTCATTAGGAATTTCTCAGGAACATCCACGGAGTCTTGGACCCGGTCTAATGGCAATAGAATCACCCCTATTTACCCTTATCATCCTTTTAAATAAAAACTGTCCCACACTTTTTTCTGTATCATGGGTGCATTTACAAACATTTAAACTCACATACACAAACAGCCAGACCCGGAATAATTAACTATAGGTCATAGAAATATTCGTTCTGTGCGGGGATCGAACCCGCTATACGCAGCGCAGCAGTCGAATGTTCAGCCAATGCGCCAACCGTGCCGTGAGAATCGAATCCAGGACATGCCCAGTAGAATTCGCGACCGTTCCTATCTACTTTTAAACCAGTCATAAATAAATGGTGGAATGGGGATGGAGGTACTAGAAGATACATCTCTACTTATCCCTTTGGAGTTTACAGGCGTGATGTTATGAGAAATAAAAGTTTATACCTTAAATTACAATGACACTACGTGAACATGACAAATAAACTGGAATTATCTCGCAATAGACGCAGAAAGGAGTAACATCAATTTTCATAAAAGACGGTGAATATGCAAATAAACCGTAACATTTATTTACAAACGCGTTATTGCCAGTATTACACGGTATTGCACGTTCACCTGTTTTTATTTATTTGAAAATATGAGCTTTTACCCCTTTATCCACACAGAGCGTTTTTATTATGACGTCGTAATATATGTTGGAATATACATATTAATTACGGTCTTGTACACCTGTAAAAAGGAATTTAGTTGCACTTTCAGTTTGGGGATCTATCCGTGCAAGGGTCGAACTCGCGACACGCAGCGCAGCAGTCGATCGCTCATCCACTGCGCCAACCATGCCTTCAAAGTTATCATTAAGTCCCGTGTAATGAAGGGCCGGTTTGGGCGCGTTCTTTGGGGTGGCGCACCGCCTACTACGTGAAGGCGCCCCAAAATGTTGTGGCCACTAAGCTGATGACTACAACCGGGTACGTCACAATAGTGTTTGTAAGTTCTCACTTTGTGGAGTGGCTGGCAAGGCACCATGGCGTCAACACCTACCGCCTGACGCAGGTCCTCACCGGCCACGGAAGTTTCGGGAGGTTTCAGGACATAGTCGGGTGGGAGGAAACGCCCGGTGGAGCACGCAATGGTGGTCTGCCCAGCTTGGGCGGAGCACCGTCGTGCCCTCGTAGAGGCGACCGGCGGCGGCGATCTCTCGCGTCCGGTCCTGGTTCAGTCCATGGTCCGGAGTGAGAGGGAATGGGAAGCTGTCTGCGAAGCAGTCATACTAGTGAAGGAGGTGGCAGGACCCCCCAAATTTTTCATAGGTATTCTTTTACGAAATTATGAGTCTATTTAACGTCACGCTAGGATACTTAAGAGCTAAGCAGCGATACATAAGTTGTTTCTATAAACCCATTTATCGAAACGTAGCAATAATTGAGTATTTACCTACTCGTAGGAGTAAATAATGCCGTGACTTCTGACAGGCGAGAATGGAAGAAGTAACTCCAACCCGAAAAAGATTGGGACAGGGGCAGAAGAATGATGATGTTGATACTTACTCGTATTTACGATGCTGATGATTCATTACGGTAGTTACATAATATAATTTTGAACTATAAAATTAGAATTAATGGCGACCCTAACAAAACTCATCTGTTCGTTACATAAGTTTCAGTTTATGGACTTCTGATAACCGGATTAAGTGTAACACACCCGATATAAAAGCTTCGGTTAGTTCACACTTGCCATAATCCTATTTGTTCAACACTGTAATAATATTTCCGTATTTCTGTACAATTGTGCGGTGACTTCACAGTAGTTTGTTATTTCCTAAGAATATCTGTTTTCCTTGAAAATTAAAGAAGCAGCGGCTGTTAAATTACAAGAGATAATCCCACAAATAGACCCCGCCCTTCGCCTGGTTTTTTTTTTATAAAACAATTGCGCTACACAAGTTATTTTTCCTATATCGTGAGTGCGTTTACAAACATTTAAACTCACATACACAAACTGCCAGACCCGGAACAATTATCTGTAGGCCATTCAAATATTTGTTCCGTGGGGTCATCGAACCCGTGACACGCAGGGTACATGTCGACGTTTAGTGTTAGTCTGGAAGCCGACCCCAATATAATTGAAAAAGGCAGTCTATGTTCACGAACTGTATATAAACTGCTCTCGTGGTCTCGCGGTCACAAGCGCGACTGCTGAGCACATAGTTCTGGGGTCGGGCAAAAGTGTTATTGGGTTTTTCTAAATAGAATTTTTCAGTAACAGCTCGGAGTTTGGAAGTTTGCCCTATGATACCCCTGTACTTCGAAAAGCCGTTGATCCTGCGCCTAATCTACCTCCGGTCGTGTCGGAGAGAGCATGCATGACAGAGAGTGCATCTGTGCCTGCGCACACACTTAGGCACTATCATAAATCCCGCACCAATGGCTAGTCTCCCCTAAGATAGACCGCTGTGACCAAAAACGGTCAGGAGGACTATATTTATATGATAAACTAGCTTTTGCCCGCGGCTTCGCTCGCGTTAAATTCGAGGTAACACAGTTCCCCTTGCGCCTTATTGATTTGTAATAGCAACGCTAAGTTTTCCCTTTTCTTTCCTCTTTCTCCCTCACATCCCACTTTTTTCAAAAAAATATTAGCCTATATCCGTCTCCTGGTTCCCAACTATCTCTGTACCAAAATTCATCAAAATCGGTTCAGTCATTAAAACGTGAAGAGGTAACAAACAAACAAACTCACTTTCGCTTTTATAATATTATTATAGTAAGGATTGTTACCCTTTTGTTTGCGGATGGCATATCATCAAATAACTTCTGGGCAGAGCGGGAGCGAGTGTTAGACTTGTACTGACTACAACCCACCCATGTTCCTTCAACTGCCTTTATGTTACGGGGCCGCGGTATTTCTTTCGAACAACCCGCAACCCCTGTAGGCCCCGGCAGGCCCCTCTGCTTTGCTAACATCTCTTTGAGGCGCGCGTGGAACACTGACGGGCCGTCGACACGGCCTGTCGTCAAAGGACGGAACCCTGAAATGGAGACTACGTATCAAAAAGCGTAGCGTCGTCGTTTGCTCGCACCTATATAGGTCGACGATCTTTAAAAAGCGACTCTGACAGCTTGGGTACGGAAGACGTATGACAGAGTGAATTGTCACAGATGAGTAAGGCCTTTGTCCAGCAGTAAACTCTTATAGTTTGATTTGATTGATCTATGATAACAGCAATTTAAAACTGAATTATAACGTTGCAACGTCAATTTCCTCTACATTTGACTTTACAACTAACGATTTTATGTAATAACTTACATTAGTCGCTTAAAAAAGGACCAATACTTTTGGACACTACAAAACAATTTGTTATCTACGTGTCCCAACTGAGACTATTTACACCAGAGGAGTAACCCTAAGCTAACCAAGCTTATAGTGTGGGTATATTCAAGACTTTTCGTGACCAAAAGCCTGCTATTCGCGTTATCATCACCAGAATATTACCAAGACTAGGATTAAGTTTTGGTATCAGTCAAACACCGAAAACTAAATCCTAGCCCTAATCCCACGTACAGATAATCCGTACAACAATCGAAAAAGCAATTACTCAAAAATTGCTTGAAACAGCAACTATGACTGGTTAGATAAACACCGTGGCATTGGTCCAAGTGTACAGTCATTCACTAGTTTTTGTACCTCAGACATATACAGTCCTATAGCATACTTATTTTCATACTAGCTGGCGCACGCGGCATCACCCGCGTGATGATCGAAAAAAAAGTATCATATATGTGTTGCCGTTTTGACGTGAAAGAGTGACGAACATTCATACATCCATCCTTACAAACATTCGCATTTATAATATTAGTTGGATAAATAAAGATCATTATAAATCAGACACAATTGTCAGTTTTAGCAATCTAAAAACAGCTGTATCGCTTCGGATATAAAAATCACAGTGACGTTGGCACAGTTACAAGGGTGGATGTCAAATACCTGTGGAAGGACTGTATCATAGACGCACATCGGACGTGCTCTATCGGGTTTACGGATCTCGGATCACAACGGGCCCGTCTTAAATCGGATCGTCCTACTTAATCTGGAGGAGGGCTATGGGAACGCCATTTTAAGGCCGTCTGCTTCTTGTAGGCATTCGATTTGAAATTGGAGATAGAATCATGGGTTGCGATCACGTATTGGCTAAAAGAGTTTTTTATAGGATTTAATTCTTATTTATTACAGAATTTTTTTTTGGGCAAACATTCTTAATATTGGGTACCACTTTGCCTTTATATTTTCATAGCACGTTATCCTTGCTAATATTGTAAAAGCGAAAGTGAGTTTGTTTGTTACGTCTTCACGCCTAAATAGCTCAAACGATTTTGATGAATTTTGGTACAGAGATAGTTGGGACCCTGGGAGCTCGTGGCTAAATAATAGCAGCCGCTCGGGTCGATCTTTAGGTTAAGTCGCGCTTGCCTAGGTCGGTCTGTGGATGGGTGACCACCCGTTACATACCGGGTTTCCTCCGTGCCTCGGAAAGCACGTTAAGCTGTTGGTCCCGGCTGTCATTTGTAGATCTTTGATAGTCGTTACAGGTAGTCAGTGTTCTGAAAATCTGACAACTAGTCTTACCAAGGGGTATCGTATTACCCGGTACTAACTGGGTTGTGGAGGTCAGATAGGCAGTCGCTCCATGTAAAATACTGATATTCAGCTGCATCCGGTTAGACTGGAAGCCGACCCCAACATAGTTGGGAAAAGGCTAGGCAGATGATGAGATAGTTGGGACCCTGGAGACGGACATATGCTATTTTTTTAAAGTGAGTAATGAGGAGGAAAGGGAAAACTTAGCTTTGCTATAACAATAAATAAGGCGCAAGGGCAAAAACTACAGGGAACCTACAAGGAGAACTGTGTTACCCCGAATTTAACGCGAGCGAAGCCGCGGACAAAATCTAGTAAAATATAGTTTACAATCGCAAATACCAGTTGGTATAATAAGAAGGTAAGAGAGTACACCGACGACCGAGTATTTGACGGGCCTGTTGGTCTAATGGTTAGTGGCCCTGACTGCTGAGCCGGAGGTCGTGGGTTCTATTCCCACCCAGGACAAACTTTGTGTGATGAGCATGATTGTTTGTTCTGTGTCTGGGTGTGATTTATCTATAATATGTATGTATTTATAAATTATATAAGTATGTATATCAGTTGTCTGGTTACCATAACACAAGCTCTGCTTAGCTTGGGATCAGATAGCCGTGTGTGAGTTGTCCCAAGATATTTATATTTATTTATATTTTATTTATTTATACACCGAGCAATATTTTCATTTTTAACTTTAGAAAACCATTCAATCAGAAAAACTGGCTATATTTTTAAACGCTTTTCACTGCGAAGTTTTACTATAATCAACATTCGTATTTTTAATCTGCCAAAATGATTGAATTTTGTTTATTTTATACCCAAACTGAAATTCATAGAATTTTCAATTTTCTTCATTGCAAATAATATTCCATCGATGTTATCAATAAAACGTTTTATTTAAATATTTTTAAAATATGTGTTCATTGAGATAAATATTCGTATATGTCTGATTTTATTTTTATACCGAATGTTTAATTAAAAAACAACATAACTTTAAAACTTTTCTTATTTGTTTTTTTATACAAATGTGTTGTTTAAATAAGAATTAACTTTATTATTTCTACACAAGATTTTAGCCACATCTTTCACCAGTAACAAATAATAAATTTGTGTCATAAAATCTATGTACCTCATACAAGGACCAAACGAAATCTGAGTACACTATAATCATAAAATAATAAGTAGTTTCATTTTATGCGTTACACAAGTGTGTCACAAACTTTATTCCGAACGTAAGCAGTGAACAAATGTTACGTCCCGCTCAAGACTAAGCCCCTGTTCACAACCTCAGGTGATGCAAGTTATGGACGCAACTTGCGTCAAGTTAGGTACATACGCGTGTCAGTCTTGTTTTGTTCGCGTGATCTCAGTAGTTCTACAAAAAGCCTCGCGGTGGCCGTGATCTTATTTTATTTTTTGTTAAATCACTTCCCTTCCTACTTGTCATTTATTTATTTTTCGCTGTCGCTATTGGAAGACTTTTGTAGCTCGTGGGCGCTATTTATACAAATATAACGAGTCTGACTCATTAACACAAGTCACTTTAATAAACCCATCTATCTAGAAGCGTTGCGGGTGTCTCGCACCTGCATGCTGTAAGCAATTTTTTGCATTTAGTTTTTCAACACGCGTGTCGCTTGATCGTGTAGCTTGTGGCCAAGCTTACAACTTGACTGAGGTCACTTCGAAAGGCTTCGGCACTCATTCGTGAAATAGGTCAAGAGACGGATGAACAGTTCCGCAGCTATTTGTCATTGTCGCCGACTTTCACATAAAAAAGAGGAATTGCTCTCGTGAAAGGCCGAAGGACCCAAGTTTGGCCTGTTTTTGAAATGTTCGACGAAATTTTGTTCGACGTATCCGTTGACCACAGGCATCATAGACAGATGTCCTCTTTTGATATTGTTGAGCTTTCATAATTTATTTTTCGTAGTAACTTACGCATATACGTTTTAGGTATTTAGTCAATTATTTTAGCAGGACAGAGATAAAATTATGTTGCACATAAAATATGTTCAATGTGGGTCTTATTATTTATCCATGTTAGACCAAACCTTTTTAAAATTATGGAATGATTATTATTTATAAACACCCTTTTTTGGGGTGGGAAATCATTAAATAACTTCCCCCGCTCTGGGCGGAGCGGTGGGGGAGTGTCAGACTTGTACTGAATAAAACCCACCCATGTTCCTTCTATTGCCCTTTACGTTCCGGGGCCGCGGTATCTCTTTCGAACAACCCGCAACCCCAGCAGGCGGTGGCCCTGGCAGGCCCCTCTGCATGTAAGAATATTTTCACTGACTTACCCACTATGCACTACTATGTCTTATATGATTACGTCATGTAAGAAGGACAAACCCTTATTATATGAAACTTAGATTTAAGTAGGTAGGTTGTATCATGGCCACGGGTAAGACCCCGTAGGCTGCCGCTTATGAATTGTTGCTGAAAAACCCAAATAAAACTTTGATTAACGTAAAAACCGAGTCCATGTTGACCAAAAATATTTATAATACGCTTGCAAAATATTAATTAAGTACTTTTATCACAAAATTTGAAATTATTAAACCTGTTACTTTTATTAAACAATTAATGTAAGCTATTTTGACATTAGTGGGCTCATGTCATTCCTTACACAATCTATCCATCTTTTCTTTGATCTTCCTCTTACTCTTCGTTCATCAACATTCAGATCCATCACTCTTTTAGTCATTTTGCTTCTTCGCTCTTTATTACATGTCCATACCAAGACTAACGACTCCCTTTAAATTTTTCTGTAACAGGTGCATCTTTCAAACTTCCTCTAATATACTATACTCATTCCTTACTTTATCCAATCTCGTCACTCCACGCTTCCAACTTCACATTCTCATCTCCGCTACGTGCAATCGTTTTTCATCCACGTTTTTTACAGTCCAGCTTTCTGATCCATACATTACAACAGGACTAATCATGTATGTATATGTATATTTTCCCCTTTAACTCAAGGGGCATCCGTGGGTCATCTCCGCTACATGTAATCATTTTTCAGCCACGTCTTTTACAGCCCACCTTTCAGACCTCTGTTGAAAAAAAAAACTGTAGATTTACCAAAGCGGCTGTTATTATTAAGTCACAAAAACCGTATAATAAACCTGTATGAACAAAATATACCAAACCGTTGATAGGTGGAAAGATAGCTCCTACATTATTTACACGCCCTCTACAGTCCGTTTATACAAATTTAAAAAGGTTAAAAGCCTCTGAATAAAACATAAACACGTATCTAGCCTAAAATCATTTATCGGTGTGAATAATAAAAAAAACTAATCCCATAGTGTATCTACAAGTAGCTCGGGGCTAGACCAGAGCAATCGACTGGAGTTGTTTACGATTTCATTTTGAAATGCATTCGATTTATTTAATCGATACGTTAAAACCCACACTCACACACACAAGTACAAATTTAGTAACGGTGCCTTTGTTCACTATCGGTGTATTGAAAAATGTATTTTGAATGACTATATGTGATTATGAAATTAATTAGTAACTAGTAGCGCGGTTTCACTCTTTTTAATGCCGTAACGAAATGTTAGTGGTTATCAAATCAAAAGTCATTTATTCAAATTAGGCTTATAATCAGCACTTTTTGAACGTCACATTACAAGAGACAGTCCCACAAAAACGCCCTGCCTTTCGCCACTTCCTAGTGTTTTAGCTGAGAAGAAGAAGTGGCGGAACAAACTCCCCAGCAACACATCTTTCTGTCAGGTTAGAAGAAACATGTTAAAAACCTTAGCATTATTGCATTTCTAATGAAATCAGTTGGGTGGTTTCAAAGTATATTTAACAGACATAGGGAGTTTTTTTTATGTTTTATATATACAGTGTATCAATCGAACCTCATTAGATGAGCAGTCAGCACGCAGAGGCGGCGTGCACACCACATACGTCATCAAATTGCGGCCAGCGGAGCCGCGGGAGCAACATGCCCCTACCCTGGCAATTGCTTCTTCAGACTCAGCTGTGACGGACGCAGTCTCAAACCGATAATATTAATATTATTGTTTATCTGGAGCTACTGTAACTTAGAACTTAACGGCAATAAACCAGTTCCTATAAAATACAGTCCACTTTATAACATCCTTATCTTTATACAGTGTGTAAACCAATGCTTCGGGAAGCCGACAACCGTGGAGTCTGAACATCAATTATTATTTAGGGTAACAATTTACGATAGAACTCAATTTTTGCGATCAATATTTATAGTAAAGAAAGAAAAAAGTATTTATTTGTTGCAAATTACGACGAGCACACAAAAAAAAACATTAAGCATCACAAACATTTTTAAATTTTTTCAGTAAAACTATAAAATTAAAAGAGTTAGAATTTTGACCTCCAATATCTAAACTACATAGATTCTATGTAGTTTAGTTTAGATTATACCTTCAATCAATCAATAAAACAAAATAAATAATGCAATTATGGGGAAAATACGGATGTCGTGTGATGTTATGAATTATTGCAAACAAATTGGATTAGCTGGATAAAACTTGGATCCTAGAAAAACTCACAAACACCCACTGGTTGGTGCTTTGTTTTAAAATACCATTTTAGATACTAATCTGCATAGTTCTCATGTAAGTTGACCAAGAGTTTTGTCTGGACCTTGAAAGAGACTATGAACTCTAGGTTTGTTTCGGCAGTTACGAGAGGCAGAAAGCAGGGTACGAAACATCATTCATCTAGTTTTATGTGTAGTATAGACCTGATAATGTGTTTACAAAAACCTACTTGCAAAATAAACATCACATATCATTTATCATGTCTGCTTTACAGAAGGTGTAACCACTGAGACTTAGTTCTGTATAATGCAATGAATAAATGGATTTTGAAACATTTTCATGCAAGGAATTCTAGTAGGTATATTATGTTTCCGATGCAACAATGGCTTCAAGTTGCTACGTCCAGTTTTGATTGAATGAATGTCAATTTCAACCCTATTGAATGTCACGACTATCGGATATTGGGTTGACTTTGTTTAACAGTGTGAGAGCATGGTGAAAAGGTAGATGCCGAAATGTAAGACCACTCAACTGTATATTTTGCAGTGGGCATATTTTTGTTTAACTGTTTAATACAGTGTTTTTTTAATTTAAAAAAAAAACGTTGCCCCACACAACACACAAGGATTTTTTCCTTTGCCTTTTACGTTCCGGGGCCGCGGTATCTCTTTCGAACAACCCGCAACCCCAGCAGGCGGTGACCTGACTCTGCTTTACTGACATCTCTTTTAGGCCGTGGAACACAAAAACGCTGTAGACACGGCCTGTAGTCACTACATAGACGCACGGTGATCTACCCATTGCTCATGCATTGAATTGGGTGTGTTTACAAACATTTAAACTCACATAAACAAACAGCTAGACCCGAAACAACTATCTGTAGTTCATACAAATATTTGTTCCGTGCGGGGATCGAACTCGCGACACTGCACCAACCGTGTCGTCAAAACTGCATCAATCGTGTCTGATTTCGTAGTTAGTCCCGTGTAACAGGGGGTAAGCTTATTGTCATAAGCCGGCTCGGGAAGACAAACCCAGGTCCTCATTTTCAGCAGTCGCGATTGCAACTACTAGAGCGATGACTAAGTCAATATGTATACCCTTGAATGTTTGAATTAATGTTGTACGTACTTTAACGTTTAATAAAAATAAAAATTACAAACACTGTTACACTTAACTCCCCGAAATTGTAACAGGAACATCAGCAGCACTATGTAGTATAAATTTACATTATTATTCCTTAGAGGACCGGATTGCTTTTCCTTAACACAGGTTTTTTCCTAGCTAGGACTATTCAAAAAAGCCATCATCATCATCTGCCTTTTCCCAACTATGTTGGGGTCGGCTTCCAGTCTTACCGGATGCAGCTGAATACCAGTATTTTACATGGAGTAACTGCCTAGCTGTCCTCCATAACCCAGTTAGAACTGGATATTACAATACCTCTTGGTAAGACTGGTTGTCAAACTTTCGGGACATTGACTAATTGTAACGACTGTCAAAGATCTACAAATGAAAACCGAGACCAACAGCTTAATGTGCATACATAGACCTTGTGCATACATACATAGACCTTGTGCGTACATATTTAAATTCTTTGTTCTGTTTGTTTCTTTGACCAAATTGCCTCGTTGGTAAAGTGATCGCAAGCGTGATTGCGACGCACAAGGTCTTGGATTCAATTCCCGGGCAAAGTTGTACTTGGTTTTTATTAGGCTTGTTTCCAAAAATAATAATATTAGTCCATCTTTTAAAATCACGGATACGTATTTTTTATTCGTAAATTAGAATAAAAATAACACAGGCCCATTAAAGTTACGTGTGACGTCACGCACATTTTTGAATTATCTAAAAGACGGATTAAATAGAATGTAATTATTTTCCCTAAGAACTACCCATATAATTATACATGGTACTTAAAAACTAGTATTAGGTACCCTTCTGCCTAACCTTTCGGGGATGACAGGTGTGATGTTATGTAACTTTGACAAAACTAATAAATTGAAACATAGATATTGCAACCCGAATTGAGATGTAAGTTTAATAACGTTCAAAGAACCGTTAATGACGATCAATTCCAATATCCATTCCGGATACATCCTATATTATGCTAAACTCACATTAGCTTAGTTAGTTTTAGTTGATATTGACAAACCTGGCGCGCAAAATGGCAATATGTGTGTTATATTATAAAAGCGAAAGTGAGTTTGTTTGTTTGTTACCACTTCACGTTTTAATGGCTAAACCGGTTTTGATGGATTTTGGTACAGAGATAGTTGGGAACCAGGAGACGGACATAAGCTATTTTTTTTTCAAAAAAGTGGGATGTTAGGGAGAAAGAGGGAAGAAAAGGGAAAATTGAGCGTTGCTATTACAAATCAATTAGGCGCTGTGAACTGAGTTACCCCGAATTTAACGCGAGCGAAGCTGCGGGCAAAAGCTAGTAAAGTATAAAGATTTCATGCCGTGTCCACGGCGCGTTAGTGTTCTACGCGCGCCCCCTCAAAGAGATATAATATCAGCAAAGCAGAGAGGCCTGCTAAGGCCGCTGCCTGCCGGTTTTGTAGATTGTCCGAAACAGATATCGCGGCCCCGGAACAGAAAAGGCAAAAGAAAGAACATGGGTGGGTCTTAATCAGTACCCGCAAAAAAAGGTCTATTTCAGATCTACTTGCAATTAGAATCAACTCATATTTTCCTTTAACAAATCCTTCGTTGAACTAGTTATCCTGTACTAAACCTACACTAAACCTAGTAAACCTAGTGTGTTTATTTATTCAACCGTCGGACCCGATGGCATGGCAACATGGCGGATATAAAAGCATTGAGCAAATGTCTGCCAAAGTGGATCTATTTCGTGATTGATGCCGACAGTGGGGCAGGGCTTTGAGTTTGGCACCTAATGTACAGGCGTGAGTATATATAGAGATTGGGCTACAAGTTTCTTAACATAGGATGGATTTGGCGGATAATGCTGGTAAAACGACGTGTTTGACGGGCCTGTTGGTCTAGTGGTTAGTGGCCCTGTGTAGTGTTCGATTCCCACCCAGGACAAACTTTGTGTGATGAGCATGATTGTTTGTTCTGTGACTGGGTGTAATTTATCTATAATATGTATGTATTTATAAATTATATAAGTATGTATATCAGTTGTCTGGTTACCATAACACAAGCTCTGCTTAGCTTGGGATCAGATAGCCGTGTGTGAGCTGTCCCAAGATATTTATATTTATATTTTAAAAAAATCTTTTAATATGCTGTGCCTTTTGTACTCTTAGTTAAGCTATGATGTTTGCTCATGTGCTGTTTTGGATACGATAAAATAAATAAATTATATATTTAAATAAAAAAAAAAGCTTCAACGCTTTCTTTAATACCCTGAAGAAAAAGAAGTGATGACACTTGGACACGAGGTTGTCGACATGTGAAATGTGAGCTCGGCTATCATTGTGCCAATAGTAAAAATGGCCAATGGCGTCAGAGCCAAGAGTCTTTACGACCATCTATCGAGGCCCTCCTTAGGCGGTTGGATCAACGGTCAGATTTAGAAGGCAGTACTCCTCGATAAGCCCGGAATTGTGAAGAGGTTCGTCTTTCTGGAGCCCTAACCACCGGTAACTTGGACCCTGCTCCCATTACCGACGGACGATCTTTTTAAATGTTTTTTTTTTAATACATAAAAAGAAAAAAAAATGTTGGTAAAAGTAAGACGAAAAGTGAATAAAAACCTGATGATTCTAAAAAAGGTGTAAGTCCACAAGCAAATTGTATCGTTTCGTCAATGCTTGCTAAATAAAGTTGCCATTATTACACCAACGACAATTAAACATTCAATAAAGAACACACACAATCAAATCAAAAGCACGTAAAAATTAAATGATATAATAAAAATGTAGAACGTTTCAAATAATTGCAGCTACAAACACGACAATTTGCGCGGGGAAATTTCATTTAAAATTAAAGGGTACATTCATTTTAAACGCCCAAAATTCATGTTACATAAAAATGTATTCATTCATTTAAAAATAAATGACCGGAAACGAATGTTCCAATTTGTTTTTCGAATTCATGTGACGAGCAACTTTGTATACGAATGTGGTGCAACAAACGGACATTTTAGCGGCCACATGAGACACGTGCGACCACAGCGAACGACCACCGACCACACAGCAGAATCTGCGACCACAACCAACATGGCTGACATTTTCTGTTTTATTTCGCGCCAAGTATTTAATGATACGGGATACGTAATTTTGTGGCGGTGAAACCAGTAAAATTTAATTCGAAGGTTTTGTTGAAATGCGACTGTGCAGTTTTGCACAGACTGAGAAATTAATTGTTCATCAAATTCACACACTGCGACAATTTGCTCGCGTGTTCCACCCAGCGCACAAAAACATCCGCTCACAAAAAAAAAAACACATTGCGCACAACTAGACACGGGTTTTGCACTTTGAAAAACATAGAAAAAGATAGGAAAAACAAAGTCAATTGTTTTGTGGAACGCTTAATTACGAACGATAAAAATGGGATAATAAAATGATTTACGTTAATTCTTAAAATGGTGACAAACGCAGTTAATATTGTGAATAAGTCCGACTTTTAGATTATTCAAAAAATAAGGGACACGTATTTTTTTATTTGTAACTTAGACCAAAAATGACAAAAATATAGCTCATTAAAGTTACGTGTGACGTAACACGTTGCTGCAGTTTTTCGCAACGCGTGACGTCTGGCTGTTTGTATGTGAGTTCAAATGTTTGTAAACGCACCCAGATTTAGGAAAAATTCGTAGTGTGTGGCAACGTTTTTTTTTTTTTAAACTAAATAGAATGTTATTACTTTGACTCTGAAAACTCTTATTATGTTATTAATAAAATTTAAAATTCTTAAATTGGTCACAGTGACAATAGGGTTATTGTCACTGTGACCATTTTAAGAATGTTAACGTAATTCATGTTATTTTATCCTATTAGGATTCTGATAAAGCATTCTATTAATCCAATGTTGGAATGAACTGAAAGGAAAAAATAAAGTTGCTTTGAAATAGACTAGCTGTAAATCATTTTGCTGAAAGCCGGATGTACAATTGTATTTGCACAGACTGTTAGACAAAAGGATTCAAAGTTTTAGGTTTTAATTTAACGTCTAATAATTTACATGTACTAATACGCATGCATGTACTATTGTAAGTATTTTTTTTACACCACACGCACTAAACGGTTTGGGAATACCTTCATTGTGCGTACTGCTAAGGAGTGGAATTCCCTGCCGGAGTCTGTATTTCCTGACAGCTATAACCTGGGGGTCTTCAAGTCAAGAGTGAATAGGTTATTTCTAGGTAAGCGTGCTTCATCGTCGACCACATCATCACTTACCATCAGGTGAGATAGTGGTCAAACGCGAGCCTATCAATAATAATAAAAAAAAAAAAAAAAGTATTTTTTTTAACAAAATGTCAACAAACAGTTATCCCTGGGCAGTTCTTTGCTGATAATCCACAGAACTTTGCTCTCAGTAGCGTCCAACAATTGCTATGTACGCGTATAAGCATCAAAACACACCAGACACGATAGATAGATATTACGTGGTTTGTGGAACAGCACCAAATTTTGCATTCAAGGTTAGAATAGTCACTGCCGGGGTTGCGGGTTGTTTGAAAGAGGTACCTCGGCCCAGGAACATAAAGGGCAAAAGAAGGAACATGGGTAGGTTTTAGTCAGTACAAGTCTGACACTTCGCCTCGCTCTGCTCAGAGTGGGGGGAAGTTATTTGATGATTTCCCAACCGCAAAACAAAAGAAAAATAAAAGACTGAAATATTAATTTTCTATGGGTCTATGCCACCCGAAATAAAGTTTATTCATTCATTCATTCATAGTCCAAAATATCTTTTATAAAATGTTGATTTTGAGATATTTGCCAACTTAACCGCATGGTTCACAGCCCGTACATCCACTTTACCGCCTCCATTCGATCGCACCGGTGTCGTGTGGGAATAACGCGACAAAGGAGGTTTTGGTTTAAGGATTTACGCTTATGACGAAAATTGACGAATATTCGAAAAAAAAAATACTACCTCGATAAACAATTTTAAGCCTGACATCGTTTAAGAATATCCGTCCTAGCCAGTTGAATCCGAACATTTTAATATCTTTTTCAAATAAACTTCATATTCAAGATTTTCATGGCCCATTCCCACAATAAGCGTCGTACGAAGCAATAATCTCATGCCATATTGTGTCACAAGAACATATTGGAGGCCCGGAAGGTACTTTAACCGCGATATGAGCACGAAAACCCGGGAATGCAATAACTATTTGACGTAACGGTAGCAAGTCGGCTACAAATATGGATGATAACTACAATATTGCATGCCGTCTACCCTCAAAATGGGAGACCCGAAACCATTTGAGGACGTTTATTAAAAAAGTTACTGTTATTTTTAAGCCAACACATTGAAAATGCCTATTTGAGATTAAATTAAATGTAAGGGTCTTGTACTTTTTTTTTTGGGTGGCAGAACCGGCTTCCAAATAAACGGAGGGATTTTACATCTTTTATATAAAATTCTTCTGTCACATTTTTAGTTGCCATACTCCTCCAAAACAGCTTGACCGATTTTTATGAAATTTGGTATATTCGGTAGGTCTGAAATTCAGTCTTAATCTATTTAATTTTATTTTAACTGAGCAGCGGGCGAAACTGCTGGGCACAAATAGTTTTAATATACATAAATAAAAGTACTTACCTTTGAAATGAAGGAGATAATTTTAATTTTTGACGCGTGTACCTACAGTCGATTTTGTAAGCGCGTGCACGCTTATAAAAAAACGCTTTTTGTTTCACGAGTGATTAGTACGAGCCTTGACACACTTATACTGGGTGTCGAAGCCAAAATACAATCTTGTGGTCTGTAAAACATTTCACCCAAAACAATATTGTCGTTCCCCAGCAATTTTTTTTGCAAAATAATGAAGTTGATATAGACAAGACTTGGTCAACGTGAAGGAACCCTTTATAAGCTTTTTATTATACTCGCGAACCACGACAGACGCATACGCGCGCCCGATCACCCCGCGCGAACTCAAAGAGTGACTTGAGTACGCGTGTTAATTTTTTTTAAACGTATATTGTGTCGCGCGTATAAGCGCGTAAGCTGGTACGAGCTTATACGCTAGTGTGAAACCGCTTTAAGCAGCTTCACAATTCAACACAAGGGAAATCGGTTAGCGAGACAGTGCAGATCAGATTAGGTTTCGAGCCGTTGAGTGGTTGTCATCGTACCCGTGCATACGTACGCCCAATCCTGTGTTGTTGAGATATGTTTGGCTCTCTAGCATACGATTTAAATGCAGTGGGATTCCTAACAAGAGTGTCAGAGACTTTACTTTTATTTTCTTTTACTTTACGTGTAACATAGAACATTGTTATTTTGTTAACTAGGTACATTTGATTTGGGATGAGCGGTTCTATCACAAAGAGTATCCCAGTACGGACGCCAGTCTCACAAAGGAATATATTTTACTAGCTGGCGCCCGCGGCTTCAGCTGCCCCGCTTGATAACGAAAAAAGAATGTGTTATTTCGGACTATAATCCACCTCTGTTCCAAATTTCATCATGATCCGTTCAGTCGTTTTGACGTAAAGACTAACAAACATCAAGGAGGATTCTATATATATCTATCCTATCTTCTATATATATAATCTATCCGAGTCGGGGTGCCCCCAAGTCTGTTGACGGGGTAGTCGACTGCGGATGGGGACCCGACTTCTAGGTTCTGGTTTAAAAAAACAATCTCACTAGTTCGACGGTCGAACAACTGAGAAAAAAGATCTCACTAGTTCCACTATCGAACTAATGAATCGAGTAATGAGAATGAACTTTTTTGTGGATCATAGGTTTGCATATAATACAGGTCTTAAATAATTAAATACATAGATCAACTAAGTCCCTTTGGGCATACAATAGTCATATAAGAATATAGAAAAACTATTAAGAAAAACACAAAAATATAAAACCAAACAAAACAAATTAAGATAGGCATAGGGTATAGATCAAACAGGCTTTTTCACTTTTCAGTCCTGACGGATACTGTTACGTATTTCTCAGTAGCAGAGTTTTTAATGGGTATTAATTGCTATGGATCTGATTACCCCTTCCTGGTATTGGGTCAAATATTATGTTATGTTCTGTTAGCAGTATGTCTTAGTGTAGCGTCAATAGGGTAGAGTCAACTTCTCATACAAATAAGGCACAAGCTTGGATAACCACGTTTGCTTGTTGCATATTGATTGTTGCGCCATGCTGTGATGAAAGGGGGGGGGGGGAGATCTTTGGCCTCATACTACACCAACATATTCTGGAATCGGAAAACCTTTTTTTTACCCGACTGCTGAGAGGAAGGTCATGTTTTTGAATCCGGTTTTATAATTATTAACTTCACCTGTGTAAAAAAAAAACTCAGGAATACGGACAGTATCTATGCTATCCATTGCTCACCATTTACAGTCCCGCATTAACGGTGGCCCGGAAATTGATACCTTTACTATCCGTGTTATTTAACTTCATTTTTGTTAGTAATCCTTTTTGGTTGTCTAGTGCCAGACAAATAAATTCGTTATTTTTCTTTCTTTTCTTAAAAAGGTGATTCATATTACGTATAATGGTTTTAGTCTAGATTAATTAATGGATAAGAAATTAAATTGCAATCTATACTTCAGGCCTGAACTAGTTTTTATTGTATTACTAGCTTTTGCCCGCGGCTTCGCTCGCGTTATATTCGGGGTAACACAGTTCCCTTGCGCCTTATTGATTTGTAATAGCAACGCTACGTTTTCCCTTTTCTTCCCTCTTTCTCCGTCACATCGCACTTTTTTCAAAAAAATATTATGCACATCTCCGTCTCCTGGTTCCCAATTATCTCTGTACCAAAATTCATCAAAATTGGTTTAGCCATTAAAGCGTGAAGAGGTAACAAACAAACAAACTCACTTTCGCTTTTATAATATTATAAGTAAGGATTTTAGGTTTTATATATTTTTTAATTAAACCTAAAACATATACATAAATATATTCAAGATCACCTTTTAAAACCTTTTATTTTCATAACCTTTCGATACAGTTTGAAGACTATATTTAAACATAGTTAGGCGTCATGAGTAAAATAAAAAAAGAAACAAAAAAAAAACTAAAAAGACTTCCATTAAGGTTTTTTTTAATCAGCTGACTAACACATTTAGAAAGAATTTCATAAGATTACTTATAGGTTTAGCAAGCCAGCTTACCTCAAGGGAACATTCCCGTGAACATACTTGCCCACTTACTTAGCTAGTCCACTACGCCTCTACGGGGCGAGAGACAACGATCAAAGTTTGCTTAGAAAAAATGTACATAAAAGAAAGGAATTCACGTTTTCCTGCAGTATGGCCGTCCTCTGAGACTTACCGGGAAATGTTTTAATTTTGTGTAATGGGAACAAACAATCTCGCCGCAAGGTTTTTTTAAAAATAGCGCGAAGTTTAAAGATGACCAAAAGATAGATGTTTGAAAATTTCCTACGTATTCTAGTTTGTGGACATAGCTTATGCATAGTTGTGTTTTTTTTATTATTTTGAAAAAGAAATACATGTCGGAAGAGGATGAGACATAATAAAACTAGATCTTCAATGGCATTAAATCGAATTTATTAATGATTTATTCACCTAATGAATTCTACAGGAACTATCCTTAATCAGTTTCTTTATATAAAAAGGGTCTTATGAAGTTATTAACTCAACATCACGCAATAGAAAACATGACACCCAGTAGTACAGAGATTGGGAAAGTAACAGGGTAATACGGTAGCACAGTAGCACATTATCACGGTAGCACATTAGCACTGTAGCACAGTAACACAGAATCACAGTAACACAGTCACACAGAATCACAGTTAGAGAATCACAGTTACAGAGAAACATAATTAAAAGTAATACAACCTGTGCACCAGGACACGCTTGAAGTCAGACTCGCGTTTTACCGCTGCGCGATTCTTTTATAGACTACAATTATAAGTGGGGGTTATGGCCCAGCGCGCTAGCAACTGCAGAATGACTCAGCGCGATAGCAGCTGCAGAATGACTCAGCGCGTCCCAGTGCAGAAGCTGCTAACAATACGACGCCGACACGGCCATGCTGACGTGCGGACGTCCTCGTACGCTCAGCTTATAATAACATCTACAATACGAAAAAGAAACCGATTAAGTACCGTTTGGTCATCCTGCCATTGTTTCTGGTCCGGTCCTTTTAGACCCTACAGATATAGGTGCACGGTTCGGGTTGGTTGTTTCCTATGGAGAAGAACCGGCAAGAAACTCCATAGTTACTCTTTTAAAATCATTTGGTTTTACAATGTTTTAAGTATGAGAGGACAGCGTAGGCAAGACAATAAATTATTGGTTACTTTACAAAAAGTTAAATAAAATAATACGTTAACAAAAATTAACAAGCGTCTAAGAATCTACAAGGCCAACCATGTCCACTCATTCACAACGAATTGGTAGGAAAGAATCTATTCAAGAGTCAAAAAAATATTGCAAAAACAAAATAATAATTATGAGACGACTTGGTCCACTCACCCATGACTTTACAAAGCTTACTTCTTGGTCCGGTCAACTTTAGACCCTTCAAGGTTAAACCTCTGGTCCGGCATTATTTTTTTTTTTTGTATGTCCCTTCAGTAAAACTGGACCGGACTTAGCTAGACTGAACAACTTTTGTTCCTTTAGCTTTACTTCTCTTTTTTTTTTTGCCCTTCAGATATGTCCCTTCAGTAAAACTGGTCTGGACTTAAGCTAGACTGAACAACTTTTGTTCCTTTAGCTTTACTACTTTTTTTTTATTTCTTTTTTTTTCTTTCTCTTTTTTTTCCTTTTTTTTCTTTTTTTTTCTTTTTTTTTTTCTTTTTTTTTCTTTTTTTTTTCTCTTTTTTTTTTCTCTTTTTTTTTCTCTTTTTTTTTTCTCTTTTTTTTTTCTTCTCTTTTTTTTATCTTTTTTTTTCTAGCTTTACGAGCATGAACCTCTGTATTATTATTCGCCGACGCGTCATCCTTATTATATGTTTTTGCAATATCCGAAAAGAACGACAAACGACAAGGACGAAATACTAACGTTTCCATCTCTATACATTTACGAAATTGCAATATTTGTTAAAGACAATCTGTCTAAATTTGACACACTTAATACTAGACGTCATCAATGGACACTTAAGTTAAAAAGACATAATACTGCGCTTTTCTCTAAGAGTTGTCTAGGCATGTGTCCTCAGATCCTTGCTAATATTATAAAAGCGAAAGTGAGTTTGTTTGTTGGTTACCTCTTCACGCCTCAATGGCTAAACCGATTTTGATGAATCCTGGTACAGAGACAGTTGGGAACCAGGAGACGGACATAGCCATTTTTTTATGTTACTTACAATATGTTTAGTTTCTTTCTTTGTCTTTGGTTGTAAAATATTATCTACCATCGAGAATATTCGTTCAGAAACGATTTTAAGACTTATCTTTACTACAAATACAGTTTTAAATGCCGCGTTTTAGTGCCGCTGTGGCTTTAGAGGCTAATGAGTTTTTATAGCATAAAACATAAAATGAAACTGTTCGATCTATTTGTTCTATTTTGTATTTTAAACGGTTTCTTGTAATTAACTTTGTACGCCTTGCAAGGTGAAACATCGCAATTCTTACCATATACCATGCACCTATGTTTCACAAATAAGTAACTTTGATTTTGAACAACTGACCTCGGGGTACTTCTCGCAAGTTTTCTATTGTTTCCATTAACGTGTTTTAATTCGTACCTATCTTTTTTTTTCAAATAGCGGTCACTCCAAACGGGCCTTTGCATTTATGGTCTAGTTACGTTTGGTGTCTTCACTCGCATTTAACAAAGACAAAATTTACCTACTGAGAAAAGTTTTACCAGAGCCTTACCCTTGTTAAATCAACCGGTGTCATATTGAGCCAGCTTTTTTTTTTTTTTTAAAGCAAAGGAATCGGATTAAATGGTTTAATTATTTACCATCTTCATCAGGATAGTTAGTAAATAATGTTAAAATCCCTAATCAAATGAGCTTCCCTAAATGCCAAACATTATTTTAAGAGTGTGAACCCGGTTACTCCACAACGAGTAGTATTGAGAGCTAATTGAATAACACCTAAATGATCAGAATTTGTTTTGGCCATAGTGAACAAAGTTATCAAGGTTATAATGACACGCTTGACCTGGCACTTTACCCAACTGGTAACAGTGACAATTAAATGTAAATCAACATGACTATCTTTAGAAGAATTCTTAAATTCAGCAGTGTCGTAAATTTTTTTTTTCAAGTTACAAAAGACTTCGGACTGCCCGTCCGCGCAATCTATATACGTCATCGCGAGTCCCTCAGAAAAAAAATTAAAGAGATCGAAACACTGACTCTGCCTTCACTTTATATCTTAGAATGTATATTGTATGTCCGTAAAAATCGGGGGCTTTCAAAATTAGGAGCGACTACCATAATATTAATACACGCTTTAAACACGAAATTGTAATTCCCAAATTCAGATAAACAAGAACTAGCAAGTCATTTCTATAGTCCATTAACAAGTTGGTAAAGTCGGTTATAGAACCGACAGATGGGAAATTCAAAAACTATATCAAACGTGTCCCTATTTAAAAAGCATATTATAAAATCAAGGACTACGTCGAAGGTGAAGAAGTTCTACTACAGCTCTTTCCACGTATGCAGCTTCCCTGGTAGCTTACTAACAGCACAGATTTGTGGATGTCTCTAACTATTGATGAATAAGACAAATCTCGTGAAACTACCTATAATCGCGGAAGAATATTCTCTACGTTCACTTTTTCCCCAAGCTAGTCAGTTAAATTTAAATGAATTGTATGCCATGGCAAAAATAGACCTGCTGTGTAATGGACCAATGGACCTTTGAAATATAAATAACACGAGAACCTACTATTAATTGTGCTGTGAACATGATTTTTCAATGACCAGGTTAAGGAATGCGACAATATAGTAATGCGATAATATAGTGGTTCTATTATGTTTGATTTTATGGCAAAGTATGCCTTATATCGTACAAGTGCGATATTTCAGACGGGAAATCGTTAGAACGGAATTCGAAAATTTTAATAATGTTCCACAGATTTAAGTACTGCTAATGTTTCTAATCCATATATGAATGGTACGACATTTTGTGGCTAAAATATCTCGCGATATTTTAGCCACAAAATGTCGTAATAATACGTTTTCATTGAGACACTCATCCGGTAATACATGAAATGTGTTTGCACAAAGTGCCTACCAAAAACATCCCAGCAGCATTTTAGTGTTGAGGCTACGTAAAGGATTACTAGGCTTTTTTTATTTTTACATTTTTGTCGACCGACTACCCGCGTTTTATGACAATGTTTTTTTTTTTGTTTCCCGAACTATACCCGGACCAATCTCGCACAAAATGTAAGATCGAAAAGTTAACGTTATTAGGACCGACCCCTTTTCACCTGTAACGAGATACTACACACAGAACCAGAATTAAATATGAAAGGAAATAGCATCGACTGAATACTGGGTGTCATGTGGCGGGGTGTCACACCGTCTACTTTTTGTTTTTAATTTTATACTAGCCGAAAAGAAAGACATTTGTCCCTGTATTAAATTGCCGGTAGTCCCCAGTAAAAGTAAGAGTGGGTCTGATCGCACTTCTGATGTCGGAAGAGGATGAGACATAATAAAACTAGATCTTCAATGGCATTAAATCGAATTTATTAATGATTTATTCACCTAATGAATTCTACAGGAACTATCCTTAATCAGTTTCTTTATATAAAAAGGGTCTTATGAAGTTATTAACTCAACATCACGCAATAGAAAACATGACACCCAGTAGTACAGAGATTGGGAAAGTAACAGGGTAATACGGTAGCACAGTAGCACATTATCACGGTAGCACATTAGCACTGTAGCACAGTAACACAGAATCACAGTAACACAGTCACACAGAATCACAGTTAGAGAATCACAGTTACAGAGAAACATAATTAAAAGTAATACAACCTGTGCACCAGGACACGCTTGAAGTCAGACTCGCGTTTTACCGCTGCGCGATTCTTTTATAGACTACAATTATAAGTGGGGGTTATGGCCCAGCGCGCTAGCAACTGCAGAATGACTCAGCGCGATAGCAGCTGCAGAATGACTCAGCGCGTCCCAGTGCAGAAGCTGCTAACAATACGACGCCGACATACACATACAGTAAGAATTTCTCCTGTATCGTGGGTGCGTTTACAAACATTTAAACTCATAAATACAAACAGAAGACCCGAAAACACTACAAAGTGGTCATACAAATATTTGTTCCGTATGGGGTTCGAACCTGAGACACGCAGTGCAGCACTCAACCACTGCGCCAACCGTGCAGTCATAGATAACCAAGAGATAGATGTTTGAAAATTTTCTACATAGTTGTGCATAGTTTTTTTTTTATTTAAAGAAGAAAACGGTGACCCACACTAGGATGTCAGACTCGCGCACCGAGGTAATTTCAACACGATGCCTCCACGCTATCCCTAGAAAAAGGGGTTTGACAGACAGACAGACAGCTAGACGGACAACAAAGTGATCTAATAATTAAGTATTCCGTTTTTTTACTTTTAAGATACGAAACCCAAAAAAAGATTTAAAAAAGAAAATTAATTCAATTAGCCACCTCCTTCTGCGAAGCAGTAATGCTATCGAAGGACGTGGCCGGGCGTTTGAGGGAGAGAACCTCAAACCAACCCAGCCGCCGCGGGAGACGCCTCGGACGTCGGGCGCCGCGAGACAAGTCCCGGCCACCGTAGATGCGGGCCTGTGGACGGTGAGCAATGGGTCACTCATCGTCTGTCCGTCTATTGATGACAGGCCGTGTCGACGGTGTGTTTCATCCGTGCCTCAAAGAGATGTCAGCAAAGCAGAGGGGCCTGCCAGGACCTCCGCCTGCCGGGGTTGCGGGTTATTCGCAACCCCGGAACGTAAAGGGCAATAGAAGGATCATGGGTGGGTTTTAGTCAGTACAAGTCTGACAATCCGCCCCCCAGGCTCCACCCAGAGCAGGGAAGGTATTTGACGATTTCCGGTAAAAAGTTCGGTTTTTTTCTTTTAAGGTACGAAACCCTAATTAAGCCAAAAGGTCCTCACAGAATGGTGTTGCAACATGGCAGTCTTGTTATTAGATGTACCTACTATTTTAACCTAACCTTCGTGGAATTCAAGCGTGATGTTACTTAATGTGTTGACATAACAATGCCACCTCCAGCAGCGATCACCGAAGCATCTCCGTACTCTATGCCTTGCATAATTCATCACTAAATTACTCCTTGCGAGCGACACACGGAAGTTGTGGATGGCACGGATCAGGTGGTTCCCTTCTAATGGATTAATTCACTCATGTATTAACTTAACGGATATGTGTGAGAGGATATGAACTATGGATATTGAATTATACGGGTGACGGTTAAAATAATATTTTGGCCTTTTTGTTTGCAGGATTAGTCATTTCACGCCTTCCCCACTAAATAGTCAGAAACTTTTTTTTTAAACAAACGTTGCCCTCCACTAACAGTTGCCCTCCACTAAGAGTTGCCCTCCACTAAGAGTTGCTCCTGTATCGTGGGTGCATTTACAAATTTTCAAACTCACATACACAAACAGCCAAGCCCGGAACAACTATCTGTAGGCCATACAAATATTTGTTCCGTGCGGGAATCGAACCCGCAACACGCAGCGCAGCAATCGATAGCTCAACCACTGCGCCAATCGTGTCGTCAAATTGTCTCTTATGTGGACCACTGGTCTTTGTCCAGCGCACCCCGCCATCTTGTTTGTCATTTTTGTTAGCCTCGTTCTCAAATATTTTTACACAAAATTAATGTTTTGTTCTATTGGATTCTAATTTTCAGAGAAAACCAATTAGTAACTTTAATGAAGAGTAGAAAATTAATACTCCAATTAGGTATTGATTAGTCTCTCTCAGTTCGTCTATAAGACTTTCCAAGGAAAGCTGGAAAAGTGTTATGAAAACTATTAATTAGCAAGGAGTTTGCAACTAATAATAAAGGTTTTATCACGAGTTTAAGACTGTCGGCAATGTAAAGAAAGTTTTTCTCGTTATCAAGAAAAAAAATTGACTATGGATAGAAGTAATTTTATTAAAATAATAATGAGTTTTCCTAGTCTTTTCCAAAGTTTGTAGGGGTCGCGTCCCGTCTAAAAAAAACTAAAGGGTAATTTTTTAATTTAAATTGTTAATAAAATATATTTTCTCAAAAATGTGGTACTAGTTTACAGAAGATAGTTTGGCAATATTAATCCTTACTAATATTATAAAAGGGAAAGTGAGTTTGTTTGTTTGTTACCTCTTCACGTTTTAATGGCTAAACCGATTGTGATGAATTTTGGTACATTGATAGTTGGGGACCAGGAGACGGACATAGGCTAATTTTATTGTAAAAAAAAATGATGTGAGGGAGAAAGAGGGAAGAACAGGGAAAACTTAGCGTTGCTATTACAAATCAATAAGGCGCAAGGGGAACTGAGTTACCCCAAATTTAACGCGGGCGTAGCCGCGGGCGAAAGCTTGAATAAATAAGAATAAAAATTGATCAAGCTAGGCAATGCCTGTATTTCGGTTTTCAGTACTTGTTCCCTCGATTTTTAAAAATAAGAAAGCCAGCAAAGCATGTATTGTAATATGCACTACAAATTAATTTCAAAGAATAAAATTGTAACTAAAGTGTTACACTTTTAATGTTGTTTTGCCTATAATAACAAGTATGTGGAGTGTTATGTGTGTGTTTTGTCTGGATTGGTATGTGTTTTATGTTGAGTTTGAGTCATGTATGTTTATTTGTGTAGGATACAGCTGAATACCAGTATTTAACATGAAACGACTGACCTCCATAACCTTGTTAGTATTGGGTATTGCGATACCCTTTGGTAAGACTAGTTGTCACACTTTCGGTAATTTCGTCAAAGATGTACGTATGCCAGTCTTAATACATATTTGCATCTGTCCAGCCATTGAATATTTGGGATTGTCAGTCTCTACTGTCAGTATCTGCATTAAGCGTAACCCAATTACACTACGCTCGACCGTTGTTTGTTAACCCATGTAACTAGTGACTTGTTCAACCTTTCACCACGATATATTTAGTTTTGATTTATCTCGTACAAACTCAATTGTAAAATCAGACAATACAGCTGATATTCTTCATAGAGATCTACGCTTTGGAATTGGCAACTACTGTACTTTCACAAGTTATTATGTCTTGTGACTGGGAATGTAGCAGCATCTTTTTTTTTTGTTTTTTTGACATTCATAAGTGCCGGTAATGGTTTAAAATTGAAATAAATGCATGAGTTTGAGTTGTTTTACCCGGATTTTTTTAAATAAGCTTTTAGATAATTTGCATTATTAAGTATACTGTACTGTTTTCCCCTGTAACATGGTGCTGGTAAAATTAGTAAGACGAACCATTCCTGTTCAGTCTGGAACATTATCGCGATATATAAGCTTTATCCAGATTATCATAGTCTTTGTTGGAGCATCATTATCATCAGCCTACGTCAGTCTACTGCTCGATACGGGTCGCTCTTAAAGCGCCCTATTTATATTCAAACGCCTGACCAATATGTCATAGCTGCAAGTAGGCTAATTAGCTCAAGTTGTAATTATTTATTATAATTATGTGTCTGTCTTGTTGACACTTTCACTTGCCCTTTAAACCTCACGTTGTTAACACCGAATTAAAATTATATTTGCCTGCATTGAGCATCCAGCGTTTATTCTTTCGGCATATTCCGTACATTCTCGCACAGTCCTAAAGGACTATATGCAATACATCCCATCAGTAGACATGTCCCAACATCTAATGTCACCCGCACCGTGCTACAACGAAAACAGCATATTTTGGTTAAGTCTTATCTAAAAAAAATAAAAAAACAGATATCTCCGTTTGATTGAGCTGAAATTTTGCATATTTCGTTGTTTCGCCCGCGTAGACTAGGAAAAAATTGCATGTGTTAACTTAGGATATAACCCACCAACATCCAACCCGTTAAAGATTTGAGCATGAAGGAGTAATAAACCAAAGGGGCCTGCCAGGGCAACCGCCTGCCGGGGTTATGGGTTGTTCGAAATAGATACCTACCGCTGTACCGGAACATAAAGGACAACAGAAGGAACATGGGTGGGTTTTAGTTATTACAAGTCTGATACTCCTCCCCCTCCACCCAAAGTGGGGGAAGTCCCATCCGCAAAAAAAGGAGTACGTTACAAACACACACAAACTTTCAACTTGTGATTACTTTAGTTTATTTAGCCAAATGTTTAATGTACCTTTTCAAGAATTTCGACATCAAGCCTCATTGATGTCGATGCAACCCGATAAGGCTGCTGGCACCACACGCTATTCAACGCTACACAAAGGCAACACAATACCTACCCATTGTGATTTGGAAGCGGTTTGGTAGCTTTAGAACAGGCTTTATAAACGCCGAATTTGAAACTAACTCACAGTTCTATGGACAAAGCTTCATTGTATGGTAAAGTACATACAATACTATGATAGGTGAAATAGAAATATTAAAACGCTCTACAGGACACAAGACGTCTCGGTTGCCATGTCAACACGCTTCGGGAGTTGCGAGACGTCTCCCGGCCACCCTAGACACGGGTCTGCGGGTAACTCACCGTCCGTTCGTCTAGTAAGACGACATACCGTGTCAACGCTGCGTTCGTGTTCCATGCAGCCAGGGTCCCTGCTCCTTGCCAGGGTTGCGCCATGCCGGGGTTGCGGGTTGTTCGAAAGAGATATTGCGGCCCCGGAACGTAAAGGGCAATAAAAGGAACATGGATGGGTATTAGTCAGTACAAGTCTAATACTCCCCCCCGCTCCGCCCAGAGCGAGGGAAGTTATTTGATGATTTCCCAACCAAAAAAAAATGGGGTCCCTGCTCACATGTTAAAAATAAAGTTTTAATAAATGAATATGGAACTACCAAAATGCCGAATTACTGAACACCCCTGTCAAACGATTCAGGAGGTACAACCGTGATATTATGTTCCAATATCTCACGGTAATGTCACATACATCACTTCAACACCTCCATATTGCTCGGTACCTGTCCAACGCAGAACAATTATATAATCATAAACTAGGCTGAGTTAATGGCCATTCGGGACCACAATGCGTGTACCTGGGTAACGCGGGATTGCAATTAGGTACCGCGGTTTATTAGTCCAGCATAAATTCTTTTTATGGTTACCTAAATTTTGGGCAGCTGAAATATTCTCGTAATACTCTTTTGGCTCGTGGTCACATTATTACGGGTGAATATTGTCTGTTTGTTGACAAAAAAATAGGTTAAATCGTCATCAAACATTTGCATCTCTTTTTTCGGGTTCCGTATCCCAAAAAGGAAAAAAAAACGGAATCTTTTTATGATCACTTTGTTGTCCGCCTGCCTATCTGTCAAGACCCTTTATATCGGGAACGCGTGAAGGTACCGAGTTGAAATTAAAACCATATACATGAAAAATCAACCCTCTAAGTCTACACATTTACCGGGGAATATAGGGGGCCCTAGAATATAAAGGACAATAGAAAGAACATGGGTGGGTTTAGTCTGTACTACTACTACTACTAGTTTTAATTTCAAGTTTGGCACTCCCGAGAGGACAGATTTGATGACTTCCCATCCCCAAAAAAAGAAAACTCCTAGGTTAAAGGATATGGGTGTTTTTGTCGCAAGTTAGTACGGAACCCTCCGAGCGCGAGTCGTGACACTTGGCCGGTATTTTACGTGTGGTTCTTGACTAACCTATTGTCAGAGTATCTTTGCCACCCATTGGCATTTGACATTTTTAGTTGCATGTAGAAGAATGCGAACCAATATGTTTCTCAATCCCGGCGAACAAATCCAGACTCCATGGTGGCTTCTGATAATTTTTTAATGGAAAAACCTAATAAAACTCTTCCCGACCCAGAAGCAGTCGCGCTTGCGACCACAAAGACGGGCAGTCATGATGATCCTACTAAGATAATAAATGTGAATATTTGTAAGGATGGATGGATGTATGGATGTTTGTTACTCTTTCACGTCAAAACGGCTGAACAGATCTTAATGAAATTTGGCAGAGAGGTAGATTATAGTCTGGAATAACACATAGGATTTTTTTTCGATCCGCCTGCGAGCGAAACCGCGGGCGCCAGCTAGTACTTTCGACAATCCACAACAATATTTCCAACTATTTACTTGATTTATATTCCCAAACTTCAACTAGAAGGTCTCATGTCCCGTCGTAACTTATTATACCTCTCTAGTTTATACCCGGCATCCATTAGAGCTCCTCTGGGAACTCTACGCATCTGTTATAGGGCTCTTTACACAGTCCCTCAAGCGGCCACGCTCCAGAGACCTAATTAATTTCTTGTTCATATTTGAAAGGTGTAAGGACAAAAGGTTTGGAGGACTCGGGAATTCGCAGGTACAACAAAGGAGAAATACGTTAGTTTATTTTCTCAACCTATAACTTACAAGGACGATAATGTAAGTAATAGTAATATTGTTTTACACAAAAATAATGTTGTCATATCCGTAGAATCAGAGGTTTGTTTCTTGGATTCGAACTAGAGACCTACGATTATTAGTCCTACAGCCAGACTACTAGACTATCACTGCTTATTAAAAAAAATACAAAATCGAAATAATACAAATCAAAATGTCAACATGTAGCATCCAGCAACGCAACAAAATCAACATAAGCCGAATAAATCCGATCGTTGTCGAATCAGAAACGAATAGAGACAAACAGATTGCATTTACCATTCGGCATAATTCCCTGTCCTCGCTTCTCAAATGGGGATTAATCGAAAACTGTCCTTTTGCACGTACAAAGCGAATGCAACAGCATTATAGTCTTTTCCTTTGAACTTCCATGCAAGATTCCAAGATAATCAAGTACATTGCCTTTTTCCTATCAGACAGACTTGTAATTGGTTTTCTAAAACATGTAGTTGCATTTGATTCCTTAAAGTCAATCGCTGATAGAACAGTAAAATGCTGGAATTATTTTTTGTTGATTAGGTGTAATTTAGCATATATTTTTTCTTCTAAAAACGTTTTCCACACTTGGAATTTCTTCTGTATCTTGGGCGCATTTACAAACATTTGAACTCACATACACAAACAGCTGGCTGTTTGTGTTAGTTGTTCCGGGTCTGGACCCGGAACAACTATCTATAGGCCATACAAATATTTGTTCCGTGCGGGGATCGAACCCGCAACAAGCAGCGCAGCAGTCGATGGCTCGGTCACTGCGCCAACGACAGGGTTGGCGCAGTGGCCAATGATGAGTCGGGCCTGTGAATAACGCGAACTACGTAATGATTTCCAGCCACCGTAGTCGCGGGTTTGTTGACGGTGAGCAATGGGTAGCACACCGTCCATCCTTCTAGTGACGACAGGTTGTGTCAACAGCGCGTTCGTGTTTTAAGCGCGCCTCAATGAAATGTCAGTAAATCGGAGTTGCTTGCCGGGGCATGTGCCTGCCGGGGCTGCAAGATGGTTTTAAAGAATTGTATGAGTTTTATATTGCCTAAAACTCATACATTTTCCTCCTTTTACCCTTTGTGTTCCCGGGCCGCGGTAATTCTTATAAACTATCCCGCAGCCCCGCAAAGCGTGAGGAGGTATATAATCTAGTTAGTCTGTAATATAAACCTTCTAACTCAAAGAATAAGCAGGTTGTAATCCTCTATGTAGGCTCAACTGTCAGTTTCATAATTTACTTAATAACAATTTATTTACAGTTCAATTAGCACTACAAGAAAGTATTCGCTGTAGCGTGTGTTCGAGTATACTATGTATATGTAGGTACCTAAGAACATCATCATCTGCCTAGCCGAAAACCGAACCAAATGCAGCTGAATACCAATGCTTAACATAAATAAACTGCGTATTTGAATTCCACAAACCATTAAGGAGTACATTAAAAAAACATACTTGGAAAATTCACTAATTCGTCTGCACTAATCCTTATAAGATGGTTGCAGTTGAGCTAACAGCTTCTGTAATCACGATGTGAACTTCACAAATAGAGTGATTGTTAACGCCTAGTGTGTGTGTGCGAACAAAACGTCTCACGCACACACGCACACGACGTATTCCTCAAGGATACAGCGCGCGAGCAGCGGCGCCCCACTCACTCGCCCATATACAGCGTTGGAGCACACACGCGCTCATAATTTTGTTATTTAATGTAATTTCAATTATTAAAAACCATAAAAAACTCATTGTCGTACATCATTCCATCGATGACCAAAATCCACCAAGGGCAAAGTACCGGCGTTCACAATTTGGTCCTACGAGCCTGGATAATCTCAACCACACCGAGCATCAAGAACAAAGGAAATACTGCGCCGCGTGGATGGCGGCCATTACGAAAATTCCAGCGTGTCAAGTCAAGCTTTAACGAGTCGAGTCATACAATATTTCTAAAAGGAATCTCAACACTGGATGAAAAATACGTGGACATCGAGCTTGAAATAAAATACCTATTTGGAGTTTGGAGAAGCTGAGCCAAAGAGGACTACCTACATCCACATGGAAGGTCACACGTGAGTCCTGAGGGAAGCTTTCCTGTGAGTTCGTTCCAATATCTTTAATTGTCCCGTAAATTCCTTCATTTTTTGAGCCTTGAATCAAATTCACAAATCCGTCATTTTGTGAGCCCTAATCATTGTCACAAATCCATCATTTTGTGATTCTTGTACCAATTCTCAATAAAACAATCACTAATCCTTCATTTAGTGATTAATTAGCCAGTAAATATTCACAAATCCTCTCATTTTGTGAACCACTTCGTAGGTATGTTAAAGATCCGTCATTCTTTTAACAATTTACTCATTGCATTGCGCAATAAATATCCCATAACTTATTGCTGCTCATAGCTTATCTCATACTCATTTCTCATTTATTACGCTCAGTAAAATCTCACTCATAATACCTACATGTATAAAACTCATTTCGTAAGGAAACAACGTGTTTATTCGCAACCTAAGTTTCATTTCAGAGGTTCTAGGCATTTCAGATTCTATTGGTGTGTACGGGAACTGTATAATATCGCTTAATTAACTATTGCTATTTCGCATGTTCTAGAGCATTCGATTGACTGCCGCTGTTTGTCGCCTGCGCTGAGAACCGGTTCGGGCCGGACCGGCAAGCTGCGCTGCGCTGGCTTGCTGCTTGCGCGCGCCACCCGCTTTTGATTGTTGCACATTTTACGCGTACCCTCACACCGCTTCACATTTATAATCATTTAAGTAATCGTTCCATTTCTTATTTTTAAACGCACTGGATTTCAATTTTGTTTGTGTTTCTTTCTACCAACTCATTTCATCGCATTATATGGTGTAACTTACATACAATCTATTCTCATTTTGGTTAAACTTTAACTTTGATTGTCTTAAGTAGTCGCCTTTGAACATTAATTTCTATTCTTATTTAAAAATATCCTTATTCTTACTTCATCATGGAAGATAAAACTTTAATTAAAAAGCGTGCATCATGCAAAGCTAAGCTTACAATATTTGAAAATTATTTGCTAACTGCTGAGAGCTGTGACAACCTAAGTAAATTACAAATAAACGAATTAACCATCCGTTTAGCAAAAATTGAAGAAATGTATACCGAGTTTGATTTAATTCAGTGTGATATAGAAAATTGCATGGATATTCCAGATGAGCAGTACAAAGAACGCGAGGCTTTCGAGACCAAGTACTTCGGGACGATCGCACGCGCTCGTAGTCTGCTGGCTCCAGCCGGCCCTGTGGGCAGCGAAGGATCCGTGACAGGTTCTTGTTGTACCGCGTGTGAAGGTGGGCCAAAACTTGCACTTCCTACTATTCATTTACCTAGTTTTTCGGGTCAGTATCATGACTGGTTGGAATTCCGTGACACATTTAGCAGTCTCATTCACTCAGACAAGTCAATACCCAATATTAACAAATTTCATTACTTACGGGCTGCATTAAAAGACAGTGCCGCTGTAGTTATTCAGTCTTTAGATTTCTCAAGTAGTAATTATGAAGTAGCTTGGGAACTACTTTGTGACCGCTATAATAATGAAAGGTCATTGGTCAATAATCACTCTCAAGCCATTGTTAACTTAGAACCATTAGCAAAAGAATCACCCAAAGCATTACGTAGCTTAATCGATACAGTCAATAGAAACCTCAGAGCACTCAAAACACTCAACCTCCCTACTGAACACTGGGATGTACTTTTAATTCAAATCCTGTCAAACAAGCTTGACATAATCACAAGTAGTAAGTGGGAATCTTATCGTAATAAGGTAAAAGAATTCCCTACACTTAAAATGTTTAATAGCTTTCTAAAAGATCGTGCTGATTTTTTGGAAACAATGGAAAATACTCATAAAAAACGTAGGTCAAGTGATCCTACACATGTTCGTCATAAAACATTAGTTGCCAACTCAGAAGCTCACACTCGCAGGTACCCTTGTCCATATTGCAAAGATAATCATGCACTTTATGTTTGTCAAAGATTCAAATCATTACCCTTAGCAACCAGGGTTGAAAAGGCTAAGGCACTCAAAGTATGTCTAAATTGTTTACGTCAAGGTCATGCTGACAATGTTTGCAAGTTAGGGCCATGTCGCTTGTGCGGCCTGCGTTACAATAGCTTATTACACGAGCATGAAGCTCCTGCACCTTCAACAAATAATGTCATGTTACATTCTTTGCCACAGCCTGAGGGCCAAGGACAACCTCATAGTCCGCCTCAGGACATTGCTTTGTCAACCACTCAAAATAACTGTGTTCTACTATCCACAGCCTTAGTCCATGTGACAGACAATAATGGTATCAGCCATAAAGTGCGTGCCATACTAGACAGTGGAAGTACCTCTAGTTTTATAACTGAAAGCCTATGTGCCAAACTTAAATTACCGACATTTTCCACTTCAACCGTAGTTGAAGGGTTAAATTCTCAAATATCTTGTTTGTTAAATCGTTGTGACGTACTCATATCGTCATTATTTAATAATTATAGCGAGAGCGTCGACTGTTACGTAGTTCCGCGCATCACTCAATTATTGCCAACTACAAAGGTTGATTATACAACACTCAATATACCGCCTCACATAATGTTGGCGGACCCCAAATTCCACATACCTGCTCCAGTCGATATGCTACTTGGCGCTGACATTTTCTGGACCATACTTGGTTCCCAAAATATATCATTGGGTAAAAATAAACCAACACTAAATAAATCTAAACTGGGTTACTTAATCTCAGGCCCAGTGTCAACACAACATTCAAAACTCATTAATACAGTCCACTGCAATCATATTACCTTACCAAAATAACAACGATCAATTACATAATAAATTATCTCAATTCTTTGAACTAGAAACAGTAGCTACATGTAAACAAATATCTAAGAAAGAGTTTCTCAAATTTTAATAAATTACAACATTATGATTGTACATATATGTGCATCGGTTCATTCTCAATCATATTACACCCACAAAACAAACATACTGGGTTCATAAGACTCAATGAATTAAATTCATCATTAACTTCACTGTGCAGTATTGTACAACTTGAAATTCTCAACTCAAAATACAACTTATTAAAAACCAACAAACAATTTATCAGTTAAAAATAAATTACTTCAATTAAATCCATTTTATAACGAAAATGACACATTATTACTAGTAGGTGGTCGACTTAAAAATTCATTTTATGATTTTGACACAAAACACCCCATCCTACTTGACTCAAGGCATCATTTGGCCTCATTAATATATAGGCATTATCATATAATTTTATTGCATGCGCCTCCGCAATTATTACTTTTCACACTTCGTCATAAATTCTGGTTTATTAATGGTCGAAACCTTGCCAGACAGATAGTTCAAAAATGCATTAAATGTTGTCGTTTTGCAGGAAAAGGCATTCAGCCGATCATGGGCAACCTTCCTTCCAGTCGCCTGCATACAGAGTATGTGTTTGCCAACACGGCGGTCGACTATGCCGGTCCCGTCATGATACTGAACCGAAAGGGCAGAGGAAGCACACTCATAAAGTCCTATCTATGTATTTTTGTTTGCCTGGCCATTAAAGCGGTACATATAGAACTTGTCACTGATTTGAGCAGCACAACATTTTTAGCTGCATTAGACCGGTTCGTTGCCCGTAGAGGACGACCGCGAACCATTTACTCTGATAATGGTACTTGTTTTGTCGGCGCATGTAATGAGTTGGCTAGATTTTTAAAGTCAAATTCTAACGAAATTAGCTCTCAAGCGTCTCATTCACATATCAATTTCAAATTCTCACCAGCGTATAGCCCACATTTTAACGGATTAGCAGAGGGTTCCGTAAAATCTGTAAAATATCATTTGAAGAGGGTTTTAGGTTTAGCCAACTTAACTTATGAAGAAATGAATACAGTTCTGGTACAGATTGAGGGTGTTCTGAATTCTAGGCCTCTCACTCCGTTATCATCAGACCCTTCTGATCTCACAGCGCTTACCCCATCACATTTCTTAATTGGACGACCACTTACAGCTTTGCCTTCTCCTCAGGACACTCACCCTGCGGCGATACCTTCTCTCTCACGATACATGAGAATCCAGCAACTAAAAGCCCATTTCTGGAAACGTTATTATATAGAATATATTACAGAGCTCCAGAAACGTCAGAAATGGCGCAAACAAGGAGACCAACTCCGGCTTGGAGAAATGGTGCTGGTGAAAGATGATCGGCTGCCTCCCACCCGGTGGCTGCTAGGGCGCCTAGTTCGCCTGTACCCCGGCTCCGACGGCGTGACCCGCGTGGCCGACGTGCTCACCACTTCGGGGACTCTTCGACGAGCCTTCAACCGATTGTGCCCGCTACCAGTCATGGACCAGTAGGCCTAGCCAAGTTACAAACGCTTCGTGTCGAATCTCTTTCTAAAATTGTCAACGCTTCGGCGTTAGCGATCTTAGAAAACGCTAAGTTGGTAGCCAACTTGACACGACTAAGTAGATCGCTCGTTCTACAATGACCTTTGAAAAAACGCAAACTTTAGTCTATGGTGAGCGTTCCTACACACGTCAAACTAACGTCAAAGTCACAGTTGTTTACTTATTGCGCGGGTTAAAGTTTTGTTTTAATTTTAAAGAAAGGTGAATTAAGTGATAAAAAGGAAACTAAATAAGGTACGTTCTTTTTTAATATGGGCTTTTATAATAAACCGAAACGGAATATTTTATACATAACAGCGATTCGAAATGTTGTGTGTTCCTGAATTTGAATGCAATTACCATTTTAACGATGTTATTATATTATTAAAGGATGGCATCAGCTAGATCTCGAGCTAGCCCCGAACAGTTCGCAGCTTTGTTAGAGTTCATGGAAAGGTACGTAAATATCTTCCTTTCTTATTTGAAAATCTATCATTGTCCACTTGCAAGTTTGAAACATAAACAATGACGTGATCGCGACATGACTACGACTTACGAAACAAACAAAAGAATTGTGTTTGACCCTTTTAGTACTTAATCAATAGACCCTTTGTTTGTCTGAAATAGTTTTATCTTATATTCTAGCCATGGCGATATAGCAAGACCCCAGCCAGGATCTCAAGGTAGAATACGAGGTGACCGGCTGTGGCAGGAACTGGGACAATTATTAAACTCCATTGGTGGAGGAGTTGTAAAGCCAATGGACAAATGGAAAAAAGTAAGATCCCACCTGTATTTCTCACTTAAACCAATCAAAATGTTATTTTATGGTGTTGGGTTTCCCATCATTTATTATTCTAAAAGATGAAGGACATACAGTTTACTTTATAGACTAGAAATTGATTGATGAAAACAAGCATGCCAATAATTAACATACAAACATGTTCAGGTGTGGGCGGACTGGAAAACTAAAACAAAGAAAAAAGGGGCTGCAATACGTAATGAGGCTTCTGGTACTGGTGGTGGTCCAAGCAGCAGACTAACTCTCACTGCTTTTGAAGAGAGAGTTTTAAACATTATGGGTTGGAATGCTGTCCTTGGTCAAGCTGGAATTGAGGAGAGAGGGTTTGATGTTGGTTTATTTTCTTTTTTGTAAGCTTTGCTTAACACTATATTTTCTTTTATGAAGAAATGTATTTTTTTAAATTTATAATATATTCTTCACATTTTTCAGGCCCCACCATCAGAGAGAAACTCTCCACCACCACAGACTAGAGATTCTACACAAGCTGTTGGTCTGTCCCAAATTTCTGCTTCTTTGGACTTTGTTCCTTTATATTCTATACAAGGTACGTTTTATGTTTAAGACACAATTTTTTGTCAAAAAATAATTCAGGTAAAATTTAATATTGACTTATAATTATTTATCCTCAGCAACAACAACATCTACTGCCCCTCCTTCACTGCCACCTCTCTCTGAAGAGTCTCCGCGCCATCCTCCATCACTGGTACTAACGCCACAGCCCGGCACTGCATCTGCGCCGATGACAGTGACGTCGCCAACCGCGTCCACGTCACGGGGGGTTCCGCAGCGGCGGCGGCATCGGCCAAGCCCATCACCCGCGGCTTCTACCACATCCACGCCGCGGCGCCGCGGGCTTTTTCGCGCCCGCACACGTCGTGTACAAACCCCTTTCGAACGAGCCACGAGTGAGTTCGTGGCTGTCGAAAATCGTCGTTTACAATTAGAGGCAGACCGGGAAAAAAATTATCACGAGAGGGAGGTGGAACGATTGCGATTAGAATCAAGAAGAATTGAAATACAAGAAAACCAAAATATAATTTTAAGTCGTTTGGCTGGTGCTGTAGACAATTTGATAGAAATATTACCACAGTTGAGACTATCATCACTACCTTCGACAGATATTATTCCCTAAAATGTCTAATGTAGTGATAGTGGTCTCAGCTATGGGCTATGAACATTTCAAATTGCCTACAATATCAGAGCAAAAGTTTATTGTATTTCAATTCTTTGGTGATGATTCTAATCGCATGAAGTACTGTTCAGCTGCATCCAGTTAGACTAGTAAGAAGCCGACTACAACATAGTTGGGAAAGGCTAAGCAGATGATGATGTTGATGTTTACTATTCCAATCCAGTTTACTCTAAAATTTTTATGTACAAATTATATGTATTGTTTTGCTTTTTTTTAATTACTATAATTGATATTTTTATAGCATCAAACACAATCTATTTACAATAACTGAAAGTAATTAATATTCATGTTAAGTGACCAATAATATAATATTATGTACCTAAAATGTATTAAGGGGATTGTATCATTATTGTATGTAATTGTGTACAAAGTATTGATTGAAAAAAAGTCTTACTCAAAGCAATATGACTTTTCCTAGAGTGCATGCCAATACGAAATTATAATGCACAGCAATGTTTTATTCAAAAATAATAAACATGTTAGTTATAATAATCAGCATTGTTTTATTCATAATTATAAAAATATTACAATAAATTCAAATGAACTGGAAATTTACAAAGTATGTACTTTTGATAACTTATTATTTATATTAATGAGGTAAATTAAATATAGAGTACAAAAAGTTTTATTAATGACAATACAATCTTCTTAAAGTTAAAATAATTTTACTACAACCTATTTAATAAACAACTCAGCATAGCTCTTCCTTGTATTACTTCACTCTGGGTACCCACAGTTGCAGGGGGTGGGGCATCTTGCATGGTTGTATCATCCCCATCATCATGTCCAGCGGGAAGGGGTTGAGGTGGTGGTAAGCCAGCTTGTAAAGCTATATTGTGTAACACACAACATGCCATTGTGATTTTGCTAGCTACATGGGGATGATAGTGAAGAACCCTATCTCGAAGCAAACATCTCCACCGAGATTTGAGTAACCCAAAACAGCGCTCAATGCAGTTACGGGCTTGCACATGCTTTTGAGTATATTGGTCTTCCCTAGATCCTTGAACTGCATTGAGGATAGGTGTCATAAGCCAAGGTCGTTGTGGATACCCAGAGTCACCTGAAAAAATATTTTCTGTAGCCAAAACACAAGAAAATTCCTACGATGAGATCTTTTTTACTTTTATAAATACATACCTAATAGCCATACTTGTTCATTATTTTGGTGAAGTTCACGCATGTGTGATTCAACTCTACTTGAGGACCATATGTGTGAATCATGTGTAGCCCCACCAAACTTTGCATTCACGTTAATTATGCGAAGATTTATATCACAAATCTGAAAATAAAACTATGAGTGAAAAGGGATTTATCTAGCCTTAACATGTCATACAGTAAAAATATATATTATATCTACCATTTGAACGTTTAATGAATGATACCCTTTTCTATTATAAAAAAGATGCTCTTCCTCATTGGGCTTAAAGCTACATGGGTACAATCTATGCACCCAATAACGCCAGGCAGGCCAAATTTTCTTTGAAACCTAAAACAATAATATTGATAATTTCTTGTAATATAAGTAAATTACATTCACATAATAATTTGAATAGTTTGTTAAGTACTCAACTCACTCTTGTTTTAAAAATGCTCTGTCATGTCTTGTTTTGGGAAAAACAATCCACTTTGCCATGACAGCAGGGTGGTTCAAAGCATCTACCACTTGTCTGATGCACCGACTAGCCGTGCGTTGGGTAAGATGTTGAGTGACGCCAACAATTCGCTGATAGGATCCTGTGGCTAGGAAACTGAGAGCGCACAACACCTACAAAAAAAAAAACAAAGAAACATTGAAGAAATGAGTTATGTTCCAGGCCCGCGGTACCTATATTTTTCGAATAATCCGCAGGTTATTTATGCACTTACCTTAACTTTTAAGGGAATTTCGTTAGTTCCTTTTAACGAAGTTGACTGTCGAAGTTCCAGACAAAGGGCTTGGAAGGTCAATTTGTCTAGCCGAAATTGTTGAACAAATAAAGTTTCCGGCATTTCGCGTATTGACTCCGTGCACTGACGATATATATCCCTTTTTCGGCGCCTAAGCCACACTTCCTCATTATGAGCGCACCACAACATATTTAATGTATGCATTTTAATTGATAAATGGTTCTATCAGTCCAAAAGTATGGTCAAAAAATAAAACACGTCTGTGTTTGAACACAGCTGGATCATTGAGAAGCCATTTTTTATTGTTTCTATTGGGTCTCGGCGAACGCTTCGTAGGCGTTCAAAAACTTCGACATCCTTTCGTTTTCGCCTGTCAAAACTGTAACTTGGCTACCATTTGTAAGGGACCTTGCGATCAACATTGTAGAAACGCTTACGCTCCATTCTATCTTAGCGAAGTTATAAACTTGTCTACGAATTTTCTATTCTTTTGTTCTGACCACGTGACTTATCGTTAAGATGACGTCATTCCCATACATTTGATTAGTTTTCTACTAGCGTTGACGATTGTAGATTGTCAACTTGGCTAAGCCTACAGAACTGCGTTCCTGGGGCGGCAACATGTTAACGCCTAGTGTGTGTGTGCGAACAAAACGTCTCACGCACACACGCACACGACGTATTCCTCAAGGATACAGCGCGCGAGCAGCGGCGCCCCACTCACTCGCCCATACATATACAGCGTTGGAGCACACACGCGCTCATAATTTTGTTATTTAATGTAATTTCAATTATTAAAAACCATAAAAAACTCATTGTCGTACATCATTCCATCGATGACCAAAATCCACCAAGGGCAAAGTACCGGCGTTCACAGTGATCAAGAAACTACTGATTAATTGGTTCATTATCGTGTCGAATCCACGATCGTCGAAACTGTTTTGTGCCAAAAACACTATCGAATACAAAGCGATAGTTGGCGAGGCGATTATGCTAACGAAATTGTTTTTCGATAGAAATAATCGGCTGTGAATTTGTCAGTGAAAACAATAGTTTTATTTTTATTTCTGACCTATATTTTTCTTGTAAAAGCAGTCAAGTGTGCAATGTTTTTCTTCGTTCAAAAATACAACTAACCATAGTACCCCAAGTATGTCTGTCAGACTGTTGTTAAACTGTTGCATTAAAATTAACTTTCAAAAGGGAGCTAAGCAAAGCAGAGGGGCTTGCGAGAGCCACTGCCCGCTGGGATTGCTGGTTAATCGAAAGAGATAACACGGCTTAGGAACGTAAAGGGACAAGTTTCGTTTGCCATTACCATTTGCCATTTTTTGAGGTTTGCTTGCAACACGAACGCGTCGTCAACACGGTCTGTCGTGACGGACGGTGACCTACCCATTGCTCACCATCGACAGACCCGCATCTACGGTGGTCGGGAGTCGCCCGACGTTACGCCCGGAGCGTCTCCTGCCCTGTCCACAGTCCTTACGGTAATAATCTACATATACTTAATATTATAAAGCTAAAGAGTTTGTTTGTTTGTTTGAACCCGCTAATCTCAGTGACTACTGGTTGGAATTGGAAAATTCTTTTAGTGTTGGATAGTCCATTTCTCGAGGAAGGCTATAGGCTATATAACATCACGCTACGACCAACAGGTGCTGAGCAGCGTGGGTGAAACCGCGGGGAACAGCTTGTAATAATATATAAACGATTAACACATTTTCCTACTTAAACACATTAGAGTACTTTGTGCTGTGTTAGAAACCACAATGGAGTACTTAAGAAAATCCTGGAAAGTCGTTCCACAAAACGGAAAAATAAAACTCACGTGATTATCCTCGCATTATTTCGAAGCTTCATAAAGCGCTTTTGTGGTTATCCGCATCTTTTTGGGAAGCTAAAAGTAATGCTTAATGTAGCTGAAAATTATATGGTGGAAGTGACAATTTGATGGGCCATTACCTCCCATAACGCTACAACCATGCATTATTCTATCTGCTATAAAGATATGGAGATCATTTTAAAAATTTATGATGAATTGAGGACATATTATAAAATGAGCTAGTAACTCCGGCTGTCTGTGTGTATGTTATCTTTTCACGCTTGAACGGATTTTTATTGAAAAACTTGCCATACAAGTAGACCGCGACTTAGGTTAGGACATATTATACTATTTATCTAGGTACGTCGGATATCCTTACTAATATTATAAAAGTGAAAGTGAGTTTGTTACATCTTCACGCCTTAATGGCTTAACCAATTTTAATGAATTTTAGTACAGAGATAGCTAGGACCTTGGAAACGGACTAACTTTTTTTTTCAAACTGATAAATGAGGAAGAAAAGGGAAAACTTAGCATTGTTTTTACAATAAATAAGGTGCAATGGCAAAAACTACAGGTAGCAGGTACCTGCAAATAAGGAAAGCGGAACTGTGTTACCCCGAATTTAACGCGAGCGAAGCCGCGGGCAAAACCTAGTTGTCTAAATCCACGCGAGCAAAGTCGTGGGTAATTGCTAGATTCTTACTTAATATTTTTGGTCCTGAATGTGGAACGAGAATATAAACTGGTAGTTCCAGAAAATATTGGCGCACTCTACATAAGTGTAGTGCACTTTATTTCACGTCAATATTTAGTTTCTTAGATTGCGGGGTAAACATTTGAAATGCTGCGCTCTTTTAATATTGTGAGTGGGTCTAAGGTCAGTTTGAAACACATAGTTAAAACGACTTCAATGTTAAATGGTTTTTAAAATATAATTTGACTGAACAGATGTTGTCCTGCCCCTTCTTCAGCAAATCAAGTTTAGTGAGGCATCTGCCTGGTCCAATTATATTTTCTTACCATCCAGGTACCCATTGAAATATATACCTACACAGTTATTTTTTTTTCAAATTGTTCCAGCCTTTTAGAAGAAGTTAAATGAGAAAGACGTAGACTGAGATATATCGCTACATATTTAAGTTAATACAAAACAACCGATCTTTTTTTATTTATTTTTTAAATAATTTGTAGATGCTTATTTCATTGATCGGTCTAATTTGTAAAGTTCTTAAATGACAGAGAGAAGTTTAGTGTTACATGCATTTAGTGGTTTGTGTCTTAGCGGGGTTTTTTTTTCGGATAAGAAATCATCAAATGATTACCCCTGCTCTAGGTACAGCGACGGGTATGTCAGACTTTTACTGGCTATAACCCATTCATGTTACTTCTTTTGCCCTTTACATAAAGGGCAGCGGTATCTCTTCCAAACAACCCGCAACCCCAGCAGTTTTTTAACGGGCTCACATACACTTTTATCATTGTCACTAAAACCAAATGTCTCACTGACCGATCCAGAAAAGCTTATCAAATTCAAAGATCTAACCTAAATAAAACCCTTTTTTATAAATTCCCATTTCTAAACCCCAAAAACGATAATCCAGACAAAACCTAAGCATCCAATTTCTTAGAATCGAGAATCTCCACAAACACCACAAGATCGATGACAATTTAAATCGGCGAATAGTGGCGCGTGTACATTATACGGTTAGGCTGTAATCAGTCACCGGGTACAGCATTGGCGTTTCGATGGCCAAAAAATCAAATATATTTGGCCCAAATTAAACTACGTGTACTTCATTATTAACACGTTAAACGGGATATTTATTATGTTTGTTATTTATTTCAATATTTCGGCGATGTTGCAAATACCATAATCATGGATGAACTGATGTTTTAAGTGTTAATAATAATTTTAGAGACCATGTCAGTAAAGACAAAGTTAAAGACTTATATTACGTGTACTCCGTTTGCAGCACAAGATGGAAGTTTATATTGTCTGTGGGCAATCACAGGCTACTGTGTGCCAGTGGCAAAGGGTGGATATTTTCATTAGAGAAGCCGAATGAAAATGTTTAAAACAACTATCTCTGAGTTTATAATAAATGGTCATGTTTGGAGTAGCACGGCCTAGTTGCATAACATATTATTTTATTTTCAAGACTTAGTTTTAAAAACGCAGTTTCGGTAAAAAACAACAGTCTATATAGATTAAAGCTATAATTAAAGTCATCTGGGAACCAATACTGCTGTTCTGTTTTGAAGAATAAATTCGGTATTTTTCAACTTGCTATTTTATTGTTGTCGCCAATGGGAATCGTATTATACAGAAACGTCGCCACTGCTGTAAGCTATTATTCGATTGTTGATAGTTGCAGCCCATATTTGTACATCGAGTAGCGTAAACTGTTATTTAGTTGGTAGTATTCTGTCGCAGTTTATTTTTGGTACGCAACGCCGAACGGAATACGCTTAAGAGATTTAAATAAGCCAATTTGGTTAGCGAATTACAACTTAATACAACAGCTGCATTAGCTTGCTGCCAATAAGAAATATCTGCTTGCAGTAGCGCACACGACTTAATGTAAAAAGGCCAATTCGTGAATCCAGTTTCGCCGAATGCAGTCACCGAATTCGGCAACCGACCCTAATGTAAACGTGCACTAACTCGCGTCTCTCCGCGGCCCGCAAGCGATACTGAGCGGAAATTTACATTAATTCGCTATATTTTTGTTGCTACTCGTTCTTCGTAATCCACGTCGTATTATGCAAACTGTTCCCCGTGACCTGGTTCTAAATGGGCAAACTGTTCAGTTGTAGTAACATAATAGGAACCCTATTTTTATTGATGTTAGGTTGTAATTGAATTTAATTGTGCACTTTAACTTTGTCTGGAGCTCCTAATTAAGTCTAAAAGGTATGGCCAGTTCGAGGTCTTTTTTTATCTATTTCAAAAAAATAATAAATCAATAATATAACATTTGATTTCAGAATTATTGACTGAATACGTTAAAACCGTTTCAGCGTCCCTTCGCCCTATACATCTTATACACAAGATCTTAACAGGGACAACGTAAAAAATAAATTATTCAGGAGACAATAAAAGACAACGATAAAGGCGACAAAGTTATGGACATTACATTTTAGGTCATAAATAGGTTTTAAATTGTGTTATGTTCACCGATGATTCTAATGCAATAATAACTTAAAATTCACAATATTTGAGTATATTCTGAAATTGGAATTGAATTCAAAAACCTCGATGTTAAACTTAGATCTTCAACCAAAACCAATGCGAGAGTTTTTCGTCTTGAATACCCTCTCCAAGCTAATATCCATACATATGTTGATATGTCCAATGGACCCCTTATCCGTCTTCAAGGATTCTTTTCTGACCACTTTCCTCAAGTATCGTAACAAGCAACTTAAGAATGATAGAAGAATATTCAGTATTATGAATAATTCATGACAATATGATTATTTCTATTGCGGTCACAAATTCACTGGGACGGGGCTCAGTGGGATATTGCTCTTGGTATAAACTTTAGCTAAAAAAATATCAGTGTTAATATAAGGAGGCAAGCGAGGATGCGTAGTGTAGATGTAAAACTAACCAATAGTGAAGCTTCTTTTTTGCAGCTTGAACTAAGTTAGTTGAACGGTTGGTTAGTCTCACACACATCCCTCGTTACGCATCCTCCCTAATATATCTCCCTATCTATCTAAGGTGGAAGTTCAGCCTTTTTTTCAGATGAAAAAATCATCACATGACTTCTCCCGCTTTAGGCGGAGCGGAAGGGATATTCAGACTTTTACTGACTAAGACACACCCATGTTCCTTTTTTGTCCTTTGTGTTCCATGTCCGCAGTATATTTTACGAACACACCGCAACCCCGGCAGGTAGTGGCCCTGGCTGGTCTCTCTACTTTGCTGACATCTCTTTAAGGCGAGTATGGATTACGAACGCGCCGTCAGCACGGCCAGGAAACGTAGTCTTAACATTTTAAAACTGCTGCAGGGTTGCAGGTTTTTCGAAAGAGATACTGCGGGCCTAGGACACAAAAGACGGAATAACAAGTCTGACTATCAAGCTATTTGAGGATTACGCAATCGGAACAAAAAGAAAGGTCTTAAAACTGGACGAAATTATTGTTTAATCAACCACATAAGCATTTAAAATGAAGTTAGACAGGCTTCATTTATCTGGTAAGACTGGCAGTCTACCCAATAATTGTTGGGATAGGACTAAAATCCAACAAAATAATGATGGCTATAATAGGATAGGAATTCCGAATGAGTGTTAATTTGATGTAAGATGACATATAACTAACCCCTACTAAAAAAAAACGTTACTTTAAAAAGCAGAAGAGCTATGCAAATAGCTATTTTCAATAATAACGCTGAGCTCAAGCTAAGTCTATAAAGGCAAAAATCATTTTCATAAACCAGTTTTTATACCACCGAACTTATTTCTTTCAATCCCCAAGATCCCGACTCCGAGAATGAAGTTCTAACAAGTCTCAGCGAAAGTAAGGCTGTACATGAGGAATACATCATAATAAACAGGGAGCATATATCCGACCGATCGGATCTTCTGTGTAGCTGAGGACACAAAATAAATAAAACAGAAGGTTAGGTGCATTCAATGAGTTGAAGAATGAATAGCACTGGCTTAGGAATAATTTATGGCTGGTCCTACAAAAAAAAACGTGCGTCTTGGACCCGCGCGCTGGGGCTTTCCTACAAACTTCACGCTCCATAAACGGCCATATCTTTCGATTGCGTAAACTTAGGGGGTTGATTTTTTTGCAGCTACAAGGGACTACAGATTTGAGGCAATACTTAGTATATGGTTTTAATTTTAATTCGTTACCTCTACCCGTTCCCAAGATACAGGGTTTTGACAGACAGACAAGCAAACAGACCAAAAACAAAGCGATCCTATTAGGGTTCCGCTTTTTTTCCTTTTATAGTACGAAACCCTAAAAAAACATCTGGTATCATTAATTTTTTTTAAATTGTATTTTATTTATGGTATTTTATTAATATGCCACACATATAAAATACAATATATATTTCTAAACCAGTGCAAATCCTAAAAGTCAGAAAAAATGGCTACTACCAGAAAAGTACCATAACAATGAAGCTCAAAGAAGTTTCAAAGGAACAATGAACTTTTTTGAAACCCGCAACGAAATGAATCGGCAAATAACTGCAAAGGAACTAGATAAACCTTATTTTCAATTCCATATCAAGCAGGAGACAATCAGAACAAGGCCAATAGACCCAAAGGGATTTTTAAAAATCAGATGAGCTTAGTTGCCTAGCACCGAAGATTGCAATTAATATTATTGGGGCCTAACTTGTGTGTTGTTTTATTTGATTCCAATTAGGTATGACAAAAACGACTGAGAGCATGATTTGTTCTAGTTTTGAAAGAAAAACTTGTTCAAATCGGTGCACCCGTTCGGGAGCTGCAATCCCACATACAGATACACTCTTCAAACTTATAACTCCCCTCTTTTTGGGTAGGAGATTAAAAATAACTCCGGTTGTATGTGTACTGTAATTATGTTGATGTGTAATTAAAAGGCGCGTAAAATATTTTAAACTAGCTGTTCCACGCGGTTTCACCCGCGCTGCTCGGCACCTGTTGGTCGTAGCGTGATGTTATATAGCCTATAGCCTTTTAAAAAGAATTTTTCAATTCCAACCAGTAGTCCCTGAGATTAGCGCGTTCAAACAAACAAACAAACACTTCAGCTTTATAATATTATAGTATAGATTAGTTCACTTCCTACGCCATTTAATCTCTTCTAATATACTTTTTTAAATACCTGAGTATTCGAACATCATAGCAAACCAGCCTGCTCTCGAGTTCAGCTAATGGTATGAAACCTCTTCAGTACACTACCAAACATAATGTGTATTCAACGCAATATTGGTGTGTCTTTTGTGAGTGATCCCAAATTAGATGATGTACATTTTAGATTCTAGAACGCTTTGTATGTAGTGGATCTTCTTCATATATATCTTAGTTGTGTTCAAGATTTACGATGCTCTTCAGGAAATGAGACGATCAATGGGGGAGTCCCGACACTTTGACATAGTTCTCATTGTGTGACAAGATTAAGTGGTATCATGTTCGGGTTAATGTCAGCAACTTAGATTTTATTGGCAGCTGCGGTGTGTTCAAGTAATTATAACTTAAACGGTGTAAGGAGAATAGTTTCATAAGTCTCTGAATAAGTTCTGGTTAATATGTTCTTGATTAAAGTGATCGTTAACTTCTTGATCAGTAACTATGACATTATGGACTTCACACTTAGTAAAGGCAAAGTTTCATACACCCAAATAGGTATTCTCTATATACTCTAGATACTGTTCTACTTAGTCATTCACTTTTAATAGAGTGGTCGTGGTCATGGGGGTCACTCACAACTGCAGTAGCTGCCTTTTCCACCGGTCTCTGTTGGTTGCATCGCGAGCACATTCTGACCCCTGGAGTTTTTGTCAGATTTGATATAATCTGTCCTTCGGGTTGGCATTGACAACATGACCTCGGCGTTCAACTTGACCAGATACACTCCCTTGACTAGATATTGTACGCGTCTATTAAAAATTCCATTGCTGGGCAAAGGCGTTTTCTCAAACGGCACGCATTGATCACGACGCTTGCTCAAGACGGGTTGGCGGTTTCAGACTTATATCCTTACTAATATTATAAAAGCGAAACTGAGTTTGTTTGTTGGTATAGTTAGGCCACTGTTTCCAAGATTAACTTAGTGCACACGACAGCACATCAATCTACAAAAAACCATCCTATCCTGATCTCTCTACAACGGTGTGCGATCCGTAGTATAGAGATCAGGTTATAATAGTTTAGAATAGGTTGACCTGCCGTCGTGTGTACATTTGAATTGAAAACCTTACCGTGCCCAGATTATCACACGCCTGATACTCATTGCTATCCACTTTAAACCAGGCGCATCGTACTGACACGGTTGTAAAATAATTTAAAGATTGTCGAATTTAAGGAAAAATAACTACCTCCCAAAAGGAATAAAAATATATATTCTAGATTCGAGATCGGTCCGCATTATTATCTTTTTTAAACATTAATACCTACATTATTGTAATTGGACATCAAGCTCTCTTTACAGAGTAGGTTTTGTTATCTTTTTACAAGTACGCTTACGGTGCAGTGTATTTACAATTTACTGGTATTTCTAGCTGTTTTATTATATTTTTAACCGTACTTTTGGATAACATACGTTCATTTTAATTCTCAATCTACTTATATCACATTTTTTACAGGAATTAATTTTATGGCCGGCGTGCCTATTTAGTGTTTATTCTGCCGAACGTTTCAGACTTGCCGCTGTTTCCCACACGTGTGTCGAGCGCCGTGCCGCAGTGCAGTGCATTCAGCCAGCAGTTGTCTGCTGACCAGAGGCAGCGACTTCGGCCTCCCGTGCGGTAGAGACCACCAAACACCCACAAACTCATACATGAGAGGCGAAGTTTTAACCACTAGATATTCCCTAATAAGTATTCAAGTCAGAAATGAAAATTAAACAAGGATATTCTAATTCTGCTGTTCCTAAATTGGGTCTAATCGGCAAACTGTTGCTAACCTTTTGAGGATTAAAAAGAATATTAGGAAAATAAGTAAAATGTTAAATACGATACCTTTCTTTTGGGATGAAAAATTATCAAATAACTTCCCCCGCTTTGGGCGGAGCAGGCTAACTAAAAGTCATCCATGTTCATTCTTTTGCCCTTTGTGTTCCGGAGCCACAGTATCTTTTTAGAACAACCAGCAAACCCAACAGGCATTGGCCCTAGCAAGCCCTTCTAAAAAGTTGTTTCATCTATATATTTTATACGGATACAAAATATCGCATTAAAATGTCGTTAGAAGCTATCCCAGTGGTTTATTGATGCGGTTTTTTCACCTTAGTAAGAGCAAAGGAAGTATTTATGACCAGGCTCGTCAGATTCGATGAAATTTTCTTTAAACATTCCATGAATTATATAATTATATAACATTAAACAGTTCACTAAATAAATTAAATTTGAGTTGAATGTGTTCGTCAGTTTTAATGAAAAAAAAAAATGTGTGACCAACCTGGTTACTCCTTCTTTTGCGAACTGTACATACCAGCCTAATGATCACCCGCTGTGCCGACAACTTTAATACGATTTTATGAACTTTTGTATTTTATTTTGAAGCTCGTCTTTTTATTTTTCTCTGTTCGTTTATTCAGTATTATTAGAGAATGATTGGGGATTATAATTAAAACCGGCCAAGTGCGAGTCGGAAATGCTCACTGACTTTTTCGTTCCGTACAAATTTTGACATAAATGGATCTTTTGACTGTGTTGACTTAGAGGGTTGATTTTTCATGGTTTTAATTTTAACTCGAAACATCCATGCGTTATCGAGATATAGGGTCTTGACAGTCAGACTGGCAGATATACGGGCAACAAAGAGATTCTATAAGGGTTCCATTTTTTTTTTCTTTTAAGGTATCAATCCTAAAAATGCTCACTTTGCCTTATTCTAAACAAGCTGACTTCACGCAAAAGGCGTTTCATCGATTGAAAACTCATTAAGTTTCACTTGAAATGAAATTGCAAGGAAATTAAGTCGTTCATTTCGTGAAAACATCATTTAAATTTTGATTTAGCGAGAAAATTGACTTTGCTCACAAATAACTCTATTAAGTTTCTTTTAAAACAAGTCTCTTAAATAAAACGAATTTGATTTAGTTATAAGAAAACAAATCAAAGCATTTCATTATTTCGAAAGGTCAAAGTTTGACTATCTTGTCGGGCGAAGACGAACTTCGTTTCATTTAGTTATATAAATCTTAAAGATCAAGAAGGCGTTCAAAAATACATTTGACCTTTTTCCTTTCAAGCTGATTTTGTGTCTATGGTTTTATGAACAACTTGATTTTGTCCGTGAGTTTGTCCGAGGAGATTTCGAACGCATATTCTTGATGGTCATTTTCTAAACCCTGTTCACGTATAGGTAAGCTCGCTTTTTCAAGCCTGTGTACGCGCGTGTAATGGCGCTGTTTTGCGCGCCATCGTCTAGAACGATCTTCTCGTTCCCGGTTGCTCGCCACCCATTCAAATGCTTGGCATACATCTATTCGATTTTTGAACTAACAGTTTTTTTTAATAAAACGTGACCCACACTAGGAATTTCTCCTGTATCGTGGGTGCGTTTACAAACATTTAAACTCACATACACAAACAGTCAGATCCGAAACAACTATCTGCAGGTCATACAAAATATTAGTTCCGTGCGGAATCGAACCCGGAACACTCAGCGCAACAGTTGATCGCTCAGCCACTGCGCCAACCATGTCGTCAGGAAGACAAGGTTTGGCGCGCGTGTAAATAAAGGCCAATAAAGGCTTAAATGCGGTACAAGATACGCTCGTTTGAAACTGATTTTAACCACTAATTGACAAGTTGACACCCGCGCTTAAAGAACGTGGGTCAAAAGATTATTCTTTCCCTCCTCCTCATAATATAAACCTGGCACCTCTCATAAGAATACATTAACATTGAGATAATAAAGTCTTTTCAAAACATCATTACTACGAGAAAACCTTTTCATTAACCCAGAATCCGCCAAAAAGGTAACTTGCCCACATCCATGGTTTATCAATCTATAAAAAGTGTTGAGAGTTTCAAAATTAATGAAAACCCTAAACTTTATGCACAATTAATTTGAAAAATAAAAAAAAAGAACATTTTATAAAAAAAAAAAAATTCACGCGTTAGTAAGGGTAGGGAATGTAGTTTGTTTTGTGCCAGACATTTTATGAACGCAAAGAGATCTTATACCATTTTTTTTTATAATTGGAAGATTTAAATGTCGTGACCAAGCTTACAATGCCTTGTGTTCCGACAAAAACGTGCATTCAAAACTTCTGCTCAACTGGGAAGTGGGTCAATTTGATGAATAGAAAAAATATATACGATATGAAGCTGAAATTATCAAAAACGTCTTAAAAAAAAAAAATGTTATGAATTACTTTCCGGTGCACCGTACAAAAGAGATACGTTTCGAAATGTATAGGTAGGTACCGAAATGTATTTAAACAAATTTACTAGTTGGAATACCTACAGATGTAACGTGTTTTAGGCTTATAGTCCGGTCTATTTACACATTCAAGTTTACATAAATTCCCATAAAGCTGAATATTGGCATAGTTGTTCAAAACATCATTATAAAGAAAATCTCAAAAGTCCTCATCGTTCCGAGGTGTGCTAAAAATTTGGCACGGGGTCAAAGGTCAAAAAAATGAGTTTTTTGCGATTTTTAGCGAAACGGTGAGTTTTTTCGCAAAATTACCCCAGTACAAAATTGTAGATCACAAAATTCTCTACAAAAAATATATCAATAATTTTTTTCCTAAAAGCCACCATTTTGGAGATATAACGTTCCGAAAAGGTGGATCAGTCGTAATCCCTCTATTTTGCACACGTTTCCACGCCACCTATGAGGTAGTGTACAAAGCGCGTTTTTTTTAACGTGGTTTCCCCAGTAGGCCTATTCCACGGGTCTGCTGAGATTTTATATGTTTTAAAACTATTGCAAAATAATATTATATATTATAGTGGGCAAAAACAACGGCGGTGTAATTAAATAAAATACTTAAAATAAAAAGTTAGTCGTCTGATTCATAACTGTCCAAGATTTCTGTTTCTTCTTCTTCTTGATCTTCTTCTCCTTCTTCTTCCTGTTCATCCTCTTGTTCTTCTTCTTGTTCTATTTCACACGTAAACTGCCCCAATAGCGATTCCTGATCGGTATCAAACGAATCTTCAAGAGTTGGTGACTCAACATTCGAGCATGATCGGCCTTGACAGTGTGTGCATGCCAGGGAACAAAACAGTCCAACTTTTCTGCAACCACATTTTGCACTACACCCTTTCTTGCAGTTGCAAAATATTGTGTTGAGAAGTTTCTCAGGTGCTGGTGGAAGTAAAGTTTGAACTGGCTCTAGTGTATTGTCGATCAACTTCCAACCCCAGTCTTTAGGGTCCAGCTGATTACCAAGCCACACTTGAACTTGGTAATATACCCGAAACAGATGTTGATGAGCAGTTTTTGCCCACTATAATATATAATATTATTTTGCAATAGTTTTAAAACATATAAAATCTCAGCAGACCCGTGGAATAGGCCTACTGGGGAAACCACGTTAAAAAAAACGCGCTTTGTACACTACCTCATAGGTGGCGTGGAAACGTGTGCAAAATAGAGGGATTACGACTGATCCAACTTTTCGGAACGTTATATCTCCAAAATGGTGGCTTTTAGGAAAAAAATTATTGATATATTTTTTGTAGAGAATTTTGTGATCTACAATTTTGTACTGGGGTAATTTTGCGAAAAAACTCACCGTTTCGCTAAAAATCGCAAAAAACTCATTTTTTTGACCTTTGACCCCGTGCCAAATTTTTAGCACACCTCGGAACGATGAGGACTTTTGAGATTTTCTTTATAATGATGTTTTGAACAACTATGCCAATATTCAGCTTTATGGGAATTTATGTAACCTTCCTCCTGATTTTAGGCTTAAATAGACCGGACTATTATCCTAGTGAAGCACTTCACAATGGAAACTAAAATACGAGTTTGCCTATATTCGTTCTAGAATGTACAAACCTATTGCCAACATCTATACATGTACGTAATTTGTGCCTATTTAATGCTATCTCTGCATACAAATGAAATATTATCAATGCAGTGCAAACTAATTGAATTCAGAAGTACCTGTACTTGAAAAAAGAAAATTTAAACCTATCTGCTCATATTCTTGGCATAAACCTTAAGCGCAGCACCTTCTCATCCAGAGTTGCAGGTTGTTTGAAAGAGATACTGCGGCCCCGGAACACACGGGGCAAAAGAAAGAACATGGACGTGTTTTAGTCAGTAAAAGTCTGACCTTCTCTTCCGCTCCACCCAGAGCAGGAGAAGTTATTTGATGATTTCCACATGAAAAAAGAAAAAACACGTACCTATACAGAGATGTGACATGGCGGCACAAAATACAGCTGTTTCATAAAAAAAACTGCATTTTTTGCTAGTTTGTTTTGTCCCATTGCTGGGCAAAGGCGTCCTCATTCCTCACTACAAAATTGCTGTAATACTGCAAAATATTTGGAACAGGAAATATTTGCAAAAAAACACATGTTTTTTTTTCTATGTAGGGTGTTGTAGTGTAGAATTATGTATATCGATGATAACCGGGATAACCGACCTTTTGTTTGCGAATCCTGTACCAATGTCACAAAGAAACATTGTTCCAAATAATTTTAACTAAAATAATGCCAATAACGTGCCTGAAATATCAGTTATAGATAAGATTTTACATTTAGTTTGTTTGTTCCACATAATTTAATATGACACCATTTTACGGTAACATTTGTCCAAAATAACCATTAAAATGTGTGCACATCGTTTGCATAATTATGTTATTATTATCAACCGATTCGCTGTCACGAACAACGAGAATGGGTCGCATTAATATTTTATCATAGGGATGCTTGTATTTGTATCGATACATTTTTTTCACTAATGTGAAATCATCAAATAATTTGTCTACATAATCAAAATATTTTTATTTCACATAGGCCTACATGGGCACTTTTAAAACGTCGAGAATAGATGCAGATGATAGATACGGTTCGGGATGGTCATTTCCTATGGAGAAGAACCGGTAAGAAACTCCATGGTTACTCTTTTATGCCATATTGCCATATTGGATCAACTAGGGTTTTTTTAGCCAGGGTTACTTTTTCTAGCCAGATTAGGGTTGGTTTTCATGTGTGAAATCTACAATACAATAATCTGGATGATAATAAAACACGGACATAATTATTAACTGCAGACTCGCGTCTACGATGGCCAGGAGTCGTCTTGCATCTTCCGTCTCCTCGGCTGGGTTAGTTTGACGTTCTCTTCCTCAAATGCCCGGCCACCTCCTTCAGTAGCATTACTACTACATAGAAGGAGATGATCGCTTCCCATTCCCTCTCTCTCCGTACCATGGACCGAACCAGGGCCGGACGCGAGAGATCACCGCTGCCAATCGCCTCTACGAGGGCATAGCGTAGCCAAGCAGGGCAGACCGCCAGTATGCTCCACCGTATCCTCCAGGCGATCGTCATACATATCGTTTCGGATTGCCATTAACTGAGACGATTTCTTCGTTTTCTAGAATGAATGATACTTATAAGTTCCTCTAAGATTCATACACAATTTCACGCCTTTTCCTGTAGGCAGAAACCACAGAACGCAAAATGTTACGATCCTTTACTTTCTTTTGCCTCGTCCACATTTCTACATCTGGTCAAACACGCGCGCCAGTTTAGAGTCTCGAAAAAAATCCAGGAATTCTTATGACTTTCCTTTTGAGTTTTCCTTGACAATACTAATAAACTTACTCCTTGGTGTAGCGGTCGCAATCGCGGTTGCTTGAACATGTGGTCCTGGGCTTGATTCCTGGTAAGACAGTTGTTATTTGGTTTTCCCATCAGGTTTCTTCCGAAGCAGCCACGGTATCTCAATGCCCGGTTGGTGGCAATAGGAATACTGCTACCCGTTACCTAGAGTCCATTACTACTACTACCAGTACTATCTCCGTAAATTTAATAATTTTGATTATTTCCAATTTTTTATTTTTTACTATTATTGTTTAGTGTGACTGTATTTTTTTTTAGTTTGCATGTCTTATGTACGACCGATAACTTATAATGTGTGATGTTTACTGTTAATATAAGTTGGTTATAAATAAATAAATAGGCTCTTTTACATGAGACTGAAATAGTCAAATGTGAGTGTACCGTGGTGCACCTCTGCTTAACCTATCAGCAAAGAAAAGCGTGTTATTTATTAAAAGTAGAAAGATACTTTTTTATCGATCATGTACCTTAAATATAAGATTATCTCATCCAGAATTTGTATCGATACCATATCGTCAATTTTGAATATTTTCAAATATATGTCGGTCTATTTTGTCAACTGTAAATACTCGAAACGTGATATCAATAATTTAGCTCCAATGAACCGCTTCCAATTAACCATAAAATGGCGGTGTCGGTTCCGGGAATTGTGTTTCGTGGAGCTTTAGTACGTATAATATTAGGGCTATAACCCTGCCTAATTGACAATGGTGCCAATTCTCTTGTTTACCAAACAATATTATAGACATTACTCTTTTGTGGGTTGGTTCAAAAGAGATACCGTGGCTCCGGAACAAAGAAGGGCAAGAGAAGGATCATGGATGAGTTCTAGTCTGTACAAGTCGTACCGAGTGTTACGTCCCAACTTACGACATAAACGGCCATTTCTTTTGACTGCGTAAACTAAGAGGGTTGCTTTTTTTACCACACACTTGAGTCGAAGGTTGACCACACACTTGAGGAGCTCGTAGCTAAATAATAGCAGCCACTCGGGCCGATCTTTAGGTTCAGCCACGCTTGCCTAGGTTGGTCGGTGGATGGGTGACCACCCGTTACATACCGAGTTTCCTCCGTGCCTCGGAAAGCATGTTAAGCCGTTGGTCCCGGCTGTCATTTATAGATCTTTGACAGTCGTTACAGGTAGTCAGTGTTCCCAAAGTCTGACAACCAGTCTTACCAAGGGGTATCGTATTACCTAGTATTAACTGGGTTGTGGAGGTCAGATAGGCAGTCGCTCCATGTAAAATACTGATATTCAGCTGCATCCGGTCAGACTGGAAGCCGACCTCAACATAGTTGGGAAAAGGCTAGGCAGATGATGATGACTTGACTCGAAGGTTTTATTTCAACTCGATACCTCTACACGTTCCCGAGATAAAGAGTCTTGATGGATAGACAGACAGCAGCTTAGCGTGTTTGCCGGAGCACGACAGATTTACATAAATGTATTAGTGGTCACCTTCCACAGACTAACCCAGGCAAATGCGATCTAACCTTAAAATCGACTCTAGTAGCTGTTATTATGTGGCCAGGAGCACCCGTATTTAAATATTATACTAGCTGTGCCCAACGGTTTCACCCGCTGCTCACTTAGGGGTATGAAAAATAGATGTTGGCCGATTCTCAAATCTACTGAATATGCATATAAAATTTCATAAGAATCGGTCGAGCCGTTTCGAACGAAAACTGTGACACGAGAATTTTATATTAGATAAAAAAGAAGTTGCCGCACACTGTATCGTGGGTGCGTTTACAAACATGTAAATTCACATACACAAACAGCCAGATCCGAAGCAACTACCTTGACCTTATAAATATTTGTTCCGCGCGGGAATCGAACCCGCGACACGCAGCGCAGCAGTCAATCGCTCAGCCACTGCTCCAACCGTGCCGTAAAGTCAATTAAAAACATTGTTATGTATAAGAAGATGTAGAAATATAAAGTTGTATTTCTGTAACATCTTGTTTACATAAAAACCTTTTGAACACTGATTGGGCTTCTACAGATATAATTACAGTCTCAGTTTTCTTAGCAGAATTTGGGCGTAATGAAGCGTCTAATAACATAGGTCTTACATAAAATCACAGACTTCATTACTAATTACAGAGTCAACAAATTACTCGGCAAAATGAACCTTTTTGCTCTAGTCTAGGAATTTTACTAATGAACTCTCTGAAAGTGATCTTAAGATGTCTGTAGATTAACTCCACTTTTATTATTGTTACTAGCTTTCGTCCGCGTGGCATAGTTACTTTGGGCTAACGCTATCTTTAACCCGCATGATGATCGAAAAAAAAATATCTTTCTCTCCGCTTCTTAAAAGCAAAAACAAGAGTTTAATAGACAAATAAATTATTTCACCCATCCACGGATCAACCTAGCCAAACGTGGCTTAACCTCGAGATCGACCCGATCGGGAACTTTTGTTTAGCCACAAGCTCCTCCTAATTTAGTCACATGATTCATGATCACACTAATTTTGTCCTGTACAAATCTTATTAATGTATTTTCGTTCTTTTCTTTGATCGCAACTATCGTTTTTTTTTTTTTTTTTTTTTATTATTGATAGGCTCGCGTTTGACCACTATCTCACCTGATGGTAAGTGATGATGTGGTCGACGATGAAGCACGCTTACCTAGAAATAACCTATTCACTCTTGACTTGAAGACCCCCAGGTTATAGCTGTCAGGAAATACAGACTCCGGCAGGGAATTCCACTCCTTAGCAGTACGCACAATGAAGGTATTCCCAAACCGTTTAGTGCGTGTGGGTGGGATGTCTACCATATAACGGTGGCGCATCGCCGTACGTCTTGTAGTCCTGTGATGGAACGGGCTTGGCGGAATTAGGCTGTGCAATTCCATCGCACACTCTCCGAAATGTAACCGATAGAAAACCGAAAGGCTGGCAACGCGCCGGCGATGCTCCAGGCTCGTTCGTCAAACATCGAGCAAATCAGAAGGTACCTTAATACAAAGTGTCTACAAGATCAACTTTAGTAGAAGATGAACATTTTTAATTTTTCTTCGCTTGTGCGAGTTCATAAAACGCTAATTAATTTGATATTGTTGTTTGTAGAATCTTGCTTAGTTAATGAGTAGCTAGATATTAATTAAAAATGTCCGTTCATTATAAGGTTAAAGCCAAATTAATTTACACAAATGACTCAAACTTGTACCTACTGAATATTTTTTATTAGCGTATTTCAAAATTCTATTTAACGAAAGTACTTATAATTTAAGTTGAGATTCCATTACATAACTTGTTATTATAGCACCAATTACAAAACATGAAAAAAATATTAAAAACATAAACGGCTTTTTCTATTTTGAAACGGTACGAAGCTCAATAGCTATCCTTGTAGTAAAACTGTTTCGTTCATTTATTTGTTTTTCTAACATATCATTACATTTTTAAACATTTCTTAATAAAAAAAACATAAAAAAAGAACATTTAAAAATATAAAAATAGTAGCCCACCGGTATCGGGAACAGGATCCAAGCTACCGGCGGTCAGGGCTCCAGAGAAAGGAACCTCCTAACAATACGAGCCGTGTCCAGGAGTACCGCTCTCTGTATCAAACCCTTGATCCAGCTGCCTAACGAGAGCCTTCTCAGGTGTTGGTCGAGGCTCTTAGCAATTAAGCCATTGGCTGTAACGACTATCGGCACAATGATCGCTGAGTCCACGTCCCACATGTCGACAACCTCGCGAGCCAAGTCAATATACTTGATTTGCTTATCTTTCTCGGCTTTCACGAGGTTCTCATCATGCGGGACTGTTATGTCAACAATAATTGCGCGCCGCTCTGATCGATCCACCACCACTATATCAGGCTTGTTAGCAACAATAGTCCTGTCAGTGATGATGGATCGATCCCAGTACAATGTGATATAGCCATGTTCAAGAACTGGGTCGGGCTCATACCTGTAGTACGGCACTTCCGATTCCACAAGGTTGTACTTTAGAGCAAGTTGCTGATGGATAATCCTGGCTACAAGGTTGTGTCTATGCAAGTACTCTCCGTTAGCTAGACGAGAACAACCGGAGATAATGTGTCGAATTGATTCACCCGGACGGTGGCATGCCCGACATATGTCAACCGTGCCGTCCTTCACAATAAATCTCCGGTAGTTATTCGTCATCATAACTTCATCCATAATTGCACAGACAAAACCTTCGGTTTCTCCAAAGAGGTCCCCGGAACGTAGCCAGGCTACGGACGCTGATTGATCTACATCGGGTCCATGTAGGGCCCGGAAAAAGCGTCCGTGAAGCTCCTTACTTTGCCATACCTCCTTGCGGTCGTTAGTGTCAAGTATTACAGGTTTGCGCCAGTTCTCTTTAGCCAAGGAGAGCGGGGTGAGGCCTTTGTCCACTGCAACCACATCTCGATGCATTCCCACGTCGGATTCTAGAAAATATTCCCTGAGACTGCATATCTCGCGATTGTGGAGAGTCTTGGCGTTTAGAAAGCCTCGACCTCCACAACTCCGCGGGATATACAATCGCATGACCGAAGAACGTGGGTGATGCATACGAAATGCCGTTAACAATGTACGGACCTTCCTATCCAGGGCGTCCAGTTCTGTTTGAGTCCATTTGAGTATGCCGAAAGAGTACATCAAAACCGGCATGACCCAACCGTTGAAAGCACGCACCTTGTTTCCGCCTGATAAAAGACTATTAAATACTTTTCTCAGGCGGCCAAAGAAGCGCTCCTTCAACGATTGCTTCATGTCAGCAACATTGATGCCCAGCGCTTCCGACATCCCCAAATACTTGTAGGTTTCGGTTGCTGTGAGGGATCTAAGGTTTATGGAATCTGAGAGCTGGGTTCCCACAGATTCCACAATTTCCCCTCGCTTTACATGCATGAAAGGGTTTGATCACCAATAAATTCAGTAATAATAAAACTGTATTATTATTACTGAATTTATTGGTGATCAAACCCGAGACATGTAGCTCAGTAATTGATCAATCAGCCATTGCCAAGTCAACCTTGCCGACATAGTATTAATAAAATGGCTTAATTGCCAAGAGCCGCGACCAATACCTGAGGAGGCTCTCGTTAGGCAGCTGGATGAAGGGCTTGATACAGAAAGCGGTACTCCTGGACACGGCTCGTATTGTTAGGAGGTTCCTTTCTTTGGAGCCCTGACAGCCGGTAGATTGGACCCTGTTCCCGATACCGGTGGGCTACTATTTTTATATGTTTAAATGTTTTTTTTTTTAACTTTTGTGTATAAATATTTAAAAATATAATTTTATGTGTAGAAAACAATAAATGGACGAAAATAGTGGCAATAAAATGCAATAGTACAGCGAAAATAACAAGTCCGTTTTATTATTGTGACATAAGCAGATTCAGCCGAGAATTTGTTTCGCCGACTGCACCACAAGGCTGTTTCCCGCTTTCTGGTCACGTCCACCGCAAATGCAGTCCAAGCTTGAGAAAAATACATTTACCTTGAGTGTACAACCAACAACATTATTATTGTATTGACATAATGTATGTACTAATTTACCTGCGACATTGATACTTATTATGATTTTTTTAATTTATATTTTACGTTAATTATTTAGACTTTTCTTATTATTTCAAAAAAATGTTGTGTCGGACAGGGTCCGTGTTTCTGGTTCAATCCCCGCATGGAAAAAAATATTTGTAAAAGCTACAGATAGTTGTTTCGGGTCTGGCCTTTTGTGTATGTGAGTTTAAATGTTTGTAACCGCACCTACGATATAGGAAAAAATACTAGTGTGTGTGTGGGGCAACGTTTTTATTAAAAAAATATTGCTTTATTGGTCAAGTAACTGACTGGTAATCATATAGCGGATATCCCATCCGCAGAAAAGGCCTAGGAATCGTAGCCAACATCAAATAACTTACTCCGTTCTGGGCGGAGCGGAGGGAAATGTCAGACTTGTACTGACTGAAACCCAACCATGTTCCTTATTTAGTCCTTTATGTTCTGGGGCCGCGGTATCTCTTCCAAACAACCCGAAACCCTGACAGACTCAGCTTTCCTGTTATCTCCTTGAGGCACGCGTGGAACACGCACCGTCGGCGTCGACACAGCCAGGTATTTTTTGACGCTAAACCCACCCATGTTCCTTCTATTGCAATTTACGTACCGGGGTCGCGGTATTCCTTTCGAACGATCCGCAACCCCGACAGGGATTACTAATACTAAGCCTTGGGTTTTTCCATCCGGATTTTTCAGTAGCAGCCATGGAGTCTGGATTTGTGCCTAGTTGATGGCAATAGGCTCGCCCCTATTACATCACTGCTTGACTTAAACATAACTGACGAAATGTGAGTGTGTGGTGGAATTCTTCAGGATTCGCGTGATGTAAAACAATTTACTATAAGAAAATCACTGACTAAAGGCAACAAACCGTTAGTTATGAGTATCAGTTTGGAGCTTAGCTAACTATAACAGACTGTCGAGAGCACTCGACTGGGATCCACACGTATTTTCAATTGTTACGGTCGATTCGGAACCAACAAGGCAGTTGTTGAGTGATGTCGGCCATTGGCAAGTACTGGCCAGGATTGTATGCAATCTGAGTGCAGGAATCTGTAAATAATAGACTATTAGTGATTGGGTTTAGCATTCATGAATTAAGGCAAAAACCCTGTCCGTGTCGACGGTGCGTTTGTGATCCACACGCGCCTTTAAGAGATTAAAAACGGAATACACGCAGTTTAATTATACCAAACATTTTTGATTTTTTGGCCATCGAAACGCCAATGCTGTAGCCGGTGACCGATTATAGCCTAACCGCATAATGTACAGACGCCTGCACATCAAGCTACTACAATCTGTCAGATTTCTTTGATAGATTTTCGACTTAATTTCTAAAGTATTAAGGTTCAAGGTTCATTGGAAAAAAAATACAGTTTCGGGTAGCTTGACCTGCAGGCGTCTGTACACGCGCCACTATTCGCCGATTTTAATTGTCATCGATCTTGTGGTGTTTGTGGAGATTCTCGATTCTAAGAAATTGGATGCTTAGGTTTAGTCTGGATTATCGTTTTTGGGGTTTAGAAATGGGAATTTATAAAAAAAGGTTTTATTTAGGTTAGATGTTTGAATATTATAAGCCTTTCTGGATCGGTCAGAGAGACATTTGCTTTGAGTTACAATGATAAAAGTTGATGTAAGCTGGCTAAAAACCTGCCAGAGTTGCGGTTGTTTGAAAGAGACACCGCGGCCCCGAAAAATAAAGGGCAAAAGAAGTAACATGGGTGGGTTTTAGTTAGTAAAAGTCTGACACTCCCCCCTACTCCGCCCAGAGCGGGGGAAATTATTTGTTGATATTCCGTGACAAAAAACCTGTTTCGTTTAATAAATGAATATTAAAGCGACTCGTTTTGGTAGATGGGTTAATTTTTTTTTAGCCAGATTAGGGAATGTAATGGACGTGTGAAATCTACAGTACAATTAACTGGATGTTTGTAAAACATACATGGACATAATAAATGTTCCTTCTTTTGCCTTTTATGTTCTGGGGCCGCGGTATCTGTTTCAAACAACCTGCAACCCCAGCAGAGACCTCTTTACTATTGGTTTTTCTTTTTAAATAACAAAGGTAACCGCGTTTTGTTTCTTAGAGCACAAAGTGATTTAGCTCACTTAACACATATTTGCCACACGGTTATTACTTGGCACGTGGCAACTCAACAATACGTGCATTATCTTCATTGGCCCGCCATATGAGGACCGCACTCCAGCTGCCCTAATTCAACCACAGCGGGAATATGTCTTCAGTCAGCAAGCTAAAATTTATAGCTACTTTACATCGCTTACACTATAAACTCAAAGACATTTACAAAGATTTATTATATGGGTGTACATATTTAATACCTGTAGTGTATATATTTAACTAGCTGTTCCACGCGGTTTCACCCACGCTGCTCAGCACCTGTTGGTCGTAGCGTGATGTTATATAGCCTATAACCTTCCTCAAGAAATGGACTATCCAACACTAAAAGAATTTTCCAATTCCAACCAGTAGTCCCTGAGATTAGCGCGTTCAAACAAACAAACTCTTCAGCTTTATAATATTAAGTATAAATAGATATGTAAACACTGTCTCACACACAAGTGGTTGGGTAGCTGTCAGGAATGTCAACTGTCAGTCATCACGGATGGCGAGAAAGTGGCAAGGTGAAGCGGACCAGGAACGGGGACTTGGGTGTGCTGGTGAGCCTGTGATAAGTGATATATAGTGTTATCAGCCCTGCTGGTCCTGTTAGAAAACAAATACTACAGTACTGTTAGAGGTTTTATACCTTATACAATGCTGGTTAGTTGGCCATAAAGTTCCAGTACTCAGGTCGTTTTAAAAAAAGTAACTTAGAAAAAAACATAGAATAGGAATGAGGTAAGAAGTGTGACATGTAACTTAAAATATAATCTTATAAAGATATATAGGCTTTTATTAAAGTAATCTAGCCCAGTTCCTTTAGTACCTCAAAAGGAAAAAATATATAAACGTTTATAGGATAACCCAGTTGTCTGTCTGTCTATCTGTCAAGGCCCTTTATCTAGAACACGTGAAGGTATCGAGTTGCAATTAGAACCATTTATTCAAGTCTGTGGTCCCTTGGAGCTGTGAAAAACCCTCTAAGTCTTCGCAGTCTAATATATGGCCGTTTATGTTTTAAGTTTGTCACAATCATCTGGGCACAAATCCAGACTCCGTAACTGCAACTGAAAAAAATCCTATTGGAAAACCCAATAGTACTTTGCTCCACCCGAGAATCGAACCCAAGACCACATGCTCAGCAGTTACGCTTTCGATCACTAGACCACCAAAAATCAAAATATTTTTATTTCACATAGGCCTAAATGGGCACTTACAAAACGTCGAGAAAAGGTCCACCGAAGCAGGAAACATACATACAAACATAAACTTACGCCCCATACTGGTTTGATTAGGAATAGAAACCACAGAACGCCTAATTGCTATCAATACATTTATTATTTCTAGAACTTATTCCTCTTCCTCAAACGAAACGATTTACACGTCATCCTTACTAATATAATAAAAGCGAAAGTGAGTTTGATTGTTTGTTACTTCACGCTTTAATGGCTTAACCAATTTTGATGAGTTTTGGTACAGAGGTAATTTGAACCAGGAGACGGACATTAGCTAACTTTTTTAAAAAAAAAAGTGGGATGTGGAAAAAAAGGGAAAAGTTAGCGTTGCTATTACAAATCAATAAGGCGCAAGGGGAACCGTGTTACTCCGAATTTAACGCGAGCGAAGCCGCCTGCAAAAGCTAGTAAACTATAAACTACAATATAACTTTATATAGTAAACACCCAAAAAAGTGTTGCAATTGGCTATTGATTACTCATCTCGCTCTTTCACTCTCTCTCTCTCTCACATCTCTTTCACTCTCAACTAGTCAAAGCACATATCGTGTGTTTAATTTTATGACGTCCATAATTTTTGTTTAAAAAACTGAACGGGTTAGTATTTTAAATCTCTTTGAACAAACCCAATGGCGCTTCGCTGCCAATAAATTCCGCTATACCTGAACGCAGGAACGAATTTGTGAGTTACCGTTGACTGCAAACAGCTTGGATTCTCGCACGTTCATTTGTTTTTGTAGAAATCGTTTGTTTTCTTCACTGCAGGGAGAAGGTTCTTTTTGTATAATAATATGAAGTCCTTACTTCCTTACCAATATTATAAAAGCGAAAGTGAGTTTGTTTGTTACGTCTTCACGCCTTAATGGCTAAACCGATTATAATGAATTTTGGTACAGAGTAGTAGGTAAGTTTAGTACAAGTATAGTTGGGACTTTGGAGACGGTCATAGGCTACTTTTTTAAAGTGATATACTATATGAGGGACAATGAGGAAATATATGGGAAAACTTAGCATTGCTATTACAATTAATAAGGCGCAAGGGCAAAAACTACAGGTAGCAGGTACCTGCAAATCAGGAAAGGGGAACTATGCTACTACATAAGCTAGTACATAATAATTACCCTACTGTAAAAGGTCTGAAAACATTATTTAAACCTGCGACAAACAAACCAGCGTGTACCTAACACGCTGGTTTGCAAAGACATTCGAATACTTACCCCAAGTTAAAAATAAAGATTAAAAAGAATAGAAGGGCTTAGCCTTATTGTTTTATTCGTGTGAGAAATGTGCTGGATTTATAATATAATCTTGGAAGTCTTTTACGCGCTTTCAATTGAGTAGATATATCTCCCACTTCAGTACCTACATATTTCTTACCACGAGATTTTAATTCATCCGCAATGCATTAGTAGGTACTTATAAAACAACAAACAGTCTAAAGCAATCTTTTCGCCCCTGTTTATTACCAGATCATTTTTCTACCCTTATCCTAATTAGCAAAACAACGGTTGGCGTAGTCTTTTTTTCTGGAACACAAACGCGCCGTCGACACGGCCTATCGTCACTAAAAGGACGGACGGTAAGCTATCCATTCCTCATTCATCTACAAACTTATCTAGACTAGACCTGCATCTACGGTGGCCGGAGTTCTTGCGGCGCCCGACGCCCGACGCCCGGGGCGTCTCTCGCGACGAGTGGGTTGGTTTGAGGGTTGGCTCAACCTGTCTTCTTCATCCATACTTCTCTATTATTTACCACCCTTTTATGTCCCTCCTTTTTGTATGGGTAATATACATACAACCCAGTGTTTTTATATCACCCGGGCCTCACTATTGGGGTCAAACTCGAGACCTAAGACTTTGCAGTCCGAAGATAACACCACTAGACTTACTGCTTAATCATAATTACCAAAATGTAGGTATTCCTTACGTACACTTCTACCTTACCCTTCGAATATTACAGGCGTGATATTACATAACGTACATTAAGAGGCCTAAAGGTATAATATAAAGAAGATTGAAGATATGTGACAGGAAATTGCCGGGAAATGTATATTTTACAAGCTTTTATTATTATTTTTTAGTTTCACCTGTCCCGTTGTCTGTCGTTCTGTAATCAAATCTTGCAACTAAAATTTGATCCACTTCCCGGTTTCCGATTGAGCTGAAATTTAGAATGCATGTATAAATCGGATGACAATGCAATGTTATTGTGACATAGAGCTGATCTGATGATGGAGCTGGAAGGTGGCCATAGGAACTCCGTAATTAAACGATGCAACGCTATCGAGTTTGAGCTCATTGGATTAGTCTTGACAAGTACTTTGATACTATATGGTAACCAGGGTCTGATGATGGAGCCGGAAGGTGGCTATAGGAACTCCGTAATTAAACGATGCAACCCTATCGAGTTTGAGCTCATTGGATTAGTCTTGACGAGTACTTTGATACTATATGGTAACCAGGGTCTGATGTTGGAGTTGGAAGGTGGCCATAGGAACTCCGTAATTAAACGATGCAACCCCATCGAGTTCGGGCTCATTGGATTAGTCTTGACGAGTACTTTGATACTATATGGTAACCAGCGTCTGATGTTGGAGCCGGAAGGTGGCCATAGGAACTCCGTAATTAAACGACGCAACTCCATCGAGTTTGGTCTCGTTTGATTCGTCTTGACGAGTACTTTGATACTATATGGTAACCAGGGTCTGATGATGGAGCCGGAAGGTGGCTATAGGAACTCCGTAATTAAACGATGCAACCCTATCGAGTTTGAGCTCATTGGATTAGTCTTGACGAGTACTTTGATACTATATGGTAACCAGGGTCTGATGTTGGAGCCGGAAGGTGGCCATAGGAACTCCGTAATTAAACGACGCAACTCCATCGAGTTTGGTCTCGTTTGATTCGTCTTGACGAGTCTCTTGCTCTCGTCCCATATTAATTATATATGATTGTTTGGATGGATGACCCAATGCCAAGGTGAGCACGTACCGAGGGCTGAATGGTATGAGGGTGTATAAACATGTCTTGCCGCTAACGTTGCGCCTCAGGGTACACTAATAGAAGGATTTGTTAATATTTAATAAGCTTTATTAACTGTTAATTAATGATTTTTTAACGTCACTGGATTTAATAAATATTTATTAACAGTTAATAAATATTTATTAAGTAGAATTTATCTAAGTTTTAAAGTAGGTTAAGATGATTTTTGTCTATAAGCAATCTTCATATCATATGACATTTCAAGCGAGACAAATTCACACTCAACAAAATATTTATTAACTGTTAATAAATATTTGTTAACTATTAATAAATATTTATTAAATATTAATAGATGTACTTTTCTCCCAAATAAATATTTATTAAATGTTAAAAAATATTTATTAAAATTTAATTATTATCTTTCAATAAATCAAATTATTAATAGTTAATAAATCCTTCTATCAGTGTACCAGGGCACGAAATGTTCCAGCGACGGTACGAGTTCCATATTTTGTAGCAGCAACAGATCCCGAGAACTATTATTATAGTCTGTCGCTACAATACATGCCGTATCGTAATGAATGTGAGTTACTGGAAGAACAAGACTCCGCTCAGGAAGCATTCCTAGCAAAAGAAGAATTCCTCCGCCAATTCAACGAGCGTATGCAACTTTTTAGAGAACGAGACCGACAGCTAGAAAATGCGTTTAACCAAGTTCACGCATTTCGCATGCTCGACGAAGAAAATCTACAACCTAACGACGAACCCATTGATGAAATCGAAGCACCTGAACATTGTATGGCTGATGATGAGTTCAATACGTCTTGCAGAGCTATGAATGCTGATCAGGCGGAAGTGTTTCGATTTGTGACACGAAATATTCAAGAGCAGATTCAAGGAAACGACAAAAGACTAAGGCTCTTCATAACAGGGAATGCAGGAACTGGTAAAACATTTTTGTTCAAATTGCTGAAAAATCAAGCCAACCGTTGCCATGCCAAGACTGTCGTTAAAGTGTGCGCTCTAACAGGGGTTGCATCGCGTTTGATTGGAGGCTCTACACTTCATACTGCACTAAAGGTACCTGTGCAAAAAGATGGAAGGATAACCCAGATGCCCATGCTGACGGGAAATTTTCTCAGATTGATGCGGTTACAGTGGAAAGATATACAATTTCTATTTATTGACGAAATATCAATGGTCCCGTATGAAATGCTTTGCATGATCGACTCTAGATTAAAACAACTTAAGAATAGTGAAGAAATGTTGGGTGGTCTTAATGTGCTATTGTTCGGCGATCTAATGCAACTGCCTCCGGTACGCGGAAACCAAGTATTCGATCAACCAGCAAGAATGGTTCCAGCGACACATTTGTGGCGCTTGTTGAGATTTAATAGGGCTAAAAGAGAACATGAGACAAAAAGGTTGCGACAAGTTTGTGAATATATTGAACGCTTTAAGAGTAGGTGAGCTGACTACCGAACACTTTTCCGATCTTATGCAGAAAGTATCTTCAAATAGCTCTGGAGAGTTCTCGATTGAAAAAGCTCTACGTATTTACCCAACGAATCAGCAGGTCAATAAACATAATTCAGCCGTTCTCGAACATTTTAGGAAGAAGAATACACAAATGTTTAAAATAATAGCACAAGATCAATTAATTGATGGATCAAAAAAGAATGATCAGATTGATATTAATAAAATAATACACACGGACATTAACAAAACAGGAGGTCTTCCAAAAGAACTAGAAATATTTGTTGGTGCTAAAGTTATGTTGAGGTCTAACGTTGACGTTGCTAAGGGACTTGTGAATGGAGCAATAGATCACATCACTGAAATCATATGGCCGTATTACAGACGTGCTCAACTATACGATAGCGATGTAGCATCGGTTCGCGTAGACTTTGGTAACGATGGCATTCACATAATACACCCTAAATCAGTTCAATTTCCTGCTAAATTTAATCACGGCACAGCTGAAAGAAGAATGCTCCCGATTGTCTTGTCTTGGGCTTCAACTGTGCATAAAATGCAGGGAACTACTGTAGATCATGCTGTTATTTATCTAGGCTCCAAATTGTTCGGTCAAGCTTATGTAGCTTTAAGCCGAGTTAGGTCTTTGGCAGGTCTTCAAATCGAAGAACTTGACTGCTCCAAGTTGACGTCGAAGAAACCTTGTAATGTTGATGCATTAAAAGAAATGGATAGAATGAGAAACGTTACAAATAACTAACAAGTGATTTCAAACTTTCAACATTATTGATATTTAAATCAGTACATATTACATATCATGTGAACGAACTACGGACTTCATAACGGAATAACGCTGCTACGCGCTGCGAACTACGTCGTAGTAAATCTCGAATTAAAAATAGAGGTACTAAAAAGTTAAAAATAAAATTAAAGAAAAAAAAACCTTTTTAAAAACAAGCTTTTATTATTTGTTTATAAAATGAACTAAAAAATTAAAAATAAATTAACTCTAAAAATAATAAATGAAAGCGTGTTACATTGTGATAGCTTGAGGAAAATGTTGTGTTGTATTAAATGTAACACGCTTTCATTTATTATTTTTAGAGTTAATTTATTTTTAATTTTTTAGTTCATTTTATAAACAAATAATAAAAGCTTGTTTTTAAAAAGGTTTTTTTTTCTTTAATTTTATTAATGATATTTTTTTCCTTGTGATCTTATGATGTTTGATATAATTTATTCACACAGTATATATTATATTCAAGAAAAGCAGCAATTTCTTGTAAATAATCTTTTTGATATCTCATGTTTCACAAGAGGAAAAATTAAAATTATTCTGATTATTTTTTTTGTAGCTTTTCAATAAAATATTCAAAATGATGGCCAGGTTCTATGACCGCCTTAATCGAAACCTAGACAGGAAGACACGAAGCTCTGTAGCCCTTGTTCAGTCCATGGTCGGAATGACCGACATGGCAGAAATGGGAAGCTGTCACTTCACGCGCCTCAAAGAGATGTCAGTAAAGCAGTGGGCCCTGCTTTACTGACATCGGGTTGCGGGTTGTTTGAAAGACTTTCGCGGCCCGGAAAATAAAGGGCAAACGAAGGAACATCGTTGGTTTTTAGTTAGAAGTGACTTAAATCTTTTTTATTACAAGATTCATATGTGAATTGTAAATAATGAACAGAAGATAAAAACGTGTTGCACCGACCCCATATGGAATGGGACAATGGTAGGAAAACAATGAAGTTGATGTGTGTATTGTAAAATTATCACTTGCTCCGGTGAAGGCTTTTGCTAAATTTGTGAAGAAAAGAAACATTTTAGAGATATATTTCTCAACGGCTTGTAGAGACAACTTTGAGGCTCATGTGAGGCTTAAAACCTATAAAACCAGGCTGTCACAAAAAAAAACGGCCTACAGACGGACTCGCGCACCGAGAGTTTTTTTCCTTTTGAGGTACGGAACCCTAAAAAAAAGAATTTACCAGGGGTATAACAAACCGGATTTTCGAAACATTTGCCACAACCATCACTCAATACAACATTAAAACATAATATTGTACCGCCCATATTTCATATTTCACTTTCAAAAGATACCTATTATTCTTTATATTATACCGACCACAAAGAAACGTTAAACGAAACATTTTTCATAATATATTTCATACTAAATCTCCAAGCGTCGAGCAGACATATTGAGAATTTGATAACAATTTTACCGACATTTTTAATATCCGTTTAAAGTTGGTTTACACGGAATCACGTTTCTTTGTGTACTTTATATATACTAGAAAACCACCGTCGCTTCGCACGCTTCTGACAATATGATTTATTTGTTTATCATCTCACTAGAAAGTCATAAATAAATTACACCAATGAAGGAAAAAATCTGCCAAGAGATAGTCCGACTCGCGCACCAAGGGTTCTGTACAGTATAAAGGGACTACAAACTTGAGTACAAATCAAATCAAATCAAATCAAATCAAATCATTTATTTCAATTAGACCATTACAGGCACTTTTGAATGTCAAGAAACAAAATTAATCTACAGTCCCGGTCACAAGGCATAATAACTTGTGAAAGTACTGCAGTTGCCCATTCCAAAGCGTTGATCTCTATGGAGAAGAATGGGCAAGAAACTCCATGGACACTCTTTTAAATTCTAATATTTTTACAAAATAGTATTTACATCATTCGTGTTGAGATTATACAAATATGTGAGAACGATGTAGAAAGACGTGCACAGTAAGAGCGTCCAGAGTAAATAAAAAACAAAATTCAATTTAAATCTAAATAAATTAAAAATGACCGTGGTAGTTAAAAAATGACCAGTCCCAACTGACAGCGCCCGTTCACGAACATGACGTATGGATCAGCCCCATTCAGCTCGACCATTTTGAAGGGAGCTAAATGATCCGACACACCCGCCACCATCAGCGAGACATTTAAGTGAGCATGACACTATTAACCACCAGGGCTTCGTCAAGTCAATGATAATACATAGCACTCGTACACGATACTTTCACGAGTTCCTGGGATAAAGGTTCTTGACAGACAGGCAGACGGACAACAAATTGAACCAATATAGGTTCCGTGTTTTCCTTTTAAATATCAAACCCCTAAAATACTACTACTCGAATAAACACGAAGATTTTCTACAGAAATGTAAATTTAAAAATAAAATGTCAAAAAAATGGGGATATTGCATTCAATCTTTTGCATAGTTTCGATCAACAACGCTGTCACATAAATCTTCACAAATCCTACTCAATATTATAAATGCGAATGTTTGTGATGATAGATGTGTGGATGTTTGTTACTCTTTTACGTCAAAACGGCTGAACGAATCTTAATAAAATTTGGCACAGAGGTAGAATATATTCTGGAATGGAACTACTTTTTTTTCGATATCACATGGGCGCCAGCTAGTCACAAATAAATATAATTAAAACGTCTGTTTGTAATTTCAGAAAAACAGCTTTTTATTGAATACATAACAACATCATGTATCATACCTTTAATCCACTAAGAGTTACGCAGGCATATGAAAATATATACGGTACTATAACCCAAAAAAAAATGTCTCTCTGCTGGGTCGATTCTGACGGGGCTTTATTGGCAGACAGTTACTGTTAGAAGGAATAACTAAGGCTACTTTTTGAGTCTTTTAACAAAACCCGTTTCACATAGGGAAATAATAATTCTCGAGTATAAAGGTTATATTAAGCTCGCTGCCCTGCCCTCGCGGAGGTTGGCCCTCTCCACGAAACTCCACGAGGTCTTCCCTAGAATGAAAAATAAAAAGATTCCTCTGGCCCAACCCAGGTCTACAAGCCAAGGTCAACAAGCCAAGGTGTACAAGCAAAGATCTACAAGCCAAGGTCTACAAGCCAAGATCTACAACTCAAGATCTACAAGCCAAGGTATACAAGCCAAGATCTACAAGCCAAGGTCTACAAACCAAGGTCTACCAGCCAAGATCTACAAGCCAAAGTCAACAAGCCAAAGTCTACAAGCCAAGGTCTAAAAGCCAAGTTTTACAACTCAAGACCTACAAGTCAAGGTATACAAGACAAGATCTACAAGCCATGGTATACAAACCAAGGTCTACAAACCAAGGTCTACTAACCAAGGTCTACTAACCAAGGTCTACTAACCAAGGTCTACAAGCCAAGATCTACTAGCCAAGGTCTACAAGCCAATGTCTACAAACAAATGTCTACAAGCCAAAGTCTACAAACCAAGATCTACAACCCAAGATCTACAAGCCAAAGTCTACAAGCCAAGGTCCACAATCCAAAATCTACAAGCCAAGATCTACAAGCCAAAGTCTACAAGCCAAGGTCTCCAAGCCAAGGTCTACAAGCCAAGGTCTACAAACCAATGTCTACAAGCCAAGATCTATAAGCCAAGGTCCACAAACCAAGATCTACAAGTCAAGATCTACAAGACAAAGTCTACAAGCCAAAGTCCACAAGCCAAGGTCTACAAACCAAGGTCTACTAACCAAGTTCTACAAGCCAAGATCTACTAGGCAAGGTCTACAAGCCAAGATCTACAAGCCAAGATCTACAAGCCAAGGTCCACAAACCAAGATCTACAAGCCAAGATCTACAAGCCAAAGTCTACAAGCCAAGATCTCCAAGCCAAGGTCTACAAGCCAAGGTCTACAAACCAATGTCTACAAGCCAAGATCTATAAGCCAAGGTCCATAAACCAAGATCTACAAGTCAAGATCTACAAGGCAAAGTCTACAAGCCAAAGTCCACAAGCCAAGGTCTCCAAGCCAAGGTCTACAAGCCAAAGTCTACAAACCAATGTCTACAAGCCAAGATCTATAAGCCAAGGTCCACAAACCAAGATGTACAAACCGAAGTCTACAAGCCAAAGCCCACAAGCCAAGGTCCACAATCCAAGGTCTACAAACCAAAGTCTACCAAGCCATGTGCCAAATATCATCCAATATCCCTAAGCCGTCATAGACAGAGGTATTCTCGGATTTACAACATTAGTATGGATAGAATATTCTGTGATAGACACAACACGGGGTAGCACTTCGTACTGAGCACGTCTGTGTAAATAAATCTTCTCTTTATGAAACTTCAGAGTACGAAGAAAGAATGTTATTTTTCAGATTCTTGTTTCTTTTCAGCTTTAAAGACAAGGATTATTAGTGAGAGTTTTTGTGTTGAAGATTGTAGAAGTTAGTCTGCTCTTTCTTGTTTTTTGGGTGGGTTCATTAAACGACGTAACATGTCTAACGTTACCTTTGACGACACCGTTGGTGCAGTGGCTGATCGATCGACTGCTGCGCTGCGTGTCGCGGGTTCGATCCTCGGACGGACCGAATATTTGTATGGCCTACAGATAGCTGTTCCGGGTCTGGCTGTTTGTGTATGTGAGATTGGATGTCTATAAACGCACCCACGATACAGGAGAAATTATTAGTGTGGGACTATGTTCATAAAAAAACGGGTTTTAGAAAAAAAAACTGTGATACATTGCACACGACCCTTTCAACGGCTAGTCTTAGCTTTTACAGAGATACCGTGTGAAAGAAGGGCCTTTTTTATTTTTCATACCTCAAACCAAAAAAACCGAATCCCTTTTATTTTTGTTTATGGGGAATTCATCAAAAAACATTCTGTGCTCTGGGTGGAGCGAAAGATAGTGGCAGACTGATATTGACTAAAACCCATCCCTGTTCCTTTTTCCTTTCCTGTGTGTTCTGGGGCCTCAGTATTTATTTCGAAAACACCCGCTAATAAGTTAGATAGGTACTCGATAATGTATTTTTCTCAAAAATCCTTTAAATGTGAATTCACGTTATTTTCGTAAAACTAACAATAGTGATATGGGTGAGCGGTCTCAATATCACATAATGATATTATTTTTCGTACATCAGTAATCTCAACACTACCGATTTCAACATCATTCGACTGCCCTTATCTTAATTCTTTTGGGGTCATCGCATCCTGTGTTTTTCTTCCATATAAACATAAGTAAAGAAAGAGTAACAAACATCCGTACATACATACAAACTTTCGCGTTTATAATAATTTAAATAATAATTAATAAATACTAGCTGCGCCCCGCGGTTTCACTCGCATGGTTATAGAATGTACAATATATCTTTATGAATTGTAGCCTTTGTGTCATTCTGATGTATATAAGCTATATTATTGTAAAGTTTCATTAAAATCTATTCAGTAGTTTTTGCGTGAAAGAGTAACAAACATCCATACAAGCTTTCGCGTTTATAATATTAGGTAGTAGGATATAAGTAGGATAATATAATATAATAATCACAATAGTAGGATCATTCGAAATTCGAACGCTCAGTCTTGTCCAATATAGAAGACAATCTATATGTTCTATCCTAATCTTATTCAAGTACATAAACAGCAGACTCCCCCATCGAAAACTACCGTTTCAACCGATCGTTTAGCTAACGAACGTACCTAATAGCAGATCTCTCTAACTAGCCGTTAATGTCAAACGCCAGGTGCAATATGTACCCGAGATAGTTTAATTAAATGGCATTGTGCTAAGCTCTGGCTTTGCCGGGATCTTCGTTACGTCCCGATGTTGAACAAGTGGAGATTCTAACAACATTATTAAATTACTGTGTGTCATTGCATGTATGGCGGTGGTATATTTTAGTTATGGGTTTTGAAATTGTGATACTAAAATGCATTTTTTAAGAATAAATTCAGGTACTTGTATTGTTTAAAATTAAGATATCTTGGATTATATTATTTCAACGTTTAATTAACGTGGAGTATTTCTACAACCAATAACTAGCGAAATTCGTTCCAAATCATTCCTATCTTCAATATTTTACAGTAATTAAGAAATAGAATTAATTAGACGGCTGCGCTGGTACTCTGCAACTGTGCTGCAGATAGTTGTTGTCGGGTCTGGCTGTTTGTGTATGTGAGTTTAAATGTTTGTTAACGCACCCACGATGCAGGAGAAATACCTTGAGTGGAGGCAACGCTTTTAAAAAAATAGAAAGCAGCACCTGAATAATGTAAAATATTTATTTATTTTTTACCGTTTTTCGTTTCAGCTATTTCAGTTTATTACCAAGCGAAACCGCCGTTTATCTTAATTATTATATTTTTCCTCATAGAAGTGTATTCTTGTATTCTTCTTGAGCAAAATAAATGTTCTTAAACCGTAGCTACTAGATTATTTTGTTTTTTTTTTACAAAGAAAGAAAACGATTGAAAAGTTTACATAATAATATCCCAAACATATCATAAATACTCAACATTACGACTAAAACAAAGAGAAACTAATAACAAAGAAAGACTGCGCTAAAATGAAATGATGCAGTAACATTGTGTAAGTTCAAGCGATAAGTATAACTCTGAAATGGGCGCTTGGCACGAACGCTATGCATCCACGTCGCCCCGATACATCATGTTTTCATGTCCGACGAAAGCTCAGCAAGCTTGACGGAATAAGTTTGCTACAGTGCTTAAATATTACTGAGAATGGCCGGAGATTGATATTGGAATAGTGTTCACCTTTTTAGTTTAAATGATAAATGATGTTTATTTTGCTAGCAGATTTTTACAAACACCTTTTTTAAACTAGATGAACAAAAACACCGGCCGGTGTTTTAAGAATCTTCTTCTCAAAGTAGTCGGAAACGAGTATCAGACTACTCTAAGAAAAAACATCTGAAACAAACTCAGAGGTCATAGTCCCTTCTAAGGTCCAGGCAACAATCTTGGTTAACTTATATGAGGACTATGCAGATTAGTGTCTGAAATGGTCTTTTTAAGAAAGCACCACACAGATTGAGTGGACCTGTCCAGTCAGTGCTAGCATTTGTCAGATATCGTGTAGCTCGACTCTAACTCAAGGAGCTCAAAGACACGACGACGACGGTTGGCGCAGTGGCTGAGCGATTGACTGCTGCGCTGCGTGTCTCGGATTTGATTCCCACAAGAAGCAAAACGTTTGTATACGCACCCACAATACAGGATAAAACCTAGAGAGAGACACAAGCGAAAAAAAAACATATTTAATAGACAATTTTGGAAATATCACAAGGAACCTGGTTCATAAAAAAATATGAAGAAGGCTGGCAGCATTACCATGTTGAATGGCTAATTCTTTGCGTAAAAAACAGGCCAGCCCTCTGATCACGAGAAGAGTCGACCAATCGCAACCAACCAACCTTCTGGGGATTTTTCCTGTTGACTGCGATGCCGACGACTGTTTTTTAAGGCCCTGCAATTATTTTTATTTTTTTTTCTTGTACATATTTTTATTATTAGTTTACGAATATGTCTATTTCTAGTTAATGTTTAGTAGTTTTTATTAGAAAGTTAATGAAATAAATACTGTAAATTGTCGTTTCTTGACTGATTTTAATTAAAGTACCAAATAAAACTGTATAAACAATCCTAAACGCAATCATCCACACTCATAATCACACTCGCATACGTCACACAAGTGCGCTACTTATTGTATTTTAATTTTGTTTTTATTATATTTTTTTTGGATTTTCTCTTAAACTTTCCTTTGTTTTCAATTGCATTACTGCTACCAAAACATGTATGTTAAAGTAAATGTCATTTATTCAAATTAGGCTGATAATCAGCACTTTTTGAACGTCAGATTACAAGAGACAGTCCCACAAAAACGCCCTTCGCTACTTACTAGTGTTTTAGCTGGGAAGAAGATGAAGCGGAACAAACTCCCTAGCAACAAACCTTTTTTTTTAATTGATACTAGAGAACACTAAATAAAAAACCAGTAATTTTAATACGTTGCATCCCTACCTCAATTCGCTTATCTCCATGTTTCCTCTCCTAACTCGAACGGGCGCTTGGCACGCAATGCAGCCACGTCCCACAGATACATCATGTGTGAGTCCAGTAAAACGAAGGTTCTACTCGTTACGTACCACTAATGTGATGAACGAGCTCCCCTGTAGTTTCCTCTGTGTGATATATGAGTTGGGTTTAGACACTGACGCGGTGTATTAATATTTAAAGATAAATGTTGCTTTTTGGAGAATTTTCATTTGTTTACGTCACCATTGTGCAGTAATGCTAAGAATTAAATATGATACTAGCTGCGCCCTGCTGTTTTACTAGCGTGGTGATTGAATATACGATTTATCTTTATGAATTGTAGCCTATATTTAATTTTTATTTTGATGCATATGCTATATTATTGTTTCAGTAGTTTTTGCGTGAAAGAGTAACAAACATCCATCCATTCATACAAACTTTCGCATTTATAATATTAGTAGGACTAGCTGCGCATTGCGGTTTCACTCGCATGGTGTTAAAAGATTGTGATAATTAAAGTATGTCTTCATGAATTGTAGCGTATGTGTTATTCTGATAAGTAAGCTATATTATTATGAAGTGTTATCAAAATCCATCCAGTAGTTTTACGCGAAAGTGCAAAACATATGCTTACTTACATTCTCACAAACTTTCGCTGTTATAATACTAGTAGGAAACAGAGGTTCTAGACAAACTGACATTTTACTAGAAAAAATGGATCTATATCCTATAAATACAAATACAAGCCTTGACACCGACAACTTTTTGTCGGACTTGTTGAAACTCGCTTCAGAAATATGAAACGCTTTATAATGGAGCTTGCCACATATCCAGTTCTTTCATTTCATTTCTTATTAAAAAGAAAAACACAAAATTATTTAAAAATACAAATAATAATAGTCCACCGGTATCAGAATCAGGGTCCAAACTACCGGCGGCCAGGTCTTCAGAGAAAGGAACCTCCTAATGACACGAGCCGTGTCCAAGAGTACCGTTTTCACATCAAGTCCTTGATCCATCTACCTAACGAAAGCCTCCTTAGATATTTGTATTGCGTTTTTTTTAATTGAATTTTCTACTCATCATTACTGTAAGGTGGGAGGGCCCAGATTGGGAGAAGTTATTTGGTGATAAACCATACGTAGAAAAGGGCCCTGTACGAAGATCAATGAGAAAACTAAAAGATACATAATGAGACTAGATATATACCCCCGAATACTGAAATGTCACTCAAAATGTGAGGGCTGCTTAACATTTGAGCAGCTCTTAAACTTTAGATTTTGTATGGTCGCACGTCACTTCTGAGGCTCTGTTAAATTTAAGTGGGACTTAAATTTTGAGTGACGTTTCAGTATTCGGGGGTCAGTCAGTCACAAAATTAGCATGCGCTCCAGCCATACGATACTTTTAGCCGCTACATCCTAATATACTTAACTTGTCCGTCCAACTTCAGTGAGGTATGCTTAACTTTTTAATTGAGTTGGCAACACCAATACCGTTAGGCCCACCGTTCACGACGCTACTCAAAAAAAAGTTTTACAAACAAAAAAACGTAGGAGTAGACTAAAAAGAAGAAAAAAAATAATTTGCATTAGTATTTTTAGGTAGCTCACCGTCCGTCCGTCCAATAACGACAGGCCGTGTGGACAGCGAAATGTCAGCAAAACAGGCTTGCCAAGGCGACCGCCTACCGGGGTTACGGGTTGTGCCAAAGAGATACTGCGGCCCCGGAAAATAAAGGGCAATAGAAGGAACACGGGTGGGTTTTAGTCAGAACAAGTCTGACACTCCCCTCCGCTCCACCCAGAATGGGGGAAGTTATTTGTTGATTCCCCATCCTCAAAAAGCACTAGTTTAGTAATGGCGGACATTACTTCTCCCGAACGTGGAATTAAAGCCAGGATTTTAATAATAATAATAAAAAAATAATTTATTTCAGGCATCGAAGGCCCATACATACTATACACAAATTTTAAGCTTAGGTAAAACGTCTGTGACCATAGAACTGACCGACGAAGCAGTCCGATGCGACTTACTAACGAGTTATTAACTAGTTTGTGATTGGTTACGCGAACAGACTTCCAAGCAAACACTAGAGCTGTATTCTGGCAACTCATTGGTGATTTGTCGTTACATACGAGTTACGTATGTTATGTAGTTTATCTAAGCACCACTGTTTCTCAAAAGGGGAGAATAATAAAGAAACTGACATGTTCTAGAACAAAAAAATTAAGACGTGTGACTTCCGAAAATCCTGACTGTACCCCCGTGGTGGATTACGTCAGTACTTTCCCACTCATTGAGAGGAAGCCGGCAGTGGGACGGTTAAAACTAATAGCTTTTTATGAACTTCAAATAACCGACCGGGCTTGAGAACCGGCTTTTAATTAAGTGCGAGTCAGTACCGTACAAACTTACAACATAAAACGGTGTTCTGACTGCGTAGACTAGGGGATAAAGAGTTGATTTTTTCATAACTAGTTTCAAGGTACCACAGACTTAAGTATATGATTTTAACTCGATTCCTCTACGCCTGCCCAAGATAAACGATCTTGACAGACGGACAGACAGACAGACGGACAACTGAGTGATCTTATAAATCTTTAAGCGTATCTGTTATTTATGTTTTTATTATTATTTATTTAACTTGCAATGTCTATCGTTACTAATCCTTACTTAATATTAATATATTTAATATTTTAATATCCTTACTAATATTATAAAAGCGAAAGTGAGTTTGTTTGTTTATTTGTTTGTTTGTTACCTCTTCACGCTTTAATGGCTGCACCGATTTCGATGAATTTTGGTACAGAGATAGTTGGGAACCAGGAGACGGACATAGGCTATTTAATTTTTTTTAAATTAATTTTAAGTAGGATGTGAGGGAGAATGAGGTAAGAAAAGGGAAAACTTAGCATTGCTATTACAAGTCAATCAGGCGCAAAAGCAAAAACTGCAGGTCTGCTTGGTGTGTTATACCAAATATAACGCGAGCGAAGCCGCGGGCAAAAGCTAGCAGAGATAGTAGGGAACAAGGAGACGGACATAGGCTAATATTTTTTTTAAAAAAGTGGGATGTTAGGGAGAAAGAGGGAAGAGAAGGGAAAACTTAGCGTTGCTATTACAAATCAATAAGGCGCAAGGGGAACTGTGTTACCCCAAATAAAACGCGGGCGAAGCCGCGGGCGAAAGCTAGTGTTAAAATAAATAAATAAAAAACAAAATATTTCTGAGGTCTTACGGTAAATTCTCAAGACTTTGAATGGTACGGTCTTCCCCAGTTCGATTTTGGTCCATCTATTCGCTTTAACTCGTCTTCCCAGAGCGTCTTGATTGTCGTCCTTTGTTCTGTCGAATCTATAGGGGTTATATTTTTACTATATTATGCCAACAAAACCCGAAAATCTAAAATGTAGTCAGGTAAACACGCACAGAAACTTCCTCCAATCTTACTAGTCCTACTTTCTACTTAATATTATAAATGCGAATGTTTGTGAGGATGGATGTATGGATGTCTGTTATTCTTTCACGTCAAAACTGCTGAACGGATCTTGATGAAATTTGGCACAGAGGTAGATTTAATTCGAGTGGGGTACCTTTGTTAATGTGGTCGAGGTCTGAGGACTGTAGTGACAAATACCTACGTGAATCAAAGTACGTTGAATGTCGTTAAGTTCCTACGGGAGAACATAAGATAAAATGCCACAAGTGTCTTTAGAACCCACGGGGGAACTTTATACGGTGTAGCTATCGGTTTAACGGTAAAATCTTCGTTTTTCTGAAGGCCTACCTTGCTAAAGCGTTACTCATAAAGGAGAATGACCACGACAATATGGACCACGGTACAGAGTTGCATCAATTCCAAAGTTGTTTTAGATGGTTTATAAATTAACCAAATAACCATCTACAATTGCTTTTTTGGAATCAAAACCCGCATTTCCAAGTTTTTGTAGAAAACGTAACTTAACCTCAAAATAGAAATATCCGTCGTGTATAGAGGTAAGTTTATAGGTCGTAGTTTGGAGAGCAGATTAATTAACATATCTGATGGGATAGAGACTTAAATAAATCAGTACCTTGCCTCGATCAAAACAAAAAAAAAATAATATTTTAATCGCAAAGAACAAACTTAGCATGCACCACGCGCAATTGTCATTGGACTTTTTGACAATGACAAATTCAATCTGAGACACCAACACTAATGTTGCCACTTGAGATTTTAAATAAAAATCGATTACCCGAATAAATACACTCGACACATAATTATTTCAAATGACAGATTTAGTTCTATAATCATTAATTTATTAAAAAGTTTATTTATATCAAACCGAAGCAAGGTAATTAAAAAAAAATCTATGCAATCATTCATTTGTATCGTTAGCCAACAAAGTGAAATTGGTTTTGAAAAAATATTAATACGACTACTGTGTGTGTGAAATACTAATTATTACAACACCACAGTAGTATCATCTCGCTTTATTATTTATAAAAACCTCGCGATTTACCTTTCCAATGACTTTACATTTATATTAATTTGTAATCGTATGCAAAAAAAAACGATTACAGTTCTCAATATATTTACTTATTTTAATTATGACAACACTTTAACGTCAGAATAGCCGGCAGTAGTTAATTCATTTTATCAAAACAATTTCATAACTTATTAAGTTTACAAAATAAACCCCTATACAAAATTGGCATTCTAATTGCAGAATGTCTTCATAAATAAAGAAAATAATTGTGATATAATTTTTATCTTGATGCATGAGAAAAACTAGTATTATTATAAAAGCGAAAGTGAGTTTGTTTGTATGTTACGTCTTCACGCCTGATTTTGTTGAATTTTGGTACAGAGAGACCCTGGACACGGACATAGGCTATTTTTTTTTAAGTGAGAAATTAGGGGCAAAGAAGGAAGAAAAGGGAAAACTTAGCTTTTCTATTACAACAAATAAGGCGCAAGGGCAAAAACTACATGTAGACCTGCAAATCAGGAAAGGGGAACTGTGTTACCCCGTATTAACGCGAGCAAAACCGCGGGCAAAAGCTAGTATTCATATAAAGTTTCTTTGTATAGGTCCAATCTTGCAGCTGAATTTTTAAACAGTTACCTTCAAGTAATTGAACTAAAATGTTGCATACACTTTTAATTTTGATGGCATTCTTAATCAATTTGACAGATTCACAAAGATGGCAGCCCATTTATTTTGTATGCACTCCCATGATAATTGTAACATTTAAAAAGAAAGATAGATAGAATATTCTTTATTATGTGCAACATAAAAATTACAAGAATAACAGCATACATCTTATAAATAGGGTGACACAATGGGCGGTCTTACCACTAAAAGCGATCTTTTCAAGACAACCTTTGGATAGATTTAAAGGGGGAGAGACAATCAGAAAATCTTTTGTTTGACGCACAACTAGATTTTTATTTTTGTTAGGTTTTTTACTCTATGCTTGTTTCTGTTTCTTTAAGTAGCGTCGAGTACGCTAGTCCTTAGAGTATGACTTTCGAATGCTACGGAACAGTTACAAGGCGGCCCTTTATTACCCTTTGTTGCCAACTCCCAAGCCCTAATAGACCTTCCGATCGAGTTATCCGTAATGGTATTACCTCTAATAACTATGAATTCTAATAATAGAGTCGTTTCGTTACGATAGGGACTTAATGGGTGACTGAACTGCCGGTAGCAATAACTTTAAACAAATGAAATGGTGTAGGAACTGATTTAAGGGTGGTCTTGGCTTGTACTTAATTAATATTTGCATTGGCTTCTTGACTTGGGACCTTGTTTTAGAATGTAGAATAATGTAATTTTTTTCAATTATTTATACGACGGGCGTTGTCAACAAGAGAGGTAAAGAAACGGATTTTTTTGGGGATGGAAATCAACAAAAAAAAAATCACATAGGCCTACATGAGTACTTATGAAACGTCGAGAAAAGGTGCACGGCTCGGGTTGGTCGTTTCCTATGGAGAAGAACCTGCAAGAAACTCCCTGGTTACTCCTTTAAAATCATTTGGTTTTACAATGATGTTGTTACAGCATTAGAACCTACTTAAATACTTAAGTAGGAGAGGACAGCGTACACCCGACAATAAGTCATTGCGATAATACGTTAACAAAAATTAACAAACGTCTAAGAACCTACAAGGCCAACCATGTCCACTCATTCACAACGAATTAGTAAAAAAGAATCTATACAAGAGTAAGAAAACATATTGCAAAAATCCTTCATCAAATAACTTCCCCCGCAGAAGTGCGTGCCTTGGTTTTGAACTCGAGACCTTGTGCTTGGCAGTCCGACGATCACACCACTAAGCTATCACTGCATCTATATCGAGCAGTATCACTTAAAATGTAAGAGAGTCTTTGATCACCTAATTATGTTCTCTCACCCCCTAACGCGGAAGATTGCGTAGGTATTTATTTTATAGCTCTCCAATTTAAAGTCAGCAATGTAACCAATAAAGGCGCGAATGTCTAAATTGCTAACAAGATGGCAGCCTTATTTGCATAATGCAAGCATTTCTATCTTTCCTCAACAACGAAAATTCTGTTTTAAGCAAATTGAAGCCTCAAAATTGAGCGATTTAATGAGGTTCAAAGCTTAGAAGGTTTTCTTTTAGGAGCGGAGTTAATTTGAAATAACATATTCGAGGAGGGAAATTTTAACAATGAAGTGGTTTAAGTGAAAAGTAAATTAAGTAAAGTGGGGAGGGAAAAGAGTTTTTTCCAAGTGCGTGTTATGAAAGGAAGGTATATAGACACTCACCTGAAATAGGAAATTATGTTTGGAGACTAGAGTGGCCACAATCTTTTGAGATAAATAATATTTGTTTTGGCTACATATTCAGAAAGGATCATCATATTTTTTTGTACACTGTTGTAAATATGTATAGTACGGTTACCCTAATAGTCTAAGATCCCGATATAAAACGACCTTCACCGAGATGCTTATTTGATGAATCATACTTTATATTCAATATCATATGTCAATAATTATATTGCATATGGGTTATATATCATTTCAGTCCAGGATATGATTAATTAATATTTAAAAAAACTTTTTTAATATTTCACCGGTTTGACAATTAAACAAAATCTATACCAATCGATAGAAGCCCATGGTATACGCAAATGTTGGGTTGCCTATTCATTTCCAGTCATAATTCTCGGGTTGCCAGGTATAACAGGTAAATTATTAATAGTAGCATTTTGCACCAGTCTGATATAATTTAATCAAATTTAAATGAAAATAAAGATTACTTCATTTTGAACACGGTGGTTGTTTAATAGTCAAACCAGTGAACAATTTTTATTATTATTCATTAAACATATCCTGGGCTAAAATTTATTAAGCAACTCATATGCAATATTATTATTGACATATTAAGTCGAATATAAAATATATTTCATCAAATAAGCATCTCGGTGAAGGTCGTTTTATATTGGGATCCTATACTATAACATGCTTGGAAAAAGGTTGATGAGTTCGGTGTCCACAATTTTTCCGTACTGGAGTACACCCAGTTTCATTATATCTTCAATGTAAATTTAAACATTACCTACACTTCTCACTATACAGCGGCCAACCACGCCAAAGTATTGGAAGCAAGTGAACACTAGAACTCAATTAAAGTTTACGGTATCGGTAACTACCTATTGGAAAAGTTAAAATTTCGGAGCTTGATCTAGTTATAGCTGTAATTCCAATCGTTTTTTGATTTATTCTTACTAATATTATATGTTTGTATGTTTGTTTGTTACGTCTTCACGCCTAAATGGCTAAACCGATTTTGGTATAGTGATAGTTGGGACCCTGGAGAAGGATATAGCAATTTTTCTTAAAGTGAGAAATGAGGGAGAGAGGGAAGAAAAGGGAAAACTTAGCTTTGCTATTACAATTAATAAGGCGTAAGGGTAAAAACTATAGGTATCAGGTACCTGCAAATCAGGAAAGGGAAACTGAGTTACCCCGAATTTCATTGTCCGCGGGCAAAAGCTAGTTTACATATAAGTTGATATTTTTGAGTATTTCTTAATAAAACATTAAAAAAAATGCAAAAACTGGTATCCCACCGGTATAGGAACCGGTATCAGGGATACTGGTCAGGGATCGAGAGAAAGGAACCTCCTAACAATACGAGCCGTGTCCCGGAGTATCGCGTTCTGTATCAAGGACTTGATCCAGCTGCCTAACGAGAGCCTCCTCAGGTATTGGTCGAGGCTCTTGGCAATTAAGCCATTGGCTGTAACCACTATCGGCAGAGGTTGTCGACATTTCACATGTCGACAACCTCGCGAGCCAAGTCAATATACTTGATTTGCTTATCTTTCTCAGCTTTCACAATTGTTTTTATTATTTAATTGATAGCTCCGTTGGTTTTGTAGTCGCAAGCATGACTGCTGAGCTCGTGCTCAAACAACAAACGTAGGAAATCGTGGTCCTGCGTTATAGATGAATTGAGTATAGGCAATGCAGGGAATATGATGTCGCTGCGTACAGCCAATGGGATCAAATTTAACGAAGTAAAATTTACCTTAACAACAGTAACTTAGTAGTAACAAGGCTACATGAAATCCCTTCATATTTTCAATGTTCTAGTTGAGAAGAAATGTTCTATTCTATTTGAGAACTAAACCATTACTTTTTCTTTCTAGCTATATCTTAATTACTTCTTTAAAGAATACAGACCAAGCACCCATTTTCTTTTCCGCATCAGTACTGCTCCAAACACCCTGAAAACCGTTCACAAATCACTGCTAAACCCAGTTCCGCAATAGAAGGCGCTATAATAAATAACTCGGGTTCCGTAGTGGACTCCGGGTTAATTAGCGTCGCTTGTTTAAGGCACTTTTAAAAAATAAAGGTGCTTTCAAACACAACTCCGTAATTACACAAAGTTTTCCGGGAATATGGGAAAACGAAATTAGTTTAAGTACAGTTACAAGCAAAAATATCTTACACCTATCTACGTAAAATTCCAAAGCATTTCGTTTTTTATATTGCGATATTGTTGTTATTTGACGGGCCTGTTGGTCTAGTGGTTAGTGGCCCTGACTGCTGAGCCGCAGGTCGTGGTTTCGATGCATGATTGTTTGTTCTGTGTCTGGGTGTGATTTATCTATAATATGTATATATTTATAAATTATATAAGTATGTATATCAGTTGTCTGGTTACCATAACACAAGCTCTGCTTAGCTTGGGATCAGATAGCCGTGTGTGAGTTGTCCCAAGATATTTATTTATTATTAAAGAAAGAAAGAAAAAGTGTTTATAAGACTCGCATAAGATTAAACAATAATACGAAATTACTGAAAAAGGGAAAAATTCTTAAACTATAGTATGTACCTACACAGTACTGACAAAAATGGTATTCTATGTTCAAATTCAAATTCGTCAATCCATTTCATTTGTCAAAATTCGTTGAGCCGTTTAAGATATGAAGATATAGAGTTATTATTGCATTTGTAATATTAGTCGATCAAAACTAGTAAATCAATAACACTTCAATAGGGCTATTCTTTGGCCGTGTCGATGGCGCTTTCGTGTTGCACGCACGCCTCAAAGAAATGTCAGCAAAGCAGAGGGGCCTGCCAGGGCTACCGCCTGCCGGGGTTGCGAGTTGTTCGAAAGAAATACAGCGGGCCCGGAACTTAAAAGGCAATAGAAGGAACATGAGTAGGTTTCTTCCTTTCAGTCTGGTTAGACTGAAAGGAAGTCGACCCCAAAATATTTACTTTAGAAATGACTAGGCAGATGGGTCTATGTGCGCTAACCTCGACAAAATCACCGATTGTTACAGTACAATGCGTACGTGCGTACGTGCTGTATCTACAATCTACATCGCAATCTTATGTTCTTTATCGCACGTTCAATATCTATTAAATGTTTCTACTGTCGACACGTACGACAAGAAGTCGTTAGTATATAAGATGCACCTTTGGATAATTATAACCAGACTATACTACATCTTTTGTCTCATTTATACCTAATCATATAATGCCAAGAAGTTTGGCAAATTGGTGACCCCGACGAACGAATACGCAGCAAGAAACATGGCACAATCACCGTGCAAGGCGAACATAAATCAGCAAGGAACACTTGAAGTAGCTGCTGGCACCTCGGTTTTATCCCGCATTCCGGAATTTTGGAAAGACCAACCAAGATTATGGTTCACGCAACTAGAAGCCATATTAGCACCACAGAAGCAAGGAGACGAATACAAATACTGTACAGTAATAGCAAAGTTATCCAAGGAAGAAATACTACAGGTTACAACCTAATCACTTCACCACCGACTACAGATAAATACAAAAACATCAAGGAACGTTTAATTGATTGTTACGAAGAAACAGAACAGCGACAGTTTCAAAAATTAATATCAGAGACAGAACTCGGTGATCAAAAACCTTCGCAGTTATTACGTCAAATGCGAGTCCTCGGGAGAGGAAAAATCAGTGACGAAACAATTAAACTACTATGGTTCAGGCTTTTACCAACATCAGTTACTACGGTTCTAGCAGTTACGGAAGACATGGAAATTGACAAACTGAGCCAAATTGCAGATAAAATAATAATGAATTCAAAAGTAACCGAAATATCAGCTGTTAGCAACGACACTTCAAACGACAACAATACAGCATGCATTTTAACCCAGCTAGCAAAATTACAGATAGATATTGACGCAATTCAGCAAGGTCAATATGGCTATCGACCCAACACGCACAATCATTTCAAGAAACGTCAACAATTCCCGATTATGAGGCCGAGAACAAACTATAGAGGAGCAAATCGATTTTGTTACTACCACGAAAGATTCGGAAAATATGCAAGGAACTGCATTAAACCATGCGGTTGGAAACCAATGACTTACGTACGGAACCAGGGAAACGAATAAGAGCACAGACAACGGCGAAACTCTGTGCAATCCACCCATCCAATCGCGTCACCATTACCGACCGAAAAAGTGGTATGAAGTTTTTGATTGACACGGGCGCAAATATCTCAGTCATTAGCAAGCAACAGAGATATTCAATTTTACAAAATGAACAATACACACTTTACGCTGCAAATGGGACTAAAATTAGGACTTACGGCGAGAAGACGCTTACCTTGAATTTAGGACTACAACGATGTTATAAATGGAATTTTATAATCGCCGATGTCACACAACCAATAATTGGAGCAGATTTTCTAGAGCACTATAAACTATTAGTCGACATAGCAGGTCGCAAACTTATCGACAAAGTTACAGAGCTGACAACGCATGTAACTTCAGAAAAAGCGACACAACAAACAATTCGTACTATCGCAGTGGGAACGAATCCACGTATTACGCAACTTTTAAACAAATACGAAGACATCACGAAAGAGTCCTCTCTACGCAATGCGCCCAAACATAAGATTGAACACCACATTATCACTACAGGACCACCCGTCGCAGCTCGGGCAAGACCATTACCTCCAGAAAAATACGACATAGCCAAAAAGGAATTTCAAAATATGATAGAACTCGGAATTTGCCGACCGTCAGATAGCCCATGGGCAAGCCCATTACATATGGTAAAAAAGAAAAATGGCGAATGGAGACCGTGCGGAGACTATCGAATGCTCAATAGCACGACAGTACCGGACAAATACCCACTACCAAGATTAACTGACTTTACATACATATTAGAAAATAAGAAGATACTAAGCAAGATAGATATGCGCAAAGCATACCACTGTATTCCTGTTAAAGATATAGAGAAAACAGCCATCATCACACCTTTCGGACTTTTTGAGTACTTAAGAATGCCTTTCGGATTACGCAATGCGGCACAAACATTTCAGCGATTCATGGATTCCTTATTTAGAGATTTAAATTTCGTATTTATATTTGTAGACGATTGTCTCGTCGCATCGGACAACGAAGATTTGCATTATCAGCATTTAGAAACGGTTTTCAAACGTTTACACGAGAATGGAATAACCATTAATCTCGAAAAATGCGAATTTCTCAGAAGGGAAATAGATTTCTTAGGTTATCATATAACGAGCCAAGGAATACAACCTACCGAAGAAAATTACAAAGCAATCATGGAATTTCCCAAACCGAAAACAATTCAAGAATTAAGAAGATTTTTGGGCATGGTCAATTTCTACAGAAGTAATATTCCACGCGCAGCGGAAAATCAAAGAATTTTAAACGAATATCTACATGGTTCAAAAAAGAACGATAATTCACCTGTTCCTTGGACAACGGAAGCAGACAAAGCTTACGAAAAATGCAAGGAAAGCATGAAAAACGCAGTATTAACAGCGCATCCTTCCCGCAACGCATCACTAGCGCTCATGACCGACGCTAGTGCTACTTGCGTTGGTGGAGTTTTACAACAAAAATCCGGACGCAATTGGGAACCATTAGGATTTTTTTCACAAAAATTGAGCGAAACTCAACAAAAATATTCTACGTTTGACAGAGAGCTGTTAGGAATATACATGGCCGTCAAACATTTTCACAGATTAATCGAGGGAAGAGAATTTACAATATTTACGGATCACCGACCTTTGACATACGCATTCTCCCAAAAACCATCATCAAACGATACACCGCGACGGGTCCGGCAGTTAGATTTCATTTCACAATACAGTACCAACATCCAACACATAAACGGACGTGACAATATTACCGCCGATGCCTTATCTCGAATAGAGGAAATATACGTGCCATCACCTATCGATTACGCTGAATTGGAAAAATGTCAATCAACAGATAATGAACTAAGTAAATTACATGACAATAAAAGATTAAAATTCAAAAACATTACGCTTCCGGGTTCCACAATAAACATCACCTGCGACACGTCTACTGGAAAAAGTCGCCCCTACTTACCAAAGCATTTTCGCAAACAAATTTTCGATACCATTCATGGTATGAGCCATCCAGGAAAAAGAACTACGAGAAAAATGATAACCCAAAGGTATTTATGGCCGTATATGAACAAAGATATCAATAATTGGTGTAGATCATGTATAGCCTGCCAAAAATCAAAAATACAACGACATACGATATCACCTCCTGGTACATTTATGACAGCGCAACGTTTTGAACATTTACATATTGACATCGTCGGACCACTTCCGATTTCACAAGGGAAGAGATATTTAATCACAATCATAGATCGTTGTACGTCATGGCCCGAAATATTTCCGGTAGAAGATATAACTGCAGAAACAGTAGCCAAGACACTTTTCGAAGGATGGATTACTCGTTTTGGATGTCCATTGCGCATTACTACGGATCAAGGCCGACAGTTTGAATCAAGAATATTTGAGTCACTCTCACAATTTTTGGGAATACATAAAATTAGGACAACACCTTATCATCCGCAATCCAATGGAATGATAGAGAGATTTCATAGAACTTTAAAGGTAGCGTTAATGACAAGAGAATCCAACGAAAATTGGTTAAAAGAAATCCCAACAGTTTTACTCGGGTTGCGGAGTAGCTTGCGAGAAGACACAGGTTATAGTTCAGCAGAGATGACATATGGAACGCCAATACGACTCCCTGGAGGATTTTTTGAGTCATCAGCAGCACAGTTATCAACGTACGAAGAATTTGTAAAACAAATTCAAAAGGACATCACACAAATGACATCAATTCCGAAAAGAAAAAACCATAACCAAGCTATATTTGTGCATCCCGAACTCAAAGAATGCTCACACGTATTTGTTCGGTGTGATAGAATGAAGAAAGCCCTGACACCGCCGTATGAGGGACCCTACCCAGTAATTAGTAAAACAGATAAAACATTTTGCATTAGAATTAGGGATAAAGAGACAGTGATATCAATTGATAGATTGAAACCAGCATTCATGATCAATGACGAATCAAACTACGTGCCAGATTCAAAGAATTACGACAGACATTCACACACGTACACTACACGGTCGGGACGTAAAGTAAAGCCAGTAGTACGTCTATAAAAATCGCTGATCACACCACAACAGGCGTCATCAAATTCCACCGCGTACAATAGCATTATTATTTATATACATCAGCAAATAACTAGTAAGGTCTAGATCAAACTTATATTGTAAACACTATTACCATAATATTATTTTTTTTTCTTTTAAAGGGGGGTGTACTGTTACAGTACAATGCGTACGTGCGTACGTGCTGTATCTACAATCTACATCGCAATCTTATGTTCTTTATCGCACGTTCAATATCTATTAAATGTTTCTACTGTCGACACGTACGACAAGAAGTCGTTAGTATATAAGATGCACCTTTGGATAATTATAACCAGACTATACTACATCTTTTGTCTCATTTATACCTAATCATATAATGCCAAGAAGTTTGGCAAACCGATCATAAGGCGATTCATCAAATTTTCCTCCAATTAATCTCATTCTTTCTATTCATAAGTAGATTTGACACGGCCAGCCCCAGCGCTGTTATTCCGACGCATTTTTGTCAGAACATAAAAAATGACATGGTGACAAATTCGCAGAGGCGCTCACTCAACGGGAGGTCTCCCTAATAGGATCACTGTGAGGGCTCCATAAATAATGCCCTCTTGAGTTTACAGGCACACGGCCGCAAAATGCGAAGAAATTATTATTTAAATTAATATGTTCTTACATAATGTATTTTGTTTACAAGTACAGTTTTCAAGTGTTAGTCAAGTGGTTGAACGAGTGACGAGATTGGATAAAGGGCTGGTATCTAGAAGTTCAAGCCCAAGGCGCGTATTTTTCGTACGTGTGGAAATATCATTTGATCTACCCCAGCTCCACGAGAAAGGCCAAAAATTTCAGGTCCACTCAATCTGTGTAGTGCTTTCTTAAAAAGACCACTTCAGACACGAGTTAAGTTGACCAAGATTTTTTGTCTAGACTTTAAAAGAGACTATGACCTCTGAGTTTGTTTCGGCTGTTTCTTTTCAGAGTAGTTGGGTACAAAACACCGGCCTCATCTAGTTTTTTAAAAAAAGACGTGTAAAAGTGTTTGTGAAAACCTACTTGCAAAATAAATATCATTTATCATGTATCATTAATGCCATGATCTTGCGAAAAGTACCAATAGGGTTACCGAAGTCAACCTCTGAGCAGTGCCGAAACACGTGGAATGCTGTCTCGTCTACTTCCACGCAAGATTAGAACAGTGGGCTGTCCGTGACTTCTACGACAAGGAGGGGTTTATAAAAAGAACCATGTCAAGTAATAGCGACTGTAATTGTGGGCAGCTGTGGTTTTGTCATGGCCGTCGATTTTAGTAGAGTGACGAGAAGTTGAGCATAAGATCCTGGATTCGATTTCTAGGCCAAGGTCAGGGGCAGTACGCGGCTGATGGCAATAAACTGGCGACCTATAACTTGGATCTTTAACGTTATTCATGTAATGTGAGTAAACTATATGTGTGGTGAAATACTAAACAACCGAACCGATTGTACGGGAAGATCTTACAAAGCGAGGTCATCGCTTTGTAAGATCTTCCCGTACAATGAGAGATCAGTGTTCACTAGTTTTGTGTAGCTTGACTGGTCCTCGTGATTCAATTTTTTCGTGTTGTGGATTATACCTACTCTCCTTATTAGATAGTCCGGACGACCTTTGTAGATCAAGAGTCCCCCAATGACCTCCGGTGACCGGTCGGAGGGGACATTGACTAGCTAATGTAGATAACGTTGAACTACCTTGTCAGTGCGTTCTTCTTAGGTATTTAAAAAAAAAAAACGTTCCTCCACACTAGGATTTCTCCTGTATCGTGGGTGCGTTTACAAACATTTAAACTCACACACACAAACTGCCAGACCCGAGATCAGTAAGCCATACAAATTTATTCCGTGCGGGGATCGAACCCGAGACACGCAGCGCAACAGTCGATCGCTCAGCCACTGCGCCATCCTTGTCGTCAGTGCGTTATTTTAAGTGGCAAGAATTTTTCAAAACTTGTTTCTCTCATAGTAATATATCCTGATACTGGTAGTGGGGTATCAGGTTTGTTTCGTAAACCTAACCTAACCAAACTAAGGACCCAATCACTTACAAATTATTTACAAAACATTTACAAATCCTGTACAAAACATTTACTAATCATTTACTAACCATTTACTAATCATTTACTAATCATTTACTAATCATTTACTAATCATCTACTAATCATTCACTAATAATTTACTAATCATCTACTAATCATTCACTAATCATATACAAATTATTTACAACTCATTTACAAATTATTACATAGAATGGTGACAACTATTTCCTGTAAACTGTATTTTATCGCTTTCATGATATGTCGTAGGCTTATGAGCATATTATTGACAAGTTGGTAAAACTGGTAATGCTGGCGTTACGTAAGAGAAGCCTATGTCTAGCAGATTGCATTGATTGAAACGTGAAGGCTAATTATGGTGTTCCCGTTTGGTTTCTAATTAGTCAATATATTCCTAATTAGAGAATAATATCTAGGTACCTTAATACACGACTTCTGAACGGAGAACCCCTGACGAAGTCAAGCGTCAAACAAGCATGATCGCGGCGGCGAAACATTAAGGGCAATAGAAGGAACATGGGTGGGTTTTAGTCAGTACAAGTCTGACACACCCCCCGCTCCGCCCAGAGCGGGGCAACTTATTTGAAGATTTCCCATCCGCAAAACAAGCAAAGTTACATCAAAATAAGTAACTACGCAAAAATCTACCTTCCCTTATATTTTACTAGCTGTTCCACGCGGTTTCACCCACGCTGCTCAGCACCTGTTGGTCGTAGCGAGATGTTATATAGCCTATAGCCTTCCTAATGAAATAGACTATCCAACGCTAAAAGAATTTTCCAATTCCAACCAGTAGTCCCTGAGATTAGCGCGTTCAAACAAACAAACAAACAAACAAACAATCAATCAATCAAACAAACAAACTCTTCAGCTTTATAATATTAGTATAGATGTTCGTACAGTCCATCCAAAGGTTGTCTGAAAGATATCGCTAACAACGATAAGACCGCTATTGTAACCATAGAATTAGAAATTTCTGGAAAACAGTTACTCGTATGTTTAAATTTTTGGTGTGCAATTAAGTACCTATATTCTATTATATTCCATTCTCACCCGCAGCCAAACTTAAGTTTATATAAACATAATTTCGTACCTTCCTAGATAGTTTCACCAAGACTTGATACGCATACATAATAACTTGCAATCTTCTAAACGTCATTAGCTAACCGAACTCAACAAACAAAGTCCCAAACTTGGATGAAATTCTCAAATAATTAGTACTACATAACTTGCTCAACTTACGCCTAGAATCAAGCAAAGCACTTCCTCTTAAGTTTAAAATCAATCTAACAAGACTTTAACTTAGATTTCAATAGTTAAATGAACTTGTGAACTAACTCCAGCGGAAAATTGCTGGCATTTAGTTTAATCTTAGATTTAAATTGTGTTGAACAATAAGTAAAGATATTATTACAGTAACTATGTGGTAGTTTCTAGCTATGAATCTTCAATCTGGCTTAATGTTGATGTTATAGAATGCTTGAGCTTGTAATTTATCTTCTGGTTCAACAAATCTTCTACAGAAGTTCGCAGACATCGTAATGGGATAAAGTTACTTGTTGACAGAATTATTTATTTACTAGCTGGCTCCCGCGGCTTCGCCCGCGTGATATCGAAAAAAAAGTATCGTATGTGTTATTCTAGAATATAATCTACCTCTGCCAAATTTGATAAAGAACCGTTCAGTCGTTTTGACGTGAAAGCGTTACAAACACCTATACATCCATCCATTCTCACAAACATTCGCATTTTTTATATTATAAAGTAGTATGTTTTATAATATGAAGTAGTATTTACGAATTATTGATTTTAGTTAGGTGTCTTTTAAATGAAACTGAGATTGACATTGTTTGAATTTTATTTTACCATCAAACTGTAGGTACGAGTCCAGTGCCAGACACATACTATTATCTCTAGTAACTAAGGAACTATCATTAATCAATACAAAGACATATCATACACTAGCTGCGCTCCACGATTTCAGCCGCATAGAGCCAATTAGAAGAGTAATTTAGGGTATAAGCTATCTACATAATAAATTGCATTCATTAAGTCGCTTAAACATGAAGGACTAACAAACATACAGATGCAGTGTGACATATTAGTTCGTTAAGTTCTTCAAACTGTGTACAAATTGCACTTGTTCAACACATTCCTAATAATATGGCAGAGTAAATACGCCTGAAGTTCTTTCCTCACCTAACAGATGGCGTTGCATGTCGCTTTGAACATTCTAAAGATTTTTGAGGGCAGTGCCGCCTGCTAACACTGGGACGTCGATCGGCCCGGATTTAAAGTGTGTAAGTAGTTTGTCATACAAGTTTGAGCGGTAGACATGTATAGGTAGTATTCAATGGAAGGTAAACAACTACTTTTTGCCAGCTGTTTTGTTCGAGTTATAATAAGAAATGATTTCAAATATATCCTGATATTCGGGGATTATGTAGCTTTCTATGAGTGAGATATTATTCGGAATCGGATTTGTAGTTTTGGAGATTTTCCCTACATACAATAAATATACATACAATAATAAAGATGAAATGACTCTAATATAATTAATATGAATGTAATTAATATAATAAAAAGAACAAAATTGACTTGAAATATTTTTTTTTCAATTTTTATATAATTTATAATGAAATTAGTGTAATTAAATTAATATTATGACATGAATCAAACTAATATAATAAAATGAATGTAATTGAATTGAAATGATGTAATGCTATGAAGCTAATGTATTTTGAGTTTGAATTGTAATGTAATCTGGTAGTGTTATGATAATAATATATTTTCGAGAGTGTATTGTTATAATTGGTATGTTATTGGTTATTTAAACATTTGTATAGTGATAATTTCATTTTAAAAGTATATCGAGATGTTTTCCAAAATACGATAAATTTATATATTCTGTGTATTTATGGTAGAATTAAAGGCTTTTTATTTTTATTTATAACTGCTTGGCAAATGCCTCTTCTCATACAGAGACCACCATGTTTGCTCAAGACGGGTTGGAGATTTAAGACTTAAATTAATTTTCAAGTTTCCTCAGAATGTTTTCCTTTACCGATATCTGTAATGTCTTAGAAAAACTTTAGAAAGTACATATGAATTGACAAAGTTAAAATCGTAGTTTGGATGGGAAATCATCAAATAAGTTTCCCCGCTCTGGGCGGACCGGAGGGGAGTGTCAGGCTTGTACGGACTAAAATCCACCCATGTTCCTACTATTGCCCTTTACGTTCCGGGGCCGCGGTATCTCTTTCGAACAACCCGAGACCCCGGCAGGCGGAGGCAGTGGCAGGCCCCTCTGCTTTGCTGATATGTCTTTGAGGCGCGCGTGGAACACTAGCGCGCCGTCGACACGGCCTGTTGTCAATAGACAGCCGGACAGTGAGCTACCCATTACTCACCGTCCACAGGCCCGCATCTACGGTGGCCGTAATTCGTCATCGACATCTCCCGCGGCGCCGCGTGAAAAAAGCCATGCATTTAGACTACCAATATTTTATTAGTGATTATCTATCTAGCTTTTTCCCAACTATCTTGGGATCGGCTTCCAGTCTAATCGGATGCAGCTAAATACCAGTATTTTATATGGAGCGATGTCTATCTGAAGACCACAACCCAGTTAGTCGTGGGTAATACGATACCCTTTGATAAGACAGTTTGTCAAACTTCCGTGAGACTAATAATAATTTATGTGTGTGACCATCTGATATTTGGCAATGAGTGTAAATTACTCAAAAATATGATTGTATATCTATTTATTTATTTAACATTTAATCGGCGGAGCGAAAGGGAGAGTCAGACTTTTACTGACTAAACCCATCCATGTTCCTTCTTTTGCCATTTGTGTTCCGGGGCCGCGGTATCTCTTTCGAACAACCCGGATCGCGTCTAAAAGCCATAAAATCTGAAAGCCTAACGTATTCTAGGACTACTTAGGTTACCAACACTAGTTTTCATTATATAAAAATATAACATAAAAGAATATCTTTTCATCTCAGGAACGTAACAAGTCACGATTCTTTCCAATTAGCTATCCAGAAAGTTGTTCTTATTAACAAAGATATAATCTCAGCTCATGAAAAGAATCTTGATTAGGGATGAGAACATGTATTATACTGTTGGTGCCTTTTTTCGTTGCTCAGAAGAAGGTAGATAGGTTGTACACAGGACAGGTACGTCCTAAAGCCTATTGAGATATAACGAATGAGTTTCTTAATGAAAATCTCAGCTGAAGCAATAATGTCGTACAATATGGAAGATATTAAAATGCTAGGCAGAATGCAGGTAAGTTTTCTTACTGCTACGGGGTGAATATTTCTATAAACTCAACTCAAAGTATTTATTTCAATTAGACCATGACTGTCCATGACAGGCAATTTTGAATTTCAAAAAACAATTTTCGAATGAAGTTACAGTCCCATACACAATGCATATTAGCTTGTGAAAGTACTGAAGTTGCCCTTTCCACAGTGTTGGTTTCTATGGAGAAGAATGGGCAAGAAATTCCATGGACACTCTTTTTTGCGGTATCTTGTAATAGTATTTCAAATCAGTCCCCTCTTTTGTTGAGGCTAAATTATCAAATACTTTTCCCCGCTCTGGGCGGAGCGTCAGATTTGTACTGACTAAACCCACCTGTATTCCTTCTTTGGCCATATGTTCAGGGGTCGCGGTATCTTTTACGAACAACCCGCAACGCCATCTGACCCTGGTAGGCCCCTTTGCTTTGCATCGAAGCGTCCCGTCGTCACTGATATTAACGCTTTGAAATGGCTGGTTTAAAATGGTACCAGCAAACTGCGACGATTTAAACTTTATTTTTAATGCACATTAATGTTCAAAATCGGATAGAACGCGTTTAAGAAATGATCCAAATAAACATTATGTGTAACAAAATACGATCTTAGTTACTAAACTTTCAGCTATACATTATAAATAAGTCTAAAACATGCTTGTTTTACTTGCAAAGCTAGTTTTAATGTTGTTCACCACTGCGTACACTCAAAGCCTGCTTCTATTGTGTGGAACTTATAAGTAATGTGTACGATATGCGGACTGTAACTTACTAATTCTGTGTTGTTATTCTATTATGTATGTATATATCATTGTGTCGTGCGGAATAATGAAACGTTTGTACAAGTACTAGCTTTTGCCCGCGGCTTCGCTCGCGTTAAATTCGATAGCGCCTTATTGATTTGTAGGTAATAGCAACGCTAAAGTTTTCCCGCTTCTTCCCTCTTTCTCCCTCATATACTACACTTTTAAAAAAAAATGCTTATGTCCGTCTCCTGATTCCCAACTATCTCTGTACCAAAATTCATCAATATCGGTTTAGCCATTAACGCGTGAAGAGGTAACCAACAAACAAACAAACTCACTTTCGCTTTTATAATATTAGTAAGGATGTTTTCTGACCCATTTGTTTACATTTTTATCGAATCAAGAATCAATCAAGATATATTTGGTAAAAAAACAGTAGCAAAAAAGCTTTGGATCTAATAGCAATCTTAGTTTATTACCAGTTTAAGAATGGATAAAAAACTAATGGCTACCTATCCAATTAATAATTAAGCCTCCCAAGCTACACACGCATCCCAATATTTAAGATCTTTTGGCAAATATTTGTGTATGATACATAAATTGCCAGGATGAAATTCGCGTTCGCATGGCCTTCAGAAAAAGAACATTGAGAAAAAAAATTGGCTTTTGCCTTTGTCTTATTCCTAAAAATATTCTCCAGAGAAGACACAAGAGAAATTCGAGAAATCAAGAGAAAGATGACGTGGCAAATTGAAGTTGAAATACATCAAGGAATTGTACTGCCGTTAACAGATGAATGAATTTAGTTATTTCCAGAAAGTTATTTTTAGTTCAATGTCCAATCCATCATTTATCTCAACCAAATACATCCTCTTTTAAGATAGATTTATAGGTCTTTGGAAAACATTAGAGGTCTATAATGGTTACTCAAACAGAATCTTAGTAGGCTAATACTATGAATAACGTGACCATTCGTAAAATGGTCACTAAGTGAGAATTCGCAATAATAAATGCGTCTGTGACCATTTAAAGAATAGTAACGTGATTCATATGATCATCATCATCATCATTTTCCTTGCCATTGTCCCATTCTATTTGGGGTCGGCGCAACACGTTTTCTTCTTCCATTTTCCCCTATGAGAAGTCACTGCATCATTTACCTCTTTCTCCATCATATCATTCCTTACACAATCCATCCATCTTTTCTTTAGCATTCCTCTCGCTTTCCGTCCATCAACATCCAGATCCATCATTATCATCCTTTTGTGATAACTCAAAAGCGGTCGTTTTAGACCCCTTGGTATTTTTGATATAGCTTCACCCGAAGTTACTAACTAAGTACTACTAGCCATGTAGACAAATCTTGACCCACTTTCTAGCCTTTTTTGAGCTGAAATTATTCATTTATATTTAGTTTGCGTATTAATGCAAGATCTGCTTAGTGACGGCATCTTAAATCCAATAAGGCGAACTCCCAACGATGATAGGCTTTGTTATTTCTACATAATTATACCCATAGTGTGGGTACAAGTTTAGACCAGATGATACCTTAAAAGTTTACTTGAAGTGACTGTCAGTTATTTGACGAGCATAATGAATGCACCTCAGGAGTAGTACATCAGATTCGTAGCCTAGGAGACGGGTTAAGTTTGTGTGTGTTTTAATTCCCATGCAAGAAGCAATAAGCAAGTTGCCATGATTCACTCACAAATAGATAATCCGAAAATCCATTTATCATAATTCATAAGTTTTATGACTAGCTTTCATATCGCACTCCAAAGTTAAGAACTAAAAACAAATCCACAGCTCAAATAAAATAATTCTGTGTCACGTTGAATCTTCATCGTGGTTTCTGCTAAACGAAGCAAAAAGCGATAAAAACTGCACACACAAGGCGTTTGGCTGCCTTCGCTGGCACTAGATATAATTTATCGGGGCAAGATTTTAATGTGAAGTTTTTATTAGTATTTGAACGAAATATATTTTTCAGCCGAAACCGTATCCGAATATTCGGCTCTTTTTCTAGTTAAGGCCGAAACTGGTACCTTAGGTCATGAAATTAAATTAAGTTGAATTTACATACTGATTCCTGGGACTTCATTATTTTTCCTAACAATGTTTCAGAATCATTTGAAGAAATTGAGATTTGACAGAACGTACATGAATAATACTTATAACCGACACTAAGAGCTTGCTTTCGACTAAGGTCTTATGTGACTTCTATTAAAACTAAGTCAGTTCAGTTTTGAAATACATAGTTCGTAAAAAAAATTAAAAATTAAAAAATTCGTTTCCCAAATAAAAGTTTTTCTTTCTTTCTTTCTTTCTTTTCGTAAAATGATTCAGAAATTAATGGTTTTAACTCTTTCAGTAACGAAACATAACATAATGCCAGGCTTATAGGAATTGTACCCAACAGTCTATCAAAACTTACTCGTCACAAATAAGTTTCGGCCGAACTAAACATTTGTCATTTTTAAGGCCGAAACCGAAACTACGGTCGGGCACTAGTTTTTATCATAAAATATCGTTGCAAGAGAATAATAACATATCATATCGGTTACTGTGAAGAGGAACCTGGCAAGAAGCCGAGACTCTACTTGAGGTAAGTAAGAGATTAAAGATTTCTTTAAAAATGTTTCACTGCATGTATGGCCATTAACATTGCAGAAAATAAGAATTGCTAGTTATTACGTAGCTCCTTATTGAAAGATGATGGTGAATGATTCATGAGGTCGTATCAATAAAAAATCTCTTGCTAGAATTTATTCAGATTATATTAGTGAGTAGCTGGCGCCCGCAGCTTAGCCCGCGTGATATCGAAAAAATAGTATCCTATGTGTTATTCCAGACCATAAAATTGCACAATTATCGTGCCAAATTTCATCAAGATCCATACATCCATCCATCCTTACAAACATTTGCATTTATAATATTAGTACGAAATAAGATGCTTCGTCAATGTCTTGATTTAGATACAGGTGTCCTTTTTTGGATAGGAAATCATAATAACTTTTCCCACTCTGGGCGGGTAGAGTGTCAGATTTTACTGACTTCAACCCATCCCTGTTCCGTTTGTTTGCCCTTTATGTTTCGCGGCCGCGGTATCTCTTTCAAGCTTGAGGTCCCACTGTACGATTACCGACTCGCGGTCTCCTATCGTGAAAACGTCTACCCCAATTCTCATCGGTCATTGGTTCTTCGACTAATATGGGCGACTTATTGCCACTTTAGCACACGGTTGGGTCTCATGTTTACCAAAGCAACATCCTTACTATAATATTATAAAAGTGAAAGTGAGTTTGCTTGTTTATTTGTTTGTTACCTCTTCACGCATTAATGGCTAAACCGATTGTGATGAATTTTGGTACATAGATAGTTGGAAACCAGGAGACGGGCATAGGCAAATTTTTATTTAAAAAGTGGAATGTGAGGGAGAAAGAGGGAAGAAAAGGGAAAAGTTAGTGTTGCTATTACAAATCAATAAGGCGCAAGGGGAACTGTGTTACCCCAAATTTAACGCGGGCGAAGCCGCGGGCGAAAGCTAGTTTTTATATAATCTCGATAAATATCAGCTTTTTCAATATAAACTCGATGCTTTTTATATTTCCGCTCGCTATTTCTGGTTTATAAAACTAATAAAAACAATACTAAATAAACCGGCCAAGACCGAGTCAGTCACGCACCGAGAGTTCCGTACAAACTTGGGACATAAACGGCTATATCTTTTGACTGTGTTGACTGGTTAAGTTTTACACAGCACAAAGGGACCAAAGATTTGAGTATATGGTTTTTAATTTAAACTCGACACCTCCACGCGTTCCCGAGATAAAGGCTCTTGACAGACAGACATAGAGACAGTCAGACAGATGGATAATAAAGTGATACAATAAGCATTCCGTTTTTTCCTTTTGAGGTAAAGAACCTTAAAAATATTAGCCCTAGTACACAAAATCGATATCGGCCATCAGTGACTGTAATCGATACAAAGCCGAGATACATGAACTAAGTGAGAGAACTAGTTGTAAGCGGTAGTAATACACACCACTTTGTTGATCGGATCAAAAGTTTGTCTGTGTATGCCATGAAAACAGTGTTTAGTGGAGTTTAGATAAGATTGAAAACACACGGAGTAAGATGCTGTCACCTATCGCTGCAGTGAGCAGTCGAACGGCACAAATATTGTTGATTAAGAATAAAAAACATCATCATCTGCCTAGCCTTTTCCCAACTATGTTGGGGTCGGCTTCCAGTCTAACCGGATGCAGCTGAATATTAGTATTTTACATGGAGCGACTGCCTATCTGACCTCCACAACCCAGTTAATACTGGGTAATACTATACCCCTTGGTAAGACTGGTTGTCAGACTTTTGGAACACTGACTACCTGTAACGACTGTCAAAGATCTACAAATGACAACCGGGACCAACGGCTTAACGTGCTTTCCGAGGCACGGAGGAAACTTGGTATTAAACGGGTGGTCACCCATCCACAGACCAACCTAGGCAAGCGCAGCTTAACCTGAAAATCGACCTGAGTGGCTAATATTATTTAGCCACGAGCTAATGATTAAGAATAAAAAACATTTATGAAAAAAATGCGTTTGATATACCTACATTTTTGTTTTGTTTTTTTTTTTTTTTTTTGTACAAGCTGTCTTGCGCTGTTTCAACGGCGTCTTTAGTTGCTGCCCTTCTCCGTGGGTAATAAATAGCGTGTTGTTGTATAGCCTATGTTACTTCTTAAATGTATGTGTTGTGTCTAAACGTCAATCTAACTTCTATCTTATTTTTTTTATCTTTTTTTTCAGTTTATACCTATATTTTTTTTCATCAAATAAACGTTTTATCTATCTTTCTCGAGCTCGCTACTTTGATGTTTTCTTGCAGACTGAAATCTGACACATTTCGTCAAAATATGTCTGATATCTTCCAGTGTTTTTGTTTTAAGTGATTGACATTGTGGGGCGACATGTTTAAGTAACATCCTTAAAGGAAGCAAAAAAAAATGTGATGGCTAGCGGAAATAATAGAAAATATTTGTGATACTATCCACCACTGCAAGAGAATGTTTTTTTTTAATCGTGTCCCAGTACTTTCTTGGTGGACAAGCAGGCGAGAAAATCTTGAATCATTGACCACTGAGTTCTATCATTACGATACTGTGAGTGATAAATCTATAATCTTGCTGACCGTTTTCGGCAACGGAGGCCAATCTCAGCGGAGATTAGCCATCGGCGCGAGAACTATTATAGTGCAAAAGTGTGTGCACAGGTACTGTTCCCTCATAGTCTGATGGGGCGGTAATCCAACACGACTGGAGAGAGATCAGGGGCCTTAGTCTGCTATTACAATAGTGTCAAAATGGTTCATCACTGATCGCATAATGGTTGATTTTGACAAGTTTAGTATGTACGGATCCAAGGCTCCGTACTCAACAGTCGCACTTACGACCATGAAACCAACGGAGTAATCGCCTTAATAAAAAAAAACGATTAGAATTACAGCCATAACTATTTCAAGCTCCAATATTTTTAAGTGTTCTAATAGGTTACCGATACCGTAAACTTTAATTGAGTTCTAGTGTTCACTTGCTTCCAATACTTTGGCGTGGTTAACCGCTGTATAGTGAGAAGCGTAAGTAATGTTTAAATTTACGTTAAAAATATAATTAAACTGGGTGTACTTCAGTAAGGACGAATTGTGGACACCGGACTCAACCTTTTCCTAAGCATTTTGGGGTACAACTTGAAACGGGATATTTACCATGTTTGTTATTGTTTCGAGTTTCCGATATTTCGGCGATGTTGATGTTGATCACGAATGAACTGAAGTTATTGCGGGTGGATGTTCAAGAGCAGACAAAAAGATCTACCCTCTTTCTTATTCGTTTTTCACGTTCATTACAACTGACACCGTCACTCACAACTTGCTTTTGTTCTCGACACTCAACCGGATTTTGTTCTCGACACACAAAACTCACTGTATTGATAATTTCAATTGTTTCTCTCACCAGTCTAGGAATATAGTGGCGTTCTGTCGAGTCAGTTCTCAAAACAAATAACAAACATGGTAAATTTCCCGTTTCAAGTTTTAATAACAATGTCCATGACCATGTCAGTTTAAAGACTTATATGTTGGGGTAGCTGTAGGCCTACCATGACGTCTTAAAGCAGAATTTATTCCACTGAGGGAATGAGATGGTGCTAGACACCCTGTATAGCTCTGTCTCTTTCCCTCAGTGGAATAAGTTCTGCTTTAAGACGTCATGATAGGGTAGCTGTACTATTTGCGATTGCGACCGAGACCAATGAAGGAGGTATCAAGATTCAAGACTGTTAAGTCTGACTGTTAAATCCTCTTCATTGGTCTCCGTGTCAAAGATCTTGAACCGTGTGACCGCGCAGGGCTTGTTTGTCTGTTATTCACCATTAGATAATCACACGTAAACCGCCCGACCGCGCGGACGAACAGTGTTGTGTGAGTACTACCTTAGTGTAATCCACACAGGCTGTAAGCTAAGGACTCAGCTATGTATGTATAAATCTACCCTTGTCTATTAGTATAAACAAGGGTCGATTGATATCTGTATTAATCAGGGTAGGTTTAGTTTCAACCACAGAACAAAATTTCAGATCTGAATAAAGGCTGCCTCAAATTTGGATCTATTTCTAAGCATTTATGTCTGGTGGTTAAAATAGTGATTTTAATTGATAGATCTTTCTTATACAAAAACCTTACAAGTTTGTTGCGCTCGAGTAGCTTGTGGCAAAATAAAAACAGCTGGTTGTATTGATTTCAGGTTAAGCCGTGCTTACCTAGGCTAGTTCGTGAATGGTCCTAGTTTATCCCTGTGACTTCTTCACTGTACGTGTAAGCGGGCAGACCCGTTAGACTGAAGAATTTATTTATTTATGCTTGGGTATATTTTTATTTTTACATACAAAACCAGCTTTTGCCCGCGGCTTCGCTCGCGTTAAATTCGGGGTAACACAGTTCCCCTTGCACTTTATTGATTTGTAAAAGCAACGCTAAGTTTTCCCTTTTCTTCCCTCTTTCTCCCTCACATCCCACTTTTTTAAAAAAAATATTAGCCCATGTCCGTCTCCTGGTTCCCAACTATCTCTGTACCAAAATTCATCAAAATCGGTTTATCCATTAAAGCGTGAAGAGGTAACAAACAAACAAACTCACTTTCGCTTTTATAATATTAGTAAGGATTGGTGTTTGCTAGCTGACATGTGTCAATGAATGAATAATATCTTAAATGTACCTTGTGATAAACGGAATTGTATAAAATCTGGTTCCTCTAACCTGACAGACAGATGTGTTGCTGGGGAGTTTGTTCTGCCACTTCTTCCCAACTAAAATACTTGGAAGTGGCGAAGGGCAGGGCGTTTTTGTGGGACTGTCTCTTGTTATGTGACGTTCAAAAAGTGCTGATTATCAGCATAATTTGAATAAATGACTTTTGGTTTTGATGGGTGACCGCCCACAATGCACAGAGAATGTGGCACTCGTGGCTGTCATTTGTAGATCTTTGACAGCCGTTGCAGGCAATCATTGGCCCTACAGACTGACAACCTGTCTTAACAAGAAGTATCGAAGAGAGGTAGTACTTACTGGGTTGTGGAGACAGGCAGTCGCTTCATGTAAAATACTGGTACTCAGCTGCATCTGGTGAGACTGGAAAACCGACCCTAATATAGTTGGGTAAAAAAAAGGCTGATGATCATATCGAAATTCTATAAAAAACACTTTCCAACTTTTCGAGCACAATGCTTCAGCTGCATCTGGTGAGACTGGAAACTGACCCTGATATGTTCAAGTAAAAGGCAGGTCGATGATCATATCGAAATTCCATAAACAGCACTTGCCAACTTTTCGTGATTGGTTAGAATCCATCAATTTTTAATTTAATTTCGTTACCACCCAAGATAAGTATAATTTCAACTGCTAGGTACATGTCGCAAAAATATAAATTAAACTAGCACAATTTTCTACTACAGTTCAAACAATTGTGACTATTCCGTCGCGTTTACCACAATATATTTTTTTCGATAAAATTTTTATCTCGTAATAGAATAATAATACAAGTTGTATAAGCTTTATTTAAGCGAAAATTGCAATAACAATATTGAAATAAATCTTAGCGAAAATGTAAGTACTTTTCAATTGAAAGTGTTTTTTTAACTCAAGGACTTTGACGTCACTACCGGCATTATCCGAGACGATGCTTTTTGAGTTTGCGTTCCGTTTCACCAAACACACGGAACATGAATTAATTAAACTTATGCTGTATGAGAAAATACAATAAGTGTACCACATTGTCTAATGGCACAGGGCAAAGTAAATAAAAACAAAAGTTTTGACGACACGGTTGGTGCAGTGGCTGAGCGATCGACTGCTGCGCTGCGTGTCGCGAGTTCGATTCCCGCACGGAACATATATTTTTATGACATACAGGTAGTTGATTCGGGTCTGGCTGTTTATGTAGGTATATGAGTTTAAATGTTAGTAAACGCACCCACGATAGACAATAACAATTAAATAAAAAAATATTTTTATATACAAACATACATGCAAATTGGTACTAGAATATACCTTTTCGTATATTATAGTACCAATTTTCAGGTAATTTAAGATTTAGCCATAACCAAAACCATTCTAAGGTTCAGTATATAATAGTATTCGTCAAATCGGAGCTACATAGCTCCTATATATTTCTGACGCTGCGTCGAATTCATGGAAACTGTTGGAAAGCGTAAGTAAGATACAGGTAGAGCCAGTATTGTTGTCCTACAGTTATCTATGAAGCGAGGGAGTAGTAGCTAGGTACTCGAAAATGGTTCGCTTCAAAAGCTTTTGTTTGTATAACAATTCAATATTCATTTGTTGCGACCAACATGAAGCCTCATTGTTTCGAGTTCCATTAATGTGATTATTTGAACATAATATTTTGTATGGAATTTTACGGAAATGCGGGTTTGAAATTTATATTACGCGATATCGTTTTTTTTTTGTTTGTTTTGTAATTAATGTGTTTGACATACTATTAAATATTTGCTTTGTATCAGAAATGTTGACGGGCGCTGGGGCTCTGTGTGTTGTTAAATCAAAATGCTTTTTCAATACACTTCCTCGAAAACTGGCTCTTATGGCACTGCGATTAGGTTCACATGCAAAGTATTTCACACTTTTTCTCATTTCTTGCAACGAGGGTTTTTTTTACCACGGATAATAATACAACCAACCTTAAATAAAACAGGCTGCTTATAGATGATTTTCAGAGGATTTAAATTTAGAATAAAAATAGGAGACAGCTTTCAAAAACAAAGCATGTCATTGTAAATTAATATCCTTACTAATAATAAATAAAAACGAAAGTGAGTTGGTTTGTTTGTTACGTCTTCACGCCTAAATGGCCCAACTGATTTGGTGAATTTTGGTACAGAGATAGTTAGGACCCTGGAGACGAATATAGGCAATTTTTTTTAAAGTATTAAAAGGGGGAGATAGAGGAAAGTAAAGGGGAGAGCAAGATAATTTATTTTTGATCATCACCCGGGTTAAAATTAGCGTTAGCCCAAAGTAACTTTGCCACGCGGTCGCGGTATATATATATTTTAACCCAACCCTGATTTCAGTCAAAAAGTCAGACAGACAGTCACTCAGAAAATGAGACCAAAGCTTTATATTAAGTGTATGATATCAGTTAAGAATTGCATTCTGACAAATGGTGGTTGACGTGTAGGTAGTACTCGATCTTTATCTATGACTAGCTGTTCCTCGCGGTTTCACCCACGCTGCTCAGCACCTGTTAGTCGTAGCGTGATGTTATATAGCCTATAGCCTTCCTCAAGAAATGTACTATCCAACACTAAAAGAATTTTTCAATTCGAACCAGTACTTCCTGAGATTAGCGCGTTCAAACAAACAAACAAACAAACTCTTCAGCTTTATAATATTAGTATAAGTATATAGATTTAGTTCATATCATGATAGAAAATAAGTCAACTAGTTCGTAGCAAGCCTGGTTTATCTAGATCTGACGAAGATAAGCATCCATACACTCCAACACTTAAACATAAAATTCTGTAAATACTACTTATATTATAAAAGCGAAAGTTTGTGAGGATGTGTGTAAGTACATGTTTGTTGCTCTTTCACGCAAAAACTAGTGAATGGATTTTGATGAAACTTCACAATAATATAGCTTACATATCAGAATAACACATACGGTACAATTCATAAAGATATATTGTATATTCTGTCACCACGCGAGTGAAAACTCGGGACGCAACTAGTTAACCCATATTTTTAGTTCAAAAAAATATTTTCCAAGCATGACGAAGCGTTCATCAGCAAGCATGTATGAAAAAAAAATCTTTTCACCGACACCCCTAATGATATTCCACTACGAGCATAGTATGTAAACTACCATCCCTTTTGACTTGCAAACATCAGTTGTATTTGAAATGATCTCGATAGGAGAAGATTGGATCGTTGGGTTAGGTTTTTCTTGTCGACCAGCCAATGCTTACTAATATTTTAAAAGCGAAAGTGAGTTTGTTTGTTTACGTCTTCACACTTACACGGCTAAACAGATTTTGATGCATTTTGGTACAGAGATAGTTGGGATCTTGGAGACGGACATAGGCTAGCCGGTACCTGCAAATCAGGAAAGAGGAACTGTGTTACCCCGAATTAACACGAGCGAAGCTGCGGGTAAAAGCTAGTAGTCTATAAAAATCGTACAAGACTGACTATAAAAGGGCTTTTAGATAGGTCCACATGGTTTGTTTTATAACTCAGTAAAGGCATAACGCAGTACAAATACTGTTTATGAGCTGTAAACGTCATCAGAGAGTGAGATTTGATGTAGCGACACGCCCGGTCTCACTTACTATGATTTTATATGAGGAAAAAGAATTAGGTCATGCGGTTGACACGTTTTTAGAACGCGAGGGATCTTTGAAACCAATCCTCATTCGATTATTGGTATTAAATGAGACGGAAGGGATGTGGAAGGATCGGATCTAATTATACCTCCTTTTACCTATATTATTTACGACACCGTCGGTATAATGTTCGCACGTTTTTCTCTTATAATATTATTTCTGTTATCAACTTTCTGGGATATTGTATCCAATTAGCGGCAATACTTTCTGATACAAAAAAATGTTTCGCAACTTCTGAAAGGAAAATTAAGGCTCATTAGATCGAAATTAAGTTCGACGGTCGGGAAAGTTGGATGTTGGAAGTTTGCAAAATTCACAACATTAAAGAGAACTAAAGAAACGAACCGTTCCAGTGTTGTGTTTCTTTTTTTTATTTTAATGAAAATGGGATCCATTTAAGCGAAATAATAAATTGGACCGTGCACAATGGGCGGTATTATTGAATTCGATGGGGAATCGGTACATAAGTACCATATGAGCGACATGTGAGGGTGAAAAGATATTATTTTTCTCCCCTCTGTGTAATTATTGGTATTTTCGGATGGATCTTGAGTCACCTCGTGACAACGGCACGGGGGTAAAACATTGATGTAGTTTTGACTGGAAGACACTTTTGAATTTATTTATGTAATCAAATATGTAATCTATATTAATTTTGTGTAACTAACTAAAATATGTATAGGTACCAAAAAAGGAAAACAATTAGAGGGCGTCAAAAATTCATCTACCTCGCTATCAATAGTAAAAGGCTGGCAGCACGTTTGATGGTAATGCTGATTCTTTGGCCAAAATAAAGGCCAGCCCTCTGGTCACGTGAAGAGTCGGCCAACCGCTTTGCGATACCCCGAAAAACTAGTTGATCACTCGGACCCCAAGGCCAACCCCAAACGACTCAAACACATAGCTAACAATTAAGTTATTTTATTTTCGTCTTTTAAATCGTTTTTAAAAAGTACCTATGTAGGTACCTTCTTCCTAAGCATCTTAGTCACATCTGATTTAGGCAGGTAGGTTTGTCCCAACAATTAATCAGAGCGCAACAAATAATTTACTTACCACAGTTAAGTAATTTTTACTACAAACGACCATCATTTTTAGAACTTGATACTACCCTAATCGTTTTCTTTCAATACGCTGTGCTACGCCTTGCTACGCGGCGCTACAAGGCGCTACGAGTCGTGGCACAGCGCTACGCAGCTAGACTATCTATAGTCCTTGATCTCTGGCCAGCTACGGCCTGTATTCAGAAAACTAGATAAGATCTTGTTATTAATTAATTCATTTAGTAACTATTGAAAGAGCCAATGCCACTATTGAAATAATTCCTTCCAATTTGAGTCTTTTTCAAAAGATTATTTAGTATTCACTTATTTTATCTCATTATTCCTAAACCATCTAAGATTGAATTTCAGTTAGAGCTCAAATTTAAAAGTTAATTTTGAGACCATTTTTATTTTGTAGTTTAGTAATTGCTTGAAGTTAGAACTTTCATGATTAAAAAATAGCTTTTCTTTGTTGAATGATTCTTTTACTTTTAAAGTCTTGTCTATTACATAAAAATGTTTGCTTAAGTTATTACTTAAGATCAATTAAAAACTTTAAGTTGATTAAAGATACGGGTGTTAATCCTTACTAATATAATATCATAAAAGCGAAAGTGAATTTGTTTGTTACGTCTTCACGCCTAGATGGATTAGAACGATTTTGATCAATTTTGGTACAGAGATATTTAAGACCCTGAAGACGGACATAGGCTTTTTTTTAAAGTGAGATATGAGGTAGAAAGGGAATAAAAGGGAAAACTTAGCCTTGCTATTAAAATAAATAAAGCGCAAGGATAAAACAACAGGCAGCAGGTACCTGCAAATCAGGAAAGGGGAACTGTGTTACCCCAAATTTAACGCAAGCAAAGCCGCGGGCATAAGCTAGCCTAAAATAACGTTAAAATTATTTCATTAGTGATAAAAATAATGTCCGTCTCCTTAACAAACAATTTACTGACTATTCTTACTAGCCACGTCATTCACAAGGTTACTCTGTATAGCCACATAGTCCAATATTTGTATTAGAAACTACCCTAAAAGCATCGTTGTAGCAATTCCAAGTACCGTCTCAGCAATATAGGGTAGCTTGTCTTGATACCGGCACCTCTGCGAGGGCTTATATTACCCAATACATTAGGTTTATTGATCGTTCGATGGACGCGTTATTTTCGAGGGATCTCTGTTATAATAGCGTTGTGGGTCCGTGAGAAATACATCATCTTGGCTGCGTTGTTTTTTTTTTTGGTAAGTTTATTAGGAAATATTGTAGTGTGCCAGTATTGATAGAGTAACTTTTAGGAAACTATATTGTTAGCAAACCTTTTTAATGACCCATGTATTTTTTTTTGTTGGGGTGGGATTTCATCAAATAACTTCTCCTGCAGACTTTTACAGACTAAAACCCACCCATGTTCCTTCTATTGCCCTTTATGTTTCGTAGCCGCGGTATCTCTTTCAAACAATCCGCAACCCCGGCAGGCGGAGGCTCTGGCAAGCCCCTCTGCTTCGCTGACATCTTTTTGAGGCGCGCGTGAAACACAAACGCGCTGTCGACACGGCCTGTCGTCAATAGACGGACGGACGGTGAGATACCCATTGCTCACTTTCCACTGGCCCGCATCTACGGTGGCCGGGAGTCGTCTCGCGGCGCCCGGCGCCCGAATGACCCATGTCTTTGTTATTTATGTTGCTCGTCTAGTAGGTGGAGCCCTACGGAGCATTCTGGGGCTCTTGTTATTTTTAGTTCTCAAATTTCAAGGTTATTTTTTTGTAAACTAGCGATAATCACTTCAGAAAAATCATTTTATCGTACCGTTATGGAAATTTAGCACCCGACACTAGGTCGGCCGTTAAATTAAACAATGCAGTTTATTTACCATTAATTTAGAAGTCAATTAGTGTTCCGGAAAGTGTGTATAATTATGTGTTCTTAGTTTAAATTTTCTGATGCACTCTGTGGTCCAAATATTTACCTACTTATATACTCACCATCTTCACACCAAAATTCCACACCCCATGCATTACATGCTCGTACGTGGTTCAATAAGAGTGGGTAGAAAGCTAAGTAATAAAACAGCATATGAAAATAGGAACTCGTTTATTTACATACAAAATATTTACACAGCACCAAACATTCTTGGTACACACAAACAGAATGGCATCTTGAGCAAATACACCTAAGTTAATATTATATCGATTATAATGACGTCACTTTAAGAAAAAAAACTAAACTATCATAGTTAAAATTATTATGAGTCTCTTTGAGCGAATCTCAAACCTTAAAAACTAAGTTAGAAAAGAAAATAAAAAGAAATAAGTAAGATTTTGAGCAAATTAAATTACTTCAATTTACGAAATATCGCCATCTTGGCCGGGCATGGATTGTCGCCCCTTTTAGAAATAATAAAACCGCCTCTAAGCTTAAAATGTCCAGAGGCTATAAGGATAGAAAATAATTTAAAGGATCAAAAGATTTCTATCATTATTTTTGGAATGGAATGTTTCATAATACGCTATTTTACTTTATACTCTAAATTAAATTAAGAAAAAAGTTCAAAAAATATAAAAAATAGACACAACCAATATTCATAAAGAACCGCTTGAAAGAATCCCCGAAAAGTTAAGGAAAGAGAATTTATAGAATAACGTTCAAGAGTTGTAACAGCTCTTTGGAATAATTTCAAAATAACCTCAATGTTTGTACGAATTTAAATCTCATTGACTTAATACTAACATTACATACTATTGTGACAACCGAATGATAAATATCACAACACGAGTCCTGCATTTCTTCTGCAATCTCCTAATCACTAACGGCAACATGATCGATGAGTTCATAATACTTAGATTGGAATGTTAACAATTGCTATAAATTCAAATCGTCATCTGACTCGCTCTCGCTAAAATCCTTTAAAGCCTTATGTATTTCTTCCTCAACCTCCATCGCACTCTGCAGTTTATCATCTACCGCCAACTTATTATAGACTACATTTGGTTTGTAATAACCGCTACAGCAATACCGCTTCGCGGCACACGATAACATGAAGTACAAACAGGCAGAACTGACGACGAACAAGACAACAACAAGAGCAACGTTCAGCCTATAATGCCAATTAGCGTCCTTTATTTGCTCCAGTACCGTTTTCTGGTAACAGTAGAATTTAGGTTCAGTGTCTGTTATGTTAAAGAGTTGAGCGTCGTCTAAACAAGACAAACATTGATTGTTGTGAGGGCCCACGCATGTGGCGCATGTGTAATGACACGGTAGGCACGTGAGAGGGGACTTAGCGTCGCTCTCGTTAGCTGCAGGCTCCATATCTAAAGCTTCTAACGCGCTCTGCTTAGGGGCGTCACCGTACTGTCTTTTCATTATAGCCCCCTCGGAATAATAAGTTAGATTACGTCTTCTTGATGTCCGTTCCATCGAAATCTCACTGGCATACGTACCGTCTGGACAACGTTTGTAGCATCGACCGGAGTACAAATGCAAGCCCTTCGCGCACTCTAATGAAAGAAAGAGAACAAAAGGTATTTAATTACATGAAACAATAGAGCGACAGTCCTTCACCACCCAGCACCTCTTCCAGCGTCCATGCAGCTTGCGATCTCTTGCCAAATGATGCTGATGCGCGTCCGAGCGAGACTCGATGTCAGTTCACAGAGAGGGAAGCAAGTTTCGGAAAACTTAGGAAAGGTAGGTAACATAGAATCTTGTCACTGATCTCAAATAATTTTGGTCATACATACTTTGTCGGATCATACAGTCGATGAAAACAAACGAATGTTAAAATAGAACTAAACATGCAAAGAGACGTGCACAAAATTAAATGAAATCAGACTGAAAATAAAGTTCAATTTCGTGTGACGAAGAATGAGAGGTGAGAAGAAATTATTTGTAAATGTTTGACAAAATTGTGCCAGTGCATAACTAAATCGACATGTGAAATAATGAAGCGTGGTTTGCTGTGCTAACTGATTAAAGCAAGCTTAGTCTAAGCGAAGCGAAACATGCAATAAACAAATGTATTAAAAATAAACAAAATACATCTAATGAAACACAGTTTGTTTTCTTATAAAAACACGTAATGCGACTAACTGCTTAAATCTATTATCAGAGACAAGACACTATAACAATATTGAATTATTGATGTCAAAATGAAAACCTTAGTAAATTTTGTAATAAAAGATTGTTTTTATTATTTCCCGTTCACATTAGATTCAATATATACAAATTATGCTTCAACATTTACATTAATAGATACAGTTCATTGGGCTGCTACTTAACTTCGAAATCGGTGAACAATTTTACATTTTACACAACTATTATAAAAATGAGCCTTTTTGATGATTTCTAGTCCATCGAGCGATAGTTTAACAGTGGACCAAAAAATTCTTTTTGACTTGGAATCTGTAGAAAATGAAGTGTCAATTCTAAGTGATGATGGAGAAGTATTCTAGATACTTATCTATTATATTAAAATTACGATAATTTTTCTACCAGTCAATGAGAAATCATGAACGTTCAGTCGTTTCCAATTTACAGGTTTGTGAGCAAATTTGTACAAGTCTCCAAATTTATTTATATCGATACATACCTACTTATTATTTACATTTATTTTTATATTGTTCTATGCTATATGGATTGGCAATCTTTGCTATGATCACAACCACAATATGCAATTATGTTAAACCTACAAGTTACGTCCAAATACATGAAAACTACATTCAATTTATTTAGTGTTTATCGTAGCATATTTTTCTTGAAATGATATACTGTGTTGTTTCCAGTGAAATGTGAATATTTAAGCAAGAAAGCCATTTCCATTAGAACAAGTGAACGGAAAAACAAATTAAAATTGAATTCATTGCAATTATTTTTCTTCCAACACGTAGGTAATATTTTCGTATAAATTAGGTATCTGACGTTCATCATCATCTCTTCTAAAACTCAATGTTAGACTGAAATTTCATAATATTTTTTTCGAAATTTGATTTTTTCATCATTAATTGTAAACGCTTTAAAATTCTTGATCTCCTAATTAGTTCCTAATTATGCTACGACAAACACGTCGTCAATAATAAGGACAATATAAACACGAAACTTATTATAACAGATATGTATTCCTGTTTAAACACACGTAAAGGCGATCTTTTCATTGTAACAGATATAGATATATAGGTATTTTTCATTTAATTAGGAAACTATTTCAAGATACTCATAAATGTTAATGAATAAACATAAATAGATGAAATATAGCAGAAAACAACGTTACAACATTATAAAGCAATAGCTCACTGAAAAACATCGCCAAAACGATGCCTAAATAAATCAAAACATGATTTATTCTAAAATATATTTATTCTATTACTTTATTATTATATCTAAATATAGTCATTAATAAATAAATTGTGTTATAAACATGTGAAGGGCTCCAGTAAATGCGCTAACATTTGGTATCGTTTTCAAAGTTCATTGTAAACCAATACGTTTTTAAGCGAAAATTCAAGTTGCACTGTGAACTAGCTATTATTTTAAGATAAAAAAATTTGGTACACGCTTTCAAACTGTAAAAAACGAGTAATTTCAAGTCGTAAAATAATATTACTTTACCACTTCAAACCGCAAAATAAGTACGTAGAATGGGACTACACATAGATGTAAGGCCATGTTCACACCGAAAATATAGCTTGTCATAGACAATAAAGTGACTTTGAAATAGTATGAAAAACATAAGACAGTCGCCTGCTAAAGTGGTTGTTTTCATACGTTAAAACAGAGAGAGGTAATACCAAAAACATTAGTGATACTAAAAGTGCGTTGAGCGCAAAACTGCTATCACTCATATTTCATTTACGTCAAAGTTCTCTGTAACATTGAAAAAGAATCTCACATTCGGTGACCTACGATACGTTTTGGTGTGAGCGAGGCTTTACATTATTTAATTTTAAGAAAAATTCTAAACATTGTTCACTCATACTCACTTATACGTCTGCAATTACTCGTGAAAAATGGACGTTATCGATTTGATATCGTAATTATACATTATTATACGTAATTGCACTTGTTCACTAGCTCTTCATTAATATTTTTGCCAATAAAGTGATGGTTTTTACAAATGAACATATTTACTTATATCGTAACACCTAGAGAATTACATTTATTTATTTTTATTTTAGCTGTCTATTTTGAAAATTTGATGATTTCCCCATGAAAAGTTTTAGGAGCGTTAATATGTGAAGTCCAGACGTCGAGAAACATTGTTTTTAAAACATTTTCTTAGTTCCCAGTTTGACAATATCTGTGTCATCTTTTGTCAAATATATATGTCATGGTATTATGATTAGATGTTTTTTTCAAAGACAAATCTGTCTGCCATCTGTCAATATAATTAATAATCACCAGAGACTTTTATTTGTTTTTAATAACACAAAGCATCGCCCAATTGAATGCATAAATATTATTAACTGTTGAATTTTCATCCTACGGACTTAGCTTCGAATGTTGAAAGTCCAACAGCACGCTTTTATTTAGGCAGACATTTGGTAAGCTGTCACCGAACATAACTAAAAACAGCAATTGCAGAAAAAAAATGATATTTCTATATTTTTCCTTATTTTTTTCGACATTATTTTGTTAGGTTGCTTTCTCAAACGTTTGAACTCAACACAATAACAGCAGCAACTGCTAAGTATTACATTATACATCCCTTATTGAACAGTACGTAAACCTTAAGTACGAGTCTATGTAGGTACTAGACGCGGCATTATTATCTAACTATTGGTAAACATTTCTAACATAAGTTTGGCCGTAAGTACGCCGATTTTGTCTGGTTGTCGAAACACATGAGTGAAAGCTCGAGACATAAGGAAAAGCCATAATATAATCTTGATTGAACCTGATTTTAATTTGGACAGTTATCTCAATAATGGACAAGTTATTTACTTGAACCGATCAAAAATATGTTTACGCCCTTGAGTTATAAGCAGTAAAGACGTTTTAGTGTCGTTTCTGTGCCTTTTACAAGACTCGACACTATTTTGCATGGCCATAAAGCGCCTTCTGATCAAGTTAATTTCACATCGATGAGTTTTCCTTAAACAGGTTGCAGACCAAGGGCTGAGCTAAATTAGTTACGTGAGTACAGTTTTTCATACTTATTACATACGAGTAGTTTGCAGTCTGTACAAAAGTATGAAAACTGCTTCAGCTTTGCGAGCTTACCTAAACTACCTAAGCTAAGCTTTTGGTCTGCAACCCGCTTTAATCGTAAAGTAGCATAAGGCCAGAAATCGACTAATTATAACCAAAATTCATGAATAGTTGATTCCGAAAACCCTTAAACAACAAGATATGTCTGCGTACTAACTGCGAATTGAAAAGACAGTCCATTTGCAAGGATTAAGTCTTATTCAATAGCCAAACACTATTATGGAATATCCAATGAAAACACCGTTCAGTACTCTCAAAGCTGTGTGAATAGCTGCGTACATAGCAGGCTGATTACCGCCAAAATTGAATAGCTTTAAATCTGGTCTTTTTATTTGACCTTGTTTGATATTATTATTTATCTTAGTAAAGAGGTAACTTATAAAAAGCTGCATTAATGTCTAGTAACAAGAAAGTGATGTAAATATTAATGAAGACTCATTATTTACGTTCTTATGGTTTTCTACAATAGTCATTAAAGGGTTTTACTATATTTGAACTTTTAAACCAAGCATTAAACTTAATTGATAAGGAACAAAGGACCCAGACAAAATCGGCACACAAACAGCATCGCTACTTCCCACATTGTGATCAGACAGTTGCATAATCGTAACTTAAAACAAACATATCAATAATAACAGCTTGTACTTATATATAAACCCGGTAAATTTAACTAAAATCACAATGCCTTGGGCGCAGTACTAGGGACCCAGTGGGGCGACAGAGGTCGGCGTTAGGCGTCGCAAGCAGGGCGCGCGCGGAGGCCGCGGGGGGCCTGACGACCGCGACCCAAGCCACGCGCGTCTTAACTCTATCCTTACGCTAGCAGTTAGTGCACAATCGCGATTACTTACTCTATGTGGCTGTCTGCGTTGAGACGGAACTGGGGATTGTAAACCCAACGCGTCGGCCACTGACATTAACATGATGATGAAGAGGCACAAACCTAGGCAGTGTAGCGATTGTGGCGCGTTTGTTGCGCAACCCGAAGCGTTGCCAGTGTACTGTCCCGCGCTGCCTGGATCCACCGTCTCGGGGGGACTATCTTCGCTTATCTAGTTAAAAAAAGAAAAAAAACGTTAGTTCTAAAAAGAAAATCAGTCTCTTACACTCGAGGATGTTCAATGAAATACTTTTTCTTTCATGAGATACTTTGATAGGATAAGTACAATTCTATTAGGCACTCTAAGAAGTTTATTCTGATTGTAAAATAGTTGCTAACTCAATATCTACAAATAAATTACATTACTAAAAATATATTAAGAAAGTAAATTTACGTAGTAAAATATTTTTTACCAATACATTCTAATAAAAATTAAGGATGTCAGTTGAAATGCTATTAATAAACTACATCAAGGGGATAAAAATAACAATCTTCAAACGTTACGATTTTAATAACAAAATACCAAATCGAACGAATTATGAGATTAAGCAACATTTTGTTATAAACATACACTTTCCATAACATGTAACTTTACCAAATTCTTCATTCGTATTCACCATAATCCATATATCTATGTCGAAAAAAATACTTTATTGAAGTCATTATTGGCATACCTCATAATAGGTATTTTTAATTGACCTTAATAACTATTTAAACATGCGCACTAAAACTGAACATTGGATGTCAATAAAATAATGTTCTTGATTTAATTAATACTAATATACAGGGGTAATCCTTGAAACTATTAATCCGATTCTATACCCCAAAGGGTCAAAGACTGCACTTCAAATGCTCCTGTCGGTAAATTTCCGTACATAACGCGAGCAAAAAACGGTATTTAAAAAAATAACTACATTTTACCGTACTATTTGAATGCATCCTATTGTATATTTAGTCGCGATATCCAGAAATACCACTGTGCAAACAAAACCTTGACGTATTTCTATAAAAGTTACTAAAGGACTTAATTATACATTTTCTGTGATACACAAAATGATTGTACATTCACGTGCACAAATGCTTTACACAAATTTTGTGATTCCAAATTCAATTTTATCTCGTGGAACAATGGATTTAACTTTGATACCTACCTATCATTACAGTTTGGCCTAAACCATGTTGATATATCAACAAAGAAATACGATCAATACAGTAGAATAGTTTGGGACCTATTAGGATAACCCGTGAGGCACACAGGTACATTTTCTCGTTTGTATTTTTTTTTTAATTTGTCTTCGAAGAAAATTACTCTTTTGAAAATTGATGTGCTTAGGAGCATAGTGCTCGCGACTGTACAAGAACTAAATTCCTAATATTTTCACTCAGACTCATCTGGTCTTTGCTACCATTTGTTCAAGAAAATATCTTTCAATGCGCACTAAAGAGAGCAACAATCTCCATAAAGTTTCTCATTTCATCATCGTCTCTCGTTTATCAGATAACGTAAAAACCGTCTGAACAGTATATGAAGAAATTTTAGTTCTATTACATGAAATAGCAGGTTTTATCGCAAGACTTGTGGGTGGCAAAGTCTTGATGAGTTCAAACTGGTGTTGATGTTAGGGGGCTTGCATATAGATACGGGTCTATAAATATCGAAACGGATCGGCACTGATCGGTAAGGGTAAAATAATCACATTCTTTCTGTATGCGCTCGCAGATAAATAAACACACACAATTTTTTTTTTTCATTACAAGCTAACTTTCATTACAAATTAGATTTATCTAGAAACATTGAATGCGTAGTCAAAGTTTTACTTGCCGTTGTGGAGTTCTTTTAAGAGAAGGCGGTCCGGGCTCATGGATCAAGTTATCATGTCTGTCATAAAGAACCAAAAGTGTGCGCAAAATTTCGGCTCAACGATTAGGGGGAACTGGTTGGCTGTGCAAACGGTGCGTTCGTGTTCCGCACGCGTCTTCAAGTGATGTCAGCAAAGTAGAGCAGCCCGCCAGGGTCACTGCTTGCCAAGGTGTAGGATTGTTCGAAAGAGATACCGCGATCCCGGAATCAAATTGCAAAAGAAGGAACAGGGATGGGGATTGTCTGACATTCCTTTCCGCTTCGCCCAGAGCGGGAGAAATTAGCTGAAGATTCCCACCCGGGAAAAAAGGGGAAATCGTTGCAACATTTGGCTAGTACATTCTCACAAACTGACTAACAACGCAAGTTAAATAAAAGCCTATGTAAAATGAGTTATTAACTCTTTTGGCCCGAACATTAAACTACCAATTTCAATATTTTTAGCACCTGTTTCTTTATATGAGAGTGCTAACAGAACGGTAGAATACTATTTATCATACTCTAACCGATCCGTTCCGACTTGTTCCTTACAAGCAACCCGTATCTGTATGCAATCACCCTTAGTGTAGGGCGTAAATTTCCGAATCGCGTGAGGATATTAGCCTAGATACAAAACGCAGTAGTTTTCCTGCCTAATAAATAACCAAGGGCTATAAATCTTTGTAGTTGAAATAAATCATAATAGCAGTTATTTAAGACAGCAGTAATTTAAGTGTAGTGTGGGGATATTTATCATTAGACGTCTTGAACTACGTTATCTTTTTTCAAAGAGTCTCCAATCTGTCAACGAATAAATTATTCGACTATATTTTGTTCAAATGGGAATTTGCGATCGTATTTAGATTTAAAGATAGGTTTCTTGCGTTTGAGCTGAAAACCTCTCAATTCTTATCGTCTCTTCGTCTCGAAATTAAATCTATTTTCAGGAGAATTTTAGAAAATCTACGAAGTATGGAAATCTGATATTTTAATTGTTGAAGTCGTTTCAGTCTATTATAAATTAAAGTTGCTGCGGTGTTCATCTCACTCCGTAATTAGAGAGAAAATTTTATTATATTCTACAAAGTTTGTGGTTTTCAAGGTTCCGTACCTCAAGTGGAAAAATCGGAACCCTAATAGGATCGCTTCGTTGTCCGTCTGTCTGTCCAGACCCTTAATCTTAAGAACGCATGGAGGTATCGAGTTGAAATTAAAACCATATACTCAAGTCTGTGGTCACTTAGAGCTGTGGGAAAAACCCTTTAAGTCTGCGCAGTCAAAAGATATGGCCTTTTATATCGCAAGTTAGTACGAAAACCCCCTCGGGGCGCGAGTCCGACTCGCACTTGACAGATGTTATTTGATGATTTTCCAACCCAAAAAAGCAGGAATTCCTTCTCATGTGTCACAAAACTCCAGTATTAAAACAAAACTCGATATTTTCCCAAGTTATTACGCAGTGTTAGGTCCGTAGTTTTGTAATAAAATTTTCACAGTAGACACCGTGAGTTATTTGTTTTAAGCTTGCAAACATAGGCTAAAAATAAATGAGGTACCTACAGAATCGTTCCCATGAAGGGGTGGTGTAAAAGACAATGAGGAGATACCTTCGGGTGAATGACCGGAAAATTGTTTTGTGTCAACGTGAACAAATTAGTTTATTTTGCACCTTTGTTTTTCTCTAGGCAACATCTGACGTTATAAGTTATCTTAACAGATTTGTCCTCTAATTTTTTTTTGAGTGTTCTTTACTTTTACTAGCTTTAGCCCGCGATTTCGTTCGCGTGGCATAGTTACTTTGGGCTAACGCTAACTTTAACCTGCGTGATGATTGTATTGGATTGGATGAAAATAAATCTTATTCTCCCCTATTATCTTTTATCTTTCTTTTCCCTTTTCTTCCCTCTTTCTCCACTTTGTCCTACTATTTTTTAGCCAATGTCCGTTTCCAGAGACCCGATTTTGATGAATTTTGGTACAGAGATAGTTATCTCAGTACTAAAATTCATCAAAATCGGTTTGGCCATTTAGGCGTGAAGACGTAACAAACAAACGAACTGATTTTCGCTTTTATAATATTAGATTTTATTAGTAGAGACCCAGATAAGGGCTTGAACACAACAAACGTTGTTTTTTGGTGAATGGGTGTCAAGGGAATAACAGCTGTTTGCGTTTCCTATTTTGTTCATAAATGTGACGTGTTTCGGTTTAAGGGAACTGTCAGCTGCACGCACTATTATGTCAGAGATGAGCGTGTAAAGCTATGACTATATTAATAAATTCTCGCCTTCTGTGTCCTATTCGAGGAACTATTATTCAATGTCTATTTAAAGATGTAAGGAGCCTGTGACTAAATAAAAATTGCCGCTCGAGTCGATTTTGAGGTTAAGCTATGCTTGCCTTGGTTGGTCCGCGGATGGGTGACCACCCGATACATATCAAGTTTCCTCCGTGCATCGCCCCTGGCTTCGCTCGCGTTAAATTTGGGGTAACACAATTACCCTTTCCTGATTTACAGGTAACTGCTACCTGTAGTTTTGGACCTTACGCCTAATTTATTGTAATAGCAATGCTAAATTTTCCCAACTACCTCTGTACCAAAATTCTTCAAAATCGGCTGAGCCATTTAAGCGTGAAACAAACTCACTTTCGCTTTTATAATATTAGTAAGGATTTTCAGCACGTGTAAAGAACCTTCAGAAACCATTAGATTTTCGACACGTTTAACAAGTTTTCTGCAACATTTATTCCGCTTGTGACCTAATCAAATTGTCGATGTTAAAAATTTACATGCAAGTGTACTAATTGGCGAATCGAATCAAGCGTTAAATTAGGCCAACAACACTGTGCTGTATTAGCAAATCTAACGCCCGCGGCAAGGATACATTAGCCAATTAGTCGAGTCGATCACGACGGACAGTCATGGTACAGTGAATTGATAGACAGGATGTAACCCAACCCTTTGCCAAGCCGACAACCATACATTCTGTACATCCAAAAAAATAGATGAAAAAATAAAAAAGGACATTCTAATAATAATCATCACAATTTTCTATCACCACGCGAGTGAAACCGCGGAGCGCAGCTAGTATTATCATATACTTACAATACAATAAGTTAAATTATAATAAATAAATATCTTGGGACAACTCACACAAGCTTAGTAAAGCTTGTGTTATGGTAACCAGACAACTGATATACATACTTATATAATTTATAAATACATACATAGATAAATCACACCCAGACACAGAACAAATAATCATGCTCATCACACAAAGTTTGTCCTGGGTGGGAATCGAACCCACGACCTCCGGCTCAGCAGTCAAGGCCACTAACCACTAGACCAACAGGCCCGTCGTCATTAAAAGTAAAATTCACGCAATTTTCACGGCATTTTTTTGACCATTGTTATTTTCACCATTTCTATGACCAAGATATGTATTGCGTTCAAACGTGTGTAAATGACTTTTTTACTGACTGTATTTTTGTTGGATACACCTTCTTACCCGAATAAAATTTTATTTTATTTTACTGTATTGGGAACAGTCTGTGATAACAGCTGGAAGTGTTGTGAAGACATTGTCATTTTTAGGTAAAAATTAGCACCATTTCATTTTATTTCTCTTAATTTATGTTCAGTTCAGTTAAACTAAGTTACGAATCCTAACGTTTTATAGTATAAAATTATATTTTGAAAAGTTTTTTAAAAATAATAAAAATTGTTTATTAAAAAACAAAACTGCTATTTCGGAGCTGCGAAGTCGACATACGGGTGTATGTCACAGCTCCGAAATAGCAGTTTTGTTTTTTTTTGACCAATCGAACTATGAGCGCTAAGAATAAACGTTTTTTGATGATCTTACTTCAGAACCTCTATAGGCCATTATAAGACATAATCATATCCATATCCCAATTTATTTAAGGTCAGCACAAAATATAAATTCTTCTAATCTTCTTCTTCCATAAATTTCTATCATTATCTAAATAGTCAGAGCTTTTAAGACCAAAACACTAAGTTTTCAGAGTCCATTAAAGAAACCTAAACAAACATTATACATAATTATATTAAACGTTCCTTTGATTTTTACGGAAATTGATTTCTCTAACTCATATTTTCTTCACGTCATTTTCTTCATCTTAAAAATAATAAAACCTTGCCCCTTTCCACCAACGTTTAATCAGCCGAGTTTCGAATTTGTATTAACTCCATCTAATTCTATCTTGTGTTTACACATTGCCACACAAGTGTTTAAAACAATAACACCACACATAGCTATTGTCTACTTATTGACTTAAGTCCAAATGTTTGAACACGGTATAACAATATTATGAGGACAATGCATTGCCATCATGTTGTATGACTTATATCATATGGGTATTTGTATAATCTTTGAGAGAACTAAGATGGAATATAAATTGCCACTAGTTTTGTTTGTGAGAAAGACAATGTTTATTAGCTACCTTACCGGTGTTCAGACGCAAATTTTAATATTTATTTTAATATTTCGATATCAATCACCTATACAGCTGTTTACACGTATACAAGGATATTATGGCTTTTGACAAAAATCAGAACTAACACCCACCACGTTCTTCTATCTATGTTAGAAGCTCCACTTAGCGCTGTACTTTTCCACAATAAGTTTTTTTTTTACTTCCATTACTGCAAAATGCTACTGGAGCTTCAAAACAAACTCTTCTATTGTGCATCCGAACAGAAGAAACAAAATATGAATCAAGGATTTGCTTGCACAGAGTAAACAACAAACAGAGAGCTCAAACTTACCGTGTGCGAATGCCAAACGAGCGTGAGGTCGTCGTCTAGTGCGTTGTGTCGTACTTCTTCGACGGACTCGGCGGGTTCGCTGGCTCCGCTCCATGAAGTTACACCTCCATTAGATGGCACCTCTGGCGGCACCAACAGCCCGCCCGCGGCTGCTCCCGCTCCGCCATTCAGTGAGTTCGTCTCAGGAGATGCGTCGTACTCTTGAGGCGGTGTTTCCGTACCGTAGAATATCAACTCCCATTGTGTCAGTGGGCCCGCTGCGGAAATTTTATAATATTAGTAGGTAGGAATCAAAGTGAAGAAGTGATGGTGTTCTACAATGAAAGCTCTAATTTTTGTTATTACGCAGTTATACACAAAGCGTGAATATGAATACTAAACTAGCAAAAAAGGGCTTTTATGAACGGAAACGACTATAAAATTAAACAAAATAAACTCAAAAATTCACACAAACGAAATTAACCGTCACTGTCTACTTCACGTAATTACTTGATTGAAAACAAAATTCAATTCAAACCGAAACTGTTTCATTTAATAAAAGTTCCACTACAAAATAAAATGTAAACAATGCAAACACACGACATGCAAAGAGCGGCGGACTCTGGAACAAAGGTAATTGACGTGCGGGTTCAAACTAGCGGCGAAAATAAACGTTCGGGGCAAAACACGGACACGACATGCATGGCGGTACCGTGGGCTTGTAGTGGTGCGGGGTATATGCGCTGTATCTTGGGGTACTGCTCGAACAGGCTGGACATCTTGCGCCCTCTAGCGTCGGCCAGCGGGTCACCCAGATCCGCGCGCAGGTTTAGACTCAGGTCCGCCGCAGTGGACGTCGTTACCCGCGCCGTTGTGCTCTCAATCGGCGAACGTGTCGCCGGCCGACTCTGTTTTGTCTTTTGCGAATTCCTATTGGGATTCTTTGAGTTCTTATTCTTTTTTCGTTTTACCAGCCCAACAGTGTAAGTTGGCACGATCGGTACCGGCTTCGGCCCTCTATTGTTTTTGCGGCCCGCCTGCACCACTATAGGACGCGTCGCGTTGCCCTTGTTGCGTATTATTGGATTCCGGAACGGTATGGGATCGTTTTTAGCTGCAGGCGTGCTAGTTCCATATAAAGTTAAAGACCAATCTTGCAATGTTGCTCGCCCTATGACGTGGAATTGAACAAACAGATATTGGTTTATAAACATTTTATTCTACAGCTACCGAGGATTAGTGAAAATATTTTCGCCCAATAGAATGATAAGTAGCTGAGCTGAATAAACAATCTCTTGAGCTGTCGTCTTAAGCCTTTCTTGGGCCTTTAAAATTTCCAGACCGCCGACTTTTGTGACAAGCCATTCGTTATAAATGCGGTCATAAAAACTTTGCGGATTAAATTCAGAATTTCTGTTATTCAAGATTCATTAAAGTATGTAGGTACTTATAAAGTTTGATTATAAAATTCTAAGATTAGTGAGCCCGATGATTGAATTAGTACAAAAAATCCCCGTCGAAGTATGCACCAGTTGAAAACATGCATATTGTATAGTATAATTTCGCTTACCCATATATCGTCCCTCGTTGGTGACTTCTATGCGCCAGACGCCCAGAGGCGACTCACCCCACATGTGCACGGACATGAAAGGCCACGAGTTGAAGCCAGCGCGGGACGAGTCGTGCGGCCTGTCGGAAAATTAACCGTCTAATTACACTCAGCGAGCGCTAGTTAGCATCTTGTGTCGGCTTTAATAAAGTGAACGACTAACAACACACTGTACATGATTAATCGTGCAGCGAACACAATGACAATCGAGAAAGGAATATTAGGACTAAAGACGCCTATAGAAGCACTGTACTAGATCAGTATTGCCTCATCTAAAAACAATTGAGATTCTGGACAAGAAACTCTTTACTACAACGCACACTTAATTTACCATAACGGCATCATCATCATCAGACCAGAATCAGTTTGTCAAAAGTACGGAGGTGATGCCGATCCAGTGTTATTTAGTATTATTTGAGCTAGGATAGCCAACTTTCAGTATATAAACAAAAACATTTACTAAACTCAAACTCAAGCATTTATTCCAATTAGACCATTACACGCTCTTTTGAATGTCATAAAAAGAATAAAATGCTGCTACAGTCCAAGTCACAAGACATTAAAACTTGTAAAAGTACTGTAGTTGCCCATTCACACTCTTAAACGCAAAATAAACGTTCTAAAAATATCCAATTTCCACGTATTTCAACTTTAATAACATAGACAAACAGTACATTACAGACCGTAGCTTTAATAATGTAGACAAACATATAAAATCGTGCGCTGGAAAATAGAAAGGTGAACTATGACAGCCATAGCAAAACATTATCACGTCTATTTTAAACTGAATAGATAGCGCATTTTGTATTTGCGGTCACGTTGTTCCATGTCACAGCACATCATAGCGCCGTGCATTAGCTGTGACAGTACAGTGAGTGTTTAAACAGTAGGTTAACTCTGAATTGATACGGACATATTAGTTCTGTTTTGTATGTTTAAAACTTTTTAAACCGTAAGATTTTTTGAAGTCTTATTTGACAATTTAATTGAATTATTGAGAACTTTTTCGAATAAGATTTTCTTCCTTTAGGTTCTGTTTTTTTGAAGTTGAGAATTCAAAAGATCATTGGTTGGTCGCTGGTCGTCGCTGATGCGATCCCCGTTTGGTATAATTTGTATAGCCTACAGATAGTTGCTCCGGGTATGGCTGTTTATGTATGTGAGTTTAAATATTAAGAATCAACATTACAGGAGAAGTTCCTTGTGTGGAGCAAAGTTTAAAAAAATAATAATAACAATATAGCAAGAAGACGTTTTGCGTTACATGAGATTTCTAGATAAAGTTCTGAATTTACAATACCAGGTCAAGCATTCACCCCGTATATTCTACGTAGACTTATATCTTCACCGTTCAATGGACGCAGTAAAGCTGACAATGTGAGAGCTATTGTGTACTGGTGCCATTATACCTCAATTACTGCCGAGTTGCGATCTACATAGCAACGGCATTTATGTAGAATGAACTGGACAAAGCCAATGTTGCTATAGTTGTCTATGAAACTGATACTTGTTTGACGTTCAATATATTCTTAAGGACATTTGCGAAAGTGTTTCGCAACGTCTACTAACTCCAAAAAAAAGGCGTAAGTATTAAAAAAATATTATACGAAACATGAAAATTTAAAGACTTTTTTTGTGTTAATTGAACATCCTCATAAGATAGGGATAACAAGACATAAGATTTTTTTACTATGAACTACATCAAAGCTTATGTTTCAAAACTGACAGAAGTAACCAGAATTGTATTATTGTTTTTCTTCCACAATTTTTGGAATACAAAGCTTTGTAGTACCTACCTAACTTTGACAACTTCAAACTGTTTCTTACTACGAAAGGTCATATTTATTTCTTTGATACGTCCATCTAATAGTTATGAGGCTTAAAATTCGTGTCGACGGCGCGTTAGTGTTCCACGCGCGATTCAATGAGATATCAGCGAAGCAGAGGGGCCTACCAGAGCCACTGCCTGCAGTACAAGTCCCAAAAAAAGGCTTAGAAGTCATAATGACGAGAACTAGGGCTACCTTTAGCGATCTCACGCACTACCAGGCCACGATCACAACTCGTCTCATTGCCTGCCACTATCTCAAACATATTTGTCGTACGACTATATATTCGAAGAAAAATCGCCGTGGCTGAATAGTGCGCGAGGTCCCTTAAATAATGAATAGTAGAAGACTTTTCATCCAAATCAAACTTTTGGCTTTGTGTGGCTGTACTGACACTGGTTACCTATTTTCTACACAATACCATAGTAAACATACCTGGGTGCTAGAAGAGTGACCTTGGTCCCAGCAGGTGAGGTTAAAACGATGCGCAGGTCACCTCGTCTTGCAGCAGACAGCGACACCCGCGCTTGTACGTGTTCCAAGTAGTTGACTCCAGGACATGCGCCCACATCCAGCTGGAGAAGAATGTATGGTTAGAATTGATAGTTGATGCTTATTAAGGAAAGAAGGGGAATTGATTCATTATGAAAAAGAAGATGTAAGGCGAAAACGTCGCAGAGGGGCTTGCCAGAGCCTCCGCCTGCCGGGGTTGCGGGTTGCTCGACAGAGATACCTCGGCCCCGGAACGTAAAGGGCAATAGAAGGAACATGGGTGGATTTTAGACAGTAAAAGTCTGACACGCCCCCCCGCTCCGCCCAGAGCGGGGGAAGTTATTTGTAATTTTTGCCGATTTATAAATAAAAATCCTATTAAACTCTCAACACAGTATTGGTTATTAGTGTAAAAGCACGGCAAACAGCTTTAAAAGCTTTTATGAAAGAAATACATTGTAAAATTGGATTTTTGAAATCCTGGATTTTCAATACACGAAGCTCTGTATTTTTTGCACATGCAAAGCAAACTCCATCCGCTGGCTCGGTTGTACACATCACTTCATTCAGGAGATGGGCTGAAATGCAATAAGCTAAAAACACACTTCGCTCCGCACATACTGTACAGCAACTGCCAACATACGAGAATTTCGTACCAGATATATTCAGGACTAAATTGTCCCAACACTAGTCGGAATACTAGATATTTTAATGACGGCCATACATTCGTTGATTTACTGAATTTAATATGACAGTGGACTTGGTGTAATGAATGTACCGCACACAGATGTTGAATGGCTATGTATGGTAATGTGTGTGAACGCTTTTCCGAGTACATTAGCATAAACTGGCGAACTCCGATAGTAATGCTAAAAGGCTCTGTAGCGCATAATATCACTTATTTCGAGTTCTCGTTGCAATTGTTAATGATGGCCAATGTTCAGCGTTTAAGAAGCAATTAAAAATGATTATTGCGAAAGTTTTCGTCTTTAGCGTTCTATTATGACCTTATCGAGCAATTAAACTTCGGAAATGTAGTAAGTTTTGTATCAAAATTTCTGAAGTTTCAAACGAATTTCTGGAGGATTTTTATGAGGTTTGAATTTAATGGTGTAACAGAGGAGTTAATTTGGCTTATCCTGTTGTGTCATTATTTAAGCGAGTAATATAACAGAGGCTTACACCCACATTACTCACCGCGGCTTTGGTGTCAGCCACATTTGTGTGTGTCATCATTCGAGTCACGAGCTCGCGCCCGATAACTCACCATCGATTATATTTATGTGGTACGACTACTTTTTAAATGGATATTATATGCACGTAGATTGGATATGATGCCTTTGTTATGAGTCTTTTCAGGTATCGCAAACTTTCAATTCTTTATAACGCAGTTGTGTCAAGGTTCTTTTTTCAAATCAGTCTGATGATCAGATTGATATTATATGCTGATGATCAGATTGATAATATAGGCTGAAGATCAGAAAGATGATATGTTCTGTTGATCAGATTCATAATAATATGCTGATGATCAGATTGATAATATATGCTGTACTTAGCTTTTATACAAAATATATGAAATAAATTATAGTAACTGTGTGTTTAGCAGCAGTGTTAAACAGGAGCACTTGGAAATTCTGTGTATTGTTGCCCTCTGACTCTTTTTGTCTCAGTGAGATCAAAACTTTGAGAGATATGATTATTTTTTGTACATGCATAGAAAATATCTCAGAATGGCAGCCAAAAAGCAAGGAAGTGAATTAGACCCAAGTGTGTATCGTAATAGTTAAATTTAAAGTAATTGATAAAATGATAAATGATGTTTATTTTGCAAGTAGGTTTTCACAAACACTTATACAGGTCATCTTTTTTTAAAACTAGATGAGGCCGGTAAAACACTAGTCACATGAGATAATATTATATAAAATTTTCGTGTCACAGTTTTCGTTCCCATACTCCTCCGAAACGGCTGATCCGATTTAAACGAAATTTTGTGTACATATTGGGTAGGCCTGAGAATCGGTCAACATCTATTTTTTATACCTCTAAGTGAGCAGCGGGTGAAACCGCTGGGCACAGCTAGTTTTTATCTAATGTCAACTGCACCATTCTACAGCGAAAATAGTATAGTAACTATACTTAACAGGAGCGATCTATAAAAACTAACCTGTAATGACACAGATGCCCTTGGTGGTACTGCTCTTTGTGGTCTAGGGGCCGCAAGCTCACACCTCCGCTGTGGCGGTACAGTGCGCCAAGTCTTGGCCAGTCGGACCATGCCGGTGGCATCAAGAAGTCCGTAGCCGAAGGAATGAGAGACGTTGCGTCCGACGCCGTTTACTCGCCAATCGCCACCAATGCTGAGCCGTTCGGGGCGAGCCGTACGAACCACTGAGGAGGAAAAGGTAAATTCAATCATTGTTTTTCATTTGATTGCGACAGGCCTGTTGGTCTAGTGGTTAGTGGCCCTGACCGCTGAGCCGGAGGACGTGGGTTCGATTCCCACCCAGGACAAACTTTGTGTGATGAGCATGATTATTTGTTCTGTGTCTGGGTGTGATTTATCTATAATATGTATGTATTTATAAATTATATAATTATGTATGTCAGTTGTCTGGTTACCATAACATAAGCTCTGCCTAGCTTGGGATCAGATAGCCGTGTGTGAGTTGTCCGTGTAGGCGTATTACAGTATCTACTGCAATGTGTGCTAAATCAATAACGTCGATCCATAAAAGTTGCAAGATATTAATTATCAGCAAGCGAATAAAATCATTGATCCGTGGCACTACTAAACCAAATATTAATTTAATTGCGCCGGCTTCAGCAATCAATTCAAACCAAATCTTATATACCAAGTTACAAACAGAACTAATTGATGTATCCAAACAATCTTGAAGCTGAATTAGACCTATTTTAGTAACAAGTTACAGATTCTATTTGGAGTCGCGAGATAGTTCTCGTAGTCTATTATTAGATTAATACTGTTTAGACTTAGTCTAAGGCCGAGATAAAGCTGATATTACGAATTCGATAGTTTCAGTTTACCAATCAGCTTAGCCGTCATAACTAAACAGGTCATCAAGGAACATGGAACTGATTCTATGCCGAATGATAAGATTATCGATTGACAGTAATGCCCGCTGGCTGCTGAGCATGTTCTGGGTTCGATTCTCGAGATATTAAAAAAAAACGCTGCCCCACACACACCCGCGACACGCAGCGCAGCAGCCGATCGCTCAGCCACTGCGCCAACCGTGCCGTCCAATAATGTCATTGGGTTTTCCTATCGAGAAATGTTCATCCACGGAACTTAGATTTATGCTCTAAATGCATATTTATTTGTGATTTGTTCATATTCGTGATAATGGTAATAAGCACGCCCTTTATAAACATGGGACTAAAACATAACTAGCGAGTTGTGTCTTTGCTGCAAGTACACTTCTGCCTAAACCTTCGGGGATTAAAGCCGTGATGTTTATGTTAGTGATGTCCGCGTTCGGAAAAGTTTTCTAGTTTTTGCGGGTGGGAAATCATCAAATAATTTCTGCTCTGGGCGCTCGGAAGAGACCCATCCATGTTCCTTCTTTTGCCTTTTGTGTTTCGATGCTGCAGCAGGTGGGCCCCTATGCTTTGCGGACATCTTTTTGAAGCGCGCGTGGGACTGATTTATTACAATATTAACAAACATTCTCAAAAAATCGGCTAGCATTAATAGTACATAGGCGTAAAAAAGATCCTAAATGAAGATAGAAGGCAAATTCAACGTTAAATACGCCGAGTGACCGTTCATTCTGACGGAGACAATTGTTTGTTTGGTATTTTGTTGTTTTTTATATATTTTCTTGTTACTTTTTTAATATTTTTAGTCTTCCATTTCCCCTTGTAGGTACTATTAAATCCCTGCATTCAGAACAATACAATGAGTGCGTTACATGAAGTCCTTTTCTAAACCGTGTTGTTTTGACCCAAAAAAAAGTCGTTACCCTGCAATGTTTATTTATACAGAGTTACTACAAAACACTTGGTTGACAGCTATATTAAAAGTCCGTTTACAAATTATATACATTGTAGCAACCACTAGAACCCAAGAGCCAAGAGCTCTTTACCAAAATAGCACGTCAAACAAAAAACAAAAGAGGTTCAGAAACTACATTACGCAAAATACCGGCTTCAGTCCAACTTGTCGCGGACATTAGAAAAGTTTGGCATCCAATAGGCCTTACGAAACAAAAGTTCTTTTAACACCATTTGAAGTGTTTAGGTAGAATACTCGGAACGAGTTGACTCTAAATGTGGAACAAGTTAAGGGTTCCGTGTTTCGAAAGGAAAAAGCGGAACCCTTTTAGGAACACTTTGTTGTCCATCTGTCTGTTTGTTAAGGCCATTTATCTCGGGGGCTAGTAGACGTGTCGTTTAGTTGAAATTAAAACTATATGCTCAAGTCTATGGTCCCTAGCAAAGAATTAAATTTAAAAGAGTTTAAAAAATAACTTAAAACTTTGTTGTGTAATAAATCTATACTATATGATATTATAAAGCTGAAGAGTTTGTTTGTTTGTTTGTTTGAACGCGCTAATCTCAGGGACTACTGGTTGGAATTGGATAATTCTTTTAGTGTTGGTCTTTTAGTGGTTGTGTGTGTGTCCATTTCTTAAGGAAGGCTATAGGCTATATAACATCACAACAGGTGCAAAGCAGCGTGGGTGAAACCGCGAAGAACAGCTAGTGTTACTATAATTTGAACGACTATTTGAATGATACGTTGACACCCTAATTAAATTGTTATCATATAATCATTGACATCTCTACTAATTTGACATTTAACAATAATTTGACATTGAATTAAGTACCGATAATATTTATTTAATTGACATGCCACTAACTGTAATTTGAATTCCTATTTAATGTTTATCTTAAAATTATGTTTATGTACAAAATATTTGCATGCCCCCAGTGGCAGAATATGATGACACCTTTGTTTATATTTAAGACCATAAAAATGTACCATATTCAGACAGTTAAATAAATTTGAATTTGGAGCTGTGAAAAAACCAACTCTCAAGTCTACACAGTCAAAAGCTATAGGCGTTTATGTCGCAAGTTAGTACGAAAGCTTTGGTGCGCGAGTCTGAATCGCATTTGCCCGGTTTTTGTTTTTGTGCATTTGGCTACAATGCCCCGAATGTAATGCGATAACAAGGCCTAGATTCAACGTATTTTAAAGATAACAACATCCATCGTAACGATTGATATCCAGATAAAAGAGTATTAAATAGAGTACATGATGTCAAACGAAAAAAACGTTAGAATCTGCTGCCTAGCTTTTCCCGACTATTTTCGGTCGACTGCGAGACTAACCGAGTGCAACTGAATACCAGTATTTTACAGCATTTTTTTTGCTGATGGGAAATCATCAAGAAACATCTCCCGTTCTGGGTGGAGTAGGGAGGGGGGAATGTCAGACTTGTACTGACTAAAACCCACCCAAGTTCCTTATTTTGCTCTTTATGTCACGGGGCCGCGGTATCTCTTTCGAACAACCCGCAACTCAGGCAGGCGGTGGCTCTGGCCTCTCTGCAGTATTTCACAGCTCATACAAAGATTCGTACATAGATGATTGTGTTGTGCAATTGCACAATGCTTGAACAGTTGAACTTTTTTATCACGCTTGGTATAAAAATAACAAAACCTTTTACTTTGAATTTAGATGTAGATAAATGTCCACAGAGGTTAAAGCTTTTAGGTTAAGTAAGTTAAACTTACACAACATATTATGTGTACCAAAAACAGTTCTATAAACACACTTAACGAACTGTTAGAGGAAAAAAACCCCTTAACGATTTATCTCTAAACGTGGATGAGCCAGATAAAAGAGTATTTAATGGAGTACCATGCCAAAAAAACATGAAAAAAACGTTGGAATCCGCTTATAAACAAAGTCTCATACATAAATGATTGTGTAGCGTTCGACAAAGCCTAAATAAAGGCAGCAGATAAAACACGAATTCCATTTTAGTGTACTAGCTTCTGCACGCAACTTTGCTTGTGTAATAGTCGACTTTTTTTTCAGTATTTTTCGTGTGGGTAGTGCTTAATTTGGTGTTTTTATGCTGATCATGGGTATCTGCCTTGGCTTTATTATTTAACGAGAGCATACTATTACGGGATAATAAGTATCCCAAGCCCTACCTTAGGTCATCATCCACCTGTATGCTGAATTTCATCGATTTTTTCTTAGCCGTTTTGGAGTAAAAATGATCCTAACAATACTGACAGACTTATATTATTATAGTATAGTATGGACTGTGTACCTAACGTCCCACAAAGCTTTAATAGAGAACACAGAGAATATAAGTATTTTCATTATATTCTGTGTTTATTCTGCAACATCATTAACGGAATTTTGGTTCAATAATTTCAACTTATGTGTATTTAAATTTGAATCAAAATTGTTGAAGTATTTAAAACGTACGCGTGGGAATTAATTTCATGCAAATACAATTATTAAACCAAATTCCACTTGAATTATAACGTTATATTATTTAAACTGAAATAACACAATATAACATCGAACACGTAATTTTCTAATGGTTAAGCCTTTGCTTAACCATTTATACACGCACTTATAGGAAACATCTTTATTTTTCCCCCACATTTTGCACATTATGTCCCACGTTACCCCTAACGTGGATCATAATGTATGGCCTTTTGCTGTTAACTTTTTACGACATTCCTGTGAAAAAAACCAGCCAAGTGCGAGTCCATACAAATTTGTGACATATATATATCTTTTAACTACATAGACTTAAAGGGTTTATTTTGTGGATCACAGAAGTACAATAAAAAAATACAAAAATATTGATTTTATCTTAACCATTGTTTCATACATAAATTGAGGCAGCCCCAGTTAATTACAATAGTACTTGTGTCAGAAAAAGTACATAGGTTTAAATTTCAACTTCATACAAAGGAACTTAATGAAAAGGTCTTTACCGGCAGACAGACAGACAGACGGACAAGAAAGTAATGGTATAAGGGTTCCGTTTTTAAAGTTTCGTACCCCATAAGAAATTTTCTTAGTAGCAACTTTGTTAAAACATAACTGGCCCAATTTGGTTGACCTAAAAAATTCTGTAGAAAATTTAGTAGAATACAGGCAAAAACGAAAATACAGACATTTTTGCAATAAAGTCTGTTGAATTTTTACACCTCATAAAAGATACGAAATCTGAATAGGAAATCCCAAATTCATTGGATTAGATTCTTTGTGAAATAAAAGGAATGTGTACCAGACTGCTGAACTCCATTTAAATTTGATGCCATAAGACGCTCTGGGCGGAGCGGGGGGGAGTGTCAGACTCGTACTGACTAAAACCCTCCTATAATCCTTCTTTTGCCCTTTATATTCGAGGGCCGCGGTATTTCTTTCGAACAACCTGCAACCCCGGCAGGCGGTGACCCTGGCAGGCCTCTCTGCATGCATAGAATGCTTGGTTGTTCACTTTGAGAAGAGTCTATTTAAAACCTATGTTACGGTTTCCAGAAATTATATATTATATTTTAAGAAATCGTAATAATAATAACAAGGAACGGCCATTTTTCGTGCCTCATTCGGAAGAAGCCAAAGGTCTACAAAAATAGCGCAGAAAACCATAAAGAAAATTGCCAACTAAAGGATCGCGAGAATTATTGCTAGGGCGGGTTAGAAATCCGTGCAGATCATCGGTTTTACGTCCACATACTTCATATTTTATTATTTGTACTATAACACGTTATTTTCTTTGCTTGGTTTGATAAATAAAAGATCAGTGGGAATAACTGCTCGTTGGTCGATTGCGTCGTTGCCAGCCGGTCCTAAGTGACATGAGGTTCGACATCGAAATAATCTAAGTTCTATGGGTGGGTTCAAAATAATCTATGTGGAATCTGAATTATGTGGTAAGTGCGTCGGTGTATTTTCCCTGCATAGTATTCTAAAACCCATACTATTACGAGATTAGACTGATAAAAAAGTTTCAGCACCTCTGCTTAATTCTTCGAAATAACAAGCATGATGTTATTGTTGTGTGATAAAAAAACAATTAGTAGAAATTTGAAGAATGCACTCATTGCCTCTCCCGATTTACAGCCTTTGATTTGATATTATGTTAGTTTTGAAACTGAGAACCAAATATGTCGTGAACGATTGAAGTATAAAAATTTTATAACTCAATCTGTCACACTTATCGCAGATTTATTCGTCGTAACCTTCCATTTTATGGACATCGAGTATTTCTACATTAAAGTAAGGGATGCTACAAAAGCGGGTTTGGATGGTGAGAAATGGGTAACCCCGCGTCCCTCCGTCTTTTGACGACAGGCCGTGTCAACGGTGCGTTCGTGTTCCACGCGCGCCTCAATGATAGCTCAGCAAAGCAGAGGGGTCTGCCAGGGCCACTGCCTGCTGGGTTTGCGGGTTGTTCGAAAGAGAGAACATAAATCGGTTTAATCCAGTAAAAGACTGAGAGTCTTCCGCGCTCCGTTTAGAACTGCGTAAGTCAATGGTAATTTACCATCCAAAAAGAAAAAGGACGTCCACTACAGCTGGGCGGCAAAATCAAGTTAATGTTGTCATATTATTCGAGAAGAACCCGCTGACGAATTGTATTAAACCTACTCGAATATGATGCAGTAATGGTAGATTTAATGGATGGAATATACCGATTGGAAGTCAAATGTGTATATTCCTTGCTTGGCAGACGTGAATTTTTGTAGGTCCCTTTACATTAATTTATCTCCCATTTGTCATTTAGGACCTAGTCCTCAGAATAATGTGAGTTGAGTGAAGACACACTGAAGAGAGAATGAGACTACTAGTTCGACTAGCTCGTCTTATCATTGACCTCAAATATGACTCTAGGAAACGATTGAGATCAAGAAGAGGCCCATTGAAATACCATCCACGCTTAGTCATTTGGCATCAAATTACTTTAACTAGGTACCATAGTTAGTCCGTAACAATATAACTGCCTGATGAAATAGATTGACTCTGTCTGTAAGGCATCTTGGTCGGCTTTAGTCCTTAATCGATTCATGCAACAATAGAATAGAATCCTATTCATACATAATTGAAACTCGGGAACTATGCGTCGACAGGGCAAGTGGGGCTTTTGATATACGACGCCGATCGTCTTTGGGGCTCTGAAATCTTGGAAGCTTCGTTTTCAGAAGCAATCATGCTGCCATTTATCTTAACAAGATGGGGTTTCCTAGCAGTGGTAACTAGAATACTGAATTGAGTCTGTCTAGGATCTAGCCACATCTAAATAAAGACAAGAATAATTAATTTTAATTTTGCGTCAGTCACTTCTTTGCAGTTATCACCACCTCATCGTCATGTACAACAGCCCATTTAAGGTTTTACTGTATCCTGGATTTTTGGACAAGTTCGTTAGTAACATCCATTTTTCTAGCATTATTTTTATTCAACTAAAGTTTTTTTTTTTAAATAGGATTTCAAGATTCGGGTGTCGGGTTCCACGGGGGTAGGAAGAAACCACAGAATGTCACCTATTACGTGTCTACTACTATCTTTACAGAACACCCTTTTGAGAACAATATCTAAATAATCTCTGACAATAATTTGATACATACCAATATGCTGCATATCTCTCCAGGTAAGGTCTCTGTTGGCTTGTAAGGCTAGAGCACAGATGCCCGCAGCGAGAGGCGCAGACGCCGATGTACCAGTGTGTCCCGCAGTGCAAGAGTGGTGCAAATCTGTTGTAACCACCTGGACAGAAAACAATAAATAAGAAAAATTTTGATTTTCAGGAGTTGTAAGGTAGTGAGGTTTGAAGAAAAAGACGGCCAAGTGCAAGTCAAATTCGCGCACTATGGGTTCCGTACAAGCATGTAACATAAACGGCTATATCTTCAGAGACCATTGACTTTTTTGATGGTTTTAATTACAACTCGATACCTCCACGCGTTCCCATGATACAGTGTCTTGACAGACAGACAGAGGGCCAAAACTGTATTTGTAAAGATTGTGTTTTAAAGGTTCCGATTTTCCCTTTGGAGTTACGGAACCCTAAAAACGTAACCTTTAAAATCACATTTTTGGCCGTCTATCAATGAGATGGTGCAATGCCACCATTGCGTCAAAAAGTAGTATTGTTTTAATCCATGAGGGAAAGAGATGAAGCTATTAAGACGTCATCTTATGTTAATTATCCATCCCCAGTTATCACTTTGAAAAATAATACTTTTATAACCAACGTAGTTTATTCCTGTAACACAATATTACAGGAATAAACTAAGTCGTTTTCCCGGTAGGCTTGATACCAACAAAAGCTATTCTTGAAATGCTTCGAAGAAAAGTTAATCACAAAATAAAAAGGTCACATCCAATCATTGCTATTCTTGGTAAATTCAAATATTATCCCTGTTGCTACAGAAATTTTTCTGTAAGACAACAGATTAATTAAACATCCCATAAGTTTCAAACTGACAATAGAATCTATTTTAGAGTTATATTAGAAACCCCGTTTTATATCGAATCCTCAAAAAAGTATATACAAATAAAATACACCCTCGTAAATAATAGCATAACAATACAAGGGGAATTGAAGGAAAATGGGAAAAAGCAATCTTGCTGTGTGTGGAGTATACAGGTTGTTTTAAAAATAACACGAACTTGAATACGAATTTTTTTGCAACCACAGTAGGGTAGTTTCCGGGGTCAAAGTAATTTTATTCAATTTAGTCTGTCTTTTAGATTGTTCGAAAATAAGGGACATTTTTTTTATTGTAATAATGACTAAGATAGCCTATTAAATGTTACGTGTGACGTCACATAAAAGACGGACTAATTTTTTTTTTGGTAACTAGCCCATTGTTATTTTAACTTATGTCGTTTAACCATGTAGGTATTTTATAAACCGACTTCAGGAAAAAAAGGAGGTTCTCAATTATAATGTTTTTTTTTGTGTGTGTTATGCGATATCTGCTATTCTTGTATTATCCTGTTCTATTGATTGCAGGCCATTTTTTTTAATTCTTTCTTTAATCCAAAAGACGTACTTCCGAAGGGATAATATGAATTTAATCTATATTGCTTGGGTAATTTCTGAGTTATTTTCTACAATATTTTTTTTTTCTTCTAATGCATTTGGACGATATGCTAATCTCTTAGTAGTAATGATGAAATAGTTCTAGATATAAATTTGTATGAGATAAATTTATTCATACTACAACTAAAGAAGCTGAAAAAAAAACTTCTAAACAAAAAAAAAACTGACTTCCAAGAAACACTAAAAAGACGAAAAATAAATTGACTTCCGGAAGTTGGTGGCAAAAACTCTCTTTGAATCCAACAAAAGTCACTAAGTTCCAGAAGTACATTTATTTTCCATCTTTTCAGTGCTTTTTATATACTACATAATGCAGTATATTGTTTTTTGAACAGCGAAGTCTGTATGCAAAATCACACATGCTGTTCTTTAAACTTCATGTTTTTAGATTCAACTGGTACAAAGAGGAATGTTTTGTTGACCGCATTTTCAAACTGGAAAATTCTTTTCACCTCATATTTAACAAAATTTCAGCAACATTTTCAAAGCAAATGAGTCATTCTTTCTAGCTCTATACTTCTTTCAAATAAATTGCAAACTTATTTTTAAAACTAAAAGGTAACAATTTGAATTGTATTTATTTTGGACCAATATTTTACGCAAACTTTCATACGGTTTTTTAATAAAATATCGGTAACCCAGCGATGGCGGGTACGATAACTTTACATTTGAAATTTCTTTTATCTTGATATGAAGTCCTAACGTATCGGTTGAATAAGTATCCACCGGTTACTATTCGTCCCAATAGTTTATCTATTCGGAACAATTTCGTTTGACCCAAAAGTTTATACAAGTTTGATTGAGTAGTCACGCCCTTTGTATCGTAACTAAAGGACGAATACAAAAGTTCACAGACATCCTACGCCTGGAATTAACAAGACTAACATAATATATAACACTCAACACGAATGATGTAAATACGATTTTGTAAAAATATTGTAATTTAAAAGAGTGTCCATGGAGTTTTTCGCCCATTCTTCTCCATAGAGATCAACGCTTTGGAATGGGCTGACTACAGTAATTTCACAAGTTATTATGCCTTGTGACCGGGACTGTACATTCATTTTGTTTCTTGACATTCAAAAGTTCCTGTAATGGTCTAATTGAAGTAAAGGATTTGATTTGATATACTTATAATTTTCATTATTTTTAGAGTTCCGTCCCACAAAAGGAAAAAATGGAACCCTTATTGGTTCACTTTGTTGTCTGTCTGTTTTTCTGTTAATTCCCTTTATTTTGGGAATGCGTAGAAGAATCTAGTTAAAACCATATACACAACTCTGTGGTCCCGGTGTACAGTGAAGAAAAAATCAACCCTCTTAATCTACGCAGTCAAAAGATATGGCTGTTTATGTCGCAAGTTTCGATGCTCGAGTCTGACTCGCTCTTGGCTGTTTTTTTGCTTAGCTGCTGTCGTTTCTATCGTGTTCAAGGACTTCCTCAGCCACCTCATCTTTCACCGCCTGTCACCAAGTTTCTGTACATCAGTCGTTTTGTGAAGCTCATAGTTGCTATCGCGGTAGCTAGGTCATCATCATCACCTGCCTAGCCCCTTTTCAACTATGTTGAATTTGGCTTCCAGTCTTACCAGATGCACTGAATACCTGTATCGAATGTCAAAGATCTACAAATGGCCGGGACCATCGGTTTGACGTTCTTTCTGAGGCATGGAAGAAACTCGGTATGTAACGCGTGATCACTCATCCACAGACCAACCTAGGCAAGCGCGCCTAACCTAAAGATCGACCCGAGCGGCTGCTAGGTCATTTCTCAGCCGTGTTTTATATTTGTACCCTGTTAGTTTTAACTTCTTTTTATGAACTGTTTCATAGATGTATGTGTCAGGTGCATTTGAAACGGTTCCTAAGATACTATTAAGGAGTCCTTTTGCACTATGTTTAAACCAAGTCGCAAGCACTTCCCCACAGCTGTGCGCTATACACATTTACATTTAAATGACATAATTTTATTTACCTCTCGTCCTGCTAAAAGGGCAAATGATGTTATGTAGGTATTCTGTGCAAAACCGTGTAGGGATGACCGTAACTACTTTCTGTGTAAGTGGGATCGAGGGTCCTAACACCGAAAACGTGAAAATGTTCAACCCTCGGTAAAAAGATAATAATAGAGAGTTTCTCTTCGAAATCAGAGGGAGTGAATGAAAACATTTCGTGTTGTTGGTAGTAAAAATATTTCAACTCCTACGTTAAGGTGTGGTGTACAATATTGTTAAGCTTGAGGATTATGGCGACGAATCAAAGAAAACGAAACACATTCAGCGAGAAACGTGTTGTCATAACAAAGTGGGATAATGAAAACATGGCTGAAAATAGAAAATGTGTCGTTGATCTTGGATATTCCAAGTTGGACGTCAGTCTTAATAGAGATCAAACGAACGCGCTACTTCAACTTTAGTTCTTATTTGGTTGAAATTAAATCTTGCAAACGAGAACGGTTATTTCTGGGGCTAATTTGCATCATACTGAGATACACCGTTTGGCCTTGTATAAGACTAATATAATTATTTAATTGTCTTTTTAAGTTGTTTTTTTTTATTAATTTTGTTTAATTGTCTCGTCCTGTGCAAGTCTATAAGAGTTTTCTTCCTTTCTAATTTAATTTTATACGACGCAGTAATATGTCTAAGTTTTGTTCCCTTGAGTATTTCTAGACTATATCCATTATCGATAGTATGGCTAACTTTACTAGACTTTCAGTACTCAAAACCAAAAGTTTTGTCCCTAGGCTATTTATTTCTGTTACCGCCAGGAAGACAGTATTGATTTTGACAAATGATGTGAACCATTAATAATTTGTCTTAATGAAACGCCTGTCTCTAGATATTAGTTAATGATGGAGCTATATTATTTATCTTCCCCAAAAAGGATTGCAAACCGGGTAAAATATATTGAGGAAACTCTCAAAATGTTTATAAATAAACTGCTCTTGGGATTGTTTATGAAGAAGATGAGCAAATCGACTACGGTCTTATTTACATGCGATAATAACAGGATAAATTCCCAAAAACAATTCCTTTCTTTTCTTTTTCATTAAAAAGTTAAAAATATCCTTTCTTAATGTAAATAAAAATAGGTTACACACGTATAACCACGCGTTATTTCTATGGGGGTAGGTAAGAGCACAAAACACTACTTGCCGATTCTTACATGCACATTTTGCTTTATCAATGTTCAAACATCTGGTCATACACGAACGCTAGTGGTTTTTATAACAATAGATAGGAGATAGTCACAACCAGTGTGATACACAGATACAATATAATACATAATACAATTGGTTGTTTTAAGTATGTTCCTTCAGGTCCAGTTGAAAACCAGCGTCGGACACCTAGTTGTCCGGAAGTTGAAATGAATGCTGAACTGGGCCTTAATAATTATATTGTTTTTTCTTTTATTTTTAAGTATATTTTTTTTATTTAATTTTATATTTAGGTGCTTTCTTTCTTCTTTCAGAATGCACATATAACTAGGTGTTAACACAGAAACATGTGTCGGCAGCTTTTCAAAGAAATGAAGAATATACTTATTAGAAGAAAAATGCCTTACCTGTTTCTCATTAATAGCCCCGCTGCTGTAAGTTGCTGCTAGTGTGGAACTGCACATTTCTGAGTACCAAGGCACCTCTCCCCGTTCCGTAGCCGAAGATATTGAAAGCGTCCAAATAGAGTTGGTATACCCATCACAGTTGCAGTTATCGTGCTCCCGTCCGCCATTTCCTGACGCCCATACGAAAATGGAGCCTTTGCCGTTACGACCCTGTGGGCGGAAATAGAGGCATTAGTCTAGTCAGATGAGATACTTTTTCTTTTAAACTTAGCTTTGTACAAGTACAGAAAGTGTACGGATTGTTTGGTATTTTGACACGATTTCTTACGACGGGTCTGTTGGTCTAGTGGTTAGTGGCCCTAACTGCTGAGCCGGAGGTCGTGGGTTCGATTCCCACCCAGGACAAACTTTGTGTGATGAGCATGATTGTTTGTTCTGTGTCTGGGTGTGATTTATGTATAATATGTATGTATTTATAAATTATATAAGTATGTATATCAGTTGTCTGGTTACCATAACACAAGCTCTGCTTAGCTTGGGATCAGATAGCCGTGTGTGAGTTGTCCCAAGATATTTATTTATTATTATTTATTATGATAGATAAAGAATGACATTTGTGCTATGAAAATACATTTAACATTTAACCCTTACTAAAGTAAGCTCGTTTGTTTGTTACGTCTTCACGCCTAAATGGCCAAACCAATTTGATGAATTTTGTTACAGAGATAGTTGCGACCCTGGAGACGGAAATAGGCTATTTTTTTAAAAGTGAAAATAGGAGGATAAAAAAGGGGGAAGAAAAATATTCATTTTTTAATCATCACGCTAGTTAAAGTAATCGTTAGCCCAAAGTAGCTATGCCACGCGGGCGAAGTAGCGGTCGGAAGCTAGTAATATATAGATATAAAATAATATTTTTCTAAAATATGTTTAATTGCTGAAATACTCGTTAAATATTTTCCAACATTTGATGGTCTCTTAACAGTTCGCACGTGATAGTGGCAAAACTATATAAACTATATCTATTCTACAAAAGCCAATAATAAAGATATGAAGTTGAAATTCAATTTGATAGTCAATTTACTAAACAATCCATTTCCCTAGCTGTACGCTGTCATTTTTATCCCAAATATTTCTTTGAAAAAACTAGAACATTTCTAGAAGTATCAATGTAATAATATTTCTCAGTATATTAAAAACTCGTTTCTTCGGGGAAATAGGGCATTTGAAGAAACGTGACTCATGTCTAGTCTAGAGCTGGAGGTAGATGTATCATATTTGTGTTAGTTCATGTCTGAGTTAATAGGTGGCGCTACGTGATGGTTTTGGCAAGGCATTTCTCTTGAGATCAGGGGACAGTTATGATAGATTAAGACTAACAAACCGTCGATTTGTTGGCGAGTGTGGTTTGTTATCGATTGACAAGGGTATATTATGGTCTTGCTTCAAATCATTTTGTTCGTAAGTTTATTATATGATTGATAATTTAAAATTTTCTGTTTTATCTTTTCCACACACTGTGTCTAACTCTACATATCTGCCGTGCTAATTGCAAAAGCAGTATCTCAAAGAAAGCCGGTTTCGAGAAAATTTGAGTTTTGTAAATATATAGTTTGGTTTTTACTTTAGGGAATGATTTAAGTTTATTTTGATGTTTTAAATACATTTCTACTGCTATTTGGCTTAGTTCATTAGTTTCATATTTATTTCAGCAACCCAATGCCATTAAAATCACTTTTAACATTTATTTTGAGTTACTGCTTTTGAGCTTAGTAGGGCAGATATCTTATCCAACTTTCCTCTTGCAGGTCTGCTAGAAGAAATTTCTTATGAAATAAGCTGTACCTTTGTGCTCTTCTGTCTTAATTTAATGTCCTGTCATGTATTTTGTGTGTGCATAAATAAATAAATGGAGATGCTGGCATGAAAATGTTTGGTCATCGATAGGCGGTTTTTTGTATTTTGACGATATAAAAAGAGTAACCATGGAGTTTCTTGCTGGTTCAACTCCATAGGAAACGACCAACCCGAACCGTGCACCTTTTCTCAACGTTTTATAAGTGCCTATGTAGGCCTATGTGAAACAATTTTATTTTGTTTCTTTTTTAATTTTGATAACAAATAGTTTTGTTTTTTTTAATTAAAATGTTTTTGATGCATACTTAAATTTCAAACGAGCTAAACAAGCTCATTTAGTTTTTCCGATGAATTTGCTGTCCACAAAGGCATCTCACATTATAAATTATATTAACATTATTTTATATAAATACAAAATGTTATTGTTTGTAACAAAAGGATATATCCGGAAAATCTACGGGTATTTTTATCCCCATGAGGCTTTCGGATCGGCCGCAGACTCTTTTATCGATACAATATTCCGTACAAAATAAATCATAGAACAATTTTTGATTCCAATCACTAGGTTTTGTATTTATCAGAACACACTTGAATGATTGGTCTGACGTACTGCGGTATAAATCCACATCCACTTTTTTTAAATCGTAGTTCATGAAGCGGAAACGTCAGAGCCGGGCGTGGCAAATGACGTACAAACGAGGAACGTATTCCAGACTCCAGCTGATCACATTCAAATGCCAAGTCATTTGCCGTCGCCAAGCTACCCATCTGCATGATGGTTTTATTACACAGTCGTACCACACATTCATTCAACCCATTCAACGAAATTCCACATCTACATACATTACCATAAAGTCGATTTGTGTAAACGCGCAATTCAACGATCAAAAGGGTCAATTAAAAAGTTTTCAGGAATAAAACCGGGTTTCACTTGAAGTCTGGCTTCACAGTGTTTTAGAATAAAACCGCGGAACCGGGTGAAAGATACTTGAGAATCCAAGCGTCTTTTTATCCGGTTCACTGGGCCCACATTTTGTTACGAGAACTTAGAAATCTTTTGTTATTGGAGGTCAGACGGATCAAAATACGGGTGAATAAATTGAGATTTATTAATCGCTAGCTTACACCTGCTTCACACAGTATTTATGACTTGACAAAACGTGGAGTTTTTATTAAAAATTTGCTATGATGGTTAAAACAGCATTAACATAATTTTAGTTTAAAAGAACGACTCTGTCACACGAAAAGCAGAAAAACAAAGCATCAAAGAGTTATTATTTACTAGTTTTTGCCCGCGGCTTCGCTCGAGTTAAATGCGGGGTAACACAGTTCCCTTTTCGTGATTTGCTGGTACCTGCTACCTGTAGTTTTTGCCTTTGCGCCTTATTTATTGTAATAACAATACTAAGATTTCTCTTATCCTCCCTCTTATCTCAATCTTTTTTTAAAAAGATAGCCTATGTCCGTCTCCAGGGTCCCAACTACCTCTGTACCAAAATTCATCAAAATCGTTTAAGCCATTTAGACGTGAAGACGTAACAAACAAACAAACTAAATTTCGCTTTTATAATATTGGTAAGGATTTGCAATAATGATGGTAAAATCCGCATCAACATATTTTTTAGTCTAGAAGAACAACTTAGTTACACAAAAGGCAGAAAAACGAGCCCTTAAAGAAAACGAACTTTCAGGCTTAAAACAAGGTTGCGGGTTGTTCGAAAGAGATACCGCGGCCTCAGAACGTAAAGGGCAATAGAAGGAACATGGGTGGGTTTTAGTCAGTAAAAGTCTGACATGCCCCTCGCTCCGCCCAGAGCGGGGGAAGTCATTGGATGATTTCCCACCCAAAAACAAAAAGGCTTAAAACAAAAGCTGGTCATAGTCTATCCGTACGTCACACTTCATCAGCCGTCATAGTGTGAAGGCATCACAAATAAACCAATTCACAGTCACATTTTTAATATTTGTTAAGATTACGAATTAGAGAGGTATATATAGTTAGATATTTGATATAGAGACGTATCTTGTTAGCGTGTAATTAGTAGATGTGTCGGGTAATTACTAGCTATATTTTCATTGACATCAGTCTCTGATAAAGCCGAATACATTCAAACTTATTACACTGGCAGGAGAATGATGATATCCGTTGTTTGATTCTCTTTGGAAAAGGAAAGATATCGTCAAGAAAGACATAAGGTTGATCCTTATTTCTCCTCAAACCTTTAGTTTCAAAACATTATAATGGGATGTAAATTACCGCAGACTTATCAAAATCTTCGTTTCGGCCACATTAATCCTACTTCGCAAGATGCATCATAAAGATTTTGAAGCATCTTCTGGAGACAAAAGTTTACATCAAAAAGCACGAGGTCAACAAATGTTTAGTAATCTGGACTATTTGAGATATATGAACGAAAAAATGTGTGATTTTGACGAACAAGCGTCTTATTCTCTCTCATTTACTATTTTCTTTCCATTTACCGCGATTTGACGCACTCGAAACTTTAAATAAAAGACACATAAAAACTTGCGACGCATGTAAATAAGGCGCAAAGTATAAACTTTTTTCCCGACTACATTACACGTTCTATTTAAATTCGAATCCCAAAAAACCGCAGAAGGTAGGCAATAAAAAAACGTTAGCAAGAAAACTTTTTAAACGGACTTCGTTTTACATAAACAACGACCTTCAAGCTTTTTAGGGTTAAAAAAGGGAGGAGTTTTATGTAAATTGGGTACTGTGTAAACACTAGACCATATAGTGTGGGAAATAGAGTGAGAAAACATGAGAAAGAGTGAGAGAGGAAATAATTGCATCATTACAGAAATTGCTCTAACAGTGTCGCTTGCCTGCTCGGGTACCCTTCACTAACTAACTTACAAAATCGACGTGGTTTACATGAGGATTGAAAATAAACCTTATGTTTGACGTAATAAGTGTCAATGTCATATGCCAGTGAAAATTGAGGAATTAAAGTTCAGGATTTAACAGAGGGTGGTGTGTTGTGACTTTTCATTATAACTGTACCTACAGTGTAGGTACAAGCACGTAGAAAATGTTGTGTAAATGGGAAATCTTTTTATGCTATTTAGTTAGCCAGATCGAACTGAATTACAAAAGGATATAATGAAGGGTTAATTATATCCTTAAAATAGCAACAATAAGTTCCAATGTCATGTGGCATTAAACATTGGCTAATTTCAGTATTTTACAGATGATGGTGGTGTGACTTTTTAATGAGACTTTTCCCACAGTGTTATATAGTTTTGTAGGAGGTTACGCCACAGACACGCAGAAAATCTTTTGTAATCTTTTTTGATCGACATTTAAAAAAAATGTGGCTTACAAAATTATTAAAATCAACTTGAGACTGTCACTATTGCAACATGTCCGTCAAAATTGACAAATTTAAATTCGGCATGTAACAGTACTGGTGTTGTGAGTTTTCATTACGACTGTACCTACAGCCTTAATTTTGTTACGTAGCTGTAGGTACAACCGCGCAGAAAATGTTGTGTAAATCTGAAATCTTATTTATTCCACTTAACAACAAAATCGACGTGGATTACAAAAGGAGTAAAAATAAAACCTGCTACTGATAAAATACGTGTCAATCTCGCTTGCCAGTTAAAATTAAGGAATTAAAATTTAGTATTTAAGATAGTTCTGACTTTTCATAAAGACTGTACGTATATAGATGTACAGACGCGCTAAAAATGTTTTATGAATCTGGAATCTTATTTATTCAGTCATTTCGTTTTTACCTGAGATTCAGTATTCGGTACATGATGACAGGTATATTCACGAAGGAGTTCTTACATATTATGTAAATCAAGTTATATAGAAAACGTGTAGTTGAATTTGTGCACACTTCTAGTAAATGAAAATAATATTTTATGTGAGGGAAGGGGAAGACTGTCAGATCAACGCCATTTTAATTAAATTAATGAATTAAATCGTTTATTGGACTATCTGAATATAGCCTAGTACAAAATATGACTACACAAGGTTATAATATGCAAAGGGTACTAAAAAATAAATGAGCGTTTGACTTCCGAACTAGGTAAAGAACCTACATCTTGGAAATCAGTTCACTTCACTTTCAAAGACAAAATGAGAATTGATTTGAAAGAAAGAAATAAAAAATATTTATTATTCACAATGATGACGAGTACCCAAATTAACAAAAAAATAATGAAACATTAAACATACAAAGCATCACAAAAATTTATAAATACATACGGAACAAAAAAATAGATAGCTTGTACCGAGCCTGCGGTAAGTATGTCACCACTCAGAATAATGCTGTGCTATGGGAGCCCACCACAAAGCGCTGGTTTTAAGTGGTCAACCCGTAAATAAAATAGCATTTCCGAAACCTATTTTACATACTTTATGTATTTCGTTGTAAAGGTATGAGTAGTACTTTAAAAAAAACTAAGATTTAGTTACAAACTCTACCCAGCGTTCTATAGCTCAGGTTGCAGATGCGCGAAAACACCCGGAGAGGAGGCTAAGATCGTCACTCACTGGGCGCCTAACAAAATCCAACGTTGAATTTAAATACTTTCAACAATAATTACCAGTAAAACGTTATTGTTTATAACCGACTTCAAAAAGGGACGAGGTACTTAATTCATTGGAATCTTTTACTTTTATGTTTTTCATTTTATAGAACTAGAGGTGTCCAAAGAAATTAGACAGACAAAGGCCTTGTTTGTGTAATTTCCTAGTGCCTACCCTTACCAACTAAAAACATAAATATTCGTTGTTTTTGATCATCAAAATAGTCGTTTGTTTATTTTAATTAATGTCGACATCGAAATAAGCTTATCAAAGGAAATTGGATTCATTATGAAAAAATATCAAAATATTTTTTACTTTCTATATTTTTTGTAGTACCGTCTTGTGTAAACATAATTGGAAACAGGCACAGTTTTATGTATGTACAAAACTCTGATAAATATAATTGTGAAAATGTTCTGAAGTACATAATTAAGATTTTTTGTAATTTTCTTTGTTGGTTTCACTTAAATGTTCGACATCTTTGATGTATGGATGCCGTAATTATCATTTGAATTACATGTTTACACGTACTTATATAAACTCACGTCTTTCACCTCAGGGTAGATACGATCCTCCTACGATCTTTGAAATACTCGTTTCGCCCCGTCCATATGCATAGATCTGATCATACTCATTATAATTATTTAGTCTGAACTTGATTACCAAAGTTTCAACCTACAGGTAATAAAAACAAATTTATGTAACTCCCGCATCTATAAATTTCAAAGTGATTACTTGAGTCAATGTCATTTGAAGACAAAAAAAGAGATACGATTTTTATTCTGTGGTAATTGCTTGAATTGAGTTTTTTTTTTTTTTTTGAAAATAGATTTTCTTTTAATTCTTGTCTACTGCATACATACAATTTTTAACTTGGCTGTAGATACAGTACCCCTGTTTCTCTCGAGACGGCTCTGGTAATTCTAGGTTATAGAATGCGTTAAGCAATCAATACTCGAGCACGCCTGTGGTCTTTGATTCCGACACGTGGTCCATTAACGCTGGTGAGGTTATGCTGAGATGTCGTTATGCTCAGTTGTTACCAACACTAGGTAGGACCTAAACGAATGCTTAAAAATAAATTGCTGGAGGATTATAGACGGTCGCGTCCGAACACAAAGTTGTCCAAAAAATCGCTTTCATCTAGGCTATTGTTAAAGTAGGTATAACATATATTCAGATTGTGAAAATCGGTGTAAGGCAATCGATGCAGTTGAAACCTGCTGATGCTTAAATAGCAATAAAATACGGTTCAATCAAATTGATTCACTTTGATTGAAAACGCAGAAATGAAATGCATTTCCAACTTCTGTTTTTAATCAATTAAATTCGGTTGTTTTATTCCATATTTATTTTTTAAAGTCCAGGATATGATTTCGACAATTTTTTAAGACGTTTTATGACGTGTTTTAGAAAGATAAATAGACCATGTTCTACAAACCTAAACATTTTGTAATACCGTTTGTCCTACTGATATTATAAATGCGAATGTTTGTGAGAATCGATGGATGGATATTTGTTACTCTTTCACGGCAAAACGGCTGAACGGATCTTGATGAAATTTGACATAGAGTCTGTAATAACACATAGGATTTTTTTTTATATCACGCGGGCGAAGCAGCGGGCGCCAGCTAGTTTTTACATAAATTTTATGTTATGAAATAATCATCTTTCTAATAGATTTGTATAGTGAAAACATTGCTTACAAACAATTTTCCTTGTATTTTCTCGTCAGAACCACAAGTAACTGTACCGAAGCACTTAAAATACCTTGCCAGAAAGCTTCAATTTTTATTATTGATTTATACAGAATATTGCAGAATATTTTTTAAAACATGTTAGGTATGGTCTAATGAATCTGAAATCTTCTATTAGCTTTTTTTTGGTCAGGCTTGTATTGACTAAAACCCATTCGTGTTCCCTCTTTTGCTCTTTGTGTTCCGGGGTCACAGTATCTCTTTCGAACAAACCGCAAACCGACAGCCAGTGACCCTAGCAGGCCTCTTTGCATTTCTGATAAGGAACACAAGCACGCGGAATACAAACGCGCTATCGATACAGCCTCTCGACACTCGTCGGTCGGACAGTGAGCTACCCATTGCTCACCGTCCACAGACTCGCGGACACGGTGGCCGGGAAACGTCTCGCAAATCTTACCTTAGTTACTCCTTCAATAAATGCCCTGGTGGCGAGTTCTCCTGGTCCATCGACAGTCTTGCCATCATCGTCAGGGCCCCAAGACGCACTGTAGATGTCTACATGCTGCGGGTTCAGGCTCAAGGAGCGGGCTTCCACTGCGTCTGTGACGTCACCATCCAACATTCGAACTCCTGAGAAAAGAGGGCCATGATTAGAAAAGAAAATGATCCTATAGGTAGTTCAATATGGCGCATTGTTATGACATCAGTCTCATTTCTGTGAGAGCGAAATATTTAAAAGGATAGTATGAAATAAATATCGTTTTTATAGTATCGTGATAAGGTATTCCTTTGAGAAAAGTTTTCGGTGGTCTTACCATCTTAGTGCGCACGATACTTTAAGAACATATGAACACATACGAACGTTTACGTGCAAATACACGCTTTGAACGCAACATACGCTGCTTTTACAAGGCACAAAAAGTACAGACACGTGTTCCACAAAAAAATACCTCCCCTATGTAAATCGTAACGCGATTCGAAAAAAATACCCTTCCATTTCTAGAAATATTATAAAAACTGTAGGACTAACGGTCCATGAAACAAAAACTGAACTTTCATTATTTATTTCTATTTTTCTACGCTGCATTGGAAAACTACACGTAACACCGGCCCCACTAATGGCTTATACAAACTCGAGGCCTAAAAAGTTTAGCTTTAGTTGGCCAGGCTCTCGTGTTTTTCAAATGCAAAAGGTTGTGGGAGCGTATACGGACAAAAGTGTAATTAGCATAAAATGTAAAAGTCCCTGACTAAAGATAAATGTTAATCCCAACGAAAACATGTTTTGTTATCCCGTTTGTAACTGTAATTCGTGTTAATTTAGAGTTCCGGAGCTGTCAGCTTGAGTAATTTGTTTCAGCTCATCCCAAGGGCTACTGTTTTGAAACATTCAGATGTAAAACTTCTAATGGCATAAAACGTGACACTTCCCGAATAATAAATTATATCAAGAACCGAATCTTATCATTTAATTTCGCCTTCGTTCGTGTGATGAACGTAAACTGGTTTTATAACCTCAGAACCGCTCCCTGTTTCATATCAAAACATGGCACGTATGTATCTGGGTCTCTCAAATTCTCAGAATTTTCTCTAGCTGCCTTTGATCGCATGTTTGATATAAATTACCATTAAAGAGTCCTTTACAGTGGATTTTACGATCTATTGAAAAGAGGGGATCCCACAGTGTAAATACAAAAGACTAGCTGACTATGGCGATAAATATTCAACTATGTTTAAACAAACAAGAGTATTTGCGATTAAATCCCGAATTTATACAGTGAGGCACGTTTGAACTGCAGATAGCGAAAATAAATGCAATATTATCATAATACTTGTTTCTTAAGTAATGTTTACATCAGTATGGCGATTGCGATAAACTTTCCAAGTTATACCGCGTAGGGACAAGTTTAAATAGTGTTTGTAAAGCAAGTTACACAAACGAATGTACTTCGTAACTACGCAGACTTGCTAATAACTTTATATCCTGCAGCGTTTTCATATCGCTACACACAGAAAAGTTTATGTGTTTGAACAAACATTTCGCTAAAACACATTTAGGAGAACTTTCCAACGTCACTTTGGTCAAAGATATGGCTGAATATTTAACAAGCTTGCCTACCATTTATAAACGCGAATTTTAAATTTGGTGAATCTATGCTATATATCTATACTAATATTATAAAGCTAAAGAGTTTGTTTGTTTGAACGCGCTAATCTCAGGAAGTACTGGTTCGAATTGAAAAATTCTTTAGGTGTTGGATAGTCCATTTCTTGAGGAAGGCTATAGACTATATAACATCACGCTACGACCAACAGGTGCTGAGCAGCGTGGGTGAAACCGCGTGGAACAGCTAGTCCTTTATAATTTGCTGAATGTAAAGATAAGTATTCGTTTGCCCGAATGCTACATTTTACCCTGGTTGGCTAATCAGATTTCTATAATACTTGGTACACAGATAGACTATGGCTTTAACTTACGACTTAGGATACTGTTATTCAAGTAGTACTTTCCCGTAAAGTGAAAACGAAAAACACGTGTGCAAAAACACCGGAAAAAATTAGCAGGTAGAACGATCAATAAGTTTTTTATCCTGTGTAAATATGAAAACGACCAATTTGGTATCCTGTCATGTTTGTAGTTCCTGAATTCAGTACACCTCAAATATTGCTGGTGATTGGGTTTGTATAATCATAAAATTAAAATAATAATGAACTGATTAAATATTTTTCAGGTTCATTGTTTATCTTGGATATTACTAACTTAATATTCAGTACAAAACCGACTGTACCCATTTTATCGGCATTTTACAACCCACAATATATACCAGCTGTTTATTTATAAAAAAAAAAACAAATAAAAAATTACGACCAACATAAAAGCATGCATACGGCGTAACAGTAAAGTTGAAAATATACTTTTTGTTCCTTTGTCTTTTCTTAGAACAATGAACTTTCGTGGATAATCTTGAGAATTTCTTTCAGTGAACCGTTCTTATTGGTCGTTTTACGTGACTGAGTGTGCTTAGGTGAAAGTACATACTTATATATAAAGAACTAGCATTCGCCCGCGGCTTCGCCCGCGTTAAATTTTGGGTAACACAGTTCTCCTTGCGCCTTATTGAATTGTAATAGCAACGCTAAGTTTTCCCTTTTCTTCCCTCTTTCTCCCTCACATCCCACTTTTTTTAAATAAAAATAGCCTATGTCCGTTTCCTGGTTCCCAACTATCTATGTCCCAAAATTCATCACAATCGGTTTAGCCATTAAAACGTGAAGAGGTAACAAACAAACAAACTCACTTTCGCTTTTATAATATTAGTAAGGATGTTATGTACAATTGTTTACCAAATATAGTCAATGTTCTGTAAAATGGCATGTTAACCGTCGCGCAATCTTAATAATAATTTTCAGACACTACAGGAAAATTGTTCTGCTCTTTTGAAATATAGGTAGGTAGGTCATTTCAAGGCGTATGAAATGGCCAATTTCCAGCTTGGGGACTGTGCGGCAAATGGTTAATGTTGATAGCAACATTCAAGGCAAAATGACCATGATTAGAAATATCATGATCATGAACATGCATAGGTATGTCATAATTATGACCTTACTAGCTGTGCCCCGCGATTTCACTCGGGTGGTGATAGAATATACAATATATATTTATGGATTGTAGCCTATGTGTTATTCTGATGTATAAGCTTTATTATTGAAAAAAATATTAAAATCCATTCAGTAGTTTTTGCGTGAAAGTGTAACAAACATCCATTTTTTCTATATATAGGTACTTATAAATAGAAACCGTTTACGTTGTAATTTTAATAATTGCGGTGATTTGATGTAGTTTTCACCATTTTTTGAAAATCCATTTTAGTACTGGTTTTATCTATTTGTAAAAACCGCACAAATCCAGGGCGCGTCGCTAGCGCCCTATAAACAAAAAAATTATCAAGTAGGTTCTAGTCCTTCTATCTAATTTAATATTTGTTGCGATTCGAAAGTATTAAATCAAGCTGAGCTGTTTTCAGTGAATGCGGATTGTTCGAAAGAGATACCGCGGCCCCGGAAGACAAAGGATAAGGATCATAGGTGTATTTTAGTCAGTAAAAGTCTGACCCTTCCCCAGCTCCGACCAGAGCGGAGGAAGTTATTTGATGATCTACTATCCAAAAAAAAGGCTCAACTGATTTTCATTACGCATACATAAGCTGTCCTACAAAACATCGGAGTTGATCTATCTTCTATATTTTATACAGTCTGTAATCCTTTGGGATGTTATTGACGATGTCACGTTTTTTGAACGACACTAAGCTATGAGAATATCAATTGATAGAAAACTAGGGATGTTTTCATAGAGGCTTTATTTTTCCCCGCAATAATATACTCTTATGTCATGTCATCATTATTGCGTCGAATCTTCGGGAACGATTGGAATATTTTGTTCTAAAAATTAAACTTGTTTCCTTCGTTTACCTCCCCTCTCCATAAGTCGATGGGTCTTTTACTGTTCGTCCTGTGCGTCTTTGGAATTCGCTTTCACACTCTTTGCGATATAGCTTTAGACGTGTTCATGACAGGAAAAAGATAACATTTTCTAAGTGTATATTTTTTGTATATATTAGTATAAATTATTTTCATTTGCTAATCTCTCAATCTAAGTTTATAAGTAAACCTTAATCTGTGATAAGTTCGCCGTCGTACATAAGCATATAATTACAAATAGGGTGAATATTTTAGTACTTTGTGTGCAATAAAGAGTAAGAACAATGGTCATCAACATCAAGCTAGGTTTCTCGTGACAAAGCTATCAGGCAGATAAGCATATGCCTGTTTAGTCACAAACTTACTTACTATTATTAGAGTCAAATTTATCGACTAGTACATCCCTGAAACACCGCGTCTCGTTCCCGGCACTAGCGTCTGTTTGACAGATAAGTTTTGCGTTTGTTTTTTTCTGGTGTATCGATTGAATAAAAAGTTGATTGTAAAAAAGGGATTTATCTATACTACTATAAACCACAGTTTACCTAATTAAACACCACTAAACTCGATTCGTCTCTTGTCCATTACTAATTAACTCGCCAAGGCTCGACCTCATTCCTAGTGTGGGGCACCAACGTTTTATTAAGAAAAAAAAAAGTTAATCAGTTCGATGTATAGACAACCTACTTGGTGCCTGGCATCGTGAAGAGACCGTTTTTACTCTATGTCATTCTTTATCGCACATTAAATAAGACCCAGGTAATAGGTACCTCATTCATATTTCCAGTTTGCCCTTAGAACCTAAGGAGAGCTAAGACAAATCTAGACAACGCACTGTAAGAGCACATCACTCGTGTGGAGTGTGAGTCTTAGAGCACTTGAGCACTCTTGAGCACAATGGTCCGTGTTTGTCACACTTTGAGCATCCATAAGGTAGTGCATAGAAAGAAATAAGACAATGGTGTCTTTTAGCACTATCTAAACTAAGACTGCTCTAAAAATCATTAAAATTGTATTAATTCCTGCCAAACGAAGTTTCTTATTCGGGACTTAATTAAAATTGACACAGATTAACTATATTATAGTTTGACAGCATTAATGATAGTTTAGTAGCTGAATTTAGAGACAGTGGCAATCTTGCTATTTTAAAATTGACGTTTTTCATCGAAAATAGTGGTTATAAAGCTTAATCGGAATATCTTTAATCGCGAATACTATGGTGTGCAATAAAATTAGATGTGATCAGGCATGTATTTTAAATTTTTGTGTAGTTTAATCCGTTCATCAGAATTGGCACCAATGTTGTTATCAATTTTTCAGTGTTTCGTTCCTCAATAAGAATAAATTAAAATCAAAAACTAGGTTGGTATTCCTACTAATTATTATAAATGCGAATGTTTGTAAGGATGGATGTATGGATGTTTGTTTCTCTTTCACGTCAAAACAGCTAAACGGATCTTGATAAAATTTGGTAGGTAGATTGTAGTTTGGAATAACACATAGGATACTTTTTTATCAATATCACGCGGACGATGCCGCGGGGGCCAGATAGTATTAAACTAATTGCATGCAAATCCGTAGTAATTTAATTAATTAAATTGTGTATGTGGTTTAATTTAATTTAGTAATACTGATTCAGATTTATCCCATGAGATTATTTGTAATGTCAGAATATTAATTAATATGTCAAAAAAAATTGGTTGTTGAAAATATGCTGCTATAGGTATAAATATATGCTGTATTATATTTATCAATCAATATGTATATGAATAAATGCTGTATTCCAGACCATAATCTACCTCTGGGCCAAATTTCATCAAGATCCGTTCAGCCATTTTGACGTCCATCCATCCTTAACAAACAAACTGACTTTCGTTTTTATAATATTAGTAAGGAAGTAATTATAAATATATTTATATACCTTATGTTATTTTAACATATTTCTTACCTCCAACACTCGCTCCGTAAGCGACCCCCACAGCACACAGTGAGTTGTTAGCAGTGGCTGCCACTTCACCTGCACATCTCGTTCCGTGGCGGTTCGAGTCGATCATATCGTACCGCGGCTGAGGGTCGGAGTCATGCGAGTTCACGTCGTATGATGCCATGGGATCCTGGTGGGAAGAATGAGAATTGATTAATTGACGTCTATTAAGGCTTTCTGTGACGCTACCTAGATTTAACCTTGGCCAAAGGCTATGTGTCGGCATAAAACGTGGCAACGTTGCAGTTTAAGCCTTAAGTCTACTAAGTATTGTGGTCATTTTGTTTATTTAGTACAGTTAAGCGCCCGGCAATGAATAGGTCATGGTCGCCAATCTTGAAGCCAAAGGCGACCTATTCAGGAAAATCTTAAGTCTTATACGAATTAAGACTTCTACCTCAAAAGTAACCTTGAATCTTTAAGTTTTAAACTCATATCTAGTCAAAAACAAAAGTCATTTATTCAAATTAGCCTGATTACCAACACTTTACAGACCCTTTTTAGTCTTTCCAGAGATGATTTAAGAAGTTCCACGTGCGCGTAAATTAATTACCGAAACAAACAAGTACAGATTGCGTCTTGTCATAAATTTTGTAGGAGCATTTAGGTAATCTCCTAACTTCCATACAACACATTTGTTTGTACGCCGTTATTAAGTTTATGAACCGCGTACGTCTTCAGCAGTTTCAGTTTTCATCCTACTTATATTATACATACGAAAGTTTTCAAAGATGTATGGATGTTTGTGACACTTGGGTTTGAGTGAAAATTGGCACACAGATAGTTCACTACGTGGATCACGGTAGAACGAAAGTCGCTCGAGTCAAATTTGGTTACTGCTCCACGGGTGGCAGAAACCAAACGTTTACGCGAGCTATTTTGTAATTAGACATCAAAAGCTTTTCACAGTATCGTCCCCAAGAAATGGTAGAAGAAGTAGAAGAAGATAGGTGAAACGGTGGCAGGGTGATCTGCCAAAAGGTTGGCGAAGAACAGCTTTGGATATAAATAAGTGAAAGGAAATAAGGAGGACTCTGTCGTGAGACAGCCTGGCCTAGCAGCTGATTAATGATGGATTGTTAATGTAAATTGATTTTTTCATTGAAATAAATGAATTACATTTTTTTATAAAGGCATTAGACACTGTAAGCATAAAATTCTCTTTTGCCCACGGCTTCGCTCGCGTTAAATTCGGGCTAACACAGTTCCCCTTTCCTGATTTACAGCTACCTGCTACCTGTAGTTTTTGCCCTTGCACCTTATATTTTATTGTAATAGCAATGCTAAGTTTTCCCTTTTCTTCCCTCATATCTCTATATTTAAAAAAATATGTCCGTCTCCGGGTTCGCAACTATCTCTGTACCAAAATTCATCAAAATTGGTTTAGCCAATTAGGCGTGATGACGTAACAAACAAACAAGTCACTTTCGCTTTCAACGAAGCCGCGGGCAAAAGCTAGTGTTTAAATAATAATGTCATGCCCATCATATTATAGTCAAATTGACTTGGCTGGTTTTTACCAGCCAAGTCAATTTGACAGACAAAGACTCTACAAACATTGACGATACCCGTCAGTATCATAATATTTATATCTAAACTTGAAAAACGTTAATTAACATCATATTTAAAAATCAAAACAGTTATTTTTTTCTTAAATCTGCTGAATTTCATTAATTTAACCTTTCCTAATTATAATTTAAAAACTAAAAAGTCCATTTAACTCGTATTTGTTTTCCAATAAACGCGATCAATGTGACAGGCAGAAGCTAGTATACACAAGATTCCAAATATGTCAAAATGTTCTTGACCGACCGCGGTCTGGTTACTCCCAAAGGCGAAGCCCTTACGTTCGTCGCACATAAATCGTCTCGGTATACCCGCGACCCAATTACCCATTTTTTTTCCGAACCCCAACAGTGGAATTAAAGCCGGCGAGATGAATCGTGTAATTTGAAACTCCAAGGCTTTTGTTCCCAACACAGAACACAGATGTCACTCTACGCCCTTTTATCGCGGAAGCCCGATTCCCCCGCTCACTCGTCCCCGTTCCGACTTCATCGGTGTTTTTCAAACGTTTCCTGCTACATACGTGGAAATTGCTCCTCTTATTTGCTAATAAAGATTTGAGTAAAAAGTACAAAGGGAGCAGAAGTACTGACGTCATAAAACACACAATGAGAAGATTTCGAAGAAATTCATTGAAAATGTCGTGAGACGTAATCTGGAACGTGTTGCTTTACGACGTTAACCAATCGAAATCCTACAAGTTTGTGTTGGGACTTAAGCAAATACATAAAGAACAATGTTTGACAGCATTGTTGGCGCAGTGGCTGAGTGATTGACTGCTGCGCTGCGTGTCGCGGGATCGATCCCCGCACGAAACAAATATTTGTATGACCTACAGGCAGTTGTTTCGGGTCTGACTGATGTGTATGTGAGTATAAATGTTTGCAAATGCACCCACGATACAGTAGAAATTCCTAGTGTGGGCTAAAGTTAAAAAAAAAACATAGAATATCGTGTACTTACATAATTGGCTATTAAGTCAGGGTGATCTGTCTCCAGGCCATCATCGAGGATAGTAACGACTACGCCACGGCCCGTGATGCCTTCCCGCCATGCTGGAATCACGTTCATGTCTAATCCACCTCCACGATTCTAAATTACACAAAAAAAACAAAGATTAATAACAAAATTCGAAAGAGTTATGTGTTACAGTGAAAATATAAATATTTAGTAAATACCTACTGCTGTTATCATTAAGCAGAAGATTTATGAAATGTTTTGGCAAAACATCTACAAACAAGAAGTAATAAAATAAAACCAATGACCCACTTAATCTTCGGCAGTCGTAAACTCATGAAATGTACCACAAAAACGAAATGCACGAACTAAAGCAATTACTCAACCTCCATCGGCGAAGATTTTTTAATTTAAAAAATTGTTACTAAAAACGAATTTGTTGAAATACATTTGCAACAGCGGCAGAGTTGGATAAAAATGAAATATCAGAGCAACCACTGGAAATTTGTATTGACAGATCGTTTCACTGATATCTATACGAAATTGGTTTTTATATCAACTATTTCGGATAGCACGAATAATAAAATTGAACAAAAGATAACAACGCATCCTAAATTGGAATCACTTTTGTAGATTGATTGGCGAGCATATAGATATATCTTTGTTTGTGGCATGTGTTTGTGTTGTATGTCGACAAGTTTATACAAATTGGAGTTGGAAATTGGCGGGGCTGATAGATCGAATGAAATACCTACATAGTTTATAATATAAGAGCATAACGTCGCGTCTGTATATATATTTTTGCGCATGGGAAATCACTAAATAATTTCCCCTGCTCTGAGCGGGACCAGGGGAAGTGTCAGACTTGTACTGACTACAGCACATCCATGTTCCTTCTTTTGCCCTTGATGTTTTAGAGCCACATTATCTCTTTCGAACACTCTGCTTTACTGATTGCTCTTTAAGGCGCGCCAGGAACAATAATGCTAAATCAACACGGCCTGTTGTCTCTGGACGGTCGGACGGTGAGCTAATCATTGCTCACCGTCCACAGAACCGCATCTGCGGTGGCCGGGAGTCGTCTCGCGGCGCCCAAATTCTCTGTATATGACATTAGGATTCAGCATCGATATGCTAAATTGGTACTTATGATCTACCCAAATTTAGACAGTTAAGTAAAGATATTAGGGGCGAATCTATCGTCATCAGACTTGCACAAATTCATACTACTACTGCGAAATTACTGACTAAAACACTCATAATAATGCTAACATAGGAGTTCGATACAAAACCTGACGCTGATATAATCAGTACTATAAAGCAATTACGCAAGAAAGGGAGATCCTATGCTGGATGGGAAGATGAAGTGAAAAATATTTTCGGAATAAACTGGATGCAAACAGCCCAATCTAGAGAACATTGAACATCTTCGGAGGAGGCTTTCACGTGCAAAAGGGTTCTTGCAGATTAAATTATATAATATAGATTAAGATCAAATTAATAATATAGGACAAACTATAATTAGGACCCACTAACATACAACTAGATTTTTAAAGTTCTAACACTTAATCTAAAATTAACCATTGTAAGTTATTTAAGATTACAAGAAATATAAAGCTTTTTAACACTTTCATAAAACATGTTATACAAAATATTAACTCGAGCCTCCCAAGATACTCCAAGATATAAAATCAAAAACATCTGAACCCTCATTACGTTCCTAAAGCAATTTTATGTAAGAATTAGGCAAATTTCTCGCGATAGCTTAATAAAACTCAAATTTTTGGCTTCCACTTCGTCAATATTTAAGAAGAGCGTTATAAAGTTTCCAAAGAAAATTAAACTTCTCTCTCAGTTCGGTTGTACCGGTAAAGAAAAACAAAAACGACGCGAATCGAGTGCTTACACTGTGTAACTTCACAACTTTTTGTTAAACTTCAGCGATATTCAGAATCTTAATTGAATGACACCTTGGAATTATAAGAAAGTCAATAGCAATTACAAATTGTTGGTAAGGTTAATTCTTCTTGTTTTATAATTTATCCTGTCTAATTTCACCAGTGCCCGAAAATTCGACGAAATATCGTCGAATCTATGAGTAACGTTTTAGCGAAGTAGGCCTTCAGAAAAACGAAGATTTTACCGTTAAACAGCTACACCGTATAAAGTTCCCCCTTGGGTACTTAAGACATTTGTGGCATGTTGTCTTATGTACCCCCGTAGGAACTTAAAGACATTCAACGGGTTAAACAGTATTTCGTCAACCACGTACGTGATGAAGAACAAGAGACTGCAGAGCTTGAGGTCTGATTCGGGTCAGCCTAAGTGTCATTGAGTTTTTCCAGCAAGAACTTGTCAGTAGCAGCAACTGAGACTGGATTTATGTCCGGTTGACGACAATGATTTGCCCCTATTCCATAGGATTTAACAAACATAACTGGATAAATATTGGTGTATTATTAGGCACACTTAACCTTTTGGAGATTACAAGTTGTGTGTAACATAAACTTTTATACATTTATATACTTTGACGTTGAACTGTGTTAAACCAAGCAAAAAAATACAATTACCAAAAACATAAAGCCAGACAAACTCTTGTTAAATAACTACATTTTAGTATAGATTAACTTCTCTCGCCTTTGTTATTAACTTATCCACATAGTAATTTAGGTTGCTTTTTATTTACTTATTAACTTTGCTTTGAAAACTAACTGGATCTCCCAAACGTTTTCAACTGTGAAAAGTAATGCTTGAAGCTTTTCAGAACCAATATCTCGTTTTTAGATAGTTGGTTTTGCAAAAGGAACAGAACTGAGTTCCCGTACTAATCGCATTGGCACTCTTCAAAGTCACTCTTAAATCTGGGCACTCACAGTAAAGTGCCTGGCTTTTAGAACTGTGAATATATACAAGTATATATTAATAAAATAAAGGAAGTGTTGGATCTAAAGAGCTCTTGCACATCAATTGATTGACGTTGCAGCGATGAGAGATTCAATGAGTGACCTGATTTTGGCTATCAAGATCTCTTTGTGTGGCATAGAGTTACATAAGTGTTGATTGAAACCGCCATTACTAAACGATTCTATATACATTCAAATCAAGGTCTTTGCCTGATCTTGCAGTAAAGATGCGTTCCTAATACACTTAATGTCGTAAATTCTAAATTTTAACACGACAGACAAAATGGCGATGTAAACATCAATCAACTCGACCTACCTATAACTGTATAAGTAATGCTAGGATAATATAGGCCTCCACAACCGCAAAATGGAACCTAGTTGTTAATCTTCAACATGAAGGCTGTCCCAGCCACCTTTAACCTTTTCGAAATCATAGCATAGACGTACAGTGCGTTTCCTCTACGCCAAGTAACTCATTTTACCTCCATTTTTGTCACAAAGTGTCGTTAGCGTCCAGGGAGCGCGGTTGCTAAATCATTTATATGTAACAAGGGCGTCCAAAAGGTTAAAAGTCGCTAGGTTTTTTACCTGGAAGGCCTAACATAGGTGCTATTCGAGTCATTCCATCTTTTACATACAATCAACAAGTTCTATGAACCTTTCAAGGCCAAAATACTTACTAAATACCACATGTGAGGCCATTTCGGGTCGTTAAGTTGAAACTTGGAGTCTGCTGCTCTTGGCCGTCCCTTCACCCGAGACGGTTGGAGCTCTCGTTTCGAATTCGTGTCGCGCTTCGACGCGGCTGACGGCGCCGGCGCATCCGATGATGTGGTCTCAGCTGCGACAAGACAAAAAATAAGTCACGACTTGTCGCACGCTTGGTTGGAATGAGGTACTTGGATCTGGGATAGTGTGTCGGCGTCGTGTTGGTGTTTTTGCAAAGTTAAAACTTTGTGTTTTACTTTACTTCTAGTCAAAAATTTTTAAACATTTTCAAGTTTAGAAATTTGTTTCACGTTTATTACAAATATATATTTTAAAGGGAGCTCTCTTAACTCCTTTGGTATGTTGTTATAAATTTGTATTGCAGTAATTAAACAATTCTTTTGGCATAATGAGATTCTTAGTCTTGTTTTGTCTAGGAAAAAGTTGTTGGTTTATCTTAGTAGATAAACCAACAACTTTTTGCACTCAAAACATTCCCGTCTATCTGACAAATATTTCAGACTGCAAGGACCAACTAAGTCAACATACCTGTAGAATGATATGAATCTGGTATGGTCTGAAAGTCCCTCTTCTTCCTCGAGAGGGCACGCTGTTGCTTCGCCCATCGCACTCGGATGTCTCCTTCTAGTTTCCCATGGTGATCGTGAGCTGGTGTGATGGACCGCTTCACGATTGCATGGTGATGGAAGTGGTAGTGATTGTCGAAGATCTGAGGAAGATAGAGAAGAATATGTTAGAAATTGATCGATGATTGATTACTTACTTACTACCTTATCAAATATTACAATTATTGTTTAATTTTTAATTTAAAAAAAATATTTTACACAGTTACATTATTACTTATTATGTATAATCATCCTTGCTAATATTATAAAAGCGAAAGTGAGTTTGTTTGTTTGTTACGTCTTCACGCCTAAATGGCTAATCCGATTTTGATGAATTTTGGTACAGGGATAGTTGGGACCCTGGAGACGGACATAGGCTATTTTTTTTTAAAAAATCTTGAGATTTGAGGGAAAACTTAGCATTGCTACTACAATAAATAAGGCGCTGTAAGGGAACTGTGTTACCCCAAATTTAACGCGAGCGTAATCGCAATCGATTCACTTTTTGAACATTTTACGAATTGCTGAAGTTGCTATTGTATAGAATCCTACCAGTTCAACTCAATGGATAGAGTTTTTCTATACTTCTCGAAGATTTTGCCGTCCTAATTAATGTAATAAGGGCGAGCTTACCATGGCCTAAAATTCCGGTAAAAAAAAAACATTCCTACGTACCATTCAAATAAATTGTTATTAAACTCAGTAAAGATACAAAACCGTTTATTCTGCCCGCAGTCCAGTCTAATGACACAGTAAAAGATAGCGTATTTCTCCACTGTAATAAACGTGAATGAACTAATTAAGTTAATTTGCAAGCTTAATTATAATAATAACCCAATTTCAATTCGCAGTGCACAACGAAATATTTATTAAAGCACTACTACGCGTTTACGTGACCGCTTCCAAATTAACTTTATTTGTCTAATTCTTTGTTAGGATTAGTCCACTTACACTGATTTTATTTTGCCATTTTACATTCATTTTGATTTGCTGTTACCTTTTAATATGACTTTAGAATCTGGTCAAAGAGGTTGAATGTCATTTTAATTAAAAAGCTACGTTAGTTTTTTTTTGTAAGAAACAGCTTTTTAATTATACGTAAAGCAATTCAGCGGACAAAAACGAATTCCACAATCGAAAACAACGACTTATATACCAACATCAATGCTAACACAGCCATTCATACGCTTTTTTACAACAAAACGTACGGTTCTATCCATGAATACATTTTCATTTCAATCAGTACTTTTTGTAACAAATTGCTATGTTTTTAATTAAAGATTTTAATTGCAACTTCCACGACGTTCGAATCGATTACAAAAAAATTACTTTGCAAATATAAAATTCGTTGCCAAGCCAATCCAATTTAATACAGAAATATATTTATATTATTCTCAATTAGAAGTTTTAATATTTTTTTCCTCAACAGTGCTGAAAAGTTCAACTAATGACGTTAATTTACAGTTCAATAGAACTGAGTTCAGTCAGCTATGTTTGAAATAACCAGAGCGATCAGTAGTAAGTACCCGCTCTGTGTATTCGTGTTTAGTATTAGTTGCATGGAATGCCAATTTGACACTTCTAAAAATTCTGAACAAAAAGGAATGCGTGAAAAATAAAATTTAAACAGTTCAGAGGAAAATGTTTTTAATTTTACACATACCACTAACGTGTAGGATTTCACGTACAATTCTCAAAATTGAGTCGAATGTACGAGTATATTTTTCACAAAGTCAAATTCCGTTTTAAAGTAATTTAAAGTTGTAATAAATATTCTGGAACATTAATATAAATTTTCCCTCAGTTTCAATACAATTTATAACGTTTTCCATATTTCAGTTTTTCGCCTTGACATATAAAATTTATGAAAAGACGCTCACAGTCTCTAGAGTGTGAGTGGCCTGTTATGTAAAAAGACCTCAGCGACGTCGGTTCTATTTGTCTAGTTTTAAGTACTTTTACTTCCAGTTTTTGTTAAAAAGTCATATTTCGACGGTTAACCGTCAAATTCAAGTTCGTCAGTTAACCGGTTAACTTAAAAAAAATACTGGAGGCGCAATGTAGCAGCTATATTGTCGGAAAATACACACGTGTATCTATCTAGTAGGTACGCTTTAGAAATTGCCGAAATATTGCGAATTATCTTTAGGAGGTTTTAGTATTGTGTGGGAGAGGTTTCTTTGTTTTTTTTTTTTAATAACTATGTCAGTAAAACGTTGATTTTACGTTACTTGAAAAATTTAGGTTTGTCAGAACAATTTGGCAAAGGCATCGTCTTACACGATAGCTGAAAAAAATCTTATAACAACCGTCTCCGCATTGCGGTGTCGAACTGATATGTTATTTGAATTTGATTACATAATTCCGAGTAATACGCGATGATATTTTATTTCGATTTACGTGTAATGTATGAACGTGAAGATTTCATTACGATCATAACATAAATGTAAAAATAATGATGAAAATATTTGATTTCCGCGTTATTTATTTTTACTGTAAAGCAAATTCGTGTTACCAATACGAATTTTCTTTACATTTAGAATCCATAACAATATCATAAATGTGAAAGGAACTCTTTTTGTTTGTTTTTCAACGACTAAACGTTTAATCAGATCGTGTTGAAATTCTTTAAGGAAATAGATTTCAACTTGGGGAAGAACACAGGCTAAATGTCTTAAATAACTTAGGGGTAACCAGTTTCGCATAATATCCATATTCCTTAACTGTTTGACAGCTGCCATGACATACGAATAGACGGCTATAAGGCAAGGCAAATCGCGAATCTAATGCGTACGAAGTCACGGGTAACAGCTAGTTTCTAATAAAACAGGAATATATGATAATATTTGACGTGTTTAGTTTTTCCATGTCAAACGAAATAGGGTATAGGGGAAAGGCGTCCTTTCTGGAAACATTCAGCTTTATTTGATTATTCAATTAATTTTAAAGTTTATTTTCCACGGTTGGTGTGTTGGCTTTTTTTCCAGCCGTCCCCGCGGGACAGATACGGGGCCATCCTGAGAGGCTATAAATATTTTTGGCTTGCGAATGGGTTTTTGGCGTAGTAACTTTTTCGTGGAAAATAAAATATTAGAAAGCAGATAAAAGTTGAATTTGGAACGAGGGTAGAGACAGTATTTTTTTTAAATTATTAAGTTGCTTTCTGTTTTCTACCAAATTGAACTTACGTGAACATTAAAATTTAATTTGGTTGTTCTATTGACTAATTCTTTGCGTAAATTACCACGCAATGAATTCGTCTGTTATGTTTTGAGTTTTTTTTATCTGTATAGTTTGCCAATAATATACTTACAAATAAATTAATAATAACAAAAAAATATGTGTTAAAACTTTATTTGATTTTTCATTTTTTTTCTTTGAATACCACCTACATACCTTAATTTGCCCCTTAGGAACTTAACGACACTCAAAGGATATATATATAATTTAATCATTTGGTTAGGCTTTTTCCCAACTTTTTTGGGGATTATTTCTAGTCTAACCGGATGCAGCTGAATACTAGTATTTTACGTGGGGCAACTAGTATCTCATTTAATATCTATCTAATTTAAAAAAAAGAATACATTTAAGTAGACGAAAAGCCAGGTACTTAAAAAACAATTTCCCAAAAAAAAAATTTAAACCTTTGTCCTACTCACTCATTCCCTTTAAAATTCTGTTTTCCTTTTATAAACACGATGTATTTTAAAGCTGTCTTTACGGTCAACGAGACACGGGTGTATGGCAAGGGATCCTGTGTGAGAGTGCCTTCGGGCGCCGCGCTTGCCGTATTTATGAACTCACGTGGAAGTAGGGATTTCATGCAGCCAACCCGATACAATATGCAGGGAGCTCCGGTGTCTTATATACTTGAAAATGTTAGCAGCTTACCGGCTTTTAACAAAGGATTTCAAGCGTCAAAGCAATGTCGAAGCCGTCCGCGATTATTAATTTCGTGCTCGAAAATTCCGGGTATTCATTCAGAAGTTGCTAGTTGCAACATGTTTTTGTGTGTGGGATAGGAACATTTTTGATGGCAACATTGACTGTTGCAGTCTATGTGGCAACATGCTAATGTAACGTGCTAGTTGACATGACCAGACATGACATAACATGACAAGAAAGAAAATCTCCCAACATCAAAAGCGGGTCGAAATATCTAGCAAAATATGTTTTAATTGACTTTGATTGAAGCTATGAACAAACTTAAAATTAATCACTTTATTTTACGAAGTTGAAAGGATGGCGCAATAGCTGAGCGTTCGACTGCTGCGCTGCGTGTCTTAGGTTCCGTCCCCGCACGGAGCAAATATTTCTACGGTCTGCAGATTGTTGTTCCGGATCTGACTGTTTTTGTTTCATGTTTTTAAACGCACGAAGATGCAGATAAAATTCCTAGCGTGGAGTAAAGTCAAAATCGTTTAAATATTTTTTTGTGCCAAAAAAAATAAACCAATCCGAATCATTGTAAAAAACGTATAAATCTTTCCAAATCTATCGAACAGTTTTCTGTAGTAGGCTTTGTGCGCATGAATGATTAATTTAATGAATGTAAATCCGTAGGCTAGGCTTGGTCGCTTGCGTAACAAAAATGTCAAGCATTTATAAAATGTTCATGCATACTTGAAAGCAGATTTGTGGAATAAAAAGAAACTGAAAAAGTAAAAAAAAACACAGCTAAAACTTTTTCAAAACTTGGTTGCTAAAGGTTGCTGTAGCAATCAGGTACGTACCTAATATAATCTTAATAGTTTAAGCTTCTTAAGCGTAATCCTCTTTATCCGTTTTTTCTTACAGAAAATTTATGTGAATTCACATTTTTTTTGTTATTCTCTTGAGAGCTGTCAAATTCAAAGCATTTATTTCAATTAGACCATTACAGGCACTTTTTAACGTCATAAAATTCTCGCACTCACTCTCTCTTTCTCTGTTTCCCCATTACAGAAAGATATTAATAGAAAAGAAATAGTTTATTATCCAGATAATATTTTTTACGAAACAAACTTAAACATCAAGTATCTTAAAATTTACCTAAAACTAGGTAACATTTGTTGCCAATAAGCCCCAATCTAAACGGTCAGCCTGTATCTTTAAGCTCGGTATTTGATGTCTGAATAAATATATTTCAAATACCCTCCTAATATCGAAAACCAAACGATATCCAACATTTATCTCATCTTTCAACTAAATCAAGGACGTTTTTTGCTTCAATATTTTCGACACAAAAAGGGGTTTAAGTTTCGTGTCAGTGCACACAGTCCTTAGAAACCGTTTCACCCTTAGGGGGATTCGTGACCTGTGCCGACTTAACGGGGGAGAGTGGTGACAAATGACACAGACACCTTTGTGTTATATTCATCCTTCTTGCTTATCCTTTAAGCGTTAAATTGACGAAAATATTAATTTTCAATGTTCATTGTAGATAGCTTTAATGCTTGTCAGTTTTTTGTCGAGTCATTTCGGATTTTATTAAGATAAAGCACGTTTTGTTTATTGTCACGAATATAGTTCTGCTTGCCCTAAAGTATGCTCTAGATATTGAAAGATAAGATACAATTTGCAAGACAAGATTTAGAAAGATTTCTTAAATTTTGGAATTCGTGTTTTAGTTTGCAGTTTAGTTATCTAAAGCTAAACAAGTATGTGTTTTTAAGAAAAAAAAATTCTACGATTTAAGTCGTATAGATTTTATGTATTTTTGGCAGCCAATCACAAACAAATCTCTACAGCAAAATAAAGTCCTCTCTTTTATTACAAATTCTATGTTCGCTAGTTAGGTCAGGAGCTTAGAAAATAATCTTTATTCGCAGTTGCTGTAAGCTAGCTTACTTTTATTAAAAGTGTTGACACTAAGCTGGCTAAAGGCTTACGCAAAGAGTGTAGAGAAATATTGCGAACATATAGTATTTATTCGCGATGTAAGCCCCACATATTTTATAAATGTGGAGTCCTGAAGTATGACCGATAGTGAAGCGAAACAGATTAAGCATACAGACATAGTTCCCCTGACCGTTTTTCGATCACGGCAGCCCATCTCAGTGAAGATTAGTCATTACTACACACTAGTTCCTTCACTGCCATAGTCCGGTGAGGAGAAGATTTTAAACTCTCTTTCTTTTCTCTCTCTTTATTTCATAAATAATCACTTTATAAATAAGTAGAATTTCATTAGACACTTCTCATTTTTACCGTTTTCTTTTACCACGATATGAGTGATCAATATTTCGGATTACAAGTTTGTAAGCTTATAGCGAAAACAGCAAAAAACTATAACAGTTACGTGCAACGACTCTCATTGCACTTTTTGGATTCGCGTACCAAAAAGCCTTTCAGAATTACATTCGTCATGTTCCATCCGTTTTTTTTTCAATCAGACCATTCTACACTCAACGTTTTTCATCTTTTTTTTTTCTTTTTTCAATTGCAATCGGGAACGTGCAACCACAGGCTGCCACTCAGTCGTGTTTCAGGTTTTCGAACGCACACAATAAATTCACCACGCGTAGTTTTTTGGATTTTTAAATATAGAATGAAAATGGCGGACGTAAAACCTTTGTGTATGAAATATATCTGTCTTTCATCTAGTGGAAAAATTAAACTAACAACACAGTAACACCCACATATGTTCTGCTTTGTTGGTCTAGTAAACGCAAGCTCGACTGTTAAGTAATATTGGGAATTTCTCAGCAGGTACGGAACCTGGATTTGTGCAGGGTTGATGTCAATAAGCTCACCCCTATAACAAGTGAAACGTGGATGTTCTATTAGGACACCTCTGCCAAACCCTACGTGGATAAGAAGCGTGATGTTATATCAAAACAGAAAACACCCCCCCGCTACGCCCATATCGGGGGAAGTTATTTGGTGATTTCCCAAACCAAAAAAAAAACAGAAAACATTTAGTTTAGCTTGTAGTCCTTAATATTGTTAATAACATTTGAAGCGGAATATTTACTGTTTATTTTAAGTTTCCGATATTTTGGTGTAGTTCAAACGCCATGATCGCGGATAAACAAAGTACAAGGTACAAGTAACTATCCCGTTTTAAATGTTATTAGTAACATTGTAGTGTAAGTATACACACGACGACATATGAACCCATTAAGACCAGTTTATACTGATCTCTCAACTTCGTATCGTACACTGTCACTTTCCCGTATGAAAAGAGATCCGCTTGAAATGGTTTATATAGGTTAAACTGTCGTCATGAGAACATATTGCATAAGATTCTGTTTGGAAGTAGCAACTGGCTGGAAAGTATTTTGTATGTATGAAGAAAGTAGAAGTTTCTAGCAATCCCATTTACAACAACACTGTAGTTTTATGATTGCAACATTTTCAGGAACAGCTGAACTTAAACAAGCTTTTATTTAGTGTAACTAGAGATCTGTAAACAAGAGCAATTACTGGCAGCCGTTTCCCATTTCTGTTCGATCATTATGATAGCTAAAAGCAATTAAATATCGTGTTACTTAACCAGAAGATGCTTTTTTTTGCGGATGGTAAAATCATTAAATAACTTGCCCCGCTCTGGGCGGAGCGGGGTAAATCAGACTTTTACTGACTAAAACCTCCGCCTGCCGGGGTTGCGGGCTGTTCGAAAGAGATACCGCGGCCCCGACCGTAAAGGGCATAAGAAGTAACATGGGTGGGTTTTAGTCAGTAAAAGTCTGACACGCCCCCCCGCACCGCCCAAAGCGGGGGAAGTTATTTGATGATTTCCTACCCCATAAAAAAGGAACAAGTTGAAATCGACAACATGATTTTGTTTTATTAAACAAATAAATAAAAAACAAAATAGCCTTTATTCTACCACAATTATTTATGTATATGCTTCATAAAAAACTTAATATTAACTAAAAATTTACATTCCTAAATACTTTTCCAAATAAGTAAAAAAAACCCGAATCACAATTGTTATTTAGTAAATTAATAAATGAAATTAGGACTAAAATTAGATTATAGTTTACTATTAATGTTTTAAACGAATTTTATTATACCATGCATTTCTTTTTAAAAGGACTTAAAAAAAGATGACGTTCTCAATTCATTTTTTTTATATCGAGTTCTCTGTCAATTATGGGCCGGTTCCCAAAATTCATTTTATATTTTTTTTCTTGTAATGTATGTGGATGATAAACTTATATCTTTTAGTAGCAATGAACAATTATTACCACAACAAAAAAAAGCTAAAATAAAAACCTATTTTATTCTAAAACAAACAAAGCTACATAAAAAATACTGGCTTACGTCTACCTGCAAATGACATGTTACAAACGTCAATTTCCGCGCATTTCATTTTATTGACGTCTCTTTTGAGGCCACACAATTATTATACTAAAACTAAACCGCATATTGTTTCCCTTTTAAACGACTAATGGAAAACCCGGTTCGAAATGAGGGCTGGGATTACTTCAAAGTCCCAAATCCCAAAACGGATCAAAAGTACTAATAATTAGGTTCTATTCGAAAATCTTTCTTTCAAGTCGGATTTATTCGACAAAATGGTACAAAAATGTGTAGGGATTAAGGTTACTAGGTCTTAATTCCCAAGTCGAATTTAAGACCGGTCCTTAGGACTTCATAAGTCGTGGTTTGGGATAGGGATTAAGTACTGTGAAGGTTTTATACCATTTATGAAACCCGAGTGCTGGCAGGTTTGCAAAAACGTACTTTTGCTCAGGTTGTTTAAATAGAGAATAGAAAAAAAATACATTAAAATAGCTTTGCAAAGATGTGACATTTATTGGTAAAATGGTGAACTATATTCTTCTATGATTAAATTTAATCCAAAATGCTTCTTTTTATTAAAATAAACTCTACACATTTCAAAAAATACCACATTAATTACCTTTTAGCAGAATTAGTTTTATTGTAATGTCAATTTTATAAATGCCCACTATAACATAAAAGACACAAATCTTATTCACAATGTCACTTAATGGTATATTTAATATTTTACTAGTGTTTTTTTTTATCCCACAAATAAACAATATTATTCAATTCGTTAAGTCACATGTAATATTTGAATTTCCTTTTTTAAATATTACTGTTTTGCAGCTTTTTACTTCCTCCTTCAACCTACGGGAAACAAAACAAATAAGAACAATGTTTTATTATGACTCATAACAAAAATACTTTTCGCGTGTTCAATTCATTTTATCGAGTGATGATAACTCGATGTCACTGCAATTCTTGGATACAATAACGAAATTTTTCCACTGGTTTCAAAATGTATTTACTTATATCCTTACTTTCTTACTAATATTATAAAAGCGAAAGTATGTTTGTTTGTTTGTTACCTCTTCACGCTTTAATGGTTAAACCGATATTGTTGAATTTTGGAACAGAGATAGTTGGGAACCAGGAGACGGACATAGGCTGTTTTTTAGCTTTTTTTCTAAAAAGAGTGGGATATGAGTGAGAAAGAGGGAAGAAACGGAAAAACTCAACGTTGCTATTACAAATCAATAAGGCGCTACCGAATTTAACGCGAGCGAAGGCGCAGGCAAAAGCTAGTTGGCTTATAAAAACGGAAATCAACCCAAAACTTTACAATTTTATTGAATGCGTATTCAATAAAATACTGTTTCCGACAGTTTAAAATCTGTCACAAACACCAACAAACAGAAAAACGGATTCGGCAAGCGTGCAAACGTACCAGAATGGAAAAACGTACTTCAAAGTCGAAAATAAAATCGAATCGTGTACCTGCACATAATCTTGTTTAACGAATCCTTGTACAGGTAGCGTGCGTCCCGTTACCATGGAAACCGGGAAAATGGGGACCACGGACCGACCTACGCTAAAAACGGATCTGTGAAGCTCCCCTGCTATAACATAAAATATCCGAACCCTTCAACTTCTGCGTCGCATAGGGATGGGAAAAAAATCTGCCTTTAATTGGAAGATCGACTGATTTTGTGTAGGTGTTTTGAAATTCATTCTTCCTTATATAAGACTTGTTTTAATTGTTAAGTTGGTTGAATATTATTTGCATTGTCAACTATTGAAACACGAGTGTTTTTTTTACAAAACCATTTTATTAATAAGTCTTTTAAAGTAATTTAAAGAAAACCGTGTAATTTAATTTTTGTAGCTGATTTGCTAACAAAATAAAAAAACCTATTTAAAAAAACACTATACTTATTTTTTTATTTAATCAAGGTTATCGAAATAAAAATCCTTTAAAAAAAATCAGCCAACCCTGGAATATCTCGTGAAATAAAAGGCGAAACTGAACCGTTGTTAGTTATTAACGTTCGACAAAAGCGGGTAGTTCAAAAACTTTACTTTGTATCCAACTTGTTCTCATTTATTTACTACATATATACGTAAACTTTTGACGTAGATGATCGTCAACGTCAAATAATTTATGGCTGTTAATGTCAGAATACAGCAGGAAATGCATTCATTTTTTATTGTTTTTTTTTACACTTTTGACAGTTGACAGATGAAAGTTCGCCAACCAGTCTTTCCAACGAGTATTGTGGCATTTAACGGGATTGTGGTTGTCAGATTGGCAGTCATTCTTTTTATACTTTTTTATTTCAAGTTTTAGAAGTAGGTAAATCATCATTATCATCATCTGCCTAGCTTTTTCGCAACTATTTTGGGGTCATATGTAGGTTCCAGTAGATCAAAATGCAGTTGAATACCAATATTTTATATGGAGCGACTGCCTTTCTGACCTCCACAATCCTATTAGCACTGGGTATTACGATACCCCTTGGTAAGACTGGTAGTCAAACTTTCATGACACTGACAATCTGTAACTAATGTCAAAGATTTCCAAATGACAGCCGGACCAACAGTTTCAAAACGAAATATCAAAAACAAAATCCGTCACTGCTGATTATTGCCAGTATCTTCTACACAAAGAAAATTCAAATTAACTAACAATTAAACTAGTATTAAATATGCCTTTAAAACCGTAAAAGAAAAAAGTACGCCAGTTGCCAACATGCCAGTGTTGCCACTTGTAAAAATTCTGATTTAAAAAATAGTCACGTGCAATATGAAGTTGAGTAAATTGTAGAGTATCATAGTTTTAATGAAGTTACTAACTTGTTAATATTTTAAGTCCATTTGTATGTGTAGCAGTGTCTCTCTAGAAGTTGTAAATGGGTAGCTTTTTAGCATTATCGTTTAATATTTTAAATACTTTATAGTATTTTAGCGTTTATTTTCGTCTTTATCATCATATATTAAAGTTTAGAATGTACAATTTGGACTATAGGGATCATCATCTGCCTAACTTTTCCCCAATTATGTGTGGATCGGCTCATAGTCTAACCGATTTCAGCTGCAAGCTGCAGTTGCTGCTGGTACATAAGTATTTATGTTGTATCGGAAAAGGGGTATAGACAGATACCTGGGCGTATTATAGTATTAAGTATACTCTGTAAGTTAGGATGCAGAAAGTGACGTATTCAAGTATGGATTCCGAAAGACAGAGAGCAGGAGAGAGAGCGAGTGAAAGAGAGTGTAGCTGCGAGCACGGAACAGAAAAAAACTGTTTTTTCTGTTCCCTGGCTGCGAGGCCTTAGGGTCACTTTACTGGTCTGACTGCAACAGTATAATTTTGGCGTACAACTAGACAAGACGTGCTTTGTATTTTCTTTGTATTTGTGTAATTTTTAATAAACGTAAATATAAATCTTATCCCCTGTTTTTTTTACCCTAGAATAGAATCAGACAATTACATATATAACCGGTTAATATTTTCGATTATTACAATCATCACATATTACACATGTACGACAAAAAAATGTCTTGTATTTTATTAAGATATTCCCACAAACAAATTCACAAAGCCACAAACAAATTCAATATTGATATCATTCGCTTTTTCCGACCGGTCTTCCCAAAAAACCTCAAAGATATTGCTTCTCCGAAATGTTATCATGAGCGCTCAAGAGCCTCTTTTTCCAATAATGTTACGAACCACTAAAAAAGGAAATACATGCGAAAATAGGAGCGTCGTTGCCATGACAGCCAGTGAAGTTATTACACAACCATAGCCTAACATTTGAAATTAAACTCACATTCAACTCTTGCTATTTATTTGTATCTGAAATGTGATCGGTGTGAACGATACAGACGTCATTGATTTATATAAAAAAAAAATTTCGGCAAAAATCAAGTTAGACTTACCCTGTCCAAATGAAATGTTACAGGCAAAATATTTAAGACACCTAAATTTTGGTACTTTATCCATTTTACACAGCCGACCGGCCGTAATTATCATAAATTAAACTTAGTAAATTACTTTAGGGAAAGTCTTAAAACCTGACTTTAAAATTTTCGATGTATATTATTTCCAAACTGGAAAATGCTCCTTTCGCGTGTTTTTCGTCGTAGTATGGCCAACTCGCTTGTTTAATTTGTTTTTTTTTTTGGCACGGGATTCTGCGTTCAGCCTGCTTTTATTTTGTGGTGGAACAGGGGAATTTTGCAAGTCATTTTTATTCATCAGATTCACTACATTCATAAAACATTGTTGTATTTGAACACATTGGATAAACATACAAACAGATGTTGATTTCATACATAAATTCTACGTGAAATATTAATGAAAATTATAACAACACATTCCGAAATTCGAATCGCATAATATTCATACAACCACAGCAACGGAATTTATGAGCATTGTGGGCCCTAATATTTTCCACGCAATATTGCTGGTGCGAGTCAAAGGGCTTATGTGTAAAACAGCGCGTTTTAGCTTTCGAGCGGGAGAATTATTTTGGCACCTGTTTCTGCACCGTGAATAAACGATTTTGGTTTGTCTGCTGATTTGACTGTGAAAATAACCAAAAAATATGTATTTTTGAATAGGTAAAATCGATCTTTCGTGTCAAAAAAAGTTGACATACAAGTTGTTAAATCGCAGCATTTGTGAATATCGAGGCTGTTTAAGAAATATTTGATATAAAACCATAATTATTTCAGTTTCCTCAAAAGAATCCTCAAAAATTCAATAGAATCTGGGTGCACTTCAAGAAAATCTTTTGATTGCAACTCGATCTCTAAATTTATTACTGACCGAATATGGTAACTATCATTCAGTTTTACAAGATAGGGTCAGCCGAAGGTGTTCATAAAAATATGATCTTTTCCTTCACAACAAATTATCTTAGAGGTGTATATGTAGATAACAGTTCACAAATGTTACAAGAAACATATATGTTATTACAATCATTAGTACTAGGGTCGCCTCACATGAAACATATTTTTTTGCGGATCATTAAATAAATTCCCTCACTCTGGGCAGAGCAGGGAAGACTGTCAGACTTGTACTAACTAAAACCCACTCATGTTCCTTCTATTGGCAAATCGCGAACCCAACGCTAACGAAAGTAGACGAGACGGTAAGATCTCGTAAATACGGATACCTTATACCAACCTTACTACTGCAATTAATCCTCTGCCAGAAATAATGGTACCAACATTAGAAACTTCTTCTCAACAATTTGAAGTAACGTTCATTTTTCTCCGATTCCTTTCATTATTTCAAAGAAACACAATGGAGGTTTCGCAATAAAAACAGTCCGAAGTTATTTACTCTCCGGGGAACATTTGCTGCAGACGATGCACAATATTGATGTAGGTGAGGTTTCCACTGAGATTTTCAATTGATACCTGAAGTTTGAATTGAGAATATGGCTGCGGGAATGTTTTTGTTCTTTGTAATGGTCAATTGGTCCTGGAATTGCATATCAAAATGTATGTCGTTGTTTAGTGGAGTGTGGAGGTGTACCTACGTACTGTGCTATACATACGTATGTGATTTTTTGACCTTTTGAACGCCAGAGCGTGACGGCACGGGTGTCCTCCACGCCAAGATCCAATCAATTAACCTAAATGTTTGACACATATTTGTGTCGTTGTGTCGTTAGCGTACAGGTTACGCTGTTGCTTGTCAAATATGGGGAAGATTGGCCCAAAGCGAACATCTTAAGAGAATATTAAAGAAAAATTTGGTTTATTTAGCTACATTATTATTTTTTTTTTTAATGTAAACCCATTTTTTTTGCGGATGGGAAATCATCAAATAACTCCCTCCGCTCTGGGCTGACCGCTAGGAAGTGTCAGACTTGTTCTGACTAAAACCCTACTATGTTCCTTCTATTGCCCTTTATGTATACCCTCCACTATAAGTGGAGCACACTGTACATTTTTAGGCACTGCTGCCCTACCCTGATGTCTTTAAACAGAACTTATTCCACGGAGGGAATGAGACAGAGCTATACAGGGTGTCTAGCACCATATCTTTCTTACACAGGAATAAGAACTGCTATAAGATGTCATGGTAACCCTTCTGGCCCAGCACCGACGGTCTATGCAAACCCTTTTCTTAGCGTCGTAACATCGGTGATAAAAACAGCTTTAAGATCCGCTTAACATTAGTCAAAACAACCAATAAAAAGGGGGAATAACTGCTAGCACTCACAAACCTATTTTTAGGGTTCCGTGTCTCAGAATAAAAACGGGACTTTTATAGGAGCACTTTGTTGTCCCTCTGTCTGTCTTTACCTTTATCTCCAGAACGCGTGGAAGTATTAATTGGAATTAAAACCTACTCAACATTAGTCTGCGGGCAATTAGGCCTGTAAAAAAAACCCGTTTAAGTCTACGCAGTATAAAGATATAGCCGTTTATGTCACAAGATTGATCGGAACCCTTGGGTCGAGAATCGGAGTCGCTCTTGGCCGTTTTTTTTTCTATAAGTGGCGACATGACATGGAAATATAAATAGGTATTTAAATTTAAACATATTTGCAGTAGACTAGCTCTTGCCCGCGGCTTCACTTGCGGTAAATTCGGGGCAACACAGTTCCCCTTTCCTGATTTACAGGTACCTGCTCCCTGTAGTTTTGCCCTTGGGCTTTTTATATTGTAATAGCAAAGCTAAGTTTTCCCTTTTCTTCCCCCTTTCTCCCTTATATCTCAATCTTTTCCTATGTTCGTCTCCAGGGTCCCAACTATCTATGTACCAAAATTCATCAAAATCGGTTTGGCTATTTAGTCGTGAAGACGTAACAAACAAACAAGTAAACTTACTTTCGCTTTTATAATATTATAATAATAAATAATAATAATAGTAGGGATAATAGGTATGTCTAATAAAGAATAAAGTAATGAAATCTTGTTCTGTCATTTGCTATCCTTAGGGCATTAAATGCCAGTTCTTTTCCAGGAAATAATGTCATCATTACCGGCTTGCATAAAGGATAAAGCCAGCTTTTTCAATAACCGCAACATATTACAAACACAAAGAGCCGTTAGCTGCAGATCCAATATCGACTTAATAAGCTTTCCTCTTCAACCGTCTATTATGAATTTTAAAATAGGATGAAAGCGACGAGGAGTGGCTACGTTAGCTTATCGTGTGATGAAACTCGTAATCTAGCCTTGTCAAGATAAATAATATCCTCCAGTTCTGAGGGGCCTGTTGGTCTAGTGGTTAGTGGCCCTGACGGCTGAGCCGGAGGTAGTGGGTTTGATTCCCACCCAGGACAAACTTTGTGTGATGAACATGATTGTTTGTTCTGTGTCTGGGTGTGATTTATCTATAATATGTATGTATTTATAAATTATATAAGTATGTTTATCAGTTGTCTGGTTACCATAACACAAGCTCTGCTTAGCTTGGGATCAGATAGCCGTGTGTGAGTTGTCCCAAGATATTTAATGTCCTTGAAATGTGGCTTTATTTGAGTAGACTTTTAAGAGGACAGGCTACCGTCGTTGATACCATCCTACTTCCTACTAATATAAACGCGAAAGTTTGTAAGGATGTATGGATGTTTGTTACTCTACTACTACTGAATGATTTTAATGAATCTTTACAATAATATAGCTTATACATCAGAATAACACAGGCTACATTGTATATTCTTTCACCACGCGAGTGAAACCGCGCGTGACCCTACACACTAGGATCACTTTGTTGTCTGTCAAGTCCCTTTATCTCATGATGTGATTGTTTCGAATTAAAAAATCATATGTTCAAGTAGTCCCTAAGAACGGTGAAAAAATTAATCCTCTAAGTCTAAGCAGTCAAAAGATATGGTTTTTTTTTTGCTGGTTTGTTTTCTTATGCTGATGTTTTAGTGTTGATTGCCTGTATTGTGTCTTTTGTTATTGCATCAAATAAGTAACTTATCTATCTACCTATATCTCTTTTACCCTTGCCTCTCCCCGTTTCGATGGGTCGATTTTCTAAATCCTTCGGCGCCATTAATTTCGCTGATAATCAATCTAGTATTTACATCCTAACGGGGATTATATCCCCAGAAAACCTTACAGCAACGTCAATTCCTGACAGAACAACCAGTAGTATGTACCAACAGTACTTATCAGTGAAGAACACAATAACCCGAACGGCCATTGTGAATATAAAAGTAACAGTTCTGATACGACACAATAGTCGTCGTATCGACGACCAGTGACGACACGGTCGCAGCCAGTCGTGCTGATGGAAGCACTGATTTCAACGGCGACTGAAATTCATTGGAAATAAGATCGGAGCAAACGCAATGTAGTGAAAACGTGCGCTATTGTGGGAGGCGAGGCTTTTACGACTATACGGCTATAGAGTATACACCTCCTCCCTCTCCGTTACCCCCCCGTCTCGACTTCCCCCCTTTCACCCCGTGCAGCTGATCCCTCCCCTACTTTCAGCAGACGGCGTGGCGCTATGGCCCATTGTAAGTACACTTTCCGACGACTTGCATCGGTTTCCTTAATCATCTTTAATTAACGAAGCACTATTGTTAAGTTCGCCGTAGTTAATGATTTCTTTATTATAAGTCTTTCCATCAAACTTTTAGATGGGAAAAGTATTGCACTTATCGTAAATTAAGTGAAGTTATATCGATTCATTTGTAGATAAAAATGTTGGGATGTTCTAACATTAATATGAATAAGTACTAAAGTGACGACACTTAAAATAATTTATCGACCGTAAAAGTGACGTAAAGATAGAGCAAATAGATTCAGTTTATTACCCCTAAGATGTAGATAAAGTGGCTTCTAAAATATCATGCGAATACCATTATAGTTTACCGTATATTTCAGTTTATGTATAAACGAAATGACTTCCATGTCGATGTCTCAATACAGCCTGATTCTCTGTTTGTTTTAAATAATATGAAGATATCATGTATGGCCTTAGCAAGTGAAGTAAATACGTCGATTTTTAGGGTTCCGTACCTCAAAAAAAACATAAACCTTGTAAGAATACTTTGTTGACCGTCTGTCTGTATGTCTGCCAAGACCCTTTGTTTCCGGAAAGTGTGAAATTAAAACCATATAGGTACTCAAGCGTGTTCCCTTAGAGCTATAAAAAAATAACTCCCTAAATCTACGGAGTCAAAAGATATGGCCGTCTATGTCGCAAGTTTGTACTGAACCTTCGGCGCTCGAGTCAGACTCGCTCTTGGCCGGTTTTTCAACAATGACAAAGTTATATGATAATGAAGCAAGTTTTTTTTAGGGCCGCTGGTCTAGTTGTTGCAACCGCAAGAGTTCTTGGTTTCGTTTCCCGAGTCGAGCCAAAAGTGTTATTAAGTTTTTTTATCAGCTGCCTCTAAGCAACACGGAGCCCAGTTTTGTGTCCGTTAGATGACAATAGACTCCCATTCACATTTTGTCGAAATTGTCGGTTTACTATTTAGTACACATCTACCTAACCCTTGGGATATTACAGGCGTGATAACGTTATGATTACACACAAACGTGGTTCTTCTAAGTTAGATGCAAGCTTGCCGTGAAACTTGATAAATCATGGATCAGGGAACTAGTTTGCTAATCAACCGACTTTCAGGCTGTTTTGTACTTTATATAGTTAACACTAGCTTAGAAAGTCCTATGTTTCAAAATAGGGTAGATATAGATGCGACCTGACTTGACTACGCGTTTGAAGACGCAATCAAAAACTAGCAAAAGTCACGCTATTAATTTAAAATAGAGCAACACTGCAATGATAATCTAGAAATACAGACTGTTATTTTAAATTCGGAAAATATTATAAATTTAAATCATAAATTAAATTAAGTTCTCCTTAGTCGGTTTGTTCTAGGGCCTGATTCAGAAGGCAGTGCTCCTTGATAAAGTCCGAAATGTGAGGAGGTTTCTGTTACTTTAGTCCTAACCACCGCTGGGTAACTTAGACTCTGCTCCCGATACTGGCAGACTACTTTATAATACTTTTTAAAATTTTATATGAATTATTTAAAAATAAAAAAAATGAATACAAATAAAATAAAAGGGAATTGAATCCTTACTAATATCATAAAAGCGAAAGTGAGTTTGTTTTTTTGTTTGTTACCTCTTCACGCTTTAATGGCTAGACAGATTTTGATGAATTTTGCTACAGAGATAGTTGGGAACCAGGAGACGGACATAGGCTATTATATTTTTTTTTTAGGAAAAAGTGGGATGTGAGGGAGAAAGAGGGAAGAAAAGGGAAAACTTAGCGTTGCTATTACAAATCAATAAGGCGCAAGGAGAACTGTGTTACCCCAAATTTAACGCGGGTGAAAGCTAGTATATTATAAATAACAAAGGCTTGAGTATTTAATGGAGAAAACAGTTCAACAAACAAGGTTTGTCTTGAACGTAAGTAATATAATGTTAAATGTATGAGAAAGATTCAAGCACCGCGCTTGAGGTTGCTAATTATAATGGATTCTAGCTTCCGGGTTGCGGTATCAGTTAACACAGTGTAAACCAACTGCTTTTATCATACATTTTCATATTAATTTTGCAAAAGAGAGAATGTGAGAGCGCAACAAAATGGAAGCATAAGTATTGCTTTACGCTGGTAATGTCACAAAAATAAAACGTTGAAACTAGAGTAAAATTAACTTCAATGTTTTCATGTCTGCTTGGGTTGCGGGTTGTTCGAAAGAGATACCGCGGCCCCAGAACACAAAAGGCAAAAGAAGGAACATGGATGGGTTTTAGTCAAGTCTTACACTCCGTTTCCCGTTAACGTATGTTATGATTTCCATCCGAAAAAGATGTTTTTGTGTCGATTTTAATAACATTTAAACCCTATTTCAATCACCCTGGACTGCCTCGTGGGTTAGTGGTCGCAATCTAGGCTGCTTAGCAATAAGTCGACTCCTGGGTCGAGCAAATTGATATAGGGGTTTCCCATCAGTATTTACAGCAGTTGCCACGAGTCTGGTCCACGGCTGGGACACAAGCTTCCTTTCTGTGAGTGCGAGAGGATTTTTCTGACGAGGACCTGGCGCAGGTTGGTAACTGTCGCATTTTATCGGTTTTTGCTTATAGCTCACCATGATCACCAACTTTGTTGATGGCCATACGCCTAAATGATTATACATATAGTACATACTGTGCTTCTAAATTCAAAATTCGTCTTCATTAGGTCAATGACTCCTTTACACTGTCGTTACAAAAATATTGCAACAGTGATAAATCACGCGTGGAATTTAATTTTATCATTAATCTAGCATTAGACCCAGATAAGTCGTATTCTTACGAAAGGTACCTAATTCCTTCTTACAGGTAGGGAATAATTTTAATCTACAAGACGATCACGAGTTTCTTTCAAACAGATTATCAGGTTTGTGACGGATATTACATACTTTTATATTATATATATATTACATACTTTTATATTACATACTTATATATTAATGACTAGCTTCAGCCCGCGACTTCGTCTGTGTGGCATAGTTACTTTGAGCTAACGCTAACTATAACCCGCGTGATGACCGAAAAAAAGGGGGACGAACGAGGAAAAAGGGGGAGAGAAAGGTATAAATACCTTTCACTCCCCCTTTTTCCTCGTTCTCCCCCTTATCTCATTTTTTTAGCCTATGTCCGTCTCCTAGATCTCAACTATCTCTGTAATTCTCTCAAAATTCATCAAAATCGGTTTGGTCATTTAGGCGTGAAAACGTAACAAACAAACAAACACACTCACTTTCGCTTTTATAAAAAATTGTAATACTTAAAAACAATAATTTAGCCATAATGCTATTTACAGTGAGCGAGTAATAAAATGGTATCCTTACTTATTAGTAAGGATACCATTTTATTACTCGCTAAATAAAATAAAAAAAATAGTAAATAGCATTATGGCTAAATTATTGTTTTTAAGTATTACAATTTTGTTGTGGGTTACTAACTGTAGTAAAAATAACCGGCCGAGAGCTAGTCATACTCGCGGACCGAGGGTTCAGTACAAACTTGCGACATATACAGCCTTATGCCATACTTGTGACTGCGTAGACTTAGAAGATTGATTAAAAGGGACCATAGAGTTAAGTAGCAGGTTTTAATTTTAACTCGATACCTCAACGCGTTCCTGAGATAAAGGGTTCTTGGCAGATAGACAGGCGAACAACAAAGTCCCATAGGTGTTCCGTTTTTATAAACATAAATGATTTTATGAAAATTAAACTTTTACCCGTTTTTGTTTACTGTGCATTTTCATGCAAGTGGGTGTAACAAAATAGGCCATAAATTGTTGAAGCAAAAATATTAATATTTTTTACAAAGTTAAGCAAACACGTTTTATATTAGATTAAAATTTCGTCCTAACCAGTCCTAAGCTAAGTCACTTTAAGGTCAACCTGACAAATATTAGGTAACGCCGACTTACATCAACTACCTTTTTCATTTTGAGTAAAAGGTAAAATAAATATTATTAACCAGCTTTTGCTCGCGACTTCGGTCGCGTTAAATTCGGGGTAACACAGTTCCCCTTTCCTGTTTTGCAGGTACTTGCTACCTGCAGTTTTTGCCCTTGCGCCTTATTTATTGTAATAGCAATGCTGAGTTTTCCCTTTTCTTCCCTCTTTCTCCCTCCTTAATCCCTTTAAAAAAAATAGCCTATGGCCGTCTCCAGGGTCTCAACTATCTATGTACCAAAATTTATCAAAATCGGTCATTTAGGCGTGAAGACGTTACATAAATAGTAGACGTAGAATAAAAAGAAGTTATTTGATGATTTTCCCATCCGCAAAAAAAGGGCATTGGGAGGTTTACAATCAATTCATAAAGCACTGAGAAAAGGAATACAAAAAAAAACACCTTTACAAATACCTTTGGCGAAATCATGAAAAACTACAAACATTTCCCCATGTAACCGTTTTCAACTTTCAACCACCTAGTTTTTTTCTTAACACCACTTCCTTTCCAGCCAGTTTTTCCGTAATAATTGACTGCATAAGAAGTGCATTAGTAAACTCAACACTGGAAAATCTGTTTGGCGTTCAAAGGCAGTCATTTTCCACGTGGTTGCGTTTCTATAGCCACTTAATAAAGTTATTGTAAGATGGTTCCAACATTGATATTGAAGTTAAGGTTATATTGAAATTAGTTTACGTAACAATATCGTTTTTGAGAATGAATAAAAACCGTTTGTTTGACTATGAAGGATTTCAAATAAATTCGTTATAAACATAGTGATATTTGCTTTGACTAACAGTTGATTTGGTGGCCCGAATGAATGTTTGCGATACAGTTGGCGCAGTGGCTGAGTTATCGAATGCTGCGCTGCGAGTAGTGGTTGCGATCCCCGCACGGAACAAATATTTGTTTCGTTGTATGTGAGTTTAAATGTTTTCACGACACAGGAGAAATTCCTAGTGAGGGCAACGTTATAAAGAATTAAAGTCTAGCTAGACAAGCGTTAAAAATTCAATAACTTTATTTATTTAGCTTTACATTTTGGTGTCTCCTTGTGTAAGTTACTTAATATTTACGAACTTAATTCTTAATTAAGTCCTAAAACTTCATAATTAAACGAAAATAAATCAAAAGAAGACACTATAAACGAGATTTTTGCTTTAACGATTCAAATTGTGTACTCAATTTACCAGAGAAACAACATTCATTAAAAATTTGAATAATTAAACCATTAATTAAGAACGTAATAATGCAGCTCGGCTTTTAACGCAAGAAAATAAACTGTGCCTGAACTAAAATACGAGTCTCATTCGGGAACTTTCGATTTAATTTACGAAAGTTTTGACTTGGCGTAAATTCAGTGGTCGGCGACCTTTCAACTATGTAACCGAGGCTGCACAATGCAAAGAGCAAACACAATACGGAGACAACAAAAGGTCTATTTCACCATACAACTTTGTACTAAACACAAGCTTTACTCAAACGGGAGATTTTAAACAGATTATAGACGTAGCAAACTGTTTGCTTACCTCAAGGCTCAAGAGATACCACGGCCCCGGAACTTAAAGAGCAAAAGAAGGAACATGGGTAGATTTTAGTCAGTAAAAGTCTGGCACTCCCTCTCACTCCGCCCAGAGCTGGGGAAGTTATTTTAGGATTTCCCATCCGCAAACAAGGGTATCTCGTCCGAACAACCCGCAACCCCGGCACGCAACTATGCAGGCTACGACTCTTGCCGGCAGTACACTGGGTATTTTTTTTGGCTTGCAGTGTAACGTTGTACTGACGTTGATGTTTGGAGAATGCGGACTGAATATACGACGATTTATACTTGATGGGTGATTTATTGGGAGGGTGAACACCATTTGCGGAAGCAACCCACATCACGCACTTAGCGTTAATAAGCCCCACTGCGGGGTCGGCCGTTGTGTCCGTGATGGGTACATGGAGGTTTCTGGATATTACATTTCTAAGATTTTTTGGTTGGGATGTGCTTTAAGGTCCCGTCTCGACTAGTCGCCACTTAAAGTGCATGTACCCTTAAATGTTTTTCTTCAGCGGTTTTAGAGCACGGCGGTTACGCTAATATCCCATGTTTGGGAGCTAAGTTCTAACCCAAAACCGCTGCAATCTGTAAAATTATATGTTATACTTACCTACTGAAGTAACATTATACCATACCTGCCCCAAAGGGCTAAGCAGAGATACACGCTAGTTGTGTCAATTATGTTTTTATTATGTTAAGTCCCATGTAATAAGAGGCGATCTTATATCCTACTGGGGGGTCTAAAATGACCGCCTTCGCAGAATCATTATATGAAAATATTACGAACTAGCTGATATCGAAAAGTTGTTGTTTTTCCAGACCATAATCTACCTCTGTGCCAAATTTCATCAAGATCCGTTCAGCCGTTTTGACGTGAAAGAGTAACAAACATCCATGCATACATCCTCACAAACATTCGCATTTATAATATTTGTTGGATATTGTAGTACAGTAAGATAACTTTGAACGTTCTTAAAATGGTCAGACGCAGTTAACATTGTAAATTATTATAATATTTTACGAATGGTAACGTAATTCATATGATTAACATATTATGATATATTATGCGGACGCGGCAATTTTAGACCCCCCTAAAGTTGTGTACATATTTAAACTACTTTAGCACTTAAGTTATATACACATAACGTTGTTTTTCTGTTACGACGTTATGTTGCACACCAGTAACCATATTAACACGGCGCATATCCCGGGAGCAACATTTTCCTTCCACACAACAAAGTCCATAGATTCAATGTTTGCTAGAAGTTCTATGCAAACACGACTGTTGCCTCGCCTTTTGGCGTAATACTTTCCTCTGTGCAGTCTGTGCAAATTGAATGTTTACAGAGCAAATAATACAATTTGTTTTTACTATGTGTCTATTAACGAGTGGACCGCCTCGTAGGTTTACGTGCCACCGCTGAACATGAGGTCTGGGGTTCGATTTCCGGGTCGCGCAGAGTGCTTTTGTTTTTTTTTCGCGATTTAATAGGATTCTTCTGAGTAAGCTCTGTACACCGTCGACCTCCTTTTGAACAAGATTGAGAACAAGAGTAGGCACATGTGGACAGTGAGCAATAGGTAGCTCACCGTCCGTCCGTCTATTGACAACAGGCCGTGTTGACGACGCGTTAGTGTTCCACGCGCACTCCACAGAGATGTCAGCAAAGCAGAGGGGTTTGCCAGGGCCAAAATAAAGAAAAAGAGATTTGTTTTTATTCGAAAGAGTATCACGGCTCCGGAACATAAAGGGCAAAACAAAAAATATTTGTGGGTTTTAGTCAGTACAAGTCTGACTGAACGGGGCAAGTTATTCGACTATTTCCCAAACGCAAAAAAATAAAAGAAGTATGCACATTTTTTTGTAGCTACAAATGACTGATATCTGTCTACTTTCTCTATGATTTCTACCTTTTCACCACAGAAAAAGGAGTTTTAACCTATCAGACAAAGTACTACGCAATAAAAAGAAACGGTACATATCAAATCCGTCAGAGCGCGGTAACATAATAGTTTTGTCCGTTGAAACCCAATAAAACGAACTCAAACCTTTTTCCAGCTGAAATAACGTTTAATATCGAATTTCTCGACGAGTATTGTGAGGATATTTGATATGCAAGGTTCTTTTTATTTAGGTCAACACTGAAACACCCAATAGTTCTGAATTTTAATATTTATTTTATTGACTAGCTGTGCCCAGCGGTTTCACCCGCTGTTCACTTAGGGGTATAAAAAATAGATGTTGGCCGATTCTCAGACCTACCCGATATGTACACAAAATTTCGTTTAAATCGGTCCAGCTGTTTCGGAGGAGTATAGGAACGAAAATTGACACGAGAATTTTATATATTAGATCTAGTTGTTTATTGAAACACGTTAGCCGCACGATTCTGGATTTGATCCTTAGGTCAAGTGTAATGTGCCGGAGTTGCGTTTTGTTTGAATGAGATACCGCGGCCTCAGAAATAAAAGGGTAAAAGAATAGTGGAGGAGAAGGGTTAAGGTAGGTTTTAGTCAGTGAATATCTAACGCTGCACCCCGCTTCGCCCAGAGCGGGGAAGTTATTTGGTGATATCCTCTACGCAAAAAAGAAAAATGCGAAATGTTTTAGGATTTTCCATTGGCAAGGCGCACACTAGTAGATCAAAATGACAAAGGAAAACATCATAAGACGACTAGCATGTCAAAATTCTGGGTGGTTCCACCCACAGTGGGTTATTGTGGACTATGAGCCCACTCTCTTTCGTAGGGAGATGGCATATCTACTAGCTGTGGGTATGGCTGTATTGAAGGCCGATTCAGCTCATACAAACAACTAAGAATTTGAGTACAGTTAACGGCGTTTTCCATGTACGACTTTTCTGCCTACCTCTTCTGAATAGACAGATTTGACGTTTATCATTTTTTTATATTTTAAACATTGCCCCTCTTTAGGATTTTCTTCTGTATCGTGGGTGTGATAACAAACATTTAAACTCATATACACAAACAGCCAGACCGGGAATAAACTATGGTCATACAAATATTTGTTCCGTGCGGGGATCGAACTCTATAATAATAAATAAATAAATATCTTGAGACAACTCACACACGGCTATCTGATCCCAAGTTAAGCAGAGCTTGTGTTATGGTAACCAGACAACTGATAAACATACTTATATAATTTAAAAATATATAATAATAAAATACATACATATTATAGATAAATCACACCCAGACACAGAACAAACAATCATGCTCATCACACAAAGTTTGTCCTGGGTGGGAATCGAACCCACGACCTCCGGCTCAGCAGTCAGGGCCACTAACCACTAGACCAACAGACCCGTCATTCATAATGTAGATACTGTGTAAAACTCACTCTCCTTCATGTCCATCTCTTTCGTCTTATCACCTAGTTGGTCTTGTCGGTGATGGCAAGCATTAGGACCTGGTATGGATTTCCAGGTCGACTATTGATATTTTCTATCAGAAATTTCTTCTTCTGGTTGATGGCAATTAGATTGCAACTACAAGTGTCTTAATAATAACAAAAAAAAAAACACATAGGCCTACATGGGCACTTGTAAAACGTCAAGACAAGATGCTTGGTTGGGTTGGTCATTTCCTATGGAGAAGAACCGGCAAGAAACTGCATGGTTACTCTTTTAAAATCATTTGGTTTTACAATGTTGTTATTACAGCGTTAGTATGAGAGGACAGTGACAAAAAACACACTATTTTGTGAATGGGTAAACGTCAAATAACTTCCCTCGCTCGGCCTAGGGCGGGTAGGAGTGGAGACTTTAACTGACCATGTTCTTTCTTTTGGCCTTTATGTTCCGGGGCCCGCGGTATCTCTTTCGAACAACCCTGCTATTAAGTACACCTCTGTTCAACCTTTCGGGGGTTATAGGCGTGATGGTATCCTTACTAATATTATAAAAGCGAAAGTGAGTCGGTTTGTTACGTCTTCACGCCTAAATGGCCTAACCCATTTTGATGAATTTTGGTACAGAGATGGTTGGGATCCTGGAGGAAGGATCATGAAGGATGGAACATAGGCTTTTTTTTAAATTAATATTGAAATATGAGGGAGAAAGAGGGAAGAAAAGGGAAAACTTAGCATTGCTATTACAAGAAATAAGGCGCTAGAACAAAAACTGCAAGTAGCAGGTACCTGCAAAATAGGAAAGGGGAACTGTGTTACCCCGAATTTGACGCGAGCGAAGCCTAGTGTGTATATAAATCAGTATTTCAAGTGCAATGAACCTGAGCTTGTCTGCGTAGATACTAATCAAATTTGTCACACACTACAGTCTCTTCCAGTTCCCGTTACAGCGTGTCATATCTATATGTTAGCACCTTGGTCAACGAAGCGTGTTCACTTCGTTAGTAAGCAACGTCACCAGTTTAGCGACTTACCAGTGGAAATTCACTGAAAACTTGCCCTATATTAGAAACAAGCTTTTGCCCGCGGCTTCGCTCGCGTTAAATTCGGTATAACACAGTACCAAGGTCGTTCTACAAAAAATATTAAACGGGTAGCGTGCGAGAAATTGCATTGCCGGTATGTTTATCATATCCTATATTGCGAAAGGGATTAGGTTTCTTTATATATTTTAAAAGCGTATGCAAGCAGACGTGGTACGTCGTCGACACTTTAATATATTTACCCGTTTATATTTTGAGCTGGTATTTTAAAATTATTTTTAACTAGAAACGTAACGAGAACCTCTGACCAGCCTTTGAACGCCTTATTGATTTGTAATAGCAACGCTAAGTTTTCCCGTTTCTTCCCTCTTTCCAACTATCTCTGTACCAAAATTCATCTAAATCAGTTTAGCCATTAAAGCGTGAAGAGGTAACAAACTCACTTTCGCTTTTGTAATATTAGTAAGGACTAGCTGTCTTGCGCGGTTTCACCCGCGTCGTTAGTTGTTGTCCCGCTCCCGTGGGTAGTACCGTGATGTTGTAAAGCCTATGTTACTTCCTGATAATGTAGCTTCCAATTAGTGAAAAAATGGTTAAAAACGGTCTAGTAGTTTTGGAGCATTCGATACAAACTACTTATACTTAAATGTAAATATAAATTAAATAGTTTTTAGATTTAAAAAATAAATGAAAATAAAATATAACATAGGAGGTGGCATATATTTTAGCATAGCATATATTTTGTGGAGGGGGATTTATTCAGCAAAATTATAGACAAAGCCTAGTAGTTTATAATTTATGAATAAGTGTACTCACTGAAATTTATAGTAAAGGAAATCTCTTTAAAAAATGTCTCCTTGAGTTGGAAAAGATATATGTGAACTTCTTTCAACAAGATTTATGTCTGAAGTGGACCTCATTTCGCGAAGACCTCATTTGAATGCAGAACGCGATCTCTACATTACGCTTATTATGTATGTCCAAAAGTACACTCCACATATTTCAGTTCACGTTGGATTTCTTCTACGGACTAACATAGAAACCTAGCTAGCCCCAAATGGGATAGGTAAGTAGGGTTGGGATTTCCTAGGTAACGCGAACTTGGAGAAAAAGGTCAGAAAGTTAAATTAGGAACTTTTTTTAAAGTTAAACCGTATTCGGCGTGTGTTTATGAAGGACGAGACTAAAGGAGTATTCAAGGATCGTAGCAAGTGGCATTTTGTGATTTTTGAAAAAAGTTTGCAGGTAATAATAATAATTTTAAGTAATATTAGTTATTGGGGCTCATTTAATTAGGGTAACTCAGTAGCAACATCATTTGGTTAGCCTTTTTCCTAACTGTATCGGGGTCGGTTTCCAGTCTAACCGGATGCAGCTGAAAACCAGCATTTTACATAAAACGACTGCCTATCTGACCTCCACAACCCAGTAACAATACATCAGTAACATAAAGTCAATAAGTTTTGAAGAAACAAATAAGTACTTTCCAAAAATAAACTTTAACATTAAGAACTTACTGACTGTTTTATTATAACTCGCAAAATATCAAAGGCCGTTAAAAATCATAACCCAAAACGAATCCTTCGTCATATTTATTTTGAAGTCAAAATAGACATCAAGAGTCCATTAATTTAACGGTTGCAAAGTTAATAAAATTCTCGTACTTCGTTCTGTTAAATGTGCACATAAACCATCAGAAAACAGTCCGGTGCAAAATAATGGCTGAAAATAAAACATGGAACATTTGTTACGTTAATAGGCGTCCTGTCTGTATAAAGCATGTACTAAATACCGTGAATTTACGCGGAAAATATTAGCGTATGAACGATAATTGGTCTCGGCGGACGCTAATATAGTTGTGGTCGAGAAGGCCTGTCAATTGAAATGACAAATACCAAAAACTATGATGAACACTCGACTCGATGGTCAGTCGAGTGACCAGGGCTTTAGGGTTCCGTACGTCAGAAGGAAAAAAGGAACCCTCATTGGATCACTTTGTTTTCTTCTGTTTGTCTGTTTGTCAAGACCCTCTATTTCGGGAACGCGACGAAGTTTCGAGTTAAAATTAAATTAAAATATATGGCTGTTTATGTCGCAAGTTTGTACAGAAACCTCTTTGCGGAACAGGGAAGAGGCTCAGACTTTTACTGACTAAAACCCACCCATGTTCCTTCTTTTGCCCTTAATGTCGCGGTATCTTTTTCGAACAACCCGCAACCCTGGCAGGCGGTGGGCATAGCCTCTAAAGTATGAGGACCTGGGTTTGATTTTCAGGTTGGGTGATTGGGGTCAGTAGCAATAGGCTCGTTCCTTAACATATAGGACTTAGACATAACAGTTACACCTCTGCCTAACCCTTTTGAGTCTTATAGGCATGATTTTATGGTATGAAAATGTCATTAATTCCGACGAACAAGTCGTTATGCTGGTGATCTGTCAAAGTGACAGTTGAAGTTCCGATTCGTTATGGCCACACATAAACAATGGGTTCTGTTATGATGACATGTCAACGCGTACGTTAGACGGATCGTTTTTCGAAACGTAAATAAAAATTATACTTTCAAAAATTCTATAAAATATGAACAGGGATAAAAAATACTTTAAAGTTTCCTAAACGAAATGAAACAAAGATAATTTAAAGACAGCTTAAACACATTCTGTGTTCCAATGTTATTGAAGAAAACTGCGACGTTTTATGAAAACCTGGAAGAGATACTTAAATCAAAACTTTAAGACTTTCATCAAATATGAAAATATTTATTTAGAAACTGTGGCTCAATATAAATCATTACATTTACTAACAAGAACACGAAACGTTTTAAATAAAATACCTACATTACATTTAAATGACATAATATTACCCAAAATCTGAATAAGTTAGGACTTATTATTACCATGCAAATAAGGGTCACTTTATGGCCAAATACGTGACGATTTTGTTAAATTAAGTAGTACTGAAATCTGGCACTTAGACCAGTATTTAAAGACGAAGAGTTAAATTAATGAAAAGGTGCTGATGAAAAGGTAAAAACATTTTATAAAGGGCATTAAAAAGCTCCTCCCCAATGTTGTCAGCTAATTATGTGCCAAGAGACTGGGGCTATTGGCCCGTTCTATAGCAACACTTAGGCAAAACCTGGCCCTAAGGTTACGGAAACCTTCAGGAGTGGAAGGTTCTTCAATTACTTGGGTCCCACAGCCCTATTTTTTTAACGATAAATGGCTGGAACTAAAGCTTCCACAAAGTCCCGACTTGAGGTTTTATGCAACCGCAGCGCTAGGTGTCACTTAGTGGTAGTGAAAAAATATTTTATGCCGAAAGTAACACTACAAAGGGTAATAAAAAAGTAAAATAAAAATTCGTGAAATTTCGAAATTTCCTTTGTGGAACCGGCGTAATTGATACGCCCACTGCCACTTGGAAAAGAAAATAACTTTTGAACGATTTCAGTACGAATTATGTTCTTAACCCGAATTGTTGACTTATGTTTTTCGTACTCAAGCCAAAGCCAAAAGGAATGGAGTGGATTGCTGACCCTTTAACTTTTTCATGAGTTTTAATTATTTATACAAATGCGGCTTCGATCGTGAATGAATCAAAACTTTTCTACTCCATTTGTAGATATATTTATCAGCTAACATATTTTCGTTATTTTCTTAACAATCAACAAAGGTGAGTGAGAATCTATGGTCTCTAAAATATGATGATCTTAGTCAAACTACGTAAAACTTGAACCTAGGTCATACAAAAACAGTACGTATGGATCGCGATCAGAACGGCTAAACGGCGTTCAAGGCCAATATTCCACGCCAACACTGCAGGCAGTTAAGATACGCTGATTTCGTTCAGTATCACTGCTGAAATTCACCCCATAACGAAGCTGAAACTGCAACTCTTTTTCATTTCCGTTTTATTTCAACACAAGTGCGCAAAACAGAACGTTATTCCTTTATTTCTTTTCATTCTCACACCCAGATAGATAGCGATAGACATCTAAATCGATTGTGTGGCTCTCGGAATTAGTTTACACACACGTACGGGACTTTATTTATACTGGTAGCATTCTGCCAGTGATATACAGGGCCATATTGAAGGCTGACGTGACACCTCGACTTATTGCACGCTCGAAAAGCGCTGTTTTTTGCCCGTGAAAAACGAACGATATACATATTGACTGAATTATAGCGTACAGGTGCCAGATCGTCGCTTTGTTAGATCGTATTGTTTGGAACTAAAGAAATTTCAAGGTAGGCAGGTCTTGTTATTCGTGACACGTTACGACGCTGACTGATTGATGGTATTAGGATGCGAATAGGGAGCAAGAACGTGTGATAGGTCTGTTTTCGGCGTAAGATTAACCAGCTTTATTGATACACACTTTGTTAAGTCATTTTAGGAAATGTCTTTTCAGGAATGAGTTTTCGTTTTTCTTGATAGGTTTTTGGGAATAAATGAGTGAGAGGCGACTAAAAAAAGGTATTAAAAAGGTAAATGTGAGTGGCCATACACTCACATTTACTTTGATGCGTAATCCTCGTAACCGGCGTACTTGTTTCTGCTTACCCCCACGGTAAAAACCGTAAGTTAACATGTTTGTTGTTTAAGGTAGTTGGCACTGTTCTGATCTCAGAGAAGAATATAGGAGATTGAGAAGGTAGCAAATGTGTTTTTAATTATCAGCAAATATACATATAGCAAAGTATAGGTGGTATTGTTTTAAAACTATTCTAGAGTGGGAAAAAGACGGCGCTATACAAGACTTAACACTCTTTCCCTCTCTTCCCTAAACACAGTAACGTCTCTTTAATCACACGCTATTCAACTGAATCTACGACTACTCTGAACCAGACGTCCTAAGAATAACTCAATTGTTACCTGATAGCTCCACCTGTTTCCAAAACATTCAGCTATCAAGATAAATTAAAACTGCTTGAACGAACAGGTATTTAATATAGGTAGATATATCAGATACAAAATTTAATAATCTCAATTTCTTGGATCCTAGTTAATATACGTGTAAGCAATTTGAAGAACCTCTTTGACATGTCGTACAGTCCTTTCACACATATTTCACCTCCAGACTTGCCAGTGTACCGAAACAAAAGATTAGAGAAATTCAAGTCTGTCAAAATTCTTAGTCTGGTATTCCTAGTCTAATCATTATTCATGTGACCTTTGTTTTCTGCCCACAAGGTTTCTGTTGGACTGAGAAACTGATGAATATAAATTTTGTTAGATGAAGAAGGCGAAGAACTCTAAAGAAAAGATGCATTGATTGTGTGAGAATTGATATGAAAGACAGATGAACATCTTGCGCCGGCCCCAACAAAGATGGAACCAAGGCGGAAACTAACGATGGAGATTAAAGTTTACTGTAACTGTCAAAAAGAAAACATAACTGTGAAATGACTGCATCCCCATATATGACTGTATACAGGCCGTTCATTTACGGAATTTCATATACAGGTTGTTAATATTAAATTGTAATCTAGGTCAAATTTCGAGGTCAGTGAATGCTAATGCAGAGTGCTATTAATACTACAATAAAATGGTGTACGACGGTTTGGCACGCCATGTATTAATAGGCGCTTTGATCTTGATGTATAAATCACGTAATTACGTGTTTGGTTAATCAGTGTCTGTTATATAATGGAGGAGTAATGTTTTAGGGTAGGGAAATAGGCAAGCATACGCCTGCTTTATGAAGCAAAAGTCGATTTAAAAAACAGGAAAGAAATAGTTAAGCGAGCATCTATACAATCTATACTATATATTCCCTAGTCGACAACATCCTGAGCCAAAAACAGTCCTTTTTTGCGGGTTAGAAATCATCAAATTACTTCCCCCGGCTCTGGACGGAGCGGGGGGAGTGTCAGACTTGTACTGACTTAAACCCACTTATGTTCCTTCTATTGCCCTTTATGTTCCGGGGCCGGGGTATCTCTTTCGAACAACCTGCAACCCCAGCAGGCGGTGTCCCTGGCAGGCCCATCTGCTTTGCTGGCATCTCTTTAAGGCGCGCATGGAACACTAATGCGCCGCAGAAGCAGTCCTTAAAGAGCGTTTAATTCTGACGCAAAAATAATTATAGTTCCAGAATCCAGGTATAAGGCTGATTTCACACGACATCGCTCGACCGGTCCGGCGATGAAACGGATCTCACACCGCATTGACCTGTATGAAATCCAAACGCATTCTAGATGCTGACGCATACGATAGCATCCCCGCTTTGTGTCTCGCTTTGACAAATAACAGTTCTGTGCGATAAATAAGGATGCTGCTAGACGAGTTTGAACTCTAATGTTAGGTTCACAGTATGTCGGGCTGACGGTTCCTCCTTTGGCCAATCATCGAGTATTGCTGTTGACACTAGGTGAAACAGCGGCTGGTGACACTCTGTTTTTAACTTTCGGTTTGAAATAATTGTAACACCGCCTGACGGTGACGCGACGTGGACGAGCGGTGCTTAACACCTCATCCGGCGGCAAACCGCCGCAAAATCTTCACAGTAAGCCTGACCGCGTCCGGGGTTGCGGGTTGTTCGAAAGAAATACCGCGGCCCCGGAACGTAAAGGGCATAAGAAGGAACATAGGTGGGTTTTAGTCAGTAAAAGTCTGACACGCCCTCCCGCTCCGCGTAGAGCGGGGGAAGTTATTTGATGACTTCCCACCCAAAAAAAAGCCTGACCGCGTGGACTCGTGTGTGAAACGCCTTAATCCCGTGTATCCCATTACATGAAATGTTTATGCATATGTTGTTAGTAATATTAAAAATTCCCTATTTTAACTGACTTAAGAAAAGAAGGAGGTCCTCAATTAACCGGTTTTTTTTTTGTTTGTTCACCGACCAAACACATACTTTCCAGGTTCCATATGAATTTTATTTATAATGCTTATATAATTCCGGTGTTAACTTTTTACACGTGCCATCTCTTGTCTTTCAAAATAGTACCTACTTAATTAACAACTTTTCATTAATTAAACTCTTTAAACTTTGTTTAATAATCTTTTACGTAGAAACTTGAAAACACACACTTCACTGTAATTAACGACTTCATCAGTTATGTAAATTCTTAGTTAAATAATGAAAATTAATTGCTTCGGGAACGAGGAAAATAACATAATTTTTATGGTAAGTACCTACGGTATGAAAATATGGCGTGTAAATTATTAAATTGGGAAAATCAATTTCATATCAATAAAAACTTTTATCCCGTTATCACGATTCGGAGAAAACTTAGTTAAACCACATATTACTAAATAGCTACTACGTAGGTTAAACTACTTCAAAAAAAAAAAAATGTTGCCCCACATGAGGAATTTCACCTGTATCGTGGGTGCGTTTATAAATATTTAAACTCACATACACAAACACCCAGACCCGGAACAACTATCATGGCGCCAACCAACGCGCAACTTGGTCAACCTAGGTATATGAGGACTATGCAGATTAGTGTCTGAAATGGTCTTTTTAAGAAACCACCACACAGATTGAGTGGAGCTGTCCAGTCAGTGCAAGAATTCATCAGTTATAAATTGTCATAATAATATGAAAACTTATAAGCTACATGTGTTTGTAAACTTAATATCTTACATCCACTAAAACGTTGGTTATACGTGATAGTACTCCACATCCGAAGAATTTTTATTAAGAAGCCTTGGGACACACTAACTGAATGCATGCATCGAAGTAATAGAATATCTCAACCGATAAGTTTTCTTCGCCTTTTCATAAAATAAAGTGGTTTAGATACAGAGAAGTTTCTACTGTAGAGGTGTATTAAGTAAGGTTCAAAACGTGAGTTGGTGTAAAGGAAACCTTTTGTAAGGTTGTGTGAGGAGACGTTTATTTTTGTTCGAAAAATCCTTACTAATATTATAAAAGAGAAAGTGTTTGTTTGTTACGTCTTCACGCCTAAATGGCCAAACCAATTATAATGAATTTTTGAAGAATAAGTAACTACAATTATTCGTCTTCTTCAATTTTTGAAATCTTTAAATTAATGAACAATACGATACGATTCTTAAATATTATAACTTGTTTCAAAACAGACAATGTAAAACACAGGCAACATTTTCTTAGAAATAGAATAAGTTATTTAATAAAAGCATACCCAAAACAACGACAATCCAAGACCAACATAAAGAACCTTAACATCTCACCATAAACGGCTCTACAATACTCCTTAATACAAAAGCAACGAAAACAAACAAAGCAACAGACAAAAGTTGACACGACGTTAACAACGACCAAGACGCACAGTAATAAACGCACATACTAACTTACATTTAACTTTCAACTTAAAGTACAAACGGACCCTATATGGCATGGCGTTAAGAAACATCACACGCTTAACTCCTTGGCCACGATCTCCAGACTAAAGCGACAAAACAAATGAAAGAAGTCGCCTTGAGTATGCCACTAATTGTTACCGCCACCCACTTGCGAAGTTACTGAAACTACTGGCTCGCGCGCGTTTTTACGTTTTTCGTATGAACGTCTAATCGCAGTTAACTGAGGCAAAATTGCGAATCAGAAAACTTGACTATACTTGTACTTTGCGAGTTTTTATATGTCGAAACATTTATAGATGGCGGTGCAAGAGTAATATCATGGGCCCAAATGGAAAAGTACCGGTAAATAACCTAGACGCACGTGGTCGTGGCCTAGCAACGTCTAATAATAGACCGGAGAAATTCCCTTTTCTACACGAATTCACAAAACAGTAACGTGGTAACGTACGCGCGACTAAAGTCGTAGCCGAGTACGATTATGGGGAAGGCCTTATGCCTTCTAGGAAACGACAAAGCATTCATTTTGAAGTTCCTCCGCTGACATTCCAAATCGTCATACATTTTAACGAGCGTCTAAACGCATAATGTAAATGAGCCATAATATCGCCTTATGAAACTAAGTAATTGTACTTACTCGGCTTTACAAAGTTTGAGTAGTTCGTGATGTCAACGAAAGTACAAGTGAACGCTCAACTGACGAGCTAATATGCGTCGCGTAAAACTTTATTAAACGTTAAAGTGTTAAGTTTTAAAGTTACTTGTTACTTGTAAGACATTAACTTGAATTGGAGGGGAACTAACCGAAACTCTGCTGAAGTATTTTATACTTTCGTAATTAAAGAACAGATTCTGTTTCACTTTATTTCCGAACTGTACACATACGAACTACGGTTTTTGAAAAAAGAAACTGATTCTTGTTCATTCATTTTACGTACATGACGATTTAATGTTTTAAATGCATTCTAAATTCAAAAGACATTTTTGGAGTAAACTTGAGGACATAATTATTACAATAGTAAATAAATTAATGTAAGGTTTATTTTCGCATCTGACGTTCACAATAAATAAAGCATTTTCCCAGCTGACGTAAACCTCTTACTCGTAAATCTACCAATTGTAATTACTGGGCCGCAATTCCATTTTATCTAGGTCATCGAATCTTCTTCGTCGTCTTCCGAATATATCCGACCCTCTTCATTCGCATCAGACATTCCAAGACAATTTTTGCAAGGAAACACACTTTCCCACTTATGTGAATTTTCGGTTGAAAAAGTTTCCCCATCTCTAAGTGATTGTACAGAGACTAAACTATGTAAGTACATATCGATATTGGATGTAGAAATAAAACTGTATTGGACACTTCCGGTTCGCAGAGTAAGTTTAAAGTTACGAAGTAGTTTTGATATGAGCGAAGTTTTATATAGCTTTGACTTTTTCTGCTGATGTCATTTACAATTTTGAAGTTTGCAACACTGTCCAATATGTTAAGCGCTCGCCGAAGCGCGGTGTGTCATTAAATATGCACGCCACTTGCACCTACTAGATGATAAATATTTCTCGTCTGTTGCCACTCCACCGGCTGGTACTAAGTATCACGCAAACATTTTCAATATTTTCCGCTGGAAAATTTTCAGCTATATTTTTAAGAAAAATATTTTTTAATTCTAAAAGCTCATGCATCATTTTTGTGTCTGGCAATGTACTTTTCAAAGTCAAAACCTTTTTCCACACACATTTATTAATTTGACATAACAAACCACTATGTAGTAGGAAGGTAGGACGGCGAACGGTTTGTCCCAAAAATATCATCGGGACTTTTTGACATTTGCATGACAGCGGTTTTCACTTAACCGGTCACTTTCGTCCTAAACCCTGACTAAGGTAGACCGCATTATCACATCAAAATATGATTGACCTTTGACATGAAGCCGGCAAATGGATGGGACACGGCTGTCAAAGGTTTTAGAGAAAGGGTCTCAAAAAATCACGCATCAGTCCCGTAAAAAGGGTTGTCATCAAAAAGCTTTTAGCCACCGAGATATTTTCGGTATTATGTTACAATAAGCAGACAAATTCTGTGGTCATACTTTGGCGAACGTGGGGATCATTAATAATAACCGGCTTATGTCTGGTGGTTACATTTTTGTAGAAAAGTCATAGACTATTCCATAGACACCTAAAATGTTATAATCTGTGTGTTTATGTGCTGCCACCTGTTGTGGCTTTTGTAGTCATTATTCTTTAAAAAATAAAAATTAGTTCTGTTCTGCACTACAAACAAGTTGTTTTACTAGAGGTTATGGGCCCAGAAAATAAGTTAAAAAGTAGTTTTTAACAAGAATTTCGTCACGGTACGAGTGTTAAAAAACTTTTTTCAATACGCGATTCCAATGCGTAGATAAGATTGGTTGGACATTCGTGAAATAAAAGTGTTTTATTCTGAATTACGATGGCGGCCAGCTACTTGTTAAATGTACCAAAGTTACGCGGGCGGGAAAACTACAGCGAGTGGTGCTTCGCGGCAGAGAATTTCCTAATCCTTGAAGGCATGAAACAGTGTGTAAAGCCGGAAGAAGGAGTAATTGTAGGAGCTGCAGATGACGAGAAAACTCGGGCAAAATTGATTATGACAATCGACCCGTCTTTGTTTGTACATGTGAAAAGTGTAAAAACAGCGAAAGAACTCTGGGAAAAATTGCAGCAGTTGTTCGATGACAACGGTTTCTCAAGAAGGATAAGTCTGTTACGGAATCTAATTTCAATAAGACTGGAAACGTGCAGTTCCATGACGTCCTACGTGACACAAATTATTGACACAGCTCAGAAATTAAGTGGCACGGGTTTCGAAATAAATGACCAGTGGACAGGTTCATTGTTATTAGCAGGATTGCCAGAGCGGTTTTCACCGATGATTATGGCAATTGAGCATTCAGGCATTAACATATCAGCGGATTCCATAAAGTCTAAATTGTTAGACATGGAGTCAACTCAAGAACACGATGAAGTTGGCGGGGCGTTCGCAGTTCGTTCAAAGTTCAGTAAAAAAAAGGCGGCAAAAACAAATGTCAATGTTGGTAGCACTGCTGATCCGTCAAAGTCAAACATCAAGACGGTGACATGTTACCGATGCAAACAAAAAGGACATTATCGTAATCAATGTACAAATTATGAAAATAACGCGTCGAATTCTAAAGAAAAACCCCGAATGCAATCAAATGCGTTCAGTGCAGTGTTCTTGAGTGGCAATTTTAACAAAAAAGCGTGGTACATTGACTCTGGAGCAAGTGTACACCTTACGACAAACGAAAGTTGGCTTATGAATGCGTCTTATGAACAAAATAAAGAAATTATTGTGGCGAATAGTGAAAAGTTGTCAGTTTTGTGTTCTGGCGATGTGAAGATAACGACTACAACTGGTGAAATTGATTACGACATTATAGTTGAAGATGTTTACTGTGTTCCAAGTTTGGCGACTAACTTGCTATCAGTCAGCCAACTCATAAGCAAAGGAAACAAAGTGTCTTTTTCTGATAGTAGATGCTCAATATATAACAAGAATAATGAATTAGTAGCTACAGCATTATTGGAAAATGGAGTATACAAAGTAAACTTACTAAGTCAGGAATGTTTGGCTGCATCAGTTGTGTCAGGTGTTACATGGCATCGCAGATTAGGACACATTAATAAAGACTACCTGAATCAAATGAAGACTGCAGTACAGGGCATGTCTTTTGATGACAAAGTGGATATTGGCAAATCTTCATGTGCCACATGCTGTGAAGGGAAACAGTGTCGTTTACCTTTCAAGAGTTCCAGTCAGAGGAGCAGTAATCTACTAGATATAGTTCATACAGATATCTGTGGGCCCATGGAAAATGTGTCCATAGGTGGGTCTAGATACTTCCTATTGTTTGTCGACGATTGTAGTCGAATGGTGTTTGCTTATTTTCTAAAACACAAGAATGAGGCTCTGAAGTATTTCAAAGAGTTCAAAGCCCAAGTGGAAAATCAAACTAAAAACACAATAAAAGTATTAAGGAGTGATAATGGGCTTGAGTACTGCAATAAAGAATTTGACAATTACTTAAAAAGTGCTGGTGTGATACATCAGAAAACTAATCCATACACACCACAACAAAATGGTCTGTGTGAGCGATTCAATCGCACTATAGTTGAAAAGGCAAGATGCCTACTCTTCGATGCCAACCTAGGGAAGGAATTCTGGGGTGAGGCCACCAACACTGCTGTATATTTACAGAATCGAAGTGTGGCTGCAGCGTTGGGAAATAAAACACCGTACGAGATATGGACTGGTTGTAAACCTGACATAAGTCATATCAGAATCTTCGGTAGTACTGCAATGGTCCATGTAGCTAAAGAGAAGCGCAAGAAGTGGGACAGGAAGTCAGAAAAGTGTATTCTCATTGGATATCCGGAAAACACAAAGGGATACAGACTGTACAATCCAGAAACAAGAACAATATCAACTAGCAGAGATGTGATCATAGTTGAGCAGGAATCAAAATCTGAATCTCAGATAGAAGTTTTGTCTGAAAGTTTTGATTCAGTGGGGGAAGAAATTATTAAAGATGAAGTAAACTTGGAATCTGATTACACTGATAGCTCAGAAGATACATTTCTGGATGTGAATGATGAGACATATCAACCTGAGTCTGAAGATATCCCTGAGATCATATCTCAAAGACCTACACGGATAAGGAAGCAACCAGACAGGTTTCATATTTCAAATTTTTGTGCAGGTGTGAATACATATGATGATGTGACAGGTTTGTCTCTTCAGGATGCTTTAGCAGGATCTGAAAAGGAACAGTGGAAAACGGCCATGGCTGAAGAGTTACAGAGTTTTAAAGAGAATGATACTTGGGAGTTGAGTAATCCTCCTGAGGATGGTAGAGTTGTGCAGTGCAAGTGGGTGCTACGTAAAAAGTATGATAGTGATAATAACATTCGGTTTCGTGCTCGTTTAGTGGCGAAAGGTTTTTCGCAAGTGCAAGGAGTGGACTATACTGACACTTTTTCCCCTGTAGTACGGCATACTACATTGCGTCTTCTATTTGCTCTATCTGTTCAAATTAACCTTGATATAACACACCTTGATGTAACAACTGCTTTTTTGTATGGGATCCTTGAAGAAGATATTTATATACAAATACCTGAGGGCTTTTCTGAGACAGTTCAGAAAGGCCAAGTTCTTAAATTAAAAAAATGCATGTATGGTTTAAAACAGTCTTCAAGAGTCTGGTACAGGAAGGTAGAGGAGTGTCTTTTAAAAATTGGCTATGTTAAATCTAAGATAGAACCGTGTATGTTTTTAAAAACACAGGATAAGTTGAAAACAATTGTTACCCTTTATGTAGATGATTTCTTTATCTTTTCTAATGATAGTAAAGAAACCAAGCACTTAAAAGATGTATTATCTAATAATTTCAAAATTAAAGATTTAGGTGAAATTAAGAAGTGTCTAGGGGTAAATGTAAAAGTAAATAAATCTGAGAAAACAATATCAATAAGTCAGGAAGATTATATTGATCAATTGTTACTTAAATTCAATATGAGTCAATGTAAGACTGTACAAACTCCAATGGAGACTAAGTTACATGTGTCTATAGATGAGAATAATGTAGATGAATTGTTTCCTTATCAACAAATGATAGGTTCTTTTATGTATTTAGCAGTTCTTACCAGACCCGATATAGCTTTTGCAGTAAGTTTCTTGAGTCAATTTAACAATTCCTATACTAAACAGCATTGTTCATATGTTAAACGCATACTGCGATATTTAAAATTGACCAAACATCATGGCTTAAAATTTTCTGCAGATGGGAAGTCGGTCATTGAAGGATTTGTAGATGCTGATTGGGGTGGGAACATTATTGACAGGAGATCTTACACGGGTTTCTGTTTCACTTTGTCAAATTGTGTGATTTCTTGGGAGACAAAGAAACAGAAAACCGTGGCTTTGTCAAGCAGTGAAGCCGAGTACATGGCCTTAACTGAAGCTTGCAAAGAATCTGTTTATTTAAGAAACTTACAATTTGAAATTACAAATAAAAAGTATACTATAGAATTATATAATGATAACCAGAGTGCATTAAAGCTAACTGTAAATCCAATTTTCCATAAAAGAACCAAACACATTGATATTCGTTATCATTTTTGTAGAGACTGTGTAACTGATAATATTGTGAATGTCAAATATTTGCCATCAGCTGAGATGCCAGCTGACTTACTTACAAAGAGCTTGTGCTCTGATAAACATTATTATTTATTGGATAAGTTGGGGGTTCAGCATATTCATGTTTGAGTTAATATCAGTATAACATTGTTAGATGTAGTGGGGGTGTAGAAAAGTCATAGACTATTCCATAGACACCTAAAATGTTATAATCTGTGTGTTTATGTGCTGCCACCTGTTGTGGCTTTTGTAGTCATTATTCTTTAAAAAATAAAAATTAGTTCTGTTCTGCACTACAAACAAGTTGTTTTACTAGAATGACAAAAGTTCCAAGTAAGTAAGTATTATTCTGCATAATTATATATTTTAGGTAGATATATATTTACCATCTCAGTATTTATTTTAATATGTGTATTATTTGTATGTATGTTTATTATATGATTGATAATTTTAAATGTTTTGTCTTTTCCACCCACTGTGTCTACATATCTCATCCAACTTTCCTCTCGCAGGTCTGCTGGAAAAAATTTCTTATGAAATAAGCTATACCTTTGTGCTCTTCTGTCTTAATGTAATGTCCTGTCATGTATTGTATGTGTTCATAAATAAATAAATAAGTACAGCGTTAACTTGGTCACTTGTAATTCTCGAAGATACTAATGTAGAAAATAGTTTTTAACTCATTCTCAAAGAAACAAAATCTATTGTCACATGTTCTTCAAATTTCTCTGTCTATCTAAAAACAAAGGCGAATATTTATGAAAAAGGAGGACCGTTCTAAAGATTATTTGTATGAAATGAACTAAATATAAAGTAACTTTATAAACTTGAGGGGTCGAAGTACTCCTCCACAACGCTGTCATCCGGAAACGTGCCCAGAAGACTAGCAGCATTGTCACGTTGGATGGCAATGGTTAATTCTTAGGCCAAAGCAAAGCCAGTCAGGTCACGCGAAGTGTCGACTAGTTGGAGAGTCATTTCTTTAAAAATAAGACGCACTCTTAGCCTCGCATCCCACGACCTGAACGTTTTAACCCGGCTCGAAACTGCAATTGCCAGTTAAGTTACAGTGCTTAAGCCCGTTTGAGGGTTTCAGCAGCCACAGAAGTAGCGCCAGAACAACCGGTCGTGCTTGCAACATGGGATGACACATCAAATTAAAAGCAGAAAGTCAATTATCTGTTTCCTGAAACATATCCTACTCAGCCATTAATTCTTAAATTAGGGTTCCGCACCTCAAAAGGAAAAATGGAACCCTTATTGGATTACTTTATTGTCCTTCTGTTTGTCTGTCAAGGCCCTTTATCTCGAGAACGAGAGAACGAGAGATTCGATTTAAAACCATATATTAGACTCTGGGTTCCTTGTGCTGTAAAAAAAAACAATCCTCTTAGTCTGCGCACTCAAAAGATATAGCTGTTTATGTTGCAAGTTTGTACGGAACCCTCGGTGCGCGAATCTGACTCGCTCTTCGTTGGTTTTGGGTGATAAGAGTCTTTTAACTTATTAAACAATTTACAACTCCAAACCATTAAGCCAAAGTTATATTTTTTTGTTTGTTCAAAATAAAAAGTCATTATCATTCTTGCATTAAGAAAAGTCGAGATGGAATATCTATTTTTTTTTTATCTTTGAAATCAAAGTTTCATTGCGCCCGAATTTGAATTTGAAATATCGCTGTCTTACGTTTAAGATTAATTCATAAAGTCGGCCTTACTCAAACGGGCACAATTGCTAAACTTTTTGACAAGTAAAGCGCTTGAAATTAACGTTGTGCTAAGTTTTGGCAAAATTCGCGCGAATTTGTTTGCAAAGAGATCCGCACGAGACATGGCAATGACGACAAAAAAAATACCAGTCGCGTTTGAATTTAGAATTCGGTGTTGCCATTGCTCTCGTACTCGTTTTCTCGTTGTGTTCAGTAACCGCTTTTTTTAAATGTATTCGGATGAGAAATGACCTTGTCAGCGGGTATAAATCCGATGATCCGTAACAATTTATAAAACCGTGTTTCTATACCACGAATGGCCCAATCTCTGGGAATAAATTTAAAAACCGTATTATGCATCATAAAGTTGGTTAACTAAAAGGGCAGTCGTGTTTTAATGGCTGTTGATTTTATTTCTCTGTTTTTACGACAAGGTAGTCGATACGGCTAAGATGGTTTTGTTTTTTTTTCAAGCTGAATTATAAATAAACTCAAGGTTTTTAAAAAAACCTTCCATCAATACCATTACGAATACAAAAAAAAAGATAAGGGTTAGTTAGTATCCAAGGTGCAATTCGTTCGAATTTATTCCGTGTGCCTGTGTGTAGATATAGTTAAACATCAATTACATAGATAGATGTAGACATACCCATTAAAACTATTATTAATAAAAAACGAAAGAAATTAAGTTCTATTACAAACGTTGCCAGTCATAATATTAAAATCTATTTTATCAGACAACCACAAAGCTTGAATACCAAGAACGTGGTCACGCCAAAACAACAATTGGCTTGTTAAAATTTCTCTAGCCTATGAAACTGACAATGTGGTCATATTTTGGAATAAACTAAAGTTTGTTTATTACAAAACAAACAATTTACTAAATAAATAATTTATTACGTCCATCGATTTCTAAGAAAAAAAAAACACCTACATCTGTCGAGCCTGTTTAGTTATTTCCTTTGTTTACTGTACAACTGTACATGCAAGATATTTTCTATTACTCAACTAATAGTTGGTTTATTTAGAACAATAGTATTAGAAAAGAATCTTAATAACCGTGCCTTTTTAAGTTTTATTGTTTGCTGTGATTTTGTTTAACAATATTTGTACGCCTTCACGGCAAAACAAAGCGTTCATATATTTAACCCAAGACCTATATGGAAATACCTATGATTCACAAATAAAAGTCTGATTATAACCCAAACCCAACATTAATTTTACAATCGAATCGCCCGCATTAAAACGTTCAATAACACTTAGTAAAATAAAGTGGTGAGAGATACCTACTTTCGAATAGAACGGAAAGGGATCAATTAACAACAGTTTCTAAAGTAATTAAAGACAGGGTCTTCACTCATTTATCAACTTGCCACCAGAAAGACCCAAGTTTCTGCGGGACTTCACATTATCACTGTAATTAGCAATTATACAACTACATTATAATATAGCAATGGTTGCCGAAAATGAAAACGGTTCTATGTAGCCTACAAGGGTTGATACCCCCTGTAGGCTAGATACAACCGTTTACATTTTGACATTTGACATTTTAACTTTAAACTCTGTTCTTAATAGAACAGGGTTTAAAGTTCTTCCATAACATCCTCCATAGAAATGGACCTCCCGATCAGACAGGTATTACGTCTCATCTGGTGTTCTACAGTAGTACGATCCGTCGTCCAAAACTCTAATATCGCAGATAACTTAATTAAATAGTTGCAAATAAATTGTGTAGCAGTAAGCGTAGCTTAAAATAAGAAAGAATACTGCGGTATGTCATGGTTTGTACGTGTTTCACTATAACTTAGAATGATGCTATTTTTTTTGGCAAAATAAAACAAATGAGCATGTAGTTTTAAAAAGTTTGCCAGGGTAGGGCGCGCTCTGGCCAAAATGACGGTGTACTATTAATTACACCTCTACCTAACCCTTCTGGGATTACAAGCTTGATGTTTTGTTACTAAGCTAACAATAAACTAAAATGTCGTATCCTTCAGCTCTTAAAGTCACGTAAGCGCATAAAATTAAACGCCCGCAGACACTCGACTTTAAATGTTTTGTTTGTACAAAAACAAAATGTCAGTGATCTCAAAATAAATTACAGGCTAAAGATAATAAGGAAAACATCGCACAGAAACGGATATTGCTCGATTAAATTATTAAGAGAATAAAAGAGACAATTTTAACGTGTCTGTCTGCGTTGACATCTGACATTTAGAAATATCTCCGTCCTTTGAAAGCAAGGAGAATTATTATAAACAAAGTGTCTTCAAAATCAGGACGTCAACAATGTCTCAAGTTTATATCTTGGCAGCATCAACACCTCATTAAATTGTTGTAAAATGTTATAATTGGATGCTCATAAAACATCTAAAATCTTCTTTTCTTTTAGGTTACATTGTCAATTTGACATTTGAATGACTAACCTTTTTAGATTAAATACTTTTTCTACACAATCTATGGTACTTTTCACATTTTTTCACAAAGTTACAAACGTTTGTAATATCCGAAAGATTAGGCCGAGGTGTACCTATGTTATAGTAAGTACACTCGTTATAGTAGGACGCTACAGAGAGGTTTCTGATTCAAAACCAAAAACAGTCTAAATCAGTCGATTAAAACTCTATATCGCAATCGATAACAAACTTTCAGATCAATATTTGTCCTTATCTACGATCCCTTTATAAATGACCCACTGAGTATAAACGTTTGACCTAGAAAGACCGTAAGCTAATGACTAGAGAAGACATCCATAAAATATAATCCGCATACGAGAAAATGCTCACGCTAAAGCGACCGACTACATAATGCAAACTGTTATCGGTACCATGTCCGCCTATGGGATAATGAATGGGCAGTTTTATACGACAATTGTGCATTTAAATTTAATTCTCTCAATATAATTAACTAGCTTTCGCCCGCGGCTTCGCCCGCGTTAAATTTGGGGTAAAACAGTTCCCCTTGCGCCTTATTAATTTGTAATAGCAACGCTAAGTTTTCCCTTTTCTTCCCTCTTTCTCCCTTACATCCCACTTTTTTAAAACAAAAACTAGCCTATGTCCGTCTCCTGGTTCCCAACTATCTATGTACCAAAATTCATCACAATCGGTTAAGCCATTAAAGCGTGAAGAGGTAACAAACAAACAAACAAACAAACAAACAAACTCACTTTCGCTTTTATAATATTATAAGTAAGGATAAGGATTCACAACGGTGCTGCCAAGAAAACTGTTGGAGTAACAAAATCGATTGACGTCTCCTTCATAGTAGATTTTGCAGAATGCACTGCAGATGTTCTCGTTACGTTTCAAGTTAAAAATTACTTTAAAATACAAGCTCAAAATATAAACGGGTAAATAAATTAAAGTGTCGACGACGTACCACGTCTGCTTGCGTACGCTTTTAAAATATATAAAGAAACCTAATCCCTGTCGCAATATAGGATATGATAAACATACCGGCAATGCAATTTCTCGCACGCTACCCGTTTAATATTTTTTGTAGAACGACCTTAGGACCCTGGCCTTTTTCCAGCACAAGCGACCGACTGGCACAGAAACTCCTACGTCATAAACGTTTACTAACGTATACGATTAAAAAGGTGGATTTTTCACAGAGGAAAAATATAGTAACACAGAAAACACAGACGCGACAGGAGTTGGTACAGAGATATAGAACCTTTTTGCAACCGTGCAGATTGTTGAAAAGAAGTCGTATACTTCTATAACAACTGCTATTCAAGGATAAGAAAAAAAAATGCGTGTGTCAGCTCCGACGCACGACTGGAGTTTACTCCTTAAGTACGAGTATTTAACCATACGCAAAAAGAGTTAATACAACTGAAAAAAGATTAATATCATATGAAAGGGTAAATTCACAAATTAATGAAAAACATATAGTATATAGGTATAGCCGCCAATACAGCATACCATATGTACGTCTTAATACACTTACAGCCAAATTAGAAAGTTGCGCACTAAAGGTGCGCACCAAAATCGTGATACGATTTTCGTTACTTGTTAGTATGTTTTACCCCTCGGATTTTTCTCATACCGGGCGCCTTATATATGAAAATAGATTCTTAAGGAGTAATCTCCAAAAATTGCAAGGTTGTCTTTGAGTAAAAATCATATTACTTAGGATTCTGTCTGTCTCCTTCCACAGACGCCATTAAATAAATAAGTGAAGATTCCGTCTGTGAATGACAGTGACAGTGTATTAATAGTTCATTCTACTAGGTATGTTTATGTCCCATGTTGTAGGGGGCGGGTCTATTGCTAGCAACCGGGCACGGTTCAGGCTTCATATATTCCAATTTCTTGCGCTTGCGACTAGTAGGCCAACTAAGCAATAAAACCACTAAAAACGAAAAAGTGTTTTGTATATCTTTCACAATATTCAATCTATCAGCCGACTAATTGACGTCTCTTCACACTTTTTACAAAACTGGGTCAAAACCAGTCAACAACTTCTGCGTATTATTCTCCAAAAAAGGACGCAATTTCTTCTAAGATCCGCAGGACGTTGACCGGAGTAAAAATCATAAGAAAAGTAAACTAACTAAGTGCCTATATACAACCAATCAATAAGCTATTGAGGGCAACGATTTTTAACGTTTACCGAACCTATAAAAAATGCGACAATTCAGCTATCGAAATAGGAAAACATGATGACCTTGAGAATGTTTCCTTAACACTTTAATTTACAAGATAAAAGCTTAAAACAGTAGACAGACTAATAGGTAGGACCAAAGAAATTTAAGATAATAATATTATAAAGACATAATTAAGTATGTTTGTTACTACTCCCCGCTTTCTTTAAATAATCAAATCTTCCCTCGCTCTGGGCAGAACGGTGGAGAGTGTCTGACTCTTACTGACTAAAACCCATCCATGTTCCTTGTTTCTCCCTTAGTCTTCTATTTTTTATTCCATAAAAAATTTGTTCCCGTGGGATCACTCAAACATGATTTTTCACCGCGGGTGACGCCGCGAGGTGCAGCTAGTATACACATAAGTGCTAATATACCCATTTATATTTATTCAGGTGACACCAAAAACTGTAGAAGCGTATAATGGAACATGTAAAGAACCATGAATACGAAACACAAAAAGATAAAGTATCATAACGTCATGACGTATATAGGCCCCTATGTGATACGAAAAGGAAAATGTATTTAGGAAAACCCGAGTTCTGTTTAGATACAACATTAAGTGCAAATACCCGCAGTGATAGATAGCGTTGTCATGTTGAATAATTAGCCAGTGCCAAGCCGAGTAATTAAGACTGATCTAGCGATTGAACTGAACTCTGATTGACCTTTTGACTTGTGGGAAAATATAGAAGGGTATGATTGTGACTTGGATTCAGAGCATGGAATAATTGTTTACCGTTCCAGTGTGATGTTTTGTATGTCATATCATGATTATGATCCCCGGTGTTCTTTATTATAATTAACAACAATGCAGCTGTTGAAACTGTAGTTGCAATGATATTGTGAAATTGCAATTTGATATCATGTTGTATCAGGACTATGGGATGTATAAATATTATAGTAAAAAAAAAGCGATTTCTCGTATTTTTCTCAGCAAACCCCTTTATTTGATAACCATATCATGGGAAGACATAAAAAAATATCCGCTGAATCCACCATTTTGGATTTAGTATGAAAACACTTTGCTAGCTATATTTTGTCATGAAAACTAAACATGTGTACAAAATTTCAGCGAGAATTGGTTGATTTTTTTGCAGCTTATATTATAAGTGTGTTAAAAATCAAGATTTAAACATTTTTTGTGTCCATTCAAAATCAATATTAAAGATCGCATAATAAATAAAAAGAACTTGACATACAAAATCCTCTCGAAGTTCCAATTCAGCGCGGAAGTAATTTAGCTCGAAATTGTTAAAAGTAATTTAGGCATATTATAACTTTGTCACGTAAGCGAGAAACTGGCTTGCCTCCTTAGTTTGGCAGAAACGGCGACGGAATCCTCTGGCGTAAGGCCAAGCACATATCGACCGCCTCTTCTATAATTCCGACGCACAGATTTTTACCGAATGCAATCGTAGCGACAAAAAGTAAGTATTTGCTTTGAAATATGTACCTACGTAAGCAAACAAACAAACATACAATAGCATTGTGTGCCATAGTTCCAATTTCAGGAATCAATTTAGGTGGCAATGTGGAAATGGGGAAAAATTGGCGTTTGTAGCTATTAACTAATTGGGAAAATGGGGTCATAGACTGGGCCCATGGTTTATCATCAAAGGAAATTAAAAAAAGACATCCATTACTAGAATGAGTGTCGTTGACTTCAGCCTAGTTTATTATAGTCCATCGCCCTTTTTAACACGCTTTTACAAGTTATCTTTGACTCAGTTCATAACCTAAGCCGATTGACTTGAAATTTTGCAAATATGTTAAGTTTGGATGACAATGCATGCCGAAGTGACGTCACTCTAAATCCAATATGGCGGATTCCTAAAGATGGCGGGCTAGTTATTTTTTATGCGTCACCATATGAGTATCTAATGTAAGGGTTTGTTGATACGGTTGACACGGTTACCGCAGTGGCTGAGCGATCGACTGCTGCGCCACGTGTCGGGGGTTCGATCCCCGCACGGAACATATATTTGTATGACATACATGTAGTTGTTCCGGGTCTGGCTGTTTGTGTATGTGAGTTTAAATATTTGTAAACACACCCACGATACAGAAGACATTCATATTGTAGGGCTATGTTTTAATAAAAGAAATCTATTGAACCATGCAGCACTTGTTTAGTCTTATCAAGGTCCTTCACTTGGATCCCATCTCGAAAATCATGATTCAAATAACGAGCCTATTTCAAGTATTCTTAGACAACATTGCTTACAATTGAGACTTCAAAAGCTGTTGTACAAATATCAATAGTTTCAACGATGTTACAACTATAAAGTTTTGTTCAAATAGTTTACTTCGTGTTTATTCAGTAAAGACTGCCAAGTTTACTGACTAAACAATACAATTTAATGTTGAATTACAATACAGCAGTCTTGAATTTTCAAAGTGCTTATTTACTTTAAGTTTACAATACTTATTGTTTACCTCTACTATTGGGTTTATATTTTGGAAATTATATATTACTACTACTACTATTTAATACGACGGTCCTGTTGATCCAGTGGTTAGTGGCCCTGACTGCTGAGCCGGAGGTCGTGGGTTCGATTCCCACCCAGGACAAACTTTGTGTGATGAGCATGATTGTTTGTTCTGTGTCTGGGTGTGATTTATCTATAATATGTATGTATTTATAAATTGTATAAGTATGTATATCAGTTGTCTGGTTACCATAACACAAGCTCTGCTTAGCTTGGGATCAGATAGCCGTGTGTGAGTTGTCCCAAGATATTTATATATTTTATTTATTTAATATTAACTTAATGAATATCTTCAGTAAGTCGGTTACTAGTGGGTGGCGTAAAATAGGACTTGAAGTGTTACTATGGACGCGATACGACTCCCGGCCACCATGATGCGGGCCTATGGACGGTGAGCAATTGCGCACGGTCCTTCCGTCCAGCGACGACAGGATGTGTCGATGGCGCGTTTGTGTTCCACGCGCGCTTTAAAGAGATGTCAGCAAAGCAGAAGGGCCAGGGCAATACCGCGGCTTTGGCACAAAAAAGACAATACACGGAACATGGGTGGGTTTTAATCAATACATGACTGTTATTTGACGATTTTCCATTTGGCAAAAAAAAAAACAAAAATTAAGAGTATGTGTAGAAACACTCTGAGCACATTGCTCAAGACGGTTTGGCGATTTCAGACATGATTATATATGATTCCTCACGATCGTTACCTTGACCGATGCCTACGATGTCTAACGTAAACTTAGAAAGTACATTATGATTTAAAGCTACAACATTATGCATGAGAAACGAGATCTTAACCTCTGGACCATCACGACGAAATATAATAATACAGGTATAATGAAGTCTACGGGACCAATTGCTCCAACGTTTCAACATTTGACGACCATTATTATAGCTTAAATGGAGTAAAAGAGAATTGAACTCAACAGAATAGACAAATAACTAGGCGATAATGGCATACATCTCGTTGAATTGGCTATAGAGATCTTTACGATCTCTTTGTAAGCCCACGTCTAGCTTTGATCATTTATGAGCTGTTACTACGAAATTCAATTGCCAAATAGCTCCTGACAATGTCAAGAATGTTGCCACTGTCGCCAATTTCATTCCGGTAGACGAAACAGTAAACACTGTTGATGCTATATCAAAGTACGTAAAGCCTAATTTAGTTTGCGTTTCTACAATATCATAAAATAAACTATATACGTCTTTCATCCATTATTGAAATTAAATGGACTGGGGCGAAAACAAATGAAACTAGTTTTTATTGTCGTGTTTTGTTTTTTCAGGTTAAATAAAATTGAAACCTCTTGGGCCCAAACTTCATTTATTATTTAGGGGGGAATCTATATTTATGAGTGCCTCTTCGGTATTATACTGATAAATGTTATTGCTGAGCGCAAGAGTGGAGTTCGATTCCCAGGCTAGGCAAAAATTATCTAGATTTTGGGCTCAGTCTGAATTTGTACCCGGTTAATATTAACGACACGCAGCTCTTAGCTAATTAATCACAACTACTTGAATCGATCTTTCGGTTAAGACACGCTTACCTACGTTGGTCTGTGGAAGGGTGACCACCCTTTAAATACCTAGTATTCTTCGTGCTTCAGAAAGCACGTTTACCCATTAGTTCTAATGTCGTGTAATTTGTAGATCTTTGACAGTCGTTACAGGTAATCAGTGCGTTAAAAGTTAGACAACCAGACTTTTCAATATAGCATACGATATACTTTTATTACCCTAGTACTACCGGTACTACTGGTTTATGGAAGTCAGATAGGGAGAGGCTCCATGTAATATACTAGTATTTAGTTGCATCTGGTAAGACTAGAAGTCGATAAAAACTGTACGATAATCATTTACCCCAGCATTTTCGAACCTACAAGTAAACTACACGTTAATCCGAATCATTAGCCAGACAACACCGATACTCGGAGCGTTCCCAATCGGCACCATCACTGGCAATCGATTAATTATCTCGCCTTTGTTTGTTTCACTCGATTGCGTCGCTATCACGATGTTAGACGAAACAAGTTACGCTTCTGTTCTTGAAGAGATAAGCAGAGATGTATTTACTTTGGTAAGTTTTTGTGGACAAGATTGTCGCAGGAAACAGGAAAATATACTTCGGAATCCCGAAGTATATTTTTATAGACACCGAAATACGATTGAAGAAGTGTTGTTGGACCCAGATGTGGACACACAAGGAAAGCATATACTCAGCAACTTGTATAACATGTATGTCAACAATAATGATCATGAAGTCATTTTAATTCCAGCTTTTTTTGCGGATGGGAAAGCCCTTTATGTTCCGCGGCCGCGGTATCTCTTTCGAACAACCCACAACACCGGGAAGCGGTGGCCTTATCAGGCCCCTCTGCTTTGCTGACATCTGTTTGAGGCGCGAGTGGAACACTAACGCGCCGTCGACACGGCCTGTCGTCAATAGACGGCTGGACCGTTAGCTACCCATGGCTCACCGACCACCGGCCCGCATCTAAAGTGGCCGGGAGTCGTCTCGTGGCGCCCGACGCCCAAGGCACGGAGACGCTTGCTTAAGTGAAACGAATTTACTTGAACTTTATACAGATCCATATTATATTGATCAGGGAACAGAGAAGCCGGCATTGGATTCCAAAAACTGGCTTTTCGCTCACTAAATGTGCGAGCATAGCGCTTTATTTCGGTATGTGGAACTCAAATTATATACCTACCAGCTTTAATTTTACTATAGGTACAGTAACGAGAATCGTCATTGACGTCTTGTGATCACATGGTTTTATCTAGATATAGCAATCTTGCACTGGGCAGCGGGGAAATCCGGCTGCCATAATGTGCAATAACAACGTTCGCTCCATGTAAAATACTGGTTTTCAGCTGCATCCGTTTAGAAAACGACCCTAATATAGTTGGAAAATGGCTAAGCAGATGATGATATGGGTCGGTTAATATCAAAACCTGCGAGAATTACATCATATCCACTATCGGTCAATCAACGAAATAAATCCGGCTTGAGTTGCAGGTTGTTCGAAAGAGAAACCGCGGCGCCAGATAACGGAACACAAAGGGGCAAAAGAAGGAATATGAATGAGTGTAAATATGAGTCAGTAAAAGTCAGACACTCCCCTCCAAAAATTATTTGATGATTTCCCATACGCAAAAAATAAAATAAACCCAAAACAAACTTAATAGAACCAACTTAATCGGAATCTAGACATTTTTATTTGTAAGCACCCATTCGTAAACGAGACTTTAAACTTGAGGGAACTTGTTCAGACTTGTTCCCAACTCGCCCATTCAATTGCGTCTCGGCAGCATTGTGTCACATTTTCTATCTTATCAAATGTTTTACTCACAAACGCGAGTTCAGAGTTATGTCCCTTATCATGAGTTCTCGAACGAATATCACTCATCTTGGACTAATAACATAAATTTAGAATACCTATAAAGTTTTACAAGCACGTTTAGTCGAGAGTAAGTCGAGATGAGCCTTTATACGCAGTAAGTATGCCATTGACATGCGTAGCTACAGACTGTAAAATTGACAGTTTAGTTGATACGTCTTTTTCAGTACGCTGTTAAACAACGTTTTGATATTGACTTCGAAGATAATGGAGTTTAAATTACCGTCTTTATATTTTATGGTTTTTACAGTACAGGCGTTATCCATTGCGCCGTATGTGGTATCCGTAGTCACGAAAACCGATAAAACGCAATGAACTGTGATTTTTTTAGAACTACGTTAGGGAGTCAGGGTGCTGTTGAGTGAATTTTATAATCACAGGTCCTAGACTTCAATTTCCCGGCACTCCATGCCTTCATAAGCACAAAAAGTCATTGAACCAGCGCCTGATCTCTCCTAGTCGTCTCAAATTGCCGTTCTATGGGAATAGAGGTATAGATAGTCCATCTGTCTTTAGGCACACACTTGTATACTAGCTCTAGTGTGTAATGAAACTGGCCTCCCTGACCGAAACTCGTTTGAGACTTCGCAAGTAAAGATATCACGTTCTTTAACAAAGGGATTCGAGCAAAAAGTAAGGGATATCGACCATTGGTGATATTTCCGAGTAATTAATAACAGATAGCGTTATCAGCGGGTCAACGCTGCATGACGTCACAGGCGCAATACTAAATGAGATAGGTACAACTCAATATTGACTTTACCAAGACACCTTTGGATGTTCAAATATTTGCTTAAAACTGTGCTATTTATGACCGTTTTCATCTATGATTGGTGAAACCGACTTCACCGTTCCACAAAACAGAGCAAGTAAAGGAATTTCGAATTTCGATTAAAATTTTCAAATTTCGAGTTCCTGTGCGAGGATCAAATGATACTGGCACGAAGAGAAACCTTAATGAATGGAAGTTTATTATTGGATTTGCAATACTAGGCTCATCGCCGAGAGTTGAAAATCACATGTGACATTTAAGGTCAAGCCAGAGACGAACTAATGTCGGTTGATAAGTTTGTCTTTTATCTTTTGCCTAAACCAAAGATTTGTAATTAACGAACTCACTTGTAAGTACAGTGAGCTTGTCAATTTTCTAGATTAACTCATTCATGTAAAAAGAGATAAGTAGGTAGGTGCACGAAGTTGCGTACTTAATTACAGCGATAATAAAATCATAATTAATTAATTCCGTAGGCGTTATTTGCCCAACCATGACTGTAATGTTGTGGGAGATAATTGTTTTATTTCTGCAAATCCCTATGCTAACCTAGATGTCCTTAAATGGACAGGATTCAGCAAATGCAAGGAAAACCTGCTCACAAAGATTTTTTAATATTTTTATTTATGGTCTCAGTCTCGCGGAGTATCAGACTTGTGCTGACTAAAACCCATCCATGTTCCTACTTTATATCTTTCGAACAACCCGCATCCCCGGCAGGCAGTGGCCCCGACTGCCCCTCTGCTTTGCTGACATCTCTTTCAGGTGCGCGTGGAACCACTTTTGTAGAATGACTCTGCCATGGAGTATTAATATGACTTGTCCTGAACTGTCTTGTACTCTGCACGTTGTATGAATAAGAATAAGAGAATACTTTTGAATTATTCCAATCTACCACCATAAAGTTAACGTGGTAATCATATCAAAAGGCAAAACCATGCAACACTTCGCCAGATGCAGAAAGGTATAACCACAAAAAATTAGATATAGGTACTTAAGTTACACCTAAAACACGACAAAACAGTACCTCTGTGAAGACGGGTCGGGTCGCACAAGCCGTTATCATGAACACGGCAAACCCTGGGCAGCCCTTCGCTGACCTCACAACTGGTGCGGAATAATCGAGGTATTCACGTTATGTTGCTTCTTATTTATTGACAAACATTACGCCTGTAATCCATGAAGAGGTAGGTAGAGCTGTAGCTATAAGTACACTCTCCTTACGCCAATATTGTTTACGTCCAATGTATTCATGTTAAACGACACGATTGGCGTGTATCTGGGTGTCGAGAGTTCGATCCCCGCGTGGAACAAATATTTGTATGGCCTACCTGATAGTTGTTACGGGTCTGGTTTTTTTTATTCTGACAAAGGTTTTATACAAAAAAAAACAAAAACAACAGAAATGTTCTGCCAAAATGCAGGGTAGTTTATCGGTTGTTTGTGTACGTAGTTTAAATCTTTGTAAACGCGGGGTGCGTTTACAAAGATTTAAACGATACAGGAAAAAATCCGTGTGTGGAGCAACAATGTCAAAGAACAACCTTTGTCTTTGACTATTTTTCTTAGTTTGGCCATATATGGTACTTTCACACAAAGACAATTTAACTTCCTCACCGCGTACATGTAATTTCTTCTGCAAATGACAGCTATAAAAGCAACACCTCCAACGCCTGTCCCATTTCAGACACGAAAATGAAGCTGAGTTCTTACTGTGAAACTTCACTTGAAAATGTGCTTTACATTTTATTTTATTCTCAAGTCTCGACACTTACGTGTGTGTACAGTCATAAGCATCAACTTCTATCACTGTGTCGGGATACTGTTGGCAATGCGGTTGTAGGTGATTTATGTAGGTTAAATGTGAACAGTCTCATGGTGCATCGAGTACTAACATACTATTCATCATCAATACAAGATGAATTTTGACTGAGCGCAATATACTGTTTACAAACATGTTCGGTGTCATTTACTCGCAATTAATTATTGACACTGGCAGTGTATTGATCGCCTTTTTTCATGAAAATCACTCTTAATAAAATTCAAAAGGGATTTATGTAGTGGAGAAAACACAAAATGATTTAAAATTAAAATTAACGATTTAGGAAGAAAAGCACAATCACAAAACAGAGTGTTTATAAATAAGTGTGTGTGACTGTACTTGCAGGCGCTCGAGTTAAGTGCACTATGTTCAGAATTAAATTCATAAATAACATTATTTTATTATAAGATTATATATTTATCTTACTGAAGTGTTGTTGATGTCATAAGTTGTTGTTTGCCGGGGTTGCGGGTTGTTCGAGATACCGCGGCCCCGGAACATAAAGGGCAAAAGAAGGACCATGTGTGGGTTTTAGTGAGTAAAACTCTGATACTCTCTTCCCCTCGCCCTGCAGAGAATGGAGGAAGTTATTTGATGATTTACCATCAACAAAAAAAGACTGTATAGGATCTTTTTTTGTTTAAAGTTACAGCTACCCTAAATTTGAACGTTCTGATAATTATTTTGAAACTCTGTAAGTGAGATAATAAAATTATAAACATAATTATCGATGTACTCGTATGTTCAATTATAATTATTATACCTAAGCATAATCCCGATAAGAGAGTACCTACTTTAAATGCGTAATTTGTTCACAGTAGCAAACATAATAATAACGTTTATAGATAAGGCATAATAGTACTTATTATTAGCACCAATAAGTGCAAAGTTGCCAGCACTGTAAAGCCGTATTACCCTTCAAATAAAAAACAAAATTAAAGAAGTAATAAAAACCAGAGAGAAAAAAACATTACCCTCCTTCTTTGGCAGTCGGGTAAAAATTAGATGTTATAATGATTCACTCATCTACTTAATATCATTACAGAAAGTACTTTTTTTAATGAAAATTATTTTTTTTACTGCTACTTGGAAACCATGGTGACCTCTATAAATTTACTAGAAAATGACTATGTGTCTTTATTACCGCATCTTTTATTTCCCACGGTTGGGCAAAGACCTCTTCTCAAACATAGAAGGCATGAGCATTGATCACCATGCTTGCTAATGACAGCTTGACGATTTCAGACTTATATCCTTACTTAATATTATAAAAGGGAAAGTGAGTTTGTTTGTTTGTTTGTTACCTCTTTATGCTTTAATGGCTAAACCGATTTTGATGAATTGGTACAGATATAGTTGGGAACCAGGTGACGGACATAGGTTATTTTTTATTTAAAAAAAGTGGGATATGAGGGACAACGAGGAAAGAAAAGGGAAAACTTAGCGTTGCTATTACAAATCAATACGGCGCAAGGGAAAAAACTGCAGGTAGCAGATACTGAATGTGTTATACCGAATTTAACGCGAGCGAAGCCGCGGGCAAAAGCTAGTACATTATAAGTCCAGGTTTCCTCATGATATTTTCTTTCACCGTGGTCTGCGATGTCCAAGATAAACTAAGAAAAATACATATGAATTGAAAAAGTTCAATTGCCCGGATTTGAATCCACAACCTCGTGCATGAGACGCGAGGCCTTAACCTCTGAGCTATCACGCTTAAATACTCAATGTTGACAAGTTATCTTCCAAAACACGTTTGAAAAGACTGATAAAGCGTGAATTCGCATTTTATCGCAAGGTATTAAGGTGCATATTGACGCAATAAGTGTAGGATGACAAAGTGTGCCTGAGTAAATGACCCGGAAGCTTTTAAATTACACTCGTTGAATATTTTATTTGGCACAGGCCGATACTTCGATATTTCTGAAACGTGTAAGAAATGTGCGCTTTTTTCAGGTCCTCTACTATTATAGTAGTAGGTACTGGTACTAGTATTGGTTCTAAAAATTCTTACCAATATTATAAAAGCGAAAGTGAGTTTGTTTGTTTGTTACGTCTTCACGCCTAAATGGCTATACCGATTTTGATGAATTTTGGTAAAGAGAGAGATAGTTGAGACCCTAGAAAAGGGGAGAGAAAAAAAAATTCTTTCGATCATCACGCAGGTTAAATTTAACGTTAGCCCCAAGTCACTATGCCACGCAAACGAAGTCAATATAACGTTACCTACGTTTTATTAATTCTAGCTGGCGCCCACGGCTTCGCCCGCATGCCGATCGCAAAAAAGGTATCCTATGTGTTATTCCAGACAATAATCATACATATAATATACCTCTGTGCCAAATTTCAACAAGATCCGTTCAGCCGTTTTGATGTGAAAGAGTAACAAATATCCATACATCCAAACATCTATCTTCACAAATATTCGCATTTATAATATCAGTAGGATAGTAGGATTTTCAACTAAAACCTGTTTGCTAGTTTAATACCATGCATATTTACATTACCACACACGTAAACTTCGTAGAACTTTGCAACACAGCTTTCTCAGCATATTACCTGGAATAGAAGAAATAAAAATTAATTTAGAAAACACTCACCTAATTAAAATTCTTAGTACCTAATATACTTTATACCTTTGTTTGTACTTTCAAAACAAATCATCAAGTCGGGAATTATTATTTATTAGGGTTCCTCGTGGAGCGTGCTAATATCTAAACCCAAAATCACATTTAGAGACCACACATTACTAGGTAAATTTCACAATGATAGGTTTCATTAATGTAATATTATTGTGAAAGTTCCTAACATACGTGATATTAGCTAATAGATACTAACTGCAATATTATTTTAATAGTTTTAAGATATTTTGGTGCACAACACTAACAGGGTTATGTACTCACTAGTTATAAGCGTTTAACTAATTGTATATTTAATTGTGCACAAAATAAATAAATCAAATATTGACCGAATTATTTTAGTCCGACATTCAAACTGTTTCCATAAATGTGGCAAGTAATTTTAGAAGCCACAGAGTAGCGAAATATTTGGCTGGTTATTAAAAAAAACTGCTGTTCCATACAAAACCTACATTGTCGGACAGACCTATAACTGTGAAAATTGTTGAATAGCTGACTGCTTGACATCTCTTACCTTATAAAAAACCTATAGATAATCCCAAAAATAGCAAAACCATTTGCAGTAAATAACGCTGGTTTATTAAAACATGGACGTTTTAAACAGTAATTGACATTAAACCATCAAATCAAAGTACAGCGAGACTCCGTATTAAAAACGCCAGCTCGTACTTGACCGCTTTTTCTCGTGTCCTCGAATCGCGTCTGTTATCATTGAAGGCGTCCATTAAATAATGAAACGCTTCTTAAAAGCCATTACGAAGATTATTGGAAACATGGAAAAGTAAGCAAGGAAAAAATAAAGACACAAAAATGTTAAGACGGCTTAGCTGACATTTTCGTTGGCACATTAATGTTTGGGGAAAGACGAAATCAGGAATTCTTCCAGACGGTTTTTTGCCTTGTCATAATGTAGGTATAGCATGCTTTTTTTGCGGATTGGAAATCTTCGAAAAACTTCCCCAGCTCCGCCTAGAGCGGGGGAAGATTTCCGATACAAAAAAAAAACGTTGAAAATCAATAAAAAAAAATGTGTGTGTCAGCTCCGACGCACGACTGGAGTTTACTCCTTAAGTATCTAACCATACGCAAAAAGAGTTTATTCAACCGAAAAAAGATTAATATCATAAATGAAAGGGTAAATTCACAAATTAATGAAAAAATATAAATACATCGACACTGATAGAAACAAACAAGCGTATACAGGTATAGTCACCTATATAGCATACCATATGTACGTCTTAATACACTCACAGCCAAATTAGAAAGTTGCGCACTAAGGGTGCGCAACAAAAACATGACACATTTTCGTTACTTTAGTAGGTTTTACCCCTCGGATTTTTCTCATACCGTCGCCTTATATATGAAAATCGATTCTTAAGGAGTAAACTCCGGGCTGCGGGTTGTTCGAAAGAGATACCGCGGCCTCGGAACGTAAAGGGCAAAAGAAGAAACATGGGTGGGTTTTACTCAGTACAAGTCTGACATGCCCCCCCGCTCCGCCCAGAGCGGGGGAAGTCATTGGATGATTTCCCAACAGAAAAAAAAAAAAAAAAAGGAGTAAAGTCCAAAAATATTTAGACAGACATTCGTTTACGTGACACTTAGTAGTAATGATAATTTTCATTTGATGTGGTTAACAACCAACATAGTAGTTTATTTTGATAAAGTATTCGTATAAAATGTACAATAAACTATGGATAGACGTGTCCAATATCCGTATGTCAATAAAAGTCTGACACTCCTCACTTCAAAGGCGAAGTTATTTGATGATTTTCTATCCATAAAAAAAAAAAACAAAAAAAGACTAATGTGCCAAAAATATGGACTCATTCAATATGCTTTTTAATAATGATGGTGGGTATATACGTAAGACTTTCCGGGATAGTCTCAAAACTCTACTCAGATGCGGTTTATTAACGAAGTCTTCGTGGAGAGAGCATGAAACTTCCGAGCAGCTTGCCGCAGCTTACTCGGCGATCGAAATGACTATCCCGTCGAAATGTCCGTCCATTTCAAAACTTTTGAAACTGACGATCGTGCTAAATCCAAAATTGGAATTTATATTGAAACTTTGGGAGAACGTGTAATTTCAAAGACAGAGGAAACGAGAACTTCATATATTGTAGGAATTTCGCATTACTTACTTAAAGTTGGAATGGAAAGAAAACACCTAGCACGGATTTCCTTTTGAAGTCGAATACTGCGAATTGATCTTTATCAACTTGGATAAAACGAGCCTTCCTATTACAGTGTTCACAGGCAATGTGAAATAAACAGAAATACCATTTTTCAGCGGCTAACAAGCCGAAAAAAAAAAGGTTTGTCCACCTGATGAAAACAAAATAAATGGAAATATATTCTGCAAACTTTACATAGTCCGATGGGGAAAAAATACGAGCAAACGCATGTAAACTTCGAACTACAGCAGCCGACGTTATTGATATGCAACAGGAGTACTTTGATGTCAACAGCTGTTGATAATGAATTGCCCGAACACACTGGGGACGCAATGGTGTAAAGTTGCAAATTCGCAATCTTGAGGCGATTGGCGATGTCCGGAACTAAACCAAATAAAGGACCAAACTTGGAACTCGAAAGCAGGATAACTTGGTCCGGAATTCCAGAGTCGCGGGATGAGCTAAGTTAAATAGGAGGGTATTGGGAGTGCCGAGTCAACGCATTTCGGAGCCAGTAATCAGGACATTTGCCGAGAACAAAGCAGCTTTATTTTTTCACCCCAAAAGACTTTATCGACGACGCTGATGAGTTCAGAGTTCGTAATACGGTTTACATATTGATGTTAAATTTTCTGCGATTTGAAACGATTGGGAAGTTTGATGAATATTTCAGTATCTGGTTCTTCTAATGCCTCTATAAATCAGATTTTAAAGAGATTGTCTGGTGAATAGCGAAGTTGCACGAAACTAGACCAAACTAAGAAATCTGTTTGCAAGTTGCTTAATTATGTAAACTTTGTAAGTCGTTTTCACCGCGTGCTGTTTTAATTTGGCATTGAAGCTGAAAAGTGCTGATATTGCTTTTTGCCTATTTCCATTATTAAATCAGTTTAAAGCCCAAAAAAGACGCAAAAATAAAAATTCGTCGTGTAAACATGATGTGCACATAAAACACAAAATTAATAAAAACTGTAAACAATAAACATACAAAGTACAACAAATATTAATAAATGCAAAAGGACGGAACAAAAAAGTTGACATCTTGCTTACTCAGGTATATCGCTGTGTTGTGGGGGTCCACAGCACGGCGCTGATTGTCAGTCACCCCGTCAAAAACCGTATGGAATTCAAAACAAATGAAATGAAATAAAATTCAAAATAAATACAATAAAAGAAGTATAATAAAATAAAATAAACAAGCAGCCTTACTAATATTATAAAATCGAAAGTGAGTTTGTTTGTTTGTTTGTTACCTCTTCACGCTTTAATGGCTTAACCGATTTTTATGAATTTGGTACGGAGATAGTTGGGAACCAGGAGACGGACAAAGGCTAATATTTTTTTGAAAATAGTGGGATGTGATGGAGAAAGAGGGAAGAAAAGGGAAAACTTAGCGTTGCTATTACAAATCAATAAGGCGCAAGGGGAACTGTGTTACCCCGAATTTAACGCGAGCTATAAAGCTACAACTACAAAAAATATACAACTACGTATTAAGACGAGCGGGTACGCGTAAGGTGAATGGAGTGGAAGCAGGCCTTTGCCTGGTAGTAGGACAAGGAGGTTAGAAAAAAAAATGTAGGGCAAACAGATAAACATATATGTATATGACATGTCGTGATTTTTTTGCAATTACTTTGCTAGGTCATAATTTTCCTGCCCTCGTCCAATTCTATTTGGACGCAACACGTTTTCTTCTTTCTTCTTCTTCACATCATTCCTTACACAATATACCTAACTTTTCTTTGACTTTTCTCTCCCTCTCTAGTCATTAACATTCAGATCCATCACTCTTTTAGTTACAAGTGCTTTGTCCCTCCTCATTACATGTCCATACCAAGATAAACGACTCCCTTTAATTTTTCAGTAACAGGAGTAACTTTTAAACTTCCATCCGTCTCCACATCCTCATCTCGTTTTGTATCCTCGTATTCTGCACAAACACTTATTATTGTACTCATCCAACGGTACAGCTACTACAATCTGTCAGATTTCTTTGATAGATTTTCGACTTTATTTCTAAAATATTAGGTTCAAGGTTCATTCGGAAAAATTGACAGTTTCGGGTAACTTGACCTGCAGGCGTCTGTACTACCATTATCTTTTCCAATTTCAACTCTTTTTTTTTTCAGATTTTCAGAGCAAATCTCCTATTATGTATTGAATGATGAGTTGACGTAGTGCATAGAACTTCATGCAGTAATATAACATCAGACAAGTTAAGTCGAGAGCGACACCATCGCAGATGTTCACAGGAGTCGCGCGACTAAATTGGGTCACAGTCGGGCGAGACTAAGCGGTGCATAATTAATAGCACCATCCATTCGCAATCTCTTAAACCCCTCAGATATCGTTCACAATCGCTCACCAGCATAAATTAATAAATGTGTCAACGCTGGAACTGAGACGGGAGATATTTCTACTGGTCAAGTTACTAGAGCTTTTGGGAAATATGGAACTGAAATAAGTACCTACCAAACCTGACATTGTTAAATGAAAGCTACGCAGATGACGGTCTACTAAGTATCATCCGTATATCCGATTAATACAGCACTATTTTGGTGAATCATTACTTTTATTTACTTTGTTTGTTTTTGTACGATTATCGGGTAGTTTGAGTACTATAAGCGACCTACACAAATGTCCTCTTTTTAGGGTTCCGTAGTCAACTAGGAACCCTTATAGTTTCGCCATGTCTGTCTGTCCGTCCGTCCGTCCGTCCTCGCTTAATCTCTGTGACTGTTAGCGCTAGAAAGCTGAAATTTGGTACCAATATGTATATCAATCACGCCGACAAAGTGGTAAAATAAAAATTTGAAAAAAATGTTTTATTAGGGTTGCCACCCTATATGTAAAGTGAGAAGTGTTTTTTTTTAATTTCAACCCTAACGTGTGATATATTGTTGGAAAGGTATTTAAAAATGAATAGGGGTATACTCAAATATTTTTTTGATAATGTCAATAATTTCGGAAATAATCGCTACAAAAGTAAAAAACAATGTGTCCCCCTCCCTCTAACTTTTGAACCATAAGTCTAAAAAATATGAAAAAAATCTGAAAAGTAGAACTTTATAAGGACTTTCTATGAAAATCATTTTGAACTTGATTGACAAAATAGTTTTTGTACAAAAAAGACAAAAAGTTGTACAAAATAATTTCTGGACTAAGTTTGTAGTATAATCGTATATGCAAGCTTTTTTTGTAACTTTGTTTACATATTTTATTATCCTGAACGTATCTTTTTTCAAACAAAAAAAGAATTATTGAAATCGGTTCTCGCAATCCAAAATTGCACGTCTTTGTATTAATTAGTAACCCAATTCCCCGAGAGATGGCGCTGTAGGTACTTATTACATTAGATCGGGTATTACCGAATTGTTCGGTTGGCCTCATAACTGGGAACGCTTATTGTGACGGACGGGAAACTACGGAACCCTACACTGAGCGTGGCCCGACACGGTCTTGGCCGGTTTTGTTTGTTATTGTTCGTAGTGTCATTGAGCTCCTTGGGTTATAAGTCGAGCTACACGATACGTGACAAATGCTTGCACTGACTGAACAGGTCCACTCAATCTGTGTGGTGCTTTCTTAGAAAGACCATTTCAGACACTAATCTGCATAGTCCTCATGTAAGTTGACTAAGATTTTTGTCTTTTGGCTGTTTGTTCTCAGTGTACTCAGGTACGAAACACTAGCCTCATCTAGTTTAAAAAAGAAGACGTGTAAGTCTTTATAAAAACCCACTTGCAAAATAAACATCATTTATCACTATATCTCTTATTTTTAGGAAGGAGAGAGCCAGGAATTTCTTAGTAGCAGCTACGAAGTCCGGATTTGAATCCGGTTAATGACAAAAGGCTCGCCATGTATTACATGGGACTTGAACTTAACTGGCAAAACTCTTAGGTATACCTCTGCCAAACCCCCTTTTTTGGGGTGGGAAATCATCAAATAACTTCCCCCGCTCTGGGCGGAGCGGGGGGGAGTGTCAGACTTTTACCGACTAAAACCCTCCCGTGTTCCTTTTATTGCCCTTTAGGTTCCGGGCCGTGGTATCTCTTTCAAACAACCCGCAACCGCGGCAGGTCTGCCAAACCCTAGAGGGATTACAAGCGTTATGTTATGAGTGAGCCATAACGTGGGTCTATTAAGGTTTTGTTGATGTCACATGACTTCGATTTTTTACTTCTTAGACGAGGCAGACTCTTACATAACTACGTTAGTCTTCAGTTTTGAATCGATATATCATTGAAACAAAAGTTTTACAAAAGTTAGACAGATGCTGAAGATCGATCTGCCAAAGGCTGTTCATGTTTCATATACTGGCGCCAAATTTTCATAATACCACCGTAGGTACAGTCTGACGGACCGAATGTTAGATCAATTTCAGGATATTTGATTCAAATGTCTTATATGGGGATATATGTATTATGTTATACTAGTTATATACTAGCAACAACGTGATAATTTACCGACAATATACCGATCATTACTGCCTTTTTCAATGAAAAATTTTAAGCGGTGGTAAAATGTTTGTAAAAATATAGTTTTTAATGGAAACATTTATGAGCTTTATTATAATAAACACAAAAGAATTTAGACATCAGTTATAACTTCAATAGAAAATCATTTTTTTTTTGCCACAAACAAACAGCTATACCCGCATCGGTCTCACAGACCGAATTTTAATTATTCAACTAAACTAGTTTCGTCCTGAAATGATTATAGCAACCAATAAAGGGAAATACAAAATGCAATATTTTAATAATTATGAAAAAAAAAAGCAATATCGGTCTCTCAAACCAACGTATGTTTACGAAGATTAATCAGGCTAACATTATTTACCAGTTTTATTAACAGTAGCCCCATTCGGCAAATTGCCAAAGTTAATTAAATTCAAAAGTTATCAACAATCACTTGAAACTCTGAAACCGCTCTGAAAGCCTTACAAATTAGGTCAGCATGGTACATGAGAAATTCAAAACAATTCTCGATTTTCAGTAATACATTTAATTAATCTAATTGACACCGGCATTGTGGTTTTCCACCTTATGATACTAGAGATAAAGTTGAAAATGATGCAGGTATGCATGATATAATAACAAAACATTACACCAAGCCTTGTCATCAACGCAAGGAGATGTATCTAACGGTAAACCAATTATTCACCAGTTAAGTCCCATACAAAAGGGGGCGAACCTTTTGTCATCAGTCACAAATCCAGCTGCTACCAAAAAAATCCTTTAAATGGAGGGACTCAATAACACTTTGTGCGACCCGGGAATCGAGCCAGGAATTTATGAGAAGTAGTCGCACTTTCGCCCACTAGACCACACACACGATGCATGATATAAGTGACAAATATACTTCATGATCGTTATTTTCCTGTTCTTGTCCCATTCTATTTGGGGTCGGTGCAACACGTCTTATTTCATTCTCCAATATCAGACGTCACGGCATCATTTCCTCGTATGAGTAACAAATATACTTGCTTCAAGAATATTTGTGATTCGTATACTGCATAGGTCTAGCGGTTGCTTGTTACTGGCCACGAAGTCCTGGGTTCGTCCTATATTCAAGAATCAGCCAGCATCGATATCAGTATTCTATAGAATAGGAATACTTCTTCGCCTAACGTACACATATTTTACGAAAATGTAGGTACATACCAATGTTATGGATTCAGAAACTTTTCGAATAATTTCAATACACATGACATTTTTACGATAGTCGGATCGAATTTGTTTCTATGGGAATACGTCCTACTTGAATAAATGTATATACATTTGTATAAGGACTCTTTTTTTCTAGAAGTATGGGAAATCATGAAATAACTTCCCCCGCTCTGGGCGGAGTGAGGTGTCAGACTTTTCCTGATTAAAAACCACCCATGTTCGTTCCTCGCCCTTTCTGATCCGGGGCTGCGGAATTTCTTAGTTAGTTACTACTCCTGGCATGTTCTACTTTGCTGACATTTCTTAGAGACACATGTGGAACACAAACGCGCTGTTGACACGACCTGCCGTCACATCGGTGAGCTATGCATTTCTTTCTCTCCATAGACCCGCATCTACGGTGGCCAGGAGTCGTCTCGCGGCGCCCGACGCCCGGAGCGTTTCTCGCGGCGGCTGGGTTGGTTTAAAATATGGTCTCCTTGGACTATTCACTCAAGTCCAGCGCGTCTCGAGATTTCCAACCCCACATCCAAACAAAAAGGCTTTATTAAGAGGAGTTTTTTCATCATCATCATTTGTCTGCCACCAATCTTTACCAACCAATTTGCCACCAATCCTCGCGGCAGTAGGTATCGTCATATCGTTAATGTTTTCTCCATTGTTTGTCTTTTTATTTTGTTTATCTATACTTTGATATGTATTTATAGTATTTGATTGTATATCTTTAGTATTTTATATACCCATATAGTATAAATTATTATTTTTTTCTGTTTTACACCTACTACTGTTTTCTTTGTATCACCCAAAGGTTGACAGGTAGAAAATGCCATTGGCATAAAGTCCGCCTCTGTACTTTGTGCTTCGAAGTGTTAAATAAATAAATCCTTCCGACTCCAGATAAATACCAGTATTTTTCATGGAACCCATTTTAGTACCCAGTGATACGATATCCTTGTTAAAACTGGTTGTCAGTCTTTCGGGCCACTGTCTGACTGTCAAAGATCTCGGTATGTGGACGGTTACTCATCCCCGGACAGACTTTAGTAAGCGCTACTAAACCTTGAAAATCGACCGTGAAATACTTTATTTATTAAACATGGTGGACATACAGCTAAAGATAACATAACAAAACTTTGCAAAAAAGACTGACAGCCAATTAAAAGTCTTCGCTTATACATACCTGACAAAACTAAATTCTATGGACATAACAGTAGCATACTAAAACAAAACACCGAAAAGAAAATAACTAATGCAGAAATTACTGCAGCTAAACACATATTTCTCACACTATATGTATAACTGCCTACTACTAAACTAAGTGAAAGAAAATCGGCTTAAGCACTTCCTGGCCGAGGACACACTAGTAAGAAATAAATCAATAACTTTAAAAAGGTTTAGTTCATTAGATACAAATGAAGCTGTTATATGTATTTAGTTGAAAACTCGTAATTCCACATTCCGTTCCCCGGGTAGTGTGAAGTTAAATTGGGTTTTTCTATTATTCGTATACATATGCAGCCTGAGGTTTAAACTTTGGCTTTAGCTGCTGTTGCCTTCATTAATGGTATTACTGCACAAATACTGTGTCTGACAAATTTTGTTTTTACTAGAGAGTCTAGAGAGTAATAAACCAAACAAATTCAGAGAGTTTAATGAACAGAGATTCATTAAGTATATTTATGATGAACTAGATTTTGCCCACGTTGTGAACTCGCAAAATCCTTACTTAATATTATAAACGCGAAAGTGAGTTTGTTTGTTTGTTTGTTACCTCTTCACGCTTTAATGGCCAAACCGATTTTGATGAATTTTGGTACAGAGATAGTTGGGAACCAGGAGACGGACATAGGCTAATATTTTTTGAAAAAAGTGGGATGTGAGGGAGAAAGAGGGAAGAAAAGGGAAAACTTAGCGTTGCTATTACAAATCAATAAGGCGTAAGAGGAACTGTGCGTTGCGGGTTGTTCGAAAGAGATACCGCGGCCTCGGAACGTAAAGGGCAAAAGAAGAAACATGGGTGGGTTTTAGTCAGTACAAGTCTGACATGCACTCCCGCTCCGCCCAGAGCGGGGGAAGTCATTGGATGATTTCCCACCCGAAAAAAAAAAAAAAAAAGGGTAACTGTGTTACCCCAAATTTAACGCGAGCGAAGCCGAGGGCAAAAGCTAGTGTTATATATTCCGGCGATTAGTCTTACAAACTTACGTCCGCCGAAAGACGAGGCATCGAAACAACCGAAAAATTTTGACTGGCAACGTTGAATCGTTACGTTGTGTCGTTGTCTTTGCAGTCTTATTGACGTTTGCATGGATAGTTAGGATACTACGGATTGCCGTTGTAGAGAGTTCAGTAGGCCTACTATGACATCTTAAAGCAGAACTTATTCCACTGAGTGAAAGAGATGGTGCTAGACACCCTGTATAGCTCTGTCCCTCTCACTCAGTGGAATAAGTTCTGCTTTAAGATGTCATAGTAGGTCTACAGGTTGATAAGGTTATGTATAAGTTGAAGTGCCGTCGTGTGTATAATATAGGAGTACATAGGCAGACTTAATGCCATAAGGCATTCTCTACCAAGCTACCTTTTTTTGATTCTTGGCTTTCAGAAGTTGCAGCGGTTTGGAAATAGTGTGGCCGGTTTGTACAAAAAAAAAAACTATGAGCGCCAGTGCAGCTACTATTTACGTGCCAAAATAAACAACTTTATGGCCTACGGTCACAGTACGTAAACTTGAGTAGTCGCTGGGATTTGGTCGGCGACATCGTCCTCTGAAAGCCTCATTAGCTGCATATCGACCGAAACAGTCCCAAACCGGGAGCCATTTACCGGCAAAGCTTAAAACCATCACGCCAGTATCGTGAAATGATGGTATTAGGCTGCGTTTCTACTTGAGATAAGCGAAGATGCGTAGTGAGGGTGTGGGTAAAACCAGTGATATTGCTTCATTGTCTTCAATAGCGCAGTTATGTATATGTGTGCGACAAATAACCTAACTAACTAACTTAACGATTAATATGCTTGCAATTAAGCTCTACTTCTCAATTGAATTGACGTGTCGGCTAAAATATGTGTGTTCAGCAATTGTCAGCTCAGGAACTGGGTCACAGACATCCCGGAGTGTGCCACATACTTAATTTCATTGCACAATTCTAGAACCGTACGAGAGATTTAATTTTTCTGATGTTGGTACTTCTGATTTCCCTGATTTTGTTTTGTTTTGTGTGCATGTTAAACTTTATGACCCGATGTTATTGTTTGTTTTGGGGGTCTTTGCTGGCCATGTAATTAATTTGAACGTACGTTTGTATGCCTTTGAAATTGTTTTAATTTGTTATTTATTACTTTGAGCGTGTTTGAGTTGCACTGTTTTGGTTTGAAACAAAAAAAGTATTTGTTATTATTATAAATAAATAAATAACTTGGCACAACTCACACACGACTATCTGATCCCAAGCTAAACAGAGCTTGTGTTATGGTAACCAGACAACTGATATACATCCTTACTAATATTATAAAAGCGAAAGTGAGTTTGTTTGTTTGTTTGTTACCTCTTCACGCTTTAATGGCTAAACCGATTGTGATGAATTTTGGTACATAGTTGGGAACCAGGAGACGGACATAAGCAAATTTTTATTTGAAAAAAGTGGGATGTGTGGGAGAAAGAGGGAAGAAAAGGGAAAACTTAGCGTTGCTATTGCAAATCAATAAGGCGCAAGGGGAACTGTGTTACCCCAAATTTAATGCGGGCGAAGCCGCGGGCAAAAGCTAGTACTTATACAATTTATAAATACATAAATATTATAGATAAATCACACACAGAACAAACAATCATGCTCATCACACAAAGTTTGTCCTGGGTGGGAATCGAACCCACGACCTCCGGCTCAGCAGTCAGGGCCACTAACCACTAGACCAACAGGCCCGTCAATTATTAGGGCTCTGTACCTCAAATGTAAATAACGGAACCCTTATTGGATCATTTTGTTGTTCGTCTGTCTTTCTGTCTGTCTCGGAAACGTGGAGGTAAGAGATAAGTGTAAGTAAGATGTCAGCAAATCAGAGGGCCACCGCTTGCCGATACTGCAGAGATACCGCGGCCCCGGAATAAAAGTCTGACACCCCCCGGTTCACCAGAGCGGGGGAAGTTATTTGATAATTTCCCCTCCCGCAAACAAAATGGCAAGAACGAAACTTAGACACCCGTCTACGCACCAACCTAGGCAAGAGCAGCTTAACATAAAGATCGACCCGAATGGCTTTTATTATTTAGCCACAAACTCCACTCGCGCATCCCATTCTAAATACCAACACGATATTATTCATCTGCAACAAAGCATGGAACTTAAAGTTTGACAGTGGAACTTTAAATTGAGTTTAACGCGGCAACGTCCACGTCAGGTAGGTAGCCTCCTAGCCAAGTGAAGCAATACAAAGTTTATTCATCAGACTTTGCAGAGTTTACTACGGAAATAGAAGAAAAAATCGAGATGTTTTTACCTTTTTACTGCAGCTTTGAATTTTGTTCCTTGGGTATTAAGTGGAGAAGACACGTCTGTATTTTGAGATTGTATTTTCATTCAAGATCCCAAACTCAAACATTCATTTTTTTAAGTAACTTTGAGAATTACTTTAAAGATCTTTCATCACTAGCCATTTCAACACACAGACCTTACTGAGAACAACAATAATATCTATGGAACAACAACATTAAACTTTTCAAACTGCGCCAGTGTCAATAAGAGTGTTAAACAAAAATTGTAATCTTGCCATCATCATTTTATTACTCAATCCCCATAGCAACCTCAATACAAATGAAAAACAAAAGAAGAATGGCAGAAAATCAATAACCGCCAATACCTTCAGATCTTTTTTTAAAACGCATTAAGTTCTTGATAATCGCAGTGAAAATTGAGGTTACGATCATAAACAGCGACGCAAGCGTTCCAGTTCCAGAAATTGAAAGATTCCGTATGAAGTAGGTCACTATTGACTTTGAAGCATGCCTACTATCAAATCCAAGTATTATGAGGAAGAAACTGCTATTGGACTTTGAAAAATACTCCAAAAGAAAGAAATGCATAAAACATTTATAGTTGCAATGGAACAGCTAAATGTTTGCTTGAAAGAAAAGTTTTGCGACGAAAAGGAGGGATATTGCGGTTCAGTATTTTTATTAGCTTGGCTTTTTTGTGGTTGTAGCGATGCAGTTTATATCTAGGTCCTCGATTTATCTTGATCCAAAACACAACAGAATTTATTGAGTATTGTTACTAGTCTCAGTTTCTTAGCATTACATTGTTATCTGGTTACAATACAATAACTATATAAATACAAATGAACTAAATTAAAAGTCTAAAGTTAATAGCCATACCTTGTGACTGTGTAGACTAAGGCGCGTCGCCCACACGACATTAGTAAAGAAAATCTCGTTGCGGCGTGCCTCATATGTTCCTGCGCCTCAACTACACCTCGACTGTTGATCTTGTGGGCGACGCGACTAATGCGCCCGCGCCTTTACTGCGCCTCGACTGTTGGTCGTGTGGGCGACGCGCCTAAGAAGGTCGATTTTTACACAGCTTTAAGGGACCAGAAATTTAGGTATGTGGTTTTGATTTCAACTCAATACCTCCACACGGTATTTAGAGACTGACAGACAGACGGACAACAAAGTAATTTAATAAGGGTTCTGTTTTGTCCTTTTGAGATCTTTACTTGGATGCCCTGTGTAATGGATCCCTAAGTTAATTTATAATATCTGTTCAGGAGTAAACGCTTACGTCAATGGCAAACTTAAATAACTTCATTTACATTCAATTTAGTAATGGATAACTAATATTAACAGAGGGTCCCAAAAATAGATGTAGATAATGCTCGCAAAAATACTGTTCGCTAAATTTAGGCTGAATATTCAAACCTTAGCGGTTTGTCGGAAATTGAGGCATCAAATATGTATGGCTGTTCATAACATAACATCGCGGTCTGTAATCCCCGTAGTGCTAGACAGAGGTCTACCTCAAATTTCGCCAGTTTTGTCTAACTCATCCTTACTATAAAATTATAAAAGCCAAAGTGAGTTTGTTTGTTACCTCTTCACGCTTTAATGGCCGAATTGATGAATTTTGGTACAGACATAGTTGGGAACCAGGAGACGGACATAGGCTATTTTTTTTTTAGAAGAGTGGGATATGAGGGAGAAAGAGGGAAGAAAAGGCAAAACTTAGCGTTGCTATTACAAATCAATAAGGCGCTATCGAATTTACACGAGCGAAGCCGCGGGCGAAAGCTAGTATGTAATATTGGTGAGTCTATTGCCTTTAGGACAGTAACCTAACCCATCGTGGATGCTACTGAGAAATTTCTGATGGAAATACACATTATACAGTGCCCAAACCGGGAAATGAGCCCAAGATAGATAGATTATTCATTATTATGTACACCTTACAAATTACAATATTAACAGTATACAACTTATAAATAGGGTGACACAAGGGGCGGTCTTTTCGCTGAAGGCCGTCTATTCAGGGCAACCTTTGGATGGATTTAAAGGATAAAAGCAGTAATGTAGACCAAGACCTTATGTTCAGTAAACACGGTTACAGTTTTGTGATGTAAAAACCCAAATAACAAGTTACACGTGCATCCTTTTTTTCGATGATGGGAAATCATCAGTCTAATAACTTCCAACGCTTGTTCCTTCTTCTGCCCTTTATATTCTGGGGCCGCGGTATCTCTTACAAATAACCCGCAACCCCGGTAGGCCCCTCTGCTTTGCTGACATCTCTTTGAGGCGCGCGTGGTACACGAACGCGCCGTCAACATGGCTTGTCGTCACTAGACGGATGGACAGTGAGCTATCCATAGATCACCGGCTACAAACCCGCATCTATAGTGACAAGGAACGAGGCAATCTATTTAATGAGACATTCTGCATAAAATTACTTTTTACACAACCAAATTACTTTTTGAAAAGTGACTGGGCCCATAACCTATTAAAATACGCTAATTGTTGCAACCACAGACTAAAATTATATTCATAGAGAAAAAATTAAATAGTTACAACACAGTAAAATAAAAAATACACAAGATGGCGTTAGTGGCAATCAAAAAATATATTTTGAAATAATTATTTTAATAGGTTATGAGGGCTGTTCATTATCATCACATTCATTGGTTATGAGGAGCTCGTGGCTAAATAATAGCAGCCGCTCAGGTCGATCTTTAGGTTAAGCCGCGCTAGCCTAGGTTGGTCTGCCGTGCCTCGGAAAGCACGTGTTGGTCCCGGCTGCCATTTGAAGTTCTTTGACAGTCATTACAGCTAGTCAGTCAGTGTCCCGACAATCAGACTACCACTCTTACCAAGAGGTATTACCCAGTACGAACGGGGTTCTAGAAAACAAACCAGATACTGAACAAAACATTTAAAAATTCAAATATATTTAAAATCATTCAAACAAGAAATAATAAGTATAAGTTAAGTTTAGTAAAAAACAAATGCTATTTAAGTTTTCTTTTTTCCGCGAAATATAAGGCTTTTTTATTTTTTTATTAACTGGGTTATGGAGATCAGATAGGCAGTCGCTCCATGTAAAATACTGGTAAGACTGGAAGCCGACCCTAACATAGTTGGGAAAAGGCTAGGCAGATGATGATGAGGGCTGTTCATTGAAAAATGCACATATTAATATTTTAAAGCGTCATTATATTACTGGTGCTAACATTTCAAGCAGCGTTGTTTATGTTTTCACATTTTGAGATAATCGCCTAAGCGTCGTGTGTTTATCTAACAAAGTGGCGCATCTGTTAACTCATATCTACGGGTATAAACTTGTATTGAGTATGTTTGTTGATGTTATCTTTTGATATGTATGTTCTACGATGGGGGGAATCTTTGGAGTTAAGTTACTTTGCTTTGCTTAGAGACGACGATCAGTTAACCCATTTCGTTATTATGACAAACTTGGGTTTTAACTTTTGTAGACGAATATTTTTTATTTAAAGAACTAGTCATTTTTTCAGAGTCTGCCACATTAGATTAAGAATGTCGTCTAAGTTAATCGAAATGTAGGAGACGACACGGGTCGCGTAGTGACTAAGCGTTTGACTGCTGCGTTACGTGTCGCGGGTTCGATCCCCGCACGGTACAAATATTTGTATGACCCACAGATAGTTGTTCCGGGTCTGGCTGTTTGTGTATGTGAGTTTAAATGTTTTTAAATGCACCCACGATACTGGAAAAATTCCTAGTGTGAGGAAACTTTAAAAAAAACAAGAAGAGGGGGAGGGGGAAGTTTAAAAAAAGGAAAGAAAAATAAATCGTGTATTGTCATCCAAACTTTAACATGAGTGCAAAATTTCAGCCCAGTCGCAAACTGGGATGCGGGTCAAATTGATATTCTAAAGTTTTTTTACATAGTTACTTACAATAATAGAACCTAATAAAAATATTTTATAAAACGTCTTTAATATTAACCAGTTTTACAAATTGTAGATGCACGACTACTCTGATCCGTATACCGTTTTGACACAAAAGAGTAACAGACATCCATACATCCGTCCTCACAAACGATCGCATTTATAATCCTTACTACTATTATAAAAGCGAAAGTGAGTTTGTTTGTCTGTTTGTTACCTCTTCACGCTTTAATGGCTAAACCGATTTTGATGAATTTTGGTACAAAGATAGTTAGACGGACATAGGCTAACTTTTAATTTAAAAAAAAAGTGGGATGTGATTGAGAAAGAGGGAAAAAATGGGAAAACTGAGCGTTGCTATTACAAATCAATAAGGCGCAAGGGGAACTGTGTTATGCCGAATTTAACGCGAGCGAAGCCGCGGGCAAAAGTTTGTATTATAATATTCGTAGGATTTTCCCATCAAAATCTTTCCTATTAGTTTCGTCTATGTGGCAAAAAAATGGGGAAAGTTTTATTCGGTACGTTGAGCAAAAAATATCTCTTTGTTTTACAATTTCTTTTCATACAGTTCCTCCATCTAGATTAGATACACCGCCAGCTTCATTGTCGTCTGTAACCCGATTCTCAACAACAGATTTAAAGAACAAAAACATTTCAGACCATTTGTATAATTAAATGTAAATTAAAGACAGCTTCTATTTTGCTAATTAGAATGGAGCTTTACTCAGGAGAGGAGGTTTAATAACTTTAATATGTTACGTTATAGTAGTGCAAACTCTGCTCTTTGAAAGTTTACTCTGTGCCATTTTAATGCAATTTGCCTTTGTATTTAGGAATCACAGACATGCAAAGATACTTTGAAGGCGGAAATCCTTTAATAGAACGCATTTTACAATGGATGGTATTTAAAAGTACTTCAATTTATTCCCATTTCGTTTACCTAATTTTGCCTGTGTTGCACCAAATATACTGAATGTGCACCAAAATATGTTAATTAAAATATGTCATAACGAGTATCAGGAAAAAGACAGCACTACAATAAAAAAGTGTTATATCTTTATCCATTTCCTATTAATGCAAGTCGTTACTGGCGTAGGGGGTCGCAGTTTTAACTTAACCTAACCTACGCATTTTTTTAGCATTCAGGAAAGAATATTTGGTGCACGATCAGTATTTTGGTGAACACAAATTTTTTTCCCTTTTACAATGCGCTTGCTTGCTTTTTACGGATAGAAATCAAATAACTTCCCCCGCTCTGACCGGAGCGGAAGGAAGTGTCAGACTTTTACTGACTAAAACCCACCCATGTTCATTCTTTTGCCATTCATGTTCCGGGGCTCTCTTTCGAACAACCCGCCCCCCGGCAGGCAGTGGCCGCTTTGATGACATCTCTTGGAGGCGCGCGTGGAACACGAACTGTCTTCACTAGACGGACGGACGGTGAGCTACCCATTGCTCACCGTTTACAGATCCGCGTCAACTTTGGCAAAGAGACGTCTCCCGTGGCGGCTGGGTTCGTTTGAGATTCTCTCCCTTAAACATCCGGCCACCTCCTTCGCTAGCATAACTGCTTCGCAAAAGGAGGTGACTTCACAATACTTAGCTTTAGCCGAAATGCTAATTGAGGAATGCTGAAAAATTCTCCAACAAAGATGCAAAAATTAATATACAAGAACATCTTTGTTAGCCTCCTGACAATGTGTAGACCTTGGCAAAAGATAATCCACCGCCTTTCGTTTCGAGTACCATAAAACACGCCTAAGGGATTATGCCAAGGGGATTGGCAGCCTCCTTCAGAATACTGATCATATTGCTATCGCTAATCTGGCTGCCAAACGTGGTGATTAAGACATGATCCTCCAAAGATTGCTACAGCCAAAAGCATTTATAACAGACCGTTGAGACTAAATTACCTATCATTACGATAAAACTACGTGATTTTTCGCAGTAAAATTTGTATTTCAAAATACATTCCCTGATCCTTTATTGACATTCTTCTTTAGTTCTTCTTAATTCCCTTTTAAAAGATTATAGGGGACGACAAACAACTGCCCAAATTCGCATTACTTAGGATTACTTACGATTCTCTCTTAAAGTTTTAAGACAATCCTACTGACATACAAAATAGTCAATCCTCGGAAATAAAAGGTATTGGCGTCTCAAAGGACCGGAGAAATAGGATTAAAAGAACAAATGCTTAGCGGTATCGGGAAGACTGGTATTAGTAGCCGCATTGATCCTCATTCGTAATATTATCATCTTCCTTGTTTTTTTCCTTACTGTTTTGGGGTCGGCTTTCAGTCTAACCGGGTAGTACGATGTCCCTTAATTCGAACCACTGATCTGTAATGATTATATAGATATATAACTAGAGGAAGTTTGGTATGGAATAGGTGGTCACCCATCCACGACCAATCGTATGCAAGAGCCTCTTGGTCTTAAGATTAATTCCTCTTTCGTAATAATTTATCTTAAGATTGTATGCAGTTCGATAACGATTTGTGAATAAAGTTCATAATTGAAAATTTCCTTGACGGTGTTTTTGAGAAAGTTTAACGAGACGATTCACAATTTCTTGATAGTGAACTTAGAGACGTAGCCGACTTTACGAAAATTAGTTTTTAACCGACTTTAAAAAGGAGACGGTTCTCGGTTTTCTTCTACTGTATGTGAAAAAATTATAGTCGATAACAATTTGTGTGAGATACAATCACATCATAACGAAAACCGGCCAAGAGCGTGTCGGGTCACACTCAGTGTAGGGTTCCGTAGTTTCCTGTCCGTCACAATAAATGTAAATGTTCCCACTTATGAGTTTAAAGGTGGAAAGCACGGAAAATCTTAACATCGACTTTTAAAAAAATGACGTCATTACACAACGCCATCTATCGAACCATTTATGAACTGGTTTTTACCTTAACATTTTGATGGTGTTAAAAAAATGAATTTTAGTTTTGTTCTAAATTGCCTTAGCATTTCTTAATAGAAATTTAATGTAGTTATAAGATACCGCCAATGCCAAGGAGAGACCAACGGAACAATTCGGTAATACCCGATCCAATGTAATAAGTACCTACAGCGCCATCTCTCGGGGAATTGGGTTACTAATTAATACTTTTTTAATAATTTTGGTTTGCGAGAACCGTTTTCAATCATTCTTTTTTTGTTTGAAAAAGATACGTTCAGGATAATAAAATATGTAAACGAAGTTAAAAAAAAATGCTTGCATATACGATTATACTACAAACTTAGACCAGAAATTATTTTGTAAAACTTTTTGTCTTTTTTGTACAAAAACTGTTTTGTCAATCAAGTTCAAAATAATTTTCATAGAAAGTCCTTATAAAGTTCTACTTTTCAGATTTTTTTCATATTTTCTAAACTTATGGTTCAAAAGTTAGAGGGGGGGGGGACACATTGTTTTTTACTTTTGGAGCGATTATTTCCGAAATTATTGACATTATCAAAAAATGATTTTAGTAAACCCCTATTCATTTTTAAATACCTTTCCAACAATATATCACACGTTAGACTTAAAATTAAAAAAAAACACATCCCACTTTACATATAGGGTGGCTACCCTAATAAAACATTTTTTTCCAATTTTTATTTTACCACTTTGTCGGCGTGATTGATATACATATTGGTACCAAATTTCAGCTTTCTAGTGCTAATGGTCACAGAGATTAAGCGAGGACGGACGGACGGACGGACGGACGGACGGACGGACAGACAGACATGGCGAAACTATAAGGGTTCCTAGTTGACTACGGAACCCTAAAAAGGCAACAAAATGAAATGCAAAAATTAAAACTTCCGGAAGTAAAATTATTGTAAACTTTTTAGTGTTTTTTCGAAGTCGGTTTTTTTAAATTATTTTTATGGAGGCTTTTTCTATATAGCAGTTTTACGTTACACCGACTTCACAAAACGTAATCTCTCGCTAAGCTATTAAGACGCAGGTTTCTTAGAGGATTCTGAAAGGGTTTTGTTTTCCCTTTCAAGGTGCCGCAGAAGCCTAGACCTTAATATATTCGTTGAATACATTATGGAAGGTAAGCAGTATTCTTTTGTTTTTATACTTAAGTAGCAGGATTGACTAGACACTATAGTATACCTAGTCAAAATTTTATGTTAAGGTAGGATTCCGCGCCACAGTGGTCCCCATACAATTTTTATAAGCATACAATTTGTATGAGTGCGCTAATTCCGAGCGAGGCAGCAATGTAGCGTCATCAATGTAGCGGCAGAACTGCTGCGCGCCAGTGTCAACCTACAGCCGCGACAGACCAGTAGTGACGTGCAACAGTACAAATAAAAGTTGGTCATCAATCGACATCTTGTCAACACAAAATAAAGTAAAGAATACAGAACAACGCATCACCGCGAACAAAGCGACACTGCCGCCTTGCTACCTGCCTACCTTAGTGGCAGCACTGCAGCAACAGCACTGCTCCTTGTTGCCGAGTTCGGAATCGTACGTTTATACTGAGAAAAAGATTACACCAAGTTTGACGACACGGTTGGCGCAGTGGCTGAGCGATCGACTGCTGTGCTGCGTGTCGCGGGTTCGATTCCCACACGGAACAAATATTTGTATGACCAGATAGTTGTTTCGGGTCTGGTTGTTTGTGTATGTGAGTTTAAATGTTTGTAAACGCACCCACGACACAGGAGAAATTCCTAGTGTGGGGCAACGTTTTTTTTTTTAAATAAATAAATAAAAATAACCAACGCAGTCTGTTAGACATTAGTTTTTTACAAGATAAAATCAAGCCTGTGATCTCCAAAGGGTTAGATAGAGGTGTACCTAAGAATGAACTTAAATTTCGCTTTAATTACTTTGTAATAGCATCGAGCCTATTGTCATCAGGGTAAGAATCCAGACACCGTGGCTGCTACTGAGAAATTTCTGATGGAAAAACACAACGCGACACAATGTTGCTTGTTGTTTGAAGGAGGTAGGGAGTTGTTCGAAAAAGATCGCGGCCCCAGACCACAAAGGGCAAAAGAAAAAACATGGATGGGTTTTAGTCAGTAAATGTCTGACACTCAAGCTGCGATCAGAGAAGGGAAAGTTATTTGATGATTTCCAATAATTAAAAAAAGGAGTCCATATACATATGATGCTATACTAGTTTAGAGATCAGGGTTTCAATCTTTTTTTTTTTTAATTTGATTTGGTATAAAGTGTCTTAACCCATCATTTTAACTTTACCTTGTATTTAGATGTAAGCTTTTATTCAATAGCTTTTTCTTTATTTTGTATTATTTCCCATCCAAAAAACAAAAAGCCCAATCTGGGAATCGAGCCCAGGCCCTCATGCTCCGCAAACACAGTTACAGCCATTAAACCAATGAGGTCGTCTAGGCAGTACATTATAGTTTTACACAGACATTAAAGAAGACATTAGCATTAACCATCTTCATTGTCTATTAAAACAACAATAAGTGAAGGAAATACAACTTAATTAAAAGGCAGGTCTTAAGAGGCTTCCCTCGTCCGTAGTGGAACACAACTCATTTACGTGCGAAAATGCAAATTCTTGTAAATTCTAAATTGAAATGAACTCTTTGTTGCTATGCTCTTATTCAACTTGATTTATTTCAAGGGGCTGCCGTGTTAGTGGGGCTGTTAGACAAGGAGCCTTTTGCCCAAATCCCGTTGAAAAAATATGCACTACTTACGTCAATATATATGTCATGTACAGTCAGCAAAAGCAGTTAGAGCTTTTGGTGTGACCGTTGGTCTGCCAAGTTATAAGTCCGAGTTCGAACCCAAGGCACGTACTTCGGATTTAACGGATTCATGTGCGTAATAATTATATAATAGTTTCCAAGGTTAAAGTAATTACATTCTATTTAGTCCGTCTTTTGGATTAAGTTAAAGTTAGGTACGTGTGACGTCACTCGCTGCGACAAAAATGCAGCAGCCCGTGATGTCACACGCAACTTTAATGGGCTATATCTTTGTCATTTTCAGTCTAATCCTTACTAATATTATAAAAGCGAAAGTGGGTTTGTTTGTTTGTTTGTTACCTTTTCACGCTTTAATGGTTAAACCGATTTCGATGAATTTTGGTATAGAGATAGTTGGGAACCAGGAGACGGACATAGGCTAATATTATAGGCATATATTTTTTTTGAAAAAAGTGGGATGTGTGGGAGAAAGAGGGAAGAAAAGGGAAAACTTAGCGTTGCTATTACAAATCAATAAGGCGCAAGGGGAACTGTGTTACCCCGAATTTAACGCGAGCGAAGCCGCGGGCAAAAGCTAGTTTACAAATAAAATAAACGTGTCCCATATTTTTCAATAATATTTTAAAAAGCGGACTAATATTTTTTTCTGGATGCTAGCCTATTATCACTTGCTTTGGTGAAGGAAAACATTGTAAGGAAACCAGCTTGCTTGAGAGTCCACAGTCAGAGCCAAAAGCCATGGGCCTCTGCTATGGTTGGCATGGATACATGACACTACGATAGTCAATAAGCATATGATAGAAAAAGAAGTCCGTAAAAGATAAAAATCAACCTCTTCAGATACAGTTAAAAAATTTCATATAAATCCATGAATATTTTCGAATAAAGTTATATTTGTTTAATTGATAGAATACAAATATACCTCAATAAATAAACAAAATTTGAGTACAAAACGTCCATCAGCTTCTATGAAAAAAATAACTATATCACAATTTGATTAGTAGTTATGTGTTGGAGCCGTTTGGGGTTGAAATACTAGGGCCATAGGGTCCGAGTACCCACGTTTTGAGGAATCGCCAAGTGGTTGGTCGATTCGTCTCGTGACCAGATTTTTTGGCCAAAGAGCATTGACATCCAACGCGGTAATGCTGCAAGCCTTCCGGGCACTTTCCCTGCTGACACCAATGCGGACGATTTTTTTGTAATAATTTTTTATTCATTTTATTATTATTTTTAGTTTTTATTAATTTGTAGTTTGCAAAAAATAGTTGTTTTAAATGAAATAATAGGCAACTATATCTGACGAGTCTGGTTCCTTATTTCTTTTTCTGACTGTACACGATCTTTTTCCTAGTTTCCGTGTGATATAGGATTCCTTAAATATTGATGCAACATAACAGGGGAACAGGGAAAATGGGAGTGAACGGCTGAATGATAAATTACCGTACAATGCTTTGTTCAGGCGAAACGTTTTGTTTGTGCTCATGCACGTGGTTCTAGCAACGTTTTTCGAAATACAAAGCGATGTGGACGCTACGTACCTAAATATGCCAGCAATTAAACCAAAAAGTAATAAAAAAAACAATAAATTAAAAATATTTATATGTTGTTCCTTTCTACAGCGTGCTTCACTTGAGAACGGATGGACCGAAGTTGTTATTCTTTTTTTAAGGAGCCTGCGTAATGATTGCTACGCGAGTTGTAACATTAGAACCAGGAGCCGAGAGTCAACGAGGCAAAGGAATAAGGTGGTGAGGGAAACGACAATGGAAAAACTTGCCTAAAAAAATTTCATAAACAGTGAATCCTGTTTCAAACTTTATTAATAACTGTTTTTCAGATAGTACGTTTATCAAGCCAACTAATTATTTAATAAAACCGTAAGAGTAACGTTTTAGACCCCGTACAGATGGGGTGAAAAATTACAGATACGTTTATTTTGCCGTATGTCATTACTTCATGGAAATTGATCGCAATTAGCCACTCTATCGAATTTTGTAAAAAAACAGGTTGTGTTTTTTTTCAAAATCAATTAGTTTGATTTCTTGCTATGAATTTAGTTTTTTTTTTTAATTCTTTGATACTATTTTAGTTTTGTTTTTATCAGAATTGAGCTCGGAATTCTTTTAAGTATTTTTGTTTTTTTTTGCATTTGCGAAATCCAAATCCTCATACTTTCACCACTTGGAGAATTCATCCAAAACATCGTAAACTGTGTGAAATAACACCGTTCTAACCACTTCTGGTTACACTGAAAGCCGGCCGCAACATAGTTGGGGTGTAAGCTGAGAAACTTGGGCACCCTATCTTTTCCCGAGGGTGTCGTAAAAGCAACTAAAGGACTATACTCATATCAAGGACATTACATCTAATTACAAACTGCTAAAACATAATTTCTCTTGGGGCGGTAGTTAAAACAAGATATGTTGCTAACTAAGTATTTTATTTTCTTTTAATATAGTCTATATTAAAAGAAAATCAAATACGTTAAGATATTTTGGTTCATAGTTTCAGCAATACATGTTACACAGTCAAAAATAAGGCTAAGCCTTTTTTTGGTGGGGCACAGGCTAGGCCCTATTCTTACTAAATCTTTATTTAAAAAGTTGAGTATTCGAATATTTTTGCAAACCAGCCTGTACTGTCACAGGTTTGATCAATGTTATCAGACCTCTTCAGTACTGAGTCTATGACGAAAAAAAAACTGGCATTCAAGAAATCAAAATTAGAGTGTTTTTCTATTGTTTTATATGACGTGGTGTGGACTGGTAAAATGTTTTGAGAATCTAGATTTCTATCCCAAAATAATTTATTAGCTTCAATGGCTAATAAATGGGTGTACACATTACATATACATATATAAATGGAAAACTTGGGATAAAGGGATATTTGTAAATGTAATGGCTTTACGAATCTGGATTATTTGCAAAGATAGATAAAGTCTAGAATACTACTTAAAAATAAATTAAAAAATGTAGCCTATTTTTCTTCTCACACGTAAGTCAAAATTTCCACGAGTACGAAGTCGCAGCAAAAGCTTATATTGGTCTAAAAAAGTAATTACTCAAATTAAGCAATTCCTGTACAAAACGAAGACACTTATAAAAAACCAATACTTACAAATGAACGTTTAAATATTCATAACTCGAGATAAATCAAAAGAATCGAATTACGTCCGAACAATAATCCAATTAAAACCAATCCAACATCTGAGGTTAAGCGAACGGACGAACACTTGGATTCAATTATTCAGAACGATAAAAAGTATTAACGAGCAAATTAATACCGCAAAGAACATTTCCAATGGAGCGCTTTGCCTCCACACGTAGCACATTAATCTATCATTGTTTACGTCATTAATAACAAAAAGAACAATAAAATTCCTTCACCCCCTGTAAAATATCTACAAAAAGCAATAATGCTTGAATTGTTGGATCCGTCGTAGACGACGGTCGTGGCACGCGGGGTCCATACAAACATTTAGGTATTTTGTCCTGGCAACACCTCCCGAAACAATATTGAGGCTATAAAGAATGGAGTGCGGGAACTTGGCAAGACGAGGGTGCCTCGACGAATAATGAGAAATATTCCCCCACGCACATAAAACTTGCACCTACCGTTAATTTGAAAAACATTCCGCAATGCAAAATGTATTTTTTTTTTTCGGAAGCCGGAATTAATTCCGCTAAATAAATTGTTTTGGCACAAATTATTTGATTAAAATTCCAGTATCTTGGAATGTTCCGATAAAAAGTACGTCTTATTTTTTATTATTATTAAGGTGGCGTTTGAAATACGATTAGCTGAGCGGATCCTTGTTTCAGAGGAAATCTTATAAATCAAATTTCCTTTCGCGGTTGTCGTCCCCATCGGTGAAACTTGACGAGGAATCTCAAGATGATACCTTCTAATTCTACTATCCTTGCAGTATAAAATACGAAAGATTGTGAGGATATATGGATGTTTGTTACTCTTTCAGGCAAAAACTACTTGACAGATTTTGATGAATTTTCTCACACATACTTGGATTAACACATCAACGTCCTCGCGGACAACAGCTAGTCAAAAATAAAATCTTGATGCAACAGATTACAGTCGTAATATTTTCAGAGGAATTTCTATAAATTAAATGGCAACCCAGTGTTCGGTCAACGCTCCGCAGTTAGTTATTTATACCATGTGCGACATCTCTGCATATCATATATCAAACCACTGGACATCCACGATCTCATCACAAAGTATAAAGTAACGACCACTCTAAAGATGTTTACACACTTTAATTTAATCCCTAATGACGAAATTCCGAAACGCGCTAAAGTAAATAAACTCCCGAACATGACAGACTTCATAAAACAAGTTTCACCAAATATGCTGTATATTTTATAGCTTAAATGTCCTAGAGGAAATTTACGCACGAATAGAATTTACAAGGAAGTGCAAAATTGGCCAAGTTTGACATTAAACGTCAGACATTTAATATAAAAGTTATATAATTTACTTCTCTGGATCTATTTAACATGATGGCGGAACTGTGATGAAATTTAGTTGAGGAGAAAGTAAAAATATCAAAGTTAGCTTTCAAATAAACTTGTGTTAGATTTTGGGGTCGAGTTACGAAGTAAGGTTGGGTTACAAACTGTAGGAAGTTTTGCGTTTAAATTGCAGTTTGCTACAATCTGTATCAGTTTATAGGGTCGCTGGTGATTAGTATTATTTGGTCTTTATATACCGTATCATAACCATTTATATTACTTTATATTTTATTTTACATTATTATTTTTTATTTAGATAGGTTTTTATTCTCAAGTAACTTGTTTGTTACCTTGTTAATAGCAATGTAGTCAAATCTTGCAAATTAATTTTAAACTAATTGCCACCAACCGGTTAAGCTGAAATTTTGCACACACTTTTGGTCTTGGTGACAATACATTTTTATGACAGACATGAATTGATCCTGCAGTCAGAATCGCCTCCTCTTAACTTAACTCTTCAACGGATAATAGCACGGACACGAAACTTTGTGTACGTGTTCAATATAGATAGACAAAATAATTTATTTCTTTACAGTTTAAAAAAGCTTATAACACACTACTACTTCTAACTTAGCTCATGCAAAATTATTTTGTGAAAAAATTAGCAGTAGGCAACCATTGACTACCCACCGTTATATTTTTACGTTCGTAGAGTTCATCCAAAGGTTGCCTGGATGATATCACCATCAGAACATAATACCGCCATAGAATTACCAATTTCTGTTTAAACCCCATTAACCAGTACTAAATTACCTGTTTGTATTTGCAGTCATCATAAACAACGTTTACTATAAGATCAGACGAGAAACCCCGAAGAAAACTCCCCTGTCAACTGCACTTTTTGGATGAGTGTCAAAAGAAATGTGGTTAAACAGCCAATTTTTTTGTGGTCTCCAGGTTGACCCTACAATACAAATCGTGCATAGTTATGTAAACAAACACGTAAGTATTTACAGTGACACTTATAATGTTTCCATTTTCCTTATCAATCGCGTTTTGCACACGTGATGCCAAATACATTGTGCAGGGTCCGCGGTGTAAACCGGCGTGACTTGCATTTCATGCTTGACTGACACCCTGACATCGTATTAATATATTGCATTAACATTTGCTGTTTTGTCAGTTTGTACTGACGCTGTTAGTTTATATTGCTATACTAGTTGGAGGGACACTGACGCGAAAACTGTTACCACGTATTCAGTACATCGTTTTGACCTGGAATCGGGTTTTTAAACCGGCTAAGATCAAGTAGTATCCTTTGCGCGCCAAAGGTTCCTTAAAACTGCCGAGATTGCGGGTTGTTTGGAAGAGATACCGCGGCCCCGAAACATAAAGGACAGTAGAAGGAACATGAGTGGGTTTTAGTCAGTACAAGTCTGACAATCCCATCCGCAAAAAAAAATACAATGTATATTTACATTACCACACACGTAAACGTCGTAGAACGCTGCAACACAGCTTTCTCAGCATAATTACCTGGGATAGAAGAAATAAAAATTAATTTAAAAAACACTCACCTAATTAAAATTCTTAGTAATATACTTTATACCTTTGTTTGTACTTTCAAAACAAATCGTCAAGTCGGGAATTATTATTTACTAAGGTTATATTTAGGGTTATATGTTATGAGAAGCTCATGGCTAAATAATAGCAGCCGCTCGGGTCGATCTTTAAGTTAAGCCGCGCTTGCCTAGGTTGGTCTGTGGATGGGTAACCACCCGTTACGTACCGAGTTTCCTCCGTGCCTCGGAAAGCACGTTAACCCGTTGGTCCCGGCTGTCATTTGTAGATCTTTGACAGTCGTTACAGGTAGTCAGTGTCCCGAAAGTCTGACAACCAGTCTTACCAAGGGGTATCGTATTATCCAGTACTAACTGGGTTGTGGAAGTCAGATAGGCACTTGCTCCATGTAAAATACTGAAGCTGCATCCGGTTAGACTGGAAGCCGATCCCAACATAGTTGGGAAAAGGCTATGGTGATAAGGAAAAGGCAGATGATGATTTAGGGTCCATACATACCTATTACAAGGTAAATTTCACAACGATAAGTTTCATTAATATAATATTATTGCAAAAGTTCCTAAAATACGTGATATTAGCTTATAATAATAATAAAAGCCCCCTGCTCCGCCTAAAGAGAAAGAGACGTTTTTGACGATTTTCCATCCGCAAAAAAAAGGGTTCCGTACAAACTTGCATTAACGTTTGACTAGATTTAGAGGGTTGATTTTGACAGCTCCAAGGGAAAAATAAAACCATATACTGAAGTATGTGACTTCATTATATGGTTTTATTTCAACTCGATACCTCCACGCGTTCCCTAGATAAAGGATCTTGACAGACAGACAGACGGACAATAAAGTCACCCTATTCCATACAATTACTATTGCAGTCTCGTAGGAAGCACCCTTTTTTTTAAAATAACTTACACTAGAACACTTTAAGGGGCTGCCGGATTTAGACACTTTTAGTTATTACCAACACGGTACACCATCACAAGAAATCGTACTTTTTAATCAAGTATTAATTGGTAGCTTGTTTTCGACATAAGATACAGAAGTGTTCACGTTTGCGCAGCGACACAGAAATCAATTATTAATTAGGTGCTTGTAGCCAACATAAGATACAAATGTGTCCACGTTTGCGAAGCGCCTTAGGCTTCGTATACGGCTTTGGGCAATGCGACGTACGTTAAAAGACGTGTATTTTTTTGCAAAGAAAAAAATAACACACCTTCTATTTTTTTATTTTAGTACCTTTATTCATTATTTTGTTACAAACAAAAAGGAGAATTACCAAAGTTAAGCTAAGCAAGCTCTGAAATTATCAGTGTCATTCGCCACTTCACAACTATGTGCACTAACATTCTCTTCAATTACGGACATTTAAACTAAAATAGATACCTAATGTAATTCAATAGGAACCGATTTTTACTATCTAATATATAAAATTCTCGTGTCACAGTTTTCGTTCCCATACTCCTCCGAAACGGCTGGACCGATTTAAACGATATTTTGTGTACATATCGGGTAGGTCTGAGAATCGGCTAACATCTATTTTTCATACCCCTAAACCTCAGCGGGTGAAACCGCTGGGCACAGCTAGTTTCTAAATAGTCTATATGTATAATTTGTCTTTTTTTGTAAAATAAACAATCTCATCGTTTTAAAATAAGGCTTCGCGAACCACAGATTGAAAAACATAGAACTGAACTACTTCATTTGTTTTTGACGCTGTCTGTTGCCGTTCATTGTAGCATGTAACTCCTTCGCCAAGAAGGATAACTGCAGTTTTACATTGCCATTCAAACCATAGCTACTCTAAAAGGGTCCTTGCTCAGAGTTTTTGCCATATTGGTCCCAAGGTGACGAAGGGCGAACCTATCTCCATTTATCAGTCAAAGTTCTAATCCCGGGCTATAGCATTTCGTGAAAAAACCAATTACATTTTATACGAAATCGAACCAATACTCGAAAGACCAAAAGCCGGGCTTATGTCACAAAACAGCGAGTTGTTAAGAGAGAAAACCTTAGCTTTTTCTTTCGGATGAGAAATCATCAAATACAATACACCTGCTCTGGACGAAGCGGGCGGGAGTCAGACATGTACTAATTAAAATCCACCCATGTTCCTTCTATTGCCCTTTATATTGTAACCTTGGCGTTTAGAATACCTTAAGAAATCTTCATACAAGATTCCCGAAGGGTTGGGCAGAGGTGTACTTAATAATATATTACTACATATATTATACTTACATATATTATATTATACTTATTACTATACCCAGATTTCGACAATTATGTATTAGGGGCTACCATATTTCCATCAACCGGGTACAAATTCAGACTCTGTGGCAGCTACTGAGAAATCTCTTTTGTTTTTTAATGGGATTTCATCAAATAACTTCAGTGAGTGTTCGGAAGTGTCAGACTTGGACTGAATAAAACCCATCCATGTTCCTTCTTTTGCTCTTTGTGTTCTGGGGTCGCGGTATCTCTTTCGAACAACCCGCAACCCGGACTGTGAAATCCCTGATGTTAAAACCCGATAACACTTACCCGACCCAAACATAAATCTGGCTTCTGTTAGACTATTAGAACCATGTACAATTAAGTTGTAGGTAATGTTGAAGCCTGACCAACACTGTTAACATTCGCCGCTGTTTGCTCTGGATCTATTTAGACAAAGTTGTATTAGACTCAAACTGAACCTAGTGCACTGTGTGTGCAAACAAAACTTAGACCTAGACATCTGAGTGCACAGAATTTCCTGCTGATTTCCGTTAGCTGTTACCTGTGGCGTCGCCCGCGTAGACGTCGTAATTTATCTCAAGGGAACATAGTACCCGTATTAAAACAAATGATTGTTGTTTTTGCGTGATATTGTAACAAACTTCCAAACATCCTAACTAACCAATTTCATAAAAATATACATTAAGACTATTCGTTCTTTTTAACAGCTGTTTATTTAGTTATGGAAGCTACGAGTTTCTTTGTAATGTATCGCTAAAGGTTCAAAGAAAAGCATTTTTTTATTTTTTTCTTTTAAACTAGTCTGGCGTGTAATTACAAAATGGCATTTGGACTTAGGGGAATTAAAGAAAAACATTACTTACTTATAAGCTAGCCAGTGTTTACGGCAACCGCGGTCATGAAACGAGGGAGCGAGACAGCACGAGGCTGTTTGTAATAGACAATATAGATATTCACCGTACTGCTCACACGATTTATGACCTCAACTTTTACGAATCCTTACTAATATTATAAAGCGAAAGTGAGTTTGTTTGTTATGTCTTTACGCCTAAATGGCCAAACTGATTTTGATGAATGTTGGTACAGAGAAAAGGGGGAGAAAGAGGGTTTAAGTTAACGTTAGCCCAAACTAACTATGGCACGCGGACAAAGTCGCGGGCGGAAGCTAGTATTCGTATAAATTTGAGTGAACATAACATGACGCCTGTAATCCCCACAAGGTTGGACAAAGGTGTACCTTTTAGTGGACCCACATTTCACCATGTTATAGGGGGCGATTCTAATGCGCTATCAACCAAGCAAAGTCCAGGATTATTATCCTAAATAAGAAAGTTCCGTAGCTACTACATAGAAATCCTTACTAATATTATAAAAGCGAAAGTGAGTTTGTTACGTCTTCATGCCTACATGGCTGAACTGATTTTGATGAATTTTGGCACAGAAATAGTTGGGACCCTGGATACGATACATAGGATTACTTTTGTTAAAAAAAAGTGAGAAATGAGCGAGAAAGAGGGAAGAAAAGGGAAAACTTAACTTTGCTATTACAATAGACAAGGCGCTATGGCAAAAACGAACTGTGTTACCCCGAATTAAACGCGAGCGAAGCCGCGGGCAAAAGCTAGTTCCTTATAAAACCCAATAACACTTTACCCGTCCTGAGAATCGAAACCTCAATCTCGGCTGTAGCGGTTGGGACTACTAACTAAAAAACATGCTTCGTTAATTCTCTCCAGAAATAGTTACATGGTGTTTATAACAGGAAAATAATTCATCTTAGTTTGTTTGCTGTTAAAATGTTTCCCTATAATGTGGTTGAACACGCAACGCATTATCGGGTCGGGAAATAGGGTCAGCCCTTGAAACGGTTAGTTATTATTATCGCTACACCCTGTATTATGTAAGCTCTCCCTCGTTGCTAAATTATAACAGCCGCTCAGGTTAATCTTTATGCTAAGTCACGCGTGTGTGGGTGACCACCCATTAGATACCAGTTACCTACGTGCTTCGGAAATCACGTTAAGACGTTGGTCTCGGCTGTCAATTGTCGATCTTTGTCAGTTGATTCAGGTAGTCAGTGGCCAAAAAGTCTGACTACCAGTCTTACCAAGGAGTGTTGTATTACATAGTACTAACTAAATTAGCTTCACCATTAATTATATAAAAACAAAACCTAATTTGACCCATTTCTTGGTTTCCATGTGAATGAAAATTTCATGAAGAGTTGATATGAGATTGTAGCTTATTCACATCATTCTAAACTTCCAAATATTGTCATCATCGTCGAAAAGGTATCTTTGCAAACACATAAAGTTTTGAAATGTCTGGCATAATACAAAGCGTATTCAAATTAGAACAAACATTTATGTCAATCAAATTGACAATGGAATAAGGTTACCAGCATTGTAAAAATCAATACCCTTACCCTTTTTAGTTCTTTTAAGGAGGGTTCCGTACCTCACAAGGAAAAACGGAACCTTTATAGCACTTTGTTGTCCGTCTGTCTATCTGTCTGTCAAAACCCTTTATCCCGGGAACGCGAAGAGGTATCGAGTGAAAATAAAACCATATACTGAAGTATGGGGTCCCTTGCAGCTGTGAAAAAATCAAACCTCTTAGTCTACGCAGTCAAAAGATATGGCCGTTTATATCGCAAGTTTGTACGGAACCCTCGTTGAGCGAGGTTTTAAAAACTGAAATATGTATATATTAAACTTATAAATACCCATAGATAGTATCCTATTCTTATAGATACAAATTCCCTATCGATATATAGTAAAACGTCCTTTTAATTTCACTACATTATGTATACACAACATTCTCATTTGCCAACTATTGTCCAGTAAGTTATTGCAATAGACAGTTAGACGTATCCTTTAAACGACCGCCTGCACATGACAATGGCATCGTGACTCCGATATATCGTCGCAATAACTTCGAACATAGAACAAGAAAACCTCGTAGAAGTGATACAAATTATTAAACTGGTCATCAGACACTATGCGGATTAATTACAGTTTAGCCGTGATCATGGCGTTTGCAAAAAGCCCGATATATTGGGTTCTTAATTTTATTATTAAACACTAGCTGGCGCCCGCTTCTTCGCCCGCGTGATATCGAAAAAACCTCCTTCACACATTTCTTCCATCGTGTCTTTTGTGCTCTACTGTCATTCACAATCAAACTCAAAATTTTCCTGGCTACGCTTTTGAATTTATCTTTAACTAGACCACGGTTTCACCCACGTAGTGTGGGATATTATAAATATAAACCATCCTCAAGTTCGTAAAAAATAGTTGAGTAGTTTAAATGATCTAAGTGATTAAATTTAATACTGTTAAGATGGGCAGTAAAAAACAAAACATGGCTATGTGACGTTAGCATGAGGAAGACATTTATAAAGGAAACATCAATGTAACTTGTACGAATTAGCCATATTTGTAAAAACAAATAAATTTATTTGATTAATAGGTTCGCTTCTCTCCATTTTTAATCTATGCTTCGATATGTTTACCAGTCAGTGAATGGAGTACGGTAGGGAATGACGATGAAATATCCAAGTTAGTCAAGTTAAATTTATACTGGAGGTACAGTAATTAACGCATTTGCCCTATGACCGCAGTTTAATTACACAATCTTGGCACAGATTGGTTTCTGCGTTATACAGGCCTTCATAAAGATTTAAAAGTTTTTTTTTTTTAATACAGTTGAGATTACAATTTTGATTAACTTTAAATTAGGAATTAAAAAAAAACTGGTGAAGTGCGAGTCGGATTCGCTCACCGAGGTTTCTGTAGAAACTTACGACATAAAAGACCACATCTTTTAACAGACGATCAACAGTGACATTAAAAATACTATTTTGACAGCTAGAAATCATGTCAAACTGCCATAATTATTCTTTAGATAAAAGTCGGTTCTCAAATAAATTACTATTGTAGAAAATCATTCACATATTTTACAATATTCGGAAAACTTTCAGAAGTTAATTTCTCGGAATTCCTATGAAATCAAATTGGTTATTATTTCAAAGCTAGTGGAGCCACAAAATGTATAAAAACTTGTTATCATTGTATAAAAAATCAAGAGACAACTTATAAAATAATAAGTACGAATTTTGTGGAATCTGTTTCCATAAAAATTTGGCATTACGAAACAATGAAAATAGATTTATTTGCCATGACTTGTGGCAACAAAAAACAAAGAAATAAAACTACACCACACGTCGATTTATCTATACTTAACTAGCTGTGCTCAGCGGTTTCACCCGCTGCTCACTTAGGGGTATGAAAAATAGATGTTGGCCGATTCTCAGACCTACCCGATATGTACACAAAATTTCGTTTAAATCGGTCCAGCCGTTTCGGAGGAGTATGGGAACGAAAACACTGTGACACGAGAATTTTATATATTAGATTTAGCTATTATTAAATAATAAAGCTAAAGAATTTGTATTCGAATTGAAGAAATATTTTATTTCATAGGCAATTTATCGAAAAATTACGCTACTACCCACAGCCTGTCTGGGGGTGTTTCAGTTAATGTTTTTAGTATATTTCGGCATGTTTCAGCTAGTTCAATCATGTGTATTTGTAATTTATTATTATAGTAACATAATTTGCTCAGAAAAATTACCTTTTTTTTAAATAGACTACAAAATAGTGAAGTTTTTATAGTAAGGCAATTTAGCTACAAAATAAATTCCGCCTACAATTTCGTTACACAGCAAATGTGGCTTTAAATGCATTAACGTTAGCTTTGTCGTTGATAAAAGAATTTAAAACGACAAACGTAAAAAATCCGCAACCAACTCGCAAAAATATAAATACCGTGGTTTATATGTATCGCTAGGTATGTATTTTGATACCAAGCGGTATCGGTGAAATTCTTATCCTTACTAATATTATAAAAGCGAAAGTGAGTTTGTTTGTTACCTCTTCACGCTTTAATGGCTAAAACGAGGAACGAGGGCAGAAAAGGGAAAACTTAGCGTTGCTATAACAAATCAATAAGGCGCAAGAGCAAGAGCTGCAGGGAGCTGGTGGTGTGTTATACCGAATTTAACGCAAGCAAAGCCGCGGGCAAAAGCTAGTAATATATAAAATATAATCTTGAAAGTATTTGATGTGCTTTCATTGTACAACAAGGTACTCTACGAGGCTCTTATGTACTGGTAAGAGTACTTAACGTATGTACGTTAAAGTACCTACTCTTAGCAGTACCTAAGCAATAATTTAATAGCTAAAGATTGCTTCAAAACAAAGACAAAACAAATACTAACTTACTTTATATTCCGTTTACAAACAACAATAGGGGCAAAACAATACAAAGATAATGTCATGGCGACATATTTTTCGAAGTGCTATCTAGTCTTATTTCAAGCACGATTCTTTGTACAAAGTGGCTAATATTGCACGGTTACAACCCCCCGGGGGAGTTATCAAATGGGGTGTAAGCGACGACACACCTGGGGGACATTCAGGGTAATCACCGGTTTTAAAACGTACCTACGGGTTTTGAAGGTACAGTTACGTTTAGTTAATTTACGTTATACAATTTTTGCAACTGTGAACATTTTACCTGATCGCGTGAAATACGTTCCAAAGTATTGATTGAAATAAAAGATGTCCTAACTTAGTTGGGGAGTTTGTTGGCCCACTTCTAGTTCGCAGAAAACTCAACTCTAGGAAGTGGTGAAAGTCTTAAGTAATTTTGAGGATAAAATGTTTTTACTTTGATAAGAGTAACCATGGAGTTTATTCTCAATTCATTCCTTTTTTTTCTGATTGTCAGTTCAGTGGTAGTAAAAACTTTTTTAAATAAATGACTTTTAATATTCTAAGAAAAGGAGGAGGAGCTCGTGGCTAAATAATAGCAGCCGCTCGGGTCGATCTTAAGGTTAAGCTGCGCTTGCCTAGGTTGGTCTGTGGATGGGTGACCACCCGTTACATACCGAGTTTCCTCCTTGCCTTGGAAAGCACGTTAAGCCGTTGGTCCCGGCTGTCATTTGTAGATCTTTGACAGTCGTTACAGGTAGTCAGTGTTCCGAAAGTCTGACAACCAGTCTTACCAAGGGGTATCGTATTACCCAGTATTAACTGGGTTGTGGAGGTCAGATAGGCAGTCGCTCCATGTAAAATACTGATATTCAGCTGCATCCGGTTAGACTGGAAGCCGACCCCAACATATTTGGGAAAAGGCTAGGCAGATGATATGCTATTACTCTGGACGCTCTTAATGTGCTCGTTTTTTCTACATCGTTCTCACATGTGGGTTTAAAATATTATGATTTAAGAGAGTGTCCATGGAGTTACTTGCCCATTCTTCGCCATAGAGATCTACGCTTTAGAATAGACAACTGCAGTCCTTTCGCAAGTTATTATGTCTTGTGGCTAGGACTGTATTGGTCTACTTGAAATAAATAGTTTAAGTTTGAATATATTATAGCAACTATTGTATTGCCTGACTTAATTGTCCATGGTTCTAATAATCCATCAGATGTTTTTTTTTGGTTCGGTTAAGTATCATTGGGTTTTAACATCAGAAATTTCTCAGTCCGGGGTTGCGGGTTTTTCGAAAGAGATACCGTGGCCCTGGAACACAAAGGGCTAAAGAAGGAACTTAGATGCGTTTTAGTCAGTAAAAGTCTGACCCTCTGTTCTGCTCCAGCCAGAGCGGAGACTATTTGATTTCATTTAGAAGAAAAAGAAGCTATTGTACTTTTAAACCCAAATTACACTCCTGTGACTGTAATTTCCGTTTAAAAAGTAAGAATTTAAGAAGTAAAATGCAATTAGTTTCAGTAGGGACTTCTGTGATCATAAATTATTGTCAAGAATGAAATTTCGGGTGACACATGAAATGTGGCTGCAAATGAACGTTTTTGTCACCTTTGGAATGAACAAGATTAGTTGCCTCTCGGTTCTGTTGACGTTTTTATGAAAATAATCGTGGCTTTTTAAAAAGGTAAGGGTAAGCACAGGCTATTTGAATGTGCGTTTATTTTTATAAGCCCCATTTTAAAAGACACCACCGAATAAACATTATATAAAGTAAATGTTTTTATTTTATGGTATAACTAGCTTTCGCCCGCGGCTTCGCCCGCGTTAAATTTGGGGTAAAACAGTTCCCCTTGCGCCTTATTGATTTGTAATAGCAATGCTAAGTTTTCCCTTTTCTTCCCTCTTTCTCCCTCACATCCCACTTTTTTCAAATAAAAATTAGCCTATGTCCGTCTCCTGGTTCCCAACTATCTATGTACCTAATAATTTATCACAGTCGGTTTAGCCATTAAAGCGTGAAGAGGTAACAAACAAACAAACTCACTTTCGCTTTTATAATATTAGTAAGGATAAAAACCGGGCCAAGAGTGAGTTATACTCGCGCACCACGGGTTCCGTACAAACTTGCGACATAAACAACCAAAAATTCTGACTGCGTAGACTTAGATGGTTGATTTTTCATTCACAGCACAAAGTTCGATATATGGTTTTAATTTCAACTCGATATCTCCATCCGTTTCCGAGATAAAGAGTCTTGACAGACAGACGGACAACAAAGTGATCTGGAAAAGGATTCCGTTTTTTTTTCCTTTTGAAGTACGGAGGCCTAAAAACCATCCCAATGGCATAACACACTTTTTATCACAATGCAATCGATTTTTTAGGGAAATTCTTTATCCACTGCTTCATAGGTTCGACAAAATCGTCCGCATGAAAACGTATATAACGCAATGTATGGTTAAGTGAATTGATTGGCTTTGAACGTTCAGTCAACCAATTGTAGTACATCACAATATAATAACATTTGTTACTACGTGGCATTCTGGTTCATACTAATCATCTCTTCCTAAAGAAGGGCCGAATTCACTGCTGTGTTTTTTTGTGGATGGGAAATTTACAAATAACTTCCCCCGCTCTGGGCGGAGCGGGGGGGGGGGAATAACAGGCTTGTACTGACTACAACCCACCCATGTTCCTTATATTACCTTTATATTCCGGGACTGCGGTATCTCTTTCGAACAACCCGCAACGAATTCGTGGCTTTTTTTTTTTTCGGGTGGGAAATCATCCTATGACTTCCCCCGCTCTGGGCGGAGCGGGGGGGCATGTCAGACTTGTACTGACTAAAACCCACCCATGTTCCTTCTGTTGCCCTTTACGTTCCGAGGCCGCGGTATCTCTTTCGAACAACCCGCAAACGAATTCGTGGCTTGGGCACAACTTGCCTGATGTCAAGCTGATGATTGATGTGGCCTAGGATGAACCAAACTTACCCACAAGGAACGGACTCACTCGAACTTTGAAGAGACCCAAATTATAATAATCAGGAAACAGAGCTGACAGTAAAATCCAGAGTCTGGCAGTTCACACTAAGGCGCTTTGTTTAAATCCGTGGAACTTCGACCATCTTGACAGCATGTTTGGCGTAGTGGCTGAGTGATCGGCTACTACGCTGGGTGTCACGAGTTCGATTCCTGCACGGAACAAATATTTGTACGACCTACAGGTAATTGTTCCGGGTCTGGCTGTTTGTCTATGTGAGTTCAAATGTTTGTAAACGCACCCACGATACAGGAAAAATTCCTAGTGTGGAGCAACGTTTTATATTAAAAAAAAACTTCCGTGTCGGTGTGTCCGAGTTCTTATAGCTTGAATCTGGTTCCATCGTCGACTTCTGACCTTAGGGAAAGATTGAGGTCAAAAGTAGTCCCATTTAATATTTTAAATTTAAAAATAATGTCGCCATGTGAAATGCTTAAAACATTCAAATCAAATTCAATTTATATGAACAGACATTAGGTTCAAATTCTTTGGCACTAACATCTCGCTGACAGTTTCAGATGCAGATTGTGAAATACGAACATATATTTATCACCGTGACCTCGTTGAAAGACGAAGAAAGTAGAAAAATATCGTCGAACTGCACCTAAGCTATAAATTCTAAACTTGTTCAATACACTTAGGTCGACAACAGGCAACCGTCACGACAGCCGTGAGGAACTGGTGAGAATAGTGAATTGAGCATTTATCACGTTGAGTCACGCTAGATTTTTTACCGATAACCTTTTTTTTCCGGATTGGTAGTCGTCAAGACCCCTCGCGGTCTGGGCGGAGTGGAAGGGAGTGTCAGACTTAGACAAAACTTTTCTATGTTACTTCTTTTGCCCTTTATGTTCCGGGGCCGCGGTTTCTCTTTCAAACCAACTCGCAGTTCATCTTAGTTGAGATGAGAGTGGAGAGTGAGTGAGAGTTTAGTGGGAAAGTTAATATATAATTGACCTTAGTTACAAAACAAGTTTTAATTAAAAAAGGCCCCAAAACGTTTGATCTGTGTGTGACGTACTATTTTTTTTTAATTGTTCTTTGTAAACTCTTTTTTTATTTTATATCCATTAAATCATGAAGTGCATAAAAATAACTAGTCTGCCAACTTGGGGAGTTCACAAATAGATATTTTACTATATTTTGCGATAATATCGTTTACAATAGAGAGTGTTTGGTACAAGTAAACATTAAATGATACTACTATAATGTCCAGACTCTAGTGTGATATTTCACACAATTTACACATCCTTTCTTGGGCACATTCATATTAACAACTAGTGCTGATAACCTTAGAACCTGAACCTTAAATAGCACTAAATGATGCAATGCAGGCGTGAGTAACACGCAATCTATTTTGTACGTCATCTATATTTGCTATATAAGAACACTAGCTTTTGCCCGCGGCTTCGCTCGCGTTAATTTCGGTATAACACACCAAGTAGACGTGCAATTTTTGCTCTTGCGCCTGATGGATTTGTAATAGCAACGCTAAGTTTACCCTTTTCTTCCCTCGTATCTAGCCTATGTCCGTCTCCTGGTTCCCAACTATCTCTGTACCAAAATTCATCCAAATCGGTTTAGCCATTAAAGCGTGAAGAGGTAACAAACAAACAAACTCACTTTCGCTTTTATAATATTAGTAAGGATTTGTGGTTATAGCTGGAACACGTACCTATATAAATGGCGTTGAATATTGAAATGTTTTTGTTTTAAACCTTATCGGCATATAAATTTAAGGATCAATTTCACACGACCGTAAGCATCATCTACTGAGCCTTTTACCAACTATACTAGGGCCGGTTTCCAGTCAAACCGGACAAAGCTGAATACCAGTATTTAACATAGAGCAACTGCCTATGTCACCCCACAGCCTAGTAAGTCCTGGGTAGCACCATGCCCCCATGGTAAGACTGGTTGTCAGACTTTCGGAACACTATCAATTACGGCTGTCAAAGGTCTACAAATGACCTCAACATATTTGGGAGATGGCTAGGCTTATGATATTGAGCTAGGAACAGATGATTTGTTCTTTAAAAATAAACAGAACTTAAATTAAAAATCGATTAAAACTAGTTTTAACGAATCTTTACTTTTAAGTACTGCTTTTAAGAAACATTGAAGGCTGGATTTCTGCTCTAGAAAAGGCATAGACAATTCTAAGACCCATAATAAAAAAAAAACTCTTCGCCCCAGCGTGTTTCGGCTTTAATTTTTCAAGGAAAACGTATTTCCATAAGGAAATTGATTCTCAGATCAGCGTCGCGATTCCCGGAAAATATCCTATCATCGGATAAACCTGAATTGTGAAATTTGTTTGATCTAGTTGCCATTCAGTACTCAATATCTTTATTGCTTTACAAATGTAGGTGACTATTTAATTGAGATCATTATGGACCCTGAAGAACACAGCATAAGGGTAGGAAAGAAAGAGACCCTGTTTTAGAAGATCATTAGGTTGTTCGCGAATATTTATCAAACTAATAAAATTTAATCGCGATGACGTTAATAAAAAAATACGCAGGAGAGATGACAACGCTGGAAAAAAATTAAAGAAAGTCTGAAATTAAAACTGTTTATCTTACCTAAGAACATGTAAAGGCATCAAATTTATCAAATTTTGACAATATTGTTTGTTACTTGATGTCAGGAAGGCTAGATCACAATAATCTAATATAGTTAAAGTTTTTTTTGTCTAAAAAGGCTTGTATTTAGCGCAACGATAATGCTCTCGAGGAAAGCGATTGCCGAGAAAAAACCGTCAATGAAGGTAAATAAATAATTAATCCTACTGTTTGTACAAGTATGGATATATTTATTCTTCAGATTAAGCCAAAAACCCAGTAGCCATGACAATGTATAATGCAATTGTGTTGTTTAAAACTTATTTTAACAATGAATGGTTTGTTTTAACGCCATAACTTTAAAACCATCCTATTCTGAAACAAAACCTGACTTGTACAAAGTTTGTCAAGCACCCCAAATATGTTTCACATAGGCCTACATGAGCACTTATAAAACGTCGAGATAAGGTGCACGGTTCGGGTTGGTCATTTCCTATGGAGAAGAACCGGCAAAATCAATTGGTTTGACAACGTTGTTGTTACAGCGTTGGTACTAAAGTATGAGAGGACAGTGTAGGCCCGACAATAAGTCATTCAACCATCATCGAGAACCCAAATCTCTTCCCGCATAATTCCAACTACGACCTTTAGTTCCGCAAATCCGTTGCACCAGCCAAAGGAAATAGCCTAGACGAGTTCGATATTTATCTACTTACGTTGAAAATACGATTGAAACTCGGATTTCTTAGTGGAGATTAAAGACTGTTGTGAACGAATCGGGTTACTAATAAGTCTGCTATTTGTTGTGGATTTATGTTAAACTTTCATGAGAACGGATGAAATAGATATTCATCCGTTCTGGGCTTTAATCTGTTTCATCTGGGACATAATATTTGTTCAGGTTTACTTCAGTTATCGTATCTTTTGGGCTTTTCAAGGATTCTTAAGCTTCATTAGTGCTAGTCCTTTTTGCAAGTGCCTTTAGTGTGTCTTTTTATTCAAGGACGGTAAAATTAAACATTGAATCTTATTGATAAAGTTCTTTGAAATAGTAGGTACATTTAGAAATAAGTAAAGAAACTTTATCATCGCATGCGAGCTGAGAGAGTCGAGTACAGCAGTGACAAAGTCTCCCCAGAATTAAACAAAAGTACATTTGTCATTAATTAATATAAACCATGATTTAATTTGTTTTCATTTTCCTCGCTTTGTCCTCTCAGACTGAAGGAGAAGCAAACATATGTCAGCCTAATATTCAAGAAATTAAAATATTTTTGAATTTAGAACTCAAATATATGTCAATTTGTTGTTATAAGCAAATTATTTTATAAATGATTATGTTTATTTGTGATATTGTGTTGAAAAACAGATAAACTTTTTTTCTTTAAATATGAATGGCCTCAAAAACATGCACCAAAAATTAAATAAATAAAAATAAGCACCTCTGTCAAATACATTGTATGTTGAACCTTACCGTAGTGCATTAAGAGACAGTTTTCGAGGAAGTGTATTGAAAGGTCGTGGCGTGTATGTATATCTGGATATATGAACGATGAAGATCGTAGCAGGTGGCGTTCTATGGTTTTAACCTACCCCTTAGCAAAAGGCGTGAGTTTATGAATGTATGTATTTGACCTTACACTTATATATTCAGCAAAGTTAAAGGAAAGAATGAAAGGCATTTGCATGTCGCAGAGATAAGAATGCTAAGAGAAATGCGTAGTGTTAAGCAAATGGATAGAATAAGAAATGAGTACATAAGAGGAAGTCTTAAAGAGGCGCGGGAGACTGAAAAACGGTTGACAGTATGGGGCATGATGCGGAGTAATGAGGAAAATGTCGTGAGGAAACTTTTGAGTATAAATTGAGATAGGTACAAAGCAAAAGCGGCCATATCTTTGCCTACACTTATAGGGTTTATTTTCACAGCTCCAAGAGACCACAAACTAGTTGTTTTTAATTTCAACTCGATACCTTCCCGCGTTATTGAGATAAAGATTCTTGACAGACAGACTGACAACAAAGTGATCCTATAAGGGTTTCTTTTTTTCCTTTTGATGTATAAAACCCTAAAAAAGGGCTAAGTGGGTTAAGCGAAGAATGTTATGGCTAGAAAGGAGGTGATTGTTGAGATGACGAGAAAAATACTAGTGTGGTTGAAAGAGACATGGTACGCCACCCTCATTTAAGATGACATGAGGGCAGGGCAATGCAGAGGGGCATGCCAGGGCCTCCGCCTGCCGGGGTTGTGGGTTGTTCGAAAAAGATACCGCGGCCCCGGAACATAAAGGGCAATAAAAGAAACATGGGTGGGGTTTAGTCAGTACAAGTCTGACACACCCGCTCTGGGCGGAGCGGGGGAAGTTATTTGGTGACTACTCACCCAAAAAAAAATAGGGCAGGGGAATGATGACTTTGGTATTTGTTTGGATCATGTTTGAATGGAAGCGGACCACAACATAGCTGGTAAAAATCTAGCTTATAACAAAATAAATATTGTATTTTTTTGTTTTAGTTGTCTCTGATGTTTTAATTATAATTGAATTTAAATACATGCAAATATTTGTACACCAAAAATGGTAGAATATATGAGTCTGTAATAACTGTAACATCTTTTGTAGGACTATATTCTAAAATTTTATTTCTTTCATACTTCTTGCCTTTGATTGATATGACACGCTTTTCGATAGTCGAAATCAATATCATGACACTTTTGAAAGACCCAGCGTTCTCAATGCTGATAGAATATAACTTCTCCTAGGTTTGATTGCTTTAATATATTACCGTTATGAATAAGTATCTCTAACATCACTTCAAGCTCTTGCTGCGAAGCAAATTATACCAATAAGTAAGTACTTAACGTTGCTAGGGGCTGAGCTCAGTAATGAAATATCCATGTTTATTATTTATTATTCCTCTTTAAGTAAGAATATTGCAAACCAATCAACCGTTAATGGTTGCGTGCTTATCTTCGCAAATTGTTACAAGCCATGGAGAAGATAAATTGCAGTAATAAATAGTAAATAAGAATTAGATATCCGTTACTTTACTGCGAGTACACACGATATGCATATTGCATTTCTAGCCATGTTAATGACTGGTTTATGTAATGGTAAAGCTATTAGAGTTCCTGTAGATTACAGATTTTTTATCGGTTGATGGTTTAGTCAGGTTGGTTGTTAGCGCGCACACTAATGCCCCGTTCCAATAAACAAAAACTACTCGTTTTGCTTACTGATAGTTGTATTTTGACTAAGTTCTATGAGACTTATGTCAAAATACAACTATCCGACCAAAACAAAAACTACTCGTTTTGCTTACGGATAGTTGTATTTTTTATTACTGAGTAATTAATCTTGACCCCTCGATATAAATACCAACAACTTAGAACTTTACTAACCAGGATTCAAAGAAGTAAAGCCACAGGAAGTGACGTAGCTCAAAGCTCAAGTTTACTCAAAGCTACCAACATTACCTAGAACCTTTTACTAGTAATTTTACTGTAGAACTTATATTCCTTCTAAAGTTCCACTACCGTGTAGGTACCTAATGGAGTACTATTCATATAAGGCTTTATTTTACGCACGTATGTATTACGTCGAGTGCTTTGAAAAGCGAAACTTCAGCTTAATACTTGGTTTAGACACGGTTCATTTAAATACTTCCTGGTAAATTCAATTGAGTCTGAAACTGGAAAACTTAGTATGAAAAGCCATTTCATACTAATATAACGAAAAAGAAATAAGCTAACAAGCTTTTAAGTATTACAAATTGGACCTCTAACCTATGAAGAAACTGAGGCGCTCATTCAATAACAATGAAAACACTGACACTCACTCAAACACACATCCATTGCTAGCTCCCTCACATAACATCAGCGTACTCACAAACATCACACACTCATCAGCATCACATCTTCACCTTAGTGCAAGAACTTGTGCTACGGACATGTCACCCTCTGCTGGATTGTTTTTTTTTCTATTTAACTTTATTTTTCTTCAACTTTTTAATTTTAATTAAGTAGTTTGTTTTTTTTTTTGGTACAGCAAAAATCAGTTGATTTAAAAAGGTACAAGTAAAATTTTCAACAAACCTAATACAAGATATGGAAGAGAGATTTCTTAAAAGGAGGCTTCAATCACTAGTTGTTAAGAATTTTTTGTAAAAATGAATAAATCTTTTTATTATTATTTATTATTTTAGTGTCGGCTGTCATTTGTAGATCTTTGACAGCCGTTACAGGCAGTCAGTATCCCGAATTTCGAACAACCAGTCTTACCAAGAGGTATCGTATTACCTTAGTAACTGGGCTGTGGAGGTGAGATAGGCAGTCGCTCCATGTAAAATATTGATATTCAGCTGAATCCAGTTACGTAGTTGGTACTGGAAGCCGACCCTAACTAAATTGGGTAAAGGCTAAGCAGATGATGATAACGAAAAGCAAATGTCTGTATGTAGTAGGGGTAATAATATAACATCATCGCGCCTGTAATCCGCGATGGGTTAGGTTAGAGATACTTACACCTAATGATACACCCATATTTTGCCAGTAATGTTTTTTTTTTGTATTTTCTTTTTTGGCATCTGAGCTGATCTCGAATATTTGGCCAGCGTTTTGTTTTGCGGATGGGAAATCATCAAATAAATTTCCCAGCTCTGGGCGGAGCGGTGTCAGACTTGTACTGACTAAAAGCCACCCATGTTCTTACTTTTGCCCTTTACGTTCCAGGACCGCGGTATATCTTTTGAGCAACCCGCAACCCCGGCAGATGGTGGCCTTGGTAGGCCCTTCTGCTTTGCTGGCATGTCTTTGATGCGCGCGTGGAACACTAACGCGCCGTCGACACAGCCTGTCGTCAATAGACGGACGGACAGTGAGCTACCCATTGCTCATGCTACATTTTCCAGCATTGTGTGGTGTTATGTTTTAAGTCCCATGAAATAGAAAGAGAACCTTTTGGACACTAATTAAGACTTCATGCTACTAAGAAATAATTAACGAAAAATCCCAATAATACTTAGCTCGACTCAATAATCAATCCCAGGACCAGCTAACCTACCATGACGTGTTAAAGCAGAACTTATACCGCTGAGGGAAAGGGACAGAGCTATACAGGGTGTCTAGCACCATCTCTTTCACTCAGTGGAATAAGTTCTGCTGTAAGATGTCATAGTAGGCCTACTGTTTCTTTCTGACCTTTGGAACAACGAGGCAGGCAAGTTGCATTTCCTACTTCTCGTATAACCTTGACCATGATATACAGCCACGGGAACGATTAAATGAAAGAAATAAAAAATCGAAATCGCAATAATCCTTACTAATATTAAAAACGAAAGTGAGTTTGTTTATTCACGTCTTCACGCCTAAATGGCTTAACCGATTTTGATTAATTTTGATACAGTGATTGTTGGGATCCTGGAGACGGACATAAGCTATTTTTTTTTTAAAAAAAGGTAGAGATATGAGGGAGAAAAAGGGAGGAAAAAGGAAATCTTAGCATTGCTATTACAAACAATAAGGCGCAAGGGCAAAAACTAAGGGTAGCCGGTACCTGTAAATCAGGAAATGGGAACTGTGTTACCTCGAATTCAACGCGAGCAAAGCCGTGGGCAAAAGCTAGTAAAAAAATATTCAAAATAGGTAATCATTAAAGTTTTTTATTGCTTGTCACGCTTTTGTTATCGATAATAAACGTAACGTCTAAATTGAGTAATATTCTAGAAATAATAAAGTCATGCCTCATGTCTTAACGCGACACCAAATGCATATCTAATATGTTCTTATTTTAGGTGACGCCTAGTTTTATTGAAAACGGGCAGTTTGATAACACTATCGCTAAATGCAACAATTAGTATTCTTGTATCATTTCTATTTTAGGCAATGATTGAAACTTACGTAAGTAGAGTCGGTAATGTCAGTTATTACCTTTACTAGAACGTTGTGAATTGTATTAAACAGTGCCTTGTTTAAGAGTATTGTTAATTCAGCTAGGCTCAGATGTAACCTAGACCTAAATTTGTAGTTATTCACGATCAACATTATCAACGATGAATACGGGCCACAGATAACATACAGCAATTCTGTATATTTGTTTTCATAAATTCAATATTATTTGTTTTCATAAAATTTTCAATTTACTTTAGGTACACCTATTCGTTTCAATGGAGCCTTAGAATTTAGTATATAGATGGAAATCGAAAGTTTGTATAAGTCTGTGTATGTTTGTTACTCCTTCGCACTCAAACATCTGCACCGATTCGAATGAAATTTGGTATCTAGATAGCTATACCCTAGATTAACATATACGCACTTATATGTCGATCTAACTACGGAGTGCAGGTAGTCCGAATATAAATATCGTGTATTCAGATCTTGTATTCTTGAACTTGCCTTAGCTCAAGTCGACATTAATGCAAGGTTGCATAGTACCATTAGTTGAATTGAAGGCTGAGCATAGTTACCGTACTGAGAACTTCAGAACGCGAGGAACTTGCAAAGTTGCATACAGCAGGTGCATTGATTTAATTAGAGGCAGCTCTGGTTTTGCGTACATAAGCATAAGTATTATATTCAGCCTATAATGTTGTCACTGCTATAACGCCCAGCAGTGATAGCCCAATGGTGTGATCGTTGGACTGCTAAGTCATAAGTCTCGTGTTCGAAATCGTCACGCACCTCTGATTTTTGTTAATTAACACTTTATTCGTTTATTGATTTATTTACATTTTTAAATAATTCTTTATAAAAACATTAAAAAATATATATTTAAATATATAAAAAAATTAAATACACTTATATTTATTATTCTACAAAAAAAGTAGATACATATATTTTTAATGAAACTGAACTCCACACTATTGTAACCTGTGTCGTGGGGTCAGTCTCTTTCGGAACAATACACAATCGTTTTATTTTTCTTTTAACTAAACCTTTTCCACATAACAGATATAACTTCAAAAAATAAATTAAAAATTAACTTTTGTTTTTAATAGTTGCTCACGATGTTGTGCTTCTCCATTTTGAGCAGAAGACTGTAAAAAAAATTCAATCATTCAATCTACTTATTTCATGAACTACGCCAGAGCTTGTCAAAGCACAAAGCACCCTTGCCAAAAACCTCATCGCTGGTAATCAATAATTGAATGTCATGCACTCACATAAGTGCCATGACGTTGTCGTTGTAAGCACTATCCCGATTCGATGAGCCGAAATTCTAAGCTTTCGAAATCGCGGGAACCATTCGCCACTGGTATACAGATTAAAATTAAGCTAGCTAGCGGAACTCTGTAGACTTAACGAAATGTGAGAATTATGGATATCTACGCATGAAACAATAACATAATAAGGAATGTTTTTTTGATGCGAAATCATCATTTAACTTCCCCGCTCTTTGCGGAGCGGGGGGAGTGTCAGACTTTTATTTACCAAAATCCATCCCTGTTCCTTATTTTGCCCTTTACCTTCCGGTGCCGCGGTATCTCTTTCGAACAACCTGCAACCCCAAAAAAAGGCATAGTCTATTGTGTTTATTTTAATTTTTCGATACCCATTACATGTGTAAAATTGCGCTAGGTAATTTAATTTTATCTTGTGCACCAGTGACCATAAAGTTTGTTATTTTTTATTATTGCAATTAATACTTTATAAATACATTCAAAGTCACAATTTAGTTCAAATAAAGTATCCCCATAATTCCATGACCATTAAATTAGCTTATTCAAATAACATTATGAAGTGAATCACATTTGTATGGAGGGGCCATACAAAGCGCAGGATATCCTCCATAGCGAAAGATGTGACTTTGCCAACTAATATTTCTCAGTGATTTAAACTGTACAAGTTTCTCCACTTCCGCGTAACTGTGCCCCAAATTGCAGTTGTAAATGTGCAATGGGAAGTTTAACTGCGCATTCGCGATCTAAACTCGTTAATCCTCATTATGGCCGCGACATTGGCCTCGTAAAAGCTGCTAATTACTGTGCTTCGGGAATTAGGAATTGAATTGTGTAGAAAACGTATCTATTGGGAGTAGATTGAGGTAGTAATGACTAGGTAGTAATTAGAGTCGTGAAGGCGCCTCGCCTAAGTTGTGCAAGTAAAGTAAAGTTGGAAATTGCAAAATTTTGTTTGCACAATGTGACTTTTTCAATTCATAATTATGTAAACACGACGGCAGGTCAACCTATTCTAAACTATTATAACCTGATCTCTCTACTACGGATCGCACACCGTAGTAGAGAGTGTAGTAGAGATTAGGTTAAAATGGTTTTGTATAGGTTAGTGTGCCGTCGTGTGTCCTTTGTAAAAATGTATCTAAAACATCACAGACATCGGTAAAGGAAAACATAGTGAGGAAATTTGGACTTGAATAACTAGCTTTTGCCCGCGGCTTTGCTCTTGTTAAATTCGGGGTAACACAGTTCCCTTTTCCTGATTTGCAGGTACCTGCTATCTGCAGTTTTTGTCCTTGCGCCTTATTTTATTGTAATAGCAAAGCTAAGTTTTCCCTTTTTTTCCCTCTTTCTCCCTCATCATCTCACTTTAAAAAAAAGTTGTCCTATGTCGTTCTCCATGGTCCCTACTATCTCTGCAATACTCTGTAATTCTCTGGCGTGAAGACGTAACAATCAAACAAACTCACTTTCGCTTTTATAATATTATAGTAAGGATATAAGTACCGGGTTTGAGCAAGCTGATCAATGCTCGTGCCTTCTCTGTATGAGAAGAGGCCTTTGCCCAGCAGTGGGCCATTTATGCGATAAGTATGTACGCAACCCATGGTACGCGAGACCGACTCCCACTTAGCCGGCTTTTTTGTTCGTCAATAACTGCACGTTAAAAATTCTTCATCCTTGTTAAATCTTAGGTCATTTTTTTATCAAGAAATCCTAGATAAATCATGAAACAAGCAGCGAACCTCACAATAAAAAGAAACGTAAATAGTCCCATTTAAAGGCATTATTTCACAATCTCGCCTCAATGGGTCGCCGGCAGCGATAGGAAAAATCGGCTTACAGAGGATTGCACGTCAACCGATCGTTTCTTATTTATAGTTCCATTAAAAAATAGTTTAACAGCTTTATTTCGCGAGCATCAGTAGGAGCTCGGCTCCCGTCGTCTAACCGAGCTACTAAATCTCATTTGCTCAGTTTCACCGCTGGTGTGATAAATTTCCTTAGTTTATCTGTAACATAATTCTGTATAAAATGTTTTACAAGCACTTTTAATATACGATCATTTTAAAGCTGAGCTAACTGAAGCTCAGAGCAGGTAAAAACTGGTCCTGCCGGGGTTGTGGGTTGTTCGTAAGAGATAAAGCGGCCCCGGAACTTAAGGGGCAAAAGAAGGAACATGGGTGGGTTTAAGTCAGTAAAAGTCTGACACTCACCACCGCTCCGCCCAGAGCGGGGGAAGTTATTTAATGATTTTCCCATTCGCAAAAAAAAACCTGAGCAAGCAGCAACGCAAAAACAAAAAACCGGCCAAGAGCGTGTCGGGACACGCTCAGTGTAGGGTTCCGTAGTTTCCCGTCCGTCACAATAAGACTTTAGTGTTCCCAGTTATGAGGCCAACCGAACAATTCGGTAATACCCGATCCAATGTAATAAGTACCTACAGCGCCATCTCTCGAGGAATTGGGTTACTAATTAATACAAAGACGTGCAATTTTGGTGGTAATTTTGGATTGCGAGAACCGATTTCAATAATTCTTTTTTTGTTTGAAAAAAGATACGTTCAGGATAATAAAATATGTAAACAAAGTTACAAAAAAAGCTTTCATATACGATTATACTACAAACTTAGTCTAGAAATTATTTTGTCTTTTTTGTACAAAAACTGTTGTGTCAATCAAGTTCAAAATAATTTTCATAGAAAGTCCTTATAAAGTTCTAATTTTCAGATTTTTTTCATATTTTTTAGACTTATGGTTCAAAAGTTAGAGCGATTATTTCCGAAATTATTGACATTATCAAAAAATGATCTTAGTAAACCCCTATTCATTTTTGAATACCTTTCCAACAATATATCACACGTTAGGGTTGAAATTAAAAAAAAAATCACTTCCCACTTTACATATAGGGTGGCTACCCTAATAAAACATTTTTTTCAAATTTTTATTTTACCACTTTGTCGGCGTGATTGATATACGTATTGGTACCAAATTTCAGCTTTCTAGCGCTAACGGTCACAGAGATTAAGCGAGGACGGACGGACGGACGGACGAACAGACAGACATGGCGATACTATAAGGGTTCCTAGTTGACTACGGAACCCTAAAAAGACGATAGGAGTTTGTTTATTATTCCCAAACAATGGGACACTGATATCGTGTCCAGCCTGTCGTGTTGGTTGCACATCACAGGAGATTATGGGCTACTGAAGCGCCAAACTTATCGCCAAATTTTGGGCTGACTTAATTTAGATTGTCATGGACACGCCAAGATAATGTAAATAATACTGTTGATTTTTAATTCATAATTCCACTTGATGGTCTGCTTTTTCGCTTTAAAAAGTTTTTATTTTTATGCACGTGTTGTTCGAACACTTATTCTAACTTAAAAACGGCTGGACCGATTTACATGGATTTTAATTTGTTGGATTTGTCTCCGTGTCGAATAGCAGAATAACTATTAAAACATTAGAGAAAATAAAAGAAGTGGTGAGATTGATACAACCTTTGAAGACGCACATTCGGTTTATTAATATATGTATACTAGTTGGCACGCGCGGCTTCGTCCGCGTGATGATCGAAGAAAAAGTATCCTATGTGTTATTCCAGACTATAATCCACCTCTGTGTCAAATTTCATCAAGATCCGTTCAGCCGTTTTGACCTAAAAGAGTAACAAACATCCATACATCCTCACAAGCTTACTAGCACCGCCCCGCGACAGAGCCCGCCTGATGATAAAAAATTGGCGGGGAAAACAAGTACTTTTCGGTTTCGTTTCGGGTAGTTTCTCTACATCCATTATGTATGTATGTATGTATATTGCATTATGATGAAAACAAGCTAGTTGATTTGCTCCAACACAAGCGTGTGTTTTCAGAGCTAAAGGCGGCAATTCCGCGTTATTCCCGCAAGTGCTCTCACTTGCACGAGGGTCGTTAGCGAGCCCGTCACAACACCACCTGATTTTTTAATTTGAAAAGCCGGCGCTGCTGCATTTTCTTTGCAATATTTATGGAGAAAATAGCTGTGCCCAGCATGCACCTTTTACTATACTCTAACTACATACTCTGCCCTATCTATTACGAGTATCCTACTTAATAACAATATTATTATTTAATATTATAAATGCGAATGTTTGTGAGGATTTATCAGTGTATGGATGCAATTGAGCACAGAGGTAGATTATAGTCTGGAATAACTACTACATTACTACTAAATAGTAAAGCCGCGGGCGCCAACTAGTTATACATATTTTATTGTTGAGTCTTTACTTTAAATACCTCTTCGATTCAACGCATTCATCAGCACAATGTTTTGAGTGCGTTATTTTGAGACCTACCGTAAAACGCGTATTTTCACACCAAAAAACCCATTTACATCTTGTACTTATGCTTTCAAACATTTCCCTTCATTCAGTAGTTAAAAAAATTACCGTTGTTTCTTTCGTACGTCCCAGTTTTGCACGACCTTTTCAATTTATTCACTGTTTATTTATAGGCTTATTCATTACGTGTGTAGCCAAAACTATTATTCCGTTCAATGAATGTTAATTGCAATTTACATGTTTAAGGTTAAAGCGTCGAAACTCACACTAGATATTGGTTTACACATGAGCTAATAGGGGATTAATCCTAATTGTTAGTATCCGCCGTATGTGCGTTTATTTTCATTAGAAACGCTCTCGCTGTTACATCTCCAGGGAACCACGAATTACGACTTCATCGATTGCCCACAAATTGTAATTATACCCTAACTTCGAGTATATATACCGAAGAACATAAATATTCATTGAAACGCCACCTTATTCACGTAGAATGTGAATATACTACGAAAATAACTGTCCTATATTAAGCGAAGAACTATCAAGAAAACAGGGGAAATGGAGTCGTCAAAATTTATCGATGTCGTTACAAGTCAACACGCTACCACAGGAACTAATAAAGATCCAGTCACCTCGAATGTAACTAATTAATTGTTCAGTGGAAACAATCACTAAGGAGAACTAACGAAGTTGCTTGATGGAACAAGACAAATGAAAGTTGCAAAGGTCAAACCAACCGGGGAGAGAATTATAAACAGCGACGCCGGGGAGCGGAAGAACTTAGTCAGAACTTAGTAACTTATGCGTTATTACATGTTAACTACAGACTAACGTATCTAAACATAACTTTAACATAACTGCGGTGATAATACATAGACATGGAACCACAAAGACCAAAACAATATTCCGAACAAAATTTGAGCAGAAAAATCCAATTCGTTTACAATTCTCAATGCTCTAGCGAAAAGAGATTCATTGTCAGCAAAAGTATTATGGACAGAAGTAGCGTAAACTTCCTCTGAATTGACTTAATCGGATTAACTACTCCAGCTAGATTATTCGACACTGAAGTTTTCATCGGTTCTGCAGTAGTTAGTGATTTTTAGGGTTCTGTTTCCAAAGATATTCCTAATACTGAGATTCCGCTGCCCGTTCGTCTGTCCGTCTGACACTAGGCTGTAACTCATAAACAGTGATAATTAATCCTTACTTCCTTACTTAATATTATTAAAGCGAAAGTGAGTTTGTTTATTTGTTTGTTTGTTTGTTACCTCTTGACGCTTTAAGGGCTAAACCGATTTTAATGAATTTTGGTACAGATATAGTTGGGAACCGGGAGACGGACATAGGCTAATACCTATTTTTTTTTTAAAGTGGGATGTGAGGGAGAAAGAGGGAAGAAAAGGGAAAACTTAGCGCTGCTATTACAAATCAATAAGGCGCAAGGGGAACTGTGTTACCCCGAATTTAAAGCTAGTTGTACATATTTTTATTATTAGCTTGTATCTATTTGTAGTTTGTAAATAAGAGCTAAGACTTAGAGAAACATAATAAAAATAAATTAATGAACAGTGAAAATTAAAAATATGAAAATTTTAACAGATGAAATCAAATGAGATCAGATGATGTGTTTCTGTTGCCGCTATAACAACAAATACAAAAAAAATGAATATTTAAAGGGATCTCCCTTACAGCAAACATAATTTTCCGTTTTTAATAGAAACTGGTTCAGAACCTTTCATGCGACTCACACTTGGCCAGTTTTGCTGTTACATCACCAACTTCACAAAGACAATTGCAATAAAAATTCGAAAGAAGAACTGACTATGTACCAAAACCTTTGTTACGTAATCAGATTTTCAAGTAACCGAATACTTAGAGATAAATAGTCCGACTTAGGACGAAGTTGAAGTAAGGTCACAAGTTTTATTGTGCTGTTAGTCACGTCGTATGTTTTATTCAGGTCTTATGTTCCACTGACCCTGATCTTGGCATAAATGAAGTGGGCGACATCACAGCTACTTATTCACAAATAATAGTGATATAATATTTGTGATTGTGTCTATCTTTTTCAGTCTCTTGTTTGGACGAAAATTGTATGAAGATTTATGTAATATATTTATGTTAAAATACGGAACCATTTTTGGAATAATTTGCTGTCAATTTGTCTGTCTGTTAGGATCCTTTATCTCGGAAACTCCAAGTGGTATCGAGTTGAAATTAAAACTATATCTTCAAATCAACTCTCTTAAGCTATGCAGTCAAAAAATAAGGTGTTTGATATCGTAAGCTTGTACGGAACCCTAGGTAAGCAAGCGGGTCTGACTCCCTTCTGGCTTTTTTTTATGAGGATAGGCAAAAACTACAAACACACCAGCTACGAACCTGGCGTATTCCTTTCACCTCGTGTGCGTTCATATATATTATATCTGGTCAAACACGCAGGTTATCATAAAAATCTTTCCGCCCAAGGGCAAACAAAAACGTTTTCTTTCTTCCAATCTCCTCTGTCAAACATTACATACATTTATAAAAACTTGTACTTTATAGTTATATACGCATACGGTCCCTAATTGCTTACATGTTTGTCGGCACATTATGGACCAATTTATCAATTGTAGTCAGTAATTAGAGGGTACTGCGCAGGTAACTAATATATTAGTTCAATTTAACGTATCCTGATCATTGACCAGGTCATAGAGAACGTAATTGTGGCGAATTAAGCTCATCAGTTTGTTACCCAGCTAAACGATCCCATCAATTGACAGAGTGGAATATTAAATGACACCCACGTGTAATAGTAATCAACTGTCTAGCGAGAAGCGTCTAAGTAGTCGCAATACAATTTATCCAATTTATGTGGCAGCCGTCTGGAGCGATTGTCGCTTTGTCTTTATTGATTCTTGTTACTACACAAAAAAAAATCTTCCATCTACACTTTTCTGAATGAGTCTTATGTAAAATTGTAATTACGAACCGCAAATGAACGGATCGTGCCCAAAGCTCAAAGTCAAAGAAATTGTTAAAAAATAAATCCTTTTGTGTTTTCCTATCCACTTTAAACAGTGCCTGTAATGGCAAGCCACCCTTCAAAATATAGTCGGCAAAAATATAAGGAAAAACAAATCGAATTACCACTGACAAAAATATTCATCCTCAATATTTTTCTCCAAGACAAACGAATGGTCCCCGGCCACTCCTAAATACAATATTCTCGTCAGATACGAAACAGAAATAATTTGTATTTCCTTGGGAATTACTACCAAATGGATTTATGTGTAATAATATAAAAAACAAAAGATCGGCGTCGTAAAAGGAAATTCGCCAATATCACAGAAAATAAACCAAGGGTGCAATTTCCTTTTGGAAACAATCACTCAAATTGGGTCAAGTATGTAGGTGAACATTTTACACCCGCTGTGTTTGATGCCAAGAATATAATTATTACGATGTAACCTAATTTTGCCATTTGGCATGACGAGAGACAAAGACGCGGGTCTTGAGTCGATACGGCATCCTAATTTGGCGGAGATCACACAGATCGGATTATATTGAACAGAGTTTCATGCCAGATAACAAGTTGACGAGAAAAATGGGATACTGTTTGAAATACGAACACTTTGAGAGTTGTGTAACAGAACAACCAATCAAGAGTCGTCTTTCGATCAGAGACTAAGATCGGTGCCAAAACGGCAAAACCTCCTTTTATGCAGGCATAATAATTATTGCTAACATAAAACCGATATCTTGCAGACACGGATCGAAAGCCCAACAAAATGCTTGCGGCCCCGAACCCACTACTAGAGGTATAAAGCCACTCAGTGCTTCTAATATCTCGAACCAGGGTGGCTAAGCACATAGTCGTTGCGAGTCAACTACATTCACCACAGTTTTAGTAGGAAAATCCTTACTAATATTATCAAAGCGAAAGTGAGTTTGTTTGTTTGTTTGTTACCTCTTCACGCTTTTATGGCTAAATCGATTGTGATGAATTTTGGTACATAGATAGTTGGGAACCAGGAGACGGACATAATTTTTATTTTAAAAAAGTGGGATATGAGGGAGAAAGAGGGAAGAAAAGCGAAAACTTAGCGTTGCTATTACAAATCAATAAGGCGCAAGGGGAACTGTGTTACCCCAAATTTAACGCGGGCGAAGCCGCGGGCGAAAGCTGGTGGAATATAAAATACACGAACCCATAGAATGGGATGATTCAGCAAATTGAAAAACTAAACGCGCTGTTGGTTTTAAACTAAACTCTAGATTGAATTGGTTTTTCAATTACATTTTCTATTGACCCACTATATGTTTGCTAGGGCATTGAAAACAAACAACGTATGAAAAGTAAATATGCAAACATAATTACTTGGGAATGGACTATTAATGTAGTCATTATTTATTCTAAATCAGACAGGATTAAATTGCAATACGAGTATTAAGCTATAAATATTATCAAATAGACAGATGGTTAGTGGTTTCATCCACCGTTTCTAACTTCATTTCTCTTTTCTCTTTACTCATCTCCTAAAGAATTTATATATCAGAATTTTTTGTCCAACTGTACAGGAAAGGCATGCCTTCTCTCTTTCCATTTATACCAATCTACAGCTGTTATTGGCCAATCATTGAAAAAAGAGTCGAGTTCGTCTGGCCATCTCCTTGTGGATCCGCTGCGCTGGCATTTGGGACCCACTGAAGGGTAATTTTAGCCCATAGCTCTTTCAGCATACGACAAAAGTGGCCGGCTTACTTCCATTTAAATTAGTCGTGTGACCTACATAATTGATTCGAAGGTGGTTTTGGAGCGCAGTATCGAGTGTCTTTTAACAAAACAAAAAAAAAACAAAGAAAATACTGTCTGGTAGTTCCAGTGACCATCGGCTGAAACCAAAGTCTTCAGCTCTATCATATTCGAATAATAGATAAAAAAATATATATATATCAAATAGACAAATGTAAGTAATCTATTACCTGACAATGCAGTAGACAGGCGCTGTTGGACTCCAAAATCATATCGGTGAGATCTTATTGTTGGGGCAGTCGATATCAACCGTGGCGTGTTGCCAATATCGCTAGCTACATCTCATTGGTGCTGAACTGTTACTCTTTAAATGACGCTGAAAAGAACTGAGCCCCCAGTCAACTATCTTCTCAAACAGATGTTCCTGAGCCTATTTTACCAAAACAAAAAAGTCCCGTTTTGTTTTAAATCCGTGGCCATTCTACATATCCGTGAAGAGTTGAGGCAGGCTTGAGTGCTCTCTGGATCGCCCGCGTAGGATTTAACGATGTCAGACTTATCGATAAGCTCTATTCGAGAACTTCCAACAGAGGTTTAACTACAGATATAATATATCGTCTACCTGTACGAAGTTTCAAGACCTTTTAGTTTGGCGAACTTTACAGACAACATTGTCGGCTTATGTCGCCTACTGGCTTAGGCAAAAAGGTATTGCTTATAAATCATTTCCATAAATGTCACATAATAATGTTTTATGCGAAAATCTATTATCAATTAATTGAAAATTAAATTAAATTGAGCGCTAATTTTGTATTCATTGTGCTTTGTGTTCAATTTACAATTTAACTCACAGTGAAATGAATTCACTTTTCATTTAATTTCACATAGATTAGATTAGAATATTTACAACGTGTAAAAAAGGACCAATAACATTGAAGGGGCATACAAGGTTATAAGCAGTCTTTGTTGCATGTTCCCTTATTCTTAAACTACTAATACTTTAAGACAAAAAGGTATTTTACGTTTTTTTACACGAACACCGTGCGATAGCCCTGAAATCAGCTGAGAGCTTTTTATTTCCAAGTTTGTTTAATTACGTAGGTATCTCTATATCCAGTAAGTGGTAGGCAAGTTAATCCAGTAGCTAAGAACTTAAGAAAAAAAAAACATGTAACCAGCGCATTCGTACTTAATATCTTTACTATCGCCGGTCATTGCCAAAACGCTTAGGGTCGTAAAAATGAAGTAAAATAAAAAAAAATGTATGGAAAGTTGAATCATTGATTTTAATTATGCTGCTTTTATAATGTACTTTTTACACGATATATGTGCCTACCTATAAGTATTAGTGCTACTTTTTTGACACGTTGTATAGTTGCAGTTTATGAAAATTGGATGAAATCATCCAATATTTTACATCTATATTGACAAATGGGATAAATAGACTCTTAAAAAATTAATTTTGTCTCTGCAGCTTAACATGCTTCATCATCATTTTCCTGTCCTTATCTCATTCTATTTGGGGTCGGCGCAACACGTTTTCTTTTTCCATTTCCAGGCACGGCTACATTTACTCCTTTCTCATTCATATCATTCTTTACACAATCCATCCATCTTTTCTTTAGCCTTCCTCTAGCTCTCCATCCATCAACATTTAGATCCATCACTCTTTTAGTCCAAGACCAATACAAACGACTCCCTTTTAATTTTTACTTTGTGGATTCTTGTCTCTCCACACCACACATGCATCTCAACATTGTCATCTCCCCTAAGTACATACAATCGTTTTGCATCCACCTTTTTTACAGCCCAGCATCTTAATGTATAATATTGTGTCGGCACAAGTCAGCTACTTTAACAGTCTGAAGAGGTAAAAAAGGGAAACATGGACCAGTTTTGACAACATGCCCGAAGGAATCATACACTATTTGTTTGTTTGAAAAGATATTTTCGGAAACCACTTTACTAACAGCAAAGAACTTTTGATCTTTCTTGAACTTGACTGATGTGTTTTGTTTTTTACTTTGTATGATCTATTTTCTTTATGTTCTTGTTTCGTATTAAATGGATTCTTCCAGAAAGGGACTGATGTTTTCACCTTATATCAGATGATGAAAAGGAAAAACATTGGTGCTTTTCCATTTGAAGATTCACTTTTGTGCTTTGCAAATAGATTTAGTTGCCAAAGACATAAGATAAATGTCAAACAAAAACAAAAGTACTTCGAATCTAACGTATAAGTTTATATTTTGTTTTCTAAATTTTACAAATATGTAGAGATATGGTTTTTTGGTGTGTGGTCGTAGTTGGAACTAACTCGGCCATTTGGTTTTATTTTACAGTTAAAATAATATATGTATAAATACATAACATCAAGCCTGTAATCCCCGGAAAGTTAGGCAGAGAAGAACAAATCACTATAACTCTTTTCCCAACCGGGAATCAAACCAAGAAGCTCATGGTCAGAAGCTGTGCTTGCGACTACTAGGCAAACGAGACAGTTCAAATACTATAGACAACCTTACAAACGTTTACGCCCCCTTTATAAGCGATATGAAGAGCAGGTTAAAATTCGAACTCATTTCGACGGTCCTCTTTTAGGAATGCAGCGTGGCCACACTGGCCATTAAGTGTGTACACAGTGGGCCACAAGGCCATGCGGAACTGGTCGATTTGCAAGTGACATTAAACAGCCGATTGCCTTCAGATCACTTACACTCACTGGCAGTCTAGCATACCAAGGCATCAGGAAGATTAATGCCAACCTGGTTTGATGCCCTTTGCAAACTCGTACGTACCTGTAACAAAAAGTTATATTTTTAAATGTTATAAAGATAAAGCTTAATATATTTTGGTGAATGGTGTTGATATAATCTTTTATTAATATGTTTTCCTGTTTACTCACAAATGTTATAAAGGCTATGTTTATTTGTGTTGTGTATGTAAAGACTTTTACAAAAAACAAGTGCGAGTCGGGTCTCGGACTCCCCACACCTAGCTGGGTACAAACTTGTGACATAAACGGCCATATCCTTTGACTGCGTAAAGAGGGTTGATTTTGTCAAAGCTTCAAATGACCACATACTTGAGTATATGGTTTAATTTCAACTCGATATCTCCCCCCGTTCCTGATATAAAGGGTATTAAAAGATAGACGACAGACGGACGACAGTGATAGTGTTTTTTTTTCCTTTTGAGGCACAGAACACTTAAATTGAGAAGCTCTTTTTTTAAGTAGGGCCATTCGCACTGCAACTCATTCGAGTTTTTACACTCGAGAAAAACTCGAGTTTGAGAAAAACATTGAGACATTGAGAAGTTATTGTAAACTGACTGGTGCGCTGGGTGTCTCGGTCTCGATACCCGCACGGAACAAATATTTGTATGGACTACTAATACTTGTTTCGGGTCTCGCTGTTTTTTTATGTGATTTTGTTTGTAAACGCACTCACGATACAGGAGAAATTCCTAGTGTGGGGCAACGTTTTTTTTTTAAAAGAAAGAAATACCAAGCTAAAGTCTACGCGACCAACGTTTTACTGCAGTTCACTGTTGGACAAAGACCTTTTTATGTCCAACAACTCCACATCTTATCCTCCACCTCTTGCATCCAGTTCAAACCACATTTTTTACGGTTGTAAAGCCAGTTAACTAAACATTCGGTTAAGACCTAAACAATAGAATTTCCGTTCATGTTCCTGACTTCATAAGTACCTTAAAATTAAATTGTTAGCCTTAGCTTTTAATGAGTCTGACCTAGTCCTACTAATATTATAAATGCGAATGTTTGTGAGGATGTATGGATGGATGCATAGACGGATGTTTGTTACTCTTTCCCGTCAAAACGGCAGAACGGATATTGATGAAATTTGGTAGATTATGGTCTGGAATAACACACAGGATACATTTTTTTCGATATTACGCGGGCTAAGCTGCCGGCGCCAACTAGTCTTTTATATATCTGTTATTTTAACCGACTTTGAAATTAGGAGGAAGATATTTATTCTATCATTTTTAATTTGTATAGAACCGTCAGTGCGTGAGGCTAATTCGCACTTGCCTTTTTATTTACGTAACTATCAACAACATGAACGATGGCTGCGATGGCTGTTAAAATCACATAGGAACCAGTCTAGAGCGATCAATCAATAAACCAATAAAAGGTTAAACTTCAAACTTCAACTTTAACGCGGTAACAGGAAGTTTTAAATTGGAATTGTTGTTTTTAAAAAGAACCAATGCAGTGTTTTCTAATGTTTCGAGATACCTTCAATTGTTGGAAAGTTTGCTTATACCTATTTATTCTCTGTTCAGTTTTGTTTGAAGAAAGTTAAAGAGCAATATTAGACATGGGAACGATGATATTTTTTGCAAAATAAACATTTTTTTTTCCATGAAAACTGAAAGACATCATAATTTCCTTACTTCCTTACTAATCTTCTATACTAAAAAAAGAGCGAGAAAAAATCGATAACATGCCGGGAACAACTACCCTACTATGACGTCGAGATGATGCTAGACACCCTGTATAGCTCTGTCTCTTTCCCTCAGTGGAATAAGAACTGCTATAAGATGTCATAGTAGCCCTTTAGTTAGTTTAATTCGAGTTTGTTTGTTTGTTACCTCTTCACGCTTTAATTGCTTAACCGACTTTGATGAATTTTGGTACAGTGATAGTTGAGAACCAGGGGACGGACATAGGCTAATTTTTATTTTAAAAAAGTGGGATATGAGGGACAACGAGGGAATAAAAGGGAAAACTCAGCGTTGCTGTTACAAATCAATAAGGCGCAAGAGCAAAAACTGCAGATAGCAGGTACTGTGTTATACCAAATTTTACACGAGCGAAGCCGCGGGCAAAAGCTCGTACCTTGATAAAGTAAAGAAGACATTGTTGTATTGAATCTTTTTCAAAATTATTTTAAGCTTTCACGGTCTAGACATTTATACAATACTGGTCCTTATAGGCAACACTATTCTTTTGATGTAATGTTATGTTAAAAAGAACAAGCGCCTACATTTCAATACAAGTGGCGAAACTTTGTCAATGCAGTCTAGGCAGATTTCACGTGTAAAGGATTATAGAGCCGCGAACTGCAGTAACAAATGCCCACGTGAACCAAACGATGTTTTTCAACACGTCATCGTGTGATGATTTGATTTATATCCTACACTTTGCAGGTTCAAATAGAAGTAAAGGTCTGACCGTTAACCCTAATCGACAATCGATTTGACGATACGATTGGCGCAGTGGTTGCTGCGCTGCGTGTCGCAGGTTCGATCCCTAAACAGAACTAATATTTTTATTGCCTATAGGTAGTTTTTTCGGGTCTACCTGTTTGTGTATGTGAGTTTAAATGTTTGTAAACGCACCCACGATACAGGAGAAAGTCCCAGAGAAAAAAAGTCCTTATGTAATAAGTCCCAAGAGAGTTTATTGAAAAATGTTTCACGTTGATTATCAGTTACTGCATTGACTAAATGTGGCCATGTCAAGGTCAAAAGAATGGACAGCAATGGTATTGTTAATTGGACTAAATTGGTAATTATCCCGGCGTACATTCACAGGGTCAATTTGAACTGCGAAGTACCTGTCACATCCAGCGTGGTTGGATTGATTGGCTAATCTATCTTGATCAAAAAGTAGCATCCACTTTTGACGATACGTGACTTAACAGTCACATCAGTGGAAAAAAAATCGAATACAGGCCGTGTCAAAGAAATGTCAGAAAAACATACAGGCCTGAAAGGGCCACAGCCTGCCGGGGTTTCGGGTTGTTCGAAAGAGATATAACAGCCTCCGCACATAAAAGACAAAAGAAAGTAAAGGATGGGTTTTAGTCAGTACAAGTCTGACACTCCCACCCGCCCCGCTTAGAGGGGGGTTAGTTATTTGATGATTTCCCATCCGCAAAAAAAGCCCTATCTACTACTACACATCAAATAATGTGATTGATATAATGAATAATAGAACTCTTTTTAAAGCGGAAAGATACTTGTGTCCACTATTATTGCGATCAGTAGCCCTACTATGACCTCTTAAAGCAATTCTTATTCCGCTGAGGGAAAGAGACAGAGCTATACAGGGTGTCTAGCACCATCTCTTTCACTCAATGGAATAAGAATTGCTATAAGATGTCATAGTAGCCCTTCAGTTTATCCACCTGGACCATAACTGGGAACCTTCTACTTACGGAGATATTGGAGGACAAATTCCCATCATTTTCCCATGTTTTTTTTATTTACATTAAACACCTTCCTGACTACTATTCCATGCAACTATTGGCACAATAATGTGAGATTGTTTCACCGTGTCTTGGCACCCCAAAAAACAAAGTATCTACCTAATTTCCCAAAATTATGTTTAGGGTTCGGTAAATCAAAAGGAAAAACGGAATCCTTTACGTATGGGAAATTATCAAATAACTGGGGGGGAGTGTCAGACTTTTAGTGACTAAAACCGACCCATGTTCCTTCTTTTGCCCCTTATGTTCCGGGGCCGCAGTATTTCTTTCAAACCAACCCGCAACCCCGGCAGCATATACCTTTAAACAGTTTTGCATTTCTTATGGGTAAAACAACATCGACGAACTGTACAGAGTGCGAGTTAGTTGAAGGCGTGTATCATGCCCTAGTGGAAAGTGTCAGGAACGAAACCGAAAGAAACACAATTTGTACTGTTTATGGTTATAGGTAACTAGCTGTGCCCAGCGGTTTCACCCGCTGCTCACTTAAGGGTATGAAAAATAGATGTTGGCCGATTCCCGACCTACCTGATATGTGCACAAAATTTCGTTTAAATCGGTCCAGCCGTTTCGGAGGAGTATGGGAACGAAAACTGTGACACGAGAATTTTATATATTAGATTTGTTTGAGACTGATTTATGTAACCGCATTCTAGAGTAGTCATTGTCAAATATTATTTAAATTAGTTAGTTTTGCCCTAATAATTTAATCTTTTTTTCTTGTGTGTGCATCGATTTAGATGGCATGATCATGTTTGATCAAATTTCCCTTATTTTTTAAATAAAAAAAAAACCCTGGCAGGCACAGGGCCTGGCCTTCAGATTTGCTAAAGCTATTCTTATCTAGTTAGTGCATGGACGTACGTAGACACCAACACGGTATATTTTTAGCAAACAGATACCGCTCGCAATTAAAACCTACATTAGTGTCAAGCGATGATGTCATAGTAATTCAATGGCACTGTTGCAACGCATGATACGCAGAACAAAAACCAAATGACACACGATTACTAAGAAACTTTCTAAATTAAGAATGAATTGCTAATTTTAACGTGCAGTGATGCAGTGCGTAGTATTGGCATAGATAAATACTTTGTAGCCGCTATACAAGTAAGACTGGTACGGGAATAGAATACTATAGCACATTACTGTCCCACTACTGGGCAAAAGTCTGGGCAAACAGACAAGGCACGAGCATTGATCACGGCGCTTGCTCTAAATAGGTTGCCGATTTCAGATTAAAAAAAAAAGAATACCGAACATTCCATTTTTGAAAACGGTTCGAAATCGAAACATACATATCTCATACTGGCCACAAAACCATAGTGCCATAATTCTACAACACACAAAACAGGAATACCAACTCCAGAATAAGAAGTAATATCATAGTTTCTGACACGTTCTTATTGTGTTAAACCATGTTTCCTTTTCCTTCAAGTATTTGCTTTCCGAATGTCCCAGGGCGATACTTCCTACAAGGTCAGAATATTATTATAGGCACTCGTTCGGTTTTGAGGATAACATTTGCCCTTACAATACTGAAGAACTGGCTGGTAATGATACATTTTGTTTTAGGAAAGTTACATAGCTCCTAATTGAGTTGATATTAGGGATGAATAGTGTAGTGTAACTTTTCTTCTCCTCAACTAAAGTCCTTATGTATTCTTCACTATTCTCACATCAATGAAAGACATAGCTTATTGCGTTTACATAAAGCTTCGAATTCTGTACCTGGTTTACTCTGTAATCAAATACCTGAGCCTTTAAGAGCTTTTGTGGTTCCCTACAAAATAATATAATATAATACTAATGGCTATTTCAATGAAAATATGTTTTCATAAAATTGTGAGCTCCAAAATCTTCATCAGGCTCAAAGAAATATAATATCGTATTTAAAATAAAGACATTGTTATTTTAATTACGCAATTTATCAAGACGAATAAAATAACTGAAACAAATGTACGATAAATCATAAAATATATTATAAGTACCTATTGTTTATTTGAATAAATAACTAATTTTATGTATGTGTAGTATTATCACTAGGTACTTCATTAACTCCCCCCGTTATTTTTATATATTCGTACAGTCCATCCAAATGTTGTTTGAAAGATATCGCTATCAGCGATAAGACCGCGGTTGTAACCATAGAGTTAACAATTTATATAAAACGTTTAAAAATGTTTAACTTTTGGTGTGCAGTAAAGTAAATTCTTATTTATTCTGTTTCTCCGAAGACCTCCTGAAGCAATATCTAAACTAAAATTATAAAGAAACGAAACAGGAGAAATTCCTAGTGTGGGGCAACGTTTTTTTTTTTTTTATAGAAAGAAATTAGTTAATGGTCTGAAATAACACACAGGACACATTTTTTTCGATATCACGCGGGTGAAGCCGCGGGCGCCAGGTAACTTTTATACGTCTGTTATTTTTAACCGACTTTGAAATTAAGAGGAAGATATTTATTCTATCATTCTTAGACCTTCAGTGCATGAGGCTAATTCGCACTTGCCTTTTTTATTTACGTAACCATCAACAACATGAACGATGGCTGTTAATACAATAAAATCACATAGGACCCAGTCTAGAGCGATCAATCAATAAACCAATAAAAGGTTAAACTTCAAACTTCAACTTTAACGCGGTAACAGGAAGTTTTAAATTGGAATTGTTGTTTTTAAAAAGAACCAATGCAGTGTTTTCTAATGTTTCGAGATACCTTCAATTGTTGGAAAGTTTGCTTATACCTATTTATTCTCTGTTCAGTTTTGTTTGAAGAAAGTTAAAGAGCAATATTAGACATGGGAACGATGATATTTTTTGCAAAATAAACATTTTTTTTTCCATGAAAACTGAAAGACATCATAATATCCTTACTTCCTTACTAATCTTCTATACTAAAAAAAGAGCGAGAAAAAATCGATAACATGCCGGGAACAACTACCCTATTATGACGTCGAGATGATGCTAGACACCCTGTATAGCTCTGTCTCTTTCCCTCAGTGGAATAAGAACTGCTATAAGATGTCATAGTAGCCCTTTAGTTAGTTTAATTCGAGTTTGTTTGTTTGTTACCTCTTCACGCTTTAATTGCTTAACCGACTTTGATGAATTTTGGTACAGTGATAGTTGAGAACCAGGGGACGGACATAGGCTAATTTTTATTAAAAAAAAGTGGGATATGAGGGACAACGAGGGAAGAAAAGGGAAAACTCAGCGTTGCTGTTACAAATCAATAAGGCGCAAGGGCAAAAACTGCAGGTAGCAGGTACTGTGTTATACCGAATTTTACGCGAGCGAAGCCGCGGGCAAAAGCTCGTACCTTGATAAAGTAAAGAAGACTTTGTTGTATTGAACCTTTTTAAAAAATATTTTAGTCTATCACGGTCTAGACATCTTTTCAGTACTGGTGCTTATAGACAACACTATTCTTTTGATGTAATGTTATGTAAAAAAGAACTAGCGCCTACATATCGATACAAGTGGCGAAACTTTGACAATGCAGTCTAGGCAGATTTCACGTGTTAAGGATTATAGAGCCGCGAACTGCAGTAACCAATGCCCACGTGAATCAAACGATGTTTTTCAATACACGATGAAAAGCATTTTTGTCATATTGTAAGTATGATTTGATTTCCCTCGCACATTGCAGGTTGAAATAGAAGCAAAGGTCTGACCGTTAACCTAATCGACAATCGATTTGACGATACGATTGGCGCAGTGGTTGCTGCGCTGCGTGTCGCAGGTTCGATCCCTAAACAGAACAAATATTTTTATTGTCTATAGGTAGTTTTTTCGGGTCTACCTGTTTGTGTATGTTAGTTTAAATGTTTGTAAACGCACCCACGATACAGGAGAAAGTCCCAGAGAAAAAAGTCCTTATGCAATAAGTCCCAAGAAGTGTATTGAAAAATGTTTCACGTTGATTATCAGTTACTGCATTGACTAAATGTGGCCATGTCAAGGTCAAAAGAATGGACAGCAATGGTATTGTTAATTGGACTAAATTGGTAATTATCCCAGCGTACATTCACAGGGTCAATTTTAACTGCGAAGTATCTATCACATCCAGCGTGGTTGGATTGATTGGCTAATCTATCCTGATTAAAAAGTAGCATCCATTTTTGACGATACGTGACTAAACAGTCACATCAGTAGAAAGACTAAAAATTCGAATACAGGTCGTGTCAAACAGACGTCAGAAAAACAGACAGGCCTGAAAGGGCCACAGCCTGCCGGGGTTTCGGGTTGTTCGAAAGAGATACCGCAGCCTCCGAACATAAAAGGCAAAAGAAAGTAAAGGATGGGTTTTAGTCAGTACAAGTCTGACACTCCCACCCGCCCCGTTTAGAGGGGGGTTAGTTATTTGATGATTTCCCATCAAAAAAAGCCCTATCTACTACTACACATCAAATAATGTGATTGATATAATGAATAATAGAACTCTTTTTAAAGCGGAAAGATACTTGTGTCCACTATTATTGCGATCAGTAGCCCTACTATGACCTCTTAAAGCAATTCTTATTCCGCTGAGGGAAAGAGACAGAGCTATACAGGGTGTCTAGCACCATCTCTTTCACTCAATGGAATAAGAATTGCTATAAGATGTCATAGTAGCCCTTCAGTTTATCCACCTGGACCATAACTGGGAACCTTAGAACCTAGTTACGGAGATATTGGAGGACAAATTCCCATCATTTTCCCATGTTTTTTTTTATTTACATTAAACACCTTCCTGACTACTATTCCATGCAACATGTTTTACCGTGTCTTGGCACCCCAAAAAACAAAGTAATTTCCCAACATTATGTTTAGGGTTCCTCAAAAGGAAAAACGGAATCGTTTACGTATGGGAAATTATCAAATAACTGGGGGGAGTGTCAGACTTTTAGTGACTAAACCCGACCCATGTTCCTTCTTTTGCCCTTATGTTCCAGGGCCGCAGTATTTCTTTCAAACCAACCCACAACCCCGGCAGCATATACCTTTAAAGAGTTTTGCATATCTTATGGGTGAAACAACATCGACGAACTGTACAGAGTGCGAGCTAGTTGAAGGCGTGTATCATGCCCTAGTGGAAAGTGTCAGGAACGAAACCGAAAGAAACACAATTTTTACTGTTTATGGTTATAGGTAACTAGCTGTGCCCAGCGGTTTCACCCGCTGCTCACTTAGGGGTATGAAAAATAGATGTTGGCCGATTCTCAGACCTACCCGATATGTGCACAAAATTTCGTTTAAATCGGTCCAGCCGTTTCGGAGGAGTATGGGAACGAAAACTGTGACACGAGAATTTTATATATTAGATTTGTTTGAGACTGATTTATGTAACCGCATTCTAGCGTAGTCATTGTCAAATATTATTTAAATTAGTTAGTTTTGCCCTAATAATTTAATCTTTTTTTCTTGTGTGTGCATCGATTTAGATGGCATGATCATGTTTGATCAAATTTCCCTTATTTTTTTAAATATAAAAAAAAACCCTGGCAGGCACAGGGCCTGGCCTTCAGATTTGCTAAAGCTATTCTTATCTAGTTAGTGCATGGTAAGCTACGTAGACACCAACACGGTATATTTTTAGCAAACAGATACCGCTCGCAATTAAAATCTGCATTAGTGTCAAGCGATGATGTCATAGTAATTCAATGGCACTGTTGCAACGCATGATACGCAGAACAAAAACCAAATGACACACGATTACTAAGAAACTTTCTAAATTAAGAATGAATTGCTAATTTTAACGTGCAGTGATGCAGTGCGTAGTATTGGCATAGATAAATACTTTGTAGCCGCTATACAAGTAAGACTGGCACGGGAATAGATTACTATAACAGCATATTACTGTCCCACTACTGGGCAAGACAAGGCAAGAGCATTGATCACGGCGCTTGCTCTAAACAGGTTGCCGATTTCAGATTAAAAAAAAAAGAATACCGAACATTCGTTTTTTGAAAACGGTTCGAAATCGCAACATATCTCATACTGGCCACAAAACCATAGTGCCATAATTCTACAACACACAAAACAGGAATACCAACTCCAGAATAAGAAGTAATATCATAGTTTCTGACACGTTCTTATTGTGTTAAACCTTGTTTCCTTTTCCTTCAAGTATTTGCTTTCCGAATGTCCCAGGGCGATACTTCCTACAAGGTCAAAATATTATTATAGGCACTCGTTCGGTTTTAAGGATAACATTTGCCCTTACAATACTGAAGAACTGGCTGGTAATGATACATTTTGTTTTAGGAAAGTTACATAGCTCCTAATTGAGTTGATATTAGGGATGAATAGTGTTACTTTTCTTCTTCTCCACTAAAGTCTTTATGTACCTATTCTTCACGATTCTCACAGCAATGAAAGACATAGCTTATTGCGTTTACATAAGGTTTCGAATTCTGTACCTGGTTTACTCTGTAATCAAATACCTGAGCCTTTAAGAGCTTTTGTGGTTCCCTACAAAATAATATAATATAATACTAATGGCTATTTCAATGAAAATATGTTTTCATAAAATTGTGAGCTCCAAAATCTTCATCAGGCTCAAAGAAATATAATTTCGCATTTAAAATAAAGACATTGTTATTTTAATTACGCAGTTTATCAAGACGAATAAAATAAATGAAACAAATGTACAATAAATCATAAAATATATTATGAGTACCTATTGTTTATTTGAATAAATAACTAATTTTATGTGTGTGTAGTATTATCACTAGGTACACCATTGACTCCCCCTGTTTTTTTTTTATATATTCGTACAGTCCATCCAAATGTTGTTTGGAAGATATCGCTATCAGCGATAAGACCGCGATTGTAACCATAGAGTTAACAATTTATATAAAACGTTTAAAAATGTTTAACTTTTGGTGTGCAGTAAAGTAAATTCTTTTTTATTCTGTTTCTCCGAAGACAGGAGGTCTTCGGAGAGTCAAGCAATATCTAAACTAAAATTATAAAAAGGATTTTTTTTAATTGCTGTCCCGCTCCCGTAGGTAGTAGCGTGATGTTGTATAACCTATTTAACTTCTTGATAATATAGCTTCCTATTAAAAAAAATGGTAAAAATCGGTCCAGTAATTTTGAAACTTATTACAATCAAATCTTTCCTCTTTATAATGTTATATTATAATAAAAATAATATCCTTACTATAATATTATAAAAGCGAAAGTGAGTTTGTTTGTTTGTTTGTTTGTTTGTTTGTTACCTCTTCACGCTTTAATGGCTAAACCGATTTTGATGAATTTTGGCACAGAGATAGTTGGGAACTAGGAGACGGACATAGGCTATTTTTTTTAAAAAAAGAGTGGGATATGAGGGAGAAAGAGGGAAGAAACGGGAAAACTTAGCGTTGCTATTACAAATCAATAAGGCGCTACCGAATTTAACGCGAGCGAAGCCGCGGGCAAAAGCTAGTATTAATATAAACCTGATAACGTTAACTCTTCAATTATATCCTACCCTAGGCTAGGCTCAACCTACCATGAGTTCATGACAATATAGTACTTACTGCTCAATATAATAAGTTTTACTTTTACATAAATATCGTTTGAGGATAGAAAATAACAAGTATCTATTTCGAGAATTACAATTTTACTGACGCGGAGAGAAACCTTTTTTATCTAATTTTAACATCCTAGCAACGCCTTCGACACCACATAGCAACAAAATATGAATACTTTCATTTGAAATGTAACAACTATCTTTTGAAAACGAAAAAGGAAATGTTATCGTATTTTTAGAAGCGGTAGATATAAATTGCCTTGAATCTTTTTCTTAAGATATATCCTACTAATATTAAAAATACAAATGTTTGTAAGGATGGATGTATGGATCTCCTTACAACATAAACTAATTAAAAAAAAAAGAAACCTGATTCATTCACGATTTTCTTTTAAAGAAAAATATACTTATAGGAAAACTAGCGATGAAAAGGGCGTGATTGTTATATAGTCTGACGAGAATACATACGTGACTGATATAAAGATAGTCACCGTGCTGATAATATATGTTTTATTTTAGCATATTTAATCCCACTGCAAAACCAGGCCTTACATAAGAACCGTCTAGTTACGGAGATATTTTTGTTCAGACTTCCTATTTTAGTATTATTTCTATATTATTCTATTAGTATAAAAACATTATATATTAGTATAAAAAGAGAGAGCGTAGGCTCTTAATGTTTAGTCCAAGTTTAAAAGCTGAGGCTTTTTTTGGGGTGAGAAATCACCAAATAACTTCCCTCGCTCTTGGCGGAGTGGGGGGTATGTTAGACTTGTACTGACTAAAACCCACCCATGTTCCTTCAATTGCCCTTTACGTTCCGCGGCCACGGTATCTCTTTCGTACAACCCGCAACAACTTAATAAGGCTTACACTCAACCAACAACTGCCGGGAAATATGAAGTATGTTCTCCTTCCTCTCTTTCGAACAACGCGCAACCCTGGCAGGCCCCTTTGCGTTTTCTACCCCAATGCTTCCCAATATGTAATTACGATTTCTATTGTTAGTCGATAAGGAAAAATATTTGATCACAGACGTCGTCAGATTATCTTTATTTGAGACAATGATTACAATTTGAAGATTGAATAGCAAATCGTATTAAGTATAATAAATACGGAATTATTACTGTTTGTTCTTCGTCTTATTGAACATCGTCCTTCCAGAATATTCTTGTATGTTTTGTTTCTGTAGGACCAGGTCAATTATTTTTATTATTTACTAGCTGTCCTGCGCGGTTTTATCCGTGTTGCTTGCTGCCATGTTCGATAGTAGTAGCGTGACGTATAGCCTATGTTAGTTTTTGATAATGTAGCTTCGTAATAGTGAAAACACTGTTAAAATCGAACCAGTAGTTTTGGAGGCTATTCGATACAAACAAATCTTTCCAGTTTATAATATGATATAGAGAGAAGATGATGTTTTCAATTTGCTAACTACGTCCTATCTAAATCTGTTCGGGCATCAAAAGTAACGTGTATACAGACAGATTAATATACAGTTACTTTCCTATTTTCGTTTATAAATTTTTAAACATTTTTTTTTTATTTTTCTTAAAAAAAGAAACATTTTTATTATTCCTTTTATATTATTAAAGATTGTTTTTATTTTCTCGTCCGTTGACTTTGAGCAATAACGAAATTAATGAAGAACTAGTTATAACTTAGAATTTAAGTTTCTACGAATTACACTTTTGTATTTTTTTTTTGTTGAGAACTAAATCCATCAGAGTATATACTTTCTTTTGTAAGACCTTTCTAGTATTAACAATTGTTAAAAAGAGAAAGTTCTATTGAATATTTCGAATAAATTAGACCGATAAATACGCGTAACAACTTTCAATTTCAATAGCATTCATTGAAAATAACATTTTTGCGAGCTTCGTATTTCTAAAGGACACAAAACTACAATGGACTTCGGGGTTTTTACCTTTATAACACACTAGCTGGCGAACGCGGCTTCACCCGCCTGATATCGAAAAAAAAAATATCCTATGTGTTATTCCAGACTATAATCTAAATCTGTGGCAATTTTCATCAAGATCCGTTCAGCTGTTTTGAACTGAAAGAGTAATAAACATCCATACAACCATCCTCACAAACATTCACATTTATAATATTTTAAGTAGGATATTGTACAATAGAATATTCTTAGGTATTTACATCATACAAGTAATAAAACATGCTAATAATTACAGTCTTACTACAAAATAACAATTAAAATGTGGCATTATTGTCCTTGTGTAAAACTATTGTTTTTTTGTTGTTACCTATTTCTAATAAAGAACGTTGCACGTTTAATACAACATTATTAAAACGTTTTGTATTTAGAACAATCCTAATATTAAAAATAAACAATCGGCGTTGTTTCCACATTCAAAAACTGCCATAAGAACAGACTAAAGAGTTTATAATGCTAGGGCCACATTAACAGGATTCGGCGAGCAGTGAGAGAAAGATATAGAGCTAGACGTCCTATATAGCTATATGTCTTTCCCACACCCAAATGTTTCTCCGAATACTTCCAATGTGAATCTAACTTTATTTCAAAAAAGCAATTTATCCGAAGAAAACGCAGACAAAGTAAGAAAGTCTCAAGTAACAACTCATGTTTGCAGCATCAATGGAGCTCTTTACACTTCAATAAACTGAAAATGTCTTTAGCGCGACTCCATTCACCCGTAACTATGTTACTGTAATTGATTTTAAGGTTTCATTTTATTCTTTGTAAACCCTTCTCACTTAACGATAAGGTCTATTTTCGTTTAACACAGAAGTGAAAATACTTTTCAATCAAATTAAGAGTACAACAGTGTGTGGGCGAATGATAAACTTCTGAGAAAGAAAAGTGTTGAATAAAAACTTTTTTTTATTGCATAATTATTTTAAACTAAAAATGATGTATTCATTGTTATTATAGAAACCAAGCAACTTGTAATCGGAAAACGCAAAATGAATTCTACGAAGAAATACAGAAGATGCAAATTACGTCACCTAAATCATACAACACTAACTCAAATACCGTATTATACAGCCAGTCATCTATTAAGAAAATAAATAGCCAGTTACACATTAGTGGCTTATACATTTTATATTTTAATGTAAACGACAATACTGCGGACACGAAGACATTTCTCATAACACCCCACTGCGGAGACAGCATAAAATTAAGTAAGCCTGAACGTACGGACAGCACTATTAAAACTCTAGACAGTTATTCAACTATACTAGGCGAGACAACGCTAGCAAGCATCATCCAGTCTTAACGGTTGGACGAATGGTACTATTTATTTATTTATGTACAAAAAAAACACATATTTTATTTCTATTAGTATGTAAGTTTTTCTATAGAAGAATAAGTTTTGTTTATTTAAGTTAGTGCTTCAGTTGTTTTTTTTTTACACTGTCTACGTGTTTATTTTTTTCCATCTGTCCTATCGCAGGTCCGCTGGAAGAGATTTCTTTATGAAAAAAGCAGTACCTTTGTGCTCTTTTTTTCCTTATGTACTTTTTATTTATTGTTATGTGTGTACATAAATAAATAAATAAATATAATGGAAATAAAATACACACAGACAAAAGAGCGCAAAGGTACTGCTTATTTCATTTAGTAATCTCTTCCAGCAGAAAACACTATCCGAACTCAATAATCATATCTCATTCACAAAGTCGATTATACTCATCTTTGACGTAACCGATAATCCCGCAAAATAGGTAATATGCAAGCGTTCCGGTGCAGAAATTGTGTCTTCTACGCAAACTGTTAGATAACCCAGTCGCTTCGTTACGTTCCAGAGACCGTAATAGTAAATTATAACGTGGTTCCCTTTCACATACGAGTAACGAGAAACTGTTCCGGGAAAGATATATCTGTCGAACATTCAAGTTCACGTGTTTCCCATGACCGGGGTTGTCTGATCAGGTTTCAGAGTTTTAACCATTCAGCTTTTCTGAAGCGAAATTAAAAAAAATCGTAGATATACATTTGCTAAGCAGATGGCAGATTCGTCTCCAAATTAAATGGTTCTTAGTTTTTCTTCATGTATTTTTAACTCTCTTTATTATTTTTTCGAATACTATCTGTTATGCACCCTGCACCTACTATGTTTTCTCTCTGCATCACCCTAGGGTAGAAAATGCTGAGGGCATTATGTACAGTGTTATTTATACATGTGCATAAAGTTTTAATAAATAAATATAAAAACAGAATTTCATTTATAAAAAATATACCACAATGAATATTTTAACTGAATCATGAATGATATTAAAAAACCTGCAACACTTCGTCTTCATTAAAATTAATGACGTACAAGAACGCATTAATATTATAAACTAGCTTTCGCCCGCGGCTTCGCCCGCGTTAAATTTGGGGTAACACAGTTCCCCTTGCGCCTTATTGGTTTGTAATAGCAACGCTAAGTTTTCCCTTTTCTTCCCTCTTTCTCCCTCACATCCCACTTTTTTCAAAAAAATATTAGCCTATGTCCGTCTCCTGGTTCCCAACTATCTCTGTACCAAAATTCATCAAAATCGGTTTAGCCATTAAAGCGTGAAGAGGTAACAAACAAACAAACAAACAAACTCACTTTCGCTTTTATAATATTATATATATATATATATATATATATAATATATTATATATATATATATTATATTATATATATTATATATATATATATATATATATATATATATATATATATATATATATATATATATATATATATATGTATATATATATATATAATATATATATATATATATATATATTATAAATATCCTTAAACAAAAAAAGAAAAAAAAAACACTCGAACATTACCCGATGTTTTCTTTTTTCAAATCGGTTCATGAATGTCAATGCTTCAAAATTTCTGAGAAAAGCAACCAAATTTCCAACACATTTCACGAATCCGAGGTAAAAGAAGATGGCTGGGTTTATCGGTTGACTTCGACCAGCCGTTCACACCCGATACGATACGGTCTCGGAACAAGATACATTTATAGCTTTGCTATTTGGAGGTATCCTTTGGTCAGATTTAGTTTTGTATCTGTTTGAGCCGGTGGGACGTAGGATTTTATGAAAAGAAATAATACGAAAAATAGAGATAATATCGCATGCATATTAACTATATGCCATTCTTTCCATGTCTTTCGATCATGGGTTGTGGTCATGATAATCATGGTTGTTCGAAAAAGTAACTTCGACCCCGGACACCCCGGACACTTTTTGAATAGTTACAGTTAAGTACTGATGGCAACATCTGTGTGACTTGTCTCATTAAGTTATTTTTCTGCAATATTTTTTTCTTATTTTTGTATAGATTCTTTTTTACCAATTCGTTGTGAATGAGTGGACATTGTTGGCTTTGTAGATTTTTAGACACTTGTTAACTTTTGTTAACTAGAAATGACTTATTGTCGGGCTTACACTGTCCTCTCATACTAAAGTACTAACGGTGTAACAACAACATTGTAAAATCAAATGATTTTGGAAGAGTAACGATAGAGTTTCTTGCCGGTTCTTCTCCATAGGTAACGACCAACCCGAACAATGCACCTTTACTCGACGTTTTATAAGTGCCCACATAGGCCTATGTGACATAAAATATTTTGATTTCTTTTAAATCCATGGATAGGTTTTAGTCAGTAAATGTCTGATACTCCCTTCAGAGCCCCACACAGCGGGAGAAATTATTTTTTGATCTCAGAAAATAATGCCTTTCGAACATTCAGATCCTGATTCGTTTTATCTACTACGCAAGGATTCTAAAGTATCTCCTAGATTGGAACTAAAACCGCCATCTTGGTTTTGACAATACAATTTCACTACAAAAAAAAACAAATTTCAATGCTTACCAACTACGACATGACACAGACAAAGAGGTTGTCTATGCCATTGTAACGATAATAGATCCTTGTACTGCTAACTCAGACATCAATCCAAGACCAGACCGTGACACTGCATATCCTCAACCTAATGGACCTTTGTGATAGTAGTCATTTCTTGACCGTAAATAACCCATGTCAAGTCAAGTAAGGTAATCGTCACAATATACTTCGCTGAAACAACCTCCTTTTCGACAAGAAAAATGAAAGCAGTGGTACTAAAGACATTTGGGCACTCGAGCCTATTGTATGGTTTTAGTAAGTACTTAACCTGCCCATATAGGTCGAAGGATAAAACATGGAAACTACCTCATAATAATTATGCCATCACTTACGTACAATGTAGTGCAATGCAATGTGGGATTGTATAATCAATTCAATTGAAATCTGTGCAAATTAATCTCGCTGTAATTAATTTTCTTGGAATATCGAGATCATGGTCGTGGAAGATGCTGCTTAAACTCTACAACAAAAGACATTAATGCACTAATCGTTAATATGGCTTCATAAAATGTATTATTTACTAGCTGGCGCCCGCGGCTTCACCCGAGTGATGATAAAAAAAGAGAGTATGAGTTATTCCAGACTATAATTTACTTCTGTGCCAAATTTCATCAAGATCCGTTCAGTAGTTTTTTCGTGAAAGAGGATCAAACATACATCCATACTCGCAAACTTTCGCTTTTATAATAATAGTAGGAAGTAAAAAAAAACATATTTTCTATAAAAACTATTGGATATTGTTCCACTAGAGACGAAAAAGACTGAAGCTCACGACACTGCATCCAGCATTAAAAGAATACATGACATGGAAAATGATAGACGAGATCATCAGGCCACGGCTTATTGTTACAACAGCATCTCGAACCGATGCGGCGTGGCAATAACACCGATTTGCATATTAATTGAAAAATCCCACTTGGTTTACGTTCCCTGTAATCCGCATAAAAGAAACAATTTTTGATTTCTGTTTATACTAGAAATCGATTAGTTTGCGTGCACGCTGCTGATATGGCGGCCATGTTTATTTTGCGTTTTAACGGTACAGCTTATTTTAATTACAAGAGTAATGAAGGGAGAGTCATAAAAATAACGTCGTTCAGTAGCTACCTAATAAAGTTGATCAACCTAAAGATATTTTATTTGTCAGTTTTAATGTCCGCGTTAACAGCGTATCGCATTACATTATCTTCTAATTTATTCTGAACATCAATTATGTAAATTAGTGAACATAAAGCAAATTTTTCTTTTTCTTTTCTAAAATTGCTGTCTTAGTATACAATCGCGCGAGTTTGAAGAAGCTTAGTCCGTGACCTTGACATTTGACATTTAACCTTCGAAGTTTAAATCAACATACGATGGAACAACTTCTTGCATGGAACGGTTAAGTATTCATGCTATAGAAGCTATACGGCCTTCGCGATTAATATTCACACATGAACCGATGCCTCGGAGGGAAAGCAAGCAATGTTGCCCGTGGGAAATAAACCCGCAACGTCGTCATAATTTCAATCAACATTTTACATCTCACAATTTATATTTCAATCTTGTTCTTCATTTGGTTTTTCGGCCTATCGTAAAAGTGCGGTCTACTACACGGAATCTTTCGAGACATTGCACGTTTTTAGTATCTGTTTTGAGATTGGCGTTTGACCTCTACGACCTCTGCCGAAAACTGATTTCCACTGCATGATATTATAAGTTTATGGGTGGGTCCTAAACTGGCAGTATTGAACTAGTAGATCTATGTAATTTTCCTCCTACCGCGGGTTGAATTGGGTGCGAGATCACTTTGCATAATTTTCAGACGGATGATAAAACATTGTTGAATTAAATTCCCTAATGAATATAACAGAAATACAGCCTAGAATATGACATAATTACAATTTACAGCTGGTTCATAACGGTCCATGTTTTCCGTTAAAGATAATAGCAGAAACTCGAGTGAAGTGCTAACTGCCGAACATTGTGACCCACTTTTGGTTCTCGCGCCAAAAACTAATCATAAGAATACATCTGAGTGCTTTTAATGTATCCTTTAAATTATTATTATGCTGTGTTCACTTCGTGTTCAAATTGAAACGCAACTTAATATTGTTCATTTACTTTTTGTGCTCTCTACGAGAAATAAAGAATAATTTTATGAACCGCCGTCGTTCCTGTAGATGAAACTGCGAATTTGCGAGCGTAAAATTTTTGTGGGGTTGCCCTAAAAAAATAATGTTGCCTGCAATTAACGTGGGGCGTCAGTCCTAGATGAATTTTACAGCCCCCTAAAATGTCCCCTGGACTAAATTAAATTGGTGTGATAAAAATTGGGCAGATGGAATGTTTCAATTTTACTTTCCCAAAGGAACCCTAAATGGTGGCAAGTTAGTGCCATTAAACGAAATTGAAACCAACGTGTTAAATATGAAATGCAACCCTCTTTAAATTCTCCCTCAAAAGAGTTTAAAAGCATTTTACAGCTACCCACACAAACATCCATAATCATAGTATGTAAACCCGATGATTCATTGGCAACACTGACTGTGCTGCCAGCGTTTTAATATTATGATGATATTATTTTCGCAGAACTAATATCAATTCCTACTTTAGAAAACATACATCTATGTTTACTTAAATAATTTGAATGTGAGTCAATTCTAATTTGCTTGCTGGCTTTGATATAACTTATTCATTATATAGTAATACTGTTCACAAGTCAAAGGCAATATAATCTCGACAAATCTACGAAAATCTAGAACATACATACACGAGCAAACTTAGGTCGTTTAGTTATAATATTAAATGGTAACATTAAGGAATACAAACATAGCTCTCGAAGTACTGAAAGGACCACGTAAATAGCCCACCAATCTTAATTGAGACATTAAAACGAATAATTAATAATATTAATTGGCATATTTTCTACGATTTATTTCCAGACATTACAAGTTATGATTCTCATAAGTACCATTAATAGGACGAAGACCTTTTGTTAGTCGCAACGAAAGGTGAAAATGGCAGCATAGAACAACTTGCCTGTTTGTAAACCTGCGTTTACAAAATTTGTATTCTATATCTTGCGGCTCCTGTTTCCGATTACAACTAATGCAAGTTTTAATAAAAACCAGTTATAAGTATTAACACAAAAAAAAACTTGAAAATTTGATTTCAAAATAATAATGTCAGTCTACTATCCGCTTTAACTTTTCAAAGAACATCATCTTCCTGCCCTTATTCCTATTTGGGATTGGCGCAACACGTTTTCTTCTTTTATTCTCCTCTGTCAGATCACGGCATAATTTACTCCTTTCTCTTTCATATCATTCCTTACACAATCCAACAATGTTTTCTATGGTCTCCCTCCCCCTCTCCATTAACTAGCGTTCATTTCAATCACTCTTTTAGTTACATGCCTCCGTCCTCATTACATGTCCATACGACGACGGATTTTAAGATTCAAATAGACTCAATTAAATCAAGACATGTTCCACATAGAGTCTACAGGAACGGTACAAATATGAATCATATTTTATCGACATGTTGAAATTACAAAACACGCTTTTTTTTGAGAATGTAAACGTGGGTAAAAACATCAATAAAATTGAACAAATTGTTCGATGCTTACTCACCAAGAACGGGAGCCTATTAAAAATTCCAATCATTGTAATTTTCTCTTCGCCGACAGGACATAAATCCGATATTGTCTGCGAAATTAATGAAGTTCGATGCTGAGGCTGACAACGGAGAAAAGGGTATTAGGACTTTTTCTCTTTTGTGTTAATACGACTTCACTCTGATGTATGAGGGAAATGACAGATTTTTTGAATGCCTTCAGACCTTCATAGTGATTTAACCTTCAATGTATACCTTATGATAACGATTATAAACGTTATTTTATATTGAAATGATATCAGATAGTACTGAAATTATACTGTGTCTGCTTCATCAAAAGTCAAAATAATATGTAATAATAATAATAATAATAAGCCTTTTTATTCGGAAAAACAAATACAGTTACTACTAATACTATTACAATAAATTTAACAATTATTTTAAACAATTAAAACTTTTCGCATATTTGGTGCTTCTTTATTTTTTGTAAATCCGTTTGCCAGTTGGCAAAGGCCTCCTCCAACCTACTCCATTCTGACCTCTCTCGAGCTACTCTACTCCATGTTTTTCCAGCAACCTGTCTGATATCATCGTCCCATCTTTTGTGTTGTCTTCCTCTTTTTCTTTTACCTTCCCTTGGGTACCATTGTGTTATTATCTTGTTCCATTTATCCTTTCCTCTGATCATGTGTCCCGCCCACTTCCATTTTAGCCTTTTTATTTTTAAAGTAACGTCCTGTATCTTGGTCTTTTTCCTCACGTTGATGTTCCTTACTCTATCTCTCTTCCTTATTCCCAGCATGCTCCTCTCCATTGCTCGTTGGCAAATGGCAATTCTGTTTGTTATATTTTTTGTTATTGACCATGTTTGGTTTCCATAGATTAGAATTGGTAGAACGCAGACGTTGAATAATTTGCTTTTTATTGCTATGTTGAGGTTTTTGTCTTTCATTACTTCCCTTAGACTCCAATATCTTTTCCAACTATTTGATATCCTTCTATCAATTTCTTTAGCTACGTTGTCTTTAGGTGATATCAGCTGTCCTAGGTATATGTACTCTTCAACATAGGTAATCTGTGCCTCGCCTACTTTAATGCTGCTTTTATTGCCATTGGTCATTACTTTGGTTTTTTCAGGATTTAATTTAAGTCCTACTTTTCCGCTCTCAGATGCTAGTTCGTTTAACATTATATTAAGGTCTCCTGGCGTTTTTGCGAATAACACAATATCATCGGCAAACCTCAAGTGTGTTATAGTACGGCCATCGATGTTTAAACCCAGATTTTTCCATTCAAAGCTTCTAAAGATCTTTTCTAAAACAGCACAGAAAAGTTTTGGAGAGAGAGGGTCTCCTTGTCTTACTCCTTTTTGTATTTTAAATGGCACTCCTTTCTTTTCTAACTGAATGCACGCCGAGCTGTTTTTGTATACATTCCTAATCAGTCTTATATATTTTTGTTCTATTCCTTGTTCTCCTAATGCCTCCCAGATATTTGAATGTATTAACGAGTCGAATGCCTTACTATAGTCGACAAATGCTAGATAGTATATCAGTTGATATTCCCCATATTTCTCAATAATTTGTCTAACAGTATGGATATGATCAAGTACCGAGTAATCTCTTCTAAAACCTGCCTGTTCTATTGGTTGTTCTTCATCGAGTTTTCCTTCTATTCGCTTGAGTATAATCTTTGCAAATATTTTGTACAGGTTGGACATCAGACTTATGGGCCGGTAGTTTCCGATATCGTACTGATCACCTTTTTTGTACAGAAGAATTATATTAGATTTAGTCCATTGCTGTGGAATAGTTTCGGAGTTCATAATATCATTGAAGATGTCTTTCAGAATAGGTGTTATTATCTGTTTCGCTTGTTTTAGTACTTCGTTGCTTATCCCGTCTGGTCCTGGAGCTTTATCGTTCCTTTGGGTTTCTAGAGCAAATTCTATTTCTTCCTCCATGATATTGGGTACGGATGAGATCTCTAACAATTCTATTTCTTTTTCCACTGTAGTACTTTCATATAATTTCTTGTAGTAGGATGTAGCGATTTCTAATATTCCTTGCCTTCGGTTTTCTTTTAGTCTATTATTGTCTATATATATATAGTACTGAAATTATACTGTGTCTGCTTCATCAAAAGTCAAAATAATATGTGCTTTAATTAAAATAAATTAAGCTGAACTTACTGGAATTTTACAATAATTATCGAGTAGGTACTAAGAGGGAACGGGGGTTGTAATTTTCCAAACAAATATATTCTCCTGTTTTCTTCTTGAATAATTTAATCATATAATCTAGCATTTCCTTATTTTCAGCAACTACTTAACATCATTTAATTCATAACTAATGGATGATTGTTATTGAAGTTAAATGTCAATGTATTTACATTAGGTTTACACCGCGCGCTTATGCAGGATAAAAAAATAATATAACATAGATTTTTTTCCTTTACATTTCGATTGTAAAGTTATATTTCTCGCTTATCCCAAAACATTTTCAGTGAAGTGGTTAACTATGATATCGAAGGTGATATGATGCAACCACAAGGTTAGCGTTTTTTGTTGGCCAAAGAATTAACATTGCCATCCAACGCGGTAATGCTGCCAGCCTTCTGGGCACTTTTCCTGTTGACAGTCAAAAAATTCGTTTATATTGAATTTTTTGACGCCCTGTAGTAATTTTAACATTTTTATACATATTTTAACTATTAATATGTGTCTATTTGTAGTTTGTAAAAAAATAGATAGAGCTTAGAGAAACATAATAACGGAAAACTTGTATTTTATCGTAGATTGATTAAAATAACTTCGTACTTTTTCTGTTGTCACAAAATGTACGACATTATACTTAAAAAGTCCTTTAAAGGTTAGCTGGACATCAAAGTTCTAAGCGAGGTTAACGGCACACTAGCTGCTTCTTACTTCAGAATTTCATTCAAGAAAGTTCTCCATTCACTGATTAATTAAAATTAATTAGCGAAACAAAAGACTACGTCTTCAGAAACTAATTAGTCAAGAATTAGGCACCAAAGCTTTTCAAATACGAATAATAATAATCCATTTAATACTATTTAGAAGGTAACCTTTCGCAATCAATCTCAGAAGCAATTCTTTGTGATTAATTTTGCAGCATTTATGCTTAAATCCCGTAAAATCCAGGGCTTATTAAGTTCAGAATCCTGTAGCAAATTTTTGGGACTCGTCACTCGCCGAGGGAGACGTCAACGTAATCCCATCAAATTAAGGTATAAACAACACGTTAACTTTTGACTGTTCAAAAAGGTTTATACCCAAAAAAGCTATTCTTTTAGAAGTTGAACCTTTTCACATTTGATAGGTGGACAAGCCTTTCCGTTATTCGCTCTAGTTGTGCGCGAAATTTTTAATAAACAGAGCCTGGTAAACGAAAATAATGTAACAATTTGGGAGCAAAATTTCGTTATTGGTTAGGTTCTCATCTACTTGGATAAGAAAACGAATTAAACTTTTACTATATAGATTATTAGATAGTTTATCAAAACTAGAAATACCGTCATAAATTATTTTCTTACCGTTTCGTCAGTTCACTTTGAAAAACCTTCGAAATAGTTTGTCAAATCGCTTACTTAAAAAAGTTAAAACTACATACAGGAGTTTTGTAACCTTTGTAAAATAAAAATAAAACATTACAATTGAAGGAAAAATTTTAAGAGAGACGCGTGTAGACAAAAAAACAAAAGTAAAACTTTTACAAACAAACATTTGAAATATTACAAACCTAATTTTCCTCAGCAAATTTCATTATATTTGTTAAAAAAAAATAGTTTCACGCCCTCTGAACGCGTTGGTAAAACAACTGTAAAGTTATTGAAATAAAATAAATGATGATACTCACGAAACTTTTAATATAAAAAAAAAAAACAGAAAATCGGATAAGAACTAATCCAACATTATTCATTTTAATTTATTAACGTTCATGAAGCTAGAAAATAGGTAAAGGAAATGACCACGTGTTAAAAAAAGTTAACGTCGATTTAGCTTAAATGTAGCTTCGAATTGGCGAAAGAATTTTTGGAATCGGATCGGATGTTCCGAATTTTACCCGCTACAAACAAACCAACTAAACTATTTTAGACTCGCGCCTAAGTCTGTAAAAGTCTCACACTCCCCCTACTTGACTCAATTTGTTGATTTCCCATCAACAAATTACTTCCCCCGCTCTGAGTCAAGTAGGGGGGAGTGTGAGACTTTTACAGACTTAGGCGCGTCGCCCACACGACATTTGTAAAAAAAAACTCACATCAGAGTCACGCCACAACGAGGTTTTCTTTACAAATGTCGTGTGGGCGACGCGCCTAACGCGCCCGCGCCGCGACTGCGCCTCGACTCTAGGTCGTGTGGGCGACGCGCCTTAAACCCACCCATGTTCCTTCTGTGCTCTTTATATTCCGGAGCCATAGTATCTCTATCGTACAACCCGCAAACCCGGCTAGAACAAACTTTGATGAGTATAGGCAATTAATTAATCGAGAAATAATAATAAAGGATATTAACATAGCAAACACGAGCTAAGTAAAGTTCGATTATATGCCAATAATGAATCGAAAAGACGTCGACTCTAATACGTACGCAACAAGAACTAAAGTCGATGAAATAGTGATACGATTTGCTTTCTCCATTAATGAATCAAATCAGTCATAAGCACCACTTACGAAGCAAGTGGTATGTATTTGCATTTGCCAAGTATGTACATATGTAATCACCGAGAGATTCACTTACAAAGTGATTATGGAAAGCAGTTTATAGTGTAATGGCTTAAAGTGTACTAGTTTTTGTCGACAGCTTCACCCAAGTTGAGAACTCTGAGAGATGTCAGCAAAGCAGAGGGGCATGTCAGGGCCACCGCCTGCCTGGGTTGCGGGTTGCTCGAAAGAGATACCGCGGCCCCGGAACATAAAGGGCAATTGAAGGAAAATGGGTGGGATTTAGTCAGTACAAGTCTAACACTCCCCCCCTCTCCGCCCAGAGCGGGGGAAGTTATTTCATGGATTCCTATCCGCAAAAAAGAAAAGCACCACTTACATTTGCGAAGTATGTACATTGTACATATATGTAATCACCGAGAGATTCATTTACAAAGTGGTTATAGGAAGCAGCCTATTAATAGTGTTTAAAGTTTTTTTTTCGCGGGTAGGTGTAAATAAAAGACAGAAGTATCTCTTGTATTGATCCCAAATTTAAAATATTAAATCACAGTTTTCTCACTTACTTTTCACAAATTATCACTAGTTAAGGTCTATTTAGTTGGCACTCACGTTTGCAAAAAGTTTATGTGACTCTAGCCATAAATTTACACCACCTGCCAGCTCATCATTTTACATCAGTTTTTTTGCACTGTCACTGGAAGCAATAAACACTGGGAACAATGTCTCAATTAGAGGAAATCATTTCGGCACAGAAGAGTCTGGAAGATAACTTTATCCGGAAGATGAACGAACTGGAGGCGCAGATTCAGACTGCTGGACCCGCTAAGGATACTGTGGCAAGGGTCGCTGAAGAGTTTCGCTCCTTCAGGGAACTAATCTTCAGCATGCTGAGTCTGCTCCGAAAGCAGATCAGTGAGTGTACTGCACAGATTGATGGCTTGGATACCAGGAACCGGAGAAAAGCACTTGTCTTTCAGGGCATAGCAGAGGTTAGTGGTGAAAACAGTAGTGCAGTCATCTTAGAAGTGATTAATAAGCAGTTGGCTCTAAATACTTTCACTTCATCTTCCATTAAGATCTGCCACAGACTTGGCGTAGCTAATAAAGACCACCATCGGCCCATCCTGGTCAAGTTCTCAAGCTATGATGACAGGTCTGCAGTCTGGAGAGCGAAGACTGGGCTGAAGGGTTCTACAATCTCTGTCAAGGAATTCTTGACAAAAACCCGGCAATCAATCTTTGGAAAGGCGCGGCTTCACTTTTCAATGCGGTCGTGTTGGACGCAGGACGGTGTTATCCATATTAAGGCCCCTGATGGAAGCAAACACAAAGTCACGACCCTCGAAGAACTAACTCCTCTGTTGGTGAGGTATCCCAAGGTTCAAACTGCCGGAGATAACCTGAAAAATAAGAATCGTTAAATATGGTAACAATTTTCTATTATTAGGCTATGCATAAATTTACTGTTTTAAAGTTCCTTTAGATTCACTTACCTTAAAAATTATTATCTTTTACATAGTTTGAACTTTGGTTTTGCTGGCTCGAATCACTGTTGTTAAATTAGTCTTTGGATTTTTCCTCGGACTTGGTTTTTTTTTTTACAAATCTCACGTTCTAAGTTTGTTTACCCTCATTATGTTCGTAATTTACAAATCTCATGCCAAAGTGTCATGAATTGTCATACTTGACACTTGTCCATTTTTGACATTGTATTCAATGACGTTTTTTAAGATCGGATACGCGTACGAAAATTAAATTATGTTGTAGGCACGTATGGTGCGTTCCAGTTACCGTTATTATTATGAACATTCTTTCTTTTTCTTTTTCAACCTTATTATTTCGTTCTTCTGTTTTGATTTAGTGTTCTTTATTTTATTGTTTTCACTGTTGTTTTATTTTGTTTTGTTGTGACACTATCTTTATAATGATGTTGTGAGCTGGCGGGTGGTGCAGAGAAGCAAACGCCGTATTAGTTTCGTGTGCTTTTTATACAATTAGTTTTTGTATTTTTTTTTTATCCTTATTTTATTTTTTATGTATTTATGACAACTTTTTTTGATGATGAATCTTTTTTCTCTGCCAATGAATCTGCTGCCACTTCTGATGATGATAGTTTTTGCTCCATGACAGACACCCTAGGTGATCTTTTACGCCAAAGTTTTAACCAAAACCTTGACAGGCTGTTTAATGTCTGTCATATCAATGCCCAGAGTATTCCAAGCCACTATAATGAACTGTATGATACCTTCACTAATAACAACGTACACGCCGTTCTGATTTCAGAGACCTGGCTAAAACCTGAACTTCTTTCCACCACTTACTCTCTCCCAGGTTTTGTTCTTATACGGAATGATCGAATTGGCAAGAGAGGAGGTGGTGTAGCAATTTACCTACGATCTGATATTCCTTTTAAAACTCTCGCTACTTCTTCCTCCAATACGTCTGAGTTTCTTTTTCTTGAGGTTTGTGTCAAGGGAGCTAAAGCCGTTATTGGAGTTGTATATTGTCCCCCCTCCGTTGATTACTTCATCGAATTCGAATCGGTCCTAGAATCTTTAGGTTCGGAGTACGCACATCACATCGTCATGGGGGATTTTAACACCAATCTCCTTGCCCATAACTCCCCTCGATCCCGTAAATTCTTGGATCTGGTCGAGTCAGCTAGTCTGCATGTCTTGCCTTTACAACCAACGCATCATAACGTTGTCGGTGATGACACTTGGCTCGACCTAATCCTTACTTCTAATCCTTCCCTTGTCTCCGCACATGGTCAACATGTTGCACCTGGCTTTTCCCATCATGACCTTGTTTTCCTTTCTTATGTCCTTAAACCTCCTAAATCTAAACCTATTTTCCAGTACAGGCGTGCCTTTGCGAAAATGAATGCTGACCAACTTAGATTAGATGCCTCTAATATTGATTGGACACCCCTGCAAGAAGCCTTCTCAGTTGATGACAAAGTTAATATTTTTAATACTGCAGTAATCCAGTTGTATGACACCCATGCTCCTATCAGGAAAGTTAAGCTGAAGCGTCCGCCTGCGCCTTGGATGAATGTGGGAGTTCGGATGGCAATGCGGAGAAGGGATCGCGCGTTCCGGAAATTTAAAAAGGATCGGTCGGAAGATAATTGGACCCGCTTCAAAACTGCTCGCAATCGTTGTAATCAGATGATACGCAACGCTAAACGCCGCCACATTCTCGATAATATCACATCTGCTTCTTCTGCTGATATCTGGAAATTCCTTGGGACTCTAGGTATCGGCAAATCGCGGCATTCAGACCTTCCTAAGACATTTGGTTTGGACGATCTAAATCGCCATTTCTCCACTGTTCCTATTCTTGATAGTCTAACCAAATGTCATACGATTAATTACCTTGCTAGTCTGACGCGACCCAATATCAGCCCCTTTGCCTTCACCCCAGTCGACCCGGAAGAGATCAAGAAAATTATCCTATCCATTAAATCCAAAGCCGTGGGCTGTGATGATATCAGTCGCCACATGATCGTGACGGCTCTTGATCAGCTCCTTCCTGCAGTTTCCCATGTGGTTAACTTCTCCCTTTACTCCGGTGTTTTCCCGTCAATATGGCGGAAAGCCCATGTTCGACCACTACCAAAAATTCCTAATCCTACTCTTCCTTGTCACTTTCGACCAATTTCCATCCTTCCTTTTCTATCTAAAGTACTTGAGGCCTGTGTCCATAAACAATTCTCCTACTTTATCCATCATAACTCCCTCATTAGTCCATTCCAATCTGGTTTCAGGCCCGGGCATAGTACCGTTTCCGCTCTCCTTAAAGTGACTGATGATATAAGGCGGGGAATGGAAGACACAAAAGTTTCCGTTTTAGTATTAATAGATTTCTCCAACGCCTTCAATACCGTCAGTCACGAAGTCCTCTTATCCATACTCTCCTATCTCATGGTCTCTCCCGAGGTTTTGGATTGGTTCTCTTCCTATCTTCGGGGGCGTCAGCAGTCGGTTCTTGCGGGAGACTCTTCTTCCAGCTGGTGTAACCTTGAAACTGGCGTCCCTCAAGGCGGTATATTATCTCCACTATTGTTCTCTATTTTTATCGATCTTATAACTTCTGAGCTTCAGTGTGCGTATCATCTTTACGCAGATGACTTACAGCTTTACTGTCAGGCGGGTGTTGACAACTTATCCGATGCGATTGAGGAGCTAAACCGGGATTTAAACGTGGTTAAAAATTGGTCTAATCGGTTTGGAGTAGCGGTTAACCCAACTAAGTGTCAGGCTATAATTATAGGGAGCCCCTATAGTCTACGAAGGCTGAATGGGTTAACAGTGCCACCGGTTAGTTTTGATGGCACAGTCATCCCCTTTAGCTCCGACGTCAAGGATTTGGGTTTGTATGTTGACACTTGTTTAGACTGGCGTAAGCAGGTCGCGATTGTGAGCAAAAAGGTCACCGGAACGTTGCGGTCGCTTTATCGTTTAAAAAATATTCTCCCTTGTCACATTAAGGCAATGCTGGTTCAATCACTTATATTCCCCATAATTGACTATGGTGATGTGTGTTACTATGACCTGAATGCAGATCTCCTCAACAAACTTGACCGACTTCTAAATAACTGCATTCGATTCGTTTTCAATCTTCGTAAGTATGACCACGTTTCTGCACATCGGTCGCTTTTGAAATGGTTACCTATCAGAGAGCGACGAGCGCTGAGGGCTTTGACCACCTTGTTTTCTCTGCTCGATAAACCCACATCTCCTTCTTACCTTACTTCTCATTTTAAATATTTATGCGCTGCGCACAGCAAGCACCTTCGGTCCTCCAATAATCGTCTTCTACGATGTCCTACTCATCGCTCTGGTTTCCTAAAATATTCCTTCTTTGTCCAGGCGGTTTTCCTGTGGAATGCGCTTCCTCTGAATATCAGGACGGCTACCAGTCGGTTCAGATTTAAGGTAAAAGCTCGCGAACACTTACGTAAGAAGTTGGCAGACTCATCTCAAAATTAAATAGTTGTCAGTTTTTCATCATATTTAGTAGTTTTTACCTCTCTTTACTTTTGTATATTTTCTATGTATGTATATATGTATTTATGATTAATATAATTAACATTTCCTGTCACATTGCACCTACTATGTCTTTGTCTCTGCATCACCCTAAGGTTGACTGGTAGAAAATGCCCAAGGCATTAAGTCCGCCTTTGTACAATGTTTTTGTTACTTGTGCATAAAGTTTTAATAAATAAATAAATAAATAAATAAATAAAGTGGTTTAAAGTGTACTAGTTTTTGTCCACAGCTTCACTTGAGTGGAGGACTAAAACTACCCCACGGAAATGGCTATCATCATCATTTTCCTGCTACCCTACCATGACGTCTTAAAGAGCTGCTATAAGATGTCATGGGAACCCTTCTGCATTAAGATTACAGACAGACAGAGTTACTCCCGCATTATATTACTACTAGCTGGCGACCGCGGCTACTCCTGCGTGATATCGAAAAAAAAGACTATAATCTACATCTGTGCCAAATTTCATCAAGATCCGTGCAGCCGTTTTGACGTGAAAGAGTAACAAACATCCATACACCCATCCATCCTCACGAACATTCGCATTTATAATATTAGTAGGATGATCACGATTCCAGACACAGCTCAAGACAAAATAAGATGATCACATTACAAAAACAATATTATGTTTCCGAAAACAACAATAACTTACCGTAACAAATGCCCAAAACATTATGATGACAGGAACTATTGTAACGCGATGATTTTGTTTGTATTAATCTTTACTAAAATTGTAAAAGCGAATGTGAGTTTGTTTGTTTGTTACGTCTTCACGCCTACATGGCTAAACCAATTTTGATGAATTTTGCTAATATATATTATAGTTGGGACCCTGGAGACGGCTATTTTTTTAAAGTGAGAATTGAGGGAGAATGAGAGAAGAAAAGAGGAAACTTAGCTTTGCTATTACAATAAATAAGGCGCTAGAGCAAAAACTACAAGTAGCGGGTACCTGCAAATCAGGAAAGGGGAACTGTGTTACCCCGAATAAAATGCGAGCGAAACCGCGGGCAAAAGCTAGTATTTTATACATTTGGCCGCAACGCGCCTGATGTGAAGTGATCGCCTAAGATGGAGCACATTTGAATCAAATACACTATTTCAGTTTTATTTTTTCTGACATTATCGTTGCAGCCATTTTCAGTATCCACGGTAATAAGCTGTAACTATACCGTAACCGTTTAGATTCAATGCTCGATGTTCATGGATAAAACCAACTCGCAGCTAATTTGACTTCCTTATTTGAATAACAGCGTTCATGCATTTTTTTGACGGATGGTACTGAAATCATCAAATAACTTCCCCCGCTCTGGGCGGAACGAGGGGAGTATCACACTTGTACTTACTAAAACCCACCTATGTTCCTTCTATTGCCTTTTATGTTCCGGGGCCGCGGTATCTCTTTTGAACAACCCGCAACCCCGGCAGGCGGTGGCCCTGGCAGACCCCTCTGCTACATAGTGAACTCTTGCTCTAACCTTACTATAATTGTTCAGAATCGTGAATAAAACATTTAAGCGTTTTATTCGGTAAAAGTGTCAAACATTTACTGAATAAAATGCACCCATGTTCCCTCCCTTGCCCTTTATGTTCTTTAGCCGCAGTATCTCCTTCGAACAACGCGCAACCCCAGCAGGAGTTTTCATGCCTGTCATTTGTTTTGTGTACATATTAAGGAAACTGCTGTAAGGTCCTGGAATAGATTCCTAGTTCGGGTAAATTGTTATTGGGTTTTTTTCCATCAAGAATTTTCTAGTAGCAACCACGGAGTCTAGATTGATATGCATGGGTCTTCACCATAACTGGCAAAATGAGGTCTCTGCTTAACCGTTCCAGTATTACAGGCGTGACGTCATGTTACGTAGAAAAGGAGTAGAGAATCTTATAGACGCACAATAAGGCCTGAATAAATTAATACCCGTTTGAGAATATCAACCTTATAACTTAACACATATACCTACTACATACACAATACTGTTTATACATATTTACAATACTGTTTATATCGACGGCACGGTTGGCGCAGTGGCTGAACGATCGACTTCCGCGCTGCGTGTCGCAGGTTCGATGTCCTACAGGTGGTTGTTCCGGGTCTGGCTGTCTGTGTATCATGATACAGGATAAAACCGTACGTCTTTATTTAAAATATGTAACACTTTGAGATCCACTGAAGAAACAACACTAGGAATTTCGAAAGGAATTTATCTCTGATTAAAATTCCTCTTTTATTTGGCTATTACGAAGGGCAAACTATTAAAATACCAACACTAATTCGCCTCATTAATTTGTCACCCTTTATTTGTTCGACAGCAATTTGATAGGTAGGTATACACAAACACACTGTGTATACTTTGATAATGTTACTATAACAATACAAATATTACGAATATTTTACTTGAATCAAATATTGTTACTGTAATAATCCGTTTGGGGTCGAAACGCTCGGGTATTTTATAGACTCATGGGGTCCAAGCGCGCGTCTTTTTTTTGTGAAGGAAATTTCTCGCCGACTGGTCGGCACTTCTCGTGACCAGACGGTCGGCTTTTTTTATAGAAAAAAATTGTGTGCCAAAGAATTAGCATTGCCATTCAACGTGGTAATGCTGCTAGTCTTTTGCGCACGTTTCCGGAAGAAGAACTTGGATGCCTTAAGTTTATTCAGTTAGTCAGTTTATCCCTACTTTATTAGTAGGATTGTATTATCCATAATAATATTCTAAAAGCAAAAGTGAGTTTGTTTGTATCGTATTCATGCCTAAATGGAAAAACCGATTTTGATAAATTTTGGTACCGAGTTAGTTAGGACATAGGCTAATTTAAAAAAAAAGTGAGACAAGGGGGAGAAAGAGGGAAGAAAAGGGGAGAGAAAGATATTTTTTTTCGATCACCACACGTGTTAAAATTTGCGTTAGCCCAAAGTAAAATGCCACGCGAACGAAGTCGCGGGCGGAAGCTAGTTTTATATAAATTAGTTTCAATTACTAGTATGTTCAACAACAAATAAAAGTTTTTTTTAAATAATTTCGTTTATATACACTTCGATATTTAAAATGGATTAATTTAATGCCTTCTCATCGCTACATTAGCAAATATACAAGGTATATTGGTAATAAAGCCGGTAGATAATGAGACAGATTATTCGGTGTTAAGTTTAATTAGAATGTGTGAGACACATCACTTTGTTGTCGTCTGTACTTACGCGAACATCAAACAGTAAACACGCCATTATGTATTATTACTCTAACGTTCGCTAAATGCCACTTAATTATTCAAGTGTTCGGTGTCGAAGATACATAAATTAGCCCTTCTATTCTCGTATTAGGGGCATGTCATAATATAACTTCACTAGCTGTTCCACGCGGTTTCACCCACGCTGCTCAGCACCTGTTGGTCGTAGCGTGATGTTATATAGCCTATAGCCTTCCTCAAGAAATGGACTATCCAACACTAAAAGAATTTTCCAATTCCAAGCAGTAGTCCCTGAGATTAGCGCGTTCAAAGAAACAAACAAACAAACAAACTCTTCAGATTTATAATATTAGTATAGACATAGTATAGATAACTTCACGCCTGCAATCATCAAAGGGTTAAGATGAGGTACATAATAGTACACCCATTTTTCGCTAGTTATATTGGACTTCCAGGTCTTAAAAAGTCTATTTATTTTGATTCTTTTCATTTTTCTAAATAAAATACATTGTTTAAATGACACTGAACCCCACACTAGGATTACCCTGTGTCGTAAGCTTTAGTCTTTTTCATATCTAGTGGAACAATATACGATAGCTTTTTTTTAACTTAAGATTTTCCTTATATGAGATTTTTTTACTTCCTACTAATAAATATAAATGCGAATGTTTGTTAGGATGAATGTATGAACGTGTGAACGGATCTTGATGAAATTTGGCGCAGAGGTAGATTAAAGTCTGGAATAACACATAGGATACTTTATTTTCGATCATCACGCGGGCGAAGCCGCGGGCGCCAGCTAGTAGAAAATGAAAAGAATATTAAAGATTGACTATTGCTGCGACAGCGCACAAATCCAGACTAGTGGCAGCTACTGAAGAATCGCTAATGAAAAATTTGCCTGACCTGGGAATTGAACCCTCGTCCTCAGCAGATGAGCTTGCGACAGCAAAAATATATTTCTCCGTTCATATTTTTTTAGTAAACTTCCCCCACTCTGGGCGGAGCGGGAGGAAGCGGGGGAGTCTCAGACTTGTACTGACTAAAACCCACCCGTGTTCCTTCTATTGCCCTTCATGTTCCGGGGCCGCAGTATCTCTTTCGAACCAACCGCAACCCCGGCAGGTAGCCCTAGCAGGCCCCTCTGCTGTATAGTGAACTCTTGCACTAAACCCTACTATTATTATTCAGAATCGTGAATAAAACCGTTTTCACCCATTCTGGAATATTAGATTACGCTCCAACTATATAATTTTCATTGTGATTTGTAGGGTTGGCACAGTGAAAATAACAAGCTGTCTGCCATTTTAATTATACTACAAACACTAGCGTGGCGTTAAATTAATTAATTATTGTATGTCTACAAAACTTACTATTACTTGCATTTTGTAATAATAGCAGTTATAATTATAATTAAGCGCTTCTCTTGAACTCGCATCGTCGGGAGGTTTCCTCTCTCTGAAGCCCTAACTGCCGGTAGCTTGGACCTTGTTCATGATAATACATGACGTGATAAAATGAATAAACGAATATAAGCGTTTGCGTGTAACCGCAAGGCTACATTTTCTGTAAATCATTAAAATAATTTAATGTCAATATCCTTAATTAACGAACATTGTAAGTATAACCCAACTAGCTTTTGCCCGCGGCTTCGCTCGCGTTAAATTCGGGGTAACACAGTTCTCCTTGCGCCTTATCGACTTGTAATAGCAACGCTAAGTTTTCCCTTTTCTTCCCTCTTTCTCCCTCTTTACACACTTTTTTTAAAACTTACATCCCACTTTTTTTAAAATAAAAATTAGCCCCTGTCCGTCTCCTGATTCCCAACTATCTCTGTACCAAAATTCATCAAAATCGGTGTAGCCATTAAAGCGTGAAGAGGTAACAAACAAACAAACTCACTTTCGCTTTTATAATATTAGTACCTAAGGATATCTACATGAACCCTTATCCCCTTACTCAACTAAATGATTACCGACACAATCACCTGTGTACAAAACGTTTCGCTAAATCACAGATCCAGAAGAATTAATTGCATGTTTGGCTACACCTGATTGGTTTTCCCTAATAAAGTAAAACAACGGCTGTTCGAAGCGATATCGTAATTAATTGGGAAAACTTAGTAAATACGTCGTCGTTATTCTATTGAGCGAAGGCAAGCAAGGCAGGCAATCAGATTAGAGTTGATTAGTTCAGCTTGAATGGCAAGTTGGCAACCCTAGGAGGTACGGAGTATTCGATGTGTGCCAGCAATCGTGTGCTGGCGTGCATTGTGCGAGGGCGCGAGTTTGAAGCGTGCTGTTTGCATCCGGACTAACACAATGGCCATTTCGATTGGTATCGCGATACGATCTGTGGACGGCGCAACGACAACCATTACACATCCTGGAAACGATGTCAGCCTACCTGTGTTACCCCGCTACCTACCCGACGCGCCGATCATTCAAATTTCTATTTAGCAACATCCGATAACGGCGCTATTCAATTTATACGTTCGCTGTTTCACAAATCTGTCATGTCACTCCAGTTACAGCGCTGTCAGATCCTTCTCTCATTTCGAAAAAGAAAAATGTTTTTCTCTATTCATCCAAAACTTATTTATGGTTCAATTCGTAACTTATAAAAGCAATCAAGTCGTAGAGATAGTGAATTACAGAAAGCAAATCAAGAAAGAGATATTTTTCAAAACAAACGGGTGTCGTAAAACAAGTTTGCAGACGAGAAGGTGAAATAGGGAGAAAAGTTTAAATTTGTATCAAGATCACGTGGCTCGTGGCCCGAGATGTCTCACTCTATCGCGTACTGCTATAAACTCCAGCCATTCCAATAAAACTTTGACTCGTTTGCACTTACAAGAAAATAATACTGCTTGCTTACTTTCCAATTCGATTTGCCAACGTGAGTGTGAAGACAGACATGTTTGTCGCTGTTTAATTTACTGAACTTACTCCTACGAGTAAAAGTTTTTACAATACGATTTCAGGGTAGAACATACAACACATTGCTCTCTAGTTTATTGTTCTTTAGTTATTATTTAAGAGACAAAGGTTTAACACGTTTTAGCCAGACAAAGGAGAAACCCGTTTTTGGGCCAACCGTTACACGAATCAGATATGTACCAAAAAAATCGTCTAGTTTACTTGATTAACCCATTTAAATCTTAGCCTCATTTACAATGGCCAAGTGTAGAAAATAAGTAGATTTCTATTTTTATGTCACAAACAATCTTTGTAAACCGTTTACAGCATTTATTTCTTAATACGTCACTAACTTGACAAACGCTGCCACTGGCATTATGTCTGTGAGTGCGTTCCGAATGACAAAAATATTAGTCGACATCGACTTTGCTTGCCACTTAATAATAAAAATAGAATAGAATAGACAAAAATATTGATGCTATCATTCACAGGTTACAAGGTACCACGCTAAAAGGTGTTCCACGACCGTTAGAGAAACAGTTTTGACGCCCCATGCGCCAACAACGATTTTAACGTAATTCGGAACGCACTGAATGTCAAATTGGATGCAGTTGTAATGACATGTCTTCATGTGCCATGTCATGTCATTTTTTACGCTTTTCGTATTTTGCGCAAGTGAATGTGCTTTTCGGTATTTGTCGGGATTAATTATTTTTAAGACCTCTGTTCAAATACTGGACAAATACTGCTCAAATGCTGACCTACAGAAAGAGCTGTCAACATCAGAATCAACCTGGATGTTAAGAGGAAGAATAAAATCCAGGCATATTAGTAACTAGCTGTTCCCACGGTTTCATCCGCGCTGCTCAGCACCTGTTGGTCGTAGCGTGATATTATATAGCCTATAGCCTTCCTCAAGAAATGGACTATCCAACACTAAAAGAATTTTTTAATTCCAACCAGTAGTCCCTGAGATTAGCGCGTTCAAATAAACAAACTAATAAACAAACAAACAAACTCTTCAGCTTTATAATATTAGTATAGATAGAATGTATTTCGTTTATGTGTTAGTTGACAGTTCTCTAAGTGGAAGGGATTCTATTATCCAATACTATTGTACTGTATCGTTGGCAAAAGAACGGTTGGTTGCCCACACCATGAGCATAATATAGTTTCTAGGTTGGGCACGGCACCAAGGTAGTAGTTTTTACCACCTGCACAATTCTGGACACTGTTTTATTATATTTTGATAATCCAAATGAAGTTGATTAATAAAACCATTTATCACAATCATTACCTATGTTGTTTTTTTTAATATATTATTTTTGTTATCTCAGATTTCTGTATTTCGACAACGCATCCAATATTCTACTAGATAGATACAATATTAACAAATGCCTTGTCTAATATATAATACAAATAATCTAATATACAAACAATAGTTTTCAGCAAAAGTATTCAGTAAGACAAATCTGAACTCGGGGAGGGGCCCCGAGTTCAGAAACGTTTGTAAACGCTTTATACCTAGAATCTCATCATGATATGGATATGGATGCAGGCGCTGTAGCACAGCAAATGTGTGCGCCCGGTTTGTGTATTAAACAAAGCATCAACAATATCATTTTTTAATTTAAATACCTCAAATAATAAATATAACCTAAAATGTAAACAGTCTGATTTTACCTGGTGAAACCTTCCTAAATGTTCTCTCTTATGACCAGTTTCCAGCCCTGTAACGTCAGGCCCAAGTTTGTATGAAGTTTGGGTTTCTCCTTTCCAATAATAACGTTATTTTTCTGATAAGAAAAAATACCGTTGTTACAAGTTCTTATTTAGCGGTACAGTTAATTACAAAAATCTAATATTACTGTATAGCGACAAAAATGACTAAATGTGCGGTGGACTAATAGCAAAATAATCAATTGACATGCTTCGTCAAACCATACCTGATACACATGCGTACATTTCCATAAGAAATTCGAAACACAGCAAATTTTACCGAAATATTTTTTTTCGTCCCAATAATAAAAAGCCGAAATTTGAATATTTTTAAAATAATAGGTATTGAATAAATATCTATTATGCAAATTGTAAAATATTGTTTAATTCGTAGCTCGGCAGGGTCCTATGAATGAAATCGTACTAAGGAATACAAGCAGACTCGAGATTTATTATAGAAAAAAAAATATTTACTATCAGGGGCGTGCGCTCCATATAGGCAAAAAGGCACTGCCGACCCTAGACTCCATAGGTAAACAAAGAAAGAAAAAAAATCAAAGAATAAACATATATCTAATTAATTTAAACTTTTTCTATAAATTCCTAACGTAAAAATAATAGCAACGTTCCACACCGCCCTAAATTAACACTATGGCAGGCGTTTCGCGTTCAACAGATCGTCACGAGCGAATTATAGGCAAACTTCAATAGTGCCTTTAGTTCATTGATAAATGTAGGCATGAAGTATGCGTGTGTGTGTAAAACCTCGTGTACAGACACGTCGTGTATGGCTCACACAGCGACGTATCTCCTGTGGCATGAAAAGCCAATCGGGGGCCGCGATTCATGTCGCAATTCGTTGCGACATGAACAGCTCGTTGCATTGGTCGGTACAGCTCAGCTTTTTACTGATTGGCGCTCAACAGAAATTATACGACAAGTTGAAGAAGTCATAAGCTATGTACAATTCCGGTTGAAAGTGATGCAATTTTATTTGTCAACATTTTATTATCAAAATTTTGAAATGTTTATGTGAAGTTTGTTTGCAGTTATTATTTGTTTTTTGTGAATAATTAATTAACGAAACGCAAATTCAGTTCGATTTGTTCTAAATTCTATAATGTGTGTTTGTTAAAAGTAATAAATGGTAGGTTTTCTCAATTGTCGTTTAATAATAAGCTTCAAATAGTGTCGAAAGGTAGATGTGTGCTTGAATTACCAGCATTAACCCAGCAAAAAGGTAATGTAACTCGTCAATTTAATAAGAAAAATTATGAAACATACTCCTGGCTGTGTGGTTGCATACACACAAATAAATTATATTGTTTTCCGTGCCTGTTATTTACTTCGAATAATACAACAGTGTGGAGTCATTCGGGGTATACCTACAGATTTACATAATTTCTAATCCGCGGCAAAAAAGACTAACTAACACGTGCAATTGCCGAATCTTTCCTAATTTTCGCGGAAAAATAAACGCTGCCTACCCGGTCATGAAACCCTGTGCACGCCTGTGTTTACTATACTAGACTAACAACGACCTATAAAAAGGCATAAAACAGCTCTTCCTATACGCTGTCAGCTGATGTGCCCAAGAGACTGACGGCGTTACCACGTCGTATGGCAATTTTAAGGTTTTAAGAAGCGTCAACTAAGCGTTTTGGTAAAGAGAAAAGGAATTTATTTGTAATATTGCAAATATATTTTGTAATCAAGCAATTGTTTTATTATTTATTAGTAAGTATTGAAGTTTAACTACATGGTTGTATAGTAAATAAAAAATCTTGGCTAACCACAGCGCATTATTCGTAAACAAAACTATCATGAAACCCGGAGCGGTTTCTTCGCAAATTTTATTCATAAACCAAAGATGACACACAAAGAAAGATAATAATATCCCAGTTTTCACGTGCAGCCTAGTATTTAATTTAATCCAGCATCGTCTGTGAGCCTAGTTGGCACTCCGTCAACTGCACTCGCATTCCGTCCCAACTGTTTATACACAACCGTATTTAAATGTGCCAAAATCTGTATAAACCAACGTTTTTAATGCGAAAACCTTGTATGAACAAACATTAAAAGCGGTTTACGCTGAAAGATTTAAAAGCACGTAAATCAACATCTTTAGGAAGCTTAAATTCGAAAAGTAAGGAGTGATACACACACATTCAGCTCAGCTTGATCGGCGGTAAAATCTTATAGGAGATAAAAGGAAAAGGCAAAAGCCGCTCGGCTTAGCTTTAGCGGTAATTGTACCGAGCCGGCCCAAATGTGACTGAGCGAAAGAAGACGTCTAAAGGAATTTACCGATTGGCAAATTGCAAATGCTTAATAGTTCGCTTTGTACCGGGCCTGTTAAAAAAAATATCAAACGTGCCGAAATGTGTAGTTCTCCTTATTCTCAAATGCACGAGTTTCGGAGTAAACGGCCATTGAACTGATTTCCGTCATTAATTTGTAAATAAACGTATAATGCGGTCAAACCAGTCGAGTGGCGATTTCTGTTGTTGCCAAGGAGTAGTACAATTTGCGTGTAATTCATTCAAACTAGTTGGTAGAGTCAACAATAGTTTTGTACCTATTTGCATACGCCAAGTATTGTTCAAGTTTTCGCTAAAACGAGGAACACGGCTGTATTGTTGCTTGGAAATGAGTTTCTAAAGAGCCTGCCAATCACCCGGTATACCTGTGAACACAAGTTGAAGCCCCATATCAAAATATGGGGGTTCAGAATGATAACTGATACTAATGAACTTTTTCTTCTCATTAGAATAATAGAACAGAATATATTTATTCATACAAAAATCAAACAACTGGCACTATAAATACAATTTAAATCCTAGAAATAATGTTGGTATAACAAAAACAAAATTCGATGCCTGTACTAGGTTAAATTTAACCTGTAATTCCAAGCCCAAGATTCAGATAGGCGAAGTCCACTCGGTGATGAAGTCTTAAGATCGTGAAGTGCGCAGGTGTCAGGGCGCATGTAGCGCAAGATAGAAGGCCATTGTCTTTGGGAACTTTTCTTTTCCCTTTTGATAACTTTATTGAATTCATTTTTTGTCATCCACAGAAATAATGAGCTTAATTTGATAGACGGACCACTATTTTGTATATTTTAAAATGCTTTCGTGTTAATTTATGAAATGTTTAAAAATGCTTAATTTAATAAAACATTTGATAATTACATATTTCTACTAGACGCATGAGGTTGTCGCCATGTGGAATGTAAACTCGGCTATCATTGTGCCGATTGTCGTTAAGGCCAATGCACAGTGGTCCCGCCGTAGGTCATAGGGCTAAAAGTCGATGGTCAAATTATGACGTCATTTATCGTTACAGGTTACACAGATAACCCTTCTACCCCCAGGTATAAATGAAATTGCAATAACATACATGGAACATTTAATTTTGTGCACCCGAAGTAGTAACACCTTATTAGTGCTCGTTAGCGTTATCTATTCGCGGAAATTTCTGTTATTATCAAATTGTTGTCTTACTTGAAAATTCATTGTTTGTGATATTGTTGTGCCATGGATATTCAGAAAGAAGGTATGTACGATATTTTAAAACTTATTGTGTGTATTTTAACCCTGTCATTATGGGTAACCAGCACCGTCAACGAGGGACTTCCGATTTGTTTGCTTTTCGCCGCTTTCCCATATTCAATTAGACTTGTACTAATGAAGGAACGAATCCCCAAAGATGAAACTTATATCAAAATAATCTCTTGTTCGTCTAGTTTCAAAAACTAAAACGTCTAGGTGCACCAAGGTGCACCGAGGATAGCCACAGGTCATTGAAAGGACTGGGTCGTGTATGGGTAAATTTAACACCTTAGGTATTTTTGTAATTTTGTTTACTTTTATTCTGCAGGGACCACCATCGAGTGTTCTTTTCCTCGAATGCTTGTTCTAAACACCTGTTATCTGCGACGAATAACGAAAATGAGGCAGAAAGATCTCGTGAAGTGTTTGGAATGCTAGCATACTCTTTACTGGACACTGAAAATCTCCAGACCAATTACTTGAGAGATTTTATTTATAACCTTTGTAAACGGTTAGCCGCATATTGGAAGAAACTGGGGAGGTCAAAAACTGAGCTGATTGCACCAACACATATTAAAACACCAGGAAACATTCCCGACAAGTGACTAACATGGATCTTTTCAATAGACTTCTTTTCTCTTAGAAAGTAACCGTGCAAAAAGACATCTGTATTAGCAAAAGAAGTGTTGGATTTATTATGTACTTGAACCATTTTGCAATTTTTCGAAAAGTAAATATTGTTAACTATATTTTTCCTGATTTGTAAATAGCCCTTGTTTCATATGAAATACTATGTTCAGCTATCTAATATATATATATATAAATATATACAGGGTCATTGAAAAAATACCCGAAACCTCTTAATCCTGCCTTCATATCATGACCCTGAACAACATTTGTTCTACGACTTTTCAAAGGACCATGGGAAGAAACGTCCCCACCAACCAACAGATTAGAAACACGTGTCATTTGAAAGATCTACTCGAATGGAGAACTTTTTACTATGGCGACAAATGTCAAATACGTGGGGTTTAGGTTTTATGATATATTGTTTTTTCATATATTTATTTTACTAACACATTTCCTGAGTGTGCGATATATAGGGTTAAAACTTCGTGACAGATATATTTGCTATGAGGATCGGGACGGTAGCGTTCGTCGCAAGAAGATTATGTGCGGAGTTCCGCAGGGATCTGTTTTAGGACTTCTCTTATGGAACCTCGCTTACGATGTGGTTCTGCGTATTGATCTCCCCGTTGGCGTTAATATTAATTGCTTCGCGGATGACTCCCTGGGCTTAGCTGGCGGGGACACTGCTGAAGAGACAATTCAGCTTGAAAAGCTGGGACTAGAAAAGGTTGTGGCGTCGATCCGCGAAGTGGGTCTAGATAGCGCCACCTAAAACTGAGGCACTTTGGTATCATAAACTGCCAAGGACCAGAGAGCCACCCAGCTTGTCAGTCAGAGTCGGAGAAGCGTAAGTTCAGGAGGGACGAAATAAAGTTTTCAAGTTTATTAAGTCGCTTGGCCTGACTTTGGACGTTCGGTGGGGATTTGAAGAGCACTTCGAGCGCCTAGTTACCCGAGTTGGATAGGTAGTAAGCGCTTTGCATAGACTGGTTCCCAATCTTGGGGACAATGAGAAGAAGTTTGATGCCTTTACGCGGGGGTTGTGCGATCGATGGTCCTTTATAGGGCGCCTGTTTGGTGAAATAGGCTGTCAGACGTCCGACGCTCTAGGACTAAAATTAGTCTGCTGCGGAAAAGAGCATTCCGCATGGCACGAAGATACCGTATTGTGTCCATTGAGGTAACAACTCTCCTGCCACGTTTCCCACCGCTGGATAGATCTTGGCAGATATGGACGCGAGGGTTTTCAGGCGAATTTCCGTCATCCGCCATAGTGGTGATAATGTGCAAGGACTCACAGGGAATCACGGTTGTTTCAGTGAGTACCTGAATAGGATTGGAAGAGAGGCCACGGCAAGCTGTCATCATTGTGGCGACGGTTTGGATTCTGAGCAGTATACGTTCGACTTGGAACGAAGGGTCTTGGACGCTAGAATCGGGCAAGATCTGTCTCTGCCAATTGTAGTTGGGGCTATGCTGGCGAACTCTTGACAACTGGAAAGGCGTAACCTCATTCGGCGAGACAGAGATAGTCCAGAAGGAGGCTGCCGAACGGGATCGTGAGAGGGCAGATCGCAGTAGGAGAAGAAGTCGAGGAGGCAACCGTCTCGCCGCTTAACACGCCGAAACCCCACCTGCAACACTTAAAGCAGGTAGGACTTTGGGGTCACGGGCGTTTAGAGTGGGGACTCTGAGCGTTTAGTGAGAGACCTCACAGATGACCGGCAGCACCGTGGTCACGTGCTGCCGTGCATACATGCACAGCGAGGCTCAGGGGTGACCTATGTTTAGTCGCTACATTGATGTGCCTTAACAGGCGTAGCACGGAGGGGGCTCTAGACCGGTTTATTAAGAGGAAACAGGGCCTCCTCTCATGTGCAGATGGTGATCACCGGGGTGGTTTTAGTGCGATAAAACTGCTACACTCTCCGGTCTTGTCCCCAAAGACCGGTCGCCTTTTGAAAGTTTCCCCCGACATCAAAAAAAGGGAGCTCTCATATTAAGCTTACGATTGTCTACGATCAATCGCACATTATATCCATTGTATGGTATATGGGGTTAGGGCGACATAAATACTTCGCACCAGCACAAATGCATAATAGTATTTTAAATCTGAGGGGGCCAAAAGCCTCCTGCCATAGGCTCTATGCCTGAGTCGTGCGGTCCATGGACCTTACAAGGCTCCGGTATGGACGCGTTCTTTAGGGCGGCGTGCCGCCCACTACCTGAACGCGCCCCTAAAGGTGGTAGCCATCAGGCTAATTCGACGCTGCTGCACAATCTCCAGTGGTGGTAAGTCCCCTGTTTGAGGAGTGGCTGGAGAGGCGCAATGGCGTCCTCACCTGCCGCCTGACGCCGGTCCTCACAGGACACGGAAGTTTCAGGAGGTTCCTGCACATAATCGAGCGGGAGGAAACGCCCGGGTGTCACCATTGTGACGATCACCCGGAGGACACAGTGCCGGTCTGCCCAGCTTGGGCGGAGCGGTTCAGTCCATGGTCCAGAGTGAGAGGGAATGGGAAGCGGTCCTCCTTCTGCGAAGCAGTAATGCTAGTGAAGGAGGTGGCCGGGAGTTTGAGGGAGAGAACCTCAAACCAACCCAGCCGCCGCGACGTGACGACAAACCGTGTCGACAGCGCATTAGCGTTCCACGTGCGCCTCAAAGAAATGTCAGCAAAAGAAACGGGCCTGCCAGATCCACCACCTGCCGGGGTTGCGGGTTGTTCGAAAGAGATACCGCGGCCCCGGAACGTAAAACTAAAACCCCCCCAAGTTCCTTCTATTGCCCAGAAGGAACATGGGTGGTTTTTAGTCAGTACAAGTCTGACACTCCCCACGCTCCGCCCAGAGCAGGGGGAGTTATTTGATGATTTCCCATCCGCAAATAAAAAGTTAGGAGTGTATCGTTTGACATGCTTTAGATATACTTACTAATAAGTTAAAATGTATAATCATTAATCAACTGAATACTGTTAATGTTTTCAAAGATTTTCGGTTTGAGAACCAAGTTTTTTTTTGTATAGAATCGTCATTTGTTTACGTGAAAATATGCTTTTTGTTTGTAGAAAATAATGATTTTTGTTTTAAAGTAAAATATTTTTTTTAAAATAAACCCAATTGATATTGAAACTAACACAGGTACTTTAGACTTTTCTGGGTCCCAGTGAACAAATCGAGACGCATCCCAAGTCTGTTGAAGGGTGGGGACGGGGTTCATACAAAATCCCCCATGGTCCTTTCGAAGCATTTTTTTTTCCATACAAAAAAATAAACTTAGTCAAAATTTTGCATATATCATTTATGCGGTGAGTGCGGTGACCGACGAAAGGCAGCCACCCGGCCGCGCCGGCGCGGATAGATCAAACGGCGCGCCACGCTCAAGGAAGCGAGCGGGCGCACAGCGCGGGGTTCGGGGTGACAGTCGCATGAGTGCCTTACTCGTAAGAACACGCGTGCGCGTATACCGCTATCGAAATTCGCGCGTATTAGTAAATTAACTACATATTAGCGGTTTCATATTTTGAATTCAATTTACTTCATCCATCTGTTGATATTGAAGAATGTGTTATGTAGGTACATACTTATTAGCGTAGAACAATGCGATGAAATATTCAGGGGTCAATGTACTACTTGTATGTTGCCTACATTTATTATTTTACTCGATTATGGTTGCTTGCACTTAATAATCGCCAATAATTGAGCAAATCTTCTGTAGGTACGGTACCTACCTTGTTAAACGCAAGTCGACAAGGTCCAATTTAACACGCGCGCGGCGCGGCTATCAAAATGGGTACGCGTGTAGTATACGCAAATTTTACAGACGTGAAATAAATGAAAACAAATTGTTTTTGGCTACGTTGTTTAGTTAAGGTCAAAGTCGTAGAACAAATGTTGTTCAGGGTCATGATATGAAGGCAGGATTAAGAGGTTTCGGGTATTTTTTCAATGACCCTGTATATATATATATCTATTATCTTGTGTATTGTATTATTTATAAATGTCAATTAAGCTATGTTTAGAAATAATAAAGAAATGGAACCAATTTTATTGTTACCTACTTATTTTTTTGTATGGATGAATGTTCTTCTATAAATATATTATATCTACCTTTTTAAACACACGTGTGCACCTTAAGGACTTTAAAAAAAATATTTTTTTAGATATAGAAGTTATTCTTTTATTTTTGTTCTGACCTGTAACCTCAATGACCGCCCTTCTTAAGAACCGGGACCACTGTGCAATGGCCTGAAAACTCAAGGTTTTCCGCGATTGGATCAGAGCTTGATTCAGAAGGCAGTACTTTTTAATACGCTATCTAGACTTAACAACCGTGTACGTCTGTTTTCGTACGACTTGGTTTACAGATGTGTTAAGACAGGCGTCAATAGTGTTCGGATAAGTCCACTTTGAGGTCGGAATTTTTCGGCCAAAGTTAGATAACTACTTGAGACAGCACAAAATAGAGCCACAAAGCTTTCGACCATAGAAAGCCATCGAATGCTTAAAAAATCCGCTTGATGGCATCACCATCGTGACGTGAAGCCAGTAGCTAGCTAGCAGTTTATCTTACAAGAACAGGCAGTATCCTCCTCTCTTCTAACAATAACTTATTGTTATCAATCCCTCTGCTGAGCGTGATTATTGCGATCATATTTCTTATTGCCCCTTATTGTAACGATCTATTTCGATCACGGTTAACAGGGGACAAGACAGCTAAAAATAGGAACCTCCTGTTATCAACAAAAACTACATTGAATAAATTGGTACATTGAGTAATTGCTAACTAAACAACTTACTTTTATAATCATTTGCATTCTATTTGTAACACTTTGAGCGACATTGTCACATATTTGCCACAAAAATGTAGGGAAAACAGTTTATTGGCGTGGAAGACAGTGTATTGAAAACCGTCGTTTGATTCAAGTGGAATTTTTTATTGCTGCTCTCAGCTCAATAACACCCTCGCCTAGTAGCTCGGGTGTGAATTCTTTCTTGGTCGCAATGACAAAATAACTTGAATAAAATGTACTATTTTTTACAGATTTTCTCTTATATGTTTATAAGACAATCGAGTCAGTTCTAATAAAAAGTATATTTTGTTATTGCGAAACTCTTATTTATAATTAAAGTTGTCCAGCTTCATGACCCAAAAACGTTTTACGTCTATAATGTTGCACCTTGTATTTAGAACTTACTACATTATTACTAACAGCCCGTCGAACAAAACTTTCTCATACCTATTATAACAACAAGTCTCCTTAATTACTTCTTTGAATATAATCTAAAATCTTTATCCTATGTATTGTCTCTTCGGTTCAACGATAAGCCGGTTACACGAACACATTGTTGGCAAATATTATCGTTATTTTATGTTTATCGGTACTTAGCAAAAAGGTTTTACAGTATATCATGGCGCCATGCCTCAGACGAGACAATAATCGTTTAGAATCAGAGTCTCACGCCTATAACCACCCACGGTTTTTAAAACATCAGCCAATAATAGTCCCACTAGTGGGACCCAAGCCTCTTCTTAATGGGATGGTTCGCCCTCTAGCTGCATTCTGGTAATCCATGGACCACGTGCATAGTCATTTAATCAATCTAGGCTGATGAAAAGCACATTCTGGACGTCAATTCTCCAAGACAGTCTTCCGAAAAACCCACCCTTCGCCACTTTCTAGTGCTTCAAGAAAATCAGCAATTAATTTCTCCCGTTCTGGGCGGAGTTAGAGGGGGAGTGTAAGACTTTTAATGGCTAAAAAAATGCCATGTTCCTTCTTTTGCCCTTTATCAGGAAAAGATGCTCAGCTGTCGCTTGCAACACATGACCAACGACGTAGTTAGGTAATATTAGTCAGAATCGTATCGTAACCCTACTCTCAACCCGCCGCTGGAGACGTCTCGGGCGTCGGGCGCCGCCAGACGTCTCCCGGCTACCATAGATGCGGGCCTGTGGAAGGTAAGTAATGGGTGGCTCACCGTCCGTCCGTCTATTGACGACAGGCCGTGTCGACGGGACGTTACTGATCCACGCGCGCCTCAAAGAGATGTCAGCATAGCTGAGGGGCCTGCCGTGGTTGCGGGTTGTTCGAAAAAGATACCGCGGCCCCAGAACATTAAAGGCAATAGAAGCAACGTGGGTGGGTTTTAGTCTATACACGTCTGATACTCCACCCCGCTCCGCCAAAAGCGGGGAAAATGATTCGATGATGTCCCATCCGCAAAAAAAACCCTACTCTCAATTAAGGACTTCTTCTAACACTTAGTAACTTTTCCCTATCTACGACATAACTGAAAACAGATAGGTACAGAAAGTCAGAAACACGTAAACAACAACTTAGATAATTGCTTACTGTCCGTCGCATCGCATCTCATTAGAAACAGTACTGTAGATAGGTACCTACATACTTTATACAAGCACACCTAAGTTTTTATTTATTGCAAAACTTACTCGCGTCTGGATTACAGCTGTTTGCACGTTGTTCCAAGCGTTCTATACACTTTGTACGTACTTAGATTAAGTTCTTTTCAAGCTAGACTTGGGGACATAAGTACCCATCAACTGAAATAAGTAATGAACTCATAAAATTCTCTGATCTTCAATGTTGTTTCGAAAAACTTTATACTGCCTGATATTACATAAAAATGGCTGCGTAAACAAATATAAAAAATAACGTAATTTAGTTTATGACTATCGTTACTGGAGTCTTCGTTATTATATTGGATTTTTTAAGACTCAATTATATTTTTTCATTTCATTCGTCGAGTATCCTATTTCTAGTAAAAACAAATTGTGATAAACAATTATAATAAATTTTAACAATTATGCAGATGAATTCGGACAAATAAACATAACTTAATTAGACATAAGACTATTAGGCTTTATTTTCAGAAAAAACTTATTTTGAGAAAAGCTGTTTCCAAGTCCTTTTAAAACGCTTAGTTGATGCTACCCATAATGCAAAAGTTAGCTTAAACCTTGGCCAGAGTCTCTTGGGTACATTATCAGCTGACAGCGTTGAGGAATAGTTTTTTCAATGCCTTTTTATAGTTCGCTGTTAGTTTAGTTTATTTAATCGTTTCTATTACTTTACTACGTATAGCTAGTTTATTGAATCAAGTATTATCTGTACAAATAACTCATTATCTGTACACAAGTATTATCTGTACACTAACCTTTGAAGGCCTATTTTTCAATCGCCAGTTAAGTTTTATCCGACGACTGCCATTTTGACAGTTTTTTTATGAACACTCTGTCAAAACGTCACATTTACTATTTAGATAAAAGTTATATAACGATTGAAAAATCGGCCCTTAATTAATTTTAAAAAAATATTGTAATGTGACTTTATTTTTCTCAATATTACTTACCGCATTTGTGTACAAGTGCATAGATATGTTTAAATGTTTAACACCAAGACTGCAGTCCTGGTGTCCTGAAATGCAGGCGTTTCGTCTAACTTAGGCACCAATCTCCCACAATATATCTAAATCTTTATTGTTCACGAAACCTAATACAACTACTTATTTATCTTATTGTAAGAAGTTTTCTGTAACTAAAATATTCGCAGTAATGCACTGTATACTACAAGACAAAAGATATGTACCAATTTAGCGCCAGACTGTCAGACCACATAAGCCTTTTGTCTGTGACGGCTAATGAAACCCTCAATGTCAGACCCTTAAATCGCTCTTCACCTTTTGACCTATAAGGTCAATAACTTATTACTCATATCAAGTCAAATAAGTAGAGAACACAATCACTTATTAGAGCAACACATTATTCAGGCGTCTTTATTATTTTAAATTTATGTTTTCAGAAAATCTTTAAGTTTTTTTTTCTTATAGTTTTGTACTACTTTTTTTACCTACGCCATTAAAGCCTATTCAAGGTATTTTTTTTACTAACCTTTTTTATTCACATTTAAAATAGTTTTTAAAACAAAGCATATAAAAATATCAAAAATAACCAGGGTGCTGGTAACTAGGGGTCCAAATAGAGGAATTTCTACACCAGTGTCAAAGGAGTACTACTTTCTGAATCAAGCCCTACTAAGATACTGCGGCCCCGGAACATAAGCAATAAAAGTAAGGACCGTGGGTGGGTTTTAGTCAGTAAAAGTCTGACACTCTCCCTCCAGAACGGGGGAGGTTATTAGATTATGAAAAAGAGCCCTAAAATAGTAGAATAAGTTTAATACAGACTCGTTCATTTTTCTAAAGCTGCAATTAAATATTTAACATATTTGTTCATTTTTAAATTGCCATTTATAGAATTTGCATTAAAATAATTAATTACGTTTAATGTGAAATCAAACAGATAATAATATTTTTTTTAACCACGCGCCTCCCGAACAGTAGGTACTAACAGAAGGTTCAATAAGACATCTTCTTTGAACTAGAAATACTACGGGAAGGAACATGGGCGGGTTTTAGTCAATACAAGTCTGACATTTTCCCCCGCTCCACCCACGGGCGAAGTTATTTGATGATATTCCATCCGAAAAAAAGGCATACCAGGCCCACTGCCTGCTGCGGTTGCGGGTTGTTCGAAAGAGATACTGCGGCCCTTGAACACAAAGGGCAAAAGAAGGAACATTGATGGGTTTTAGTCTGTCACTCCCATCCGCTCCGCCCAGAGCGAATCAGAAAAATAAAAGTTATTTGATGATTTCCATTCAGAAAAAAAAACAAAACTTTTTTTGAAACCAACCTTCTGCAGTATTCTGAAGCAGACCTACGCGTAATCCTTTAACTAAACAGCGGCTCGCTTTGAACAACAAGTCGGAGTGATAAAAAAGGGCTCTAAATTAGATAAATTTATGTGGGCTACAAATGGCCCCCAACCTAATTCATTGCACTAATTGTGAAAGATTTAATTGCCTTACTCGACAACAAAAACTAATTAGGACCACAAGTGTTGGTTTAATAACAATATTGTGTTGTTTATGATGTTAATTGAAATTAGAGGCGACAATCGCTGTGAATGTTTCTTCGTAATGATATGATAGCGGGAATTTACTAAAAACAAACTAGATTTATACGTTATATCATTTTTTTTTTTTACGTATAGGTAATAACAAATAACTTCCCCCGCTCTAGGCGAAGCGTGGGGGGAGTGACAGACGTTACTAACTAAAACCCACCCTTGTTTTGCTATTTATGTTTCGGGGCCTCAGTATCTCTTTCGAACAACCCGCAACGGCTGAAGGCAGTGGCCCAGGCAGACTCCTCTGCTTTGCTGACATCTCTTTGCAGTGTCCCTCTGGGTGATCGTCACAGTGGTGTTATATCAGTCCTAACTAAATGATTACACATAATAAATAAATCAAATTGAGCCAAAGTAATAACCGATTGGGTTTCGCACAACAGGACCCGGCAACACGGTGACGAGCTAGACTTCCACGAAAAGGATTGGGCCCAAACGGCAAAAGACAGAAGAAAATGGGAGGAAAGAAGGGAGGCATTGGCCCTGTAGTGGAACAATTCTGACTCATTGTGTAAATAAATCATTACAGTTGTTACACGCATCACTTCCAAGGAAAGCGCTGACACCAAGGCACGAGGCAAGCCGCGTGCGCATCGTCAACGAAGGAATCTGCTGACACAGGACACGAGGCCTATCGACACCGTTCTCGTGACTGCGCCTGCGCACTTCGTTTCTATTATCAAACTAGTAGAAAGAAAGAAAGGCGTTTGTATTTATTATTCCAATTGGTATTTTTTCAAATGTATCACTGTATTTTATTTTTATAGGTACCTATGTGCATATAACTTGAAAAAATGCATACAAATTAGTCAAAGAAAATAAATTTTATCAAAGAACACCTAAATCATACTTTTATAGAATTGACGCAGCTCATTGGGCATTCAAGCTACCCAACAGTTCCTACCTACGTCCATTTAAAAAAAGGTGTGAGTTTGCATATTTTCGTCATCCTAGCTAACATACGAACGTAATAGAAAGCTGTATCACTAGAAGCAAGTATTTGCAATCCTGAGGATGTATCCACGTTACTCAACCTAGGTTATTTTACGCTACTCATAATAAAAAACAAGAACTATGCTAGTTATAGGTCCTATAACAACGGACAAGGAGCCCATTCATTTCGACAAGCACATAACTATAAAACTCGCCTTCACGGTGAAAATACAAGTTGAGCAAGTTAAAGTTTCTCATTTTACTGCCACTTATGTTCTTACTTATGTTTGAAGTACCTACCACATAAAGCAAGTCATGCGTGGGCACGCGGCCCTTAAAAACCTACCCAATTCCCATATTTAAACAATCTCTTGTTCTGGATAAGTACTCCCGATTCACAGCCCCGATCACATCGACTACGATTCCGGAATATGTAGGTAACAGCTTGCTGTAAAACCACCTATTTGTGGTTGAAGCAAATCGTTGTTTAACTCTTTCGTACACTTTACGACCGCCATAAAAGGAGTAAATTTACCGTGCCACTATTAAAATCTATTCTCGTAGGTGCAAACGTTAGGGCCGAGTGCGGAGTAGAATATCTTCGGCTATATAGGGCGGGTGCTATAGTAGTAAATCACCATTGCTTTCGTAAAACAGGTCTTTACGTCAGCCAACTTGGATAATTAAAGTACGTTTGAGAAACAACGTAAACAAACAATTTTATGTGACTTCTTTATAGATATTCAAGTGAGGTCTAGCGAAACAAATTATGACGGACATTTATGGCATGTTAGCCTATGGTTTTTTTAATTATGTTCAAGGCATGAAACATGTCTAAAATGAGAGAATGACACTTGCACTCATGGTAAGAATAAGTTAAGTGCCAATAAAGACAATTTGATTCGAACATATTACTTGGAACTCTTGGGAGGCGCTCTGTTTGTTCAGCTTATGTGCTGAGGAAACTATCTCTGTTGCAATATAATAATAAAACTGTCTAAGCAAACTAAGCTACGTACTAGAATATGAGTTTAGTTCGGTTTATTTCACTTGTTCGTAATACCTTTCTATAGGAGCTGTATAAACTCAAATGACATGTACGTGAAGTAGTGAGGCTGTGGCTATTGTGAATTGGATTTGGATTTAAAGTCTCATTTTGTACCGTAGTACTAGTGGTTTATGTAGTCCACTACATAAAACATTTACTGTAGCAAGTTCATTTACCACCATATATCTAATCCATGTAGATTTTCTGGTAATTATCGCAACAACGACCTAGCCTTTTCTCAACTGTGATTAGATGGTATTTTTCAAAGTTCGATTATTATCTGTTTTCTAGAGCCTAGACTACACAGTACGACACTCACACACGGTCTGTCTCATCTACCAACTTTGGTGGAGCTTCGCCTTCCAGTCTAACCGGATAGTACTGATAATACGATACTCCTTGGTAAGATTCTGAAGGCTGTCGCAGGTTGACACCAATCTTTGTCAGACTTTGGAGCTTTGACTCCCTGTTACGACTGTCAAAGATCTTCAAAAGACAGCCAAGACCGACGGCTTAATGCGCTTTCAGAAGCACGAATTACACTATGAATGTGTATATGGTATATTATATTATAGCTCGATGCATTTTTTTTTGTAATTTATTATTAGATATTGTTTTTTTTTAATATTATTATTCGTTTTTTTTTCTTATTTTGTGTGCTCATCGTCATCGCGGCATATTTTTCTTTCCATTCTTAAGTACATCCATAATAGTGTCAATAGGTATACGATGATACAGGATGGCATGTGCAAGATACTACTGCCCCCTGACTGATAAAGTCTACAGACAAAACGCTTATCTATACAGGAAATATGTTAATCGACACGGGATTTTTAGTATCCTGTTAAAGAATTATAAAACCGGTTTTACTTTATTCATATATTTAAAATCTGACGCTAAAATGAATTAAAAACTTACGTCTATTTGATTTTAAGGCTAAACCTCTGCCGTGTGGACGACGCGTTCGCGATCCACGCGTGTCTCAAAGTGGGGCCAGGCCCACTGCCTACTGGAGTTGCGGTTTGTCCGAAAGAGATACGCGTGGCCCCGGAACACAAATGCCAAAAGAACTAACATGGATGGGTTGTAGTCAGTAAAAGCCTGACACATCCCCCAAGGACACCCTCAAACCTGACACATCCATCAAATAACTTTATTTGATGAAGTCACATCCGCATAAAAAACCCTACTCTCTCAAATAACCTTATGGACTTCTTACACTTAGTAACTGCTCCCTAGCTACAACAAAACTGAAAACAGAAGGGTATAAAATCAGAAACACGTAAACAACAATTTTGATGAAGTTATTTGAAGATTTCCCATCCGAAAAGTAAAAACTAGCTTATGCTGCCGCTTTGTTGCAAATCGGTAAGGTCTCGTGTTAAGAATAATTTGGTTTTACTATTAGTTTTTTTTTTAATAGCACGGTTTCTGCCTATGCTAGATTGAAAGGAATCGAGAGGATTTTTCTCTAACTATATAATACTAGCTTCGCGTACGGCTTCGCCCGCGTTAAATTTGGAGTAACAGTTACCCTTGCACCATATTGATTTGTAATAGCAACGCTAAAATATGTTCCCTTTTCTTCCCTCTTTCTCCCTCACATCCCATTTGTTTAAAATATATATTAGCCTATGTCCGTCTCCTGGTTCCCAACTATCTCTGTACCAAAATTCATCAAAATCGGTTTAGCCATTAAAGCGCGAAGAGGTAACGAACAAACAAACAAACTCACTTTCGCTTTTATAATATTAGTAAGGATAATTCGCGTAGTTAAAGTGTAGTAGGGACAAACAACACTCTACCTTAAATATGTTTTGTTCCTTCATATTATTTGTCATAAGCAGTGACTCAAGCTGTGAGTAAGCGAAACATTATATTCAAGGGTTACGGAAGAGTAATTAGGTAAACATCCTATGGCAACAATGGCATGTCCCTTAATGTTAGCATAGGATATTGAACTAACATATCTGCAAGACTGCAATATTATTGCAGATGTGACTTAGTGATGACTTGTTACGATACGCACCGGGTATGGCTGCGAGTTGGTTCGAAAAAGATACCTTGGCCCTAGAACACAAAGTGCAAAATAAGTTTTAGGGGTGGGTTTTAGTCACCTTTCGCCCCGTCCAGAGCTTGAGAAGTCATTTGATCAATTCCCATCCGAAAAAAACCAGCCAAGGGCGAGGGTTCCGTACAAACTTGCGACATAAACGGCCATATATTTTGACTGTGTAGACTTAGAGGTTTGATTTCTCACAGCTCCAAGGAACTACAGATTTAAATATATTGTTTTAATTTCAACTAGATACCTCCACCCGATGCCGTAATAAAGGGTCTTGACAGACAGACGGACATCCAAGTGATCCAATTAGGGATCCCATTAGGAAACCCCGTAGCTATAATTGGAGATGATCAAATTGTTAACACTATTGTTACGGCACATGCTTTTATTAAGAAAAAAAATCGTTTTGCTTCGTTTATTGTCAGAAACCTCTTTATCAAATCAAATCAAAATATTTTTATTTCACATAGGCCTACATGGGCACTTATAAAACGTCGAGAAAAGATGCACGGTTCGGGTTGGTCGTTTTCTATGGAGAAGAACCGGCAAGAAACTCCATAGTTACTCTTTTAAAATCATTTGGTTTTACAATGTTGTTGAGATTTTTAGACCGGAAAATGTTTAGTAAAGTTAAGTAAGCAATGCTTATTACATCCTACATCCTAACAATATTATAATTGTGAGGATGGATAGATGGATTTTTGAAATACGATCAGGCAGAAACTACAAAACGGATTTAGATAAAATTTGCTAAGTAGATAGTTTAGAACCTTTTTTTTTAGGAACTTTTTATTGAATTCATTTACCTATTATAATTAAATTAATTACTAAATAAATACAACCTATAAATATACACAAACTAATAATAAAATAATATATACAAGTAAAAAATAGAAAATTACAGTTTTCTATTTTTTGTTTAGAACCTAGATTAACATATAGGCTACTTATTATCCCCATACCCTGTTCCCCTTAAGCTAGTATTCTTCCTTGCGCGTGAAGCCGGTTCCAGCTAGAGCACAATATAAAAAGGGGAACGAAAGAACAGCATTACGTCATACAGGCATCGAATCGTATCCGAATTTTGTCACGACACGATCGGATCCGGTGTGAATTTTGATCGTTCGCAGTTTGTTTGCTATAGTAGAACAGGTGTTCCAGTCCGTGAGTTATTGCTCACTCTCCACGTGAATAATAGCGTAACTGTTTCAACGGGCATTTGCACCTTTTTTCTGGTACAGCGTCCGTTCGATAACTTGAAATAGGTCCCTAGAACGTTCGGGTAACATGTTATTGCGACATTTTAGTACGGCCCGTCTCGCTAACACAGGGAACAATATAAATAGAGGCGTTTTGTTCGAATTTCATCGCTTGAGTCGACACCGATAGTTGATAATCCAACAGTCTATAACAATATCTAGACATTCATTCAAGTGTTGCTTACTGTTCTATGAAACGGGCAGTATTTTTATTAACTGCCAACGAATAGACTCGGTTACGAATTCAGTTATATTCTATTTTTTCGTTTTTTGGTTCTCCTTTACATCGTTTTCCAGTTAACGCTAAAAGGATTTTGCTGCGATGCAACGCAGCAAGCACATACACAGAAATATAATTCTACAGAACCCACATATCATTTTCCGAAAGGTAACTGAATTTATTTAAATACTTTCTTTTGCCCGCGGCTTCGCTTGCGTTAAATTCGGTAGCGCGTTATTGATTTGTAATAGCAACGCTCAGTTTTCCCGTGTTTTCCCTCTTTCTTCCTCATATACCACTCTTTTTTAAAAAAAACATGTGTCCATCTCCTGGTTCCCAACTATCTCTGTACCAAAATTCATCAAAATCGTTTTAGCCATTAAAGCGTGAAGAGGTAACACACAAACTCACTTTCGCTTTTATAATATTAGTAAGGATAGTATATTAATAAAGTGTAACCTTAAAGGAGCAATTCTAAACAATGCGGTTGCGTAAAGCCTCATAAGAAAACAATACAAAATTAATTAATAAAGCTTACATAATTATACTCCCAAAACCAGACAAAATACGTATTAATTTTGAAAGACGCTGTGATTAAAGCTAAAGTAAAATAAATCTGAATAGGTTGACTGACATTACACACGAGATTTTCTAAGCATAAGGTCGTTTGGTTCAAAATAGTGCAAGAGTCAAAATAATTACAAATTTCTTTAGGCCCATTTAGCTAATTGGTATTCGGTATCTACTTGTCTAGACGAAATGTAAATATTTATTTAGATATAATATAAATATCAGATACATAACAAACCATAACATCGCGCCTATTATGACGGGCCTGTTGGTCTAGTGGTTAGTGGCCCTGACTGCTGAGCCGGAGGTCGTGGGTTCGATTCCCACCCAGGACAAACTTTGTGTGATGAGCATGATTGGTTGTTCTGTGTCTGGGTGTGATTTATCTATAATATGTATGTATTTATAAGTATGTATATCAGTTGTCTGGTTACCATAACACAAACTCTGCTTAGCTTGGGATCAGATAGCCGTGTGTGAGTTGTCCCAAGATATTTATTATTATTTATTTATTATTATTATCCCCGAAGAGTTAAGCAGAAGGGTACCTGATAGTACTCCCACATATCGCAAGTTATTTTAAGTTCCATAAAATAGGGGTCGAGCCAGTTTCCATCAACTGGCCACAATACCGGACTCCGTGGTTACTAGTGAGAAAATCATGATGGAAAAACCCAATAACACTTCGCCCGACCCAGGAGTCTAGGACCTCATGCTCAACAGTCGTACTTAAAACTACTAAACTTAGAGCAAGGAGGCAGTTTGCTGATTGTTATATTTTTTTTACGAATCGGAAATCATCTTCAACTTCCCTCGCTCTGGGCGGAGCGGGGGAGAGTGTCGGACTTGTACTGACTAAAACCCACCCATGTTCCTTCTACCACCCTTTATGTTCCGGGGCCGCGGTATCTCTTTCGAACAACCGCGGGCAAACCCGATACTTTACAGGATTTTGTTTTGTTTATGGAATGGGAAATCATCAAATAACTTCCCCGGCTCTGGGCGGAGCGGGAGAGATTATCAGACTTGTACTGACTAAAACCCTCCAATGTTCCTTCTTTTGCCCTTTATGTTTCAGGACCGAGGTGTATCTTTCGAACAACGGGCAATCCGGGAACTTTACAGGCTCAGGTAAACTCCATAAAATAAAATAGCTTCGAAAAACCACTTTCAGAATAATTCACTCATTAATGTTTTCAGAGCTAAACAAGCTATAAACTCTTAAACGCTATGCACCGTCAGCTGTTAAACTTTCATGTAAATATATTTGGAGCCCGCCATCTGCATGTGACGTTTGTACATGAACATATTTTACATCTCGCGACTATTCGTGACGCCATTCAAAAACCTGACGATCAAACGAAATTGAACTTTACAAATCCATTGTTGTTGCAATTGACAATATTGTTGTTTACCTGTAGATAAGGACGTAATTATTTTGACAATGATCGTACGTCGCTAAATTGGCAACAATGCCATCATCGCGTCTTGTAATAGATTTGTAGAAGCATGATAAGGCGAAATGTCGCTAAAACAAGTTATTTTTAGAACGGTAAACACTGGTATATTTTCATACGAAAATTTTGATCGACATTTTTGATTTTGTACAACGATTACCAGTTACTTGACAAGCGGATGTGTGGCACTAATCAGCACGATTTGGAACTAAATAGCAATAACAAAAAATAATTGACGAAATGTAGGTTTTGATTATAATTTTAATCCCAAATACTACCTAATGTGCTTCAATATTTAATTATTAAAAACTTTTGAATTGTTTGCTTCTATAATATTTTAAATGTTGTTTTTTTTTTATGCTTATAGTCCATTATGTTGTAGAGTGCACTTATTGTCGTTCATAATTTAAGTTACATAATCTGTGTACATCTTTTCAAAATTAAAAACGACTGTCTACATATGTACAAGTTCCAACGTGTATGTTATGTAGTAATGAGTATTACGATTTTCTTTGTCCAGTCCCGTACATCGAATATTTATATTGAATCATATATGAATAAAACTGGGGTCCTGGATACAGCTGATGGAAACCTTGAAAGAAACCATGACTGGAAGCAGAGCATAAGCAACCAGACCCAACAAAGAGGTTTAAACGAAGGGATGAAAAGCCCCTCGGTGGTAAACAAAGGAAACTATCAGTCAGATATAGTAATATTATAAAAGCAAATATTTGTGAGAATGGATGGGTGGATGTATGGATGTTTGTTACTCTCTCACGTCAAAATGGCTGAAAAGATCTTAATAAAATTTGGCACAGAGGCAAACCATAGTCTGGAATAACACATAGGATACATTTTTCTTCGATATCAGGCGGGCGAAGCCGCCGGCACCAGCTAGTCTGATGTAATAATATCCAAAGTAGATGGAAAGAATACTCCCTTTTAGAAGACCAATGACGTAAACAAAATCAACGTAAAAGACGCCGCCTTTATCGCGAATTGCAAAACACACAAGTACTTTGCAAAACAGCAACAAAACAATGATGGCGGCGCGTGCCACGACATACACTGCGATTGTTTGTTGGGCAATGTGCTCATCACAATGATTGAGGATCATTGTTTTCAATTACGTAATACAAACGAGACCAGTTGAAGCTGATCTCATTGGGACATAGCCATGTTGCCAGTAATGAGATTTTATCAATACTTTGTTCCAGATTCGACAATTGCAAACGAACTTAAAGTGACAAGTTTATTTTTATTTTTTCCTTAAAAAAACGTTGCCCCACCATATTTTGTCCTTACAAGCTCCATGTTTTTTTATTATGCAACCACTTGTGCATACAGGAAAGACTTTCAAGGCTTTTCTGAACATATGTAAATACAGAATTGCAATATCTTTCAGTTACTGCTGTTGGGTATAGTGAAAAATATAGATTACTAGCTGTGCCCAGCGGTTTCACCCGCTGCTCAGGTCCCCTTCTCACTTAGGGGTTTGAAAGATAGATAGTAGCCGTTTCTCAGTATTTTTTTTTAAATAATACTTTGCCCCACACTAGTAATTTCTCCTGTACCGTGGGTGCGTTTACAAACATTTAAACTGACATACACAAACAGCCAGACCCGGAACAACTATCTGTAGGCCATACAAACATTTGTTCCGTGCGGGAATCGAACTCGCGACACGCAGCGCAGCAATCGATTGCTCAGCCACTGTTCACGCCAACAAACGTAACAAGATATGGCTATTTAAGGTCTCAAAATGGATGCCTTTCTTATAAGGCGGTGGCCAGTGATTTCCTTAAATCAATCTTGAGATATCGGAATGTTTAATGGGTTTTCCGGTCTGAGGCAGTCCATCCTGTTCCAATTTGAAACACTGATCGAATCAGGCGGTTGAAACGCCTTTAACAAGATAGTTTGGCTATTAACTACATCTTAGTGTCTAAACTTACAGCAACTTAATAATATTTGTAGAGCAGGGCATCTTTTTCCGGACCGTTAACATACCTGAAACAAAAAACAAAACAATTGTAATAAACTAGCAGTTAGTCGGTAGTTATAAAAGTGACTGTATTTTATTTTTATCTTAGTTTTGGCAAAATTAACTACCACCCCTGTTTCAGACGCTATAATTCCGAAAACAACAGAAACATAAATCCGTTGCCAGACAAAATAAGGAAAAAATGGAGAAGAAAAAGATATTTATGATGCATGGCGAAATAACCCAGTTAAGTTTAACACGCAAGAAACTACTGCTGCACTTTGTATGTACAAGTACTTATGTGATCAAAATAGAATCCTTGAATGAGGTCGCACCTTCTTATACCAAATTGATGTGTCAACACAATCTATCTTACATTATCTAATCAAATCTTACATAAGCCCGTGTAGGACAGACTTTTGCTTTAAGTTTGTATATAAAAATACTCGTAACAAAATACTCAAACTTATCGAATTGTTAGTACTACAAATCTGTTTTGACACAAGATAAAACAAAACTGTTCTGGTACAAAAGTATCGAACAGTTTTGTTTTAAAGTTTTGACTGTTTTGTACGTACACAATTCAACTGAAGTGAGTTTGACAGCTCAAACGGCACAATATGGCGTCCAGATTAATAATTCTGTTCTTATTTTGAAACTCTTGACGTCGTCAATCAGCGTTTTCGAACAGAAGCGTGTTTTTTTATTACATCATGTTCCTGCCCTTGTCCCATTCTAATTTTTAAGGAATGATTTCTCCTTCATTTTATTCTTTACACAATCCATCCAACTTTTCTTTGGCTTTCCTCTCCCTCTCCGTTCTTCAACATTCATTTATTTAATACTAGCTTTCGCCCGCGGCTTCGCCCGCGTTAAACTTGGGGTAACACAGTTCCCCTTGCGCCTTATTGATTTGTAATAGCAACGCTAAGTTTTCCCTTTTCTTCCCTCTTTCTCCCTCACATCCCACTTTTTTCAAAAAAATATTAGCCTATGTCCGTCTCCTGGTTCCCAACTACCTCTGTACCAAAATTCATTACAATCGGTTTATCCATTAAAGCGTGAAGAGGTAACAAACAAACAAACAAACAAATAAACAAACAAACAAACAAACTCACTTATACTCACAATATTAGTAAGGATTCAAATTCATGTGCGAGAGACATTAAGAATCTCTTAAAACCCATTAGAGATTGAATGTCAAAGACAAAAGCGTTGGAAATTCCTAAAAGGACTTTCAACAGCTTTGATATTAGAAATTCGATAGCTTATGTCAATACAATACGTTTCATACTTTTCTATGACGGTTGTCAGCGATACATTGTCACTTTGTATAAGTCATAAGCGTCGGAAATTCTTACACGTGTTATTTTTGGCCGTCACAACATCTTGCATTCTTTATAAGTCTCTTCTATCCTAGTAGTGAATTATCCCATCTATTCAATGTAGATAATGAATATTTCTTATGCATGTGTTCTTAAAAGAGGGTGTGCAAAATGGTATGACAAGTACGGACCACGGCTACTGACCACACGCACGAACCAACTTGCTGACGCGCGCCTTGCACGCACTGATTGACACTGCTGACAGAATCGATTTACTTTTTTTGGAAGTCACCATTTTAAAGGTTATTTTCCTGTTTGGAAGGTATTTTTTTGCATACAAAGACTCTTACAGTCAGGCAGCACGAAAGCATCATTCTAAAACAATATAAAGATATCTATAGGAACATCATTTGTTAGTCTCAAAGCGTTCCGTTCGCCGTTCACATGACAATGATCTTTTTCAAAGAGGTTTTTATTCAAACGCTGCTAAGCCCTGACTCACTTCCTTAGAACTTTGCCAATGATTCATAGTTACTTATATCCTTACTTAATATTATAAAAGCGAAAGTGAGTTTGTTTGTTACGTCTTCACGCCTAAATGGCCAAACCGATTTTGATGAATTTTGTTACAGAGATAGTTGGGACCCTGGAGGAAGAAAAGGGGAGAGAAAGATTTTTTTTTTCGATCGTCACGCAGGTTAAAGTTAGCGTTAGCCCAAAGTAACACGGATGGAGTCGCGGGCGGAAGCTAGTTTAATAATGAATACTTTATTTGTGTACTACAGTTTTATAACGAGTTTTCATATTAAATAGCTGGATTCAGATAAGATATCTCACATCTGCTAAGCCTTTTCCCAACTATGTTGGGGTCCGCTTCTAGTCTAACCGGATGCAGCTGAATATCTGTATTTTACATGGATCGACTGCCTACCTGACCTCCACAACCCAGTTAATACTGGGTAATACGATACCTCTTGGTAAGACTGGTTGTCAGACTTTCGGGACACTGACTAGCTGTAACGACTGTCTAAGATCTACAAATGACAGCCGGGAACAGCGACTTAACGTGCTTTCCGAGGCACGGAGGAAACTCGGTATGTAACGGGTAGTCACCCATCCACAGACCAACCTAGGCAAGCGTAGCTTAACGTAAAGATCGACCCAAGCGGCTGCTATTACTTAGCCATGAGCTCAACATATATATAAGAAATGAGGACTATTCCGCCTTAAATTAAAATATGGTAAACTCTTTACAGACAATTCTTATTATACTTTTTTTGCGAAATCATCAAATAACTTCCCCCGCTCTGGGCGGAGCGGGTTGGAATGTCACACTTATACTGATTAAAACCCACCCATGTTCCTTCTATTGCCCATTATGTTCCGGGGCCGCGGTATCTCTTTCGAACAACCCGCAACCTGGCAGGTGATTATGAATGATGGCACTCGGAAATACATCTTGACATTATGTATTTCTGGGCGCCATCATTAATTATAGGAAAATAATTATAAGTAGTAGTTTATTGTTATAATTCTTCTTCTAGTCTACATATTTCATGCAAATTTCCTCATTTTTTTTTTAAACAGTTAATACTGTTAATTCTATTATGAACTGGCTGCGTCCCGTGGTTTCACTTGGACTGGGATAAAAAGTAAACTTTGTGTAAATCCAGAGTATAAGTTGAGTATAAGTTTTCTGCAATCCAAATTTCATTAAAATCGATTCAGACGTAGCCTGAAGGAGTCAAAATAATACACACATACACACACACACATATACAAACTTTCATCTTTATAATATTAGTGAGATCGTCACTAAAAATGGTTATTTTAAGACTCGCCCTTCGTCAAAAAACAAAATGGCGCACTCAGTTACAGCTCACAGTTTTAACGAAACAAAACAGATTACTTAATCACTAACAGTCAATAATAATTTGAGATACTCTTTTATGTTGTGTGGGTAAATGATTGTGATTTTAATAACATTCAATAAAAGGAAATACGTCTGTTGGTTGTTTCAACAAATCATAAATGTAACAATTATATTTTTTGTTAATAAAAATCCAAGATAAAAACACCAGTAACTTCGCTACCTAAACATCAAAAACAATATTTACGAACTCAAACAAGCAGAGATGAAAAAGATGATCTGTTATTGACACTCAAATCACTTTGAAGTCTCAATAGACGAACGCGAACGCTTACAAGCATTTCTTCAACAATCTGAATAACAATAATAAAATTACTGAGTCATAAAAAGGCGATCAAAGCATCAAGGAAGGTGGCCTCGAGTTGAACGCTACACAAAGGGAGTAAAAAGTACCTACTGCGAGACTGAGCATCCGAGGACATCATTCATCATCCCACGACAATCGCTCCACAATCGAGGCCGACGTCTGTGCCGACAACAGGACAAAATAGAATGAAAAACGAAATAGAAAATATCACGGGTTTGCTTCAAAAATAACTATAAACACGTCCTTATGATGACTTCCCTAAAAACAAGGAAACCACAGCAGTAATTCCCGAAAGGTGAGAAAAGGTCTACCTACATTACACTCACATTTCACCAGTTATGTTCTAGTCTCTTATAACAGGGACCGAGTGTATTGCCATCATCCGGACAGAAAAACAAAAAAATAAGGAAAATCTAAGCGTCTTTTATAATATGCAAATGAACGCAAGAAAACTGTTTTCTAAGACGCACCTGTGTTGCCAACTTTTACGCATTTTTTTCCTTTTCGCCTGACTCCTTGATATTCTAGGGTAACGAGTATTTGGGGAGAAAATGGCGATGTCCATTTTACACAGATGGCCATCCGAAATTATACTCGTTTGACGTAATCGCCCTAGCCCTGCGGTCGTTTACTTTTATTATCCTAAATATTATTCGCATCAATAAAATTGTGTATTATACAATGTAACGGGTATTTGGCTATAATGTACATAGAAGTTACCAATATGGCTGCAGTTTCAACCATTATTAGACAGATAATTAGATAGCTTTCCTATTAAAAAGTTGGCTTCTTATAAGATATGAGGACTCATTATCTGCCTAGCCTTGTCTCAATTATGTTGGGGGTCGGCTTCCAGTCTTACCGGATGCAGTTGACTACCAGTATTTTATATGGATCGACTCCCTATCTGAACTCCATAACCCAGTCAGTACTGGGTAATACGATACCTCTTGGTAAGACTGGTTGTCAGACTTTCGGGACACTGACTAGCTGTAACGACTGTCAAAGATCTACAAATGACAGCCGGGACCAACAGCTTAACGTGCTTTTTGTAACTCGGTATGTAACGGGTGGTCACCCATCCACAGACCAACCTAGGCAAGCGCGGCTTAACCTAAAGATCGACCTGAGCGGCTGCTATTATATATTCATGAGCTCCACATCTGCACGGCTGCAGTTTCAACCAAACAGTAATGATGTTTTTTTGGTACGTATAGATAGATTGCCTCGTTGACTTTTGACTTCCAGGCCAGCCAGTTTCATTGGATTATTTATTAGGGATTCTCAGTAGCAGCTAGCAACACAGGGCTTGGGTTTGTTACTGGGTTATGGCAAAAGGCTTGGCTCCTGTTTCGTGAAATTTAAACATAGACGAAATGTGATAATAGTATAGCATAAACGAATATTTTCTTGGTATTATGTACAGTCGTGATTATTTGTTTACGTTTTATTTTTATTAGCTAGAGGAATATTTATTCCTACAAATATTATAAACGCGAAAGTTTGTATGGATGTTTGTACTACTTTGTTGTTCTTTAACGCAAAAACTGCAGAATGGATTTTAATGATCCTTTACAATAATATAGCTTACATATCAGAAAGAGACATTCATAAAGATATATTGTATATAATATCGCCACGCGAGTGAAACTGCGGGGAGCAGCTAGTACTTCATATGCCATAGTGTGCGTCATAGCTATTTCTCGGAAGCATACACAATAAAAATCGCAATATACGAAGATGCAAACCGTCAGCTATTGTCTCATCATATCGGTTCTCACCAAGTATTATACTGCACAGGTGGTTGCGTAAATCCTCAATAATCGTCGTACATTGCCGTATCACGACACGCTACACGAAAAATCTGTCATATCAAAGGCGTTATAGAATATTGCGTTTGCGGCTTCGTCGTGAATCCTTACCACCTGTGATTTTCGATGTGTTCACTCGGATTATCATATTCATGTCAAACCGTGGTGTGGGAATAAGTCTACCATATTGGTAAAACAGCGAACTATATGTCTTGCAACTTTATTGAAAGTTTTGTATTTGAAAGAGTATCGGATGTTTCGCTCTGTGTTTCAAAATTTTATATAATACTAGTTGGCGCGCGCGGCTTCGCCCGCGTGATATAAAAAAAAGGTTCTCTTGTGATATTCCAGCCTATAATCTACCTCTGTACCAAATTTCATAACGACCAGTTCAGCCGTTATGTCGCAAAAGAGTAACAAACATCCATCTATCCATCCATCTTCACAAACATTCGCATTTATAATGTTAGTAGGATAATGCTATCAAGTCTGACTATGAATGTTCGAATGGAAGGATAATATAAGTTTTTGAAACGTTTATGTTATTAAAATAACCAAATATCATTATGACTATCACACTCGCTAAAGACCGCTTACACCAAAAAATACTAAATGCATTTTGTGCTGAACAAGTTTAATTTTAAATGCTCTACCAGTGAGTTGAAGTGCAAATGGGCTTTAAATATAATTAAAAAAAAAAACTTTTGAAAACTAAACTACAAAATAATTGCGACAATATTGCATGCACATTGCACACATCAAAATAGTTAAAGTGGCAGAAATTGTCATTATTTGGGCAGATATCCAACTCAAGATAAGCGTTTATCTTTGTAACACACATGACCTATAAACCTAAGAGTTAACAAATAGTGAAGCAATAGACAACGGTATACATAGACAATAATATACAGCGTGTATCAGAAAAGATTAGTAGAATAAAACCATCATACTGAACAACCTTCTCACTAAGCCAAAATCGCAAAACAAATCCATCCACATATTAGGGTAGACTAAGTTTAATATTTATTAATCTATGTACATTATTTCCAAATCACAAAAAATGCATAAACTATTCATATAATATAAGTTACAAAATTCATCAAAAACACCGCAGTCATCAGAAAAAGTGCCTGGCTGCATTACCACGTTGGATGTCAATGCTAATTTTTTCGCAAAAAAAAGGCCAGCCCTCTGGTGGTGGAAGAGTGGTCCAACCTTTTGGCAATATCTCAAATTACCAGGTGGGCACTCGGACCTTAAGGCCCTAGTGTTTCAACCCCAAACGGCATCACTAGTAACTCAATAATGACGTTAGTCTCAGTAAAAAGATATAAAATGTGGTCTTGGATCCTTAAACCCTTACTAATATTATAAAAGCGAAGGTGAGTTTGTTTGTTTATTACCTCTTCACGCTTTAATGACTAAACCAATTTTGATTAATTTTGGTTCAGAGATAGTTGGGAACCAGGAGACGGAAATAGGCTATTATTTAAAAATGTGGGATATGAGGAAGAAAGAGAGAAGAAAAGGGAAAACAGCGTTGCTATTACAAATCAATAAGGCGCAAGGGCAAAAACTGCAAGTAGCAGGTACTGTGTTATACCGAATTTAACGCGAGGGAAGCCGCGGGCAAAAGTTAGTATAATCATACATTTCATACACAAGTTGTAAATCCATTTGCGCATCCGTCCATAGAATACTCTCTGTAGGTCTATTAAGGACATACCGACTGGGATTAATTGGGCTCATAAAGTAACCAAGTCCTTAAATCTGCTGGCGATAGCTAGCTCAAGGCAACTGATGAATGATGCGCTTTAATAAACTTGGGCTGAATTTATGGTACGACAAGTTGATGAGCCCCTAACGAACTAGATTTATAGGTACTGCTAATAATTTAAGATTCTATGGATCAGTGTCTCTTGCTTTATTCTACGCGAAAAATATATCCTGTAGAAGATGAACGGGGAAGAATTGAAAGAGACTTGCACATACCGAGGTAGTATGGCAGAAGATAGAGTGTAGTTAACGGAACAAGAGTTTCAATGATGACAGTGATGATGTGTAGTTACCTTCGGATGGGAAATCATCAAATAACTTTCCCCGCTCTGGGCGGAGCGGGGGGAATAGCAGACTTTTATGGCAAAACTCATGTTCCTTCCGCGTTATAGTAGGTGCTCAGGTTTTCCAGAGAGATACCGCGGCACCGGCACTCAAAGGGCAAAGCCTTTTGCCGGGGCCGCGGTATCTCTCTCGAACAACCCGCAACCACAGTTCGACCCTGGCAGGCCCCTCTGCACGTGTACATTATATCGTATAATATCCAGTAAAGTACGTACTTACTACGCCACAGATAAAAAAACAAGTAAAACAAAAACGCTCTTGATAACACAAAATATTCATTCGTTTAGCAAATTACTCCCTCAACGCAAATATTAAAATAAAAACGAGTATTTTACTTAATTGAATGGACACCGACTAATTATTGTAATAACTGTTGCTAATTAAGAAGGCGAATTAAGTAATGTTTGGTCTTTGTTATCTTTACTGGTGATAAGATGTGAAACCAGCGTCAAACTTCAAGTTTGCCTTTTCTCCGACCTCATCAGCACAAATTACCGGTGTGCCTAAGTAATCCCAAATGCTATTACAAAAATACAACTCGAATTGAATAATTGAAGTTTTGTTGGTTCTGTTTTTAGGATTCCGTGCCTTTAAAGGAAAAAAGTAACCCTTATTGGATCACTTTGTAGTCCGTCTGTCTGTCTGTCAAGATCCTTTATCACGCGTGAAGATATCGAGTTGAAATTAAAACCATATACTCAACTCTGTGGTCCCTCTGTGCTGTGAAAAAACAAACCTCTTAGACTACGCAGTCAAAAGATATCGCTATTTATGTCGCTAGTTTGCACTGAACAATAAGAGCGCGAGTCAGGCTAGCTCTTGGCTGTTTTTTTTTTTGTTTTTAAACAGAACATTCGCGTTTCGCCTTTGGGAATAGCTTCGGTATTAGTTGATTGCGCTGTAGCTACAAACTAACACAAAACTACGCCAATACCAAGAGCTTTCAATTTACAAGCGCCAAAAACGATTTGCAATCAATGTTCGAAGCATTTTCAACACCAACATTTTCAGCGAGTCATCGTTACTTCCATCTTTAAAAAGTTTCCACTCATATTTTCTTAGCATGGCCGCGGTAAAGGTCTAACGCGATTTCAGATATTCAGCGAGCTGTAATAAAACTCAGCTCAGCTTTTAAAAGATTTTCTTTGACGTTTCCCGAATCTTGACAATGTCGTCCGTCCTATCAAAGGTTGGAAAAGTAGTTATCTATTCAGAGTCCCGACCGAATCACAGTTCGTATTACATGTGGTACGAGATTCTGAGGCGGATCTCAAATAAGTTGTAAATCTAAAGCAACATTTGTATACATTGCTTTCTTGCGAAGGAGCTCGTTCCCGGGGAGTGCCCTCTACGGGCCCGTTTGAAAGGCCACGTTACCTTGCCATGGCTGGGTTGGCTTGGCGTCCTTTGACGACACTTGAGAGCACTTCGTTAGTTCACCGCAATAGGCAACAGTGTTATGATCCCGCACGTCTCAGCTTCATTTCAAGTGCTCTTTTTGAGAAATAAGAAAAAACACAGTGAAACGAACGTAATAGATGCATATGGTGGGATTTTACGATACAAGTGTGCATGTAACTACATAGTATAGAACAAACTTGCATTCCGCTGTCTGTCTGTCCCTATGTTTGCTTAGATCTTTAGAACTACACAACGGATTTTGATGCGGTTTTTTTCAATAGATAGAGTGAAGTATAGAACAAACTTGTTTTTCGCTGTCTTTCTGTCCCTACATTTGTTTAGACCATTAGAACTACGCAACGGATTTTGATACGGTTTTAAATAGAGTGATGCAAGAGGAAGGATTCAATGTATTATACTGTAATCTACATTGCACTCGCTTGAATACCGGGACGGTTCACTAGTTTAATAAATAAGAGGGCAGTCTGTTTTAATCTGCATATATTGAGTATCCGAAAGAAAAACGTTACATATGTAACATTGGGTTGCGGGTTGTTCGAAAGAGATACCGCGGCCCGGAACATAAGGGCAATAGAAGGAACATGGGTGGGTTTTAATCAGTAGAAGTGTGACAGTCCAATTAAAAAAATCATTAATAGCACAAAAACATTTTTTAATAAGCGATGTTCCGAGTGTTTTTTAATGTATTTGTAGGTAGTTTTCTAAATTCTGTACGTATATTATTAAATATATAGTAGACTAGCTTTCGCCCGCGGCTTCGCCCGCGTTAAATTTGGGGTAACACAGTTCCCCTTGCGCCTTATTGATTTGTAATAGCAACGCTAAGTTTTACCTTCTCTTCCCTCTTTCTCCCTCACATCCCACTTTTTAAAAAAAAAATATTAGCCTATGTCCGTCTCCTGGTTCCCAACTATCTCTGTACCAAAATTCATCCAAATCGGTTCAGCCATTAAAGCGTGAAGAGGTAACAAACAAACAAACTCACTTTCGCTTTTATAATATTAGTAAGGATAGCAAAGGATAAGGATAGTAAAAGGCTAGGCCGATGACGATGTAGGTAGCCCAATAATGGAGTTGGATAGATAATTTATTTGTTCAACATTTACTAGAGAATTTATAAATGAGGACAAACTACGAATGTTTCATGTTTGAAAACGTTTCATCACTTTGACCTCTAAAATGTGCCTTTATCAGCTTTTTAGGTCACGATCGTTAATTACTTAATTACAATAATAAGTGAGTTCATGAGTTATTTTCCGCGATTATTATAAAACGGCACAAATATGTACATATTTCGCTTGACTTTTATGTGTACAAGAATCTTTTTTTTTGCGGATGGGAAACTACCAAATAACTTCCCCTGCTTTGGGGGGGCGTGTCACAATTTTAATGACTAAAACCAACCCATTTTCCTTTTTTTCCCTTTATGTTCCGGGGCCACGTTTTCTCTTTTAAATAACCTGCGACCCCGGCAGGCGACGGCCCTAGCAGGCCCTTCTGCTTTGGTGACGTGTCTTTGTGGAATACGAAATGGGTACATTGCTCATTGTTCACAGGCCTGCATCTACGGTGGCCGGGAGTCGTCTGCCGAAGAAGCTGGGTTGGTTTGAGTTTCTCTCCCTCAAACGTCCGGCGTCCTCCGTCGCTAGTAGAATTTATTCCAGCGTGGAAAAGAGATGGCGCCAGACATCTTGTTAGCTCTGTCTCATTACACTAATACACACCCTGCTATAAGAGGGCATGGCAACCCCACTGTACTCTATTTCCGGTTGCTAAGAAAAACGGTAGGTATCTTGATAAGATTATCCGACTTATGGTCCGGTAACGACTGTCGGAGATATCAATATAACAACAGTGTTTGTTGCCTAAAAAGTAATGGATTTATTTAACATTAGCTAACGCCCGCAGCTTCTCCCATGTGATGATCGAAAACAAAGTACCCTATGTGTTATTTCAGACTATAATCTAACTCTGTGCCAAATTTCATCAAGATCCGTTCAGCCGTTTTGACGTGAAAGAGTAACAAACTTTCATTCCTCCATACCACCATCCTCACAAACATTCGCATTTATAATATTATAGTAGGATCAAGCACACTAACTGCATAATCACATAAATCCATAAATTCAATTTCAATTTCAGTAGCCCTTGCATCTTCAAGCTCCTCTGGTACTTTTATTGTTGATCTTTTTTTGGGTTCCGTACTTTAAAAGGGATAAACGGAACCCTGTCTGTCTGCCTGTTAAGCGCCTTTATCTCGGGAATGCGTTGAGGTATCGAATTGAAATTAAAAGCATAGGTATATCAAATTGGTTGACAAGTGAGTTCATTATTTATTAAGTACTATAACATTATCACCCATCCTAAAATCCACTTCCGTAACGTAGCACTTTCGATTGACCCGTTATTATTTGGCCAGGACCACCTCCTAACTTTTTCTAGACAAGCAACACAGCAGAGGTATAATTTTCAAATAAATCTGAAGGCAAGCGAGAATGAGTAGACGCGATGGAACCCACTTCTGAAAAAGTCTTTACAGTTTAATCTAATTACGTGTTACGACTTTGAATTTGAAACGAACCTTTGTGGTCCTTTTTCAGTAAGTAAACTTTATATTGTTTGACGTGAAATCTGTCAGAGGCTCGTTAGAGAGAGGTCGTGCATAAAGTAACTAAAACCAAGTATTAAAATTCATTCAAAGTTAAACTTTTCCATTGAATTCTGGTGAAAACTTAAACCGAGAGCTCATAACGACGGTACAAGCGTAGGTAATGATTGTTTCAATAAATTGATGATTATTACAGCCAATGGCTTAATTGCCAAGAGCCTTGATCAAGACCTGAGAAGACTCTCGTTAGGCAGCTGGATTTGTTCTTGATACAGAAAGCGGTTATCTAGGACACGGCTCGTATTGTTAGGAGGTTCTTTTCTCTGACGCCCTAACTGCCGGTAACTTGGACCCTGTTCCCGAATCCAGAGTGGAGAAAAGACAACTATACAGGACTCGACATACTATATAGCTCTGTCTCTTTTCCTTGGTTAAAGATAAATTCGACCCTAATAAAGGATAATAAATAATCGAAACGACAAAGATGAAGAAAACTAATCTAGCTACTTTTTATACAGACCACAGCGCTTGTATCTAACCTGAATTTCACCGGAAAACGTATTTATAAAAGAAACTTATTAAAGGCTCCGTTGATTCTTTGACGCGTTCTGTGATTTCCCGCGGGTTTTTACTATGAAATCTTACGGGAATTCCTCGGATTATGTATCGGAAAGGCTTTTTGTTAGACATCGATAAGCACTTTAATAATAAAAGCATTGGTTTTCTGTTTACTGAAGAAACTACAGCATCATCATGATTCTCTTGACTTTTTTTGCGGATAGGTAATCAACGTTTAACTTCCAAAGCTCTGGGCGGAGCGGGGGGGAGTGTCAGACTTGTACTGACTTAAACCCGCCCATGTTCCTTCTAGTGCCCTTATGTTCCGGGGCCACGGTATCTCTTTCGAACAACCCGCAATCCCGGTAGGCAGGCCCCTCTGCTTTGGTGACATCCTTAAATTTAACAAAATCCCGTCCTAGTGAGCACCTTCGACCATAAAGGATCCTTCATGCTAAATTTGAGACTCCTAACACAAGAAGTTTTTAAAATTTCGCAATGATTGAGTAAGTGATTTTCTGTTTTATATAAGTACACTAGCTGTGCCCAGCGGTTTCACCCGCTGCCCACTTAGGGGTATGAAAAATAGATGTTGGCCGATTCTCCGACTTACTGAATATGTACACAAAATTTCGTTTAAATCGGTCCAGCCGTTTCGGAGGAGTATGGGAACGAAAACTGTGACACGAGAATTTTATATATTTGATAGTTATAAATATTAAACGTCATTTTAAACGTTAGATTTCCACGTTTGCAATAAAGCCTTTTTCCAACTATGTTAAGGTCAGTTTTAAGTCTAAATGGGTGCAGCTGAATACCAAAATTTTACATAAAACGACTGCGTATTTATCAATCTGGGTACTATAATACCCCTTTGTAAGACTGGCTGTCAGACTTTCGAGCTACTGACTATGTAACGACTGTCAAAGATCTACAAATGAAAGCTGGGACAGCGGCTTAACGTGCTTTCCGAGGCACGTCTCTCTGTATGTGCTCTCTAACGATGTCATTGAGTGTGTGTGGTCTAGAGGTGTACCTGAAGATCAACTCGAGCGGTTGTTATTATTTACCCACGAATAGATTTTATCAGTAATCTTAATTCATTAATTACGCACTTATCATAATCCATCCATAAATATTAAAACATTAATTACGAAGCTTATTCTCACAAAATAGTTTTGGGATATATTAATTAACTCTTAACATGTATGTCGCAGCTATAACTAATTAAAATGTAAATGAAACTCGACCCACACAGATTTTATTTGAGTACCTACCTCAAAAATTAAAGGCTTCGCGTCTGGTACGAAGGTAATAAGCGATGTTTTCTAAATTGGTTTGTAGGTATATATAAAAACTGTGTTTTAACCGACTTCAAAAAAAGGAGGAGTTTCTCAATTCAACGGGTTATTCCCCCTCCAAACCCCGAGTTGAAATTAAAACCTTATACTCAAGTCTGTCATCCCTTGGAGCAGTGAAAAAATCAACCCCTTACATCTCTGCAGTGAAAAGATATGGCCGTTTATGTCGCAGAACGAAACCCTTCAAAGAATTCTGACAGTACGGTAAGCGCGGTGGGTGAGCGATTGACTGCTCGGTTGCGTATGTCGGGTTAGATTCCTACACGGAACAATTTTGTATAGGTACTGGTGGTTGTTCCGCGTCTGATTGTATGAAATGTAAAATCACCAACAATGCGGGTGAAATTCCAAAAGTAGAGCGAACTTTACTGATACAAAATATGTATAATAAGGTCGAAATTCAACACACACAGAGCAGCGGGTGAAACCGCTGGGCACAGCTAGTTATCTATATTTTTCGCTTAACCTAACAGCAGTAGGTAACTGTAAGATATTGCATTTCTGTATTTACAGATGTTCAGAAAAGCCTTGAAAGTCTTTCCTGTATGCACAAGTGGTTGCATAATTAAAACATGAATATGGATAAAATATACGACATTTATTAATTTTGCTGTTCATTTATAAAAATATCAACGATTATTACCTAGCGGTTGCTTGCATAAGCGCCATCAGTATTTTTTATAGTTAGAATTTCTTAGCAATTTATTTTACAGAGTTGGCGCGGTGAGTTTTTGCGGATGGTAAAGCAACAAAAAACTTCCCCCGCTTTGGACGGAGTGGGGGGGAGACCTTTTCTAACTAAAACCCACCCATGTTCCTTCTCTTGCCCTTTATGTTCAGTGCCGCGGCATCTCTTTCGAACCCGCAACTTTCCGACAGGTGTATGAACAAGTTGGAGCACTCATTATGTGCAGCTCGAATCGTATGCAGAAATATTGAAGCGTACTCATATCCAATAAAGTTCCACGAAAACTTTAATTTAATTTATTGATAAAGCTTTGTAAATTATGTTGAACTAGCTTTTGTCCGCGGCTTCGGGGTAACACAGTTCCTCTTTCCTGATTTGCAGGTACCTACCTGCTACCTGTAGTTTTTGCCTTTGCGCCTTATTTATTGTAAAAGCAATGCTAAGTTTTCCCCTTTTCTTCCCTCATTTCTCAATATAAAAAAAAAAGTTTGCCAATGTCCGTCTCCGGGATCCCAACTAACTCTGTACCAAAATCGGTTAAACCATTTAGGCGTGTGAAGACGTAACAAACAAACAAACTCACTTTCGCTTTTATAATATTAGTAACGATTTATTTTTCATTACTCTATTTTTCTTTTGGTCTTATTTTTAATACCTATTCAGCCAAGTTTTCTACAGCTGAACGAAGACCTCCTCTTTCTCTTTCCAAACCTCTCTATCTTGTGCGATCTGGTCATGTCGTACGCAAACCAGATCAAATCATCACACCATAAGTCGAATGCGTTAGAAATATCCTATGCCTGATTTTAAAGTACTTTTCTTTCAGCTGTTTATTGCATGCTAGAGGAATGCTATACATTCTACTACCTACTAATAATAAAAATGAAAAAGCTTGTGAGGATGGATATATACATCGATGTATGGATGGATATTGTCGTTACTCTTTCACGTAAAGCCTACGGATTTGAATCAAATTTGTCATACAGATAAAAATTAACACAGAGGCTACTTTTTATCTCGGTCTACGCAGTTGAAACCGCGTTAATTACATTCCTAACATAGACTTTTAAAATAAATATTTACATTTACCTTCTATGAAAAGAGGTAACCCATATTTAAAATGGGATATAAACCGCCACGCAAATAGCAAAGGTCTGTAATATAAAGTCGTGGTTCCCAGCGGCATTTTAACCCATCCTCGATCCCAACCTAATCATTTATTGATGGAATTTCGACCACTAACACACATGATTAAGGCAAGGCTACTGAACTGTTGTTGCTTAGCAACCATTGGTTTCAATTACATATAACGGAATGTACGGATGAATAAAGACTAACCTATTTTAGAATCCGAAAATAAAATTGTATTTCCAATATTAATAAGCACGTGTATTTTGTACATCATTTATAGACACAGATAGACATTTCTATCAGAAATAAAAGCTGGGATTCGCAATAGTTAATGATGTCTCACCACGTCAACGGATGGTGCAATAGGTACTAATTCCAGGTCGTCTTTTTCTTTTGCCAATATTGAGCGCAAATGACGCATCTACACGTAATACACCATTGTATATAACTGAAAATATATTCTGATATGATTACTAAGAAGCCTTAGTACCAATACGGTGATAAGATTGGCATGTTACACGGATAATATCGAATGGAATAAGGGCCTTAATAAATCCTTCAAGTTAAGGAGTCTTTGATATATAGCGACTGTATTTATGGTAAAAAAAAATTATTATTAAAAAAACAAAATACCCGACTGCACACTAAAAAAAGAGTAAAACAAGCCCCACAATAATATTGATCAATCAAATGCTAAAAACTAATTATGTAATACCGTTTAAACAATACCTATATTAAAATACACTACAATATGTGTTCGTAATCGATAGTTAAATAAACAGAAACTTATTTTGAATACAAATTTACTGAATATAATTTATAAATGTTGATGGAAAGCATCGCAGGCGGGGACCAACAGAGGCTTATTTATAGTCATTTCGGTTGTGCACCATTTAGCAGAATTTTCGTTGGTGGCGGTCAAGGTGGTCCCCGCCTGCGATGCTTTCCATCAACATTTATAAATTATATTCAGTAAATTTGTATTCAAAATAAGTTTCTGTTTATTTAACTATCGATTACGAACACATATTGTAGTGAATTTTAATATAGGTATTGTTTAAACGGTATTACATAATTAGTTTTTAGCATTTGATTGATCAATATTATTGTGGGGCTTGTTTTACTCTTTTTTTAGTGTGCAGTCGGGTATTTTGTTTTTTTAATAATAATTTTTTTATTTATAACTTTTTAGCTGTTTTTTCTCGAGCATATCCCCCTCCGCACCGCGCCGCGCGCCGCATGCCAGGCCACGCCCTATCTTTTTGCTTGCTAACGCATGAGTTGCTTTGCGTTGACGCAGAATTAACATGTTCCCGTGGGAATTTTGAGAAAAAACGTATCCTATATTAACCCCTCGCACGTCCGCAAACATTGCTTGAAAATGCCTCAAATGTCGAAGCAGTTAGTAGGTATAAAATTATTTTGGGTAGACGTTCACAAAAATTAAGATTTCGTCATTATACAGATAATAACACAATACAAATTATACCTTTTTGGATTCGTTATGAGTTTACCTGTTTATTGGTATACATATCTAATAAATTAAAACTAACCTGACTTCACAGCGACGTGAAATGTTTTTATTTTGATATTTTTTTTCACATAACCTTGAAACTTGATCACAATACACCGAATTCACACACATATTCACCTAAATAACACTATATTACGATAACAAATATGTTCACGCATTCATATTACACCGTATTTTACTTCCAAACATATTACTTGCAAACAAAAAAAAATATTTCCGAACAGAGCCGCACGCGCACGACTTTGCGGTATTTATGGTATTTATGGTACCAAATTAGGTTGTGATCAAATAAATGTTACTCAAGGACTGTATTACTTACTAAAAACCATATTGTGTTGCTAAATGCGAAAAAACGCCAAAAAGCTACATCCAATCGCAACCGATTCCTTATGAGCCAACGGGTGCACACGCGACGTTTGAAGCATTTTTCCTTATGAGCACCCGGGTGCTCATAAGGACGCTCGAGGGGTTAATTACTCCCGTGATTGAAATGAATCTAATGATACCGCATACATATTTTTTTAAAGGGAAATTTAGAAAAAATATTATTATGTCTTTATCCCGTGGGACTTTTAGGATAAAATGTATCCTATGACACTCCCGTAATCAAGACAAATCTAACGATACCTCATACATCAAAATCCATCAAGCCGTTTAGGCTACAGGTGGTCACAAAGGAAAAGACATACATACATACTTACATACACTCGAAAAACATTACCCTCCTTCTTTGGCAGTCGGGTAAAAAGAACTTTATGCCGAGTAAGGGCGCTTTCAATTTAGACGTTTCGTGTCGGACCGCTACGGTGCCGAAGCGGTGCGTGTGTCGTATAGCGCACGGACAGTCGTTTGTTTTCATACAAAGCGCGCGGTGCGGCGTCTGCGGCAGCGTTAGTACTACGCTCGCTCGACGGCAGGACGACAAACGCCACGCGTCAACTGTATGAAAAGAGACAACCGTCCGTATGCAGTCCGACAAACGCACCGCTTCGGCACCCTAGCGGTGCGACACGAAACGTCTAAATTGAAAGCGCCCTAAGTTTTTGTATTTCAATCTCTATTTTGACCACTGTAAAGTTTGTTTACCAAAAAATATTTTGAATTCAAAACTTAGTAGCTGTCTAAGTTAGTCAGTTTTGTATGAAGAAATTTATAGTGCAAATACAATTCACAATTAACATGGTCACAATTAATTTTAAAAATAAATTGTTGATAGTAAACCTATCTATCAAAGAACCTGAAAACTTTAAACCTATGTTCAGATAAGAACACCCGATCATTACAGATTGAGACTGCACAATATTTCGGTTGTCATTCGGGTATCTTCGACCTCTGTCGTTACTAACAGGCCACCCGACATCTGCCCACTCAATGGCGCCGGGTCAGAATTTCAGATCATCAACATCATTCTCCTGCCCTTATCGAAAACCGCTCATCGTATCGGCGCAGCATGTCTTTTTCCATACTCTTATATTACCAGTCATCTCATCAGACACCCCCTTCCTTGTCATATCATCCTTCAGACAGTCAATTCAAAGTTTCTGTGGTGTACACTTTTACCCATCCACAGATATAGTAAATGCTGTTTACAGACTATGTAAAATAAATACCATTTTGGCACGAGCTATGCGTAGAAGCTTATGTCACGGTGAAGGATTAGCCAGTCAATATAGATGGAAGCAGAGCTGAAATTTCCGGCTTTGCTCGTTGTTCGTAAGTGTATTTACACATCATCTACATAGTACTACGGTAACAGCGCTGAATATTACGCGTATAATCCCTGATGGGAAAGGCAAAAATTTTATTACAAAAAAATACCTAGCTCTCAAAATAAGATAAAACAAAAGAATGTGATTTTTAAAGAATTTTAATAATATTTTAATGGGATATTTACTATGTTCACTATTTATTTAGAATTTTTGATATTTCGGTGCAGTTGAAATCCCTATAATCATGGAAAACTGCAGTTACTGCAGGTGGGAGTTAAGCATCCACCCGTATTAAGCAGACATAACGATCTACTCTCATTACCCTTTCTTCTTTTTTACCGTACCTCAAAAGGATAAAACGAAACCCTTATTGTTCCGTTTTGTTGTCCGTTTGTGTCAAGTCCCTTTACCTCGGAAACGCGTGAGTTGATAGAGTATAGTAGAGTTGGTATTAAAACCGTATACTCAACAAAAAAAAAACAACCCTCTAAATCTACGCAGTCAAAAGATATGGCTGTCTATCGCAAGTTTGTACTGAACCCTCGGTGCGCGAGTCTGACTCGCACTTTACCGGTTTTTATTGTTTTGTCTGCTAAAATAACTTCAGTTTATCCGTGATCTTGTTTGCAACTGCGCCAAAATATCGGAAACTCAAAATAAATAGTAAACATGGGTTATATTTTAATAATGTTAGTTTTTAAACTTAAATCACAGGAATTGTAGCAATTAACTACGATTCGTACATTTATTTATTTTTCTACCATAAAATTACATTTTTAAATATTTCTTAAAATAAAAAAAAACATTTAAAAATATAAAAATAGTAGCCCACCGGTATCGGGAACAGGGTCCAAGCTACCGGCGGTCAGGGCTCCAGAGAAAGGAACCTCCTAACAATACGAGCCGTGTCCAGGAGTACCGCTTTCTGTATCAAGCCCTTGATCCAGCTGCCTAACGAGAGCCTTCTTAGGTATTGGTCGAGGCTCTTGGCAATTAAGCCATTGGCAGATACGACTATCGGCACAATGATCGCTGAGTCCACATCCCACATGTCGACAACCTCGCGAGCCAAGTCAATATACTTCATTTGTTTATCTTTCTCGGCTTTCACGAGGTTCTCATCATGCGGGACTGTTATGTCAACAATCATTGCGCGCCGCTCTGATCGATCCACCACCACTATATCAGGCTTGTTGGCAACAATAGTCCTGTCAGTGATGATGGATCGATCCCAGTACAATGTGATATTGCCATGTTCAAGAACTGGGTCGGGCTCATACCTGTAGTACGGCACTTCCGATTCCACAAGATTGTATTTAAGAGCAAGTTGCTGATGGATAATCCTGGCTACAAGGTTGTGTCTATGCAAGTACTCTCCGTTAGCTAGACGAGAACAACCGGAGATAATGTGTCGAATTGATTCACCCGGACGGTGACATGCCCGACATATGTCAACCTTGCCGTCCTTCACAATAAATCTCCGGTTAACTACGATTATTATTATTATTGTAATACAGGTGTATTAGTACGAGATCCGGCTGCAGAATCAGTGTACCCATCGAGTGTTTGCTGAAAACCAAATTTTTACACATATTCATGATTAGGAGAATTTATATCCACCAGGTTGCCTATCAAAATGTGGCCGCTAGTATTTTTAATTAAATTATTAATAATTCATAATCCGTAAGAAATTTCATTGACTTTTTTTTTCAATGCAATGTCGTCTACTTTACGGCAACATCTATAAAGACTCTGAAAAATTATGGTTGCCGTTGCGCACCTGGCCGCACCTCTTCGCAGCCGGGTATACACAGACACACAATAATACACCGAGTAATGGGGAGAAATTCCTATCCCTTGGGGAAGACCACTGTCCGTGGCGAATATTCTGACGTGGGAGGGGTCCAACCCGGACCACCGGTGCGTTGTTCCGCGTGACCCTCTGATAAGCAGAGGGCACAGCGGAGGAGCAAGGGCGGGCTCGGTGTGCACTCACCATGCCCCGAGCAGACAGAGGAGGCACTCCTTCTCTGTCCCCGTCGATCTCGTAACCCCAAACCGGAGTGTCGTGGATCACGTCTCGCGGCTTCGATTGGGACCGAGGGTCTTGGCTTAACCGCCCGGACCGCGAGGTAGAAAACCTCTATAAAAAGTCACCCCGAATCTCAAGCGGCGGCGCACCGCGAGGAGATGAATGGCTGACGGGTGTTCCTATGGGACCTTCAGTCGTTAGTGCGACCCCCGCCAGAGTACCAGCCGACCCTCTGGCGGGTTACAACTTAAGGCTTGTCTGGGGACAGGGGGTACCCCCAGAAAGGACAACACATATCCCCCATACTCGTGGGAACAGAAATGGAATATTTTGAAAAACCCAAAGACGTAAGGGAGAAAGATGAAGATAGGGAGGTTATTGATGCGGGGTGCGAGTCCGACACCGCATCGAGTGTGGCGAGTGCGGGAAGCTCAACGAGCTCCCGCTGCGAAAGGGCCGAAGCTGCTACGAGGGCGGACGCTAAGTCCTTCCTCAAGCGGCCCAGGCAGGTGGACGACCAGGGGTCAACCACCGAAGGGGAGCTGGCTTCGGCACGCAAGATCCCCACCAGCAAGCGCGGTGGAGTGCGCGAGTGCGGTGGAGTGCGTGGCCGTGGCCGAGGCAAGGGCGAGGGCCCTCTGACCCAGAAGGCTGGTGAGTCTGGGAGGCCCTCGGTCGATACCGACCTTGAGGAGGTTTCCCCGAGCGTGGAGGCAAATGCAGATGGCGGCTCCAACCAGGAGCGTAAGGCCAGATTTGCGGAGGCAGTGGAGGCCGCGGTCAAGGACGTGGCCAATAAGATTAAGAAGGCCTCCAAGTTCAAGGCCGTGGGCGCGGCCGCGGCCACCATAATTGCGGCAGCAGAGGCCAGCTTCACGCCCCCTCCTGCGTCGGACGAGGTGGCCCAACTGCGGGCGGAGGTGGCCCGCCTGACAGTCGCCACGGAGCTCCTCTTAGAGGAGAACCGCAAGCTGCAGGCAGACCTGGCCAGCCTGCGTGGAGCCGGTTCCCCGGGGGCACCCAAAAAGGGGCCACAGCAGCAGACGAGCCATGCCGAGCCGGTTGAGAACCAAATTCTCAAACTGGTTCGGCAAGAGATGGCTGCCTTCCAGGCGCGGTTCTCCGTCCTGGAGGCCAAAGTGCTGCGCCCGCCTCTGGCGGCAAGTCAGGCGCCAACCAAGGCGGCAAGCAAAGGCCGGGGGCCGGCTTCGTACTCGGCCGCGGCCGCCTCTGGCCTGAAGCCTCCTAGCCAGCCCACTAGAGTGCCGGCTGCGCCGGTCCCGACGGCACCGGCTAGAACGACGCAGGCCGCGCCGAAACCGGCGCAGGCCGCGCCGCCGAAACCGGCGCAGGCCACGGCGAAACCGGCCCCGGCAAGTGCGGCGCCGGCTAGGAAAGCCCCTAAAAAGGGCAAAGCGGCGAAGACGCCAGCGCCAGCCGCCGCTACCGCCCCCTCGCCTGACTCTCCGACGGCCGAAGCCGGGTGGGAGGTGGTCGGGGAGAAGAGGAGGGGGCGCAAGGCGGCCAAAGCGGCGAAGAAGAAGGCGCAGAAGAAGCGGCAGCGAAACGGCGCGGCTAGGCTTCGCGCCCCGAAGACCGCAGCTGTAGTGCTTACACTACAGCCGGAAGCGGAACAGAGGGGCGTGACCTACCGCGACGTGCTCGCTAAGGCGAAAGCGGCGGTGGACCTGCAGGAGCTCGGGATCACCGGGGGCCTCCGGCTTAGAGTCACAGCGACTGGGGCTCGGATGCTGGAGATACCCGGTGCAGCAAACAGCTCGTCCGCCGACGCCCTGGCTGAAAAGCTCAGGGCGTCCCTAGATGCGGACGAGGCCCGAGTGTCCAGGCCTGTCAAGTGCGCAAGTCTGCGCATTTCAGGCCTGGACGACTCCGTGGCGGAAGAGGAGGTGGTGGCTGCCGTCGTCAGGACTGGTGGGTGCCCTGCCGACCAGGTGAAGGCAGTGGGCACCGTACGTCCTGACTACGGGGGCATGCGAACTGTGACGGTTAGCTGCCCCGTGACGGCGGCCAAAAAGATCGTGGAGGGCCGAAGGCTCCTGGTGGGCTGGGTCTCCGCGCAGGTCAAACTGCTGGAGCCCAGACCTCTGAGGTGCTTCCGCTGTCACGTGGGTCACCACGTGGCAGTCAAGTGCTCGGAGGTGGACCGCAGCCGCCTGTGCTTCCGCTGCGGTCAGCCCGGTCACAAGGCCGTGACCTGCGACGCCGCGCCGCACTGCGACGCATGTGCGACGGCGGCCAGGCCGGCCGATCACCGGGCGGGAGGCAAGGCCTGCGCACCACCCGCCAAAACCAGGGGCAGGGGAAGGTCCTCCGCGACCACCGCCACCAACGCCGCCGCCGCAGCTGTCGCCGCTGCTGCCGCCGCTAGCACTGCCGCCGCTGACGCCACAGCGGCGGCAGCCGGGCCAACAGAGGGAGCCCAGGAGGGGGCTGTAATGGAGTGCCAATAACGGCCCTATTGCGCCTCCTCCAGGCGAATATCAACCACTGCGCCTGCGCTCAGGATCTCCTGCTCCAGAGCATGGCGCAGTGGTCGATTCATATCGCCGTGGTCGCTGAGCCGTACTTTGTCCTCCCCAGGGACGACTGGGTTGAGGACCTGAGCGGCTCAGTGACCATCATCTCGTCGGCCGCCGCCGGTACCCCGTCCTTCGAGGGTGTCAGGAAGGGTCAGGGGTGCGTCGCTGCACGGTTCGGGGATATGGTCGTAGCGGGCGTCTACTTCTCCCCGAGCCGAACTCTCGCCGAGTTCCACAACTCCCTCAGAGAGTTGACCGTCGTCGTCGGTAACCCCTCCCTCCCCGTGCTAGTGCTCGGGGACTTCAACGCCAAGAACTTGGCTTGGGGTTCTCGCTACACGGATGTGCGGGGAAGGATGGTGGAGGACTGGGCACTGGAGACAGGCCTGGTCGTCCTAAATCGGGGTTCTGTCCCCACGTGTGTGCGGATGCGGGGCGAGTCTGTGGTGGACATTTCGTTCGCGAGCCCCGCTCTGTCGCCGCGTGTCGTCGACTGGCGCGTCATGGAGGAGGTGGAGACCTACTCCGATCACCGGTATATCCGGCTCGACGTCTCCACCCAGACCTCCAGCGCGCCGGTCCTACAGGCCCCGAGTGGTCCGCGTTGGGCGCTGAAACAGCTGGACCGGGAGCTCCTCCTGGAAGCCTCGATCGTGCAGGCCTGGGTGTCATCACCGGACAGGCCTGTCGACACTAACCACGAGGCGGACTGGTTCCAGGAGGCCATGTCTGAGATCTGTGACGTGGCAATGCCCCGAGTCCGGCCTGGAAGCGCCCGGCGTCAGGTGTACTGGTGGTCGCGCGAGCTGACGGCACTGCGAGAGGCATGCGTCGCTGCGCGACACCGGTACGCCAGGCACCGCAGGCTCCGCATCAGAACACCAGATGCGGCAGCCATCGAGGCGGAGCTGTATGAGGGGTACAGAGCGGCGAAGACCGCCCTCCTAGAAGGTGTCTTGCGGGCCAAGGATCTGGCCCGCGAGGAGATGCTGGAGTCTCTGGACGGGGATCCGTGGGGGCGCCCATACAAGATGGTGCGGGATAAACTCCGCACCAGGGCCCCCCCGCTGACGCAGAGTCTCCGGCCCCAACTAGTTGAGGATGTGGTGAGCGCTCTGTTCCCTTCGCGAGGGGAGCATGCTCCTCCGCCCATGGCTCCGCCGCTTGCGGTGCCACAAGCGGACCACGAGGACAACGACGACGACGACGTTCCGGAGGTGACTGGGGTGGATCTGAGAGCGGCGGTGGGCAGGCTGAAAGCCAAAAACACCGCCCCGGGACCCGACGGCTTGCATGGCAAAGCCTGGGTCCTGGCCCTGGAGGCTCTCGGGCCCCGACTACTAGGGCTCCTAAGCGTATGCTTGGAGAGAGGCCAGTTCCCACTTCGTTGGAAGACGGGGAAGCTGGTCCTCATTCAGAAGCCGGGGCGCCCTGCGGACTCTCCGTCCGCATTCCGGCCCATTGTGCTGCTCGACGAGGTGGGCAAGCTCTTTGAAAGAGTAATTGCAAACCGCCTCGTCGGGCACCTTGTGGGGACGGGGCCGGATCTTGCGGAGCACCAGTATGGTTTCCGCAAGGGGCGCTCGACGGTGGACGCCATCATGCGCGTGAGAGCCCTCACGACGGGGGCTGCAGTGTCCAGGGGTGGGGTTGTCGTGGCGGTGTCTCTCGACATCGCTAACGCGTTTAACACCATGCCCTGGGGCTGCATCAGGGAGGCACTCCAATACCACCGGATGCCGACCTATCTTCGTCGTGTGGTCGGGGCATATCTGACGGACAGGGCCGTCATATACCCCGGTCGCTCTGGAGAGTGGAACCGGCGAGAGATGTCGTGCGGTGTCCCACAGGGATCGGTCTTGGGGCCGCTCCTGTGGGACATCGGCTACGACTGGGTGCTGCGCGCCGACCTCCCCAGCGGCGTCAGTGTAGTTTGTTACGCTGACGACACGCTCGTCCTGGCTCAGGGGGGGTCGCACCAGGCGGCGGCCGACAATGTGACACGCGGGGTTGCGATAGTCGCGGAGAGGATCCGGCTACTGGGTCTCGAGGTGGCCTTGCACAAATCCGAGGCCATGGTTTTTCATGGCCGCGGAAACACGCCACCGTCGGGATCCCAGTTGACGGTAGGAGGGGTTCGCATCGGCGTCGGGTCGACGATGAAGTACCTGGGAATCGTCCTCGACAGCCGGTGGAACTTCGTCGAACACTTCCGACGTTTGGCTCCCAAGCTCGAGCGGACGGGGGCTGCTTTCAAGCGGCTCCTGCCCAACCTCAAGGGGCCAAACGCCTCCTGCCGTAGGCTCTATGCCGGAGTCGTGCGGTCCATGGCCCTTTACGGGGCCCCAGTATGGGCGCGTTCTTTAGGGCGGCGCGCCGCCCACTATCTGAACGCGCCCCAAAGGGTGGTGGCCATACGGCTTGTCCGGGGCTACCGCACGATCTCCGGCGAGGCAGCAAGCCTCCTTGCCGGACTGCCACCGTGGGATCTGGAGGCGATAGTCCTCGCGCGCCTGTTTGAGTGGCGCGCGGAGGCACTACACCGGGGGGAAAACCCACTGCCGCGGCAAGTTGCCGCTCGGCGGGCAGACCTCCGGTGCGATCTCATGGTGGCATGGAGAGAGCGACTGTCGCAACCCCGTGCAGGGCACGCTACAATAGTGGCGGTAAGTCCCCTCTTTGAGGAGTGGCTGGAGAGGCGTCATGGCGTCCTCACCTACCGCCTGACGCAGGTCCTCACCGGACACGGAAGTTTCGGGAGGTTCCTGCACATCATCGGGCGGGAGGAAGCGCCCGGGTGTCACCATTGTGACGATCGCCCGGAGGACACGGTGGAGCACACAGTGGCGATCTGCCCGGCTTGGGCGGAGCACCGCCGTGCCCTCGTAGAGGCGATCGGCGGCGGCGATCTCTCGCGTCCGGCCCTGGTCCAGGCCATGGTCCGGAGCGAGAGGGAATGGGAAGCGGTCACCACCTTCTGCGAAGCAGTAATGTTAGCGAAGGAGGTGGCCGGGCGTTTGAGGGAAAGAACATCTGCCCAACCCAGCCGCCGCGGGAGACGCCCATGGCGCCGGGCGCCGCGAGACGACTTCCGGCCACCGTAGATGCGGGCCTGTGGGCGGTGAGCAATGGGTAGTTCACCGTCCGTCCGTCGATTGACGACAGGCCGTGTCGACGGCGCGTTCGTGTTTCACGCGCGCCTCAAAGAGAGTCAGCAAAGCAGAGGGGCTTGCCAGAGCCTCTGCCTGCCGGGGTTGCGGGTTGTTCGAAAGAGATACCGCGGCCTCGGAACGTAAAGGGCAATAGAAGAAACATGGGTGGGTTTTAGTCAGTACAAGTCTGACATGCCCCCCCGCTCCACCCAGAGCGGGGGAAGTCATTGGATGATTTCCCACCCGAAAAAAAAAAAAAAAAAAAAAAAAAGGCACCAGTGATTCACAAATATGTATAAAACTTGTTTATGCCAATAAATAATTTAATTATTGACTCCGAAAACTTCACCAAACAATTTTAAGGTTTCATCTTGCTGTAGTAACTACTAAAAAACCGGCCAAGAGCGTGTCGGGCCACGCTCAGTGTAGGGTTCCGTAGTTTCCCGTCCGTCACAATAAGTGTTCCCAGTTATGAGGCCAACCGAGCAATTCGGTAATACCCGATCCAATGTAATAAGTACCATCACCATCCAGCGCCATCTCTCGGGGAATTGGGTTACTAATTAATACAAAGACGTGCAATTTCGGTGGTGGAGAACCGATTTCAATAATTCTTTTTTTGTTTGAAAAAAGATACGTTCAGGATAATAAAATATGTAAACAAAGTTACAAAAAATGCTTGCATATACGATTATACTACAAACTTAGTCCAGAAATTATTTTGTACAACTTTTTTTTTTGTACAAAAACTATTGTGTCAATCAAGTTCAAAATAATTTTCATAGAAAGTCCTTATAAAGTTCTACTTTTCAGATTTTTTTCATATTTTCTAAACTTATGGTTCAAAAGTTAGAGGGGGGGGGACACATTGTTTTTTACTTTTGGAGCGATTATTTCCGAAATTAATGACATTATCAAAAAATGATCTTAGTAAACCCCTATTCATTTTTAAATACCTTTCCAACAATATATCACACGTTAGGGTTGAAATTAAAAAAAAAAACACTTCCCACTTTACATATAGGGTGGCTACCCTAATAAAACATTTTTTTCAAATTTTTATTTTACCACTTTGTCGGCGTGATTGATATACATATTGGTACCAAATTTCAGCTTTCTAGCGCTAACGGTCACGGAGATTAAGCGAGGACGGACGGACAGACAGACATGGCGAAACTATAAGGGTTCCTAGTTGACTACGGAACCCTAAAAAGGAGCCTGTCGGCAATTTTGCTGGTTAATTTAATTTGACCTGGTATAATTAGGCCTATAACAACAGTTTAATGACTAATACGGCCCATTACCACTCTAGTCTACTTATTCCACCGCATACCTGTATAGCACCTCAGTAAAACGGAGTACCCATCTAGCCAGCTCGCTTCATCATTCCATTGTCGCACTAGGGCGTGCTACCCAGCCTGTAATAAGTTCTTTAATGCGTAACGTATTGTTCGCTTGTGGTAGATTAACAATAGCGTCGTCGTTAACACGTGCTATTTTCGCACAGATTAACAATACGTATTCAGTTTTGCAGTTTTATTAAAACGTGACTGTGAATCTTGAGACTTTGGTTCAATAATGAAAAGTATTTAAGTTGTATTATTTGACATTTTCACTAAGGTACATGAGGTGCACTTTTCTTTTATTTTAAATTTCAATATTATTTCCTTTTAAAAAACTACACTGATCTGATCTAATTTAAATTCAAATAAATAAATAAATATCTTGGGACAACTCACACACGTCTATCTGATCTCAAGCTAAGCAGAGCTTGTGTTATAGTAACCAGACAACTGATATACATACTTATATAATTTATAAATACATACATATTATAGATAAATCACACCCAGACACAGAACAAACAATCATGCTCATCACACCAAGTTTGTTCTGGGTGGGAATCGAACCCACGATCTTCGACTCAGCAGTCAGGGCCACTAACCACTAGACCAAGAGGCCCGTCAATAATATGTTTATTGAAAATTTTCATCTTATTTTTTAAAAGGAGCAACATCTGTTGAAGCTCTCCTTAGGCGGTTGGATTAAGGGCCTGATTCAGAAGGCAGTTCTCCTTGATACGGCCCGCATTGTGAGGAGGTTCCTGTATCTGGAGCCCTAACCACCGATAGCTTGGACCCTGCTCCCGATACCTGCAGGTGGTCCGCAGGTATTGGGTATATACATTTATATTTGGAAATGTATTTTTTATATTTTTTGTCGTTTTCTACTTTTCTTTTCACTGTTTTAAGTATCTCTTAAAAATGTAACAGTGAAAAGAAAAGTAGAAAACGACAAAAAATATATACAAAACCATGCGGAGCTCTGATTGTCCGGAAAATCTATACAAATCGAGGCCATGTTGTACTAGAAAAGTGTAACTTGATAAGCTGCCGTGTGTACAGTAAGTAGGTAGTCTCAATAGCAGTAAGTGCACTGAAATGTCAACAACATAAGTTATGAAGCAATTACTCTAATTAATTAAGCGTCGAACAATCAGATACTAATCATTTGTTTGCACCTAATCAAGTGAGATTACTGGTTCACTGTTTCGAGAGTATCCAATGGAAATTACAGTTACGGCCAAGATGCTGCAGTTACACAAATAATAAAACGTCACGCCAGTAAACCCTCGAAGGGTTTAGGCAGAGGTGTACCTAAGAATAAGAATTAATTTATTAAACCATAGTTTAAATATATTTCTTAACTAGCTGGTGGCCGCGGCCTTGCTTGCGTGATGTCGAAAAAAAGACTCTAATCTACCTCTGTGCCAAATTTCATCAAGATCCGTTCAGCCGTTTTGAATGAGTAACAAACATTCATACATCCATCCTCACAAACAATCGCATGTATAATTTAAGTAGTAGGATCTAACATCATTACGAATATCGGTAACAAGTTCTATGTTGACAGAATTAGAAAACAATGGTCCCGAAACTAGGCTGAGCCTGTTTTTTGCGATAACTTTAAATTAAAACATTTAATTTGTCAATATGATGATTAGACAGTAAGCCCAGAGTTCGCCTGTTATGTTTTAAGTCCTATGTAATAGGGACAAGCCTATTACCATCAGCTGCTAAGAAATTCCTGATAGGAAAACCCAATAACACTTTGTCCGACCCGGAATTCGAACCCAGGACTTCAAGTTCAGCACTCTTGCTTGCGACCACAAGACCAAGGAGGCAGTCCGCTGCAGTTACCGATCCAATAAACAGCCCAGCTCGCTTGAATTAATCTATTTATCACAGAAACCGGATATGACAATGCGTTGATAGAGCTATTTATCACGAATCTGGATAACTGGGCGATATGTAACTATCAGATCGTGCATAAAACCGATTAATCTAGTTTATAGATGCAACTTGTAACTGTGATTGCTTGCACTGCGATAAATTTAACAGCAGATGACGTAGGATTACTAATCATGCTTGATGTTATTAATTTGCAACTAGAAACTCATTAATAACTATCGCCATTGTCTGGCTATGGTTACGCATAGCATATACTTATTCATCGTCAATGATGTATAAATACGTATTTCGGTATTTAAATTAGCCGGATAACACGAATAAATACACTTGGAAGGAAATGGTTTATTTGGCACGTACTAGAAGTGCACACAGTATTAAACAAACGAAAAAATATACAAAAGTATTTTTTTGCTAATGAGAAATCATCAAATAACTTCCCTCGCTCAGGACGGAGCGTGTGAGCATGTTCCTTCTATTGCCCTTACTGTTCCGGGGCCGCGGTATCTCTTTCGAAAAACCCGCAACATATATAAAAAATCTTAAGTCTAAACACAAAAAAAAGAGATATTTATTGTGCGTCTCACGGCTATGCCAAATAGGCCAGCAAACGGTCGGGCAACTAGTGTTCGACGCCGACGCTAAAACTTACATAACAGCAAGCCTATTTGGCCAAAGGGGGATAGGCAGAGGTTAAGCTTTGCGTGTTCAACGTGGGCGTTCTATTCACAGTTCCTCTTACACTAATATTTCAGTATCGTGATTTTGAGGGCGAGCATTTGGTCACAAACCGAGCCATTCCAGGCTGTGTACCGACGTCATTCCAACAGGAAAATTCCACTGAATGTTAGACCAATCCGGGGATGTAAACCAGACCTCACACTTCAGGACTATCAGACACTAGCGACCACTTTAACATAACATACCATTACGCCTGTAATTTTCGAAGGTCTAGGCAGAGTCATACTTAATAGTACACTCACATTTATAAATTACTAGCTTCCGCCCGCGACTTCGTTCGTAGTTACATTGGGTTAACGCTTACTTTACCCGCGGGATGATCGAAAAAAAATCTTTCTCTCCCCTTTACTTCCCGTTTTCTCCCCCTTTTCTCAGTTTTTTTAACCAATGTCCGTCTCCACGGTCCTAACAATTTCTGTACCAAAATTCATCGAAATAGGTTTAGCAATTTAGGCGTGACGACGTAACAAACAAACTCACTTTCGCTTTTCAAATATTAGTCAGGATTTAAATCCCGCGTAATATCGGGCGAGCCTATTGCCATGAATTGGGCACAAATCTAGATTCTGTGGCTGCTATTGAGGAAACTCCTAATGGAAAATCCTAATAACACTTTGCCCGACCCGATAATCTTTCGACTACTAGACCAACGAAGTAGTCTCGACCAAATTAAACAAACTCAAATTCAAAGAATTTAAATTCTAAACAACTATTCAAGATCTAGACACAGTGCGTATAAACAGTCACATTCCGTGAGTCATTTCAAACAAAGATCTGAGGTACGAATGTCGCTAACAGTTTAATTCATTAGTTGACAAACGGACTCGCCAAGTAATTACGTGGGTACATCCCAAAGTCCCGCTTCTAACTGCAGTACAATAGGGATGGCAAATCTTTGGTACGCAACGAAATATTCTGGGTTTGGAATGTATTGCCTTTTCCCAACTATGTTGGGGTCGGCTTCCAGTCTTACCGGATGCAGCTGAATACCACTATTTTACATGAAGCGACTGCTATCTGACCTCCATAACCCAGTTAGTACTGGGTAACACGATACCTCTTGGTAAGAGTGGTTGTCAGACTTTCGGAACACTGACTATCTCTAACGACTGTCAAAGATCTACAAATGACAGCTGGGACCAACAGCTTAACCTAAGGATGGCACGGAAGAAACTAGGCATGCAACGGGTGGTCACCCATCCCAGACCAACCTAGGCAAGCGCGGCTTAACCTAAAGATCGACCTGAGCGGCTGCTATTATTTAGCCACGAGCTCCTCTCTCTTTGGAATTTATTGTTCAGCCGGGTCATAAATAGTGTCTCCGTCACTGGTCACCGGTTTTTATTGCTGCATCTTTCTTTTGGCGCATGACCTTAATCAGAACTAACGCCATTTTGTTTTTCGGAATAAACTTTCAGAGTACCCGTATGTCCTAGTAGTCTATTTCTAGAGAGATCCCAATATCTCATATCCATATGAAAGTATAATACTTACGGTGCATTAGACTAAAACATTTTATTTTTGTTTTGTCTGTTTTTTCCGGTTAATCTCCAAAACGGCCAGACCGATTTTGACGAGAATTTTCCTCGTTTATTTTATCAAAAAGATTCACCATCCCTGATCAACAACTCTCAAGCATACAGCCAGAGCACAGATAATTAATTAGCGGTACCACAGGTCCATAGACAACGGCTCTGTCGCACGCACGTGCCGATGTCTAGCTGTATATTAAAACTCGAAGACTAACAGAACCACAGCGAAGTTATTGAACGAATATTGTATATTGAAACGAAAACAAAAGGTGGGTGGGTTATAGTGAATGTGTATTGTATCGAACAAATTGCGTATATAGTTAGCTTTAATTGGCTGTAATTGTTTAAAAATACGGTAGTAATTGAGACACGAAAATTTTGACAATGCACTGCGGAATTGTGGATACCATAGTGTCTATTTTCCTGTGAACGTTTGAGGTTAAAATTTTCGGGAAATAAACTAGATGGCGTTTCTGGTTTCACATGATTTTATTTCTGTACTTACCATGGATTTTTGCAGCCCATTGGACTGTCGATATTTTTGATAGTGGATCCGCGAGGGTAGTCCGCGAAATTAATTTGATTTTCGTTTTTTTTTTTTGCATACTACTTACTTATACAGACTAAAACCACTTATGTTTTTTGTATGTTTTTTTTTTAATATATTTTTTTCCTTCTTTTGTTTTTTAAGTTCCGGGGCCGCAGTATCTCTTTCGAACAACTAGCAACCCCGGAACAACACGCAACCGGCTGCATTACTACCTAAGTATGTCTAAACGAATTCAGGCAATTAATGTACTCGTATGAAATTCTTTATTAGTTGATTGAAGTCAAAATATATGCAGAAATCACCAAAAACCTTAACATTTAGTTAGTAACAAAAGAAATCCCTGCAAAGTTTCCAAACAAAGGTTACAATTTTAGATATAAATGTGACATTTCACGAATCGTGTCTTCGTGAATAATTCTGGCTTTAAAGTTAACGCCTGAACAAACGTTTCGCAGGATATTCACAGCTGAAAATGCATCCATATCTAAAGCCCCCAGCTTTTCTTGCTGTTCCACTGTTCGTTCTGCAAACGAGCATTGTCTGAGTAATCTGACTATCTGACGCGCCTGACGTCACGCTGAATTTCAGATTAAGAAAATCCAATTTGACTTTAATAAGGTTAATACTTCATTATTTTGTTTGTTCCGTCGCTCGGAATGAACGTAATTTATCAAAATCAACTTGTAATAAGGCCCTTAGCTTATAGATAATTTGGGCGTGGGAGTTACTGAAGTAATTTTTCGTTGTAGGTAAAATACGTAAGATTTAAAATTGGATGCTGCATGTCCAATTACGCTTTCATTTTTTTTTTTCATAATATTTAAGCTTCCTGCGGAAATTATTCCGTACCTCAATACGTATATATTATGGAGTAGCTTCGGCTTACAACTTCGTCCTTTGTCGACAAAACATTATCCTAATTCCCAAGGTATTTGGTATGTTGTGTCGACGGTGTGTTCATGTTCCACGCGTTCCTCATAGAGATGTCAGCAAAGCAAAGAGGTCTGCCAGGGCCACTACCTGCCGGGGTTGCGGGTTCTACGAAAGGAATACCGCGGAAACGGAGCACAAAGGGCAAAAGATGGATACATGGATGTGTGTTTTAGTCATTGAAAGTCTAAAACTTCCCCCGCTCCGGAATAGTGGAAGTTATTTGTTAAAAATGCCAAAAAATAAAAGACTCTGTTTAGACAGCAAAAAATAGGTTTGAGTAAAAAAAATTATAGGCATCTTCTTTTTTACCTCCGAGAATTAAGAAAGACATGATAATATATATCATAATTGGACCCTCGACTCGTTACTAGCTAGGCTTGACTTTACACCATTGTAATTACTCACAATGATGGCCGCTATAATCAAGAATTTAATCCCCAGAGCCGCGGAAATACGATCCGTCCTTTGTGATGGAACCCACTTTTACCTTTCACGAAAAGTTTAATTAATTTCCTATCAGAAAATATGCAAACTACGTGTTTTAATTAATGCTTCATACTTGTTTATAATGAGGTGTGAGCTTGGCTGAATGATTTAATATCTAGCGTTGGTTGGTACATACATGCCGATCCAATTAAAATAATTCCATAAATTCCTAGACTAGAATTTCACTATATTTTTGTTTAGAAATAAATTGCGAAAGAGTGTGATTACGTCAGATAAAATAATAAAGTAATAAATAAACGAACGTGACTAACTGCACAAAAGTATCTACGTTAATAAATTAGATAACCTATAAAGATTTACTGAACATGAATGAAAAGGAATTTGGAACGCGTAAAACACTAAAATAAGCATAAAGCATACCAACGTTGAGATGATTGGTACAAAAAAAGAAACTACAAAAGAGACGACATGAATAAATAAAATTAAAAAAATACAAACGCACCAACCTCGAGCAAAATTGAACCACCTGGACGCAGTGCACCTACAGATAAAAATCGTATAAAATAAAAAGTAGAAGGCCGCCAAAAAGAAGAAAAAAACCAAGATGGCCACAACTGACTAAAGCAAATAAAAGAGATGAAGGCAGATTGTTTCAAATGGACTTATTATTATGTCGGCCGTGCGACCTACCGCGAGCGCATGGGACGGACCACGTACCGACCACTAATCCTTTTTCAAAAACAAAAAAGAACTCCTTAGATAATTAATTATGTTTTTTTCATACACGACGGTGTATATCAACAAAATTAATGCTTTGAAATAGCAGGAGCAACTTGATGTTTGACATGATCATATTTATTTATTTGAGAAAAAGAATACAACATTTAGAAAGACAACTCCAAGCTATTGTACAGTTAAAACAAACATATTTATGATGATGACAAATTAAATATCGTACCAGAAATTCTAAATCATATTACAATACGTAGAATAGAAGCATTTCTAGACATAATTTTCCTAAATTCCAAAGAAAAAGCCATGAACACCAAAAGCGATGATTAAAATGCAAAACTTGATAGCTTACTCGACCATAACCATTTTGCAGAAGACACAAAAAAGGGAACAGTTCTCAAATGGCCCGCCATTTACTGATTACCTTTGTAATGTATGACTCAACATCCGGCGAAGGTAATAATTTGTCTGTTCCCAACATTGACCTTCATTAGGACAACGGCAGGTACAAGATTTTTTCTTCTCGACCCAATGTCGAACCACCTTATTATCGTCTTGTAATCGCTCCCCTAACATGCTGACAACACGACTGGCTTTTTATTACTAACGTTCTTTTCGATTATTGTTTTGTTTTGGAATTGATGATTTATGATGATAATTCTATCCTTTCGAAGAGCCTACGGCTTAACAACAATGGTCTGATTATAAAATAGAGGATTCAGCAGCACAAAATATGATCAACTGTAGCGAAAGAATAAAAGAAGAAAGATATCGTACTTGGTGAAACTATTTTTATTTTTGCTTAATCATTGTGTGCTTTGTTTAAGCATTTGGTTACTTTATGCATAATATCTATAGCACGTATTTGGTAAGCAACTACCGTCTGACCTTCAAAATGTTTTGGGGATCCCAAACCCGTTTTTTACAATATGAAGTTATTTGCGTCGGAAGCCAAGAATCAAAGGTCTTAATGATGAACTTTGGATACTCGCCATGCAATACAAAACCGTTGTATTGGCAAGGGTCTGTAGATACAAGTAAATCCCCATTATTTCCTGCAAAAACAAGATGTATCTAGCTTGAATAATTCAAATGAAATCTATTGAACAATACGTTAGTCTGATAACGGATATAAATCACTTTATGCGACAACAGTTTGACTTAAGCCATGAATACGCAGAGAGGAATATGAAAAAGCTTTATAGAACTCCTTTGATTTGACTTCTTTGTGAGATTTGCTGTAAGGTTTCCATTTTCGTCCCAAATCCAGGGACCGAATGAAAACTCGTTTGCATAATATAAGACAAGCCTAGTATCGAGACTAAACGCAAATAAATGGTTTCCTCAAGTTAAGACGACAATTTCCCGGGTCAACGGAGCCAAGATAAATTTGAGACCAGACCTTACCGAATACAAAATCTGTCGCTTACTCTTTTTTGATAAAAGACTACATAATAAAGAATTGTTTTTGTCAAAAGATTTGTAAGCTTACCTAAGGCCTGCCTACCTGCTTTGTTACGTAACCTAATATTAGGTACCTACGGCCTTTATTTAGAAAATGTTTTCGTAATATTCCACCGCAAGAAGACATCAGTATTTATTTTCGTATTTGCTGTAACGTTTAAATATGAAACGTGTAGCTATGTAAGTACTTTTATGAAGATGAATATTGTACCCATGTAGAAAACGTTTTTTATTCAAGAAAATAGAGACACATAAATTAGTTAGCATTTGAATTTCTAACCCCTTTGCTGTCTGTCTGTCGTTTTAAGGTCCAGCAACGGCAGTTTTAGTAGAATTGAAATACGATAATAATATTAATCATGTTAGAATTCCGAAAAAAATGGTTACAGATGCAGTTAATATATTTAATATACTATACATATATATATTACTAACCTACGTCATGTCCCACGCCTGGGCAAAAGCCTCCGTATTCGCCTTCTAACCCCTCCCTAGCCTACGGTGACAGTTAATATTATTGAAATAAAAAAGCTATTGTTTCGAATATTATTCTCCCTTGAAGTAGTATTCTCCCAGTTAGTAAATAAATCTGGACTGTATTTTATAGGAATTCAGAGTTTAAGATAGAAAAAACATGATAGCAAGTCGATAGACTATTAAAGGGCTTTTCTAGCCTAATAAAATCGTAGCTAATAAATCGCAACACTGAAACTTCTCACTGATTTCATCTCTCCAACGATAAGTTTGTTTGTTTCGTAAGCACTTCGGAGAGATAAAACTGAAACAAGTAAAGAGGCAAGATATCTAATGAAGCAATCAGTAGAACGTTCATTAGGCAACTCGTGTGTTTGTGATTGTACAATCACAAACACATGAGTTGCTTAATGAAGAGCCAAAGTTTTACTGACCAATTCAGGGATTTACTAAAAAGAAAATACTTATATAATTATGCTAAATACTTCTCTAACGCTGTTTACTCTACAAAGCTCTACAGCTTTTCTTTAAGTTCACACTTATAATAAAACATGCATCAGTAACTCTGTTTATTTTTCATGCCTTACCTCCTAAATAGATTTAGATAGAATTCGGCAAACGAATAGATAATGACCAAGGTACTGTTTTATCCATATTCTACTATCCCGAGGAATAATTTTCGAGATCCTTGTGGCCGGAGAGGCGGGTAAAAGCTAACTAACCATGACAGTTACTTACTTTACGTAAATCCAAATCAGTAATTACTTAGGTCCTTCGCTTTAAATTAACTCCAAAACCTATCTAATCTTCGTGCAGTCTCTTACTTGAATATACATTGTTCAATTGTAAAAGGATGATACCAACGGCACGACCCCGTTCAGTTCAAATTAAATTTTAACACCATTAATCTATGTAAATTGAAGGCCTGGCTCATCGAATTGAATGTTCGTATTTATATCAATGTTAGATGGAAATAGACTCATTGAAGTAGGTAATATTTATTCTGTTTTATGATTTAAAAGAGTGGAGTTTCTTGCCTATTCTTCTCCATTGAGATCTACGCTTTGAAATGGTTCATATGTTATTTTACCTTGTGACTGGAACTGGCGCTTCATCCTTTTGTTTTTGGTATTCAAACAGTATTTGAAGTATAGTTAAAATAAATGTTTTGTGTTTGAGTTTTTTATTTGAGACAAAAAGCGTAATATTTATTTGCCAATGTCTCATCATTCGTCTCACAATGATTTTAGCTGTAATTTATTTAATTCCTTGATTGTTAATTGATACTGCAACAAATTTAAACAACAGAGAACTCACTGCCCAATAAATAATTGAATTAAATTTTGCTTTTGTTAAAACAAAGCAATTTCCAGTTTTATAAATTCAACAAGCTTGTTTTCTACTTAACTTTGGTCCTAACGATGAATGATTCGTTTTAAATTAAATTAGCCTCAGTGATTCTGATGGAAGGCAAAAGAAACTTTTGGTTTGTCACAATATCTTTTGTGATCGTTGCGGAGCGGTTATTTCTTAGTAGAGTTAATGCAATCGGTTTAGCGGAGACCGGGTATTGTAGACTGTGTTTGTGGCTGTTTGGAGATAAAGCCACAGACACAAAGGCAGATGCCCTCCGCCCCTCGTGCCTCCAGACCCCCTCTACCCTCCAACAAGGGAGAACGTTTAAGGCAACGACGATTGCCCCTTACAAAAGGCAGTCGAGACAACCCGCCCGGCCTCACCCCGCATTCGACTGCAGAATGGATTCGAAAGAAAACCAAATCTCATTCCGTACGGGCGCTCATTGTTTGAGAATCTTTCACAATTGCTTTTTGAATTTTACAATCTTCTAGAAGTATTCCTTGTTAGTTTGGAGATTTTTCAACCGTCTCAATCTTATCGTATTTTGTTCGAACTTTATCCATGAAACTGTGAGGTGCTGGTAGGCTCATTAATATTTGTCGCGTGCGTGTGTTTTAGTGACTCAACTCACGCAATCCGCACGATTCGTGAATTATATCAGTAAGGTACGTGTACCTATTCATTAGTCTGATTTTATTATCATAACAGCGAATCTTTAAGCAGCAATGCAATGATGCCTTCTCTATTGTTCCTACTAGTCGCAGACGGTTCACAAAACACCGGCTGAAAACTGGCACACGCTAAAGAAACAATGTGTGTTTCTTTTACAGCTATACGAAACATAAAATTCGCGGGAGCGTTGACATTTAAATCCTAATTACCTAAAATGTATTTAAAAGCATCGGTGTGAATGACTCGCACAATAAAGGCAGCGGCCCATTTCCGCGGCTTGCGTTGAACATGTCGCCGTACTCTGTGTCTGTCGGCGCCAACGCATTTTGGCAACCAGCCGACAGCTGTGATGACTGCACGTTCCGGCTTATGTACCAACGGAAGCACGACGATGAAGCAAACAATAATTAACTCCAACATAAAGAATACATTTAGCGCTCAAGGTAATTTCCTCTTGTAGTTTAGTAGTTAATGAATTACTTATTCCAGAAAAGTAATTCTACTCAATTATTCTCTAAAATTATTATCGGTAAAAGTTCCACCAAAACACTTTGACGTAATAATTTGGGAATATCCTTGAAGTAAAAGGGTGTGGCCCTGTCGTACCCTTCCGCTATCGTTGGTTAGCACGTGGCATTCCTTTACATCGGTGAACCCCATTCTTTGATAGGGCTCCACGGTCGAACGGCGACACTAATGTACAACGTGCTTTATGTTATTTATTGTGATGTTATTGACGAAAGTGCTTCCTGTTTAAATTTCAATTATATTAATATATAAGTAAACGAAACAAACAAGATGAGGTTTTATCTTTACTTTAAAGGTGTTATGAGAATTGAATATTTTGAGAAAAGCAATAAGTTTGAGAAAACATATCAAAACGAGGTACAACTTAAGATACCGCTGCCGCAAAAACGGCGATTTCGAGAGCACAAAGAGGCACCACGGCTAGCCTACACGAAACAACAGCGAAGTATTGCGATTAATGTAAACAGTCCGCACGAGACACTAGACGGCTTACCAACTACTAACGTCTCACATCTTTGTCTTTACTCGAATCGTTTTCACTTTCAACTCGCACAAATCTTCTTCGTACATCTTCATAGACAGTCCTCAGCCAACCCTATTAAGAATATACTAAATGTCAACATATATTTTAGTCAAGAATTTACCATTACTGGAATATTCCTTTACTGCTAATGAAACACTCGAGATTATTATGGCGGAAAATGTATCACCATTGAGACGGAATTTAGAAAATTTGTTCCCACTTGCAGATCAGATGCATTTATTAATCAAATGCCTTTACTAAATCTACACACAAAGGGACATAAAACCAAACAAATTCATGACCATTAAAAGCTTCTGTCTGATGAGCATTATTTACTCAGGTTGTTAAGAAAATATGTAGGTGCCTAAGTACACAGGGACATTTGGGGTATTTTACAGCGGTTGTAGGACGCAAATAGTAGCACAAGATGATAAACATTCGTATGTACACAGACTCTGTCTGTCGCATCTCGTGTGCCAGGTGAACAATACACGGCAGCATCACGTAGGTGTGATTCTATCAGATATATTCAGATAGTAGGAAATATAATCTGAATATTGACTGTTGAGATAAAATAATAGGATTCTTACCTATGGAAATGGAAGATAGCAAAACAAACAAAATTGTTAAGAAGATGAAACAATAACGATGTTTATGAAAGGTTAATTTTCAGTTAAATAAAGCTATAGCATGTAATTTTATTCTTACGATTGAAGCACCACAACCATAACATTCACAAACAACTTTAATGTTACAGATAGATAACCTCAAGAAAATAAAGCTATTAATCATTCTGTCGGTACTTTTCTGCAACTTGTTTGCGTCTATTTGATAAAACTAAATAAATCGTAACGTATTATAAAACTTAACGATGAAGTTGACCTTTGTTGAAAATCGTAAGGAATTCTTTATCAACGAAAATATTTCTCAGAAAGCTGTAAATAAGTATGAGTTCGTTGCAATAATATACCTACAAACTACAGTAAATATGCAAAATGTATGAAAATACTATCAGTGAACTACTACAAAGGTTATTGGACGAATGACGGAGCAATAAAGAACATAAGTACAAAGAAAACATGAATAATGTAATAAAATATGACCAGTAAAGACTGACCTAGACGAAACTTCTTTGATTACATCTAACGATAAAACGATGTCCCAAATCTTACGTATGAGGCATATAAACTCGCTAACGATTTTCGCTTGATCACCCAAGCAAGGAAAACCATAACAAAGACCACATCCTGCACTCAAATGGAGCTTTATTACAAAAATTCGGCAGACGATATCGTTGAGTATAAGACCCATTTTGCATGTATTGTCAATACATTCCATGACGTCAGATGTGCCAGTATTGTATCTGCGAACGTGTGACGTCATCCAGGTCTGGCACCAACGACAGCATTTTGTTATCGGAAACATGGAAGCGATGGCTCGCGTGACAGCCCCCTTTTGTCCTCAGCTCAGTTTGCCTCAAAGCTTCCATTCTTCCCACTAGCATCACAGAAACGTTGATACAGTAACAATATTACTAGGTTAGTATTATCAGTCTTTTGTTAAGATTGTATAAAGTAAATAACAGTTAGTACAGTCGAATCTTAAGAAAACACAGCAAGGGATTTTAAGCCACACAATTCTCTGAATTCTTCGTACCAATTTATTTAATATTGTAATTCTAGTGAAGACTTAATGTTTGGTTTCTTCCTTGTCTTTAGATAGTCTTGTGGTATATGTAGAAGCAGCTCCCCGGCGTATAAATAGTCATCCATAAGTAGAAGAAATTCCAAATGAAGATGTCGCTTTAAATAAATAACTGTGCTCACTTAAATTTCCTGTTTATTTTGGTCCCCCCACTTCGCACGCGAGTGCTTTCTAAACGTGGAGTTGGATGTTTTGGGAGATTTAAGATTCAATATTTTAAAGAGTTTCTTTGCATCTCTTATAATAACATTATCTTTAACGGCATACCATTATTAGAGTGTAGATCGCCCTTTGGTTTTCTCGTATCAGATTTGAAATAACACATAAGCAATGGTGGTCAAGAAATGATCAGAAGATTAGTGCACGACACCCATGTTGATGTTCCCGAATTCTTCCATTCGGAATTTACCATATTTGTGTACGCGTGAAGGAGCGAATCATTTGTTGGGCTAAAAAAGAGATGTTTAAAACTGAGTTCCAAAATTTATTCTCGTCTCAAACAGGCACAGGCATGCAAAATATTTGGGTTTTGCACGTAGTTATTTAACAATTAATCTGCATGTTTAAACAAAGTGTTTATGAAGATGTTGAAAGCTCGTGAATTGTGGTGAAGTGGGCGGCGATGCTAAATGGAACATTTCCTGAAATCTGTTGTTACAACGCATGAGTTTGCAGCATTTGCCTCGAAATAACACACTAATTTTATCTCAGTGCAGTGTTAACGACGCGGTTCACTTGTTACATGATCCTTAACTCAATTCCACAAATTTGTTACATTCTTACCTTGCTAATAGTTTCCACCGTTTCATACAAAATCCAATCCAACTCCCAGAAAGCAATTACTGGATACCATTTTTCGTAGGAAAGATTAATAGAAAAAGGTCAATGGCAATATCGGAGCGGGTATATTATATTGGCCATTGTTATTTTTCAGATTATACAACTAAGTCATGGCGACCATACAAAACAATGCCTAATTGAAGAAGTTTGGTAACTTTATTTGCAATTCATTCGTTAGGCACTCGGTCAATGTCAAAAACTGGTGATTAAGTAATTGGGTCTAAACTGGTTAGGCAGACACATTATCGCTGTTTAGATTGTTTAAAAAAAAAACAATAGCAGAACACACCATTGATTTGGAATTTGAAATAAAACACTCAAGGTTAGATCAGTAAACTCGTAACCTGGCAATGACCGTTTTAACTACGGAGTACGGAATAGTGGGGCTCAAATCCGGTTTGGTTACATTGACATGAAAACCCAAACTTTATGTACCTATTAGTAATATTACAATTATTCCTGTGCAGGGTAAACTTCCTGTAATAGTAACGAATTTAAACGCATTTGGTTTGTTCACCCAAATTGTTTTATTCTTCGAGAAAAGTTGGTAATATTAGATTTTGACGACTAATAATACAGTCTGGTTAACAAAGCGTCTCTAATGCAAAATTCTCACTGCGTGGTGTAACCGAAATGTGATACCTAGCGTTGAGTTCATGGGTTTCAAAATTAAACTAACTGAACTTACTACACCTTTTAAGTAGATACACAAATGATAAGAAACAAGCCTAATTGTTTCTATTTCTAGTTAAAGACCACCCAAGTCCTGGTTTCCTTGATTAAAATAGCAAGAAATGCTAACGGCATGCTAAAATGTCCTGGAATTTGTGTCTTTTATATTCTTGTAGAAGCGCGCCCTGGCAACATCGAGATGTTGCTTTTGATGAAAGGGTTTGATGAGAACGAAGGTCTTATATTTTATAGTTTGTTATAACAATGACTTAATAGAGACAAAGGTTGTTTACAAACTAATTGCAATAACAGTTATGAAATACCGTTACAGGAGCATCATGCAATAATGAAACGGCTATCTTACCTCTCCTAAGTTGACAAAACCGTGGTCGTTGGCCACAGCATCGGCAGCCTCCTTCCCTCCCGGTATGTGGACGGCCCATGTAGGCGTGTAGTGCGCAAACGTTGTCTCCAATAATGATAGAATTGACACCAAGATGGTCGACGATAACACGGCACCCCGCGCCATCGCACGCACTCTCACACACTCACCAACTAGTACTTGTCAGCATTTCACACACACTTTCCAAAGAGTAACTTGTTTCAATCAAGTCTCGAATTAAATATTACTTTGTAATTGTAACGTAGGGATTGTTGCTTTGCTATCTTTGATCATACGGCTCCGCACATGGCTATTTACTGGAAAAAAATATCTTAATAAGGTATTTGCTCAAATTAATATTTACGGTTATGAAAATACTTGCTAATGATGCTAGATGCATCAGTTATCTCAAAGCGAGCTTCGATTACAAATTCCAATCATGTATCTCCGACGTGGGCTGCATTAAAGAAATTCTAGGTGGAGGTCATAAAAGCGATAAAAACTTGATTGAACCCACAATCCACATCCATTAAAATTCGACATAAAACGTGTCAGGACTTCGTTTGCCAATCACAATGGGTAGTTGGGGTATTTATTTGATGACCACACCTAAGGACTAGAGTTTTTTTAACATGTATTTGCAAGAAAATTAGCAATCAATCGGAAATAGGTTTCCGCCAAATTAAAAGTTGGACGAGCGTACGGCCTTTGGCAATACTTCCACAACAAGTAGGTCAAGTATACATGAAGGACAAAAGTATAGGCGCTGACTGAGCTCCTGTTATGCTGTTCTTTATCACCGTATCACTGGACAACCATTAATCACACTGCGTTTCATCGGTTCTACTTCAACCTACTTTGCCGAGAACATTGTTATGTCTGACGTTTGCCTTTTCTGAATAAACAAGACATGGATCATTTCCGCGAGTCTGGACGCGTTTCCTATTTTCTTTTAAAAGTAAATTATTTAGTATATAACTTGATTCATGTTTGTTGGCTGTTTGTTTTTTCTTTTGTAAGCCGTGCCTGGAATGGAATTGTGGTTTGTATCAGCGCTTTTGTTGGGTATATCGTAGCTGCGTGTCGAGGCCCATACAAAGAGGATTGGTTATTTTGTTTATTTATTAACATCGCTTTAGGAACTGAGGGTAGATATTTTGCAACAAACTGAAGTACGCATTAATATTGATATAAACTAAACTTCTTTTTCTAATAAATAAATGTATATTTAAATATTTTCCTGTGTGTCAATTACTTTAGTATTAATCGAATTCATTTTCCTTATTTAACATAGATTTAATAAATGTACTTAGGTACTCGAAAAATAAAACTTCCCAACTAGAAACAATTTCACTAATTTTGCCCGTATTGTATCATTGTTTGCAATTAGTAACGCAAACGAGAATTTATTAAATCACGTTGTTATTTAGAAATGTTTATTAGTTACATTGGAAGATAACTTCGTCCAGCAATACAAAACATATTTGATACTTGTGCTTGTTATTGTGTGTTTGTTGTGAGACGATGTCAGTTATTCCTCGTTAGTTATTTGTACCGTGTTGTGTTTATCTTCTTATCTCTATGCACCTTGTTCAACTAATCGATTTACATTGTTTACATCTTTGTTACTATCTCCATTTATAATTTTATCAACTTAGATATATTTTGTTGTTAAGTGTGCTCAGTTGAAATATACAGGATAATATGGTTTGTGAATATTAAACTAGTAGTAGGCAAATTTGTACCGAAATGCGTTATCTGAAGGTCAATACATAATATAAGTAAACAAATGTAATGTTAAAACTACTAATACTGATCGGTTTAAATGATGTTAAATATAAAATTACAAGTATGTACTATTATTTAAAACATTAACCTAGCAAGTATAAAACGTTAATACCACGATTTAAAATAATGTATTTTGTGTAAAAAGCAGACAGCAAGTATACGTACGTTTGTCGGCAATAATTACCACGTTAATATTTGCATTTTTTTAAGTAGGCCACTCATATCTTCAGCTAGCGCGTTTACCTGGCTGAGTTATTTACAGTTAACATCGACAGTAATTTATCAAGCAAACGCATGCCAAACTGGCTCGTAATTTCCATAGTTATTCGGACACAAAAACATTCAGACCACTAAAGACAATCTACTATCAAAAGACAAGTTTTTATCTTATCTGTTTCCATTGGATCGCTATGTAAACATTCGGTTTTTGTGACTAATCGCCGACGTAAGTATTTCGCGTGCAGCCCACGTCGAAAGGCGGATGCTTCATCGATGGAATCCGATGGGAAGGACCAAGATTCCGTGGCACTTAGACAATAGTAGCCGGTGAGAGTCGGCGCCGCTGTGACGAACGTTCACCTCTCGCATCCCGCCTCCCTGTTATCACTTTTCGCTTTTCTAAATGCGTTTTTATGACAAATTCCTCACATGTTTATTGGCAGCAACGATCACTACGTTACACTGTGATGCACTACAGTCATTACAGGACACGGCATAACTGTCAAATGGCGCGTGAATAATCCGTCGGCTCGGCGCAAAACACGGCCGTCACGTCCGCGCACGTGATGCTGACTGGTTGGTTTGCTACTTTGCTCTCGGGCGCTCGCCGCGATTGGAGCCCGAGACGACCGCTACCTTGCCACACTCGGGGAATTTACCCAGAAATGGGGAGAATGACTCGACAGCTGTTAAATGAGCGTAAATAATTTAAGTCGCCAAAATAGTTAGTTTGGACGGGTTTTGGTTCGGAGTTGGCCTAATTAGCACTAGTGCTATAATCGATAGGACTGTTCGAGCGTCCGGTTCATTGAACCGTGCAAAGTTTTTCTTTTTGAAAGTAAATAGGTTTCGCGCTGACAATGAAAAGTACAGTTGCTTGATTTATTACTATTCTGCGACTTTAATATATTTATAGGCGATATAAATGTCGATATTTCAGATATAAATCTTTATTTCTCTGTGTAGAGGCCCAGTGCCAGTGTTACGTATCTACCCATTGTACGCGAACTGAATAATTTATTGAAAGTATTGGTCAAGGCCGCACTGTGGCACACAAAAAAAAAACATTTTAGATTTCGGCATTAAATTGCTACTAAAAAAATATAAGTAGGTATTCGACCGATAGAAAAACTTACTTATTTATTGATATGACTTTGCGTATGTTAACAAAAGTATGATTTTGAATCTAAAAGAGTGAGAAGGGGCTACAAGGAACAGAGTTCCTACAAAAACTACGTCTTAGTGTACGAAAATAAACATTGAGTTCACAAAAGCTTCTTCTAAACCTTCCGTAATTCCTCTAACATTGGGGACCAAATTTTGGGGTGAAATAATCGATAACCGATCACACATTAATCTTAATGTGCGGCAAATTGGTTGCTTTACCCTCTCAAAGCTTTACTACAAAGGCACATTATTTTCTCCATTTCGTCTCTTATTTTTATATTTATTTACAAACCAATGGTTAATTTTAGAAAAGTAGGTTTGTAATAATAATATGTCAGAGTAAAGTAAAACTTGGCATTTTTATTTTACGTAGGTACATTATTTTAGCAGATTTATTTAATTGAAAATGAAATGAGGTTACTCGTGTAGACTTGATAAGAGCAGCCTATTTTTAAGCTCGAGTTAAATTAAATAAGATTCGAATTTTTAATTTCTTCTGCTACTTAAATTAAGACATTTTAAAATTACGAATTTACGACCTCTCGCTACAATTACACAAAAGAGCAAATTGATTAAAACATTACAAGTCCAGAACACAGGGCTTTTGGCATTACCTTCTTTTTATAAACGTTTAGTTTTGTAGACGACTATTTTTCATTCTCGCTTTAATAATGCCAGCTTATAACTGTCTGCTGGGCAAAGGGCTCTTTCTTCTCATACAAAGAAGGCACGAGCCTTACGCCTTGTAATCCCCAGAGGGTAGGTAGAGGTGTACCTAATGCACCCACATTTCACCTCTTACGTTTAATGTCCCATATAGGATGTGGTGAGCCTATTTCACATCACTGGGGCAAAAATCCAGACTCTCTGATTGCTACTGAGAACATTCAGTTGGAAAAACCGAATTTCACTGACCCGGGAATCTAACCGCGGCTCCTAAGCTAAGGTCCTGCCACATGCTAAGCCACAGAGGTGGATCTATATACGGCGTTTTTGGGCCGTAGCTCAGTGCCCCTTGAGGGTGAAGGGCCCCCATTTACCATTTAAGACAATAGAAAAATGTGAATAATAAAAAAAAACACTAGTTTGGCCTGTATACAATTCTACCATAAACAACCTTACAAAGCTGGGCTATATTAAACTAAGAATACGTCGGTTGATGTGTCGTCGTATGTACCTAGTATTTCTTTATCGAAAACAGTTTTTTGACAAAACGGTAATAATTACTTGGTTAATTAAACAGGCCCCCAAATAGTATTAGTCCAGGACCACACAAACTCACGGTCCACCTCTGCTCAGCCCACAGAACAGTCCAAACTAAATTCAAATATCCCATCTAATATATAAAATTCTCGTGTCACAGTTTTCGTTTCCATACTCCTCCGAAACGGCTGGACCGATTTAAACGAAATTTTGTGTACATATCGGGTAGGTCTGAGAATCGGCCAACATCTATTTTTCATGCCCCTAACTGAGCAGCGGGTGAAACCGCTGGGCACAGCTAGTTAATATATAAAATCTAAGGAGTATTTAAGTATCGTAAGGTTGCGTTGTGTGGTTTCTGCCTACCCCCCATGGGAAAATGGCGTAAGATTAGTGTATGTTTATAAAACTACTTAGGATAAGTTCGTGTTAAATTTGTGAAATAGAATATTCCTACATAACTTCCCCTTGAGAACCCTAAAACAGTCAAGCAACTCGTTTTTATATAACGAAAAAAGGTTGTCTTTGGCTCTGAAGAAAAAAAGAACAATTTTTGCCCATAAATATTAAAACTGGTCTGGGATCATGAGAACAACTCGTTAGTATGGAAAGTTGGTACTTTGAGTCGGTACCTGTAACCTGTCATGTTTAATGTATGAGTTACATACAAAATTAATAAGGGTGTAAAAGTACCCTTATCGAAGCCGACAGGCACGTGTTGGCAAGGTCATTGCGATATTTTTTTGTGGTTCTACACCAAACCTTACCCATAACCTTCTAGTTACTACCTCAACATATCCCTATATTGAGGTCAAAGTTCCAAATTTTCCCCTTTTTTTGGAACGAAGTTCCTTATCGCGCGTTGTGAAAGGGGGCTAGACGGAAAAAATTCTTACGAAAAGTTGTCACGACACTTTTTGCTATAGTAAGCTATTGTAAGCTGTGCGGCGTCGCATGTTTCTCTGTCTGTCTGTCTGTCTCTCTCTCTTATAGAAAGCAAGCCAGATATTTTCATTTCTATTTCGCATTGAACAGTGTGGTGTCGCGACGAGAACTTCGTTCCATCCGGGTGTCCCTTGACACCTCTAATTTTTTTTTAATCCAGTTTTTTATGTGATTACTTTAATTTAAATACCTTCACGTTCTAAACAATGTATCAATTAGAACAATGTTTTAAGTGCGTAACATTAAGTTGTACCATTCTTTTAATGATGTGAAAATATTAAATATCTTGGCCCTCCCTGGTCGGAGCGCGAGGAGTGTCAGACTTTATTAATTAAATCCATGTTCCTTCTTTTGCCCTTTGTGTTCCGAGGCCGCGGTAGCTGTTTCGAACAACTCGCAACCCCGGAAATTCTACCCAAAAACTTAAATATTCACAAAAAAAATGGCTTTATAATATTTTATGCGTAATGTTTCATACTAAGTTTGATGTACATGAAGCATGGTTGACGGCTTCGTGAAATGTTTTATACCCTGTATATAAAGAAGTATTGGAGAAACTTTATGCTTTTGGATAAACTTAAAAAAAAAACCACGTGTATCAAGATCTAGGTACATTGAACTATCTAGTAGCTAGGCTTCGCTCGCGTTAATTTAGAAATGAGACAATCAATTTGTTGTACTCTGTTTGCTCTTTCAAAACATGAGTCGAAAGACACGTAGCGCCATCTACAATCTCAGAACACGGAACGGTAACTTTTTCGGGATGAAAGGTACCGTATGTCCAATTCTGTATACCTGACAAAAAATTTCAGTATGATTGGTTCAGTAGTTTAGGCGTAAAAAGGGGATAAACAAACGCTTTCGTATTTTTTATATTATTAACCAATAACATACACACTTACATTACAAACAGTCACACAGTACCCAAAACAACTACCAGTAGGTCCTAAAAAAAAATATTTTTTTCCGTGGACGACCCCCAGCGTAGTCGAACGCTCAGCCACTGCGCCAACCTAATTGAAGTTAGGATTCATTCTTAACATGTACAATTGTATAGCCTGAATATATTGCAGGTAGTACATAAATCCATATACCATATAAGGTGTGAACATAGACGCAGTGTGGTTAAACTGCGTGCCAACTTGTGGCCACGATGACCAAAATTTAATTAAACACATACCTGCCTATTTGATACAATAGAAACTTAGCTGTATTAAGAATTCTTGCGGTTTAGCAATCCTAATTAAAGTATGTTAACGTCATGGCCGTCATCGTTTGTCTTGAAAATAAACCTTTGAAACAGCCATAAAGGGGGATTCGAAAAACGATTTTCAAAACAAAGGCAGTTTTATTTTTTACAAAAAAGTATTTTATTTCAGTGTTTTAGTTATGGTATACTGATATATCACATAATTTTTATCGAGTATTCATTTTCCATTGTTATCAATTGTTACCCAAAGATTAGAAGATCATCCATATGGACAGAGAAAAAAATATGTATTATATAAACTCATAAAGCAAACCACCAAAGCAGTATTAATAAAATTGATATGGAACCACCTGGAAAGTATACCCTATCAAACAGAATTTTGCAAATCGGTCCAGCCTTTGAATAATCGGTGAGCATACAAACAAAAAAAGATTCCTATGAATCGAGAACCTCCTCCCTTTTTGAAGACGTTTAAAAATCTCGGAACAAATCAACATGATATCATCACGCCTTTAATCCCCAGAGGGTTAAACAGAGGTGTACCTGATAGTACAACCACAATTTCTCCATTTATGTTTTAAGCCCCACGTAATAAAGCACAATTTCACTCTCCTCATAATGGGATAACCCAATAACACTATGATCGACTTGGAAATCGAACTCAGGACTTCATGCTCAGGAGTCGTGCTTCTGACTTTTAGACCTACAGATAAAAATTATAAGATTTATTCATAAAAGCCAAATATTTATTGATTCGGGGTTGCGGGTTGTTCGAAAGAGATACCGCGGCAACATAAAGGGCAAAAGAAGTGCAAAAATAAATAAAAAAAGTATTTATTGATTAGCGGCTGTTTAAACATAATTTTTGATTTTAAGTTCAAAAATGTCTTAATTGTGAAAGAACAGTGGTTATGAATGAATTGAAAATAAACATTTCAAGTTAACAAACTCAGTGTTAGCGAGTGGTATCTATTTCTGTCCAAACTACACGATTTTCGATAATCTGTTAGTGATAGTTCAAAATCTGTGTGATAGTTTTCAGTATTCCAGTTTAGGTTTCAACTTTCGGAAAATGCATATTGTATTTTATCAGGAATCATATTATGCTTCGTATTTAATATTTTGATCCGGACACAAGTTGGTCGAAGCAAGGAAAAGCTGTTCAGGTACTATGACGTCTTAAAACAGAACTTATTCCACTGAGGGAAAGAGACAGAGCTATACAGGGTGTCTAGCACCATCTTTTTCTCACACAGGAATTTGAACTGCAATAAGTTGTCATAGTAACCCGTCAGGTGTTGATTCATAGATGACTCCCTGGAGTGTTAATGTGGTGTTACCCAACGATGACAATTGACATCGTTACCGTGACAGGCTCTGACGGACGCAACTGAAAGTGCCAAACCCTTTGGTTTGGATTCAGACAACACGCTTTCTTTTGCGGATAGGAAATCATCAAATAACTTCCCTCGCTCTCCTCGGTGTGGAATGTCAAACTTTTATCGACTGAAACCCACCCATGATCCTTCTTTTGACCTTTATTTTCCGAACAACCCGCAACCCGGCAGGTGGTGGCCCTGGCAGGTTCCTTTGCTCACAGTCAACCTATGGGTGATGCAGAAACGAACAATGGTAGGTGTAAAACTGAAAAAAACTTATAAATTTATAGGTACTACATGTGTATATAAATTACTAGAAATATGTACCTATATATAAATAAATAAATAAAAATGTAGGTAAACAGATGGGTACACGGATGTACTAAAAATTTAAAGACAAACAATGAGAAGACCATTAACTAGTATGTGATGACTTACTGCAAACTTCGTATTTCCGATGCTTACATATAGGTACGTAGGTACCAAAAGGAAGCAACGACCTCAGTACGTCAATTCCTTGCTTGCAAAAAACTTAGGTACACATACACAAAAAACGAAACCAACCACAGTAGAGAATACCCAGCGATATATTTTTGTTTTATGAACCGTTAATACCGTTAGGTAGACCACTGGCGTCTTGTAGTTGAGTTACTTGCTGTTTCAGTTCTTTTTTATTGTAAAGCGAACCAATTAACAGTTTCTTAAGAATTAGAGTACCTATTTATCAAATAAATACCATAATAACTGATCAGCTGCCTCACCACGACATCTTAAAACAGAACGTATTCCACTGAGGGAAAGAGACAGAGCTATACAGGGTGTCTAGCACCATCTCTTTCTCACACAGGAATAAGAACTGCTATAAGATGTCATGGTAACCCTTCAGGACAAGATATGACGGTGGATGTTGGTTACTTTGTGGACTTACATAGATTCAAAACAATTTTTACCCTGTGAATTTTTAATATAACTGTACCCAACGGTTTCAATCGCTGCTCAAGTTCCTTCATCTCGTAGCGTGATATTATATAGCCTATGACACTTACAATTAACGTGGCTTTCTATGCGAATGTTTGTGAGGATGTATGAATGTTAGTTACTCTTTCACGACAAAACGGCTGAACGTATCGGATTGATAAAATTTGGCACAGAGATATATTGTGGTCGGGAATAGCACACAGGATAATTTTTTTTCGATATCATGTGGATGAAACCGCGGAAGCTAGCTAGTATTTCAATATTATTATGAAGAGAAAAGATTTGTTTGTTTGTATTTGTTTCGACTAGGCTCCAAAACTACTGGAACGATTTTAGCCGTTTTTTCACTAATAGCATGCTACATTATCAAGAAGTAACATAGGTTATACAATATCACGCTACTACGTACAGGAGTGGGGCAGCAAGTAAAGATGCGGGCAAAACCACGCAGGACAGCTAAGTAGTTTATTTTAAACTACTTGCGACTTAAGTTATTACCGTGATCTACATTCCAAATTTCATTATGATCTGATCGGCAGTTTAGTCGTAAAAAGGTACATAACAAACAAACAGAGTAAATTTCACATTTATAATATTAGAATGGAAATGCAGCTGAAGTGGCTAAAAACCCTTTTATATAAAGTAAGAATACAGCACTCCCGGGGTTGCGGGTTGTTCAAAAGAGATAGCGTGGCTCCGGAACGTAAAGGGCAGTAGAAGGAACATTTTAGTCAGTAAAAGTCTGACAGGGAAATTATTTGACGAGTTCCCTCCCCAAAAAAAAAATACAGCACCCACGTTAATATTACCTATATACTTAGTTGTTGTTGTTTTACAATTGTTGCCTCTAGCACATGAGTTCTAAGGAAACTCTTTACTTTCATACTTTTCAATTAAAATCGTATTCTTACTCCTACTAGCGATCGGCCTCGGCTTTCCACGGCTGCAACAATGATACTTATATTACCTATACATAGATTTGAATCACTCTATCTATAGCTAAAACTGCATTAATATCTGTTTAAGAGTTTAAAAGATTTAAGCGAACACACAGCGGAAGCGACTTCATTTTATTCCATGTCAAGTTGATCGAGTTATACAAGAAACCTGTATTTAGCTTTTTATGTCATGTTATTCCTTGGTTGTTGATATAAGATGGATAATTTGATAAATTGAACTTTTTACTTTTTACTTAATATGACTTAGATATGTAAACAATCTTAAATGTTGTTGACCCACTTTCCTGATTTTGATTGAGCTCTTTTACATACATGATTAGTTTGGATGACAATGCTTGGTCAGTTAACTGACGTCACTTTAAATCCACTATGGCGGACTCTCAAAGATTCGTGCATGGGTTATCAAATGACAGGGTTTTGTGAAAAATAACGAGTGTTTCTTACTTTTTCAACCAAAATATTTATTTCAACTCAATTCTTTAGCATTGTATTGTGACATATTTCAAAACCTTTAGAATTTTGTTTCTAGGATTTTCTCAACATTTTATAGAACACTTCTGTCATTTCTGAACACTTTTATCATATCGCCACCGTCTTCAAGCTTTTGATCCGCAAAGTAGAAAATGTAGGTAAGTGTGCAAGGCGAGTTTAGGCGAGTGCAAATTTCTATGTTTAGTTTTCTGATGCATAAAAGTTTTCTTCTTCGGTGTGTGTGCTCTTTTCCACCATTTATTATTCAACACTTGAATCTCAATATTGTGTTGGTTTTGAGCTTTAAGTAATATCATCTTGTGTTATATACCTATGTGTTCATAAATACATTATATAGTGATACACTACGACATTACAACATAAGAACTTATCCGAAAATTTATTCTTTAATCATTTTGCAGTTTTACTTCAGCTAAGCTAAGGAATAATTATTTTACTACTAGCTTTCACCCGCGGCTGCGCCCGCGTTATATTCGGGATAAAACTGTTCCCCTTTCCAGATTTGCAGGTACCTAGTACCACCTGTAGTTTTTGCCTTAGCGCCTTATTTATAGTAATAGCAATGTTAAGTTATCCCTTCTTTTCCTCTTTCTCCCTCACTTTTCGCTCTTTTTTAAAAAAAAAGCCTATGTCGGTCTCAAGGGTCCCGACTATCTCTGTACCTACCAAAATTCATCAAAATCGGTTTATTTATTAAACTTTATGCACATGTATAAACACTGTACAAAGGCGGACTTAACGCCTTGGGCATTTTCTACCAGTCTACCTTAGGGTGATGCAGAGAGAAAACATAGTAGGTGCAGGCTGCATAGGTTTAGCCATTTAGGCGTGAAGAGGTAATAAACAAACTCACTTTCGCTTTTATAATAGACTAGTTTTGCCCGCGGCTTCGCTCGCGTTAAATTCGGGGTAACACAGTTCCCCTTGCGCCTTATTGATTTGTAATAGCAATGTTAAGTGTTCCCTTTTTTTTCCTCATTCTCCCTCTTTTTTGCTCTTTTTGAAAAAAATTGTCTATGTCCGTGTCCAGGGTCCCAACTATCTCTGTACAAAAATTAATCAAAATCGGCTTAGCCATTTAGGCGTGAAGAGGTAACAAACAAACTCATTTTCGCTTTTATAATATTAAGTAAGGATGGTCCTTATGTCATGTTGGATAACCCACCTTACAGAGTGGTGGAAGCCAGTAGAGCAAAGGTGGAACCTGCAAGAATCGTTACTCGATGGCGGCGAAAGTTGCAGGCGAAATAGTTGCCATCGAGAAAAAGACCTTGATGCGACTGGCACAGGAATATGGAGATAGGCACATTCAACGACAGGCAGGTTCATGATGATGAATCTTCCATTATATTATAATTTATTCTACATACTTCTACAGAACTCGATGCACAAACGGTTACCGCATATACAATAGGTACATAATTCTTAACCCTTCCCCTACTCCACTTACTTTTCAAACTATTTTCATCGGTAATTTAACAAATGTACATATCTAATGAGTCAAAGTCATGACGTATGGAACAGTTTTATTTTTTGTTAATTAATGATGTAAATAAGTATATTCTATGTTCGGTTTCCGTACCTACCACCCTGAATACTTTACCTTTAACGTTCACAAAAAACTCACAACTACTTCGAGCGTGAATCAAAGATAGCTGCTATACCCAGGGTAAAAAGCCAGGCATGAAGTGAGACTGAAGTGAGACATCCTTCCCGAAATTCCTAAAATAAGCCATTTCATGTCACACTTAAAATATCGTCATACATTCGAATACAAAAAAAAAGTATCCATAGAATGTATTTATTACATTATTTTACAAATGATCCCATTCCTGTAATTACAAAACGCATTTCAAATAAGAAACTTACTTCGTCATACTGGTTTTCCCGGTCTTTTGTTGGGATCCATAACGCTGAAACGAAACTGGTCGCGTAAATAAACTTCTTGAATGCGAGTATAAAGTGTGCTACACTCACTTCTATCTTTTCATCGTGTCTGCCACTAATGGTACCTGTTACTGTGGCATAAAAGGACGCACAAAAGACCCCTTCAATGTTTAGAGAAAAATTGGACCACTATCTCCTGCCCATTGCCTAAATTAAAGGTTTTTTGTGGATCAACGAAGCAACCCTCTATATATATTACTCGCGGTTGTGATACACAAAGGTTTAAAAAAATGTAAGGTACAAAAAAACATTGTTGTCACACAATATTTGAAATGCATGCCTACCTATATATTTTATGAATAAATATGACTTGATAAATCGTTTAACCTACGAGAATAAATCATTCGGATAGAAGAACGGATCGAAAAGATGAACAATTAAGTTGTTAAATTAGTAATAATAAATTACATAGGTAATTAGTTCGTAACGGACGTACATTAACTATTTATTCAATTATCTAAATCATCGCCACGAAATTCTTAATTGGCGCCATGTTTTGTATCAAAACGTTATGTTTTCCATCAATTCATAACTTACCATTTTTTTCAATGTCAATTTAAGATCATTTTAGTGTTGATTTTTGATCTAAATAGCAACATTATTTTATTTGTTTTGACTAATAGGGATATAATTATTTATAAAAAATACTTACAAACCCTAAATCGAACAAGCCAAACGTCATCTTAGAAGCGTAGATAACGAAACGCTTTGTCAGTTCTAAAATTATTTAATAGATGGCGTTGTATGCCGTATACACTGTTGTATCATAGGAGCGACCAATCAAATATTGAAATGTGTCCCACTTTCATGACGTCATTATTTCCACGTTGGAACTTGGGAAGAAATGTCATGTCGCTTTTTATTTTGTAAACTGATGTGTGTAAATTAAAAAATCAACAAAATGTTGTAAATTCAGAACAACAGTCTTCTTAATTCCATTCTGTGTGATAATCTAAATATATTTGTGCCGGTAATAGCAGCAGTACGTAACGATGACCTCAATGTGGATCTTGTCAGATCAAAATGACTCTCCACAATGACGAAGTGAACAGGATCCTGGATTATCTAACTGGAAATGACCATCAGCTTAACGAAGTGAATAAGAAGTCAAATAAAATGGATAACTTTCAGCAGGACGGTCTTATGGTACGTATCTTACACATTCAGTAATCTGTATGCTGATAAGATATCGGTATGTGCAGATATTGTGATGAACCGGGTCGCTAGAGTGCGCGCGGTGCCGTAGACGTGCGGTGAAGTAATAGTGATCGCCCGGCGATTGTCGAACCTCGTTGAACAGCTTTCGTGAACTCACGCTCCCACTTTTACCGTTATACGTTCATTTGGTTTCGTGAACGGACGTAGCTCACTCGCGGTCTCAACAACTTAACATTCCCGTGTCTTCCTTATCTAATTAGTTAATTCCCGCTAATTGGAGCGAGGGTTTCCCCTATCGAGCGTGTTGTGTTGTGGTTTTCTTTAGTTAAGGCAGTGCGTCATTGAGTGTCGTCGCGCCGGCCGTACGCCGCGTAAACAAGTTGTACTTTGCCAGCTAGGCACCATGCGGTCGCTATCACTTCCATATGCCGCATAGTTTTTAATAAATATTCATTGGTGGACATCATTATTTTACAGTTACCAACTACAGGAATAAACAGTGTATTTTTTAAAGTGCTCCTAAACAATCTATGGTGATATTTTTCCTCATAAAACAGTTTTGTGTGAATCACCAATGTTAATAGTGTAGTAATATCCATGCAAACGAAAAGTGTTAAAAATGGATAGAAAACTAGATTTAATGTCTCTTTTTGAGGTAATTTTTGTTTATAATTTTTGTCATCAAATTTATTTCTAGTTTGTTTTGAGGGTAGTTAGTCATATTTATTATTATTTAACAAGGCCATTGGGAAACAGTTATCTGTCCTGGAAATATAAATCATACTTCTTATCAATAATGAACTACCTGCGCTAATATCTAAATCTAAATAAAGTAAAAGATAACTATTCAGGAACTCAAATGTACAATACTTACTTAAAAACCAGATAAGAGGCACTTGTTTTGTTCAATTCTGTAAGAAGATAAAAAGTATGTTAAATATATATGAAACTTTTGAATGAGAATATGCAATTCCTTTCACTTAAGAAGTCTTCAGTGAATCGAGAAAATGAAAGTAGTTTTATTATGTTTAATGCAAAGTGCGGAACTGACTCATAGTTTCTGTATTTATTTGGCTGAGCCTTGGAAATTCTTATATGACTAATATCTTGTAGGATAAAAGATTAAAACCAGAAAATATTCTATTAAGAAAATTTCTTTGGAGAGTCAAGTTATCCTTCTGATCTATCAGAAGTTGCAGAAAGTACTTCAGAATTAGCAGATGTCATATTTATTAAGTTATTTAAATTAAATTCTGATTAAAGAATTATGCAAAAAGAAAGTATGCATTCTGTAACATTGTAATAAAAGAACAATCTGTGTCAAAATGTTCCTTTAGTACAACACCCACATTGAACCAATCATACTTTAGGTCCCAAATAATAAGGGAGGCCTACTAGATAATAAGATAATATGAGCCTATTAGCATCAGTAAATCCAGATTACAGACTTTTATTGAGAATTACACAAAGCACTGAAAATGACAGCAATGTTTTCTAAACATTGCATCAGTCACTGGGAACTTGGTTTTTCTCATTGCACAATGATAACTTTACATTACAGACATGCAGCCTGTTATGTTATTGTTTATGTTGTGCTGTATGTTTCTAAAGCTTTGATAAGCCACAAGATTCCTAAAGTGGTATGGGTCCACACCTTATCAAGCCAACAACAATTATTTGTTGTCACTAGACTACAGACTTGAGTAAAAATAAAGTATTATTATTAAATACTAGCTGGCGCCCGTGGCTTCACCGAAGTGATGATCGAAGAAAAGTTATTGCAGACTATAATCTAATTCTGTGGCAAATTACATCAAGATCCATTCAGCCATTTTGATGTGACAAAGTAACAAATATCAATACATCCTCACAAACATTCGCATTTATAATATTAAGTAGGAAGAGAAACAAAAACTAAATGAAACAAAATGTTTTTAGATGACATAAAGCTTATTACTAATGAGTCATTCATTTCTTGATTACTTAATGTTGACATAAATAGCATTTCTGCTTTATTAATATTCATTTACCAAATGTAGAATAAAATGTAGGCTTCGGTTACACAATATTTCTGATTCAGAAGTTTCAGAGTTAATTAAGCAATTGTCATCAGCCCACCTAGATTCCACTGCATTTGAATTTAATTATTTATTGAAAGCGGTGAATATCATGAATACAATAATTACTTGCACCTCACTACTCATTAACTAATTCTACTTGAATTAGTGACATAATTTAATGAATATAATGTTAATGATGGGGCATTCCAGTTGTAGGTACATTATGCATGTAACAGATCCTTAATGATACTAAGGAAATTAAATCAAAATAATATATTCAATATGAAATCATTAACATTAAATAATGAATAAGAATGCTATTACTATCTCTAATATATAAAATTTCCGTGTCACAATGTTAGTTACCATACTCCTCCGAAACAGCTCAACCGATTCTTATGAAATTTTGGGTACATATTGGGTAGGTCTGAGAATCGGCTAACATCTATTTTTCATAACCCTAAACCTCAGCGGATGAAACCGATGGGCACAGCTAGTGATTTAATAAAATTCCTGCAAGATTATTTTGTTATATTCCATTCACGAATGTGTATAATATTAGGAGGGTGAAACTTGACTCTTGACTTTTTAGCTATTTAAGCTTGCTGTTGACTCGTAGATTTACCCTTTCAAAATCTTCTAAGCAGGAAAATAATCTGGTAACTTGTTGAGTTTCTTACATAAGCCATTCTGAATAGACAACAATGAGTCATAACAGGTGACGTGGTTCATTTAACGTAGTTGTTTTTTTTTTAAAGTTTGTTTACCCATATTATACTTTTAGCGTAAAAGAAATTCTGTATAAATCTAATATGTCTGTTAAGTTTTACAGTTAAACAATTGAATGGATTTGGATAAATTTTGGTTGATACAGACTGTGTGTGCACACAACCGTACATCAACCTATACAAAACCATTTTAACCTGATATCTACTACGGTGTGCGATCCATAGTAGAGAGATCAGGTTATAATAGTTTAGAATACATGGACCTGCCGTGGTGTGTACATCAAGTTTAAAAAAAAATGGCTCAGACCGGGTTGTGAAGGTCATATAGGATAGGACCTGCATCTGGTTAGACTAGAAATCAACCTTAAGTTGAGCAAAACTTGGCAGATGATAGTGCATGATCTGGGTATATTGGAAACTTTTTGGTCTTTGGTACATTCCCTTGGAATAACCTCTGAACTCCACATGGCTGAAGCTGCAGGCTAGCTGGCCAAACTTTGCACACGTATATTACGTAGGTATCTTAATTCCCGTTCTAATGACAGCCTTTCTTTACAGTCGGACTCCTGGCCGACGTCAGACGATCTGCTGGAGAATATATTCTCCTTAGAGCAAGGTTCCTTGAACTTCCTCGACGATGCTCTGCCCGACTTCAATCTATGTGACAATGTGTCGCAACCCTCGGAAGCCATCAGCAGCTCTTGCTCCGACAGTGGACTGTCAAGCGACCAGGCTGAATTGTAAGTTATTTTATATGTAATAGGGTAGTAATTAAGCTAGCGAACTCTGTGGTCTAACGCATCTATAGGCATACGCAACCTGAATGTTGTCTCTGCCAGAAGATAGACTTTGTTTCTATCAAAAAGGATGGGCCAACTATTTTACAGAATAGTCAGTTGAGCAGTTAACGACCTCATTGCTTGACATGCGAGATGCCATTAAAAAAAAGTGCCAACTATAGTATACCATAGATGTAATTTCATCAAAACATATCATGCCTGCATGCATCTGTTGAAAACCACAGGGTTACACCATCACCCATAATTCCTTCATACTCTTCAACCACCACATCACCACGTCAAATTACTTTTACTAAGCTATTGGGGTCGCCGAGCCGTCTCTAACATAGCAACAATTGCATACGACCACTCAACGTAATGAATCAGCATCTGTATAATCAATTTTCGTTGCTGCCTTTCAAATTGCTTCCTCAGATGTTGCTGATTAGTGTTCGACCAAGGACTCGTTATCGCACGAATTATTGGAATCTTAAAAGAATTTAATTTAAAATTTGTGTAGTTTGATAACTTGATTTGTGAACACGATGTTACGTAAGCTTATTAAGCTGAATGTTCGCAATGAGAATTGTATCTCTTAGATGTATGCTTATGTAACAAACCGGCATTCTCTGCGCTTGCATATTGGACTCTGCCATTGAACATTGGACTATAAATTGTTAGGAATTATCTTGGATCATTATGGTCAGTCTATCCATTAAACAGTGTCAGGGCTTTCTAGACCTAGTCAAACAGTTGCTTTGGCATAATAAATCCAGACCTAAATTTAGATCATACTAAAATTATGTCTATCAATCAGAAAGTGGATGCTCCTTTTCCAAACCTGTGGTACTCTCATAAAACGTTGTAGAATTTCCATTTTTACCATGTAAGATCGATTGGGTATCCATTTTATTGCCGTGGTATCTTTGACTAAAAAATACTATTACCAAATGGATAAGCGCGTTCGAAAAACAAGAAAAAAAGCATCAGACCTTAAAATGCAATTGCCTGATCGCTTGACATACTGAAAAGCTGGCCTTGCGGACTGTTGAAAACAATGATGCATTATTGGCTAGAATTATCCTTGTTCATAAACACAGAATTAAATTTTGCAATGTGCGTCGAACACATTACGACAGATAACAGGCTTAGTAACAGAAACTTCCTTTAGTATTCGTAAATTTTAATTGGAATTACATGTTCATTTAACGGGGCGCAATTTTAGCGGAATATTGATTCCACAATGGCGTCTTAATAATAAATCCACAATTCCTGCAGGCCCGGATTTGGTTCACGCAAAGGCCAAAGGCGTGGCAGGATCCGAATTGGGCCAAGTTTAAAATTTAATTAGTGTAACACGCTTAACTATCTGCGTTATTGGATTATTACAAAATATTTGTAATCGTCACGTAGCCCCGTGAATAAGAAAGACACAGTAGTAAAGATTTATAGTGAATCTCGACAAACACATTAATATTCGTCGTAAGAGCCGCTAAGTCAAGTTCAAGGAACTTTATTGCCGTTTACTAAAGGCCATTTTAGCGCGGCGCTAATGACTATTATCAAATCGTGAAGTTGTCAGACGAGTCCACCCTATTCTCGGGTTAATGAACAAGGTTTTGAATACCTGTGAGACGACTTTACTTTGGTAAACATGTTAGTTTTGAGTTTTTGAATATTGCAAAGGATGTCATCAGTATGTAGCCCCCACCACCCACCGGGCTCTTGCGTTTGAAAAGTTTTTAGTATGACTCAAAATATTTCTCGCATTTCTTCCAAAGAATGTCGCCACATTGCGTAGCACCTATGATCTGACTAATCGGCTGAGGAATTCAGCATAAAATTCCTAAAAGATCCTTAACCTTAACCGCGAGATCTTAGGTTACACGAAGATTGTGCTACGTTTAATTAAAGCTTGTTTTATTGGTTTAATTTGCACGAAGCTCGAATCTAAGAACGTAAACTACGAATACATTTTATCTATTGACTCCAATCATAGGACCGTTAAGAAGGCAATGACACAAGTGTTGATGCAATTGGAACGCGTGTGACCAATTTATTTTTGTAAAGTGAGAAATGTTAGTGACACTTTGGTGTTTAGTATTCTAATCAGTGTCGACGACATAGCGGCACGCGATAAGAATATTTTTTTTTTATAATAGGAAAAGGTTAGACAGATACACAGTGAGGATGCATGCCGATAAAATTGTGTACCAGTTTTTGTAAAGTTGTGTGGTAATCGACGGCTTGGTTTGGGCATGTAATGTAGAGGATATAAGGCGGGTGTGTGTGTATGTATGTGGATTAGTATCAGAGTAGAGAAGCAAAGATACAATGGATGGACTGTTTGAAGAAGGATAGGTATGACAAGAAACGAGGTGTCTGATGAAATGGCGAGTAACAGAGCCGTATGGAAGAAGACGTGGTGCGCCGACCCCAAATAAATTGGGATTGGGTGAACGATCCTTCCGGGGTTGCGGGTTGTTCGAAAGAGATACCGCGGCCCCGGAACGTAAAGGGCAATAGAAGAAACTTGGGTTGGTGTTAGTCAGTACAAGTCTAACACTCCCTTCGCTCCGCCCAGAGCGGGAGAAGTCATTTGATGATTTCCCATCCGCAAAGAAAGGGTGAATGATGATGATTGTTGTTTCTTGTATTTTTTTCTAATCGATTTAGCTGTTGCCAGCTAGTATTTGTTTTTAATGTCTATAAGGAGTATTTAATAGTCGTCGTGGGTACTTAAATTGTAACGTATTGAAGAGAAAACCATAAACTTAAGTAGTTTATGGTTTTCTGTACTTAATTATACAGGTTGAATTATCATGCTCACCTACTTGAATATACTGTTCAGTGCCTTTGTGCTTTTTTTAAAGGTTTAATGACTAAATTGGTGTTATTAACTGGTAAAAATTTAATTATTTAAAGGACTACCTATCCTTTAAATAACCATGTTTTAAAGCACTTATACTTGGGTTTTTTAAGTTTTTCTGTAAGTATTTAGTAATATTTTAATGTCTTCATTTCATTTAGGGATATTTAACCTATTCGTGTATTATAAATCAGGGTTTGTTAGTGATATACGGAATTGTAGAGCATTTTGTATGGATGCCTAATAATTTTGCGGTTAACTGTTTTTTATGTGTGTTCTCCCGCTGTGAGCGAAGGGGAAGGGAGAGTATCGGACTTTTTCCTACCAAATCCATCCATATATGGATATGGATGGAAAGAATCCATATTCCTTCTTTAGCCCTTTGTGTTCCAGGGCCGCGGGCAGGCTTTCTATATTTTTGAGTTTTTGTCTCAAGTTGAATTATTCTGTCAGGTTAAATGCAGTGTCTAAAATACATTCAGGTGATAAAATAAATATGAAGTTGTGCTGATATTTTCGCCGTATCTTATAAGACTGAACGAGTCGTCTCCTTTTCATTATCAGAATGTCATCATAAATATTTACACCAGCTACACGTTTATAATAAAGTGATACCATAATCACTTGCTCCCATACCTACCTATGATGAAATAGACAACTAAGTAAACGACAAACATAACCCTTCTTCGGCAGTCGGGTAAAAAGTTTGAAGTACCTTTGTAACATTGTCAACACGTGTGGCATCTTCGTAAATAAGTAAATATATAAGTTTTCTATTTACTATATCTATAGCTTATATACAATAGCCCGTATTAACGGTTGAACACGCGCCTTTCAGTGCGTGGTTGTTAAACAACGGTAAAGGTTGACTAAGGGCATATCTAGGTTAAATAACATTCTATATTTGTGTTCAAATGACGTGTTTTTCCAGTGATCGGTAAAGAGATGACTTTTTGATGAAACAATGATGCAATGGAGCCGTATGCATTGTACAGGTTATGGGGAAAATGTGTATGAAGAATATTTTATAGAGCATATGAATATACAGGAGTTTTCCTTATTCTTTATTGCACCAGTATAAAAAATATACACACAAAGTGCAATACTTAAGCTTATGTATAAGTAAATACAATTATACATAAGCTTAAATGCAAAGTGTTACCTATTGGTAACACTTTGCATTTATTTCATTCAGCGTTCTTAAGGCGTTTTTTTCGGAAAGGAAACCACCAAATAACTTCCCGCGCTCTAGTCGGAGCGGGGTGTCAGTATTTTACCGACTAAAACCCACCTATGTTCCTTCATTTTCGCTCTGTGTTCCGGGGCCGCGGTATCTCTTTCGTACAACTCGCTACCCCGGCGTTTTTAAGGCCTTACATATAGATATTTAAAAAAAAACTCTCAGCACTCAAGAATAATGCTATTGAAGTTATAGTCCTTGTGCATTAAAATGTTACTGCATTTGCAATATTTTAAAACAGATTATTACTCGAGTAAAATAAATCGATACAAAATCAAGGCTCACTTCTATGTAGGCGGACTAGGTAAGGTATTTCTACTGTTATAAACTTATTATAACAGTATCGACTGAGTCACTCGAATAACTCCTTATATTTCTTTTTTTTATAGTACAAAGCGATACATAATGTAAGATTTACCGTCTTATCTTAAGAAGTACATATTGTACTCGTTGAGATAAAATTCATGATTGTTTGCTCACTCTAAAGATGGTATGAAGAAAAAAGTTGCATTGCCCTTTACTTGACCTTTTCATGGGTTGATGTCCTTTATTCAGGGTTAGCCAATAAACTACTTAAAGTGGGCAGTAATCATCTGTAGATTACCTACCATTTTTTTATTATTTCCGCAGGAAAACCTTGGATAAAGACGGCAATGTCTTTATTGCGTTCTTACTGAAATTCAGTGGACACTATAACAGATTAATATTAAATCGTCGATAAACTTCTAATAAATCATTGTATTTTGTCAATGCAAAGCGAAAATAATAACTATCTGAGACTACGCAATACTTCTGATAACCTATAAACACAGAAAGTGCATTCGTCGCTTGTTCCGATTTATCGCTACTTACACACTATCGAAATACAATAATTAGGCAAGTATATACTTTAAATATCTCTAATTTACATCGTCGTGATCATTCTGGAAAGAAGTATAGCCTTTAGACGGTGCTTACGTGTATCTGAAATGTAATATTTTGCCTTTCACTTACTGTCAGGCCCGTCAAAATTCGAGAGCAGACTCAGAAGTGGACGAACGATTAAGTATCGAGTTTTTGTCTGTAGAGAACGGTGAATAAAAAGTGTATTTAACATGACACTCACACATTTCGACAGCTATGTTTAAGTCTCTTATAATTTTTTTTTTTTATAAAAAAACCTTGCCCCCACTTAGAAATTCTTCTGTATCGTGGGTGCGTTTACAAACATTAAACTCACATACACAAACAGCCAGACCCGAAACAACTACCTAACTGTCACACAATATTTGTGATGGTGGATGCGGGAATCGAAACCGCAACCCGAAGCGCAGCGGCTAATCGCTGAGCCACTGCACCAACCGTGCCGTCAATTGGGAGTCTATTGCCAACCACCGGACACAAATCAGGGGCTATAACGGAGAATTTACTAATTGAAAAACCCAATTAAATTTTGCCTGATCTAGACATAGAACCCATGACCTCATACTGGTCGGTAGAGTTTGTGACCACTAGACTCCGGGATCAGAGAAAGAATATTTCAATTAAATACTAGATAATTAATGATATATTATAGGTACTTATTCAGTACTTTTTTGATTGCGTTCGATTATTACAGCTCAATGCCGTGCGTAATTCGCTGATAAGCAAGAAAAAATGTTATTGAAACACGCACATTTTTCATCATTAGTCATGGTATGTTATAAGTAGTAAAAATGCTCTTTGGTAGAGTAAGTTTAGAAACTACACAGTTAGATACAAAGAAGCATTACGTATAAAATCAACTTTATATAGTTTTTTTTTTTTTTTCAAACAATATTTGTACACCTTCTCGGCGAAACATACTGCCCAGTATGTTTATACCTTTATGTAAATACTTATTTTTCACAAATAAATAAAAGTCTGATTGTGATTCCAGAACAGATCTTTCGGTGCGTGGTCGTAATCGGAACTAATCGCGCTGCCAAATGCATTTTTCTTTTACCAAGAACGTCCCCTAGTCAATTTCCTTCAAGACAAAAAAATATTTTGTGTGGTCAGTCAATCATAAGTGTCCCTTTCCGTTGTAGTAGTCCAGTCCACTTTGACCCCAACAATAGTTCGTTAAATCGGCTGTACGCCACACCCCTTGACAGCCCCATTTACCCCATTTTGAGTAGACGCCGTAACCTACATCTTTCCATCGATACTTATCTCTCAAGTAGGGTGACATTCATCTGTTATTTCCGTTTATTTTCTTACTTTCTCATCGCGAATGAGTATGGAATTGTTTTTAATACCTGGCAATCTTCCAGATTAATTTTCCTACCTTTATTTAAGATTTCTAGAACGTTCGAAATAAATAATTGTTGCAATAGTTTTGTTAGGGCTAAAATAGGTCGCCAAATCACAACAAAAGTGTCAATAAATGGATTAGTTAGGGCTTATGTTAGATTAAAAAGGAAAAACTTATCGGTAAACAGTGAACAAATCGATTATTCGAAATAGAGTTGAATTAAATCAATCTATCTTGTCTTTAAAACAATTGAAATACCGAAGAACAGTAACTAATATACACACACCAAACCATATTTTCTTCAATTGGCAAGAATCGTTTTGAATCCGGTCCAACGGGTGTGGCCCAATCCCTAAATGTATGTCAAGTGCATGGAAAATCGATAGTCATCAATTCATCATAAACAACTTAAGTACCCATTTATTCAAGACGGAAATACCCAATATCAGTTACTAAAGCAAGATGGCTACCAAAATATTGTCTGGTTTTGCCGTGATATCTTTTTTTATTAGAATTAAGATATGATAAGGATGTAGACTTGTTTATGTGTAAATGCGTAACAAGTTCTCGTAGGAGTTACTATGCGTTCCCATTGGCAAAACATTTTCACATCCAAGCATGTTGTTTTATCAGATAAAAACATTCAACTAGAAGAAAATAATAGTGATTTTAACATGAATTTTACAAAAGTAGATCGCTCTTGGTCATTGGTAACAACATTCACGGAGATGTTGATACGGGTATAGTGTTAGCCAGTTTTAACTGGGTTGTGGATGTCAGATAAGCAGACGATCCATGTAAAATTCTGATATTCAGCTGAATCCAGTTTGTCTGAAAGCCCACCCCAAAATATATGGGATAACGCCAGTCAGAAGATGAACATGTTGCGCCCCACAGAATGTCTTGTTTCTAGTTAAAATACATTGTAACACGTTTATGTAGGTGTTACACGTTCCATGTCATAGGTCCCTGATATTTTCCACGTAATCTAAGTAAACTATAATTTCAAAGTCACTCTCTTGGGTGTAGCGTGTGTTCGCCCATTATTTTTTACGTGGATATTCTAATAAAGCGAACATTTTGGTTACTATTTTGTCGATGAAAGAAAAAAAAATACCCTTTTTTCACGTGTTTGTCGATGTATTTGTACTTCGAACTTATATCTGCGAACCATTGATTTAGATTCGTGTTGATACGGTCTTCAATTTGCGACCTTGCGGCGGAAATCAAGGTCATGGGTGGCTTTAAACCGTATAGAACTAGTGTTTCTGATAACATCGTTTTTCTTTACGCATTAATATTCTACAATACTGTAGTAACAATAGGTGATAATAATCTTTTATTGTTAGTTTTATCTGTGAACAATATTTCTGTGATGTGGAATTTATTTTCTTCTTCCATCGAATCAATTCGTGGTTTATTCGGTAGGCAACAAAAACAAATGAATCCTCACTAATTCTAGAACTCCTTTACAGTGACTTCGAGCAACAACTCTCCCCATTCCTGATTCAAAACTCTTGTGACGAGGATGCGGGCGCTTCCCCTGTGGGCCTGGAGCCGACCAGTCCTGGCAACGTCCAGGATGTCATCATCCAGGACTCCAGCGATGGATCCAACTCCTCGAGCGAAGTCGTCGACGATACTTTTGATATGTTGAACTTTGAGCAGAACGTTGTCCCCGGATTCCTTAACAAAAATACATTCCAAAGCCCTGGTGAGTTTTTATATTTCTGTTATTGTTATATAAGTTGTATACCTGTATTGCCTTGTACACACGACGGCAAATCAACCTAGACAAAACCATTTTAACCTTATAAATCTCTGTACTACGGGGTGCGATCCGTAGTCGAGGAGAGATCACGTTATAATAGTTATAACAAAAGGAAATACAGGTATACATCCTATTCAACTAAAATAGTTAATACCTATTGTATTTAAGCCTGTTGGTGAGAATAAAAAAATTGTTGCTGTAATTTTCTCACCCATTTACATATTTTCATTATTTTAACTTAATTATATTTTTTTTATAAATTACTAACTGGGTCCAGTGGTTTCGCCCGCTGTTCAGGCCATTCTTATCAGTTAGGGGTTTGAAAGATAGATAGTAGCCGATTCTCAGACTTACTGAATACCTATGCATAAAAATTCATAAGAATCGCTCTAGCCATTTCGGAAGAGTATGGGAACGAACATTGTGACACGAGATTTTTATACAGGGTGTTTGGAAGATCGATGCAAAGCCGTGAAGCAGACCTAGTATAGACTATTTAGAACCATTTGAACCTAACTTGTCTTCGGCGAAGTGTGACTATTTTTTTTAAATCAAATTTTAATGATTTTTGATGATAATCCTAAAATTTTGCAGTTATTTGCAAATAATTAGTCAGTTTGAAAGATAAATCATTTATTTTTTTAATTTATTTTATTAAAGTAATGTCTGAACAATCAAACGAAACATGATTAAGGCATCTGTGTCATGAGAATTTTTTTTTTAGACAGTTGAAGTTAATACTTCTGTTTTTAGATTAAGAAAACAGATTTTTGACAGTTTAAAAAAAAATCACGGATCGTGCTTTTTCTGTTCAAACATTTTTAAAGACATGCCTAGTTATTAGACTTTCTTTTGAGGTATCAATTACGCAGATAGCTTACAAATTATTGAAATTAGGATCTACAAACTAAAGTGAGGGAGAAAATTAAACATTTTAAATAGGGTGATAAAACGAGACTAGTGCTTTAAAATAATAACATTTATTATTATACTTATTAAAAAATAGATTTTATGTTAAAAAAAAATAAGAAGATAACTTTAATTTTGGACATTCGAAATAAAATTTAGGGGAGACTCTCTAACACTGCCGACGCGTGACGCGAGCGATAAGATGGCGATAACTTTGACAATTTCAGGTAGCGCCCGCGCACCCCTAGTTACGTGAACACATTTCACAGCAAAAACGACTTTATTGGTAAGACAATAGGGTCGTGTTTCTTTAGATAGGGTCAGTAACTACCTGTTTTTTTGAAGGGACGCCAGTTTACTCAGTCGAGTAACAACTGCGCTGAAGTTAATTCTTCTGTTTTTAGATTAAGAAAACAGATTTTTGACAGTTTAAAAAAAAATCACGGATCGTGCTTTTTCTGTTCAAACATTTTTAAAGACATGCCTAGTTATTAGACTTTCTTTTGAGGTATCAATTACGCAGATAGCTTACAAATTATTGAAATTAGGATCTACAAACTAAAGTGAGGGAGAAAATTAAAATGTATCGGTGAAATAATTAAAACAAAATTTTAATACAAATCATTTATTTTTCATGTTCAAAATGTCCGCCGCGGTTCCTAACACAAGCACGGGCCCGTCTTCTCACTTCCGTTGTTGTAATTTTCAACTTCATCTCTAGTTTCATTGTTTCAAATGCTGAATTTATTCTCGCAATCAGTTCTTCTTTAGTATTTATCTCTACGTTTGTATAAACTAGTTCCTTGGCCCGACCCCACACGAAAAAGTCAAGCGGCGTTAGATCGGGTGACCGGGCGGGCCAAGGGATTGGTCCGTCTCTGCCGATCCAGCTGTCAGGGAAGCAATTGTTTAAGTGCTCGCGTACATTCAATGTCCAATGCGCTGGACAACCATCTTGTTGGAAAATAATTTCTCGGTCTCCTGTGAATATTAGGGCCCCGGATTCCTCTACAAGCTCTGGAAAATCATTTTGTAAGAATTCCAAATAACTATTGCCATTCAAATTATCCGGTAAGAAATGGGGCCCAACCAGTGTTCTGCCGATCACTCCGGCCCACACGTTGACCGAGAATTTCCTTTGAAATGACTTCTGCTTTTTCCAATGTGGATTGTTGTGTTTTTCAGCCCATTGATGAAGATTGTGGAAATTAGTTATGCCTTCCCTAGAAAATTTACTTTCGTCTGTCCACAAGATTGACTTCAGAAACCATGCATTTTCAATGTCAGAGTTAAGAAGAAAACGACAGAACTGTATCCTTCTCTGAGGATCTCGCTCTTCAAGACCTTGAACGCCCGTGCCATGATACGCATACCTGTTATTTTGGTGCATTGTATTCCACACTTTCCAATGGGAGATGTTTAAATTTCGAGCTACTTTTCTAGTGCTGGTATGTGGATCAGCTTGAAATGCCGCTAAGATATCTTGTTCGATGTCAGTACCATGTCTACCTGGATTGACTCCAGGTTCCACACGGTGTATCCCATCTGCAGCAAGCCGACGAAATGTGTTGTAAAACACTCTTACGTTCGGTACTCTCCGATTAGGATAGCGTTCTTGGTACATCCGTCGTGTTAAAGATCCATTGCCGTCTGCTCTGCCATACATAAAAACGAGGTCAGCATATTCCTCGTTCGAGAAAGTAGCCATAGTCAGTTCTCACAAAAACGGCTGGTAACGCACTAAAAGTTCAACTTAAAATAAAAGTTCAAGAGTCACGTGCAGGAGCGCAAAGGGCTACAACTGAACACGATGAATTGTCACGAAAAAGGAGATAACGTCTAGTCACAAGCGCAGTTGTTACTCGACTGAGTAAACTGGCGTCCCTTCAAAAAAACAGGTAGTTACTGACCCTATCTAAAGAAACACGACCCTATTGTCTTACCAATAAAGTCGTTTTTGCTGTGAAATGTGTTCACGTAACTAGGGGTGCGCGGGCGCTACCTGAAATTGTCAAAGTTATCGCCATCTTATCGCTCGCGTCACGCGTCGGCAGTGTTAGAGAGTCTCCCCTAAATTTTATTTCGAATGTCCAAAATTAAAGTTATCTTCTTATTTTTTTTTAACATAAAATCTATTTTTTAATAAGTATAATAATAAATGTTATTATTTTAAAGCACTAGTCTCGTTTTATCACCCTATTTAAAATGTTTAATTTTCTCCCTCACTTTAGTTTGTAGATCCTAATTTCAATAATTTGTAAGCTATCTGCGTAATTGATACCTCAAAAGAAAGTCTAATAACTAGGCATGTCTTTAAAAATGTTTGAACAGAAAAAGCACGATCCGTGATTTTTTTTTTAAACTGTCAAAAATCTGTTTTCTTAATCTAAAAACAGAAGTATTAACTTCAACTGTCTAAAAAAAAAATTCTCATGACACAGATGCCTTAATCATGTTTCGTTTGATTGTTCAGACATTACTTTAATAAAATAAATTAAAAAAATAAATGATTTATCTTTCAAACTGACTAATTATTTGCAAATAACTGCAAAATTTTAGGATTATCATCAAAAATCATTAAAATTTGATTTAAAAAAAATAGTCACACTTCGCCGAAGACAAGTTAGGTTCAAATGGTTCTAAATAGTCTATACTAGGTCTGCTTCACGGCTTTGCATCGATCTTCCAAACACCCTGTATATTAGGTGTGCATAATGTTTTATGTTTCTACGAAAATAAGTTATTCAAAAGCCAAGCGAGCTAAAAAAACCTTCGAATATTTTTCATTCATAAAGGGCCTATTAGTCCTAACATAACAACATAATTTTATTTCACGGTTGACATTGAATTAAATTGTTGTTTTTCTCATTTTATGTCAACGTTTCAAAAACGTACTTATCTAAAGTATAAAATATATGCACGTTTTTATAAAATTGTATGCACGGTTAGCAACACGTGAAAATTTACTGAAAGAATTTAATAAATGAAATGAAATGAATTTCTAAAACCTTCAGCCGCCGTGTCAAATGTGTTGTGAGGTATGTTAATACGTGCTAGCATGTCGGTAAAAATGTAATAAACATTTATCGTAGTCGAAGGCTGAAAAAGGATTTATTACTGACTAGCTTCCGCCCGTGACTTCGGCCGCGTGGCATAGTTACTTTGGGCTAACGCTAACTTTAACCCGCGTTATGATAGAAAAATATTCTCTTTCTCGCCCCTTTTCTTCACGTCTCCAGGGTCCCAACTATCTCTGTACCAAAATTCATCAAAATCGGTTTGGCCATTTAGGCGCAGAGACGTAACAAACATACAAACTCGCTTTTGCTTTTATAAAATTAGTAAGGATGATATATTTCGACTGCCTCGTTCGTCTAGCTGACACAAGCGCTGCAGCCGAGCATGAAGTCCTGGTTTCCATTCCTGGGTCGGACAAAATGTTATTAGGTGTTTTTCTCAGTCGCAGCCACAGAGTCTGAATTTGATCCCAATTGATAGCAATAAGCTCGTCCCGTTTTACAGAAACTTAAAAAATAACAGACGAAATCTGAGTGTACTATATAAGGTACACCTCTACCTTACCCTTTACGCATTACAGGCGTGATGTAATGCAAAAACTTCGAACAAGATATTGAAAGAGATCATTTAGCTCCTTAAAGTTATGAAGAAATATAAACGGCGTATATACCAGTTTATTACGCAGATACTCGGAATCGAGAGGTATATATGTATAGCGAGCTCGACTTATGTAAATATCTAATAACACGTGGCTTGCCCGCTTCTCGCAAATCAGAATAACAAGTACCTACATTGTACAAGAACTAGGCACTCTTATCTAAGTCTTTCAGTATACACATCATTTTTTTTTAATTATTTCATGTACAAGATACCTATTACCCTATCTGTTGTTTTATCGAATTTCAACTGTGACCTTCAGATGTTAATATTTTGTCAATTTGTCCTCCCCGTTTTCAATAATGACACTTGAGTCTATCATATTTAATGTCATTTTTAAAGTTCCGTTCCTCGAAAAGAAAAAAACCGGCCAAGAGCGTGTCGGGCCACGCTCAGTGTAGGGTTCCGTAGTTTCCCGTCCGTCACAATAAGTGTTCCCACTTATGAGTTTATTATTTGTTTGACGTTGAACACTAGAGAATTGTATTTTATTATTATCCAAGTATGGGAATAGTGCGTTAACGTAAACGTGCTGCGAATGACTTAAACTATTATATAAACTATCATAGACCAGTTATATTCCATTGGTGTAATAAATGCAAATCCAATGCCTCACAAACCCGACTTCTCTCTCCGCCATATGACACTCAGGCTCTATTAGTTCCGGGTAAAGAAAAAGAGACACTTCTCTAGGCCAAAACGATGTGTGTTGGCCTGTTGGGATAACAAATTTAATCATGAAAGGCGCGCACAGCGTCGTCCTCAACACGATTATCACTGTTCAAAATATACGAGAACATTTTAATACCGGACAAATCAAAATCAAACCTCGACAACTAATTAGATTATGCACTCATAAATAAAATTACGAATATATTTAAGAGCAACTTACTTTACCACGGTAGGTCATGAAAGCACGGAATATCTTAACATCGACTTTTAAAAAATGACGTCATTACACAACGCCATCTATCGAACCATTTATGAACTGGTTTTTACCTTAACATTTGTTGGTGTTAAAAAACGAATTTTAGTTTTGTTCTAAATTGCCTTAGCATGTTCTTAATAGAAGTTTTATGTAGTTATAAGATACCGCCAATGCCAAGGAGAGACCAACCGAACAATTCGGTAATACCCGATCCAATGTAATAAGTACCTACAGCGCCATCTCTCGGGGAATTGGGTTACTAATTAATACTTTAGTAATTTTGGATTGCGAGAACCGATTTCAATAATTCTTTTTATGTTTGAAAAAAGATACGTTCAGGATAATAAAATATGTAAGCGAAGTTAAAAAAAAATGCTTGCATATACGATTATACTACAAACTTAGTCCAGAAATTATTTTGTAAAACTTTTTGTCTTTTTGTACAAAAACTGTTGTGTCAATCAAGTTCAAAATAATTTTCATAGAAAGTCCTTATAAAGTTCTACTTTTCAGATTTTTTTCATATTTTCTAAACTTATGGTTCAAAAGTTACAGGGGGGGGGACACTTTGTTTTTTACTTTTGGAGCGATTATTTCCGAAATTATTGACATTATCAAAAAACGATTTTAGTAAACCCCTATTCATTTTTAAATACCTTTCCAACAATATATCACACGCTAGGGTTGAAATTAAAAAAAAAATCACATCCCGCTTTACATATAGGGTGGCTACCCTAATAAAACATTTTTTTCCAATTTTTATTTTACCACTTTGTCGGCGTGATTGATATACATATTGGTACCAAATTTCAGCTTTCTAGTGCTAACGGTCACAGAGATTAAGCGAGGACGGACGGACGGACGGACGGACGGACAGACAGACATGGCGAAACTATAAGGGTTCCTAGTTGACTACGGAACCCTAAAAACGGGAACGTCTGTCAAGACCCTTTATCTCGGGAACGCGTGTAGGTATCGAGCTGAAATTAAAATCCATACTCAAGTCTACCACAAACTACCCTTTTTGTCGTGAAAAAATCAACCCTCTAAGTCTACACAGTCAAAAGAAAAAAGTTTTTGTGGCTAGTTTGTTTGTTTGAAACCAAATAGGTGATTTATTGAATTCAAATTCAATATTCGTAATACGTAGCAAACGGTGGTCAATGCTCTCGAATCTGCGCATTTATTTGTAACCATCATTGAGTCACTGTATGTCTGATGCAATACGTAGGTACTAATGATATTGACAGAACCTATCATAATAAACACTGTCTGCGTTGTTGGTCTACTACCCTGGATGCCATTTTTTAGGTCGGATTAAGTGTTCCCAAGCGTTAGTGTAAAACATCGAGTAGCCTATCAGACTCCACGTCCATACTTAAAGTAGCCTTTAGTTTTTTCATCAAAAATATCTCAGTAGCAGCCACGGAGGCTGGATATGTGCCTGGTTAATGGCAATAGGCTCGCCCTCAATTACATAAGACTTAAACGTAACTCGCAAAATGTGGGTGTTACAATTAGGTTTACCACTGCCTAACCCTGATTCAGGTGTTTGTTATGTTTAAAACAAGTAAATAACAAGGAATCTTCCCCCTAGGTAAAGGCAATAGAAAGCGGCGTCTCTCACAAACGCCACAGGTGGCTGTGCAACCAAAACTCCAGAAGCCAACGATCAGAATTCCAGCTAGTTCAAGTAGCACGCCGAAACCGCAACTGGTTGTGAAGGCACAGCCTCAGAAACCCGTCAAAGTGGCTAACATCCAAGTACTAAACCCACAAACCAAGGTCTACTCTAAGCCTGTTGAAAGCGTGGCTCCTCAGCGGCGTGTGATCCGCGTAGCTCCTATGGCTGGCAACCCCCGATCGATCCTCCTTCCAGTAACGATAAAAGACATGAAAGATCTCAAATCGATTAAGATCATCAATGCTGCGGATTTGAAGAATGCTTCGAACATTAAGCTGGCGGCCGCGAATTTGCTGTCTCAGAGCAAACTGCATGATTTGAAGGTCGAAGCTAGGGACTATGATTATGATCACAGTGGAAATAACGGTAAGTGTCCATTAACATTTAACTACTTATTATAGCACCTTAGTTTTAAGCCCGTTGTAACATAAGGGATAAAAATAAAGATTTGAATATGAATACAGGTTTCAGAAAGTAGGTACTAACTGGGTTGTGGAGTTTAGATAGGCAGTCGCTCTATGTAAAATATTGATATTCAGTCTGCATCTGGTTAGACTGGAAGCCGATCCTAACATAGTTGGGGAATAATCCCTATCTGACAGCCAGTCTTACTAAGGAGTATTGTGTACTGTAAGCTATTTAAGTAGATGATGGAATTTGATACGTGGCGTTCCGCCTTTCCCATTTTAAAAGGAGTTTAATAATGTTTCGGAAACTCGATCAACGTCATTATTTGTCGTCAATTGCGAGAAAACGTGAAATTCAGGACCATTTGTGAAGATGTCGCAAACTAAATTGCGATCAACTACAGCTCATTTTAATGTTCAGTAAATTTTCGGTCACCTCGTTGTGGTTGATTGGTAGCAATTGTACAGACACTGTGACATAACGTAACCAACCGGTTGGTCTGGTCATTGGACTCGTTAAATATTTACTTTCTTAATGCTGTCGTACGAAAATAACTATCTAATGTATCTCAAACGAAAGTTTGTAGTGTCGCCTTTAATTGATCGATAGTACCGGCAGTTTTGCTTCGTTTATTCTCAAGACAGGAGACCTTTGAATAATAATGATACGGTTAGCGTGGTGGCTGAGCGATCGACTGCTGCGCTGCGTGTCGCTAGTTTGATCCCCGCATGGAACAAATATTCTTATGGCCTACAGATACTTTTTCCGGTTCTGGCTGTTTGTGTATTTGAGTTTAAATGTTTGAGGCCAAGGCTACATCCAAATAAGATCCGTTCATGTAAAATTATAGGTATTTCGAAACCTCATTCAAGTAAAACCTTTTTGCTGTTAAATACTGGTTTGTCTTCTTTTTTAACTACATCAGTAAATGGCAGTAGCATTGCCATAACAGCAATATTATTCGCCAATACGTTGGTCAGGTGTAGTTACTATGGCCACTTACTGATAATAGAGACTGATAATAATAATAACGTTTTGACTTACATTTTCCTCAAAACATTTATATCCTTATACAGATGACTCAGGCAGCGACCGAAGCGATGACGACGACGATCACAAAGACACGGTTCCCGACGGCAAAAACGGATATCCCCGTCTCGTTCTAACAGCCGAGGAAAGACGATTGTTGTCGAAGGAAGGCATCACATTACCCACGAGCTATCCTCTTACTAAGCACGAAGAGAGGGAACTGAAGAGGATCCGGAGAAAGATCAGGAACAAGATCTCCGCGCAAGATTCCCGTAAGAGGAAGAAGGAGTATGTTGACGGACTTGAGGACAGGTAAAAGTCTTTTTATTTATTTGCGAATATAACATACATGACATTACCGAAAATCCCCGAAGGCTTAAGCAGAGCTGTTTCACCAGTTATGTTTAAAGTCCAATGTAATAAGGGACGAGCTTATTGCCATCAATAGGGCAAAAATAGACTACATGCTTGCTACTGAGAAATTCTTGATGGAAAAACCCATTATTACTTTGCACGATACGCAGTTGCACTTGCGCCTATAAAACCAATGAGAAAGTGTCACTGTAATTTATAATGTAACCATCAGATTATAATATCGCTGATCCTTCCTTACATCATTGTTGTAAGAATTGAAAATGGCGCATGGCGTATAAATAAAAATAATAGGAGAAGGGCAAGAGAAAAATTATGATACCTAAGGCAAAAGAACTCTTTTTTAACCATTGCCCCACAGTAGGAATTTCTCGTGTATCGTGGGGGTGCGTTTACAAACATTTAAACTCACATACACAAACAGCCACACCCGGAACAACTATCTGTAGGCCATACAAATATCTGTTTCGTGCGGGGATCGAACCCGCGATACGCAGCGCAGTAGTCGATCGCATAGCCACTGCGCCAACCATGCAGTCAAACTTGGGGAGTCCATGCCGAGACATGGAGCAGCAAATACTTAAAAAAGAACAGATTATCTAATAAAGTCGGTATTATCACGACAAAAAATTACATTTAATTGGTAGATCTCCGTTATATAGCTTATAATGTAAATCCGGTATTCATTAACTTAATAAGATAAGATATATATATATACATATATTTTTGAAGGTACTAATAAAAAAACCTTTCGTTTAGCGCTTGCAAAGATATCGGTAAAAACGGTAAAATTTTGAAAAATATCGAATCAATTTTAATTTCTTTAACGCAACATATCGCACGCTATGCCTGTAAAAGGCTGCAACTGAAAATTGCGAAAAATCATGCAATTATACACTACACGGAAGGCAGTAGTTATATACCTGAAAGTACTTAATAAGCCTTATATACTAGCAACGAACATTCAATATGGCCAGCGTCCTTGAGACAAGTACATTCTGTATTATGCAGGTTATTGCTTATTCAGATGTTCAGTTCACAATACACTGATGTTTGTCTATAGCCTCTATAAAAAGTATGAATTATGTATTTACCTGGCAGTGAAAACGACCTCTTTGAAAAGATCTTGACTTTAAAACACATTTTATATTTCTGAAGTATTTAAAAAGAAAAATGAATACTTTTATCGCAGCAATATTACATAATTCTCCACTAATTTCATAATCGTCCCGTCATTATATCAAAATATTGGAGGTTGGCGCAGCATTTTCTTAGTTTTTTGTGGATGGGAAATCATCAAATAGCTTCCGTGATTAGCATTTTACTGACTAAAACCCACGTTCCACCATGTTCCTTCTTTTGCCTTGTATGTTCGGGGGCCGCGGTATCTCTTTCGAACAACCCGCAACCCCGGGGCGGAGCATGTGTTCTTCCATACTCCTCTCTAATTCTACATTAATTTATGACACAAAATTTTACTACTACTATAAATACGAGAATTATTTGAGATAGCCTAGTGGCGTGACCTTCGGGTTTCCAAGTAGGTCCGAATGAATCCGAAAAATCAGAAGTGTCTTGGGTTCGAACTAGGGAACCCAAGACACACACACACAACATGAGGAAACTAAACCAGCATGCTTCATAGTTGCAGCACACACCAAAAGACTTTGACACCATGTTAGACATTAACCAAACGAAACATTAAGAATACGAAAGTTTGTGAGGATTGTGTATGTAAGATACAAATAGGTCATAACCTGTATTATTAATAAGCCAGGATACTTATTTTTATCACGTGGGCCAATTACCCCATGTGGCCGAAGCTGTAAATCATAAAGAAACTAAGTCTTTATATCACTAATTCTCTGCTTATCGATTGAAAAAAATTCGACACGAATCGACTAATTAAATTTGACATATATGTAGACCATATCCTGAGTTAAGATATTTTTTTATCCGTAACAGGATAAAAAAATATCTTCCCGTGGTTTTCCGACCTCCACATGGATATAGTAGCGGGTAAAACAACTATTCGTTATATTTAGGTATATATGTATTAAATTATAACAAAAACCTCGTCTTTATTTATCTTAGTAACTTAAGGAAATAACAAGTTTATCCATTGTTTCAGAGTAAAACAGTGCACAGCAGAAAACCAGACTCTAATAAGGAGGATAAAGATTCTGCAATCGCAGAACCAATCTCTGACTGCTCAACTGAAGAGATTACAGGTAAATAACTATTGTTTATAGATGTCAAGTGACTGCATTTATATATAGCTCTTTTGCGGATGGGAGTTCATCAAATATCTTCCTCCGGTCTAGGCTGAGCGAGGGGAGTTTCCAATTTCTGCTGACTAAAACCCACCCATGTTCATTTGCGGTATCTCCATCGTACACACGGCGACAGATCAACCTATACAAAACCAGTTTATGCGGATCTCTCATTGTACTTGAAATTTATGGTGTACGATCCGTTGTTGAGAGAGCAGCATAAACTGGTTTTGTATAGGTTGATCTGTCGCCGTGTGTACAACCCGCAACCCCGGAGGCGGTCGCCCTGGCAGAACCCTCTGCTTAACTTAAATCTCTTCTCTTTGAGGCCCGCGTGGAACACGAACGCACCGTTAACATGGTCTCCTACCTTTTGTGTGCTAGTACGCAGATTTATTTGTTTCAATCTACAATAAGGATATATTTTTTTGAATACCGACCCGAGCCAGCGTGTAGCATACCTTATTTCACCAAGACCACGATAGTATGCTCTTGCCATAGTCATTCCACAACAAAAGGGTCTTGATTCGTATATCCTGATCCCGCCAATAAATGGAGCATTTATTCCCCGCCAATGTCGTTAAAGAGGACGAATTAACCGCAGATTTTTCGTGTCCTCTAATGAACTGACCTCTCATTTGCGGGTATGGCAATTTACGATGTGTCCGTTAAATTAAGCTGTAACTTAAGAAAAACATGAGAATATTTTTTTAATAGGCATAGAATCATGCTATAAAAACCAGCTTATACAGATCTTAGATTGTATTGGAAATCTATGCAACGCGAATCCATGTTATACTGGAAATGTATAGCTTGATGAGTGTGAGTAGGTTCGGAGTTTCACTGAAGTTAACTTTCAAAGCCAAATGCCCAATTGTTGCAAAATACAGACAATAGCCACACACAGAAGTCATAAACACACATTAGCTTAAACAATGGCATTAGAAATGTCAATATTCGCCTTTCACTCTCAAATATTTGTGCAAGCGAGAGGGAGATATCGATAACAATGGTAACGCCGCCATTTTTAATCCCATATCTCGATGACCGATTACTATGTACTTATTTATATTGCATAACTAGTCCGCCGAAAGTTCTAGCTGTTTGTCATTTGTCAATCTATGTGACAAGCAAAATGTTGCTCTAAATAAAATACAGTAGAGCATTGAAACTCTAAACTGGTTTGTAACGTAATGATGACTTTGGCGTTTTTAATTTCACTTTAATTGCAGTCGTATAATGTCACTGTACGCGAAATATCGGACTTTTCTCCTTATTTTACTTTAGTAAGCATTCTAGATTTGTGGTCTGGTTATGTATAGTAATAGGATTAGTACTGCATTATCATCCGCTTATTATTTTCCCAACTATGTCGAGGTCGGCTTCCAGTCTAACCGGATGCAACTGAATACCAGTATTTTACATGGAGTGACTGCATATCTGACCTCTACAACTGTTAGTACTGGTCAATAGAATACCCCTTGGTAAGACTGGTTGTCAGACTTTCTAGACACTATCTGTAACGACTGTCAAAGATCTACAAATAACAGCTGGGATTGGTAGCTTAACGTGCCTTCCGAGGGACGGAGGGAACTTAGTATGTAAAGGGTGATCACCCGTCCACAGACCAACCTAGGCAAGTTTTGCTTAACCTAAAGATGAACCTGAGCAGCTGATAATATTTAACCACGAGCTACTCATGTGGTATGAAGTAACTTCTGGCTGTATATTGATTTTTCATTCACGCCTTATAACAGTCGATAAAAGGCGTTGAATAAGATATATTTATGTAGGTAGTGTATATGTAGGTATACCTATTGTAAAGTCGTATAAGATGAAATTTGGCATACGGGTAGACCATGATCTAAGAGGTGCAGGTGATGTCGCATGCATGAGCTAGTCATTTATAAAGCTATCAATACACTAGATCGCACCCGCGGCTTCGCCCGCGTGATATCAAAAAAAACTATCCTAGGTATGTGTTATTCCAGACTATAATCAACCTCTATGCCAAATTTCATCAAAATCCGTTCAACCGTTTTGACGTGAAAGAGTAACAAACATCCATACATCCTCACCAACATTCGCATTTAAAATATTAGTAGGATATTCGTAACTGAACTAACTAATTAATATTTTCATATTTAGGTCAGTTACTATTTCACTGTTATTAGTAGTTTAATAATAACTAATAGCCAATTGCCTGCAATCATGGTCCTGTTCTGCTAATGATAGCAATATTGTCAATCAATGACTCTTGGTATCGGAGAATCATTAGAAACTGAGTAGTGATTGTGCTTAGTAAACGATATAATTGCGTATGTCTGTGTGTGCTATATTTGTACTAGTCAGATAGCATGTTGCTCTATGCAAAATGCTGATTTACACTCTAGTGTCATTGACTTATGTCAACTGCAAACTTAGAACTAAGCTATGCTTATTATACCCATCTAATACATATTTCTTTGTCAATATTTTTTATCTGTAATTTATTGATTATTAGGTGTCGCCCCAATTGGCAAGGATCCGTATATAGGGCGAAATGTAGATGCTTTATTATTTAAAAATTAATAATATAATTAAATATATTTTTTGTATAGCTGTGCCCTAACAATCAGTAAACTACCTTCTCCTTTCGGGATTGCGGGTTATTTGAAAAAGATACCGCGGCCGCGTAACACAAAGGGCAAAAGAAGGAACGTGGATCGGGTTTAGTCAGCAAATGTCTGACACTCCCTTCCGCTCCGCCCAGAGCGGTCGAAGTTATTGGATGATTTCTTATCCGGAAAAAAACCATTAATACTAAATCAAAATTGTATTAAAGTAATCTCTTCGAGTTTGTCTTCTCATAATTATGATATGCTAAACCTAATTTCCTTTCTTTACAGAACGTCCTAACAGGCGTCACGGGTGGCTCCACAAACAAGTCGGCACAGCCAGCCACCTGCCTGCTCGTGTTACTGCTGTCGGTCGCGTTGGTGGCGCTGCCGTCCATGCAGCGCGAGATCAAGCCTCGTGCTTCAGACACGCCTGCTAACTCGCCCGCTGTTACTAGAGCGCTTCTCTCAGCTTCCAATAGTGAGTATTGATTTGTTTTAATGGAAAAGATCTAATCTTTTCATCTATTATTTAGATATTTTCTTTTTAAGCGAGAATACCCTGAAACTTTCTTACAATTAACTGACTTATATTAGCATCACCAGTTCTAAAGCACGCCATTAGTAAAAAGTTTGTCTTTAGGACGATTGAAAAATCTTATTTATAACATTTAAAACGGGATACAATTTATTTTTGTTTACCATCTATTTTGAGTTTATACGTGATCATGACATGATCAACCCCACGGCGTCGCCCGCGTTTTGATAAAAAGTATCCTGTGTGTTATGCCAGACCATAATCTACCTCTGTGCTAAATTTCATTAAGATCCGTTCAGCCGTTTTGACGTGAAAGAGTAACAAACATACATCCATACATTCTCACAAACATTCGCATTTATAATATTAGTAGGATATTGTTAGTGACCATTTCAGTTCAAAACTGATAGGAAAGTTATATGCAATATAAGTCGGTTAACATTCTTGTCAGCAATTCTTCATAGATCTGAAAAAAATGGCAGCTATTCTGGATTTAAAAGAGTTTTTTTTTCTTAATGTCTAAGTTTCATATAGCAACAAAAATCGTATCTTGTAGACTGATAAATCTTATGTCATCTCTGTATGCGTAATCACAATCAGCGTTAGTGTTTCTAGTTACAAAACACGCTTAAAAACCGTGAAACCGTATCAAAATAACCCAGTAATTTTGGGAGTAACCGAATGATAGAGGCAGACACGCGGTCGTGAACTTTGTAGAGTATATAGCTCATTAATCTTGATTACATAATAACAATTTAGTTTCTAACGGCTGTACTCGATACGCAATAATCTAATTCTCACATCTCGTTAGGCGGGCAAATAGTCTTTATACCAAACAATTTGACGATTGCAAACAGGACTTACGAATACACAATACAAAATTAGTTAACCTACTTAACTAAAAATAATTCTGGTTTTGACGGTCAGTTACTCTCAACTCTGCAAATAATATGATGCGTGTCCTCTGTCTATTAAAAGAAATTGTGCACCTTGTTTTTATAATTGGACCGCGACCGTTTGATAACAATTATCGCTTTCTTTGTCGTATAGATAGCACTATTAAACATATTATCTTAATAGGGACTAAGGTCAAACAATACAATACTACATTTCGTGAGACTTGATGTATTATTTTTTCCGTGCCTGACAACCGTTTGTTATAATTTACAAGTTATATAACATTTTTATCTTCAATTCATTTTACGTAAATTTTTATGTTCGATATGGTCGAATTCACGAATCACTTTCTCATTACATCGTTTCGAAAACCATGTAAAATCGGCTGCACTACTTTTGAGTTTAAATGAAATGTTTTATGTAACGCGATGCACTTTTGAAAGTTACATAGCAAAAAATTGTCTCAACTTTTTGTATTGATTTCTTTTCACTTTGTTGCATCACAAAAAGGTTTCTAAACGTTTCGTTTTTCAACAGAAATGGCGCTCGATGAGACAGTAATAGACGATGGGGAGTTCAACATGGATGAACTGATCACGTTCAACCGCCCACACTCCGACCATGACTACCAGGTCGTGAAGAGCACGGAGACCCACAAGGTGCTCGCCGGCGGGTACGTGGACCTGCCCATCGATGAGGACTGGCCCCCTAATCTCAAGAAACGCATGAAAAAGAACGAACTGGATTACAACGAAGGCGCATACATGCCGCCTATCGTCAAAGAGGAGAACTACGAACACTTCTACAAAAAGTTTAAAACAGAAGACGATAGCGACATGAACATCAACGACAAAGGCTTCCTCACCAATACACTGATTTCAACCGGTCGTAAGCTCGGAGAACTACTCGATCTACTCCCCCCTATACCCGTGAAGACCGATGACTTAGTTATCGAGGAGATCTCTGACTACGACTCCAGAAATACCACTGAAGTCAAAAGTTTTGTAGTCAACGGCACGTTAAATGAGTTCTAGTTTAGCACAGATACTATATTTCTATTCTTTTATAATTCCTTGTGGTTTCCTTTCAGATAACTATTTTACTATTATTTTACACAGAATGTATTTTTTACGATTATATAGTTTCAATGAAATTATTCCTCGCGTGTAGTTGGTCCGGAATTTGATTGTGTGTGTTTATTTCGACTTGGTCGTGATGTGTTGACTCTATGTTTGGAGTCAAGCTGACTACCCTTGGAATTAGCCTCTAGTTTATACATAATAATTATGTTTATGTTAGTGAGAACGCTATGAATGATTTTATTTAGTTTTAAGTATTATTCAAAAGTACGGTAATATGTCACGTTTCTGGGAATGAAAGATGTTGAGTATTTATTTGAGAAAATCAAAATTAATATATAATTAAATCAAGATATATTTTTATTTACGAATCATACTGTAGGAATTTAGTATAAGTTATTTACTAAGCATTTTCTCTGTTACGACTTGGTGCAATTATATTAGTAACTGACGCGTCAGTTTTAGCTAGAATTTTATTTTAAGTACTTCATTTGCATTAGTTATAGCTCGTTTTACCTACTTACCATATAAGAGTTTAAACAAAATGGACTACAATGAGAATGCTGGTTCGAATAAATTGTGTAAGAACATTTGTTTTTTAATCAACTCACTACGTTTTTAAAACGAGACTAAGGATCCATGCCACATATGGTCAGAACCGCAATCTGCTAAAGATGAATGATCTGCTGCGGAATGCTTTGCATTGTCGATAATGCCGCGTGCACGTTCTGTTTCTCGTTCTGGCAAATCACCGGGGGCCTAAAATGGCCACTCTAGCAGTATTTTAATAGGATAATAATAAGAATTACTTTAAAATTCTTAAAATGGTCACAGACGTAATTAATATTGCGAATTGTCACTCAGTGACCATTTTACGATTATTCATAATATTAACCTATTATGATTCTGCTTAAGTGGCCATTTTTCTGAGCGACATCTAAAAAATTTTAAACAATAAATTGAACCGACGGAAAGTGAAAAATAAAAAAAAACCTTGTCTAGCTGAGCTCCAAGATTGATTAATCTTTTGATATTTAAAAATCCTTGATAGGCGGAGAGAGGCATAAGATGAAATTCGAGGATGGTGCTCCGATAAGAATGTTCCCCTACCGTCAAACAGGTTGACAAGTACTAAGATGACTACCATGAATTCGAAACACCATCGAGTCCTTGGGACGAGAGACCTACAGATATTGTAGTACCTACCAAAAAATCTGAAAAATTGAGTTGACGATGAAAGCAAAGGAAACTGAGTGAGAGATGGCTGTTGCTAGACCTCTGTTGGTTGCAATTTTCAAAAGAACAAGTCAAAATGTTTTTGAACGCATGATGTAGCCCGTAATTTTAAGCTGGGTTGTGAAGGTACATAAACTTCAAGACGACCCTAGATAAAGCATTAATTGACCTAGAACTATTTTTTTTAGCATCTTTATCAGATTTAGAACCAAATAAGGTGTTAATCTATCCGCAAGATGAGCGTGCTAACACTGCTAACTGAAATGCAGAGACTGAAGGTTAACTCTCTATGCACTGCACATATCCAGAAATGTAATTCTTGCGGTAATGGCTAAAATACACTTAGTATGTTTTTTCAAATAACCCAGTAAGGTCTAAATTTTTTATCAAGTTCAAGCAATAAGCCCAAGTGGCGTTATACTTACTGTTCGGGACCCCTTGTCAGTGCCGTATTATCCATAAGGCACTTTAGGCCAGTGCCGTTTTCCTACTCTTTGTTTCATTTTTAAATGACTCCGATACTTCGTTCTGTAGATTGTGGCGTAAGTCTTTTCACTTGAAGGAAGGCAGTACAATATACCTTTGCAATGTTATGACTGAAGTCTGCTATTGATGACGATTCATTCTATTTCGTATTGTAAACAGTAAAAATTTCCAAATTGCGTTGTTGTGGTATGAAAAAGGGGGAGGGGGATACGAGCTGTGCCTAGGGGCCCCGAGATGGTTAATCCGGCCCTGCCTCTTGTAACTGTCTTCCATTTCATTTCCACCGCTTCAACACGATAGCTGCTGTAAACTGTTGAGAACGTCTTGCAAATACCTTCCGTCTCCATCGTCAGATCTTCAGTGACAGTAATTATCCAGATTGGCTCAAAGTTCTCATCAAAGTAAATAAAACGAGCCAAAACACAATATAGAGCCTCCCGTCTCTATCGTCCTTCGATGACAGCGCCATTCTTCAGCTAGGTCTTAAGTTCTCGTCAACGTGCATGAAATGCGTTGAAACGACTTAATAGTTGTATGGTTGCATATTTCGTACATATTATATGCAACCATTTTGATTAACATAACCATATATATACCTACCTACTGTGATGAGACCTGAGTTGTACTGTATGGGTCAGAATGCTGGGCTGTAAAAAACGTGGATGACACGATCATGTAGCGGACATGAGGAATGTTGAGATGGATGTGTGGAGTGACAAGAATGGATAAAGTAAGGAATGAGTATATTAGAGGAAGTTTGAAAATTGAGTCAGTTACAGAAAAATTGAAAGCGAGTCATTTGTCTTGGTATGAATATGTAATGAGGGACGAAGCACATGCGACTAAAAGAGTGATGGATCTTAATTTTGATGGACGGAGAGCGAGAGGAAGGCCAAAGAAAAGATGGATGGATTGTGTAAATAATGATATGAAGGAGAAAGGAGTAAATGATGCCGTGACGTCTGATAGGGGAGAATGGAAAAAGAAAACGTGTTGCGCCGACCCCAAATAAAATGGGACAAGGAAAAACTGGAAAGCAGGAAAATCTGTTTTGTGCAATTTCTGGCCACGTTTACCCCGTGAACGTAATCGACCGTCAGAGCAACTTCGCCGCGGTCGACTACGACGGCGACGTGTTTTCAAGCAGATTGGAAACGGTCAACAGAAAAAAATAAAACCATTATCTTATAATAAGCTTTATTTAATTATGAATTAACAAATATTTTCGTAATTTCGAACAAGGTTTGTGACATTAACTGAATACATATCCCATATTTACCATCTTACAGAAAAATAAACACAGAATTGTCTCTATGAATATGATTTTTATTTTTTATACTTACTTTTACATTCAATTCTGTTGGAAAAGCATGTATAATACATAAAAGTTAATAACTACAATTCATATATCTTCCTCGTGCGTCCTCAAGCCGACTGAACATGACTTACTTAGTAAGCGAAATTTTAAAATTAAATTAACTACAAAATGACCTCCCACGAGAGCTGAAGGGCGAGGGCGGCAGACTCGCGTCGCTGACACACCTACCTAAGTTTTTGGTGCAGCCTTCATAATAAATAATCATGTTATGTTTATTTTTTACATAGCAGAAATTTAAGTCGAAGAATGCAATAAAATAAAAATAAAATGTGCATTATAACGTAGTTATTTATTATTTTCGAATACATTTTAGTCACGATAGTAGTTGTGAATGTTCAAGCTATGGGCGACAGTTCACAGTTCACACCTCGACGTACCATACGTGATAATTTACAATGCTCCCAGCAATGATACGGCGATATGAAGAGTCGTTCGCTACCATCCGCCTCATGGCTCACAACATACTGTTTATTCAACAATTTAGTTACTTATAACATTCACTATACACACACGAAGAGCTCGTTCGTTCACCTCTGCAGATCACACATCTCCACTTCGATTTGAATACCCAATCTAATTTGATTATTCTATCTAGCAAATAGAAAGTAACAATTAGGTACAATTATGGTATTAATCATGTATTAAGACTTACAAGGTTTATTACACTCGATTATACTGCAATGGTTGTACGATAAGTATTACCGATCCATTTAACGAGAAGAATACTTCAATTTGTTTACAATAATTTATCAAAAACCATTATTTAAAGAATTGATTTAAAAATTTCCTTTTACATATCGACAATATTCGCATTAACTATACTTTTCTAAAAAATATGAAAACGACATAACAAGATGTTTATTTTTTTTAATGTTATAAAACACTTCAAACGTACTTAGCCAAATGAATAACTTCTAATGCATTGGATACAATTTTGTGATGACTACATATCCGTGACTAATTCAAAATACCTTACGACGATGTCATTGCGACCAGCGCAGTGTCACAACTTACTTTTGGTATAAAATATGTACCTATAGTAGTATATTAGAACATACGAGTACTTGAAAACAATTCGGTGTATCGTTGCGACATTGCGCTGATTACCATGTCACCTACAATATCTTACTCCTATGCAAATCACGCTTGTCGAAACCTTGCCGCTTCCAGTCCAAGCAAAAATATACAAATGTTTTTTTTAAAGCTGTACAATTTATACATCATCATGTTAGCGACCGCCCTATGTGGCCACATGATCTCGTGACGTGGACATCGTATATAATATTTAACAAGTGATCGTCTGTCGGCTCCACGTGGCGGCGGTAAGGGACGCGCGCTACCTGATCTCAGTCTCGTCGCAATTCGACTCCTAAAAATAAATCACCGTTGTGATCGGTACAGATACAGACGAACCTCGGGACTTGGAAGCTCGTGTCCTGCAGCCTCGGCCGCCGTGACAACTACAACAAATGACTAAACAATCCGCGCTCCGAACTGACCAACCCCTCGGCCTCCCGCGACCGACCGCGGCTGCAGCGTCTTCACCGATACACTCTCACTGACTATTTATTCATTACAAGTATCAATTAGTCTATTCAAAAATGATATACTTCCGTCGTAAGACTAACAATCAAACAAAAGTGAATCGCAATTATACAAATTGACATGAGTCCAGAGCCACGTGTGTTTGTACACAAGGTGAAATGTTTCATTCAGTCTTGTAGGAATATAGAGGCAGTTCACTCGGGACTCGACGGGGTACACCGATTGAAACAAATTACGTTTTAACACTATTGTATTGATTTTCTATATAAATTATTGCACACTTAATAATAACATTTATCGAATTAACCAATCGTCAATATGGTCATGTTTGTCACAAAAGCATGTATTGAAAAAGTAAATCGTTACTTACACTTGTATCTCTTACTTTAATAAATTTCTGGTTATCTCTTAAAAAACTATAATAATAGATATAAATAAAGATAGGAAATTATGTGGCGTCACTATAGGAACGGAGCCAATTTAAATATTATTATATTCGTTTCCATACAAATCGAACTTAGGTAAACAATGACTAAATAAAGTTAAATCTAAAGTACTCATAAAAGCAGTAGGTTGAATGAACCCCACTCAGGCCTGACACGACGTATGAGACAGTTCAACAGCCCAAGCTGTGGCGATAGATAAAATTAAACCTACGAAGAATATTGTATCCAAGAAAACGAACAGTTCCTTGCAATTAGTATCACTTTGCAACGTAGCCGTAACATATAATACTTCATCAATACACACTTATTGATCACCGAGTCAAATCAAGAATCACAACCTGCGCGGTACGGAAGGACGAGAGTGCGCGACATTCAACCCACAGCAGACGAAAGACGAAGTTCATCAACACACAAAACTTATTATAAAGTCACAATATTGGCTGTTTATCCACTACTCAAGTACCAAGACAACCACAATAGTAATGAACGCAACAACATACAAAAATAATATTTCACTGCTTTATTAACAACGGAACAAAGCGATATACAACTACTCGGTAAGTGTTTGTTAAACTACAAGTGTTGATGAATGGACAAATGGATGAAGGGACCGACCTAATGTACAAATCTGTGGATTTGTTCGAACTATGTGCTGGAATGGACATCGTCGATGTGAGTGGCCATGACATAATGCGAGTGATGTCGATGAGGTAAAGTAAATCTCACGTCTCAAGAGACAACATATAATTTACAAGTTTTGGTGAAAATTAAACGTAATTCACTACGGACGGGAACACAAAAATAAACATTCTGCCAACCGCACACGGCTTAGAATTCAAACTTATCGTTATTACTTAACGCCCATTTTAACAGTACGATCAACTCGGGAACCTTATGTTTTAGTGATTTGGATGAACTGCGGATGTTGCTCGGAAGCAATATACTATTAAATTGACATGAATTTTAACAACCTGATAGAAAGGCGCTTGAATGTCTTAGTTCGAAACTACAGAAAGAACACAACATCGAAAATTCAGCGACTGCTCAGCAGAACGGAACAAAATCTGACATTCTGTTAGAATGTACGATTTATCTAAGTTCCAGGATAACTTACTCAAACTATCAATTTCCTAGTAATGTCCTATGACCGCATTATTTAATCTGTTGACGAGTACTATTTCATTAACAGTGTCAATAGTAGTGACAACAGAAAATTGTAATGTTTGTTATTCAATGCATCGAGTATCTAAATGGAAGTGTTCTCTATTTATTAACAATTAACGTAATAAAGGTATATAACTGGTACATACGGGTATAACGTTTTGTATAGTTACTATATTCTGAAATATATTGATTGCCAACCACTTAATACATTTTTATGCACCTTTGTTACGCGTAAGGTCAAAATGAAACTAAAACTTATCATAGCTTCGTATAATGAGTTAGCATTATGGATTACTCAAAGTTACAAAATCTAAAATTATATTGAATAAAAATTCTGATAATTGAGGATCGGGTAGCATATGATTGTTAAAATAAATCGGCAATATATATTTTTTCATACATCTAAACCCAGTTGCTCGATATATTACGGTTAAATTATAGTGCGACGCAAGTATATATTAACTTTACAACTAATAACAACACATCAACTATCTCTCTTTTTATTGCCTTAAAACTTCTGTTAACAATTACACTATATAACAAAAATATGTCAATCACCAAAAAATGTTCTAGATTATTTTAATCGCTCTCTTTGCGTCGTCACTATAATTTGATAACCGATAACACGAGTCTTAGCTAATCTCAATTTATGGCTTAATACTTAGCCTTTAAAAGTTTTCCCTTGAAAGTTTAATAACTTTTCTTAGTCTAGCGTGTTACTTACCGCTTTAGAAGAAATACGCCTAGCGCGTACCGGCCGCACACGCTAGGCGTATTTTAGGCATTCAACGTAACGTATTTAGGAGTTAATTTAACTGTTACTATTCCATACCATCAAAAAACGGTCCTGAAACGACTGACCTAGCCACCTAGGTCTAAAGGTACAGTAAGTAAGTACATTGCTGTATGACACAGGTACGTATAGACAATGTAACGGGAGCAACTGGGTGTAAGGTGTGGGGGCATGCGGCTATATGTGGGCGTACGATCTGTGCGTGCGGCTGCGGGCGTGCGGGGGGGGCGGGTCACGTGCACTCGCGTCACTTGCCGGCCCGGGCCGCGCACTTCTTCTTTTTGCGCTTGAAGAAACAACAGCATCTGGAATACACAGATTGCCTGCATGACGATTTACAGAGTCTGTCAGGTAACTAGCTGATATGGTGGGGCACAATCGCTGCGAATACACACGTAAGACCGGCTTTACTATTTCTAATTGGGTTTGTCGTTAGACGACCTATCCCCGTATTCACAAACGCTTCGATTCAGAAAGTCATCGCTTTCATAGCTTTTTTAACGACTCGTTTTTGTGAATACGGGAGCGAAAACGCTTTCTTAAGTTCTATCTTTTTTTTTTCAAGCAAAATTAATAATTACCTCAATTTAACTTTGACAGCTCACGTTCGCAGCGAAAGTGTTAAGACGATTGTGAATATGTTTTGAAATACAAAATTACAACATCAAAAGTGAGGATCACAATAAATGGGACGTGATAGCAACAGTGAACAATTAATTTAATGATTCATGATGATGAAAAATGTATGAAGATGGCTGATATTAGTAATCTTCTGACTCAAGACATGTTTGACAGTCTCATATCAGGACAGTTCTTTTTATTGTTTTGACTTAAGATATGTTAGACAGTCTCATGTCGGGACAGAATTTCTTTTTTGACTCTATACATTTTTGACAGACTCATGTCGGGGGAGAAATCGAATCAGCAGGTCACACTAATATTTGTAGCAGTAGTCTGGAGTCTGGATTTGTGCCCGGTTGATGATGATAGGCTCACCTACTATGATAAGGGCTTTAAATCATAGCTTGCAAAATGCGGGTGTATGAACTATTAGATACACCCCTGCCTTCAGGAATTATAGGCGTCGTATTATGTTTTATATTTTACCCTATTTTTTGCGGGTGGGAAATCATCAAATAACTTCCCCCGCTCTTGGCGGAGTGGGGGGAGGTCACACTTGTACCGACTAAAACCCACCCATGTTGCTTCTATTGCCCTTTATGTCCCGGGCCGCGGTATCTCCGCAAGCCCGGCAGGAGGGAATCGAACCCTTATATCACTGATTGGCGACTGTGCTAGTAGCCTAATATTGCAAATATTTATTGCAATCCATAACGTACACATACAGGTAAAATAGAATCAATTATGGACCAAACATAATACTTAGCATCCGTGTTATATGCAAACATACGCTTGACGAACGTCAGTTCACCGTCGATTTTTGATAAAAGTGATGATATTAATGTAATGATGATTTGTAAACAATGTGATGACAAGCATCCACAAAGCATGTAAAACTAAAAATAGGTAAAAAATAAAATAAAAAGGAATGCATACAGTTGGAACACTGACTTGGTGTCGTCCACGACATCGACCTCGTGGTGAGGCTGCGTTATTGGGGTGTTGCTGTGCCCGGCCGTCGGGTCATCTGCCCCTAACTCGCCGTTCGTTGAACTAACCACCTGGAGAAATAATTGGGGTAGATGTTTGGTAAGTTGGTTATTTAATGGTAATAAAGTTTACGGGTAGATTTGTACCATAAATTCCCAACTTTTCGGGGCAACTGCGTGATATTTTTTACATGAAGAATATATTATTGAATTAAGAATTTAAATTTATTGCGACTTTTGAAGTTAATATCCGTATTGATAAAAACGGATCCCTCTATGGTTTCGTTTAAATCAATACGAATATTAAATTGAATCTATGTTTATGCAAGTTTAAAAAAAAACTGTATTTAACGCAGCTTTTTTATGGCTATTTATTATGCTAACTATTTGTATATAGGTACGATTATATATTTACACAACAGACACCTTTTCGACAACATAGATCTTGTTCCTGTCTACATTACAGCCCTAACTAACACATAATCTTAACTATTATGAGATAATGTGGTTTACTAACTATTGTCTATGCTATTTGTGGTGGTAAAGTTTGTGTGAGTTTCAAATTCACATCTAATAAAAACACTGACTCCCATTGAATTAATTAAAAAGCTGTCAGCCCCTTGAGACAATGCAAGTGACTTCAAAAATGTGTTGAATTATTTTATGAGGTAAAATACTTTTTGGCAGATTTTTTTTTAAATAAATGATTATTTTTTAGATAATCACACATGACAGTTTGACTTGTTATCTTATACAAAAAATATCAAACCGCGATAACTTCAAATAAATTATTTGCAAAACTCAGTCAGCATAAAGGTTTGAATTAAAATTTGGAATCGTTTGAGTCAAAAGACATCTCACATTATTCAGGGGACAGAATATATATACAAGAAAAAGAAAGCGAAAAACTTCAGTGAAAACAAAAAAATACTGGTTGCAAATAAATGCGTGCAGTGTCACGTAAACATAAAATATAAGTAGCGTCCTAATTAAAGCTCAATCGTGTACAATACTTTATGAATGAATATTGGCAGTGCTTGATTTTAAGCTTTTACAATTAGGCCAGTCTACAAGGAATTAAATATTTTCCTCTTATAACAAATTCGAACATTTCGAAAGCAGTGCGATTTGGAGAGTAATACCTGGCTGGATATTATTTATTCTTTGTTGATAAATTTTGACAATAAATTTAATAAAGGGACCTTCGACCAGTACGAATCATTGGTCACAAACTTCATCAACCGCGGTCGTGACCGCGTAGTGAGATCCCTAATTGTGAAGTAAAGATTATTTAATTTTAACAATTCCACAAATAAACATTTTCAAGGCCACTAAAAATCATTCACAAACAATTTGTTTTCAAGATGTTTCATTAATGTACACGTAGTAAGTATGTTACTTTAATTAACTCATAATCAATCCATTTCTAGTAAAAACTAAGAAGAAAATATTTAATAATATCGTAGAGGCCTCATTCAGCACATTATAAGCGACATGCAGACAGTCACACAAGGATTGCCGCAAATATATATCAAAACTGACCGTGGAAACCGATCCGGGAAATTTCACATACCGAAAATGTTTATTCTTCAATAGCTAAAAAATAAATACACCAATATACATTCACAATTCACGTTTAAAAATAATAATAATGCAAAAATAAAATAGTACAGACATGCAAGTGTGTTTGTGTACTCTTTATGTGGCTACAATATTATTAGACTGTGTTCTAAAGTTCTAAATACATTGTTGCTACTTGGTAGGGTAAATTGGAAGACTTTATTTAGTTACTTAAATTAATAATAACTATCTCACTGCTGGATAAAAGCGTCTTCTAATACTGAAAAGGCAAGAGCATTGATCAACACGCCTGCTCAAGACGGGTTGCCTATTTCGACTTATATTAATTACTGGCTTTTGCCCGCGGCTTCGCTCGCATTAAATTCGGGGTAACACGGTTCCCTTTTCCTGATTTGCAAGTACCTGCTACCTGTAGTTTTGCCCTTGCGCAGCAAAGCTAAGTCTTCCCTTTTTTCCCTCATTTCTCCCTTTTATTTAAAAAGCCTTAGCCTATGTTCGTCTCCAGGATTCCAACTATTTCGAAACCAAAATTCATCAAAATCAGTTAAGCCATTTAGGCGTGAAGAGGTAACAAACAAACTCGCTTTCGCTTTTATAATAATATAGTAAGGATAAGTCCAGGTTTCCTCACGATGTTTTCCCTCCACCGATGTCTGTGATGTCTTAGAAAGTACTTATGAATTGAAAAAGTCACATTGGTACTTGCCCGGATGGCAACTTACAACCTCATGCTTGAGAGGCAAGGTGCTTAACCTCTGGGTCATCACGACATATTGCTTAAATTAATTGTTTAATTATAGGGTTGTCCTGTCAGTTAATTAAACTTTTAAAAATATTATTAAGTATATGCACCTTCCACAACTTTTTCACTTTATGATTCGATTGATATAAAAACCGTTTTCATAACCTTCCTACGAAAATTAAATGATTACTATTAAAGAGCAATTATCCGTAAATCATTTATTACAGAAGATTTTGATACGTTCCATCGTAACTCAACATGGTTTAAAGGAAAAACAACTCAAGAGAAAAACGCAAAAATACAATATTCTACAAATCTGACCTGCACAGATCCATGTCTATCGGCTGGTGTAAGGTGTCCGGTGTTAAGCGGCGTCGCCTTCCCGCTATGAGGCCAATTGCCACCCGTATTCGCAGTGCCACCGGTACCGAAATCCTTGGACTTCGCCATCGCTGCCATCTAGAGATATACGACGGAAAATGAGCTTAGAAATTAAGGGGGATAAGTCACAGATTTGATTGGTAGACAGATACTTGACTTTATTAAACTGTTACTGTGCAAATTGAATAAAATAGTTCGCTAGTTTCTGGAGTATGGGTTGGGGGGAATAGCTGCTAAGGGCTTCTGAAAAATTTTGTTTGTAAGAAGTCAAGTGTCTGTTTTAAGAGTAATCTGTGGTTTTGAAATTTTCAAAAATACTAATTTACCGCCCTTTTAAAATAAAGGGTGTACTACATAAGCGTAGTGTATAATACAAAATGTTAATTATACCCTACGCTTATGTAGACATGTATTTCTTAGGAATATTTATAAAATATGTTAAAAACCCTATAATATTCTGTTAGCTATCAGTCGGTTTTAGCACAACTTTGGGTTTCACAAACAAACGCATGGAAAGTCACAAATTTCAGTGTGCAGGTTAAAAAACAACAACTTTAATTTCAAACGGTACACACGACGGCAGGGCAACCACCTAATTCTAAACTATTATAACCTGATCTCTCTACGACGGATCGCACACCGTAGTAGAGATCAGGTTAAAATGGTTTGTATAGGTTGATGTGCCGTCGTTTGTACATCATATGAAACAAATAAATAATTCAGATGACTACTACAAAAGTACAAAAACAAAACAAGAAAAGAATTCTGTAAAAGACTGTCTTTGAAAACCTACATTTATATATTTTGATATTTGGGTGTTTACATAATAGCATTGATATGATTCCATTTTAATATTTAACATAACATCAAGTCAAGCGTGTTATCTCCAGAAGTTTAGCCAGATGTGTATCTACTCGTACATAATAATACCACATTTCGCTAGTTATGTTTTAAGCCCCATAAGTAACAGGCTCATTAAATTGCCTTCAACCGCGTACACACACAACCCCGTAGCGTGGCCATTTTAATATTTATTCAGAGTTAATTAAGAACCTGTAGTTGCATCCACAAATCACAATATCAGTACTATTATGCTGTAATTAAGGCATAGTTTGCAGTAGACCTCCCGACAAGAGGGAAAGAATCAGAAACAATACTAACAGTTGCCGTATAAACCATTTAAAAACTCCACACGAACACATAGGTTTGTCTGTTAGAAGGAAACTAGCGATGAAAACCCTAAAGCACTAAGAAAAGCAGAAACTGCAATGACATGACGGTTACGATTATTTTTTTATTACTACATCAACAATAAGTGTTATAAAACGGTACTATAGGAATGAGATATACAAGCCCTGGCAGGGCTGGCTTTCGACCTTTTTTATCTTAATATTTTTTTTATCTTAATTAAGATCATAGGTAAGTAGTAAGATCAGGTGGGCAACCATGACGTCATTACGTCATGGTTGCCCACCTGATCTTACTACGAAACTGAGAGCTCGTTCTATTTTAAAATTAAGCTATCATAATGTGGATATTTTCGCACTAACTTCCTCGCAATGTAGCCCAAAAGCCAGTCCGTATTAAACGAAGATGTAGAAATTAAACATTTTAGGTATAAAAAAACAGCACAGGGTCACAACAAAAGTAATACATTTCAGAGCAAAACACAATTGCACTTTGGGTTTGGAGAAAATATCAACGAAACATTTTGATGGGAGTATTGAGGCGAGCATCAAAGGGCAGCGGGTATTAAAAAAAAACAATTGTGAAAGCGGACCAAACCTCTTCGGATATTAGCGCCGCCTCATCGTCCTCAACCAAACCAATCATATAATCACACAAATCATCCTGCACCGACAAAAAAGCTGTATCAGAGGCCGTACTGCGAAGTGTTAAAGTCACTATTGATTTGTGAAAAAGAGATGGAACTATTTGGATGGATGGCCCTCAAGTTAAAGGGGAAAATATACAAGTCCGTGATTAGACCTGTTGTACCGTATGGGTCAGAATGCTGGGCTGTAAAAAAGGTGGATGAAAAACGATTGCATGTCGCGGAGATGAGAATGTTGAGATGGGATGTGTGGAGTGACAAGAATGGATAAAGTAAGGAATGAGTACATTAGAGGAAGTTTGAAAGTTGCGCCTGTTACAGAAAAAATTAAAGGGTGTCGTTTGTTTTGGTATGGACATGTAATGAGGAGGGACGAAGCATATGTGACTAAAAGAGTGATAGATTTGAATGTTGATGGGTGGAGAGCGAGAGGAAGGGCAAAAAATATATGAATGGATTGTGTAAAGAATGATATAAATGAGAAAGGAATAAATCACGCTGTGACGTCTGATAGGGGAGAATGGAAGAAGAAAACGAGTCGAAAACAGGAAAATAAACAGATGGTATTTGTTGACTTCCCTTAAAAAGAACATTCGCCAGTAATGTTATAGTCCAAAATGGCCTGAATCATAATAGGATACAGTAATATGAATTATGAGAATTTGTAATGGTCACAAAGTGACAATTGATAAAATTAACTGCGTCCTTGACTAATGTAACAACTTTTATTTGATTCCTACTTTAAGTTTTAGGCCATTTTAGGCTAATAGTAAACTGCCGTCGTCCGAATGCCTATTTGATTTTTCGGTCAAATCGTAGCACAAGATAAATTAGGTTTTTACAGGCAGACCTTTAAGGCAAAGATCATTATTTAAATTACTTTCAAATATCTTGGCAACCTGGCGTATCACGCGCAATGTCTTTTACCTATATAAGCAGTAAGGTTTAAGCATGTGTCGTCACATGGCCTGGGTGGAGGACTACCAAAGCACCTACAGGATTGCCCGGTTAAAAAGACGACAACCTCATAAGGTGACCTACGAGATGTCATTTACAAAACAAAACATGCCGTTACTTGAGAATAATATGTATCATCCCGGCTAGTTGATCCATCTCATTTTCGTTCTAAAACAAAGATGGCTTTAACACTAAGTACGGCCCTAGTTAGGGCAATGAGTACGAAGGCATAGACTAACCAACCTCTTTGTATGATAAAAATGGTATTATAGAGGCCATAGTCATTTTAAAAGACATTATTAAAATGTTGAAATATCTGCACTTAATTGATAGATGAAAATAATTCACAAGTGTTTTGAAATTTGACGATTTTTGGCGTTAAATTAAAGTAACTGAAATAAACAAAAATGTTCAAAATAAAATTAATAAAAGCATTGAAATGAAACTAGATTAACTTTTGGGTATTCCCGTGCATTATACAATTACTTTTTAAAAACAGAATCATTACATATCAACACCCGCCATATTATGCTGTGCTAGTCTTCTTCTGGCAGCAAGCTAACCTAACAGTAGCCTTATAGTAACGAAAATAATCTGTCAAAATCATAGTGAACTTTATTGTCAATACCATAAGGTTGCTTGTTAAGCTGACGCGGTCAGAGGTATACTAAATACTCTTTTTGAACTAGACTGTTCACCTGTTTGTGGTCAAATATAAACAAAAAAAAAGTTATGTTTACCTTGTGGAAGGGCTGATGGCTGTCGCGATTGGGTGAGACAACGATTTCCTGTCCAGTCTGGATAGAACCCACCGGGGTAGACTGAAATCATAGACAACACGTTCAAAAAAATACGCTACAGATTACTTAGCCTCCAGTTCTTCTAACTATCGTTACAAAATACAGTTTTACAGAAACAAAACGATTTTACTTTGCGGTCGTGACCACAGTCGTCACAACCTGGTTGTTACACTACTGGTCTATTTTCATTGATTTTAATTAATAATAAATCATGACATCACAAGCATACGGTCGGATATACAAACGCTGTAATCATTTTCACGGAAGATATTCCAGTAAATGATATTGTACATCCGATCTTACGCTTCTTATGTCGAGAAATAAATGAGTATTGTTGGATTTTATACGTTCAGTTCAGCGCCAAGAGTTACAATTACAATAATATTTAAACATTTATTTTAATTTTGGATATAGTTTATTGACGGTAACAATAGACATTGACGGAACCACAGGCAGTCCTGAATTTGGTCGCAACGAGTATGGTCGCGGTCGCCAGCGATTTTAGTTTCAAATTTAAATTTTAGAGAACCAGACATTCTTATGTTTACGTATTAGTTCAAGGAAAAGAATGAAAATTAATGTGTACAATATTTGCAACATACAAGCGTATACACACATGCAGTCGTGCACTATAATTAAACATTCCAAGATTGTTAATTCACATTTTGAATAAATTCAAAAACAGATTGGTGTAGAATTTATTGCCCTTATATTTCATGATAATAGTAAGCCGTCACCACTAACCTTGTCGGACTTATTCCTAACCACATTGGAGGGCGGTGCGTTGCGCAAGATTCGCATCACGTGAATGTTCGTAGGCTGTCCACCAGCAACGAACAAAAGCGGTAAGCATGCATGCAACACCAACGTTAATGAACGAATGACCACAGAACACGCTAATGTGAGAAGAACTCTTTTTTTGGGCAACATAGATCAAGTGTTCAAGGAGAATTGGATTTAGTAACAAAGAGATAAATAAAGCCCAAAATAAGAAGTTCTTCAGTCATGACATCTTCTTGATGCAGCGAAAAATTGCAACAAAACAAAATTAATTTAAGAAGTCTCGCAACCATGCTTAAATAAAGCAAGAATTCAATGAAAAATTCTACATCTCTACACAAAAACACAGTGATATGGGCATAAAATTTTTATTTTATTAAACAAATATAATAAATTATGCAACTTCTACCATTAGCGATGTTATCTAAGGAAATATAATTCAAACAAATATTTTAATCCATTAATTATTTTGGCCATCATCCGTTCAGGTATGATAGAAAAAGAAAAAAAGATATTAACAAAAATTCATGTCCAAAGAACAAATTGTGAATAAATATAATGCCTTGGATGATGTCAGGGCACGTTATGATATTTAACACAGTTCAAGAAATTAGGCATATAAGAAAGCAGTACAAAAACTTAGTGGACTAAAAATCATTCAGACTTCAGTAAAAAAAATGTGCAATAGTTGACATTTACACCATGATTTTTGTATTTACATCCTTTGTCAGTAAATGAAGATCAAAATTGGCGCATGCGTTATGACTTGTTCAAAGCACTTGCAGTTTTAAATGCCGAAACGAAGTGTATGTCAACTTTTGCAGGAAAATAATAGTGATTAGAAAACACCCAAGCCAGTGTAAAGATATTACAGTTAGTGCGTTGTAGCATGGCAATATATTAAATGGGAACGATTGAAATCGAATGACAAGTATATCATACCCTATAGCGTATTCAAGAGAATAACTAACAGTTTTAGGACCCGAAAATTGCTTATAGAAATTTGATACACTTGTAAAACGCTACTGCAGGACGCGCTAAGGCACACAGTTTTAATTAGGGCTTTGACGTGGCCATTACAAGACTGTCAGGAAACGTTTAAGACCAAGTTATTGATGAAAAGATTTAGTAAATCAGGACCAGACAAGAAACTAGAGAAGCAACTTCCGTTTTAAGTAAGTCCATTTTTTTTTAAACTTATACAGGAACTTGTTGCATATGTGGTCTTAACTAAATAAGTTGTTTGTTAGTACTTTATAAAAAAAATACTGAATTTTCGCATCTCTAGTTTTTTGATTTATTTATGCCAATGCTTGGAATTGGCGTCGTAGAAGTATTATAGTGACACCAATTAATTGATTCTACGAAAATATTCAAAAAGCCACAATGCAGAATCAGTTTATTACGGCATCGTTTGACAGTACTTAATGCACAGAAGCTCGTATAAGCATAGCTACCGCGCAAGACCAATCTTCTCGTGCAAATAAGTAGTAACTAAGTTACTGGATAGCTAAACAGTTTGTCAGATATTTTCGAAAATATTGACGAAAATATTACAATATTGTTTTTGCTATCAATAATCTTGGTCTCACAGTTTTCAACTAAGTTTGAAACTTAGCTGAAATCTGAATAGTTACAAGCTAGGAAAAGCCAGGTTAACTAGACCGGACATAGTTAATCAAGCTATACACACCTTACAATTAAAAAAACATAACCTATGGTGGGTTACAAAATAATTCATACACGCGGTGATTGGTATCATATCAGGCTATTTTGAATGAATGTCGATATTGTACAGAGCAATCACACGTATACAATCCAAAAGCGATTTTCACTACAAAAAAACCTTTTCTACTTTGAAATAAGACTTATTTTGTATAGCGTATGGCTTCTAAAGTATTATGTTCGTGAAACCGTAAAAAAAAATATCAAAACAGTACTAAGCTTTTTAATTTTGGTAAGTGTACACATGTTATTGCTAGTTACTGTACAACTCTGACACAGATTAAAAATATATTGAGATGTGTTCTTAAAAAAAAAGGAAGATGATGATGTTAATATTTCTGGAGTTCTATGAATATTTGAATTCTGTCTAATATTTTTGAGTAATCGGCCAGTAGTCATTTTATGTCAAGTAAAATAAATGGAATTTTTACCCACACTGGAATAGAGATCGATTGCGACCAATACAAACAATCTATGATATAGCTCATACGATTGACGAAACAATGAAGAATGTTGTGTTGTTAAGTAAATTCGGTAAGCGTATTGAACAAACGAGTGACAGTGTCAAGTTGAATGAGATTCAAACCGATACATCTTTGATATTATAAAGATAACATCTCAATAATTGTAGTCAGATTATGTCCAACGAATTGGATTTATAAATCTCAAAACGAAGAATAATTTGTGATTCTAATGAAGGGCCCATTTAGGTGATTATATCATCTGGAGTCAGTTAGTGGTAGAAGAGGCGAGGGAAGGTTCTTATTATAATGCGTTTAAAATGAGAAAGTCACTGAGTTCACACCATTATTATATATCTGTCAACTGTCACTTAAATGCTGGCAAATTCTCAATAAATTACGATGCAAAGCCTTGACTGCGTCTTAAGGCCAATCTAAATCTTTTTATGTATTATGTATGGCAATAAAAAAAGTTATTAAACAATCAACCTCTTCCTTTTTACAGCCATGACGTCGTCAATATGGCGCGAGCTTAGTAACTTGTTCATTGTAAACGCACTTAACTGTAGAAAATGGTAAAAGAACGTGCATTTTTTGGACAGACAATCAAGCGTTGTTTGTCACATTATCAGATGAAAACGTGACAGACAAAATGATAAGCCCGCAGTAAACGTTCTATTATACTCAATTCATAATGTGACAAATCACCTATCTTTCAGATTGACATAGACTGTTTTTATTTTACCGTATTCCGTTTACTTACGATTTAATCATCACTGTAGATACCAAGAATCGCGTGTATGATTGTCAAGGAGCGCGTTCACTTATCGGCAAAAATGCAAATACTTCACATATCGGTATTATCAAGGACGCCTTTTAAGTGTGCCTTTCAAGAGCCACGGTCTTTGCCTATAGGTGAACAAAAGCAAGGGCGTAGCCCGATTGTTAAAACTATAAAATCTTGTCAAGAATGAGTTGACAGGATTTTTTTCTTCCGTCATGCCAGGTTACGGTTTGGTTATCGTTAACATTTGCGACGGTCCTGGACTTGCCTGTGAAAATTGCTTATGATTACACTAAAGGCTAGATTAGCTGAGTAAACGAGTCTAGCCTAAAGCCATAGCGAAGAAATAACAAGAGAAGCATGCAAGGTAAGGTTGTCATGCTACGGAATTGTTTACCATGGTCTTGCCAGTCCAGTCGAACTCGCCGTCGTCGACGTAGCCGCGGCGGTCGAACAGGTCTCGGAACATCCGCCGCAGCTGGTCGTAGTCCGGCGTCTCGAAGAAATCGAGCCGGCGGACGTAGCGTAAATAAGTCGCTAGCTCTTCGGGGTGGCCTTCGCATAGCACCTGAGAACAGAACAGAAAAAAATAATTAATTAATTTACCTAACACATCAAAATAAAATGCTAACACACAAAAGAAATAGAGACTTTGGTGAGATAGGCAAACGACGTTGTTGCTATCGCGAGTAACAATTGAGTTAGGTTGGCAGAAAAGTAGAGATTGGCAAAATAAAAGTGAAGTTGGTGATGATGAAAAGATTATTAAGAACAGATTATTCCAGCTTATTACCGTTGACGAGGACACCAGCGGGCTAAAATAGCCGGTTCATAAAGGATGATAATACAATTTGCAAAATGGTTACAAACACAGTTTACAAAATTGTTTGCGCCTGTAACCATCATAATAATTTTAACAATATTCATATTAATTATGTAGATCAATTTAAAATTTAATTGAACTAGATCGTTAATCACAACTACAGTTTTAAGTATTGCTACAATTGTACATGACGTTCGGTAGAAAGCATTACAGAAGACATTCTTCAGTAAGGTCGGAAGTGCAGTTCTCCAGCAGACTTGTATGACCAAAATCATAAATCATGGGCACTTTTAAAACGTCGAGAAAAGGTGAACGGTTCGGGTTGGTCGTTTCCTATGGAGAACCGGCAAGAAACTCCATGGTTACTCTTAATAATTTGGTTTTACAATGTTGTTGTGTTAGTACTTAAGTATGAGAGTATAGCGTAGGCCCGACAAGTCATTTCTGACTTAACAAAACGTTACATTTCTCACTTTACAAAACATAAAATAATAAGTTAACAAGCATCTAAGAATATACAAGGCCACTCATTCACAACGAATTGGTAAAAAAGGATCTATACAAGAATAAGAAAAAATATTGCAAAAAAACCGGCCAAGAGCGTGTCGGGCCACGCACAGTGTAGGGTTCCGTAGTTTCCCGTCCGTCACAATAAGTGTTCCCAGTTATGAGGCCAACCGAACAATTCGGTAATACCCGATCCAATGTAATAAGTACCTACAGCGCCATCTCTCGGGGAATTGGGTTACTAATTAATACAAAGACGTGCAATTTCGGTGGTAATTTTGGATTGCGAGAACCGATTTCAATAATTATTTTTTTGTTTAAAAAAAGATGCGTTCAGGATAATAAAATATGTAAACAAAGTTACAAAAAATGCTTGCATATACGATTATACTACAAACTTAGTCCAGAAATTATTTTTGTCTTTTTTGTACAAAAACTGTTGTGTCAATCAAGTTCAAAATAATTTTCATAGAAAGTCCTTATAAAGTTCTACTTTCCAGATTTTTTTCATATTTTCTAAACTTATGGTTCAAAAGTTAGAGGGGGGGGGACACATTGTTTTTTACTTTTGGAGCGATTATTTCCGAAATTATTGACATTATCAAAAAATGATTGTAGTAAACCCCTATTCATTTTTAAATACCTTTCCAACAATATATCACACGTTAGGGTTGAAATTAAAAAAAAAACACTTCCCACTTTACATATAGGGTGGCTACCCTAATAAAACATTTTTTTTTAATTTTTATTTTACCACTTTGTCGGCGTGATTGATATACATATTGGTACCAAATTTCAGCTTTCTAGTGCTAACGGTCACAGAGATTAAGCGAGGACGGACGGACGGACGGACGGACAGACAGACATGGCGAAACTATAAGGGTTCCTAGTTGACTACGGAACCCTAAAAAACCTATATGAGACTAGTCACACAGATGTACTAACGTGGACTAAATAAAACGAGTATGCAAGCATCATATCTGGTTGCTTTCACACATGTATGTGGTACAAAAAATTGTCAAAATAACTGTGAAGTATGTCATATACTTCACAGTTATTTTGAAAATTTTGGGCAAAAGCATTATGATTGGAACATTATTTCATTGTAAACTAAGAAAATAATTACCTGTCGAGTGCTATTTCATCTAACCTTACAACTATGTCAAGAACAACGCAAAAATCAATTCTCGTTATAAGTATTAGTAGCTCAACTACAGCGGCCTCGGATTGCAAGAATCGAACCCATGTCCTTCAGAAAGCATTCTGTTACAATAGAACAAAAGCCTTTTGGAAGGCATTAATGATTTTAAAGCAATTAATCATCACTACTGATAATTTTATAGATATCTTTGCAGTATTTTTCATCGCTCAATACAAATATTTGTTGTTTTAAATTTAATCCTTGATTAGATTTACCATTTAAATGTTTTAAATGTGGAAGTCCTTCTTTGTAATAGCAGACTTTTTAACGGATGGGTAATCAACAAATAACTTCCACGGCTCTGGGCAGAACGAAAGGAGACTATGTTCCGGGGCCGCAGTATCTCTTTCGAACAACCCACAACCCCGGTAATTGCAACCCTTGAAAAAAACCATTGAAATGGTTCCCACGGAAACTGACCGTAAATGTAGTTCTAATGCCAATGCATCAGCCTAACTGTTGTGTTGTGTTTATTTATGTTTTACCAAAGCTGCTTTCAATTTTTCAACGGATTTCTACATCTTTCTAGACCAGCTGGGAGTTCAGTGCTTACAGGTCTCAGCAAAAGCAAAAACAAGGTTGAGGCGATAATCTAGCCAAGCCCTGTGCGGCTAGACAGATATACAGTTTGGAGCTTCTTCATTTAGATATTTTGACCTCTATTCGAAAGCATTAGCTTATACATTTTGTTAACACTGATCCAAGAACTAATGATAGAGTTATCAGCTGACTTTGCAGCAGTATGAAGAAACAAGACAATTTAATCTCAAGGTTTCTTTATACGTATACTTTAGACGAAAGAGACTGAACACGACACGGGGTATACTAGTGAGAGGTTCAGTGTCATTTAAATTATGTAGGTACTTTTTTGTAGAAGAGTTAATAAATATTGCAGAATCTCATAATCGGAAGAAAGAAGAAGGATTATTATCAAATTTTCTTCATTCCACAAAAAAAACTAGCACAAAAGTAGATTATAGCTGTCTTAACTTTTCTTACGTCAAGCAAGGACGGGCCGACGAAGCGCCCTAAAAACCTAGTCTTGACCTCAATGCAAGTAAATAAATGAATTCGCCTCAATAATTGAGTGACGTTTTAGATTGCTACCGTTGGGGAGTTTTTTAATTAACATGACGATATATAGACCTTGTTTAATGTTCTTACTTGGCATATCATTACAAGTGTATTCTATACTGATAGTGAGAAGGCAGAAGTTTGATCAGTGTTTTGTAGTCCTTTATGCTAGTGCGCGCCTATCGTCGCTAAACGGCCGTCAAATTTTAAAACTACGTCAAAGACAATCCAGGTGGAAAAACCAGAATAATGAGCTGTTCTACTTAAATTTAGCTGTTTACATTTCTATCACATTTACTACAGCATGACTAGTTAACTATCAGCCCTGATAATTTGAAAGCGATTTTTGTTTTGCTTTTTACCGCATCTATCTTATTCAGTTGGTTTTGAGCTCAGTAGTTCAATGTCACAATCGGCAAGAGCGAGTCGGACTCTCATACCGAGGGTTCTGTCTAAACTTGCCACATAAACAGCCATATCTGGTGACTGCGCAGGCTAAGGGATATGATTTTTCCACAGCTCAAACGGACCACAGACTTTACTATATAGTTTTTATTTCAACTCGATACCTTCACGCGTTCCCGTGATGGAGAGTCTTGACAGACAGACGGACAACAAAGTCATCCAATAAGGGTTCCGTAGAACCCAAAAATCGTCATGACACAGTGATTTTTTTTTAAAGTTGCCCGACACTAGGAATTTCTCCTGTATCATAGGTGCGTTTACAAAATTTAAAGTCACATACACAAACAGCCAGACCCGTAACAACTATCTGCATGTCATACAAATATTTGTTCCGTGCGGGAATCGAATCCGCGACACGCAGCGCAGCAGTCAATCGTGTCGTCAAAGTTTATGTTAAGCATAGGTTTACGGTCTGTAGGTCAATCAAAATGTAATTGGTATTATCAGTCGTGTGATCGTACCGATAACAGCGATAAGTTCCCGACATTGATAGCCTGATAGTCGTCATCAGTGAACTATGGATGTACAATAACAATATCTTAGTTATTTCCTCGTAAATACAACGGGATAGAGAAATTATATTATTTATCTGAATAATCTTATATATAAAATTCTCGTGTCACAGTTTTTGTTCCCATACTCCTCCGAAACGGCTGGACCGATTCAAACGAAACTTTGTGTACATATATTTTGCATCATATATTTTGTACTGCATGTTGCATAGTATTGCGGTTAGTCAAGAAAGCCTATCCACGAGAGCACTGCCGATAAACTGTACTGCAGTTTGGCAGAAGATTTCTGTAAAAAAAATTATGTAATTTTCTTGGAATAAACGATTAAAAAAAAAAAAAAAAAAAACATATCGGGTAGGTCTGAGAATCGGCCAACATCTATTTTTCATACCCCTAAGTGAGCAGCGGGTGAAACCGCTGGGCACAGCTAGTATTCTATGTTTATATGCATTTATCGGTTAGCGAATCAATTGATTGCGGGACTTTTTTGAATAAATGCACAATTTATAAATAGACAGGTGGCAAGTAAAACGAAGCTTTGGCCCTTTGATTTAATGTTACTATATGAGCTGAGCTCTGCATCATCAGAGGGTTTTCAAATACGAAAAACAGACATTCTCTGTGACGGTGTAGGCTCTTCTTTATTAACATGACCATCACTTAGGGGTATGAAAAATAGATATTGGTCGATTCTCGGATCTACCCAATAAGCAAACAATATTTCAAACAAATCGGTTCAGCCGTTTCGGAGGGGTTTAGTGACAAACACAGCGACACGAGAATTTTATTTATTAGATAAAGATGTTGTATTTAGGGTTTATCTTCGAAACTACTTAGGTTAATTACCATACACACCGGGAACGAAAACGCGGGAAAAATCTAGTAAATATAACATGGCGCCCATACGTAGTGGTGTACCTAATTGTATTCCCACTATGAAAGCTGTTACTTAATAAACAATAATATTTTTTCTTTTTTTTTTAATAATATTTGTTAGCACCTAGCTAAACCTAATCTTCGCGTTTTATTTAAAAAAAATATATTTCAAATCAGCCTCATACATTTTCCGTATTTTTGATAACTAACTAAATCGATTAGCCACGCTAAGATATTCATATTTTACTATTGCTTGATGCGTAATCTATAATATAGTATGACGTCAATGTCGAATCGATAAATCGTGAGGTTTTGTTACACTGGGCTAGTCTTGATTAGAGTATATTATCTATGGATAAGCCAGCAAATTTAAGACAACCGCAGTCTAAAGCTGGGGATGGAGAGCGAGAGGAATGCCAACGAAAAGATGTTTGGATTGTGTAAGAAATGATTTGAAGGGAAAAGGAGTAAATGATGCCGTGACGTCTGACAAGGGAGAATGAAAGAAGAAAACGTGTTGAGCCGACCCCAAATAGAATGGGATAAGGGCAGGAAAATGATGATGAGTCTAAAGCTGGGGCTAGAACTCTCCAAAGTTGCGAATAAACATCAAATTCTCCGTCTTTTACATGCGGTTAGAGCCAGCCGTCTTGTAAAGGCAATAACGCTACTTGGGACTGCAGTCTTATCAAGTTGTGATTATAAATTAATGAATTCTTACCTCTATAGGCGTCGCTCGTTTGGTGTCACCAATTTTTTGGTATCGCTCTTTAAGTGTATCAGCTTTTAAACCCTGCCAGGGTAAGGAACCACGTAAAAAATACATAAACATATGCCCAAGAGCCTCTAGGTCGTCGCGTCTAGATTGTTCTGAAAAATACAAACAGACATGTTAGTTTAAGTATGAATTATTGTATGAAGTTGCATGTTGAATACAAATTAGAGCATATTCCACGAACTATTTGAATGTACAGAATGTACTATACGATGTTTAAATGTCATTAAACTTTTCCAAGGTTAAATAAGGTGATTTACACATCCTTGTCTACTTATAATAGTACAGGTTTTGCTCAGGATATTATATTCCCACTTCTGTTAACTAGGCTTTACATGTGAAAGGAAGGTTGTAATCCACCACGTGGAGCCCATCGCGGATGGATGGTTTTTTTTTCGCATGGGAAATCATCAAATGACTTCTTCCGCTATAGGCGGACCGGAAGGGAGTGTCAGACTTGTACTGACTAAAACCTATCCATATTTCTTATTTTGCCCTTTGTGTTCCGGGGCTACGGTATCTCTTCCGAAGCAACCCGCAGCCGGATTGGTGGATATAGACGTCTTCGAATGTTTGGTTCTAAGACATGCTAGTTTCCTCACAATGTTTTTCTTCACCATTTTAAAGACGTTATAACATATTTATTACCTTTTCCTAAATGTGTGTTTATTGACATGTATCTTGCAGTCCCGGTAAGTGACTTGTGTTCCCGATATGGAATATGTTTGTTTGTCTCTAAGTCTATATATTCTTTGGCCAATCCAAAATCTGGAAAATAACAGACATATCGATTAACTTAATTATTTATCGACAGAAAAAGATAGGTACATAACATGAACGGACGACTATACAAAAAAGCTGGCTATAAATAATTGCTACAACTGCAAAGACGGCTAAATTCATTGACCTCGCCATGACGTTCATTTTATCAGTTTAAGAATATGTATTCAATACATCAACGATCGATGACTGTTCGACGTTCAGTGTTCATTGTAAGATTTGTAATCAAATCACACGTTTTTAAACTTAGTACTGACTACTGACATACTTCTGAAAATTGATTCATAAATATTTAAATCTACAGTGATACAGGGAAAAAGAAGCGAATGCCGTTTAGGGAAAGTGCAATCGAAATAATGCAAATTGTTCATTTAATTCAAGGGTGACTTCATTATAGTTTGCTAGACTAACAACTTCCTTTATCTTCTTAGTACTACCGATTTTAAACCGCGTCATCATCTGACTAGCCTTTTTGAAACTATGTTGGAATCTGCTATCAGTCTAACCGAATGTAGCTGAATACTAGTTGTATGGAGCGACTGCCTATCTGACCTAAGAACTGGGTTATGCGATAACCCTTGGTAAGACTGGATGTTAGACTATCGGGGTATTGACTACCAGCAACGAATGTCACAGATTTAATGACGTCCCGGAGCAACGGCGAGGATTCCGAAGCTCCATGCGTTGGAATCCCCGGAAAGCCGTTGACTCGGAAAGTCGGTATGTAATGGGTGGTCACCCATCCACAGAAAAACGTAGGTAAACATAACTTAACCTAGCATTCCCTGTCTGATATTAATTTGATTCCACCCTACGCATAATAAGTTATCTAGAAGAACCTACAATTCTTACTAGAACACGAGTAGACCACAGACCTCGTCCTAAGATTGTATTACTTTACTATTGTTATATCTCATTACCTAATCATTGCGACGTGGTCATGAATGAGATTTTATCACTTAGCGAAGCGGCCCGATGTCTCTAGTAATGTTAGTATTGGTAGATTGAAGGGTTTTTCGCTTTTTTGGGGAAAACAAATGTTCTAAGGGAGATTTTGGGTAAATGCAGTCTGAAGAAAGTTTTGTAAATGCCAATAGGATACATAAAATAATGCCGTTTTATTTCTTGTTTGAATAATGAAATGGGGTAGAAAGTTGCTTAAGGTATAGTTATGAGGTAAAAAAGAATAACGGGGAAAATTCAGAAACTTGCTCTAGCAACCTCGAGGTACGCTTCATTACACAAATGACTCTCGTTGACACTGCCCATTATAATTGGCGTGACTTCTGTATTAACACCGGCGTGGGTTTTACCGTCGGCCATCATTATTTTTGTGTGTAATAAAATTCGCTTTAGTTTATGAGGAGTTTGAGGTCAAGTCTTGGTAATGGAATTATTTCTTGCAGTTTACTTATGTATCGAGTTATTTTTGGTTGAATTCTGGGTAGATACAGTTAGCTTCAGATAAAAAGATCACCTTTAAAGCGATTTTTTTTTCTAATAGGATTGTCGTTTTTATAATACGACTACGAGTTAATCGCATTCGGTAAAGCCTTTTATTCTAATCACTTCAAAGATCCAATTCGTGCGTAAATATAGTCCTATTAGTGATGTAGACAGCCAGTATCAAGAATTATCGCGTTATCAACAATCATAATCACGCTATGAACGAACTAATACACTAAATAGTCTACTAGTTCTATTTTTGTCGTTCCGAGTACTGTTAATATTTTCACTAATCACTGATTTTACGACTTTACGGTAGCGGCAGCTATTAGTGAAATTGCATTAATTAAAAAGAATTGGAAGTTTCTCGAAGACAGGGTTTGCTTGTGTGCAGGGCGGTATGAGCAGGAGTAACCAACCATTAATGAAGATGAATAAAGACCAAAAATGTTGCTTATGGCTGTAAATATGTACATATCGAGCAATAGACTTACTGCACAGATTTTATTTTGCCAAAAGAGAATGATTTTTCGAGCATTTTTTCAAATAACAAGGAAACGAAGCCATTAAACGGAACAGTTAACAAACGACCGTTGTACGCAAAACTTTCATTTTTAAATGCTCATGACTCAATCCGATAATCATGACAGCGTAATTTGAATAATCAATTAAGCGTATAATTACGCCAAACAAAATTATGACAAATATGGTACAGTTGCGAATGTAAACATTGGCACAGTTTCAATTTTCTAATTGAGTCGTGAAAAATGTGTGTGTGATTTTCACTTTCATTGTTAGGTCTATCATTTTACTCGCCCTAATCTTACGTCTAGATTAGTAATGGGGGCAAGCCTAATGCCATCAACACAGGGCAAAAGTCGAGACTCCGTGGCTGCTATTGAGAAATTCCTAATGGAAAACCCCAATAACACTTTGCCCGACCTGGGGGCCTACTCTCTTTCTCCGAAACGTAACTTCGTTAACGAACGAAAGTCAAAAGTAGTTACGTTTGTAACCCTACTCTATATCATTTTGCGCGAATTAGAGTAGGTTTAGAAAATTTTAATGTCAAATAAACTTCGGACGTCCGAAAATTTCGAAATGAATGAAATGAAATGAAACTAACTAACTACTTTTGACTTTCGTTCGTTAACGAAGTTACGTTTCGGAGAAAGAGAGTAGGCCCCCTGGATCGGACCCAAAACTTGAGCTCAACAGTCGCGCTTGCGACAACTCGACCACCGAGGCAGGCAGAATATAATCGTCAGTGCAAATAAAACATTTTCCAGTCTCCCTATACACATAGCGTTATTGGTTTACGAAATTATATAATTGGTGATCAAAAAACCTTCAAATATCACACATTTGTGGCTTTCCGGTCCAATTTGGTCGGAAAAGTTAATATTTGACATTACTGTGATACATACAGCTGTAGTAACAGTAAATATTTACTACGGGGTGAGTCATTGACCTCTTTACAACATACATTGATGAGTAATAAAGATTTTCAGTGCGAGGTATTTTCTCCTTCTTTTAAGTTGAGTGCCAGGTTTGACCTGATTTAACTACCAAGCCAAGTATCTATAAAAATGACGCATTTTTCCTAGAATACATCATGAATGGGAAAATCCGTTTTTGGGTACATTGCAAATTTGCAATTTAACGCTAACAATAGGAATATTAGTTGAGGAGATCGTGGCTAATTAATATTGCCGTTTGGGTCGATTTTCAGGTTATGCCGCGTTTTCCATGGATGGGTGTCAAGTCAATACATACAGATTTTCCTCCGTACATCGGAAAACACGATTAACCGTTGGTCCCGGCTGACAATTGTAGATCTTTGACAGATGTTACAGGACAACTAGCCTTACCAAGGGCTATCATATTACCCAATACTAACTGGAATTTAAAATACTAGTACTAAGCTTCCGTTTATTCTGGAAAACGACCCTAAAATATTTCGAAAAAAGGCTAGTTGAGATGATGAATGTAAATATTAGTTAGTCAACACTTACCAATGATGTGAATGATTTTTTCCCTTTTAGTTGCAGTTCTACCTATTAAAAAATTTTCCGGCTTAACATCTCGATAAATAAGGTGCCTCGTATGGACATACTCGATACGATGTAACTGAAACAGACATGGAACGGAATTAGTTTATGCCTTCAACTTGTCACTATCAATTGACGCCGGTACAAATCATTTCATTGAAGGGCATATCATTACATAATTGAGTATTGCTGCATCAAATCAGTTTAGTATCAATAAGTGGTCAATATGTCAATCGATACGGGAGGTAAATGTTTTTAAATTGTTGAATAATAACTTGAATGTTTATTTTTATAAATTTGAGTCGTAATGTTTATTTCATGTAAGTAGAAGAATTCGATTTATCAACCCTAAGTTACATAAACGACTGATATCGAGATTTAATCAACTATTATACGGGTTTCTTGTCAATTATTATGTAGAATATTTTCACCAAGTAAAATATATTTCTGCGATATGAATCTACTCGTCCCACTTTTACAATCTTTCCTTACCCCAGGGATCGAGTTACGGGACCGCTTGAAGAGCTCGCATTTCATTAAAAGCGTAGGCTCGGGACATTTTCCTCAAATTGCGAACGATATTGCCAATTTTGTATAATCTTTAAGCTCGAATTCGCCCATTACTGATTTGCTTATCAATGCAAGCGTTTGTTCGTCGCATTGCATCAGTTACGTCACAATAGTCTGCCGGTTAAAGCGCTCTCTACAATCATAATTCTTGAACGCTCTTGCAAGTCAATGATGTTATTTAAGTTCAATGACTTACAAAAATTGATTTCAGCTAAAGTAATGGTTGAGAGATTATAATAACATTTCAATATACGTACGAAAGTCTGAAATTTGATTTCACTTTGTGCTCGAGTGTGCAAAATAATAAAATAGAAAACGTATATTGACTTACCAACTGCATAGCGATCATTAATACAGTCTTTAGAGAGAATCGACGGCCGCAGAGATCGAACAGATCCTCCAGCGATGGGCCCAGCAGTTCCATCACCAATGCGTTGTATTTACCACAAGGGCCGAAGTAATACACCTCCGGTATGCCCTCCGCAGTCGACGGCGCTACAGGAGCCACGGGAATTTAGGGGAAGGAGGGGGACAGACAGACCGAACATAATTAAGTACTTACTCACATTTGAATACACGAGCATTGCTCTCGCACGCACCTGTACGACACAACACTGTAGCCGATATTTACAAATTACATCATCAAACACCACAGGACACGCGAGAGCATTGCTACGTGTTCACCAAAATACAATAACATAAAAAAATAAAATAAAAAAAACACATTTAGGCGGGCCTCAACAACGACCATGATCACGGCGTGAGGACCCTCGGATGAATGACAAAGTTTTGGATATCGGTTACGGTGCTGTGTCAAAGAGACAATCACCTATCTACCGGAGAATTGACACGGGACTTACGAGCTGCATAGCAATCATAAGGACCGTCTTCAGTCTGAACCTTCTGCCGCAATGTACGAACAGGTCCTCGAGCGAGGGCCCTAACAACTCCATGACCATGGCGTTGTAGCGGCCGCCACATGTTCCCAGGTAGTACACTTTTGGTATGCCCTCTGAGTAAATTTTATCAGAGTCAGCTGGGTTATTGTCTACTAAACTACTCTGTGATACAACCAAATGGTGCGAATGTTGGTTGAGTTAATGAGACAATGTTTGTATCTAATAGCCTACTTTTGGTGCCGACAGTTGTTAAGGTACGCTATTAATTTCCTTACATTAGAAATACGGATAACATTACAATTTACATAATACAATTCCTACAAGTTTACACTATATTGTTCATCTGCATTTTTATCATAAAACTAAGGCTACAATGGTGGACATGTTATTCGTTGGTTAGTCACATCTCTTCGTTTTGCAATGGTCGTGATTCACCATTTAAAAATTGTTCGTGGCCTGATATTAGGCTTAATCAGTAATATCGGTGTCGGACTCTGTAAAGAATTTTCGTAACATCATGCTTCACGTAATTATTAATACAATTAGGGTTAAACTCACCATGCGTGCCTAATAACTTGTAAAATCGGTATTCTAGATGCAATTGTGGAGCCTTTGACTTCATAGGCTCCATCTTAATCGCTACATGTTCATTGTTGTAGAGATTTTTTCCTGCAAGAGAAAATCTAATTTTAGTATAAGTAGTGAACTGCAAAAAAAACATTAAGGCACGTCAATTGCCTTTTATTTCGAAAAAAAAAAACTTATTTTTCTGACACACTTTTTAGGTGTACCTAAATACTGTGTCTTGAGTCTTTTGTAAAAAGTTTAAAAATAAATACAACTCGATTTATTCAATATAGTGGATTCTGAAATGTCTGCTCAATAAAACATTTCGAAGTTATCATCAACGTCACCAACTTGAGTTATCGCTGTTATCATCGATCATAAAGATCGTCATAGTATCGTATCAACATAGAATTAGATCTCAATAATCAATATCTTATCTGGCGGACAAATTAAATGGAACAACAATGTTCCCTGTTGTTATAAAGCTTGAGTGAGGCGGTGACGCAGAAATTAAATTAGGTAACGCAAGTGACGCTTCCTCGGGTTCGATAATAACAAAGTCGGGAGCCGGGACTAATGACATCTTGAAGACAGAAATCCTGATTAGGTTCGATACATTATCTCTCATTGCCGTTCATATGAACGAATATACAGTAAAATCTAGTAAAGGACTCGTGTATGTTTCCAATTTTAACGCAATTAGTCACTAAACATTCAGAATTTCCGATGATGTGCACTGCAGCGATAAGGTTCAGCAGCAAAAATTAGCATAATAACCCATAGACAATTTTGGTGTGTTATAATGTATATTCTGTATATCCAAACCAGTTGACAATAAAAATAAAAAAAAAAACATTGTTATTGTGAAAATCTTTGAGTAAAACCAGTTATAAAACAATCGATTCTGTAATAAGTATGAATGCAATATAAGCACTAATGGCCTAACAAGATGCTATTAATTCTAATTGCTCTTTAGATTGCGATCGTTACGGTAAAATGTTAAATAGAGGAAACAATTAAATAACCCACACAGGAAACTAACCAGGAGTAGCCAGTTACTTTTTATTCGTGGGATTTTTAGCTTGATTAATTCCACCATGAGTGTTCCATTTTTAAAAACACAGCTTGCAAAGTAAATAATGTATGTATCGGAATAATCACCTCACGCACGTGTCCGTAATAATGTAATTTTCAGTGACGCGAGGTTCAATCCAATTCTCATCCGCACGCAGCCATATAATCTCGCAGACAACACCCATATGAAACCTTACTGCCTAGAAAATAAGGCCCACGACCTCACGTGTTGAGCCCTGACATTTCAAAAAGTATATGATATTCTAGCTAACTACTTTGTTTAAAAGATTTCGTGGTCGTTGTTAAGTGATCATTTTGTATAGCACGTGTGAACGGTGGCTGAGGTTCATTTGAAAGAGCGTTTCCGAATACTGACAGCGAAAGAATGAGTCATAAGTCTTCCATTATTACAGAGGTCCTTTGTTACGTTGCTTGTCTTCTACCTGCTGGATGAATATTTTAAGTAAATAGGCTGTACGGGAAATAACAATATGTATATTGAGGTGTAGAGATAGCATAACAAGTTAACAACTACGGGCATTTTAAAGCTATTTTTTTTTATTGTTTTCTAGCTGTTTAAGGTACCTTCTTATTAAATTAAGTTTCCAAGTCTCAATGAAAGCATTCTAAAAAGGTTTAATTCGCCTCAGTTTCTACGATATATCGCGAATTATTTCCGTAAGTAATATACATACTTACTCTTCGCAAACATTAGTTTCGCTTTCTCCGCATAAGATAACTGATCTTCAGACACCATCAAAATAAAAATGTTTTTGTATCGCATAAAGCAACATGTAACTATAATATTTATGTGTATACTGTGATGGAAAGCTTGCTAGCCTTTCAAATACAGACAGCACGGTGACCTATTTTCCCTCAGCTCTTACAATAGGGACATTTACATTCGATTCACTCTGTTTCCTATCAGTTCAAGATCTTCATGACAATGATAAGTTGACCTCACTTAAATATCTTGCCAATGTCGTTCCATTTTGTTTCCACTATCAATGAAATTCGCGAAGTTATATCAAGATACTTACACAGTTTTCAAAGAAAAAAAAACTCATTTCCGTTGTCTCCACACAATCAATTCAATAAATGGATAGCCAGGTACTTATTACAGAAGGGGCAAGCCATAATAAAAATATAGATCTTTACTCATGACGAAATTATATACGGAGAAACTGTATAGCAAACTGTATATGCGGGCTGTAAAATCCAGATGTTTGACTTCCACATAAATCTAACACTTTTCAGAAAGATACTATTAAGTCTTACTAAAAATGAGTGCAACAGCGAAAGGAATGTATTTGTTTTCATTATGGCAGTTTTGAAGACAGACAAGGACATTACTGGACTTTTAGTTAGAATTGGAACATAGGGTGTGTCTGAAATAGTTACTATTAATAGCTTTACATATTTCAGTAAGCGTGCAAGGTCGGCAAGACGCGTTGTTGTGAGCATGCCATTGAGACTTAAGTACATTAGCTGTGTAGCCAACGCTAACATGAGAAGGATAATGTGAAAAGTCTCCTTATGAACATAACTACTTATTACTAACAGGATAAGCAGCTTCGTTTTTTTGTAGTCCACACTCTCATCTTATGCGTCATCACTCAACGCAATTTCGAAGGAGTTGAAAAGCAATCACTTATGATTCATAGTATCAAAGTTCGCTGATTAGAATCACGTTGTGAATTCTTGTTTTTATAATTTGTTGTTAAAAATAGATTGTTTTCCAAACCTTAATGATAGACACGCGCCAATTTGAACGAAAACCCTTTAGATAGCGATCTACCTGAAGGGTTATTCACTGACCGACTAACACAAAAACCCTTCTCGGTTCGAGATTAGACATTGTCTGCATAAATATTACATTCAAAACATTTCCATTGGACCCACTCGAGGTATTCACAAGCAAATCTCGAAAAGGGCAACATTCCCAGAAAGCAGATATCCTTTTTCGCATACGAACTAAAAATAGAAAACTCCGTCGTTCGTGGAACGAAGAGTTTCACACAAACGAAGATTACTGTATGATCGAGGACGTTGAGTTCATATTTTAAGATCAGTTACCAGACTGTTCTTCAACGAATGGTAAAGATGTGTTCACTTACCGAGCCTAAGTTCACCGAAGTTACCGCAGCCGATCTTCTTGCCGACGCGGAAGTTAGGCCCCACCATAAGAACGCCCGAAGACGAGGTGACGGAGTGCCTCGACGTATGCATCGCGCTGCTGCCGCCCACACCACGCCCGCCCACCGCACCGGCTGCGCTGCAATAGTGAAAACACAGTTTTATACGTTGCAGGATACAGGATAACAGGTCTAACGGCATAAGGTTTTGGAGAATCTTTTAAAATTTTGTTTCCGCCTGCTCTTTTTGTGTTCCTGAATATATTTGAGAAAATCTTGTCATTAGAATACATTTTTTATTAAGACTGAGAAAAATAGCCCTATGAAGAAACTTTTTCTAACATTTTATATTCCAATTCCAATTTAAAGTACACGCGTGTTGCGCCGACCCCAAATAGAATGGGACAAGGGCAGGAAAATGATGATGATAATGAATTTAAAGTACACGCAGATTCATGGCCAACACTAATCAGCGAGGTTGGTGATATTTGTATAAGCAATGCAGAATCGACGTTCATTTGATTGATTAAGAATAACAATGTTATCTCTTCTATTGACACAACTTTTACCATTTAATCCGATATCTTCGTTGGTAGTAATTTCAGAAGTAATGTACCATTTTCGTTCGGAAATCTTCATGAGTTAATAAGAGTACCAACATAATAGAAAGCTATAGATTCGATCTTGGTAAAAATCTATTTCACATTGTAAGAGATTTTTGTTCAACACTTTTGTTTAAGTTTGAATGATTCCATATTTAGCAGTAATAGCATAGTTATTTTGAAGAAAAAATTAAATGTTTATGCTTCTTAGAAATCACGACTTCAATGGCAAAAGTACATGAACATAATTCAAATAGATTCCTGACCATTGCGCTGGTATTTCAAAAGCTTTTGTGTTGCGCTGATGATTAAGTACCATCATTAAATTAATTTCTTACAAATATGCTTGATATTATTAAAACTATGAATGACGAAGACTTTAAGGCCAAGTTTAAAGGCTCGTTTAGAGAGGAAGCAATTTCGAATGGCCTGTTGAATGGCTTACACCGTCAAGTGTTTTAAGACTTTCAATAAATATAAAACAAAGCGATAAAATATTACGGCTATCTGATAAAACTAGTGAATATTATTAACTACCGGTAAGGTGATTATAAATGATTGAACCTCATTCTAGTTACAAAAGCTACTTTGGTATATTTAACGGTTAAATACAAATGGGTTAGTGAAAGCAATACAAATTAGTTTACACGACTAAACCCTGAAAAGTTATTGTGCGGAAAATAATGAGACGATTACTTAGTTTAATTCAGTAAACTTCTAGATATTGGGTGTGTCTCATTAAACCCTAGGGAACGTGAATATGTCAGAATTATCCAAGTCTAAATGCAAGAAGAAGTGTCTAGTTCAAGCTGTATAAATTAGTGGTTAAAGGAATGTATTTGCTGACGTAAGGCAATACAACTAACTGGGTAGTGGTTGCCTAAATAGAAAATAATTTAACGTCCTTGTGGCGTGAGTCGGATTTAGTATAGGGATTTGTGGAATTCTGAACTTTATACGGTTCTTATGCACGGCAACCATATATATCGTAGCGAACAGCTAGGTCACATGAACACTGTTCAAATGGAATGCCAGTGAAATACCCACCGGCGGGTACAGAAACAGGAAAAACTTCGACCCCATCGAAACTAGAGTAATTTTGTTTCGCGAAGTTTTCGCCATGATTATTGCGGAAAAATAGTGCGTGATATCTTTTTAGATCTTTAGGAAACCATTGAATCACGTCTCTACGACGTAGGCTCGGGCAGACAGATCCTTTATGTTGAAAACAATAATGTCTATCTAGTACGATGGGGACCGATTGTCGTGAAGCGAGATGGGACTTATCTTCAGCATTTTGTTATTATTGAATGAAACATCCTTGCGTCTTGTTTTTCCGATGACATTGTCTTTTCCTGCAGACCCTTTCAATAAGGGGTCTGCAAGTGCAGCTTGTGTTGCAATCACAAGAAACAGAATCTTGTCTAATGCACATTATGCACATGACTGGTGCTACGATTACCGTGCCACAACGATCCGTCAGACCCAGAAAAGTTTTATAAGATATTTTCAGTCTTTTTTTTTATCATTAATTGAATGGTACGCTTGTCTTGACCTCAATTTCGTCTGGTGGAAAAAGACGGAAGGGGTCCACGAGGGAAAGAGCTTTTGCACTTAGTTAAGTGGGCCTTGCTGTGTAAAAGAGATTGATACAACAAAATGGCAACATTATGTTTTTTTATGATTACGTTGCGTGTGAAGAAGACATGGAAAATCTACATTTTAGTGACACTTCGTATTTATCGCGCAAGGGAACAAACCTGTTTAAAGTTTTATAGTAGAGATAATATAAAACAATAGATACTACACCACTACACGTTGCAATATTTAGTTCTGCAAGCATACAACAATGCTTTAGGAAAATCTGATTTGCTGTTGTGAAATATGTAAGCAAATGACAAGAAGATAAACATTGTCTTTTATTTGAAACTAGCTGTGCCCGGCATGCGTTGTAATGCAATTTTTCAACCCTAAGTAGGTACAGACTTTATTGAAAGGCAATAAAGTTCTAAATGACTACATTTTAGTTTAAAAACGTTTGTATGGGAAAAATAAAAGGGCTGTTTCAAGGGTATTTCCGCAAATATTCGATTTTTCTAATGTATATAAAAACCATCCTTGGACTTCAACTAATATTTAAAAAAAGGATTGATAAAATTGCTCCAGGCGTTGTTGAGTTATGCGCTTAATAACACATTTTGCAATTCATTTTTATATTATAGATTATATTTAATATGAGGTGTGACAACATACAGTTATTATGGGAAGGAATCGAGAGGAACGGGTCTTTGTGAAGCTTGTAAAAATGGTACTCAAAGGTAGGGTTTTTGCTTTATTCGCAGGATTTCTGACGTTTAAAACATTCTGTTTGGAAGATTGTCGTTAATTACGTAATAAGCAGTTCCACATCCCCAGTGGTTAAGGCTTCAAGTGTCATTGAGGTAAACGCAGTAGAGGGTGCTATATTATATGTATAGTTAGAACGCAACATATGGCAAGATCAACGTCCAACTGAACTGCATTCTTTTCATAAAATTATTACTACAGAGAAGCACGAAAGTTGGAATCTAAAAGCGTAAGCACATCTGTCGGTTGCATTACGATGGTTTCAATTGTATTTTTCTGTGTAATAAAGGTGAAATTCCCATGGCAACTGCAACCACAGCGGCAAAGCGAAAACCGCAACAACACGATGAAAATATATTTGAGATGGAAGCATAGCCGTCTGTTGCCGTTTTGATAGAGTTACATACAAGGCGTAAACGATCGTTTCAAAATGCCGCCAACCATTCTGTGATATAAAACTAAAGTAATGATTAATGCGTTTTTTTTTTTAAGAAACGGCGGTTCTCACGGTATGACTCAAAACGTGCTAGTGGATGCATTTTATACTTACAGGGTCATGGGGTTATTTAATACAGTTTTTAAATTGTAGCATAATTTTTTGAAAGTCGTGAAAATCTTGGAACTCTGACCTTCGTTATCTCCAGAACTAAAGCATGGTCCAGAAGAAAACAAAAATTGCAAAAAAGTGGAGAATAAGAAAACCTTTCAGCTTCGTTAAATGGTGTTTTTACAACTATTAGAAAGAAATCAGACGTGTCACTGCAGTCGGGAATTGCGTTTGTCGCTGTTAGTAGTTTTTTTTTGGCAAATGGGAAATCATGAAATAATTTCCCCCGCTTTTGGAGCAGCGAGGGGTGCCAGACTTTTGCTGACTAAAACCGGGTGATTTTCGTTCTTTTGTCCTTTATGTTCCGGGGTCGCGGTTTCACTTTTGAAGAACCCGCAACCCCGGCAGGCAGTGGCCCTGGCAGGCCCCGCTGATTTTGCAAACCATAAGACGAGAACTTACTCAATATAATAGCCACTATACCCCATCTGCTGCTACTCTTGTGTATCGAATCACCAACCAATAACTCGCCAATTGAACCAACAATATTAAGTGAATTTTGATGAATCTCCCCCCACTACAAACAATGTCGATTGAATAATAATTGTACCTAGGTGATATGCAATAACAAAAGCATACAAATGATATCAGACTCTATTTCAACTAGGTATTAAGGAAATAGGATGGAGGAATGTTTAAGTACAACTATTATAAAGTGAGTAGTGTAGTTTACAATTTTAATTAGGTAGGTAATTGTTTACTAAGTTCATATTATTTTTTAAGAAAACATGTACGATGTTGACAAAAGAGTGTATTTAATCAAATACCGAATTTGATTCTAATAGATTCAAATGTACTATTATTTTTGATGTTACATGTAAAAACTTTAATAGAGCTGGCCCTAGATGAAACTAGCACAATGTCAAGGTAGTTAAAACTGTATGCCAAAAAAATCACCTTGTGTCTTGATCTAGTAGACAATTACTAGAAAAAAATGCACCAATATCCAGCCAAACAAATCTTAGTTAACTAACTAAAGAAGCACACCAATTCTTAAGCTCTTTAAAGTAATATAGGTAGTAGTAGTACTAAAGACACCAATGCCTGACCACCTTTCAACCTTATTACTCAGAGCATAAAGGTGACACATGGTCAGGCGCCAGTGTCCTTGATGGTACCTACTTGAGGAGTTAAATACTTAATCTGAACCAAAATCCTATTAGTTTTTCACATGTTACAGCTTTATTTTATTTGTAGTCTTGAAATGCGGAAAAATATGATAATATTTTGTGTATAAAAACAGTATTTTTATTTTTTTATGAAAAGAAATATTAGTAGACATTTATTTGGATACTTATGTAATGGCTTCCTTTCCCATGGTTTTCAATACTGGCAATTTTTGTAGTTTCGTATTCGTTTTTATGGATAGTTTCAAAATATATCCTTTGTACAAGTTTAAAACAGTCTTGGTCGGATGTCGATAAGATCGGCGCCGGAATTTCCTGACTGACTATCCCTGAGAAGAATTTTGGCAAAAGTAACTGAGTTCGTCTTTAAGTCTATTCTGTCGTAAAATTATTAGCTAACAGAGGGGCCTTGCTTAATGCTATTCATATGATTCTGATCCTCAGTGCTAACCTTCTTAGCAACCATAAATTAGCCAACCTCATAATGGCTTTCTCACTTCGATAATTTCAAGTAAATAGAAAAATCAATCAATCAGTAAGGATTAAAAAGTATTTAATTCTGATAGACAAACTAGCTGCGTCCCGCGGTTTCACCAGCGTAGCTCGAGATAAAAGTAGTCTAGGTGCAATAATCAACGTCAATAATCCACAGTATAAATACGGTATTATATCTTAATACCAAATTTCATTAAAATACGTGTAGGCAATCAAATGTGAAGGAGTTACAAACATACACACATGATACAAACTTTCACCTTTATATACGAGTGTGATAGTCCTTCATATTTTTAATGACACACAAGTGACTTCTGGGTGATTATATTATATCTTAATACCAAATTTCATTAAAATACGTGTAGGCAATTAAATGTGAAGGAGTTACAAACACACACATGATGCAAACTTTCACCTTTATATACGAGTGTGATAGTCCTTCATATTTTTAATGACACACAAGTGACTTCTGGGTGATACAAGATAAATGTATGGTCAATAAGGTCACAGGTAGCTTTAAATTTCAAACCATGCAAACAAAACGAAAGATCAAAAGTTAGTTTTTTCTAAAATTTTAAAATGAATGTGTGTTTTATTATCTTGTTTTAAGTGATAACCAAATAGCTTGCATAATTAGTAATTATGCAGTTATCAATTGATAAGCAGATAATAACTAGATACTATTGATTAAAAAAGAAACATTAATTACAATGATCATAATTCTTAAGTGTTTTAGTGATAAATAGAAACATGGGTGTTTCTAATATCACATGATCATGATTTTATTAATGAATACATATTAAAATAATAAATGTTTTAATATAATAATTAACCTCCAAAGCAAACTGAGATTAAAATATTCAAAAAATGTGAAGGTTATCACATATTTTGAATATTTTTGCAAGCATATGACTATATCAATTATCAAATAAACATTTAAAGAAGCAACTTTTTTACTTGCTTAAATCTGAAAAAATAATCAATTTACAATAAATGTAAGATGCTTCATGCACTACATCAAAATGTACAGCAGCCATAGTGAATCATACCAACCGTTATTGGCATTGAGTCTAAAAGTGAAAGTTACAATGCACTTCCAACCACCGAAAGCATGGAAGGAGACAATTATCTAGCAGCACAAGCCCCCACTGGGTAACATGCAGACACTTTTTAATCCATAAATGAATTTTCAATTTAAATTGCTCCATCATTTGAATACTATTTATGTGAAACCTGTTTAAAGTTCAGTACTACACTTAGCAGTTTTACTGGCATGAAATTGTACAAAACAATAGGAAGAAATCTGTTTTATAGCTATTGGATAGTGCCATAAATAAAAATTGAACCTCTGTACACATACCATGCAATATTATCGTAAATTTATTTGCTTACATATTATATATTACTATGCTCAAACAAACATATTATTGATTCATCTAAACCAATTCATGTGAAAACCAAAGTATTTTTGCATCTATTTAGTTTTCACAGAAACAAATTATGTTATTTCATAAATTCAACATTTATTCTTGCATACTCACTATTTCCTATGCATTGTGGCATGTATTCAAATTATTACAATAACAGTCACTTTGAACATTCATAATTAATATAAAAAATATTAGTCACTTTACCGCAGACAGTTCACTTGTCAATTTTGAGTGACATACAAGCAAAGCACTCTCGATTTCTATGGAAAACTGAGTAAGTTGGTCAAGTTAGTTGTTAGTTACGAAATGTCACTATTTTAACAATGTTAGTGAAAAAAATAAGCAGTTCAACAAAAAAAACAGCAGTATATTCTTTACAAGACCTAATTAAAGGTTCTAATGAATCAATTCAAACAATAAACAATGCATAACTGGACACAGATTGTGGCAGTAATGTTTGATAAGTTAATGTTTTTATTAAGAACATGTTATCAACTGTAAGTATTGTGTGAGATATATACCAAGATGTTTATGGTTCATGATTCATCAGTAATGCAGCAATACTTATGTATTGTGATAGCTAATGTCCATTCCTTCTGAATCTTGTGGTTGGTTGCTCCCTAAGCTGTTGGTGTCATAGTTTTTATACTTTTATGGGGCCACTGTCTAGGCTAAACATGCCATGAAATATCACTCAAGCATGCTGGTTTCCTCACAAAGTGTTCTTTTACTGAATCTAACATGTGAATCTGAAAATTCGGAGGTCTTTTTCTGAGGTTCGAACTTAAGCTTACTGGGCAGTCCGACTAAGGCACCACTAGACTTGATAGTCTTTTGCAGTGATCTGAGACTATCACTGCATGTTCATTTACACTTGGTGACATAATAAAGCTTAGGTTACTTAAGAAACTAACCCAACAAACAGGTTGTTATCCTTTATACTAATATTAATGCAAATTAATTTATGTAAGATTTTGCCTCTGGCTATATACCTATTGAATTTCTCTTGGCATCTGTGTTCTATTAACCTTGTTTTTTTATCAACATTCTAGTTTACAAACATCTTGTTTACTAAATCTGTAGCCATATGAAGAAGAATGTTCTTTCATATATTATGTGTAAATAGCTTATAGGTCTATGATGTCATAGAACATCTGATTGAACATCAGAGTGAGTTTAAAAATGTATTTAGCTATCTGAAACTTGATTGTTTTCTAGGAAATAAGACTGTAGACAGACAGATCTGACATTTCTTGCAACACAATAGTCACTTAAATAAAAACTAAAGTATTTTATGTAATATTGACTATTGAGTTTCCTTTACTACTACTATATTTCCTTTGATTCTATTTTAAAGTAAATAACCACAGACTATTTGCACAAGGAATTACAGATTTTTATAGTCTGTAATCCAAAGACAAATAATAGGCTGAATCAGATGATAACTAAACAATCATTAATTAAGTGACAAGATTTTAGCACTGTTGAAAAACTAATTCAAGTTTATTTGTTGAAATACCAGTCAATATTTAAGTTTTGTAATTCTATAAGCTGATACTATCCTCAAGGCCACCTTCCAATTCTGATGATGGAGGCTGTTCCATCAAGGTCAAATTAAAACATCCTAATCCACACTAAATTATTTAAATGTCTGTTTGTAATTATAAAATATCAGGTTTATACTGAATGCTGCAATTTAAAAAAATAATTGTCTGTTTATTTGTTTCAGCTGATACCTGAAATGGTTGGATCAGTTTTTTTGGGACTTTTAGTGGCAGATATGAGGAGTAACAAAGTTTATTTTTATTTAGAAATAGGATTGCGGCTCCATGAAAAAGAAATTAAAAACAGAATCTGTTTAAAATTGGCTTTAATTATAAATTTTTTATTTTAATTTCAAGCAAACGAAAGTCGTGGGCAACAGCTAGTGTAACTAACAATTCTTTTGAAATGGAAAAATTAATGCTGTAACATCTAGTTTTTAGAAACATGTGCCTGAATAGCAAAAACTGTGTTTACATTCACATAGAAGCTGCTGGATCATTGACTTGTTAGCAATTCAGTTTTTGCTGAAACAGACTAAGTTTATACTATATTTTCTACTCTACAAGTACTTATAAAGATAGTAAATTATCTTTTTAAGGTTATATTGTGTGAAATTATCTTACCTAACTTGTGAGTCATAGTTTTATTGACTGTCTTAATCACCTAATATCTAGTTAAATAAAATATTTAGGTTTACATAAAACATTTAAATGAATTGCTACAAGTTCCTACAAGTAAGTACTTGAATGAATAGTAGCTGGTCAGGTTTAGGAATGTTTATTCAAAGTAGTTTTTTCACAGGTCAAGTAGAAGGGTTCATTACCTTATAGTCTTAGTTAATTGAACTGCTACTTCTAATGACATCATGTTTTAAAAAGTTTGAATCAGTTTAATAGAATTGTGCAATGTGCTAACAAGCTGTTAGCCCATCTATATTATTATAAGCCCATTACAGGTCAGTGTGGGACAGAGCCCAACTTAACCTTTTTCAAAACATACAAAAAAAACAATATTTAAAACTCCATGAAGATATAAAAAAAAACTAACTGAAAACCTTAATGTATAGTTAAAGACAAGATTTTCTCTACATTACAGTTGTGCATGATTTGACGATGATACTATATGAATGTGGAGTTAGTCACAGCCTGCCACTATTACATTAAACAGGGCCATAGCAATGCTGTTGCTGGTAACTATGAAGTTCAAGAAGAATAGTCAATAAAGATGCTTACGATGCTCTTTTTTCTTCACTCTGCCGTTCTTTGTCCTTGCTATTATCGCGCTTATTCATAATACAAGACTTGTTGTGCAGGCTCAAAGCCCAGCACTCTGCTCACTCCCTGTGTCCACGGTCTGTCGGGGCCGCAGCGCAGCCCATGTCACCACAACTTCCACGACACCAGCCAGCGACGCGTCGCCATAACACAATCCAACACAACAACACTTTTGTCACTTCTTTTTAATATTATTATTGCTATTTTTTTTTCTTCACTGCGATATATTACCACTGCACTATTATACAATTTATCTCAAAATCATTTTTGTTACACTGCAAACACAATTTGAACGTGACGACGGAATGTTTCGGCGACACCTGACGAATCGTATCGGAAATCACAAAATGATAACTGTCCTTTCTCTAGCAGTGTTAATTGATTATTTTATGCGATTTTACTCGGAAAGGGAGCCAGAGTGAATAGAGGTCGCCGTGCCAATGTTATGTTCATTGAAGAGTAACAACAAGCGATGTGGGTGTCCAACTTATTCAAATTACCAAAATCACCACGCACTCACCAAATCTTTTAGCAAGTAACATTAAATGTATAAAGCTAATTAATATTTAATGATAAAAGAAATGAATGTATAGAAAAAATGTTACAAATTGACAGTTCCTTGTGAGAAGTCAACCCCAATAATTGTCGGTCGGCACAAATGGTTTTGAAATAATTTACAACAAGGATTCTCAATACTGGAGTTCAGAGCACTGTGAGAAACTTAACTGTAGGAAATAGAAGCACAATTCGTGATTTTTAGTTAGCTTTCCGTAGGATTAGTCACAACGTCGCCGAAACATCAAATGGACATTTGTTCTGATAAAAAAGTTTAGGTTTTGTAATGGCCACCAATGTTACACTTTTAACACTTCATAAATTGCGGTATATGAGATGTATTCCTAAAAGTTTTAATCTAATTTAATTAACAAACTACACGTTTACATAAATATATTACCAACTAACGATAAAATTTCTTATTTATAAAATATTTAACTCAAAGAATAGTCACTGATTCGCCATTCGGCGCATGCGCAAACTTGCAGCAGTTTGTGTTGTCAGACTAGTAAATGTATTTTTATTATTCAAAATGTTATTGAAATCAGTTAATTATTTTTAAATTTCAAATAATTTTTATCACATAATTGAAATTTTCTATCATTTCTCCTTTATCCAATCAAAGATACACCGCGTAACATTCCAAAAGTTGGTTTTGGAATACGTATTTTTTCAATGGCCACATAAGTATTAAAAAATAAAAAATATAGATTATGTTCGTGAACAATGGGTTTTTGTCAAATGTGTTCTATAGCGTAATTTATTTTTCTAATAATAGAATATAATTTTAAATAACTGTGTATTCTCGCAATATTATTTTATTTTCAATCCCTTCTTTTCCTTTTTTATATTGGTCACAATTCTAGCAAGAGCGTATGACGCATTATTGACGTTTGAAACACATACGTGAAGTTGGCGCCAGTTTTGAACAGTTGAATTTGTGAAAAGAGAGTAAACACTCCACAAAAGCTAAAGAGAAGAGTTGAAGTTGAGAGTCAATACGGGTTGGATAAAATAAAATAATCTTTTATTTTCTTCACAGATGAAACATAACGTTGTGTAAAAAAGATGGAGGAGTGGGACGTTTCTGAGTACGTACTAATTTTATTTATGTGTAACAGAACGAACAGTTTTACAAAGTTATACATTTAGAACTGTACCTACCTACTGAATGCAATCAGTGTTTTCTCATAGTAACGGACACTGGTTCAGTAGTTATAACTTAGCTATAGTAAAACGTAGGGTATCCTAAGTGGTATTTATTTACGTACCTATGTAAATCGCATATCGTATTATTTTTAGACAACTCATCGTTCCTTTAAATTGGTTCGAGCTTTGTCTACCTAATTTAATTGTCTGATTGCCTAATCCAAAAAAACTCTTCTTATGATTTCGTGTTTTTGATTTTCATTGAAGTATAATTTTAATTTAATCAAACGTTTCTCATTATGTCGGTTGTACCATAGTACTTACCTACATAATGTTTTTTTTTTTTTTACTTTAGGTTATAATCGCCCATGATATCTATTATATCATCTAAATGTAATAATAAAAACAAGTAAGAACTACTAAAGTACGTAAGTTATCAATGACGTATTTTGTTGTTATAGGCGTCCAATTTATAAAAAATAAATTATACCTAAAGTTAGATAAAACCGGATCCAGTTTTATGAGGCAAAAAAGGTACAAGAGGCACAGAAACTAACTTCTTCAACAGTTACTTTTGGCCTTCACCTGTATAAAGTTATGTTCGACTTGTTCAGCGACCATGTTGCTACATTAATTTGCCGAGCAAAGGACTAAGACATTGTTAACTAAAAACTTCACACTAGATTATTTTGGACTTAAACTGAAGAAATAAAGGTCTTCATCTATATCTGCAGTCAGTCCCTCTCAGTCAGAGCTCGAAAGAAGTTTTCGGGTTTGCAGACCTAAGTGGGACACAGGCTCTTGTCGGGATCACGGTCCAAGCCACCGCGACGGTTAGGGATCTTGATATAGGAATATCCTTACAGTGCGGAGCGAATCGCGGAGTACTACCTACGAGAACGAGTTTAAAGGCCGTATGTCGAAAACCTTGTGTGCCAAACCGTAATATTCCTCTTTCAGCTTGAACGAGGTTCTCGTCAAGTGGTATGGCAACATCAACTATCGCTGATCCGTTTTCACAAATAGGTATAAAAAGCTTATCCGCGTGTAGTCCTGTCAGTGATGAAAGGCTGTTTCCAGTCAAATAGTTTAATTTCAATTTTCCGCATTGTTATTGGGACTGGCCGTCTAGTCTACTCTACTTACAGAACTAGATCTTTCACTGGACCCAGTGCCTACCAATGATGGTTTGGATTACTTATTCCTGTTGGATTCGATCACTGTATTGTTATAATCCTGAAATAATGTGAATCAGGCATTATAGCAGCCTGCGCTAATTGTCTTCAGCTGATAAAGCTGGATGGCGTAGGTAACCAACATGTATGTTGATAGATATGGAATATCAACATCAGTAGGAATTTATAAAAGCTTTAATAAGACAATGGAAATCTTATTGCTGTATTTCCTTACTCACCACCACATTCAATATTTGTCATATTTGAACAATGTTCAATACTATTACGTACTATTCAGTAGTATTGCGTTAAGAATAGAATATTGTTTCTCCACATCTGTTTTGATACAGAACGTCTGTTGACCTAGAGTTAGTAGTGACTAATCTGTCTCTTCCGATGGTAATAAATAGAGGCTGTTATGATTTTCTCCTTGAGATATATTTTGTCAAAAACCTTGGAGATTCAAGATGGTTTTTGGGTCCTTTAAGACTAACATCGTATGCTCATGGTATCCTGTAAATAAATGTAATAGATGCTATCCTATCTGAATGCCCGTCATTCAGATAGGATAGCATCTACCTATTACATTTAATTTAGTTCGAGAACAGTCTCCTGCGACCAAATGTTTATCCACCTACACTACAGAATAAGTAATAGTACATCTGCACTGCTGGCCTCCTGAACTTCGCCTGTGACGCCGCCGCCAAACAGTATAAATAATATAGATGTAGGTAACTGAGTTACATCGGTGCAAAACAAGACGAAGGATAACCTTCTTATTCTTGTCTTCTCTTTGCTTCTTTTAAATTATTTCCGCCTAGCTGTTTCGCAGCTATGTTGGGGTCGGCTTCCAGTCTAACCGCATGCAGCTGAATACGAGTATTTTACACGGCGCGACTGCCTATCTGACCTCCACAACCCAGATGGTACGGGAACTTTAAGCTAAAGATCGACCCGAGCGGCTGCTATTATTTAGCCACGACCTCCTCTTCTTTTATAATGCAATACAATTTTCTTCTTTTTGATGGCAATCTAAATACAGTACCTAGACACTAAGAAAAGACATGGACCGTGCTATCTATATTTAGCTAAGCATTGACCGGCAAGTGAACCTAGAGAAGTTTAGTGGATCGGATTATTCAAGGCTAATGAACAGCAAAGTGCAAGTTTATTATGCATCCATTAAATATTTATAGACATTGATGATGATATCCTCCTTGACATATTCGTCAACGAACCTTGTCAACTCCGGAAATGAGACTAAAAGCAAAACAAAATTTGAATTGTTCATGTTCTAAATGGCATTCATGGGAGTCGGTCTGAACCTTATTCTGTATATTCCTAATGTCGTGCGTCGTGCTCTTGCGCCGGCTATGAAGTGATCGTTCATTGCGCGTATCAACGCCCATGGTTGTTCCGTTTCTAAAGGCCAACACTTCTCCAGTGTATAAGCGTGCGCGCTGCTATCGTGACGTGTTTTACAGCCAGTCTGCTATTATTATACGGTGACAAACTGATAATCCTTGAGGTTTGACAGTCGAGTGATCAAAAGTAAGTCTAATTTGCTCATTATTTTTAAGGGTTGTGTAGACTTTTGTTCTGGTGGCCCTGTTTAAGCCAAATAGACCAATTTCAATTTTGTTTTATCTGTCTGTATTCAGTTTCGATCAATATTGATGGCTTCCGTATTAATTACTTTTTTAAACAAATTGTGTTATGTCTGGCTATGGGACTGTTTTTGTATTGACTTGTTAAAGTATTTTTGGCACAAATCTTTCTTGGCTTTTCAGTTTACACCTAATATTGGATTGGATGGGTCCCCAACTTCATACAAAACTTAGTTACGTTTTGAGGATCGTTAAAAGCGAATCAATTTTTATATGAATTTAGCAACTAATTTAGCAATTCCTTAGTAGGGAATTTCGGACCAGCACAGCGGCTAAGTTGGCAGTACCCATGTTCACAGTGGTCATAAGTAACGATAATGGTCATCAAAAATACATTCACGAATGTCATCAATAACTGATTAAATAATCAATAAACAACATCACGCGATATAAACAAAATCAATAATAAATGTGTATGTTTGATAAGTGTTACCTACCTAAATAGGCTAGATAAAATTTCCACTTCGTGGATTTTTTTTCTGTCTGGTCTGGTCTGGTCTTAAAGGCCAAGTGCAAGTCGGACTAGGGTTCCATACAAACTTGCAGCCTAAACAGCCATTTATTTTGCCTATGTAGATTTAAAGAGTTGTTAAATTTTGACACAGCACTAAGGGACCACACTTTTACATCACGCGTTTTCGAGATAAAGGGTCTTGACAGACAACAAAGTTCGTTTTTCCTTTTGAAGTAAAACGCGGAACCCTAAAAGTATTTATCTATAGAGAAATTAAGTTTTATTTGTCTGTGATTATAATAAACTAAATTACCATTACCTAGCCATAGCCGTTTGTTTAAGCAACAGCAATAATGGGTACAACTTATTCAATTACAATGGTAATTCTTATTATTAAAGACTTTTTGGTCTGTAATGCTTCTGTCTCCTTAGTGTCTGGCTTCTCTATAGGGTTCTTTAACCTATTCTAGACGATTCCGGCGAAAATTCCGAACTTTTCAATGATGTTGTAACATTTTAAAAGTACACAGGTATTTTTTTACATTTAAATGTAATAAAAAAATACATAGGCAAGCTTTGATTTTTTTTTTGTAAGTTTTTTTAGATAAATGTAGCTATGCGGGATTTATCTCAATTTGTCCAGAAAGTTACGGACGTATTGCAAATTCTACTAACTTCTAACCTGGTTTATCAAGCATACGGAAAAGTAACCAGAAGGGTTCCATTTTTATTTAGGTTTGCCATTCAAATAGTTGGTACTTTATGCTTTAATGGGAGTAAACTAATATGTCTACAATACATTATAACAATAAAATGAAATAAATAAAATGTTTATTCAGTAACTTAAATAACTTATGCTAGTTACATTGAGGAGCATCCTTTTGAGCTATTAATTTGCTTGTGTTAGAATGCGCCGCCCTTCGTATGTTACATAATCTTAGTAGTTATTTAAGATAACAGTATGTTCAGGAAATCAAAAAACAAAAATAAAATAAAATAATTAAACTAACAAACTATAAAATGCGTAAATTAATCTTATTAGATGTAATTATCTAATCCCTAATAGGTAGTTCAGTTATCATTAATGAGTAAGTAGATAATAAATAAATTCGTCATTAAATCCGTCCGCCTGTAGGGATACGAAAAGAAAATAAAGACCTATTAATAAATTAGGAGTTTTACCTAGCTTTTAACTTTAACCACCTATCAAATTTATTAATATTACAAGAAAAAAATTAAAATAAAAAAAACACGCTTAAGAGTGACGTCATTTCCACAAACTTTTTCATATCATAATCATACCATGGGTATTAAAAAAAAACTAGTCTATATTGGATTTAGAACGACGTCAGTAAGCTCACCGTCCATTGTCATCCAAACCAAACATGTACCTATGCCTCAGCTCAATTAGAACCCGAAAAATGGATCAAATTGAACTTCTACGTTAATAAAAGCGTGTAAAATACTTTGCAAAGAGACATATCTACCTTAGTTGGTACCAACTTTATTATAGTGTCTTACCAAGGTATATTTTTCTCAATTAACTGGTACATAAACAGATAAACGCAAACGGTACAGTCACGTCCGCAATACCTTGATATCTGTAATAAAAGAATATAATTTGAGATGAAGGTCGCTCTTAGATGCAGTTTCTTTATCTAACGACTAAGTAGGTTACTAGTAACTGGTTGGAAAACCAAGAGGAAAATAAAGTAGGTATCCTTTTATAAGAAATCAAAGAATTTATTTTATACATATTTTATTTATTTATTTGAGAAAAACATATATATGTTTGTGTACAACATGACAAAAAAAAACTAAAGTATTGCACAGTTAAATGAAACATATTCAATAAGGAATGCTAAAGAAGATTAATTATACTTAATTAAAAAATTTGTTAAGTAAGAACAGTTTTTAACACTAAGAACAGTTTTTATTTTTTAAATATCTTAATCTTATGTAAGTAATTACATAATAATAACAAGATTTTTTACACAAAAAAGGCTTGCCCTTGGCCGCAATTAACGCACGCTTGCCTAAAAGACACCGATCGCTCGAACCAGATTATAAGCATCAGGGAACAGTCCAGTCAAGCCTGCTGTGAATACCATAGACTGGCGATGTGGAAGCATAGCGCCTTGTTCGGGTTCCAAATGTTGGGACGAAAGCAAGACGTAGAAGAAGAGTTTTTCTTACTTTTTAGAAGAAATGTGTGTTGTGTAAACATACAGTATAGGTACCCCTTTGCTTATAACAGGCGTGATGTTATGTGCCAATTACGGTGGTTAATAAGAAGATTCATGTTATTTATAAGGATTCGGATTCATAACAGCTAAATCCGTCATCTATTTAGTTTAATGCTGAATGAATGGACATATAGATTTATGTGTGTTGTGCCATATGCCTAACTGCCTACAATACTTGGATTGCGCCCAAGCTTAGCTCAAGAAATGTGGGTTTTAATTAAAACGGTAATTAACTGCGATAACTCTATCACTCTTAACTCTATCAAACATGTTCAGATAAGTTTACATAATCTTAGTTAACGTTTCAGTTTAAATCCTTGATTGATCCAATTCTATCTTATGACAATTTTTAACCGACTTCAAAAAAACAAGGAAGGCTGTCTAAATACTTTTATAATCGGAAGGCTATAATCCCGAGGTGGTCCCATATTAATTTGATATAAATTGTTAGTTTATTAGTTATCTTCTATAATAAATATCTCTAATTTCTTCTACTACATGTGTATAGTAAATGTTTTAGTAGCAATGGAAAATTAATACTCACTCGATAGGAGTTTGTGTGAAATACCATCATACTATAACTAAAAAGGCGGCAAAATAAAAAAGTCGGTGCCAAAAAATCGATGACCCAATTAAAAATCACCGAGTGAGTTTAATTAATTATGAATTAACCTCATGCTTGAGGTAGTCCTCATGAATGAGAGGCAAGGCCTTAACCTCTAAGCCATAACGCTTTTAAACTCAATGTTGCCAAATTATCTTCAAAAACAAGTTATGTTTATCCTTAGAAAAATCACAACGGTTACAAAACAAAACTCCAGCCAAACTGGATCTCTTAATCTCGTGGACACACTTAATTTCCAGAATAAAAGAGGTTTGAATAATTTTATGCCACTTCCAAAATACCGGAAATAAAAATGTCACTGGCTCTGCAATGGCGTTTTCTATTCTTTTTGATCAACATTACAGTCAGCGTGCTGTTCTATGCTTCAGAAATGGGGTAAAGATTGTTGTTACGCCGTAAAATGTACAAATCCTTGATTAAAAGAATAAATTTTCCATGGAAATTAATTTTAATCGATTCGTTTCGTTATCAAAAAGTTATGCTGACGAATTAACAAACAATCTGATGTTCTAGAATGTGTTGTCTCAATTTATTTGTCACCTGAAGTAATAAACATATTTTTATTTATCTATATTCTATAACAACTACCTATTATTTACAAACTACGTAATACGTCAAAAAATTCGTCCGCAATGCTGTCAATAGGAAAAGTGCCCAGAAGGCTGGCAGAATCACCGCGTTGGATGGCAATGCTAATGATTTGGCCAAAAAAGGCCAGCCCTCTGATCACGAGAAGAGTCGACCAAACACATTCGACTTTCTTGAAGGGAATTTTCATGATTTCTGAAGATGATGTTATGAATGTGAATGGCAGCAGACCCACTCATTACTTCAGCAGAATTTCGCTACAGAAATAATCTTCTGTAGCTTTGAAGTTGGAAATTAATACTTAATTCTGATTCTATAAAGTCGGTACACCAAGGCTAAGAAGCGTAGTAATGGCAACAAGTGACAACAAGCCATATCATGTCAGATGGCAACATAACAAACTAACCACCCATTTCCTTTGACTGCGAACACTATGTGACTATACATACGGAAGTAAATTACAGAGCTAGTTCAATTACGAGTACATAGGTAGGTATGTACATGTGACTGACTGATGCCATCTATTCTCATGGTTTTGTTTATTATATTGTTCTTAAAGCAAATGCCAAAAAAATACAGTTAATAGCTTAAATGAGTGTGTTTAATATATAGAATTTTAAGCCCTACATTTAATTCGTAGATATTTAATAATCAATCTATGCATGAAGGATAATAAACGGCTCGACGTCCTTCAAAATAGAGGAAAATACTGATATTTAAAAAAAAAAACCTAGGTTTTTGATATATAGTATATTTTATTAACACCAGTTAAAATATAATGATGTGGGTTGTGGTTGCGATCGAACAGATAACCACGGTTTCAGCTCTTATTTGGTTAAATGTTGAATTAACTTCCTGGTGGACTCGTAACAGACTAAAAATAATTAAATATGTAAATATAGATCAGAAAATTATTTAAAAAAAAATTATGAATGATTATTTGGATCCGGGATAAAAAGCCTATGTGTTAATTCAGGGTATATTAAGCTATCTTCATACCAAATTTTATTTTATGCATGAAGGAGTTCACACACATCCAAACTTCGCCTTTATAATATTCGTGTAACTAATAGGGAAAATTATGTATAACGTCATCATTCTTCTGCCCTTATCCAAAGTTACTTGGGGTTTTCTTCTTTCATACACACATCCACACACATTCCATACATACGTATTATTCCTCATTTCATCGGCCACCTTCTTTCTAGCTATAGATGTCATCGTTCTCAGTCCATCCATTACATTACTTACTACCAATATAATACCTACCTAGAAAATACATACGTAAAAAGTTCCGGTTAGGTAGGTAATTAATAATTTTAGTCATAAGTACTTATTGATTTCCTGTTACTATCTAAGAAAAAAAGTGTGTCGAAATACCTAATAAGTATTTAGTAGATTAGATATTGCATAATCAGATAAAAATTGCAAACACAACAGACACACTGGGTAAGAGATAAGGTACTACTGGAACTTAGCAGTGTTTAACTAATATTGGAAATGTCCTTTGAAATAGGTTTACAACATACAGTACATTATGTTCTGCGATTCAAACTTGCACTTGTCGGGTTTTTTTATTTCCGACGAAACGTTTATTTGTAGAACTCCTTACGATGTTTTAAATCGTTCGCGTCTTCTACTAACTAAAAAAAAAACTTCGAATAACTGCTCCCACTTTGGACGGAGCGTTTAAAACCTATGTTCCTTCTTTTGCCCTTTGTGTTCCGAAGCTGCGGTATCTCTTTCGAACAGCCCGCAACCCCGCAGGATCCCTTCTGCCCTAGATCGATATTATTTTGTTGCCCTATACCCTGCAGATGGGTATAAATCTCGCCATGGTACAGACAAACCTAAACGGATGGTATTGTTAACCCTTCTTTTTAACCGACTTTAAAAAAGGAGGAGGTTCTATGTTCGACTGTTTTTTTTTGTCTGTTCACCAATTACTCCGTCTATTGTGGACCGATTTTCATGATTCTTGTGCGAAATTGTATAACTTCCAAGATAGTGCCATATCAATTTGATTCATTTTGACAATAAAGTTTTCTCATTCCGCGCTTATTTCAGCTTTATCTACTTACTCCGCATAATTTTTCAACATGATTAGTTGCTTAACAGGAAAACATAACTTCATGTAAGTAGGTACTCATTACTCGTTCGATTGTTAACATAACTGTGTACAATTAACCATTTATTAAACATAATTAACGCAAGTAAATGTTTCTTAAAGAGATAAAAAGGTCGTGCAATCTAGGTTAAACATTATCGGTGTGAGAAATTTCGCCAATATCCGCCCAGAAATTTTTGCCTGAAAGAATAATAAACATAATATATCCCCACAAGCTTTCGCATTCACTAAATATCAGATTGACATGGTAAACTTATTGATTTGAATGTTGATAGTAAATTAAAAGAATCTTTATTGATACGTTTGCATGCCTAAGTTAAGGTAGCCAGTAAAAGGATCATTCTTAAATTTCACATCTGTAAATTGTAGATACTTTCTGTGCAAATAAAAAACCATTCTATTATAACGTAGTAAGATTACTTATAGTAAGATAAAAATAAAACTTTTTGCACCGTTGAAGTACCTTGCCCTCCTGTCGTATAATAACATTGACCCTTATTGGCTTCTCGGTACAATGACTGCTCCAATTTAGCTTGGCCTCTATCCCTGCCTGTAGTAAACCATACAATTGCAGCTGTTCGTAGATATTTTATCTCGTAATTTATGATGACACGGTCGTATGAAAAATTACTCTACGAAATTTGCCAGTGGGTTCTTTTTTGGTTGGAAACATAATAATGTCTAACAGCTTCCCTATCCGCTATCAAGAAATAAATAAATAACCTTAATTATCTAACACGTGTTGATAACATAATATAAGTACTTATTAAAATAAAAAACATTTTGGTATTAATTGGGGCCAACATTGTTGCATATTTAGAAACCTACAACCCATTAAACAACTTAATAACAGTTTGTCGTCGGAATTAGCGCCTATTAAATTAAAATCACATGCAATCTAATCGAAAAAATATCAAAAACTTATCATCTTAAAACAATTTGGGTATTTCCCCTCATTGTGACGACTTCATTTTGATTTCATCATATCTATAACGAATCAATATCTTTAGAGAAGAAAATATTTTTGTTTTGTTTAAAATATGGTACACGAGAGCTCTTCAATATAAAAGATTCCACATATTTCGCTTAGGTACGTATTTCAGTATGCTAAAAATACCTTAAAATAAACAAAAAATAACTCTTAAATATTACACTCAGTTCTAAAAGTGTTCTCCGCACGAGTCTAATCCCACAGCGCCTAATCTCATTTTCATATTTCATTATCAGCTTGTGTAGAATGTCGGAAAGTGGAAGTACTAACAGTTTTGAGCCGTCCAAATTCCGCGCACTAAAGTTATCTGAATTATGAATAGTATACACGGCGACACATCAAGCTATACATATCCGGTATAACCCGATTGGTTTTTTTATGATCTTCCAGTACAATGAGAGATCAGCGTCATACTGGTTTTGCATAGTTTGATTTGCCCCCATGTGTACAAATAATAAACGAACGAAGTCTGTTTAATTATAAGCTAAGGTAATTTTCCATAAACACTTGATCTTTATCCTCACTTATGTTCTAGGACGATTATCTATTATCATGTTGTAGGTACCTATGAAAGAATAAATTATGCGAACTGGTTACAAACATGTTAACACATGTGTTGTTAGAAAAAACAACTTTAAAGCGCAGATATAGAGGGTGGCGATTAAGTTACATGTATACTTCAAGGTGGTGAATCTATCCGTCATATTAAATAACGTTTCCAAAGAAACATAATATCCGATTCGTGAAAATAAAATGTTCATTCATGTCATTTTTCTTTTTATCCAAACTCATAAACAAAATCGTTAAAAAATCCTATACAATTTATAGGATTTTTTAACGATTTTGTTTATGAGTTTCTTTGGGAAAGTAATATGATGGGAAAACTCACCTTTTTGAAATATCCTAAACATATAATATATATATCTGCGAATTAAAGTTGTTTTTTATTTGCATCAAGGATTTTTTATAATTTTTTCAATTGTATTAATCATTCTGAAATCAAACGTAATTTGCACAAGCATAAAGTTGATATTTGTTTAAGCGGGCGAACAATATCAACTGGAAAACTAAGTTATAAAACAGACTTTAATTCAAAATTGCTGTTATCATCCATAGAGCATTTATCGGTGTTGTATGCAAATTGTTAACCAGAAAACATAATACAATGGTAGCTATTATAGTACTAGTATGGAATAGGTAGTGGTAAAGAATGACCGAATACTTATGACGTCATTGTGTCGTCACTCATGCCAAGTTTTATGCCAGTGCTTTCATTCAGGTCGCGACAGACGGTAGCTAGTGACGGTCTGGCGATGACGTTAATGTCTCAAAAAGTTGGGTAGAGGAAAATGTTTCTTACTTTTCGGAAAATATAATGCGGAAAATATAATAAAGACACCTGTATTCATTAGGGCTTGTGTTTAGAAAGACCACGAGACTGATGAAGGCGTCTAAATCTCTACCATATTTAGCTTTGTTGAATTCAGTGATTGCTTCGTCTTGACCACTTATTAACCTATTGTTAAACTTAACTAACTATAACTCTTCATGTAATTTCAGGTGGTCCTCAAAATGGATAACAACAAGATCTCAGAAGAGGCAAAAAAACAGGTGGAGGAGCTTCGGGATTGGATAAACAAGCAGCCTCATTTACCCAAAGATTTAGGTAAGCAAGTCTTAACCTTCTCAATTGGTTCAAACGGCGATTTTCAATATACTTATGGAGAAATTGTATTTTTCCCGTGCTTTGTCTTCTCAGACTGAAGGAGAAACAAACACCACTAAACAGCCCTAATTTTTGTTTTTCTTGATGGGATATGTTCATGGACGTGTTTTATTCTGGGGTTATTTTTACTGCTTTTTACTCTCCTCACGAAAAAAAACACCATATAGGTGTCGTTAAATTAACTTCTGCTATCACCCGCAATTCTTGGGCATAGAAACGTATTATTATGCTCCACACTGTATCAGGTTGTTCTAGACAGGTCATCTGATCAACTTGCAATTTGTGTTGGAAAGTGTTCAGTTCAGTAGTGACTCCAACTCTGATAAAGTTAATGTCTATATTAGAATTCACAAAGATATAGCAACTAAATGTAATTTTAATGCCTCTTAAATTTTAAGCTTACATAAGCGACGTAAAGCCATAACCAGTGAAATAAATTGGCTATTAAAATACAGTATAGTTTATTGACAACTTGATGGCATTGAATAAAAATCGTAAGCCTTACAAGTTTTATTAAGAGGAATTGATTCCGGATTCTTTATTTAGGAAGTATATTATGTGAAACATAGGCCTTTTTAATAATGATACTTCATTGAAACCGACTTAGGGATCCACCGAGATATAATCTCAGTGGACAATGTCCTCGACCCGCTCCCAGCTGACGAGAACCGCAGGAACGGATGACAAAACAAGGAGCTATATTTTTTTTATTAACCGACTTTTTTTTGAGGATGTTCAATAGACTGTAATTTTTATTTTGCTTTTAAAGTTTTTTTTTTAATCAAATTAACTCAAATCATTTTATTTGTCACAATGCAGGTTAATAGTTCACAATAGGTGTTAAAATAATTACATTAGTGCGCTACATTCTGCTCTCAAGCATACATACAAATAATACGATTGTTTTTACAAGAGAAAAGATGAATATAATAAGTAGTTATTTTATAACTATCATCGAATGAACATCGTCTGTTGGGTAGCTGGTATCTTAAACTAAACCGGTTATCGCAGTTTCGGGCTCCTGACTTGTGGGTATGACCGATGACGGGTTATCAAACTCTCTCAGGCATGAAAAAACCCAGCCAACTACGAGTCAAACTTGGGCCCTAAACGGCCATATGTTTTGGGTAGATTCAGAGATTTCTTCACAATTCTTCATAATTTCAACTAGATACCTCCACGCGTTCTCGAGATTAATTTTCTTGAGATACACACAGACAGACGGACAACAGTGATCCTATAAGGGTTCTCTTTTTTCCTATATAAGTAACCCTAAAAATTAACAAGTAAGGTTACAGTATCAGTAGTGTATATTCCCAAGTCTCTGTTATTGATTCGTCCGAATCACACAAAGAATAATTGTCACCCGATAGGCCATTCTGTGAGCATCGTTGAACGTAGACTGAATGGGAATCTGTTGCTACATATCTACAAACAACTTGTATAACAAGTTTGCCACGATTGATACACATATATTCGACTTTCAACTTAACCTCGTTCAAAATAAGGTGCAGAATATTTTTGTATGATGCTTTGAATTGTTTTCAAGTGGATTTTCAATAGAATATTATGTGTAACTTATTGATGTTCTGCTATCTCGAAACCGCCTTTGCTCCAAGCAACCTTATTGTATCGGAAATAAAGTTCACTATGATTTTCAACCTTTGATCCTACCTACTTCAGTTCAGTTTTTTTTCTATCTAGTATCTATTTAACACTTCCATCGTTTATTTAGAAAAAAAAAGATAAGTACTTACTTGAGAATCATCACATAATCATTGTCATACTATTATTCGAAGTTGTCATCAAATGTGGTGTTTAGATGACTTGCTAATAGCTCGAATATGTATTCAATTACACCTAAACGACAGGTTTCCATCATTTTAAAAGTTCAATTTGTGACGCTGTTTCATTGGGCTTCTCAACTTAACAATGATCTAGGCGATTTCAACAAAAAACGTGTATCACATATTCTTCTGTTTCTTGCGTAGGTTGCGATGAAAACAAGTTTTTATGGGCATTAAAACTTTTTGTCTGCATAGTTTAATCAACTAAACAAGTTGTATTTAACTAAGCTAAGGTTACTCATTCAGAACTTGAGATTGAGAACTTAATTCTCTTGGACGGAAATAAGGCTTTATTTGTGCCTAGTACATTGTTATGTATTCCAAGCTACGGAAATGGCAAAAGACAATGTTTTGCGACCATCGAAGTTCACAAGCTATTATTCCGTGGAATTGTGTAATGTTGTCTGGATGTGAAACCGAGCGGTGACGGCGACATCTGCACCAAGATTGGCATAAATTGGTTTAAAAAGAGGCTTAACTTCTTCTTTTTCACAAGTTCTTATGTTATGTCTAATACTTCTACGAGCCCTTTTTTTCGGATGGGAAATCCACAAATGACTTTTCCCGCTCTGGGCGGAGCGGAGGGGAGTTTCAGTTGTAGGTACTGACTAAAACCCACCCATGTTCCGCCTTTTGCCCTTTGCGTTCCGGGGCCGCGGTATCTCTTTCTAGCAACCCGCAACCCATGAACGCTGCTTGAACCCTGAACCGTTAATTCAAAACAGCACAATCTTTTTAGTTCTTTACATTATTATAAAATGCTACCGTAAAACGTAATTTTACGCCCTACAAGAAAAGTAATTCCCCATAAATATTTTTTGCGTAGGATTACTTAGTTTGATGAATTACATAAAAAAAATGTAAAAATGGTCACAAACTGCCAGTACACAATATTAACTGCGTCTTAATTTTAACGATAATCATATCATATTATTATCCTATTACGATTCTGCTAAAAACGACCATTTTAGTCCCCCAGAATGCTAGGTGACAGCTTCGTGGAAGGTTTGTTAACGCCTTATATGTACAACAATGTTCGTTCATCGTATTACCTTGTATACTCCGTACGTTATTTGCAATGTTATGTTTGGAATCGCTTTGTCGTAAATCGAGGCAAATCATCATCACCACTATGCCAATTAATTTATCACTATAGCATGTCTTCTTTTCTAAATCTCTATTAGTTGTCATCTTACTCTCGGCACTCAGTCAATGTATACACAATCCATCTGCAAAAGTATGGAGAATTCTAATGCACCATTGACAAGGGAGGATATCCTAACGGTCTTTGCTTCTGGTGAGCTCCTTTTCGTCGGGTTTCTGTATCATGTTAATTGTGTAACGCAGAAATGTGCATGACGCCAAGTATGGAAAGCGTATTGTATATGGCGTTGTGGATGCTGCCGCACATCTATAGATTCTAAAGTCCTCCTTTAAAATTAAATGCAAATAATAACCATGAACCATTCTCACGTTACAGAGGACAAACTCTTACTGAGGTTTCTTCACAGCTGCTACTATGACATGGCTGCTACCAAGATTACCATAGAGCTGTTCTTCAAAATCAGAGACAGTTCGCCAGAGCTGGTCAACCACAGGGATCCATTGTCACCAGCTATGCAGAAGGCTTTGAAAATCTCGTGAGTACTATATGCCTTTACACACACCCACATTACAGTTTGATTGAAAGGAAACAATGACACGAACATTCAACATGAAACAACGTTCTTTTAAAATCTGACTTCCTTTGATTGTTACAAGACAAGTGTTCAGTTGCTTGTATTGCATCCTCTCTTTTATGTCAACGCACCGAATACATTACACAAACAACTAGGTTCTGTACATGGCTTTTCTCGCGTCCATACAGTCCTTACCTATCTCCATGCTAAGTTTAATTATTTTATCAAAGGTGGGATAAAGATACTAGTTTCATTTGAGCCAAAGACAACTTGCATTTACTTAATTTTACCTTTGCATGTTTACAAAATATGGAATAGAAAGTCTACCTCAATTAAATTATTCCGTAAGGTGTCTCATATTCTGGCAATACTGCGGATGGTCGTGACTACACTAATCTGGGGCAAGCTTATGGCTGTTAGTAATTCGTTCTTATCTCTGGCGTAAATCGCTGAACCAACTAACACAGTGGAATTTAAACTGGGTTATATTTATTGCAGTATCTTTGGGATTGTAGATAGATAGATAGTTTAAATGATCTTTATATACTTATCCCTAACTACATCGCATAAATTATGCTTTGGCGTCATAAAATCATGAATGATGTATGAATGATAAACTTAAGAGACCATTTGCCTAGCCTGTTCCTAACTATGTTAGGATCAACTTCCAGTGTTACCAGATTCACCTGACTACCAGTATATTAAATGGGGCGATTGCGACTCTGACCTCCACAACCCAGTTAGTTTTGCGTAATACGATATCCGTTGATAAAACGGGTTGTCAGACTTTCAAACCTATATAAAACAACTGGGGTGATTACTCATACGCGGACCAAACTTGGCAAGCCCGTCTTAAACTGTAGAGATTGCTCGAGCGGCTTTTATGAAATCATAAAAGTAAGTATGGGTAAATACCCATCCAGGAAAAAAATATAAGTCGTACAGAAATCCAGGCCTCGACCTGCAACTGATGGGAAACCCCAAATAATTTTTTTAATAAACGTTGCTCCACACTAGGAATTTCTCCTGTAATGTGGGTGCGTTTTATAAACATTTAAACTCACATACTCAAACAGTCAGACCCGGAACAACTATTTGTAGGACGTACAAATATTTGTTCCGTGTAGGGATCGAACCCGCGACATGCGGCGCAGCAGTCGATCGGTCAGCCACTACGCCAACGGTGTCGTCAAACGTCACTTTGCTTCATCTACAATAATATTGCAAAACTTATAAATAAATTCAAAAATAGCGTCAAAAAATTCGTCCTCAACGCTGTCAGTTGGCAATGTCCCCAAGAGACTGGCCGCGTTGCCACGTTGTATGGCAACGCTAAGCCTCTGGTTAAAGTAAAAGCCAGTCCTTGGGTCATGGGAAGTGTCAACCAAAAGTTTTGAAATTGCCTAAAAAAGGCTGTGAGCACAAGGACCCCACGGTCCCAGAGTTTCAACCCCAAACGGCTCGAAAATATAGTTCCCAATAGTTTAGTTTAATAATTTTAGTTTAATTTAGTAATTGTTTGTTCATTAAATAAAATCAGTTCTATATTGCAAAGAGCTTTGTATGTTTGTAACTGAAAAACTACTAAACCGATTTTAAAAATTCGTAGACCTCTTACTATCACTGAGTAACAAAGAAGCCATTATCGCGAGCAATTCTCAAAAGCAACGTACAGTGACGCACATTTGCTCTAAAATTTGGCAACTCAGCTGTCGGGTTATAACACCAAGCCACGATTGTAATGTCTATATTATGGTTGATAGGGAACCGAAATGCAAACCGAATGCATCATTCATTACACGGTTAAATTAAGCAACCAGAACTAATTAGGTATGTAGTTAACCACAAGTCACGCTCCACTGTATTGTCTTTTATCCCATTAATTAACGAGTCATTTCTTAGACAAGTTGTATTCTGGGTTTTACATAAGATTCATGGGAAATTGGCAACTTTGTATTGTGAACTAAGTAGTTTAGTGTAGTAGTGTAGTTTTGTCCACGGTTTTGTTCCAGCGGTTGCCGCGTTGGCCTCTTAATTGTAATCTATTCGATGTACGTTTATTCGATATCGACCACGCTAAGATGGTGTCGTTTTACTTTGGCAACTCATGGTAAGCGTACTGCTGTCCTACCATGACGTAGAGATTGAGATAGAGGTAGAGATAGAGCTATACAGGGTGTCTAGCACCATCTCTTTCCGTCAGTGGAATAAGTTCTGCTTTAAGATGTCATAGTAGGCCTACAGATCTGTGTATTTAATAATATGTCGAATAAGTTGATGTCGACGGTGAAAAACAAGTTCCTATGTCAGGTGAAAGATTCAGTTTAGCCCCCGAAATTCTTTTTTTACCCGCGGGTAGTTTCGGGTCTGTATGTATGTACAAATGTTTGTAAACGCACCCTCGATACACGAGAAATTCCTAGTGTGGGGCAACGTTTAAAAGGAAAACTATTTCACACAATAAACCTTTGTTTGTTCAACTCCTTGTTGGTTTTAAATATAGGCCGCAAGCAAAGTTCTGCAAACGCGAACAATTACTAAATATCGGCCGATGACCGATCAATGAACTGATAATAATAAAATACTTACGTATTTTGTTTGTTGATGCCAAGAGCAATGGCCTCCCTGCTCCTATCGAAACGTAGCTATGGAAGATTATCTAATGAACAAATAAGAGTACTATTTCTACACGGAAGGTTTACACGATGGGTACCCATTACATGCCGAGCTTCCTCCGTGCTTCGGAAAGCACGTTAAGCTGTTGGTCCCGGCTGTCATTTGTAGATTTATGACGTTACAGCTAGTCAGTGTTCCGAAAATCAGATAACCGGTCTTAGCAAGGGGTATTCCCAGTATTAACTGGGTTGTAGAGGTCAGGTAGGCAGGCAAGTAAATTACTAGTATTCAGCGGTAGACTGAAAGTCAATGTAAAAATGATTGGGAAAAGGCTAGATAGATGATAGACGTGTTTAGATGGTCTAAAACTGCCTGAAAGACACACATTTTTGGGATTTTAACTATAATAATAGACAAAGATGAAGATACATTTATTTATTAAACATGAGGCTTCGCGAACGTTGACACTTTTTATTACCGACACGGCACACTATCACAGGACACCGTCTTTCGTTACTTAGTTCCTTGTTTTGCTGTTTGTATACCGGAGCCGTGATCTTTCTCGAACAACTCACAACCCCGGCTGGCGGTGGCCCTGGCAGGCTCGACACGGTCGATACAAGACGGACGGACATTGAGCTACGCATTGTTCACTTTCATTCACCGACCACCACAGGCTTGCGCCTACGGTGACCGGATTTCCTTTCGATAACCAAGTTTCTAGTTATACATACCACCATACCATCGTAAAATCTTTCATTTACCTATCCGTTATTTCTGGCTAAAGGCCAAATCCGCGAAACTACTTTCCAGTCACAGAAAATTCAACCTTATGAACCGATTTTTCTTTCTTATTTACAGAAAACTTGCGTCTTACACAATAACAGGGGACAAGAATATCTGGTTCTGGCAATTAAACGATCCGGGTCTAGAACACTACGACTATCTCCAAGACGCCAGGATGTTCTTCATGTCCTGTGACGCCTGGTTGCTGGAAAATGATTTCTTAGCTGAAGAAGACATTGTGGTCATGGACTCTAAGGATATCACGCTCAAGTTTATCACGAAGTTCAATATCTCTGTTGCGAGAAAGCTGTCAAAATATCAAGAAGTAAGTGTCACTGTTTTAATGGATGCGTGATGGATTACTTTGCAAATTGTTTAAATAAATAAATAAATATCTTGGGACAACTCACACACGGCTATCTGATCCCAAGCTAAGCAGAGCTTGTGTTATGGTAACCAGACAACTGATATACATACTTATATAATTTATAAATACATACATATTATAGATAAATCACACCCAGACACAGAACAAACAATCATGCTCATCACACAAAGTTTGTCCTGGGTGGGAATCGAACCCACGACCTCCGGCTCAGCAGTCAGGGCCACTAACCACTAGACCAAAAGGCCCGTGTTTGGTCAATTATTTCAACAACTACTACAATATATTATTTCAACCTTGTCGCCAACCGACGATGATGGCGTCCACCGTCGAGCGCCCCTTGCGGAAATCACACTGGTGGTGTTATGTAGCCTTACTCTCGATCTTTAGGGGATGCATATGCATGATTTATGGCTCATTATTATTCAGTAGATACTAAAAGTCTTTTTGCCATCCACAGGAAGCCATGCCGATCAGAATAAAGCAGATCCACGTTATAAACGCGCCGCCGTTCATAGACAAACTGTTCGGTCTCATGAAGCCGTTCCTCAACCAAAAAATCACTGAAATGGTACGTATTTTTAACCGACTTCAAAAAAAGGAGGAGGTCCTCAATTCACCTGTTTCTTTTTTGTAGGTGTCACGCGATTTCTTCGTCAAATGTGGGCAGATTTTCATAATTCTTTTTATTATCCAAAGAGTATCCTCCCGGAGGGGTCCCATATTAATTTTATCTGTATTGGTCCGGTAGTTTATGAGTTTAGTTTAGTTATAAATTCTAGGTAACACAGCCCAACTTTCCTGATTTGCAGGTACTACTGTAATAGCATGGCTAAGTAATCCCTCTTCTACCCTCTTTCTCCTTCAATACACACTTTAAAAAAAACCGTCTCCAGGGTCCCAACTATGTCTGTACCAAAATTCATCAAAAATAGGTTTAGCTATTTAGGCGTGAAGACAAACAAACAAACTCACATTCGCTTTTATATTATTGCAATGCCTTCGGAGTCTTTTTTCGTTTTACGGGTGGAAAATGATCAAATAATTTCGCCCGCTCTAGACGGAAGGAGAGTCTGTTTTGTATTGACTAAGACCCATCCATTTTCTATTACTCTTTTAATTACATGCGCTTCGTCCCTCCTCATTACATTTCCAAAGTCCAAACCAAGACAAACGACTCCCTTTAAATTTTTCTGTAACAGGTGCAACTTTCAAACTTCCCCTAATATATTCATTCCTTACTTTATAGGGAATCTGTTTTAATGTGTCTGTGTACGTCTAACAATATTATATTAGTTTTCTATGGGTCTATGCCACCCGAAATAAAGTTTATTCATTCATTCATTTATCCATTCTTGTCACTCGCCATCGTTTTTCATCCATATTTTTACAAAACCACTTTTATTATTATTACAGATCCATTTCCACGTGCCAAAATCCGAGACGATATACAAATACATCAGTAAGGAGGACTTGCCAGAAGACTACGGCGGCACCAGACCTAGCATGGATGAGATGAACAAGCAGACCACGGAAGTTATCATGAAACACCGGTAACTATTGTCTTACAACTTTAAATAGTCGCAGTTGCTGCTGTAGTTGAATAATATTCGGGATAAAAATATCTTCGGAGAGTATCCTACGTGCCCCGAAACGAGCGACCGGCCTTGCCAAAGATGGTGTAGGGTATACCCTACACCAGAAAAAAAAGGTAGGTAGCATAACATACTACCTACCTTTTTTTCTTTTTTTTGTTGTCGATGTGGAAATCTTCATGGATGTCCCAGAAGGCAGCGGGAACAAGAGCGACTTCCGCTGCCCCGGACTACTCGTCCCAAAGGGGGGGAGTGAGGTGTCAGACTCCCCCCGCTACGTCTGAGAGGAGCGCGTGAAACACATCGCGCCACCGTCTTGGGTCCAAAGTGATGGGATGGAGGCCGACGGATACCCCCGAATCCGCCGCCCCTGGACCCATTGATGGGGGCTGGAAGAGGGAGTTGTCCGCCCTCTGCCGACGCCCAGAGCTTCTGCTGCGGGATGGGCGAGAGCTGGTCATCTCCCTTTCCCTCTCCGCAGCTTCCTTCTGCGACATGACGGTTTCGCAGAAGGACACCACCGCGTCCCAGGACTCTTTGCTGCCAACCTTCGAGCGAACGACAGTCGGCAGCGACAGGTTTCCTCCGACCTCAGACATGAGGGCACAGCGTTCATTCGGCCAGCGTATGCCACGCCATATCCTCCAGACAGTGGACGCAGTGATGGCATCGGGCGTCCGGCTCCCTGCTTAAGCGACACCTACTACCTACCTACCGTAACTGGGTTGTGGTGATCAAATTCTGTTTTAGATTTAAAATTTTCCTCAAAAGACTATAGCATCGCTGAAATTCGTAGAATTGTTCGTCGTCCATCTTAGAAAAATCATTATCTTTTCTTTTTTTTTTTCAGAAAAACATTTTTGGACGAAAACTTCTGGAAGACGTCAAAGAAGGGGAAGAAATCGAAAGAAGATTCTTTCAAAACTTTAGAAATAGACTAAAACTACTTAATAGGCAATTATTATAATGAAGTATACATGACAATATTTTGCGTTACTACTATTAACTATACGTGTTTACGTTTAGGAAACCCATTACTGACGCCAATATAGTTGGGACGTATTCAGTACGTCATTTAGATTTCCATGTAGAACTTAATTCCGTACAAACTTGCGACATAAACGGCCATATTTTTTGACTACGTAGACTTAGAAGGTTGATTTTCGGAAATTACGAATTATGTACTGAATACTGGGTAACCCTTTCTGCGTCAGTGTGTACCCTGTATTAATAACGCACAATTTTTATATGTAAGCATACAAATAGCTGGCTGTGTTATTATGTTTGTGCCTTTGTATATTTATTAAGAAGGTAACTAATTAATTAGTAAGAACACAGTATGCCTCGCAATTAGCTGGGATCTTGCGAATTTAAGATTTTTTCTTTAAGGCGTTTAAGGTGTGGTTTTACTCTCTTTTTACATGAATAATAGTTGAAAAGGTAAATAAGAAACATCGGTATAGCCACGTATAAAAAAATGTAAGAGAAATACATCTATTTATGATTTTAAAATATGTATTTTAAAAACAATATATAGGGCATAGTTTTGTAAGTAATTCGAAGCTGGGAGCTGTTGGTCGATTCAAAAGGTTAACCAGTTAGACCAGAAACCTATATGTTTGAGTAACGAAAGGAAAAGTATTTGTTTGACCCTCACAGAAAAACACCAAACAAAAAAAAATAACATTGACTATAATAAGGGTTAACGCTTATTAAATGGGTTAACCATTCAAATATTGATTAACCAAAATAAAAGAACCAAGCACCGAGCACTGGATATTTTCATGTACAAAAATGGTTTGTCGTTGAACCGGCCACTGTAGGCTGATTAACCCTATACAGGTTAACCTTCGATGTAGAGTTTTTCACGTAACCTTAAAAATTACGTATATTAAAACCCCTAAACGAATAACCCTTTTCAATGGTAGATTCATCTTTTTATATGTGCCTGTACCTATGTTAATTATTGTTGGTTTTCTGTGAATTCCTTAAGGAACGAATAATACAGATAGGTACTTTTATTAACCTTTATATTTTGTTACCTCTATTATGTTCAAAAATACGATTGTACTCATCCATGTATACTGGAATAAGTGGTTTAAAATGTGAGTAGTTTTATACGAAGTTTATACTTGTTGAAAATTATAAAGAATTATTTTAGTAGTATATTATTAAATTGTTAAAAAAGAAACATTCCATTAGTTATTTAAAGGCGGAGTATTCTGTACAAAACTGTTATATTTTAAAATATTTACTTACTGATTTAAAATAAAAACAAATACGGTTCCCAAACGTGTTTTGTTTTATTGTTGAATATATTATTCTAGATTATGTCGATTAATAAATCTTTGTCTTAATTCGTTGACATTTACATTTTATGGACTATTGACGAGAATGTTACATTATCGGGCATAGAACCTGCTATCAATATAAATTACTAAGAATCTTGGCACCTACAGTTTTCAATTTAAATGAACTTCTAATCTAAGAATCCGGTTTCTGTCATTAATAGACTAATTTTAGTGAGCAGGGCAGTTAATTGCAGCGGACTGCCTCCTTGGTCTTGAAGTTTTGGGTTCGAATCCCGGGTCAGACAAAGTGTTATTAGGGTTTTCCATCAGAAATTTCTCAGTAGCAGCCGGTGGCGGATTTGTGCCAGGTTGATGGCAAAAAACTCGACCCCTATTAGGTACTTAAACATAACTGGCGAAAAGTGGGTGTAAGTACTATTGGATGCTGCCGGGGTTGCGGGTTGTTCGAAAGAGATATCGCGGCCCCGGAACGTAACAGGGCAATAAAAGGAACATGGGTTTGGTTTTAGTCAGTAAAAGTCTGACTCTCCTCCCCGCTCCGCCCTGGGCGGAGGAACTTATTTGATGATTTCCCACCCCCCTAAAAAACTCCTCAAAATCTATGAACTTTTAATTAAATTCAGCATAATTGAAATCGGTGCAAATGAAATCAAAATAATTATTTATCTCAAGTAGGCCTATCGCAGGCACTTTTGAGCTGTCGAAACAATGACAACAATAAAATGAAGCTACAGCCCAAGTCACAAGGGATAATGACAGTGAAAGTTCTGTAATTGCCCGTTCCAAAGCGCAGATCTCTATAGAGAAGAATGGGCGAGATATTCCATGGACATTTTTTTAAATCATAATACTGTTACAAAACTATGGTTACGTAATTAATTTTGAAATGATGTGAGAACGATGTAGCAAGACGTGCTCGTTAAAAGTCTCCAAAGTAAAGAAAATTTAAAAAATGACTTTTCGAAATGAGTCCTGAGACTCCCATGCCATCACCAGACAATAAGATCCTATCACGAATAAAAAAAAAAATTTCCATTAGGTAAGGTAAATAATGTTGTTTTTAATGAAATCGCCAAGCGGTTGGTCGACTCTTATTGTGACCAGAGGGCTGGCCTGTAGCATTGCCATCCAACACGATAATACTGCCAGCCTTCTGGGCACTTTTCCTGTTGACCATTTTTTACTTGTTCCTTTTTTTATTATTAGTTTGTGTCTATTTTTAGTTTGTATGCTTAGTTAGTTCTGTTAAATTGAAAAAAATAAACATTGTTATGTGAACTTTATGATTCAAATAATGTTGCATGTGCGAATTACAACCAATACCTAAGCTAACTTAATATCTTGTAATTATAGGTATCAGCGCCCACCCTCGTTGTACTAAGACACACTAATTCAGAATTTTCCACGGTGACACATGGATCCTCCTCAGTACAATGTTAGTATACATTTCTAGCACTAATGTTATACTTACTTAAGGTCACCACCTGCACATGAGAACAAGTAATGATAGTTGCAGTATTCATTATACAAGAAGACTTATGTCTGAGTGAATATTAAAATTTAATAGCCTAGGTATTTGATGTCTGAATCTATTAGGGAAATACACTGTATCCTGCGTCGACCAAAGTTTATCAACTATACTGTTGTTGTCTTAATAATACACTATTAATGACCAAACAAGAAATGTACATAATGCTTATTAAGTATAGTGTATTTAATTGTTAATTTTGTAACACCATTTTTCAAAATATGGAAAAGCACACCACATTATTTTACTGCAATTTAACTTTAACAACTCTGATAAACAGTCAGTGATGTCTTCCTTATTGACCTTATAACTATGCAGAACCAACAAATATGATAATAAAATTGTAGTATTTGAAATACAAACAGTTTTTGTGACAAAAAAAATGCGTATGAATTTATTCATCCTTACCTGTGATCCTTACTAATAATATGAAAGCGAAAGTGAGTTTGTTTGTTACGTCTTCACGCCTTAATGGCTAAACCGTTTTTGATGAATTTTGGCACAGAGATAGTTGAGACCCTGGACATATATATACTGATTTTTTTTAAAAGATTAATATATGAGGGAGAAAGAGAGAAGAAAAGGGAAAGCTTAGTATTGCTAATACAATAAATAAGGCGCAAGGGCAAAAACTACAGGTAGCAGGTACCTGTAAATCAGGAGGGAACTGTGTACCCCGAATTTAACGCCAGCGAAGCCGCAGGCAAAAGCTAGTTAAGGATAAGGTAGCAGTTTACACCAAGTCGCTTATTTATATGTGCCAATTTTATAAAATTACATTGCAGTGTTAATTAAAAACTTTATAAGACTAAAATCCTTATATTTAAACATTGCTATCTAAGTTGGTCCTGGCTGGTGCAGCCAGACAAAAATGTTTAATCCATTGCGATTCCAAACCGGTTTATGGCATGTAGAACTGTTAGATCATTAAAATAAAGACCAGACAAACTGCATTGAGCGTCTACGTTGGCACTTCCTCAGGTTATCTCGCATTTTATTCATCAAAAATAAAGTTTGTAAAAATCTTACATAAAATAAAACTATGCCCCAAAAAACCGTTTTAACGGTTTGTCCGTGGGAATGGCACAAACGGTAATTCATTGAATAAAAATCATTTTCAAAAGTCAAATCAAAATCAAGACGCGCGCCTTCAACAGTTCTCTTTCGGCATAGGTACTTAAATGAACTTAGACTTGAACTAGAAATGTACTTAGAGAGAACGTAGATTAGGTATATTTACGTACTAGCTTTTGCCCGCGACTTCGTACGCGTGGATTAATAGTTCCCGTTCCCGGGGGATTTCCGGGATGAAAACTATCCTATGTCCTTTCTCGGGTCCCAGACTATATCTGTACCAAATTTCATTAAAATCGGTTTAGTGGTTTAGGCGTGAAGAAGAGACAGACAGACAGACAGACAGAGTTACTTTCGCATTTATAATATGTATTAGTTTAGATATAATCAAATAGATAGAAGCCGTACACTGCTGACCGCAAACCGGATGCATCACCCCCGATCATTGGTGAGATTGTACATACCTTGGAAGTGCAAACTAGTGTGATCAGCACTTTTTAAACGTTTACGCCTACCCTTCGACATTTCCTAGTGTTTTAGCTGGGAAGAAACAGTGGTGGAACAAACTCCCCAGCAAAAAAAAAGTTTACTAGCGCGGAAATTTGATCTACACTTATTTAGCTATAGCAATAATTGTACTATATACTATGCTTGCCTTGGCTGCGATGACGCGGCCTAGGCTAAAGCACGTACGCTTGCGTAGAAGAATCCCATTCCCTCTAACTTTGAACAGATCCATGTTATGTTCTACCTCAAAAAATTCTAAACTATTTGTCTTTTATTTTCTGATTTCTTATTTCAGTAGTGTTGATGTAGATGCAATTCTGTAGGATGAGTTAACCGCAACACAAAAGGATAATTGTCGCGCGGTTTTGTCGAGGTCAGAGGTTTCTACTCTGTACCATCCAATTTGGGACATGTCGGTATTCCATAAGAATAAATCATCAAACATTTTGACTGTGTCGTTTGTCTAGCGCTCGAGGTTCTTGGTGCTATTTTCGGCTCAGGTAAAACTCTTTTAATGTTTTTTCATCAGGAATTTCTCAGTAGCATTTTCGGAGTCTATAGACTTGAGCCCAATTGAAAGCCCTTCTATTTATAAGACTTAAACATAACTACCGAAATGTGCGTAAACTCTGCTATATCTCTCTGAAATTTCAAGCGTGATATTGTGTTATGTAGGAATGAAATCCTCATATTATAAAAGCGAAAGTGAGTTTGTTTGTTTTTTACCTCTTCACGCTTTAATGGCTAAACCGATTTTGATGAATTTTCGTACAGAGATAGTTGGGAACCAGGAGACGGGCATAGGACATATTTTTTTGAAAAAACTGGTATGTGAGGGAGAAAGAGGGAAGAAAAGGGAAAACTTAGCGTTGCTATTACAAATCAATAAGGCGCAAGGGGAACTGTGTTACCCGGAATTTAACGCGAGCGAATTTTTTTTCAGTTCAAATGACTTATGGGGCACGCTGTATTACGTGCACTCTGACTAACCCCTCGAGGATTACATGCGTGAATTTATGTCCCATGCTTTTTATTGATCTGCCAAGTACGAAAGTCAAAGATCACCATATTTTTGACTAGATGGCGCGCGCGGCTTGCCTGCGTGATATCGAAAAAAAAGTATCCCATGTGTGATTCCAGACCTTTGTGCTAAATTTTATCAAGATCCGTTCAGCCGTTTTGACGTGAAATCGTAACAAACATCCATCCATCCATCCTCACAAACACTCGCATTTATAATATTAATTTATATATTAATATTAGTAGGACCAGTTTTGTAAAGTATTGCGTTATATTGATTTTAATCGGCAACCTTCACAAACTAATATTTAAATGGGTTATACTACCTAACTATTAAATATTCCAAGTATTACCAACAATTTCATTGTTAGTGAACTTTGTTCCGCTGATCATTAACTCCAAAACATTTTCACCAATTAGCTCATTTCCAAGCAGGACACACTTCCTCAACAATAATTAAAATCCGTAGGTACTGTAAAACAATGAATAATTTATTGACAATGTACGATCTATGACGTAATGCATTTGAAGTGTTATTTGTTTTAAACCTTTGTAGCCAGGTAATAGTTTTATTTGTTCGCCCGTCATCTTAGTTAAGCAACGCTTAACGAGACATGTCCGTCGATGGGAGACCACCCATTACGTACCGAGACCCCTAAGTGGCATTGAATGTTCCCGACTGATTTTAATGAACCTAGATCTATGACAATCGAAAACCAGTCTTACCCAAGGTATCGATTTACCCTCTGTTTAGGTTTCGGGGTTGACTACCAGTCTCAGGATGCAGGTGAATATCAGTATTACATGCAGCGACTACTGTTAGGGTTAGTAAAATCAAAGGCATACTTATAAAAATATTTATGGTAATATAATGTAATAGTAGTATTTGAAAAGGGATATTAGTTATTACGGGTGGGCGTTTATAAGCAGACAAAGCGGTCTAACCTCTCGCTAATACGTATTTTGCGCTCGCTGCAGCTACCACTGTTACTCACAACCTCAAAACTCGATACCGTTCTCGACACGAAAATCATTGTGTCCGGTAGGTAGCAAACTTATTGGTTTTTATGCAGTATGATGTTATTAATTACAGCCACTTTCTTAATTCTTAAGAGCCTCGACCAGCACCCACCTGAGGAGGCTCTCGTTAGGCAGCTGGATCAAGGGCTTGGTACAGAAAGCGGTACTCTTGGACACGGCTTGTTTTGTTAGGATGTTCCTTTCTCTGGATCCCCGACTGAGGCGCCAGTAGCTTAGACCCTGTTCCCGCTAACCTGAACCCCAGGAAGAAATGTTTATCGCGCGTATCTTGTATGTATGTAATATTCTTAACTATGTCCACTGCAAAAAAACATAGGTTAATGAGCTTTAAAGTGATAAATGTACCTACGTTAAATTATTTTTTAAGAATGAGACCTACTACCGAATTAGAAACATAAAAATGCAAATATAACCATCTCAGTACAATCGTAACTAAAATGTTATAAAAAACTTTTCTTTTCTGTAGCCTTCATTGTGCTCCCAAAGCTGGGCAAAGGCATCCCCTTTCTTCTTCCAAACCTCTCTGTTTTGCGCAACTTCTGTACACGTTTGCCCCGCGAACATGACCGTTGTCATACCACATTCGCCAAGATCCACCTCGAAGAAGAAAGGATTAAAAAAAGGGCTGGATTTTAATGGGTCCCGACTGTTACAGACATTTGTACATTTTTGGAGTCGTTGTTTTATTATTTATTTTTCTAGCATCGCAAAAATCAAATCTTGTTTGTGTTAATTTGACCCTGTATAATAAAAATAAAGTAATCTGATTAAGATTCCAATTAAAATTTGTGATTATGTTAAGTCTGAGGCAAATGAAGCTTGATTGATGTTCTTGTTTTTTTTTAATTTGTTAAATCAACTCAATTCTGACGTTGAGGTATTTTCTTGGTGTTTTGATGGCAAATTTTAAATTAAATATATTTTTCCCAAAATTCAGCTATGCAGAATCCGCGCGCTGATGCATCCATTCACAAGATCTTTAAGTGCGTAGTTGCCATGCATGCAGCGCAAGATATTGGAATTACGTGATCTACAAAAATAGCTGAGACAAAGAGGTTTATGCGCAAACAGGTATTATAGACGGACAATAAAGTGGTCTTGTAGCAAAACGTCTTTAGTCTTCACTACACGACGGTGGTGAAAATTTCAAATGCTGTAAGGGACTTGCAACGTTCAGCTCAACGTCGAAAGTTGGAAATCCAACAGCACTACAGCACGCTCAATGTCCGTACCATACTTATTCAAAATTTGCAAAAAGTTGATTGCTATCATTATTATTATTCACTACACAATATAACCACTGGTTGTGTGGGAGTGAATTCTAGTACCTATCAATTATAAACTAGAATCTAAGAATTCTGCACTTGCTACACAAAAGGTAGTAGGTATGTATGATGTACCACCGCGCTTTTCACCCTTATATTCTGAGTAATAAGGTTGAAAAGTGGCCAACGGAAAATAAGCACGGTAGTTTGTGGGCACATAAATATCTATTCTATGTTGACAAGAGCAGTGCTGAGCGTGAGATCCTGGGTAAGATCTTCGGGTCAGGCAAAGGGTCAACTTTTCCATCCATCATCCAGAGTCTGGAATTTCCTGCCGGGGTTTCGAGTTGTTCAAAGGAATTCACGGAGCCCCGGAACTTAAAAGGCAAAAGAAACCCACTCAGGGTTTTAGTCTGTAAAAGTCTGACACTCCGTATAGAGCGGTGGAAGTTATTTGATGGTTACACATCTGTAAAAAAAAGAGTCTGGAATTTGTATGCTATTGATGGTAATAGACACGCACCCTATTGCGTTTGCTAAATGTAGTTGCACTGGGTATAGGCTCGGCTCTGCCTACACCTTCCGTTTGATACCAGGCATTATGTTATGGTAGAGTAAACTGGCCCACAAAGGGTTACCACATGTTCTATATCTATACAGTCAAGAACAATAAATGTAAAAGCTGGACAAAATTCATAAAAAAATTCTCGTGGCGATTTCTTACTAGATGACCTATTTCATTAAAGTATGGCTTCCAAAATACTATTTTTCTTAAAAGAAAACGTTAATCAATAGTAGGAGAAAATCACTTTTTGATAAGTGTATTCGATTTATTGCTTGACTGTACATCATTCTGGACCTGTATGTACGTGACTGTACATAATTCATAAAATATAATCATAAATCATTGAAAAAAAAACAGCTGCTGCTCCTTGTTAATTTTTATCGTGTATAAAGTTATATACTAGGAATTAGAGCATACCATAGACAGAAATGAAAGAAATCGGAGGAGATTTTTGCCAAAGAGTGGTACATAAAGGGCCATTTTTTTTATTTCATTATGATTTTTATTTCATAATGATGTCCTTCGTAGCCGGTTGTGCGTCAGTGGTCATTCCACCCTGTCTAGAAATAAATGAGTCATTTGTTTACAAGTAACTGATACAAAACGAGTTTTTTATGGTACAGGATCAAGTTAAATATAGCATTTTGGATGGATTTACGTAACAATCGCATTTTTGATGTTATTGTCAACACGACCCGTATTTTTTAAATTTATGCAAAATAGGTTATTAAATATCCGAAAATAAACAATATTTCACTTTTAATAGTGATGTGTAATGTAGATTTTATGTAGTGAACTAAAGATTTTAATAAACAGAATGATGATTTAATTATTAAACAAAAAAACAGGTCTACTCAATGACGTATAATACTTACATAATTTAAAAAACATGAATTAACATCATTGGGATTACTTCCCAACACTATAAATAGACTTTAGACACGTTTAAAATAATAAGGTATGTTTATTATAAGCATATATTTATTAATTTTACTGCACCCCATAATTTTATTGATCTTTTTCTTGACAATTGGTTCACATTGTGGGTACAATGTAAGGTTGGTAGGTTCATATTACTTAGTTATCTAGGTAATTAGCACCTGAACGACCAAGCTCAGATCTAATGACGAAACTGAAGCCAATGTATTTTCCCAGGAATGAGACCTAGCCAGATTGATTGTTTGCCCAAGTAAACCCATTTTTTTTTGGATGAGAAGTTGTCAAATAACTATTCCCGGACGGAGCGGGGGAGTCGGGTGGTGGTGTCGCCGCTTCCGATCGCCTCTACGAGTACACAGCGGTGCTCTGCTCAAGCGGGACAGACCGCCACAGTATGCTCCACCGTGTCCTCCGGGCGATCGTCACAGTGGTGACACTCGAGCGTTTCTTCCCGCCCGGTTATGTGCAGGAACCTCCCAAAACTTCCGCATCCAATGAGGACCTGCGTCAGGCGTTGGCGCCTCTCCAGCCACTCCTGAAAGACGGAAACCCATTAATGCAACTTTCATCGAAATCCCTAGAATTGTTTCCGAGAACGTGTTAGCAATTATGTACAAAATTATTTCTGATTAAATAGTAATACTACATAGTAAGACATATAACTACTTCTACTATTGTTCTCATACTTATCATTGCTGAGCAGAATCATTATTTGTTCAATTATTTTGATTACGTCTTGCCAATTCAATATGACCACCATATTATGTAGGGTAAAGTCGGGATAGATGTCTCCGGAGGATAGGTGCCCCGATTGTAATTACTTGATCCATCGCTTGAAGCTTGAAAACAAACAAACTCTTTAGCTTTATAATATTAGTATAGATATATAAAATAGCAAATATTTTATATATCTATACTAATATTATAAAGCTGAAGAGTTTGTTTGTTTGAACGCGCTAATCTCAGGGACTACAGGTTGGAATTGGAAAATTCTTTTAGTGTTGGATAGTCCATTTCTTGAGGAAGGCTATAGGCTATATAACATCACGCTACGACCAACGGGTGCTGAGCAGCGTGGGTGAAACCGCGTGGAACAGCTGGTTATATAATATGTATCGAATTCATTTTCCAATAATGCTAAGTGGACCGTGTGTTTTGGCTCTGTGCGATTGCATAGAAAGGCAAGTTGCGATCAAAGTTTTGTAAGGATTTATGCTTTGGTTTTCAGGGGGTCATCTATCCTAAACAAATATTAAATGTACGAAGCAGTAGAGTGAGTGTCCCAAAAAGTAGAGGGCCGCAAAATTCGCTACCGCTCTAGATATATTAAAAATAATGTTTTTAATTGTCATGAATGCGTAGAAAAGATGCAAAGAACTAGACAGTTAAAAAAAAAACACTTTTTTTAAGTAATGGGAGACAAACAATTACTTCTAAAAGTGTGACATCTATTTCGACTTTACCCTACCACCCACACAGATTACGTCAGGTACTTACCTACCTGACTAAATCTTAAATAAGTCTCAGAAGATACATAGGTTATTTAAGAGTTGATCTCAAGTAGTGCTTTGTGTACCATAAAAAAAGCGGAGATGATATCAGTTCTATGACGCGTTCAACGGCTGCAAAATAAAATCATCAACAATTAAACAGTATAAATGTTGTATAGCTGGCAAGTTAGGTTGGCCAAATAACTTTGGTAGGTAACAGTAATTATTATAGGATTTCTTGATCAAATGCAAAGATTTTTCAATAAACATAAGTTATTGCATAATAAACAGTTCGGTTTTACAAAGGGTCGTTCAACTACTGATGCCGGTGTTGAACTTCTAGGACACATTTATAATGCCTGGGAAGATAAATGTGATGCTTTGGGGATTTTTTTGCGATTTGTCCAAGGCTTTCGATTGCGTTCTCCATAAAACATTAATCAGGAAACTACACCACTACGGAATCCGGAACGCCTCTCTGAATCTTCTTACGTCATATTTGAGTGGTAGGATTCAGAGAGTTGATGTAAACGGGAAAAGATCTCCCGGATCTGTAGTAAGCATGGGAGTACCACAAGGGTCCATTCTTGGCCCTTTTTTATTTCTTATTTATATTAATGACTTGCCTTACCTCATAAAGGATAATCATGATGTAGTGTTGTTTGCAGACGACACTTCTCTTTTATTTAAACTAAAACGTCAGCAGCTAGCTACTGACGATGTTAATAGCGCTCTGGCAAAGGTCGTTAATTGGCTTAACGTTAATAATTTACTTCTAAATGAAAAAAAGACCAAATGCATTAAGTTTACGTTACCTCATGTTAGACAAGTGGAAACTAGTGTACTAATCAAAGATGAAGAGTTGAAACCGGAAGATAATACAGTGTTCCTAGGCTTAACTTTGGATGCTAAGCTTCAGTGGGGCCCTCATATAGATAAGTTGTCAAAAAAGCTTAGCTCAGCAGCATACGCCGTTAAAAAAATTCGTGATTTGACTGATTTAGAGACAGCCCGTTTAGTTTATTTTAGTTATTTCCACAGTGTGATGTCGTATGGTATTCTCTTGTGGGGCCATGCCGCCGATATTCAGACAATTTTTATTTTGCAAAAGAGGGCAATTCGTTCAATGTATAAATTAAGTCCTAGACACTCCCTCAGAGAAAAATTTAAAGAGATTAACATACTTACTGTGCCCTCTCAGTTTATTTACGAAAACCTTTTGTACGCGCATAAAAATATAAAATTGTTTAAAAAATACAGTGATATCCACGACATAAATACAAGGAACAAACACAAATTTGTTGTTCCTGCAACGAGGCTCAAAAAAATAGGAGGTACTTTCACATGCCAATGTATACGTTATTATAATAAACTGCCAAGCGATATTCAAACACTAAGCCTCAATAAATTTAAATCTTTCATAAAACATAAACTATGTCTCAAAGCTTACTATAACATGAATCATTACCTTGAAGATAAAAAGGCTTGGGATTAAGCTGCTCCAATTTAATTAACTCAGTGAGTGTCAAAATTTGCCTTTGTTTCATTTATTTATTGTCTATTCCTTTATTTTATATACTTTGACATTAATATTTACTTTATTTTTACATTCTTTTTATTATTATGATTAGTGACATTTTATTTTCTTATTATTTTCATTTATGACATTTTATGATTTCATTATGATCTCATTAATTATTTATTTTTTATTTGTTTATTGTAAATGTGAGGACCATGTGGATCATTTCTTTTATTTACTTTGTTTTTTGACGAAGGTCTGGCAGTTTGAGTGCTATAAGCGACCTACACAAATGTCCTTTTTTTGGTATTGTTCGTCGTGTCGTTGAGCTCCTTAGGTTATGAGTTGAGCTACACGATAACTGACAAATGCTTGCACTGACTGGACAGGTCCACTCAATCTGTGTGGTGCTTTCTTAAAAAGACCATTTCAGACACTATCTGCATAGTCCTCATGTAAGTTGACCAAGATTATTTTGTCTGGACTTTAAAAGAGACTATGACCTCTGAGTTTGTTTCGGCTGTTTCTTCTCAGAGTAGTCGGGTACGAAACACCGGCCGCATCTAGTTCTTAAAAAAAAATGACGTGTAAAAGTGTTTGTGAAAACCTACTTGCAAAATAAACATCATTTATCATTTATTTACTTTCGAGATCCAATAATTTTACGTCTGTCAATTATGTATTTTTATAAAACTTTCTCCGTATATTTTTTTATGATGAGGGATAAGTTTTAAAGTAAAAAAAAAACAGTTGGCATAGTCGGTGAGCCTCAAAATAAGCTATAAGTAAATTAAATTATTTCTCTATTAAATGAATGTAATCGAGATAAGTCTTCCTCACCGCTTCGGTCACGGCGGCTAATCTCAGCGAAGATTAGCTTTTTTTTAACGGCATCTCGGTGTACAACCTAGGAGGTTGTCGACTGTTTAACAGGGCAAAAATCTTACAAACAAAGCGACTACACGCTAAGGGCATCCCGTGTGGGGTACGAGCTTCGACTTTGGGCGTCGCTGGGGGAAGACAGCAAAGGGACATATAGAGAAGAATCTTATATAGAGAAGAAAGGTATCTGAAATATGGAGGATCCTCAAATACAGATCACCTCTCCGGCTCAGATTTGGAAAAAGTTAGGTCAAGATTTTAAAATTAAATAGCATTCTTGAATATTAAGTAACGTAGCCTATTGTGGGCCAGTTCTGGCCACGCCCCTCATAAGCTGTGTCACTAAAAACATCCGGTCGCGGTCATCTGTTTTCGGCTTGCAGTTTGTCTGAGGTCATTGACCAAATCTTAAAAAATACGAGCTAGATATTTTAGAAACAATTTATAGCATAGCGAAGGAATGGTTTAAATACAGCCTTGAAATTTATTTAAAAAACAAGTTCAGTGTCTGGGTCAGCTGTCTGCTTTGAAGAAAACTTTTTAATAGTGAAATTCAAACTCAAAGCATTTATTTCAAACTGTTACAGGCACTTTTAAATGTCAACAACAAAGTTTGGCTGATTTTGTGATGATAACATTTCCTTAAATTAAAAAAAAAAACATTATTTATTTGTTTCCAACAATGGTTAGTCGACTTTTCACGTGACCAGAGAGAGGGTTGGACTTTATTTTGGCCATGGAATCAGCATTGCCACCTAACGTGGCAGTTCCTTATTGGCAGTTTTCCTATAGATGATTTTTAACGCCCTGTAATTGTTTTCCCCTTTTTGTTACTTGTACATATTTTAATTAGTAATACTTAATTAATATTATAGATTATCGCCATCAATAGTTTAACATAATATTGCAATCAGTTCCTTAGTAATACTTCTATAAGTGCAAAAATCGCTCAAAGGTTGACCACCAGTCATGCACTATTCATGAATTAACATTATTAACTTTACTTCCTTATATTATTTTTATAAATATATTATGTTTGTTTTTTTATTGTAACTCACAGTAAGTATAAGTATGGAAATGTTATGGACGCATAGTCTTCTAATACAGGCTCTGTTTTGCGTAAAAGGAGGCTCTGTTAAAATGTACTGCTGCCCTACTATGACGTCTTAAAGCAGAACTTATTCCGCCGAGAGAAAGAGACAGAGCTATACAGGGTGTCTAGCACCATCTCTTTCCCTCAGTGGAATAAGTTCTGCTTTAAGACGTCATAGGGCCTGCTGTTTATGCTAATTGTGTTACACTATTATGTGTTAAAGTTTTGTATTTGTATATTATATTATTTTTTTTAAGTCAATGAACACATTTGATTTGAAGATCGCCTTTTGTGTGAGGAGATGATTTTGTTAAATTTCAGTTTTGTTAGTTAGCAATTGATAAAAAAAGAAAAAAGTAGCACTCTAGTCTGATGTACAACAGTGGGTTTTTGTGTATTTAGTAAAATGCAGCGGTTCATAGAGATAAATTTCCACCCGCGTGTGAATAAGTTGCTGCTCAAGTTATAATAGAAATAATATAAAAAATACTTAATTAAAATGTAATTTAAAAGCAAAAATCGTTTTTAGACGTCTGGATTCGTCTAATAACGTGAATAAGTCATAAAACAAGTTTCTTATTTCGACTCAAACTTTTACATGACATAATTAATGACTGACATTCTCAGAAGTTTTTCTTAAAATTACCCTCCTTTTGCGGCGCGCAGTCGGGGAGAAAAAGGACATCATTTGGACCTAATGTTTATTAGGTCAAAATTATGTAGTTTTTTTTCGTAAACTACGTTTTACTAAATTGTTATGGTATACTTTTCACTAAATCAATAAGTATTTTATCGTATGGTTTTATACGCCTACCAGAAAGGCCTGCTTAACAACCAATAAATTCAAAATAACAAATATTTAGGTGAAAACATCTCAATGACTGCTACTTATTTTACAAAACAAAACCGCGTGAGGCAGCAGTATGTGACCTTTGTATCTTTTACCATAATTCTTCTTCTTTGTCCTGTCAACGATACATTGAATGCAAATTAAGGGAAGTATTTAAAAACAAATCTCATTTCTGAAACCCGGTCGTGAGACCGCATTTTAGATATCGATATATTAAAAACAAATATTGAGACCCGGTTTGCGACTCAATTTTTTTAGTGAGAACACTACTGATTAATATATCGGTTCTGTCGTTATAATGGTCTCAAGACATAATGATAGACACAGAGTACATTTTGACCATATCTTAAGACCGTCTGCTCGTTAAATTCACGGTTGACTTGAGTTGGTTTGTGTACGGTACGTGAAAAACTGCGTGTTAGTTGTGAAGCGACGCGTGTGAACTTTAATATTTTGTTAATTACTTGCGGTAATTAACAAAATATTAAAGTTTAAATTTTTTGACAAAAACTTTCTTCGGAATAGTTTTTTGACAGATTAGATTTTTTATGACGTTCCAGGTTCCGATTGAAGGCAATGGGCCCAACCTCTATCACATAGCACTTGCTGGCGAACTGGCGAAATATGGGTATAGTATACTATTTGATACACCTCAGCCTAACAATTTTTTTTTTGGGATAACTCACACACGGCTATCTGATCCCAAGCTAAGCAGAGCTTGTGTTAAGGTAACCAGACAACTGATATACATACTTATATAATTTATAAATACATACATATTATAGATAAATCACACCCGGACACAGAACAAACAATCATGCTCATCACACAAAGTTTTATCCTGGGTGGGAATCGAACCCACGACCTCCGGCTCAGCAGTCAGGGCCACTAACCACTAGACCAACAGGCCCGTCAATTCGCAGATTACTGGCGTGAAGTTATATTATGATAGGTACTTGTACAAATCCGCAGCTACAGGTACATACATGCGTAATTTACTATGATAGCATCGCAATTCACAAATTGCGGTTACGACAACCCATGGCCATATTTTGGCAATATTTCATTCCATTGACCTACGAATTGCTGTTGGGTGTTGCGACAATCAGAACATTGCCACAGAGACCACAGTGCGTGTCGATGGTCGTTGACGTTCACAAAGTCGTCTAGTGTTCACTCAGCCTTAGAAATCTTAAAAATCGAATCGAGTTAAAGTTTTTATTTATTTGTTTAGTTACGGTTCAAGCACCATTGAGTGAAGGCGGGTTTATTGTTAGACTTAGACGTGCTGCATTGAGAATTACTTACGATTTTTGTGTTATTGCAATTAATTCACGGTGAGTAGAGTATATATTTTTTTTATTTAGAAAAAAAGTATTATTAGGAAATAATAAAATTAGAAGCGAAATCATTAACACAGGTGTTCTTTTTAAAAAAAATCAGCAGTTCATTATTCATTATCTTTAGTAAGTACAATGAATATATTAAAATGTGTTGGTATATTGAAAAATCTGAGGTAATTTGTTTTACCTTAATTTATATTTTATTAGTTAAGCAAAATGTATAATTATATTTCTGGTGCTGTTCCCGATTATAATTATGGAAACATGTGGCTTTCCCCAAACTGGGCGAAGCTTGCATCTTAGGGTCCTTAATTTTATACTTTAACATATTTTTATTAATACTTTATTTCAATTTGTAGCTTGTAAAAAATAGTTATATATATATACAGGTAAAATAAATAAGTATAAATAAGACAATTATAATTCCCTACAGTAAAAACCAAACTAATATTTATTTATACAATAGGTACCCACATTTCTATTAATATCTTTATATTTAGGTTATCATTTTAGAGCTCTTCAACCCAAAGGTTTCGTAGTTTAATAATTAATTAGTCTTTACTGAAAATAAGGGTAGGTTAAGGAAAATGAAATGATGTTTAGAAAATTATCTAATGATTACTTCAGGAGATTTTCGAAAGAGACCTCCGTATAAGAAAAATAAAAGCAATTTTTAATGGATATTTTGCTTTGCATTTATCAAGCTAGTTCTAAAAGTAACACCTATTTTTATTGTGTATTATTAATTCATTATCTTTAGTGATCTCGTTATAACTTTAACGGTGGCCCGTAAAATATTTATGACACATTATGACGTAAGTGTTGAAGTTGAAAATCATTTTATTTTACCTAGGTAGGTATGGACTTTTAACAAAGCTCCTTTAAAGGTCGGTAGACTCCTGCCGGGGTTGCGGGTTGTTCGAAAGAGATACCGAGGCAACGGAACGCAAAGGGCAATAGAAGGAACATGGGTGGGTTTTAGTTAGTAAAATTCCGACACTACCCCCCCCCCCGCTCCGCCCAGAGCGGGGGAGTTATTTTATGATTTCTAACAAAAAAAAAGGTCGGTAGATTTACAACAATGGAAATACAACAAATTTCTTACAACATGTGTGCGTGGTGTAAACGTTACGTACCTAAAAAATTGTTCAATTATTTGTAGCATTATTTACACACCATCAATACCACATTGTGTTTGGGAATACGTGAAATAACTTTAGTCTCAGACTTTTACTGACTAAAACCTGTCCATGATCCTTCTTTTGTCTGTGTTCTGGGGTCGCGGTATCTCTCTTGAAAAACTCGCAACCCTGGCAGTCTGTCGCCCTGGCTGGCCCCTCTGCTTTACTGCCATCTCTTTAAGGCGCAAGTGCAACACGAACGCGCCGTCGATACGGGCTGTCGTTACTAACAATAAACATTCTTAAAATTATAAAAATATTTTAAAAGAAAGAAAGTTGCCCCAACACTAGGAACTTCTCCTGTATCGAGGGTGCGTTTACAAACATTTAAACTCACATACACAAACAGCCAGACCCGGAACAAGTATCTGTAGGCCATACAAATATTTGTTCCGTGCGGGTATAACCCGCGTACACACAGCGCAGTAGTCTATCGCTCAGCCACTGCGCCACCATCAAAAATTCATGTCGTCAATCGTGTCGTGTCGTATAATGTGTATTTACTTTACATTAAAACCGCGCTACTAAGGGGGCTCTGGAACAAAAAAGCTGTGGAAGCTGCTTTGGACACGGATATCGATGGTTTAGGACCTTTATTTTTTGAATCGGAATTCATCAAATGATTCCTCCCGCTCTTTTCAAACTTGTACGGACCAAAACCCATCCATGTTCCTCCTTTGTGTTCCTTCTTTGTGTTCCTCCTTTGTGTTCCTCCTTTGTGTTCCTCCTTTGTGTTTCGGGAGCACAGTATAGATCTCTTTCGAACCAACCCGCAGCCCCGTCACGTGTACACCCCTTTTTTTCGTGTGGGAAATGATTAAATTATGACTTCTCCCGTTGAGGGCGGAGCGGAAGAAATTGTTAGACTTGTACTGACTAAAACCCATTCAGGTTCCTTCTTTTGCGCCTTTTGTTCCGGGGCCGCGGTATCTCTTTCGAACAAACCCGCAACCCCGCAGGCAGTGATCCTGACGGGTCCCTCTGCTTTGCTAATATCTCTTTAAGACGCGCGTGGAACACGAACGCGCCGTCGATACGCAAGTGTTCACCCCAAGACCAATGCGAATTGAGGAATCAACTAGGCTATCTAGCAACTGCTGCAAGTCTTGCAGCGATTCAGGCAGTATGACGATACGTACTATAAATATGTCTAGTGTGGCTTACTCTAGTAATCGCAAGCGCGCAGAGTTTGAGGGCCTGGAATTTATTCCTGACTCGAGCAAAGTGCTTATTGTTTTTTTCTATCAGCAACATCTAAGTTACAGCCACAGACTCTGGATTTTGCCAGGTTGAGGATAATATGGCCTCTAAAATATGATATTCAAAAATTGCTAATTAGCGAAATGTGGGTGTATTTTTTTCCGCATAGGAAATCATCAAATTACTTGCCTCGCTCTGGAGTCACACTTTTACTGACTAAAACTCACCCATGTTCCTTCTATTGCCCTTTGCGTTCCGGGGCCGCGGTATCTCTTTCGAACAACCCGCAACCCCGGCAGGAATGTGTGTACTGTGTAACGCCTCTGCCTAACCTTCGGGGCTAATGTCGTGGTGCTTTGTTATATGTCAGAGTCAATATCCGCGACCGCTATGTGTCCTAACCGGTTTGACAGTTTTTTTTTTTTCAAAAAAAGATTCTATTCAAAAACAGTTACAAAAAATATATGCAGGTATGTTTTTGGGGTAATATATTATCCTTTTCAAAAAGTCATGTTTCTTTGTTTTGGTCTTTTGTAGTATTCGTTCAACGACCATTTTTGAAAAGGTCATTTATGCAAGGCCATTCAAAAAGGTCTAAAAGCCTGATCGTGAGATGATTAAGGTTTTATTTATCTAAAAAATGCAAAATGCATTTTGCAAAATCGATTAAATACTTCGTGGCTGAATAATAATAACCGCACGGTTCAATCTTTAGGTTACGCCGGACTTGCCTAGGTTGGTCTGTGGATGGGTGACCGCCCACTATATATCCTCTTGTTTGTTTCCTTCGTGCCTCGGAAAGCCAAATTCATATTAAAGAAGAATAAAACTCACGCCATTTTCTCATGGGGTAGGCAGAAAAACAGAACACCACTCCTTTTGCTTCATCCACGTCTATATTATATCCGGTATTTTGTTTGTTTTTTGCCAAACGGATATTATAAATAGGGCCATCTCTCCATACATGTAACAGAATCTTGAAACAAAAAAGGGTATAAAAGTTTGGTCTACCCCTCTTTAATTTCTAAAACTAGTTCCGGTCAATTCTGACAATATCAGGTTGGTACTTACGTTTAAATTTCTTTAAAAAAATTGATTGGAACATGGTTTGTTCATTAAAGTAACCGGTAACTTTGTTTTTCATTAAGCCATTATGAAGAACAAATTTAGTTCTGCGGTTGAGTGTAAAGAATAATGCGTCCCAACCCTTGAAACAGGTTGCGCTTGCGACTAGTATAAACATGTTCATTTAAGTTTTTTTTATGATTCATATGCTAAGTTTTTATTGTTATTGCGTGCAGGTCTAAAGTTATTGGGCTACTAGTGAAAAAAAAGGTTTTCGTTTTAAATAAAGACACGGTTGAGGCAGTGGCTGAGCGATCGACTACTGCGCTGCGTGTCGCGGTTTCGATCCCCGCACGGAACAAATATTTGTATGGCCTACAGGTAGTTGTTCCGGGTCTGGCTGTTTGTGTATGTTAGTTTAAAAATGTTTGTAAACGCACCCACGATACAGGAGAAATTCCTAGTGTAGGACAACGATTTAAAAAAATAATAATTATACTTTTTTACGTTTGTGTTACATATAAACTTCTCATTTAATTTAAATGAGCGTTAAAAGTTATTTTACTTAAAAATATTGTTATACATAATGTGTTGTTTAGTTCTACGGAACCTTATGCCCGGTTTACATTATTCCAGTCCAGTGATCCAGTCCAGTACTGGATTGCTTACTGGAAAAATGTAAACCGGCACTGGAATGAACTAAATCCAGTAAGCATTCCAGTCCAGTAACTGGATTTGCGGTCTACTTTTGAATCCAGTGCGACCAATCCAGTGCAACTGGAATAATGTAGACGGCCAATCCAGTGCTATTCCAGTGCTGACGAGGTACACATGTGTTGGTTGTTTTTGCGGACTTTTTTTGCAAAGAAAAAGGATTTAACAATGGTGAAGAAGTTATCTGAAGACGAAACTGTAAAGTTTGTCACTATATACAGAGAAAATCCGTGTTTATGGGATATAACATCAGAACATTATAAAAACAAAGCTATGCGCCAAACTGCTTTGCAAAATCTGTGCATTGGTATGGAAATTGAAGGATTCACACCGGAAGATGTGAAAAACAAAATAAAAAGTATTCGTTCGACATACTACCTTGAACTAGACAAGATTAAGAAATCATCCACATCTGGTGCTAGTGGTAATGTTTACCAACCCAAAGTGAAATGGTTCGCCGAATTCAATTCATTTATAAAAAATGTAATGGTGAAGCGTAAAACACAGGTATTTATTTTAAGAAACATTTTCGGAACTGATCTCTTCTTGAAATCATTGTCACTATAGTGTTCATACTTCAACGGCTTCTAAATAACTGGAATAGTGTAGACGTACAGATCCAGTCCAGCACTGTACTGGAAATCTCGCTAGATCACTGGACTGGAATAATGTAAACCGGGCATTATGTCCGACTTGCGTTTGCCGGTTATTTTTTGTTTCAAATGATGAATACTGAAAATGTGCATAACATACATCTGTTTCCCACGACTCCCATGACTTCAGTTTTGAATACAATGAAACATTGTTAACTAATTAAGATTAAAAACATATTATTATTGTAATCAATTTAAACTGACTACTAAAATTCTAATAATAGAAAAGATTGGGGCTTGACGTGTCTTAAGTTATTTTAGTGGTAATTAAATAACAGGCTACCTATTTTTTATTGTTTTATACCAATAAAACACAAGAATTTTATTTAAAGCTCTTTTTGCGGACGTTAATGGTCATGTTTTAGCCACCATGGTTCATTTTTAACTTATTTAGATTTAAAATTTAGTTTTACTTTTTATTTACTCTGGACGCTCTTACTGTGCACGTCTTTCTACATCGTTCTCACATATTTGTAAAATCTCAACATGAATGATGTAAATATACGATTTTGTAAAAATATTATAATTTAAAAGAGTGTCCATGGAGTTTCTTGCCCATTCTTCTCCATAGAGATCAACGCTTCGGAATGGGCAACTACAGTACTTTCACAAGTTATTATGCCTTGTGACCGGGACTGTAGATTCATTTTGTTTCTTGACATTCAAAAGTGCCTGTAATGGTCTAATTGAAATAAATGATTTGATTTGAACAATAATGTGAAATTAGGAAAAATAACTTCAAAAACTTATTATTTTTATTACAACTTTCTAGATTGTAGTCATCTCGAAGTTAAATTTCCTGACGCTAACTCATAGTTAATATTTATTCTTATGGAAATAATAATGGCAAATAAAACAAAATCTTCTAGCAACAGATGTTTTAAAAATATTCATATATGGAACACTATCTTTTCAGATGCCCCAAATGCCCCAAGTAAGCGACAAAGATGTGGCTGCCATCAAAGACTGGCTGGCTAAGGAACCGACCCTACCCAACAATTTTGGTAAGTAGAAGTCAGAAAATTCAATCCTGGGTTGCAGGTTTTCCGAAAGAGATACCGCGCCCTTGGAACACAAAAGGCAAAAGAAGGAACAAGGATGGGTTTTAGTCAATAAACTTCTGACAAAAAGAAGTTATTTGATGATCACCCATCCGAAACAAAAAATCATTCCATTCATAATCCGTCATTCGATTATGAATGGCAACCTTTTTTTTCTTAATTATTCCAAATTAGAAATCCTTTGAAAACCCGAATGTTGCATTCTGAAGCCTACCGAATTTACTAAGGTGTAAGTTTTAAAACCGTAAAATACCTACAGATATGTATCACGTAGGTAAACAAATAGGTAGCATGTATTTAACCTCAATGTCGATTTATCTAGCAAGAATTTGAGTATCTATGTCAATATTTGCAGAACCGTGTCTTTCACTCATCATATTTGGGTCGTGCGAGAGAACAGTGATGGCTTAGTGGTAACGGCCTTGACTTTTGTGTCGTAGATAGCAGGTTTGAACTTCGAACACTGGCCGGTACTTATTACTTATTTGTTTAAAATATATCAATGTTTCTAGAATTTCTGTTGCAATCATTAGAAACTCATTGAGTACCTACCTATATGTATATTTTTTATTTTTAATCGAATATTTGCTTACTTACTACTTACTTATGTTGCCAGTGTTTGTTCATCAATCAAATAAAAAAGTACCTATACACGTAAACTTTATTTCAACAGCTGCTTAAATTCGCTAGTAAGTAGGTAGGTAGTAACATTCCGCAAGTGTGATGAGTTTTACTATTACTATTTTATTGAATTAACGTCATGACACCCTTCTTTTTGGGGTGGGAAATCACCAAATAACTTTCCCCGCTCTGGGCGGAGCGGGGAGGAGTGTCAGACTTGTACTGACTAAAACCCACCCATGTTCCTTCCGGCTCAGCAGTCAGGGCCATTAACCACTAGACCAACAGGTCAAATTTAGTAAATCTCCTTACAACAAAGCCCCAGAAATGAGAAAAAATATCAATAACATGCATCTCCTCGTAAAGTAAACATTGTTTAATTTTGCTACTGACACTTATAATGGGTACACAATTCTATAATGAACATTTTGGTAGAAATATTTTTTTCCAAAAACCCAATACTTAATTTTATATAGATTTTATTCAAAAAAATAGGCATTTTTCACTACTCCTCTCACTCACTCCTGCGCGGCGAAGAGGGAAGCGAATGCTCAAGGTTATTTGCGTAGGGTACGGCCTTCATTTACTTTTTATGAAACTTCTAGAAAGAAAGGAAAAGTAGACATATATATATTTGTCAAGCACGACGATCATACAAAAAACAAACAAACTACCTACCTTTCACAAATATTTATAAATAAATCTGGTGGCCTACCATGACGTTTGTTTTATTCTTATTCTATCCAGAAGAGAAAGAGATGGCGCTAGACATCCTGTATAGCTCTGTCTCTTACCCACACTGGTACAAGTTGCTATTACAATAAAATTGCTTCTTCAAGATGGAAATAAAAAGTTGATTAGCATGCACTTTTTTTTATTCAAATGGCATCTTGCATGTCAACCAATGTATGAGGCTGCTAGCTGGTATCTCGCAGCTGCTAAACCGGACCATCCAGTAGGGGCCTTGATATTCAATCCAGCCAGGATCAAATCTTATATTCAAAGCGACTGCACGCTAAGGTCACTGACTGCGGCGTACGAATCGCTGGGGACGATAGCAAAGGACAGGTTAGATCTGAGTTCCATTATTTAGGGGATGATTTAAATTTACTGGCTCATGGGCTGGGTCGGGTAAAGGGTCGGGGGGGAGGGGGTTCAATGGGACGTCGATGTTGCTACTCAGCATGATGATAGCTTTTGCTCGCGGTTCCGCCAGCGTTGATTTCGGTAATAGCCCCACGAGGTCGAGATCGTATCACAGGGATAAAAACTATCTTGTGTATCTTTTCAACCGCTAGTTTTTGTGTGATAGAGTAACAAACATCATCACAAACATTCGCATTTATAGGCATTCGTACCTTAAACGGAAAAAAACGAATCTCATAGGATCACTGTCTCTTTCTCAAGACCTTTTATCTCGGGAACGCTTGAGGTATCAAGTTGATATTAAAACCATATACTTAAGTCTGTGATTCTTTGGAGCGATAAAAATCAAAGAAATGGCTATTTATTTCGACTTGCACTAGGCCGATTTTTAGGGTTCCGTAGTCAACTAGGAACCCTTATAGTTTCGCCATGTCTGTCTGTCCGTCCGTCCTCGCTTAATCTCTGTGACCGTTAGCACTAGAAAGCTGAAATTTGGTACCAATATGTATATCAATCACGTCGACAAAGTGGTAAAATAAAAATTTGAATAAAATGTTTTATTAGGGTAGCCACCCTATATGTAAAGTGGGAAGTGATTTTTTTTTTAATTTCAACCCTAACGTGTGATATATTGTTAGAAAGGTATTTAAAAATTAATAGGGGTTTACTAATATCATTTTTGATAATGTCAATAATTTCGGAAATAATCGCTCCAAAAGTAAAAAACAATGTGTCCCCCCCCCTCTAACTTTTGAACCATAAGTCTAAAAAATATGAAAAAAATCTGAAAAGTAGAACTTTATAAGAACTTTCTATGAAAATTATTTTGAACTTGATTGACACAACAGTTTTTGTACAAAAAAGACAAAAAGTTGTACAAAATAATTTCTGGACTAAGTTTGTAGTATAATCGTATATGCAAGCTTTTTTTGTAACTTTGTTTACATATTTTATTATCCTAAACGTATCTTTTTTCAAACAAAAAATTGTTGTTGAATTACCACCAAAATTGCACGTCTTTGTATTAATTAGTAACCCTATTCCTCGAGAGATAACGCTGTAGGTACTTATTACATTGGATCGGGTATTACCGAATTGTTCGGTTGGCCTCATAACTGGGAACACTTATTGTGACGGACGGGAAACTACGGAACCCTACACTGAGCGTGTCCCGACACGCTCTTGGCCGGTTTTTTTGGCATTAGTTTGAAAAGATTGACTAACAGTTTTTACTATGGATAGTAAAATATTTATGAATACACAGCACTGGTAGAATACTTAGTATTTAGTTGATTATTATTCTCATACCACAACCTACAATGCTGATTCATACGACAACCACGTTTAAGGTTGTCAGGTTGCCAACTACATAATTGCATTGTCGTGGCAGCTAATTTGTCTAACGGCAGTATGATATTTATTCACCTATTAGTGACTCGATTTATCTGCTTTCTTTCTATTCGTGGCAAATCATTGTCATTGATTGTCATGGGTAGTGCAGAAGTGATTGGTTTTGCAGTGGTGTATCTAATCAAGGGCGGATCTATATGAGGGTTTTTGGACTGTAGCCCAAGGCCCCTTGAAGGTGAAGGGCCCCCAGTGACCATTTAAGACAATAGACAACTGTGAATAAAAACAACAAACACTGTAATTTGGCAGGTATACAATTCTACCATAAGCAACCTTACCAAACAAAAAACTAAAGATGGGCTATATTATACTGGAAATGTCATTGATGTGTCGTCGTATGTACCTTGTATATGTATATAATTTTATCGTTACCGAAAACCAATTTCACATAAGGGTAATTACTCGGTTAATTAAGCAGGCCCCCGGATAGTATTAGTCCAAGGCCCCACAAACTCACGGTTCGCCTTTGTATCTAATAGTACACCAAAATTTCCCTAAGTCCTATGTTAAAGGGGGGGAACATATTGCCACCAATCGGAAATTCGGACTCCTTGGCTAATGCGAAATTCCTGATGGAAAAACCGGAAATAGAAACCAGTAACTCATACTCTTTGAGCATTGATTTTCTGATATGTGCTAGTCTCATGCAGATTTTCTACGATCCCTTGAATAAAAACGACACCCACCTGACTTTGGTGTTTATACAACATTATTTTTAGTTTATGCGAAAGCCGAAACACCTGTCCAGTATTTTTATATAAAGAATCTATGTACAAAATCTCAAAACTGTATCATGAAAAACCACAAAGTTATAAGCTTGTTATGTTACCTGGATATCCGTACAAATTCACTGTCACCGCGCGGGCGGCGCCATTTGCTTTTATTGATAATAATAATTTCTCAGTTTGTATTGTAATTAATAGGTACTTAGTGTCGCATGGTATCCATATTATAAACTTTTCTAAATATTTTTGGAAAAAAATATAACATGGTGTAAAAATGATTGGGATCGATTCAGTTACTTATTCTGAACAAACGCGCATATACTAAAAATAATGTTGTATGTATAGTTCTTTCCATGGAAGGCTTTAATTTTATTCACTAAGCGATTGTTGAGAACTCCACAATAAATTAAAAAAAATGTCTACGATCAGTTGACAGAGTTAGTCTATGCTGGAATGAGTATTCTACTCTTTGACCTGTGCTCTCTACTACAAAAACGAAATCTACTTCTGCAAAATCTACGGGTAAAATAAATATTCTACTCTTTCCATAAAATGGGTGTGATACCAATGTCGTTTGGGTTGTCTTACAACTCTATCTTACGGTCTTTCTATTAATATTCACCAGCGGTAAAAGATACGTACTCGTACCCAACTATATCTCTTTCAGAATTCGCAGCAGTCTTCATAACAATGTTTCAGAATTGCAGGAAAGGTTAATTAACCTAAATCGTTTCACGCTTGGCTAGATACGCCTTCTGCCTGCCATTACAGCTAATTAGAATAAAAAATATCGTTCCATAAACGTTTATTGCTGTTTTTAGTTGCGTTCTTGGTATAGTAGATTATTAACCAAGGGGATAAAGCAGTGTCTTCTGTCGCGGGTGACGATTTAAATCGCGAGCGTAACGAAGGACTCAAGGTTTACTCCCGAGCGTAGCGAGGGTGTGAAAAACTTAAATCATGAGCGAAGCGAGGGATTTAAGACGAGTCCTGAGTGTAGCGAGGGATCTAAGTTCACCCAAGACTAAGACAGCTTTATCACCGAGGAAAATACTCTACTTTTCGTACCATTTGCGAAAAAATTAACATAATAATATGAGATAAGCATTTATTTAAAATAATGACAATTCATAGTAAAAGTTATCTATTTGATGTAGTCATTGATTTTGCTAGGTAATAATCTACCACATAACTACTACCAATGTTATTGAGGTTTTTTCAAGGATAATATAAATATTCGCTGAAGAGCTCATGGGGTCTAAAATGGCTGCAGAAGCAGAATCATAATAGGTTAATAATATGATATTATGTTACCACTAGTTTTTTCCCGCGGCTTCGATGGCGTTAAATTCGGGGTAACACAGTTCCCCTTTCCTGATTTGCAGGTACCAGCTATCTGCGATTTTTGCCCTTGCGCCTTATTTATTGTAATAGCAAAGCTAAGATTTCCCTTTCCTTCCCAATTTCTCTCTCTTTTCTCCTTTTAAAAAAAAAAGCTTTTACGCCTAAACCGCTGAACCCATTTTGGTGAATTGAGTAAGGAGGAAAATGGGGGAAAATGAATATTTTTTGATTTTTCTCCAATTTGTTAGCTTTGTAGTATCGATTTTGATAGGAATTAAGGTTTTAATTTTATTTTTTAATTCACCTGCCGGGCCGGCCTGACGGGCCTGTTGGTCTAGTGGTTAGTGGCCCTGACTGCTGAGCCGGAGGTCGTGGGTTCGATTCCCACCCAGGACAAACTTTGTGTGATGAGCATGATTGTTTGTTCTGTGTCTGGGTGTGATTTATCTATATATGTATGTATTTATAAATTATATAAGTATGTATATCAGTTGTCTGGTTGCCATAACACAAGCTCTGCTTAGCTTGGGATCAGATAGCCGTGTGTGAGCTGTCCTAAGATATTTATTTATATTTATTTACCTTCAAAAAATAGTATACGGGTGGGCGGGCAAGCGTGTCCTAAAAACAATATCCTCGAGATAATAATGTAGGTACTTACATCATAAAATTATTATTGTAGTCTTTTTGAACTTCAATCAAAACTGCATTCAATATATTTTTAAGACCTGCCTGTAATGGGAAAATCCTGTGATAAAGATCACCAAATTCTACTAAGAAAGAAAAACAGTTTTGACCTATATCCAAAATGAAATGCAGAATGACATGCAGAATAACATGGATGGAGAGTGACATAGGATATTTTTTGTCTCTTTCTAAACCCCCACTTCCCTAAAATGTATGGAGGTTCCCCTCATTTTTTCTCTATTTGACACTAACAAATAAATCTGGCGTCATTTTTTTTGGAAATCTGCCTCCATCCACTTAAAAATGGGGGTGAAATTTTTTGTGGGACTTTTCGCAGTTTTCAAGGTGGGAACCTAAAAATCGGTAGGTACACTACACACTCTTACCAACGAAAAATACCTGCAAATCAGGAAAGGGGAACAGCGTTACCCCGAATTTAACGCGGGCGATGCCGCGGGCAATAACTGGTAAAATATTATAAACATGTTTTTTTTTTGCGATTATTCTCATATTTTTTTTATCTAATGTTACCCACTCCGTGCCCAGCGAAAAGAGTATAGACCAACGGCAGCAATAGTTCGATTTATCTTTTTATTACAATTCATGGTGCGTTTACCAACACCACAATTCAAGAATCAATACCATGCACATTGCACAAACAAGGTCGAATTGCACGTAGTTTCTCTTTCTACCACGCCTCGAAAGTGTAGCCCATTTATTTTGGCCTAAATAGTTTTTTTTATGCAATCCATAGACAATCATGTGAGTAAGTTCGTTTAGAAACTGCAATATCGCGTGTCTCTTACTTTTAACAATGTTACAACGGTTCGTTCAACTTAATTAAGATGAAAGTAAGTTTGAAACTTTTGCGTCACTTGTTCGGAAAGTTAGTTAAAGCCTAACTGTATCGATCTTTATCGATGATCGAGTATTACTTATGGAAAGCAGATGTTTCGCCATGGTTATAATATTTGGGTTGATCTGATATCAAGATCTGCAACAAATTAACCAATATTTTTAGAGGCTTATCAATATGTATTTGGAGACGACAAAATGTTACTATGAATAGAATGATATCTATGGAGAGACTATTGGCAAACAAATAATGTAAGATTACGTTAATATTATGATGAGTGAAGAAACTGAGTTAGTTTAAATACTAGCTGTAACATAATAAACGTAAGATTTCCCAATAAAAATATTACTTTGGCGCTGCTTGTGGCCGGTTCGATTCTCATTGTAGTTGCTAGTGTAGTGTATGTAGATATATGTATGGTTTGTCTCGAGCGCATACGTCACAAGGCGCGGGCCGAGTGGGGTGCAGTCGTTGTCCGGTCCGATCGTCAACCCGTAAGCACGTGGTGGTGCGTTGCCGAGCCAAACACCAAGTTATAGAGTAGCCACTACAGCTAGCATCTAGCTCTACACATAGTTGTTTCGGACATTCTGATGAAATCTGTATGTTTAAACTCATCGTACGACGAGAACGCATCGTGTCATCGTGCGATCTTCCCCATTTAGGACGACGCCTGAAGGAACAGAAAGTGCTCAAGCACATGTGCCTGCACACACACTTATGCACTATAACATTTTCTGCGCCGATCACTAATCTCCGCTGAGATTGACCGCTGTCACCGAAACGGTCCGGAGGACAATACATATTAAGCTAAGTTATTTTTAACAACGTTTTGCAATGAGAGAATAAAGTTTTACCCAGCCTTGATAGGACTCTGAAGACAACGAACTCTGAAATTGACTTACTAGAACATAAAATAACAAGTCAAGTCGATTAATAAAATTATTTATTAATCAGATTACATTGATTTCAATTCCGGGTGTCTGAGATGGCGGGATTATTAATGGAACTGGATTTCTGCAGAATATTATAATAATTGTTTACCTGTTAGAGGAAAAAAATAATCAGCTAGATTAGTATCGATGTTTAAACCGGATAAAAGAAATAAATCATATTTTTATAAAAATAGAACTAAAAGCAGGCTTACTTTAGCGTATCTTTTTTTGGCAAGTTTCGATTTTTATTATGCTGGTAACCTCATTTCACGGTAATAATGTCTTATAATTAGAGTTATTAACTCCAGGTTTTACCATATAATCCCATAAACAAATTAGAGCATCTTAATACCTAGGTAACATTTTAATATGAAACATTAACACTAAATCTCTACAAAAATATGGGCGTATGAGTAATAAAAAATAACATAAAACACTGAAAAAACTTAGTAACTATAATAATCTGTTACTATCAATCAAGAAATTCTTTAACACTATAAAAACAATTGAGTATTAAGCAAATAAGTTTGGCAATAATTTACTCTTTTACTTTAAGGTGAGATTTTACCAATTTTGAACTTATGGTAATCCAAAAAATTACCACGCTCAGTGTAGGGTTCCGTAGTTTCCCGTCCGTCACAATAAGTGTTCCCACTTATGAGTTTAAAGGTGGAGGAGCGTGCAACATTGCACGCTCCGCGGCAGGCGCGCCGACTTGTAACGGTTTTTAGCGCGAACACAAAGGGGAGCGCTCAAACCTCGACGACTAATTAGATTATGCACTCATAAATAAAATTACGAATATATTTAAGTGCAACTTACCACGGAAGGTCATGAAACACAGAGGGGCTTGCCAGAGCCTCTGCCTGCCGGGGTTGCGGGTTGTTCGAAAGAGATACCGCGGCCTCGGAACGTAAAGGGCAATAGAAGAAACATGGGTGGGTTTTAGTCAGTACAAGTCTGACATGCCCCCCCGCTCCACCCAGAGCGGGGGAAGTCATTGGATGATTTCCCACCCGAAAAAAAAAAAAAAAAAAAAAAGGTCATGAAACAATGGAAAATCTTAAAAAGGACTTTTAAAAAAATGACGTCATTACACAACGGCATCTATCGAACCATTTATGAACTGGTTTTTACCTTAACATTTTGATGGTGTTAAAAAAAATAATTTTAGTTTTGTTCTAAATTGCCTTAGCATGTTCTAAATAGAAGTTTTATGTAGTTATAAGATACCGCCAATGCCAAGGAGAGACCAACCTCACAATTCGGTAATACCCGATCCAATGTAATAAGTACCTACAGCGCCATCTCTCGGGGAATTGGGTTACTAATTAATACAAAGACTTGCAAGAAGTTTTCGGTGGTAATTTTGGTTTGCGAGAACCGATTTCAATAATTCTTTTTTTGATTGAAAAAAGATACGTTCAGAATAATAAAATATGTAAACGAAGTTAAAAAAAATGCTTGCGTATACGATTATACCACAAACTTAGTCCAGAAATTATTTTGTACAACTTTTTGTCTTTTTTGTACAAAAACTGTTGTGTCAATCAAGTTCAAAATGATTTTCCTAGAAAGTCCTTATAAAGTTCGACTTTTCAGATTTTTTTCATATTATCTAAACTTATGGTTCAAAAGTTAGAGGGGGGGACACATTGTATTTACTTTTGGAACGATTATTTCCGAAATTATTGACATTATCAAAAAATGATTTTTCTAAACCCCTATTCATTTTTTAATACCATTCCAACAATATATCACACGTTAGGGTTGAAATTAAAAAAAATCACTTTCCACTTTACATATAGGGTGGCTACCCTAATAAAACATTTTTTTCCATTTTTTATTTTACCACTGTCGGCGTGATTGATATACATATTGGTACCAAATTTCAGCTTTCTAGTGCTACAAGTCACAGAGATTAAGCGAGGACGGACGGAGGGACGGACGGACGGACAGACAGACATGGCGAAACTATAAGGGTTCCTAGTTGACTACGGACCCTAAAAAACACCATGATAAAAATATTTTATAAGTTGAACATAAATGTATGTAAGTATGTGGGATATTATGTTTAAAGTTCCATCACCTCGAACTAACATTAACATAAAATCAACGAAGTATGGCCGCTTTAGCAAAATCGAAACAATCGACCATAGTTAATTTCAAAATTCAGTTCTGCTTAAGAGTATTTTGTGAGGTAACTTACACAGTTCATCGACCTGTGCTGTAGGACAACAACATAAAAATAATTAAGTTACAATTCGTAAAAAGGCCACAAATTGTGAATTCACAACATTTTCAGTGCCTGTGACCATTTCCGAATGTTTGCGTGAGTCAAAGTATTTTCCTATTATGATTCTGCTAGCTCAAGTGCAGCTTTTAAGGATGGGAAATCATCAAATAAGTTATTAAGGAAATTATCTTTATTAAGACTTTTACTGACTAAAACCCACCTATGTACATACATGCCGCGGTATCTCTATCGAGCAACCCGCAACCCTGGGTTTAAGACCCCTAGTTTTTTTTTGTGATGTTGATCAGTCAACAATATTCTGCTGCAACGACGTAGTTTCATTATTTCACTGTGCACTCAAATCAAGATTCATTTTTATCTTTTGTGTCTGCGGAAACTTGTTTACCTTAAGCATACGATTTGATCTGCGTAGAATTAAGTGTTATAGTCCAGGTTTAAAACGATCTGCATGCAAACTTCCTTCAAATGTTTCTTACGTAAACAACGTAGAAAATCAAACATCCATCTTTCTATCGCAATGAGTAATGTATAAAGTAGGTACAGTACGGCCAACGAGAAGCGATACCAAATGTAAACAAAACCCATGCTAAAACCCCATCTAAAATGGCCGCCCGAATGTTGGCGAACCCGTCTTAACGTTGTCATGTTTTTGCCGGGAGAACGAGACTTTACGACAAAGGCACAAGATGGAAAGAGCTAAATATTAGATTGTCAACGCCACAGTTGTTCTTTAGGTTAATGACCTTTCGTATCGCTTCTCGTTGGCCGTACGTTAGCTAATTAACTCGGGTACCTTTTATACGTTGGTACCCAGAATATTAAGGCATTGTCGAAATTTTACATAAAAGTGAGGTATGTTCTCAGGGTAGTTAATTAAGAATTTAGGTAAAAGGTTGTTACGACTTCTTGTCCAGTAAAATTAAGGATTCATTTAAATTAAAAGATAATTGAAACGTTCAAATAAAAATAAATACTATACCTTACTTCATTAGCACGAATATTCCAAGTAAAAAATATAGTTTCAAGCTTGTTCCAAGGGTTTTTGCATTAGGAATTTTGAAGTTTGGATCGTGTCAGATTGTGGTTCCATTAGACAATGAGAGTTCACTTGAGAGACCAGAGATTGTACTTGTGCTCTAAAATATCTCCGTCAAGATTGGCCGCCCGTGACAGAAAACGATCAAAAATCAAAAGTCATTTATTCAAATAAGGCTGATAATCAGCACTTTTTGAACGTCACATTACAAGCGACAGTCCCACAAAAACGCCCTGCCCTTCGCCACTTCCTAGTTTTAGCTGGGAAGAAGAAGTGGTGGAACAAACTCCCCAGCAACACATCTGTCTGTCAGGTTAGAAGAACCAGATTTTATACAATTTATATTATCACAAAAAATTAATGGATCAATGGGGTTAAAGAGTTGGAAAGAGATGACGCTGGATATATCTTGTATAGATCTATAGCTCTGTCTCTTTTCCTCACTGATATGAAATCAAAATAATCCTGCTGCGTGGTGGGCTAGGAGACCTAAAGTAGTACCTAAGGAATTTCAATAAACTATGAGGCTAGGTGATCCTGGTTTGATAGCACTGGCAGCCTCCGTACTAGATTGTACCTTTGTAAACTTTGTTACAGCCTGTTTTTATTATATCGACGTTTTTTAAATGAGTTTACGTTTACCTACATAAAATAAAAAAAACGGAATTTCGTAATCCATATTTTGTTAGTATTACAAAAGCTTATATTCTAGTGTTAGTAGCATAATATAGTATGTACAAAGGACAACCAGGCAGGTAACATGATTGTGTCCTACCTAACCAACTTCGCAATTTTGTTCCGTTTCATATTTATGGTTCTCAGGACAAAGGAAAATTCGGAGTACCGCATTATGCACAGCAGTGAAGTGTTTTTGCGATTTATGGTTTTATTTTTGTTAACAATGAACCCAAAAGTTTAAAATATAGTTTACGTAACATAAGGATGTAGGTACGTTATTGCTGCAAAAGAACTTTAAGATCTGGTTTTTGATTTATTTTTTTGTTTTTTGCAAGACGAAGGAAATAATACTTAATGCCAAGTAGAAGGAAAATATGATACTGTTGAGATCATCATCTGACTAGCCTTTGTCAACCATGTTAAAATCTGCATCCAGTCCAACTGGTTGTAGCCCGATACATGTCTTTAACATGGAGTGTTTGACAGTGACAACCCTGTTTGCACAGGGTTATACAAAACCAAACTGGTTGTCAGACGTTCGGGCCACTAAATACGCGTAACCACATTATTAAAGTAGGGCCATACACTCTATACACTCTCGAGTTGCAGAGAACGTCCCACCTCCACATGAGCATGCTTAAAAGAAATTGAACAAACTGGACAACTGAGTCACTCAGATCCAGCCTGTTCACTCAAATCCAGCCTGTCCATTTGCTGTCCTCCCTCAGCGACGCCCTAAGCCGAGACTCGTAGCTCGCAGGGGGTGCCTACGAGGTACGAGCGTGTAGTCGATTAGTTTGTAAGATTTTTTGCCCTAGCTGGAGGGCTTAATTTTTAAGGCATCAACAGGAATCGCCCGGTTAAGCAGACAACGTTCTAGGTTGAACTGCGAAATGCCATTTAGAAAAAAATCTATGTAGATCAACAAGATAGCTAAGTCAGGAGAAGACATGAATACTTTCGCCAAACAAGTTACTGAAACAGGCGATGACCTCAAAATTGCTGTTCTCGGTATAGGTTGACGCCTGCTATGACTTGCTATGCAAGTATGTTGGATACGATGTTGCCAGACGACATTGTTTAGGAGTGTGAATTTGCTAAGCATCTCCGGATCTCAGAGGTGAATGGTAAGTTGCGTCTTTGTGCCGACTTAAGGAAACCCAATGCAGCAACCAACATGCACCCGATGCCATTGATATACGAGCTTGTCTAGTTAAGTTGAAGCCTTTTTAATAAGTAGGTATTTATGACATGTGCAGTGGTTTTTTGCGAGAACAAATATGCGGAGGAATGAGGAAAATGACGTGAGGAAAGTTCAGAGTATAATTGTGGATGGATGAAGACAAAGGAACGATTGTGTTAAGGATAATATATTAAGAAATGAGGTGTCTGATGAGGTATTTTAGTTTAAAAAAGAGTAAATCAGACTCCAGCACCGAGGGTTCCGTAGAAACTTGTGACATAAATAGCCATATCTTTTGATTGCGTAGACTTTAGACCGGGTTGGATCACAGCTCTAAGGGAACACAAACGAGTACGGTATTAATTTCAACTCGATACCTCGATACCAGTCTTGACAGACAGACGGGTTCCATTTTTCCTATTACCATAAAATGCAATAAAAATATTTTTAATGCTCCAAATTACAGTCAACTATGTAACGAAATTTGTTCTTCATAGTATTTTATTGAAAAACTATATTACGGCTACAGTTTAAAAAGTCCCATATCTCAGAAACTAAATAGGTAACAATTTTTTTTCCAACTTATTTTCTGTGACATATGGACAGACAGACAAACAGACTCCGTTCCAGGTTCCGTTTTAGCCTTTTGTTAAGTATACCCTTATAAAATTTACTTTATTATATTTTTATTCAAAAAGAACTGAGCAGTGATAGTCTAGTTTTTGTGTCGCAAATCTACCAAGTCATAAGTCTGACAGCAGGCAGCCTGCTCATCCTTCCTTAGTTAAAGTTTAGTACTACTAGTCTACGTTCTTTCCTGAAGTTTAAATGTATCTCCTTGCCAAATTTAATTACTAAGTTATAGCCATTTTGTTGTGAAAAGGTAAAATTAACAAATATACAAACAGTATAGAGCAAAATCTTATAGTTTTCATTGATTGACAGGCGTTTATACACAACCTAAATTACTGGGTCTTACAATAGTCTGTCAGGTATCTGAAATATACCACGATTGATGACGATTGTGAGCAAACCGATAGTCTTATACCTATTACAAAGCATCCTTCTAATTGTTTCAGAGGACAACCTATTAAAGAAATTCATCTTCAGCTGTCACTGCAGTCTAGAGCGGACCAAGAGATGCATAGAAGACTTCTGTGTTACCCGCGCGACCATGACCGAAATATTCACCAACAGGGACCCACAGTCAGCTAGAATGAAAACAGCATTTGAAATCACGTAAGTGAACGATTATTTGTAGCTTAGTTACTTTCTTCTTTCTACCTTCTGTCCCGTGTTACTACGCTAAGAATCCCCTATGAATCAGTCACATAACATTCACTGCTGATTCTTACTCATCATCCATTTCATCTTTTGATCGATTCATCTCCCTTTCATATCTATATCCTCATTTATACTCATTATCAAGAGATCTTTCTGCGTTGGCTTCCAACTTTTCAACCATTCTGGTATCTACTACTCTCAGTCATTTCTAACTTCATAGAAAGAAACGATGGATGTACTGTGTGAAAGATTATATGGCGATGAAGTTAGGCTAAGTTTCTACTGTTATTTCGACTATAGAGAAGTATGGACGAAGATAGCAAGCTGCGCCGACCGCCAATAAATTAGGCCCATGCGGCCCATGACGAATTATGATGACGTTTTCTTACTTGTTTTGTAATGTATCCTTACAGGACTGTCGCAACAATCACCGCTGGTATCGATGAGCTCCTGATCCATCGTCTCAATGACCCAGAGAAGTTTGAATTCTACGATGTCCTGAAATCATTCATGCTGCAAGGTGATAATTGGCTCATGCTGGAAAAAGAAGTGCTTCCAGAGAACCATATCGTCATTTTGGACATTGGAGTATATACGCTCAAGATGGTGGCAAAATCGAATATATTTTACTTCCAAAAGTTTGTGATTTATTTATTGGTGAGTTTGTTCAGTTTCATTTTATATCTCTGTGTCCTTGCCATTAGAAGTCACTAGAGTATGTTTCTCTATTAGATATGATAGCAATATCATCTGCATAACCTTTAACGGTTTCCAGTCTAGCCAAAGAGTATGGCAATGATTAACTCATGAAAGGTTATGCATGAACCTTCGCACTCTCAATATTGTACACATATAAACACAGCTTAAAGTTGCTCTTGTCGATATTTTATCTATCCAAATTTTAGGGGTTGGACTCTAGTGTTTGACAGTGTATTTCCAAAATTAAATATGCTATTGATATGATTTACTCATATTCAATGTTGTCGCTAAAATTAGTATGTGTGTGTTTGTTACTCTTTTACGTTCAAATACTGTTAATCGTGTGAATAAGGATATGGATGAAATTTAGTATTAAGATAGCTTATATTGTGGATTGACACATTAGGTTGAAACGTAGTTATTCTTAATTCATGAAATATATTTATATTCGTTTACAGGAGGCCTTGCCAGTGCGTTTGTCACACGTCCACGTTATCAACTGCCCTTCCTACACAGAGTATATGTATGGTTTAGTCAAAGGGGCACTGCCACAGGAAACTCGGGACATTGTAAGTACTGGTAGACCTAAAAGAATAGATACAGTATAGGTATCAATATTTGCTACCCTACCATGACGTCTTAAAGCAGAACTTATTCCACTGAGAGAAAGAGACCGAGCTATACAGGGTGTCTAGCACCATCTCTTTCTCTCACAGGAATAAGAACTGCTATAAGATGTCATAGTAACCCTACTGTTCTTCGGTTAAAACATGGAGATGACATTGTCCATAATAAGACCCAAAACTGACAAAAGACAACCAAACTGTTTTGAAAAATGAATTGCGATTTCAACCAATGACGATGCTAGAAACTAGCTATGACAGTACCCTTAGTTCTACAATTCCCTTTGTTGTAGCAAGATATCAGTGGAATATTGTAAACGAATCCGCGATACAGGAGAAAATACTAGTGTGGGGCAAAGATAAAAACAGGGCAAGTACAACACGGACAAACTTACGACGTAGAGGGCCATTTATTTTAGACTTAGAGGGTTGTTTTTTCAGATCTCTAAGGGAACAGAGACTTAAGTATTTAATATATGGTTTAAATTTCAACTCTTCTTTTGACAACAAAGTGACGCAATAAGGGTTCCGGGTACTCCAAAAATATATGACATATTTGAAATAAAACATCATTAATGTTCTTAATATATTTCAGATTCATTTCCACACGGATCACACGGCGTTACACAAGTTCATCGACAAGAAGTACCTACCTTCAGAATACGGAGGTGATGTAGGGAGCATGGTTGAACAAAGCTCACATTGGATAAAAGAACTGACTCAGAACAGGTACCTATTAATTTTTGATTTAGTAACAGTTAAAATTGAAATAACTAAACAAGAAGTAGGATGACTGACTGGAAAAATGATGACAAGCTCCCAGTCAGATAGTCTTTAAAATTTTAGACTATTTTATTAGACCTATTCCTCTATGGAGGATGTGCAACGTAGACAAGGTCAACAAAATATTGAACGCTGGATACTACACGAAACAAAATAGATGACGCGCAGACATTTGTGGTGGATTCTGACTTGCTCTTGCTTGAAAAAGATTTTACTTCAAAAAAAAGGTTACAAAAACCGGAAAATAAATTTTCTTCCGGAAGTCGTGACTGCACATTTATCCGCACCAAATTCCATCCTAATAGCGTTTCTATAAGTTTCAGTTACTTTCAGTAACTCCATCAGTCGCAATTTGTTGGGGCAAAGAGTTTCAGATCATCCAAGTAAAGGAGGTGAGAAAGCCTAGACATGAATCCTCTAGCAATGTGCTTAGAGGATTTAGGGCTAGACAGAGCCAAAGTGGACGCAAACTGTCGCCCTGAATAATTCGCCGTTCAATCCATACAAGCTCATCGTTCCCTTGGATCTGTCGACATCCTGGATATCGAAGGACCGTCCTTCATTGCCTCATACACGACTCAAGGAAGGCGCGTAGGTGTTGCATCTATCCTACAACTCCAGCACCCTCTTGAGCCATGTATGTGGCACTGAGTCGTAGGCCTTCTTATAATCTATCCAACATGTCTACAAATCCTTGCGGGATCGACTAACCAGCTGGCTAATGGCCATGTTGACGAGGAGTACCTCCTTAGTACCGCGGGACCCGTTCGACAACTATTTTGAGACAGACATAATAGAATTACTGTCAATGACTAGAAACGACGTTATTGATGAGTTCACGGGTAATAGAGAAGTGGATCTGCTGTACCGACCCCAATAAATTGGCATATCTGCAGTAGAATGACGATGAAATTTTACTTTAATTTTTTTTTTCAGGAAATTCTTCATGAATGACGATCTCTGGAAGGCTGACATCAGTAAGAAAATTAAGAATGGTGCAGTGGATACCACCATGAGCGGATCTTTCAGAACTCTCGCTATAGATTAGAACGATTGTGATATTTTGTATTTAAAAAGGTTCGAACAAACTAGTACAGAAAAATTGGGACATAGACATCCCGCAGCTACTCCGCTATTTGTCCGTAGTCCGTACCAATTTCATCGAACCTTATTAATATTAGGCTCAAGATTTGTTTTCCCAGATTTGGAAATACTTTCTTAATTAATTTTAGTTTAAGTATTGTAGAGGTTCTCTGATATATTTAAGCATTATATGCCAGTCAAACTGGCGTGAATCTTATTATTTAAGTATAGTTTTTAAAATCCTTTATGTAATATTTTTTTTTATTTTTTTATGTAATATTTTAATTTTGATCTACATCAAAATGTAGCTGGAACAATTAAAGTATATATATTTTTTTAAAGCTGTTTTCAATTGCATCCATCCTCAGTCCTGTTGGGCTACAAAGTCCTGCTTTCTAGAATATGGATGAGATCAATTTATTGAGGGGAGCCGCGAGACGAGTCCCAGCCACCGACGCGGGTCTGAAAAAGTGCGCCTTAAAGACATGTCAGCAAAATAGACGGTCCCGTCAGGGTCACTCTCTGCGGGTTGCGGGTTGTTCGATGAAAAAGATACCACAGCCCCGGAACGCGATGGGCAAAAGAACTAACATAGATGGGTTTTAGTCAGTAAAAGTTTGACACTCTCTTACGCTTCGCCCGGAGCGGGAGAAGTTACTTGATGATTTTCTATCAGAAAAAATAAGGCCTCATGGCAAGGGGCGTAATTTCAGCCTGTCTATACCGATCGGTCATACGAAAATCCAATAGGAGTGGAAAAAGCAAGCTCTGTGATAAAAGATTATCGCAAAGTACCACGCGCGCCTTAAAGAGAAAGCAGAGGGGCGTGCCAGGGCCACAGCCTACCGGGGTTGCGGATTGTTCGAAAGAGATACCGCGGATAGAAGACATATTTATATTGTGATAGAAAGATGGTGGGAACATGGGTAGGTTTTGATTTACCATCCGCAAAATAAAAGGGTTCAAAGTACTGGTTGGTTCAAAGAAAATATCTTAGTTTATGGCTGAAAGTAGTAACGGTACTCAGAGTAAATTTTCTTACTTTTAACTATTGCAAAGTAAGATTGTATATTGACATCTTTAAGGCGCACGTGTAACTCGAACGCCCCGTCGTCACGGCTTATCGTCGCTAGACGAGCGGACGGTGAGCTATCCATTGCTCACCGTCTACAGGCTTGACCACGGGGTCTTAATAGGTAATTTGACGACACGGCTGGCGCAGTGGCTGACGGATCGACTGCTGCGCTGCGTGTCGCGGTTTCGATCCCCGCATGGATAAAAGTTTGTATGACCTACAGGTAGTTGTTCCGGATTTGGATGTTTGTGCATGTGAGTTTAAATGTTTGTAAACGCAACCACGATACAGGAGAAATACCTAGTGTAGGGCAACATTTTTTTTTTAAAAGCATAAAGAAAGAAATAATTATGGCATAAACAAGGTGGCAAAAATTAAGGCACGTGGACAATTAGATTTCCAGTATACTTGCTAATCTTGTCACTAGTCTACATCAAAAGTTATATTTTCTAAAAATAATCTTCTTACCATTATCATGTATGATACATCAGTATAACTAGTTACTAGTTTAATTTGAACTCACAATCGTGAGAAAAGTTTTTTTATTGAAGAACATTGGTTTAGAACTATTTATATTATAGTTAAACTTGACAAACAACAAAATTAAGTAAAATCGCAAATCTGTGTAGCAAGGGAAAAATGATCAGCGCACAAATGTACAATATAAAGCCTCCTTCAAGGAAGCGAACGGTGCTTGTTTTTCCCGTCATTTTTGTCGTTTCTGATCATCTGGGAATCTTCTAGTTATGAAGATATTAAAGGACAAAGTTCCAACTTTTTAACTCGATAAAAAAGTTCAAATTTTTAATATTATAATTTTACTTTAAATACCTTCTAATACTCCATGCATCATGTTTTGGTTGCGGTAAAAACGGCGGTAAAAAAGCAGAATTTTTACACCATAAACAAGGTCCTTTACCAGCATAAAAATATGCGCTTCATTACTTAGTTTGATTATTATGATTGAAGGCTTTTTTTTTTTATTTATTTTTTTTCGGGTGGGAAATCATCCAATGACTTCCCCCGCTCTGGGCGGAGCGGGGGGGCATGTCAGACTTGTACTGACTAAAACCCACCCATGTTCCTTCTGTTGCCCTTTACGTTCCGAGGCCGCGGTATCTCTTTCGAACAACCCGCAACCCCGGCAGGCAAAGGCTCTGGCAAGCCCCTCTGCTTTGCTGACTCTCTTTGAGGCGCGCGTGAAACACGAACGCGCCGTCGACACGGCCTGTCGTCAACCGACGGACGGACGGTGAACTACCCATTGCTCACCGCCCACAGGCCCGCATCTACGGTGGCCGGAAGTCGTCTCGCGGCGCCCGGCGCCATGGGCGTCTCCCGCGGCGGCTGGGTTGGGCAGATGTTCTCTCCCTCAGACGCCCGGCCACCTCCTTTGCTAGCATTACTGCTTCGCAGAAGGTGGTGACCGCTTCCCATTCCCTCTCGTTCCGGACCATGGCCTGGACCAGGGCCGGACGCGAGAGATCGCCGCCGCCGATCGCCTCTATGAGGGCACGGCGGTGCTCCGCCCACGCTGGGCAGATCGCCACTGTGTGCTCCACCGTGTCCTCCGGGCGATCGTCACAATGGTGACACCCGGGCGCTTCCTCCCGCCCGATGATGTGCAGGAACCTCCCGAAACTTCCGTGTCCGGTGAGGACCTGCGTCAGGCGGTAGGTGAGGACGCCATGACGCCTCTCCAGCCACTCCTCAAAGAGGGGACTTACCGCCACTATTGTGGCGTGCCCTGTGATTAAAGGCTTCATGCAAGGTCTCAGTATACTTGTCCAAGTTTGTGGTACAAGAATATACAGTAGCCGTCATTTACAACGATAGCATCTCAATTCACGATTTACGGTTGCAACAACCTATAGCTAATAACCTATATATATTTTGATAATATTTCATTCTAATGACCTACGAATTCCTGTCGAGTGTTGCTACAGTAACATTATGTACAAGCACCTTAGTTTGCATTCAAAAAGTTGTCTAGTGCCCGTTCAGCTTTAAAAATTAAACCGAGTTTAACTTTTTATTTATTTTTTTTACGGTTGTGGCACCAATGTTAGACGTGTTAAGAAATACATATTTACTATTATCGTGTTTTTAAATTAATTTGATTAAAGGTAAGCTGTTTATTTATTTATTTTGCTTTGGAAAAAAATAAATAAGGATCTTAATTAAAAATTTCAATAGATGGCTGCGCTCATTCTTTAATTCAGACTTTTCTTAATTTCTAGACTTTTGTGTTTATGGCGAAAAAGTACTACATAACTCCTGTTTTGTATAAATGGTAATTACAAAATAAAAATAAATCTTTATCAATTCATTGCTGCAATTACCTACATATTTTTCTTAATTGATAGAATTTTCTATATGCCTCGATAAAGTACGTCCTTTTATGAATTGACAAACGAAATTTTTTTAGAGTTTTGTTAGAGATAGAGTGCAAACATTTTCAAAATGTTTCCATCGAGCTGAGAGTGCATCTTCTTTACAAAAGTTGTTCTTATTTAATTGCTTGTTAACCTGATTTGTTGTTCTTCGTTTCACTTTATGATACCAAAATATGAAATAAGGGCTCTTAAGTGCCAAAGGGGCCGGGTGTTCGAAAGAGATACCGTGCCCTCGGAAAATAGAAGGCAAAACAAGGAAGGTGGGGTTTAGTCAGTAAAAGTCTCATATTCTCTGCTTCCGCTCCAGCCAGAGCAGGGGAAGTCATTTGACGATTTCCAATTCGTATAAAAGGGCTCTTAAGTGTAGAAAAAAGTATGTACAAACAGAATGTTTCAAAATAAATATTATTTAGAACACTATCGTTTCAGATGCCCCAGGTAAGCGACAAAGATGTGGCTGCCATCAAAGACTGGCTGGCTAAGGAACCGACCCTACCTAACAATTTCGGTAAGTAGGTACCTACACTATGTAATGTTTATTTATTTAAACTTCATGTTCATTAGTGGTACATATGCGGACTTAATGCAACAAAGTATTCTCCAATTTTCAATCTTGGCGTATATACGGCAAATACCTATTACCCAGGTATTCCTAGTCTTTTTCCTACGGTGTTAGGGTCGACTTCCAGTCTTACCAGAGGCTATAACTAAGCAGATAAGCACTAGTTCTTCACGTCATCGTCATTGCGATAAGTTTTTTTAGTGTAGACCATATCTAGGAACCTTTATTGAAATCGAAGTTGTTAATGAAATCATTTTACTTTTAATTAATTTAAACTTTATTCCCATGTATAAAAAACACTCTACAAAGTTGGTGCAGGGTGCATAACAGAAAGTCTGTCTAGGAAACATTTTAAATATAATATAAAGAAAAATACTTAAATACATACATACAAACAAAATAAAGTAAAGAAAGTTATAAATACATGAGGAAAAACTAATAACCATTTATTTGGAGACGAATCTGCCAGCTTCTTCAGCAAATGTTTCCGAGCTTTTACTTTAAAAGTGAACCGATTGGTGGCCATCCTGGTATTTAGAGGTAGCGCATTCCAGAGGAAGACCTCCTCGAGCCCCGTATAATCCAGTGCATCCATCAGCACGATTTTCTTGCGAGTGCTTTACATTAAGTTCTTTCGCAAAACGTGAATTTCTACCCGTACAAAAAGTTGTTTGGTAGTGTAATATTTTACCGTAGAGTTTTTTAGTTTGATGTACTAGATGCGTGGTTGACGACTTTTTTTTTGGAGTGGGAAATCATCAAATAACTTCCCCCACTCTGGGCGGAGCGGGGGGGGGAGTGTCAGACTTTTACTGACTAAAACCCACCAATGTTCCTTCTATTGCCCTTTACGTTCCGGGGCCGCGGTATCCCTTACGAACAACCCGCAACCCCGGCAGGTCCCTCTGCTTTGCTGACTTTGAGGCGCGCGTGAAACACTAACGCGCCGTTGACACGGCCTGTCGTCAATAGACGGACGAACGGTAAGATACTCATTGCTGGACAGGAGCGTATCTACGGTGGCCGGGAGTCGCCTCGCGGTGCCTGACGTCCGGGGTGTCTCCCGCAGCGGCTGGGTTGGTTTGAGGTTCTCTCCCTCAAACGCCCGGCCACCTCCTTCGCTAGCCTGACTGCTTCGCAGAAGGAGGTAACCGCTCCCCATTGCTTCTCGCTCCGGACCATGGACTGAACCAGGGCCGGACGCGAGAGATCCCCTCCGCCGATCGCCGTGGTTGACAGCTTCGAGAAGGGTTGGTTTATATTTATACCATGTATAATTATAATATCCACCTCGTCATAAGTGTAGGGTTACCATGACGTCTTGAAGCACTAGGTACTTATTCAAGTGTGGGAAAGAGATAGCGCTAGTCTTGTATAGTTCTGTCTCTTTCCCTCACTGAAATAAGTACTGCTTGACGTCATGGTACCCCTTAAGACTTCTACAACTCAGATAGCAATGGGTACTAAATAAATGATGATTCTATTCCTAAAATATGACTTTGCCAGAATTTTATTCAAATCTTTTTTTTTTGAGCCTGGAAACATTCTCATGATAATTTTATTAAGTTTATGAACGCACGACGCCGGCACATCAACCTATGCGAAAACCATTTTAACCTGATCTCTCTACTACGGTGTGCGATCTCAGAGTTTTTTTTTGTAAAAATGATTAAGTAGGTACCTATTTAAATTCATTAATAAGTACTTAATTAGATTTACTTAGGCAGTTAAGACAATAAAATAAAGAATACTTCCAGTTTTGTTTTTTGTTTCAACATTGCTGTATTTAGTTTATTTATCTACAAACTTTAAATAGACACAATATATTAAGGGAGTCATGAAAACACAATTCTCCTTTCGGCAGTCGGCTAAAAAGTAGAGTAAGGACAGTACGTTTCAAAAACGATTCAAAAGGGTTGGCTAAATAATTTATGTATTATTTACTATCTATAAATACTATATAATTAATTGCTTTACTACTAAAATCTTGCTTGCATGAAATAAACTGCCACAAAGTCAGATTAGCATGAGAACTAAAATTAATTATGGCTGTTATTAACCTCCACACAATGCGAGCCGAATTGAGAATGGTTGCCTTTTTTTGGATGGGTTATCATCAAATGACTTCTCTCGCTCTTGGCGGAGCGGAAGGGAGTGTCAGACTTGTGCTACTAAAAGCCATCCATGTTCCTTCTTTTACCTTTGTGGTCCGGAGCAGCGATCAATCTTACGAACAACTCACAACTCTGGCAGGCAGAACACCTGCCTTGCCTGCGTGCTGAATCATTATTATTATTTAAAGTGTAATTAATCACATCCTCAAAATAAAATAATACAGTGTACTGTAAGAGGTTTTATAACCCAAGCAATGCTGGCTGTTAAGGCACAACGTTCAAATACTCAGGTCCTTTTAAATAAAGAATAGCAAAAGATATAATAAGTGGGACATGTAAATGAAAACGATTTAAATTATAATCCTTAAAATTTTATATGCCTTTATTTTAACTAATAATATTTAAGTATTACAGTACTATATTTAATTAATGTAATTGGCTCAAATGTACACCAAAACAATCTACGTCTTTATTTCTATTCACTGACGTAAGTTTGGGGACTTAATAATTTCAGAGCAACACGTGGGTAACTTTTTATCATTGGCTTAACCAATGATAAAAAGTTATCTGAGATGTACCTAAAACATCCATCTTATTGTTTCAGACGAAAACCTATTAAAAAGGTTCATCTTCAGCTGTGACAGCAGTCTAGAGCGGACCAAAAGATGTATAGAAGACTTTTGTATTACCCGCGCTACCATGACCGAAATATTCACCAACAGGGACCCACATTCAGCTAGAATGAAAACAGCATTTGGTTGCTCGTAAGACAATGAAAATATGTGACTTATATTTTAATCATACATTTTACATCCTTCACAAAAAGTTTTCCTTCTTACAGTCACGTGACATTCACTCCTACTTTTTACATATTATTATCCCTAACAAAATCTGTTCATTACTTCTTTTCTTGATTCTCTCCGTTCTTGCTTCATACCATCATCTTTTTACTCTTGTCCCATGTTTCTGGAGGTCAGTTCACTGTCAACTGTCACGTTTTCTTTCATATAATTCCTAGTAGTATCCCTCTATCTTATTTTAGTCTTCTCGCCATCCATCAATATTTATACTCTTTTCGTCACTTGCAAATCATTCGTTTCAACGTTTCTATAAATGGCATATACATTTAAACTTCCTCTGATGTACGAATTAATTACCATATCCATTTTTGTTATTTCCCACATCCACCACAACATTTTCATCACATGGAATCTTTTGTCAACCGCATTCTTCACAGTATAAAATTTCAATTTACACAGTCCAACAGGTATATATCCCATACAAATTGAGTTCCCTTAAGGAAAATACGGTTGACCATCCGTGGGATTCGAAGTTTCGGCAAGCATTGCTCGACAACATGGCGTCGGTCGACAGTCATTCAGAATGTGTTCAAGGAAAGCGTACGATTGATAACTATCTTACCTATTTCCTTTCATCTCTCCTAAACCGTCCGATGAAGTTTAAATACTTTGTTTTTACCAAATATTTGTTTCAGAAATATTGCGACATACACCGCCGGTGTTGATGAAATCTTAATTCACCGGCTCACTGACACAGATAGCTTTGATTTCTACGACAACATCAAGTCATTCACGTTGCAAGCTGATAATTGGCTCACGCTGGAAAAAGAAGTGCTTCCTGAGAACCATGTCATAATTTTAGACATTGGACTAATCATGGTCAAAATGGCCGCGAAAGCAAATATATTTTTTTTACAAAAGTTTATAGCCTTCTTATTGGTTAGTCATTTTTGTTAATCATTACTGTTTGTGTCATTATTTAAATGGTCTTCTTCAAGGCCCTCTTAAACATAACATTTATTTTATGAAAGGTTTTCATACAAAAAATACCTACAATTCTACGCAGGTTAGGTACTCAAGCTTTTTCGATTCATCAGTAATGACATTCTTCTTTAATTCATTCTTCAGAATGCTACACCAGTCCGTCTGTCTCATATCCACGTGATCAATTGCCCGCCCTACACGGAATACATGTTTGGACTGATCAAGGGGGTAATGCCACAGGAGATTCGGAACATAGTAAGCATTTTAAGACACGCAGCAGAGTTATTTAATATTCTTCCAGTGTGGGAAAGAGATAGCGTTCCCTAGACATCCCGTATTCCACACATTTTTTTTGCGGATTTGAAACCATCAAAGCTATCCCGCTCTGGGCGAAGCGGGGAGTAGCGTCAGACTTTTACTGACTAAAACCCATACGTTCCTTCTTTTGCCTTTTATGTTTTTAGGCGGCACCAAAAACAATGATCGACGATCAATCAAGCTGTCAATATTTCACGATTAACGTTATTAATTTTCTTGTTTGTTTGGTGTCGACTTGAAATTAATAACTTACTTTGACTTGGGAGTTTTTTTATTTTTTGCGGTCGGAAAAGTAGTTTCCCAGCGACATTTTTTGCGTAAAGTAATTTGATGTACAGAATATTTGGTTGAGGGTGGCCCCGTTTACATCTTGTATTTATTAACCGACGAAATCAAATAAGGAGGAGGTTCTGAGTTTGACATGTTTATGTTCAATAAATACAAATTATAAAAATATAAATAAATCTATAAAATTTAAATAAATATTTTGTTAATATCAAAACATGGATCAATCAAGGATGGTCATTTTGTTAATTTTCAGATTCATTTCCACACGGATCACATGGCGTTACACAAGTTCATAGAAAAGAAGTACCTACCTTCAGAATACGGCGGTGATGCAGGGAGCATGGTTGAACAAAGCTTGAACAGGATCAACGAAATACGCAAGAACAGGTAAACTGGAGAACGTTTAATGAATATTGTACTTTATGCTTCTTGATAATAAATGTTAAAGAAACTGTCTGTTGATCTGCTTATCATTCTATCTTAACAGCTTTATGGATTAGTATGAAATGCCGCACACGGACTGATCACAACCGTGGTTTAAACATGGTTTATGATGATTTGTTAATCCGCGGGTGGAAGTTAAAAGAACATTAATTGTAATGGGAGTTAAAAGAAAATTAAAGGACATTAATGTACAGATAAAAAATGTCCTTTGAATTTTCTGTACTAGTAGTTTTTTCTCAATGTGGATCCTCAATGGATGTCCTTCAGTTTTGGACTCTTTTAGACTCGTTCTGATTAAAAAGACACCAGTTTTGGGTAGTATCGCCCCGAGATAAAGTATAGGATCACGCAGACGACACTGCAGGCAAAAACTAGTTCGGAGAAAAAAGGGACAAAAACTTGCATTGTGGAGGAAATATCTAGCAAATTAGGCAATCTGCCAAACAGCTTTTCTTACTATCTCAAGGTATTTCGTAACTACTATTTCGGGTCTACAAAGGAATATCCATTATATTTATTTATTTATTTGTAAAACTTCATGCCCATGTAAGAAAAAACGGCTATGGCTTTGGGCATTATCTATCAGTCAACTATAGGTTATTGCAGACACAAAAACATAGTGGGTGCAATTTATCTGCTCTCTGTTTTCAGGAAATTCTTCCTAAACGACGATCTCTGGATGGCAGACATCAGTAAGAAGATCAAGAATGGTGCAGTGGATACCACAATGATCGGATCTTTTAAAACTCTCGCTATAGATTAGATCAAATGTGATATATTTTTATATTTTGAGCGTCACCAGTAAAAGTTAATTCCTTATCTGTTTTTTTATTTGTTACCGGACAAATTTAATTTCAGCCCAAACTGCTTTGTCATAGCCCGAACGGGTTCATCAATTAATAGTATCCGAATATACAACACTAAAAAAAGGATAGCAGTGCTACCAACTACGATGTAGCGCTTGCCGGCCGTTGCCAAGGCACCGCTGGTTTGTGGTTTAGTGGATGCTCTATAATCGTCTTTTTGTAAAGAGCTCTAGCACGGAAACTAGCCCTTTACGAACTAGTTTAACTATAAATTAGTTATTGTTATTACTGATGGCTTAATGTTAGGTACTTGTATTGTATACACATAATAATAAAGAATATTCTATTCAATTCTTATTGTTTTTACAAAAAAAGAGCTAGATTATCCTAATAAAATTTTAAAAATGCGTTGGATCGTGCAACGTGCAATGTCAAGTTAGACAGATATTAATAATAGTCAAAGTTATTTTTTTTTTTGAAAAAAAAATATTTAGTGAAAAGGGGACAGTGCCTTTATATTGCAGCAGTAAGGGTGATAATCAAAATAAGCAACCATGTTACCAAATAGAAAATATAATTACTCAATAATTATCACATATAAATAGGTAAAAATACCATAACATGGTATTTTAACAATATTTTTCTTTAAAGTACTCGTCGACACTGTCTTCTGCACAATAGCAAATATAAATTTCAAAATATTAATAAAAAATCTTCTTAACGTTACAGATTATCCTAAAATCGTACTTTATGTGGTAGATATTAGATCTTAGTTGGATGTCTTTTACAAAATAAATGAAAAAATACATTTGTAACTATTTGCACTTTATTCCGTCGGTAATCTTATCCTAAAATACTTGTTATATAATAGGTATACTTTTGTTAAAATGAACGAACAAAGCGGACGATATTGTGTATGAATTATTAAAAAGACACCATTATTCTGCAATCTACTTACCTAACAAAAATAAATTGAGCCACATCAATTAAGATTTAAATCTTAAAAAAAATACAAAATAGGTAAGACTTACGGACAATCCTTAAAAACAACTAAGTAATTAATATCCCACTGAGGTCGCAATACAAATATAACACTATCGGTAGTCGGTACTTAACGAATAGTAGCATGTCATCAATCTAGAGCCAGTGATCTGAATGAGCCGGGCAGCTCTTTGACTTTGTCTGCCCTGTCGTCATGGTTGCCTGAAGGTCTCAGAGACTCGTCCACTGCCCACCGCTTGTCATTAGTCAGGAACCAATCCCTGCAATTGATAGAATGTCAGGTTAGTAAAGAAGCGATGCGATGTGATGATAACCCTAACTTTTGTCCATTAGTCGATTTGAACGTCGAGGATAAAAGTAACGGGTTCACGGGAAATATTCGTGTTGATTTTTCGATATTTTATGACAAAAACTTTAATTGACAAAAAAAACCTTCAAAATAACTAAAAAGGCGGTGACTTTTGTTTGATTTCTTTGCCACCGATTTTCGGAAGTAAACTCATTTTCCCTTTTTTTAAGTCGGTTAATAACATAACATGTCGCCTAGTAATCCCCGAAAGATTGGGGAGAAGTGTACCTACTTAACAAGGACCAGTTCCCACATTTTGCCAGTAATGTTTAAGTAAAAGGACCCCCTTTTACTTAAACAGAGCCTAATACTATCAAACGGGCATAAATTCGAATCCCGTGCCTGCTACTGAAAAACTTCTGATGGAAAATACTCAAATCACTCGAATCGAACCTAACGAGGAAGTTATGTATCCATTATTTGTACAGGTATTATGACACAAGATTCTCTTGAACGAAACACAGCAGGAAATCAAGGTTGAATGTAACTTGAGAACAGTAAATTGTAAAATTCATAAGCAATGATTATGAAAATTATTTTTTTTTATCAATAAAAGAATAATAAAAATTACCTCTTGGCCTCCATCTTCTTGATCCACTCCTTTTTAATCTGTTCGATGGAACCAGCTTTGCCGCCAAACTCTGACGGAAGGATTTCTTGGGGAATGTCCTTATACAACGTATCCGTATTGGGCTCGTGAAACTTGATCTGAAGAAATAACATAAAAGTGAATTAAAAAATAAATTGGAGGCAAAGATATAATATAGACTAGTATTGTCGTGTATTCCTTTGAAACTTAAAAAAGGAACCGGTAAAAAACCCAGGCCAGTACACATACTGTGCCAGTGTTTGCAATACAAAATTAAGCGTTCCCCAGATTGTATATAGATATAACACAATTGCACCAACTACACAATCAAATTAAATAATAATTACAGGTAGTTGTTCCGGGTCTGGCTGTTACTGTATGTGACTTTAAATGTTTGTAAACGACGATACAGGAGACATTCTTAGTGTGAGGCAATGTTTAAAAAAAAACATTAGGTAGAAACCGACCAGTTTGGAGACTTCTGTCTTCAGGAATGGCTTGCAGACGGCGAAGATCTTGCCGATGTAGGACGGAGCATTGATGACGTGCACTTGCTTTAGCCGGATTGGCATCGCCTCCTAGAATTAACAACAAAACAACTTTAGCTATTTATTGTAACATGCAACTCTAATAGTATTTCTTCATAAATGTTCGTATGTAGGTAGAAGGTGCCTAGTTTGTTAGTTTGCCGCCTGTCAAAATAATCTAAGCTCATTAAGGATTTTGACTTTGCTTGATCGTTTATAATGAACTTGCCAACGCCTAAAACCCGTACCGCTTAGATTCAGGTAGTCTGTATTCATTGACTAGGTACTCCTTTTTTAACAACTTCCCCAGTGTCAGAATTTTTCTGACTAAAACCCACCAATGTTCCTTCTTTTGGCCTTAATGTTCCGCAATAACTCTTTCGAACAACCCGTAATCCTGGCAGGCGGTAACCTTGGCAGGCCCCTCTGCTTTGATGACATCTCTGTGAGTCGAGCGTGGAACACTAACGCGCCGTCTACACGGTCTGTCGTTACTAGACATACGGACGGTGACCTACCCATAGCTTAAAGTTGACAGACCCACATGACCCACCCTACGTTTGTTGATTACTCCTGTATACAATATTTGTAATGCAGGATGAAATCTTTAGGCTTCTCTAAATGTACTTGTCTAAGGTAACTCTCAATTAAAACATATTATTATCACTACTCCGTTCCATTTAAGGTCATGTATAGCAAAGGGTACTAAGATCAAAGATTACAATTAGTAGATAATGCGAAGTACTTAAACCTTAATAATCGTGTTAAGTATTGCTCATGAGCTTTGTTCGCAAGATTTAATGGGAGGTTGCAGTTCTACATATATCTTAGAGAAGTTGTTACGTAGAACATTAATTTCAAAACGACTCCGTTATTAATCAGTTTATATGGCAAAGAATCATTAACTTCAGTTACGGATACTGAGAGACCGAACTTTAATAATAATTGGTTCAAAACCAAGTAAGTTTATTGACTTGGCTCGCGAGGTTGCCGAAATGTGGGATGTAGACTCAGCGATTATTGTGCCGATAGTCATTACAGCCAGTGGTTTAATTGCCAAGAGCCTCGATCAACATCTGAAGAGGCTTTCGTAAGGCAGCTGGATCAAGGGCTTAATGTCAGTTCTTTTCCCTGTATCAATGCGTAGAGCGAGACATAACAGTACATCACACCTGTCCTCCTTAAACGGTTAGTCACCTTATACACCTAAGTGTTGCCAGATATTTTTGAACTCCTAACCGAGCGCGAATTTACTTTTTGGTTTCTTCCAAGACTAGTTTCATGGAAAAACTCAATAACACTGTGAATTGAACCGTTTTCAGCAGTCGCGCATGCAGCCATCAAGGCAGTCGCGCGCGTTTTGAGATCGAAAATGCTTTTTTGATCTTTTTCGTCTTGAGGTGTTTTGAATAAAAAACAATGGTATCTATTTAAACAAAAACTTTTAAAAAACAATCTTTATTATTTTTAGTACTTATCTTTCAAATACTTTCATATAAAAACCCATTTTAAATTAGTAGTTTTTATCATTTTAAGTTAGTATCATATTCGTATTTCTTTTTGTTTAGGTAACTTTAATAGAATATTTTTATTGTGTTTTTTTCTTACATTTGTGGATTGTTGAACCAGTTGTTCAGAAAACCTCACCTTGATATGATCATCATCATCATCTTCACTGAATAATGACCAACACATATTGCGATGGAATTTCACAAAATCCTTAAAGGTCGTATCTTAATTGAAACTTGCTTGTTGCAACCGCCCCCAATTTTTCGAAAGATGAAATTATTATTGTAAACTTGTTTAAAGTTTCAAAATAAGCTTTTGCAAAATACTCAATACTCAATACTCAATATATTTATTGCATTCCACAATGTGAACTTAGGTGGTAGGGTACATTAATTAATGGTAAACATACATTAGTTTAGGAGCATTGTGGGCCCTGTCGGGCATAACAAAAATAAAAATGAAAAATTAGGAATTAGGAGGAGGGCTATTACAAATAATGTTAACATTTTTTTTTTAAGTAGGTAGGCTTAATAACTAATTGAATACATGTACGTATAACTAATTGAATACTATCATACTTTTACGTCATATATACCTATTGGATTAACTTATTAATATTTATTTTAATTATACATTGGAATTATAGATTATTATTTTTTATTTGTTTATATTATTACTGTTTATTTTTTAAATTTATCATTTATATATTCCTGTATATTATAATAACATTTTTGGATTAGAAGCTGTTTTAATTTATTTATAAATATATTAAATTTTTGTTCATTTTTAATTTCACCTGGTAGTTTATTATATATTTTAGCTGCCATTATTAAAGTACTTGTAGAGTGTATTTTTAGTTTAGAACCTGGTACGTTTAGTCTATTTTTGTGTCGTAGTGTGTAGTGAGTCTGTGTGTTTTCGCGTGTAGTGTATAGTTTTTCATTATTTCTAACAAATTTACACATTTCCAAGATGTAAATACAAGGTAGGGTTAGAAGTTTATGTTCTTGGAAATGGGGTTTGCAGCTGTCCATGCTATCTATGTTAATCAGTATTCTAATCAGTCGTTTTTGTAATATAAAAAGTGTAGGTGCATCTGTGCTATTTCCCCATAATATTATGCCGTAGTTCAGCCATGCAAATAAAGATGGCCTGCATGATATTAATAAACAACTAATATTTCAAATATTAGTTGTAATATCGTAGAGTATTTCGAAAGTGGGACAGAACTTAATAACCACAGACTATAAAAAATCTAGAATTTTTTTATAAAATTTAGAATGCTAGCGATATATATCTTCATGTTTTTATGTGAGTTGCATAACATTAAAATTAATAATAGTTATTAATTTACTTAACCAACCCCTAACGAAGCCGCCAACCATGCATTATGTACTTCAAACTAGGTAACTCTACGTACATTTCTGCTGGGAAGGAAACAAATGTTTTTTGGGTGAAAAGTAACGTTTTGCAGTAGAACTCTTTGTAATACAGTCAAAACATAGTGCTGATGTATAGTACAGCGGTTGGGAAGGGAGTAAAGTTAAGTGATAACAATAAAAACTTTGATAAGATAATATCTTCGTAACTAGATGGTTCCCAGATATGGTCAAGAACAATGCAACGCAATGTTGAAGAGAACACGTGCCTTTCCGCTTTGTTAAGGGCACTTTCAGACCCCTTATACATCTGGGGCAGCGGTTTTTCGAAAGAGATACCGCGGCCCCGGAACATAAAGGACAAAAGAAGGAACATGGGTGGGTTTTTGTTAGTACAAGTCTGACACTCACCCCGCTCCGCCTCGAGCGGGATGATTTCTAAAAAAAGACCCTTTACACATACCTAGTAACAAGCTTCATAAAAGCATATAAAAATATAAGTATTATACAAGAACATAAGTACCTGTGTGTACATCATGTACTTCCGAAGCGCTGACAAGTTCACCTTCCCAATGAACTTGAGAGAAACATTCGCTGCGTCAAAGATAGGGATCTCTCCCGTAGGAATCTCATGGTCCTCAGTAAGCCTGGTGTCAGCTAACATGAAGAATGTCTTCACAGCATCGACGAAGTTGAACAGATCCAAGTCAGGGTTGTTGAGACGGTAAATGAACACTTTGTAGTTCTCTTTTGTTTTGTATGGGAGAGGCAGCATGTCCCTGTAATAAGAAAAAATAAAGGAAAATTGTAAGTTGTGTACTAATATAATTAATTAATTATATTTTTTTACACCCGTAACTATAAACCAGTCGAAATTAACTAGAGTAAAATCGTTATAACGATTTTTATTCTGTAATTTGGTAATTGCTTGAAGTCAGAACTTTTAAAAGTTAAAATAATTAGCTTTAATTTGTTTGACAGTTCTTACTTCGTTTTAATTCTTGTCTCATCATCTGCTTAGCCTTTTTACCAACTATGTTAGTGTCGGCTTCTTACCGGATTCGGCTGAATACCAATATTTTACATTGAGCAACTGCCTATCTGACCTCCACAACCCAGTAAATAACTTGATAATACCTTCTCCTCTCCTTAGGACTGGCTGTCAGACTTTGATGATGAGCCTTATTTGCTAAAATAATAAATTATGACACTACAGGATCAAACTGTAAATATTTTAATTTCTATTGTCTTAAACAATTATTTATTAAAATATCATCTCTGAACTTAACTGTGTCATAACTTGTTTTCATTCTATTAATACATTTTATAAATAAACATGCAACAGAGGTTTTTCCGCGTTAGTCGTATTTTGGTCAAACCGGTCGTTCTAAGTGAAGAGAATTCGGGGAAACATGATTTGTCATAAAAACAAATGTTGGTGGTCTCAGGAAAGTTTATGCAAAAAAGTAAACGTTAGCGTCATAATAGTAAACAGTTTATCCATCATCCATCATCATTTTTTTTACACGACTGCTCCAAAAAAAGAGTGTTATGTTTTTCATTATTCTTTGCCCTTTTGCCAAGTTATTTAGGATCGGCACAGCAGATAGATAGGTAGAAGAGAATATTATTTATTATGTACACCATACAAATAACAAGAATAGCATTAAACAGCTTATAAATAGGGTGACACAATGGGCGGTCTTATCGCTAAAAGCGATCTTTTCAAGACAACCTTTGGATGGATTTAAAGGAGGAGAAAGAGTACTTATATGTATTAGTTTTTTTTTAAATGTTACTATTGATTTTGAAAAATTTACGCCACAAACTACCTTCCAGTTTGTGGTGTAACATTGAATAGTACGAAGGACATAGAGGTATTAAATTAAAAGTAAAATAATACCAAAGGTTTTAAAAAGGAAAGTAGGTGAATCATAGACAATAATGATGATAATAGTAAGCAAAGCAACTCACGTGACTTCAAACACGCGTCTGATCTCTGGTGACCAGGGATCCCGCTTGCAGAACAACTCAGGTCCATTGGAACGGATGGTGAAGAACAGGTCGATGGTACGCTTGGCCCGTTCCATGCTGAAGCGACAGCTCGTCAGGAAACGGAGGAGGAGGATGTCATCTGAGAACAAACAAAATAATTATGTTAATCATAAAAAATATATTTGGGTAGTTTGCAATATATGAGACCTTCGTGGCTATCATAACAGTTGGACCGGATGACCTTCGAGGTTTAGTAACGCTTGTCGAGATCTGTGAGGTAACGGTTGACCACCCCTAATGTATCGATACGTCTTCGTGTTTTCCAAAAGCACCTACAGCTGTTGCCCGGATGTCAATAGTCAAATAGATCTTTGACAGTCGTAGCGTGTTATCATAATATTGAACGTCAAAGAACTAGTTGCCGTGCCCAGAGATTCTCGCTACTTAGCTCCTATGTATTGTGTATTGATGATATACAGTACATGTTACTTCCTGATAATTGAGCTTTCCATTGAGGAATAAATGGTTAAAATCCGTCAACAAGTTTCGGAGCCTATCCGGTATAAAGAAACAAAAAAACTTTCTTCTTTATAATATTAAGTATAAAGAAACAAAAAAACTTTCTTCTTTATAATATTAAGTATAGATTGTTCCACATATTAACTGTACCCAACTTAGTGAATCACTCCTAGACAGTCGGTTTGCTTGTAAAATAATATTCAGCTGCATCCGGTTATACTTTAAGAGTGACTCCAACAGCAGACGTTTACTGCCTTTTTTAACCCTTAACTTGGCAGGAAGTGAAAATCTTTAAAATATGAAGTTTTTTGATATATTTGGCGTTAATTATGATTAAAATACACGAAAAAAATAAATAAAAAAATCTAGATGTCCTAGGTTTCGAGAAAATCTATGTACATCACAGTGCACACTGCCAATTGTGCCCAAATGTCGATATTATATTTTTTGTACATTGTGATGGACACTGCCAGGTTGATAGTAAAATACATTTTTAATTTAAATTGTTTATTTATTTTAAGGAATAGGATAAAATATTAAAATATCTAAATTATTTTGTGTGAAAATTACGGAAGCAATTACGTTTTTGTTTTCCCTCGACAAAACATACGCACATTACATTTTATACAGAAGAAAGTTGTCCTACCACTTTTGCAATACTTGCAACGCATTGTTTTATTAGTAATCATGTCAGGTGAAAAAAAGAAGTAAAAATAATCCAGGGCTGTATCAATATCTGTTTGTTGGAGGTCATATAGGTTTTCTTCGAGAAAAGCACTATAACGGAATACTGATTTGGACCAATGATAATCTAGCACAAATTTCTTGACCGCAACTTTTTTGGTAGCTGCATTCTTTGTTGTCTTCTTACGCGTAGATCTGATAAGTGTCAGCTGTTGTCGGCTAGTGCCGGCTGAGGAGGCGATTTTTCAACGGTTGGGGTTGATAATAGACTGTATGGAGTTCAGTGTAGGTAAAATGTTGTAATTGCTTGTAGTCGGTGATAGGAAAACTTCGTTGAATATTGGCGTTAGAGGTGCATCTACAGAGATATCAAAATGCTTTTTATTGGATTTAGTCGAGCTATCTAGTAAATTGAGACCTTCAAACGAAGATGCTAGCGAAGGTGGATCAGAAGTATCTGAAGAAGGTGGTATATATACGTTGGTTTCTTCATCGGACGAAGAACTACCCTCAGAACATGCATTTTTTTGCAGGAATCAAGGCCAAGATTTTGTGCGAGCGAGTTAATTCTAAATTTTGCAGGCAATAAAAAAAAAACAAAAGTCAAAACCGACGCCTTGCAAAACATAACAAAAAAAAACAGCAAATACCCCCAAAATAAACAAAATCCAAATACTTCGTAAACCTGGCAATGTACAGTGTGGTTACCACAGTTTACGGTGAGTACTTCACCGTGTCATTGGCAGCGTGCAGTGCAATGTACATTCAGTTCTTTTATCAAATGCGTGAGTTAGTGTTTAGGTAGTTACCTAAACATGCACTAATTAGATGCTGAATATTCTTTATATCAAAGTACAGACAAAACATTGCCAAGTTTCGAACCAAAAAGTAAAAAAAAAAAAAAAACATTACTCGTGTCACACGTACAGCTTGTTGTTTCGCAGCCATTTTGATTTTGAAATGTATTTTATAGTGTTTTTACAGAAAAATAATTTTCTATCAATTCTACTTTATTCGACAATATATTGATGAAAAACAGAATTATTATTTTTTCCAAAACTAGGGAGAGATATTTTTTTTAAATCCATGTACAGTGTGATGTACGCTGTCAAGTTAAGGGTTAATTATACCTGTAGTAATTTATATTTATTTTCGTTCGTCTTTTACTACAGACCAAAGTCCTCTTTCTAACATAGACTAGATATACAATTACGACAACTATCAAGATCAAGAAACAACCATAATAATAGTTGTTGATCCGGGCAAAATTGTTAACCCGTCATTATTGGAGCTTGGTTTACCCCACATGTCATAACAAAGTGTTTTGGCTTGGTAATCAAATCTTAAATTAATGGGGAACACCTAAATATCTTGATTAGCGAGCAGATTGGAAAACTACCGATGTACAGTCAGCAAAGGATATAAGTAACTAAGCTCGTCAGATTCGGCAGTCTCATTCTCACCCGTCCCTTACTTGAGCCAACTCATGATGCTGAGCCAGTGAGTTCAAACCAGTCCCCAAGTAATATCACTCAGTTCCAGCCTGTCCCTTTGCTGTTCTCCCCCAGTGACGCCTTAAACAGAGGCTCGTACCCCACAAGGGTGCCCTAAGCGTGTAGTCGCTTAGTTTATATCATTTTTGACAGGCCTGTTGGTCTAGTGGTTAGTGTCCCTGACTGCTGGGCCGGAGGTCGTGGGTTCGATTCCCACCCAGGACGAAGTTTGTGTGATGAGCATGATTGTTTGTTCTGTGTCTGGGTGTGATTTATCTATAATATGTATGTATTTATAAATGGGAAAAATAATTGTGTTCACCAAAAATACTGATCGTGCACCAAATATTCTTTCCTGAATGCTAAAAAAATGCGTAGGTTAGGTTAGGTTAAAACTGCGACCCCCTACGCCAGTAACGACTTGCTTTAATAGAAAATGGATAAAGATATAACACTTTTTTATTGTAGTGCTGTCTTTTTCCTGATGCTCGTTATGACATATTTTAATTAACATATTTTGGTGCACATTCAGTATATTTGGTGCAACACAGGCAAAATTAGGTAAACGAAATGGGAATAAATTGAAGTACTTTTAAATACCATCCTTTATAAATTATATAAGTATGTATATCAGTTGTCTGGTTACCATAACACAAGCTCTAGCTTGGGATCAGATAGCCGTGTGTGAGTTGTCCCAATATATTTATTTATATAAATTATTAATCTACACTAAACATATCAGCAAGGAGAATAATTATTTCCAGTGAGGGTTGTGCTAAAATTTGAACATATTTTTTATTATTTTAATATAAAGTTACTCCACAGTGACAGTTGGGGAAAGGCTTGGCAGATGACGATGTTCACTTGTTTAAGTAATACATCAAAAAATCTTCCATGGAACCTGTCGTCGTAAAATTAATATATGCTAATTAAACAGCCACTGCAGTCCAAAATCAAATATGGGCAGTCACACTTAATTATGGTCTATGTAAATATTTATAAGCGAAGTTGGAAGACCACGACTAAATGTGTGAATTGTAAATGTACATAAACCTAGAAAAATATAGGTCGAAGATACATTATTATTGATACTGCGAAGTCACCTTAAGCAAAGAATTTAACTCTTAAAGTTTTAATATCGTTGAGGACGTATCTAAGGTCAGCTTGTTTGCCACGGAATAAGGATTGTGTGGACCTCTGTCCATCCAATGGCTTTATTGATGGTTTGAAAACACTAGTAATATTATAAATTACTAGTGTTTTCAAACCATCAAAAAAGCCATTGTAATATGCACACAAAATTTCTTTCAAATCTATCCAGCCGTTTAGGGGGAAGTAGGAACAGCAAACACACAATCATAAATATATTGAAAAGAACCAGCTGAAGAGTTTATTGGTTGAACGCGCTAATCTCAGGAACGACAGGAACAATTTTTTTTTTAAAATATGTGTTATTATAGGCCATTTATAATGAATAATCCAAACACACGCCACACATCCAACCCACACACACTCCTAACACCACTTTCCTAAGTGTTGTAACTCACTATAACACTAAGAAGCTGAGTAGTGGGTGAAGCTGCTGGGCATAGCTAGTTGAAGATAAACCCGCGTTGAAAAACAAGATTTGAGTTAGTTGATCATTTACGAATTTTTTCGAAATCAAAGTAGCCTATGTGTAAATGTATATATAAGCTATTTTGATACCAAATTTCATTCAAATCCGTTTAGCCATTAGAGCGTGGAGCAGTTACAAACATACACATACATACAAACTTTTACATTGCTAACATTAACGTATGGGATGTTAGCAGTTTATAAAAAGCTACTCAAGCATAATAGAGTGGGTTGCGGGTTGTTCGAAAGAGATACCGCGGCCCCGGAACGTAAAGGGCAATAGAAGGAACATGGGTGGGTTTTAGTCAGTACAAGTCTGACATGCCCCCCAGCTCCGCCCAGAGCGGGGGAAGTCATTGGATGATTTCCCACCCGAGAAAAAAAAAAGCATAATAGAGTACATATCTTCAAAGCTACTGCTATTAGTTATAACATACATCTCTCTATAGAAAGATGTTTGGAGTTCATATGTTGACATCATGTGCCGTGGATACCGTTCCAAGAACTACTCGTCAAGGTAGAAAGCGTGAACTGTACACACGACGGCACACAGTGGCGGATTTACAAATTTGCCGCCAGTAGGCTATTCAATTTTTGCCGCCTCTACTGACCTTTTAATTGTATAGGGACGCTAGTTTAGTTCACAATCATTTATTTACATTTTTTCTGAAATTGCAACTGACGGCACGGTTGGCACAGTGGCTTAGCGAAGCACTTCTGTGCTGCGTGTCGGCTTTTGCACTTGCAACTTTGGCACTCGTTTATTTTTGTAAGGTAAAAAAAATTGGACCAAATTTGCCGCCCCCTGGAATCTGCCGCCCTCGGTTCCAGCCTACTGGTAAATCCACTACTGACGGCACATCAACCTATACAAAACCATCTTAACCTGATTTCTCTACTACGGTGTGCGATCCGTAGTGGAGAGATCAGGTTATAATAGTTTAGAATAGAATGACCTGCCATCGTCGATCTATGACACTGATGTACGGAATGTACTGATATGCAAAGAAATAAGAAACCACGGCTTCTAAAGAGGACTGTGACAAGTAAAGAGAATAGCGGGACGTCTATGCCCGGCTGTGGGACACCATAAGCTGACACAATAAAAGAAATAAGAACGAAGAAGTTAGTATCTAAAGTCCGGACCAGATCTAGGGCCAAATTAATTCGGGAAATTGAAAGCCGTAAAGCAAATTGGGAAATAATAATAAGTTCTTCTACGTCCATATTGCTCGACGGAAGGATCTAGACCCTAACCCTAAAATGTGGTTTCCTACCAATAACTTTCAGTTGAGTTACATAGTTTGAAGTTCAGAATGCATGGTTCATGGCTTCGTGATTAGTTAGTTTACGTCCTGTATTTTATATATAGCCACTAGCTGCGCCCCACGGCTTCACCCAATTATAAAAAAAGTATCCTATGTGTTATTCCAGACTATAATCTACCTCTGTGCCAAATTTCATCAAGATCCGTTCAGTATTTTTTCCGTCATAGAGGGTCAAAAATACATCCATACTCACAAACTTTCCAATTTATAATATTAGTAGGATAGGATGGTAGTATAGAAAAGTTGAAACAAGGCTAGATGGATGATGGACGATCAGTATTGCCCAACAAACTAAAAGTCGTAACATTGAAGCCTATACAATCTTAATTAGAAACAAACGCTGACCTGCATTGACTACTAATAACCAAAGAAATGACATCATAACTCACTAAACAAAGCATGCGTCTACGCAACATCGGTGTTGCCTCATTCGTGCACTCGACAATTTTTAACTGGCAATCTTCCCGTAGAGTTCAACGACACCGGTCTGAATTCAAAGCAACTTTTACTTTTAAAGTGGCTAACAATAATTCAATGCTACAGTGACAGCAGAAAGTTCGTTTGCAAGGACCCACAATAAAAAGTTGCACTGTTGTTTATGGTAGATCAGTCAGACGAGTGTAATTTTGTCGTGTAAATCTTTTATTTAATTTGAGCTATCAGTTTACTGTGCGATCAATCGATCAGTAATCACCATTTTAACTAACTAACTAGCTTTTGCCTGCGGCTTTGCTCGGGTTGAATTCGGGGTAACACGGTTCCCCTTTTCTGATTTGCAGGTACCTGCTACCTGTAATTATGCCTTTGGCCCTTATTTATTGTAATAGCAAAGCTAAGTTTCCCTTTTCTTCCCTCTTTCTCCCTCATTTCTCACTTTAAAAAAAGCTACACTGTTGAATTCGTTAGGTACTTATGAAAATAAAAAAGTTTTTAAGCTCAAAGAGAACGGGACCATTTCAATTACATTTTATTTTATGTGTAATACCAAAGTAGCTCTGTATTACTTTATTTTATGATTCTTAATTTATGGCACCAGTAAAATAATTTAAATAAGAAAAAAGAATATATATAAGATGCGGTCTACTGAAACACACTCAAAACTTTGGATAAACCCAAGATCCTTATGTTATAAACGTTAGCTTAGCTGTTCATATACATAAATTATACTGGTTTCTCCATCCCATAAAAATATTCCCAAATAAGATTGTTGACTATTACTATCATAGTCAACACTTCTAACGAACTCGTCAAAAACATGAATAATTAATTTATGGTAGAAAGCACCAGATATTAAATAGCAATGCTAGCAATCGAATCAAGAGAGATGACAACTAGATCACCGAGGTATTGAAAGAAAGAAACACTTTTATTTGGGACATTGAACCCAATCAAGTAACAACCAACAAACAGTCACCAAGGAGTGGAATTCTATGCCTGCGTCCTCGTTTATTTAAACTTTATGTACATAGTAATACATACGGACGGACTTAATGCCACAAGACATTCTCTACCAGTCAGCCTTTGGGTCAAACAAGACAACATTGTTATGGGGTAAAAAATAATATCTAAGGGAAAAATCTTTCGATTTCGATAACTAACTTATATACTTATATAGATAATAGTAACATTTAGTTCATATAATCAGGATCTGTTCAAGTCTACTTGAATTGATCGTTCCTGGTTCTCACGGTTTTAACGACATTACATCTCATTTATATCTCTTAGTTTTATTCACCTTTAATGTCAATGGCTAAATTCTTGGGAATACGACAAAAATCTTCTAAAAAAAAAGTCTCTCAAAGATGACAAAAATATAGTCCTTTTACATTTTAAAGAAGTAGAACACTTTAATCCAAGCGTCGTTGCGTTGGGGGGCGATAAGTAAGCAGCACAAGATGATGAGATACGCACAGAAACAGGCAAAGCAGCCCGGACGCAATGGTGATTGGATATTTTTCATCAAGTAGAAACGAAGTGATGATCTACAAATGGCTGGTATTCTTGGCATTAAGGTGACAAAAAGCAGATCAAAATCGATCAGGGCTACAAAGTCACAGACACACAAGGAAACTCCTAACATATCCCCTCATTTTGGTCAGGAGTCAATGATAGTAAACATTATTGAAGCAAAATGAGTTGCGTCGCGCGACGTTAATAAGCTACATTGTGGTTACCCGGACGAATAAAACAGCGATTTCAATATGGTTGAGGTGGACGACAGTCCACTGCCTCTAACAGAGAAAGGGGCTATGGCCGAGCAATGGAAATATTGCTCGGACATAGCGGCTAATTATGTAGATTTATACAATCACGGAAACCAAAAAAAAAAACTGAACTGAACGCTCTTAGCAACAACAACGGTGATAGGAATACCATAGCAAAAACAGTTAACTTTAAGTACCTAAATCTACATAAACATATAGAAAGAGGTCCTATTAAAAGGTCCATGACGACACAATTGAGATAAACTTTGCGTTTTTATCCAAAGCTAACGTGGCTTCAAAGTCATAAATACCGGTTACGTGAGTGGAAAAATGAACCTTAGAACCATTGTCAGACTAAGACGATTTTCATTTGCAGACGAAGAATAAGCTAGCTACGTCAAAGTACGATCTTCGGTACGATGGCTTCTGGCAGCCAGAATACCGCAGAGTTTATGTCTTACATTGTAAGGAACAACCTAATGCTGAGGATGTTGCGACTAAATCTATTTATTTATTGTTTGAATGTCAAGCCCCAGTTGTGATACTGGTGGTCTGGACAAAATTAAACTGCTTTTTGATATGAAGACTGTATAATATTGACTGTATGGAGTACAAATAAAAATGCACGATGTAGGCGCACGGTGACGGTGAGCGAGTTTCCCTCGGTATAGTCGAAAATTAAGTGGGCATTAAGTGGGGGCTTAAAATGACGTAGGGTAATTTAGCATTAAGGGAGGGTTTAAAATGTAGGTTCACTGGCCGGCGCGAAACGGAACATTCCTTTACCCAAAAAAGAAGATAGAAATAGAAAAATAGGTACAAAAGTAAGGCTTATTTCTAAAGAAATCTTTTCCAGCATACTTGCTCTATCTATGCCAATGTTACAAAGAGATAATTCATTTGTTGGCATAAAGTGTTAAATAAATATTACTTTTCAGTGGATGTAGTCTTCGGAACTCTAATCCAATTCTGAATATCCTGATTATCAAAGACACAAGCTACGTGCTTAGGTAAAGCTGGAGAAGCAATCAGAATACTGGTGCAACACACACACCCATTGCTTAAAAGCTCACAGACAAACGTGAATGCTCGCGTTGGAACGCACCTAGAGTTATATTTAAGTTCCAACAACACTGGTAATTACATGCTTTTAAACTAGTTCTAATAGTACCTACATTCGTTATTACTAGGTACTGTAGAGGTATTATAACCGTTATAGCAAATCTAAAGCGTGCAGGCTGTTTTGCAATGACGTTTAATGTATTCTCAAATTGTTTAAATTGAGAATAGAAAAAAAAAGAAAAATGAGAATCAACCAAAAAAATCAAAATATTTTTATTCACATAGGCCTACATTACATGGGCAATTATAAAACGTTGAGAAAAGGTGCACGGTTCAAATTGGTCGTTTGCTATGAAGAAATACCCGCAATAAACTCCATGGTTACTGTTTTAAAATCATTTGGTTTTACAATGTTGTTGTTACAGCATTAGTACTTAAGTATGAGAGGACAGCGTATTCCCGACATTACAAGAGTAAGTTTATTGCAATATGACATGCGTGTTTGTAATTTTTTTTTTAATATAGTTAAAAGTCTTCTCAGCTTCGTAATGGTGTATTACGAATAAAAACAACTGCAGAACCCCTACATTAACAATACCTAATTCGGCACAGCCGTTGAATATGTAATATTAATCTTAGGGTGCGTCCACATCTGGCGAATGTGCCGCGAATGTGCAGCTCGCGAGCCGTTTGCGATCTGCCCGCGAGCTGCGCGCGTGCATTTTTGTTCGTGCGCCGCTTCTGCGCCGCCCGCGCGCAGTTCGCGCGCGACCTAAGCGCCGTACGCGATCAGCGCGCGGGCGGCGCGCTAGTTATTTCGCTCAGTTCGTTTCTGATTACTGGAGGCTAAGTACGTGTTGTCATGGAGTGGACAGAGGAGAATTGTTTACGCTTCATTGAAACATATAAAAGATTTCCAGTATTATGGGATCCTAAAGATCGATTATTTCGAAGATTACTATAGAAAAAATCTAAAAAATGATGCGTGGAAAGAAATAGGGGCGAAAACTGAGCGCGCGCCGCTCGCGCGCTCTATACGAGCCTTGTATGAGTTGCGCTAAAGAGGCGCACCAAACCATTGCAGTGACTGCACGCGCGCAGCTTGCGGGCAGCTCGCAATCGGCTCGCGTGCTGCACATTTGCGGCACATTCGCCAGATGTGGACGCACCCTTAGAAACTTATAGAAGCATTATTGCAATAATTTTAGTACTAGTTTACTATAAAACTGTCACTTTTATCTCATATATAAGTATTGGGTCATGTGCGTTGATGTCTTTAGTTAGAAAAGTCTTTTTTTATGTTTTGGGGAAAAATGACTTCTATAAATGATTTAACCTGTTAACAGTTTGTATCATAAGCAAAGCATTTGCGTGATAGATTCCATAATATGTGAAGGTCGAAATTGAGAAACGGTTGAAAGGTATAATTTTAGATACAATTTATACTCGATGCAATATTTACGTAAATTCTCGTGTCAGATTCGGTTGAGCAAGCCTGCAATCGGCAATTGAAACGTAACAACACGGTTCGATCACCGATAGACTTGCTGAGCTAAATGATTATGACATAAGATGACGAGATCATTATATCCAATATTGGAATTAAAATAATATGCATGCGTAGAGGATATTGCATAGAGATAGTTTTTGATGACATGGTTGGTGCAGTGTCCAAGCTAGGCCGCGTGTTCCGGGTCGATTCCGGCACAGAACAAATATTTGTATGATATTCGGATAGATGTTCTGAGTTAGGCTGTTTGTGTTTGTGAGTTTTAATGTTTGTAATCGCATTAAGATTTAAAGGGGGCAAGGTTTAAAAAATATTTACACATGTACCTACACCTACTACATACATCGCGTGTTTTAGAAAAAAAATTGACATGTCAAGGACAAAACAAGATGTGGGTCTGTGGACGATGAGCAATGGATAGATCAACGTCTGCGCATCTAGTGACGACTTGCGGTGTCGACGGCGCACCACGCCTGCCTCAAAGAGAAGACAGCAAAGCAGAGGGGCCCGCCGGGGCTATCGCCTGCCTGCGGGTTGTACAAGTCTGACACTCCCCCTAATCCTCGCTCAGAGCGCGGGGATTTATAGGATAATTTCTCATCCGCAAAAAAAATGGTTATAAGTAAGCTAGTGTAAGTTTGCAATAGTCATAAAACACACAGTGAATATAGAGGGTTCTCTTACCGACTTCATGAGGCAGATGAGGCTGCTTATTAAGCCAATCTCTGAATGTGGCCAGTTCTCTGGTGGCATCTACTTCAGGCATGGTTCTGTAAAAGAATAAAAAAAATGGGTTTAACTTCTTGCTTTCGATAGTAAAACATTATTGGTCTGTAATATAACTCCGGGCTGCTACTGTGAAATTCCTGATGGATAAACAAATATATCGACAACACAAAAAAATTAACGAGCAAGTTCAAGTGTTCTGCAGTGGGAACCGTAATTAAGCAAACGTAATGTGGAACGCTGCCCACCCAGATGAAGCGACGGTTTTAGCAGGAAAGCTGGCAGCTTTATGCGAGTTGCCGAAGATCAGGCCAAGTGGCACGCCTTGGGAGAGGTCTCTATATATGTATATCTCATATACTATATATGTATATATATATATATAGTGGTTAAGCAATTGGCTGCTACGCCTCGTGTTGCGGGTTGGATCCCCGCACGGAACAAATATTTGTGTGACCGACAGGTAGTTGTTCCGGGTCTGGCTGTTTATGTTTCTGACTTTGATGTTTGTAGACGCACCCACGATACAGGAGAAATTCCTAATGTTGGGCAACGTTTTCTTACAAAAAAGAAAGAAAGTGGATTGGCGCGGATGAGCAAGATGGGAGCTAATGGCTTTATTGAATTGAAGAGAACTCTAGTATACATAAGTTACCTACCACAATTTGCTATACGACGTCGACTATACAACAAACAGTATCAAGTGCACAATCACATTATTCATATTAGATGGAAACAATGGCTTCTGACGTCTTTGCATGCGAACAAATGTTTTTCGCTGAACAATGAAAATGGTGAACATTATTTGTCAATCCGAAACACGCAGAGGAACGTATGCGCAACTACTCTACATAAATATCAATACAATAGAACGGGATGTTTGTGTATGGGTAATGTAACTTTAAGGAAGCATGACTGATATATTTAACAGAATTAACATTACAGAATCAACCGTGGTGACTACCAGAAAAGCGTGGAGACAAAGAAGCTCGATGAAGTCCTGGACAATTTACCTGTTTTGGATCCCGCAACGAAATGAAGCTGAAAATAATCGCGGAGAAGTAGGAAAAACACAATTTAAATTTTCCATATTATACTGTATAGGTAGTTTATCGTATGGTACTAAAAATACCCATAATGAAGCTGAAAAGTTGTCTCCGTCTTTGTGAGATATTTTAAGTTCTAGAATAAAGTCAGTCTAAAACAAAAAAAAATATCTCACATATTGTGCCTGAGAACTTACGGAGATATCGGGGATCCAATGGATTTTTATTTTTAATATATTGATTTACTTTAGATTCCTCCATGACCCTCGTATTACTTAACGCCGGATACGTTAAATAATACTAACAATGGTTTGAATGTTTCACATCGAGCCTTGCCGTAGAACGTGATTCTTCACCTCAAACACAAAATCGTTAGCGATAATTTTTTGCATAGAATTAGTTACTTATTTTGATGTGCAGAATATTTGGTTGACGACTAAGTGATGGGTCCTGTTACATCTTGTATAAGCAAGGTTGAATGTAGGGGGCGATCATCGAAACTATTGATTGGATTCCGAAAATTATTTCACTTATGGGAAGTTACGTTCATCAAACCTGTCAGACAGTTGTGTTCCTGGGGAGTTTGTTACGTCACTTCCTCTTTCCAGCTAAAACACTAGGAAATGGCGAAGGTTTGGCGTTTTGGGGGACTTTTTTGGTATCAGTTCTCTTTCGGCGTCGGTGTTGCCTTCCATCCTGTTTTTGAAACTGGATTGTTTTGGATAATATCTGACCACAACGGGAAATCACGGATTATAACTATTAAACTTAAATAAACTATTTAATATTATATAATAAAGACGCTAAGATCCAGCAAATGTATCTCAGAAAACTCGGTTTTTAATTAATAATTAAAAGTTAGTCTTTAACTACTGGGCTTTGACATTTTTGCAATGCATAGATGATGTAATTAATACAAATCTTGTCACATTCGAGAGGTTTATTTTTTTGCAATAATAAACAAATGTAAAAAAATTATTTAAATTTTATAATTAGGCATGTACTTAGCGGAAATAACCTTGTCATTGAAATAATTAAAACCTCTGTACCTTATTTACGCAAATAAATGATTTTTGATTTTTGATTTTTTGATTTTAAAATATGCAAATTGCTATCATTACATTTGCCAAATATTTTTTGTTGTTGGTAGACATACGTACATAACCGATTTCCGCTAGTTGGAAACATCCGCCTGTGTTTTATAATCGAAAGAAATTCAAATTGACTCGATATTTATCTTTTTGTGTTTATCTCTATATTTAGGGTGTACTCTCTGTTCCCTCACTCTCATAGTCCGATAACACGGCAATCCGACTCGACCGGAGAGATTGGTAGTTTGTATCCGAATCAAGACACAAAAGTGTGATTGCGCATCGCCGACGTTTGACATATGTCTGTTGCATTTGACTTTTAACTTAACTTAGCCTATATTTTCCCACAGCTGGACAAAGGTCATAGCCCATAGCCTTCCAATCTTCTCTCACAAACGTCTCAAAGTTGACGTAGTGGCTAAGCCTTTGAACTCTGCGCTACGTGTCGCAGGTTCAATCCCCGTACGGAACAAATATTTGTATGGCCTACAGATAGTTTTTTCCGGATCTGACTGTTTGTGTATGTGAGTTTAAATGTTTGTAAATGCACCCAAAGTTTTTAAAAAAAAAAACAACTTCGGGTGTTTTATTATAATTAACACTTGAAACGGGATATTTACCATGTTTGTTATTTATATCGAGTTTCCGATATTTCGGCGGTGTTGCAAACGCCATGATCACGGATGAAATCCCCGTTCCAAGTCCTACCGTTTCAAGTGTTAATTATAATATTAGTAACCTTGTCAGTTTAAAGACTTCGGGTGTTTTACTATTCACGCTACCTGGATTAAGCCATAGGGCAGTTTTAGACTAAGGGGGTCTAAAATGGCTGTTTAAAGTGGTGATTTTAGACCCCCGTTGTACGTTAATTTTTTCCGTAATATTATCGACTTGCACACAGTACAGTTGAGTATTCTTTGTCATAGATTTAGCCCATAGACATGCCTTTACATATCAAGAGTTTCTATAGACCGGTAATGACCGTTCATGATTCTGAATAAATAAATAAATATCTTGGGACAACTCACACACGGCTATCTGATCCCAAGCTAAGCAGAGCTTGTGTTATGGTAACCAGACAACTGATATACATACTTATATAATTTATAAATACATACATATTATAGATAAATCACACCCAGACACAGAACAAACAATCATGCTCATCACACAAAGTTTGTCCTGGGTGGGAATCGAACCCATGACCTCCGGCAGCTCAGGGCCACTAACCACTAGACCAACAGGCCCGTCAGAATACTCCCATGGAGTAATCATCATGCATTTGAAATAGATTGATGACTGTCGCAAGTTGGTGTTACCGCATAGAGGACGCTGTTCCGCATCTTTTGACCTTATGTAACTGAAGTCTTGCGAGATGTAGTTATGAACTTTGGCATGTGAATACTTTAGAAAGAAACCTCCAACGGTGTTGTGTTTCGGGCAGGTTTCATAGATAGGTACCTACTACTAATCTTAACTTTAAAAAAAAGCTTACGTTTCATTTACGTGTTATGTTTAACAATGAATGACTAAAAAAAATATGAATATATATTTTGAAACAAGAAAAAATTAACGCTTGTGAATTCTCAAACCACTAATCAAGTTAAAATTAAATACAATGTTTTTTACTCTCCCTAAAAAACTTCCGATGATAAATAAAGAAAAATAGATGTAGGATAATTAAAATTTATATTATTCTTATATATCTTATATATTGTAAAATTAGTATCATTAGCGATCTATAAAGATGATGTACAATGTTGTACTAAGTACCAAATGGGTATAAAAATCCCTTCACGAACTTTTTCACAAGTTTTTAATGTCATAACTTATATTGAAATAGTAGTCAACTTGCTGATTCTTTTTAACATAGAACCTCAATAAAAATGATCTTTAGAATTTAAATCATGGTTAAGTCAGACGCCTAGATCAAGCGATGCTTAGTAACGTTAAATTATGATATCTTTGTATTCTTGTCGCATAAGTGCAAGGCCTCACGTGTCATACAATGCCGAGCTAATAGCGATTAATCTTTCGTGAACTTGATGCCACTGCGTGTTGGTATGAGGCCACGGGTCTGTTACTAGTACCAATTATATTATGCAGAAAATTGTTTAAAGTAATTATTAAATAATGGATAATCCTTACTAATAATATAATAATATAATAATTAATAATTAATAATTAATAATTAATAATTAATAATTTAATAATATTTAATAATTAATAATTAATAATAATATTATAAAAGCGAAAGTGAGTTTGTTTGTTTGTTTATTTGTTTGTTTGTTTGTTTGTTACCTCTTCACGCTTTAATGGCTAAACCGATTTTGATGAATTTTAGTACAGAGATAGTTTGGAACCAGGAGACGGACATAGGCTAATATTTTTTTGAAAAAAGTGGGATGTGAGGGAGAAAGAGGGAAGAAAAGGGAAAACTTAGCGTTGCTATTACAAATCAATAAGGCGCAAGGGGAACTGTGTCACCCCAAATATAACGCGGGCGAAGCCGCAGGCGAAAGCTAGTAAATATATATACAACTAGCTGTGCCCAGCGGTTTCACCCGCTGCTCACTTATGGATATGAAAAATAGATGTTGGCCGATTCTCAGACCTACCCGATATGAACACAAAATTTCGTTTAAATCGGTCCAGCCGTTTCGGAGGAGTATGGGAACGAAAACTGTGACACGAGAATTTTATATAGTATTAGATATATAAATAAATATAAAAGTATATATAAAGGCTAAAGCTGTGGCGATAGTTTTAAACCACCCATTAATTTCGCGGGAGACGACTCCCGGCCACCGTAGATGTGGTGCCGTGGACGGTGAGCAATGGGTAGCTCACCATCCGTGCATCCAGTGATGACAGGCCGTGTCGAGGGTGCATTAGTGTTCCACCCGCGCAGCAAAGCAGAGACGCTTGCCAGGGCCACCGCTTGCCAGGGTTGCGGGTTGTTCGAAAGAGATACCGCGGCCCCAAAAATAAAGGGCAATAGAAGGAACATGCGTAGGTTTTAGTCAATACAAGTCTGACACTCCCCTCCGCTCCGCCCAGAACGTATTATTGGATAATTTGTTGGTCGCGAGTTATTAGATGATTTCCCAGCCCAAAAAAAAATGGATGCTACTGAGAAAATTGATCGAATAACCCAATTTCACTTTACCCCACCCTACTTGAACCCAGGACTTCAAGCTTAGCCGTCACATTTGTGACTACTCGACCAATGAAGCAGTATACTTTTTATACAAGAAATAAATCACCACAGCCCTTGCCGGTACAAAAACGGCCACCATTTTAGTAGAAATATTTATAAATCGTGCATACAACGTCAAAAGTTTCCATTGAACTTAAGAAATATCGAAACCCTTGGAGAAGACAAGTACTGACTTTACCAAAACCAGTTTGTAAGTTGAAGCGGCAAGATACAGAGGTCACTGTCCCAATATCTTCAGAGGAAAGCTGTTAACTGGTTGGTCTTGTCATATGTGGTTGCAAGGCTGAACCACTGTCCACCTTCACGCTATATGCGCTTATATGCCGAAAATCGGCCAATCACCTGCTGAGGCTCGTGGGTGAGGATTGGAACAGTCCGATCCACATGCATTGGCTCGAAGTCCACCGGAGTTCAAATCGAAAATAGGAATTGTTTGTTTGTTTAATGTCGTTAATTATGTACTTAATTTGTATTCATAATGGTGATATTTTAATGTTTTTTTTTAATGTAGGTATTTTGTAATTATTTAAAATTTTATTTGTGTTTTGTATTGGGTTTCATGCCTTTTAGAATAAATAAATACTTATGCACTTATATCCTTCGAAATATCGAGCATTTAAACACATTTAAAGGTTGCATAGCATGCAATTACTTATGCTTGAGAGAGAATGATATCACAACACCAATTTTAAATTAATTGATTAAACACGCTTGCTTTTTCTCGTAAGGAATTTATTTCTAGACTAGCTGTCTTGCGCGGATTCACCCGCGTCTTTAGTTGATATCCTGCTCCCCTGGGTAGTAACGTGGTGTTGTATTCTTTGTATCTATGTTACTTCGTTACGTTAAAATCGGTCCAGTTTTGAAGCCTATTCGATACAAACAAACAAATTTTTCGTCTTTGTAATGTTAGTATAGATGAATGATAATTTATCTATGAAATATATTTTATAGTTAAATAACCTAGACTTATACCTTGGATCATATTAAGATTGCATGCATTCTTGATAAGGTTACATTCAGATTGCAAAATTTTAATTTGATACGATTAATATACCAAATATAGTAATAGATGTTAAATTATATAACCTTCTTTATGGCTAATTTAAGATTTGACCCCCAAATGAGGCCATCTAAATCTATATTTAGAAGAAAACTGAGATTAAATTATTGTTATGAGTCACAAAACATAAACAAAAAACCGGCCAAGTGTGAGTTGGACTTGCGCACGAAGGGTACGTACGTATTCTATCTATAAAATCGGGAAAAAATGTTGTATGAGCCCTCTTAAATATTTATTTTATGCTGTTTTTTCGTATTTGTTAGAATAGCGTTGTAATAGCGGTAACAGAAACATATCTTCTGTGAAAAATCTTGACGATTTTTAAAATTTTGAAAGTATTTTTAAAATTTTTAAAGTATTTTTAAAATGTTAAAAGCAATCATGCTCTCGTTTATAAATATGGCAAAAACGTGGTTGTATATGGTTATTAATAGCAGAAACAATAAGAATAGCTACTTAGGTGGGTACATAAAAGTAATTTCCGCAATATTTTTTCAGAATCCAACAACGAATAGAATTCAATCGATCTTTTCTATGTCAATGTCGTTCAAAGACATGTCCCCATTCAATATTATCAGAATTAAGTACCTACCTACCATAACGCAACCAACAAGTCACGAACTTCGAGTAAATAGATCCAATAACCTCACACAGAGATGGTAACATTGAAAACGCTTTTATGTCAAAGCTATTAGGGTTATTTTCGTACTGCATGTGTTTTATAGTTTGCTGTAAATTCATGGGTCTTAAGAGCAAACAAAAATAATGCCCGTTCTAACAACCGAATCCAAGGTAAAGCCGATTTCACTTTGAACCGAATAAACCAAGGCTGACGTAAAATCTCGAAAGTACATAGGTACTTGTAGTAACTCATCTTAGTAAACTTGCGTCGGCTTCCAATGAGATAAATCGGTAATAAGCTGCAATTTTAAACCTTTTCTAAACAATGTTAGGGTCGACTTTTTGTCCAACCACAATATTAGTATGAGATCTGCATGTTAGATCAATTGACATCTTATCTGCATCCGGATTATGAAACAAAGACAATGGATACAATACTTATTCATTCACTTGTGAATGGAATGATTAGAAGCCTGACTGCCATACTACAACCCCGCTCCATTGTGACATAACCATCACGCCAGTTTTCCCCAAGAGTTGGACAGAATGATATCAATACTGAACTACACAATTTTAAGCCTCCCTCGCTTTTCCCAACTTCTTTACATTTCGCATTGTTTAAGTCACGTTTCAAGAACAATATAAGTAACTAATTTATTATCTTCTTCAATAACATACCAACAATAAAATAAAATTGATTGTTTATCATAGACTAGCTTTTGCCCGCGGTTTCGCTCGCGTTAAATTCGGGGTAACACAGTTCTCCTTTCCTGATTTGCATGTACCTGCTACCTGTAGTTTTTGCCCTTGCGTCGTATTTATTGCAATATGAAAAAATGCGTTTTCCTTTTTCTTCCCTCTTTCTCCCTCATTACTCACTTTTTTTTTAAGTTAGACTATGTCCGTCTCCAGGGTCCCAACTATCTCTGTACCAAAATTCATCAAATTCGGTTTAGCAATTAAGGCGTGAAGACGTAACAAACAAACAAACTCACTTTCGCTTTTATAATATTAGTAAGGATACTCCGTGCAACAAGTCATTGAAGATAAACTGATTATTTTAGCAATTATTTATCCAAGTTATAAATTATCATATTTACGAGAACATGGTTTACAAATAATTCGTGACATCTGTATTGACAAATGTATTACATAATTTCCGTAGAGATAAAAACTTAAAGCATGACCACTTTAAATATACAGTTTAAGGTGGCGCTGCTTGTCAAGAAAAAAAACATCGAAATGTCAAACTTCGTACGTTTATTTTAGTTCTGTATTTTTCCACCAGCACGGGTAAATTGGCTAAAGTGTAGGGTGCGTCAAGGTGTTTGTTTTACAACAACACTTAAAGATAAATGACGGAAATCCCTAATAGACAACTAAAATATTGACTTATAGGTTAACCTCTGCTGAGGACGGGCACAAAGGTCCAAAACATTTGTCGAGGCTTAAAATAAAAACATCTCGCATATTCCATAGTTTGTGATGAATAAGTTTTAAATTTGACAACATTAAACGGGTTAAAGTACTTACGTCGAAATTGCTTAATATACAGGCAATTTTAAATATCACAGGTTACTGAAAATTAACAACAGCTAGATTACCTAAATGAGCCCAAAACTTTCCAGTAAGTTTATATCTAATTAGGATTACTTTATTAAGATTGACATTTGTCATAATTGTAAGTTAGCTAAAGGTAAATTAACGGAAACCAATATGCTCCTTTTAAATATCACACAAAACTAAGTCAAGTTTAATCACAGGTTCGATATTCGGTAGATGCAAAATTTGGTAGAAGTCAAGGTTGCAAACATTTACACTTTTTATTGTCGAATTTACAATAATATAATAAAGGCATAGTTCAAGAACAAATTTTAATGTTTTTCTAGATTTCTGCACACCAATAATAGACACATGTGTAAATAATTATAAATGAGCAAATATGCAACATAATGTAGGACAACTAGGTATATGTTGCACATTTTTTTAGTCTTATTGTAACATTTGTGTAACATGGAACACAGCCACACACATATTTGCCTAACCTATCAGCGGATTACAAGTTTAATGATATGTTCAACAACAAAAACCTCATAATTTACAAATTACACGAAAGTTTAAATCACCTATCATAACACCATGTTTAGATTTCATACGTGTCACATATATGTTACACATGCAAGATTACATCATTCTAAGTGCGGTAATTTCGCCTAAGTACAGCCATTTAGTTGTTATCTTACAAACCAAAATGCAACAATATTATGCCACAATCACACGCTTGATAGAATGTGTAGTAACCATGGTAGCAACATATCTCCAATCTTCTACGTGTTGCATTATCTACTAATTACATTATGGACAGTCGACGGCAGGTCAACCTATACTAAACTATTATAACCTTGTCTCTCTACTACGAATCGCACGCCGTAGTAGAGATCAGGTTAAAATGGTTTGGTGTAGGTTGATTTGCCGTCGTCTGTACTTTAGATAGATTGATGATGAAAGGAGGTGTCAGGTGTCCATGCTTCATGACCCCAAATAACTTGGGATCGGGAGAGTGATGATTTTACTATAGCTTATTATTATTTATATTGACGACACGGTTGGCGCAGTGGCTGTACGATCGACTGGTCGCGCTTTGTGTTGCAGGTTCGATCACCGCACGGAACAAATATTTGTATGGCCTACAGGTAGTTGTTTCAGGTCTGGCATTTTGTGTATGTGTGTTCAAATGTTTGTAAACGCACCCACGATACAGAATAAATTCCTAGTGTGGGGCAAAAAAAAGAAAAAGATAACATAACATCACCCGTGTAATTCGCGAAGGGATAGGCAAGGTCATGCCTGATAATATGTGTTTATATTTTTAATTGTTTCTTTTTTTACCTTAAGTTACGTTAAACTTCCAAGTAATAAGTAGCGCTAAGTCGCCAGTCCGCCAGTACTGCTAACTTTAGATAGAGTAAGTATCTGCGTTGCGATAGGTCCTTAAAAAACTATTTATATAAAACCTGTGACAAGCCTATATCCGTTCGAAGTATGTACATAGTTTTGGAAGGAAGCAAGTCAAAAGGAGTCAAACTGGTTAGTTTAGTATCGGTGATATTCAGTAGGGCTATTGCGATATTCAGCTTCGAAAGGCTATGCCGGTTTAATGTATCCGATATCGATATATTCGCCACTAATAAAATATGGGTAATCAGAAAAAAAACGTTATCTAATTCGAAATTCGAAAAAAAATTGACACTCTAAAATCTTCCAAAAGTAAAGTTTTCCAGAAGATTTTTTTTATTTATTTTTTCTTATTTAATCTAAGTAGTAAGTACTGACTAATTTGATCTCAACTGCTCCCAGATTTTAAAGGAATTAAAACAATAGATTTGATTGAAGTGAGTCATCGGCGCAGCTCAGTAGCTACGGTTCGGTTTGGGAGAGATCAAAGATTCGACAGTGACTAGAGATCGAAATTTCTTTACAAATATATATAGTTTAGACTTTTAGAGTATATAACACTAATCAGCAGTTGTGATTTTATGTTCGCGTTAAATTCGGGGTAACACAGTTCCCCTTTCCTGTTTAGCAGGTTTTTTTCGTTGGTTACAAAGAGTGTATGTACCGAGTTTATCTTCCTACCTTGAAAACTGCGGAATACTCCATACAAACTTTCACCCCCTATTTTAGGGATGTGGGGTTAGAAAGAGACAAAAAGTACCTATAGTTTTTGCCCTTGCGCCTTATTTATTGTAATAGCAATGCTAAGTTTTCCCTTTTTCCCCCTTCTATCGCATTAATTTAAAATAACCTATGTCCGTCTCCAGGGTTCCAACTATATAAGATCTATAAAAGTTGGTGATATGTCACTCTTCTATGATTTATTGAACATCATTAGAGCCTACTAATACGATGCTATAAACACCTGCAATATAAATTGCAAGAACACTTAAGGCTAACCGGTATCAAGAAAAATATTTAGGTTGCTAGTGAATTAAGTGCCATTAAAATATTCATAAAGTTTTATAGTTTTAATTGCATAAATCATGCTTTAATACTGGTTGGTTAAGTTTAAGCTCTGTGCTCATTGAAATGTATTTATAATAACAACGGGGTCCATAATCATATTAGAGCCAATACATAATATAAGAAAATGCTTTTCAACTCACTAATTCTACCAATCTCTATGGAATCTGTATCACATCTCCGGGCTTCTATGATTCGTATCAGCGTACCGCTGACTACGATGAAAATATCATGCTATCCATACGCTAGAGAAATCTTGCTATCCACTTTACTACGACCCGTAGCAGCGTAGCACTGACTACGCTAGAGAAGTCATGCTATCCAGGTTACTGTAGCCCGTAGTAGCGCAGCATTGACTACGCTAGAGAAGTAATGCTATCCAGGTTACTATGACCCGTAGCAGCGTAGCATTGACTATGCTAGAGAAGTAATGCTATCCAGGTTATTATGGCCCGTAGTAGCGTAGCATTGGCTTCCATAGAGAAGTAATGATATCAAGATTACTTACTACGACTCGTAGTAGTCAAGCATGGAATACGCCCGGCTGTTTTATGTTTTGAGGGACTCCATGAGTCGTATCATTATGTGCATAGTCGAGGTTTTATTGTAACGTTATTTATTGCATATTCTTAGAAAAAAATACGAATCACCAAGGAACTAAAACTCAATACGAATTATAAACGATCTCGAAATAATGATTTAATAACAAGAGAATAGGAATATACCCAATTACCCAAAATTATCTACTTAATTGCCTTGAAAATCTTCCAAACCTTGTATTAATTGATTTATCCAATTTTAAGACGCGTTTAATTAAACTTGATTCACGGCTAATAATGCCGGTTATTTCTAGACATGCATATTTATTTAGATACATAATTACATGATACGAATACATAGAACATTTTATTATTCCACCTGCAGTTCTGTTTCATACATTTTCATGGTCAGAAGAATAATATAAAAATTTACATTATGGCAACAGAACCGAATAATGCTGCTGGATATTATATATCTACTAGCTGTTCCCCACGGTTTCACCCGCGCTGTTCAGCACCTGTTGGTCGTAGCGTGATGTTATATAGCCTATAGCCTTCCTCAAAAAATGGACTATCAAACACTAAGAATTTTCCAATTCCAACCAGTAGTCTCTGAGATTAGCGCGTTCAAACAAACAAACTCTTCAGCTTTATAATATTAGTATAGATTAAAAAAAAACGTATTCCCATTTACTACAGACATTTAAAAACACAAACAACCAGATCCGAATTAACTATCTGTATACAAATCGGGCATACAAATAATTGTTCCATGCGGGGATCGAATCCGCCACACGCAAAAAACGATCAAAAGACGATCTAGTCATCAAATGTCATGTAACCGCAGTAAATAACTAAGTAATTAGGTGTAATTTGCATTTATTGATTCACGTATTTAATTACGAAAGCTTTCCTTCTGTTACGTAAAAACCACTGCAACTTGTCTCTACGGCTCTTAAACAACTTATGGAATTTTAGTCATCAGAAATTGGTCTCTGATGACAACATAGGTAAGAGGTAAGATAACTTTAGTAAATTTCTTTATTTGTCTTTATTTATTACAGAAAAGGTGTGAAAAAAAGGCTAAAGTAAGTACCTAGGTAAAAAAAAAATATTATCAGAGGCAGACAAAATCATAGACAAAAATTTTGGTCGGTAAAAACTACCTATAGTACGGCCAATGAGAAGCGATACGAAAGGTCATTAACCTAAAGAACAACTGTGGCGTTGACAATCTAATATTTAGCTCTTTCCATCTTGTGCCTTTGTCGTAATGTCTCGTTCTCCCGGCAAAAACATGACAACGTTAAGACGGGTTCGCCAACATTCGGGCGGCCATTTTAGATGGGGTTTTAGCATGGGTTTTGTTTACATTTGGTATCGCTTCTCGTTGGCCGTGCTATAGTTCAGTTATTATTATAATAGACATCACTTGTCTGTCCGCGGATACCTTCTCAAGGCGATCACCGCTCTATGATTTGAATGTTTTTTTTTAAACTTGAAAAGTTTTTATTGCGGCGTAATAAATGATTGAAATTATTCACCAGCACGCAGAGTACTAATCTTGTGAAATAAGGTACCTACATGAGTAAGTACCTACTCATGTATTTTGTTTACTGACCTTCTTATTGTTGTTTTGTTAAGCTCTTTATTTTTGGGGGCCCGTACCATAAAAGGTAAAAACGGAACTGTTTTAGGACCACTTTGTAGACCGTCTGTCTGTCTGTCTGTCACGTCCCTTTATCTTGGGAACGCGTGGTTAAGTTAAAGAAAAACTTAAGTTTACGCAGTCAAAAGATATGGTCGTTCATATCGTTAGATTATGCGAAACCATCGGTGCACGAGTCCAACCCCAACTTAAGCGGTTTTTTTTTGTAATATTGCTTTGTTTTTCCAAGTTTTTACCCGACTGCCAAAGAAGGAGGGTAATGTTTTTCGAGTGTATGTAAGTATGTATGTATGTCTTTTCCTTTGTGACCACCTGTAGCCTAAACGGCTTGATGGATTTTGATGTATGAGGTATCGTTAGATTTGTCTTGATTACGGGAGTGTCATAGGATACATTTTATCCTAAAAGTCCCACGGGATAAAGACATAATAATATTTTTTCTAAATTTCCCTTTAAAAAAATATGTATGCGGTATCATTAGATTCATTTCAATCACGGGAGTAATTAATATAGGATACGTTTTTTCTCAAAATTCCCACGGGAACATGTTAATTCTGCGTCAACGCAAAGCAACTCATGCGTTAGCAAGCAAAAAGATAGGGCGTGGCCTGGCATGCGGCGCGCGGCGCGGTGCGGAGGGGGATATGCTGGAGTATACAGCCCGATTGCGGGCACACGCATGAGGGCACACGTCGTTGACGGTCGTCTCTAAATAGCGATTTTTTCGATACTTCGTCGTCTGACGCGAAACTTATAAAGTATAAATAACTCGTTCTTTTTTTTTTCTTTCCACCAACCACGGTCTGGTGAACGGTGCTATGGGTATCATAAGAAGAATTGAGTGGCCTTCTCTTCGCAGAGAGCAGTTAGAACCAGGTGAGTTACCGCAGGCAGTATTCGTAGAGTTCGACGATCGTTCTGTTAAGGGCAATGAATTGGGTGTGGGGGTTCGCATAGAGCCCTCCACTGTCGACTTTGATGCGCTTCGCGGACAAGGGAAGATTGAACGTCGGATGCTGCCTTTGATACTTTGTTGGGCTGTAACGGTACACAAATTGCAAGGTACCACCTTGGATCGGGCTGTCGTGGACCTATCAAACGTGTTTGCAAAGGGCCAGGCTTATGTAGCCCTAAGCCGTGTTAAAACACTTGCTGGGTTAGCAATAAAAACACTTGACCCAAAAAAGCTGTTGGACCGGCCCCACGACGAATGTTCTTTAACTGAACTTAAACGTTTGCGGGATCTTCAGCAGTAATGACTCACCTAATTCTTTTTCTTCTTCACTACCAACAGCCCAGATTGGCGGTAAATTTATGTTGCGGAGTAACATCACTCGTAATCTAAAGCCAAATGTCGTCGAAATAATTTAAAATGGTACTTACATATACATAGTCTTCTACATCTACAACATTTTCGTTAAATAAAAACAGCTAAAAAGTTATAAATAAAAAAATTATTATTAAAAAAACAAAATACCCGACTGCACACTAAAAAAAGAGTAAAACAAGCCCCACAATAATATTGATCAATCAAATGCTAAAAACTAATTATGTAATACCGTTTAAACAATACCTATATTAAAATACACTACAATATGTGTTCGTAATCGATAGTTAAATAAACAGAAACTTATTTTGAATACAAATTTACTGAATATAATTTATAAATGTTGATGGAAAGCATCGCAGGCGGGGACCACCTTGACCGCCACCAACGAAAATTCTGCTAAATGGTGCACAACCGAAATGACTATAAATAAGCCTCTGTTGGTCCCCGCCTGCGATGCTTTCCATCAACATTTATAAATTATATTCAGTAAATTTGTATTCAAAATAAGTTTCTGTTTATTTAACTATCGATTACGAACACATATTGTAGTGTATTTTAATATAGGTATTGTTTAAACGGTATTACATAATTAGTTTTTAGCATTTGATTGATCAATATTATTGTGGGGCTTGTTTTACTCTTTTTTTAGTGTGCAGTCGGGTATTTTGTTTTTTTAATAATAATTTTTTTATTTCATATCAGTTTCTTATTGTTATAAAAAATCTTGCCAAAACAGATACTATGAATTATTAGATACTAGCTTTTGCCCGCGGCTTCTCTCGCATTAAATTCGGGGTAAAACAGTTCCCCTTGCGCCTTATTGATTTGTAATAGCAACGCTAAGTTTTCCCTTTTCTTCCCTCTTTCTCCCTCACATCCCACTTTTTTCAAAAAAATGTTAGCCTATCCGTCTCCTGGTTGTCAACTATCTCTGTACCAAAATTCATCGAAATCGGTTTATCCATTAAAGCGTGAAGAGGTAACAAACAAATAAACAAACAAACAAACTCACTTTCGCTTTTATAATATTAGTAAGGATTATGTACGTAGTAATCGTTTGTGCATCGAATTTTCTTCCAATCTACATTTTATACGGTCATAGGTTAAACTAGTGACGTACTTTAGGCAACCGAAGGTTCCTACAATGTAAACAGATATAGCTGGGTAAAGCAATACCCATATAAGACCAGGTCCATATAAGAGTAAGTCCCGAATAAGATCTACTAAAAATGTAATTGTCAAGGCTGTGTATGACTGCTGCAAGTTTGATATTTGTGAGTTGTAATTGAATAATTTTAATAATAATGTCTAAGTCGATTGTTGCCAACAAGCCTGATATAGTGGTGGTGGATCGATCAGAGCGGCGCGCAATGATTGTTGACGTAACAGTCCCTCATGATGAGAACCTCGTGAAAACCGAGAAAGATAAGCAAATCAAGTATATTGACTTGGCTCGCGAGGTTGACGATATGTGGGATGTGGTTTCAGCGATCATTGTGCCAATAGTCGTATCTGTCTGGGCTTGATACAGAAAGCGGTACTCCTGGACACGGCTCGTATTGTTAGGAGGTTCCTTTCTCTGGAGCCCTGACCGCCGCCGGTAGCTTGGACCCTGTTCCCGATACCGGTGGGCTACTATTTTTAAATGTTTTTTTTTTGTTTTTGATAAGAAATATGTTAAAATATAAAAAATATGTATGTAAATAAATAAATTATAATAATGTCTAAGTCGTCTATGTTTTCTATTGTATTATGTAATTCATAATTGTAATTATGGGTGTGCCTACCTCAAATAAATAAATTTTATTTTATTTATATAAGCCCATCAACAACAGTACTGGCCAATGAACCTTGAGACATGTTAGTATTACGAAATACGAATACAACACCGAAATACTAAAATACTTTCTAACTCTTCAATAATAAAACACGTTGACCAAATATTCTGAGGCGAAAATTTTTGTGTAAGTAGAGACTTGGTTTTATTAAATGAAATTGTATAAAATCTGATTCTCTTAACCTGACAGATGTTTAGCTGGGGAGTTTGTTCCGCCACTTCTTCCCGGCTATACCACTACTAAGTGGCGAAGAGCGGGCGTTTTGGAGAACTATCTCTTGTTTTACTTTTTCCCTTTATTTTGTTTTGAAGTTTTATCTTAACAGATATGCCAACCCCATGGTGCCTTTTAAGATAACATGACATTATCACAAATTTTAATAATTAACTACTTACAATTAAATACATAAACTACACCAAACAGATACACAGTATTATCTTGCAATGTTGTTGTTCAAAGAATGCTAATTATATCAGGCTAATTTGAATAATTAATATAATATAAATTACTTACTTTTGATGTTTATTTAGTACTAGCTGGCGCCCGCGTGATGATCGAAAAAAAGTATCCTTTGTGTTATTCCTGACTATGATCTACCTGTGTGCCAAATTTTATCAGGATCCGTTCAGCCGTTTTGAGGAGAAAGAGTAACAAACATCCATACAAAGAGTCAAGAGTCCCAAATAAAAGATTTTCTTTCTTTCATACATCCATCCATCCTCACAAACATTCGTATTTATAATATTACTAGGATAGTAGGAAGTAGGACGTATATCATAGATGAAAGTGATTCTCGAATTGACATTGGTGATTGAAAAGTTAAATAAAGTTTTAAATACCTTTGATATTCACTTTCACACATTATTTATACATTAGTTTATTATTTAAAAAGTAACAAACTACAATCAATAATAAATACTGTCTGATGTTTTAAATTCTTCCGCAGCTGATAAAAAAACTATCGTATCTTAATCGTAAGTTTTAAGATTACAGAATCACTAACCTAAGCTAGGTTACTGATAAATATTTTGTTTCTTTTTCTGTAAATAAATATTTTAGATAAATTTAAACTAACATCACGCCTATAATTCTAGAAGCATTTGGCAGAGATTTGGGTACTGGGTACCGTATACTTAAATAGTAGCCCACATTTTCACATTTAAAATACACACTTAATTCAAAATAAAATAAAAATAAAATTAGGAATTCACCAATTCCTTATCAAAAATAAATATAAATAAGTACGTCACTTTTAAAACAATCGTTTTAAAACATAAACAAAAAATACTCACGTTTAATAACAAGAGATCAGCCAAAATCAAAACCAAAATATTTCAACAGATGTATTTCTTTCGAAAGTTTTCTTCAATCGAAAGTTGAACTCCGGTGTAGTAACCTAGTAACTGTATAAGAACGCGTTTATTCAACGGACAGTCGCGACCAACTGACGCTGACGGTAGCGTTTTCTCAACACTACGAGAATATTATTGAACACATCGGCTTCGCTCGCTGATTGTACCGTACCCGTCACTATACGGGATTTTGTAAGCATGTGTATTATTATTTACATGATAATACATTGTAAGTTTTGTTTGCGATATAAAGCATCCGACCTGTAAAGGTTGTTGAGAAATAGACAACTAGACTGGGTTTGCAGCTAGTAACATCTTTATACAAAGTAATTATGTATTGGGCCATTCGGACTTGCTCCCTGAAATATAGATACGGAACTAGCTACTTAATGCTGGTAATCCCCGACAGAGGCGGACCGCGAGTTTGTGGGACCCTGGACTAATACTATTTCCACCCACGCTCCTTCTTTTGCCCTTTATGATCCGGGGCCGCGGTATCTATTTTGAACAAACCGCAACCCCGAGGCATTATTGGGGGGTTAGCTTTATTTACTACCCTTTTGTCACAAATCTGTTTTCAATAATGATATACCATGTATGTACCTAGTATATACGACGACACATCATACAATATAGTCTAGATTTTTAGTAGTTTTGTATTTGATAATGTTGTGTTATGTAATGTATACCTGCCAAATTACAGTGTTTGTTTTTTTTATTCACAATTGTGTACCGTCTTAAATAGTGACTGGGGGCCCTTTACCCGCAGGGGGACCTGGGCTACAGCCCAAAAACATCTTAGGCACCCAAAACATCTTAAATAGATCCGCCCCTGATCCCCGAAGGGTTAGGCAGAAGTGTACCTACTTGATTGTGCACTCACTTTTCGCCATTTTTGTTTTAAGTTCCTTGTAATTGAAGCAAGCCTACGGCCACTAACCGGGCTCGAATTAAGACACCGTGGCGTAACCATCAGAGAAATTTCTAATGGAAAACCCAATAACACTTTGGCCGACCCGGAAATCGAACCCACGACCTCGTGCTCGACAGTCGTGCTTGTGATCAATAGACTAACGATACAATCCTAGCTACTTCTGTTTGAAAATTTCACATTTAGAAACGCAGAAAAAAGAGAAATTAAAAGAAAGAAAACACAAAACCAAAAGATAAAACAACATACAACGTATAACATTTTTTTATAAATACAACAGGACAGAAAAAAGTAAGTTGATAGCTTGCACGTCATGATTGCGAAAAGCAGGTCACAACTCAGTATGATACTGTGTTTTGGGCCAAAGCACAGCGCTGGTTTTTTTTTCAGACAAAAGTTTCCTTAGATAATATGTTTGTTTCCATTCATCCTAGTTTTAATTACAACTAAGCGACATCTAATGGAATGTCCAATAATAAAGCTGACCATTCAAAATATTTTTGTAACACAAGTATTTACAAAATTATTTTGCTGGTACAACTAGGCGTTGTCCCAACTGGCAAGGAGTGTACGATGGCACAATGCTTTCTCCCCGTGCGGTGAACTTTGTCAATGAAACATTGCTGAACTTGAGCGATGTCTTGCGAGCTTCAATTACACTCAGAAGAAATCTGTATGTCACCGCTGTATTGATAGCCAACTAGGACGACGACTAAGTAAGTAGGTGCTAATACCTACCTATAATGAAAGAGTACATAAACGCAGTGTGCGGCGAAACAGCCGGCTGTTCCATAAAAAACCTGATTCTGTGTGAATGCATACTGGAGAAATATGTAGGACAAGAAACCCTAGCACGAGTTCGCGGCGTTAATGTAACGAAACACGTCAATAATAAAATTGAAAATACCACGTCACGTAATATTTTCATAGTTTTGAAAATATATATGGATATTGCTGTGTGCTTGTTGCAAATAATTTAACTTTACGGACAGATAGACAAATCTAAAAGGGTTTTACTTTTGCCTTTTATCAACGAAACCCCTAAAATGAAAAGGCCTAAGTCTGCTATTACAATGGTGTCAGAATGATCGATCACTGATCGCATAATGGTTGATTTTGATAATGTTGGTAATCTCATCATCTGCCTAGCCTTTTCCCACTACATACTAAACTTGTCAAAATCAACCATTCTGACACTGTTGTAATAGCAGACTAAGGCCCCTGGATTATTGTATTTTCAATTCAAACGTCAACATATTTCGTTTCGTTAACGCCGCCAACTCGTGCCATTGCCTAAGTGATTGGCCCGCGAATGTGGGAGACCTTTCTATATGACCGATATACGTGTTTAATTACTTATCATTTAATTGCGTCCTCAGCTGCAGCTGTCTTTTGCAGCCTAAGCAAGTGATTAGACAAACTACATGTGTGTTCGTGTTTTTTTTAAAGACACGATTTCATTGTCTTAACAGCAAACGCATTAATTTGATACCCTTATTATGGTGACATGTAAGCAACATTTCATTTCATGCAGAAATTGAATAGTGAGTCAAATTTACTTGTTTTTTACACATGTATTTACAGCTGAAGAGCAGCTATTAAAAATATTCTATATTCTCTGTTTCCGAAAACTTTCAGTCCTAGCAAAACTAAAATAGCATTGACTGCCAAGAATGTAAGCCCAGCGCTATTTGCAACTTAGCCAAAGAAATCCCTGTGATGAAACTGGAATTAGAAATTTTAAGACATAATGCCTAGTGGCAAGACTACTATTATATACCGGGCATGTGCCCGCCTGGGCAACAACAGAAGAAAGATCCCAGGAGTGGGAACCCCTTACAAGGTGTCTTCAACCAAAGACTTCAACCAAACATTCTGTATATCATGCTAAGTGAGTAAATCTACGCAAAACCTTGGCCTTCAATATCTTTGTAACGAAAAGGTCCCATGCAATGACGGGCAGAACAAGTACACACGGCAACAGATCAACCTATACAAAACCAGTTTATGCGGATCTCTCATTGTACTTGAAATTTATGGTGTACGATCCGTTGTTGAGAGAGCAGCATAAACTGGTTTTGTATAGGTTGATCTGTTGCCGTGTGTACCTCTCGGGTTCGTTCGTCGTGTTAGCTCTTTTTTTTCTGACGGATAATGTGTGTACCCAAAGCGTCAGAAACAAGTAGGTCCAATGTACAATTGTACACATCTTAGTATAAAACCCGTTGAGAAGGGTAATCGAAAAGCCTTTTAATAAAGGGACTGGTTCCTTCAACCTGCTCAACCCCTTGATTATGTGGCACTTTGCCAGTCTTTTATTACTTGGGTTTTCTGTTTCAATTAGTATTCATACTAGCAGACGTGTGAAGCTTCGCCCGCGTGGTATCGAAAAAAAAGTATCCTATGTGTTATTCCAAACTATACCTCTGCGCCAAATTTCATCAAGTTCTGTTCAGCCGTTTGACGTGAAAAATCCATCCTCACATACATTCGCATTTATAATATTAGTAGGATGTCTGACGGTGCTACAATCCGGAGTTGCGGGTTGTTCGAAAAAGATACCGCAGCCCCGGAACATGAAGGGCAATAGAAGGAACACGGGTGGCTTTTAGTCAGTACAAGTCTGACACTCCCCCGCGCTCCGCCCTCGAGCGGAGGAAGTTATTTGATGAAAAAAAAGAATGAATTACTACTTTTTTTTTTCTTCTCAAGGTCAAGATAGTCAAAGTTAAGTTATATCAAACTCTGTAGGGCTCCTAAATTATATCGCAATTTTAGGTACATCATTGAGGATCTCTAGACATAAAAGTAAAAAACTTTCCGATCCTCTATCACATCGCATCGTCGTGGAAAAAAACCTTAATGCTTAGTGATCGGCTCTCGTGAGTGTTTTGATAATAATGTGGTTACTGACGTCATTGAACAAAACCCATGGAGCAAAAAACTCCCTCTTGCCTACATCTTGTCTCTATGTATGTAAAATATCGCTATTTTCGTTCATTTATTGATTAATTTACATATTGTTTACATTTTTAAATATTTCTTAGTAAAAATAATTGAATGTAGTAGCCCACCGGTAGATTATCGGGAACAGGGTCCAAGCTACCAGCGGCGGTCAGGGTTCCAGAGAAAGGAATATCTTTACAATACGACCCGTGTCCAGGAGTACCTACTGGTTTCTGTATCAAGCCCTTGATCCAGCAATACCTGCTGGATCAAGGAGGCTCTCGTTATGCCTAACGAGAGCCTCCTCAGGTATTGGTCGAGGCTCTTGGCAATTAAGCCATTGGCAGATACGACCATCGGTACACACGGCAACAGATCAACCTATACAAAACCAGTTTATGCTGCTCTCTCAACAACGGATCGTACACCATAAATTTCAAGTACAATGAGAGATCCGCATAAACTGGTTTTGTATAGGTTGATCTGTCGCCGTGTGTACAATGATCGCTGAGTCCACATCCATATCGGTATTGTTATTAGTAGGTACTGTAAGATCTACGGGAATGTAGAATCTACGGGTTTCTATTTAATTAAAATAAAGCGCAAATAATCGTTTAAGAATTATAATGTTTAAAAAATATTAATTTAAATGTTACACATCAGAGAGAAAAAAACCTATTCTTACTTTAAAAACGACATGAGTATTCGAACGCTATGCTCTATCAGCCAGCATTGCTTAGGTTAAATAAAACCTCTTACAGTACTATCGCCTAAATAATTTTATCACTATCATGTCTTAACTAACAGCCTTGCGTAGCTCAACGTTTTTTTGTCTTTGCCAGCTAGGTAGTATACACATGACAATTAATACTAATTCGAGCAACTATCGAAAATAGTATTAAGGAACATCCACCCAGGCGTAGTGTCGTTTGTGTAGATTTCAGAAATGGATCATTGTCTGCAATATAAAATAGGTATCAGAATGTGTTAATGTATGTAGGTATCTAATAATGACTATCTGTGCGCCAAATTTCATCTAAATTCATTCAACTTTTAATTCGTTTAATGTTTTTGAGTAGCAATTAGCATTTTTTACGATTACTATTTTGGAGCTATGTTACACAACGCGCCTCAAGCTAAAACATGTCTGTCAAAATGACAATGTCAAACAAATTGTCAAGCACAAGCAGCTGCATCTGTCAGTGTCAACAAAGCAAGTGGACAATCGAATCGGTGCACCAAAATATTGTTTTGATAGGTTTCTTTCTATTTTCTTTTATCTGAAATACTTGTTTAATAGCTGTTGATATAATACAAAGATGTTCGGTATTCATTTGAGGCAGTTGTACCGTACCTGTGATAAAGTTATCATTCGTAACCTTAGAAGTCGGAGGTTAGACTCGAGAAACCCGAACCCTGGTATTGATAAGCAAATAAAAGCCTTTGAAGGTGAAGGTTTACGTGTAAAAGATGATAATCTTGAAGAATTTGTTGAACAGTCGGAAAGTGACTTTTACAATGTGAGTAATTATAACCTAGTTCAGTCGGCATACAATTAGTTTTGTTTTGTCACTTGCTGTACTCCGCACCCATTTTAGCCTGAACTTCCAGCTAGTCCATTCTTGAGGGATAAGCACAATACGCAACAGTGCAGTGCAGAAATAGCAGTTCTTTATAATTTTGTACTTTAATTTTAATGTATAATTGTTAAATGCCTTTAATGTATAAAGTAAAATAAAAAAGTCAGCTGCAGTGGTTATTGCAACTGGCGAGCATAGAAGTTGACATTGTGAAAATGCAGACAGATGAATGTAGTATGTTAGGTGTGAAGCTGTTGTTGTTCTGTAGTTCCTGTGAAAAAGAATGTGTTTTGTTTGAATTTTTCACCCATATTGCTCAAAGTACAGCCTTAAGTTATCACAAAAAAAATAAGAAGAGGCAATCTTGATAAAACTGTTATTTTCTCATTTCCCAGGTAGGAGAATCTTACAATGAACACCACAATGAGACATTAATAGGTAAATATGAACTACGCCATCGCATTGTTAAGGAGAAGTACTTCAAGGAGAACATGCCAAACCTTCTGACATGGAGTGAAAAAGAACAGATTCGTCACTTAGCTAGTAATGAACCAGATGAGTGGACACCTGAGAAGATAGCTGAAAGCTTTCCTATTACAGTACCTGTGGTTAAGGTTAGTACAATGTAATCAGCAGCCTAGAGGATGCCCATTGTTGGACATGGGCCTTCCTTCAAATACCGCCCAGTCCTTTGCTTTTCTCATCATTTCACCATATTAATGTAATCACAATCTTCCTTCTTCTTCACTTTTTCACCATATACCAAGGAAGGGTTGTGTTTCACTACCAGCATTCACTAGCCATCTAAGCTCCATTGGTCTTGCGATCACAAGTGCAACTGCTGAGCATGGGGTCCTGGGTTTGATTGTTGGTTTGGGCAAAAAGTGTTATTGGGTTTTTTCATTAAGAATTCCACAGTAGAGCCCAGAGTTTGAAAGTTGGTGGTAAGATACCCTGGTACCGCGGAAAGCATGTTATGCTGTTGGTGCTGTACATGAGCTCTTTAGTTGTGTCGGATTGCTCTCCTATGGCACTAAGAGAGAATAAGAGTGTATCTGTGCCGCCGCATACAATTTTTCACTTTAATATCTACCATGCACATGGCTTATCTCCCCTGAGATTGTTTGCTATGGTGGAAAACAGCCAGGACTATATACATGCAATGTTCATCATACTGTTTCTCTATAAATGATATTATATGATTCCCATATGCTTACTTGACATTTTTCTACATAAGCTCTTAGCAACAATAAATAATAAATAAATAAATATACACAACAATATACAGATATTCGAAAAAAAAAAACACTTCGATAGAATTTTTCATGTGGTTGTGACATGAGTTGCTAAAGACCTAGGTCTAATTTATTATTTACTTGTTTTGCAGAAACTCCTCAAATATCCATGGAAGCCAGCCAAAGAACAGCGCATCGCACGTCATGACGCCTCAGTCATGAGAAACTGGAAAGAACTGAAGGAGGGATCACTAGATATCCCACCAGAACTGAGGGACCATTTCCTTAAATTCTCCAATAGAACTATTCCCCCATTACGCCAAAAATCGATTAAAATTGACATCACACCAGAGCGACAAGATTTAGGGGAGTTTGAACAGATAGTGAGAAAATGTGCATCCAAAGAGAGCATGAATAGTTCTGCAGAAAATCAACAAAGCGAAACTCTTGCTCTGCCTACTCCACACTCATCAAAACCTGCGGATAAGAAATTCAGAGAAAAAAATGACCCAAACCCAATAACATTAGAAGAACTTACTTCTAAAATTAAAAACCGTTTAGAGAAAGGTGGTAATGTGGATATAAATGACAGAATTATCATAAGTTCTTCACAAGCACCAACTCAATCAATTTCTGAAAAAGTGCAGCAAGAAATGGAAGTGTTCCATGAAAGTAAGAAAGAAAGTGGTATGGTAGAATATAAGAGTAAAGCTGATGATCCTAATGAAATAATGAACTACCCTGAGAGGATAAGAATTCCAAAGAAAGCTTATAAGAAAGGGGCTACATATAAAGTGAATGATTGTTACTATGATCATGATGGCAAATTCTTGTACAGAGTTTTAGGAATGACACAATGAGTAAACTAGCTACTTTCTGGAGCCATGACAGCCAGAAGGCGTCGCGGCAGTCCTCGTAGAAGACGTCAGGACGAGCTAGAAAAAAGCCAACAAACATTAGTCCACATTGGCCTTGGATTGTACCAACAGGAAGTCATGGGGGAGAGGCCGTTTTCCCAGGAGTGGAATTCGCAGGCTAGTAGTAACAGTAACAATAACTTATGTAGTGTAACTAAGTGATAAATAAAACAATTGATATTGAAGCCTTATATATTTTTTTATAAAAAATTATATGCATTTTATTACACTTGTCAAAATAAAATAATCTTTATTCAATAACAGAACTGTTGCAAGTTAATTGCATGTCTTTTATGACTGTAGCTTTGAATATAATACAATAATTAAATTTAGATTTTGCTTAGAATTATTTTACTTCAAATACCTATGTGGCTTTATTGTACATTTTTATGGAACTAACAGTATGGCTTGTACATGATCATTAGTGTACATACAATTCATAGGTGTTCAACATGAAATATAATTGTTTTTATAATTATAAAAAATGGATACAGAAAATGAATAAGCCAAGGTTGAAGATGCACATTTAAAGATGCAGATTCAAATAAATAAGAATCACTAGAATTTGATCGAACAATTAGTTTTATGACTTTCTTGGGCTTTCTTTCTAGAAGCTAAGGTTAGTTTTAATAAATAGTCTCGCACATATTTTGAACACAAATAATATGAAATACTTCGTTAGTATTCTGAGTATTTGTGAGTCACAGTGTACATTAACTGCCAAGTGAAATAAACCATTTGTTTATGTACATTTTACATTCAATTCTTTCTTTGTGTTACAGTCCACTATATATTGGTACTTTTAATACAGTATATAATAACATAATATAGGTATGTTTTACGTCGAGCCATGCTACTTTTTTTTTACTAAATACATACAATGCTACTCAGAACAGGACAACTAAAATGGCTGTTTCAGCAGAATAATGAATTATATTAAAATTCGTATAATGTTCAGTGACAATTCGTAATATTACACATTATGACCATTTTAAGAAATTTAACGTTTATCATCCTGTTAAGGTTCTGCTAAAGCAGCAATTTTAGAGTCAGATTGCAGTCATATAAGATCAGATGTAATAATATTGATAGGTAAATAATACAAATAAATGAATATGATTTCATCATATACCAACTAACTATATTGACACTTTCATGAATACTTTTGAATTTTGGCAGTCACATTATTTAACGTCTCTGAAATAATGTTATCTGTTATTATCACAAAAGTAACTATGTGTACAAAAAGTTGACGCTACGTCACAATTCCTATCGATTATAAAATAATTGGTGTTATAATGTTATTAATCACACAGGGTGCTTGGGACATAAATAATGTGACTATGTATACACACAGAAACACTTCATACCATTCGTTTACGAATTCAACCGCGTCACTGCACTGGCATCACATATTAAGCACATTACAAACCGCCCTCTGTGGCCTTACACCTACTCTATACAACAACTCTATGTACATACGTCATAACGGTCACCGTCCCGATTACTTAACTTAGCACCCACGATCCTAGACTAATGGATATGCCGAAACGTGAATTTATTACATAGATTGCTTATGAGTGAATGATACCTCGAAATATACTTTGGGGCAATGTTTATGAAACTTAGGCCACAATATCCGCATATTGCTCAACTGGATCTAAACTGAGACAACTCAATTATTGAAATTTTTAAGGGGACGCAAAAAACGTATAACTATGAAGATTAAATTAATTTTAGATCATTAATAGGTTGTAAAATGTCAATGTATTTAAATTGTGTTGTTATATACTTGCGTGTGATCACCGAGCATTCGAATACAAGGATAACTAAAAAATCTCATTTTTTGAGTTGTTTAACTTTAGATCTTGGTGTGCAACTTATCCACTTATCGTATAGTCCTCACCTTACTGTTAACAATTCTAATAATAGATTCATCATTTTTAAAATAGTTTAATGCTGAATCAAGCATACCTTGATCCCGTTTGGACGGGCTTAAGAAGTTCGTCAAGTTCCGGTTTTGTCGTAGTTATACACAAATGTAATGCTTCGATAAACTATATCGTTCTAAAATAAAATGGACGGTACTCCCTACTAGTGTTGTATATAGAACAAAACGCTCAAAACTAAACTACAAAAAATAATAACTCTTTTTCAACAATACATTTCTACTCATTATACATAGTTTTTTTTTATACTGGATCAAAAGTAAATAATAATATAATGTATGTAAATAAACATACAAGGGATTCGGAACTCGTATTCGAGTGGCCCCGTCGTAAATAAAAGCATTGCAAGCTGTCTTTTTTTTTCATTATATCAATGAATAAAATTGGTGCATTTTGAGGTGTAGCCTTGCGTTTTACGCTTCCAAATTATACGAATATTGCTGCATGATAATTAAAGTATCTATAAAGACTCCACACAAGACCAGTGTGACATAAGGTTGAAATTCGCGCCAAAAGACCGATAAGTTAATACGAGACCGCCGTTAAAGCATTCTATTTAGAAGCTGAATTAAACAGCTTCCTTTCTGCATCAATTTGACCTGATGTAATGCATCAAACAGTATTGAAATCTGGTCTCGTATTGGTGTATTCCTTGTGTCATGTAAATAAGTGCATTAATCAGTTAATGCAAGCATTTCCAACCGAAAGTGTCCGGCTTGCACATAGAGTTTTAGAAAAAGTTCGGCTTCTCTGCTTTGTAGAGCGTTGTCTTTGTTTCTCATACCTCTCTTTCTAAAGCCCGATGTGGTGTCCAAGTTTACTCGTCGACGATAAGTCGCAGTCGTTTGAAGTAGTGTCGGCAGCACACGGCGGTGGGGGAGGGGGGCTGGTCCTGTGGCCGCGCTTCGCCTGCCAGCTGTTCGAGCGCGCGCGTGTATTCTCTTTGAAGTGCTATTAGGTCGATGTTGTTCTCGCCAAGGGCAGCCATCGCGAGGAATAGTATGTCTCTGTAAAATATTGCATTTTCATGCAGTTAGTTTGAATGGTAAACCACACCTACTACAGTGGAATGTGTATCCTTACTAATATTATAAAAGTGAAAGTGAGTTTGTGTTTGTTTGGTACAGAGATAGTTAGGACCCTGGACACAAAGACTAATTTAAAAAAAAATGTTGAAAAGGGGAGAAAACTACATATTTTTTTAATCATCACGCGGGTTAAAGTTAGCGTTAGCCCAAAGTAACTATGCCACGCGGACGAAGTCGCGGGCGGAAGCTAGTATTTATATAAGCTGTTCTAATTCTTTGTTTCCTGCAGTAATACTGAGCAGACACTAGATTTTTTGAGCTAGGAATTAGACCAAGCGAGGCCATGTTATACATATACTCTATACTCAGTGTGTGTAAGTGTCTATTGTTAAATAAAGTGCTAAATACATACCTATAGAAGGAATGGTATCGTTTGTCACTGGACGTGTTCTCTCTCCACGCGGCTAGTTTACGTAGAGCGTCGGATAAGTCGTTGCTTAGCAACCCGTTGAGGACTGCAAGTGCGACACTGCGGAAATAAAACATGCAAATTACGACTCCCGTCTATTTTGGGGTGTCCCCTGCAGAAAAAACTGTGAGTCCTTACTAATATTATAAAAGCGAAAGTGAGTTAGTTTGTTTCGTCACCACGCTTGAACCGTTTTTTTTTTGAGAAATGAGGGAGAAAAGGGAAAACTTAGCTTTGTTAATACAATAAATAAGGTGCAAGGGCAAAAACTACATTAGCAGGTACTTGCAAATCAGGAAAGTGGAACTGTGTTACTCCGAATTGAACGCGGGCAAAAGTTAATAAATGTGTCGTACGTGTGTCCCGCGTGCGCGTCGTCCTCCGTGAGCAGCAGCGCCTGCAGCGCGCGCGAGCGCTGGTGTTGCCGCCGCCGCACGCGCCACGCCGCCCACAGCGTGGCGCCGCCCGCCTCCACCGCGCAAGGGAACTCCCACGTACATAGCACGCGGCTACCACCTGCGATAACACATATAACATTCGTTTGTAAGGCTTCTTCTAATTCTCAGGAACCCTAAACTGGACAATGGTAAAATCTATATACTAGCTACATACAATAGTTCTAAATAATACATTTCTTACTAAAAATCAATTTTTCCTTTTGAGATATGGAACCCCAAAAATAACCTAGTGTTCTTTTACTAACACATTGGTTTTTAAAACCACTTCAAACATTATTTTATTTATTCCGACTACAGATTTTACGTAAGATTGTGCAGAAATCTCTGTATTACATCTTAATTCTGTTTTGACAATTAGCACCGTTGTACCCACCCGTACTAAGTAGGAGAGCGTCGTAAATATTTTATAATTATACTAAACACAACACTAAAAGATCCAATCATAGTATACTAACAATACGCAAAAGTTAAAAGAAGTTGCATTGAATTCTTTTTCTAAAATCTTTATTTCTTCGTTTCCACAGACGAGTCAAAAAAGATACGAACAGCATTACCAGATATTAAACCTCTTGATCTCCCTGAAATAAAACAAAGGAACGGAAAATAAGGATTAGGAAAAGAAGTTTCACATACTAACGTTTTGAATAGAGAGATTCACATACAAGCATTTTATCATTACAAAAGAAAACTCGTTAAGTGCTCTCCGCCGCGTTCAAGATTTGATGTCGAGGGGAGTTTACTTTATTTTTTTGTCTAAAATTTTCTGCAACACTGTTGAAAACATTTAATTTTTGTTTGTCAAGTATTAAGCTTCTATCTCGTTTTATTTTTGTGTTATTTAAGTTGTATTTTTTATTTCGGATTCAGGATGTTATTTCCATGGTCATATAATTATTTAAAGCATTTTGTCAGATAACATAAAAGCTTTCAATATAACATCACGCTTGCAATCCCCGAAGGCTTAAGCGGACCTCCACATTGAGTTATATTTAACTCATATGTAATAAAAAGCGAGCAACTAGGCTCCACGTTTAAGAAATTCCTGATTGAAAAATCTATGATCCAGGACCTCATGCTACCGGAATATAGGATAGAAATGAGACCGAGATACATAAGGCCGAGATACATAAGGCCGAGATACAGCGGCCCCGGAACATAAAGGGTAAAAGAAGGAACATGGGTGAGTAATTAGTAAAAGTCTGTCACTTCCTCGCGCTTCGCCCAGAGGTGGGTAAGTTATTTGATGATATCCCATCCCCAACACAAAGACCTTAGCAGCCACTATACCAACGAGCCAGTTCACATGCTCTATATAAATGTTTCGCCAGTGGGAACGCATAGGTACTAGATACGCACATTATATTTATAGTACGACCAACGAGAAGCGATACGAAAGGTCATTAACCTAAAGAACAACTGTGGCGTTGACAATCTAATATTTAGCTCTTTCCATCTTGTGCCTTTGTCGTAATGTCTCGTTCTCCCGGCAAAAACATGACAACGTTAAGACGGGTTCGCCAACATTCGGGCGGCCATTTTAGATGGGGTTTTAGCATGGGTTTTGTTTACATTTGGTATCGCTTCTCGTTGGCCGTACTATAGATACAATCTACATTCCACTCACCGCCCTTCTCATGATCATGCAGCATATCAGTACTATGGTACTTCGTCGCGAAGTCCGGACACAGTAAGTCGGGTAGATGGTTCTCGATGTTAGCTCGCTCTAGGAACCACACTAAGTTCCAATACACGATGGGATGTGATTCAACGAAGCCTGATTCTGCTAAACATGTGTCGCCTTCTCTACCTAGAAATACAAAGGACAGGTTTTAATCTGCATACCATTCTCACCCCTAAACGATTTCCTGGGATTATTCACCTATTCAACCCAAAGTATTTATTTCAATGAAACCATTAAAGGCAATTTTGAATGTCAAGAAACAAAAGAATGAAGCTACAGTCCTAATCCACAATGCATAATAACTTGTCAAAGTACTGTAGTTGCCCATTCTAAAGCGTTGAAGAATGGGCCAGAAACTCAATGGACACTCTTTTAAATCCTTACTAATATTGTAAAAGCGAAAGTGAGTTTGTTTGTTACCTCTTCACGCTTTAATGGCTAAACCGATTGTGATGGTACATAGATAGTTGGGAACTAGGAGATGGAAATAGGTTTTTTTTTTTAAAGTGGGATTTGAGGGAGAAACAGGGAAGAAAAGGGAAAGCTTAGCGTTCCTATTACAAATCAAAAAGGCGCAGGGGGGACTGTGTTACCCCAAATTTAATGCGGGCGAAGCCGCGGGCGAAAGCTAGTCATAAAATATATTTTCAAAATCATGGTTAGATCATACATGTTGACAAAACTATATCGATATTATAAGGAGGTAAAGATTGTGTTCCCCCCTGACACTTGACCCCCTGGTAATATCTGGATCTACTAAACCGATTTTGAAAATAATAAATTACCAATATACAAACACGTTATTTGTGAGTGTCATACGATATATAACGTCTCGCACTAAGTTACTTAAGAGCTTAGCAGCGTCTTGGACCGCTGGGCACAGCTAGTGAGTGAAAGAGAGGTATAAAAAACAGATATTTTGCTCCGAACAACCCTAAGTAAAAATGCGACGTGGAGTTGCGGCACCACCCCTTTATACAATACGATACAATGGCCGGGAAATGGCGATAGATAATAAAACTTGCATGATGCAGTGTTCTTATTACATAAGAATGCAAAAGGATTGTGTATAACAAGCCGGAAGTCTCAACAGATAAAAGGCATACTTAAGCATTTTTTTACCGTGGGGAAATTGCGAGCAACCCAAAATATAAAAGGAAGTGCACCTAATTTTTATTGAAAAAAGATTGAGCACTTCCATATAAAATGTCTGTAAAAAAAACTTAAATAATTCATGCAATAAATAGTTTTAATTTTTTTTTTTTTTACGTATTAAAATACACACCTAATATAGATTCGAATTCTTTCCTCAATACCAGAGGATTTAAATAAGGCACGCTGAATGTTTCTGCTTGTTTTTGGTCGGTACGGATTATCTGAAACAATACATAGAACTCATTCATTAATCGAATTAATAATTCCTCGCCTCCATAATTTCATAAGACTTCCATAAAAATATTTATATCGGATATGTAATGAGGAGGAACGAGAAGCATGTGACTAAAAAGTATTACAAAAATCGGTCCACAGTTAGCGGAGTAATAGGTGAACATACATAAGGTGGACATTGTTCTATGTTCGACCATATTTTTTTTATGTATGAATTGTATTGTAAGAAAAAAACGTGTTGCGCCGACCCTAAATAGAATGGGACAAGGGCTGGCAAATGAAGATGACTTTCATAACACTATTTGCCTCATTGCAGGAACTTGTCAAAAAACTTGCAAGCATAAGAAATAAGATAATATGGATAAGAGGGAGAACGACAGCTAAATTTTAGGCACAGGAACTTTTTATTTGATGTTGCTCCATGTGTTTTGTCTCTGCATCACCTTAAGGTAGATTGGTAGAAAGCGTGTACGATGTTACGGGGCTGACTGTTTCTGTATGTGAGCTTAAATGTTTGTAAACACTCACAGTACAGGAGGAATTCCTAGTGTGGGGCATGGTTTTATAAAAAAAAAAAACATAAATTACCTGTATAGACAACAAGGGGACAGTATGTCGTCCACACGCGATGCAGCGCGTGTTCAAGTTGGAGTCGTCTGCAGCCCAACCCGCCATGATGTCTTCGTCGTATAGGAAGGCAAGGCACTGGTGACATTGTGAGCAGGACGACAGGTGGACTACTATTGAGGAGGTTTCTGGAGTCGTTTGATCCTGTTGAAAATGAAAATAAGAATAATATATAGTAAAATGTTTTTATAGTCAGAAGATACTGTCCCCAACTGTTAGAACACAGTGGTGTTACCATGACATCTGAAAGTAGGATCGTCTGAATGTTTCAGGGTAGGAGAGACCGGGGTTGTGGGTTGTTAAAAAAAGATGCTGCACTCCTCGAACATAAAGGGCAAAAGAAGGAACGTGGGTGGATTTTAGTCGGAAAAAGACTGAGACTCTCCCCCTCCACTCCACACAGAGCGGGGAAGTTATTTAAAAATTTCCCATCCGCAAAAAAGGAGTGGTAACGAGATAGAGCTATACAGGATGTCTAGCTCATCATCATCATCTTTCAGGGTGGGGAAAACCCACCCTGAAATAAGATTAAAACAATACGCAACAGGTTTGTGACGTAGTCCACGAGTAGGACACTATCTGCTACGAGCTCCCAGTGCGCGTCATTAGAAGTCAGTCTTCGAACTTTTGTTCCACGAAATGCCAGATTCCTCAAGACTTTTTACTTCATGGATACGACTGTCGGTGAGGATATAAACTACACAAAATAAAGCGCGACTCTGGGATACTCGGGAACATCAACACTAGGCCTCCATTTCTCAAGTATTATATTTGAGAATATACATCAAACTGTGCAAAGCTACTCACATTCACAACAGGGTACAGATTATCGGGTAGATGCGACACGAGTGTGGCTAGTGAACCTCGTTCCATAGAACACGCTAGCTCGGCATCACTAGAAGCGCGTCTGAAGCCAACGCCTCCAACCCATTCTGGAAATAAAAAATGTTCGTTTAGAGATAAGTCATAGTATTTTATTCGAAAACAATAAACATTGTATTGAAAATAACAAATAAGGATAGAATTTAGATTACAGTATTGTTAAAAGGTACATAAAAATAAAAAATATAGCAATACACATAATATGTCACAAGACCAAAGTAACAAGTAGATAATTATATTGTTGATATTAGTCTTCTTGATTGTTTTCAGTCACGGTGTCCAATCTCAGCGGGGATTATTCATTGGCGCGGGATATATAATGGAGCACAAGCGTGTGCGCAGGCGCAGGTGCACTCTCGTTTCTTCACTCTCAGAGTCCGATTAGACGGCAACCTGACACGAGCGGAGCGATCAGGCGTAACCAACGGCGACACGTGCCATCCGAGGCACGGAGGTGTCCCACCAACAAAACTTAAGAATCGATTTTCATATATAAGGCGCCCGGTATGAGAAAAATCCGAGGGGTAAAACCTACTAAAGTAACGAAAATGTGTCACGTTTTTGGTGCGCACCTTTAGTGCGCAACTTTCTAATTTGGCTGTGAGTGTATTAAGACGTACATATGGTATGCTGTATAGGCGACTATACCTATATACAATATGTTATTGGGCTTGTTTGATTCTATCAGTGTCGATGTATTTATATTGCTATTTTTTTTCATTAATTTGTGAATTTACCCTTTCATATGATATCAATCTCTTTTCAGTTGAATAAACTCTTTTTGCGTATGGTTAGATACTCGTACTTAAGGAGTAAACTCCAGTCGTGCGTCGGAGCTGACACACACACTTTTTTTTCATATCGTAGTGTACTTTACATAAAACTAACTAACCATCAGGATTAATCTCTGAAGATCCATCAGTAGAATCTTCCTCTCCCATTAAACTGTTGAGGGCACTGGTCGCATTCCCGAAGGCGCCCTTCACCGGCGTAGAGTTGGCAGATATAACCTCCTTCATCTCATCGAACTTCTTCGCCATACTTGTGGCCGCTGACTTGAGACTGCTTAGACCACTTTGTAGTAACTCGTTAGACCTCTTTCCAGCTATACTCGTTGGACTGAAAGATTCAAAGCCTTTAGAAGAATAATAAAAAAAAAAAACAAGTGGGATTATTTCTTCATTTGTGGGTACGACAAAAAATCTATTTACAACAAAAACTAAAACAACCATGCTTTTTACAAGACAGTGCGGTAAAAATGGCTAACATGCAAAAAAGTATAGACGAATAAAGGAATGTGGTCAGTTATTTTTGATCGGTCTAAATATAAAAAAAAAAATTAAACACAATGAAGACATCAAACTTTCTCTGATACTAAATGGGAAAATTAAAATATGGGTGGCATGGTTTTATTCAATTTAATGAATACTTACAGCAGACAAAGAGTGGCGCTGCATTAATTTTGTTTACAAAAACATTATTATTTTTTCAATTTTCAATCATGGCAACATTTTATTTAAAGGGGTTCTTTTCGAAGATCATTCGAGATTCTTACCTGAAGTAATTCTCGATCATAGCTTTCCCCAGTTTCATGTTTTCCTTGCGCAACGACAGTCGGGCTGGCGAATAGCGTCTAAGAAAACAAACAAGCTAGCGTACTGCGTGTTGGTGCGGTTAATAAAATAACAGAGCTATTTTATTAGAAAAAAAAAACATAAATAGGCTGATTGCATCTTTTCTTATTGTCACTGGGCTCAATCTTGTCTATGGACAGAGATGAAATAGACGATGGGACAAGCTAACCCAAAAGTTTTAATTTTCAAGCAAATATCTAAAAAAAATACAAAAGTTTTAGGTGTTTCGGCTTCTTCAACACAGGGATTATTAACGATTCTACTGGACGCATGTTTTTTTTTGCTGCATCACTGGTAGAATTAATTCCGAATTTAAACATTACCAAGATTTGAAACATAAAATTCTTTTTTTTTATGTTTTAGCAATTTGCAAGTTAGTGATAAGTTGTATGTTGACTTCACTGGTGTTTATTTACAGAAATAGAATAAAATTAAATAAGTGAAGCCATCTTTGGTGATCTGCAAATTGCAATAAACGTAAGAACATTCGAATGATTCAAATTTCACTAAAGCGAAGATGAGAGGACTGTAGACAAAACGTGCGGAATTCGGCCAATCACATTGGTAAAAATGCACATCATATCTCTTATCTCTCCTGTGATTAGTTTAATATTGCGTCTCTTTTATCCACTCTGCTCGTCCCAGGCGGTATTTCGCTCTTGGATATACTTATTGAAGTTCGATTATTATTAAACTTTTACTTGACGATGCAACACAGCTAAACAGAAAGCTAAAAAAAACTGAAATAAAATAATAACAGGGAAACAAAGGGCTCCCCTGACAATGAAACAAACATGCTTAATATTGAACAAGAAAATGTTTCTCGCGAACTAAAACATAGCAGTGATCTATACATAGACAATTAGTTTGTATAGTAATATTTACACATCGATATTGTCTTGGTGTAAGTTTCTGTTGCTTTCAGCTTCAGAAAATATGTTGCTTTAAAAACATAATATCTAAGTTGTCTACACTAAAATTTTAGACCAAAATCACTATAACAACTCATTAATTTCTGGATTAAATGATCGTGGATTGTCTAAGTCAAAATTAGATAACAAATCTCTAGCACACCAAGACAATGTAACACACAAATGATATCACAACAGTCAACAGTAATTATTTCCTTCTAAATAAAAACAAGATTACTTATCTCGCATATCATGATCTAAGTTTAAACAAAAAACTCAAACAGTCAATTCTCTACTCAACTCACCCGAAGCTAATTTTAAGCGAGTTCCCCAGACTGACGAGGCTGGACGACACGGTGCCTGCAGGCGCCGTCTCACTTCTGTGCAGTTTCCTGCGGACAGGAAACTATCGAGGTTATCTCGCTCACAGGGGGCGTCGCTCTAGCGGTACTCGGACGTTAGCGGGCGGACGGTCAGGGGACGGCGGAGGGGGGACGCACTCCACTACGCTCAGAGGGATAACTTAACATATAGGGGGACCGGAAACTACGAAAAATAAATGTTGTTCAATATATTCTTTGTCGCTTACATCGAAAAATAAAATGGTTTTAGAGTTTGTCCAATTACATCGGTCACTTCTTACAAATCATCGTATACGCGGACTTATAAGTTGGATGTCGTAATACATATTCCCTATATACGAGTTATCACTCTGAGCTTTTCTACGTGAGGGATGTAAAGAAGGTTCAATTTTGCATAACATGCTGCTTAAAGAGTTTTAGAGAAAGTTATAAGGATCACAATCTCACACACACACACATTTTAATTATTCTGAAAGGAATTCACTTAAGCCTGAAATAAAGTAAAATCAATTTTTAATGGAAGATCTACTACCTTACATCAGACATTTGCAACTTTTCCATAAGCCGCACATTTGCGTGTTGCAAATAATCTGTAGTTCTGTTGAAACTTTATGTTAGCTCGGAAGTTAGCTACAGGCGACGGTCTGCATAATTATCAGCGGAGCGCAGAGGACGTGTGGTCTTGACTGTATAAAACGTAGACCGTCGTAGCTAACTTCCGAGTTTAAACCGCACTCTACCCGGCTTTACATTCTCATTCTAGATTTTTTAAACCAGTACTTTATGGAAATCTTTGACACGTACACGCTTGATGCCAATAGACTCACTCGAGTCCCAATTAGAGTGAACTTCACAGCACTATGAAGGTCCATTCTGATCACTCACAACACATGCTGGTACACATGCAAAAAGCTGCAAAAAAGCGTATTAACAAAGCAAACAATACAGGAAGGTGTATACCCTGTGAGCTCCTGCGGCGGTTCGTCTTGGAAGGAGTTGCTTCGTCTGTGGAACAGCTTGGGGCTGACGCTGAGCTCGTGTTTAGGTAATGCAGGCTCGTCAGCTGGAGGGGGTACTGTCGGCTCTTGTGGAAGCTCTGGCTGACTCAGTGCGCCTAGCGGGTCGTCGCTTAGTACCGGGGTGCGGGCTGATACTCTGTGGGAAGGAGATATTTTGATAAAAAAAATATTTAGAGATGTCAAGGGACACCCGGATAGAACGAAGTTCCTATAGAAATGAAAATATCTGGCTTGCTTTCTATAAGACAGAGAGAGAGAGACAGACAGACAGACAGAGAAACATGCGACGCCGCACAGCTATTGTAAGCTTACCATAGCAAAAAGTGTCGTGACAACTTTTCGTAAGAATTTTATCCGTCTAGCCCCCTTTCACAAAGCGCGATAAGGAACTTCGTTCCAAAAAAAAACATTTTATTAGAAAATTATTTAATATATTTAAAAAAAACGTTGCCCCAAATATCTCTTGTATCTTGGGTTCGTTTACAAACATTTAAGCCCACATACACAAACAGGCAGACCCGGAACAAATATCTGTAGGCCATACAAATATTTGTTCCGTGCGGGGATCGAACCCTAGACACGCAGCGCGGCAGCCGAACGCTCAGCCACTGCGCCAACCGTGTCGTCAAAAATAATTATTCTTTTATTGAGATTTCTTAACCATAATACTCTACTGTACATACTTGAGAGGTGAGGTCTTTGGATCCGGTAGATCAGTCGCCGCGGCTTCTTTCTCTGGCTCCTCAGGAAAACTCAGTGTTCTCGAACACCGAGATTTTGTATTGGGTGTTACTACTAAAACAATAAGATTACGCATTTTATTGTTTTTACGTTGCATTGCTATTTATTTAACCAGATTTTTATCATCAACAATATCCTGCCCTAATCCAAATTTATTTGGGGTGGGTCTTATTTTTATTTTCTTCTATTTTTTTCTTTTCTGGGTGAATTTTTGACATTCTGTTCGTATTATTGTGTTGTTTTTCCCTTTTCAGCCTTTTTTATTTGTACTTAGTAAGTAAATAATATAAAAAATAATAAATTCCGTCGACTATCTTGCAGCCTCTTCTAACTGGGTGCTGTTGTCATACATTTGGCGATTTCTATTTCGTATTCATCAAAAATCTTCTAAGATAATGCCTAAGCGCTCGTATTAACCAACACTAAGCGACTCCTAAGTGAATGTATAACGACCGTTAGCGAAGCGACACCTAAACGAAGTTGATTTTTATATGTATTATAGGAATCAGAATAATTTTTATTTAGCAAGAAGGAGAAATACACTTTGTGTTACATTTTATAGAATATTACTTATTACTAATTTCTGCAAAATTTCATGAATATTGGCCTCGATGCTATGAAAAATGGTTAAAAATCCAGTGTTATATATATTTTTTTTAAACATTTTTCTTTGATTTTTGGGCCTTCCATTCGTCTATTGTGGTTATTTTTAAACAACTCAAACTTTAATAACAAAAACGTGTAACAGCAGCAATAGTATCTGAATAAGCGCGTGCGCAGTGTGTGAAAGTAACGTAGTGTAGTCCCCTCCACTACACTACGTTACACACATGTGTATGATTGTGGTGGTGTGAGTCTCACACATACACTTCTAGTGTTTGTCTGAGACCAATGATAAATTTGACAACTCAATGTACAATGGGATGCAGGAATGCATAGTTAGAGCAGTAATAAAATCGTGTGAAGCGAAAAACGTCATCTAGTTTATTACCTCGACACTATCATGTGCCATAATATGCTTACCAAGAGTGCTTTCAACATCCAGAACGTGTAGGAAGCATTTGGAGCAAATCTACGAGACATACATAATGATAAAAAGATGCATACCATTAGGAAACGCTAGCCTCTGAATTTGTTGCACAATCTGTGCGTCGCCCGCGAAGCTCTCCGACCGCGTGAGGATACGCAGGTCTGACGGACTGTCCGGACTCACGTGTATTGGCTACAAATATATAGAGTTATTAACGAGACATTAGAATAACGAAAATGATTTACAGATTGTTTTTATAGCGACTGGTTTTATTTATTTATTGGTTTACCTAAAATTAACAATACAGTTACAAAGAATTCGACTAACACCCGGTTCTTTGTGACTGTATTGTTTTTATTTATCGGAGTAACCGGGCGTAACTGTACAACATGATGCGGCAAACACAGATAGAAGAAATAAAATTTAAGTAAAAGACAAGAAAAGGTACAGATATAACAGTACAGACATTTATCGAGCTCGTCCGTATTAAACTAATGAATGTGGTCCACATTGGCCCTGAATTGTATCAACTAGAAGTCTTGAGGAGAGGCCATTTTCCCAGGAGTGGGATAACGTAGTGGCAGTAACTAATAGACTGGAACCCAATGTTACAAAGCAGTCTTCAAAACTATCAAATTCTTGATTGAACGCGTCTAAGTAAGAAGTAAGGTACGAAGTTCTGAGCAAGAGTTTAATATTATTTACAGTGCTGTTTAACAAAAGATGAAGCCTCGTTCTTGATATTTACTCAAGTCATAATCTGAACGTGCTATAGGATTTTCAAATTATGGCGGCAAACCGAACGCTGAAAATCCAACAGCAAGCTGTGCCATCAAAATGTTTATTGATCAAAATAGACAAAATAGCGGTTAATTTCATCCAGCCGTGGGACATACTAGGTCTACAAAAAGGAGGTTAGGCAAGCTAAGTATCTTCTTCACATGGACCCCGATTCTTGGGAGGGGTCTGGTTTCCATACTTAGTCCTTTCAGTTGGACCATTATGCGTATAAGGCTAGGGTATATTATTGTTCTTGAAATTATGGAAATAATAAGTACCTGTCTTTTCTCGGGTATAGCGATAGGCGTGCTTGATCCTTCATTGTTTAGTGAGTTACTTCTGGGTCTCACTGTTTCACTTAAATCTGGGTTGGACGGTTGACCTTCACAAAAACGATAGATATTTTATTATACACAACAATTGAACACTACTGACTAACAATAACCGTTCATGTCGGTTTGTACGGAACCCTCCGTAAGCGAGTCTGAATCGCTCTTGGCTGGTTTTTTATTTTTAATATTTGAACCCTTATTTTAAACCGACTTAGCTTTCACGGAAGAAAAAATCGTTACACTAAAACTGTTATCGTTTTCTCTAAAGTCAAAATAATCTTAATTCTATTCAATAATACTTAATAAATTAATGTATTAAAGTATATGTAATAATATTTGTACATTATATGATATAATGTAACATCTTATAACAACATTATGAATTTAATAAATAAGTAACCAGGCTCATCAGATATAATGTAGTTGTTTTTTTTTCACAGAGACCGCTGGATGTTCTAATTTCAAATCAAATTTAATTAGGAGATTTTTTTATCTAATAATTTTAAATCCATTCGAAAGACTTCACGTATTTAAAAAAATATAACAACTGAATCGGACGGAGTCTGGTTTCTGTCTGTACTATAAGGTGTAAAGTTAATGGCAGTTGTAACAATTACCAGATATAAGTATCCCGGCGGCGGCCGAGAGTCCGTGCGTGTGCGTGCGTGAGTGTGCGTCGCGCACGATGTTCCCGCGACGCACCAGCGCCTCGAACGCGCTCGAGCGGGCGCACGCCGAGCGCTCACATGCTGGAATACATACAGATATTATGTTGGACAAACAGCTCAAGGCAGAGTGGCTTGATGGGCAGATGTGATCAAGATGGTACTTGTGGAAATGCGTCGTAAATGTAACAATTATTCCTGCCGGGGTTGCGGGTTCTTCGAAAGCGATATCGCGGCCCCGGTAAAAAATAAGGAACATGGATGGGGTTTAGTCAGTAAACGTGTGACGCTCCCTCTGCTCTGTTGATGATTTCCCATCGATAAGAAAAATAGCAACTTCTGTTAGAAGAGAATAGAAATTTCTGATAGCATTTCTTTCCTATTTTTCTTATTTTTTAATTGGTCCACACAATATAGGGAATAAGAACACAAAACGATAAATTTAAAGAGTGAATTATCTTACTTAATATTTTAAATGAGTTTGTGAGGATGGATGGAGTAACTTTTAAAAGCCTTTGACTGGATTCAGATGAAATTTGGAACACAGATAGTTTATAACCTGTATAAACACATAAGTAGAACTATATTTTTATTCTGGCATTACGATCCCATGGGACAAATACCGAACTTCACGGGGGCTAAACGGCGGGCATAACCTAGTATTTCATACAGTGTAGTAAGTTTGTATATGGAATGTTTACCCGAGTCTAAACTGGTCCTGCTGTTCGCAGGTTCGCAGGCAGCCATGTTCGCAAGGCCGGCCAGCTCGGAGCCCTCGCCGACTGCCGCCGCAGACCGTACGCGCGGTAATGTACTGCTACCTGTAAACGTAAGTAAATCTAATAAATAGATATTGTGTTTATCCTTTGTTTATGTATGTTAGTATACTCTTATATTGTATTTAGTCATAATTGGACCTCAAAAGCGACTATGACCTCTGAGTTTGTTTCGGCTGTTTCTTCTCAGAGTAGTCCTGACTACTCTTGAAAAGAAACAGCCGAAACACCGGCATCATCTAGTTTTTAAAAAAGACGTGTAAAAGTGATTGTGAAAACCTATTTGCAAAATAAACATCATTTATCATATTTGCTTATGTTTTTATGTATTTTTTTTTCTTTTCATTTTTACTACTATGTCTACATCTCTTTTCGCTGCTAAGTTCCTTAGTGTCGTAATGTGATGCAGTGGTCTAAAACCATATTTTTATTATTGCTTTTCCAAATAACTGGGAAGAAACATGACTCTGTGACTACTACTGAAAAAAATCTGATGGAAAAACCCAACGACACTGGCTGATCCGGGAATCGCGCTTCTGATCACTAAACCAACGAGACGGTCTATGTTATTTAGCCTCCATGTTAGCCAGTTAATAAAGAATAGCATTGATATCTTACTGCCCACGGAGGTGGAGTTAAGCAGATTACGTCCGGCTCTCTGCGCGCCCGCTTTCCGGAACAACGCCGCGCCCACTACTGCTATGCGTAGTTTGTTCCAAAGAAGCTGCGCTCCACTACAAAAAAGAAACAAAAATATGGTTAATTTGTTTACAGGCCCATTGTGTGTCCCGGTACAACTTGTTAATGTTGTTAATAGGTTGAAAATGTTGTAACAATCAGATTCTAATTTCGTATACATTTGAAAATTACCGCTACTGTAAATTAAGTTTAAATCCTTACTAATATAAAAGCAAAAGTGAGTTTGGTTGTTTGTTACGTCTTCACGCCTAAATGGCTAAAAGTTGAGACCGGATGCGGATATAGGCTTAAAATAGTGAGAAAAGGAGAGAAAGAGGGAAGAAAAGGGGAGATAAACATATTTTTTTTAATCATCACGCGAGTTTAAGTAAGCTTTAGCCCAAAGTAACTATGCCACACGGACGAAGTGACGGGCGGAAGCTGGTAAATAATGAAATTAACTTAGATTTTTCTCGCGTGATAAAAGGAAATTATCCGCGGAGAAAATGCCTACCGTTTACAAACACCCACTACAAACTTCCGCCTTCTTTGCCAACTTCAACACACAACGTTGTGATACACATACGTAAGAGCGTTCAGTTTTGCACCATCGCTTTTCATCAGGAATATTAGCTGCACCTGGTACACTGGTAGAAAATGCCTAAGGCTTTAAGTCCGACTTTGTACAGTTTTTACTTGGGCATAAAGTTTTTATAAAGAAATTAGCTTTTGCCCACGGCGTATTCGGTATAACACAGTACCTGCTACCTGCAGTTTTTGCTCTTGCGACTTATTGATTTGTAATAACAATGCTAAGTCCCCCTTAAGTTTTCCATTTTCTTCCCTCGTTCTCCCTTATATACCACTTTTTTTTTTAAATTAGATTATGTCCGTCTCCTGGTTCTCAACAATCTCTGTACCAACATTCATCAAAATCGGTTTAGCCATTAAAACGTGAAGAGGAAACAAACAAACAAACTCACTTTTATTATTTGGTGTAAGGAAGTAAGGATAATAACAATATTAAACTCTATTCTGTTGAGTATAGTATCAAAATACCTCGGCATATCCTGCGGCCACGTAGCTTCTAACACGCATCGGTTGTAATACCCATACGTGAGAGCGTTAGGTTGTAGGCCGGCGCGTTTCATCAGGAACAGTAGCTGCACGGCTAGTACTGGCAACGAGTGGTTGCCGCATAGCTGCATCATAACGCGGTAGCACACCTGAAAAGAAGCACATTCATTTAATTTTCCTGTTTTTAAGCAAAGACTTTTTATGTTCGTATTCCAAAATTCCACATGTACCCTTAGATGTTTGTTGTTTACGTAGTTTTATTTTGTTTGAGTATTTTCTCAATGTTTATTTACCTTTTATTTTTTATATTTATGTGTGCTAGTGAACACGACGTGGCAATTAATTAAATGTAGGATAGTAATCCTACTATAATATTATAAATGCGAATGTTTGTGAGGATGAATATATGGATGTTTGTTACTCTTTCACATCAAAACGGCTGAACGGAACTTGATGAATTTTGGCACAGAGGTAGATTATAGTCTGGAATAACACATATAATATAATATTTTTTTTCGATCATCACGCGGGCGAAGCCGCGATCAGCTAGTCTCATATAATTATAATGTGTACCTTGGATATTTTACTGTATAAAGTCTGGTCATACTGTAGATGGGTGACCAGCCATTACATAACGAGGTCTTTGTGTTATTATCTGAGAGGAAAGGCATGCCAAGCAGTTGGTCCCGGTGGCTTCTTGCCAATAGGTTTAGTGCGTGATACAAAACAACTGGTTTGTTGAGGTCAAATGCGAGCTCGATATTACATACTGGATATGCAGTCTCTCCATATAAAATAATGGTAGTTAGCTGCATACTGAAGGGAAGCCGACTCTTACATAGTTGACAAAGAGTTAGGCTGATTCATGATAATGAATATTGTAATTGTTGTATGAAGATCATTCACTCATCATCATCTGCTTAGCCTTTTCACGAGTCTTATTGGGGTCGGATTCCAGTCTAACCGTATGCAGCTGAATACCATTATTTTATATGGAGAGACTGCCTATCCTCCACAATCCAGTTAGTACTAAGTATTACGATATCATGGTAAAACTTTCGGGACACTGACTATCTGTAATAACTGTCAAGGTTTACAAACACAGCCGGGACCAATAGCTTAACCTGCTTTCCCAGGGCACCAACCGCAGACCAAGCGGCTGGTATTATTCAGCCCCTCTGAATGAAGATACCTAATGTTTATAAAAATGCTTACCTCATCACAAGGAACTTTTAACTTCGTGGCTCGTTCTAACAACTCATAGGCAGCCCTTAATGTCGCATGTTCTTTCCCTCGGTTCAACATCATACGGCACGGTAGCGACAGGAAGTACAGTGAATAGCAGGCCCCGAGCAAACATTTAGCCCATGCCTCAGCTGATAAACTCGCCTTGCGGGCTAGTCTGGAAATTGTCACGAGATATTAATAATGATGATGATGAATTTTTGATATGTTTTGCACATATTGCTTCAACTAACAAATTTGAGCCCCTATATATATCGCAAACGCTGCGATGCGATTTCGATTCGACAAGTCGTATGCGTCTTTATAACACAAGACTAAGACGAAGACGAAGTAGACAGGTTGGACAAAATTAAATTGTAGCAGTTTTCACAGTTTTTTTTTTTACAGATTTTCACATTTGCGCATGAGCTACGCGCAATTTATATGGCTTTAATTTTAACTCGTTACCTCAACACGTTCCCCATATAAAAGGTCTTGACAGACAGACGTACAACAAAGTTATCCTGAAAGGCATCCGTTGTTTTTCTTTTGAGGTACGGAACTCAAAAAATCGGCCTCATTTGAGATGCCATAATCTCGAAAGAGGCCAATAATTATAGCCAGCTGGAATGACGAGCTTACACAGGTGGTTGGGAGTGTTAGGACAGACTGGATGCGAAACTTACGATCTTTCTCTGTGAGTTTCTAAACCAAACTATGGCCAGGAAGCGCCATAGACACCAGAGCAGTCACAAAATGTGTGGACGATCGAAATGACGATATCGTCGCAAGAAACAACACACAACTGTATGAGGGACGCAAAGAACCGGAAAGAATGACAAAAGAAAGGGGAGGGATACTTAGGGAGTGGTACTTAATTCTATAGTTACCTCTGTGCCGCAGCGATCTCATGCTTAGTCCGTCTCGCCATAGGCTCGGCGTCGTTGAGCGACTCGGCGGAGTGTAAAGCGGCCGGCGGTAACGCGTGTAAAGCGGCCGCCCTCGCCCGTCCGCCGCACCATTGCATTACTTTCTCGTCGAGATCGAAACGTTCGTACTTGTACGTAGCCTCTGGAATAGGGGAAGCTAAGTTTTAAAGAAGGAACACCAAATCGGTTTATTTCTGAACAAGGGAGTAATATTTACAACCATAGAGGCGTTTACTTGGCAAGGTCTATTATTGTGAGCTCTATGGCTAATTAAAATAAAATCCCGAACGGTTCGCCTTCGGTACAAAACTTGATATTTATATTATACGAAATGATTATACTACTACAATAACATATACTACATAGATAGATTCTACAATAATATATACTTTGCAAAATTACACATATGAGATTTCGAAGCGAGTAATTTTCAGTGTGTCAAAATCTGCCAAAAAAATGTAACAGTTTACAAAACAACTTGTTTCATCATTCATAAAGAAAACCCTTAGTCCAGCAACAGCAAATCTGAGGGGTCCGTCTAGACAGTTCGAAAGATGTACCGCGGCCCTGTACCACAAGAAGGAACATAGATGGGTCTTAGTCAGTACAAGTCCGACACTCCCTTTCCTTCCGCCCACAGCGAGAAGTGTCATTTGCTGAACACCCACCCGAAAAAACAAAACAACAGCAAACCACAAAAAAAAAACAAATGACAATAGATTTAAATCTTACCCGGATCAGGTGGATCAGGCGGTAATACAAAAGCAGTCCTCTCCGATACATTGCTGGTATCCATTCCTAACAACTGTTCGTCTCCAGCCGCGACCCTTTCTATGCATTCGTCGAAGAACGTCAGACCTTGGTCGGGCTCGTAAACGAATGATCGTTCCTCTATGAAACGGGTGAACATTTGTGTGCGCATCATTAGGCCGTAGAAGCGTTGGTGTGTCTGTAAAAATATAACATCAAGCCTTTAATCCCCGAAGGATTGAGCAGGGGTGTACCGAACAAAAAATAAAAAAAAATGTATAAAAACCTCCAAAAATACACTAGAAAGTGGAAAACATTATTACTTCCGGAAGTCGGTGGCAAAAAAAAAACCATAAATAAAACAAAAGTCACCGAATTCCGGAAGTAGAATTATTTTCCATTTTAGTGTTTTCTTCGTTCGATTCGAGCAGACTTCCAACAGCTATGTGAATTTCACTAAAGATGATTTATTTACAAAATAAACGATTAAGTGCTTTACCTTATCCCTGGACCTCATAAAGGCATCCATATGGAACAGCGCGTGTGGGTCTGTGGTACCAACAGTAGGCGCCTTTGTGATGGGTATGAGATAGTTCCTGTACCCTTGTAGTGTCACCGCCATGAAACGCAGGAACGCTTCTTGGATTTTGAGCTCTAACGCTTGCTGAAAATAACTTAATGTTAGTTGAACGTAATGGTGGTTATTGTTGTAAAGGAGGTGACAATTATCATCAATAAATGCCTAGTTTAACTATGTTGGTGTGAGGTTCCAATCTAACCTGATGAAACATGCAACAGAATAACAGTATTTTACATGGATCGACTACGAAGCTGACCTTCACAACCCAGTTAGTATTAGGTAATACCATTTGGTAAGACTTGTTGTCAGTTGTTGTTAATGGGGAGGGGGGGGGGTGACAATATAGAGCCGATTAAGATATTAGCTTAGATTTTGTGGGAAGTGGCAAAGATGGAAAACCAGATCATAATCATGGGGTACTAAGATTGACTAAGACTGACATTTATAATGTTGTTATGGATATTCTAGGAAACTTACCTCCTTTTTCCTCTTTTGAAAATCTCTGTCTAAACTTGTTGTAGCTTCTCCATTGTATTTTGCTTCGCTTACATGATGAACTGGCGAAGCTAAAACATAAATTGATCCAAGTAAGTTTAGAATATTCATCCGCACGTTTTAGTAAGATTTGAACTATGAAAACCGTCCTTAATGATACGAGACGAAGCAAGAAGGGCAACAAGAGCAACAAGGCGATGGCAGAGTCAAATTGATTACATGGCCCGGGACAAATCAAAAGCATTTATTTTAAATGGGTTACAGTTACAGGCAATTTTGAACTGTCTAAACAATCACAACAATAAAAAATAAAGTTGCATTCCCGACACACGGCAAAATAACTGAAAGTTTTGTAGTTGGCTTTTCCAAAGCGTAGATCTCTATGGAAAAGAATGAGCAAAAAACTCCATGGACTCTCTTTTAAATCAGAATGTTGTAACAAAACCTTGGATTCAACATTCAAGTGGAGATGGTAAATTATATTAGAACGATGTACAAAGACGTAAACGTTAAAAGTGACCTTAGTAAAAAAAAGAACCGGCCAAGTGCGAGTCGGACCTGCGCACCGGGAGTGTCGTATAAACTTGCGACATAAACTGTCATATCTTTTGACTGCGTGGGCTTAGAGAGTTAATTTTTTCACAGCGTCAAAGGACCACAGACTTGGGTATATGGTTTTAATTTAAACTCGATACTTCCACGCGTGCCCAAGATATAGGGTTTTGACTGACAGACAGACAGACAACAAAGTGATCCTATAAGGGGTTCCGTTTTTCCTTTTGAAGCGCGGAACTTTAAAAAGACAAATTAAATATAAGATCTCTAATTTTTAATTATCTAATTTGTCCTTTTAAAGTTCATCGTCATGTTCGTGAACAGATATATGTTCACGAACATGACGCATGGATCAACCATTACCAATATTATACTTAGTATACAAACCTGGTCTAATGTTTCCGTACAACGAATCTAGCGTCTGTCTAAGTACCCTGGCTTGTCTCTTCGGTAGTAGCTTGAGAGATATATGCCTTTGCGATTCACATATCTGAAAAAAAATAAAACAGTTTATTGATTGCAGGGAAGTATTTTCCCAAACGATTTAATTAATAGTAAACAGGGCACCTGATGGCGAATAAGGTGCAATACGATTAACTTTCTGCTGTAGAATTAAGCTGCGTTTTGAAAGATATTGCCTGTTAGCTAGGGAGAAACGACACAAGTGTGCAAATTATCCGACATAAATATCCGTGTTTGCATTTAACTTATGTATTTTTTTATTGTTTTTGGGTAGGACATCTTTAAATAACTTCCCCCGCTAGATGCATAGAGCTTGGATGGATTTTTGGTCAGTCTTTTAGTGACAAAAACCCATCCATGTTCTTTATTTTACCCTTTGTGTTCCAGGACATCGGTATGTCTTTCGAACAACCCGCAACCCCTGCAGGATAAATACTTACTGTAATATTATTGGTGTCTAAATCAACACAAGTCACATCTGAAGGGGGTTCATACAGGTCGAAAAACCTCGAGTCAACTCCGATTAAATACGGTAACGGAGCGTGTAATACTTCTGCTAAACCTGAAACATGCACATAACTTTGTTATCATTTTGAACCCTAAAACAGTTCTCATAAAGAACGTTTTCAATCAATCATGGCATCGTTTTACTCACCTAATGGACACAATGGTATGTATGGACACTGCCATTTGAACGGGAATAGAAGACTTGAAACTGCTTCCGAAACTGCTGTTAAAGTATCAGGCCTATAATAAATAATAGCCCAGAGTAAGAAAGAGGAAAACGGTTGGTAAGATTTTAAGATATCAATAATTTTTGTAAACAATCATTAAATTCCACTCTCTCGTTTGGCTACGAAACATAATAAGTTTAAAAAAAAAACATTTCAAATGCTCACCTGAGCGAGTGTATAAGTACTTTCTGTTCGGTGATAGCTAACGCTAGCACTAGGAGACAGTTGTCGGGTCCTAAGTTGAGCAGTAATTGTCTGAAGCTAGCCCCGCTGCGCACGAGTGGCTGGTCGTCGCGACGAGTTACTATTACACGGTCTTGTTGGTTTGTTGGCGATAACTGGTGGAAATTTAGTTATTTAACTTTTTATAAAAATTAACTATTACAGTTATCGTAGAGGTATAAATGCTAGAGATTACATTTGACAGATTTCGATATTTTTACAAAACTTGATGTTACGCACAAAGGTTCGTCGAGTGCATCGCGTCATAAATTGGTCCTTCGAGCCGGATCCGAAATGTAGAGGACGCATGCCCCTTGGCACAACTCCATATTATTTTAGGGCTGGGTCTACTTATCCCTAAAAGAGACACTACCCAGAGTAGCTACGTGGTTTTAAGATAAATTTGGACTAACTTACTTGTAAAAGTATTCTTGGTTCCGGGAAGGGCACTTCTTCTATTAAATGAGTTATATATCTTTCTATGGGTATGTTTAAAGGTTCTTTGCTCCACGACATTTCCTGTAAAAATATAATTAATTAACAGTATTTAAAACAAAAAAAGCACTAGAGATTTTTACTAATCTTACACAATTAATGGAAAACGAAAGTTAACGAAGTTAACACTAATTTAATGATGGCCTAAGACATTTCTGAAGTCCTGTCAAATATATGGTCGAGAATCTATTGTATAAATAATAGGTTCATAAATTGTGTATATACTTACGAGTATATACAGCAGCCATTTTTCGAACGTGTCACTGAAAGGCCATCGAGACAGTAAACAGATACATTTGATCGCGTACACCGAGTGCGTGCTATGTGATATCCCTTCCCGCCATCCAAGCTGTTCCATCTGGTATTCTGTGAGCTGTGAGTGGGGGTACCTCTCGTAGAATGTCACTGCTGAGCCGTATACCTGAGGAATAAGGAACATAGTTGTAGGTTAAAAGATTTATCAATTAAGGTAAGAGTATCGAATGGTCGAAAGAAAGTTTAAAAGGCCAGTTTAGCAATGTCATAGAGCTTGATATATTACAATTTAACCTCTCAAGGACCGCCATTATTTACGTTCACTATCCGTCAAGCACCACCGGGCGGGCTCTTATCGTAAGCGTAATCTGATTTTAAGACTTCTCTTTACTACAAATACAGGTTTAAATCGGTCGGGGTTTGGTGGCACAAATTTGTTTACTGGCACGTTTTTCTGCCGCTGGGGCTCTAAAGGTTAATGCACAGTAGGTTTTACTGGGGGTTCGCTCGCATTATCGTTACGTCTTTTTTAGGGTTTTTTACCTCAAAAGAAAAAAAAGAACCTTTATGGGATCACTTTGTTGTCCGTCGGTCTGTCAAGATCCGGGAACGCGTGGAGGTATCGAGTTGAAATAATAAAACCATATGATTTTCTCACAGAGTTGAGCTCAACTCCGTGGTCCCTTTGTGCAGTGAGTAAATCAGCTGTGTAAATATCAACCCTCGAAGTCTACGCAGACAAAAGATATGGCTGTTTATGTCGCAAATTTATACGGAACCCTCGGTGCGTAAGTCTGACTCGCTCTTGGCCTTTAATTAAGTGGAACCGTCACGAATTAGAAAGGCACTAGACACCGTCATTCAGATAATTTCCATCAGTAAAATTGCGAATATTATATTCAGATGTTCCCTACATCCAAACCCACCAAAGCCACCCAAAGCGTCCGATAGAAATCAAATCAATAATATATCAATCAACAAGTCGGTAAATACATTGAAACTAGTTCTTGAATGATCTTGAGTCATTAACCTTATCAGCTAATGACTCATGCATAATACTTTAACTTAAAAAAATAATATTTCGATCAGACAGGAAATATTGCTTTTATACAACACAGATGTATTTTTCGTGTCCTTGTCCTTTTAAGCACATATACAAAAAGTTATATATTATAGTGGTTTTTTTGTAAGGTACAAAATTTCTAAATATACCATTCTGTGCTATTGACATTTAGTAGTTTTTTTTTAACTGAAGAGACGTCGTTTTTTGTGCTTTAGTGTGTTATTTCTAGGTATTGCTAGGTATATTTATTTTTAACACCCTTGCTCGTAAAGCTGATGTAATTCCACCGGTTTTAAATATGTAAAGAGGGTCATAAAAAACGCGTGTGTTATCAAAGCAAATAGTTAAGTTATAGTCCATACAAATTCCATAACAGCATTATTTACCATTTCAAATTTGGAACTGATCGCCGCGCGCCGCCGCACGACTCCAGGCTGCTAGTGAGCGCGCTGTTACTATTCTTTTTTTTATTTATTTATTTAAAGGGTTTTGTTGCTTAGCGCTGTTACTATTCAAATTTCGAACTAATTCGAAAGTAGGCAGCGCTAGCTCGCTGTTAAAATGGCGGAGAAAGCAACAGTGTGCATTCACAGATTGAGTTTATTTAATTTTTTTTACTTTTTGTTTCCTCGCAAAAGTGTTAAAAAACGTCGTACGATATACGTGCGTATTGGTTATAACATGCTCGTCTCAATTACGCCCTCGCCTGCGGCTCGGGCTGAAATTCCGACTCGCATGTTATAACCATCTTAACGCACTAATATCGTAATGTACTATTATTTAACAGGTCAAACACAAAGTACAGGTGCAGACTTCATGTTATATATAATGTAATATTATAGAAACACACAGATATACTGAAATAAATAGACAAACAATTGGGAAAATATTATCGATATGACGATACTGCCGACTTTTTACGAATATACTCGCACTTATAAACAGTTAGTTGCCATCCTGATTTTCTAGGGAAGCGCATTTCATAATGAAATAGACTGGACGGAGAATTGTTGGTGAATGAAGTAATTGCGGTGACAGAGACTTTGAAGACCACGGTTATGCGATGACACAAATGTACTGGAAGTGGGGAGCAAGGCAACTAGGAGAAGTAGGAGAAACAAGAAAAGAAAACCAGATAATTAACGCTCGTTGCTCCCTACGCTGACGTATGGGCAACCACTTAATAAGAGACCGGTGCTCGGAGTCGTAATCATATTTAGGCAAATAAAAAAATTACTGCAGTTATTTAGAAGACTGTCAAGGTTATCGAGATGATTTGCATTTAGGTCAAAGTCTATATTAGTTTAGGTAGTAAGATAACGATAACACCTGGAGTTATAAAAGTTTAACCCTTCATCCTCCAATTGATAAGGAATGATAAAGAAGCTTCGTTCATTCATACGAATACTGATACCAGTTTTACGTTAATAATTTTCTCAAAAATAACGTCGTTGCGTCCCACACTATCGGCTCCACCCAACTTCCACGGAAACAAAGACATGCCGTCCGGTCTTTAGCCATCGTCGCGTGCTAAAGCGTAATACAGCTGGAACGCTGACGGCGTCGGATGATGACAAGAGGTCGTCGGATGATGTCGATTATAATTGACTTTTTCTTACAGAATGCAGAGCAATATATTGGTGTCATTAGTAAAGTACTAACAAATAAATCGTGTAAAGAATATCGCAAAATGAAACGTCACGCCAGAAATAGAGGAATACGCTGTTTATGGTTATGTCAAAATCACTTGGTCGAAATTCCAATTTTCTTACGGTTTTTGCAATTTGTAGGTCAGTGTCAGTCTGTATGTTGAACAAAATGTGATTTGCAACCGTAATACGTGTGTATTTATAGTGGAGTTTCTTGCCGGTTCTTCTCCATAAGAAATGACCAACCCGAACCGTGCACCTTTTCTCGGCGTTTGATAAGTGCCCATGTAGGCCTATGTGAAATAAAAATATTTTGATTAAGATTTTACGGAATTATTATCATTTAAATCATCAATACAACTCAGTTTATTTAATCCCATTGAATCAAATTAGAGGATTAATAACGTGAGTAACCGTATTAACGTACCTTAGGGTATCCCCCTTTTTGGCGGATGGGTACCTAATCATCAAATAAACTCCCACGCTCTGGGTGGAGCAGGGGGGAGTGTCAGACTTTTACCGAGTAAAACCCACCCATGTTCCTTATATTGGCCTTTACGCTCCGGGACCGCGGTATCTCTTTCGAACAACCCGCAACTCCGGCAGGGACCCGCAACCCCGGCATGAAGTTAACCCCCTCAAGTTGAAATTAGCCTATTTATCTAGTCTCACTTTTTCTACAGCAGTCATTAACTGGTGTGCCTCCTGCTGCTGCTGAATTTAGGGGCACCCTGGATGTTTATCAAATATTACTGAGCATACAAAACAAAAATACAGTACATACCTTATAAGTAGCATCCGCAACAGTCAGTACGAAGGTAGAGAAGACAGGTTTAGGCATCGCCGCGTTGTTAGGCCATAGTTCTAGGGTCGCGCCCATCGGTAAGCAGAAGAGAGGCACGGATGTAGGAAACAATAAGTTACGCCGCTCTATCGTAGGATACCTGTGGATAAAAAGAGGTTGTGTTTAAAACATTAAAAACTCTTTGTTACGAATGTCTCAATTTCTGTGGCACTTCAGTATTTTCAGTTTTTTTTTTTTTTTACTTTTGACCTCGGCAACCAGAAATACACCACCAGAGGCCCTTGCAGGACTGCGCCGCGAAATGTAAAATATACCGTCGTATTTTTTAAAATACGAAATAAAACTATCCAACAGCATTTTAGTTATTTTTTTAACAAGCACAATCAGTATCAATCATGTATATAAATAAATTCTATAAATCATAAAAAAAATATAAAAGAGAAAGTAAGTTTATTTGTTACATCTTCACACCTAAATGGCTAAACCGATTTTGATGAATTTTGGTAAAGAGATAGTTGAGACACTGGAGACTTTTTTTAAGGGATAAATAAGGGAGAAAGAGGGAAGAAAAGAGAAAACTAAGCTTTGCTAATACAATAAATAAGGCGAAAAGGCAAAAACTACAGGTAGCAGGAACCTCCAAAAAAGGAAAGGGGAACTGTGTAACCCCGAAATTAACGCGAGCGTAGCCGCGGGCAAAAGCTAGTTTGAAATAAGAGTAGGACAATGACGATAACGTTATATTTGGAAACTGGGTTACTGAATGTAAAAGCTTATAAAGCGTTCTTTTTTCAAAAACTTGTTAAACCAGCTCTTTCTTTCGTTTGTTAAAAGAACAATGTTTTAAAATTCCCACAAAATACTTTTTGCATTGAAATTTGTCCTGTTTTTACTGAAAACATTCGAGCCGTTCCCAAACAACGTCAACAACTTTTAAAGTCGAGGCTAGATCTCGAAGATTTAAAAATCAGATACGTATGAGATCACTGATAAAATTTGATTATGTCGTCATTGACAACTTTTTTTTTTAAATTACACTCAATTCTAGAAAAAATGAGTGATAAAATCTCAATTCTTAAATTCTCGTCATTCAATTCTAAATTATAATATCGTTTACAAAAGAGGAATAAATTTTCAAAGGGGTTTAGGGGTCATGATAAACTGATTTTTTTTTTCAGTAAACAAGAAAAACAGAACAACCATATCTAATATTTATTATTTTATGTTTTGAAATTATACTTAAAATATATAAAATACTAGCTTTTGCCCGCCGCTTAGCTCGCGTTAAATTCAGGGTAACACAGTTCCCCTTTCCTGATTTGCAGGTGCTACCTGTAGGTTTTGCCCTTGCGCCTTATTAATTGAAATAGCAAAGCTAAGTTTTCCCTATTCTTTCCTCTTTCTTCCTCATTTTTTAAATAGCCTATGACAGTACTGCGAGAGGAACATCCTAACAATACGTGCCTTGTCCAGATGTACTGCTTTCTGAAACAAGCCCAGCTGCTAAGCCTAACCTTCCTCAGATGTTGTTCGAAGATTATTATTTTAGTTTGTATATTAATACCGTTACAAATGCAGTTTTCATTTAGTCCGATATGTTACAAATTACGTGAGTGAAACGGTATTATCATTAACATTGGTTCGTTTCAAAGCGCTAATTAATGACGCACGCTGAGAACGTTAGATATAATTAGTTACAGTTTTAACCTATTCCGAATTTTATGAGTACTTGAAATTCAATGGACGGTTGGTGTCGCCAATTTTCTTACTGAGATTAGCATGTAGTACTAACTATATCATTGCAAGTTGACGTCTGAGACGTATAGCGCCACCTATTTTACAAACAGTAACTAATTTCTTATTCTAGGTGTCCCAGTATAAGAACTACAAATGAAAAAAAAAACAAGAACAAGGCTCTTATTCTTTTTAAAGGCTGTTGTAGTGAATTATTAAAAAGATATGAAGTTAAAAAAATACACTTTATAGTGAACGTCATTTTATCTCGTATTCATTTTATTGATATTCAATTTCTACGTAATGCATAGAAAAAAACTAGTCAGCTATCTTTGGGACTCCGCCATATTGGATTGGAATGGCGTCTCTTAGCTCACATTGCATGCAAAATTTCAGCTCGAACGGTAACCAGAAAACGTCAAATTTTAATTCTAAGATTTTTTTATAAGTATGTTTAGTAAGTTACAGCTGCGTGTTAAAAAACAAGGTTTTATCAGAAATATCGAAATAGAAAAAAAATAAAACATATTTATGTCATATCATTTTCAAGACAATTTAGAATATTTTAAATGAGTTTAAATGTGGTATTGTTTAATTACCTGAACAGCACATCGGGTTTGTAGGCAATTAGTGGTGGACGGTTCATTGACTTCTTGTAACAGAGGAACACATCACTGCCCATTAAACCTGGAAACAAATCATAAAGGTAAGCACATAGTCTTAAAAAAATTGAACTTTATTCACTTGACTTAAGTATTCTAGAAAACTATACAAAATAAAATAATAAAACCTTTCTCAAGTATTTACTTTTAAAGAAACAATCTTAAAAAGGATGCCATTAATAAATATTATTTCCCAGATAAGATTTGTATTCAAAGATAGTAAATAAATACGTAAAACAACATTGAATGTAGTATTAGGTACTATAAATTATCGTGAGATTATATCATAATTGGGTAATAGGATATCATTTCAGATAAGGCAAATAATTAATGCAAGTTTCCTCTGCATAGTAATAACCTGTTATGGGGGTATAGTAACTGAATTCAATATGTCAAGTAGCTAGTAATCAATGAAGTCGGACTGCCGCCGAGGCCGGCCCGGTAAGAAAGAGGTTGCATTGCGAAGGTTGGGTCAAGGTGGCGCGGAGTTTCGAAAGCCCTTTGCCTAAAACTGGCATAGCATAACCTGAACAACAAAAAATTGTCCATGGTTTCCAATCTCGAGATTAGTCCAAAAATTAAAAAAAAAAATTATAAGTAATATTCTTAAAATATCAACCCAAAACCAGTATAAAAAGGAGTGTTGCTAACAACTTCATTAGTCCCTTTTAATTTACAGGAAAACTTCACAGATATTATGGAGAACATCACAATCAACACCACAAAATGGATTGTGACTGTTCTTATAATACAGGCTGATGAACTATATTCTAAATCTTGTTATTATTATTTATTAAGGTCTGTTTTCCCCTATCACTCACCTTTATTCAAGTTCTTAGGAATCATACAAAAGGCATGGGGTGGACATTCCCCTTTACTGGCCACTATGACGCACACATCGACCACAACGAGGGCGTTACAAGGGGCCCCGGTGTGCGCCCTTCGGTACGTAATTAAGGTTTTGGCTGAGGAGTTGTTGACGTTGGCCAAGCGGCCACCAGCTGACAACAGGACCATCTCTGCGTCGGCCATAAGACGTTCCTTGCCTTCGTACATGACACCTGGAGATGAAAATGAGAAGATATGATTTTAGCAAGGTGGGCCGGAGGTTAACGGGGCCCAGAGATGAACGAGTTTAAGAACTTTCCCGAAGATGGCAAATACCTTGATTGTTACAAAAATCTATGATGTTATTTTTTTAAGTTTAAATTCTATTACAGATCAATAAAATTGGCTGAACTCGCCAATACCTTAGCGCGATATTATACGATTCTCGTGTTTTGACCGTATTTCTATGAGTGTGGGTTTTCCCTTATATTGTCAAATTCTGATATCAAAAGCTGGTTTGATATTTCTCAGTTCTGTTTTTGGTGTTTTGTTAAAGTGCCTTGACAAAAATAATCGTTATTTTACTCATAGTATAAAAATTAAATATAATACTATTATGCTTACAATTCTAGGCACTACCATGAATCCTCGTATTCGGAAATTTCCATATTTAGATGCCGAATTAGATTTATCGATCAGAACGCTCATCGTAAATAAACTGAGACTTTTTATAAAACGGCGAACATTGATATGGGCCGATCCCGATATCCTTACTAATATCATAAAAGCGAAAGTGAGTTTGTTTGTTACCTCTTCACGCTTTAATGGCTAAACCGATTTTGATGAATTTTGGTACAAAGATAGTTGGGAACCAGTTTACCACAGATAGTTTTTAAAGTGGGATGTGAGGGAGTTAGAGGGAAGAAAAGGGAAAACTTAGCGTTGCTATTACAAATCAATAAGGCGCAAGGGAAACTGTGTTACCCCGAATTTAACGCGAGCGAAGCCACGGGCAAAGCTAGTTGATAATAATTGTTTAATTATAATATGTATATGTCTGTGTGTATGTCTCTTCTCCTCTAAAAACCTTCTAAAAGTTGTATTGAAAAGATCGCAATAGCCATAAAACCGCCCAGTGTGTGGTTTATTTAGTTCTATATTTATATAATACCTGTCATTTGTATGGTGTACATAGTAAAGAATATTCTACTTATCTATAATTATAGAATTCTTTACAGGAAAAATATACCCTTATTAGATAGGTACATATTTTCGGTTTAAAACATTAACATCCTCGGAATAATTCATAAATGTCGACCGGTGTCAGAACAATTTAAAATATTTCCTACAAAATTATCAAGGACGGAAGTTTGACTTAGAAACAGTGACACACAATAGAAAACCACCAACAAAAGCATCGACATAGTTCACAAAAGTTGGAAAAAAAGCACGGCAAAAAATATACGGAAATCGAGCGTAATGATAAAATTCGACGAGTCTACAACTGATAACACTGCATGGCTCACTATCGCTACAATATGACCTATCTATGTTAAGACTTAACCTACTTATTCGCTGGAATTACTATGCTGTGTGGAAGTGACGTCATAGTGTGTATTGTGATTATTTTCCTTCATGAGATAAGTATGGTTTATCTATGTTTTTTGTGGATGAGTATTATAGTAAGCTACTATGTCAGGCCTGCCTATGACCGAGTTTATCGTAATAAGTATTGCTAACGCTTGCCTGGGTTGGCTCGTAGTCGTAGTACCAGCTTATACAAAGTTTGTACCTCGAAAAGCACGTTAGCCCGTTGGACCCGGCTGTCATTTGTAGATGTTTGACAGTCTCTACGGGTAATCAGTGGGCCGAAAGTCTCACAACCAGTCTTACTAAGGGGTATTGTATTTCACAGTCCTAACTGGGATGTGAAGGTGAAATAGTCTGTCCGTGTAAAATACTGGTATTCAGCTACACTCAGGTAGACTGGAAGCCGTCAGTATCCATCAATATACTAATATTATAAATGGGAAAGTGTACGTGTGTCTGTTTGTTTGTTCGTCTTTCACGGCAAAACGTAGCAACGAATTGACGTGATTTTTTAAGTGAAGATAGTTGAAGGGATGGAGAGTGACATAGCCTACTTTTTGTCTAAATTCTAAACCCTCACTTCCCTAAAATGGGGGTGGACGCGAGCGAAGCCGCGGGCAAAAGCTAGTCATATACTGGAAAAAGCTAGACAGCTTATGATATTATGAGTATAGTTTTATTCGCCATAGCAGATATTTTTGTTAAAACTTGGAACCAGTGACCCGATTTTGATGGTGTTGTTTACATACGAACTTATTTTGGGAAAGTCAAAGCTATAAAACTTGTGGTTTATCTTATCGAGCAGAAAACCTAATAAGGGTCCGAGCGATGTCACATAAATATGTGCCTTCGCCCGAAACCGAGGCAGGTAGCCCAAGTAATTGTTAGTTAATATATTTGACGATAAGACAAGCTATTCTATAACATAGTGGAGTATAAATACAGACGATTTTAACTATGTAATTATTAGTTTACCGTGTAGTTAAATGTCCAACCTACTACTAATGTTTTGTATGCAGCGCTAATCCCTATTTATAGAAACGACTAATTTAAGTGTTATCGAGGTGCCTACGTTTCCGCTGCTCATGAATAATTTAGTAGGTTTGAAGGACCAGCAACATACTGTATGAACCTAAGCTTGTATATCGCCATAGCCGTGTTAATTAGGGAAAAAAAAATTTCTAACCCCGGCTGGCGGTGGCCCTGGTAGGCCCCTAAAACATGCACGCGCCGTCGACACGACCTGTCGTCACTAGATAGACGGACGGTGAGTCCCAACCACAGACAAAATCCGACGCTGATATGAAGTTTTGGGAACTTCGTTATGTAACCATCCTTCCGCCACATATATTAACAGTCCCTATTAAAAAAGCTTGCCACATCTGCCAAATGAGCTGTGGGCCAGGCCTCTTAGAATTTGGATACAACAATTTTATATACCTGGTCATCATACAACGCCACACAACACACACTTGTTCTAATTCCGTGATTCTAGTGGCTCGTTTGATTGGTCTGATCACTCAACTAGTGTAGGCGGTTAACTGCTGCAGATGAGTATCTTAATAACATTCCTTATTTTGAAGAGGCGAACTACTGGGTCCTTGAAGAATTACGACTAAGGCATGCGTGGCTGTGATATTTTTTTAGGTGTAGGTTATATTCTTTCCATGCTCCTATACTTTTCTCCCTCCCTACCTCTATCCTTTTCACGCTCAGAACCATCATTTGCTAAAACGAGAAACAAAGCGGAAATACTACCGCATGAAGCAGTTTCGACGGTGCGGTCGTCAGCACACTCTACCAAATGATCTGCGGTTGCGTGCTCTTAAATGAGGCGCAAACCTTTATGTAGAGTACCAAAGACACTGACGCTTGACCACTTTTCAACCTTATTTCTCAAAGCATAAGGGTGAAAAGTAACGGCTGTACTTGAGCTAGGCATTAGATTGGTCATTGGTATCAAGAGATCGTGTTGAGTGGAAATGGACAACACAGGCTAAAATATTAAGCAATTTATATACATTTGAGACGGACTCGCGGACCGACGTTCCCGAGCTGATGTGTCTTGACTGACAGATAGACAGAAGGACAACAAAGTGATCTTATAAAGGCTCCTTGAGGTACGGAACCCTAAAAATACAAACGAATAAAAGTCTTAACAATTTATTTACTTGAACACGTTCGTGTTTTTCCCATCTTAATCAAAATAATCTTTAGTATTTTTACTAGTGAGTCGGGTAGGGTAACCTTTGCATCATAATTAATAATAGGGGCGACTTTTTCATATGGAATTATAATAATAATAATTATTTTTAAGTATTTTACTCACTGATCAACTAGCCACAAAATACAAAGAGCATATTTCCATTTGGAGATAATATCCTTATTCCCAGCATATAAGAAGTTAGGATGACTAAAAACGGCATTATCGCTCGTATTGTGTATTTCCATACCAATCTTTTCCATGCAGTTGCATAACAGATGTAGCTCATCGTAAATACAGCTTGCAGTAGGCCTACTATGACATATTAAAGCAGAACTTATTCCACTGAGTGAAAGAGATGGTGCTAGACACCGTGTATAGCTCTGTCCCTTTCCCTCAGCGGAATAAGTTCTGCTTTAACACGTCATGGTAGGGTAGCTGAACACCACACTCAGTTGTTTTGTTTGTAAATATTAGTAAACTTAACGAAGTGCATTCAAAGAGCCTTCATGGTTATGTAGCTACGTCTGGCTCACCCTGAGATGTCAGGCCCACTACTAACCTAACTATACCAGCCTATGAGCATTCTGCTGCAGAATCTTCCAATATAGAGACGGCACGAGCATTTATCGCCACGATTGCTATTTGCGTGTTGGTGAATTATGACTGTTTTGCTCACAAAAACGGAAAGGAAAACATTTTGAGAAAATATTACTTAGAACCGAAAATTAAAAAAAAATGTGCGTTAGCCAGCAGTGGGCTCGCGAGAATGATAAAGACCCACTTCTAGAGAAGAAGCCTGTGTAGTGGACACGATATAGGCTCATAGTACAACGAACAGTTAGGCTTTAGAAAACAAGTCTATGCGGACCTCTAATTGTATTGGAAATCTGTACAAAGCGTGGTCATGTTATGCAGATAGTCGGATATGTATAGCTTAATGTGTCACCGTGTGAAATTTGGCTTTAATTCGAACTTGTAATACATCGTGATACTTCAGTTTCCTCAACGATGACACCATTTCCCAATCTGGGTGTCCAAGATATAGCCACTTTGTTGATTGGTAAATCTTTTACCGCGATCTTTCAACACAAAATATGAGTAAAGGAACTTACCGATATCAACAAGGGGTGGTCGATCCCTGCCTCGTCGAATACAGAGGTAACATTCTGGTGATCGCATGGAGCCATGGTTTAAGTCTGCTGGTAAACCTGTGGGTGTTAGTTCTAGGACTTCGTAACCGTTGGGGACTGTCTCTTCTAGGCCAGGGAATATTATTCCTGTAACAAAAACAAAGATTTAATTTTACCTACATTTTTGTCACATAATATTTGTGTTGTTGGCGTCCAGGCTTGTCATGAATATGTGACAATTGCATTTAAGAGATTAATCAGGGCTCTTAAAAAGGGCTTTGGGTTGATGATGATGCATCTGAGAGACGCGATTGAAATTGGTGGACATTTAAAACTTGAGCTATAGCGCTGCAACTTAAAGCTCAACATCTTCGCAAATGGTTCACAAGTTTTGCCCATTATGAAAAATTTTGTGCAACTGGACTGTTTTTTTTAACTGTTGCGGTGGATTCTGTCGAGCCACTTCTTAAGATACCACTAAGGAGTGATCAGGCGTTCGTTTTTTTTTTTATAGCTTAATTGCAGATCTAATTCGAAAAAGAGAGGGCGAGTGCGACTGTACAACCAAGCCTCAGTATTCCTCGTTTCGCTTTACACTCTCGTACTTGCCCCGTCTCGGTGGGAATCTACAGCCAACTCAAAATCTGTGTTGGGGTTTTCATTTCAAGTTTCATTACAAGTAAATATAGGAACATATATAATATGTCAGATTTGTATCTGTACTGACGAAATCGTTCACGCCCACAATGTTCCTAAACACAACATTGTTCCGAGATATAGACCGTACCTACTCTAATTTTTTACGTGGATGCTGAGTCATTGAACTAAAATTCCTATTGCGTAATACCGGAAGAAGATAGTAGTTCTATAAGAGGAATAAAAAAACCGGCCAAGTGCGAGTCGGACTCGCGCACACAGGGTGCCGTACAGATTTGCGACATAAATGACCATATCTTTTGATTGCGTAGACCTGGAGGGTTGATTTTTTCACACCTTCAAAGGACTTCAAACTTGTGCATATTGTTTTAATTTCAACTAGATACCTCCATGCGTTCCTGAGATAAAGGGTCTTGACAGATAGACAAACAGACATACAAGCAGACAGACAGACAACAAAGTCATCCTATAAGGGTTCCGTTTTTTCCTTTTGAGGTACGAAACCCTAAAAACTTAGCAAGCTTAGTACACTTGGACACTGACCAAATAAATTGAAAACAAACTTGCGTGCAAGTCAGCATTCTTTCGGTTCCTTTTATCAGAAAAATGTGACCGAATTTAGCTACCATAGAATTTATTTAAAAGAATCTCAATGCTAAACTAAACGACACTTTTTTATATATATACATAACATTTCATAAGTCTTTGTATTCCAAATCCAATACGATAGCCTTGACAATGGCACTAGTACTTCTTTCTTTATTGATGTTTTTATTAAACTTTTAGCCCCACTTCCTTCAATTCGGCCTTCGTTTATGCGGTGTAACATATTATTACTATAATTGGTAAGTAGATTGTGTTAGCCGCTTGGTTATTTTTTTTATTAATGTTTTAAGAGGTTTGTAATATGTGAGCGAATAGGCGTTACACATCAACCAGTAACTTTGATACTTTTAGCTTTGAAAAACCTGACTTTCCGTAGGCAGGAATGTGGGAGTTTCTTGTTAAACTAGATCCTGCTAATGTCGTTGATCGCGATTATAAATGAGCCCTGTAGAATCTGCTACACATCAGTCAATTACATAATTTGCCAAAGACGAGCCTCATTATCATTATCTAAATATTTAGCAGCTAATCCGACCTACGGCTACGTTCAACTGTGTATACGTACTTAGTTTTTGCCGTCTTTATAAAATGAAGACGTTGCAATTCGACTGAGCAGTCGAATCTGTGAATCTGTGATTACTGGGGCCTAAGCCTGCTATTACAATAGTGTCAGAATGGTCGATCACTGATCGCATAATGGTTGATTTTGATAATTTTGGTAATCTACTACATACTAAACTTGTCAAAATCAACCATTATGCGATCAGTGATCGACCATTCTGACACTATTGTAATAGCAGACTTAGGCCCCTGGTCTTATCTATGCACATCGCTTGGGTAATTTTTTTTTTCTCTAATGATGGATAATCTGCTAATCACTTCTAAGTATGGTATATGGTGAAATATCATACATCATACCTCGATAGAAAAAGCTTGATATAAAAAATAACGCGACTTTAAGAGTCAATAAAACAAACAAAAGTCACCGACTTCCGCAAGTTACTTTTCACGTTTGTTTTTTGGAAATCTGATATTTTTTTAAAGAGGTTTTTGTTTTTCCTGTTCTTAGTAAGAGGTCATTGTACTCATCATTAAAAAAAAATGAATAAGGTATGGGACGAATCATGAAATTGCGAAAAAAATAAAATAAACCATCTTCAGTTCAAGGGTAAACAAAAAACTATGCGTCTATAGTCCCTAGAAATAGCATGAAAGCTACAATTTTAAACACCGACGCGTATAACTAATGTAAACATTCATTATCTATGGCTGGCCGACTAATTAACAATTCATATCCAAAAGAATGCGCGCATGCTCCTTACGTCACACAAACAATGCTGCTTTGTTGACCCGAGTGTATCTAGAGGTTTAAGTGGCAATGAACCCAACTTGTAGTTCGATGTATCAATGGTGTCAATATATCTGAGAATGAGCACAGACAGGGGGGGTCAAATGAACGTGGTCCTTTGTTAAACAATCAAGACGGAGTTATGGGCGGCGGTTAACAGAGACGAAATGTATTGAGATCGATTGATTCTATCTGGACAACGTTGCAATATAGGGGTTAATTTGTGGCGGTACTTTCATAGAAGCCTTAAAGCTTATCATTTTATTCAATGCACTTATAAGAATGTTAGTATGGACAACAAAATGAAATCGTGACATGAAGCCGCAACCATATATACCGCGGCCCCGGAACATAAAGGGCAGTAGAAGGAACATGGATGGGTTTTAGTCAGTACAAGTCTGACACCCCCACCCCCTCCCCGGGGGAAGTTATTTATTTAATGATTTGCAGAAGTGCAAAAAACAAAACAAAGAAAAAAGCCGCATAGGCACGCCTATCGATTAGTAAAACCGAGTATAGTGTTGTCACTGCAACGAACAAGAGTGAGTAAGGAGGCGCATCTTTTTCTAATGATAGCGGCAAAGCCGTCAACCCGCGCCTTAGCATTCATCCCTGACGCACTGCAACCACATCAGTACCCTGAGGCCACTATTTTATTCGACACGCTGGTCGCTGTATGCCCGCTGCGAATAACTGACTCATAGGCTGCAGGTGTAAGAAGATTGGCAAGATAAAAAGCGTGATTTCAACCAAATCCGTACACCGCAACGTCCAAACCTACGGGCCCACATGTTAGAACGGACAGCCTGACCTACGTTCCCTTTCAATGTCCAAACTATCATTTAAATCATCGATGACCTAGTGACCCAAATTTTTAAATTTAGGCACCCTACACACACTACAGGAGGCCACACTGGGATATGTTGGAAAAAGTTGGATAAGCAAAACCACGGGGTTTAATGAAATAGCTTACTACTCACTCGTCATGTTTTGGTTTAGCTCGCTTTTGAAGCTTGCAGTATTGTTAGCCCTAAGCATGTCACTGTGAATTACGATTGTAAGCTGTATAAGTTGAACCCTTGGAAACGATTATGAGTGGGCGGATTTTAAGACCGTCGATTTACGACGTTCGAAAACTCAAAAATAATAAATTCTATTATGTTTTATTTCTGCCGTATGCTTTTTTAAGACTTCTTCGACAGCGTGTAATATTTTTTTGTTTTTGTAATCTGTGCCAAGTCCAAAATAAATGCGCTTTTTTTTTCTTTCCATATAGAGTCTGTGTAGAGAAGCTAATGTCAACTCAAATGATTAAATATCTAATATTATTTACAGATAACTATAGTTTGCGAACAAAAACTGTTGTTTGTCGCAAATAGTTTCTTACCGAGTATTTAATTACTTTATAATATGACATGAAAATATATTACTTTATGAATAGGTCGTTTTTATAACTAGGTACTAAGCTAAGTATTAATAACAAGCCAGTTTCATACTCTTAGTTATAACTTAAGTAATGACGAAGGTAGTCCACCTTTTTTTTGGTATAGAAAATCATCAAATAACTTCTCCCGCTCAGGAGTGTCAGATGTTCCTTCTTTTTCCCTTTGTGTTTCGGGCAAATCATGTTAGCTGCAATATTAACCTGATCGCTAATATTAATCGCACAAATGTCCGGCATTGCATAATATCGTATAAAAGTAATGGATTATAGGTACAGTCAACAAAAAAGATAAGTATGCAGGCTGTACCTATATTTGTACGCTGTTGACTGCAAAACAAATCTCTGAACTTACTCATTTACCTGTTTAACATATAAAAGTCTTTGACCTATTACGAATATTATCCTATTACGTTAGTCTCTCGTAACGAAATAAAAATATCTAATTATGAGAATGGCTCATGTCGAGGTAAAATGATAAAAAGTTACTAAGGTAGTATCCAGATTCTGATGGAACACGAAAAAAGCGCGTTTTTCGTCACATCTGAGTGGGTTGTAAGTCTAAGAAGTTATTTATAATGTGACGGATATTGAAAGTAATAGATGCACTGTCACAAGATTGCAAAGATAGTGAATTTATGATAGTGCAGCTAAGATGTATTTTTTTCTGCACACCAAACTCTTGTTTTGACTGTACTTATCTATTTTACAATCGACTATACTCAAAAGTGGGTGATTCCGGGCTGATATGACGATTATACAATATTGCTTACGACATTAATGACGTTGATTCGTAGGGAGGAATGTACAGACGCCTGCACATCAAGCTACTACAATCTGTCAGATTTCTTTGATAGATTTTCGACTTTATATCTAAAGTATTAAGTTCAAAGTTCATTGAGAAAAATTGACAGTTTCGGGTAGCTTGACCTGCTGGCGTCTGTACCTATATTGAACTTGGCTTATCTTAATTAACAATCTGAAAAAATTATTTAATGAAGTTACGACGGGTGTCTGTTTTTAGTTTTAAACAGATTTAAGGACGCAATGTATGTTTGGCTGGTAAATAATGAATTCTTGTTGGTTTATCAGTATACTACAGTAGAGTTAAATGATATTTTGTAGATCTATGCTGTTATCTAGTCAGTAACCTTATCTAAGGATTAGAAAGTAACGGTAAGATAAGAATATAAAAATATTAGCGAGTTACTAATGCGAACATTTTGCAACACTTTGTTACAATGAGTTTCAGCTTGAATCATTCAATAACTTTCAGGTTTTATTTTATACTAGCTTTTGCCCGCGGTTACGCTCGCGATAAATGCGGTAGCGCCTTATTGATTTGTAATAGCAACGCTAAGTTTTCCCGTTTCTTCCCTCATTCTCACTCAAATCCCACTCTTTTTTTATAAAAAAAATTGCCTATGCCCGTCTCCTGGTTCCCAACTATCTCTGTACCAAAATAGCCATTAAAGCGTGAAGAGGTAACAAACAAACAAACTCACTATCGCTTTTATAATATTAGTAAGGATAGCTTTTGCTGGCGGGTTAGCTCGCGCCTCCCCCCCCATTTCCCTAAAATGGGGGGTAGACGCGAGCTAAGCTGCGGTTAGAAATAAACAAAAATTACCTATGTCACTCTACATCCCTTCACCTATTTGAAAAAATCACGTTAATTCGTCGCTTCGTTTTGCCGTGAAAGACTGACAAACAAACAGACACACATACACTTTCCCATTTATAATATTAGTATGGATTACTGTTAAGAATTTATAATCTACACTTGACACGAAACCTCAGGAACTACAAGTGCAAGTCTAAAATTTTGCATGGGAGGTATTTTATGGACGCAGGTGATCAGTATTTTGCAAAATTCAACTTCTAACGCGGTGAAACAGGCTAGCAAAGTATGTATGAGAGAACGCGATTCCTTGAAATGTAGCATAGGTTTTCTTTCACGAAATGAATAGATTTTATAACATCAGGCTACGACCTTTAAGGAGCTGAGCAGTGGGTGAAACCGCTGGGTGTAAGTATCTAATCTTTACTAATAATGTATTATAAAAGTGAAAGTGAGTTTGTTAGTTTGTTACGTCTCCACGCCTAAATGGCTAAACCGATTTTGATGGATTTTGGGACAGAGATAGTTAAGACCCTGGAGACGAACATAGGCATTTTTTTTCAAAGTGAGATATGAGGGAGAAAAAGGGAAAACTTAGCTTTGCTATTACAATAAATAAGGCGCAAGGGCACAAACTACAGGTAGCAGGTACCTGCAAATCAGGAAAGGGGAACTGTGTTACCCCGAATTTAACGCGAGCGAAGCCACGGGCAAAAGCTAGTAAATATATAAATAAGAATCAGCTACTTTACCAATAGGTATAATAAATCAGGTTAATGACCAGTTTCTAGATAAGGGAAGTGTCCTAGACGCAGTATATTGGAGATAAAACCAGTTACACTCATTAGTCGACAAATCGGCACATGACTGCTGTCTCTTGAACTTGAAATCAACTTTCACAATACATTGAAACTTATTTTCTTACTATTTAAGTATATTTTGGCATATCTCTTAATTTCCCTGTATGGATTGGTAACTCATAAAAGCAAGCATTTGGTAGGTCAAGGTAGATTGGTTTTATATAATGTTGATCTACCAAATAAGTGTTAATCACATATACAGGGCAGGGCACAGATCTTATCAGTATACAAAAAAAAATGATTATAAAAAATATAGGGGCATGAGTATTAAACGAGATAAGGATACCAGTTATGTATTTGATTTGCTGGATAAAAATCGAGATTCAATGATATCATTCCATTTTCTAAGAAATACAATTAGAACTTTATGCTTTACTGAGACTTATTTTTCATTATTTCACTACCTCCTTACAGATGTCTAATTTATTCATGGTTTTTTTTATTTAGAAAAAAATCAGTGTAGATATTTTAAACTAGTATGTAATCACAAAGTATGCAATGACTGATTTCTGCAGTTATTCATAACATAATTATACATACACTTCACACCAAGTATCTGTTACACGAAGCAACCATGCAACTTGATGCCTGACCACAAACCTTATAGCTATGACAAACCATTCAAGAATTTACTATAACTGGATTATGCAAACATATTGATGCAAAGTAATATAATTACAATAGTAAAACACCATTGTTGTTTTAGTTACGGCTGATTCATTACTAAAACACATGACATGTCTGCGGGAAGCGGTTTAAATAAATCACCAATTTGCCTGCAAGAAATGGGCAAAAAGAATCACTAAATAGTCTGCTGGCTATGGGCTAAAAGTGCCACCCAACCATTAAACACTACATGACAGAGTTAGAGGCCCGTAAACCCTGCCAGAGTTGCACCACCCCGAGTTCTGGGTTGTACGAAAGAGGTACTGCGGCCCCAGAACATAAAGGGCAAAAGAAGGAACATGGGTAGGTTTTAGTCAGTACAAGTCTGACACTCGGAAAGTATTTGATGATACAATTTACTTCCCGGAGTGTCAGACTTAAAAATATACAAACAAGTAGGGTACAGAGAGGGAGACTATAGATAAGTTTGTATAGTTTGATACCTTGCCATGTGTATACTATATACTTATACCATACATCTAAAGAATACTAATAGTCCAATCCAGTGCTTGTTTGGTCTAAGACTAGCATAATGCTCAGGATGTCCGCCAGATAAATCTTAATAAATATGCAAGAATGTATGAAACATGACCAAAATGACAATACATTAGTGACCTAGAGAATTAATTATACAAAGTATGGAGTTTGACTTCAATAATTAATCACTTCCTCATTGACCTGCTTACTATATTTGGTGCAAATTGACAGCAATGTGTTAAAGAGGTGTCTAAATAAATGTTAAAGGTGTTAGTTTATCATATGGACTGATATTAATAAAAAAGTATCTATTATAAATATACTAGCTGTTCCCCACGGTTTCACCCGCACTGCTCAGCACCTGTTGGTCGTAGCGTGATGTTATATAGCCTATAGCCTTCCTCAAGAAATGGACTATCCAACACTAAAAGATTTTTTTTTTCCAACCAGTAGTCCCTGAGATTAGCGCGTTCAAACAAACAAACTCTTCAGCTTTATAATATTATAGATATATAATATATAGATTTATTCACTGTGTGGTCTTTTAGAACAAAACAACGTGTTTAATACAAACAAATATTTTTTATCTTTTTTATGTGGAAAAGATAAAAAAATTACTAGGAACAGGATTGTTTACCCCAAAAAAAAATTACATTGGTATTACCTTTTAACTCATTGTTATTATGAACCTACCTCTTATTGATTGATATAAATAAATTATTATTAATATCTACACATTAGTTACATTGTTTGAATGTTAAACATGTTTTATTTTTAGTAAAAACTTGTTGTTTTGAACTTGCTTTTTGTCATGTTGAAGTCAGTGGTCCACAGATGAAAAGTAACATTTCAGACATGTGATAGGTACTGATAAAATATTCATAACATAGCTGACAAGCAACCAATCTTATCACAGATACCAGTTATAATTCTCAAATTTAGTCAATATGATGTATGTTTCCGATTTGCACAGCCCGGTCAATGTTTGTTATATTGAGAGATTATAAACAGTTTTATCATTAATATATAACACCAACAAACCAAAAACAATCCTCAATTTATGATATTATTCACAAATTACTTAGGTGCTTACCCAAATCAATATTTGAAAGACAAACACAAAAAACCAGCCAAAATAATATTACAATCCAATTTAAATAATTTTCAAACGATTTGGGAGAGAATATTTACAAAAAAAAACACTTACCAATGTCAGTGATTGGTGGTTTAGTACTGTATCCTTTCAGGTGTCCAGAGTCGCAATCATCAAGTAATTCCGGTTTCTCCGGTAAACCAGCGATCACAAAGTAATCGGCGACTTTCCGCTCATCCATGTTTTATAATTTTACATACGAGTACCTACGATAAAAAAAAACTCGTGGTCACACTAATGTCAGCTTTACAAGAAAATAAATACAAACTGAACTTTTAAGGTTAACGAACATGTATCACACAATTCATGTAGTCATGTAAACAGACCAGTTTATATAACACAGAGATACGTAAAATAAAAATAAAATATATACCAATAACATGAAACCCTTGAAGTGAACTTACAGTTTATTGCTACAGTTAACAGTTTGAGCATGAACGCGTCACACATCGTTTTACGTAAATATTTTTATTTATAGATTTATTGCGTTGCCATTTAAAACCACTTCTTAGTCTAACACAGAGGTGTACTTGAAAATTATTCGTTTTTATTGGGACTTTTGCAAAACGTCATTTTGTCCGACAACAATCAGCCATAGACATTTTTTCTTTTCATATTTTCTCAGTGAGGAATTTTTTGGACGAAAGCATATAAATTTCAGCCTAGAAATTACGAAATATTACATTTCTGGTAAGATGAGTTTTATTGAAACGAGCTGTTTCTAATACTGTAATAGGTAATAGGTGTAATAAGTTTTTCAATTGTATATTCAAATGCTTAAAAAGCAACATCATCCTGACATAGATAATAAGTTCTATAAAGCGTGATTCACACATGATTTCAAGTGGGAGTTAGTGTTTTGAGTAATTATTAGATTATACAAGAATTGGCAAATGGGCTTTTCATTCATAAAGTATCGAATGTTAGCGCATACATTGGCTTTTGTCAGCTTGCCGATACCTTCTCTCGAATGCCACATCCGGCGCGTCATTTATCAATGCCGCTAAGGTAAAATCTCTTTGAGTCATCTTTTAAACATTGGAAGCTGTATGAATTTACATTGATGAAAACAAAATACTCTGCCCTGCCCACCCCCCGTGCTTAATAAATTCGAAATGAGAGTCGGACTCACACAGGGTACCGCAAAACAAGTGTTTTTCATAGTATCTAAATGAAAAACAATGTTACGACTGCGGCTGTAAATTCTTAACTGATTAGGTAGTACACACATACGTTATAGGTCAAATCATCAGAACCTAGGCAATTTATAAGACTTACAATGAAACTCGAAAATGTTATGTATTTATTTAATAACATTCAAACATCAATAATAATTTCTTTCATAGCTTTAACTGAGGGTGCTATGCTATCATTTAATTCCACTGTATCAGTGCTATTACTAATTTGTGCTCCAGCCATTAAAAGACTAATAGCACCTTCTAACTCGCTTACTCTCTTACAAACTTCTATTTCCTCTTCCAACTCTTTCATAAATGTAGTGTATATCCACAAATTGAGTTCAGAAAAGAACTTTATTTGACTTTCAAAGACATCCACAAAAACATTAGCTGCATCTACTATTACTCTGGTAAACCTTGTCTCTCCTAGATTTTTCCTAAAATATTTGAGTAATGCTCCTATGTCTTTTTCATTTAATCCACTCATAGCAACATGGAGAACATTTCTCCTTAACATTTCTTGTATTAAAGCTGCAGTTTTTTCAGGAAACTTTGTAGCCACATACGTTTTTAGCACTGCTGATAGGGCTTTGGTAAAGTCCATTTTCCTGAGGAATTTATCAAATTCTGGGCCTTTTGCTGCTTGGGACTGGTGTCCTTTCTTGCTGCTTTTTTCTTGAACCTCTTCCACAATTGAAGATTGAACATGATCTGGTGCAAACTTGAATAAACCCTTTTTCTCATCAGACTGTTTAGCAGGTTTGTCTCTTTTTCTTATTGATATAATGCCATCAATCATGCCAACTGCTAGAGTATCATCATGTTTAGATATAGCCATGCTCAATACCGCATTAGGGAAATCAATATTGTGTACTACTTTGAAAGTGGAGATGTCATAGATCTTCACATGTCTGTCTAAGGAGGCTGACATCAATCTACTGTTGTTACTGGCTAGTCTTAAAGTTGTAACAGTTTTATGATGTTGAGAAATATTGGCTAATTGTTTTCCTCCATTGAATATGTCCCACACCTTAATTTCTGTGCCCCCAGCACTTATGAATATTCCTCCTGATGGTAAGAAGAGTGTTGATTCAACAGGACTGCCATGGTTGACAGAAAGTACTACCTCATTAGACCTGCAGTCATACAGTTTGACTGCATGATCATAACCTCCAGATAGAATAATATCTGGGGAGATGGGGCTGGCAGCTCCTGCTCTAACATAGTCTGAGTGTTCAGAAAAACTAGCAATCTTTTCTTCTGTGGCTATGTCCCATAGACAAACAGTTTTATCATCTGAGTAACTGAGGATTTTGACTTGATCTTTTGTGAATAATGTTCTGTGCACCTGAAATCAAAGTAAGAATAATTTCATGTATTTTTGTGTAAGTATTCATATAAGGATAAGAAATATTTAAAGAAAAATGGCAATTATCCAATACAAAATGATGTAATCAAGCCCCTGCTAACAGTAGCGATTTTTTAATCCCATACTGGATTAGCATCACTGAGCCTGAGTAGTAGTTTAATATACAGGAATATAATTATAAAATATGGCATCAATAAAATGCACTGCTGGATTTACAACTAAAATATTTTATTTGTGCTCAAATAGGCATACATGGGCACTTATAAAACGTTGAGAAAAGGTGCAAAGTTTGGATAGGCCATTTTCTATAGAGCATGAAAATACCATGGTTACTATTTTAAAATCATTTCATAAAGTGTGAACTCTTTGTATTAACAAAAAGCATGCTATTGCATGTCTGTTGAAACCTCTCCCAATACATATAAGCATGGGTACTTTATTTATAAACTTACAGGGCCCGTATGTCCATTAAATACTCTGAGTACATTCTTGGACTGTACATCAAAGAGCTTGACTGCTGCCTCTTCACTGCCAGCCACCAAAAGTCTGCCGTCACCCCTGAAAGAAGCACCATAAGCTGCTTCTCTGAACTTTGATATGTTCTTAGTTACAACTTTAGTGATGGGATCGTAAATCTGAAAAAGAAAACCACCAATGAATAATTTCTCAGGAACAGCTATAGCATCTAGATAGCAATATGGTCATCCTTAACTACATTTTTGACCATGTGGTTGGTGCAAAGGCTGTTGTTTGGTGTGCTGTGAGCTCTGCTGATGTTGCAGGTTTGATTACCATACAAAGCAAATAATTGAATGGTATACAAGTAGTTGTTCTAGATCTGGCTTGATTTATAGTATGGGATGAAGTTTTTTTTTAATTTAAATGCAACCTCTATCTACCCTATTATCTACATTCATACATACATTCAATATTTAAACAACTTATCTCTATTGGTTAAATACTAATCCTACACCCATCTCTGAATGTCTGCATGGGAACTAGTAACTTTAAGTGTGCTGACTACAGTAGCTTGGAAAAAAAATAAAATATCAAATTCAATATGTACATACATCACAATTCATGAAAGACCAGAAGATCACTTGAATCATAGGCTAAAGTGCAGGCTAGTACAGCCTGTTTTCCAATGTTACATACATAAAATGCCAATTGTATCGTTTACAACATCTGAAATATACCAGGAAGAGAAATAACTGACCTGCACTCTGACTGAGCATGTTGCCGCAAAATAATAAGGTTCTACAGGGCTGAAGTCCAAATAATCTATAGCACCAAACTCCTTCACTAGCACTGGCGACTGAAAAATCAAACAAAGTAATAGTATAATTCCGTAATAAGCTTTAATTTATCTGTTAAATACTAAAATTTGATGCACCTACACCTAATTTCTTCCAGTATATATTATCCTCTGTAACTACAGAAGCCGGCTTCTGATACACCGCCTTACTTGTTTTCTTGAAAGGGTATGAAATATGTGCCATGTTGGTTTGGGGTTTATAACTTATAAATGTAATTTCATTGATTATTTCAGGTTTTCTTAGAGAAATCTAGTGAAAACATTCCGAATTCCCACGTTGTTTTGAAACTTTTGACAGTCTACACACACAGATAACAAACAACACGTGCCACTGACAAAATGTCACAGAATATAAAACAGTACGTAATAGTAAAGAACCCTGCTACAAGGGTTCAAAATAAAATCTTAAATCTTATCTGTATAAAAAATATATGTATTTAACTAGTTTATTTTATAAAATCATTTACTGTATTTCAAATCGGTTTCTTTGTGTTAGTTGGCTCTTTTAGTTTTTGTTTAAAACATTTGGGTCACTCTCGTAAATTGTATTTTCCTTGTATTCCTCTACAATCGTTTGCAGATAAAAGAAGAACCACGAACCTTTATGTCTATGAAAGTGGAGTGATTGAATTATGAACGAATCTTACCGGTGTGATGTGAACCATTCGAACGAATCGACGTACAATTTAACCATAGACAACTGTCTGTGTGAATGTCAGAAATGTGCCGTAACAAAAATACTAATAATTTTTAACAAGTATATTATTCGTTTTTAATCGTTTTGTACAAAGGAATACACAATGTTTAAATTACTCAGCCGCCATGGCCGTCCTCGCAGTGCTGTTATAAATTTCTTTTCTGATAAGTGTTTTGAGGTTAACAAAGCAAAGGTTTATTACGTATATTCCTCAGCAGGATCCGTAAGGTTTGCTTCTACTGATGGCAGCGATGCAGGAAAAACAGCAACCATTTTGGACAGTTTACCGGAAGCACCGCCAGTACCGGATCCTTCAACTCTAGTCGACTTTACTGAAACTGTACAAACTATAGCTGCAAATGGAGAGCCGACCTTTGCCAGTCTAGGTATTGGTGGCTGGTCTCCAGTAGGCATGGTGCAACAATGCTTAGAGTATTTACATATTTCTCTGGATGTACCCTGGTGGGGAGCAATTCTCATTGGAACTGTTTGTGTCCGTTTGGTCATGTTCCCGCTAGTTATAATGTCACAAAGAAATACAGCGGTCATGAACAATAACCTGCCAGAAATTCAACTTCTTCAAATGAAGATGACAGAAGCTAGACAGATGGGTAACCAGCTTGAAGCTGCTCGGTATGCTCAAGAGATGATGGGATTTATGAAAGAAAAAGGATTAAATCCATTGAAGAATATGTTGGTTCCTTTAGCTCAGGCTCCTCTGTTCATTTCCTTTTTCATGGGATTAAGAGGGATGGCAAACTGTCCTGTGGAGAGTATGAGTTATGGTGGTTTGGCATGGTTTACAGATTTGACTGTACCTGATCAATTTTTCATATTGCCACTAATAACCAGTGCTACAATGTGGGCTACAATAGAACTAGGTGTTGATGGAGGCCGTCTTGATGCACAAAACATGGTATTGATGAGATACTTCCTAAGAGCAATACCAGTTATCATGATTCCATTCACAATCAACTTCCCAGGTGCCATCCTAGTATACTGGTGCTCCAGTAACTTCATATCTCTAATACAAGTTGGTTTACTGAAAGTACCAGCTGTAAGAGATTATTTCAAGATTCCTAAGTTGATCAAACATGCACCTGACAATCTACCTATGAAGAAAAAAGGTTTTATGGATGGAGCTAAAGATTCCTGGACAAACATGAAAATTTCGAAAGAGTTAGCAGAAAGGCAAAGGATAGATGAAATGATTTTCACAAGAGCAGGCAAAGGTCCGCTGCAGAAAACATATAAGTTTGACCCCACAAAGATATCAAGTGTACAAGCAAAATCTAAGTAGGGTTTAATTATTGTTAAATATTTGTTTAGTGTAGATTATTGTGTATTAAATATTATCTAAAGTAAGAAGTTGGAGTTTTATAATTAATCGTTTTTATTTATGACTTATTATATTAAGTGTTTTATGGCTAATGTGTGTATATCACACATAATACTGTGTTCCCTGCATTAGGAAAAAGGCGTTAAAGAAGCACTGCTATTAAATTCTATTAAATTATAATGTTGTTTAGCATGATTCCTTCATATTTAACAAATATATATGTAATATAAGGTTTGGACTTATATTGACAAGGCAAAATTTTAAACAATTTATAAACCTAAGCTTGAACAGAACCTACTTCACTGCCTACCCCATGTGCTAATGCAAATCAATTAATAAAATTTCCCAAAATACTAATTATGTTTAAGAAACAATGTAGGCAATGACTGGTATGCTGTGACGACCATGTAAAGTCCACCAGTCGCCCATTCCGAATTTTATTTCGGCTAAAGTGCTGCTCCATTCGGCAAAAATTAGAAGCTCATGATCATCTTCGGTATTTGCAGTTAGTCGTACCGATGGTAAGATGGCAGCACATGTATCAAATTTGAATCCTCAGCATTCGCATTTGAAATGTGAATCGCAATGATTTCTCGGTTGCTTGTTCGAGAACAACGTACTTGCCTTAGCTTTGATTCTTGACTGGTCATAGAGCTCCGGTTCCACAAAGTTAATTTGCTCATGTAGCGACACAAAGATGCAACCGACCTACAGCGCCATCTATCCAGCCACGGAAGAACTAACGGCAAGATTCCTACATCGCGCAAGCAAAGTTGTACGCGCAGTTAGCATCCATCGTCATATCACTCCCTCCAGTTCCCGAGCAGCGAGTCAACGCAGCCAGCCAGCTACTCACGGGTACCCTGACCACCAGCATGCAGCAGAGTCGCATTCCTGGTCAGCCCCCGAAGCCTCAGCGACCATGGCGCCAGCACACTGCACTCCCGACGGTTGAGAGTCGACGCAGATCCTCTCCCGGTCGACGCCGGCAGTCAGCCACGACGCGATGCTGTACTACGTCTACGACCTTGGGTCTTTGGGGGGGAGTGATGTAGCGACACAAAGATGCAAGTGGCAAACAGTACTACAGCGCCATCTATCCAGCCACTGAAGAACTAACGGCAAGATTCCTACATCGCGCAAGCAAAGTTGTACGCGCAGTTAGCATATATACGAGCGCCCGACAAACAACTGTCGGGCAGTGGCCCGCCAGACACAACACCCGTCTGGTCGGAGGATCCTCCCTTTTCCTTAGTGGATGAAGAACTTTACACCCTGTTCTTCATACCTCTAAACTCACAATCAAATGAAATGGCTTCAGACATCACTTGTCTGTTAAATAAAGCGATAAAAATGAGAAAAGTGTTTCCAAATCTCAATTTCGAAGACAAACCCAATAAAATAAATTAAGTAGCCCATAACAATAATATGATGAGAATATTGAAATACAAATGAAAGTTCTCGAAAAATATGTATTGTGCCCGGGCGTTGGGGCCTGTCGGAATGTTTTCGACGGAAATAATAATAAAGAGGGGAACCATTGCCGTTTGAACAAAGCAAAGGCTCAAAGGCTGAATGCTTAGAACGCAATTACCGATGTTGAGAGCCGCCCGTGTGGAGGGGCAACTTTATTAACTATACACAATGATTTTCGTTGCTTTCTATCACACAATAATTGGATAATGGGTATTTTACTCATCCTATCCATCTACTTATTAAGCACCATTAGTAACTCGCCTACTATGGCGATAGGTACATAACCTAGATCAGTCAGTTTTCCCTATGGCTATCCTCATTTTAATTTGTGATTAGGTTTACAAGGCTGTGCTGTGCGTCGATGTCTTACGTCGAGGGCTTTTTTTTTTTTTTTTTTTTTTTTTCGGGTGGGAAATCATCCAATGACTTCCCCCGCTCTGGGTGGAGCGGGGGGGCATGTCAGACTTGTACTGACTAAAACCCACCCATGTTTCTTCTATTGCCCTTTACGTTCCGAGGCCGCGGTATCTCTTTCGAACAACCCGCAACCCCGGCAGGCAGAGGCTCTGGCAAGCCCCTCTGCTTTGCTGACTCTCTTTGAGGCGCGCGTGAAACACGAACGCGCCGTCGCACGGCCTGTCGTCAATCGACGGACGGACGGTGAACTACCCATTGCTCACCGCCCACAGGCCCGCATCTACGGTGGCCGGAAGTCGTCTCGCGGCGCCCGGCGCCATGGGCGACTCCCGCGGCGGCTGGGTTGGGCAGATGTTCTCTCCCGCAAACGCCCGGCCACCTCCTTCGCTAGCATTACTGCTTCGCAGAAGGTGGTGACCGCTTCCCATTCCCTCTCGCTCCGGACCATGGCCTGAACCAGGGCCGGACGCGAGAGATCGCCGCCGCCGATCGCCTCTACGAGGGCACGGCGGTGCTCCGCCCAAGCCAGGCAGATCGCCACTGTGTGCTCCACCGTGTCCTCCGGGCGATCGTCACAATGGTGACACCCGGGCGCTTCCTCCCGCCCGATGATGTGCAGGAACCTCCCGAAACTTCCGTGTCCGGTGAGGACCTGCGTCAGGCGGTAGGTGAGGACGCCATGACGCCTCTCCAGCCACTCCTCAAAGAGGGGACTTACCGCCACTATTGTAGCGTGCCCTGCACGGGGTTGCGACAGTCGCTCTCTCCATGCCACCATGAGATCGCACCGGAGGTCTGCCCGCCGAGCGGCAACTTGCCGCGGCAGTGGGTTTTCCCCCCGGTGTAGTGCCTCCGCGCGCCACTCAAACAGGCGCGCGAGGACTATCGCCTCCAGATCCCACGGTGGCAGTCCGGCAAGGAGGCTTGCTGCCTCGCCGGAGATCGTGCGGTAGCCCCGGACAAGCCGTATGGCCACCACCCTTTGGGGCGCGTTCAGATAGTGGGCGGCGCGCCGCCCTAAAGAACGCGCCCATACTGGGGCCCCGTAAAGGGCCATGGACCGCACGACTCCGGCATAGAGCCTACGGCAGGAGGCGTTTGGCCCCTTGAGGTTGGGCAGGAGCCGCTTGAAAGCAGCCCCCGTCCGCTCGAGCTTGGGAGCCAAACGTCGGAAGTGTTCGACGAAGTTCCACCGGCTGTCGAGGACGATTCCCAGGTACTTCATCGTCGACCCGACGCCGATTCGAACCCCTCCTACCGTCAACTGGGATCCCGACGGTGGCGTGTTTCCGCGGCCATGAAAAACCATGGCCTCGGATTTGTGCAAGGCCACCTCGAGACCCAGTAGCCGGATCCTCTCTACGACTATCGCAACCCCGCGTGTCATATTGTCGGCCGCCGCCTGGTGCGACCCCCCCTGAGCCAGGACGAGCGTGTCGTCAGCGTAGCAAACTACACTGACGCCGCTGGGGAGGTCGGCGCGCAGCACCCAATCGTAACCGATGTCCCACAGGAGCGGCCCCAAGACCGATCCCTGTGGGACACCGCACGACATCTCTCGCCGGTTCCACTCTCCAGAGCGACCGGGGTATATGACGGCCCTGTCCGTCAGATATGCCCCGACCACACGACGAAGATAGGTCGGCATCCGGTGGTATTGGAGTGCCTCCCTGATGCAGCCCCAGGGCATGGTGTTAAACGCGTTAGCGATGTCGAGAGACACCGCCACGACAACCCCACCCCTGGACACTGCAGCCCCCGTCGTAAGGGCTCTCACGCGCATGATGGCGTCCACCGTCGAGCGCCCCTTGCGGAAACCATACTGGTGATCCGCAAGATCTGGCCCCGTCCCCACAAGGTGCCCGACGAGGCGGTTTGCAATTACTCTTTCAAAGAGCTTGCCCACCTCGTCGAGCAGCACAATGGGCCGGAATGCGGACGGAGAGTCCGCAGGGCGCCCCGGTACGTCGAGGGCTTACAAACTAAGTTAATTAACTGATAATTACCTTAGTTTGTAAGCCCTAGCTGGGGGCCTTGAAATTGTTTGAGGTTACCACAGGATAGTGGACTGTTGGATCGACTCCCGATGGGTTTTTAAAACTCATAAATCGGAATATAATAGGAAGCAGTGTTCATTACGAAGTATCGAACTACTCTCGAAAGCGCTCAAAAACTGGCAGCAAGTTCGTCATTCTCCCTCAGAGGTCATTGCTTGCGGTAGCGTCGTGGGTCGGGTTACCTCCTTCCCTCAAATATGGCGAGGGAGTTAATGGCTGATCTTCGCGTTATGCTCGTGCACGGGTGCTGCTTGTGGTGACTGGTCGTCTTGTTGACCAAGTTTTTTTTTGTTATGTACTGTTATTGGTAAATCTTTTTAGGCGTAGCTTATTTCTTTTGCATTAGGGTCCTAGTTTATCACCTGTGACTTCTTCACTGCACGTGTAAGCGGGCACACCCGTTAGACCGGTGAATTTATTATTTAGATGGGGTTTTTTTATATATCTATTTGGTGTTTGCTAGCTGACAAGTGACAATGAATAAAAAATTTCTTAATTTCTTGTGATAAATGGAATTGTATAAAATCTGGTTCTTCTAACCTGACAGACAAATGTGTTGCTGGGGAGTGTTGGGGAAAAATACATAGGTAAGTACAATGTTATGAAGTGATTGACTTTCGTTTATATAATAAATACCTACGAACTTAAGTTGATACAGTAGATAGTGATTGAAAACGCAGCATCATACCTACTTACTTGCTGAAAGGACTTCGAAAGATTGTGTTTTGAAGACTTACCTCGTAAAAGTACGTGGGTACTTAGTACTGTAACAATTTCGGTGTACAATAAAGTAAGTAAGTACTCTATGTAACCAATTGTATATTCCTGGTAATAATCACTGATAATAGTAAAAGCATTTATTTATATTATCGTAGGTACCGTTGCTGTGTCGACGGCGTGTTCGTGTTCCACGGGCTCAAAGATGTCAACAAAGCTGGAGGGCCTGCCAGGGCCTTTATCTGCCGGGATTGTTGGTTGTTCGAAAGACTGCGTGTACGGAACATAAAATGCAAAAGAAAAGTAAAAGTCTGACACCTTACGATCCACGCAGAAGAAGTTATTTGTTGTATTCTCATCTGAAAAAAGTTGCAGCTGGAATGACTGAAATGATGAAAATAAACGAGAAGAAGAGTTAATTAACAGTAACCTTACAACAACGTAAGGTATTTTGATATTTTATATCCACAGTAAAATGCTAGGAAAGTCACCAGGTTCGCTACCATGAGTACTTAGCATGATTGTTTAAATCTCAGTGTGGGAAAGGGACAAAGCTATAGAGGATAATATGTCTAGCTCCATCGTTTTCCTACACTCGAATAAGATAAATTCACTTCTGCTGTAAGACGTAATACCTACTGATGAGATCATGAGATCCATAACGAATGGTTCTAAGAAAAACTGCATTTCCTTTAAATCTATTCAGGAAAAGAGAAAACTTTATCAAATATTTTTAACAATAACAGAGTAACAAAGGCAAAAGTATTGTCTCGAACTATGCCGCAAAAAGTTTTTTACCTTAACGGGCAATTATCCTGAACTTACAACCAAGTAATGAGGTCTTTATTTGAAATGGAAATGTAAAAACGTTGTCTTCGGATTTCCTTCTTTTTTATTTAGCTGTTATCTCATTATTTTCCATTGCGAAGTATCTGCGAGGTTTTATTATGCTTGTCCTTAATGTGTTTAAGAGGTACAATAAATGCATGGACTAACATTGACTATAGTACGGCTTAACTTGCTATAACTTTACTTATATTAGTTTTAGTATTTTTATTTTATTTCTTTGAAAAGAAAACGTCTCCACACTAGGAATTTCTCTTGTATCATGGGTGAGTTTACAAACATTTAAACTCCCATACACAAACAGCCCGACTCGGAACAACTATCTATAAGTCATTCAAATATTTGTTCCGTGAGGGGATCGAACTAACGACACGAAGCGCAGCAGTCGATCCCTCCCCATTGTACAAACCGTGTCGTCAAATAGTCAAAGTTGTCTGGAGAATAGCGATAAGGCCGCCAAAATTTGAGGTGATGCTTATAAAATAGTCCTCCCGAACGTTTTCGGCCACGGCGGCCAATCTCAGCGGAGATTAGCCATCAGTGCGGGAGATATTATAGTGCAAAAGTATGTGAACAGGCACAGGTGTACTCTTTGTTCCGTCACCCTCATAGTCCGATGGGACTGCAATTCGACTCGAACGGACAGAGATCAGGCGCAGGACCGAAGTACGGAGGTATCTTACAGCCAACCCCCTAACCAGCAAACCCTAAAAGCAGTACTTCTGGACACAGCCCGTATTGTTAACAGGTTCCTCTCTCAAGAGCCCTGACCACCGGTAGCTCGGACCCTGTTCCCGATGACTATTTTTTAAATGTTTTTTGTTGGTTTTTTATTTAAGAAATATGTAAAAATATAAAAAAAAATGTAAAGAAATAAATAAACGAAATAAAAACTTATAATATAACAATAGAAGCTAATAATAAAAGCATGCTAATTGGACCCTGTTCCCGATGCCGGTGGGCTACTATTTTTATATTTTTAAATGTTTTTTAGAAATATTTAAAAATGTAAAATATGTTAGTTAAACAATAAATGAACGAGATAAGCATGCTAAAAAGAATGACTGCTACGACGGCTATGCGACTCCGTGTTTCGTAGCAACTGATCTACGCGCTACAAGCGGCAAGGTCTCCGCGCGTCTACAGCTACGTGCTTTCTGAGACCTAAGTAATCTAAGCCGATGCTCGAAATCATTACTACTTAGGATAACTCAAGTGTGAAATTGAAAAACAAACTAGTGTCCCTTATCAAAGTCGTCAAGTAGGTTTCCATTATCGCCTTTCCTTCGTTGGTTCTCAGACAACCGCAAGAACATAGTTGAAAGATCAACGTATACACTTTCTTTACCGAGGCGCAGGACCGTTTATTGTTGGCGAAAGTCCGTGCTTAAATAGTAATGGAGAACCCCTTTGAAGTTGAAACTTCCGAATTTTGAAGTGGATACGGACTCACTCGCGAACTTTGTCTTGAGGACTTGTTATATTTACTTCTTGAAAGCATACCTATAGACCAAGGATGACCGACCGAGGATTATTGGGACAGGAACTAAAAAAACAAAAATATATTGATATTGGTGTCGATTCTATTATCACAAACTAAACTAAAAATCGCTAAAGTTTAGTTTAATCCTGTCAAACGATGTTACTTTTTCTGAAATTGTAAAGTAACACAACTTAACTATAATATAGTTTAACAATTCAATTACTACCTACTCAATTTAGAGAAAATGGCAATCTCGCTATTCTGATATTGGTGTTTTACACCAAAAACAGAGGTTATCAAGCTAAATCAAGCCATTTTTAATCGCAACTAAAATGGTGTTCAATAAAATAAGATGTAATTTGTGAGTCGGTGACATTTTTTTGTTCGTTTCCACTTTTTACTACTTTTTTTAGAAGTCGATTTTATTTTTACAAAAAGTTTTTTGATTAATTGTTTTGGATGCTTATGTGATATAAACACTATATTATAACTTGCTTCGTTAGTAAATAAATAATTCATTTAGGAGTTTTATGCTTAGCCAATGAACCCACCCTTACTCGTTTTATCCCTGACCCATTTAGTTTATGTTCACGAACTCTGGACTTGTTGAAGTGTTTAGTCGTTATGTAGGGTTTAGCTTTGTGAATCTAGAGTACTTGGTAAATAAAAGTGCTTTACTGAAGCGAATAATTCTACATTAGGTCACGCGTGACTGAACTGCCCCAGAGTCTAGTTAAATCCGGGGTCTTGAGTTTCGATGTTCGAGTCGGTGAAAATGTTATTGAGTTTTTTCATTTCAAATGATTGATGCATTTAGCCAAAAGTTTGGATTCGTGCCTAGATACTGGCAGCAGGCACGCCCCCATTACATGTTACTAAAAATAATATACGTTTTACTATAGTTATACCTATCCCTGATTTAAGAAAATTACAGGCATGAAGTTATATAAAGGGTGTGTCTTGTTCTTCCCATTATTGCGATGTTTTTTTGGTCATTACCATTTCTGGAAACCTTTTAGTTATGGAGATATTGGGGTACAAAGTCCCACATTGTTTTCAAATCCAGGTTTTTAATATAATATCTTTACTTTAAATACCCCATCAGCATAATGTTTTGAGTGGGTTACATTGAATTCTACCGAAAACGTGGTTTTCCACCCCAAAAAAGGTCCGTGTCCCAGGAAATATTTTTAGTTATTTATTTATTTAAAAAGAGTAAAAACAGTTTTTTCTCAAATTAAGTACAGTAAATTATATCATACTAATAATCACAATAACAATTATTACATCTAATATATAAAATTCTCGTGTCACAGTTTTCGTTCCCATACTCCTCCAAACGGCTGGACCGATTTAAACGAAATTTTGTGTACATATCGGGTAGGTCTGAGAATCGGCCAACATCTATTTTTCATACCCCTAAGTGAGCAGCGGGTGAAACCGCTGGGCACATCTAGTTAGATTATATAAAATATCAGCTAGATGTCAATATTAGACGATGGATCTGGATGTTGAAGGGCGGAGAGCGAGAGGAAGGCCAAAGATAGATGGATTGTGTAAGGAATGTGGAGAAAGGAGTAAATGATGCCGTGAAGTCTGATAGGAGAGAATGGAAGAAAAAACGTTTGTTTCTTCAAAATGATGAATGATGATGCACAAAATGTTAGTCATCTCAAAACAAGTAATTGTTTACACCCTGTGTGTGGTAAAATATCTGATTAGCGAGTTTTCCATTGTTCATTAACACTACGTCAATCTCTGCTGGTCAATAAGTACGTTCGTCGTCGCCGTTCGAAACGTAGATAAGTATTCCACATTCTAAACAACTTCGGCCATTATCCTTCAGTGCGAATTTATCCTCACCCATTTATCCCATGTCATGTGCAATACATATCCCCAACCTAGAACTGCAATAAAAAGAAAACCGAATCGTTATCCGCCACCCTCTTAGACACTGACAAAGAAAACGTTACATAAAACACTCGTGGATAAGTTAGTTCGGACAGCGCTAGTTTTCTGCCGCCTTCCGAAGATTTATAAGCTAAATCTGAAACAAAAGAATATTACAATTCTACTGATATATGTTACACCTGCGCTGAGTGACGCATATCTTTTCTTTTTTTCGAATGGGATATTATCTAATAACTTCTCCCGTTCTGGGCGAAGCGGAAGGGAGTGTCAGACTTGTACTGACCAAAACCCATCCATGTTCCTTTCAGTCAAGTCAGTCAGTCAACCCATCCATGTTCCTTCAAGCTCAGTCGACACGGCCTGTCGTTACTAGACGGACCGATGGTTAGCTACCCATTGCTCACTGTCCACAGACCAATATATATCTTTGAGAATTAAAAGTAAGACTTACACACATGGATCTTAGCTAGTCGAAGGTACTTTAGCATGGTGGATCGGTTCTCTGGTTCAATGAAAGACCTAGGGTATAACTTCAGTCATGACTATCAGATTAAATGGTGTGATTTTCATGTTTTTAAAGTAAACAGAGTAAACTTTTTGTTTATGTATCTTTATGAGAAGTCGTGCTTGCCAAGGTAATCTGTGGTTGGGTGACCATCTTTTGCCAAGTTCTTTCGACGTCAAGCTGTTGGTTCTATCTGGTAAAAAGTAGAAATGATCAACACATCTGACTGTTAAGTAAGTAGGTTTTAGTAAATCGTATTTATGTAAGTGTTAGAATTTGGATTTGATCATGTGTCTGAATGTGGCTTTATAACTATTTATTATCTGTGTTGTGTGTCTGGCTTATTTTTAAAAAGAAATAAAGCAGTGACAGTATGAGGAACGAATGAGACGGATGAAAGACAAGCAAAGATGAAGTAACTAAGAAGTGTGTAATTCATTTTCTATTTTCATTAAATTAAGTTTTATTTTGGTTTGCATCCCTTATTTAAGTATATACTTAGGTAGGTACTTTGGTCGTAGCTATTAACTTTTTATTAGCGCCTGTGAAGTCTATGCACGATCTGCGGAACGGGACTAAATGGTTTATTCATGAAATAAAAGTTTGAAACTTGTTTGCTTCTAGACGTTAATTGTCCTCTTCAGCATATTTATTGTTCCTCGTGAACTGCTCAAAGGAATTACAGTCATAAGAAATAGTTCTTATGATTGTAATTCGGTTGAGCAGTCCACCAGTTTAGTACGCCTTGGAATTATTATTGCCAACATGAGGCGACATCTTTTTATTAATCGAGTTTTCCCATTCCTAACTTTACATTCAAATCATATGATTACAACACATTCATTTAAAAATTATTATTAAGGGGTATCCGCTATCTGGGTTGTGGAGGCCAGATAGGCTGTTGTTCCATGTAAAAATACTGTTATTGAGCTGCACACGGATAGACCGGAAGCCAAAATTGAGAAGAGGCTAGGTAGATATGAAAGAAATGTTCCAATTCAATTTATAATCTTTCTAACTATTACACTATTACATAACGTTGTTATATAATCTTATAATCTGTGAAAATACTAGCGAAAACTTTGTACAAAATTGTTGAAGAAATTGGAAATACTACTTATAAATTACCATTTATTTAGACTCAGATCTTAATGTAGTTGCTAAATCAATTTTACTATATTATTAAACTATATAAGTACTAACACGCTAAGTGACGGTCGGCCTCTTTTCAACACTAAATGAGTATGGCCATAAGGGTGAAAATTGGTTTACCATCTCTATGTAGGGAGGATCGTTCTTACAAGATAATATTTAGAATTCGGAACTTATTTATACACAGATAAAATATTTCCTACATTCTTCACAGCTGCGACCATTCTTTGTGGAACGTAGATGTGAAACAGATTCAGGATACGAGGAGAATTCCAATATGGCAATGATTTTCGTTTCGAATATGGATTCAACTTAGCCGACAGAAAACCTACGGGACTACACTACACTACACTTTTTTTTTTTTTTTTTTTCGTGTGGAAATCCTCAGTGGATGTCCTCCGCCTTTGCGGAGGGGTCTGTCAGACTCCTACTGACTAAAACCACACGGTGCTCATTCTCGTCACTTCTGGCTGGGGTGCGGGGACACATTTGCATTCTACACAATCACCCCAGCAGTGACGGTTTGCTTGCGGCAAACCCCTTCTCAGGAAAAGGGGAAGAGTGGACTACTCCTCTCCCTGTCATTCTTTATAAGAGGCACGCGGAAACACCACGCGACGCCAACTCAGGTCTATATGCTAGGACAACAGACTTCCTCAAGTCCATTGTTAGCAGGCCATTTTATGGGGGGCGGAAGAGGGCATTGTCGGCCCTCCTCCTGCGCCCAGATCTTCGGGTGCGGGAGGGTACGTTGGAAGATTTCTCCCTCTCCCTTTCTGCTGCCTCTTTTGCTGCCATAACTTCTTCGGCGAAGGCAGCTATTGCTAGCCATGAACTCTCGCTACTAGCCATACATCTAATTATAGCTGGAAGCGAGAGGTCCACCCCTATTTCAGCTACCAGGGTGTTGCGCTGTTCCACCCATGCAGGGCACAGCTCGATGGTATGCTGTGCTGTATCCTCGCTGCAGTCACAGTGATGGCAGCGGGGTGTCGTCTCTCTACCGGCAATGGAACACAGGTACTTACCAAAGCAGCCATGCCCTGAGAGTATCTGTGTCAGCCTAAAGGTAAGTACTCCGTGGCGCCTTTCTACCCAGTCCAAGAATACTGGTTGGAGAGCTTCGATGGTCTTGAAGCCAGCCCCAGGCCGTGACAATCTTTCCACCCACTCTGCCATCACTGCGTCTCGAAGCAGACTTTGTTGGTGCTCCAAAACTCTTGTTGGAATCTGTATTCCTACATCCTTGCGCCAAATATAAAGGGTCGCTAGTGACCTTGCTTCTAAGTCCCATGGCACCGACCCAGCCAGAGCACAAGCTGCCTCGCCGGATATTGTGCGATATCCACGTATAGCACGGACCGCCATCACTCGTTGCGGTTTACGCAGTAGAGCGACACCTCGACTAGTAATTTCGCAGGCCCACACAGGAGCTCCGTAGAGTGCCATTGATCTTATGACTCCTATGTATAGCCGCCTACAGCTATCATGGGGACCCCGGAGATTTGGTAGAAGACGGCTAAGTGCGCCTGCAGCACCCATCACTCTTGGCACAAGACGTTGGAAATGCGCATCAAAATTCCAACGACTATCCAGCACGAGCCCTAGATACTTCATGGTCGTTTGAATCTGGATTTGGACCCCACTGATGACAATGTGAGATCCAGAAGGGGGCGCTTTACGGGGTCCATGGAAGCAAATAGCCTCCGATTTGCTCACAGCCACTTCTAAGCCAAGCATTCTGATTCGGGCGACCACCTGTGCCACACCCGCTGTCGCCAGTCGCGCAGCTTCTCTAAAGGTCTTCTCACGTGATAAAACAAGAGTGTCGTCTGCGTAACAAGTCAAACTAACGCCCGGGAGGTTAACACCTCGCAGGACCCAATCGTAGCCGATGTTCCACAGGAGCGGTCCGAGAACAGATCCCTGTGGAACACCGCACGTCACCTGCCTTTCACGTTGCCCATCACGTACCGGATAGATTACTGACCTTGCATCAAGATATGCCTCGATTATTTGACGTAAGTATAGCGGCATCTGGTGGTATTTGAGTGCTTCTTTAATACAACTCCAAGGCAGGGTGTTAAAAGCATTAGCGATGTCAAGGGACACAGCTAACACAACCCCACCGCTTGCTACTACTTCATCCGAGAAGGACTTGACGCGTAGAATCGCGTCAACAGTGGAACGACCCACTCGGAACCCAAATTGGTTGTCAGATAGATCTGGACCAACTCTATTCATGTGCTTCACGAGGCGAGCAGCAATGATACGCTCAAAGAGCTTTCCCATCTCGTCAAGTAGCACAATCGGACGATATGCGGAAGGTGATTCTACGGGGCGACCATCTTTTTTAAGCAAGATAAGCTTACCAGTCTTCCATACCTGTGGAAATATACCTTGTTCGAGACAAGCGTCGAACATCAATCGCAATCGTGGACCTAGGACCTTAAGAGCAATTACTAGGGCCCGGCCCGGTATGCCATCTGGTCCAGGAGCGGTATTCTTTGCCTGAAGACGTAACTCGGCTGTCCTAAACTCTGTTTCGCTAATCTCCGGCACTTCAGTGACCACCTCTTCTTCACCAATAGCTGCTGACATTGGCGGAGGTATGTGTTCCGCTCTAGCTGGAAACAGAGTAGACACGACATTTTCAACCAGTTCCGGTTGCAAACTTTGTGTAAGTGGGGGCGCCCAAGGCCGAAGCTTTCCTCTGACTAGGTGATATGGCCTTCCCCAAGGATCTCGATTTAACGACTCTAGGAGCTCTTTCCTGCTGTCGTCTTTTGCCTCTGAGATCTTTTGTTGTAACGATTTTTTGGCCTCTCTATATAACTGATAAAGCTGTGCCTCTACTTCTGGATTGCGACTCGTGATAGCAAGTCTCCTGTACCGTGTGTAGGTACGTCTCATAGGGACACAGTTGGCTCGCAGTTTTGCTATTTCTGAAGACCACCAATAGACCTGGCACCTGGGTGCTTGGGTTCTAGCTCGTGGCATAGCAGAATCGCAAATACTTGTCATTGCGTCGCGAAACCAGGTGGCTTCTGTATTAACCTCCACTTGCCCGTCTGGAGTAAACCAAGACTGTACTATGGTGGCTTCAATGAGAAGATCCCGGTCTAGCTTTGTCAGAACCCATCTAGGTGTCGCATTAGTAGTACGATTTGAGCGCTGCCTACACGTGATCGTTGGAGATGTGGAAATATCAAACCGTATGTACAAGTGGTCGGAAAGGGTCTCTACATCCTCTAAAACTCTCCATCCTAGAGCTCGGCGTGCGATAGATGGGCTTGCGAATGTGATGTCCACTATTGAACCGCCGTTATGTCGCACGCATGTGTTGGTAGATCCCTGGTTTAGAATTGAGAGTCTGACCGATATTGCCCATTCCTCCAGCAAACTACCGCGGGCATCAGTGGTAGGGCAACCCCATGCCCTTGATTTGGCATTGAGGTCTCCAAGAAAGAGTACAGGTCGTGGATGGTTTTGTAAAATCAAAGCCCCTACGTCACTGAGAAAAACTTCGAACTCCGAGAGTACTCTGTTAGGCGAGAAATACGCTCCCACTATCAACGTATCTCCGAAGAAAGCAGCGACGTAACCGGAACGCTTTTCAAGAACCACTAAAGGAAATGAATCAGTAGCAGCACGTGAGATAATAGCCACTGTACCGTCTATATCCCCAACCCAGTTGTCCCTAGTTGGTATATAATAGGGTTCAGCAATTACCGCCACATGAATAGACCACTCCGCGATACTCTGTAGCAGAAGATCTTGTGCCCTGGCGCAATGATTGATATTGCCTTGTAAAAACCTATAGGCCATTATGATGTTATCTGGACATTGCTTCCTTCTCTTCCCTATTGTCAATTGCAAGTGGGTGGGTGGACAAAGAGGGCGATACATCGGTTCCAGTCTTGCTGGTGGCCTTTACCCTCTTTTGTCCCATTCTTTTGCGACCTGGACCGGTACAAGCCTTTGACCCAACTTTGTGTTCCGCTGGTTTATTTGCGGCAGCACACATGGCGCAGTAAGGCGCTGCAGAGCACTGACTGGCAATGTGGCCAGGCTGACTACAGCGATAACAAAGACCACTGCGGTCGATCTCAGATGAGCACGTGTGTTGCACATGTCCGCCCAATAGGCACTTGTAGCACCGAAGCGGCCTGGCTTCTAACAGCTTTACGCTAGCAGCAACCCAGCCTACCAGCAGTCGACCGGCTTCTACAACTTTTTTGGCTGCGGCGACCGGGCAGCGCATCCAAGCTGTGCCTAGACCATATGCTGACCGTCGTATCTCGCCAACTTTGATGCTCTCCTCGGAGCAATCACCTGCTTTCGCGACAGCAGCTGCAACCTCTGTGGATGTTATAGAATCATCCAAGCCAGAGACGCGTAGCTCAACACACTTTGTGGGCCTTGAAATATTGACTTCATTCGCGTCCAAACATTCTCGTAACCTTGTGGCGACAATGTCAGCTTTGTCACTATTCATGGCCCCTGGTATTTCTAGAATGCGAGCCCCGGTAACCGCTAGTTTAACCCGGAAAGGGGGAATACCCAGGTCATTAAAATCAACCTTCTTCCTTGCTTCAGATAGAACTGAAGCATATGATAAGCCTCTATCTTCCGCCCCTGGTTTTAGAGAAATCACCACTGCTGCTGAGCGAGGAGCTCGTAGTTTCACCTTCTTTGAAGGGTTATTTTTAGTAACTTTGTTACCTTTGGGGGCTTTGTCACCTTTGACAGCTTTACCACCTTTCCCCACAGTGGTCCACTCGTTGCTTTTGGTTGCTTCACCAGTTAATTGTTCACTTTGTTCGCATCGGCTGTTAATGGGTGTTAATTCTATTTGAGAAGGGACTACAGAGCCTTTCTTCTTTTTATTCCCCTTACCCTTTTTTGTTTGAGTCTTTTTGCCATCATGGGATATTTCCCGCTCAGAATGAACAATTGGTATCTCTTCGACAGCACTCTCGGTAGGCAGTGCTGCGCTATTCGATTTAGCATTTTTTGCTCTTTGGTCGGCCGCTAGTGGCGGTCGTAGTTGCTTTTGTGGAAGCAAACGGTCCTCTATGTTGTCGAAACGGGCGTTCATCATATTTAACAACATTTTAACATTCTCTGTGTTAACATCTGCTTCTTTCTTGGATGTAAGATCGGTATGTTGTGCCATGCCTTGTTTAATTTCGGCAACTTCATTTTGAAGGCTTGACAGCTCTGCCCGCAGGCGAACGTTATCAGCCTGCAGTCGCTCAGTTTCTTCGGAAACAGAGCGACTGAGGAGCGCTGCAACTGCTGCTTTAATTGACGTTGTAGCGTCTTTAAGGGCGCGAGTAAAAGTCCCCTTTAGGTTGCCTGATTTTGTTGCAACGCGCAGTATTACGTCGACCTCAGACAAGATCTGCACACTACACTACACTACACGAACCTACTAGAAAATGGTATCTGATATTGGCTAATACCTCTATCAGTAATTTTATCTCATTTCTGCGTCTTATAAACGCAGCTCAACTCTTCTTTACTGTGTGGTTAGTGTCTACCTCTGGCTTGGCTAACATGCAACTACAGTATTACAGTAAACTACAGTACTTTCACAAGTTATTATGTACTAGCTAAAAATCATTCATCCGTTTTGATGGGAAAAAGTAACAAACATCCATACATCCTCACAAACATTCGTATTTATAATATTAGTAGGAATAAGTTAGCTTCATTCTTTAGTTTCTTGACATTCAAAAGTGCCTGTAATGGTCTAATTGAAATAAATGCTTTGAGTATGAGTTTGATGCCGTGAAGAAATCCTTTGCTGGTGTGCAGGTTTCTTCACTATCTTTTCCTCACAAGCAAGAATCAAAGGTGCTTTCAATTCGACTGAATAATGTACAGACGCCTGCACATCAAGCTACTACAATCTGTCAGATTTCTTTGATAGATTTTCGACTTTATTTCTAAAGTATTAGGTTCAAGGTTCATTGAGAAAAAATGACAGATTCGGGTAGCTTGACCTGCTGGCGTCTGTACAATTGTGTTTAGTCTACTTCACAGTCAAAAAACGAACGAAGACGATATAATTCATTATGGTAGGCCCGGAAATCGTCATGACAACGTTTTTCCATTTCGATTCGAAGATATTAAATAACGTAATGAGATCTTTTCCTATCTAGGACATGTAATGAAAATTCTGTACAGAAATAGCTACATAGTCCTCGTAATTTTTGCGAGTAATTAAATATTGATCACACTTCACACGAAATGCGAGCGTGATAACGATTCGATGAATTGTGTCTATAATAAATGTTAAGTAGGGACTTGTTGTTTAAACATGTATACTATTGTATTTACCTCGTGATCTGAAGCCCCAGCACGAGCGCGCATGTTACATAAAATGCGTTATTTGTGGGTTCAAGTTTGTCTGTATGTTTGTTACTCTTTCACGCCAAAACTACTGAATGGATTTTAATGAAACTTTACAATTATATAGCATATACATCAGAATAACCCAGAGACTACAATTCATAAATATATATTGTATATTTTGTCATCGCGAGTGAAACAGCGGGGCGCACCTAGCGGGAATGTAATTGTGGCATTATTACCTACTAGTATTTTTTGCGGCATCGTTAACATTTGCGGTTTTGGCTGGGGTTATAGTAAACGAATTAATTTTATAACTCAAGTTCTGAAAGCTATTTTGTTGTCAAGTTCAGATCTTTATTAGTTGAAATTAAAAAATAATACAATTTGCTATAATCACAATTATTTCAAGCCATTGGAGTGTCGCCCATTAATATTGAATTAATGACTATTTTACACTCTGTCACCTAAACTTGACGGCACGGTTGCCGCAGTGGCTGAGCGATCGACTGCTGAGCTGCGTGTCGCGGGTTCGATTCCCGCACGGAACATATATTGTATGACCTGCAGATAGTTGTTTCGGGTCTGGTAGTTTGTGTATGTGAGTTTAAATGTTTGTAAACGCACCCACGATACAAGAAAAATTCCTAGTGTGGGGCAACGTTTTTTTAAAAACAAAAATTTATCGTTATAAAGTTCACTATCGAAATAACGACACTTATACATATAAACTAAGGAAGCATTGCGTCGCCATCTTCAAAAATATTTGTGTATTTCAGTGCCGCGCCTTCGTGTGACTCAAGTGAAATGTCTCGAGTTTCAGGGATTTGTCCACCCGCCTCAATCTGCGCCCGTCGGGGCTGTTACAATGAAATATGAGTATTATACCAACTTTATAGCCGTTTTATTTCATTTCTACACCAAACACTTTCGTTTTTTTCTGTTTATTTGCATGTATATGAGAACATTTGTCGGTGTTAATGCTGATTGATTTGAATCTGAATCAGAACGCTTAAGAAAAATATTGCATTGTTAGAATAAAATAAAACAAATGCGGTGTTTTGTGAAATATTTCCATTATTATTTTTATCGTATTATAACTGGTAATAATTATTTTTATACAAAAATAAATAAATGTTTAAAAAATATAAAATATTTTTGACTTGACTCGCGTGGTTGTCGACATGTGGGATGTGGGATGTGGACTTAGCGGTCATTGTGCCGATAGTCGTTACAGCCAATGGCTTCATTGCCAAGACCCTCGACCAACACCTGAGAAGGCTCTCGTTAGGCAACTAGATCAAGGGTTTGATACAGAAAGCGGTACTTCTGGACACGGCTCGTATCGTTAGGAGGTTCCTCTTTGGAGCCCTGACTATCGGTAGCTTTGACCCTGTTCTCGATACCGGTGAGCTACTATTTTTATATATTTTTAAATGTTTTATTTATTATTGAACAAAAATAATAATTATTTCAAAATATAAAAAAATGTATGAACAAATTGAATAAACGGAATAAAAAAAAACATATTTACTTTACTATTACAAATATTAAAGATATTCCCAATAAACTATCCATAAAACTATAAGAAATACATCAGACCCCGTTTATTGATGATCACGGAACGCCACAAAACTAACGAATTCATATTTTATGCCACATACATCTATTATCATAACTATCCTCGGTTATCGGGGGCACGTACAGCATGATTTGTTTCTGAAGTCTCATAACGATCCTATTGGTTGAGATAGCATCTTGTGGCATGAATATTGGCCAATACGGTAATAACAGCGATAGTGGCCATTCGTTGTAATAATTATGCGGTTAAAGGCTGATGCCTTTCTAGTGGCGGAGATTTAGTATGCGTGTTTGTTGAGATCCCGTTCTTAGTATCCAATAAAGATCGTAATCGAGTCCCATATCGAGCTTTCGCCGGGAATATCGTTTCTTAGTACTGGCTTGTCGAAATTACTTAGCAGTTCTAGTGGTTATTATATTTTGTTGATAAGTACTTCTTGAAGTGCTGTTTCTATTAAAAGTTTTTCGTAATAGATAAAGTATCTTTGCTTAGACTTTGGTTGGTAATGAGCCAGACTGCTGCTACTGCTACTTTTGTAAATATGTTCGTATTTTTATATTCGAATTAAGTATATTACAACAAAAAGAAATGTGTTCGTAAGTTTTCTATTTCTCATTTCTATGCGGTACGCATTTGTGTAACGTGATTTAATTTTCGCAAAGTTCGCAATAGTTGTGAATAAAATTGCGTATTGAGCCCTTAGGCTAAGATTCCTAGAATGTATCGAAGAAATCAAATAAAAATACCGCACGATACACAAAATCCGAGGCGCCAAATAAAATAAATTGAATCCAGTCAGTTAGTCTAGACCTCTAGTCGAGTATGTATCACGTTCCTCTCGTGAAAATCCTTATTATGTTTTCGTTCTTTAATTAAATTCATCGAATCAATTGGAAAAGCAATTTGGAATCCTCTCGAACCTGATTTTATGTTACAAAGTTTATTATTTTTTGTTTGGTAAGTAAGTAGCTTGTATTGTAGATTGCACGATACAAAATTCAATTTCGATCAGGGAATGAGAAAAAAAAGTCATATTTAATAAATTGTCCCCATAAAAAACCCATAATTTGTTTCAAAAATAAATTCCCATTTAGAGCGCTGTAAATAAATTATCATGTTAACGAAAAAGGCGAAGGGAAGGTAACTTCCCTAATAAAACGACAACCAATATAAAATAATTCATAAAAATGGGAATAATCAAATTGCCTCTATTGTGAATTTAGAGGGAAATTACAGGGACAGACCGAGAAAAGGAGACAAGGCAGACGCAAACGACATCATTTCAGTGAAAACAGTCGTTTTATTGAATAAATTATTTTCTAGGGAGTTATAAAAGGAAAGTGTCCCTATGTAGTAGGGTTTAGAGAGTTGAACTGTTGATGTCAGGAAAATCACGATATTGTGTTCAACCACTGGGGCATGTTGTGACCTTTGTACTGCGTAGGTGGTCTTAATGAGTTTTACGTATACAAAACTTTTCGTGCCTCTATTGTGGTGACTAGCGGCATGTTTTCGTTGAAAATAAACTGGGTCGGTCTTGTATAATGTTGAGTTGAGTTTGTTACGTTGACATGTTTTCGGTAGGTATCTTCTTTAGATTTTTAGGGTTCCGTACCTCAAAGCTAAAAAGCGGAACCCTTATTAGATCACTTTGTTGACCGTCTGTCTGTCCTTCTGTCAAGACTCTTTAGCTCGGGAACGCGTGGAGATAGCAAGTTGAAATAAAAAACAATATAAAACCATATAAGTACTCAACTCTGTGGTCTCTTTGTGCTGTGAAAAAATTAACCCACTAAGTCTACGCTGTCAAAAGGTATGGCTGATTATGTCGCAAGTTTGTCCTGAACCCTCGGTGCGCGAGTCTGACTCGCTCTTGGCCGGTTTTATTCTTTGTTATTGCCTTATTCTTTTTATTTTTACCGCAAAGGAGGGTAATGTGTTCATCAGTCTATGTATGTATGTTTGTTCCTTTGAAGCACTATACAGACTAAACGCCTGGGCCGATTTTTATGATTCACACGTCAATCGATTCCTCTTATTAGGGTACGTAATTACCTCAAAAGGAAGAAAATCTATCTGTCAAGACCCTTTATCTCGGAAACGCGTGAAGGTATCGAGTTGAAATTTAAACCATGTACTCAAATCTGTGTCTGTGTGTTGTTTGTTTATATTTGTGAAAAAATAAAACACTAGTTGACACAAAAGGAAAAACTCTACGAGGGCGACATACATTGCATGTTGAACCTAGTAGTAGTGCGATAAGAGTCAGTTCCCAACGAAGTGTATTAAAAATAAATTATCTCTATATTGGTTTTCCTTAATGAAGTGGAAAGATACGTTCTCATTTCGTCTGTTTGTCTGTTGATAATCCGTTCTTCATACATATTAATGGCTACCTTAATGAGGTTCTTGTTCAGGTCTCATAGGTATAATAAAGTCAATCTACTTAGTCGTTCATAAGGACAACATCAGGGGAGCGAAGTAGAATAATTCTTACAAATAATGTTTTTTTTTTACAATTTGCAGGTCAATATTAAGCTGTGTGCGTTTTGCGTGAATGAGAAACAAACATCCGTCAATCAAGCCACGTTGGCGCAGTGGCTGAGTGATCGACTGCTACGCCGCGTGTCGCGGGTTCGATCCCCTCACGTAACAAATATTTGTTTGGCCTACAGATAGTGGTTCCGTTTGTAAACGAACCCATCGTGGATTCGTTTACAGGAGAAATTCCTAGTGTGGAAAAACGTTTGTATTTTTTTTAATTCCTTTTAGATTTTGCATTTTTGATAGTACCTAAGTAGCAATCAGGTTTCGGGTTGTTTGGAACAAAATATGATTCGTGACCGTAACGCATATGGATTTACGTGGACACTTTGTGTCTGGTGTGTATCAAACAAAAAAAGTGCAAGTGTTCCTATGACGGTGTGCCGCGCCTTTATCAAAAATTATCTACGTTTGCGCAGCCTAACATCTTTGCTACAACCCTCGAGTGTTTTCAATTATTTAATTTTTAGTTCATGAATTTAAGATTCATGGAACTTTACAATGCAACGCGCATTTATGATTTGATTCGTTATATTCATTACAGTTGCGAATTATATGTATTTTATTTAACGTGATCTGGAAATTGGAAACAAAACGTAAGACAAATTTCTTTATGTAAGACTAGCTTTTGCCCGCAGCTTCACTCGCATTAAATTCGGGGTAACCTACCTGTAGTTTTTGCCCTTGCGCCGTATTTATTGTAATAGCAAAGCTAAGTTTTCCCTTTTCTTCCCTTTTCATCTCTCACTTCTTTTTTTTTAAATGCCTATGTCCGTCTCCAGGGAATTTCGTCGTTTAGCTATTTAGGCGTGAAGACGTAACAAACAAACAAACTCACTTTCGCTTTTATAACATTAGTAAGGATTGCGTTTCAAATTCTTCGAAGCTAATTATTTTAAGCGAGAGTGATTTTTAGTCCTTGTAGTATAGTCACAATCTTTAATTAAGGTGACTTTAGTTTCATCTTTCATTACATTTAATTCTGTTAAGATACTAGCTACTAATGTTACTTAAAATATACAATGTTACTGAAGTACTACTTAGTAGGCTCTTGTATTATGGATAAGGATTTTTGAAAGAAAATTAACAACGTGAAAATAAAAAAAACACTTTTCGCTTTGACCTTATTAAAAAGACTCTAGAAATTCCTGCGAGTAAGAATTAACATTGGTATTAAGTTTGTATTGCCTTGAATTTTGAATCTATTGCGTTTTAGGACATTTAATCTTTCACTAATGGTGTTTAAACTTGCAGTGAAAATCTTGAAGACTTTAAAAATGACTTATCATTTAATTGGAACATCAATCAGATCCAGTTGCTGTAATTAACAACCATTTTTGGAATAAAATTTCCATTTTTGGAAATATTTTACAGCGATTCTAGAAGAAGTCATCAACACCTGCTAAACTTAAAACAAACAAAACATTTCCGAAACAGTCATTTGTTAAAATTCTTGACTTTTCTTGAAAAGCAAAGTTTTCTTAAAGAAAAATGATAGAAAGATAAAATTCATGAGATACCTACGCCGCGAAGACCGCGCATTGTAGAATATCCCTACTAATATTATAAAAGCGAAAGTGAGTTTGTTTGTTACGTCTTCACACCTAAATGGCCAAACCGATTTTGATAAATTTTGGTACAGAGATAATTGGGTCCCTGGAGACGGACATAGACTATTTTTTTGGGGTAAGTGAGGGAGAAAGAGAAAAACCTAACTTTAGCTAAAAACTACAGGTACAGGAAACGAGCGTGAAATAGGGAAGAAAAGGGAAAACTTAGCTTAGCTATTACAATAAATAAGGCGCTAGGGCAAAAACTACAAGTAGCAGGTACCTGCAAATCAAGAAAGGAATAAAAGCTAGTTATAAAGGAAGTATGTACTCATTTCTGTTATCGACAAAAGTGGCGAAAATTACCTTAAAAACAGGAAGTTTTAAGGAAGAAAAACAAATGACAAAAAAGTATTCATGTCAAAAAACATGATGACTCGGAAATTTTGAAGCTATTTTAGTATTAAGTACAAAAGCACATTCACACATGCCTACGTGAACCACTTGACAGATGACGTATTGAAGAAACGCGTGTTCTAAGGCACGGGAAGTTCGCAATTTCTATTATTAAATTTTATTTCCCCGGCTTTGGCGATGTGCTTTGAATATCCTCATACTGTTCGAACCAATAATTGTCGATATGAAAGTTTTCCGGAAAATACTTCTTGTTTGAATGTCTAATCGTTATTTGTGCATTTATATGTCATACTTTAGGTACATAGATTTTTTTGTCCTTAATATGTTCCTTACTTTTCCCTCAAATTGCGTTTCTCGAAATCAACTATACTCGCAAAACTTGAACATAGCGTTGTCAGGTACACGACCGACGTCCTCGACAGTCCGTTGTAGAATGATGACGGCCACCCCCAGAAAGTCGGTTGACATGGCATTTGACAGCTCGAATGTTGCCATTCTTCAATACTTCATTTTTGAATGAAGGTGTGTCGTCCATTGTTCAGTGACGGAACAGCCTCAATCGAAGAGAAAGAAATCTTTTTAATTGTTCTGAGAATTAAACAATAAACGCTTTAATAAACCACTTGGTTCATAGTTATTTATCATTTACCATGAGCAGTTAAACTAAGTATCTACTTGGAAAAAAAACTATTTAATTGCGTATCTACAAAATTACAGATTTTTCATTGTTTTAATGAACTTTTTTTGTGGATGGAAAATCATCAAATAACTTCCCGCGCTTTGGGCGGAGCGGAGGGCAGTGTCAGACTTTTAATGTCTAAAACCCACCCATGTTCCTTCTTTTGCCCTTTGCGTTCTGGGGCCGCGAGATTTTTTCCGAACAAACCGTCACCACGACAGGCGGTGGACCTGGCAGGCCCCTCTGCATTGCTGACATCTGTTTGAGACTCGAGTGGAACACGAACGCGCCATGTCGTCACTAGACGGGCTTTAACCTACCCAAAGCTCACCGCTACATTTCGTTTTGTAACTGTTCCGATTCAGTAAGTAGGTAAATAAAAGATGTGTAAAAAAAGAGCCATTTCATACTTTGAGTCCCGTTTCGGTAACCATAAATTTCATTGTACGGTACAGTGATTTCCTTATAGTAACACGCAAACTTCTTGTTGATGATGTTGCTAGTTTTTTGTCTCTCTCAGACACACTTTATTTAGAATATCAACAGAAAGTACTAGGAGAACAGAATTGTGAAGGAGATGTACCTGACGCACAACGTAAATACAGGATAAAAATTTAGTTAAATCCAAAGCTATAAGGGTGGCTATAGCTATAGTTATGGTGTTAGTTTTGTCCATACCAGGGTTGGTATGGATAAACCTAACACAAACACTTAATAGTCCCAAATCCTACGGCTAACGAACACCGGATGATCCTGTTACCTTTGTAACCGGAATACTTTGCGCAGGACTACCGACCACTCCATTTGATTGATACACTTTTTTCCGGTCGGCTGGGTATTAACAATTTCATCACTTATTTTATTCGGAAAGAAACGGCTGGCTTTTGTTTGTTTTGTACAAAACCCAGCTGCAAATATGCCACGTCGGGTTTTGAAACACACCAGTTTAATAAAAAATGTTATTAAAGCTACTATTTAAACTAATTTGGGCAGTATTAGAAGACTTCGCTTTTAAATACATTGTTGGCAATAATTATGGACTTTGTTTATTTCCATTTTTGTTTTTTTTTCCGCTGATCATGTTCCTTTTTTGGATTCCGTACCGTAAAAGGTATAAAACCAAACGCATTTTTGAGATCGACTTTACTAAATTAATGAAAAGATTATGCCGCCTCATTTTAATAGAACTAGATAAACAAATTACTATTTAGAAAAACAAATTACTATTTAGAAAAACCAATTACTATTTAGAAAAACCAATTACTATTTAGATTTACAAATTACTATTTAGATTAACAAATTACTATCATAAGAAATATTTCTTATGCTTTTAATTTTAATCGAATTAAAATCATACGAACTATTTCTTATGATTGTAATTTGTTTGAGCATTTGACGGGAACAGTAAATTTGCTAAAGAGGACAATTTACGTCTAGAAGCAAGAAGCAAACAAGTTTCAAACTTTTTCGTAATGAATAAACCATTTAGTGCCATTCCGCAGATCGTGCATAGAATTTACAGGCTGAAATAAAAAGTTAATTGCTCCGACCAAAGTACTTTAATATTTGCTTAAAGTTGGTATTATTAGTAACTTAACAGGCAAATGTGTTACTGGGGGTTTTAAGTACCACTTCTTCCCAGCAAAATCACTAGGAATCGGTTAGGGCGGTTGTTCTGGGGTTATGTCTCAAGAACTTCAACTATCAAAAAGAATCTGCTCTTTTGAATACGTTTTTATTTACTTCAAGTTTAGTTATTAATTAATATAACAATTTGACGCCGTTATCGGTTTCCGTTGCTGATGAAATCCTTACTTAATATTATAAAAGCGAAATTTAGTTAGTTAGTTTGTTTTTTACGTGTTCACGCCTAAATGGCCAAACCGATTTTGATGAATTTTGGTACAGAGATAGTTGGAACCTTGGAGACGGACATAGGCTAAAAAAGTTAGAAAAGGGGAAGAAAGAGAGAAGAAAAGGGGTGAGAAAGTTATATTTTTAATCATCACGCGGATCAAAGTTAGCGTTAACCCAAAGTTACTATGCCACGCAGACGAATTCGCGGACGGAAGCTAGTGTTCCATAACTATACAACAACATACTGTTTGCATGACAAAGATAAGCTAAGTGATTTCATTCTTAACCCACTCTGGCGGACTCCCATAAGATGGCTATTAAATGAAAGAGATTGATGAGAAGTATATACTTTCCCATGTTCCAACATTTAAACCTTTGATTTGTTTTGTGGAAAGTTCACTTCTTTTCTTCAGTCATTGATCATTTCTTCTTTCTTCTTGTTTTAATTCTTCTATTAAACTCGTGATAATTATTGCTTTTACTCTGGACGCTCTAAATGTGCTCGTTTTTCTACATCGTCCTCACATTATGAATAATCTCAACATGAATGATGTATCCATGATTTTATAAAACATTATGATTTAAAAGAGTGTCCATGGAGTTTCTTGCCCATTCTTCTCCATAGAGATCTACGCTTTGGAATGGGCAACTACAGTACTTTCACAAGTTATTATGTCTTGTGACTGGGACTGTAGCAGCATCATTTTTTTTGTTCTTGTTTTTATGACATTCAAAAGTGCCTGTAATGGTCTAATTGAAATAAATGATTTGAGTTTGAGTTTTGAGTTTTCAACATCAGACGTTACCCACGGAAACGTCTCGCATCTTATGAACAAATAGCGCTTGCCGGAAAGTGTTCTAGAATACAAATTAGAGACCAGATGCAATTTCACCGAGTGATGTGACGGTTTGAACGGCTTCCTACGTTTCAGACGCAGGAATTTCCAATAGGAAATGATTATTTTTCAGTATTAGCTTAGACTAGCTGTGTTACGCGGTTTTACCTACCTTTTCTCGTTTTTTTTGGCTCCTCAGCAATATTTTCTTCAAGAATTTGAAATGAAAAGTTTTTTTTGTAATTTTTTTAATACGTAACTTTTAATAATTTTGTATTCCAAGCTGCAGTTATTTTAAATTAATCTTTAAACTTTTGGTTGTCTTGACGTCACAGATTAGGCTAACGATGTCTTTACCGCATATAGTTAAAAAAACCCTTCAATACGTTTATTATTTTGTAATTAAATAGAAACTTCAATATTAGCACTTGTCAGAACATAATTTATTACGCCACGTCTGACGCCATTTGGAGGTTAAATAAAAGTCAAACGGTTTTAACTACTCGTATGTTAAAAAAACCGTTTTTGACATTATGAGCACAAAAACATAAAAAAATAAGGTTTTCGAGCCTACAATATAGAAATGATTTGGAGTTACTTTTTACATATATAGGGCTTGGGGCAGGTAAAATTATAAAATTATATTTTTATTGTTTTCAAAATTTAACTACTCATTATTACTATTCTAAGAAATTTAATTTAATTTAATTTATTTAATAATATTGAATACATTTTAGTGCTATTGAATCTGTTGTTTAATGATAGGGAATCTGTTTTAATGTGTCTGTGTATGTTTAATAATGTTATATTAGTTTTCTATGGGTCTATGCCACCCGAAATAAAGTTTATTCATTCATTCATTCATTTACTTAACATACTAAATTAGGCTGCCATACTAGTAGTTCTAGAGATTAGCGTTTTAAACAAACAAACAAACTCTTTAACATGATCATATTCTAATATTAGTATAGATTCTGGTCGGCTCTCGTTTAGTATTCGTTCAATAACGCGACACTTCGGCGTTCCCTTTTTAAATGTAATATTTCTGGAATAGTCTACTAGTTTTTCGTTTTCTTCGGTGCTTAAAGTTTGGACGTAAAGTTATCGATGTTATGTGAGAAACGAGAAAGAAAGGAAAAAGGCATGGCTTGTTTTTTTTAAGTAGGTAGTTCTTTGAATTGATGATTTTGTGATAGTCTCTGGAATTTACTGAATGCGTATGATCGGTCCATTTGCCGTATGAAGATGATAATGATTTTTAATAGCACACACATATATAATACGTTTATAAATACCTAATACTTGCGACTTATGATATGGGACTTTAACATTACTGCCAAAATGTCGGTGTACCTACTATTATTAACTACTCGTTTGCATTTCTTTTTGTCGGGTGGAAAATTATCTAATGAATTTCCCGCTTTGGGCAGAGCTGTGAGTAGTGTCAGACGTGTATTGACTAAAAGAAAAGCCATCCATGTTCCTTCTTTTGCCATTTGTGTTCCGGGGCCGCGATATATCTTTCGAACCAACCCGTTACCCGCAGCCTTGGTACACCTCTGCCTAAACAATTATTATTTTTTCGATGGTAATTCATCTAATTACATCTCCCGCTTTGGGTGGAACGGGAGTCTAATACTCCCCTTATTAGACTTTTATTGACGAAAATCCATCCATATTCTTTCTTAAGCCATTTGTGTTCACGGGGCCGCAGTTTACATTCGAACCACCCGCAACTCCGGTAGGCAGTGGAAATAGCGCGGGCGGGCCCCTCTGCTTTACTTACATCTGTAACAGAGTGAGTATTTTACCCTCTCTGTTACCTCAATCTTTTTCCTTTTGGATCAACATTGATTTTTAAATATTCATATTTCGAATTTCATTCTGTCATTTCATCATCAACAGTCATTTTATGGCTCAATACGCTTTTGGATCACGGCTAGCAGCCACATGGCTAGTTGTTGTGTTTTTTTACTAAGCTGTATCTATTTTTTTAAAGTTGAACAAATACTTTGTGAATAAGTTTTTGTGCAGTTCAGTTTCACCTTATCTATTGTGTATTTTCTCCCTTGGTCAAAGGTATGTGTTAAATTATTTTGTATTAGTCTTCTACTTATCCACGTTATTTTTTTTGTTATAGTGTTTTAATTTCGTTATTTTATTTTAGATTAAAACTATCAAAAACCAGTAGTGTCTAGTCTAGTAGTGCCTGTCCCTTCTCAAACACCTGAAAACTTTGACCTCGTTCGAAGGACAACAAGCGAGTGTTACACATCTCTTTGAAGTGCTCGTGAAACACGAACACGCCGTGGACACGGCCTGGCGTAACTAGACGGATGTACAGATGCCTGCAGGTCAAGCTACCCGAAATTGTCAATTTTCCCCAATGAACCTTGAACCTAATCTATATATATAAAAGGAGAACTGACTGACTGACATATCAACGTACAGCCGAAACTACTGGGGTTAGGAATGTGAAATTTTGCACACGGCTTCCTATTATAATGTAGGGGAGCACTAAGATGGGGTTTTTGGAAATTTAACCTTTAAGGGGGTGAAAAGGGGGAATTTTGTTAGTATTTAAAATCTTATTACTTGTGTTAATAAACATGAAACTTGGCACGAACATCTATCTAAGTAAATTATGAAGTTTGGCATTTTTTATTTTTCCAAATTACCTCTTGAGAGGGGTTGAGGGGGTGTGAAAATTTGTATAGAAGAATTTAGATACATGCAACGACATCTATTGGGCCAAAATGGTACTAACGATCAAAATATATGCGAATTTAAAGTTTTCAAAGTGTTTCATCTCGCTGTGCATTTAGAAAATGGTCAAAGAGTGTACTTGAGTGTACAAAAACGACACTCATGTCTTTTTTCGAATTATGTCAAGTAGATGACTATGCAAAAACCCTACTATATTGCGAAGTACCTGCATACTATGTTTGGAACAATAATCGGTTTGAAAGGAGGAAAAGAGGGGTAGATGTAGCTGGGTGGCCAGGCATTAAAAGAGACCACGCTTTAGGCAGAGTATACACGGTACATCCAAATAATGTTGAGTGCTACCACCTTCGTTTGCTTTTACATAAAATCCGGGGTCCGTTATCTTTTGAAGCATTAAAAACAGTCAACGGTGTGGTACTACCGACTTTCAAATCAGCTTGCAAGACTTAGGTTTACTTGAAGATGATCAACATTGGCATTGGCACTACAAGAGGCAGCCCTGTGTCAATCTCCGCACATGATGAGAGAGCTTTTTACGATCATGTTAGTTTTTTGTCAACTGTCAGATCCGTTCAGTCTTTGGGATGAATTTAAAGAATACCTGTCGGAAGACTTTAAACGACAGATTGAGAGGCAGGTAAAAAGCGGAGTAGAACACCTCATGGATGAGATTTTTAGTAAGTGTCTGTTGGAAATAGAAGGAGCATGTTTTGGCACTTGGAGGATGTGCTCTAGAAGAATACGGTTTACCGAAACCGAGTAGATCAGAAGTGTTTCAAAGTGAATTAGGAGCGTATATTAATGAAGTTAACTACGATGTGTTTGCGTTAGAATCATTTGTCAATATCAATGAGAATTCACTAACTGAGGAACAAAAGTTAGTGTACAATGAAATTATTTCAAGTACACATGAAAACGAGGGAAGAATTTTCTTTTTGGATGCCCCAGGTGGTAACACTTACCTCATCAATTTACTCTTGGCAAAGATTAGAAGTACTCGTGGAATTGCCTTAGCAGTCGCGTCTTCCCTTCCGGGATCGCCGCTACGTTATTGGAAGGAGGTCGAACGGCGCACTCTGCTTTGAAATTACCCCTTAATTTGTCTAACGTAGAAACTCCAATGTGTAACATTTCAAAGCAAAGCAATCTTGCCGAAGTATTGCGTAAAGCAAAAATAATAGTCTGGGATGAAAGCACTATGGCGCACAAAAGAGCTATTGAAGCGTTAAATAGGACTCTACAGGACATAAGAAACAACAATTCTTTAATGGGTGGTATGACAGTGTTGCTAGCTGGCGATTTTCTTCAAACTTTACCAGTAATACCAAAAGGAACGCGCGCTGATGAAATTAAGACATGCTTTAAAATATCTTATTTATGGCCTTTTACGAAAATTCTAAAAGTGACTAAAAAAATGAGAGTGCATCTGAGAGGGGACGTCTCTGCTGGCCATTTTTTAGATCTTCTACTTAAAATAGGAAACGGCATGTATCCAGAAACAGACGGGTTGATAGCTATAACAGATGAATTATGTAGTGTAGTAACTACAGTCGAAGACCTTATAGAAAAAAATTATCCAGATGTAGCTCAAATAAAGGACAAGCCTTTAGAATGGCTATGTGAAAGAGCTATAATGACACCTAAAAATGACCAAGCAGCAGTAATTAATGATATTTTGCTGAAATCATTTGACGGCACAGAAATGGTATATAATTCAATAGACACGGTGGTAAATACAAACGAAGCAGTCCATTATCCGGTTGAGTTTCTGTACACTATTAATCCAGCCGGACTTCCATATCATAAACTAACACTGCGCGTGGGCACACCTGTGATGTTACTTAGAAACGAACGATCTCCCTTTCGAATTCAAAAGACTTCAGTTCCCTTTAAAAGTTTGCTTTGCGATGACGATAAATAAATCACAGGGTCAAACCCTTAAATTTGCAGGAGTTGACTTGCAACAGCCCTGTTTCTCCCATGGTCAGTTCTACGTAGCATACTCTCGTGTGAGCTCATCTTGCAGCCTGGTCATATTGGTAACACCCTCCAGAACGACCAAGAATGTAGTCTATAAATAAATATTATAAAAACTTAATTGTTTTGTTATAGCCATTAACCCGCATATTTCTGGATACATACTGTTTCCTATTTTTAGATGTCATTATAGCTCTTTCACGTAGCCAATTCTTCCATACAAAAACTGTCAGATGTCAATAAAGATTATCTATCGATTGAAAAATCAGCCTTCGAATTTTTTAGAGGAAAGTACGAAACCCACGCGGACGAAGTCGCGGGCAAAGTGCTAGTAATCTATACTAATATTATAAAGCTGAAGATTTGGTTGTTTGTTTGTTTGAACGCGCTAAGGTTGGAATTGGAAAATTCTTTTAGTGTTGGATAGTCCATTTCTTGAGGAAGGCTATAGGCTATATAACATCACACTACGACCAACAGGTGCTGAGCAGCGTGGGTGAAACCGCGTGGAACAGCTAGTTTAAAAATAAAGTCGAAAATCTATCAATGAAATGTTACAGATTGTAGTAGCTTGATGTGCAGGCGTCTGTACGATGAGCCCATTGCTCACCGTCCACAGACCCGTGTCTATGGGGCTGGGAGTCACCTCGAAGGGCTGGTTAGGTGTGAAGTCTGCCTATCCCTACGGGGATTACAGTCATGACGTTATGTTACTTACGACGAAATTTAACTTATCTCATAAAGAACAAGTCCTAAACCGTGTTACTAAAAACTTTACCCATCAATCATTCATTGCAAGGGATACCGCTTTTGTTTGTTCGCGGTGATAAATGAAGATGCTTCAGACTAAGCTGTTGGGTTAGTATTCTCACTTAGTCTCGATATATGTTCTATAGCCTGTGGGTCAATCCGTCATCTTGTAATACTTTATAAGTCTTGTTTGAATAGAAAATGTATCGGTTAGTCTGTATTGGGTGATAAATCTAAACGCATCAAAGGTTATTTTGCAAGATGTGATAAATGTGTATCGTCGTAGTCTGTTGCAGATGGTAAACGGTTATTTGAAATCCTCGGATCACTTAAAAGTCATGAAACATGACCTTTATTTAAAAATCGCGCATTTATTTGAGTCAGTAAAGAAAAGGCACAGTAGGCACTCAACACCTACATGCAAAAAACAAACATGAATGGTAATGAAAATCAGTAGTTTTAGAATAATGGTTTTTATTTCAAGTACCTACCTTATTTATAAATATTTAATGTTAAACACAATTATTTTTTTTGGGGTGGGAAGTCACCAAATAACTTCCCCTGCACTGGGCGAAGCGAGGGGGCGTGTCAGACTTTTACTGACTAAAACCCACCCATGTTCCTTCTGTTGCCCTTTACGTTCCGGGGCCGCGGTATCTCTTTCGAACAACCCGCAACCCCGGAAACACAAATAATTAAGCCTAGTAGTGTGGGATGCAACGTGTGTTGATACACTTGCGCCATCCCATCTCCCATCTCCCTAGCAGCAGCTCTTCGTAGCTGCGAAGAGCTGCTACGGTTACAGAGACCCTCAAGCGACGTAAATATAGTAACCTTATTGGTAACTATATTTTCGAGCCGTTTGGGGTTAAAATTCTGTGACCATGGGGTGAGTGCTTTGTGCTCACAGTTTCTTTAAGGATATTGCAAAACGTTTAGTTGATACTTCCCGTCACCCAAGGGCTGGCTTTTACTTTTGCCATACAACGTGGCAAGGTCTCCAGTCTCTTGGCGATTTTTGAAGCATTTATATATTTTATTTATAGTTAGTTTCTTTTAGTTTAATTTAGTATTTGCCTAACTTTCATGAAAAAGTAATTGATGATGATTCAAAATAAACTTTTCAAGGTAAACAAAACACGAGCTGTTTCATTATTAGAGGATCTAAATGCTTCTATTAAACTTCGCTAGACAAGAGACTCTTAACAAGCACGAAAGGAAAAAAAAACGAAAACTTCAGACGGACGTACAATCATTTAATGAATTCGCAATTTGCATACCGACAACCACCCAAGAAAAAAGTAAGAATTCATCTAGAGAGGACAGTACGAAAACATTGAAAAGCGTTGAATTTAAGCTCGCTTGTTGAACGCACACAATATAGTTGAAATACGTTGATCAAATTATTTGACTGAAACAGCCACAAACCAAATACGATGGCAATTCAATTTGTTGTTTGTAAAATGCTGTTTTGGTAAGTTGAACTTTATTTTGTTGTCAAACAGATTTACGAAATCTAATCAAAGAACACTTACGTAAACGTTACAGGAGTAGATAAACAGCTCTATAATATCTTAAGTTGGTGCTACTTCGCTGTTCTGTAATCGTGCTCTTGTCTGTCCTATTATTGGTGTCCCTTTTGTTCCGTCTTTAAATTAAAGACTATTGACCTTAACTTTTTCCTTTGCAATTGCCCGGTCCCGTACTATTAGCAACTGAAGTAGATCGGACTAATTACAGGAAACACTTCCGTGGCAAAGGATCATCTGTCCCCGTCTGTACCTAGTCTAAAAAATTCCAAGGCGACCATTTACATCGAGTTAAAAGAGTCGTCTATATGTTGAAACGTGTACAGTCGAATCGAAAAGTTGAAGCGTTTGGAAAGAGTTACCGAATTCATGAAGTGCAATTCCACTTAGCTTTTGGGGTCGGTAAAACGCTGATGCGGGCGTGGTAATTTGGGTAATTTTTCGTCGAGAAGAGTCAGTACGGCGGTCAAAAGGAATGATTCCATTTCAGTCGATGTACTCTCACGTAGTTCTAGTAGTTGTATTAATTAAATGCAAGCCCCTGAGTCCATTTTACGAGCCCCGGTAGAGTGGAACTCGTTTCGTTTATCCGCTTCCACTCATAAGCAATTACTTTGCCGAAACGACTTTCCGAGGGACCACGAACGTGCAAAGAAATTAAGCTTTGCGGATTTTAGGACATTAATAGTGGTTAGAGATTTGAGTGTGGTGTGTCAGGTATATACAGACTTGGAGATATCTGTTAAATGTGGCGTTGTGTTTAAGAGAATATTTAAAATTAGTGAGCAAAATGTGTAGTGGGTGTTTGTTTGTTGTTAAGGTTACGAACCTCAATAGGAAAAAGCGGAACCCTTATTGGATTGCTTTGTTGTCCATCCGTCTGTCAAGACCCTTTATCTCGGGAACGTGTAAAGGTATTGAGTTGAAATTAAACTATATACTCACGTCTGTGGAACCTTAGAGTTTTGGTTAAATCATATCTCTAAATGTATACAGTCAAAAGTTATGGCCGTTTATGTCGTAAGTATTTACGGAACTCTCGGTGCGCAAGTTCGACGCACGCTTACCCATTTTTTTGTGTATTGTTTTAATTCTCATCTCCCTTCTCATTATAAGATAAACGTGGTAAAAGATCCTTTATGGATTGATTTTATCTTCTATCTTTCTTCTTCTACGTTTTGTGATGAGCATTTATTCGACCTTTTCTGTACTTGATACAATTGAATGGATCCGACATTTAATTGTATTATTTAATTCACAAACAACTTACTGTTTGCATTTTACTCGCAAATTATGCAAACTAATACTTCATTTAAGAAGAGCTTTGTTAGCACAAACAAATGCACTACAACGGCAGATTGCATGCCCTCGTAGCGTTAGTAGAATATTTGTGTGAACGGAGATTTAATAACTTGCTTTGGCTTTACAATTTACTGAGCTGTTCTCTGTAAGGAGTTAGCAGTTTCAATGGAGACCCAAATTACTATGTTAGTTCTGACTAAAATCAAGCTCTAGCCGGCAAATTTACATTTAATATTTATAACCAGTATCTTGCACAAGATTTATCTATTTAATCGCAGTGACAATCGTTTTTTTACGATCGAAACTATAGCCATTAAGTCAGTACTTGAAAACTTTTTTACGAGTCTCGATTAAGCGAATGAACAGATTTGAAGACCGAATAAAACGAGGACATCGACAGTACGATTGTTTATAAAGTTAATTTATCAAGTTTTTTGTTTCAAAACTGGCCGTTGGAAAACGAATAACGAATGTAAAAGGTTTTTGCATGTTTTATGAAGCTATTGTGTGCTTCGAAATTATTTTAGTATTTCAGACAAACGTTCCGAATACAAAGCAAAGACATGACAAGACGGGCCTGTTGGTCCAGTGGTTAGTGGCCCTGACTGCTGAGCCGGAGGTCGTGGGTTCGATTCCCACCCAGGACATACTTTGTGTGATGAGCATGATTGTTTGTTCTGTGTCTGGGTATGATTTATCTATAATGTGTATGTATTTATAAATTATATAAGTATGTATATCAGTTGTCTGGTTACCATAACACAAGCTCTGCTTAGCTTGGGATCAGATAGCCGTGTGTGAGTTGTCCCAAGATATTTATTTATTTATTAAATGTCACTGAATATTTATCTAAACTATTAATATTAATATAAAATTTGTTTGTTGGTTTGCTACGATTTAACTCAAAAACTACTAAACCAATTTGAAAAATACTTTCACTGTTAGAAGCTAAATCATAACTGAGTAACGTGGGCTATATGTCATCACGCTAATACCCTTTGAGAGCGGGGTAGTAACCAAAGATGCGAGTGAAACCGCGTGGGAGAGCTAGTACAGTAAAACCTTCAGAATTTGAAAGAGGCCGAAAGTTGGGAAATAAATGTTTGTACTGAAAATTGCGCAGGTAGAACTGAGTTTTAGTCCATATTCAAAGTTTGGTGCTTGCAAAGTTCGTGCATCCATAGATTGTGTGCCAAAGAACTCGGTATGTGCACTTCGTTGCAATTGAGTTCCTTTTAGAGGAGTTCCGCATGAATCGAATGTAAAAGGCTTTCGTTTGGAATATGCGGGCGTCCGTTTGCGTTGCAGGTTCGGGTGTCGGTTGCTGTAGCACGCTCGTGTTGCAATCACAAAGAAGCGGGATCTTGTTACGTGTGTTTAACGTGTTTCGGGAGTATTTGGCCGTATTTATGGCAATTAGTTTTGGGTTGTTATTATAGCTGTGAGAATCAGGCATTTTATTTTAAATCTCAGTCTGAATTTATTCACTATTGGGGGTACTCACACTAGGCATATCTTTTCTTGAGGCTAGTAATTATGCAGGAAATTAAAAAATCAAAATGCTTCATGACTTCGGCGCAGTGGCTGAGCGATTGCCTGTTGCGCTGCATATCAAAAATTAAATTCCCGTCTGGAACAAATGTTTGTATGATTTGTGTATATATCTGTGTATATACGAGCCTAATCCAGTCCAGTTCGTCATGCCATTTCCTAGGTCTAAGGCGACGCTGGGTCCTGTTGTTCTGAACCCAATCAGTTGTTTCTTTGGCTCAATTTTTATGCGACATGCAGCAGATGTGGCCAGTTTAGTTCCACTTGAATTTTACGGCTAACGTCAGTGATTTGTGTCTTGGATCGAAGGATACTATTTCTTATGCGGTTAGAAATGTTGACTCTTCGGTTCGTTCCATGGCCCCACTTTTTCTCCCTTGGTTACATGATCCACGATACCGAAAATTCTAAATGAAAGGTAACGCTGTAAAAAACCCTGGCCAAGTGCGAGTCGGACACGCACAACAAAGGCTTCGTACAAACTTGTGACATTAACGGTAATATCTATTGACTGCGTGAGTTTAGAGGGTTGATTTTTTCACAGCTCCAAAAATCTACAGATTTGAGTAAATGGTTTTAATTTCAACTCGTTCAATAACTTTCCGCGTTCCCAAAAAAAAAGGCTTTTGACAGACAGACGGACAACAAAGTGATCCTATACGGGTTTCGTTTTTTCCTCTTAAGGTACGGTACCCTAAATATATACAATCAAGACTATACTCTATAACTGATTTCTCCTCCTCGGGGCATCCTCAACCCCCTCAATTAAAGGGGTAAAGAAGAAGCTGGAGGAATAAAACAAGCCCACTTACTACATAGATATGAGCTGATACTGAATTCAATACATATATTACTTTTTAAATATAATATTTAATTCTCATTCCACTTGACGATACGTGATACATTTAAAAGTACTTCAATTGATTGACTTATATTGGCAAACGTAGACAGACAGTCGTTTAAAGGTTATATTAAAGATATATAATTTTTTTTCAATATTCAGGTAACATAGAGCTTCATATACTTACGTAATATTACATTTTGGTTCGATTTGAATATGTAAGAACTATTCCCAAGTGGAATTGGAACTTGAAATGATACAGTAGGTTGTTATCTATCTCAGACAACCAACTATGTAAATGTATGAAGACGGCAGTATGTCTAAAAGACCAAGCAAGAGCGTGTCAGACTTGAGCACTGAGGGTTAGTACAAACTTGCAACATAAACAGCTATATCTATTGACAGCGCAGGCTTAGAAGGATCATTTGTAAAAGGGAACACAGAGTTAAGTATATGATTTAAAACTCAATTCGATGCCTCCATGAATTCTCGATATAAAGGTTTTTGACAGACAGACAGACGCACAGCAAACTCATACAATAAGGGTTCCGTTTTCCTTTTGAGGTACGGAACCCTAAATATGACTGAAGAAAACGGTTACGTAAATCAAGCTAAAAATATGTGCACGCATCCATCAACACGTACTTACACACGGCGACTCATTAAGCTATACGTTTCCACTATAACATGGTTTCGCTTTGTATAGATTTCCCGTACAATGACAGATCCATTGAAATTGGTTTTGACAGTTTGATTAGTCACCGAACGTACAGTTTTCTCTAATTATATCTAACAACTTGCAGTCGGTATACGTGCAGCGTGTTAGTATGCGTGCGATTTCTATTGTTGTACGGAACTGTACTTCTGTGTCATACTTACTCTATGCCAGCGGTTTCGCTGGGAATAAATCTATTTGATTGCTTGTGTGATCTCTGGCGGCTGAAATAAGCATTTAAACTGAGCACATGTTGCCAATAATTTCAGAATAGCAAGCAGAATGTTTCGTGTAGTTCCACTTTATGAAATAAACAGTTCGGAGAAATATGCTGGATTATTATCGTTTGCCAGCAAGAAAAACTCTGTTTGTTCCTTTGTGAGATGTTTAAAATAAAAAGGTTTACTTTCCAGTTTTTCAGTGAAATGCTTGTTAATCTAACATATTGAAAGCTTGTTACAATAAAACCTTTTGCAGCGATCCGGCTCGAAGGACCGTGTCATGTATTGTTCATGACACGGTCCTTCGAGCCGGATCGCTGCAAAAAAGTCAGCTAGTGAAAAACTGTAGGTTTAGACAATACATTTTATCAATAATGCAAGACATAGTATCTATTCGGTCCTGTATTTTTATTCTCCAGTAAAACGACTTTGGAACAAAATGTAATTAATGTTAACAATTTGATTTAAAACCGTAGATAAATGAGTAATCAGCAAACTTTTGGAAGTTAAAGTAAAATAATATTCTTAGACAATGAACCAAACTTTGCTTTTGTTCTATATAAAATCATAATTAACTTCTAAATCAAAAAGATTTAAACAAAAAAATCTTATATTACTACCAAAATCAATACTTAGTACCCAAGCTACACACTTCCAAATCCGTGATCGCTTTTTGTTTCAAACCCAATATGTTCCACGGTACAACTACATAAAAAAGTGCAATATTACCGATTGTATCTCCCGTGATTTAGATACAGTCGGTAACAAAAGCGTTTATTCGCACACCACAAAGCCTGACCAGTCCGTAAATAACACGACCACTCTATCCCATGTAACCACGTAGATAAAGGCAGTCTACACTGCGAACAAGCGCCTCTAGATTTGATCGTTATCGGATTCACAGTGCAATGGGAGGATCGTTAAAAAGCTTAAGCGCCATCGTCTGTGTATTCCCTAGTCCCTTAGCGGATTGTACAAGGTAATGTGTCGTTTGAATATTAATAGTTTGTTGATTCTGTACGGGTTTTTATGCTGGTTTTATAATGAGAGGTCAGCATAAGAATTATGATAATTATACACGTATTTTTTGTACATTTATTTAGTTTTTGTTTTAAAACGTACAAATAACTAAGTTTGCCTTTGAACGACGTAATAAGTGTGATATCAAAAATATTTAATTTCACACAGGCTTACGTGGGCACTAATAAAATTTCAAGAAAGGGTTCACGGGTCGGGTCTGAAAAAATCTTTTACAACTCTTTTTTAAGGCTATATGGTTCACAATGAATATTTATTGATTCTTCTTCAACCTTTGGCCGTCCATTGCCGAATGTGGGGATCTGCCAAAACTCTTCACTGCTGTCAGGGCTGTCAGTTTCTCTCGACTACTTTAATAACGTCTGTCCAGTAGTCAGTTGTCTCCTCGTTCGTCTGCCCTGCCGGTCACCTCACCTCCTTCCACGCATCTTTCATCTAATCTACTGCATATATGGCCCACTCACTTCAACTGACATTTTGTTGAAACAAATAAACATGGTTCATGTCAAACAATAATATTAAAAAAATATATAAGGTTCACCGAAATGGCTACAAGCGGTGCCAGGATCTCTTGTAATTTCTGTACTGGAATAGGAATAAACGGTTTCAGTTTAACTTATTTCATTTTCGGACAAGAAAAAAGTTTTTGTAAGAAAAATAAAACAACTTCTAAAAATATACAGAACCAGTTCAAACTGTCCTTAATATCGGAAGTCCATAGCAAAAAAAGTGCTGGCAATCGGTGTTTTTTTTTAGAAAAACTTTTTTTTTTACTAATAACTTTTACCATGTCTGTATTAGCTGGCAAGAAAATAATTGCCCGATGAAATTTTACCGATTTTGTCTGTTGAAGGTTCATAGAAGTTTTTAAGATCATTTAGAAACCTCTGGCATCCCTAACTTATTTTTTTTTAAGCTCTGAACATTTTTGATTATCGAACTCTAATGGTAATTTTGAACTTTGGACTAATTTTGTGGTAAGTTCTACAATGCCTAGGCAATAAAGACATAAAAAATAAAAACCAATGTTAGGTGAAAATTTTGAAAATAGTACTTAAAAAAATTCTAGCTCCTAAACTACAAATAATCGCGGAACATACATGGGGGTAATTCGGGTACCCCTTATCATAAGGCATCTAATTTTTTTCTTTGGACGCCTATCAACTGGCCACCCTGTATAAATGCTTTTACTCTAGGTGCTCTTTATGTGTTCGTTTTTCTACATCGGTCTCACATTTATGTGTAATCCCAACATGAATGTATGCATTTTTTTGTTTTCATGACATACTAAAGTACTTCTAAAGGTCTAATTTAAATAAATGCTTTGAGTTTTGAGTATTTTTTGAGTTTAAAAATCTTATATACAGATATATAGAATGCACCTATAAATATGAAATAAACTAATAAATACATAAAAAAAAACGAGAAACTGAACAATAGTTACTATGACTTTTAATTGGTAGACGGACCTATATTATAGTGGTTACGAACTTTTCTTTTAAAAGTAAATCTGCTTTCAGCTCTTTAATGCCGCATCGCGTTCCAGAGCTTGAATATTCTGATAATACTAACCATGAGGCTCAATCCATTGTTATAATCAGAACTACTTTACAACGTACAATAACATCGTTGTGAAGAGTATTTCTGTGCAAGTGATAATGAATATTTCCCGAAAATTTCTGTATAATTACTGAATGTTAATGAGTTTTTAATCAGCTTGTAATGTGGGGTTACAAACAGTATTTATTTAATCGGTACGACATGATTGAGATAATCTGTTGTGCTGGAAAATTTATTTAATTTAATTTCAAATACTCTGCTTCCATCTGGTTATGTAGATTTTTTAGAGGTTTGCTATTATAGTTTCGGGGGAATATACAAAGTATGTAAGGAAGTAAACCATATGTTCTTAAGATAGTAATTTTTATTTAGACAAACAGTGTTCTTGAAATCGTTATGTTTTTGAGCCTGTTGGCTTAGATTCCTTCTTATTTACCTGTCTATTACTATTGCAGCAATCTCACAACTGTAAAAGTGCTATTCATTATTCCTTTATTCCATTTTATTCGGGGTCGGCACAACACGTTTTCTTCTTACATAACAGGGGACTGTCAGACGCCACAGCATCGTTTACTCCCTTCTCTTTCATATAACTTCAATCAAATCAAATAACCAGAATTCCTATAGAAAGCCTTAGTACCTATATTTCTGTGAATTTTAAGGACATACATGCAAGATTATGCGTTTATTATTTCCGAAATTCTACAAGTACCTACAAACACAAAAGCATGGCTGTGAAATCAGAGACGCAATTTCAGTATTGAGAGCGTACGACCAAACGCTGTATTAATTACATGCGCCCTCAAAGGATATTTACATTTGGCGTGCTAAGGCCAAGATTAGATAAACGGCGTTCAGTTTCACAGGCGATGTTTCAATGTGACGGAAATAGGAGCGTTAGCTTACATTATTGATTCACACACGGCTACATATCAAGCTATACATTTCCAGTACAACATGGCATTGCTTGGCATAGATTTCCCGTATAATGAGAGAACCGTATAAACTGGTATTTTATAGCTTGGTTGATCGATCTGCGTACTTCTTTATTGTGAGTTTCGAAATAGCTGTGATTTTGACAGACGAAATTAAACAATATCTTTTGCATTGTATTTGAGAAAACATGTACACTTACCTGCAAAATTGCATGGATACCTTGGTGTCTATTTTTCTGTGAACGTTAGGAAAATAAACTAGATTGCATTTTTCGTTTCACACGATTTTATTTCTGTACTACCATGGATTTTTGCAGCCCTTTGTATAAGAGGACAGAAAAATATAAGTTATTATACAGTTAAATGAAATATTATTACAAAAAAGAATGGTAATAACTATTACATAAAATACTTTAAAATTTAATTGATGTGTCCTTTCGGAAGCATTACGGGAATTGTGAAAAACCGGCCAATTGCGTGAGAGACCTGCGCACCGAGGGTTCCGTACAAACTTGCGATAAAAACAGCCATATCTTTTGACTGCGTAGACTTTAGACGGTAGATTTTTACACAGCACAATGGGACCACAAATTTGAGTGGACCCCTATTTAATTTTAAATTCACTCTATAGCTTCACGCGTTCCCAATATGAAGGGTCTTGACAGACAAACAGACGGACAGATCCAATAAAGGTTCCGTTAGTTTTCTTTTGAAATACGGATCCCTAAAAGGAAAAGAAAGAGTAATAGTGTCTATGTGTAGTTGACTAACGAATGTTAATCCCTTACTATCCCGATATTTCTAACTATTTGGCTAGTTTTTGGAATGCGAAAGCCATAACAGCGTTAAGTATACCGGTTATTCTATTTTACGGATATTAGAATCTGTGGAATATTCATTTATATAGAATACCTACAAGTCATTTCCTGACAGTCTTATGCATTGAAACCTGTTATCAAAAGATCAAAGGTTTATTTTAGGAACTTCATTTAATACTTTATTCGTTCAATTTATATTCAACTTCAAACAACGTCAAAAAAATTTTTTTTTTACTTATGTCACCCTTGTTGCAAACGAGCGAAATTCATAATCGTTAAATGGTTAAAGATTGAATCTATCTAGAAAATTCTAAAAAATAAAAATACGCTGGACCTTTGAGTCGGGAGCTAAGTGGTTTCAAGTTTCATTAAACGATTATGGCATAACCTTCTTTGAGTCTTCAAGAGGTCCAGTCAAACTATAAAAGGCATTTAAAAATAATTTTAGAGTAGAAACAATTTTCATCTAGCTTTAAAATCTTCTAAAAATAGCCCATCAAGCGGTCAACAACAATTAAGAAAACAATATCACAACTAAGTAACATAAACTTTGCTTCAAGTTACGTTAAATATAACATTAGACTTAAGTTTTAGACAACTTGATGACAGTTACACAGAAACGTCATTTCAACCGGGAGTGGAATATCAAACTATAACTTGTCAAATCGTAATGGTATGACAGGGGCTTGCAGGAAATTAGGAAATCGATATTTAATTTAAACTAGCTGTCAGTCGCGACTTCGTACGCGTTAGGTTCGCGATTTGCTTTGCCTTAAAATCGTTCTATTCAAATCTTTGTCATGACAGTTGTCAAGCAGTTGAGATCCAATATTATGGATACTTATTAATATTATAAAAGCGAAAGTGAGTTTGTTTGTTTGTTACCTCTTCACGCTTTAATGGCTAAACCGATTTTGATAAATTTTGGTACAGAGATAGTTGGGAACCAGGAGACGGACATAGGCTAATATTTTTTGGAAAAAAGTGGGATGTGAGGTAGAAAGGGGGAAGAAAAGGGAAAACTTAGCGTTGCTATTACAAATCAATAAGGCGCAAGGGGAAATGTGTTACCCCAAATTTAATGCGGGCGAAGCCACGGGCGAAAGCTAGTTATGGATATAATATCGTAGATTTTCCTCTAGTTGAAAACTATCTTTTTGCCAAATTTAATTATGATGTTATCAGCCGGAATAATTTTGGTCCATTTTTATAATAGACTAGCTTTCGCCCGCGGCTTTGCCCGCGTTAAATTTGGGGTAACACAGTTCCTCTTGTGCCTTATTGATTTGTAATAGCAACGCTAAGTTTTCCCTTCTCTTCCCTCTTTCTCCCTCACATCCCACTTTTTTCAAAAAAATATTAGCCTATGTCCGTCTCCTGGTTCCCTACTATCTCTGTACCAAAATTCATCCAAATCGGTTCAGCCATTAAAGCGTGAAGAGGTAACAAACAAACAAACAAACAAACAAACAAACAAACAAACTCACTTTCGCTTTTATAATATTAGTAAGGATATCACAAAGGAGGAATATTTCTATGATATATTATAAAATAATGGTCAAGCAATTTAACATTTATTTATAATTAACTTTTGCCCGCGGCTTAGCCCGCGTTTAATTCGGGGTAACACGGTTCCCCTCTCCTGATTTGCAGGTATCTGCTACCTGTAGTTTTTGCCCTAGCGCCTTATTTATTGTAATAGCAATGCTTAGTTTTCCCTTTTCATCCATCTTTCTCCCTCATTTTTCATACTTTTTTTAAAAAAATGTTAGCCTATGTCCATCTCCAGGGTCCCAACTATCTTTGTACCAAAATTCATCAAAATCAGTTTAGCCATGTAGGCGCGAAGACGTAACAAACAAACAAACTCACTTTCGCTTTTATAATATTAGTAAGGAAGTAAGGATTATAATATTATTAGTATGGATTATAATTCAAAATTGCTTTTCATAGGTATACGCAATGAATTTTTTTTGATGGATGAATGGATTTATATTCCCATAGCTTTTATCTGCCGTAAAATACCTTTTGCCAGTCTATAATTGACACATGTATTTATTTATTCTTTTGACATTTATTATTTTTATTTATTTGTACCATAAAAAATTTAAAAAAAGATTAGTTTTTTTTTATAAATAACCATTTTTTTTTGGGGAACCTATCGCGTTCTTTTTGTCACTAGCAGGTTCATAGCGTTTTGAAGGCTTTTGTTATAATTTGACCAGATCCAAAGATTCATTAGAGGTACTTGCCCAGTGTTGTCGATCCTGGTAGAAAGGTCGATGGTGAGATGGGATTCCTTCAACTGCTAAATTGCTGGGAATTAATAATCGGGCTCCCCGGGTTAATTAAGATAGACTCCAGGCTGTTTGTGACGTCAGATAGGACCGGGTAGATGTTGCTAGTGAAGAAATCATCGCAGAAGGACCAATTACTTCGCAATATGGTTTCGGATACATAAAGAACGCATAACACATACATATAAAACCCAAAAAAAAATAAAAAACGCTTACTTGTAAGGCTGATCGTTGATTCTTCTGGGAAAGAATCAATGATCAGCATTCATCAAGCAAACAAGATTGATAAAAGAGTGCTATTTGAAAAAAAATATGATTACGTACCCTCATTTGCTATGATACCCACCTACTTGCCGGTCTGCCCATTTTCCCCGTGAAGCCCCCGTATTTCTTTTATGACACCTCGCCATATTTCCTTTTTTCGTCAATATAAGCCCCATGTAATAGGAGGCGAACCTGTCGTCCTTTACAGGGCTCAAATCAATCCCTGAACTGATACAGAGGCTTCCCTAAAATGGTAAAAAAGGAAATATGTTATTGTGTTCCATTAGTCAAGTAGCGAATGTTCCAGAAAAACAAACTGAGGTGACCTTAAATTCTTCCCTTTATGTCAACATATAGGGAAGAATTTTAGGTTACCATTGTGTGTTGATCTGAAAAGTAAGCATTAAAATAAGTATGAAACAGCCTCGGCACACCCATTCGATTTTAAAAAGAAATAACAAAGAACGACCCTAAACTGTAGAAGAAATCGCCTAACAAACATATAAAAAAACATACAATCAGACGGATTGACTGACCATTGAACTGAGATTATAATCAAATAACTTTCCCCGCTCTGGGCAGAGCGGGGAGGAGTGTCAGGATTAGAGTGGCTAAAACGCACCTATGTTCCTTTTGTGGGCCTGTGATGCTTGAGCAATAGGTTAGCTCACCGTCCGTCCGTCTATTGACGACAGGCCGTGTCGTTAGCGTTCCACGCGCGCCTTAAAGAGATGTCAGCAAAGCAGAGGGGCCTGCCAGGGCCTCCACCTGACAGAGTTGCGGGTTGTTCGTAAGAGAAACCGTAGCTCCGGAACGTAAAGGGCTATAGAAGGAACATGGGTGGGTTTTAGCCAGTACAAGTCTGACACTCGAGCGGGGGAAGTTATTTGATGAATTCCCATTAGCAAATAAAAATCCATACCCGCAACCCCGGTAAGATACAGTCGAATTGATAACTAGTTTTTGTAGAAGTCGATTTAAGAATATCTTGATTCATGTTTCAAGTGGTACTTCTGCCATCCACTGCGTCACGTCTAAGGACCGGCAGTATTGCTCTTGGAAAACTGAACTCAGTAGAGATATCTGGATTCTGTTTAACTTGTGCAAGTAGAAACTTGTGTCAAGTATCTTCGTCACAAATGCTAATTTGTAGTTTAACTGAATTAATAGTTTCGGTATCCTGGTTCTGTGTAAATGTACTGGAAGTTTAAGTTATTATTTTCTGCATTAAGTACATAACCATAACAACAATTGATATGTTTCAGAGATTTTTTAGGTCGATATGCAATATATACAGTACGGCCAACGAGAAGCGATACCAAATGTAAATAAACCCCATCTAAAATGGCCACCCGAATGTTGGCGAACCCGTCTTAACGTTGTCATTTTTTTGCCGGGAGAACGAGACATTACGACAAAGGCACAAGATGGGAAGAGCTAAATATTAGATTGTCAACGCCATAGTTGTTCTTTAGGTTAATGACCTTTCGTATCGCTTTTCGTTGGCCGTACGATAGCTACAAATACAATAAATGGCAATTTATGCAATATATGGCAATTTATGCAATGTATGGCAAATTATGCATTATATGGCAATTTATACATTTGCCTAGTGGTGTTCTATATCTTTTGGTGTTATCTTATCACATTAAAAGAAAGAAAAATAATTGGAAAATAATCCAAGGACTACATTGATCCTAAATATAAAACAAAGAAGTTGTACAAAGAATTGACAAAAAAACCATAACAATTTCGGATACAAACCATTTAATATATCTTAAAACTTATAACACGCTGTATAAAATAACAGCTAAACCCCGTAGCACTAACCCGCTTCCTTATCTAAATAAAACAATTTCGTTGAGCCATTTCCATATAAATCCTGTTGAAACAGCGCCTCTAGTGGTGCTTTCAGGAAATACAATAAGCACATGTCACTGCCGTCCAATCCCTGTGGCCGGGTACGGCCGCGCCTTGAATTTAAAACAAGCTATCCGTTTTGAAACTAAATCTGTAAATAAAATAGGCCGGTCTAGCGGAAGTACGGACGATTTGTACAAGTACTTGGTTGTTTTAAAAACTTTTTATTTTCTGAATTCGTTAATTTGGCTTTTGTTTAATGTTTGGCTTTGTTTAATACAATTAATAAAAACAAATGTTCAAAAAATTTTGTTTAATAAAAATAATCCAAAAAGCATTCTACAGCATACTATAGCATAGTGAGGGAGTTTATGCAAATCGAGGAAAATAAAATTTATTTTCACGACTAACACCCGTTACATTAACTTGGTATGTGCCCGTTAATGTAGCTTAAACAAGCAAAATTAAACAGTAGATGTTAATCATACATAATAATAACTGCCTATTACTGTCCCACTGTTGGTCAAAAGCCTCTTTTCAGTTTTTGGTCATAACAAAAAAAGAAATATGCAAGGGTAGAGACGCTGACTCGTGACATTAAGGTTTTATTTAGTTTGGGTTTCAGAAGCTTGACATGGTTATGACTAACCCATTTATAATACAATATAAAAAAAAATGTTGCTTTTGGGTATTGGTTATAGAAAAAAAATTGGCGTAGGTTCCATTTTTATTTTTTTATTATCATAATAAACCGATTTTTAACCCAAGTATTGAACTAAAATACATTCATTTTAAATGTACTAAATCAGTTTTCATAAATAAAATATGAAAAATAGTCTGATAAAACTGAGAAGCAAAAACCAAGCAATTAAACAGACTAACCGAGACCCGTTTCAATTTAAAATTATGAAAATGGAATGAGTCCTGCTTGCTTCAAACTTTTATTTAATGCTTGTTTTTTATTTTCAAATTTTTAGTCGAGTTTTTTCGTTGTAAATAAAAATTTAACCAGCAAACGGTAAGCAATGTGGACAACGCTATGATTGTTCATAGCATTGTCCAAATTACTTACCGGTTTTTTAAACATAACACTTACAAAACATTGCATTTATATTTATTTGTATGAGTATTTAATTTATATTTATTTATTTTCTAATATCCTTCTTTTCTATTATTGCACCTACTGTGTTTTGTCTCTGCATCACCCTAAGGAACACTGGCAGAAAATGTTTAAGGCATTTAGTCTGCCTTCAATCAGTTTTCACTTGTGCATGTGCAGGTTTAATAAATAAACAACATACATAACGTTTTGTATCAATGATGCTGAAAAAATCTTACGAGTACATAGTCAGCCAAGCAACTTAGTAGACAAAATCTTAAAAGAATGGTTCCGTGATAAAATGCACTTCAAGTTATATAGACCTCTATAAAATCTATATAACTTTAAAGGTATAGAGTTTCTAAAAGAATTTGATTTTAGACGTTCTTACAAAGTGTAGAGAACTGATGTAACGTGATCGATCAGAAAACTGAAGGAGTTTTAAAAATCTATAACAAAGATCAAATTCTCTGGATGCAAAAACCTAATAAGACAGCTTATATGAAGACATAAAATATGGGTATTTGAAGCAGAATAAAATAACTGCATTTATAAAATATTAAATAGAAGTAATTGATCATTAAATCAATTCGATTTAGGACTGTATTGTTAGTGTTCGCATGCGCGACTGCTGAGTGTAAGGTCCTGAGTTCGATTTTCAGGTCGAGCAGTGTTATTGGGTTTTTTCAGTAGCAGCTATTGATTCTGAATAAGTACCTGGTTAATGGCAAAAAGCTTTTTTCTTGTACATGGGAATTAAAAGTAATTGGAAGAATGTTGAAATTACAGTAAAACACAGTTCGCTGATCTTGAATAAAAAAAAATGAAGTGTAAAGTTAATAAGAACGCCAGTTATGTCGTTCATAGATTTGAAACAAAAGAAGACACGAGATTGGCGCAGCTGAGATCCAACATACGGGGAATTTTTATTAAATCTCTGATATGTGAAGTACGTTTGGGAATGCAGATTTGAATATAACAGTAGTATTGCACAAGTCTCCAGGCAAATCTGATTCCAATATCACTGTTCATGATACCCAATGCAATATATCATGCGTGGAACATTCAAAATAAGAATATTTGTTCTCGTCCCAATGTTGAAAAGTAACGGTATTTGATATTTGGGAATGGGACGGACAAATATTCGTATTTGATTGAGAAATGATAGTAACGGAGAATGTGTTTTTTAATATTGATGGAGTACATTTGTAGTAAAGGTCAAGGTAACGTAAAATAAGAATGTGTAGGTTGTGGGTAACGGGACAAATATTTGTCGAGTGTTTACTTTATATTGTTACTAAAAGTTATCCATCATCCACATAGTCGTTTAAGCAAAAGTATGTATTGTAAAGTACGGCCAACGAGAAGCGATACGAAAGGTCATTAACCTAAAGAACAACTGTGGCGTTGACAATCTAATATTTAGCTCTTTCCATCTTGTGCCTTTGTCGTAATGTCTCGTTCTCCCGGCAAAAACATGACAACGTTAAGACAGGTTCGCCAACATTCGGGCGGCCATTTTAGATGGGGTTTTAGCATGGGTTTTGTTTACATTTGGTTTCGCTTCTCGTTGGTCGTGTAGAAGATAACTCATCTATACTAATATTATAAAGAGGAAAGATTTGTTTGTTTGTTTGTTTGTTTGTATTGAATAGGCTCCGAAACTACTGGACCGATTTCAAAAATTCTTTCACCTTTGGAAAGCTACATTATTCCCGAGTAACATAGGCTATATAACATTACGCTACGACCAACAGGTGCTGAGCAGCGCGGGTGAAACCGTGGGGAACAGCTAGTACTCTATAAAAAAGGTCACCGCGCCACCTTTATCTACAAAAAAAAAAACACGTCATTCGGATCAGTAAGCAAGGAGTTATGAAGTAACAGACATTTTTTTTTAAATACAGAATTCTTCATTTTATAATTTCAAATTAAGAGTTCTGTATTCAGATCATAGAAACCTTTTTAGACGTTTAGTTTATATTTCGTAAAGAACATACGAATACTACCAGCAACCGTGTGGTTAGCTTGTTTTAGGTGCAACATACTTTGCGGTCAAATAATGAGGACATAAAATAAAACGGAATGCACTCGGCGGTGTTATAACGTAGTTTAGTTTCCATTCCCATTCTAACTGCAGGTTACTAGAAAAGAATTAAGCTTAGTTAAACGGTTTAATGTTAATGTCCCCGTTAGAATTAACAGGCTAAGTTACTATCAGTTAAGTCTACACTACGAACCAGCATCAGATAATCCCATCGATTCGTTCATTCGGCAAGTACCCAAAGTCGTGCAAATGAGCGAAGCGGGATCCATGTCTGGGCGAAACGGAGACCCGCTAAGTCTTCTCTAAGTCGAATCCGTCATTATTATTCCATGAAAAGGGGCCGCGAGTTCACAGGATTCACACCTGCGCTATACAAATAACCACGTAAACCTGACAAATTGTTTCACATTCATATTGGTCACGAGTGCTCGGTGTTACCAGTCTACGTTGCCAAAAAATCCGTGGAAACTTAAGGTTCCCCGATTTGAGCGGTCACGACCTCTATACGGCACATTTTGTGGGCCCGAGCAAACATAGCCGTTTTTACTTGCTTGTTCGGCCGCCCGCTGACTCGGATTATATTTGGGATGGTATTAATCTCCCTGGAAATGGTGTTTTTAGGATGCGTCAAGATAATGCTTGTTTTTTTTTGTTGGCGTTTTATTGTTGCAGCTGAACCGATAATTGTTTTGTTTGTTTGTAGCATTATCGGTGTTATAACCTCGGGTCTCTTCTTTGCGCTGTCTTAATGCAGGTTAGTCCCATGTCTTTAAATTTTCAGCAATTGCCAGTTCCCAGGTCTGGGTGTGTTATTTATTTGATATACCAACAAAAAAATTAATAAATGACGTAAATGTAAGCTCTAAATGTAAGGCACTAAGAGTGTTATTGAGTTTTTTGTCAGAAAATAGTCAATAGTAGCCATGTAGTGTGGATTTAAGGCTCGCCTTTTACATGAGACTTTAACACAGTGAAGCGGAATGTGTGTATATTTTTTTTTGCGGTAGGGATGCTAGTCACATAACTTCCCCCGCCATCTTTTTTGCCCTTTATGTTCTAGGTCGCGGTATCTCTTTCGAACAACCCGCAACCCCGGCAGGATGTGGTTGTTTTTTTGACTACTTTATTTTTGTCATATTAGGTACACGTCTGTCTAACCGTGATGTTATTTTACATATGCTTTGAGAGTAGCAGTGATAAAATAGTGGACACAGAGAATCGAACCCACTACCTATAACTCGTGAATCGGGGTACAAGTAAGCTGCCACTGTCTTTTCGTTTGTTAGTTCAGGACTATGTCTCAGTAGATATACTCTGTGGGAAAGTAATTAAGTCAAGCCAATAGATCGCTAATCTGACGTGGTGCGCCGCCAAGTTAGGGACTCCCACTGTGATTACAGCGTTATCCCCTAAGGAACTTGGCGGTATGGATCGTTGACAAAGGACCGCGGCGCCGTTGAGGCGAAAATTAGGATTGAAGTGGAACAGATTAAAAATTACTGTACTTTTAAACGATGTAAATTTTTAACTGTTTAAAGATTCAATTTTAACACATAACACAATGTTTAACGCCTATCTTATTTGTTTACCACATCCTACTAATATTATAAACGCGAAAGTTTGTATGGATGTTTGTTACTCTTTCATGCAAAAACTACGGAATGAATTTTAATGACACTTTAGAAGAACACATAGGCTACCAATCATACAAAAATATATTGCATATTCTATTACCACGCCAGTGAAACCGCCGGGCGCAGCTAGTAATGTTATAAAACACAAATTAAATAAATATATTATACGTATTGAAATATTTGATTTTTTTATTAATATAATATTGGTTATAATAAAAAACTATAATAGGTTAAGCCGCACTTGCCTAGTGCATGGATGCACCCATCACATAATGAGTTGCCTTCGTGCCTCGGAAAGTTGGGGTCCCGGCTGTTATTTGTAAATCTTTGACAGTTGTTACAGATAGTCAGTCTCCCGAAGGTCTAATAACCGGTCTTACCAAGAGGTATCGTAATACCCAGTACTAACTGATAGACTGGGAGCAGACTCAAACGAAGTTAGAAAAGGACTAAGTATATGATGATTGGATGTAATTTATTAAAAAAAAGTTTATACACAACGCAGGTGCAATTGCAAAATAAATAAACCAACACCATTAAAACTTGAGTATCAAATAAAACAAGTTTACAAGTCGTTAAACACCCCGCGGCAAAGGAATTCAAAATCCAGGCTTTATCCAATGTATCGTGTGTGGAGATGTATTACATAAAACGCAGGTAAGCTCTGAATAAGTGAGTAGGTGTGTTTAAGTGTTGTAAGTTATTAATGGCGGCTATCACACCGCGGCTTAACACCTTAAGTACGGTCAGAGCTGGCTTGAGCGAGTTACATTATGCACCTCACTAAACCGAGGATAAATTACGCTAATTTTACATTAATCGGTGTTTGAGAGTCATTATCGAATGCTGATTCTGCTAAGTTGAGTTGCTGAGCAGTCATCATTTGGTAGTACGAGGTGGAAGAAACATCGTCAGGTAAACGATTACTTCGTGTTCAGTACATAATTCTAAACATTACAGTACTCTAGCTATTTTCATGGGATTTAAAAATAATAGTATCTTGGGTAAGAGGTAAGAAATCCTGTCCTGTGTCCTGAAATGCGGGTTGGTAGAAAGAGATACCACTGGTCCAGAACATGCACTGAAAAAAAAAGGAACAGGGTGGGTTTTAATCAGTAAAAGTCGGACACTCCTCCCTGCTCAGCTCAAAGCAGGGTAAGTTACTTGATGATTTCCCATTCGTAAAAAAGAGGTATAATACATAGATTGAGATAATCTCGTTTATAGTAGAAACTTTTTACTAAAAGTTCAATACAATAGACTTACTGATATTCCTCTCGTCTAAGCAGCCTACACATATGTTAGTGGAGGTGAGGATTAAGGGACCTGTTTTAATTATCGCTTCTTTATCTATCTTCAAATTGCGTTGTTATATTTTGCCTTTTTAATTATTAAGTCTCAAGTCTTATTAAAGTATACAGCAACGCGGTCAGTCTCCTAGGGGCATTACCAACTGACAGCGTTGAGGACGAATTTTTGAGTTTTTTAGTTATGTAGAAAAATAAATATTTTTTAGTTTAATTCGGGAATATTCACTGAAATATTTATCGTTCTTGTGTGGAATGAAGAACTATATTTAAGTCTTGTATTTTTTATCTTTGATGCTCAGTGCTGGTTGTTCAGTAAATATCTTTAGGAATTCTTTACTAAATAGTTGTAGTCACAGTACCTTATTTTTTAAGGTTTGTTACCTAAAGGGTAAAATGGGACCCTATTATTAATTCTGAAAAACCTCACCAATAATGTCAATATTTGGCTTTCTAGGGCATCCCAGTATAATTTTAATCAAGCGCTCCAAAGCCTAGAAAGAGAAAGACCTCCAAGCAGTTTGTATTATTTGATTGCTCCTTTGGTCTCGCAGTCGCAAGCTGAACTATTGAGCACGGTGTCCGGAGTTAAATTCATTGGTCGGGCAAATTGTGTTATTGGATTTTTCTATTAGTAGTTTGGAAATTGGGGGTGTGCAACCCCCGTGCCTCGGAAAGCACCTCACACGCACAAGAGGAAGTTATTAGATGATTGCCAATACCCAAAAAAAAGCGCAATCAGCACACTATTCATTCACTCAAAAAAAGAACCTATACGTGTCTATATACAGAGACAAAGACGTATAGTGCCATAAGTTTTATTGTTCTTCGAGCAAACCTAATAATGTTTTCAATAAAACATTTTTTATGTAACTACGTTACTACTACGGCGCGAAAATGTTATTGTCAGCACAATATGTTTACCTATTATTTATTTTCTTAAAAGAATACAAGTTAACAGTGTAACCAAAATACTTTCTTTTTCAAAAATTTAACACTAATATAATAAAAATAAAAACTTACGAACTAAAAATGTTATATGGTTTATCATGGAAGATACCCAGATCTATGTGCTGAGTGAGCAAAGAGTTGAGCAGTGTGACAGCTCGACCTATATGCTTATACACCTGAGTCATAATATAAAGTTTGTCGTCCAAATTATCCGGGATTTTTAATCAATCATAATATTACGTCTGTAATCCCGAAGAGTTGGATAGTGTTGTACATAGTACACCATTTCGCAAGTTATGTTTAAGTCATGCAACAGGGAGCCTATTGCTATCAACCGCACACAAATCCAGACTCCATGACTACTATGAAATTCATAACGGAAAAACCCAATGAACATTTTGCTCGACCTGCGAATCAAACCCAGGATCTCATACTCAGTAGACGCACTAGTGACCACTCAACCAACGGGACAGATTTTTAATATAAATTCTCCCGCTACGATGACGCGAGAATGAAGTTATTATAACATCTCTTAAATTTTAAATTAAAATACCTTAAGGTGTTTACATAATTTATTTGGAATGTAATAAGTGACAATATTAAGACAAATAAAATAAAAGCTAAAAGTAGATGAGGTTGCGTCACGTGCCGTAGCGAAGTAAGGTTTTTAAAGAAAAATAATGCTAATCTATTAATACCAACGTTCAAAAGCCTGCCATTCTGTTAGAAGCTGGAGATTGAGAACTTAAGGAATTTTAATTTCTTTTTTGTAAACAAATTAACAACTTTATATAAATATCTAAACTAAATATTTACCAAAAAAAAGACTAGTCTATGATTGAAAAGAAACTGAAGATTTAAATTGATTTGCACTTAATGTGATTGACTAGGTCCTGCCGGGGTTGCGGGTTGTTCGAAAGAGATACCGCGACCCCGGAACATAAAGGGCAATGGAAAGAACATGGGTGGGTTTTAGTCAGTACAAGTCTAACGGGGAGTGATTTCCCACCCATAAAAAAAAACGTGATTGACTAATTGGAACCACCGCTTCAACCTTCTAACAACCCAATACTGAGAGTAAGTCTCTTCCAAATTTCTCCACTTGTAGCGGTTCTGTGTAATGACTCTGCATTCAGTTTCTTCGCCCATTTAATGACATCGTTTGACCACCTGCGCAAACCTAAATTCTGCTATAAACATTGTTCATATTGAAAGGAGACCAGAAAATATACCAACTTGACGACACGATTGGCGCAGTGGCTGAGCGATCGACTGCTGCGCTGCGTGTCGCGCGTTCGATGCCCGCACGGAACAACTATCTGCATGACCTACACGTAGTTGTTTTGGGTCTGGTTGTTTGTGTATGTGATTTTAAATGTTTGTAAACGCACCCAAGATACAGGAGAAATTCCTAGTGTGGGACAAAGTTTTTTTTGTTTTTGTTTGAAAGAGACTAAATACCTATTGCGTCGACTATACACTTTATTGGGCCTAATCCAAAACAACAAATAGGTACTGCCAGCAAAAGTCTCACATTACTGAAAGCGTAAAAAAACAATCGCTTATTACAATGACATCCTCCAGCCAGTTATCCTACAAATGGTGTACAAACCGTTTATGTAAATATTGCAGCGTGGTCTGTAATATACTACCACAACTAAGTTATATTTTAGCATATCTGCGACAGTCTATCTGTTGTTTTGACTGCATAATTCGTGAATGCGTTATAGTGAATTAAATGCAGCTCTGGTTGCATTTTCTTGATAAAATTGGAGTTATTTGCAATTCAGATAAGTCTCCGACTCACCAAGATTACTTTGGCTACTGAACAAAACGGTTCCTTTTGACTTGAGCCTTCAATCCTTACTAATATTATAAAAGCGAAAGTGAGTTTGTTTGTTTGTTTGTTTATTTGTTTGTTTGTTTGTTACCTCTTCACGCTTTAATGGCTACACCGATTTTGATGAATTTTGGTACAGAGATAGTTGGTAACCAGGAAACGGACATAGGCTAATCTTTTTTAAGAAAAAGTGGGATGTGAGGGAGAAAGAGGGAAGAAAAGGGAAAACTTAGCGTTGCTATTGCAAATCAATAAGGCGCAAGGGGAACTGTGTTACCCCAAATTTAACGCGGGCGAAGCCGCGGGCGAAAGCTAGTTTTGAATAAAACAGAAGCCGCATGTTGGAATAATGTAGTTTTTATTGTTTTCTAGACTTTCTTACTTTGTTCAGAGTTATTTATAGCCGAGACATGGTTCTATGTAGTTAGCTACTCAAAACAGTTTAGCCATAGCATTGATAATTCGCACACCTAGATCTTAAAAGAGACAACTTTAAAATCGTGAATTTTTAATTACCGTTGGATTCGAATGTTCAGTACACACAACTATGTAACATAACACAATTCACATAGTGATTTTTAAATACTGTTTATGATCTAAAAAAAATGTAATATTCATTAGGTACTTACTTCCTAAACAAACAATTATTTTCGGCTCCTGAAAAATAACCTAATTTGAGTTGGCCATATCTATCCATATTTAGGTGTGCGAATGTTAACTCAATATGAAGTTTCACATCAAAATTGAACTTTATGTCTTGCTTAACCAGAATAGTTCTCAATAATTCACTAAAAGCTAACTCCATTAAAATAAGTATAGTGACGAAGTGAACCGAAAGTTCACGATGCGACCTCAGACATTGCAGCACTCTTCCAGATTCAGAATTCAGGAGCCCCCGGCTGAATTATAATGAAGCAAGGAACTTCACAGCCAGCTTCGGTTGCAAGAAGAGGAGAGTTATCCTCGAAAGGCTATTGTTTTTAATGAATTCCCAACTTTCGAGAAAGTTCGTCTGAGTTAGGAACATTACCTGCAGCGGCAAATTTCGATACCCGAGTTGAGCGATGTGCTAATTATTATATTATCGCTTCTTATTTAAGTGGCTTTTTAGTGCTGTTTTTATATAAGTTGTATTTTTATAGTTTTTTGGTGAATGTGTCTGATCATGTTAAATTTGAACGATATAGAAATTGAACAATCTATTCATGATGCCAGAAATACAAGGAATATATGTACTGATTTGTACAACAACATTTAGTATTAACTGTGGAGGCTTAATGAAAAGCCATTTGCTTTTCATTAATAACTTAACTATAACAGTAGGCCTACCATGACGTCTTAAAGCAGAACTTATTCCACTGAGGGAAAGAGATGGTGCTAGACACCCTGTATAGCTCTGTCTCTTTCCCTCAGTGGAATAAGTTCTGCTTTAAGACGTCATAGTAGGGTAGCCGTTGTATTTCTTGCATTTTTAGCCACCCAAAATAATAAAACCAGTACGCTAGCTACACCTTGCAGATGAATAACAGTTTCATATCTCCCCCTTTCAGGCCCGGTCTCCACCAAAGCGGAGAGCAGCGGAGCGGAGAGGAGATGTGCAAGAGTAAACCAATCATAGGAAAGATGAGAGACGCGATGTAGATTTAAAGCTATGTGATTGGTCGGTTTCCGCCCATCTCCTCTCCGCTCCGCTGCTCTCCGCTTTGGTGGAGTCTGGGCCTAAAGTTGGCTTGTTCTACAAAGCCGAAACAGTCTTACCTCTTCGTACGTATATAACATACATTTTAAACCCACTACACAACATAACAGTTTATTTATCAGACGCCTACGCACACAGTAACACTAAACATAACTTTAGAATAACGTTATTAAAGCTTGAAGCATCTCATTTACGTGCCTACCTTCCAAATTTTACGATTCTCCAACCAAGATGTTGATAAACCTGTTGTTTACAATACAGCATGTACAGTAGGCTGCATGAATTGTTTACCCCAGTTGTGTTATATTAATTTTGGAGAGGGGATATTAAAGGGATTTGGGAATTGTAGGATTCGGCTAGGAAAGAGATGTCAGGAAGGCAGAGGGGCGTGCCAGGGCCACCGCCTGCCGGGGTTACGGGTTCTTCGAAAGAGATACCGCAGCCCCGGAAAATAAAGGGCAAAGGAAGTAACATCGGTGGGTTTTAGACAGTAAAAGTCTTACACTACTCTCCTCTTCGCCAAAAGCGGGAGAAGTTATTTGATGATTTCCCAACGACAAAAAAGGGAGAGGTAACCATATTGATGCAGCCCACCGCTCCAAAAAAGTGTCGTCATATTTAAGGGTGTGTTCCAGAACACAATATTGAAAAAAAAACTCAATGGGACCAACATCAAAACTACAATTTTTTTTTTGTTGTCTATCTTCAATTACATTTTCACATTTTTATAGTACACGCTGTATACAGTGGTAAAATAACTTTATGGCTAATGAAAAAGTGTACATTTTAAGACAGCCTGTTAATAAGTAAGGTGAACAGCTTAACAAGATTCTCCTGTACAGTCTCGCGGTTCCTTTTAAGCATTAAAGAGATTTACTCGCAACGAGTCGAGTTCTCATTTTTTTATATTTGTATCTTCTTTTTTGTTTTAGTCTTATTTTATTTATTGTTTTATTTTTGTCTATTTTAAGAAGGACGGAGAGCGAGAGGAAGGTCAAGGAAAAGATGGATGGATTGTGTAAGGAATGATATGAAGGAGAAAAGAGTAAATGATGCCGTGACGTCTGATAGAGGAGAATGAAAGAAGAAAACGTGTTGCACCGATCCCAAATAGAATGGGTTAAGGGCAGGAAAATGATGATGATGATTTTTATCTATTTTCATAGTTGTTTTATCTAGTTAGCGGAGGTGTCGTACAAAACATGTTGCGCTTAACTCAAATGAATTTTGGATATGGGCAAGAGATGGTATAAACTCGTTTTAAGTAGTTTTTAGTAACATAATATGTTTTGTAAAAACAACAACAAACAGTTTTTTGTTTATGGAAATTGCCGTTTCTTTTACAGTTTAGAAATCATCAAATAACTTCTTCCGCTCTAGGCAGAGGGAGAGGGAGTGTCAGACTTTGGGAATGCCGTTACACGTACTTTATTCTTCTGTCAGGTAACGATCACCAAAACGAACTCAAAATCCCTACGGCATTTGAGTTTATTTGTTTGTTTGACTGCCTCGGAGGTGGACTACTGAGCTAAGGGTTCTCTGGGTTCGATTCCCAGTACGTTCGGGCAAAGCGTTATTAGGTTTTTCTATCAGTAATTTCGCAGAAGCAGACACGGAGTCTTTTAGTATGCCCAGTTGATGTCAATAGGATCACCTCGTATATCATGGGACGCTAATATAACTGGTGAAATGAGACCGTACTATCGTACACCTCTGCCTAAACCTTCGTCGATTACAGGCGCGATGTTTCATTGTTCGTTTTAGTCAAACCAACACAAATCGTCACAGAGAGACCTCAACAAATCCACCAACTAGACCAATAGAACATTCAGTATCGAATGCCCAAACAACCGCACTACTTGTTACAGTCAAGCCGTCAAAACATCAAGTTATCTATCACTTTGACGATAACAAATGCAGTTTGAAATATTCCCATTAGGTAGCGCCGACACTGCAACTACCATTAGACATGGGTTATTGTGCAGCAGTACGTTGCAGGAGAACAAATAGCTATAATTCGAATCACCAGCACCCCTTCGAGGCTCGTATGTTACTACTCTATACATTCAGTTCGGATATTTTCCACTACGCCTATTGTAAAGAGTTCAGAAAATTAATGGTTACTCTAAAAGGTCTTTTAGAGGAGAAATATATTTGTTTGTTTACTGGATAGGATGGATTTATTTATAAGTTTATGTGGATTTTTAAACAATTCTTGTCAGATATTAGACGTTTAACAACAGTTAAAAGTTTATAAAAAGTATACTATCATGGATATATATATTTTTTTAATTTATGTAGACACAGTAGGTAGTAAATTGAAGTACAAAGGTACTGTTTATTTCTGCCAGCAGACCTGCGAAAGGAGATATGAGAACGAAATGTAGACGATAGTGTGTGAGAGATTACGAGAAAAATATGTGTGTGTAATATATTTTAGTTTACTTTGCACGATTGCAGTCTCAAATTAAAAACCATTTGCCTAAATTCGTAACCTCTGTTTTGCCATCAAAGTTTTCTCATTTTAGTAGATAAATTTAGTTTAATTTTTATCGGGGTATTTTTTTTACTCGTTATCTAAAAAGTATAACATAAATCCCTACTTACTATTAATTTAGTGAGATTAATTCTTGCACAAAAATTAATCTTTTAAGTCTATGTTATCTTAGAGTAAAACAATCACAAAACGATTCTTGAAAGTAATTTAAAATTTAAGTAAAAATAACGTAATTAAGAAATTTAATAATTGATGAGTTTAAATCCTAATACATTTTAGAAAAACAAATATCTGTATTCTAGGAATTTCTATGATTGACTTAAGATTTTTTTCGATTCTTTTGATTAAGTAATGAAGTTTCCAGACTAGAAGAATTTGTATTATTTGTCTTAATTTTAATTGAGATACTTACGGCTTTATGAACGTACAATATTTGTTTTTAATATCGTTTCTTTGCTATATTTACTTTATCTAATTGGATCCACCGGCAGGCAAAACCTTATTTGAAACACATGATAGTAAATAATGCTACTGGTGGTGTAATGGCACAGTGGTGATATGTAAGCCACTTTCGGATTGGTTTTAGCTAGTACAAGTCTGAGACTCCCCCCGCTCCGCCTAAAGCAGGGGAAGTTATTTGAAGGTCTGCCATTCGCAAAAAAAAACCGATGTTGAAGTGTTGGCGTTAGTTGGATAAAGGCCTATGTCCAGCAGAGAACTGCAATATTGAATGATTGATTCAGTGAAATGCAATGTAACTAATTAAAAATAATTATTCCAATTACATTACATTGCGCGCGCGACACAAAATAAAAGCGTCAATTAAAATCTGGAATCCCGTTACCAAAGAGTAGAGAGTATAATGGCAATGAAATTACCGTCAATCTGTCGTGAGCAATCAATGAAATGATTACGTTCTCTGTGGAAATCCGACAAATAAGTTGAGCTCGTAATTATTTTCGGACAAATATTTGTCATGGAAGCTTCCTGTTTGTTGATAAATGAAGTAACGATGTAACATAAACCTGTTCATGTGGGTAGATACTAGACATTTAGATGACACGGTAGGCGCAGTGGCTGAGCTATCGACTGCTGCGCTGCGTGTTGCGGGTTCGATCCCCGCAAGGAACAAATTTGTATGGCCTACAGATAGTTGTTCCACATCTGGCTCTTTGTGTATGTGAGTTAAAATGTCTGTAAACGCACCCACGATACAGGAGTAATTACAAAAGTAAAAGAAGTGTAGGGCAACGTTTAAAAAAAATACGTGTGGCACTCGGGGACTGCCGCGGTAAAGCTATTGCATACCATTTTTTATTAAGTTAAGCAATAATAAAGAAAAACATATGCAATAAATAAAATAAATTAAATATAATATTTTAAAAGTACTTCCAATGAACAGAAGTCGCATAAAGAAAAACAATACCTTGGGATTGATCCAGCGTAATGTCGATTGACTATCCGATTACCAAACACGCTAATAGAACATATCTTATTTTCAACTTTTATTCCCTCTTTCTCCCCCTTTTTTCACTTTTTTAGCCTATGTCCGTCTCCAGGGTCCCAACTATCTCTGTACCAAAATTCATCAATTTTTTATAGCCATGGCCTAGGTTGGACCGTGGACCACTTATTAGATACCCGGTTTCATAAGTGTTTAGAAGCCAAGACAAAGAATCTTACTAAGTCTTAAGGGGTATCGTATAACCCAGTAGGTACTAACTAAGTTATGGAGGTCAGACAGACAGTTATTCTGTGCTGAACCTGGTGCTATTGGACCCATACATAATTATAAAAAGGCTAGGTGGAAATCTACATTTCTTAAAACAAAACTTCACTTGTTAACGATACCTTTTTTTTGCGGATGGAAAATCATCAAATAACTTCCCCCGCTATGGGCGGAAAAGGGAGGGATTGTCAGACTTGTACTGACTAAAACCTACCCCTGTTCCTTCTATTGCCCTTTATGTTCCGGGGCCGCGGTATTTCTTTCGAACAACTCGCAACCCCGGCAAACTAAGATATCTTTGTTTAGTTTACAAACAAACACAATTCTACCCTAGGAATGTGTCATCAATGAAAACCGACCTTTGTTTAAGCCCTCGTAACTCTATCGATCAGGGAGGAATCGTATTGTACTTGATCTAAGTGAGTACTTTCTAGACCGTTACATTAACTGCAGACTTGTGTTTACGACTGTATGTTTGATCAAGGTATCGCATTGTGTTTGTAGTATATGCTTGGAGGAAGTAATCCTTCCTAATATTTTAAAAACGAAAGTGAGTTTGTTTGTTATGAAACCGATTTTGATGAATTTGCTACAGAGATAGTTGGGACTTTGGAGACGGACATAGGCTATTTTTTTAAGAAAAAATGTGGGAAGAAAAGGGAAAACTTAGCTTTGCTATTACAATAAATAAGGCGCAAGGGCAAACACTTAATTTAACGCAAGTGAAGTCGCGGGCAAAAGGTAGTATAACATAACATCACTGCCTGTATTTCTCCAAGGGTTAGGCAGAGGAGTACTTGATAGTAAACTCGACTTTCGTTATGTTTATGTTCCACTATGACGACCATCTGTTGAAGCTCTCCTTAGGCGGTTGATCAAGGGCCTGGTTCAGAAGGCAGTACTCCTCGATACCACCCGCATTGTGAGGAGGTTCCTGTCTCTGGAACCCTAACACTAGGTCGTGTCCTCCGACCGATGCCGCAGTTAAAGATGAAATTTGGGACAGGTGAATCAAGAATATCTACTACAGGTTTTGAAATTTCTTTATTTGCCTTAAGGGCCGTGGACTCTTTAACAGGGGTAAATACCACAGTAATAATAAAACAGTACACTAAAACTTTAGTAGTGGTTAAGGAAGCACACACTGATTTTAAGAGATGAAGCAGCTTTTATAACATAACTAGCTTTTCCCCGCGGCTTCGCTCGCGTTAAATTCGGGGTAACACAGTTCCCCTTGCGCCTTATTGATTTATAATAGCAACGCTAAGTTTTCCCTTTTCTTCCCTCTTTCTCCCTCACATCCCACTTTTTTCAAAAAAATATAGCCTATGTCGGTCTCCTGGTTCCCAACTATCTCTGTACCAAAATTCATTGAAATCGGTTAAGGCATTAAAGCGTGAAGAGGTAACAAACAAACTCACTTTTACTTTTATAATATTAGTAAGGATTCAGCACTAGCGGCTGCTAGCCGTGATCAAAATGTAATGAACCAAAAATGATTGTTGAAGATAAAATTACACAATGAAATTCGAAATATAAATCTATGTTGATCCAAAAGGAAGGAGGTTAAACAGAGATACCGACCGAATCCCACTCTGTTACACACTGGTAGTTTGGACCCTGCTCCTGTTACTGGCAGACACATTTTTATATTTAAAAGAAAAAATAAGTGTAAAAAATGAATAAAGAATAATTTGATTTATCAATGTAGACTGTTTCTTGTAACTAACTCCGTAATATTAGTTAACACAATACCAAACTGTGTTAACCAACAATATCCCTAATCAGCAATAGCAGCAGAGCATATAATACTATTACATGGAGCTGCAGTCTCAACCACTAATTAATCAATCCCTGATCAAGGCATTGCTACACATGATGTTAACACTTAAGGGGTACTTACACGGTTGGTCGCCCCAGCAATGCGGCCATGCGTCGTCTGTGCCCCGCTGGGGTAAAGCCGACAGAATCGTATTAATTCTCGACTGAACTAGCTTCGGGATATTGGCTATTTATGTATTGGAGAAGGAAGGTTACATTTGTCTGTTTAAACTAAGTAACAGGATTAATTTTGCTAGCCCCACGTGTTAGTAATCAGTTAAGCGTTAATAAAAATCCTTACTTATATTATAAAAGCGAAACTGAGTTTGTTTGTTACGTTTTTGATTCCGATTTTGATGAATTTTGGTAGGTACAGATATAATTGAGACCCTGGAGACGGACATAAGTTATTTTTAAAGTGAGAAATGAGGGAGAAAGAGGGAAGAAAAGGGAAAACTTAGCTTTGCTATTACAATAAATAAGGCGCAAGGGCAAAAACTTCAGGTACCAGGTACCTGCAAATCAGGAATGGGGAACTGTGTTACCCCGAATTTAACGCCAGCGAAACCGCGGGCAAAAGCTAGTACTCTTATAAAACGTAAAAATTAAAATAGAAAGAAAATGTAGACACGTAGCTTGCAGGTATTAGCTACGACAGCGTAGCACGCGTAGCAACGACGTATCACGGTTAACAAGCTTCGTAGCACGTCATGTAAAGCTTTATAAAAGTTTATGTTTGAGTTTATATTTTAATTCAGAGTGAGAAAAAAATGCTCCATTAAACGGTATTTCAGAGGGGCTTGCCAGAGCCTCCGTTTGCCGGGGTTGCGGGTTGTTCGAAAGAGATACCGCGGCCCCGGAACGTAAAGGGCAATAGAAGGAACATGGGTGGGTTTTAGTCAGTACAAGTATGACATGCCCCCCCGCTCCGCCTAGAGCGGGGGAAGTCACTTGATGATTTCCAACACGAAAAAAAAACCAGTATTTTACACATCAGAAAATGTTGGAGTTTTCATACAACACTCGCTTGAATATATTTTCAAATATTAATTTTAAGTAAATGTCCTAGCATCTGAGTAGAAATGGAACCCCACACAATTTATATAAATAAATCCTCTCACCGTAGTTAAAATTACAAACCCTAGTTGATTCTACTCACTACAAACTGCAATTTATCGTACCGTTTAAATTGTTCAAACCAAGCATTTGCTGTTCGACGTAGAATACCGTATACATACCTATATGTACATGTAAATACAGACATACATAGCCTGACGCTCGAGAAATTCCCGTGTCAAACCGAACTGAAATAAAGAGCTTTACACGCTTTTCAAATGTATTTACATCCTCGATTCGATCTAAATAATAGGAAACGTATTCTTGCCCTCTTTGTATGTTAGAATAGGTTAAGAGAGAGATTCTGGATTTTTGTTTGGTAGTTTATGATGAGTGATTTCTGAAAGGTGATTATAAGATCTCTAAAGGAGTTTCTGATGTGGATCCTGCTGATAATAATAATTAATCTATGGTTCGAAATGCTAAACAAAGCTGTTGATTTTCCTTACTAATATTGTAAAAGCGAAAGTGAGTATAAAAGCGTATGTTTGTTTGTTACGTCTTCGCGCCTAAATGACTTAACCGTGAATGACTTAAACCTGGAGTGAGATAAGGGGGAGAAAGAGGGAAGAAAAGGGGATTTTTTCGATCATCACACGGGTTAAAGTTAGCGTTAGCCCAAAGTAACTCTTCTACGAGGAAGACGCGGGCGGAAGCTAGTAGGAAATATTTTGGAAGTTTATGGTCATGTCATTGGATGTTGTGTTTTATAAGAATTTTCTGGACTCTGATCTGAACCGATAGTTCTAATTACAGTTTCACGCTGATATTAACATACTGTTTAAAAACTCTCAGATAACACATACTACTATGAAATAGGTATTTTTAGAAGATCCCAACATAGTTCGGAAATGGTTGGCCAGATGTCGATGAATGGCTTTTGAATTTTGCTGTACTGTAAACATGTTAGTGCTCTCTTATGTACATGCCATAGATAGAGGCGTATACACATTTATGGACGTACCATTTCACGGTCGGACGCCTCGTATGTGAGACAGTCTCGACGAGGCAGGCCGGCAGCCGGATCAAGCCGGATGGAATGATTTCGTCTTACGCATGGCCGGATACCGATCTGCATCGTATAGTGGACGGCAATACGGGAGCCAGTGTGCATTGTTCTCGAGTTAACGAATTAGTCGACGATGTAAAGTTCTTGGATTGATTTCGATTAGCGAAGTAAAGGATGTGGAATGAGGTTTTTGAATAACCGGTCTGGTTTTAGGGTTTCGTACCTTAAAAGAAAAAAAACGGAACCTTTATGAAACACTTTGTTGTCCGTCTGTCTGTATGTCAAGAGCCTTTATGTCGGGGACGCGTGGAAGTATAGAGTTGAGATTAAAAACATTTATTGAAATCTACGGGTCAGTCTACGCAGTTAAAAGATATGGTCGTTTGTGTCTCAAGTTTGTACGGAACCCGCGGTGCGCAAGCCCCACTCGCACTTAGCCGGCATTTTTATGCGAGAGTTAACAATTATGTATAATGAAATATTTTTGTTGTACATACATTGAGCATTTTAATTGAAGATCATTACCATATTATAGCAGTCGTTACAGGTAGTCAGTGTCCCAAAAGTCTGACAACCAGTCGTACCATGGGGTATCGTATTACCCAGTACTAACTGGGTTGTGGAGGTCAGATAGGCAGTTGCTCTATGTAAAATGCTGATATTCAGCTGCATCCGGTTAGACTGGAAGCCGACCCCAACATAGTTGGGAAAAGGCTAGGCAGATGATTACCATATTATAGCATATATAGTATATACCAGATATAGTATTGTGCTATATTACAGTGGTGTCTTTTTAGTGTCATTCGTCTTGAGTTACTTTTTTAATGGCTCTGTTTTAAGGATTTATTTTCTTAAGATAGAATATCATAGTTTTGCTACGTAAAATGTATTACGACCACTATTGCAGTGCAGTACAACAATGCGTTCAGAATGCTGCTGGGGTAGTCCTGGTATTGCAGTGTTTCGGCATGTTTGCAGAGGCCAGCGTCGACAGTTTTATTACGGTGATAGGTAAGCGTTGCACCTTGGCACTAACTCGTATGCGTGCTAGTTCTAATAGCATCTTGACAACTGCATGCAGTAAGGTGACAGATGTTTTGGTGTGGGAGTGTCCGAAAATTTACAGTTTTATTTTTTGTTTCACACTGTGTGTGTTGTTGATCAGCTCTTAAGTATTATCGTGGTTTTAACTACATTTATGGATGTGAAATAAATCATTTAATATTATTATTGACGACTGCCTATAAGTGTTTTGGGGTTATCAGAAACAGGGTAAGTACTTATAAGGTTCCTGAAAACACATAGAAAAAAAGGGGTGTAATATCTAGTGAACTAATGCCTCACAGTTATTATCGGGTTAACTAGATAACTTTATTTGCGCGACGTCAAATTTTGATGTTAATTCGTCATTTGTGTCATAGATGGCGCTGTAGTACTCTTTGTATTGCCGCTACAACTGAACTTAATAACTAAAGATATTGGGTAACGCTAAAACAATAACCACTTGGCCACGCAGCCTACCATGCTTCTCAAGGCAGCAAAGATATGCGTAGTTCACAGCAACGTGTCTTGAAAAATTGATGTCTCGTGTCATCATTAAATAAGCTGCCCCCTGTTTTGCGTAGAGCAAGGGAAGGTGTCAGACTTTTACTTAAAAACCTACCCATGCTAAGGTTAATGTTCCGGGGCCGCGGTATCTTTTTCGAACAACCCGCAACCCTGGCAGGAGGCTAAATGTGTTAAACTTGCTAAAGAATATTTCATCAGTTCCTCAACAAGAATGTTTTCCTCACAATTAAAACAGTGTTCCAGGAACTCATTATCAGTTCAAACCTGTGAAACAATGTGTTTTTTATAGGTTGCCTTTTTTGTTGTACCATAATAAAATACAACGTCAAAACGAGACGGGCCAGTATCGGATATTTCAAACATTTTTTTCACGGTGGAAGTCAAAAGGGATATTAAAATAGCAATTTGTGTGGTTTGTTTCAGCTTTACATTTTTATACGTTGTTTTTCGTGAATAAAGTTAGAATCCTCGGAAAATGTTGGGAACCAGCAGCTTGCAGCCTAAAACAACTATAGGTATTGCAGTTTTTGTATGAAACGCCTGTTAGAATAGAATAGAATATACTTTATTGCACACCAAAAATTTAAAAGACAAACTGTTTTATAAAAAAGTGCAAAATCTATGGTTACAGTGGCGGTCTTATCGCTAGTAGCGATATCTTCCAGACAACCTTTGGATGGACTTTACGAATATAAAAATACAACGGGGGGTAGTCAATGGTGTACCTACTGCTAATACTACACAAATAATTAAAATAAAGTTACTTATTCAAAATATATAAATACATATAATCTATTTATTTAACATGTGCAATGAAACGCCTGTTATTTAGAACAGTCAATATTTTTGAGGACAAACTTGAATTTTCGATCCTCGGCAAATGTTGAGAAACAGCACCTTGCAGCCTATAACAAAACTGCAATACTTACATTGCCGTTTTGCGGTCCCATTGTAGAAACAACCCTCTAAGTCTACGCAGTCAAAAGATATGGCCGCAAGTTTGTCACTCTTAGAGCCCCCGCAGACCACAGACTATTTAGTCTGCCGATAGTTTGATCGGGTTGGGCTGCTAGCGCTCACACTGGGCCAACTAAACAGTCGGGTTGGCGATGAGTGCGCAGACTAGACAACGGTCGGCCAACTGCTCTCGAACGATTTTCTAGTTGGTAAGAGGATTTTGAAGTGAACGGTCGCATAATGAAAGTTAATACAATATTATCCAGAAATGTTATTATTGCTCTTATACAACGGAGGAAAACTACCAAGAAAACTACTGAAGGATCGGCCGAGTCGGCCGACTAAACGATCGGCCAGTATGCGCGCGTAGAAGAACGCCATACTTATTTAGCAGTTGGCCGATAGTTTGCCGATAGTTTAGTTAGAAGGCAGTCGGTTAGCCCATCAAACTTATTTATCGGCCGATACCGAACCGTTGTAATGTGCGCACTTGCATACATCTTCATACTGATTAAGAGCCCGACCAAACTGTCGGCCGATGGAATGTCTGTGGTCTGCGGGGGCTCTTAGACTTTTTTCGAACCCGTCTTTGTTTTTGTTTTCTCAACTAAGATTTTTGTGTCACAGTTTTAGCTGCCATACTCCTCCGTAACGGATTGACCAATTTTCATGAAATTTTATATGTGTATTTGGTAAGTCTGAGAATAGGTTGTCGTCTATTTTTCATATCCCTAAGTAATAAGGGTAGCCTCCTTCAGAACAGGAACTTTGCAGCGGGTGAAACCGCTGGGTACAGCTAATATTATAAAGAGGTAAAAAAATTTGGTATTAGGGGAAATCTTTGAATCTGCTGAACCGATTTTTGAAATTATTTTATCAACAACAATAGAAAGCCACGTTATTTGTGAGCATCGTAGGCTGTCACGCTACGAGCTACGGGGGCTGAGCAGTAGGGTAAGTGACTGAGGGCGGTTGGAACCGCCCGGGGAAAAGCTAGTCTAAACTATAATCCGAACCGTTTTTCATACCACACTACTCACACATACATCTACTCTACATCACTCTCTAAAACAATACTATGCATCGTTTACTTCCATTTAGTGGTTATTCCATTCAAAGTCAATATTTGTTTCATACAAAAACACGTTCGTCCCATTCGTTTCCATTCGTGGGTTTTCGTGACCGTTCGTAGATGTTCGTAGCCGAGTACACGCAATCATGGCTTGTTTAGGTGAGATTGGTAACAATGTCCCTTCTAATCAATGCGTAGTGTGCCCTCGGGAAATACGCGGCGTACTGCACTACGATGTGATCGTCTCATACAAATACTGAATAATACACTGATTTTCGCTTGGACTGTGTGTTAAGCCGTATGTGTAAATGCAGTGGATGTTGTTCGTTTTAGATGATTGGTTTGCTGGGCGATTAATGACGTTACAATTATGTATACAGGGTTTCTGAGTTTTGTTTTTGGAACTAAGTTGCGAAAGTGGGCTAGACGGAAAAAATTAAGACCGAAAGTTTTAACGACACTTTTTGCTATAGTTGTAAGCCGTTCGGCGTGCGCATGTTTCTCTGTCTCTCTCACCCTCTCTCTCATAAAGCAAGCCAGTTATTTTCGTTTAGTCTTTCTGTTTCGCATTGAACAGTGTGGTGTCGCGACGATTATTTTTGTTGAGTGTTTACAGGTTTTTTGTGCATAATAAATAATAATTTTGTTCCATCCGGGTGTCCCTTGTCATCTTTCAAGTTTTTGTGTAAATTCCTGCGATCGTCACAGTGATAAAGATTACAGGCATGATGATTAGTTATGTTAACCAGAATTTCTAAACCTTAACAAAAGTTGCTTAACTTAGGCGTGCATACCCATCCATTTTAAAAATGCGGCAAGAGTTGCTTATTGTGGACCGGCACGACATGGTAGCCCATTCATTTCCAAACCTTAGCAAGAGTAGCTTAACCTGGGCCAGTAAGTAACCCATTCATTTCCAAACCTTAGCAAGACTTGCTTAATTTGGGCCGGTAAGTAACCCATTCATTTCCAAACCTTAGCAAGAGTTGCATATGGGCCGGTAAGGTAACCCATCCATTTCCAAACTTTGGATATAGAGTGACCGGGTGAGTGGTGTATGTTGAAGTCCACCACGGTGGCGAGCCTATTCCATCAACCGGGGCACAAATCCAGACAACAAGACATTCATGGTGTAAAAACCCAATTATTATTAACTGATTTCCCATTTGCAAAAAAAAGCTTTTTTAGACTACAGATGTCAAGTATTCAAGTCTTTAAGCAAAGCACTTCAAGAGCAATAAAACTATGAAACATTTAAAACACTTCACATCATATAAAATTTATTGTGCGAGATGAAAATATAAAACAGTTGAGTTTCTTGACTCCGCTGCGATTCCGAGCGTCAGTTGTGAAAATCTTGTAAAGAATACTTTGCAGTAATTTTATTGCAAAGGTAGAAGTGAAAGTGTCTCCTTTAGCAAGTTTAACAGTGATTCAAAGTTTCTATTAAGATAATGTTGTTATATAGAATACAGGGAATCCCTGGAATCCCCGACGCGGTTGGCGCAGTGGCTGAGCGATCGACTGCTGCGCTGCGAACAAATATTTGTATGACCTGCAGATAGTATTTTTCGGGTCTGGCTGTTTGTGAGTTTAGATGTTTGTAAACGTACTCACGATACAGGAGAAATTCCTTGTGTTGGGCAAGAAACTTAACTTAAACAACTTATGCAAATATCTCAGTTTCTAGTTTACAATAAACTTTATATGATGTGAAGTATTTTAATAAAACTGTCTCATAGTTTCATTGCTCTTGAAGTGCTTTTGAAGACTTGAAAACTTGAGTTATCTGTGGTCTGAAAAGCTTTGAAAAAGAAAAAGTTTACCTACGCTAACCATCTGCGCAAATCGAAAGTCTGACGGCACAGTTGGCGAAGTGGCTGAGCGATCCACTGCTGCGCTGCGTGTCGCGGATTCGATGCCCGCACGAAGCAAATATTTCTATGACCTAAAGGTAGTTGTTTCTGGTCTGGCTGTTTATGTATATGAGAGTTTAAATGTTTGTAAACGCACCCACGATACAGGTCATATTCCTAGTGTGATGCAACGATTTTTTTACCGAGGGTTTCCTAGTTACAACCAGTTATTAGCAATTACTGTTGTGGAGATTAAATAGATGGTCGCTTCATGTAAAGTAGTGGTATTTAGCTGCTTCCGGTTAGACTGGAAGCCGACCTCACCATAGTTGGGAAAAGGTTAAGCAAATGATGTTGTGAATATTCTATTGATGTTCAAATTTACATAACAGTGAACTGCTTTCCATGATTTTGTCTTTGGTAAGAGTCTACCTCAAGCTAAACAACTACACCATCAAAGCTTGTCTAATCTCCACATCTAAAGATCAAATCAAGCTTTAACCATCGTACACACTATCGAAGTTTAATCCTCGTTAATATAACGCAGAGACTCCGAGACGAAGGTATATTGTCGCGAAATGCATGCGGTGGCGGCAAACGTAGCTCTGCGTAGCGGCAAACAGACTTGCGTGGCGGCAAACATGACTGTGAGGCAGCTTTCAGTCTCATTCCTTGTGTAAATCTAGTTTAACGTCTTGTTAAAAGGGTTTCGTGCACTTAGGCTGTGCTGAGTTGAAATGTTTGCCGTAGAAGCACTAGCTTTGTCGAATCGGAGTGTAGGTTGGATCGGATTCTTAGAACGTTTCCTTTGATGTAGGTAGATAAATATAAACGTGAAACGACGTTTGCATACCGCTGTTTCTTCGAATTTCTCAAAAGTGGCCAAGACAGAAAAATTGTGTGACACTGCCATTAGTAAAAGCGTAAAATCGAAAACTAAAATTTAAAACTTTTTTATTTATTTCGTTTTTCAAATGTAATGATTTTCATAATATAATAGTTTGATAAAAGTATTTGAATAATTTTTCTATAAGCTTTAAGCCTTAAGAAAGCACTCACAATTAATTGCGGAAATTACGTTATCAAGTAGATCAATAAATTTTTCAATGATATGACACAATGTAAAACGACTTTTCGTCAAAATTCTTCCTCTTGTGATAAAAGTATGTCAAACTCCAGTAAAGACAGGAATTTGGTAGATTTCTACATAATAAAATCCGCTCCAAATGAAGTTACGTTGTTTTTTCTCCGTGGTTTGAGTATTTGGAGTAAAATGTGCCATAAGAGCCTATAGCAAGCATATGTAACAATCTTTAGTAGGAGGCAATATGTCGAGTACACACATAAGCACCAACGTAAAGTGAGCATATATGAGAACATTTCCATTTTGGCAAATTGTGTGTTACTTGTCGCCTGTCCTTATATTTATTTGATGCCATTGTTATGTCCTCATCTCAGAACGCTATTCTGAATAGGTGTTATCATATTCAGCTTTATAGGGTTGTACGAAAGTTCTAGTGGTTAAAAAAGAATACGTAGTCTCAAAAGTAACATTTTTCAAAGTTATTGGCAAAGGGCGAGTCGAACTCGTGCTGCGAGGGTTCTGTAACAGAGTGGGCATTTTACTCTGTTGCCTCAATCTCTTTCCTTTTGGACCAACATTGTTTTTTTTTTAATATTCGAATTTCATTCTGTCATTTCATTTTCAACAATATTTTTTTGGCTCATTACGTTTTTGGGTCACGGCTAGCAGCCACACGTGCTAGTTTATTGTTATTTTTAAAAAGCTGCTTTTAAAATCTATATATCATATTGGAATGTTTTAAAATCAGTTTATTGTACAGTTAGTCCGATTGTGTTATTTTACCCCTGTTAAAAGGTATGTGTTAAATTATTTTAGTTTGTATTAGTCTTCTATTTCTTCAGGTTTTGATGACCGACATTTGGTGTTATAGTGTTTTATTTTTGTTCCACCCTTGAGAAATACAGAAATCAAAACCTGTAGTGGCTATTATTTGTACACCTGCCCCAATTTACATCTGAAAAGTGTGGCTTTGCTCGGAGGACAAGAGCGAGTGTCACTGTTCCGTACTTGAGGGTTGTTTCAGAGTTCCAAGACTACAGACTTGAGTATATGGTTTTACTGCTACTTAAAACCTTCACGTGGACTCGATATAAAGGCTCTTGATAGACAGATAGACAGACGGACAGACTTTCCTTTTGATGAACGGAACCCGAAAAGTATAAACAAAATATTAATCTCAACAAAACAAACATCCGTGTTTACGAGCTCTTTAATGTAGTTTATTGATATTTATCTGCAAACTGTACCGGATATTAGATAGTGATAGTCGGAAGCAACTAATAGCCCGATTACCGGCCGGCCATTGCATTGATTTACTATCAACATCGTGTTAATAATGTTCGCAATCACTTGGGAACGTCAGTGTTGATTGCAAATTATGTAGCTAGGTCATAATTATTATTATTTATAATGACGCATTGACCCGTTGCAATATTAATGTATTTTTAGATAAAATTATAACATAAAAAATTTAGAAATTTACTCACACCTGTAACTAATATAAATATTTTTTCCATGCAGGGATCGAACCCGCGATACGCAGCGCAGCAGTCGATCGTTCCGTCAAGTTAAAAACAATTGAAGATTAAATAAATTATAAAAATTAAATACCATTATTATGTACAAAAATATAACATTTCAACGTGTTAGCAAGTACACAAAGTGAAATATTACAGACACTAATTGATTTTCATGTGAACAAAATCCAGTCTGGAAAAATGCTTTGAGTCACTTGTGTATTGAGTTGTGTTATGCGCACAATATCTTTGTTATATATGTACCTACGTACGTTAAATTTCTCGGGATTTTACGATCAACAGAATGCGTCCGACTCGCGTCTATATCGCTACAACGATATAGACGCGAGTCGGACGCATTCTGTTGATCTTTGCACACCTATAAATTCAAACACGCGTTTAATTAAATCTATACGATCTATACGTATCGATACACGCGCGTTTGCACCGCGTCTTTACGCGGTGCAAACGCGCGTGTATCGATACAAACAACAAGAAATTGCTCTGTTGGATAAAAGCTCGCCGTCGACGCACGCTCCTAAAACACGTATGTTTTAAAAACGTGGTGTGCACAGATTCTTAGAAAATTGAGCCCAATTTAAAATGCAGTCTATAGATATTTGCTAAAGTCTCAGTTTTACATATAAAACTTCAACAATCAGAGGCAAATCATGATTAAACACATTTTCTCCTAGCACACATTTTTTGCTCTTTTTTTTGCGAATCTAATAAATAATTTTTCTTCTCCTTTTTTTCTTAGAGGAACAGATTCATCTAATATACCAATGGTTAGTACTTACATCTGAAATAGAAAGGGTTCTGCAGTGCAATGATAACGAGGAGAGCTCTGCTATTCATCGAAAACTTCCATTATCGGACGGTAACTAATACCTATAACTGAAAACCCTGATCGCATTTCACCTGGTGGGACTTAAGGTTTTAGCTTTCTGAATCCTAGTTTCTACTGTTATGTATTAAATTTCATTTATACACTTCCTAGTAATTATAAGCCGATTTTCTGTGTATTCCATCAACGTGGTGAGCAATGGTTTTTATTATCTTCCTGCTTTAGTCCGATTTTTGTTTTGTTTTATTAAAACGTTGCCCCACACTAGAATATTCGTCCTGTATCGTGAGTGCGTTTTCAAACATTTAAATTCACATACACAAACAGCCAGATCCGGAACAACTACCTGTAGGTCATACAAGTATTTGTTCCGTGCGGGGATCAAACCCGCGACACGCAGCGCTGCAGTCAATCGCTCAGTCACTGCGCTAACCGTGCCGTCAAATTCAACTTGGGGGTTTGTCTTCTCCCATTCTCCCTTGTAAAATGTCACAGAATAATTTACTCCTTTCTCTGACATATCATGACTTTTTCTCCCTCTCCATCCATCTACATTGATACCATAACTTTTTTGTCACATACGTTTCATGACTCCTCACGACATGTTGATAATAAGACAAGCAACATTTGGCAAACATTGGTTTTGGAATAAATACCATAGCAATTCAGCCTTTTTTTACTGAACCAGCAAGTTTCAGGATCAGGTTGTTTGATATTATTCAGATCAACTTTACTGCCAGAGCAATTAAAACACTTGACGTAAATTTGACTCACCACGTATTTAATTAAACATGCTTTCCAACACGAGTGTATAAAGCAGGTGTAAACTATGTCAGCAAGGCATTCAAAGCCTCTCAAATCAAACCACAATCCCGTGTAACACCAGCGTACATTTATTTCTCTCAGGTGACAACCCTACGGTGGTAGTGATGCGAACGCTTGAGACATGTTTTCGCTATTTGAATAGCGGAAGGCGTTTCGACACGCGCCTATTGGCGTATGTCGGCCTTCCATTGGCGTGTCGGAGTACGACAGACAACGCAATAACTCAGGACGATACATCAGAGTGAAACTAGCGTCACTGTGGAATGGAGTCAACGGTCGCTATTTATTTGTGTAGGACTTCATCCAAAATGGAAATAAAAATTATGGTTTATGGAATAAAAAAATATTAAGCTTAGTTATAGATTTTTCTTTAAGCTCTTAACCATATTTTACAGTAAATGAAAATTTCATTGACATAAATTTATGTATTTATAATTGTAATAATAGTGGTTAGACCTATTTTTTTTTTAAATTTGAAGATTTAAACGACGTTAACTAATCATCCAAATTAAACATGTTTGCAAAGTTTGCACTGTAGTGCATAAACTACTGAGCCGAAGTTGATGAATGTAGTGTAAATTGATTAATTATTATTATGATCGAGGTGACATTTAGGGTAGACATCCATTTTTGTGAAAACAAAACTAATGTAAAGGATTCTATTTTTTTTAAGTTGCCCTACACTTGAAATTTCTCCAGTAACGTGGGTGTGTTTACAAATATTTAAACTCACATACACAAACTACGGTCGGTCAAACAATTAATATTTGTTCCTAGCGGGGACGAACCCGCGACACGAGGCGTAGCAGCTAATCGCTTAACCACTGCGCCAACCATACCGTAAGGATGATGCCATGATTCTAAATCCATAAAATGGAAGTCTCTGAATATTTTTCCTATTGAGTATGTAAAAGCGACCTTCACGAAGGGTAAATCCGTACGAACAACCTGATCATTATTTATACATTAGAAAGTAATCCTGATCATTTTTAATTATAAGATTATGGGAACAATGTTCAAAGGACACTAAAGTTTTGCCAGCTTTTATACTCCTTTATATCTAAAAATATGTTCTAAAATCAAGTAATTATTTTCAGTAGTTAATGAAGAAAAGGGAACTGTTAAACTATATTGTATTACTTTATTAGACAAAATAATTATAATTATTAGTTCAAAGAAAATTGGGGAAAGTAATTAAGTTATTTCTGTATAGAATACCCCTCTGCGTTCGATATCGTTAATTTTCAGGAATAACTTTAAATTACTTTTTCTCTGAGACTGATTTCGAAAAGATGAGTCATGTTATCGATATTTAATAAAAATATTCGAGATTTATTTACACCCATATTAAGCGACTTATCAAAGTCTGTTGAAAACTCATTTGGCACTTTTCTGTATGTAGATCAATAAGCTAAGAATAAAACCAGGTCTGACTTATTCAAATTTTTAAAATTTAAATCAACGTTATGGAAAGGAATCGTATCAAAATAATGACAGCCGCACGGGTCCAGCTTTAGGTTAAGCCGCGCTTGTCTAAATTCGTCCTCAGATGTGTGATACAGGTTTAACCTTAAAGCAGTTGAACAAAAGTAATACTCAATCCGTATGACGGGACAGAAAAACATGCATACTTAATTTTAGGTACAGTAAACAAAATAAATAGGTTTGCAAGAAAAAAGGGGACTACTTAAATGTCGTGTTTTAAATTGCCAAATCGTTTTAATGGTGGCTTGTGAATAAATAAATAAATAAATAAATAAATATCTTGGGACAACTCACACACGGCTATCTGATCCCAAGCTAAGCAGAGCTTGTGTTGTGGTAACCAGACAACTGATATACATACTTATATAAGTTATAAATACATACATATTATAGATAAATCACACCCAGACACAGAACAAACCATCATGCTCATCACACAAAGTTTGTCAAATCAAATCAAATCAAATCAAAAGTCATTTATTCAAATTAGGCTGATAATCAGCACTTTTTGAACGTCAGATTACAAGAGACAGTCCCACAAAAACGCCCTGCCCTTCGCCACTTCCTAGTGTTTTAGCTGGGAAGAAGAAGTGGCGGAACAAACTCCCCAGCAACACATCTGTCTGTCAGGTTAGAAGAACCAGATTTTATACAATTTATATTATCACAAAAAAAATATATAAAAAAATATTCATTCATTGTCACTTGTCAGCTAGCAAACACCAATTATATATACAAAAAATAATAATAATAATAATACCCAAGTCTAAATAATAAATTAACCAGTCTAACGGGTGTGCCCGCTTACACGTGCAGTGAAGAAGTCACAGGTGATAAACTAGGACCATAGTGCAAAAGAAATAAACTAAGCATAAAAAAGATAAATATAAATAATTATATTCAGTCAATGCTCGAGGTCACTAGTTAACCACATGCCAATAACAAAAACACACAAAATGAAACAAGTAAGTATATAAAGAAAAAAAAGTAAAATATAAAATTACATGACGAAGACATGTAACGTATCAATAATCTAATTTGGCGAAAAAACATGAAGGAGAAGAAAAAAAATAATAATAATAATCGTCTTGAGTTCAACACAGTGACCAACTATGCTTGTCATCTAAATAGTCGTTAATAGAATAGTATGCTTTTAAACAAAGGTTAGATTTTACTTTAGCTTTAAATGCATTAAATGGCAAATCTAGAAAAGAAGCAGGTAGCTTGTTATAAAAAGTTATACCAAGCCCCACAAATGAATTATGAACCTTATGAAGCCGGTGGAAGGGAGCACGTAGTTTATGCTTATTTCTAGTGTTAATGTTGTGAATATCACTGTTTTTACTATATAGATGGATATTTTGCCTAACATATAAAATGTTGGCCAAGATGAATTGAGAAGCCACAGTGAGAATACCAATCTCTTTAAAAAAATCCCTCAGAGAAACCCGGGCACCTAGTTGATAAATTGCACGAACCGCTCGCTTCTGCAGAACAAATACATTCTGGATATCAGCGGCTTTGCCCCATAGCAGAATACCATAGGACATGACGCTATGGAAATAACTAAAATAGACCAATCGTGCCGTGTCAACGTCAGTGTATTGTCTAACTTTTCTGACGGCGTATGCGGCCGAACTTAGCCTTCCCGCTAGGCTTGATATGTGTGGACCCCATTGTAATTTTGAATCTACTGTTATACCCAGGAACACTGCCGAGTCTACAGTTTTAAGCTTCTCATTGCCAAGGACAATGTTGGGACCAAGATTTCTAACATTGGGTAGAGCGAATTTAATACATTTAGTTTTATTGGCATTAAGAACAAGGTTATTTGACGTGAACCAATCCGTGACCATTGATAGCGCGCTGTTTACATCGTTAAAATCTTGTCTATTTCTATCTACTTTAAAAACAAGAGACGTATCATCAGCAAACAGTACAACGTCACAAATACCCTTTAAATGATATGGTAGGTCGTTAATATAAACCAAGAATAAAAATGGACCCAGTATAGAGCCTTGAGGTACTCCTAGCTGAACAGGTAGCCCAGAAGATTTCGCGCCATTAACATCTACACATTGAAATCTGTTTTGTAAGTATGAGCCTATTACATTTAAGGCTTCATTTTGAACACCGTAATGACGTAGTTTCCGTAAAAGCGTGTCATGGTGAACGCAATCAAAAGCTTTAGAGAGATCGCAGAAAATACCGATTGCATTTTGAGCGTTCTCCCACGCATTAAATATGTGCTTCAACAAAGCAACACCCGCATCTGTTGTCGAACGACCTTTTGTAAAACCATATTGATCATTGTGAAGAAGGTTGTTTAAATTAAAATGTCTCAACAACTGCTTGAGTATTAACTTTTCAAAAATCTTGCTGAAGGCAGGTAAAATAGAAATTGGCCTGAAGTTACCCATATCATTTTTATTGCCAGATTTAAAAAGAGGGATAACTTTACTGTTCTTCATAAGGTCAGGGAAAGTACCTAAATCAACGCATTTATTAAAAGTAATAGCTAGATGTGGGGCAACAATGTCGATAATATCCTGGGTGGGAATCGAACCCACGACCTCCGGCTCAGCAGTCAGGGCCACTAACCACTGGACCAACAGGCCCGTCACATCGTGAATGTTTTGAGCAAAAGATATTTCCAAGATCTACTTATTTGTGGAAAGCTAATTGAGCAGCTTCATTAAGTACTAGCTGGCGCCCGCGGCTTCGCCCGCTTGATGATCGAAAAAAGTATCCTATGTGTTCCGTTTACCCCTTTTGACGTGAAAGAATAACAAACATCCATACATTCTCACAAACATTCGCATTTATAATATTACAGTAGGAGTTAGGATATCGAAATTATAAACAGGTCCATGATCGATTGAATTCGTTTATATTAAACCCTTTGAATTTGTAGAAATGTAAAATATGCCCACCAAAATATTTTTTTCAAAATATCCCCACGACCCAGAAAAAAGAAGAAGAAAGAAAATTTCGACTTTCCAACATATCAATACATCCCATCAGTATACATTTATATGACGCCATGTTACACACCATTGCGCTTTGCTTTATCAATTTTATTTTAAGACAAAAATATTTTAATGTTCAATTAATTCAATTTACTGCAGTTATTATTGATTCCATATTCATAGTGCAGCTAAAATATTTACTCATGATTGTACATCATGCAAAAAAAAGGTTGACTGGTAGAGAATGCTTTATGGCATTAAGTCCGCCTCTGTACCACTATGTTACATGAAGTTTAAATAAATAAATAAATCGTGGAAAAAATCAAGATTGAAATGGAACAAATTATCTAATTTCACTTGTTTGATGCTATAGCGAGAACAGTATAGTGATACCTACTTTTCTACTTGTATAGTTATTTATTGTTTGCTTGCACACCAAACTCTTTAGCCACATGTACATTACATCCAGATAAATCCCTGTGGAACATCCGTAGTACGACAGCTCGTTTAATTAGTGGCTATTTAACTTTCATTTAAATTTGTTTTGTCCATGTTTGAGTTTTGCTTTGCTTAGCGAATTCTACGCGAGGCGAATTAAAGTTCTCGTTTAATTATGCAAGATGCGAACTGTGCTGCCGAAAGTGGATGTCGTTTGACGGCGATTCCTGGATGATTGTAGGTATCTGTGTTGTTGTTTAAATTCATTGAAGGTTTTAGTTTTGGTTTGTATTTAAAATGCAATCTTGGGAGTCACTTTCAAAGTTCATATTCAAAATTGTACTTAACCGAGTAATTTTATTTTGTTTTTATTATTAAATGTAGGTATAACTGGCTCTTAATGTGCTATGATTACGTTTCACATGCAACGTATTTCACACGCATGCTTCTTTCTCAATTATTGTAAAAAAAAAAAATTGTTTCATCACAGATAAATATCGCAAATGTAGAAAATAATTTGCTTATAATACCTACATATAAACTTAAATTGAAATGAATATAATTTAAAACTGAAATAAATTTGAGTTCTAAATTCAAAATTATTTGAATTCCTTATTGTTTGCTGTTTAGCGATGACATACCATTGTTTTTCTTTAAGCATTAAAAAAAAACGCGGAAAAAAAATTAAATCAAAGTTTTATATTGATTAACGACAAAAGTACTTTTTGTTCTGTTATTTAATTTCTGGCCAGGCAGATGATGATGTTACGTACTAACTACACTTTACATAAACTACTTTTTTTCACACTTCTAAAGAACCTGTCAGACTTTCTTATCACACTTCAAGAACCCACAAATCTCTTAAAAGGAACGAACGCCGTCAACGATTGTATTGTTTCTTTATCTCTGAATAGAAAAAAAAAAAAACAAAAAAGGTCGAGTGTAATCCTCTATCAAAATTCAGCTTACCGAAAAAACACCTAGAGGAGAACGGAAGCCTCCCAAATGAAGTGGTTGGCGGAACAGGATAAGCGGAATGACTTTCCGGTCCCGGCGGGATCGTAAAAGTCAACGCATGCATTTAATTTCGTGAGTTATATTACTTGGAACGTATATAGACGTGTATTTGTGGACAGAGGATGGCCTTTTTTGTTGTTTTAAAACTTAATTATGGGGTACAATCTGTAGCGTAGTATGTGCGGAGTTTACTAATTTCGAACGTGATTTTTTCTTAAATGTTTGGATGAAATTATGGGGTGATGTGCAGACTGAAAATAAATACAAAAAAAAAACCGTTTGTTTTTTTTTTTGTAAAAATAGTTTTTGGTATTAAAACCACGACGATTATAGCTTGGATCCTTGACGTGTCATTCACTTCATATACATAATAACACTACAAAAAAGACGTACGAGTCACGTATTATATATTATCCTATGGAATGAACCAAACACCACAGAACGCCTGCTACGATCCTACGTTCACCATTTTGCAAACAAAAATGCTTGCTTGGTACGAGTTCACACGTATCATGCAACATCGAGAAGAAACCAGCAATAGAACCAAAAACATTTAAAAGGAAATTTCAAAACGTTTGGTTGACACTTCCCATGACCCAAGGGCTGGCTTTTACTTTGGCCAGAGGCTTAGCGTTGCCATACAACGTGGCAACGCGGCCAGTCTCTTGGGGACATTGCCAACTGACAGCGTTGAGGACGAATTTATTGACGCTATTTTTTTATTTATTTATAAATTTAGTTTAGTTTAATAATTTTAGTTTTTGAAACAATAGATAAATAAATAACAAAAGTGTGTGTCACTAAACATTCGCTGCAAGAAAATCACATAAAATTTTATGCTCACAACTGTACAAGGATGTTAAAACCGCGAATACGTTTTTAAAGACCCGGAGCTGTTTCGCATTGGTTGCTGCATATTTTCTTTTGTTTCTCCTGTCTGTTTAACATTCTTTTTTGCTAACAGGATGAGTGAAAACAAAAGAAATGTTTTGGACTTAAGGACCAGAACGGGACCTTTCTCCCAGTTGACTTTTATGTGTATACTTTAGCCACTTGATTCATTATTTTGCTTTGTTTTTGTTCAGCGTGGGACAGATGCTAATTATCTTTGAATACATTCTGTTTCTATGTTGCTGATAAGTTTTCTCTTCCCTGTTTCATTAATTAACTACCCTTTAATTAAATGAAAAAGTATTTTCCTAACAATAAGACCTAGCTAAAACATTTTTTCGCCCCCGTTGACCCCTATATTGCAACTTTCATTGAAATCTTTAAAATCAAAAGTAATTTATTTAAACTAGGCTGATGATGAGCAGTTTTTGAACGTCATTATACAAGACAGTCTGACGAAACGCCCACCCTTCGCCACAGCCACCCGTTATCGAGAGCGTGATTGTTAATATAAATACTGGTAAAGCTCTTTGTTTAAAAAAAAAAAAACGTTGCCTCACACTAAGATTTCTTTTGTATCGTGGGTGTGTTTACAAACCTTTAAACTCACATACCTACACAAACACCCAGACCCTAAACAATTATCTGCGGGTCATACAAATTTTTGCTCCGTGTGGGAATCAAACCCGCCACACGCAGCGCAGCAGTCGATCACACAACCACTGGGCCAACAGTGTCGCCAAAGTCGTACTTGTACTTAACGGATTAGTGAAAAATAACCTGTTTGTAGAACCTACTTTTGAAGAAAATCAAACTCTTTCAAACTTCAACTCTTTTGACATCTCAGAAATACACTATTTTATTTTTGTAGTCTTTATCTACTTATAAACCGATTTCCATCTAATCAACCTCTCTCCTGAATTGAGTGTTTTCTTAATTAACTAATGATTGTACTGATTTTATGCAAGCTTCGTACATCATTATAATATCAAACCTATCTACAAACATGTTTAAGTTCTCAAACGTCCCTTTGCCGATATGTATTTGTTCACAAGCTGTCCCATGTGCGTAAAGCTAGGGATGCATAGAGAGTGTTTGTCCGGGACAAACAGTTTGCTAGTGGCGTCCCTCGGATCTCAGTCCGCTTGTGTACACTCAGCTTAAAGCTAGGCCTCAGGTGCTAACTTAGATGCATATTTGTAAGAATTATGCGACAGTTTTCTGTGTCTTGGGCAAGGATGTTTGTGTGAGTTATGTAACATTATATGTGTGTTTGCAAGTCATTGTTCTGAACTATGTTCTTTTTTAGTTTCTTTTCATCGCAACTATGTACATATTTTGTAAACTACAAAAATACATAACTAATAGTCAAAGTATGTAGGTACCTAAAATCGTAAAGTTTAAAATTTTTATTAGGTAGGCACATAATTGTTAAGTTAATCCTTACCAATATTATAAAAGCGAAAGTGAGTTTGTTTGTTTGTTAAGTCTTCACGTCTTAATGGCTAAACGGATTTTGATGAATTTTGGTTCAGAGATAGTTGAGACCCTGGAGACGGACATAGGCTATTTTATGAAAAGGAAAAACTTAGCTTTGCTATTACAATCAATAAGGCGCAAGGGCAAAAACTACAGGTAGCAGGTACCTGCAAATTAGGAAAGTAGAACTGTGTTACCCCGAATTTGACGCGGGCAAAAGCTAGTAATGCTATAATTTTCTGAAATTTAATAAGAAGACCAATTCTATTTCAATAAAAAACAATCCAAAAAAAGAGGAGGTCATTTTTCTTAATACCGTTTCTTTATGTTTTTCTACCAATTCTTTTGACATGCAATAACTTGAATCTAGAAAAGTAGTCTGCATACCTAGAAGCTGAATTTTCTTTGTACAGAAGAATGCTCCTCTAATATGAAATGGTTCAACTTTGACTACAAATGTAAATATTCTTCAACGGATTCTCTATAACTTCACTGAATATTTTCTTCTCGAGTCCATACAAAACTATATTAAAAATTGTGAAGTCCTTCCTTTTGTTGCACGTTCGCGTTGCACACAGCAAACTAAGATTGTTAGACATTTTGTAATACAAACTTTGATGTGAATCACTAGTAGTTTTAATGAAATTCAAAGAGAATTACTTTTTTATTATATTAAAAATGTTGAAATATTACTTTCAGATATTGTGGAATAGCTAAGCTGATTATGAAATGGGTAGATTGAATAAAGGGTTGTGAAATATTGAAAGTTGGAATAACAGTAAAATATAGCTTTATTTAATGGCCAATGTTTTTACTGAAGAGGGGTTGACAGTTGTAGAAATTCTGTATTATCTAACCTAGCAATTGGCGGTTCTAATACCACAAGCTAATGACGGATAACCTCATTGGTAGGACCATGGGACTCTTGAGTGGTTTTTAATAATTGCTGAAATTTGGCTGTTTGTGTTTGTGAGTATAAATGTATGTAAACGCACCCACAATACAGGACAAATTCATAGTGTGGAGTAGCATTAAAAAAAAAGAAAAACTATAGATTACGTATTGGTGCTGCCAGAATAATTTGTAGGCACGTGTAAATTTGAGGACTTTCAAATTCGAAGACTGCCTCGTTCAATTTCGTTAATCAAAGACAGTCTAATGATAGCTTGCAAGACTGCTCAGCTAGGGGTCTAAGGTTCGATTACTAGGTCGCGCAAAGTTTTATAGGGTTTTTCCATTAGGCATTTCTCAGTAGCAGTGTGGAATATTGACGGTTATTACATGGGACTTAAAACATAAGTTTTTCATTTTTTTTCCCACACTAGGATTTTTCCTGAATCGTGGGTGCGTTTACAAACATTTAAACTCACATACACAAACAGCCAGATCCAGAATAACTTTCTGTAGGTCATACAAATATTTTGTTACGTGCGGGGATCGAATCCACGACACGCAGCGTAGTAGTCGATCGCTCAGCCACTGCGCCACCTGGTAAAAAGTGGGTGTAATATTAAGTATATCTTTGTAGCCTTCTTGGAGTACACGTGAATCGATTCCGGTTACTGTTTTCCAAATTCAGTTAAATCTATCACACATACCATACATAAAGCTAAGATGCGGTCTTATAATGTCTGCAATCAGCTTTTAACACCCATACAAATCCAAAGCAGGTCCATAAACAGACATTTATTATTAAAAACTGGACAAATGGTTTGGCACCATTATTTGTAAAAGCGGCAAAAACAGCGTGTTTATTGTATGGGAGCCCCATAAATATATATTAAACTGTTTTTTATTATTCGTCCATTTTTGTAGTTCATCCGCGATCATGGCGTTTGTAACATCGCAGAAATATCGGTAACTCGAAACAAATAACAAACATGGTAAATATCCTGTTTCAAGTGTTAATTATATTTTTTTGGAATAGTGGCAATAGAAATCATCTGTTATTCTGTTATCTGTCATTTCAACTGTCTAACTATCTCGGCTCATGATATACAGTCTGGTGACAGACGGACAGACAGACGGACAGCGAAATCTTAGTAACAGGGTCCCGTTTTACCCTTTAGAGACACACCCCTAAAAATCATCCCCCAACATTCATGAGTTGTATCATTTTTATAATCGCTTAATTCTTCGCAAGACCACGAAAGGGTTTATCATTGTTATGTTTTATGATTATCTTGAAAAGTGCTAAAGCCTTTTATTACCCTTTTACAAACGCTGTAAAAGTACTCCACGATTTATGTCCGTATCTTTTTGTTATCTACCTCTACTGTAATCCACTTTAATCCTGACTGGGACAATGTCTATTCGACAAAAAATCGGTCCTTCACTTCAATTTGCATGTGAATAGCGGACACAGTTCTCTTGGCCGACATGAGTGTCGTGGGGACATTTTTTGTGGATTCCGACCAGCCGTGATTAGCATAAAATGTTTGTGAAAACCGTAATATATGGAGCGTATGACTTGATGCCTGCCTACGTAATACTTGATGATAAAATCTTCTTCATGTGAAGCCTGAATATTTTAATATCTTATAATCCTTGCAAATATGAACTCTGAATTATTTTTTTACCGAGATTTAAGCCCATAAGTTTATTCAATTTCAACCTCGTAAAATTAACATAGTTTTAAGTTAGAGTGATAAAAGCGGACTCGTCCCTAGCCGGCGGCGACTGGAAACACACGCATACTTCAATTTGCATGTCGAGACTAGAAATAATAGAATCCTCCTTCAGTTAAATTAATATATCCTTCAATTAAGCAATTTAACGTCATAATAAAGAGCAGAATGTTGCTATAAAATGCTCAAGTCGGGTCGGAAATGACTTTGGAGTTGGCCCTTTTCGTGAATCCTCGAGCGCTCATTGACCTTTAACAGGGCTTTGAAGTAAAAGTTAATTAAATTTCTACTGCTTACATTACAATGGAAATTTGCATCAGGTAAATACGAAGAAGAAAAACACATGGATCCATGAATAGGGGAACTGTTGTATAAATTATGATCGTTCGTTTCGCTGGAGTTGATTGATGAGGGTACGTGAAATGATTTCATCCGTGCAGCGGGTCTAACTATTTAGGATTTTGGGATCCGGTAGGGTAGGCCATTTTGTTGAATGAACTATACCTAAATGTAAATCTTTGTTCTGATATGGATTGAGTAAAGATGGGTAGGTAACTTTTTTTACGTGGGTTGGGATAAGTCAAAGTGTCGGCCTACGCACTTAAAATAACATGGTTTACTTATTGTTTCTAATACCTGCGATTTTCGAAGCACTTATCTTTATTGCCATTTTCTGGTAATGCTTTTAAAGAAGCTTCCATAGGAGTTAAATCAAAAACGTTGTCAAGTCTAGTGTAACAGCTAATCCTTATCCTTACTAATATTATAAAAGCGAAAGTGAGTTTGTTTGTTTGTTTGTTACCTCTTCACGCTTTAATAGCTAAACCGATTTTGATGAATTTTCGTACAGAGATAGTTGGAAACCAGAAGACGGAATGTGAGGGAGAAAGAGGAAAGAAACGGGAAAAGTTAGCGTTGCTATTACAAATCAATAAGGCGCTACCGAATTTTACGCGAGCGAAACCGCGGGCAAAAGCTAGTAATATACAAAGTTAGAAATTACTTTGTGTTTATTGGGTTTTTCCATTTAGAATTACTCAGCAGCCAGGGAGTTAGGATTTGTGTTCGGTTGATGACAAAAGGTTCGCCCCCTATTTCATGGGACTTATCCTTAGTCCTTATATCTATTATAAAAGCGAAAGTGAGTTTATTTGTTTGTTACGTCTTCACGCCTAAATGGCTAAACCGATTTTGATGTATTTTGGTACAGAGTTAGTTTTTAGACCCTGAAGACAGACAGGCTATTTTTTTTTTTTAAAAAGTGAGAAATGAGGGAGAAAGAGGGAAGAAGAGGGAAACTTAGCTTTGCTTTTACAATAAATAAGGCGCAAGGGCAAAACATACAGGTAGCAGAGCAGATACCTGCAAATCAGGAAAGGGGAACTGTGTTACCCCGACTTTAACACGAGCGGAGCCGCGGGCAAAAGCTAGTCTATATATGAAATTTCATAAGCTACAAGTGTTAGGAGTAACAAAATCTTGTATAGGGGATCATTTTAACGTGATCACTAAGATGAGATTTTTAAAAATTCAACCCTTAAGTGGGTGGAATAGGGTGGTAAAGTTTGTAAAGGAGAAGACGATTCGTTGGCCGAATTGACTTGAAATATTGCACATTCATTCTTCCACTTAATTAATAGACTATACAACATTACGCTGCGACTCTAAGGAGCTCAGAAGCAGGCGAAACCGCTGGGTGCAGCTAGTTAATGCACGATGTGATGTACTTTTAGGCCGGCCTCTGCCTAGCCCCTAGGTAATTTCAGCCGTGATGATGTATAGCCAAAAGAAATATTTTTTAATTAGATTCATTGCTTTTTCCGTTCATGTTTACAAGGTCCTTTATGTTATTTCAGAGTCTTAATTATTCAATGATTTAGGACATTTTCCACGTACAGATTTTCCTTCGTTATAATAGGAAAATAAACTCAGTTCACTGGAAATTTCCACTTTATTATAAAAACAATTCATGTGAAATAAAGAGCTCGGATCGGAATGGACTTTTAATTATTGTTCATTTGAAGTAATATTATTTACGCATTACCATTTCGAGGTAAGAGGAAGGTTAAAAAACCCACCAACCAGGTCGATTTTTACATTAAGCCGTACTTGTCTAGGTTGGTCCGAGGAGGGGTTTGGTTGTATCTGCTGTTTGTAGATCTTTGACAGTCGTTACAGGTGAGTGGCCTGAAAGTCTGAAAACCAGCCTTACCTAGCCTTACTTAGCGCTAAGCTATATTTTTGCTGCGAATGCTGATTTTGAGTTTCAAGTAAGCGAAGGATTCTATAACGATTCAAAAGTTTCATCATCTGCCTAGTCTTTTCCCAACTATGTTGGGGTCGGCTTTCGGTCTAACCGGATGCAGATAAATATCAGTATTTTACATGTAGCGACTGCCTATCTGACCTCTACAACCCAGTAAGTACTGGGTAATGCGATACCCCTTGGTAAGACTGGTTGTCAGGCTTTCGGAACACTGATTACCTGTAACGACTATCAAAGATCTACAAATAACAGCCGCGACCAACGGCTTATCGTGCTTTCCGAGGCACGGAGGAAACTCGGTATGTAACGGGTGATCACCCATCCACAGACGAACCTAGGCAAGCGCGGCTTAACCTAAAGATCGACCCGAGCGGCTGCTATTATTTAGCCACGAGCTGCTCTAAACGATTCTACTTCAATAAAATATTTCCTTTCGCTTCGCTCTGGATTCTTCCAGAGCGTGGTGAAAATGCGTCGATTTTTATTATGTACTTAGAAAAGTATTTAATGGCTAAAGATAAGTTACATTGTCTAGCCGTGTGGCTAATTAGCGAATGCCGGTAATTTGCACATGTGAGGGTATCCTTTTGTTCTGCCCATTAAAACACCCATATCACGTTTCTTTGTGTCTGTATAATTCACGGAGCGCCTACGCACCGCAAAACAAATTAATTTCAACTTCGAAACAAATGTTGACTCGTTAGCCCAACAATTGTAGAGAATTATATTGTTACAACTTCAGCAGTGCTTTAAGGGTTTTTTAATTGAATCTCCCATTCATACCCGAGTCTGACGGTCTGATGGTCTGAGGTCCTAGCACGAGCGCGCTGTGTAGACGTAGATGACGTTAATACTTCGATATTTAAATAAAAAAAAAATGTTTGGAACAGGCACAATCAGAATCATGGAGCTATAAATTAAAAGATAGAAAATTAAAAATGGTCGATTCAAATTTTTTTTATAAATTTAAATAATAAAAAAAACGTAGTTTTAAGTTATTCTTTTATAATTTAAATAAATAATTTAATTTTTAAAATTTAATATCGACGCGTTTACGTTGCGTTTACACCGCGCATTCGTACCAAGGCCTTTGACCTTTCAATTATGTAGGTACCAGGTTTTCAAATAATAAGTTTCAGGTTCTACAACGTACTTTGTAACTTAAATAACCTTTTCAAACATTTCCATTTTAGTCTCGTTTAAATATGCAAAAAACATCATCACCCTTTGTTAGGCTTTAGTTCACAATTTTTCACTTTTCACTGTAGTCTCAGTTCATTTTATTTACGTTGAAATACCGGTTTCCTTCTATAATGTTTTGCAAGCTTTTTGATGTTTAACAATAGAAGAATGCAAGTTGCAAACCAGACGGGGAGACTTATAGTTTCTTAAAGGTAAGGATGTCCACACACTGGCTGACAAGGAACCAGATTTACTTGACTAAATGGGTAGACTGCCTCTATTTGCATGCCTCTATAGTCATGTGTATTTATGTCGTTAATTTTGATCAGAACATTTATAAAGACAACATAGTTAATAAAAAACAAATACGCTTTTTGAATTGCTCATTGTTTCACATGTATTTGGAACGGAGAAAGCAATATAGTATATCATTTCTTGGCGAAAGCGAAGTCAACTGACGATGGTTTTACCGATGGGGCATCATCAAATAACTTCCCCGAGCGGGAGGAGTGCGGAGCGGGAGGAGCGTTAGAATTTTACTGAGTAATACCCACTTATATTCCTTCATTCTGAGGCCGCGGTATCTCTTTCGAACAATTCGCAACCTTGGTAAAAAAAACCCGCAAACCTAGCAGTGTGTCTAGACTTTATGTATTTTTTGCGGATGGAAATTCATCAATTTAATTTCCCCGCTAATTTTACTGACTGAAACGCAACCATGTACTTTTTTGCCCTTTATGTTCCGGAAGCGCAGTATCTCTTTCGAACTACCTACTACCCCGGGTGTCTCATACACATATAGCATTAAAGCACGAGATCTTGCGGCTAAGCCAATGCAGTGCGGGAATGTCATTTACACTCTCTCGTTCCATTTTTAAACCGTCTCCGCAGCGGTCAATGTAAGGACACCCTAAGGAGTTCTTTACAACTGGTGTTTTTAAATTGGATCATTTTTCTGAGCTTGTTTCTCAGAAGTATGCGATGATGGCGTTGCGAGAAAGGGTAGCAGAGTTTACTAAATGTGTTCGTATTTATTGTAGTTTATTTAGTAGCAAAATCCTTACTAATATTATAAAAGCGAAAGTGAGTTTGTTTTTTTTTTGAGATAAAAAAGTTGAGACAAATTGAGATATGAGGGAGAAAGAGCGAAGAAAAGGGAAAACTTAGCATTGCTATTACAATAAATAAGGCGCAAGGGCAAAAACCTGTACCTGTAAATCAGGAAAGGGGAACTGTGTTACCCCGACATTAACGCGAGCGAAGCCACGGGCAAAAGCTACTTTACTAATAATATTAAGCTGAAGGGTTTGTTTGACTGAACGCTCTATTCTCGGGTACTACTACTGGTTCGATGTGACTAGCCCATTTATCACAGAAGGCTATAAAATAGAATGTAATAAAAAAATAATTTAGATGTATAAACGCAAACGAAACAAAATACGTATAGGTAGGTACCTTAAACCTTACCTTATTGTATTTTATATATCCATAAACAGAAAATAAATTAATAATTTATTTTTAAATTAAAAATTAATAACATTTATAAATAATAATTTATTTTCTGTTTTACACCTACCACTATTCCTCTCTGCATCACCCAAAGGTTGATTCGTATTAAATGTCTATGGCATTAAGTCCGCCTCTATGCTTTGTGCTTAAAGTGTTAAATAAATAAGTACTTAAAGATCTTTTTTCTCAACAAATGCGATCTTATAATACTTCTTCTCTTCGTCTTAAACAAATTACACAACGCCATTGGCATTGAGTTATTCTGCTTATTACACTGGTATACTTTGGCATACCTCTGCCTGACGCGCGTCGCCCACACGACATTTGTAATGAATATCTCACATAAGAGGCACGCCCCAACGAGATTTTCTTAACAAAAAATGTCGTGTGCCGCGCCCCGACTGCGCCTTGACTGTTGGTCGTGTGGGCGACGCGCCTAACTCTTCGGGGGAAGTCGGCGTGATGAAATGCTCTAAGTAAACTATCATGGCTAATGAGTTAGAGGTACCTTTACATATTCAACCGCATTCGGATAACTAGAATAATAGAAGTTGATTGAACAGTGTGGAACAGGGTTGTGATGAATTTTAATTTCGGTTGCAAATACTATTTCACTCTCGTTTGCAACAAGGGTAAAATAACACAATTACGAATTAAATTAAGCAATGAAATACGTAAACCTTTAATCTTATAAAAAGATGACAGGTAGAGGTTTCGTTACAGGTAGTCTGTCAGTCAAGTCTGACAACCAGTCTTACCAAGGGGTTTATAATCGTATTACCCAATTCTACTGGATTGTGGAGGTCCGATAGGTAGTTGCTCCATGTATAATACTAGTATTCAGGTGCATTCAGTTAAACTGGAACTAGGCAGAAGATGTTGGTCATGAAACATATAGTACAAAGTATCTGCCAGGGTACGAATCCCAGGAGACGCTCCGGGCGTTGGGCGCCGTGAGATCCCTCCCGGCCAACGTAGATGCGAGTCTGAGGACAGTGAGCAATGGGTACCTCGACGACGCGTTAGTGTTCCACGCGCGCCTCAAAGAGATCTCAGCAAAAGCAAGGACCCTGCCATGGCCAACAACCTCAGCAGGTTGCGGGTTGTTCGAAAGAGGTACCGTGGCCCTGGAACACAAGACAGAACAAGGAAAATGGATGCTTTTTAGTCAGTACAAATCCGACACTCCGTTTCACTCCCCCCAGAGCGGGAAGAGTAATTAAATTTTTTTTTTTTTTTGGGAAATGATTTCCCGTCCGGAAAAACTGTGCCAACCCACGTGATGCGACACGTAAGTCGCGATCGTTGTGGTGCTATCGAATCATATGATTAGGACATTCACATTATTTTATATTACTCTCATAAGATAACAATATCATGTACAAAATCCAACTTATCTGGATAGAATAAGTAGCAACTGAACGAATTGCTCAGAATAAAAGATCTATAGAACTATAAAATCGTCGTAAATTGTTTATTGATTCCTTAGGTATATGAGTTCTACACAAAGTTGTGAGCGTGCTGTGCGCTATATTTAAAATCAAACAATAACAGGCTCCAGTAAAATCAAACGTATGCATAGATGCTCGTTCGGCAAAAATCTAGTACTAGTATTCAGTTCCAATTAAACTTGAATCTAGCTACAACATAGCTGGAGAAAGGACGAACAGATAATAACGTAAGTATTGCTTTTGCATAAAAAAGTGCTCGAAGATCATATTCGTAGGATTAGGCCTTTCTATTCAAAAACAATAATTGCATGGCGTCACCCACTTTTGCCTATAACAATCAGAACAATTGCCCCAACGACATAGTCTTAAAAACAAAGGTGCAAGGAAAATTTTCGCGGTTAGATAAGCAATCCTAAAATGGTTCCCGTTTATGAAATAAGGCACACTAAAAATGATTTAAAGCCCAGTCTATCTTTATCGCGTCTCATGAATAACAGATGAATGTGTGTTTTGTAAATTCTAGTATAGAATAAGTTATGATGTTACTTGAATTTTGTGGTAGAAACACACTGGTACAGATGTTCAGAATTAATGTTATGGTTACTCTGGGAAATGTGTGTTTTTCTCGTTTATTTTATTTTACAGAGAAAACATTTAGGTACTAGTTTTTCAGATAGTGCATTGTCATTGTAGTAATCGTATATAAATATGAGTAGCATATGTAATAATGTTAAAAACATAGCAATAGATCCCGATATATTTTCAACTAATGGGCATATCTGTTTTTTTTTCTGATATCTATGGTAGTGAATTGTAATTGTGTAGCTAAACGACGACAACATCATACTTAAGCTAATTTCATATTAACGTTTCAAGCATGAAGATTGCTGAGATCTTTTTTTTGCGAATGGGAAATCATCAAATACTTTCCCCCGCTCTGGGCGGGGTTGCAGGTTGTATAAAAGAGATACCGCCTCGGAACGTAAGGGGTAATAGAAGGAATATAGGTGGGTTTTAGTCAGTATAAGTCTGTCACTCCCCCCCGCTCCGGGGGAAGTTATTTGATGGATTCCCATCCCCAAAAAAATAAAATCTCTATACAAATTATTAATTACTACATCTGAAAAATACCATGTAAGGTTTAATACAACGTTTAAAATTGCCCATTATCTTTTGTGCCAGTTAACGTGGTTGGGTTTGGCAGTCACATTAACTACGTCCCATATTTGGCTCAACTTATCGCCAATATTCGAACGAGAGAAGAATATTTTTATTTATTTTAATGTCGCTTCGCCGCCCCAAAATGTTCAATGAAAGAGAATTATGTTTTTTGTCAAGTCTTTTCAAGCCTGAGGTCACGACATTTTCCTCAATGAAGGCAAAAACAATAAGTGATTTATAACCACAAAAAAGATCAGTGTCCGAATTCAATATTAACTTCCCGACTGGCATCCGCTACCGATTTTCTTTTTACGAATAATGATAAAATCACAACTAAGTACTGTCACGCAGTTGTTCGTACGCTTTTCGACCTTATAACTCAGGACATAAGGGTAAAAAGTGTTCGACAGTCGGCGAAGTAGTACGTAAAATCCTTTTCCATTAATATTATGAACGTAACTTTGTCTGTCTGTCTATATTACCCTTTCACGCATTAACGGCTGTACGGAGTTCAATGAATTTTGGGTCACAGGTAGACCTTTGCCAGAGTTAGGATAAAGGATACATTTTTCCCTGGTAGTACATTTTTATAGGATAATTTACGACGTCGTAGTGAGTGATGTCACGGGTCTCCATATAATACAGTTGCCATCCAACAGACAACATAAGAAGAAAAACTATCATTATATACAGAAAACTATAAATCGTGATAGTTAGCGGTCTACATACGAATATATATCTTATTAACTGTCTCCTCCGAGTCGGACCTAAGTCCAGCGTGGACTCAGCAAACTTAATTACTGTACCCATATCAGTTCTTTGGAATTACGTGTTTAATTTCGCTACTTCGTTTACCTTTAGCGGGAACCAATCAGGAATTCATTGAAAACGCTTTCGCTGACGAGAAATTAGATAAAATGTTTCCTTGAGTTGTTTTACTATCGTTTTTTCATAATTTACTTTGTTTAAGGTCATCTTTAAACAAAGAAAATTGAATTTAAAAAACTGTTTTTATTTTAAACGTTGCCCCACATTATTTGGGCGCTATAGTTGATTTTCCGTGCGATTGTACCCGCGACGCCCAGCGCAGCAGCCGAATGCTTAATCACTGCACCAACCGAGCCATCAACAAGTTATTTAATGTCTTTTATAGTTATAAAGATACAGACTTGTGACAGTCAGATACGGGTGACATGATAACGGGTAGAAAGAAAGAGCTACAGAAAACCGTTTTTTTTTCTGTTCTAAAAAGTGTAACATTTTTAGTACATTTTTAGTAGTTTTCGTAAAGTCTCTTTTAAATACATTCCAGTTTTAATTACTCCTACAAATGCAGCTACCGTGAAATGTAGTTTAATGTAATCCACATCAGTATGCATACCAGAAATTTCTAGTTAGAACTGTTGTTAGCTTTTATTAATTTAAATACGAAGTTTCGCGTGTAGTTTGGTGACATTTAAGGGTAATTAAAATACGGGTGTTGAACTGTAGAACTGGAGTTGCTTAATGACTATCCGTTAACTATTTGTTATGTGGCAATACTTTGAGCGGGGCATTCGTTTGCGGTAATCAATGGGACGGACCCATTTGGCTTGTTATTTAACTAACTATACCTTGCATGACTTCTAGCTTCGTCGTAGCATATGTTACAAAACAACACGCATGTTTTTTTTTTCTAAAGATAAGCAGAGTTGACACTCACATATCGCTGTCATGTTTAAGTCCCTTTTTGCGGATGTGAAAACTTTTTTTTTTTTAAAACGTTGCCCCACACTTGTAATTTCTCCGGTATCGTGGGTGAAAACATTAATGTGTAATAATGTATTAATGTAACAAACATTTAAACTCATATACACAAACAGCCAGACCCGAAACAACTATCTGTAGGCCATACAATTATTTGTTTCGTATGGGGATCGAACCCGCGGCACGCAGCGCAGCAGTCGATCGGTCAGCCACTGAGCCAACCGTGTCGTCAAACTTCCCCCTCTCTGGGCGGAGCGGAGGAAGTGTCAGACTTTTACTGTTACCCACCCATGTTCATTCTTTTGCTTTTCTTTTTATATTCTCTTTCGAACAACCCGCAAACTAGATTTAAGTCCCTCGCCTTGTTATATCTTGAGGGGAATAACGACAGCCCCTAGATAAGGCACTTAATGAAAAAAGTACAAATAAATCAACACCGAAGTAACTAGATCACCCTCAGTGCATACACATTAACCCTCAGGTGCCGTACGCTCAAACAAATTGCTTTTACCTATATTTACATTAAAGAGTAAATACCACTTCACTACCAAAGCGGACATCGAGAAAAAAAAGCGCTATATCCAGCGGAATATTAACACACTGGCTCCGTTCCACGATTCTCAGAGAAGTCAAAGCAGTTTAGTGGTCAGATAAACAAAATAATTAAGCGCTTATGGTAATTCTGGCGGGAGTGGTGCCAGCGCTTTATGTAAATGTCCTGGTAGTACCACGACGGGAACGGGATGCGCCGCTACAAATGCAACTAACTCGCCGACGACGGCTTAATTCTGTTTTAATTTCAACTTTAAACTCGGTTTTATGGAGAATTATGAATTCTAAAGGTGCTCGCGACGGTAAGTTAGTTGTATACTTATGTCGCTGTAGAAGAGGATGCGTTGAGATGAGGAAGAATTACCTCGTTAATGTGTTCACTATGTCATAATGTGTTAACTAATCCTGTGTAAAAATTACTGTTAAAATTTATGTGTCTAAACAGCTGTTAGGGCTGTATCCTTTCTAATATTTTAAAAGCGAAAGTGAGTTTGTTTGTTGAGTCTTCACGCCTAAATGGCCAAACCAATTTTGATGAGTTTTGGTACAGACATAATTGAAACCCTAGAGACGGATATAGGCTACTTTTGTCTCCTTCTTATCCGCAATATTCGAGGTAGGAAGCTAAAAATTGGTATGCAGACTATTTGTCACTAGCGAAAAAATCGTACATCATTTTTTTTTGGAAATCTGCCCCGAAGCCTTTAAAAGAGAGAATGAAATTTCAAACGGGACTTTTCGCAGTTTTCAGGGTAAGAAGCTAAAAATCGACACACACCCTCTTTGTTACCAACGAAAAATACCTGCAAATCATGAAAGGGGAACTGTGTTACCCCGAATTTAACGCGAGCGAAGCCACGGGCAAGAGCTAGTGATCCATAATGCTTATGACACTGGTAGCTCTTAAACCCCGTTTAGATGCGGTGATCGCGGTCGCTTTGGTTAGTAAAATTTGCCCTTTAAATGGTTTCATACTTAAAAACGCAGTTTTATATGAAGTTATGAAGTCTGAAAGTGCCAGCGAATGGTAAGTTAACTGTGGGCGTATACTTGTGTCGCTTCGAGGGGGTGGGAGGTCTAAGAGTTATTAATTCTGTTATTTATTTATTCGTAAGCAGTGAAGTGTTGAGAGTAATTTAAATTATATCAAAATGTGCTATCCTGAACACAAAATTAAATATGATATTTTGACGACACGGTTTGTGTAGTGGCGTAGCGATTGATTGCGGCCCTGCGTGTCCCAGGTTCGATCGTCGCACGGAACAAATATTTGTATGACCTACAGACAGTTGTTCCGGGTCTGGCTATGTAGGTACGTATGTGACTAGTGAGAAGCAATGCTTTTTTTTTAACTGTTATCAACTCTGCTTTGATCGATTTTTATGACTTCGTTGAACAAGGATATTACTTGTAAGCTGCATAAACTTTCCATAATAAAGTCTCTGAATGACCGTGAATACTACATTCAAATTAGTAGCGCAGAATAGTTAAGGAGAATAATGTGGCTGACACAATAAGCGAATTCCAATTTAGTGTGTACAGATACATAGACAGGTTTTTTTAAAAGAAAGACTGACTAAAAGTCATCAACACTAGCAAGACACATAGACAAGAGTTAACATAGCTTCAAACTAAATCAAACCATAGACCCCAAACCGTCTCAAATGAACAGAGATTTCATACCTCACTGATTCAATTTCCCGTGTATAAGTGAACGCATTTGGCATGAGCAGGAGCTTCATAAAATATGCACGAGCTTACATAAGTGCAGGTGGAATACTATTAAGGTCCAATGATGTATGGAGACGGATTGCTCTGTTTATGCTCCTTTATCCTTATACGTCTCTGTGTACGTGATTTTCATATCAATGTCATGGTTATTTGTTTTGATAGAAAGATGTTCGGCTGTTTGACAAGTCAGAAATTATCCTACGGTAGTAGTAATGTGGGGATAAAATGTATCTTATTTTTATTTCTAAATCCAGGTTTATCCGTGTCCGGGAACAGCAAGGGCAAAATAAGGATCATGGATGGGTTTTAGTCAGTAAAAATCTGACACTGCCCCTCGCTCCGCCCAGCGCGGGGGAAGTTATTCAATGATTTCCCATCCGCAAAAAAAGGTCTATCCGTGTGCAAAATCTCATTTAAATCCGTTGAGCCGTTGTGACAAGAAAAGTTGATAGAAAATTAAACTTATACATTCAAAGAATTAGGTCCCACCAAGATTGAATATTCCATTTTGACAGATTTTATACCCCCGTATAAAAGCTGTCAAAATGGAATATTTAATCTTCAGAAAGATATAGGTTTTCTGACTATTGAGATGTCAGCACTGTATCCCAAAAGAAAAGTATGTTGGTTTCGCTACAGTTCCCGTACAAATAATCTATCCAATGATTGTCTTTTGTTTTTAACACAGTTTTCTGCAACATTCAAATTGCTATCCACGTCGCGTTTTTGTTTTATTTGTATGTACATCAAATAGAAACAAGGACTGCCAGATTATAAAATATTTTTGCGAAATTCCCATGAATTGAAATAAAAGTTTTATCAATTTGCTTTCTCTCTATTTTACTCTTTTTTACAGTTGAGCGTTGTTTCCATTTATTTCAGCTGTAATTTCATAGAGTGATTCAGGTTATGAAATGATAGTATTTTCTCTGTTTTCAGAGACGTGTAAATGAATGAATAAACTTTATTTAGGGTGAAAAAGACCCATAAAACAGTTAAATACTAAAACTAAAATAATAAAACTAGAATAATATTGTTACACATACATACATTAAATCTAATTAAATATGATTAAAATTAAAATGGTAAATTAAATTTCTGGAGATTAAATACAAATAAGTGAAAAAAAAAGAAAAATATCAATCAACTTAGCTTTACCCATCACTTTTTGACCGAACCCTCTAATGGAGACCATTGCAGATACTAATCTGCATAGGTCGCATATAAGTTGACCAAGATTATTGTCTGGACCTTAAAAGAGACTATGACCTCTGAGTTTGTTTCAGCTGCTTCTTCACAGAGTAGTCGGGTACAAAACACCGGCCACATTTAATCAAAAAAGAATTAATAACGGACAGCCGGGACCAACAGCTTAACGTGCAATCCGAAGCACGGAGGAAACTCGGTATGTAATGGTTGGCATAACCGTAGATGCGGGTCTGTGGAAGTTGAGCATGGGCAGCTCACCCTCCGGCCGTGCCAACGGCGCGTTAGTGTTCCACGCGCGCTTCAAAGAGATGTCAGCAAAGCTAAGAGGCCAGCCAAGGTCACCGTCGGGGTTGCTGGTTGTTTGAAAGAGATAGCGCGGCCCCGGAACATAAAGGCCAAAAGAAGCAGCATAGGTGGGTTTAAGTCAGTACAAGTCTCCCCCCAGGGTTTTTAAAAAAAGGGTTGGCGTTGGTGTATCGGTTTGTTTTATATCGTGCATGCGTGCTGTGTATCGTGTATGTCTCATCAATCCTTACTAATATTATAAAAGCGAAAGTGAGTTTGTTTGTTTGTTTGTTACCTCTTCACGCTTTAATGGCTAAACCGATTGTAATGAATTTTGGTACATAGTTGGGAACCAGGAGATGGACATAGGCTAATTTTTATTTAAAAAAAGTGGGATGTGAGGGAGAAAGAGGGAAGAAAAGGGAAAACTTAGCGTTGCTATTCAGATCAATAAGGCGCAAGAAGAACTGTGTTACCCCAAATTTAACGCGGGCGAAGCCGCGGGCGAAAGCTAGTAAATAAATAAATAAGAGATACAGTTTCCAGGAACCAGGCCTGTTAACCCGTGAACTAGCCAGATGCAGCGGAATACGCGTATTTTACATAGTTCACGACACAGTTTCCATTCATTTTCCTGCCCTTGTCTATTTGAGGTCGGTGTAACACTTTTTCTTCTTCCATCCTTCCCTGTCAGACCTCATGGCATCATTCACTGCATTCTTCTTCATATCATTCCTTATACAATCCATCCATCTTTTTTTGGCCTTCCTATCCCTCTCCTTAATTCAGGAGAATGAGGACTTGGAACCAGTAAGCCACGAGTTTGAAGCCAGTCAATTCGAAGTAATGTGATAAATCCATTCCTAATGCGAACACGTATTAGCTTACCAGTTTAATGGAAAAGTCTGTTAGCTATCTAGGTAACCCTTACTGAACTGGAACATTTATTTTCAAATTAAAAATAAAATAAATAGATAAATCATTTATTTGCATGAAATATGGTGCAGCTTTTTTCATCTTCAGATAGAACATTCCACAAACTGTACAAATAAAGTACAAGTAAAGTACAATAGACACAATACTTCATATGTCGCCTACTAAATTCAGTATGTAAATTTTTGCATACATGTCTCTTAATAATTGAATGAAAATTATATTAATTTGCTCAAAATTGTTAGAAAATGTAGATTAAACAAAATAAGGAAAAGGAAAAGTATCTTATCAAATTAGAGGGATAAAAATACATTTTCGACTTCAGTGCGTTATTCGAATCGTTGATTTTGTTTAAGTGGCGAGTGATCGTCAGTCAACAACACGATTATTAACAAACTATTCTTAGCTTTATCTGTAGGCCTACTAGGACATCTTAAAGCAGAACTTATTCCACTGAGTGAAAGAGATGGTGCTAGACACCCTGTATAGCTCTGTCCCTTTCCCTCAGCGGAATAAGTGCTGCTTTAACACGTCATGGTAGGGTAGCTGAACTAGTATGTGACATTTATTCCAAAAAAAAGTCGTTTCAACGTTACTAAGTTAGAAGACCTCGTTTACTTTTTTCTTAAAAATTTATTAAATGTACACTTCTTTTTCTTTGCGGATGGAAAATCATTAAATAACTTCCCCCGATCTGGACGGAGCGAGGGGGAGTATCAGATATGTACTGACTAAAGAAGAAGGTAATAGAAGGAACATGGGGGACCATGTTCCTTCTATTACCTCTTAGGTTCCGGGGCCGCGGTATCTCTTTCGAACAACACGCAACCCTTGCGGGCGCTGGCTCTGGGAAGCCCTCTGCTTTGCTGACATCTCTTTGAGGCGCGCGTGGTACATTAACGCGCCGTCGACACGGCCTGTCGTCAAAAGACGGACGGATGGTGAGCTACCCTTTGCTCACCGTCCACAGGCCCGCATCTACAGTGCCCGGGAGTTGTCTCGCGGAGCCCGAGGCCTGGGCCGTATCCCGCGGTGTGTCATTTGCATTGCCTCACTGATGTAGTGAGCTTCGCCAACTAGGGTTTAAGAAGAAGTTCTTGGAATCGATTTCCAAGTCGAGCAAAGAGTTTCTAATGGTTTTTCATCTCCTACTCACGTGACATAAAAATGACTGGCGAAATGTGGTTTTATTAAAGAATCTCTGTTCGCGACTCTGCGAGGAATAACCTTACTAACACACAATGTAATTAAAATACTTACTTTTAGAAATGATTAGTCTATTAAGCTTAAAATAATATGTGGTTTCATCTTAAATTCATCAAAAGCCTAGCTTTTCGAACAGTTTTCATAAAATAATGGTTTAATATCATTAAATTATTACAAGAGTTAAACCTAACTTAGTTTTTTTAAATAAACTTCTCCGTTGAAACTGAAAATAAACACAGCCATTGGCTTTGTTAGTCTCAACAATATTTGTAAAACAAAAACATGGCTCGTTATCTGATCCGAGTTCACTACGACTACGCTGATTAAAACTTCACAAAGTTGTGTATTACTAACTAATAAAGCAGGCTTCCAAGTTTACATATTCACTTCAATATCCAACTTGTTTACAAATTAATTAATTTTACTCGAAACTAAAAATTTTCGAGTTCAGTTGCTTCTGAAAGTTTCCCCTTTGTGTAAAGAGTTGGTCGGTAGTTAAGTAGTGTATATTGAGCAGAAGTTTTTAAGATGAGCGGATGTTTCTCGAGAGCTTTAGATATCTCTGTAGTACATAGCTATTTGAGGCGTGGATGCTGATGAATTTGATAACTTTCTCGTGTACTGTTAATTTTTGGGTAAAATTCTCTGATATTCTAAAACTAAGAGAGACTTTTCTCTCCAAATTCTCTTTATTCATTGTCTTTCTCTTTTTTATTATATTTAAGGGTTCCGTACCTTAAAAGGAAAAAAATAATTAGATCACTTTACTGTCCGTCTGTCTCTCAAGGCCCTTTGTCTCGGGAATGCATGGAGATACCGAGTTGAAATTAAAATTAAATACTCAAGTTTGTGATCACATGGAGCTGTAAAATAATCAACCCTCTAAGTCTACGTAGTCAAAAGATATGGCCGATTATATCGCAAGTTTGTACGGAACCCTCGGCGCGCGAGTCTGGCTCGCTTTTGGCCGGTTTTTTCATTTTACGCATTTATACATAAAATAACTCAATTTTCATATGCGGTTAGCAAAAGGTAACAGAACACCACTTATTATGCTTCTTTGCATACATACTTCTTTGATAGGGGAGAATGGAAGAAGAAAACGTGTTACGCCGACCCCAAATAGAATGGGACAAGGACAGTAAAATGATGCATACATACTTCTTTTGCTTCGTCTTCATCCATGCATCACCATACCCATACTGGTTACAAAATCTACACAATTGATTTTTCTGGAGAAAATGTCAAGAATACATCCTGTTTCTGGGACGTGTTGGCGTTTTCATTCACATCTGCATTTCTCGTTTTCTTACATTTTGATTGTTACGACTCTTTTTAGGGTGAAAAATACAGTAAATAAAAATGCGTGGGTGTAATGCTCACTTTATCACATTCAGTCAGCTTATGAAATCATTCATCTTCCTACATTATTATTCATATAAATGACAAAAATAAGTACGTACGAACTAACTAAAAGAATAATAAAATGACAAAAACTCGCGCGACAAGACTGAGAAACATAAGTCTTGTGGTCATGTCTTTGTTCCATGTTTTATTCTGTAACAAACTAATATAATATTTCGCGAACCTCAAGAAAAATATGTATTTGTCACAAGTTGTTTCTGAAAAGGTGTTTCCAAGTTGCCGAGTTGTCTGAAAACCGAGGACATAACTTTTTGTTTTCAGCGTCGACAATAATGTCCAATATGTTTGCTAATGTATTGACATGTCAACAGAAATTGGACAATACAACATCGTAACATTTCGTGGTCGAATAAAATTTATCACCAGCGAAATATTTCCACCTATAAGCCCGTTTTGTATAACAAATGAATGAAGTACTCGTACATATCAATAATTTTACTGTACTACCACATTGACAATATTTTCTTTGTTCCCGGTTTTGCTGGTAATATGTGTAATTGAATTATGGTAATGGTTTACATATTTGCAGTGGACATCAGAATTTAAAATTGGAAACGAGTGAAATTGGGTGTTCTGGATCGAAAAATGTGTTTACAAGAACTACTTAACTTGAAAAATTGTTCAATGAGGTAGACTCATATATTGTTTTTAAACGTTGCACCACATCATGCAGCATCATGCTGAGTCACCACTCAGCATGATGCTGTGCTGTCGCAGTCATTTGTGAATGTTTGTGATGCTTTGCATGTTATTTTTTCGTTATTTTGTGTGCTTGTTGTAATTTGCGACAAATAAATATTTTTTCTTTCTTTCTTTACAAATATTTGTTCCGTGCGGATATCAAACCCTTGTCTTGCAGCGCACCAGTCGATCACTCAGCTACTGTGCCTACCGTGTCGTCAAAATAGATGGGGTAAGGTAAAAACAAAAGTGTTCAAATATGGTTTTGGTTTTCATGTTAATAAGCAGTACATACAAAGCTAAGCAGTAGTGGTATACTAATGCGATTTCTTAGAATTATATTTCGTAAAATTTACTTCTGTGTTCAATTTATTTTCGGTTTGACCTTTAGTAAAACTTTTTCCCTCTAAAACATTTCTTTCTCTATCTTATTTACATACATTAGGATCTAAAAATAAACCGGTATACTACGCGATTTCGTGAATAAATGTTGACAATAGAGCTACAAATCGTCTCCAGAACAAGAGAGAATGGGAAGCAGTCACCTCCTTCTTCGAAGCAGTTATGCAGAGAGCATTGCTGCTCGAAACACGCGGGTTAGTTCAAAAGAAATACCGCAGCCCTGGAACGCAAAGAGGAACAGAAGGAACATGGATGGGTTTTACTCAGTACAAGTCTGACTGGGACTGCCTTTTGCTGCGCCCAAAACGGGAACAGTCATTTCATGACTTAACAACAAAAAATTAGATGTATGGGTTTTTGAATCTATTTTTTTTAATCAAGGTGAACACATTCGTAGAAATCAATGATCAGATTCCGAAAATAAAATAGTTTAGTTTAAATAAGTTTAGAAACCCACTAGGGTTTCCCATTGGTAAAACTATTTTGGATTAATCCAGGAATAATTTCCTGGAGGACAATTTTCAAATTACAACTCAAGCAAAGCCGTGTATAAAACCTACTGTATATGAAATACGGTTTCAGCAAACTTAACATCGTACGATGCAACACAAAACAAAAACACGCATCATAATATCCCGGATATTTGAACACTCCAACAAAACACGATTAAGCGATTTACTCACTCGACAAGGCAAGCGCAGCCTTAGCTTTTATTACTTCCACAACAAGAACGAGCACAAAGAAATATTTGTACGTACTTGGCCATTCAAAAACGAACACTGTCGACATGGGATTACTGCACGACAAAGTTTCCCAACTCCTCGTTACGATCCTTCGTGGTTCGCCAAATATCGTCCAATGTCGCCTCCACAGAGAATATTTATTAAAACTAAAGCAATACAAGACAATACAAAACGTTCAAGTTTCACGAGAAGTTATATTAGCGGTAATATAAAAAGATATTTAGTTTTTAAGGCGGAGTTGTAGCGAATGCGGGTCATGAGCGAGAGAGAAACGATACATGCTGTTCTAATATTTGATCATTATTACTCGTAATTTTTCGGCCAAAACTAACCCTCAAATTAATTCGTTTATCCATACTCTACGAGAACGATCTACACGTACATGGATGCAAGTAAGTACTTTTACACGTTGATAATGCCATAGCTTAGCATCACAGTTTTGTTTCGTCCCTAACGACCCTAAATTTCTCCGCTCCCAACCCGCGTTAGCCCCTCTACGGACCGTCTATGTAGTATAGGCCTAACACTCAACTTGAATAGCTTTTGTGTGTCTTTCTTTCATTGTGTCAGCAGCTGTGTTTATTTATTGTGTGTGGCTTAATGTAATAAATATTGGATTTTCTTTTGACGACAGCTAATGGCGCTTGCTCGCTAATTTTGTGCGTGGGTGATTGTATTCGATGACATATTTCTTTATTTTTTAATATTTGAGCTCGTGACTAAATAGTAACAAGAACTACAAGAGTCGATTTTCAGGGATATGCCGCTCTTTTCCAGAACAGTCCGTGGATGGGTGAGCAGCGTGTCAAATATCTTGGAAAGCACGTTAAGCCGATCAGGATAAAAGAGTAAGGATCAAGCCTGTAAACTAAACTAAACTAGCAAAGCAGAGAGGCCTGACAGAGCCACCGCCTGCTGGGGTTGTGAGTTGTTCAAAAGGGAATACGCGGCACCGGGACATAAAAGGTAATAGAAGGTACATGGGTGGGCTTTAGTCAGTACAAATCTGACAATCCCGTTATTTGAAATCCCCATCAGCAAGAAAAAAAAATTGCCAGTAAACTAACTGAGTTGTTAATGGCAGAAAGCAATCGCTCTATGTAAAACACTGGTATTCAGCTGCATTCAGCGAAGGGAAGTCTCCCCAACCTAGTTGGGAAAAGGCTATCATCTTTACTAATCCTTACAATCCTTACTAATATTATAAAAGCGAAAGTGAGTTTGTTTGTTTGTTACCTCTTCACGCTTTAATGGCTAAACCGATTGTGATGAATTTTGGTACATAGATAGTTGGGAACCAGGAGACGGACATAGGCTAATTTTTATTTAAAAAAAGGGATGGGATGTGAGGGAGAAAGAGGGAAGAATAGGGAAAACGTAGCGTTGCTATTACAAATCAATAAGGCGCAAGGGGAACTGTGTTACCCCAAATTTAACGCGGGCGAAGCCGCGGGCGAAAACTAGTATGTATTATAAAAGAGAAAACGATTTTGTTTGTTACGTCTTTACGCCTAAAAGGCTAAACCTATTTTGGTACAGAGATAGTTGAGATCCTGGAGACGGACATAGGCTAGTGGCTAGTGAGTAATGAGGGAGAAAGAGGGAAGAAAAGGGAAAACTTAGCTTTTCTATTACAATAAATAAGGCGCTAGAGTAAAAACTAAAGGTAGCAGGTACCTGCAAATCAGGTAAGGGGAACTGAGATACCCCGAATTCAACGCGAGCGAAGCCGTCGGCAAAAGCTAGTATTTCAATATTTTCAGTGTCCAATTAAAAAACACGAATGATATTTCCCATTGCCAGCAGTCTGATTTATAATATTCTATTTATAAAAATCTACGAACGTAATGTATGAGTATTTATTATTATTGTTTTTGTAGAGAAAACAAAAGGTTGAATGAAAGTGAAATAAATTTCCATTAATATTAATTATTATTTTGCTCGCATTTGCATATCGCGAGACCTTTCCCTTTCCATAATCTCATTGTGTTACCAACATGAATATTTTATAGTGGGAAAATATGGACACAAATATACAGAAAAACAACTTTTGAGAGGGAATTAGGGTATGTTTAACAATAATATTTGTTTAGCTCTTATTACCTTTTTATTTTAAAGAAAAACGTTGCCCAACACTAAGAATTTCTATTGTATCGTGGGTGCGTTTAAAAACATTAAATTCACATATACAAACAGCCAGACCCGAAAAAAACTATCTGAAGGTCATAAAAATATTTGTTTCGTGCGGGGATCGAACCCGCAACGCAGCAATCGATCGCTCAGCCACTGCGCCAATCATGCCGTCATGCGACTTTTCTTTTTTATTTCCACGGGTTCTAAAAATAAACTAAGATGATCGATCGTAAGAAGGCAAGAATTTTGTTTTGACTATCATCTAAACAAAAACAGTCACTGTTTCACAAAAACAATGTTTTATCTAAAAAAATAACTAATTTATAAATTGTTTGTTTAACTTTATCCACGCTTTGAGTTTAGTTTCAAATTTCTCTTTTGTAAACATTATTTTTCCCAAAGGAACTGTATCTATTAATACTCTCTCACTCAAGAGCAGCACTTCGTCCTTTTTGCTTTAAACTCGTTACATAAAACAAATCTTTGGTTACCAACCAATTCCATTACCGGCTGTGTTTAAGTAACTCTGATACCGTATTACTCAGAGACAGCAATGTACGTTAATTGCAATTCGTGTTCAGGATTACAGGTACAAAGAGATACTTCGCAAGTGTAATGAAAAAACTTTAAAACTCTTAATTCCCTTTATAAGCTGGACGTCTTAAATGTGGCTCTTTGGAGGTTTATTCTGTTATGTAAACTGGGATCTGGGAGAACTGGTAACTGGAAGTAGGGTTGTCGACTTTTAATTTGACTCCAGAGAGTTAAAGAGGGGCTGATTCTACATTTATCCTCCTCATTATTATTTACCTCGTCTTATCCAAACTATGTTGATATCGGCTTCCTCTGTAATGGATCGATTGCCTATATAGCACAACCTACTTATAAATAAAAGGTATTTTTGTAGTTACTTTCTACATAATAGAACTAATGCTTCAACTATACCTAAACTGACAGAAATTCTCGCAATTTGATTTAAAATCAGTGTCGATTAAATGGAGTATTTACGCATACGCTATTACTTTTGTAGATTATAGAGTAAATACTCGTACTCAACATAAGAGTACGGTTGGCAACCCTAACTTGAAGTATTTTTAATTTTTCTCAGTACTTTGTGGTTAAAACAATCTGTGAAGTGTTCGTCTTTTTACCGACGGTTATTTCTCGAGGGTCGGAGTGGTCGGATGTTTGTTTTGTTATACGACTCTCGTGTTTATACTGTTAACTTTACTAGTTTAGTTGTACTGTACCAGGTAGTTACTTGTGGTGACAGGACCGGTACGTAATGTTTTCGCTCTTTGAAATTAAATGTTGCTAGGGATAAATTTGCGCTTTAATGGCGTTGTAATAGATTAAATTTTTCCACGACTGCCCAAAAAGGAGTGTTTTTCAATTAATCAAACACTTTTACTTCTGGCTTCAAAAGCACACCATATAATCTAATCTTACAAAATATTTCTTGAATCGATTTTCCAAGGTCTTTATTTATTCATACATTTAAACTATTTACAAATGATCTTATTCTATTTGTACACAAATCGGGATTTATTTTGTTACATCTTCTAATATTTAAAATTCTCGTATCACAGTTTTCGTTCCCATACTCCTTCGAAACGGCTGGACCGATTTAAACGAAATTTTGTGTACATATCGGGTAGGTCTGAGAATTGGCCAACATCTATTTCTCATACCCCTAAGTGGCCAGCGGGTGAAACCGCTGGGCACAGCTAGTAGGCTTAATATATGCCTTTACAAACATTAAAACATGTGATTATTACCTTATTTTTTAACAACTTATTGATTTACATCGATCGGCAACCTACCTTTCGGCAGAGTTTCTAAGCCGACGGAATATATGGCCGTCGAGACATATTCCTACTCCTCACCGAAGTAAGTGATAATTATTTTAATGAATTCGCACATGAATCCGAAAAATCAGAGGTGTGAGCCTTGGGTTCGAACTCGGGATCAATGACTTGGCAGTTCAACGTTCACACATTTAATATTACGACTGATCCTCAGACCTGAATGTACAAACAAAATTTTATAAAAATCCGTCGAGCCGGGACGACTTCGGGAGAGTATGGCAACAAAAACTGTGAAGCGATTTTTATTAAACATGTTTAAATCTTTGTTCGTTTGACAGAAATAGTTTATCTAACTAGATAACACAATGGATACTGTTCAACTGTCATTATTCTGTTGCGATTATAAATGTGTAACGAAATTGAAGTGTTGGGATTTAAATTGGAAACTAGTTTTATTATTTTACTAGCTTTCGCCCGCGGTTTCACCCGCGTAAAATTTGGGGTAACACAGTTCTCCTTGCGCCTTATTGATTTGTAATAGCAACGCTATGTTTTCCCTTTTCTTCCCTCTTTCTCCCTCACATCCCATTTTTTATAAATAAAAATTAGCCTATGTCTGTCTCCTGGTTCCCAACTATCTATGTACCAAAATTCATCACAATCGGTTTAGCCATTAAAGCGTGAAGAGGTAACAAACAAACAAACTCACTTTCGCTTTAATAATATTAGTAAGGATATTCGCACGAAAGGCACGAATCAGTTCTCCGGACGCTTAAATAAGACATATAATATACAAAACAAAAACGCATTACTACTATTAACAAAGTTAACAAAATACCTATAACTTCTATAGCGTCCATGAAAATGTGTTAAATGAACCTTGAAATAGGCATCAAGTAGAATTACATTTATACTGAGGGGCTTTTGTTTAATAGTGTTATGGAAATTAACTATTATTTATTATGTTAAATGTAATGACTTTAATAGAATCAGTGGTTAATGGGGCAAAGGTCATTGGCATTTGGCCGATGGTATGACCAAGTTAAAAATAGTGCCCTGGTTACTGTGTACGCAGAATAGAGATCACAAACTCATTTGTGTTCTTGTCGATACGGTAAGAATGTTGATGAATGGAGAAGGAGAAGAAGAAAGGTGGAGCAGAGGGCTATAAGCTATATTCTTTCGGATTTCCTGTTGTGGAAAATACTTTAAATGTGGCTTGACTAGACCTATCTTTTTTCACATGGGTATCGTCAGCCTTTTGCAGAACAGCTACCCTACTATGACGTCTTAAAGCAGTTCTTATTCCACTGAGGGAAACAGACAGAGCTATACAGGGTGTCTAGTACCAACTCTTTCCCTCAGTGGAATAAGTTCTGCTTTAAGACGTCATAGTAGCCCTTCTAAACCCATCTATGTTCCTTCTTTAGGATAGTCCGCGGTGGACCCACTTCGCGTTTAATTTAGAATGGAATACCATGTCAACTAAAAATGGCCGACTTAATCTATGCCAGATGGAATTAATTATTAATAACCCACATATCGACTAATGGTTTTAATTGCATCTGATCCACGCACTAATTTGGTTATTTATAACTCATCAGTTCGAAATTAACAATGACAGGTATACAGTCAAACGTAACCTATTTAAATAACATTAACGTGCATAATTCAATGATTGTTGCAAACACTAATTAGTATCTAGTTTATATTTGCTTTAATGTCAACGAGGTAAAGGTGGTGTTCCATTGCTGATACTAGCTTTACATATTGTTTAAAATGTAGGTAGAATTATCTACTGCAATCAACGGCTGTGTATCCAGGACTTTGCAGTCACTTTTTTTGTTAAGTTCCACTGCTGGGCAATAACCTCTACTAAACCCTCCACTCCTTTATTTAATTGAATAAATAAGCAACGTTGCAATACAATGCTATTTTCTTTCTTTTCCTCATATTTTTTCGCAGGCATGCTGGTAGAAATTTCTTTTGAAATAAGTTGTGCCTTTGTACTCCATGTTTTTGTACAATGAATCTTTATGTTTTCTCCTGTGTCGTGCATTATTAAATAGACATTTTATAGAAATAATAAACTTCTCTTCGTGTGGTTTCTCCTGTCAATTTTTCATAAACTTTTCTAAGTCCTCACGCCAGCATTTTCTAGGCACCCCTCGGCGATGACGTAACTATCTAAAAGAGAGTGTCCATGGAGTTTCTTGTCAATAAAGATGTATGATTACAAACGGACAACATGCTTCAACTTTTTGGCCAACTTATTGACAGTTCAAAAGTTTAAGTTTTTGTTGTTTGGGTGATTTTATGATTTTATCAACACATATATATGACAGCTGGTCCAGACATATCAACCTATTAACTAACTAACACAACACAACTTACGCTATCCATGCGGAAGCATGCAGAGACGTACCTTAGAGGCTTTGTTTTTTTTTATTTCGCAAGCTTCATGAACAAAACCAAGGGCCATGAAATGTGCAACCGATAAAAGCTATTAAAACACATACCTTAGTGTACGTATTTATATGTATATATTTATCTTTTTTTTACCTTGACCATGTTCCTTCTCTTGTGCTTTTTTTAAGGTCGCAGCATCTCTTTCGAACCACTCGCAACCCCGGGTGGAATGCCCTCTTTACGTCAATGAGGTAATGGAGCACCCATGCTTTTAATTACAGTAAACCGAATTGGATGCATTAAGCAGGGGCATTATCTATAACTAAATGGTTATTTAGTTCATTTTCCTGTAATTCGATAATGCTGTTATACAAAGTAAATTAGTCGTATTTCGTATGAAGTAATTACCGGTTTGTGGTGTCACTTAGTTCGAATCTGATGCTATTTCATTTTTATTCATATTGTTTGGTAGTTTATTATTTATCTTCTATAATACCGTATAATAATGAATACTATTAAACCGTAACTAAAAAGGCTAAAATAAAAAAAAAAAACACCCCACTCACCGTCAGTTGCAAAAAAATCGATATAACAAAAAAAAGCCGACATCTGAAAGTACACTTACTTTCCAGTTTTATATGTTTTTTTTGGAAGTCGGTTATATTTATTGCTAAAAAGTCAAAGAAACGACAGCCTGACAGACTCACTCATCGAGGGTTCCGTAAAAATTTGCGACATAAACGGCCATTTATTTGATTACTTAGACTTAGAGGGTTGATTTTTTCAGAGCTTCAAAGACCTCCAATTTGAGTATATTTGGTTTTGATTTCAACTCCACACTTTTATGCGTTCCCGATATAAGGGGTCTTGGCAGAGAAGCAGACAGGCGGACAACACAATATAAGGGATCTCTTTTTCTCTTAAGAGGAATCATCGTTAAACAAAAAACTGTTAAAAGAAAAGGGAAAAAAGGTGATGAGAAAGATAGAAAAATAATCCACAATCAGAAAATTCAATAACACGCAATGACGTGTATAAGGGAAAAATCTAATACTGACATTCACAGATTCTCCTTAACACATCACTGAAGCTCATATTTCCCAAACTAGCTTATCACTTTCTTAAACCTGCTTATCTCTTTACCACAGCCGCTATTATGAAGGTACAATAACGCAAGTAATTGATCATTACGCCGGCATTATTGCCGCTTATAAGAACACACCTTCGCACAAAGATCAAGAAACTCACAGTCATATATGTCACAGGCAGTATTGCGATTCAGTCAAAACTTATTTTGTATGGGCAAAATTTTTTTTTTTACAATTTTTCAAATAAAATGAAATGAAACAAAAAACGTTCATTGGTTCATTATGTCCATTTTGTTCATTTCCAGAAGGATGGCGGCCATTAAGAATATGATCGGGGACAATTATTTTTTTCAAATTTCTAAATAAAATGAAGTAGCTACTTAAATGAAACAAAAATAGTGTCTATTTGATATTATCATTTTGTTAATTTCCAGATAGATGGCGAACTTCTAGACAATGATCGGGAACAATTTTGTTATTTTTAACAACTAGGTAAGAAAGAAATACGATCTACAAATAAAATTTAATGGAACATAAAACCACATTAAGGGTCTATTGAATATTATCGTTTTCTTCATTTTCAGATGGATCGCGGACTTCTAGAAGATCGCAATGAAGACCTGGGTGAGGAAAAAAGGGATGCGCCTATTTTAAGTACTGGATTTAAGAAGGCTGCATATGGTGTCGTCGTCGTCAACAAACCCTACACTGCATTTTTTTTTAATAGTGTGATTTTGATATAGTTTATCCTTATAACATGGGGCTTAATCGCAACGCAATAAAAGCAACTGGTGAAATGTGGGTGTAGATCTCTGCCCTAACCCTTGGGAAATTACGAGCGTGAGTTATGATTATAGCGACGTTTTGTAAACAGATTTTATTTATCAAGTTTTTTTTCTGAAACCAGTCAAAACAGAATTTAACCGAAAAACAATTTGGCTGTAACATATAAACTGAATAGAATAGTGTGTAATAAAAAGGTATAGTTATTGCCTTCCTGTGTGGACTCGCAGAGAGAATACTAATCTGAAAGGGAACGAGTTTAGGTACCTGTTCCACTGAAGACAAGCAAGGGACGGCTATGGAACATTTTTCTGGTCAAGGTACTGTAGTAACTTTGGGTAATTCGTAATTAAAAGGAGCATAAAATAGTTTCATTTAGCCAAAAATCTACCATGGCAAGTCACATCAATGCAAAGCTATTCTATTCTATTTTTTCTATTCTCTATTTAAACAACCAGAGTAATCGAACGTCATTGCAAAACAGCCAGCACTTGGGTTTGGTTAAAGGTATACAACCTTCACAGTACTATCACGTTCACTGACGGTCGACCACTTTTCAACCTTATTACTCAGGGCAATAAGGGTGAAAAGTGGTCGACCGTTAATCCTTACTTCCTTACCTACTAATATTATAAAAGCGAAAGTAAGTTTGTTTGTTTGTTACCTCTTCACGCTTTAATGGCCAAACCGATTTTGATGAATTTTGGTACAGTGTAGTGTACAGGATAGTTGAGAAGCAGAAAACGGACATAGGCTATTTTTTAAAGAAAAGAGTGGGATATGACGGAGAAAGAGGGGCGAAACTGGAAAACTTAGCGTTTCTATTACAAATCAATAAGGCGCTATCGAATTTACGTATAAAACATTATATGTCAAAAGAGAAACAAACATTTATATAGTGTCAGAATCATTGGGATACAAACGTTCATCAAGAATTCAGCACAAGATTCTAGACACCACCTAAAATCTATATAAATATATTTTGCTTTTAAATACTTCTTGTTAATTTTGCTAGTGTCAACATTCTTCGCTTCTCGCTTATCCAGCTGTGTGACAACGGTTTTAGACGGGCTAATATTCTTTTACGCAATCAAAAAGTCAACAGCTCACAGTTATGACAATTCACTTTGCATTCATGACGGAAAAGCCATTTTGAATTCAATTTACAGGCGTCTTACTAAGGTAGGTAAGTAGGTAGGAAAAATTCTATAGGTACAGTGAATAAATTGGCCATCTCATGCGCGATGGTTTTGTGCAAGTTGGCGCAATATGTAAGTTGTCTTTTTAGCAGTTTTATTTAGTGTATGAACCACTATGCGGTTCAGGGACCCCTAAAAGAGCGCGCGGTGTAAAAATAACGTAAATAAGACGATTTTCCAATCGAAAATACAATATCCTTTAGCATTTTAGATAAATCGTTGGCAAAGGTCACAAACAATATGATCGATAATATAGATATTTATGAATTCAAAAATTATTAAACGAGTAGCTTTTTAATTTAAAAATCGTCGTTTTTTCATTGTAAGTTTTTCGTATATTTTGTCGGAAAATAGGTTGAGGTTTGCCTGCAGTCGTTCAATAAAGATAAAGGCATGTTCATCACCAGCATTTCAGCCCAAACACGTCAACTTTTGGACATAGCTTTTTACGAGAACAACGCAAAAAAAAAACGTTAAATCTATTTCATAGATTTAACGTTTTTTTTTTATTATTCAGTATTTAAAAAAGTAACGGTACTACTTCAGAGGGGTCCCTCTCTCGGCCCGGGCAACTGCCTCCCGGTTTGCTGATCGTTCGAAAGAGATACCGCGGCCCCGGAATACAAAAGGGAAAAGAAAAAACATGGATGGGTTTTAGTAAGTGACAGCCTGACACTCTACCGCTCTGCCCAGAAAGGAAGAAGATATTTGATGATTTACCAAACGAATAAAAAGCAGACCTACTTACTGTAAGTCCTGCATTAACAAAACTTTTCACTGAAATCATAATTGAATGTTTGCCTCGTTAGTCTATAGTTAAAAACGCGACTGCTGAGCATGATGTTCTAGGTTTGATGCCCAGGTCAAACACAGTGTTGTTGTTATTTTTCATCAAGAATCTCTCAGTGCCAGCCATGGAGTCTGGATTTGAACCCGGTAGGTTTCTGCTGAACATTTAATTTTTATGCCGACCGTACATTGCGTCTGCGGTCGTAGGGGGGGCGAGTGTACATGCATCTAAGCGGCAACGTCGCTTTTTGCATACCAAAGGCCAGTTTACATCCAGCTAAGTTAAATATGCCTGTGTTTGGAGTGGTTAACCACAGCAGTTCAACGGCATTTAAACCAACGTTTACCTCTCTACGGCTTAACTAATGGCTTTATTTTGGGTTTTGGTTGAACAAAACAAAAGGTGCTGGTAACTGAGTATGACGCGGTGAAATAGATGCCTTAAAACACTTCTGATAGCTGTTATATTGTATTAGCTTTTGCCTGCGGCTTCGCTCGCGTTAAAATCGGGGTAACACAGTTTCCTTAGCGCCTTATTGATTTGTAATAGCAACGCTAAGTTTTCCCTTTTCTTCCCGTTTTCTCCCTCACATCACACTTAAAAAATGCCTATCTCCGTCTCCTGGTTCCCAACTATCTCTGTACCAAAATTCATCACAATCGGTTTAGCCATTAAAGCGTGAAGAGGAAACAAACAAACTCACTTTCGCTTTTATAATATTAGTATGGATTAGTGATGAAGGTTTATGTCGTGTATGGCTTTATCTCTTTTTTACATTATGTAAATATAACAATACGCATGCAGTTGTTAAAAGGTAAGGCTGGAGTGTCCCTAATAGTACACCTAAATTTTGCCAGTTACGTCTGTAAGTCCCATGTCATAGGGGGCGAGTCAATTGTCATCAACTGGGCACAAAACTATGCTCTGTGGCTGCTACTAAGAAATTCCTGATGGCAAAACCCTACAATACTTTTTCAGACTCGAAAATCGAACCTAGGACCTCATGCTCGCAGAAGTGCCTGCCAGGCCTGCCACCGCCTGCCAAGTTTGCGGGTTGTTTAAAAGAGATACCGCTGCAATGGAACATAAAGCGCAATAGAAGGAATATGGGTGGGTTTTAGTCAGTACAAGTCTGACACTCCCCCGCGCTCCGCCCAGAGCCACGGAGCGGGGAATTTGATGATTTCCATTCGCAAAAAATTACCTCCTGTTTAGTACTTACCGCGACTATATCAATGAGGCAGTCTAAAAAAAAAACGAATTGTCTTAAACAGAAGAAGTTGGACAAAATGTCGTTACCCCATCCGCTTGATATTCTTTATAAGTGATACTATCAGTAAAACAATCTAACAAAGTCTTTAGCTGATACTAAAAGCTTTTGCAAACTGCTACGGAAAATTGGAAAACTCCATAGTTTACAGGAAAGTGCTGGCGGTAACTGATTGCTGTAAAAATATTGGGGGACCAATTTTTAAGGTAGGAAAAAATGTTTATTGTTATTTGAAAACGCGCTGAAAATCTGTTGTGGCACTTCGACCAGGTTCTTCGTTCGATAAGGTTTGTCAGTAAACAAAGGAACTAAATTATTCAACCAATCATTTCTATTTTCAGGCATCTAAGACCCATAGGTACAATACAAACAATCTAAAAAAATTAAATTATCGTGTCGTGCTGTTTGTTACCAAACTCCTCCGAAACGGCTGGACATATTTGTATGCAATTTTGTGTACATATCGGGTAGGTTTGAGAATCGGCAAACATCTATTTTTATACCCCTAAGTAATAGAAAGGAGCTGAGCAGCGGATGAAACCGCTGGGCACAGCTATTAGTGATATAAGTATAATAGTAAACAAACACAAATTTTCTTTTAACTGTTGAGTCCACCATCTTATTTTTGGTTAATAATTGATGGATCGTATCTAATTTTACACTTTCGCTGTCCTGTCCAAATTATATAGTTTATTTTGGATTGATATGCTGAGTGCTGGGCAGCGACAGTGCCTTGAAATTTTGTTCTCACTGAATAAAATAAGAAAATAAAATTATCGTTATCAAATATTTTCCAAAAAGACTTCATGAAAAAATAAAACTTTCTTTCTTGTATAAACACAACAAAACCTTGAGCTTAGCCGAAGTTTAACGCACAAAGCGTCATCCGGCTCCACCGAAAATACATCCCCATATATATACGGACAAAATATCATTTTGGTCGCATAAAGGATTTTCTGGTTACGTATTCTGCGAGAGGCTTTCGCGCGTCGCCAGTCACCGCCCTTTGTCCTGCATTGGCGTACCGTTTTTATTATGAAAATCACGGCACTTGCTTACGCTGTGGTAAATACAAGCGTGTGTCATGCGTAATGTCACCTGCTTTCCAGCTGTATTGTTTTTGTGATGAGAGCTTACGTTTGTGGGCTGTTTTATGTCGTTGGTTAAACTGGGGTTGGATTACAAGGTAATGTTTATGTAGGGTAGTGAATATGCAGCGTGTTTCAGAAGAGTGTGACCATATTTAAGGCTTCTTTTTGGAGTGTCAGACATGTACTGACGAAAACTCACCCATGTTCCTTCTATTGCTCTTTACGTTCCGGGGCCGCGGTATCTGTTTCGAACAACTCGCAACACCATATTTAAGGCTTAGGTACAGACCATTAAGAATCTGAACAACTTTCGCCATGGCGCCAACACGATATTCGGAAAAAAATATCAGCTGTCTCATATTACTCCATAGTACCCACCACTGCCACACTAAACTTACTTTCTATATGATAGACCCTAAAGTATAATTGTTATATCATTATTTCGTAAAAGGTATTATTATGCAGAACACAATTTTGCGCAAGACATATTGATCTAGCTAAGGCGTAGACAATCGGCTACGGCGTAGACGTCAGCTACGGTGTATGTGGAACGGTGCGTCAGCTACGTTATCAAAGCATATCACCAATCGATTCTGTATCACTATGTTGAAAGCCTTTATTTTTGCTGTTGAGTACTTATAGTCAAAAATTATCATTTCGAGCATTTCAAATATCAGTTTTGATTTTATGCTCTTGACCCTTAAAAATGCAATAGAAATGAACCTTTATATTGATTTGCTTGATGTAGTCCTTATATCTGTAAAACGATGATAAACCTTTTAAAAACCAACCTTACGAAAATCCCCGTAATGGAAAACCTAATCTGAATAAGGGTCACAATTTCAATTTGTTTTTTATCATCCAGATTTCCCTGTTCCACCTCCATCTTGCTGGTTGATCTCTTAAAATACAAGCTCATTTATTTGACTAAATTCAAATGGAAAGCGATGGCAAGTTCATGGAAAAGTAGGTTTTTTTATTCAAAAACTTCCTTTTCAAATTTACTGAGAAGAAAAAAATGGTTCGTTGAATTTGTTTTGCAATGATCTTTCAGTTGGTACTTTTTTGTTGAACTGAAGTTTTTTTTTTGAATGTTTTTGTAATGACAAGAAATAAGTTAAATTTTGGGGTGAACTTTTTGCACCAGCTTAATTGAAGGTTCTTTGATTTTCTCTACGATGTAGGTATTTTAAAGACGCGAAAATTTTCTCTATAGCCTTTGAGACAAAGGTGAGGGAAATAATTGCGTGGGCTGAGAGCGGTCTGAAAAAATTGTTTGCTTTACTAAGTAAAACAATGATTTTAATTGTAGTTACTACATTTTATTTGATTGTTTGACGCAAACAACGGAATTATGACGGCTTCATAAAATAAACTCGAAACTTTTGTAGTATTTTTACATTTATTTAGTGAGTATTTTTTTTGGCTTTAATTGTTTTGTTTCTGTCTCGTTGCCTAAGACAATGGATTTTATTTCTAAACGTTTTGAAAAGAAATACAACAATGTTTTCATTGATAATCGACCAATTCACATGTACATGATGGTAAATCAACAATAAAGTTAACATCACTTAGATAAGAAAAAGGTTTTTCCATAGTCAAGTAGGATAATGTTTTTCCTCGTGTTTTGTTGTATTAAAAATATACAATGTGTCCGGTCACGGACCAATGATATTCTATGTAATTATATAATAAACGTTCTAGTACTCAAATTTATTTTCTTTTGATTAAAAAAAAATCACAGAAAAGAGGACGTTAATTTTGTTTTCTAAAGTTCTCTGGCTATCTCATACAAAACTTAACCGGTCCAAAACTCAGGGGATATTTTCGCAATAATGATGCTGATCTCATAGAGAAAATAGTTCAGTTTGATGTCATGTCATCATTTTCTTCTTTTCTTTGTCCAATGTTTTCTTCTTACATTCTCCCCAGTCAGACGTCACTGCTTAATTTACTTCTTTCTCCTTCATATTATTTTTAATACAATTCATCTATCTTTTCTTTGGCCTTCCTCTTACTCTCCATATATTATAATAACATTCATATCTATCGCTTTTAGTCACATATAATGAGGAGGGATGAAACCATCCCTTCTCATTACGACTCCCTTTCGTTTGATGTTATGTATGAAACTCTTATTTATTTTTCCGTTTATTCAACTATAATTATTTTGACTCATATATAATTTTACATTTTTTTTTTAATAAAAACATAATATGCTGCGCTTTTGTAAATATTTTTATGTTCTCTTTATTAATTACGTACACTCATGGATTACATTTTAAAATATATTTTTAAAAACATATACACAAAAAGCTATAAAAAAATATAAAAAGGGTTCCCGCCGGTATCAGTAGTAGGATTAATGTTTATAAATTTGTAGCCATTTTTATCTAACTGCAGGGCAGAACCCTTCCCCACTTCTACTTCTCCCTGTTAACAAATGTTAACATTCTTATAAAATTTATAAAAAATAAATGTTCCTGTCAGCATGCGATTTACGAAAAAAACACGGCAAGATAAAAAATATGCTAAATATTATGGCTATCTTTAATTACATTGTGGAAGCATTTCAAAGCTCATATGAATAAACTTAAAAGATATTGAGGGCTTCAGCTAATTACCTTTCGTAGATATTTCCACAAACTTCCTTTCAGACTTGACTTCTGAACAAATTCTAAACCGTATTTAGTACGCGGTACGTACCTACTCTACTGGCTAGCGAGATGGCCGACAAGTGTCGTGTTTAAATGCGCCACCAACCGTGGCCGGCGTGATTTCTTCAGTAAACTACTCACGTAAAACTCTGCCCAACACCTGCACACAAATGTTTGGGTGCAAAATATAAGTTAAGGCGGGTTGAGAAATATTTTAACTTTTGAGCAAAAGCCACGATAATATTCAAGTTTTTAGAACAATATTTTTAGAAAAAATTGATCTGGCTTTGAAGTATTAATTTAGGTACACAACGAATATATTTATTCAAACTTCATGGGCATATAAAAACAGACTGCACAAAGGCGGACTTAATAATGCCTTGAAGATTTTATACCAATCAACCTTACGGTGATGTATTTACAAAAACGAAGTAGGTGCACAGTGACGGAAAATTTTCATACAAAAATAAAATATAAAAGTAAAGAAAAACTGACAACAAATTAATTTTAAGAGGAATCTGCCAACTTCTTAAGTAAGTGTTCGGGAGCTTTTACCTTAAATGTTAACCGACTGGTAGCCGTCTGATATTCAGAGGGAACGCATTCCAAAGAAAAACAGCCTGGAAAAATAAGAACACATTGCGCTCGAAAGCTGAGAATATAAACTCGTACATTGGCTAAGCTAGCTTGGATCGATCTTTATGTTAAGCCGCGCTTGCCTAGGTTGGTCTGTGGATGGGTGACCACACCTTTTTTTTTTCGGTTGGGAAATCATCCAATGACTTTCCCCGCTCTGGGCGGAGCGGGGGGGCATGTCAGACTTGTGCTGACTAAAACCCACCCATGTTCCTTCTATTGCCCTTTACGTTCCAAGGCCGCGGTATCTCTTTCGAACAACCCGCAACCGGGTGACCACCCCTTACATACCGAGTTTCCTACAAGCCTTAGAAAGCTCATTAAGCTGTTGATTCCGGCTGTCATTTGTAGATCATTGATAGTCGTTACAGGTAGTCAGTGTCCCGAAAGACCGACAACCAATCTTACCAAGTAGTATTCTATTACCCAGTTCTAGCTGGGTTGTGGTGATTAAATAGGCAGTCGTTCCATGTAAATACTGGTATTTAGCTGAATTCGGTAAGACTAGAACCCGACCTCAACATAGTTGGGAAAAGACTGCAGATGATTGTAGAACGTCGTTTTTATATTTAGAGATATACTTTTTCGTTTTCTTTGACCTTAGATTTATAAAATACTAGAATATGGTCTCACGACTTGGACCAAACGGTATTGTTGTACCTGTATTACATTTTATGTTTACGATTGTGTCCGGGGGTGGCCGTTCGAAGATGCATAGTTATGTTACTATCTGAGCGTCCCGAGGAAATTCCTGTAGTTTCGCTGCAAAATATCTTTTTTTATTTTTCTACGAACTGTACTTTCGTCTTCTGGGGAACAATTTCGATGTAGCGTGATTTGTTACGGCGCAAATTGGACTTATAGACTAAAGTTAGCTTTTCTTTGACAAATGTCGTCAACATTGCTGAAGACTTACTTTTAGTATTGTCTCTCCGTCTTCCTTTAATCCATCCAAAAGTTGTCTTGAAAATATCACTTTAGAAAAAGGAACACGGGTGGGTTTTAGTCAGTAAAAGTCTGACATGCGGCCCCCTTGTTCTGGGCGGAGCGGGGGGGGCGCTCCGCCCAGAGCGGGGGAAGTTATTTGATGATTTCCCAACCGAAAAAAAAGGGATAAGACCGCCATTTTGTCACCCTATAGGAAATGTTTTTGTAAGAATATTATTTGGATGGTGTACTTACCTACATAATAAAAAAATAAATATTTGTATGATTTGCAGATAGTTGTTACGGGTCTGGCTGTTTGAGTATGTGAGTTTTAATGTTTGTAAACGCACCCACGATACAGGGGAAACACTAGTGTAGGGCAAGGTTTAAAAAAAACTGTAATACATCTTGTGAAGTAAAATAAGAGTTTTGAAAATAAACACGTGTTTTAGAGTTTTGCATATTTTTTGACGTGTAGTTTCTAACTAACACGTCTCCAGGGGCCTTAGTCTGCTATTACAATAGTGTCAGAATGGTCGATCACTGATCGCACAATGGTTGATTTTGACAAGATTAGTATGTAGCAGATTACCAAACTTGTCAAAATTAACCATTATGCGATCAGAGATCGACCATTCTGACACTATTGTAATAGCAGACTAAGGCCCCAGGTATGTATGTGTCGCAATAGAATCGGGTCCGGTCATGGTATGGACATAATATAAATTGCAAGCGTACCAAAAGTCTACCCATAACCTGCAGTGTGTTTCTACAGAGTCGTGATGTTTTTACCTCGTAGCGAAAAAGACATTCAGTGTCCTGATTGCAGCGGAGTTAAGACGTCTCGTAACGGTACGCGATTAATGGCGCCTTGTATTATGTGTTAATTGTTTTTCAAGTAATTTGTTGCGTCAATAAAAGCAGTGTATTGCAGCCAGTGTTGTTTCATGCACGAGTATAACGGAATACGTGCGAACGGTGTAAACATACTGTTTTGTTAAAAATACAACCCGCTTCCAAAAACAAACTAATAGTGGAAAATAAAATACTTCCGAAAATTGGTGACTTTTGTTGGTTTTTTCGTTGTATTTTTCGCCACCGAAGCATAGGGTCTCATTGCGAAGAAAGAAAAAATAGTTCAAAAAAACCTCAATAGATGGCGTTATGTGTATCGATTTGTTTTTGAAGTTTGTGTAATTGTTTAAATTTGACCTTGGAAGAAGTATGTTCTTGTTTTTAAAAATCCCCATAACACAAAAATCGAGAATAATGGGCTCCTAGTTCCAAATTCCATGATTTTACTAAATAATATTATGGTGTTGCCTCTGGTGAGAAAATTTTGTACTACGTTGTGGTTAAGTAACTCATTTGGTGTTAATTGTGCTAATAGATGGCGTTGTTTTAAGTTTTACTACACGTCCTAAATGATACATACCATACCTATTTAGATAGAATGAAATAGTTATGAAATGCAAATATATTAAGTAAAACAAAATATATTTCGGACATAGAACAACAAAACCTACTTTTCTTATAATCTATGAATAAAACGCTAATCTGCGCCATAGAATAATAATATAGGTATTTACAATTTTGCGGTCTCAAGTGTCAACTTTGGGAATAAAATCCTTGAAGCCAAAAGTCGCAAAAAATCATTACAATCTTCATCAAAATTAAGGTTACTTCAAAATAAATGTTTAATCATCGTTCTTCATAATTATGTATGATATTATTAATCTTCAGGTGGATGCTGTTTGATAAATCAATTACATAGGTAGGACCTACAGATTCAATTAAATACCCAAAGGTCTTGTTGTATGTCTTTGTCTGCTATTCTGTATCTACTTTTTATGTATTTTACTGAAAGGCAAAGGCAAACTTATTAATTTTTCAGTCAACTTCAAAAATAGCAGAAAAAGTAATATATGAACTTAATAGTTAATACATACATAACATTACGCCTTATTTCCCATAGGGTTAGGTATTGGTATTTTGTCCCACCCGAGAATCGCACCTAGATCCTACTGCTCAATAGTAGCTCTTGCGACCACTGGACCAACGAGGCAGTCCTACTTACTCATTGTAAATGATAAAGTTCTTATTTAAAAAAATATTATTTTGTTGACGGGCCTGTTGGTCTAGTGGTTAGTGGCCTTAACTGCTGATCCGGAGGTCGTGGGTTCGATTCCCACCCAGGACAAACTTTGTGTGATGAGCATGATTGTTTGTTCTGTGTCTCGGTGTGATTTATCTATAATATGTATGTATTTATAAATTTTATAAGTATGTATATCAGTTGTCTGGTTACCATAACACAAGCTCTGCTTAGCTTGGGATCAGATAGCCGTGTGTGAGTTGTCCCAAGATATTTATTTATTTTTATTTATAATTTATTGTGTTTGTTTATAAATTTTTCCTTCAAACAAAGATCATCATCATCATCATCCTCGTATTTGGATAGACCTCTGCGCACCAAAACCTGGCCAGCCTGGCGAACGAACCCGCTGGGTTAAGGCAGGCGATTTAGCCCAGCGGCATAAGTAGGTACATTACAAGCTCTAATTACATTTGAAGGCGGCACGAGAACGTCTACCATGACACGTCCAAAATATCCGATTTCTATTATATTTATTGTATATTTTATAATAATTACCAAGAACCGGCTCTGAAGTGATCAATTTTGTATGAAGGACTGCCATCGGATAATAATTGTTAAAAAGAACTGGTTCCAAGGTCTGGACTGGGCTGGACTAAGTTAGATGTCGTCTTGTAGCATAAAACGCAATTCAAATGAAACTGATAAGTAGGTACATTAAGCGACTCGAATCTAAAGGTACCCCTACCTATACCTACTCATAAATTACGCTTGCATTTTATTAGCTTGTAGGTATTTTACGCTGAATGTGGGGCTGAGACAAACTCAACCCCACATTCAGTTCAATATGCCAGTAAGTGGTTGGATAAAGCGCCATTTACATGATGCAAATTTGTTGCCTGTTGCATACAATAAAATTGAAGCAATAAATTACTTGCATTGTCTAAACAGAACGTACGATTTTGATCTATTGCGCAAGTTTTGCTTGACAAAACTTTCTTAGTGTAAACAGCACATAAAATAATTTCTTAGGCGATTCTTGCATTCAATTGGTTTTCACTTCATTTGCCAACATGAGTGCAGTAAGTGAAGGTATGTTAATCGTTGCTGCTCTTCTGAGACAAGAAATATTAAGAATCGTCGTAAAAAGAGGTGTTGGATCAGAAAATCGATATAGTGTAGGCCTTCAAATTTACAGGTCCTTTAAATTCCGCCATTTATATCGGTCTTGCAGCACTTGGATGGGAAATCATCAAATATTTGCTCCGGTCTGGGCGGAGCGGGTGTGTCAATCTTTTAAGAAAAACCTTTTTGCTTTGCTGACATCTCCTTGAGACGCGCGTGGAACACGAACGTGCCATCGCATCGGCATGTCGTCACCAGACGGATGGACCCTCTTGCCCTCTACGGTGGCCAGGTGCGCGAAACTTCGATTTTATATTTCAAAATGTATCATTTCCACTGCTAATTTAAGTTCAATTTCAAATGATTTCTTCACGTAATAAAAAAACCCGTTAATCATGCCCAATAATGTGCAGTTTATAATATGTCCGAAAACCACTTTGTTTCTGATTTTTAGCGTCGACCTACCCTGCCATCAAAATGGCGATGATCGTAATTTACGCATTTGGATTTTATAAGAATTAATTAAGAAACTTGCTCAATAATTGAAGAACTTCTAATGACGTTTACATATGAGATTTTTTATTCTACTATCTTAATGACTGCACACCCATATTATTTTTTAACCAGAAAATAAAATATTTATAAAAGGTCATTACCTTCCAACACTTGAATGAAAAATTTGACATCGCAAATACGTGCAATACTTGAAGCAACCCGCCAATGAATTGTACAAGCACATACAACTCTCTGTTTAGACAAGTCAAAACTTGAAAGCAATAATCGCCATAACATAATTGTATTGGTGTAAACAAAAGACATTTGCAACTATTTCTTTTCAAGACTTGCATTCAATAATTGCGTTCAATTTTTTTACTTGTATCCTCGTGTAAACAGTTGCGTACAATTCTTGTAGGGCAATTATTGCACTTCATTTATTGCATTCATAATATTAGAATGGAAAGTAAATGGCACGGATCTTGAGCGCTTGTTTAACTTCACATGCGCAGAAGATAAATTTTTGGATCTCAAGTTCTCATGCACTGCCCGACTCTCATGACTGTAGTCTTTTTTGAGAATAAATTTCTTTAAATACATCTCGTAAGTGTTTTTTCTATAAGCGTACAGACATCAGCAGTCGGCAGGTCAACCTAGCCAGAACTGTAGAATTTCTAAACCTTTGACTGCGGCCACAGAGTACATTGTATATACTGCGGCCGAACAAACTAAATTAGATTTGACAAAGTGGGGATTGGGAACTGGCGTCTGTACAGTACAAAGCGCAAGGTTATCCCCACTCTATCATCTAGCGCCTAATATCCGAGCCGGTAAGTATATTTACCTATTTTTATAGGTAAGTACCAACACAACATACAAATATTACTACCTACTTAGTTAAGTAACAACTTGTAATTAAAATGAAAAAAATTACACACACGAAACTGAGTCTGTTAAAAAATAACTCCCTGCCCTGTGTCTCAGTGTCTCCTATCATTGCAAGAGCTATTTCGATATTATAAATAATTTTAATTGATTTAAATACTTGATAATTATCATAATTTGCGTTAACGTTTACGCCGAACCTAACAAATAACTAAGTCTGCCGAAAAACATGGACCGATACCCCACGCCATAGATAGTATAATCCCACGCTCAAGAAATCATGCGCTATCGCAAAGTAGGCGATTGCCGAGTATCGTAAGCTTCAAGGTCAAACGGCTACCATAATTTTGTATGCAGTATGGTTTTATCGCCATCTATTGGTTCTTTGTGTAAACTAAACTATCGCTGCAAGCACCATCTAGCGCCGTTGTGAGTAAAAAAAAAATAGCCCGAATAGCCCGAAGAAATGAGCAAGTTATGGCGGTCACGTTTCTTTGTATGAGATGGAGTATCTGTACGTTAGTATTATATTATCTGTGACCGAAGTAAAGTTTTTTTTCCACTTTTTAATTTTTTTTTCGAAGTCTGTATTAACTTCCCCCACACATGACCAACCTTTACTAACTAAATTTGTTTTTACGGATGGAAAATCAATAAATAAGTTCCCCCGCTCTGGGAGCGGGAGGGAGTTTCAGACTGCAGTACTGACTTAAACTCACCTATGTTCCTTCTATTGCCCCTTATGTTTCGGGGCCGCGGTATATCTTTCGAACAACCCGCAACCCCGGCAAGCGGTGGCCCTGGCAGGCCCCTCTGCTTTGCTGCAATCTCTTTGAGGCGGGCGTGGAACACTTAGGCACCGTCAACACGGCCTGTCCTCAATAGACAGACGTACGGTAAGCTATCGATTGCTCACCGTCCACAGGCCCGAACCGAATTTAAATACCGATTTTCATACTAACAGCTAAAACATAAATTCAGTCCAAGGTCATTGACTTTATCATCACATTTTGTCACCAACTTTCGTCTAACAAATTAATAAACTTCTCAATAAAATAGTCCTTAGTGCTAATCCACTTAACGCCATCATAAAGTAATTTCAGCCTTACGAAATCTCAAAATAGTAAATTTATATTCCCTAGGAAATTTTGACAGCCTTGGAAATTCATTTAATTCGGTGTCTGCTGGTTAGTTTATTTACTATTTATATTGCTACTATTGAGAGTAAGGTAACGAAGTTAGATTTAGTGGTTTTCCATTCTTCTTCAAATCGCAGGCACGACATGAACACGACAGCTAACATAAGTTCTTAAGTTTAAGGTTTCACTATATTCGGCATTTCAGCCGGGCAAATAATATTTGTAACAACTTGAATTCTACTTACTACTAATACTATAAATGCGAATGTTTGTGATGGATGTATGGATGTTTGTTACTATTTCACGTCAAAACGGCTGAACGGATCTTGATGAAATTTGGCACAGAGGTAGATTATGGTCTCGAATAACACATAGGATACTTTCTTTCCGATATCACGTTGGCGAAGCCGCGGGCGCCAGCTATCTAACTAATACTAATATGTTACTCTTTCACGTCAAAGCGGATGAACATATCTTGATGAAGTTTCGCTCAGAGGTAGATAATGGTCTGGAATAACACATAGGAAACATTTTTTTTCGATATTACGCGGGCGAAGCCTCGGGCGCCAGGTAGTCTATATATAAAAGAAAAAATCACTGATTCACTCATCAAGAAATCACAAAAATTACAAGTGGGTTGGAATCTCAAATGTTGCATTTATTCGTTAATTCCTTTTAAGACGTAGGTGCTCACAAAGACGGGAGTGACAGGGTGGCAAAGTTTGCGTGGGTGAATGCAACTCCTTGGCTGAATTGACCTGAAATTAAAAAAAAAAATCTGCATAACACGCGCTAGGGGTTGCCCCATACGGGGCAAAGTACTTCGGTATCCCAGGTACTCTTCGCTAGATCGTCAGCAACACCAAGGTGCTGCTGGCGTTTCTCGCAGAACTGGGGTGGATCGAATAATATTCCCACCCGTACGAAAATACGCGCCTCAGACGTGGAGTTGCGGATATCAGCCCATCATACAATACAATACAATAACATAATATATATATACATGAATAAAAGCACCTTCTGTGTGGCCAAAATAATCCTTACTAATATTATATAAGCGAAAGTGAGTTTGTTTGTTTGTTTGTTACCTCTTCACGCCTAATCCTTAACTAATCCTTTTGACATTTATTGATATTGTTTGTATTTTAAAAATTATTTAATTGAACGCATGCTTATTTTTTATGTTTTTTTTTATTGCTATTGTGAACAGTTTATTTTAACTTTAAATTAATGAATCAAATGTGACAAATAAGAAAAAAATACATGTTCATCCTTACTAATATTATAAAAGCGAAAGTGAGTTTGTTTGTTTGTTACCTCTCCACGCTTTAATGGCTAAACCGATTTTGATGAATTTTGGTACAGAGATAGTTGGGAACCAGGAGACAGACATAGGCATAATGCAATTTTTTTTATTAAAAAAAAGTGGGTTATGAGGGAGAACGAGGAAAGAAAAGGGGAACAAATCAATAAGGCGCAAGGGCAAAAACTGCAGGTAGCAGTTACTGTGTTATACCGAATTTAACGCGAGCGAAGCCGCGGGTAAAAGCTAGTTAATTATATTTGTACGCCTCCGAGCAAAACATAAATGATCTATCTACCTATCTGTAACATCTCATAGTTTGTATCTTAACCTATGATTACAAATAAAGCATTCTGATTCTGAACATCACGCTAAGACACTGAGGAACAGAACAGCGGTTGATCCATTCATTACCAAAACCTTCGACAAATCAAATGACGTCATGTTGTTCATTTAGTCTGCCTAATACGAAGATAGTTCGTCACATTCCTACATACCTAGATAATATGTAATTAATGAATAGTCTCTCGTGATATATTACTGTCACGGCGCCGTCAGTCTGCGGTGTTAATTGTGGCGGTGGTGTGAAGCAGCCGAAAGATATGTGAATTAATTAGTGGAAAGCGAGTTATGGCACCTAGCTGTGTCGCGGGGTATTGTGTGTCGACGTGAGATATGGTCGCAGTTTATTGGATTTGATGTCATAGAATTCAGCTGGATGCAGTTTTTTAGGTATGCAGGCTGTATCTCTACGTAAAAGTTGATTAGTGCGGGAAACAACTTTTTTTTTTGGAAAAACCTCATTTTACAGAAAAACTCAATGTTATAAATAAATAAATAATACCAGCTTATAATTGAAACACAAAGGGCCAAATCAGGACCATGCGTTTATAGTCAATAATAGTCTAAGACTCCCCCCACTCCACCCAGAGCGGGAGAAGTTATTTCATAATTCCCCATACGAAAAAAAAAGAATGGGATCAGCTTCAAATAAATCTGATCTTAGTATGGATGGCGTGTTAATAAAAAAGACTAACGGCACTATTGACACGGCGGCTGGTTTAAGAGAACGTGGACGGCTGTTCCTTAAAGTGATTTTGACGAACTGATCTTAAGAATGCCAAATCGCAGATTCATGTAAATGAAAAAAAAAAATTTCATTTTTTTTATTTAAATAAAAAAATTATAAATCCTCACTTTTGCCATCCAATTGACTACATAAATTGTATTTAACCCATGTTCAAAAATTAACAAAAACATATGAATTAAAATAAGATGCTGGGCTGGAAAACTTATTATTTAGACACCTTTGATGTGTGTAATTTAATGTAACTAACATTATACAAACCGCTTTTCGGTGGCTGTTTGTATTTGACAACCACTAACGTGTTGTTTTCACTTTTATCTATTAAAGCTAACCAATATTAATTACAAATTGAACAGCACTTACTAAACATACACGGCCGTAAATAAATATTTAACATTTTATTTAAATAATTGAATTCCTCGAAATACAAATTCAATTTAGTGTTTGTTTGGTTGCAAGTTTTGTACTGCTTATATATTCTTGAAGCATTATTTTAAGCACGACTTGTAACTAGCTAAAAAAAGGAAAAAAAGAAAAAAAAATACAAAATGTTATGGTAACTACTTCCCAGGTACTCCCATGTCCATCGGTTCAGGATCGGATGATGTAATCTTGAAAAAATAAGAAAAACAACTCTTTAAATATAGGCATATTTGAAGCGATTTGGGTAGTTTTTTTGTTTCGTGCCTTTTTTTGAAATTACAACTTAAACTGGAAATAAAATATATAAAAACAAGTTCAGCTTCAGCGGTCGGTGGCTAAAAACAGAATTATAAAAAAATGCCCTGGCAAGGGGCTTGCCAGGGCCTCCGCCTGCCGGGGTTGCGGGTTGTTCGAAAGTGATACCGCGGCCCCGGAACGTAAAGGGCAATAGAAGGAACATGGGTGGGTTTTAGTCAGTAAAAGTCTGACACTCCCCCCGCTCCGCCGAGAGCGGGGGAAGTTATTTGATGATTTCCCACCCCAAAAAATAAGAAAAGGTTGTTTGTGCATGTGACTTTAAGTGTTTGTAAACGCACCTATGATACAGGAAAAATTCTTAGTGTGGGAAACATTAAAAAAAAGTTTTTATTGTTTTTTTATTTTATAGATACAATAATTAACAGAACAGACATCTCATTTGCGAGGAATTAACACAGATATTCGATAGGTACAGACTTTCGAAGCGAGTTTGCAACAAATTGGAGAGTGCTTTCCACGTGTCAAGTAGGAAGCCTGTTCACAGCCATTCGAGATTTCTCTCCTTAACATTATCATAATGATGTCTTTTAATTTTTCCGTTTTTATTTTTGTTTTCGGTTGTCACATCTCATCGCTGTTTAAAGCTCTCGTAAAAGTTTTCGACAGTTGGGATTTTTTGGCCATTAGTCTTATTATGAAGGAAATCTTCATAATTGTCGGATTGTGTTTACCGTTGTGAATTTAAAGTTACCGAAATATGACAGTAGAAGAACTTGTTTGTTTGTGTTTAGCTTTATCTAGAAGCAAAACATTCTAAAGGGATTAAGGGTTTATTAACCAACGCTGCTGCTTTGAAATTTATTTTTTACTAGCTGGCGCCCGTGGTTTCACCCGCGTGATTATAAAAAAAATGTGTTATTCCAGATTATAATCTACCCCTGTGTCAAATTCCATCAAGATCCATTTAGTAGTTTTTTCGTGAAAGGGGATCAAACATACATCCTTACTCACAAACTTCTGCATTTATTTTAGAAGTAGGATTCGCATAAACATCTCTTTACCAGCGTTAATAAATATTTTTTTAAATACATTTGTTTCCGAGTAACATTACATTAATGAGAGAATTATTTGGAAAAAAAATATAACTACCATTGCTGTTTTAAAAATTAATTTAACAAAAAACCCAAGTCAAGCATAGACATTCGACATTATCAGTATTAAAAGATCCCATAACTCACCCCAAAAGTCTAAATAAAGCGCTAACGGCATAAATGAATAGGCTTATTGTATATTCTTGCCAGTTTATTCAGAGTACTTTCTCTAATACCCCAGATTTCAGCCTCCGGGGAGGCAAGTCCTAAGCTCCTTTGATTATACTCATACATATTAGGACATCACAGTGATTTTCAGCGCAGAGCGAAATTGAACTCTATGAATATATTTTTTTATGAGAGGACATAAAAAATCGGTTTAATAATGTCGCATTTTGACTATACTACATCATGACATAGAATAATGCTACAAGCGTTTTCCTACCGTGATATTGTAGTATTTGAAAATAACTCTACTTGGTTCTAATTTAAGCATAAAATTCGGAAAGATTTGCATGATATTATTATATTATGAGTGGTCTACGATCAGGGCAAAATTCACAAAAGAATAAACCTACCAAATTATTATTTTCCTCAATGGTAAAATGTATGGTAGTGTATATAATTGTCTAATGGTTCTGATACCATAGAGAAAATAGGTCACTTTCATGTCATGATTGATTTTGATAGATACACACTTGGGTCTAAAGTGTGTATCGTAATAGTATATTAAAACACTCGTTACATAAGTATCTAAAGTATCGCTAGTCCATGACCGGACACATTGTACATATATCAAAATCTACATACAATACCAGCAGCGGTAACAGCAAACAAATACTATGTGCCGTAAAAATGTTTGTCACACAGAATTTATTAGCTCCGGGCAACAGTTATTGTCTATTCGTACGCCGAATGGCTTTATCGTACGCTCACACGCACGTTTGACTTACGTCGTAAGTTTGATTTAATATTTAAACGATGCGAAATGGAGTTCGATTCTCAAAATGGGGGAATTTTCGCACAAGTGTTGGAATTTTCGCAAAGTTAGATCACGTATGACACGTAACGTCGAAGCCACTCTCCTCCTAACTTTATCGAGATTGGATTGGTATTGAGTGTCGCTCTTAATAACGTTGCATTTCGCAAAGCAAGCGTGTTTTGTTTTTCCACGTCTAGTGCTAACGTTTGGGAATAAGGTTAGCCGCGGTTGTAATGAAAGAACGGTAATTCTGAATTTGAAAATGATTGTCTTAGTGACTGAATGAGTTATTGATTTTACAAGGAGTTAGTTAAAAAGTTCAATCCGATTAGATGAAATATAGAATATGAAATTGTAGGTATTTACAAAAAGGTACTTGTTTTTGAACACTAATATGTTAGTATTTAAAAATATGCAAGAAAATATGATTATTTAGCTTTCAAAAGCATGGAACATTAGAATCACGTTATCGGACTACAAATTTTACTATTGTATATTTTTAATTTCAAGGAAAATTTTGTTGTGCGGGAAGAAGGTCTTTTACTAATCTTTCATTTTTAACCGCGTATTAAATTATACGACGTGGTGGAAAACTCAAAGGCTTAATAAGGTGTTCAGTTCAGTTTCAGGAAAAATTACAAAAAATATTCATACCTATTAAGAATATAAAAAAAATGTTTTTCAGAAAAAAAAATCTGATATAAAAATTTGTTTGATGAAAGAAAAGAAGGGTTTCTTCTAGTTACTTCAAAATAACAGCGGTTGGGGTTTAAAAAAAGATAAATAGCATTTTCTTAGAAAGTGTACCAATTACTTACGAAGACTTTACAACACGTAAATACAAGTAAATAAAGGTTTTTTAAGTAAAATTTGTGGGTGCTGTGAAATTAAGCTAAGAAATTGTACGTAGCTGAAAATTAACGACATTTACTCAGTTTATTTTTATTGCTGTTTTTCTGAGCGAGACTGAAATTGTATTAATTTCCATCTACGTAATGTTTCTTCTCTAAGATAGAACTACTACTACTACTTATATGAGATTCATAAAAAAACGACGTTTTAAATTCCATTAAATACCACTTTATGATACATGTCAAACTTGTGTAGTACTAGGTCTTCTTTTATAAATTGTTTATTTATATGACATCTTGTTTTGGCTCTAAGGCCTAAAAAACTAACCATTAAATGATTCCTCTGCTCTGGGCAAAGCGGGAGTATGTGTCAGACTTTTACTGACTAAAACCCACCCATGTTCCTTCAATTGCTCTGTATGTTCCAGGACGGCCGAATCTCTTTCGAACAACCCGCCAACCTGGCAGTGAAAAACTGACCCTAAATTGCCAATTAAGCTCCCAAATCCTTAAACACACATCTATAGCATGTCTCAACAAGTTAGCACCGGTCGTCACTTTACGGCCCACCTCGGTACGTCCCCCAGAAATTAAGTTAGCACTGCCAGTATTTCAATTTAAATGCTATACCTAATTCCGCACCCCTTCGGCACAAAACAGATACAACAGAAGGCACGCGAACATAGACAAGCGACTTTCATTTGTTTATAATTGACGTATAGTACGTAAGCAAGTATTCGCTTTGCTTTACATGCAGTACGAACTGTTCACGTCCAAATATGAAAGCAGTATGCGACGTGCCAAGCAAAGTGACCTTAAAATAGGCAGGTTGTTCAAAGTTGTATTTGATTTTTTATAGGATTTTGCCATATTTATGCAGCTTATTTTAAAGTAGTATTCGTAAGTAGTATCTTACAAAGCTCGCTGCGAATAAATCTTTTCGCAAATGAATTAAGGGCGTCCGTTAAAACCAGTGCTGTTGCAGTTTTTTACAAAAATAGGTTATAAGCTTAAAGCTGAAGCACTCCGAACACCCGATCTAGTTTTAGCGGACTTCCTAAACGAAGGTTGCACCGCCTAAGACTTTGTTCGTACAAGGTCTTAGAGTGAGCATTTTCCACACTTCGTTTGAAGTTGACTTTTTTTCCTATTGCGTTTTGCGTCTACGATGGTACGGTTACATATAGACACAAGACAGGTCTGGTAGATTATAGGTAGGTCTGATGGACCCGCGTCTGGCAATTCTGTTAGCGTGTTTTGACTGGGTATTTTAAGGTTTAGGTGATTCTGACTCATACGCATTCTCATATATGTATTACTAGCTTTCGCCCGCGGCTTCGCTCGCGTTAAATTCGGTATAACATGCCAAGCAGACCTGCAATTTTTGCTCTTGCGCCTGATTGATTTGTAATAGCAACGCTAAGTTTTCCCTTTTCTTCCCTCGTTCTCCCTCATATCCCACTTTATTTTTTAAATAAAAATTAGCCTATGTCCGTCTCCTGGTTCCCAACTATCTCTGTACCATTCATCAAAATCGTTTTAGCCATTAAAGCGTGAAGAGGTAGCAAACAAACTCACTTTCGCTTTTATAATATTAGTAAGGATGTAACGAAATCTAAGTCACCAGTTATTCTTTGTTGAGGACAAAATAAGCAGACATTTTTTTCGAGATTCCAGTGTTATTCAGGTTTCGTAACCCAAAAGGAAAAAACGGAACCCTTTTTGGACCACTTTGTTGTTTGTCTGCCTGTATGTCTGTTAAGACCCTTTATCTTGGGAACGTGTGGAGGTATCGAGTTTAAATAAAAACCAAATGTAGGGTCCATTTGTTATAAAAAAAACATTCCTTTAAGTGAGTACAGTCAAAAGATATGGCTGTTTATGTCACAAGTTTGTACGGATTCCTTAGTGTTTTTAGATTTCCATTTTGATGATGTCTTATTAAAAGTAAAGCTATCGAAATATTATAGGGTATATTCATATGGATAGAATAGAGGTAAGGTGCATGACGGGCGCTTATATATGTGTAAGTAATTTATTAAATTACCGATTAAAAACCCACCCATGTTCCTTCCTTTTGCTGTTTATGTTCCGGGGACACAGTATCTCTATCGAACAACTCGCAACCCCAACAGGCGGTGGCCCTGACAGGCCCCTCTGCTTTGGGGCACGCGTGGATCGCGAACGCGCCGTCGACACAGCCTGTCGATCCTAGACGGACGGACGGTAAGCTAACTTTTTAACCCCTTGGGCCTTGGTTGTATTAGTGTTGTAGTACATACCTATAAACTACACAAAACACGCCCTTTGTTTCTGTTATTGCCTTTCCTAAAATGTTCTCAATTTAAACTGATAGTTTTTGAGCTGCACCAATTTAAAATAGAGGGCTCAGACAATTTGATTTGGAGCCGAAAGTGTTTCGGCATCCTCCACCATTTGTCCGCGGGCATTTATTTAAATTGATGCTAATAAAATGTATTACATTGCGTTCTTAATATCGGGCTCGCCTTAATGCTCTGTACCTGCGAATTGATGTACAATGAAATTGAACAGTCTTTATTATAAGAAGTTTCTATTCAATTTATTAAAAAGCTGTTCTATTGATGTAATTACTGTTTTGTTGTATTACACAAATCATTTAATTCAGATTTTCCATTTTTGTAACGTTATGGATGTATATTTACAGTTACAGAAATCTGTAATCATCTATTTACATTATTATAAACCGTAAAAAAATATTGTATGATTAAATATTACTATTTAACTGTTTAACTCTACGATACAACAGACGTGTCATGTTTATGTGACAGAACGAACTGTTGGTTATTTTTAATAACAGTTTTTTTACACCAACAAAAACATTTATTGTTTATGTATTTCTATTTGTTTCGGCTAATCTCCAAAACAGCTTGACCGTTTTTGATGGTTTTAATGGCAGATGTGGCAACAACAGGATTTTATTTTAAAGAATGGATTAGAGTTCCACGTAAAAAAAAAATCTAAAATATGAAATGATAACATTTTTTTTAATTAAACCTTAAGTTTCACCCCAGCAAAAGTTTGGACAACAGTTAGTACAAACTGTTTAAATCCTTACCTTGAAAACAAGACTTTAATTTACGTTTCCACGTACAGTTCAGTACAAACACAATGTTTCCAAATCAGATAAACCTACTTCCACAGTCGTGACACCGCCACAAACCACAATGATTGACGAAACCGTATGATTTATCAAAGCAAATTGTATAAAAACAAGTCCCTTTGATCTATACGTTGTTTATAAATCAGAGCGAAACGCGTATTTTTATGTCACACCCTAGTACGGGTCGCCGCGTAAAATATGATCGGTGAAATCCGACATAAAGAATATATGCGATCCTCTGGACGGGCAATAAAACAAAATGTTTCTTTCTATTCATAACTATTTTCTTGTATTATCTAAAAAGCTTTTATTGAATGAAGGCTGCTTTAAGTGAATACACTTAAGGTTTTGTAACTAACTTATTTTTTTATGACACATTGCGCTTCGCATATTTGCATGACAGGAATTTCGTTCTAAGTTTAAAAAACCTTTAACCAACTTCTTTTTTACGAAACTGCTTTTTTCAGCACCAAAAATATTTTTCGTGTTAAATCAAATATTTTTCCACCTCTTGTAATTTTAATGGGGCTATTAAAGCCCAAACCCTGAATAATCTTTCATCTCTTCCCACTCCCGATTATTCTCCGTTCGTCTTTAATCAATTTGCTGCTTGTGATGTTAAGAAGAGTATACTATCAATCACGTCAAATGCTGTTGGTAGTGACTGTGTTAGTCGCAAGATGATACTTCCTATCCTGGACGAAATCCTTCCTGTCATTTGTCATATTTTTAATTACTCCGTATCCTGTGGTGTGTTTCCCTCTTGTTGGAAGGAAGCCCAGATTACCCCACTTCCAAAAAAATGTAACCCGGTTTCCTTTTCTGAATTCCGCCCGATCTCCATATTACCCTTCCTATCTAAAGTCCTAGAACGCCTTATCCATAATCAGCTCAGTACATTCCTTTATAAAAACACGCTCCTTAATTGTTACCAATCTGGGTTTCGTCCAGGTCATAGCACTACCACAGCTCTTATTAGTATTACGGACGATATTAGATTCGGTATGGAAAATGGGAATCTGACTGTTCTTTCCTTATTAGACTTCAGTAATGCTTTTAACACGGTAGATTTTGATGTTTTGCTCGGTATACTCTGTTCTCTTAACATATCTCCAACGGCTATTGATTGGTTTCGTAGTTACCTCTGTGACCGCCGACAGCGTGTTCGCATTGAAGATTCGTCATCTTCTTGGTGCAATACCTCTGCCGGTGTTCCACAGGGGGGAGTTCTTTCTCCTCTTCTTTTCGCAATTTTTATTAATTCAATTTCTAATGAACTTCTTTCAGCCTACCACCTTTATGCTGATGATTTACAGATTTACTCACAGGCTCCCGCAGATGAACTGTCTGAAGCGGTGAATTTGGTGAATAGGGATTTGGAGCGTATTTCGGGATGGAGTCAAGCTCATGGTCTAAAGGTTAACCCTGCGAAGACTCAGGTCATTGTTGTCGGCAGCCTTAGGCTGCGTTCTAAAATTGATTGGGCGAAACTGCCTCAGATTGTCTTTGATGGTGCTATAATTCCTTACAGCAACTCAGTTAAAGACCTGGGTATTTTTATTGACAAAGACTTATCCTGGGGTCCTCAGTTGCAAGAAGTGAGCCGAAAACTGTTGGCATCGGCAGGGTCTTTACGCAGACTTCGTAATTTCCTCCCAACTGCCACTAAAACTGCGCTCGCCCAATCCCTTCTTCTCCCAATCCTCGATTATGCTGATACCTGTTATCCAGATCTCACTGTAGTGCAGCTGGAAAAGCTTGAGCGACTCCAAAATTTTTGTATTAGATTCATATTTGGTTTGCGTAAATATGATCATGTTTCAGAGTTTCGCGTTAAGCTCAAGTGGTTGCCTATCCGTCTTCGCCGGAATGCTCACATTTTATCATTACTTTACAGTATTCTTTTTAATCCATCAACACCTTTATATCTCAAAGAACGTTTCAAGTTCATTCATGACACACATAGTAGACACTTGAGATCATCGGAGAATTTGAGACTTTTGATGCCTGAACATTCCACAAAATTTTATGACCAGTCATTCACGGTTCAGGCTGTCCGTTTGTGGAACGAATTGCCGCTGTCAGTAAGACAAGCTCAGTCACTCGTTACTTTTAAAACCCTAGTTGCAAATCATTATCTTTCCCTTTAATATTTTTTTTTTTTTTCTATATTTATTTATTTATGTATTTATATATTTTGAATAAGTAACTTTATTTTAATTATTTGTGTAGTATTAGCAGTAGGTACACCATTGACTACCCCCGTTGTATTTTTATATTCGTAAAGTCCATCCAAAGGTTGTCTGGAAGATATCGCTATTAGCGATAAGACCGCCATTGTAACCATAGATTTAGCACTTTTTTATAAAACAGTTTGTTTTTTCAATTTTTGGTGTGCAATAAAGTATATTCTATTCTATTCTATCATGGTCTGGTTTTATATATACTATAGAATAGAATAGAAGATGTTTATTTCCCCTGGTTCATATGTTACATTATGTCCACAAGGCGGTGGTGATTGGGCCTGTGGATGAGTCAGCTACTTACAGTCTACCTATGTTTGTCTGAAAGAGATCTATATAAGTGTTTGCTGTGAGATTTATAGTGTATACTGAATATTTTTTTATAAATTTATGATGTTGTTCTATATTGCTCTATACTATTTACAGCTATTTACAATTTTTTTTATATACTAAGATTTCTAAGGTTATACATACTAAGAAGCTCTTGGCTACAGACGCACGTTTAGAAATCCGGGTTAACCCGCACCCGCCTGGGTTGGTCCGTGGGTAAGTGACACAGTGATAACAAACCGTGTAACCTCCTTGCCTCAGAAAGCAGGTTAACCCATTCTGCCCGGCTGCCCACTATAGGTTTTTTCAGTCATAAGTAGTAAGTTAACCGAAATTCTGACAACTAGTCCTACCAAGGTCCTCCAACCTATGGTTTTATTCAGCAAAAACTGGGTTGTGGAGGGATTAGCTCAGAAACTGACTCCAAAAGCTAGGCAGATGAAGATTCATGTTTAACAATAAAACAAACTGTGTGTTGGTGTGTATATCGTTGGCGCAAAGTCAGCTTAGAAATCAATCATCGACAATGATATCAACGATGTCAGTAGGTAATTTAGTTTGAAAATGGAAGCGTAACTGAGCGTATGATTACCTGTGCCATAGAAGAGGAAATCGAAATACATGTTCCATCTATTGAATATGCATAACATCATAATACTATTTGAATCTAGTATAGTTACAGCTAAAATTGGCTGGAAATATAATACATCTCTATGTTTAAGAAAGACGATTTTCCAAATTATTTCTTTGTCTATCTAGTTTAGTATCTTAAGTATTCAATTTTGAATTCGCTTTTATAAGCTTAACCTGTAACTAATTATGTTAATCATTTTAGAAGTTAAATTTGAAAAACTTTCCGGTTTTCTATTGAGGTTTGCACACTTATTGAGTTTTCAAGACACCGCATGGCTTGCGGGTTGTTCGAAAGAGATACCGCGGCCTCGGAACGTAAAGGGCAATAGAAGAAACATGGGTGGGTTTTAGTCAGTACAAGTCTGACATGCCCCCCCGCTCCACCCAGAGCGGGGGAAGTCATTGGATGATTTCCCACCCGAAAAAAAAAAAAGACACCGCATGGTGAACTAGATTTTAGAGAACGCCATTCTCTCTTTTAGTACACAAAATATATTATGTGCTACAAAACAAAACACATTCAAATTAAAACAAAGTACATTTATGTCAATCAAATTGACATTAACAAAGAAATAAGTTTACCAGTATAATAAAAAATTATACCCTTACTGAAGCGTGTTTTTTGTTGTTATATTTTTTGGGACGAAGTTCCTGATCTCGTATTGCGAACGGGGCCTAGACGGAAAAAATTAAGACCAAAAGTTCTAACGACACTTTTTGCTATAGCCGTAAGCCGTGCGACGTATGCGTGTTTCTCTATCTGTCTCTTTCTCTTTCTCATAGAAAGAAAGCTAGTCATTTTCGTTCTATTTCGCATTGACAATGTGGTGCCGCGACGATTATTTGTTAAGTGTATACAGGTTTTTTGTACATAAAAAAATAACTTCAAATTTTTATTAACTATAATTTATATTTAAACTTTATCGTTAGCGACAACAGCAACTGCAATGCTACAAAATGTAAGCCAAACAATTCATTATCAAATAACAAGAAAAAATACGACGTAAAGAATGGTCACAATCCAGTCACGCCTATCCACTCTTTTCATTCTTATCCGATTTCAGATAATGAATTTACAATATTCCGTGCACAGACCTAAGTATACGGTGTCTGCCAAGACTACTAGGCTGCCAAAGGAAGCCAAGAGCTTGGCCACACATAGCGACAAACCTCCAATTAAAAGTACGTCACGTACCAATGCAGAGAGATGCAATGTAGAGTTGCCAAATGCAGGCGACCAGAATTTACTCCCTGCGGCTTATTGTGAAATGTTATGACGGTCGTTTCGTAGGTAATTGATTTATATGCATTTCTTTGTGTAGTAGGACATTTTGGTGGATAGTGAAGTGTCCTTATTCGGGTAAAAAATAATCTTAAACCGATCAGAGGTTAGTACGAGTACGGTGTATGTAATTTCCACGATTTTCGCTTCACCAATATACTATTATAATTGCGAAAGTTTGTGAAGATGTATGTAAGCATGTTTGTTGCTCTTTCACGCAAAAACTACTTAATAGGTTTTGATGAAACTTCACAATAATACCTACTTACATATCAGAATAATACATAGACTGCAATTTATAAAGGTATATTCTTCACCACGCGATTGAAACCGCGGTACGCAGCTAGTACTTACATAATTTTCAGAATTTATTCTTATGAATGTATGATACTTGTTACGCTTGTTGAAAATAACTAAAATATAGTGCTATAGTGTGAATGTGTTTTCAAGTCAAAAATCGACGTATCATACTCAAATTTAGAACATCCTCCGATTATACGACTCCGACTTTTAATGTCAAGAAACAAAATAACGAAGTTACAGTCCAAGTTGCTGGGTATAATAACTAGTGAAAGTACTGTAGTTGCCCATTTCAAAGCGTATGTGCGTCTGCGTGCATTTACCATGAGCGCCATGAGTGTGGCCTGTTAGATATCCTCAAGGTCTAAACTGATACAGCTTATGAAACGTTGACATGTATTGCATATTCTAACCTTATTGAAAAAAATTAAAACACATAGACAACTTTATTTAAGTCAACAGTAAACAGGCTTTTTAGAGTAAGCTCGTCCTATAGTCGATTTGTCCTTGGACAAGATTGAGAACAGGAGTGAGCCCATTTACAAAAAAAAACCACGTGTAACAGATACAGGTGTTAGGTAATGATGTTATGAATGCATAGTATTATAAAAAGTGGTTTAAAAAGTATCAAAGCCAACAGATTTAATCAACAAAAAAAAAAACGTATTATCTATTGATAGATACAAACTTGTTCTTTGCAAATGTAAATCTGCTGACAGTTTTCAAACATTCTGCCAGGCAACCAAACAAAGACCGTCTAATAAAATTCATAACGTTTGGCGTCACCACAAACAAAGCAACTGACCGATCAGAATAAAATTAATACAAGATAGACGCTTCTAAAATGCTAATTGAGTTTAAACAATCCATTTTGCTTCGGTAATGGCGGCCACGGGATGCGAATGAACAAAAAAGTTCTTTGTATTGATTTCTTAAGCGCCAGAGAGTTTGTCGCAAGTACTCGTACTTCGTGAAATAGGTCACTACAGTTTCTCTTTGACAAAATAGTGATTTTTGTGCTGAACAATGGTTTTAAGTAGGATAAGTTTATTAAAGACCGATGAAGTTCTAGGAACTGCTTGATGCAGTTGGAGTCTTACTTTTAATATTTGATGGAAATTATTCGTCGGAGCAAAATGCAAATTACAGGCAATGATTTTAGGGCAAGAACAAATGAATAAAATGTAAATGAAATCCCAAATTTACGGTCCTATGAACAAATTTTATTTTACCATTATATTAAGTCCACTCTTTCTTATTTCAACACAGACAGACAGACGTTGTTTGTGTTGAAAAATTCTAAAGAAAAAAGAGCTCGTTTAAAGAAATTTAAATAGAAACTCGAAACCCTTTGAGACAAGACTATTTACTTAGAAATTTTAACAAAAGTACTAGAGTCTGTTATTCAATAGCTGTCAGTAAAGAGTTCGGAACAGACAAAGTAACCAGTGAACCCAATATTGGGTTCAGTTTTCCGTTTTCAGGGTTCGGTAGTCCCGAGTGCAAAGTAAAATCTGCGGAGCTTGGAGGAAAAAGGAAAAAAACAAAGGTATTAGTGAACATCGAGTATTTGTAGTACTACTTTTAGCAGTCTTTTAGTACATAAATTGCTAAATGGGCGTTCGAAATGCTTATTTCGGTGTTTAAAACATTCAGAGTAAGCCACAATAAGAATTGTTCAAACGAAATACTAATTTTCAGTACTAACGGACTTGAACACAGTAATAGCCCACTGCTGTGGTAAAAGCATTTGATTATGCAAAACTCATGATTGGCTCCGTCTATCAATGTTACATTTTGTGTTCGTCCATAAACTGGCAAATACCTCAGTTGCTTCATTTGCAGTTTTCTCTTTGTATATTCTGTCGAAAAATCTTTCGGCCCTCTTTAAATGATAATATTTTATGATCATCTATACTCTTAAGTAAAACGATACGATTTTTAAATCAAAACCATTGACAAAAACCCTTTGTATTAAAAAAGGGACAACCTTTATAACCTCGCATTTTTTGGAACGTTATTTTCCTTTTTCAAATCGTCGACATTCAAAAATATAGCGTAGAACTATAACAAAAAAGAGATGGGAGCAGTAACGGGTGTACCGAATTGAATTCATCGTCATTTTTTACCGACACTGGTCGAACAACGTGCTAATGTGTTGTAGTGCAGGAGAGCGCGACAAATAACAAACATTTTGCGATATACGTGAATTGATGCGGCCCGACTTTGATTAAGTAACTGATATTTTTTGTACGCATTCGTGAAATATATAAATATAATATTTGTGTTATTGATAAACAAACGTTGTTTTCGGGTAGAAACTGAATATGAAAACATAATCAGTTCTTTTTTACTGCAAACAGGCTTGAGTTTGGCCGCAATTCGCCTAATGTGAAGCAATGCTTCAATCAAGCACTGTAAGTTGGCGCTGTGACTGATCGATTGATTGCTGCGCTGCGTGCCGCGTGTTCGATCCCCGCACGGAACAAATATATGTATGACCTACAGGTAGTTGTTTCGGGTCTGGTTGTTTGTGTGTGTTGTAAAAGTACCTAAGATACAGGAAAAATTCCTGAGGGCATGTCAGGGCATCGCCTGCCGAGGCTGCGGTTTGTTCGAAAGAGATACCGCGGCCCAGGAACATAAAGGGCAAAAGAAGGAACATGGGTGGATTTTTGTCAGTAAAAGTCTGACCTCAGAACCGGGGAAATTATTTGATGATTTCCCATCCCTAAAAAAATATTCATACAAAACTACGTTATTCTCTTTATTAAATGTAAATTCGGGCCACATCGATGAACCAATTTGGTCAACCACTGCATTTGGACACAAGATATCCATCGGAGTACTTAGGTAACAATAAATGGGCTTTGTAAAGGTCTTAATGTAAATCCACTATGGGCCAATGTGTACAAGCCATTTCCCATTTTCCACGAATCTGTTTTGATTCGATCACTCACCCATTTGAAATCGAATTACACAATATTGTTTTTCATTCAATCGCATTATTTTAGCGTCAACAAATGCGTTGTACGAACAAATTTTTACCGTCACAATGTTGATAGCAGTGCACGACATAAATATTGAGTCGCAGTGATTCTATATCACGGTTAGATTGCTGTTATCAAAGAGAACAAATCAGCGATCGTTTTTTTTTTACAAGCTTTTATTTAGTTTCACCTGTCCCGTTGTCTGTCGTTCTGTAATCAAATATTGTAACTTAAATTTGATCCACTTCCCGGTTTCCGATTGAGCTGGAATTTAGAATGCATGTATAAATCGGATGACAATGCAATGTTATTGTGACATAGAGCTGATCTGATGATGGAGCTGGAAGGTGGCCATAGGAACTCCGTAATTAAATGATGCAACCCTATCGAGTTTCAGCTCATTAGATTCGTCTTGACAAATACTTTGATACTATATGGTAGCCAGGGTCTGATGATGGAGCCGGAAGGTGGCTATAGGAACTCCGTAATTAAACGATGCAACCCTATCGAGAGCTCATTGGATTAGTCTTGACGAGTACTTTGATACTATATGGTAACCAGGGTCTGATGTTGGAGTTGAAAGGTGGCCATAGGAACTCCGTAATTAAACGATGCAACCCTATCGAGTTTGAGCTCATTGGATTAGTCTTGACAAGTACTTTGATACTATATGGTAACCAGGGTCTGATGTTGGAGCCGGAAGGTGGCCATAGAAACTCCGTAATTAAACGACGCAACTCCACCCATTTATAAATGAAAGCGTGTTACATTGTGATAGCTTGAGGAAAATGTTGTGTTGTATTAAATGTAACACGCTTTCATTTATAAATGGGGACTATGATAAAGAGGGGGGACGAGATTGAATAATTATGTATGGTGAAAAGTTTTAGTGTTAAAATGAAATAAATTTGTACAATATGGAATTATTTTGTCCTAGACGAAGACGCTTATTTGTCGTTAAAGGTGTGTAACCTTTAACGACAAATAAGCGTCTCGTCTCGTCTCGTCTCGTCAAGTTACAAAGTGTTATATTTCTTTTTAGAGTTAATTTATTTTTAAATTTTTAGTTCATTTTATAAAAAAATAATAAAAGCTTGTTTTTAAAAAGGTTTTTTTTTCTTTAATTTTATTTCATAGGGAAGTGAATGCGGTCTGGCATGTTTAGGCGATTGGTAATTTGGTGAATGAACATGCATCGTTTTAAACTGTGCCTTTTTAGGGTTCCGGACATAAAATATAAAAAAAGGAATACTTAAATAAAATATAAAAAAAAGGATTACTTTGTGGTCCGTCTCTCTATCCGCCTGTCTGTCAAGAACCTTTATCTCAAAAACGCGTATCGAGTTGAAATTAAAACCATGTGCTTAAATCTTTAGTCCTTTTATGCTATGAAAAAATCAACTCTCTAAATCTGTTCAGTCCAAAGATATGGCCGTTTATGTCGCAACGTTCTACGGAACCCTCGGTGCGCGAGTCTGACTCGCTCTTGGTCGGTTTTTTTGTAGCTCTGTCAGTATTTCTGTTAGCTCCCCACACAATAACTGTTAAACAGATTTCAATGATTGGCATTGAGGTATACCATGACCTAAGTGACCTAAGAAATAGTGTACTTTTTACCCTGGTAATTCCTGTGGGATAATTTCAGACCTCTAAGGAAGCAAAGCAAAAAAAAAAAGTTCGAAAATAAAACACGGAATTAGAAATATGCTGCATATTAATGTATAGTCAAAATAACCTAAATCATAGCACAAAGCCCTCTTTCTTTCTAACCTAGTTGCGTAAATAATATTTTCTCTCACCCATATTTCAACTGAAGTGTTCTTCCATTCGCATCCCAGTTTACGTAGCCTAAAACTAGACACTTCTGGGTTTGTCCACTTTGTAAGTCATTGATAAGGGCCTTGAAATCCCAAAATGTTAGCTTAGGACCTCAACCATTAGGCCGAAATTCTTATAATAGAAATAGTTTTCGGCAAACATTAATTCAGCTTGAATTGAACCAAGCTAGATTTTAAACATTACATGAATGATTGATTAAATTGTTTTGTAGAAAAAATGTTTTCATTTTTGTGTGGTTGGCACAGTAATGATCACTCAAACTAACCCAGCCGCCGCGCGAGACACTTCGGGCGTCGGGCGTCTAGAGACGATTCCCGGCCACCGTAGAAGCGGGCCTGTGGACGATGAGCTGGTGACGATGTAGCTCACCGCCCGTCTGTATGGTGAAGACAGGCTGTGTCGACAGCGTGTTCGAGTTCCACGTGCACCTCAAAGATACGTCAGCAAAGGAGAGGGTCCCCCAGGGCTATCGCCTGCCAGGGTTGCGGGTTGTTCGAAAAAGACAGTAAAAGTCACTCCCTCCTCGCTCCGCCCAGAGTGAGTGGAGTTATTTGATGATTTCCCGTACGTAAAAAAACAAACACTGCAATGTTTTATGTAATTGCAGGCGTAAAACCTCTACAGTACCATAAATGGTGTTAAAGTATTAGTCACTTTTTTTCAGAATTACCTTGGTTTTAATTTATTTTTTAATAATTTAAATGGTACTAGTCTTGATCCCACATTTTCCTCAGGACAGATATTGTATCGTTAATTTAATTTATACATTTCTAAGAATATATAAAAAAGGCTAACGAAACTTGTATTTATTGATTTAAAAGTCGTTTCAGTTTACGTTTCATTGGCCCACGTGTTTCTATAACTTGGACCAGTAAAACGTTTACAAAGGTCAGATTTTTTACGTGTTGGCTTTTATGTTCGGTATTATATAAATGGAATAGTGGTCGCTAGCGCTATTTCTGGGCATGATTTCGATTCCCAGATAAGAAAAAGTGTTTTTCATTAGAAATTTCGCAATAGCAGTCACAGAGTCAGGATATATGTCCAGTTGGTAGCGATATGCTCGCCCCCTATCATGCGGGTTTTAATAATAACATTACAAAAAAAGCAACATTGCCCCACATTAGGAATTTCTCCTGTATCGTGGGTGCGTTGAAAAAAAATTAAACTCACATACACAAACAGCTACATACATAGATCTGAAATAACTACCTGTAGGTTCTACAAATATTTGCTTCGGCCGGGGATTGAACCCGCGTCACGCAGCGCAGCAGTCGACCGCTCAGCCACTGCGCCACCGTGCGCCAAAGAAAATTACAGTCGAAATGTGGTTGAAATATTACGATCATCTCGGCCTAAACTTTCGGGAATTACAGACGTGATGTTACGTTATGTTATCGGGTACACATAAATAACGTTACCTACACACACATTAAACTAATACATAAGCCATGTCCCAGTATGGTAGACGTCGAAACACGAACCAATAGTGTCATCGACTAGGCGGTCGGTAGCGAGTTCGTAGCTAAAACTAAATGCATTTTTCATGTTGCGAGCCGAACTTCAACAAAGTTGGGACATACTTATCTCGTGGATAGCGTACACTGTTCTCTATATACACTTAAATATATTCACTATACACTTATGAGATAAATTGGTTGACATATAATTGCAAGTAATCGGAAGAGTATTTATTTATTTATTAAAACTTCATGCACAAGTAACAAAAACATTGTACAAAGGCGGACTTAATGCCTTTGGCATTTTCTACCAATCAACCTTAGGGTGATGCGGAGACAAAGACATAGTAGGTGCAATGTAACAGGAAATGTCATATCAGGGAATATCATTTTTGATGATTAAAATGATACGTAAAATATCAACCTAGAAAAAGAAACAATGTTTATAAAGCTGTTTAAAACCTTAACACGTGAAAACAGCTGAATGTCTGATAGAACATGGCTTAGAATAAAATACACAGTATCATGACACATCATTACACATCTAAGTACGTATTCTTCTCAGCAAACCGATTCGTTATGATAATTATATCTTTCTGATATATCCTTCAGATGGAAATGCATAAAAACTATCTAGTCCGCCATCTTTAAAAGTCCGCCATGTTTAGGAATCCGCCATATTTGATTTAGTATGTCAAAACTTAGCTGACCGTGTGTTGTCATCCAATTTAAACATTTCAGCTCAACTGGATACTCGTAAGTAGCTTAACATAGTGTACAGGTGAAGCTAATTAAGGTTTTTTTTTGTTTTGGATGGGAATTGATCAAATAACTAGTCATCAAAGCTCGCTTCGCCCAAAGCTCTGACTCTCTTTGAGGCGTGCTGGAACTCTAACTTGCCGCTGACACGATCTGTCGTCACTACTCGGACGGACGGTGAACTACCCATTGCTCACTGTGAACAGAAATGTGACTATGGTGGCCGGGAGTCGTCTCACGGCCACCGACGCCCTTATTGCTCACTGTGAACAGAAATATAGCTATGGTGGCCGAGACGTCTCACGGCTCCCGACGCCCGGAGCGTGTCTTTGCCCACTGTGCACAGAAATGTGACTATGGTGGCGAAGTCGTCTCACCCGGAGCGTGTCCTGCCGTAGTTAAGGCGTGTTTAGACGTACATTTGTAACTTCAGCGTGGCTTAAAATCCTGAGCACTGAATAATTGGTAATAGTTTGAGTCTCTGTATTTCCTTATTTGGGTGTATTGAATAATTTTCCGAAGGTGTGAGAAAATCCATATAACTAGTTTTCCAGACCACAACATAGTTTGCTCACAGTGTACTCGCTCTATTAAGTAAAACGTATGTACACAGAAAATAACTTTTAAGTCGCACTCGTTTATTTCTAAAGAACTCTCAGAACGAAAGGGTTTCTGAAGTAACTTAGTGACTGCATCATAGACGAGATACAATGATGTTAGTTTGTGTTTGTTCAAACTTTACTAACAACACGACTTTATAAATAAGCTGATAAAAGTTCGTTTTGTTCACTTTTTTTTTCTCGTTTGTGTTGGATTCCGTTTTAATGATGTTTTTGTCGTATTGTGACTGTAACGTTGGGTGTATTTCGAGTTACAAACGCTGCTTGATATATTTACCGTTAACTTTTGGACGTTGTTCCATACAAATAAAACTTCTTTTTCATTGGCTGTAACTGTTGTATATTATTTTGGAGCTAGGAATTCTGTTTTAATGTGTTTTAGGGTTCCGTACCCAAAGGGTAAAACGGGTACCTATTACTAAGACTGCACTGACATTTTCACAGATAATGTATTTCTGTTACCGGTATACCAATATTTATATGTAAGTACTAAACACTTCGTAGGTGAGTCTGAGTCGCATTTGGCCAGTTTTTTTTCATCCTACGATAATTATTATAATTATGCGCATAACTTGAACTTTTGTGCAAAATATCGTGAAGTAATGAATATATAAACGGATTATTAGAGTAGGGGAAAGACAACAAGGCAATGGGTGCACTTTATGAAAAAAACGTTAGACAAAATGTTTAGAAGGGGGGAGCGGGAGATATAGGCAAAAATAAGTATAAAAGAATGAGATCACCAATCCAAAACATATTAATAAACGGTAAAGTGTAGAAATGACCACAATCACATTCAACTGCTAGCCATATCTCTCCCGGGTTACGTATTGTTCGAAAGAGAAAAAATAAAGAAAAAGAGAAAAACATAGGGAAAAAGAAGGAACATGAATGAGTTTTAGTCCGTATTAGTCTGATACACCCCCCGCTCCACTCAAAACGAGGGAAGTTATTTGATGATTTCGATTTGATTTGAAAGTCAAAAAAAAAGAATCACGCGAATCGGTCCATTTACCGTTGTACCGACCATGTACCGTGTTACGCCTTCACACCTAAATAGCCGAACCGATTTTGATAATTTTGGTACAAAGATAGTTTAGAACCTTTTTTTTTTTTTTTTTTCGGGTGGGAAATCATCCAATGACTTCCCCCGCTCTGGGCGGAGCGGGGGGGCATGTCAGACTTGTACTGACTAAAACCCACCCATGTTCCTTCTGTTGCCCTTTACGTTCCGAGGCCGCGGTATCTCTTTCGAACAACCCGCAACCCCGGCAGGCGGAGGCTCTGGCAAGCCCCTCTGCTTTGCTGACTCTCTTTGAGGCGCGCGTGAAACACGAACGCGCCGTCGACACGGCCTGTCGTCAATCGACGGACGGACGGTGAACTACCCATTGGTGACCGTCCACAGGCCCGCATCTACGGTGGCCGGAAGTCGTCTCGCGGCGCCCGGCGCCATGGGCGTCTCCCGCGGCGGCTGGGTTGGGCAGATGTTCTCTCCCTCAAACGCCCGGCCACCTCCTTCGCTAGCATTACTGCTTCGCAGAAGGTGGTGACCGCTTCCCATTCCCTCTCGCTCCGGACCATGGCCTGAACCAGGGCCGGACGCGAGAGATCGCCGCCGCCGATCGCCTCTACGAGGGCACGGCGGTGCTCCGCCCAAGCCGGGCAGATCGCCACTGTGTGCTCCACCGTGTCCTCCGGGCGATCGTCACAATGGTGACACCCGGGCGCTTCCTCCCGCCCGATGATGTGCAGGAACCTCCCGAAACTTCCGTGTCCGGTGAGGACCTGCGTCAGGTGGTAGGTGAGGACGCCATGACGCCTCTCCAGCCACTCCTCAAAGAGGGGACTTATCGCCACTATTGTGGCGTGCCCTTAGTTTAGACCCTAGAGACGCAAGTAGGCTATTTAGAAAAAAAAATGTGAGAAAAAGGGAAAAAAGTAGAGAGAAACATTTTCTTCGATCATCACGTGGATTATTATTTAGAGTTAGCCCAAAGTTGCGGGCGGAAGCTAGTATGCATATAACATCAGATTTTAATCCATTACACGTCTATTTCAACAGTACCATTTAGAAATCAAATAGCACACGTGCCATTCGATTACGCATCACCAACTCAAGTTCAAATAGTTACACAAACATTTGGACGCATTTCACACACTTCAGTGCTTCAATGGACAGCATGCATAGGTACCTACTTCTAGCTATAATCGGGAAGGAGCCATTGCACTCAAGTTTCGCATAGTCAGCGCTAGATCGACGTCAAACTCAGCAAGTAAATAGAAGCCAAGAGAAAGGCGGGGAAGGAAACTTGTTTCTTTTTTTCGCTGAAGTGTTATAAAAACCCATATGTCGGGCCATATTAAGACGTATACTATTTCATGCAGCTGTCAGAGGTTGACGGTTGTTAGTTAATTTGTTGAAAGATTTATTAATTTGAAGAAAATCCACTTAACTAATTTCGCAACTCAATTAATTTTAAATACAAAATTAGGTACGATTTTTGTAACACGTTGAGTTTTAGTTTACAATAAAAAAAACTACTCGTAACTTTCAACAAACAGGTTTGCTGTAGAAATAAGCATTACCTTTGTACCTATTTTCTGTTCCTGTCTTTTATTTTCTGTATTCAGTGTGTGTGTTCATTAATCGATAAATAAAATAAAAACAGGCCTCATCAAAAGATAAATCAATGGCCTAACAAGATGAATCCCATCTTCCTTTGGATCGGCTTCCAGTCTTACCAGATACAGCTGAACATCCACAAATATCTTCCCGCTAGCTTACTGGCCTACAAACCCTCACTAACGCCGCTGTCTTCAAAGCCACTGCCTACACATCGATCTAAGCCCGTCTCACACAGTCACGTATTACATTCGTACACATTTCTGAACGAAATGGTGTCGAAAATATCTTCATACCCTCCCCCTATATCAACATTCGAGGAAAATTGTTTTTATAGATTCGATATGCCTCAATTTCAATTGGTGGGGCCTCTTTCCATCAACGGCTTCGAGAAGAATCAATTTGGTTTTGAATTAAGTAAATGAACTTTGGATTGTGGTTTTCTTAATGCTCTTTTGTTGATACAAATGTGTTGGTGGAAAGACGGGCTCGCGTACCAAGGGTTCCGTACAAATATGCAACATAATCTTTACTAATATTATAAAACCGAAAGTGAGTTTGTTACGTCTTCACGCCTATGTGGCTAAACCGATTTAGATGAATTTTATTTCAGAGATAACTGGGACCCTGGAGACAGACTTAAGGTAATATTTAAATAAAAAAGTAAGATATGAGGGAGAAAGGGCCAACACTACAAGTAGCAGGTACCTGCGAAACAGAACAGGGAAAAGTGTTACTCCGAATTCAACGGGAGCGAAGCCACGGGCAAAAGCTAGTCTTTTTAATTTTTTGATTTTGACACTATCATGGTTAATTTTTACACAGCTTCAAGGCAACACATTCGAGTAAATACTTTTTAACTTGATACCTCCATGCGTTTCCGAGATAAAGGTCTTGACATATCGATGAACAACATAATGGCTCTATAAGGGTTCTGATATTTCCATTTGAGGCACGGAACCCTAAGAATTTGTAAATGCAAATGGAAAATAAAGGATTATGAAGGCTTTATGTGTAAACTTGGTCTTAATTGGAATAGATGCAACAATTTGGTTCGATGAATAGATGTTTGTTGCTCCATCACGGCAGCAAGGCTAAACGGATCCGAATGAAATTGGCACTGAGATAGATTTTAGTCGGCATAAATTAAAGTGTCTGTAATGACAAAAAAATTACACTCAGTTTCGTCGATCACCAAGAAATTACAATGGCACAAACTTTCCATTGAAAGTGTGAAAATAGATAAGATAAAAAAAAAACCATTACCAGCTGTTTCATGCTCGTAGTCTTGTTATAATTATGACCTTATAGAAAAAGTATGTACTTTTAACACGTTCACTGCGCCATCATTTTCAAAGAACTTTCAGCTGTTGCTTTGGAGACCTAAAAGATCTCGAAACTAATCGGCTCTTTGGTGCGTTTGAGACCTAATCAGTCTCCTAAAAATACAGTTTTGAAAATAACTTATATCTTCCAGAAAACTAATGACATATATTTTAAAGTTTATGTGGGTGAAAGATAGCCTATTGCTCTATATTTTGGTAGGTTCGCACGCAGTTATGACAAATACCAAAAAAAAAATGAGGTATCGATTGTATCTCGTACCGCAACCGAAGATAGTTCAAGTGTGTAGTAAGTAGTGATGGGAATAAAATAATATCTCAGTTGTCGATTGAAAAAGTTTTATTAAATTTTTATATTCAATTCTTATTTCAATATAATCAATCACAACAAATCAATATAAAACAAAAACAGGATTAATTCCTAGTGCGGAGAATTGTCTTTTATAAAAAAATAAAAAAATCAATCAATCAAAATCTGAATCACTGTCAAATTTGAATATTATCCAAAATTTTTATTTTACTGGACGATGTAGCGTTATAATCCGGTGTTGATTTTTCGTTGGCAACCTCACCAAAACAAATAGATTTTCTACACTTTTTTCTTCTAAAATCACTCATTGTTAATAAAAAGTTATCAACACGTACACGACGTATATACGCGAGTGTTATTTCCAAAGCGTGCACGCGACCTCCCACGTCGATGCTAGGACAACACTAACAAGAGTCACGGAGCGCCCGCGCCGCCCTCCCTTCCTCTCTTGCGTCTACGAGGCCTATGATTCCACGAGTATCGACATATCTCCTAACGCAAGAAATGAAAATAATTATAGTACTGTGCGTTAGGGACCTAATCCATCTCTAATTTATTTTTTAATGTCTTTAGATTCAGTTTTAAGTAGAAAGCAAATATGTATATTTGTCTTACTCATACATAAAGAACTTTACAAGTTAGATCCTCCCGCAAGGAGTGAAACAACACGATTTTATTCAACGCACAATAGAAAAGTCCTGCAAGAGATCTGCTAGATCTCGTAATGCAGCGAACGTGTTAAAATTCGAAATTACGTACATATTTGATAAGATCTAATATTAACAAAATATTAAAAGTTACAACTCTTTGAGATCCTAAACTACGCCAAACTATTGGCAATTTTTTACTTGCCGTCATACACAGAAACCGCTTCATTTAAACCTACAATGATGGTGTGTAAAGCATAAAATGCTTACTCGGACACTCGAAAATAAACAAAACGCATTCATTGTCTGGCTCAACGATACAGCTACAACTAAAATGGTCGACTCACTACAATTTATATTACCACCCAATTTGTCAACACTTAACCCTGCTAAACATTTAACCGTACGCTACCATAACAGTTACAAGTAGCTCTACAACAATAACACATCGCCACAAAGCATTAGGATAGGATGACATCACATCTACCCGGGATGAGTTCTGGGATAACTTCCGACAAGTTTCCAACTAAATTGTCCATTTATTTGCTAAATTAGCATGAACTTGTGCCCTCTACACACTGAGAACACTCCAAATGGAATAACGACAGTCCTAACTATTTTATAATTATGTCTTTGGATCATAAAGTGCATAATATATGGCTAGTAAAATTTGTAGAGGTGAATGGAGGATTATCCTATTGTTGTTAGTAGTCGTTGATTATCGTTTTATATGGCTATTTTAAGGATTTCTAGTGATTAATTATGTTATTTTGCAAGTAGGTTTTCACAAACACTTTTACGCGCCTTTTTTAAAACTAGATAGGGCAGTCGTTGCGTACCCGACTACCCTAAGAAAAAACAGCCGAAACAAACCCAGAGGTCATAGTCTCTTTTAAGGTCCAGACAAAAATCTTTGTCAACTTACAAGAGGACTATGCAGATTAGTCTTTAAAATGGTCTTTTCAAGAAAGCAACACACAGATTGAGTGGACCTGTCCAGTCAACGCTAGCATTTGTCAGCTACCATGAAGCTCGATTCATATCCCAAGGAGCTCAACGGCAAATCGAAATAAAAACTCTTTGATGTACTGGTAGGTTATACTTTAGTTGCAGTTATAATAATAGTACAACATTTACACATCACCAACATAAAATTGAATCTAAATTTTTTTTCTTTTTAAGAATGGTTATTTGTTTCGAATGACCCTCGATTTTTGTAAATATTATTTTCAAAATAATTAAATCTACCAATAATCGATAGTCCTGTAAAGATATCTTTTGTTGATTGATTGCTAAATTTATTTAAAAGGGTCACCAACATCTTCTGTGTATAATATTTTTTAAGTACGTAGGTTTTCATATTTTCTTGGGCTACACATTTCTGCCCAGAGCGGGGGTAGTTATTCAATGATTTCTCATCCGCAAAAAAAAGAAGCCCTTGGGTCACGGGAAGTGTCAACAAAACTTTTTGAAATATCCTTAAAAAGGAGCAACGTTAGCTGAAATAATTATAAAATTTAAATGACAAAAGAAAATAATTGCAATCATTGTTTTAAGGGATTAGTCACACATTCAAATTTTACGCCGTAGTAATTGGATAACAAGCGTAGTTCTAGGAAAAGCTCAATTATGATGTCACGTCTTATTTCAAACGTTGACATGTGTAAAGTTTGCCTAGCAGCGTGTGTAATCACCCTAAACAGCCCTAAATACATAAAGGATAAATATCATGCCCTCGTCAAAGGGTTTACACATTAATTGCCATCAAGTTGTATTTGTGAACGCTAATCACATATAATTGGATACGGGACCTTTATAACGAACCGATATAGTATTTATTGAACTGTTTAATATTCAAACGTGGCATTTGCTTGATGTTTAATCCTCTGATTCCGATTGTACGATGAAGGTTTCGATTTTTTTTGTAAAGTTTTCTCAGTAAAAATCTAAATAATACTTACTGGAGCGTTTTTCCTATATCCACTTAAATTTCACAATCACAATCAGTCATTCAATCAGGTCGATCTTCAGATTAAACTTGCTTGGGTCAATTCTGTGAATGTTGGACCCGCTCTTATCGTGTAACACCATGTACATACTTAGTGTACCTCTGTGTCACGAGTAAGCGTTTATAAATATGAAATTATCGAAATAACGCTGAAAACTATTAATAATAATAAAATAATAAAAAAATTGAGAGGTGTCAAGGGACACCCGAATGAAACGAAGTTTTTATTTGTTATGTACAAAAAACCTATGTACACTCAACAAAAATAATCGTCGCGACACCACACTGTTCAATGCGAAATAGAAAGACGAAACGAAAATGGCTTGCTTTCTATGAGACAGAGAGAGAGAGAGAGTCACGCTCCCGCCGTACTACTTACAACTATAGCAAAATGTGTCGTTACAACTTTAGGTCTTATTTTTTTTCGTCTAGTTTCCTTTTGCAACGCGCGATAAAGAACTTTGTTCCAAAACGTGGTTGTGCAAAGAGACACGAAAAGAAACTTTAATTTGTAATATTTATGATATGGTATAGAAGACCACGTCGTCAATGAGCCAAAATCTCACATCTCATCTTACCAATGGGCATCACCTGGTACTAACAGGGATGTGAAGGTTAGATAGGCAATCGTAATATAGCATTCCGGTTAGTCTGGAAGGCGACACCAACATATTTGGTAAAGGATAGGTGTTGAGAAGACCACCCTGCGGTTTTAAAATAAAGTATCAGACATTTTACCCTGCCCGAGTTGCGGGTTGTTCGAAACGGATACCACGGCCCTGGAACATAAACGTCAAAAGAAGGAACATGGGTGGGTTTTAGTCAGTATAAGTCAGATATTTCCCCCCCGCTCCGCCCAAAGCGGAGGAAGTAATTTGATGATTTTCTATCCGAAAAAAAAGCAGGCATTTGCCTTATTTTTGATTTTAATCGTTTACTTAAATGCTTTTAGAAATCAAATAGCACATTAGTAATAGGGAGGGTAGTAAATGAATGATTTACCATTTGCAAAAAAAAACAACATTTTACCTAACAACCTAATAGATATCCATACACAAATTCCCACAGACAACACACACACACATGTTCACCAACAAATCCCCTCACGTGTCGCCATCTGTATAACTTACAACTACAACTATCAAGCTAGATTACAAACAAGTTGTTAATTGTGGCGAATTACGACGCCCGTTCTGGTTTTAGTAATGAGTTCGCCGGTTTCTTGGCAAGAACATATCTTTAGCTTAAACTGTGAGAAGTAAAATAGAACACATCGGTACCAAATGCACCCAAGGAGCTTATTTGTTCTAACTGTTGGTATCTAAATGGAACTTGAGATTACATTTGTTTGGTCTCAGATCGTTTGAAAGTTTTGTTCTTACCATTTAGGATGCGATAGCTTATTAAATATGTATTTTTTTTGTTTTTAACATTGTTATACACTAGGATTTTTTCCTATATCGTGGTTGTGTTTACAAACATCGCATCGACACGCAGCGCAGCAGTCGATCGCTCAGCCACTGCGTCAACCATGCCGTCAATAAATTTATCTTTTAATTTAATATTTTTTGGCGTTTTTTAGTTTTATGGTCGTATTGAATAAATATCACTTGATTCGGTAAAAGAAATCAAATTCACATGCTGTAAATATTATATTTCTCGATTCTAACTAATGAATTTATCGACATGAAAACTCTGATACCAGTTAAGTCCGTAACTACGCAGAAAAGAAAGAATTGCTGTATTAAATTATGCCAAAGATTCATTCCTGTGTATTTGAGCGGAATAAAATGATAGCCTATACCTTTTTATAGTAGAAAAGACATTAATATAGTTTCTACATTTGTCTTCGACTAGCTTCCGCCCGCGACTTCGTCCGCGTGGCATAGTTACTTTGGGTTAATGCTTACTTTAAACCGCGTAATCATCGAAAAAAAAAATTCTCTCCCCGTTTCTTTCCTCTTTCTCCTCCTTAACTCACTTAAAAAAATAGCCTATATCCGTCTCCAGGGTCCCCACTATCTCCGTACCAAAATTCATCAAAATCGCTTGGGCCATTTCGGCGTAAAGACGTAATAAACAAACTCACTTTCACTTTTATAATATTAGTAAGGATTTTAGGAAGTGCGTGACCCCACCTTTAGGTACACCTACATATGTATAAGTTGTCATACTTGTTTTCAACAAGTCTTGTTAAGGAATAATTGAACAAAACATGTATCATTCCCACATGTTTTCTTATATGGAACAAGTTCTGGAAACATGTTTCTAACTTTTCTTCGATAATGAAAAACCTTTATTAGGAAAAGTGCCTATAATATCTTTAGAAATTCTAACTGTAAGTTTTAATTATTTTGAACTAGCTTTCGCCCGTGGCTTCGCCCGCGTTAAATTTGGGGTAACACAGTTCCCCTTGCGCCTTATATATTTGTAATAGTAACGCTAAGTTTTCCCGTTTCTTCCCTCTTTCTCCCTCACATCCCACTTTTTTCAAAAAAATATTAGCCTGTGTCCGTCTCCTGGTTCCCAACTATCTCTGTACCAAAATTCATCAAAATCGGTTTAGCCATTAAAGCGTGAAGAGGTAACAAACAAATAAACAAACAAACTCACTTTCGCTTTTATAATATTAGTAAGGATTATTCACTATGTACAACTGAAGCGCCATTGTGGTCTAGTGGTCGTAAGCGTGACTGCTGATCATGAGAATCTGGGTTCGTTTACCGGGAATAATTTGTCCGGGAATTTCTCGGGTGTGTGTTGATTAGTTTTCATTAGAATTTTTTCAGTGGCAGTCTTGAAGTCTGTCTTTGTGCCAGGTTGCTAGCACTATAAGCAGCAACTAGGCACACCCCTATTACATAGGACTTAAACAGCAATCGAAAAATATGGGTGTTCTATTAATTACACCTCTGTTTAACCCGACGAAGATTACAAGGCGTGAAGTTATGTATGTATGTACAACATAATCCAATATATAAAACCCAAAAAAAAAACTCAAAAGCTTTTATTTTCACTCAGAGCATTCCAGACACTTTTGAATGTCAAGAATCAAAATGATGAACCTACAGTCCGAGTCAGAAGACATGAAAGCTTGTGGAAGTACTGATGTTGTCCATTCCAAAGCGTTGATCTCTATGGAGAAACTGGGAAAGAAAATCCATGGACACTCTTTTAAATTATAATGTTTTTACAAGATCATAGTTTTATCATTCATATTGAGATTATACAAATATTTGCGAAAGATGTAGAAAGACGTGCACATCAAGAGCGTCCGGAGTAAAAGCAAAAATTTCAATTAAAACATAGATAGGCAATGCAATCTTCATCTTAGACCTATTCTCGTCTCCACAATGTTAGCAATTCCCGTACCAGTATGAACGCAGGTGTTATATCAAACAATAGCTTGCAAAGTCTTATTGACAAAGCGAATTAGGTAGCGGACCTTAAAGGCTCTGCTCTCCGTGCTCCAAGATGGATTTAGGTGGAACCCGGATAAATCCTGACATAAAGTCCTTTATGGTGGTTCGGATGAAATTCACTGTGATTCTATGCCGTGATACATGTTGTTATATAACATAACATCACGTCTGTAATCTCTGAATGGTTAGGCAGAGGCCCGTACCCGTACTTAATACATATATATAACTTACTATCTGCACCCTGCGGTTTCACTCGCGTAGTGATAGAAAATACAATATATCTTTATGAATTGTAATTGTGTATTTTTGCGTAAAAGAACAAAAAACATACTTACATACATCCTTACAAACTTTCGCTAATACAATATTAGTAGGATTCGTTTACCTAATAAAACAGCAAAGACATATTTTTTTTGTAATTCTAACTAATATTATGAAAGCAAAAGTGAGTTTGTTTGTTACGTTTTCACGCCTAAATGGTTAAACCGATTTTGATGTATTTTGGTACAAAGATAGTTGGGACGGACCTGGAGACGGCCATATTTTTTTTATTTGTGTGTATTTAACAACAGCAAAAACACAAATTTCAACTCCTTTGGGAGCGAACTTTCAAAACATCTGTCCTCTATTACAGGAATAAATCTTACCTCTATTTACAGGTATCTGAAAGTGACATGAGAAATATTTTATCCTACAAGAGAATTCAAAGCTCAAAGTAAAAGAAGTGTTATGTCAGTAAAAGAGTTACCATGTAGTTTATTACCGGTTCTTCTCCATAGGAAACAAGCAAGCCGAACCAATTTTTCGACGTTATATAAGTGCCCATGTAGGCCTATGTGAAATAAAATATTTTGAATTTATATGTTTCTGTTATTTTGAGTATGAAATCTGTTTTAGAAAACCCGGTCAAGTGCGAGTCGGACTTACACACCTAGGCACTAGGCACCCCACAAATTTACAACATAAACGACCATATCTTTTGAGTACGTAGAGTTAGAGGGTTGATTTTTCACATCTTCAAGGAAATCATAGACTTGAGCAATTGGCTTTAATTTCGATTCGATACCTCCACGAGTCTTCGAAAGGGTTCTGTAAGGGTTTCGTTTTATCATTTTAAGGTACGGAACCCTAGAAAGGATGTCGTGTTACCTAGTAAATGTGTTGTATAGTGTTACAGTACAATATCTTTGCGGTACTGTCGTGCTATTGAGCATTCGATAGTCTCCGCACGGTCTCCATTCGCCATTTTTCTTTTTTACCATATGTAATGGGCTTGCCCATGGGCTATCTGACGGTCGGAAAATTCCGAGTTCTATCATATTTTGAAATTCCTTTTTGGCTATGTCGTATTTTTCTGGAGGTAATGGTCTTGCCCGAGCTGCGACGGGTGGTCCTGTAGTGATAATGTGGTGTTCAATCTTATGTTTGGGCGCATTGCGTAGAGAGGACTCTTTCGTGATGTCTTCGTATTTGTTTAAAAGTTGCGTAATACGTGGATTCGTTCCCACTGCGATAGTACGAATTGTTTGCTGTGTCGCTTTTTCTGAAGTTACATGCGTTGTCAGCTCTGTAACTTTGTCGATAAGTTTGCGACCTGCTATGTCGACTAATAGTTTATAGTGCTCCAGAAAATCTGCTCCAATTATTGGTTGTGTAACATCGGCGATTATAAAATTCCATTTATAACATCGTTGTAGTCCTAAATTCAAGGTAAGCGTCTTCTCGCCGTAAGTCCTAATTTTAGTCCCATTTGCAGCGTAAAGTGTGTATTGTTCATTTTGTAAAATTGAATATCTCTGTTGCTTGCTAATGACTGAGATATTTGCGCCCGTGTCAATCAAAAACTTCATACCACTTTTTCGGTCGGTAATGGTGAGGCGATTGGATGGGTGGATTGCACAGAGTTTCGCCGTTGTCTGTGCTCTTATTCGTTTCCCTGGTTCCGTACGTAAGTCATTGGTTTCCAACCGCATGGTTTAATGCAGTTCCTTGCATATTTTCCGAATCTTTCGTGGTAGTAACAAAATCGATTTGCTCCTCTATAGTTTGTTCTCGGCCTCATAATCGGGAATTGTTGACGTTTCTTGAAATGATTGTGCGTGTTGGGTCGATAGCCATATTGACCTTGCTGAATTGCGTCAATATCTATCTGTAATTTTGCTAGCTGGGTTAAAATGCATGATGTATTGTTGTCGTTTGAAGTGTCGTTGCTAACAGCTGATATTTCGGTTACTTTTGAATTCATTATTATTTTGTCTGCAATTTGGCTCAGTTTGTCAATTTCCATGTCTTCCGTAACTGCTAGAACCGTAGTAACTGATGTTGGTAAAAGCCTGAACCATAGTAGTTTAATTGTTTCGTCACTGATTTTTCCTCTCCCGAGGACTCGCATTTGACGTAATAACTGCGAAGGTTTTTGATCACCGAGTTCTGTCTCTGATATTAATTTTTGAAACTGTCGCTGTTCTGTTTCTTCGTAACAATCAATTAAACGTTCCGTGATGTTTTTGTATTTATCTGTAGTCGGTGGTGAAGTGATTAGGTCACTAACCTGTAGTATTCCTTCCTTGGATAACTTTGCTATTACTGTACAGTATTTGTATTCGTCTCCTTGCTTCTGTGGTGCTAATATGGCTTCTAGTTGCGTGAACCATAATCTTGGTTGGTCTTTCCAAAGTTCCGGAATGCGGGATAAAACCGAGGTGCCAGCAGCTACTTCAAGTGTTCCTTGCTGATTTATGTTCGCCTTGCACGGTGATTGTGCCATGTTTCTTGCTGCGTATTCGTTCGTCGGGGTCACCAATTTGCCAAACTTCTTGGCAGTATATGATTAGGTATAAATGAGACAAAAGATGTAGTATAGTCTGGTTATAATTATCCAAAGGTGCATCTTATATACTAACGACTTCGTGTCGATAACAGACAGTAGAAACATTTAATAGATATTGAACGTGCGATAAAGAACATAAGATTGCGATGTAGATTGTAGATACAGCACAAAGATATTGTACTGTAACATATAGTTCAGATACTTTAACAGTGAACATGACAGCAGCCCACGTGCGTCTACACGGCCTCCTATACGGCAGTACTTTGTTAAACTCTGTGAAATTGACAATAGCGCCAAGGTATTCTCAGAAAACTGGAGTGGATCATCTGTACACAAAGTGCACGCTTTGGACGTGGAGTTGCCGACAACATCTCGTTACACAATCCTGTGTATCTAAATACCAATATTCAGCTGTATCACGCAATATTTGGAAAAGGTTAGGTAGACTATGATGAATAATCGTTTTCACAAATTGGGTCACAACCGAATTCCCTCGCTTAACAAATCATAGTTCCTAAAACTTAACTACGGACTCAAACATCGTGACACTACCGAGACCCCAAAACTTTTTGGCATACAAAAGACGGGGCAATCTCACAATTTTTCCATACCATGGAAATTGAATTTTCTGTTCACCATAAAAAGACCCGAAAAAGGAAAAGTTCGTGATATGGACGATTTGGCCAGGCCATTTGGCAAACATTGACGTTCAAGTTAAAAAGAGGAATGAGTAGTATCGTGGTAAGAGGCACTTTAGTATGCGCTAAAGTTTGGCGGTTTCGTGGTACGGGGCACTTATGTTGGTCCATTGTGATTATGTACCTACGTTGTTTGTGTGGGTTTGTGAACAGTATTTGACTTCAAACGTTACGGTTAGTGTTCAGGTGATTACACTACGATGCTGCTGTTTGGCGAATAATTATTATGGAACAATACCTAGAGATGAGAACCTGATTCTGGGAAATTATTCTCACAATTCGATTGTTTAATAATAAATATGTTGGGACAACTCACACACGGCTATCTGATCCCAAGCTAAGCAGAGCTTGTGTTATGGTAACCAGACAACTGATATACATACTTATATAATTTATAAATACATACATATTATAGATAAATCACACCCAGACACAGAACAAACAATCATGCTCATCACACAAAGTTTGTCCTGGGTGGGAATCGAACCCACGACCTCCGGCTCAGCAGTCAGGGCCACTAACCACTGGACCAACAGGCCCGTCATAACCGTGGGGAACAGCTAGTACAGAATATAGAGAGACTAAATGAATGTCGGTTACAAAGTATTTAGTACTCGCACAACAACTTTCATAACTTCGGAAGCTGATTCAATGACACTCTTCGGAAGCTTATATCAATCGAATACATTTTTGACTTTTTCATTAATCACCATAGTTCAAAATAGTACTACATTTACATAGTACTTGTAGCGACATAAACAATAAGTACTACAAAATCCAATCTTTTTATTGAGTACTAGCTGTTCCTCGTGGTTTCACCCACGCTGCTCAGCACCTGTTGGTCGTAGCGTGATGTTATATAGCCTATAGCTGTCCTCAAGAAATGGACTATCCAACACTAAAAGAATTATCCAATTCCAACCAGTATTCCCTGAGATTAGCGCGTTCAAACAAACAAACAAACTCTTCAGCTTTCTAATATTAGTATAGATTGAGGAACTTTGCACACCGATCTTCAAATTCAAACATCATCACCATCATCCAACTATGACCATGTCTTTATTATCATTGTTAGAGCTAATAGAATTTTATTGTCTACGCATTGCATTTCCCTGCCGGGGTTTCGGGTTGTTCGAAAGAGATACCGGGGCCCCAGAACATAAAGGGCAAAAGAAGAACATTGGTGGGTTTTTAGTCAGTAAAAGTCTGACACTCCCCACTGCTCCGCCCAGAGAGGGGGAAGTTATTTGATGATTTAACCACCCTAAAAAAGGCCTTATCACCCTTAGCGCCAGTCTGGTCACCGCTTTTTTAAATTTTGTAAATTAGTATTTCTGTTTAGATGTGTTTAAGTTTAAAATGACAAAGTACAGATTATTTATATCGAAAAAGTGTAAATGTGTCAGGGCTTTCATAAATCATAAATGTAAAACAAGTGCCTAAAATATATGCAGCAATTTACCTACTAGAAAATCTATACTAATATTATAAAGCTGAAGAGTTTGTTTGTTTGTTTGAACGCGCTAATCTCAAGGACTACTGGTCGGAATTAGAAAATTCTTTTAATGTTGGATAGTCCATTTTTTGAGGAAGGCTATAGGCTATATAACATCACGCTACGACCAACAGGTGCTGAGCAGCGCGGGTGAAACCGTGGGGAACAGCTAGTGGTAGATAATTTTGGATACACAATATTCCAGACACAGTTAACCTAAAAGATACACTTCACGCCGAAGGTGTTAAGGGCACACATTATCGTTATTTACATTTTAATTGTAAATACATTAAGATTTGTATAATAAAACAGACAGTACAAAACAAATTATAATCAGTTTTACCAAATCAACAGATAGAACGGGGTTGGACGAATATTAACGTTCAATTTCATTCGCCGTTGATAAATGAACTTGTGAAATTAAATAAGTTTGGACTCTCCTCGCAAACAATTGAGTTATAAATTTAGATAAATAACCCGACACAAACTTGTATAATTTGTCATAATTAGTGGGCCGGTATAAAAATAAATAAATAGTCAATTGGAACAACATAGTATTTCATTGGTTATAATTATTTATTACTATTGCACTGTTAAATGAAACAAATTTACAATACGATGTGATAAAAAGGATTAAAATAAAATAATTTAAAATAAAAACTCATCTTTCGTCCATATTCACACAAAACAAGCAGAAAAAATGTCATAAATGTTGTGTGCTTTATTGTAGAAACCAATAAAATAATATCATCAGTTTTGATGTCAATACGCCATTAATTCCAAAAACAAAAATTTTAGATCAGAAAAAATACTCGACACTAAGCAATTCATTCGTCAGGTCATTATAATGTCACGCCTTTAATCCCACAGTTTTAGGCAGCAGTGTTTTTTTTTGCGGATGGGAAATCTTCAAATAACTTCCCCCGCTAAGGCGGAATGGAGTGACACTCCACCTCAGTCCGCCCAGAGCGGGGGAAGTTATTTTATAAAAGAAGGTTCTAAAATTAACACGTAACCTTTAATGAATCCTCGTTTCTCCTATTCCACAAATCCACATGAATCAATTAAATATGTTTAATTGATAGTCTCTCTAATAGTTTGAAGTGCAATCCGCAAACAGAAGTGCAAACTAATAACTTTCATCGTGCGGTTAGTAGGGAAACACTATTTCAAACGGGTATTAATGTTCGTTCTACTAATTTATTGCCTCACTAGATCCTATTAAAGGCGTAGGGTTAGTTTTGAGAGCCTTTGGGTTTTGTTGTAATAGGATTTTATGAAATTGATTTATGTACGTGGTTGTTTTAATGAAAAACGGACCTAAGTTCGTTCAATTTATGAATAGTATCGTAATACCAGCTTTTCTTATTAATATGATCCAAACTATGGACGCTGCTCAGACAGGTAATGTACTGAAATTGCCTGTGTTCAGTGTCCGAAGCCGTTTCAAAATCAATCCGTTCACCGGTTTGATTAAACCTTATACGATGTCCTTCTTACGATGACGTAGCTTTATGCTACGGCGTAGCAACGTGCTACGTCTCCATGCTACGACAAGCATGTTTTGTATTTCACTGTGGAATAATTAAATTTCAATTTATTTACTACATTTGTATCTGAAATTTTAATAGTCATCATAAAAAGTAATTACAAGTACGCAGATAAAGAAACACATTAATCATATCATTATTAGTTATAAATTAAATATAATAGCGATTTAAGTAAACTGGAATAAAATGTAGATAAGAAAAAATGGAGAAAAGAAGAAGTATTAGAGAAATCTGTATTTAGAATATGTTGTGTACAGTGTCCGCAGTCGTTTCGAAATTTAAACGTACCGATTTCATTAAACCTTTGAACGAAGCCTTCCGACGTCGTAGCAAAGTGCTACGTCACCATGGTACTCCAAACATTACCAAAATTACACTGAGAAACAAAACAAGTACTAGAGAAATCTTTAATAAAAATGTCTGAAATAAAGTTTCTTTGTTCAGATGCATCGCATTTATGACTGTACTGACCGCAGCTTGACCAAATAGCATCTTTCACTTTTATATCTTTAGTAAAACAGCTTATTTATGTACCCACTCTGCATATGGTGATAAAATAAAATACACAGAATTTAATAAGAGAATTTATGCGATAAGTCACTGGTCGACCCTGAACGTATTACGTATTAAAAATATTAACAAAAGCTTTTATTACTGAACCTCGGTTCTTCATTTTTACGATGGTATTGAAGTAAACTGTTTATAGCGGTATGAAAGGGAGTTAGGTTGAGTTTTATTAACCTTTTTTTTGTTCGAACTCCTTTAAGTTTTAGAGTTCAGGCCTCATTGGTTACAAAATGGGTTTTCGGTGGATAGAGTTTGGTTAAAAAATTGGTGAATATTTGACTTTGTTATTGTGACTGATTTTTTTGGTGTATTCGTTCAAATTAATTATTATTCTTCTGTTTCATTCTGTATTGTAAGTGGAATAAGAATTTATAGCAGTTTTCGGGTGAAAATGTTCAGGATCGACTTAATTAAAAAGCACAATTTTAAATTGTACTTTTTCATTTAAATAAATATTCATTAATATTTTCACTAAGCTACTTAACTTTGCTCTTCGCACAACCAGTGCATTTTCACAACTCTTTTATATTAATGTTTAAATAAAAAAATAAAATGTATGCGAGACCGAAAAAGGGATTTCTCTTATTGAGTGACTTTTGCTTTTGTTGTGGGTTCTTTGTGTCCGAAAATGTGAAGATTTTATGGCAACCCAAACCAGTGTCCTGTGGACCACTGTGCTTGTAGCGTTAGCATATTAATGCGACAAAAGCCCTCGGTAATTATGGTAAAGTATAAATAATAAATTTTCTTTGTTGCTGCAATCACGTATATTTGGAGAATTAATTTAGGCCCTTTCAGGATTATTTTTAGCGATTGCATGCATTCATAGCATCGTGACAGGTGACTTTCTATAGTTTCTGCTCACCCGCACGTGAGAAGGGCGTGAGTTTATGTACGTATGTAGTAATCGACTGTGTCACACTCACTAAAGACAAAATAAAACGGTTCCGCATAGATGACTGAAAAATAAATTAATTCAAACACAAAAAAAATAAGATGAACATTCAATTTGTTTTTACTTCTCTTCGTACTTCATCATTCCCGCAGAAAAATCCACGAAAAGCATTCACTCATCTTTTAAATTCCAACTTTTTCAGCATCAAAAAGGTTCTGAATCACTGCACTATTTACTAGAAAATGAATTGGCCAATCTACACGCCACGGGTTAAGGGCTATGCGCATTTATTTGAACGGTAACGCGCGTTAACTGTGCGGTTACAAAGCGGTTGTGCAGCGGTTAGTAATGATGCCATCTGTATGGAGGCTCTCATTAGATGTGTGGCTGAATCTGAATGACTTCGTTTTGTCAATCGTTCGTAGTATTTTGAAGATCGTGTTTGTTTTGTTATGTTATTTGTTTTTTTTCGGCTTAATATTTAGTGAGGAAGCCAGGTATCATTTAACATTAATAATTAATGTTTTTGAGTTTAATAAGTCGGCAAGAAATGAACACAGGGAATAAATAAATATTATATTATTTTAGTAAAAAAGAAAAACTATAAACACGCTTCACAGTGATATCATTTTATTTGTCGTATCTCGTCAGGGTTCTAGTGATACTTATATAGTCGGCCATATTGAATTTAGAATGACGTCCCTTAACCAATCATGCATTATCATCCTAATTAAGCACGTTTACAAAACTTCAGCTTAAATGAAGTTAGTGAAATATAGCTACTGAGATATTTAAATTATAAGTAAGTTAGTTAAAGGTGAAGCTAATAAATGCGTGTTGAAAGGAGTCTAATAAATTCTTGTGGTCGGATCCATAGCCGCAAACGCTGAAACCAGTGAAAAATGACAAAACAAACCAGAAGCGCTTTGAAGCGATGAAAAAACGCCACAAGATGCACTCTAAGTTCTGGTACTGAACTGTTTACAGCTCTGAGCTCCAGCTTATATTGCGTTGGTGTCACCACTCCCCATTTCCGTTCTATTTTCGCGATTTTTAGCCAAACTACGTTCCACACTGCCAATATTGAAAAGCGAGGCGCATATTTGGCATGGAAAAGCTTTGAACACCCGAGGAGTTTTAGTATATGAGACACAAGATCGTTTGGCGAGTATCGATGTTTTTTGTGACTGGTAGATTTTTATGTTTTTTAGATTGAATGTATATGAGTTTCACAAAATTATCCGTATTACCGACTTGAATTGAGTTTCAATGTGTCCTCAACAGTCCAACAAATTCTATCTACGATTAAAGAATAAATATTAAAAAAAACGTTGGCACACTAGGATTTTCTCCTGTATCGTGGGTACGTTTACGAACATTTAAACTTAAATACAAGCAGCTGAAACACCTGCCGGTAGATCATACAAATATTTTTTCCGTGCGGGGATCGTACTCGCGACACGCAGTGCAGCAGTCGGTCGCTCAGCCACTGCGCTAACAGTGCCGTCATTTATTATCTAGGTCTTTAAATCTTCACATACCGACCCGTTAAAGTTACGCTATACGTAACATGTACTTAGAAGGGTTGAACTAAGTCAAGTACTAACCTAACTAATGATTTACCATAACAGTTTTAGACAGTAAATCGATACAGTTTGTAAGTGAACGTTGTTTCAAATGTCCGCATCTCGGGCATAGTTAGGGTTAGTTGGATGCATAGCATTTACTTATTAGTTCAGGCAAAGCAAGTTCCTAGCAAGTTGTTGAACTCCTCGCAAGATTCGGTGTACGGCAATGAGTACTAAACTGGTTTTATTAGCTTTAAATCGCGTAAACAAACGAAGAACAGTAAGTTCACTTCGTGTTGAAGTACAGTATTTGAGCAGCTGGTATTTCTTGGACAAGAACTTGGGAAGGACTTAGCTGGTGTTCGATTTGAGGAGCATTCAAACAGGTTCATAGTATTGGTGTTAAGTGTATTGTTGGCATCAGATCGGGTAGTTTGTAAGGCTCCGTTCGGGCGATGCGACTTGGTTCAGACGTCACGTGCGCAAGTCTGTAACTTGCATCCTTAGAGGTTCCATTCTTTCATTAGCTGATAGACTCATGTCGCTTGAACGTGTCGGGCGTGGCCAAGAGATACCGCTGAGATGCAGGGTGCCTTTCTAATTAGTTTTTGTATTTTTACCACGACAAAGCCCGCTGTCTTAATGAGATATGAAAACTTAAAAACATTGATATTATTATATTATTATTATTTGTCCGTGAGTCTAATTTTCTACTGTTGGTGGTTTCGGTGCAAGGCATGTTGTTTTTGTTTTGGAACGATATTACTTATCGCGCCTTGCAAAAGGGGGCTAGACGGAAAAAAATTAAGACCAAAAGTTGTAACGACACTTTTGGCTTTAGTTGTTCTTAATGTAAAGTTGTAAGCCGTGCGGCGTACGCTTGTTTCTCTGTCTCTTTCTCTCTCTCTCATAGAAAGCAAGCAAGCTATTTTGTTTCGTCTTTCTATTTGCCATTGAAAAGTGTGGTGTCGCGAAGATTATTTTTGTTGAGTGTATACAGGTTTTTTGTACATAATAAATAATAACTTCGTTCCACCCGGGTGTCCCTTGACACCTCTCAATTTTTTTTTTTAAATTTAGTAGCGTACAAGATTTTGCAAGATTTCAAATAAAAAAATGCTGACAACACACTGTAACAACGAAACAATATCTAGTATAGTACGATTAGATGACTCTCGGTAGGCCTTTAACGAATGTTTTGTGCATACTTAATGATTTAATCTATAACACGTGCGAAAACAAAAACTTCAATGCCCACGCAATCCAAAATGAATAGGAAAGAGTTTTTTTTTCTCAAATACGATGTTGGTGTTATGTCCTTCAGGTTTGATGGCATCGTCCCATATATTACCGCACCTTTGTTCGCAACAACAGTGATAGTCTAGTAGTGTGATCGTTGGGTTGCCATGTCATAATTATACCACGAGTTCGAACTCAAGGCCCGCACATCTGATTCTTGGAACCATATGTGTTTCGGTGCTTAATGCAGAATTTTCACTTGCTATCAGTGAAGGAAAACATTGTGTGGCAACAAGGCGTGCTGCGCCTGAAAGATATTTCTCAACGGTATGTGAAGCCAAGTTAGAGAAACTTCAATCCAGCCAACCGGGCGCCACAAGATGACTCCCGACTACTGCAATGGACAGCTCACCGTCCGTCCGTTTAGTAATGACAGGACGTCTTTGTCGTCGGCGCGTTCGTTTTCCACGTACTCCCAAAAAGATGTCAGCAAAGCAGAACGGCCTGGTCTTCTATCTGCTGGGGTTTCGGATTGTTCGAAAAAGATACCGAAGCCCCGGAACACATAGGGCAAAAGACACACTCCCCCCAAGTTATTTGATGATTTCCCATAGGAAAATAAGCCAAGATATTGGCCAAAATGCTAGGCACATGATAAAGAAGACCGCACCTTTCTAATACCCATGCATACGCATGTGTTTCGTTTCTGAAACTACGAACACTACATAGTACGGGCTTTGAGTTCGAAGGCCTGTCGAATATCGGTTGTACAAAGCCTTGTATTGCTTTGCGAGAAATCATAGCATTGCATGTTTCGAACACATTATTACTGTATTAGTGATTTCACGAATGAATTTGTGATTCATGGTTTCTCGTTTGACGAGTTTATTACATAAGTAGGGTTGCATGAAGTTAATCGTCAAATACTGGTTAGGAAGTAGTTTTAAAAGACACCTAGGCAATCAACTGGCAAAACATTTCAAGAATTAAAATTTATATTAAACGTGTTATTTCATTTCGAAGAATTCTCGTGCCAGTACAAGTATGTGAGAAAGATAGTTCAATTTGAGCGTGTAAGATAGATTTCGAAAAGACAGAATATGAGCAAGAAACAGGAAGGAAACTGACAGGAAAAAACGTCCAAACGCAAGCGTTTTTAGAATTTATAAAAAAAAACAACATAATATAAAAGCGAACATTGTATCCAACGAATTAATTACATAACACTCACTTAAGTATCCTTACCAATATTATAAAAGCAAAAATGAGTTTGTTGTTACGTTATCCCGCTTAAATGACCAAACCGATTTTGATGAAATTTTGTACAGAGATAATTGGGACCCTGGAGACGGACATGGGCTAAAAAAAGTGAGAAAAGGGGAGAAAGAGGAAAAAAGGGGAGAGTAAGATATTTTTTTTCCGATAAAAATAACTATGACACGCGGACGAAGTCGAGGGTGGAAGCTTATTTTATTCATAGACAGATTATCATAATTTAAAAAATTCTTCAAACATAAACAAGTTTTCTGTCACTAACTTGGACGGTGTATTATTAACTAACATAACGCGGCACCAGCGCATAAACTGCGACTCTTTTTACGGCACCGCGAGAATTAACGTGGCCGCGTAAACTTGAGTTATTAAACTCAAATATACCTTCACATTTTGTTGAAGTTCGGATTTTACTTGGCAAACCACAAGCTTTAAGTATTGCCGACAAAGAAAACTCTTCCTTTGTTAATTTATATTGTGTAATTTTATTTCGACGGTATATTTTATGAACATATTGTATTAAAATACTTTTTGGCTTCAGAACTTTCTTTGAGAAATTAAATTCTCGCTTCGTATACTTAGGACTTGTAATAGATTTTCTCGAAAAGTTTTAGAGGATTTTGACCCTTAACTACATTCTCGTTTGTCCTAGGGTTTATAGAGTCTCATAAAACCTTGTAGGTTCTTTCATAATATACGCGGTCAGTACATGCCTTTATAGTATGGCGCCTAATAGTGATGTATAACCGTATTTCAGGTACAAAACGAGGACCCAAAATCCTATGTTTTACGATAATGTCTTGAACGGTTAGTGTTATCATAAACACTATCACCGCCATAACTCTACGAGAATATCTTTGACTAAAATTTTCTTTGTCATTTTGCAGATGGAAATGATAAATAATTCATCATTCGAGCCTTACTTAGTCTAAGTACACCATATTTCATATCGGGCCCTTCTTGTGGATACGACATAAAATACAGTCGAGATTACCTCGACCTATCCATCCATGATTTATATGAAAGAAGGGTCAATGTGGAAATTTCATAAGCGATATATCATCGTTTCCTATGCAGAACTATTAAGATACGAAGTCTTAGAGGAATGGCATAATCGCCAGACGTGGCGATTGATGACGCAATCGTAAACACTTGGTGCGGGAACGTAGTGAATATGGAATCGCTTTCCGTAATAATTTGTTTCAGTGATGGCGGATTTTCTTGGTTGGCGTGTTCCGAGGATGTTATTATTTTACGTGAACATGGCAGGTTGGTCTAGGAGCATTTATTACATTGACTTTGTTCTTGTATTTGACTTATTCTGTAGAAAAAAGTATTTGTTAGACTCGTTGAGATGACAAATTTAAATTAAAGAAAAGAAATAAAAACAACAACAAATAAAAATATACATACATTTATACATTTTATTAGACGCTTACTTGGCCATGTAAACTTATATATTTTTTTGCGGATGTTCAAATAATTTCCCCCGCTCTGGGCGGAGCAGGGGGGAGTGTCAGACTTATACTGACTAAAATCCACCCATGTTTCTTCTATTGCTCTTTACGTTCCGGGGCCGCGGTATCTCTTTCGAACAACCCGCATCCCCGGAACAACCCTCAACCCCGGATGTAACTTATATCAATATAAGTAACGTATTTTGATGTTCACCAACTCATCACATTTTATCTTTTACCGATAAATATAAATTCGTAACCCAATTTAAATACCTAGTAACTACGAAATCTGATAATTAATGCTTTTAAATTTCTGAAATTGCTGCCCCGAACATGGATGTAAAAATTTCACTGAAAATAAACCGAATGAATAGGAACGGTCAAGTGTGAGTCGGTTCCGTACAAACCTGCGACATAAACGGACACATCTTTTGACTACGTAGATTTAGAGGGTTGGTTTTTTCATAGTCTTATGGGACCACAGATTTGAGAATACAGTTTTAATTTCAACTCGATACCTCCACACGTTCCCGAAATAAGTTGTCTTGACAGACAGACAGACGAACAACAAAATCTATACTTAATATTATAAAGCTGAAGAGTTTGTTTGTTTGTTTGAACGCGCTAATCTCAGGGACTACTGGAAATTACGTTGGAATTAAAAAATTCTTTTAGTGTTGGATAGTCCATTTCTTGAGGAAGGCTATAGGCTATATAACATCACGCTACGACCAACAGGTGCTGAGCAGCGTGGGTGAAACCGCGTGGAACAGCTAGTGATTCTATAAGGGCTCCGCTTTTTAATTTTGAGGTACGGAATCCCAAAAACAGTTTAATTAGCCACGTATTCAGATCAAAATGAAACATCATGTTTGATCTAAAAGCAAAGCGAATAAACGAGGTACAAATTAAATTAATTTATTGTGTACTAAGCTTTCCGTTACTTTCAATCAAAACACTTTATTTATGTTCCCGAAAGGAAAATAACGAAACAAATTGAAAATACCTTTCCTTTGTAATTAAGGGGTGCCTTTTTGAGAGATGTGTAGTGAAAAGCAACTTTGTTAAGGCTCGGTTTTATTTAATTTGCTTGTTGGACAAAGTTTTCAGTAATCTGCCTAGCCGTTTTCAAACTTTGTTGGTGTTGGGTTCCAGTCTAACCGGATGCAGCTGGACCGACTGATTATCTGACTTCCACAAACTAGCTAGTACAGATAGTCAGTGGCCCAAACAAGTCTATCTGTCTGTCAAACAGTCTTACCAAGGGTATCGTTTTGTTTCTAGGGTTGCGGGTTGTTCGAAAGAGATACCGTGGCCCCGGAACACAAAGGGCAACTAATGGTTTTATCCGCTCTGTACAGGGAAGTTATTTGATGATTAATAATCCCTAAAAAAAGACTCCTTATCATCATATTTTATTCGCAAATTCGCGGTTCTTTCCTAGATCTGGCAAATTGTTTTTGATTTTTCCATTAGAACATTTCTTACCAGTCTATTTACGTCTAGTAAGTTTGCATAGTCTTCATTTGTGTCCGGTTGATGGCAATAGTTCCTATAGGTCATACCTGGCGAAATGTGGGTTCACTACTGTCTCCTTAAGGGATAACAGGCGTGATATTCCTGAAATTCGAACAAAATGACTTTTGACATTACAACAAGAACCTCGACCAATAAGCTCATTGTTTCCCATTCCCAGCGAAACGATCACTTAAAGATAAGAATAAAAAGGATATTTCCCTAAATAAAAGATATTTCTCCCCGCGCATAACATCCTTCCGAATGTCGTAACGCATTTAGACGTTCACCTCGGGCCCTATAAGATTTAACATAATATCATAAGATATTTCAGCAAGACGCCTCCTTCACTAACAGTCGAAAAGTTGTTTACCTAACTTTTGATTGCCTTCTTCACTCCGTTTGTTTACTTTTTTACTTAGAACCGGGAAATATTATGAAACTTTTTTCGTTAAGGCCTCGAAGATACATAAATGGGTTTAGAACTCGTTCTCCTTACTAAAATTTGTTTACCTATGCGCTGTTTTATTGGTCTTTCGGCTCCCGCCTGAAAGGTTTTGTTAATGGAGGAAGACGAGAAGAAATGTCTGGGGTTTTTTTGCTTTTGAAACAAGTGAATTGATTTAATTAGAAGAATTGCTTCTTAACATGTTTTCCAGGTTCTTTGCACTGTATTTTTTATTAATTGACGCAAATTATCTGATGAGTTTTGAAGAGCGATAAAAATGGCGATACCCTTAACGAAATTTAAGGGCACTTGTTCTCGCCAATATTGCGATAGTTTTTGTTCTAGACCATACTTTTTTTTTTCGGGTGGGAAATCATCCAATGACTTCCCCTGCTGGGGAGCGGGGGGGGCATGTCAGACTTTTACTGACTAAAACCCACCCATGTTCCTTCTATTGCCCTTTACGTTCCGAGGCCGCGGTACCTCTTTCGAACAACCCCCAACACCGGCAGGCGGAGGCTCTGGCAAGCCCCTCTGCTTTGCTGACTCTCTTTGAGGCTCGCGTGAAACATGAACGCGCCGTCGACACGGCCTGTCGTCAATAGACGGACAGACGGTGAGCTACCCATTGCTCACCGTCCACAGGCCCGCATCTACTTTGGCCGGGAATCGTTTCGCGGCACCCGGCGCCCTGGGCGTCTCCCGCGGCGGCTGGGTTGGCCTGATGTTCTCTCCCTCAAACGCCCGGCCTCCTCCTTTGCTAGCATTACTGCTTCGCAGAAGGAGGTGATCACTTCTCATTTCCTCTCGCTCCGGACCATAGCCTGAACCAGGGCCGGACGCGAGAGATCGCCTCCGGCTAGACCATACCTGGGAACTATTTAATAACGGAGATATTTGCGGTAAAAGTTCCAACTTTTTCAAAAAGCTTTTATTAAAAAAACATGTTTATTTATATCTCTAATTTCTCCAATATCTGTACTATTTAATGCATCAACACAATGTATTGAGTGCGTAACATTGAGTGTTAACGTAAAACGTGATTTTACGTCTAAAAAAAAACGATTCTCAGCAATATTTTTTGCGTAAACTTATTTAGTTTGAAGTACAGAATGCGTAGTTGACAAATTCGTGTACAATTTGTATAATAGGCAATTTAAAACGGTAAATACTGAATACTAAATAGTTGAAGCAGCTGAAATAGTCCTTAATTTAAAAGCAACTATTAACGTTTACTTAATCCTTATTCAATGTCAATTACCCCACGGCCAGAGTAAAACAAGTTGCGTAATTACAAATTGTAATTAAATCCAAAACATCGGTAGTTCCAGCCAGACGGGTCAGACTTTGTAACTTAATTCAGCGCACAGAACAATTCCTGACACCGGTGCATGCTATAAGAGCTGGGATCGAGTGCGTTTTTCCGTCTGCCTTGCGGCTGTATACTCCCTAACCAATTACTACAGGGCACTTTAATTACACAACTTGTAGCGAATAAGTTTCACTTGAAATTAGATGTTAAGGTAATTTATTACTTAATTCTCGCTTTATAAATTACTTTTGTAATTAAGATCTCAATTAAAAGTTTGCTTGTCGGCCCGGACATGTGTTAACAAATGAGTTGGCATAGTCTTACGATACATTTGTGTGAATGTGGAGTTTTAGTAGGTCAGAAATAAATCATGTTTTTTTCGTGAACTAGACAAAGTAATTTGTTGATATGTAGCAGAATAATTCATTATGTGTTACATCATAAATCATAAAAGTGACTGCTTCGTTGATCTAGTGGTCGCAAACGCGACTACGCAGCATAAGGTGCGTTCGGTTCCCAAGTCGAACAAAGTCCCCCAATTTTTTTTCAAACTTTGCCCCGCCCTACGAATTTCTCCTGTTTGTAAACGCACCCAACGTGGGTGCGTTTACAAACATTTAAACTCACGCACGCAAACAGCCAGACCCGGAATAACTATCTGTAGGTCATACAAATATTTGTTCCGTACGGGGATCGAACCCGCGACACGTAGCTCAGCAGTCAAACGCTTAGCCACTACGCCAAAAGAGTCGTTACAAAAAAAAAAATAAGTAACCATAATTCCCAGGAAATGAAGTGAAAAAGCTAAATTAATTTAATACGTGCATGTTTAATGCGCTTTCTTGATTAGCTCAGTGTCATCACACATGAAAGGATATGACATTCCGTATTATAAAGCCTAACTTCTGTAGTATAGAGATTCCATATTTAGCTATTCTAAGGCTCTTTTTTTAGTTCTGATATTTGTCAATGCATTCAGTACTCTCTCAATTAAGAATCAAAAGGTCTAGTTTTGTTTGTAGGGTAGGTAGGGTAGGTAGGGTAGGTAGGGTAGGTAGGGTAGGTAGGGTAGGTAGGGTAGGTAGGGTAGGTAGGGTAGGTAGGGTAGGTAGGGTAGGTAGGGTAGGTAGGGTAGGTAGGGTAGGTAGGGTAGGTAGGGTAGGTAGGGTAGGTAGGGTAGGTAGGGTAGGTAGGGTAGGTAGGGTAGGTAGGGTAGGTAGGGTAGGTAGGGTAGGTAGGGTAGGTAGGGTAGGTAGGGTAGGTAGGGTAGGTAGGGTAGGTAGGGTAGGTAGGGTAGGTAGGGTAGGTAGGGTAGGTAGGGTAGGTAGGGTAGGTAGGGTAGGTAGGGTAGGTAGGGTAGGTAGGGTAGGTAGGGTAGGTAGGGTAGGTAGGGTAGGTAGGGTAGGTAGGGTAGGTAGGGTAGGTAGGGTAGGTAGGGTAGGTAGGGTAGGTAGGGTAGGTAGGGTAGGTAGGGTAGGTAGGGTAGGTAGGGTAGGTAGGGTAGGTAGGGTAGGTAGGGTAGGTAGGGTAGGTAGGGTAGGTAGGGTAGGTAGGGTAGGTAGGGTAGGTAGGGTAGGTAGGGTAGGTAGGGTAGGTAGGGTAGGTAGGGTAGGTAGGGTAGGTAGGGTAGGTAGGGTAGGTAGGGTAGGTAGGGTAGGTAGGGTAGGTAGGGTAGGTAGGGTAGGTAGGGTAGGTAGGGTAGGTAGGGTAGGTAGGGTAGGTAGGGTAGGTAGGGTAGGTAGGGTAGGTAGGGTAGGTAGGGTAGGTAGGGTAGGTAGGGTAGGTAGGGTAGGTAGGGTAGGTAGGGTAGGTAGGGTAGGTAGGGTAGGTAGGGTAGGTAGGGTAGGTAGGGTAGGTAGGGTAGGTAGGGTAGGTAGGGTAGGTAGGGTAGGTAGGGTAGGTAGGGTAGGTAGGGTAGGTAGGGTAGGTAGGGTAGGTAGGGTAGGTAGGGTAGGTAGGGTAGGTAGGGTAGGTAGGGTAGGTAGGGTAGGTAGGGTAGGTAGGGTAGGTAGGGTAGGTAGGGTAGGTAGGGTAGGTAGGGTAGGTAGGGTAGGTAGGGTAGGTAGGGTAGGTAGGGTAGGTAGGGTAGGTAGGGTAGGTAGGGTAGGTAGGGTAGGTAGGGTAGGTAGGGTAGGTAGGGTAGGTAGGGTAGGTAGGGTAGGTAGGGTAGGTAGGGTAGGTAGGGTAGGTAGGGTAGGTAGGGTAGGTAGGGTAGGTAGGGTAGGTAGGGTAGGTAGGGTAGGTAGGGTAGGTAGGGTAGGTAGGGTAGGTAGGGTAGGTAGGGTAGGTAGGGTAGGTAGGGTAGGTAGGGTAGGTAGGGTAGGTAGGGTAGGTAGGGTAGGTAGGGTAGGTAGGGTAGGTAGGGTAGGTAGGGTAGGTAGGGTAGGTAGGGTAGGTAGGGTAGGTAGAAAGATACAACATTGCATTGCAACGCATGCCGGGGCACAGCTAGTTAATCATAATATAGAAGTCAACAAATTTTACTTGTTTAATGAACTTTTTATTCAGAGCGAAATACTAAATTAAAATTTGAAATCCACTATCAAAATAAAACAGATTCAAGCGGTTAAATTTTTAAACTGCATATTTAAGTGCATTGAATATTGATATATTGATTGCTCTTTGTAAAGCGTATTAACTCAATTACCTCAGTTGAGAGGCTCACGGGACTTAACAGCTGCCGTCCAATTAGTGTTTTTATTTAATTTATGAAACAAACTGAAAGAAGTATCTCTGTTACGTAGTTTGTTAGGGTTCCGCACCTCAAAAGAAGTGAACCCTTATAAGATCACAAAAACGGAACCCTTATAGGATCACTTTGTTGTCCGTCTGTCTGTCACGACCATTTATCTAGAGAAATGGTTTATGTATCGAGTTGAAATTAAATCTAAAGACTCAAATCGGCAGTCCCTTGGAGCTGACAAATCAACCGCAGGCAAAAGATATGGCCGAGCGTCGGACTCGCACTTGGCGGGTTTTCGAAAAGTAAAAAAAGTATACGTAACGATTGTAGCAGCTGACGTTCTATAATTTCTGAATACCCCACCCATAGGTATCGTATTTCCCAGTACAAGAGAGAGAGAATACAGGGAGATTAATTATCATTCATCTACTTACTGACTATTTTCATATTATTAATATAATTTGTAACGGGATATTTGCCATGTATATTATTAAGTATGAGTTCCCGATATTTCGGCGCTGTTACAAACACCACAATCACGGATAAAATAAAGTTATTCGTGTTATTCATTGGTAGTTATTCCATTTTTGTCCAAATAATGATAGTGATGATGTAAGTTATATTTTCATATTAATCAAAATTCTTCATTTTTGAAAAATACGAAAATTAACAGGTCCATTTAATAATAAAGATGTTTCAGGAAGGTTCGTTGGTATTTACGCACATTTTCAGTCATAATTTCGTCCCGCAGCTGAAAGCTACAATCTGGTAAAATGCAAGATTGAATTTGCCTCTGATAGCTAATTTATTTCTCCCTCGAGGCGTCGTATACACTCAACCGCACTGACTTCTAACAATGTTATCACACGCAATATTTTATGTTATTTTGAACTAGCTTTTGCCCGCGGCTTTGCTTGCGTTAAATTCGGGCTAACACAGTTCCCATTTGCTGATTTGTAGGTACGTGCTACCTGTAGTTTTTATTATATCTTATTTATAGTAATATCAATGCCAAGTTTTCCCTTTTCTAACCTCTTTTCTCACTTTTTTTTTTAAAAAGATACCCTATGTCCTTGTCTTTTGGGTCCCAACTATCTCTATACCAAAATTCATCAACATCAGTTTAGCCATTGAGGCGTGAGAAACAAACAAACTTACTTTCGCTAAGGATTTTAAACTATAGATACCTGCTACTGTTTTTGAGTTATTAAAAAAAAAATGGATGTGTTTCTAATTCAAGATGGAGACATATTCATTTGAGAGGTGTCTTTAGAAGCTTGTTATGTGTGGTTTTGTTGATTTCAAAATTGTTAGTTAAAAACCGACTAAGTATCATGAAATAAAAAAGCTTTGGCGTTGAAAAGGATACAGTGCCTTTAAAAGCCATGCTTTTCTACAAAACCGCATTACGGAAGCTACAAAAATTAACTACAAGCAACAGACCGTATCTAAAACGAAATCTAGACTAAAATAAGCAATTAAAATCCCAAAACAACACAACTTTCGGTGGTAATCTAAAATAAACGTCGCCATCAGATACAGTCTTTGTGGCGACACACCAAATAGCTCGTTAAAACGTGCGCCGCGATTCTTAAAGTACCATATAAAGAGAAAAGCGCAGAATAAAAACGTGCAGCGTTATTTGTTTGTATCTCCGTCACACATAAACCTCACAAATTGACCCATTTCAAGTTGAACGTAAAACTAAAGGCGACACACATAACCGGTTACCACGCAACCCGGCAACCAAGGACGATACTTTGCCACTTACGGACCAATAGAAGCGCGTACAACGTAATTGCGGTAATAATATTATGGACGTTAACTTCGTGGAAGAATTAGTTTTGTATAGGGAAACATTTGTGTCATAGAATGAGTAATTAATTAACTGGAAACAGGATTAATTTGAAATGTCAGATATTTGAGCGATCAAAATAGGTTTATTGTTGAGAGTGTTTAGAATTATGTAAGAAAAAAGATGCTAAAGGGCAAAGTTTTTTCATGACTTCCCAGTCATGAAAAAATTTTGCCCGCCCTGGGTGAAACGGTAGGGAGTGTCAGACTTTTACTGACTGAAACCCATCCATGTTCCTTCTTTTGCCCTTTGTTTTCCAAATTTTAAATCGAAACAGACTAATTTGACGACACGGTTGGTGCAGTGGTTGAGCGATCGACTGCTGCGTTGCGTGTCGTGACACACGGAACAAATATTTGTATGACCTACAGGTAGTTATCTCGGGTCTGGCTCTTTAAGTATGTAGTATGAGTTTCTATTGTGCGACAACGTTTTTTAAAAAAGAATATGAACTGCGGATCCCGGAATCTAACTCAGTACATCAATCTATTGGCCAGAGTGTCTATCAGTACCAGTATGACCGAACCTCGATGTTTACAAATGGCTATCATTTTTAAAGCCCATATTATGAGCATCTACGACAACGTTATGTTAACTGAATTCAATATGATGCCAGACGCAGTACCAGTTGCTGAATTATTAATAAGAAACTTCATGAACGTATTGCTGGCTGGATACAACCTAGTTTTACACAGACGAGAAATAAATTCATGAAAGGACACACATTTCGACCTCGCCTTATTTAATAACTCTGTGTTTTCTTAAGGTTCCCTTTATCCGTCCCTATAGCGTACAACAGTATTGTAATCAGTATTATAGTCCAGTCTTACTTGTATTATCCAGTAATAATTAGGTCTACATAGATTAGAGAGCGACAAAAAAATACTAGTATTCAGTTGCATCCCGTTAGACTGGTCATATGCTTTTTTTTAAATACCAAATACAAACAAATAAATACCAAACAACTTCCCCCACTCTGGTCGGAGCGGGGAGGGGACGTGTCAGACTTTTACTGACTAAAACCCACCCATGTTCCTTCTATTGCCCTTTACGTTCCGGGGCCGCGGTATCTTTTTCGAACAACCCGCAACCCAGAGGCTCTGGCAAGCCCCTCTGCTTTGCTGACATCTTTTTGAGGCGCGCGTGAAACACCAACGCGCCGTCGACACGACCTGTCCTCAATAAAAGAATACCCATTGCTCACCGTCCATAGGCCCGCATCTACGGTGGCCGGGAGTCGTCTCGCAGCGGTCGGCGCTCGGGGCGTCTCCCGCGGCGGCTGGGTTGGCTTGTTACTGGTTCTCTCTCTCAAACGCCCGGCCACCTCCTTTGCTAGCATTACTGCTTCGCAGAAGCAGGTGACCGCTTCCCATTCCCTCTCGCTCCGGACCATGGACTGAACCTGGGCCGGACGCGAGAGATCGCCGCCGCCGATCGCCTCTACGAACTGGTCATAATATATGCTGGGCATGGATCAGTATTATACTATCGTCCAATCTTACGAGTATTACCCTGTACTAACTGGGAGTCTTAGGTTAGTAAGCAACTGCCTATTAGATAGGACTTGCACTAGCGAGTCAGATAGGCAGTTGTTTAATGTGAAATATTGGTATTTCCCTGTATACAGTTAGATTGAAAGACTATCCCAACATAGTTGGGAGAAGGTTAGGTTAGTGATGAATTAATAGTATGCGTGTATATTTAAACAAAGTCAACAACACAACGTACGTACAGGCGTGATTTTCTGTTTAAAACAAATTATTTTGTTGAGAAAAAAATAAGTTTTATTTCAATACTAGCTGTTCCCCACGGTTTCACCCGCGCTGCTCAGCACCTGTTGGTCGTAGCGTGATGTTATATAGCCTATAGCCTTCCTCAAGAAATGGACTATCCAACACTAAAAGAATTTTCCAATTCCAACCAGTAGTCCCTGAGATTAGCGCGTTCAAACAAACAAACAAACAAACTCTTCAGCTTTATAATATTAGTATAGATTGAAGATAACTGAGAACTGAGAGGCATGGACGTTATTTTTATTATATTGTTTTATAACAAAAAAACTTTGTTCTAATTATAAAATAATCTGTAAAAAAAACTCAGAACTTCGAACCTCGCATGTTTTTGTGTATGATTTCCAAGGTGAACAGACTATTTACTTAGAACGTTCTTTTGTAAAGAATTTGATACAATTTACTTGGGCCAAAACATTATCAAAGTGTATTTAATGACAGAAATAAAATATACTTAAAATCCTGTGTTCGTGGACACTTAAAACCTTAATGAAGTATTTTAATGACTCTTCAGAAACCTGTGCGATACTCTTCGATGAAATTATAAATCTGAACGGGAACGTCGTGTTGATTTTAATCAAAGGTTATCGTGCAAAATCAATAGTCTTTTTACACGGAATTGCACGGAAATAGGAAATAATGATTTTTGGGTAACTTGTTTTATTTACTAACAATTTTTTTTTCAATGAAAACTTTGCTTTACACTAGGAATTTCTCTTATATTGTGGGTGCGTTTACAAACATTTAAACTCACATACACAAATAGCCAGACCCGAAACAACTATTTGTAGGCTATACAAATATTTGTTCCGTGTGAGGATCGAACCCGCAACACGCTTCACAGTAGTCGATCGCTCAGCCACTGCGCCAACCGTGCCGTCAAATATATAATTATTATATTGATTTGAAATAGTTACGATAAAATATGGATAAGAAAATAAACTTGTTGCCTAGTTACCTCGATGTTCTCGTAGTAGTAAGCGTGACTACTGAGGTTGAGGTCTTCTAATTTAGTCAGTCGCAAAGTGTTATTAGGTCAGCACCTGAGGTGCTGGGTTCCTTTCTTAGGTCGGATAAGATGAGTGTGATAGGATATTTCCATCAGGAATTTCTCAGTAGCTGCCACGGTCTGGTCACAAATCTACGGAGTCTCCTATTAAATAGGGGTTTACCATTAGGTACACCTCAGCTTAACCTGTGGGGATTAGGCGTGAAGTTGTGTTATATGTTATGTGTTTAGACAACATAGTGCTGTGCCCTGGTTCATGTATTAAACAAACTGTACTTTTAACAACCTCCTTACATGATTAATATGCATATGAATAAACGCATCAGTTAATAAATATTCGAGTTAGCTACAAATGAAACGCAAAATTTTATAATATATTTTTTATATCTCTAACAAAATTTACCACAAATCCTAGAAACAATAAGTTAATTAACACTTAAAACCCCTCAAAAAGTGACCAAGATGGTTAACAAATTGCCATTACAACTTATGTTCCTTGTCTTACAAAAACACTTGAACAATCAAAGCAGAAGTGAACATTCAAAGTGCGTCAATTGAATTATTCTAACTAAGGCGAATGTCATCAGTCTACTTAAGACAAAGATTAAATAATAATGAGCTTGAAGGCAAAGTGATGACATAAAATCTCGCGGGAAAATTGCTGAAGACACTCGTCTTTACTCTCCAGTTTGCATATTGAAATACTTGTGGAAATACAATATAACTTGAGTGGGAGTGGAGTTAAGCAGGCAATCTGTATTTTCTTAACTTTTCATTTAGTTATAATAGTACGATAAGTTTGGTATGAAAGTTTAATGTAATGTTGTAATTAAGTTTGCAGCGTATATTATTGTTACTTAAAATACTTTGATGTTCCAGTGATTGCAAGCGCTACTGTTGAGTGTGAGGTTTCGGGTTCAATTCCCGAGTCAGTCAGTGTTTTTGGGTTTTTCCATTAGGAATTCTCAGTAGCAGCCACAGATTTTTGGTTGAAGACAATTGGCTCGCTTCCTATAACATGGTATTTTTTTGCGGATTGGAAATCATCAAATAGCTTACCGCTCTGGGCGGAGCGGGGAGAGTTTCAGACTTCTACTGACTAAAACCCACCCATGGTCCTTCTATTGCCCTTTACGTTTCGGGTCGCGGTATCTCTTTCGAAGAACCCGCAACCCCGACAGGCACTTTCACATAACTTACGAAATGTGAGAATACTTGTTGGGCACACCTCTGCCTAACCTTTCGAAGATCACAAAGCGTGGTGTTAAATTATTCAAAATGATGAAATAAAAAATAAGTTGCAATAATAAATATTGCTTAAACGCCAGGTCATCATCATCATCAGAAAATGAAGCATTCAATTATTTATGGTCGGTTACCTGAAACACATATAGCTTGAATACCTCATTTTATTGTACCATAAAATAATGATAAATAATATTTTATCAACTGAAATATGGGTACATATTATCTATCCTATTCAAAAACAATACATAAAATTATGCTCTGTCGTACAAGATTCATCTTGTACAGCACAACATAATGTACAGTTTGTTCATTGTTGTTTGTTTGAGCCAGGCGTCGTCGGTGCCTTCCTCTTATAGATTTAAACATCTAATTTAACATAATTATGCAATTTAATAATAAAGTATAGTAGCTTGGACTCTGTTCCCGATACCGGTGGGCTACTATTTTTATATTTTTAAATGTTTTTTTTTTTTAAGAAATATTTAAAAATATAAAAAATATGTACAGAAATAAATAAACTAATAAGTGTGGCAAACAGATATGATTTTGAAATAAAATCTGAATTGAAAATTATCAGAATATGAAACTTTAGATGATTAAAATGATAAAATATTAAAACTGTCTGCTTTCAAATGTTCATGTGTATAAAAACGAGCTGATATCAAACAACTGTGTCTAAACTTCTAGAAAATCTTAATTTAACACAAAGTACAAGGCTAAATATTTTGTAATAGAAAATCCTGATAACAGGAACTCATTTTATAAGAAACGACGGGAAGTTTCACTTCAATTGTTTCAACAATTTCGGAGTTATGTTACGGGCGGTGGGGCGAATAAAATTGCTATCCTTAATAAAGTTTCAATTCTCGGAGGCATTTTGTGTCAGTCTCCTTGTAATTTTGTATACTAAAAACTCTAGCGAGATCTAAAAAGCCTACCATTAGACTGAGTTTATTGAATTATTATAAAAACGGAGACTTAATTTCATTTGAACACATTTTGAGTGAAAGTATCTGTCAAAATATGCTTTAACTTTCGAACAAACAACTTTCGTGATTTAATTTGCAAATTCTTCAAACAGAAAAAAATAAGATTTTTTAAATTCTTTCAGTAGTATCGGGGACGTACATTAACAAATGATTCCGACGAAATAAGACCATCCTCCTTTTCTGATGTCAGTTTTTTTTCATCTCCTTGGTAAACGTCTCCCGGTCTTTCTCTCATCATTTGAACGGTTTTCTTTTTCTACTCTACAAGAAACGCCTCCTAGATTTTCCTTTATCTTATTTAATTATGAAGACTACTTCGTACATGGAGGCTGCTTCAGCACTAAATTAACTGAAAATACTCTAAATTCACAAACGAAACAATAGACGGTTACAAACCATAAAGTTAGGAGCTCTATTTTGCACCATTAAAACCGTTTTACCGCTGTTTATTTGAGAAAAACTGTCAGATTTCACATTTTGTCGTGACACAAGGCTGGATTTTACGGTTTCCTTTAGCATGGCTATGTAATAGATAGGTCAGAAGGTCAGTTTTATTTAAGGAGTGAAAAAGGCGCATGAACACCTTGCGTATGCACGGACGTCGATTTTAGAGGATTGCTAGACAAGACTGCGCTTGCAATTGCTGTATTATACCTATAACATAAACATCTTTGTTTTCGTTAGTTCCAAGCTCGGATCAGGTATTTACCGTTGTTATGATTGTGACGCTAATTGACGCTGACAAATTGTTGGTGGTGTGTTCGTGCCCAAGCAGGCACTTTACTCTGTCTTTAAAATCGGTAAGAATATAAATCATTGTGAGGAATCCGACATGTTCTAGCTAACCATCATTTTCCTTGGAAATTACATAAAGGAGAAAAAATTATAAAAAAATGACTTCTTTCTCTCCTAATCTTTCATTGTGGCCTTTCTCTCTTTCTCCATCCACCAACATTCAAAATCCACCACTCTTGTAGTCACATGTTCTAGAACCAAAAAATACCACTAACCCGCACTAAAGCAGCATGCTGATTTCTGACCCACTGCTTCTTACAGAGATGAGACCGGTTTTCCAGCAAGTAAACATTATGGGACACTGTGTACATTCTGCGTTCTGCACTGTTCTTCTGTACTTATCTCTACTGTGGCATGGACATGTAATCCCAAGCGTCGGGCGGTGCGCCCGCTGAGGCCGTGTCTCCTGTGTCACCCAGGCGATTAAAGTGATTTACAATGTGGCCGCTGGCCCAAGAATTAAGAAGTTTATTTTAGTTCTTTGAACTAGGATTTATTAGAAAACGTATTAGGTAAGTGTGCAAGTTTTATTAAAACTACAATGTGTGTGGCTTTGAACATACATTGTAGCTGAAGGTTGCAGTTCTGAGAACTCATGCAAAAGTTTGTAACAGTCACGCAAATTTGAACCGTAACATGTATTCTAGGTAAGCGATAACGACGATGGAAAAGTCAAAAATCTATTGGGTTTACAGAAGATTTATTTGTTTTTGGCTATCAGAATACCAAACACAAAACATTCACATAATTCATTAATTCGGTGTCGTGCGAGCACATACTACTCGCCCACACAACACGTATTTTTAACGTTTCCCCACACTAAAAAAGAGTGCGTTTACAAACATTTAAACTCACATACACAAACAGCCAGATCCGAAACAACTATTTGTAAGCCATACAAATGTTTGCTCCGTGCGGGAATCTAACCCGCGACACACAGTGCAGCAGCCGATCGCTCAGCCACTGCGCTATCCATGTCGTCAAATTAGTCTGTGTATATGCATTCTTTATTTCTTTAAAATTCAATTTTCATTTTACTAATATGTTAAATTTTTGTAAGCCATAAATAGCATGTAACGTCTCCAGCTCCTGTAATACAGTGTATTTATACTAGCGCATTACGTAAATAAAGATTATTATTCATTTAAAAAATAGGTAAAAACAAATTAGACCTAAATATCAGATCCTAGGATATTTGTTTTGCCTAACGATCAACTACTTAATTATCCTGTAAGTCTATGTAATACAAAGCCCTTATTACTTTAAGGACTAGATACCTAATCGATTTAAATTTAATTATTGTTAATATATTCACGAGAGCGTTCTTAATTGAAAACAGAATACTCTACAGAAACTTCAGGTACTTATGTCTCTCTTAGACGTCTCCTTGTCCTAATGGAATGTTCTGTGATAGTTTATGTATTAGTGTTTATTCGTAATAAAAGTAGCTTTCCATACTTTAAACTATATTTTAGAATTTAATATTTTTTAATATTCGTCAAATAATGGCAAATATCTCTTCTACCACTTTTTTGTTCTCTATTTAAACAATTTGAGTATGCGAATGTCATTGCAAAACAGCCTACACATTTAAAGGTTTGCTGAATGTTATAAAATCTCTATTGTACCTATAGGAAAACCTTGAAATTTTGATTTTTCTGAAGATCCATAAGGTATGCCTTTTTGATGATCATCTTCAAATAGGTCAGCTGGATATTATTGGAATTGGCTTATCCTTATTTTTATCTTAACTTAATATTATAAAAGCGAAAGTGAGTTTGTTTGTTACGTCTTCACGTTTAAATGGTTAAACCGATTTTGATGAATTTTGGTACAGAGATAGTTGGGACCTTAGAGACGGACATAGGCTATTTTTTTGAGATTGAGTTATAAGGGAGAAAGTGGGAGGAAAAGGAAAAACTTAGCATTGCTATTACAATAAATAAGGCGCGAGGGCAAAAACTACAGGTAGCAGGTACCTGAAAAACAGAAAAGAGGAACTGTTCTACCCCGAATTTACCGCAAGCGAAGCCGCGGGCAAAAACTAGTATTTTAATAAAATAAAACTGAGTAAGATTTCTAATTAAATTAAACAAAATTTATTAAGGAAAAAATATATAGAACAAACTTCCTAAAATTACATTTTGACATAAGTGCCTCTATGGCCACAAAAAGAAACAATAATGTGTTTATGAAGACACGTTTCAATAAGACCTTTTTTGATGCATTCATAAATAAATTTTATAAATTGAATACATATAGCCGCCATGCATATGACCGTATGTATTAATGGTATACAGCAAAAAGATAATTTAAGGATTCTAGCAGGGTTCCGGTCCGGGGTTACCGCGGCATCGGAACATAAAGAAAGGAGCGTGGGTTGATTTTAGTCAGTACAAGTTTGACACTCCCCCCCGCTCCATCCAGAGTAGGAGAAGTTATTTGATGATTTCCCACCCCAAAAAAAAAGGATTCTAGCAGGTTTTATTTTGTAGTCTCTGCCCGCTTGTGCAATAGTCGTAAAATAATATAGGAATTTATTTCACATCAAATAATTTCTCAAGTCTCTTCAAAACTCATGTAAATGACTAACAAGAAGCCATTAAATCAGTACGTCTTCAATTATTTAATTGGTGTAGTGTTTCCTTGGCGCGAATAGTCGTATACGCCAACGGTTCAATTAAGATATATCGCGTATCAAAGATTTACCTTAATGGCCTGTAGGTAGATACTTGATTCGCGAGGGTATATTTGTGTTTGACGATGTGGAATATAAGTAGGCATATAATTATGTTTGTACTCATACTTGCTGGTTATGTAATAACTAATGAACTCAGTTTGAGAACGACTTATGAGATGAAAAATGTAAGAAATTTTATTTGATAAAGTATTCATAGATTTATTTCAAATAACTTTATAAAAAAAACAAATTGTGACACTGAAGAAGTCTAAATATTTACGTGTACCACTTAAATAATATTTTAATGATCAGTACAAAACCGCTTGTAAAATAAATATAAATATATTTGGTCCGTATTTTCATTATTTAGGAGCTACAATGCTACAGCTGTACCAAAAAGCCAAAACACAGCCCTCCCGTTAATACAACCCTCATTTTCAATGACTGGCAAAAAAACCCTCCGTAATTAGTGCTTAAAAAGATTGTAATACTTTTATTTAATGATGTTCATTAAGCTGTACTTAAACAACCGACTTTCCACTTTAGATCTTCAAAATAGAATTAAATACGCTAGGCATATAATTTAGCTTAAGGTGAAAGCGCCAAAGTATCCCGCGAAATAGAAATTAATTTAAGTTTTTTACAATTTAAAAATGGTCTAAAATGTCTGCTTATGTAGAATCATGATAGGATAATAATATGAATTACGTTAAAATTCGTAAAATGGACAAAAAGTGTCAATTCACAATATTAACCGTGTCTGTCTGTTAAAATGTTTAACATGATTCATACTATGATTCATTTTAGACCCCCCAGGCCTCTGTTAGATTGAATGATGATTAGACTATAAATTGCGAGTTAAAACCAATGAAATCATCTTTACATATAAGTTCATGTAAAGCCATTAATTTCATGAAATAGCCAATTAATGAGATTAAAGGAACTTAAAGGGATTTTTTGCTGATAACTTTATAACTAAAGCAAAGCCACATTTATTACAAGCACGATTTATATTTTAATGAACACACAACTTGACACTGACCTGCAAATTGCAAAAATCGCTAGAAAAATTGAAATTCGAGGACTACCCTGGCACCTCCACCTTAAGTAAAAACTCCATGTTTCACGAAACAAGATTCTTTAAACGAGGTTCTGTAAGAAGAGACGCGATCTCCCCGGCTTACTAATAATAAGTAAAAAATCAAAAGAATTTAACAAGTGGTGTTTTGCAGCGGCAAAGGACGGCGATGACAAATGCTCCCTCGGGGCCGTTCCACTGAAACTTGGACTGAAAACCCCGCAATGTTCACCAACTTATTCTTACTCATCTGTTATGTTTCATTTAGGTCAAGTTAAATAAAAATGGTAAAAATATTCAGCCAAGCTTAATCTATGCTGTACGTTTTTATTGTGCACAGCCTTTTTACGAACTTTTTTTGAAACTGACTGTACTAAATATATACGTCATAAATACAAAAAACAATTGTTTCATTCTTTATTTGAATTTAATTTATTTTCAATTGTTTTTTGTGTTATATCGAACGATGTAGTAGACAAAATGAGGTCTCTTATTCAATTTGTTTGAAAGTAAATTACCATCGTATTGAGGTGAGTGCTTTAATTCCGCCTGTTTGAATTCGTGACGTCGTGTAATCACAAGGCTGTGGAGTGTTTACACGTGCGCCGGGTTACTAATGCTTATCATCCGTTACGACTTACGTACAAACTCAAGCATTGTCTTCAACAACATTATTATTCTCATCAGATTAATGCACGAGTATCAACGCGAAAATAAGATAAAAACTTTTCGTTTTTACCGCAAATATCCATTTCCAAGTTAAACAGATCTTTTCGCGTTTTTTGCTCATTGAATCTGAGAGGTTTCGTTCCATATTTTTAAAGATTATCGTTGGAATTCATTTGGAACTTTACCTTAATGAGAAACGTAAGATATCTAAAGGGGTAGGTGGAAATTAAAGGGGGACGGAAGACGTTAAATTTTGTCGGAACTTTTAATTACAATGACCTTCGTTATCATTAGTTAATTAAGTTTGATTGAAATTGGAATAATTTGAGGGCGTTTGTAATTTGAAGTTAAACGAGGCGATTACTGAGGAATAACTAATAATGTTTACTGATAAATCCTTACTTCCTTACTAATATTATAAAAGCGAAAGTAAATTTTGTTTGTTTATTTGTTTGTTACCTCTTCACACTTTAATGGCTAAACCGATTGTGATGAATTTTGGTACATAGATAGTTGGAAACCAGGAGACGGACATAGGCTAATTTTTATTTTAAAAAAAGTGGGATATGAGGGAGAAAGAGGGAAGAAACCGGAAAACTTAGCATTGCTATAACAAATCAATAAGGCGCTACAGGCGCTACCGAATTTGACGCGAGCGAAGCCGCGGGCAAAAGTTAGTTTAACATAAAATCGCGCCTGTATTAAGAGGTCAAACTAAAAGTACACACACATTTCGTCAGCTGTATTTTAAGACACATTAATAGGGGCGGGCAGAAATCCAAACTTTTTTTTATAAGCATTGTCCTTCTCTAGGAATTTCTCTTGTATCGTGGGTGCGTTAACAAACACCTAAACTCACATACACAAACAGCTAGACCTGGAACAACTTTATGTAAGCCATACAAATATTTGTTCCATTGCATCAAATAAATGATTTATCTATCTATCTATCTATCTTCCGTGTGGGGATCGAACAAGCAATACGCAGCGCGGCAGTCGATCACTCAGCCTCTGCGCCAACTGTGTTGTTGAACTTGATGGCTGTTAATAAAAAAAATGAATTTATAAACCAACTGTCAATTTAGCCGACTCATTAATTAACCCCCCATGCTTTGCAGTTGCGCTTGATAATAATAAATTGTAATGATTAATAAAAGCAACAACAATAGAATATTTAATTTATAATAGTACTTACAGAATATTTTTTGGAACGCTAACTTACATTTTAGCTTTAAGCTTGAATTCAACATGAATATGCATGTATTCGTAAAAGTCTAGTGAATAAAGTAAAGGATTATAAAACAGCTCTCGAGCCAAAATACGGGGATAATGACCAGGAGCTCAGAAAAGGTGTAGAAATTTAGTAAATCGTAGTTGGTACCTGACTAAGGGATTTTGTAGGCTTTGGAAGACTTAGGCCTAAATGGGTGAAACGAGTTGTCATAATTTAAGGAGTGAAATCTGAATTATTTAACTAGTTGTTGCCTGCGACTTTGTTTGCGGGGAAATATTGGTAGGTATGTGTGAGAAAAAGCTTTTAAGCTATTGCATAGCTTCTATTGCGGGCCTTGAGCGTGGAGACCGAATCCAGAAATTCCGTATCGAAAAAACCCAACCATTTCATTATGAATACGGTCACTTATTTTAATTCACGATTCTAATGTTCCATCAGTGTGTTTGGTAGAGAATCGGATTGACTATCAACAGTAAGCTGGATCAATCCCAGGGTCTTGTTTTTCTTTTTGCTACTTCTTTTTTATTGAAAGTACTTTTAAAACATAATGTTTAGATATTTGTATCATATATTTTTTTATTTATTGCTTAATTTGATAAAAAAATGTTATGCAATAGCTTTACCGCGGCAGTCCCCGAGTGCCACACGTATTTTATTTTTATATTCCACACTATAATCCTTCTCAGTGCCAAATTCCGTGTAGTCACTCGTCTAGTGTAAGTAGTGGCAGTATGACTGAAGTGTTCATTTGAAAGAAGGCATTTTTTGTCATGAGTTAATAAAATTTTGTGTTTTTTTTTTTAATCAGTATTTATAGAAAACGCATGAAATTAAATAAAAAATAAAAATAATTTATTTTAGACCTAGAAAAATCTATGATTGTTAGTGAATTAGTTACAAAATATGCTTACATACTATGTTAGTATACCTACACTTTCAGACGAAAGACGTCATCAAGTCATAAGACATATACCTATAATAATATGTCTTATGATTTGATGACGTCTTTCTGAAAATAAAATACATACTTGCCAACTTGTGTTTTGTATTCACAGCAAGTACGGTTATAAATCCACATAATATGTATAGATAGATATCTACAAACAAAAGTAAACACAACGTCTCCGCCATAAAAAGCAAACACAGTTATCTTATAGGGGGGTCAACAAGGGTTGTAAGGGGTTCTGTGTGTGCGAACGGAGGGATGACGACCCGTCATCCCAAGCTTAGCTACACACTTGGCAATTATTTTGACTACTGCTTTTATTTACGTTTTTCAAGTAACTTTTGGTTGCATATACAAGGTGCATAACATAATAAATGCGAAATTTTCCGGGTGTTGTGTCGAACGTTGTATAAAGCTAAATAATATATATTTCCACGAGTTCTTGGAATTAACAAAAAAAAAATTGGACTTTGTAGCGGAACTGACGCGATCAGCTGATCAAAATGTACGGGAAAACTAAAAAAAGTTATTAATTTTCAAAAGTCATAGTCAACAAACGTTGATCATTTTCTTGGTCTGAGAGACTATCCGGAAGGTCTTCCGCTTAAAGAAAATAGTTTTGGAATTTTTTGTTTATTTCAAGTAACAAAACGACTCATTTTAGGTATCATCACAAACAATCATTCCAATTTCAATTAAATAGAATAATGTTAGAAATATACAATAAAATTACATCAAACAAATAAATTTAATTACATGGAAACGTAGATTATGAATTAATAGTCATAATTGTAATTAAAATGCAATAGATTATAATTAGATTAAATGTCAGCAGATTAAAATGTTATAAAAATTAAAGTCAATTTAATTTCGTACGAGTAAAAATAAGTAAATTATATAATCAGTCATACCTTCATACATAATTATGACGAGCACTCGAAATAACAAAAAAAAAAACACTAACACTTTTATATGCATTTACAACAAAATTATACCTTGTACGCTGTGACTTTGACAAGTTTATCACCACTCAGCATTATGCTGTGGGAGTCTACCGCAAACGCTGGTTTTAGGTGGTCATGCCCGTAAGTAAGACGTACGCTTATTATGTTACACCTTGTATATCTATATCCTTGTATAAACATTGAGTAACGACTTAAATTTAGTGAGATCCATAGTGGGCATAGTTACAATAAAAATGTTGAAAATATTTACTTTAGTTGTGAATGGCAAATTACAGGCCAAGTCCTTTGAGATTATCGTTTAAACGGACTATGCTTTTTTCTGCAGATGGATGAAATCAAATCCCACACATGTTCCTTCTTTTACCCTTTATGTTCGTGCTCTCTCTTTCGAGCAACTCGCAATCTTGGCAGGCGGTGGCCCTGGCAGGCCTTTTAGTCTAAGATCCGGCTGCAGAATCAGTGTACCTATCGAGTATTTGCTGAAAACCAAATTTTTACACATATTCATGATTAGGAGAATTTATATCCACCAGGTTGCCTATCAAAATGTGGCCGCTAGTATTTTTAATTAAATTATTAATAATTCATAATCCGTAAGAAATTTCATTGACTTTTTTTTTCAATGAAATGTCGTCTACTTTACGGCAACATCTATAAAGACTCTGAAAAATTATGGTTGCCGTTGCGCACCTGGCCGCACCTCTTCGCAGCCAGGTATACACAGGTATGAATTTGTTACATTTATACACCCACAACGTACATTTATAATTTATATATCAAATTAAAGCTAATTTTTTTCTGTATATTATTATATACGGTTGCTTAATTAAATCTGGCCGCCAATAAGGGTTGCTGGCTAATAAATATAGTAAATATTAAAAGTAGAGTGAAAGAGAGCTAGCGCGTAACACCACTAGTCAGACGAGGATAGCGATTGCCAGCTGTCGGACGGTTTAAAGCCATTGCGCATGCGTCAGATGTTAGTGTTCTCAACCTCCGATTCAAACAATAGTAGGTACGACTCAAAATAATAAATACTCCAAAAGAAACGTCTTTCTTTTCTAAAATAAAAATTAAAAAGTCAATGACAAATTTAAAAATTACAAAAAAAAATGAATATTGATGATGAATAAAATCAAGGTTACTTATGTAAAAACATTGTGTTGTACAAGTACTGTATGAAAAAAGATTTAATTTTATTCAAGTATTACATTTATTTTACATATTCATCAATCATCAGTTTAAGCAAATTATGAATTTTTAAAATGTATTTTATACTTCCATGACTCTTTTTTAAAAATCTGAATCATCGGAGCTCTCAGTCACACTATCATCGCAGGTATCACTTTCATCAGAAATATCGGTATCGTCATTATTATCGGAAGGCTTGTTCGTGGAATCACACAGCACATTCTTAACTTGCGCTGGAGTTGAATCTCCCAGGAACCATGTTGGTTTTAAAAAACCATCTAACAGCAGCCAGCCATTATTTTCCGCGCTGAACTTGATGCAATCCCGCTCAGTAGCATTTAACCACATCGAATTAACAAAGATGGTCCGCAATAATTTTTCCTTTAAAGATTTCCAGCATGGTGGAATGTGCGAGATTGATAATTTTTCGATGCACAAATAAAACAGCAATATATTATGTTGTGTATTACGTACTCCAAACAGCGTGGTTTCGAACTTAAAATAAAAATCACAACTGATCCGTTGAGAACACTAACATCTGACGCATGCGCAATGGCTTTAAACCGTCCGACAGCTGGCAATCGCTATCCTCGTCTGACTAGACAGTGGTGTTACGCGCTAGCTCTCTTTCACTCTACTTTTAATATTTACTATATTTATTAGCCAGCAACCCTTATTGGCGGCCAGATTTAATTAAGCAACCGTATATAATAATATACAGAAAAAAATTAGCTTTAATTTGATATATAAATTATAAATGTACGTTGTGGGTGTATAAATGTAACAAATTCATACCTGTGTATACCTGGCTGCGAAGAGGTGCGGCCAGGTGCGCAACGGCAACCATAATTTTTCAGAGTCTTTATAGATGTTGCCGTAAAGTAGACGACATTTCATTGAAAAAAAAAGTCAATGAAATTTCTTACGGATTATGAATTATTAATAATTTAATTAAAAATACTAGCGGCCACATTTTGATAGGCAACCTGGTGGATATAAATTCTCCTAATCATGAATATGTGTAAAAATTTGGTTTTCAGCAAATACTCGATAGGTACACTGATTCTGCAGCCGGATCTCGTACTATTTCTGCTATAAACGGACTATGCTGTGGATGCATTGAGTTAAAGATCTAAAACTAACTACTACGTGACTACACGCTAAGGTACAGACGCTTGCAGGTCAAGCTACCCGAAACTGTCAATTTTTCCCAATGAACCTTGATCCTAATACTTTAGAAATAAAGTCGAAAATCTATTAAAGAAATCTGACAGATTGTAGAAGCTTTATGTGCAGTCGTCTGTACAAGCCTCTGCATACGACGTCGTATTCACCCCGGTGTATGGACAGTGTTAACAGTTATTTCCGTAACAGATGGGAAGGCGAGGGTACGAATGGGAGAGCCCGAAATGATAAGATTTATCAACAAGAGTTTTAAACTAAGTTAAAGGATTCCCTTATCAATCAAAACACCTGTACCGGGAAGAATTTGTTTATGAATAAACTTTACCAATCTGTTTATAAAACTCTTCTTCAGTTAGCATTAATTTATTTTAGAACCCATTTATTTTCACATAGCTTTGTTTCATTAAAATTGAGTATAATTGTGGCACGAATAGAGGGATACGAAAGGGATCGCCTGCTACGTGCTTGCAAACTAATTACAAATATTATAATTTATTGCCGAAATATTTGGAGAATATTTTGCAAGTTAATTATCTGATAATGTTTTGGTAGAATACTGTGCCGTGTGAACTGTTTGGGTATGGGGCTATTTTCCCTAGAGTGTCAGTTATCATTGAGTGAAAGAGTAGAATCTGTCTAATTACACCTGTTTCTATGAGAAACGAGGCGCAGTTTGGGAAGTTTCTCTGTGTCTTGGGTAAGGCCGAATTCAACAAATAAAATAATGCTTTAAATATTATTGGTAGTTTGTAAATTGTGGTGTAAAAGTTCATTTTCTAAAGTTTAAAAACAAACAAGTTAATGTGTTGATGTTTTGTGTTTTTTTTTGCTCCACTATATACTAGGTTCCATAATCAAAAACTCGACATTAAATAAATATAAATATCTTGGGACAACTCACACACGGCTATCTGATCCCAAGCTAAGTAGAGCTTGTGATATGGTAACCAGACAACTGATATACATACTTATATAATTTATAAATATAAACATACATATTAAAGATAATTCACACCCAGACACAGAACAAACAATCATGCTCATCACACAAAGTTTGTCCTGGGTGGGAATCGAACCCACGACCTCCGGCTCAGCAGTCAGGGCCACTAACCACTAGACTACCTGGCCCGTCTAAACATTACATTATGAAATATATTGGACTTATCATGACAAGGCATATTAATATTATGACCCCAAACTCAAAACTCGGGGTTTACTAGCATCTATTTGCAGTATTTCACTATTCACCATTGTTTCGGAGTCTACCTCTTTCGAGACACCAGCAACCCCGGCGGGCAGAGGCCCTGGCAAGCCCTTCTGCTCTGCCGAAATCTCTTTGCAGCTCGCGTGGAACGAATATGTCGTCGACACGGCCTGCACTCTACTGCGTTAGTTTAAATTTAAAACAATGTTAATTAACTGGGATTTTACTTTTTGTGTCCATGTTAGCAATTGGTATTGCTGTTACACTGTTTTAAATAATATGAGATTAAACAAAACCTTTTTATCTCACTTAGGTAAGACATCAGTTTTTCTATGTCGTGCATTCTATGAAGATCTAAAAACTGGTACATGTGTACCAGTAACATTTATCACGATATTGTTGTTGGTTTGCTAAAAAGCAGCATTAATGTTGAAATAATGTTTGTTTTAATTTGTCAAACTGATTATTTCACACATTTATGACGTTCAGGAGTGATCAAAAACAGAAAAAAAAACTGTTTAAAAAGACAAAAAACGAAAACAATTGATATTTCTAAATCCATTTATATATTTTGATACTATGTATGTATAAGAAGAAACTATTATATTTTTCATTTATTAAGTTATACAAGTTGATCCAGTTTAATTCGTAAGGAAGAAAAAGAATATTAACAATAACTTACTGCTAGTGTTTTACTAAGACAAAAAAAGAAAATGGTGAGAGGATTTTCCCAGATTCATAGAACGTGTTACAAATGGCCTAAAAAACTACATTGTACGGATTCATCACATTTTTAGCTTTGCCCTCAATATTGAAGGACAAGACGTGAACGCGACCAAGATTTATGTTAGGAATTTCTTTTTTATACTGTCCGCCCTTACCCCAATTACCAAAAAGAAAATCCTTTATTTCTTTTCTCAAACTTGTCAAAAACAGATATTTTAATAACTCTCTCAAGTTCGTAAAAACCAATTAATGTTTGCAGGAAATGCTGTTAGCGGTGAAAAATAAATTATTTCTTTGATATCCGGGGAGTAGGTATCACTTAAGAGGCCGGCGACCGAGGAGGAAATTCATATTTTTCTCGTATCAAATTCTTTTGATTAATAATCCTGGCGCGAGAAGACAGCCGTATTTTTCTCACCATAAGTTACGATTCATTCGTATATGTTAGTGTGGATCTTTTCATTTGAATTAAACTTTTCTATTCTAGATTTTTTGTTTATTTTCATTTCAGTTTATTTCAAGACGTCGCGTCGAGAGTTTTAAGTGAATAAAAATGTCTATTATAACGTTACATTAAAAAAAACCTTTCTCATATTAAAAAATGTACCAACAACTGGCTAATGCAAAAAATAGTTTGCAAAAACTAAATAAGTTGATACAAAGCATATAGAATATTAACTTTGACACCCAGTGTAAAATATTGTGTGAGTTTTCCCTCAACTTTGCACGCTGAACTTTTCTCTTTTCGTTACGGAAAAAATATAATAATACTCTGATCGAAAATACTTTGCACTAGCACATTCATTTGTTTATTAGCTTATTTGTTTGTCAAATACCAGAAGATAATGCACAATCGTATACATTTGTGTTGTGTTTGTGATAATTAAATTGACAGGTTTTTTTTTTAATAATGAGGGCAATTTTTTTTCTTTTTGAGATGTTCGATTATAAAATAATAATACCCCAGCATAAATTGACCTTATAGGTGATAGAGTGCCGTGCCGTAGTTGGTTTTTGGACGGGTGACCACATGTAATACTCATGTCAATTCCGTGTCCCGGAAAGCACCTTAAGACGTTGGTCTCAGGAGTCATTTTGAAAACAGAAGTCGGAAAGCCACAATCTATCTTACCAAGAGATATTTCGAAGCCAGGCAGACGCTCCATGTAAAATGCTGATATTGTAATCAGCATCCATTTAGACTGGAAGCCAAACTTAACGTAATTAGTAAAAGGCTTGTCAGGTGATAAGATTTGGATAGTTTTGTTATAACCCACTCTTTACTATATAGTTACATAGTAAAGAGTGGGTAATATGGTTATATGTAGATACATTCAGCTCAGCTACTGCGCTGCCTGTACTGCCTGACGGCCCGGTTGGTGCCGTCAGGTATGGTTTGCGCAGTGGTTGAGCGATCGGCTGCTGCGCTGCGTGTTGCGGGTTAGATTTCTACACGGAACAAATATTTGTATTACCTACAGGTAATTGTTTCGGGTCTGGCTCTTCATGTTTGAAAGTTTAAATGTTTGAAAACGTACCCACGATACAGGAGAAATTATTAGTATGGAGTAAAGTATTTATTTAAAAAAAACTACATTATAAAATATATATAACATCACGCCAGTAATTCGTGAAAGGTTATGCAGATATAAACTTAAGAGCATACATTACGCTAGTTATGTTAATCAACCATGCCAAATTCAGACTCTGTGCCTGCTCAAGACCTCAAATTTAAATTAATAATACAAATTTACGTCATGGTGAACATACACTCAAATTTATTTTTCCTAAAAGTCTATAGTTTTCAAGGTAACCTACGTCACCGGCGGGTATTTAAAGGGTCATTTACCCCTTCTTAGTTAAGGCTTAAACGACCATGACAACACTGGCATTTTAAGGGGGTCGGCATGACAAAAACTGCCTTAGGCTTTCGAGACAAGACCCTTGTTTTTTTAAGCCCACTCTTTTTATGTGACAAATTATACGTCGAGAGATACCCTAATATTAGGAGAGGGGCTGTTCAAAAATATACGACGCTAGAAAAATAAAACAATTTAAAGTACGGCGTTATTTTTGGGGTGCGATGCCCAGAAGGTTCCTACGGGACCCTTTCTACTAAGAAGCTGTCTCCGCGAGTGAGGATATCACGGCGATATTTTTCATTCCCTACACTCTTAGGGCCCATCTCCACGAGCGACGTTCACAAATATCAAATGTCGCCGCGATTTTCTTGCTTGTGGAGACGGCCCCTAAGCCGTCACGTAAACCTTCTTACTGTCCGTGTGTTTGTGACAATTGTCCCTGATTGTAACTATTTACCCATTCTATGAGAACCATTTTAAACTTCTATATCATTGTGTAGACTGTAGGAAATATATGTAAGAAATGCTTCAAAATTTAAAGTAATAGATTTACGTATCGTAATCGAGTACGAAATTAAATATTAAACATCGTTGTCTACATTCCGAACTAGTACCAAAAATACGACCTCAATAACTAAACAAAATCACAGAAATAGGGAGTGTTGCTTATAGGCAACACTCAAACTCACAGCATTTATTTCAATTAAACCATTACAGGCACGGTTGAATGTCATAAAAACAAAAAAGATGCTGCTACATAACAGTCCACGGCACAAGACATAATAACTTGCGAAAGTACTGTAGTTTCCCATTCCAAAGCGGAGATCTCTATGGAGATTAATGGGCAAAATATACTCCATAGACACTCTTTTAAATCATAATATTTTTACAAAATCATGGCTACATCATTCATGTTGAGATTATACATACATGTGAGAACGATGTAGAAAAACGAACACATTAAGAGCGTCCAGAGTAAAAGCAATTAATTAGTTATTTAGCGGTGAAGCTAATAAAATCATGTAAAAAGAAACAAAACAGAAACGACAATGCCTGATCCATATTATGTCAGTCCGGTGACATTACCACGTAGTGCATTTGTTTTCTATAATAATGAAAGAAGACCGTTATCAAAATGGATAGTTACATATTTTTTCTGCAAGTCATTCTTGTTCTGTCTAGTTTTTTCACAATATATAAATAGCTCCCATTTAATAGTCATATTAATTACAGATAATCTTCTTGGTTTTTTATGTATTTTTTAGTTTATTTTATTTGTATATGTGTATTCGTGTCTCAAGAAGTATATAACTTCTCGAAAATAAATAGTTCTATTTTTTTGGATATATTTTTGTAATCTATCACAGTGTTGTCGTATTTATCCCAAAATTTGACTGGTAGAGAATGCCTTATACTTTATAGCATCAAGTCCGCCTATTGCACACGGAGTTTAAATAAATATATCTTGACGAAAGTTATTAAAACAGTTCTTTTTTTCTTTTCCTTACCTTCATGGTATGACGAATTTGATCGAATTTTATTACGGAATGATATAAAAGGTTTCTTCAAAACGATTTGTTTCTAAGGGGGGATTAAGAATCAATTACGGAATGGTGTTTTTTCAATGTTTCCACTTTATGTTGCAGGAGTCTCAACAGTAGTTGTGGCGATTTTTAGAGGAGCAGAGCAGAAGTGGTCGACACGAACTTTAAAAAAAATTCGTCTTTAGAAAATTAATGCTTATTTTTGAATTTTCAACTGTTGAGTTGTTTGTATTGTTTTGCTTATAACCTTATTGCTGAAAGCGGACAACAGTTATATAATCGAAAATGTTATAGTTTTATTATAAAAACTACCGAGCCGTCCCGGCTTCGCACGGATGCAATGTAGATACTAATATTATACATAGACCAACCTTCCACTGGAATCACTTTATTTATTGCTGGAAATTGCATTCAAATACATTGAATAGTTTAAAAGATCTCAGTGAACAGACAGGGGAAGTCTCTTATAAAGATAAAGAAAAAAAAAGTAAATATATGTGTTTACTAATAAAAGAGTCTTTAGTGTTCCGTATTCTTACAGTAAAGAAGTTTTGCCCAAAATTTAGCTTTCCGAATTCTGCTCGCTGTTATCTAATAATATTATTTAGTTATGGTAAAAAAGTACTATTCCAGTTTAAGCCGTTTCACACATAAAGTATACGATAAGTACCCGACGACTAATAAAAAGTATTCTACGTTCAAAACAAACGTATATTATACTAACGTAAAATAAAAACCGTTGCCACATTTTCCGGGATTACGTAAATTGTATTGCAAATCATATTTATGGTACAAGTACGACATTATGGGTGTTCAATTCATATTCAATTACTGGCAAGAACAGATAGGGTAGTCAAACGATGAATAATTTAAAAAAAGAACAGCCGGCCGTGCGTACCTATTAAAAAAAAAACTTGACATTTAGCTGACCCAGCGTGGCACGAGCCACCACGAGTAAAAAAAACTAAATGAAAAACTAGTTTAGCTCTTTTTTAATATTTGACTCAGCGTTATCAGCCCTTATCATGGAAAATGGACGTTAAACGTCCATTTACGCTGTAGTAAGAACCTAAATTATGTCCACACTTTACATTCTTGAACACTCCCCAAACATAAAACATGATTCAAGTAAAAAGTTCCAAATCGGCCAGTATTAAATGGACATTTTGTATGTATTTACTCGACTCTTTTTTTAAATACTCAGTCTTTTTTTAGTTTTTTTTTTTATTAGATTTCTTCCTCAACCATGATGTTGTGTGTATTAGTCGGCTCATACACTTACAATAATATTGACAATATTGATGATGGCACAATAATATTTAATGAATGGGCAACTAGAGTACTTTCACAAGATATTATGCCTTGTGCCTAGGACTGTCGGTTCATTGTTTTGTTTTTTGACATTCAAAAGCGCCTGCAATAGTCTAATTGAAATAAATGATTTGATTTTGTGTAGGGGTAATATTGAATGACTGAATAAAAGTTGAAACGAGCTTAAAATTTTATTGCTCAATATTTTTTGGTTTACTGTTTGTACCCGTCGCGATCGTTTTTAGTAAACTAGCTTTTGCCCGCGGCGTCACTCGCGGTAAATTCGTTTTAACACAGTGCCTCCTGCGCCTTATTGATTTGTAATAGTAACGCTAAGTTTTCCCTTTTCATCCCTCTTTCTCCCTCACATCCTATTTTTTTTAAATCCCACCTGTCTCTGTACCAAAATTCATCAAAATCGGTTTAGCTATTAAATCGTGAAAAAAAACAAACAAACTCACTTTCACTTTTATAATATTAGTAAGGAAGTAAGAATAGTAAGGATTAGTGAATAAATGTTAAAGTCGAAATTTGGTGTTAATCGTAAATATTTACATTTTCATATATAGCATTATACCCACACCCACAAGTAGATTCGATAACAGATCATAACAAATAAAAACAAACATAAAAAGGTCCAAATCTTAGCGTAATTTATAAATACAGGACCATTTAATATTACAAGCACGTAATTAATATTCATTACCACTACTCCATTTGAAAAAAACAAGTATGGCTGCCGCCAAAACTTCGTCGCACAAATTGCTCTCAGGAAAACATAAATGCGAATGGCTTGTCAATTTTATTGAGTCAATAATATTTAACGTTTGTATAAAAAGGGGTTAACCAATAATATTGCATAATAAAAACATTGTGCATAAATATTGAAGGTGCTGCTTTATGTTACTCAAATTTTCAAAAAAAAAAAGATTGTCATGTTGGCAGTGTTTGTCAATTTATTTTTACTTTTTGAAACAAAAAGCTAACGGTGAAAAACTAATGACATGTCTCTGGCCAACAGTGACATGTCATTAGTTTTCACCGTTACCTGTCATTCAACCTTTAAAACAATATGTCCTGATTTTATAAATTAAAAAAAAATCACGTTGTCAACAACCCTATTGTATTCGTTTACACAATAAAGCGGTAAACAATGCAAGATTGCCAGTACTGGCTGTAGTAAATCATGTGAATGTGTATGTATGAAAATATACACGCTTTCATTGTAAAAATGTAGGGAATTGTAAATCTGTAACAAGATGTTTAAAAAAATATATGTTTGAAACATAACCTTACATTACGCCTGTAATCTCCGAGAGGTTAGGTAGAGATTCACGGCAGTGTAGTGGCTGAGCGATCGACTGCTGCGCTGCATGTGGTCGGTTAGATCCCCGCACGGAACAAAAATATTTGTATGACAGGTAGTTGTTTCGGGTTTGGCTGTTTGTGTATGTAAGTTTAAATGTTTGTAAACGCACCCACGATGCATGATAAATTCTTAGTGCGGGGCAAATTTAACAGCACACTCACATTTTGCAAGTTATGTCTAAGTGGAATGTAACGAAGGCTAAGCTATTGCCAACCTGCCTTCAAGACTGCTTCTCAGATATTTTTGATGGTAAAACCCGACAATCTTTGCTCGATCTGAAAATCGAACGCGGAACCTTATATTCAGCAATCGCGCTTGCAACCACCAGAGACAAACACGGTCGTTACGTTATTTTGTTTGGCTGGGTTTAAATGACACTATTGTTTTTAAGAAAAGTTTTAATTCGTTACAAAGTATAAGTCCTGAAACTCCTAATATCAGTTCACATAAAAAGCACCATTCTTGCACCAATCATGTTTAATCGAAGCCCAAACTGTACTTATCCGAGAATCGGAATATTTTGAAACGAAACTATGAGTCATATTTGGATACAATGAGGTACAAATTCAATGTTGAAAAAATACAAGACATGATGAGTATCTGTTGCTAATCATAAACATTCTATGAAAGTGCAAAAGTAAGGGTAAAACGGATACGGTTACCTTTTACCGTTTTACTCTTGTTTTAGCACTTTCAAATACTAATCATTTCGAAAGAAGACCTTGAACTCTACAGTCATTGTTCCTATTTTGTTAGGTTAATATTTTTAACGTTTAGTAACTTTAAAGCATTTATGTATATATTCTTATATTACTCGTGCAGAAACTCGTCGCCGTCCTCAAACCAACCCAGCCGCCGCGGGAGTCGCCCCGGTCGTCGGGCGCCGCGATACGACTCCCGGCCACCGTAGATGCGGGCCTGTAGACGGCAGCACTCCTTCCACCAGTCTATTGCCGACAGGCCGTGTCGTCTGCGCGTTAGTGTTCCATACGCGCCTCAAAGAGATGTCAGCAAAGCCGAGGAGCCTGCCAGGGCCACCACCTGCTGGGGTCGCAGGTTGTTCCAAAGAGATACCGCGGCCCCGAAACATAATCATGCCTTGTGTATATTAAATTCGGCTACGTATTACTATTGTACATGCAGCTTATATTTTAAAAAAATGTACAGAAAAATAACTGTTCCGTTTAATGCGGTATAAATAGAACTAGTTAGACAAAGCCACCATTACCACATCACTGTAAACACAAAATCCCTTTTTCAATACCGCCATCACCACACAATCTATTATGAATAATTAGTGCCTACTGTCAACGCATCCGATAATTAGGCTGGCTACAAACTTCCTGTGCATTATCATGACAAATGAGACTTCACTTTGCACGACGATCGCGACGCGTGTAGCCAGCATTAGCATAATATGTGCTAATTTATGACATCACTAATAGAAATCGATCTAACGAACGCAAACGGGCAGCAGTGGCGAGTGTTACGCATTTATTATTATAGCTTGTTAACAAATGGTTTGGGGCTTAAACATATAGTTTTGTGTTTAAGTATTAATTAAAATGTTTGACAGATAATTTGGAGTTCTATTTAGTAATAATAGTTATTTTAGGAGCTCGTGGCTAATTAATAATAGCCACTCGGGTCAATCTTTAGTTTTAGACTCGCTTGCCTATGTTGATTCGTGGATGGGTGACCACATATTTCATATCTAGTTTCCTCCGTGCCTCGGGAAGCATATCAATTCGAATGTGTCGCTGGTCTGTTTTAGATATTTGACACTTATTCTAGGCAGTGGTAGTGGCCCGAAAATCTGACAATCAGCCGTATCAATGAATATCTTATTTTCCACTTAGAAATTTATAGCAAAGTAATTAAATGGCAATGATATTAGTTAAATGTCATGACATACGACAGAGATTGTATAAATCCATGCATTGTACGATACTCACCTTCTTTGCCTCGTCTGCGTTCACAAATACACAGTCATGCACGCACGCTTGTTGCGCGACACAACAATACAATTTGAATAACTGTGACGTGTACATTATGGGCTGATTAAATGTTTGGTAAAAGACAGTAGACACCACTGCACAAACTTTCCACGAGAAAACTCAAACATTTCCACTAGTGAATCTCGAAGGAGTTCGTCAAGTTTTTATCGCTCGCGCCAGTTGTAAAAGTGGGCACAGAAAATGTTAGTCTAGCAGTCTTTAAACTTTTAAGTATTCCGTGTGTACCGATACCGTTTTAAACTTCGATTACCTTCAAAGGGAAGCTTTGAGGGTAGATCGGTATTTATACTTTTATCTTTCTGAAGGCTTCATTTTTCAATTAAAGAATCTTACAGCTGTGCAGACTTGGCTAAAATAATTAGGCCTCAAAAATATTGCCCTCTGAATAGTTGTTTTTCTTAATGAAAATACCTGAAATATGTTGTCTAATTTTGAGGAAGTCCAAAATATGGAAATAATGTAAATAATAGCTACCCGAATTTTCTTGTCAATTAATTTGTTTGTAATAAACAGATTCCAAAATCAAAAACAAAACTAATTTAATTTCCAAGAACTTGTTTGCTATTAATTAATATTAATAAACGACTCGTTGACTTTCAGGAAGGAGTCGCTGAACAAACGATTGTCTTAATACGGTTCAATGCCCGGAAATAAACCAACTCATTACCATTAATAAACTTTAACAAAAAAGGTTAAAAACAAAACAATGTATTTTAAAAGTAATTGGCAATATTCATAAATCAATCATGTTAAATCTGATGTTAACTGACTAATAATTAAATTATTATTTAATGTAACAGTTGAATCAATCATTAATGTGTAAATAATAAACACAGAGAATTATAAACATTTTCAATAATGGCGTTGGCAGTACTTTCTATTAGTAAAGCGCTACGAGAGTTGCTACAAAGCCTACGCCGTAGCGTGCGTAGCGCGTAGCAATAAAGTCGATGACAAATTACAGTTTCGTATCCCTTCGAAGGGAGCTAAAGCACACCGTTTATGTTATATTATGTGACTGTAACAAGTTTAATTCCCAGATAAGTATGGTTTAATGTGAGTTCGGGGTTAGTTTGCAAAAGTTTTTATGAGTTTTTTTTTGTCCCTTTCGGGGTACCTGGTGTAATACAAAAGTTGCTGCCGTTTTCTATAGGGAAAAAATATATATGATTCTCTTTTGGAAACGATTACCAGATTGTTTAATCTGATGTAATTTATTTTCATCTTCATGATCAAAATAAAAGATGTCGACTTCAAAAATAAATACTTTTCGAACCCAATAATGTTCGCTCACAACATTTTTCTATTCAACTCAAGATTCAACAGCGTTAACTTAATATTAACCTCCCGTACAAAATTGATAACTACCGAATTATTTCGAGTAGCACGAGGAAATTGAAAACTTTCCGGCGTGTCACGTTTTTTTTGTAAAAAATAAGATATTCAGCGAGTGACGTCGGCCCGGTATAAAACTCACAAACTGAATAGTTCGTTCGAAAGCGGTAAATAAATTCCCCGGGTGTGACTTTTTATTCCTGCAACGTGTAGTCCCGGATATGTTTGTTATTGAAACATAATCTCATTTCCCTTTTGAGAGCAAAATAAATTTTAGTGTTCCCCGATACGGCTGTGGATGTACGTTGAATACAGAGCATGTTTGCAACTGATTTTTAATACAACCGTTTTATATAATACCTTCATAAACTGTTTGTTTATCACGGTTCGCGGCCATTTGCCCTTCCAATGGATAGGAAAGCCATCCTTTGACAACGTTTGTGTTGTATTTTTTATTAAGTTTACATGGAAATTGGAAATTGTTCCTTTATACAAATGTTTTACGATGTTTTGTTTCTTGACATAAAACTTATTTGTGTGCTCCTTGTGTCATGTTTCTCTATCCAACAATATGATACTGTGTTTTTTTGGTCATTCAAGACCAAAACGAAAATACTATTTAATGGAACAGAGCCGATCTCTAAACGAAAATCTATCGTTTTTGACATGATACTTTTCAAACTGTGTTTATTACTTTATGATACCATAGAATTATAAGCACTATAGTGAGGAAGTACCTAAATTTTTTTGCTAATGGGAAAACATCAAATAACAGTCAGACTTTTACTGATTTAAACCCATTGTTCCTTTTCTCTTTCGAACAACCTGCAACCCCGGAAGTACCTGAACTTTAATGCTGAAACAGTGCTTCACAATCTGTAAAAACAACACTCTCTTATTTTAAATCGAAGCTATTATTACAAAATTGTCATAATTTACTTCACCTACACAGAATGAAGAAAATACCAGCACCCATCTAAACCCAACTTCGTTCACACTAAGAAGTTACGACAAGGTGTCTGAATTCCGTCTGCCCAGTAAATCCGTCTTAAGCCCCAGTCGGCAACACAAACAGAGACGACAGGGTTTACTCTGACACTAATTTCTGCGCTATTTATACTTGAATTAATGAGCGAGACAGAGAATGTCCGTCAGAGACACACACACATATATACGTATGGACGTTGGTGCCGTAATGCGAACTACCTTTGTTTGCAGTTGCCCAACTACGCCACTTGGTATATTTTATAGGGATTCAAGAGCGTAGAGCGTTAGTTTGAGGCGATTATTATAACTGTTTTGTTATGTTATGTGAGTTGTGTGGATTTAGTGTTAGTTCGTCTGAACAACTGTGTTAGATTACGTTTAATAGTAACTGAATTATTGTGAACCGGGTTGCCCCGGGTTTCCTTCCAATCACAAGACATGAGTATAGATTAAATCGATTTAAATACTTTTATTATTAAAATTTCTACATGGTTGTGAATCATATTTCACCAGCGTAACACCGCCATTAAATAATTTTAGTATCAAAATTCATATTGATGAAATAATAAAACTTACTTTTTTACTCCTTAGACTAGATCAATATGCGAATGAATAAATTACTATTTGTCAAATTAGCTGAAAATTCGATTCAAAAGATTTTAGATAGCAGTTTTACGAATGATTCCAGAATTTTTACGACCACTTCAGATTTTATGTGTCGCCCGAGGTAATTGCTTTGCCATAGATTAAAATAAAGATATTCCAGTGTTTCACAAGAGATTCAAACTTTTTATTGTAGGGTAATATACCTATTATAAGTACAGTACGAAAATTTCTGTTTCTTCTTGTACAGAAAGGAAATGTCTCGCACTGCCCCTCAGAAGGGAACATCCAGATATAATTTAAAGACAAAAGTTCGGTCATTTTCCTCACTCGAGTACTTTTTATACCCGAGGGGGAGGCACAATAGTTGTTCGCAAAAAAGAATAATAAATCTATTTCCGAGCTGTAAATCTCTGTGACAAAGTGGTCCGTTGGTTCGTGTTTCACGTAAATGTTTTTACCTGTGACCAAATGAGACTGTCGTTCGTAAAGGTACGGTGAAATTGGATTCATCATTGATTCAAAGAGGTCAACCCGCCGATACCCAACCCGTGTATTTGTGGATCGCGCCGTTTATGTGCAAATACGAGTTTTTATTCAATACGGGATCTGATTGTGGGTGACCCCACAATCAGATCCCGTAGTATGCTAAATTTAGGTTGGTACGGATGTCCGCAAATGGCAGCGGTGTGGCACGTTTAGGGTTATACTGCTGAATAAAATGTAAGCGACATTTTAAAATAAAAATGGCAAACGATAAGAGCGGGATTATTTTGAATTTTTAAGATAAAAAGCCAACATTTGGACAGGCTTGAAAATTTTTGCCCAACCTACTAATATTTGGACTAAATTTCGTAATAATTTAGGGATGTGTACATTTTTGTTAAATTTATATTTGCAGAGAAAAAAACCCTTAATTCCCACTAGTCACAGAAAAATGTTCATCCGTTATTTTAATCAGTCCACAGTTATGAAAAACTATTTCAGTACTCATAGGTGCTGGAAAATGAGGACGGGAAATAATATTTACATATTTATGAATGTGATATTATTTCTGCGAGAAATAATAACTCACATTTGAGACTTGATTTAAGTTTCTTTTCCGTATTCCTGTATTCAAATATCTTATTTTTTGTTTAACATTAAACTTATTACTTTAATAAATAAAGTACAAGATGTGAATGTACACTAAATAAAAAAATCCCTGCAGTATATTATTTATGTAAAAAAAATAAGATTTTTTAAACACCTTGCTTTGATTTTCTGTTTTAGTAGATATGGGCGGAGAGGGAGAGGAAGGCCACAGAAAACATAGATGGATTGTGTAAGGAATGAGATTAAGGAGCAAATAGTAAACGATGCCGTGACGTCTAACAGGAGACAATAACAGAAGAAAACGTGGTGCGCTGACTCCAAATAGAATTGCACAATGATATGAGATTGATGATGAGTCATTTTTACAAAAGTTAAAGATTGATAGCCGTGGTTTTATTGTGAGAATAAATCAATTTCTTAGTTAATTTTCTTAACAATTATTATCATTGTTTTGGTTTACTTTATTAGATGTAATGAGAGCAGTTTTGTATTTGAAATGTAAATAAATATTAAGATTTTGAAATACAAAAACCTCTGTCTCTAAATAAACCAAATGCTATTTATTAATCCCTAGTTAACCAACAGTACTTTAAACCAGATTGACCAAAGAAGAAATAGAAAGTGAAATAACAGTAAAATAAAACGATACAGTTCTCATATTGCGCAACCGAGTCCATTGGCTTTTATGAGAGGGTAGACGTTAATGTGATCACTAACATACATACACTAGGTACGTATGTACCTATAAAACCTACCTATTACACAAAATAGATAAATAGAGAAGGTTGTCTTTACAACAAAGTTATCCAAGCGATAGCAGGCCACAGGGAATGCTTTTTAAACACACTTTTATTAGTTTCACTATCATATAATAACAATGTGAAAATCTAAGAAATTAAAATTGATCCACAATCCGGTTTTCTATTGAGCAGAAATTTTACAGTAGTGACGTCATTCAAAATCCAATATGTCGGGTACCCAAAAATGGCGAACCAGTTCAGACTCGAACAAATATAAAAACCGTTTTTTTTAATATTTATAATTGTTTCTAAATAGATTAGTCAAAAATAACTGAATTAATATAGGCTTAAAGTAGACATTCGTATAAATTGAAATAAAACAAAATGGATAAAAGAATGAGTAAACAGAACACATTCGCTTTACGTACAAAACTCACATTCGTTTCAATTGTAATTCGTGTCCGTTACGTCCGTGCTTGTTGCTATAAAACTTATGGACCTTCTGCCTATTTATTATTTGTATCTCTATGGATGCACGGTTGCCAAAATCACAGAGGACCTCTGGGCTGTTTTCGGCTTAATAGAAGTCTGCATACGTGATAGTTTTTCGTAATCTTTTTGTGATATGTGATTTGAGTCGGTAATTGAGTGTCGTTGGCAAATACCTAGAGGAGGACTGTTGTTGTGGGTAGGTAAAATGTTCGAAATATGAGTTGGTGTATTGAGTATCAAAATAACTTCTCTTATTGTCGACATGGTCAGATCTGTTGCGCAAAGATTTGTTTTATCAACCATTGGTTTTAGTTTCAGTTTTTTTTCCAACCCAAAATCGGTTATGACAAAGACTATCTTTATAGATGGGGGTTCATAGACGGCAAAGATCTCAGTACGTATGCAGCGTCTCCCCACAGACAATGGTCAGTGTTTCATCTTTCACTGCATGCTCGATCACCTGCGCACTTGGTGATCTATGTTCTGGATCTGTCAGCGGGGTGCGCGTGACTAAGTTTTAGGATAAACACGTTTTAACTTTTTGTCATCGATAAGGAAAGGAGAAGGTTTATTTCGATGAATTATGACGTAAATATTTGATAAAATTTAAATAGTTCAAAACAATTTTAAACACACGAATACACACACGAATGGCTACTCTTTCTAGTCTTTTTCATCCTTCTGTTCTAGTGTCAAACTATACTGCTTCTTGCAGCAATTACTAGAAACTTTATTTTGTCTTGGTTGAATATGTGAAGAGAGAGACCTGTCACCCATCACGCCAGATTAATCTTAGCTTGGTTGCCAGAGGTTTAATTTCAGAGGTGTTCTTTTAAAATTATTAGTTTCATATAGTGTTTTTCTTCTAAATTGTACAATTTTAAGCTGATATTAACATATTTTTTATTAGTCTTATTTTTGTCCCATAGGGCAGGCTTATAAGGCATAAGCCTCCCCTTTCTGTCTGCGCGATCTATGGCCGTGTTAGCTCCGCGAACATGATCACACCATCACGCCACCTTCACCACTTAGGTTAAGTTTAAAAAAGGCGTAAAATTGAACTGTTATTATGTCATGAAACAAACATAAATCAATATCTTTCACCAATATTAAACAAAACGAAAATATTTCAATCAATTTCCTTGGGATTACTACTACATTTTACAGAAATAAAGGAACTCATATTTATTTTGAAGTATTCTCCAAACGGTTCCGTAAATTAAATTGAAACTGAAATTCAATTTCGTAGACTGAGATGGTATCGGTATTGTATAACTGGAGTAAACAATATGGTGTATGGTTTATTGTTTCTTAGTTTTCTTTTTAAGAGGTACTATTAGAATGCCTCGGGCATTACTAAGTGCAAGCGGCTAATGTAAGATGAACTTCCGCGCCTCCCCTTTAGATGTTCTACGTATGTGTAACAGGGGATTAAAAGGGTGAGTCTAGAGGTCTATGTGATCGGTCTTGTTGTTCCCTGATCGCATTGCGTCTACTGGGTCGATAAGATCGCTTTGTTTGCACTTCTATCTTCACTGTGCTTTCAGCTATAATGTATCGATTTATTTTTAAAATATGTAGCTCCGGCATTGTCGTTGCTCATATTCTTTCATTTCATTATGAAATGTCTAGGTTTGATGGAGATATCTGTCGCGAAATGAATATGAATATTTGAATGCATCTTATATCTTGATATTAGCTTGGTAGAAGAATAGAAGCTATCTATGGAAGGATTTCTTTTTGATGTTGGGACTATTGCCTACTACCAGCTGAATGGCAGCGCATTTAAATTCCGCCCCTGCCTCATGCACCAAATATCAAGATTAAAAACAACTACGCCTCACAACAACTGAATAACAAGTTTGAGTATTGAAATAATAAGCAATGCCAAATCCACCAGTATTGACACATATAAAATTTATAGACAGTAAAATGGTTAAAAAAGGAATTTTGATTTTTTTTACATTATATGTCCTACTTTTGACCTCAATCCTGTTGAAGGATAGAGAAAAATAAAGTCCTTCAAAACAAAATTAGGCAATGCTTTTCTACAAATATAATAAAAAATTGACGCAAAAGAAAATATGAAACTAAATACTCAATATCTAACTAAATACTAAGCATTTACTCAAGAGTCGTACTTACACAAGTTTTCTCGCATAACGAGTCTATTCACAACAAAAAATTGCGTTAAATTGGAAAATCAGTGAACAGCAACGTTGAGAAAATTACATTTCTTTCACGGTGAAACTCAGTGGATTGCTACTGAGCGATTTTGTGTTATTATATAAAGAGCAATAGAAAAATATCTAATAAGATGTAGCAACTTAGCCCCCTAACTGGGGTAAATTGTAAAATTGCGACAAGGTTTATCAAAGGAAGCAAAGTTCTGAGTCAAAGATATCAATTACCTCTTCAATATGGCGTATTTATTAAGAAAGCTATAAGTAAGACTACCAGTCTTAGCAAGCGGTATCTTATTACTATAATGTGGAGGTCAGATAGTCAGTCGCTTGTAAAATACTGGTCATTCAGCTGTTCCCGTTAGACTGGAAGCCACTCCCAACGTATTTGGGAAAAGACTAGTCAGATGAAGATGGTGAAATAAAGTTATAGGTAAGATAGTTTTTAAGGGATATGCGCCACTTCATGTCCAGCACACCCCGCACAATGACTTGCATTTGTTAGGATTTAAACGAAGCAAATCTGAAAACTGTGCAGGTAGCGACATAAGGGTCTATCACAATATGAATTACGACGACAGGAAAAGAAGAACCATCTACAGTTTTGACTATATTACCTAATGTTCTCATACTGATGAGTATTATAAATACATGGAGCAACTAAATATCCGATCTCCACAATCCAGATAATAAATAAAATAGCCTTTATTTATTAAGTTACTTAAGTTTAAAACTTATATCATTATTTTTTTGATAATATTGTTAACATTAATATATTTTATAACAGTTTGAGGTATTTTTTTTGGTTTATCAACATTAGCATTACTCTAGTTTACAACCCAGTTAGCACTGGATAATACGATATCCTTTGATAAGACTAGTTGTTAGACTTTCGGGACACTGACTATCTGTAACGACTGTCTAAGAGCTTCTTCAAATCAATGTTTGACGTACTTTCTGAGGTACGGTGCCAATTCGGTATGTAACGGGTGGTCACTCATTCACTACCCACCCAGGCAAGCGTAGCTTAATGTAAAGATCGATCTGAGCGATTGCTATTATTTAGCAACGAGCTCTTCCACTGTCTACACACAAAACAATAACTGATTTGTGTCTTACTAAATTATCATTAGTATTTATCTCAAAAGTAGTAATCAAAATTACCATATTATAATACATTTATAATATTAAACCATATTATAATACGCAATGAATAACAAGCAGAATGCAGATATGCTACAAGATTGCAGAATAATAAATTAATTATATAAGACAATTCTTATAAAATGAAAAAGAAAACTGAAGAAAATGAGTCTGAGAAACATTTTGAGTTATGCTTGAGTATCAAGTACGTGTTTAATACTTGTTGTCTAGAACTACGTGTCTAGTTACATTTATTGTGTTCTTTTTGAATTTAAAAGATCTTTCATACTTGTTCAGCCATTGAAAGAGTGCATGTTTTTGGATCATAGGTATTTATTCTTAATTCCAAATGACAGACTAGTTATTTTTGGGGTTCCGTAACTTAAAAGGAAAAAATGTAACCCTTATTGGATGATTTTATTGTATGTCTGTCAGTCAAGACCCTTTATCTCGAGAACACGTGAAGATATTGAGTTAAAATTATATTCCGTATACTTAAGCCTTAGAGCTGCGAAAAAAATCAACCCTCTAAATCTACGTAGTCAAAAGATATTGCTGTTTATGTCGCAAGTTTGTACGGAACCCTCGTCGTGCGAATCTGACTCGCACTTGGCCAGTTTTTTTATGAATTCCCAAGATTTAGACAAAGACTTTGTCGAGAAATAGAATGCCGTCACTACAAACCGTTTCTTTTTTATGTATGTACACGATTCTTCTATGTATTATTAAGGTTTCGCTGTCAGTACGTCCGTTAGTTCATTCGTGTGTCACAGAGTTGTACCTCTCTAACTATAACAGGAAAAACTGAAATGATTAACTATGAAATGGCAACAGGAAATAAAATATTCAATATTCATAGTACGGGATCCTTTGTGTGATAGACTCGCACTTGCCCATCTTCCTATTTAATTAGTTTGTATTACATACTGATAAATAAAAAAAAAACTGTTATCCTTGACAAAACATTAAACTTTTGACCCTTTGTATTTCGGTTTCAATTAAATATACTTTTTTTCAATCAAAACAATAAATGGCGCTGCACAATACATAAATAATACAAAGTACATTGCAATTAGTATCCAGTTCCACGAAGAAACCGAGTAACAGTCAGTACTTCAATCAAACAAGGAACGAATTGCCACCAAATCAATACTCCTTAATTACGATGTAAAACATCCCCGTTCGCTGTATTCACCTTGAACCACAGAATAGGTAACAAAAGGAGTATTAAGTCCAAGGTGTAAAACAAATCTTTGGGGATATGCCGTATATTGCTGCGACAATCGTTAACTGGAATACATCGTCTCGTGGCTGAAGGGAAGAACTGCGGTAGTATTAACTGGGTCGGCTATGGCGGGAAAACTTTTAAGGGCAATTTTTTATAAGAAAAATTTCTGTATGTTTTGTTGTGATTTTTTTTTAGTAAATTTTCTTGCTGTTTTGCTGCAGACGGCAGAGTCGGATGTTTGCTGCACAAGCCAGCTGCCGTGATTCAACTCATTTAAAACTTATATGGCAATACAAGAATAAAAGCCCATATAAGAACTTCCTTTTGCCTTTGAGTAGGTAGAAACCACAAAACGCCATCTGCTGCAATCCTACCTACTTTTTGTGAGCATCGTCTACGTTCAAACATTTAGGTTGGGATTCCTGCGGAGAAACTTACTCAACGACTCTATGAACTTCAATTAAAAAAGCTGTTTCATTGTTTTTTTTTGTAGTCTCGTATGTCCTGCTGGGCAAAAGCCTTCAAAGTACTCTTTTCTTGCGTTACTTCGAAGCAACCTTCATGATGCACGTCCAGATCAGAGTTTTTCTTTTTTTAGTTGAAATGTATGTGAGAATAATTATACCAATCTGGTTTTCTTCTCACAAAAACTCATCAAACAAAACTCGCTTGGTACACACTCCAAATCTCTACTATTCCGTATCCCTATCTCGTAACTCGGCTTTCATCTCGAGTGCTGCGAAATATTCGCATTACTAGGCGCGTTGTTTCGGCAAGCGTGTTAATTCTCGGCTCCGAGTAATCAAGTTAGCGGAACTTCGCGACTTATTCCCGACTGGCTAATGAACGAACTCGTTGCAAGTGCACAAAAGACTTCGGACGTGTTTCAAATTACATATTCGAGTCGTTGATGAGAAGGATTGTGTGTGTTTTGTTATCTTATGTAGGATCTTTGAAGTGTTGCAAGTTGAAGTCTTTTAATTTTATTTGTTTGTAACAGGGAAACTATGATAAAAAAAACAGTACTAAAACGTCTGCTTGTCTGTCACCAGGCTGTATCTCATAAAGCGTGATAGTTAGACAGTTGACATTTTCATAGATGATGTATTTCTGTTACCGCTTTAATAGTACGGAACCCTTTGCACGCGAGTCTGATTCGCACTTGGCTGGAGTTTAGCTTGTTTATATATGTAACTAGCTTCCGCCTGCGACTTCGTCCGCGTGGCATAGTTACTTTGGGCTAACGCAAAATTTAGACTGCGTGATGATCCAAAAAAAAAATTCTATCTCTCTCCTTTGCTCACTTTTTTAAACAAATAAATTATCCATGTCCGTTTTCAAGGTCCCAACTATCTTTTTACAAAAATTCATCAAAATCCGTTTAGCCATTTAGGCGTGAAGACGTAACAAACAAACAAACTCACTTTCGCTTTAATAATATTAACTAGATAAAAGCCGAACATAAGAAAACTTTCCAGCGATCATTTCTGTTACCTACTGTTAGCGTGCGTCATCCCACTACTGGGAATGGTCCTCTCCCTCTTCCAATTCTCCCAGACCAGGGTTAAAGATAACAATTAAGCTTATTAAAGACTAAAGTTAAAATCCAAACAAAAAATAAGTAGAACTGTATTTCAAAGAAAGGACAAACCAAATAAATTGCCTAATTACACAATTTCCTAGAATAAAGCTCATCCTTTTTCAATGAAAAACAGTTTTTATATAAAAAAAAAACATTGTTTTTTGTCATTTTAAGAGGACATAAAACCATTTGTTTGTTCGGTGCCTGAATTTATTTTCAGTGAGTTGAAATGTAAAATAAATGTTTTATAGAGTAATGGGAGGCTTAACATTCACTCTGTCCTCGTTTTGATGGTGGTATTGGTCTTGCTTTTTTATTTATTAAAATGAAATGTTTCTTAATACCTACTAACAGGCAAAGACAAAAAGATAAGACAGGGATTGATAGCCTTTTTTATAGATAAACTAAATGCGCCCCGCGGTTTCACTTGCGTGACAATAAAGCTTTATAAATTGAAGCCTATGTGTTACTCTGATATGTAAGACTGAAACAGAATTGTGAAGTTTCATCAAAATCCATTTAGTAGTTTTTGCGTGTAACAAACATGCTTACATACATCCAAAACTACAGGCAGCAGGTACATGCAAATCAGGAAAGGGGAACTGTGTTACCCCGAATTTAACGCGACCGAAGCCGCGGGCAAAATCTAGTATTATCATAATATAAGATAATATATTGTTTGGCATATCCTACAAAACAATTGAAGACATATTACTTCCACAACCCGCACTGGGTCTGCGAGTGAAACAGAATAAAAGAGATAATGATGTTTTAGTTACGCAATATGAAAAAAAAATGTTGTAAAACGCAAATTGGCCCTGTAGTTTTTAATATTAACTCCGTTTAAATAGTCAATTCACTTGAACTATTCTACTGTATGGTTTGGTTTATTTTCGTTGGATCCCAGTTTTTGATCCCACTTTAATATTTTTGGCGTTGGATCCCACAAAACATTATTATATATTTCCGTTGGATCCCAAATTTGAAAAATACTAAAAAAATACGTTTTATTCCCATTGAATCCCAAAAACTATTTCCGTTGGATCCCAGATGTTTAAAAACATCTGAATGCGGGTACATCCAACAACAAAAGCACAATAATATTTTAAGACGAAATTTTGTATGTATGTTTGTTATTCCAACACGCTCAAACTTCTAGACTGATTTGTATGAAATTTGGGTATGTGGATAGGTTATATGTTAAAATAACGGGTGCCTGTCGTTTTTCAGAAGAGATTTTTGAAAGTTCATTACCCAAACCAATTATGGAAACCGGGAACTAGGTTAGGTTAGGTTATAACTGTGACCTCCTACGCACGAGCCGAGCGAGCGGAGTGAGCGGTGCCGCGGCAGCGGCCGGCGAGTGCCACAAACGACCTGCATTTATAGAAAAAAGACACACACGGTGCTTTTGAAATATTTGATAAAATTAAATCACTTTTCTTCTGAAATGTACACATGTTGGAATAACATGGGATCCAACGGTAATATGAAATGGGGTCCATCGGTAATACCTAAAAAATGGGATCAAAAACTGGGATCCAACGAAAATAAATCTATGGTTTTAGGCAAAATTAAAATCAAACCCAAAAAGAAGTGTTCATTTAATTTCTTATAGAAGCCTTTTTCGTATTGTTTTTAGATGCCCAAATAACGAGTACAATGCAAATGTGATTGGCAGCACTGAGACATTCATTTATTTTTATTAAATTATATGTTTTTCATTCTGTTTTCTTTCTTTTGATGTTATGTGCACTTGCCAAATAAATAAATATCTTCTTTCTTTCTTTCACTGAATTATTGGTAAGGTTCTTGTAGTTTATAGTATGTTATGATCAGATGAACGTAGACGATGCGAAAAGGGTATGTACCTATCATTGCAGGTAGTGTTTTCTGACTACCCCATAGAAAAAGCCGTAAATTCTGTATGCCTACAATTTCTTCTCAAACAGCATTTTCTTGTTCGATTCATGGTTACAATGGGTAGCGAATAGCATTGTTTTAGTGACAGTCATACTAAAAGGTTCGTGCCTCTTATGCTTCAGACCCATTCCATGTAACGTCGCGTGCGCAACCTCCGCCGGCAGAGAGCATACTGGAGTGATTAGAACCATCTAAAAAAAAAATGGATTATATTATTCATTTGTTTTCTGGAAAATAGTCATGCCTTAATAACCACAGAATTTTGAACGCCTCGTAGGTTCAGTGGTCGCAAACGCGATCGGAAGATGAAGTGCTGGGTCTGATTCCCAATTCAGGCAAACTCTCCACATTTATCAGTAGCAGCTACGGAATTTGGTTTTTTGTTGACTTAAGGGGCAAGCTCCTTACTAAATGGGCTTAAACTCCAGACAGAAGTAGTACTTTTGGATATGAGGAGGTTCCTGTCTCTGGAGCCCTAACCACCGGTTGCTTGGACCCTGCTCCCGATATACCATACTTTTTAGATTATATGTCTTTGTGTAATTTTTTGAAATATTTAAAAATGTAAAAAACATCCATACATATCAATAAAGGACAAAAATGATTAACATACGCGCCGCCCATAAGGTTTGCTGTAAAATCTAAAACAGCAACTTTCAAGAACGCCTGACAGGTTGTAATACAGAAACGTGAAGTTCGTCTTTTTTGCCGTGAGTATCGGATCTTGCATTTCAAATTTTAAACAGGATCTTCTCTCTAGGTAGCGGTGACCTCTTTTCACGATGCTAATTAGACGTTTCAGGCCTGCAACAAAAGAAAAGTTCAGATTATTGAAACTTTTTTTAATCTGTGACAAAGGGCTGCACCATGAACCTCTAACCAACCCAACCACCGCGGGAGACGCTTCGGGCGTTAGGCACCGCGAAATGACTCCCGTCCGTCCATCTATATATGACAGGCAGTGTCTACGGCTAGTTCCTGTTCCACGCGCGCCTCAAAGAAATGCCATCAAAGACCGGGGCCACCGCCTGCCAGGGTTGCGGGTTGTTCGAAAGAGATACCGCGGCCCCGGAACATTAAAGGCAAAATAAGGAATGTGGGTGAGTTTTAGTCAGAATAAGTCTGTGTTATTTAGTAATTTCCCATCGGCAAAAAAGGGCAGCACTATCTTCTCATAACTCTAGGTCCTGTATATCGTTCGACTACAGAGTGTGTGATTTCTGTTTTCAGACACTCTATAAAAATTATAATTTTAAACACTATGTAATTTTGATGTAACTGCGTAAAAAATCATATTATAAATTTAATTTTGCCTACTTTTTGTTTTCTTTTTTTCAGTTTTTCACATTTTTTTTGTAAATGACGTCATTAAATTCAAAATTGCGAACTCCCAAAAATGGCGGACTTGTTTTGTTTTATACATTCTCTTGATATGGATATGCGAAGAATACAATAAAGTGTCTTTTAAATTTCGAATGACTTGTTTCACACAATTTATCGGTAGCACAATATCAGATTCCGTCTAAAGATTTATCTCGCTATGTGTGTAATCCCAAAGGCTGTTTAAAATATTCACGTAGGTACAGACGAAACGAATCAAACAATCGAGTAATTGTTACACCTAACCCCGGGTAGGTTTCTAGTTTACGGGATGTAGGTCTTACCGCAAATCTATTGGGAATAGACTCTGTTTGTATGTAAACTACTTGTACGAATGTTCTATTTGAGAATAAAGTAAATGTGGGTAATATACATTGTGTTTGTGACTTTAAGAGAATACATATTTCTATCGAAAATAAAAGTTTATAAATACTAGTAACCTGTGGGTAACAACCTGTGAATGGCAACCATCTTGTTTTTTTTAAACAGAAAATATAGTACGAATTCTAACAACCAGTTTTTTCGAGTGATGGCGTATGGCGTGGTGATTGAGTTTTAAAAGTCAGATAGGCTGTCGCTCCATGTAAAATAGTTTTTGACATTTAGTTGCATTCGACGAGATGGGAAGCCGACCCCAACAGATTTGGGAAAACACAGATAATGAACCGGAATTAAATAAATAAATAAACATCTTGGGACAACTCACACACGGCTATCTGATCCCAAGCTAAGCAGAGCTTGTGTTATGGTAACCAGACAACTGATATACATACTTATATAATTTATAAATACATACATATTATAGATAAATCACACCCAGACACAGAACAAACAATCATGTTCATCACACAAAGTTTGTCCTGGGTGGGAATCGAACCCACGACCTCTGGCTCAGCAGTCAGGGCCACTAACCACTAGACCAACAGGCCCGTCAATTGAATTCATGAAAGATATATAGAGCAAGACTGTGACTATGAAAACCTCGGATCGTGTCCCAAGCGATTGTCACTTGTCAATTTTTTCAGCAAAACCGAATGCGTCATCTGTTTAACTAAGAAAGCTGGGGTAAGCATGTCACATCAGCAAGCAATGACTTATTGTCGGGCCTACGCTGTCCTCTCATACTTAAGTGCTAACGCTGTAATAACAACATTGTAAAACCAAATGATTTTAAAAGAGTAACTATGGAGTTTCTTGCCGGTTCTTCTCCATAGAAAACGACCAACCCGAACCGTGCATTTTTTCTCGACGTTTTATAAGTGCCCATGTAGGCCTATGTAAAATAAAAATATTTTGATTTTTGATTTTGACATCATATCCATAAAAACTACAACTCTTGAAAGCCAAAATCAACAGCGGCGACCACCAGAAAAGCGTCGAAATAATAGAAGAGATCTCGCAACAGTTTCCACGAAATTATTCGGAAAATAATATGGGAGGAGTAGGATAAACATAATTTTCACAGAAACACAACAACAAAACACACAATCCAGCACACACGCACACGCACACTACGCCACACAAGCTAACCACAAACGACACAAGCACCAAATAGCAAGTTTGCTAGTTTTCGGAAACAAATGAACGTTGATATTGTATTATGTTAGGAGACTGGCTTACTCACCTATAGAATAAAAATTAAAGACGAACGGTATTTTTCCCGAGTTCCATTCACAGGGCCAATTTTCAGGATACTTAGTCGTATCTAAAATAAATTCAGTCCAAATTAGAAAAAATGTTCTCAATAATTGAAGATAAAATGTTTGTAAATTGTTTTCGAACGAACCGTTGCTAGAATGGCAAGATTCCGAAATAATTATGTTTAAATTACAAAGTAAAACAGAAAGATTTATTATCCAATTTCCTTTACGGTGTCGCGTTATGTGTATACGGTCCATGCTGCGAATTCAACAATGTAAAGTTATCGATCTCATTATTTTTCTACTATAAAATATGATGTCGTATATCAAGGCATATCGATGAATCATGGGAACACCATGAATATTGGTAATATATTTTGCGCGTGTTCAGAGTTTTTGATAACGGGTTTTGGTACGGGCTATGTACTTAAATAGACGGCATACAAAAAGATAATACTGTTTAAGGACACAATACAAATAACTTTTGTATTAGAATTTGAATGAAGTTTAAATCAAAATTTTTGTCGATCAATTTAGTTATTAGCTGAAACTACTTTTGAATAAAGATTTGAAAGTTATTAATAACTCAAATGTAGTACAATTAAAACAACGCCAAATGATCCTTAACAGCTTCAACTGAGAACGAGGAAAATAACATTTAAATTTGTGTTCGAAACTACCATTAATAAAATGTTGTTTGCTTAAAACATTGTAACTAAAAACGAGCGTAATTAGGGAGAATATGGACGTATCGCGGCAGGCTCGTCTCGCTTCGTGCCGCAAAAGCTAATGAATAATTTCTTGTACCAAAGAGTTTCCTACTTTGAGTCTACAGTGCACAAAGAACGCGGTATTTAAACTTCGCGGTCTTTCCACAACGGGACGACCGTGACTACACAGAGTAATTTTCAAAAAAAGCAGTCTTGAATTCGCCGGCAGAAATGCAATTAGTGGGATCGGTCAAGTTCAAATTGGATCTTTACCAACTTTGCATTAAATGAAAATCTAAAGAAAACTGTGTTCTCATTTTCAAAGCTTCTTTCCTCTTTCCCATTTTAGTTTGAAACTACGCTTGGTAGTAAGTCTTCTACTGGTCTGTTTTAATGGATTTCGTAACCGCACTGCTATAAACCACATTTTAGTAATGAATACGTAATTAAATGGTGGAAATACATTTAGGAAATTTGCGATGATATATTTACAAAACGGTTCTGCAGTTTATTGTCAGAAACCGTAATGTGAACATGCAACGCTCTCTGGAATATTTGATATTTACGACAAACTCCTTGCTGTTAGAAATCTCGCGTTCTGTTATTGTGAACGTAAGTTTCGAATAGTTTTATATTCATACCATAACGCCTGAAATCCCTGAAGAAGAAAGTAGATGTGTACCTTATGGAAATTCACATATCGCTAGTTATGTACGCATACGATACCTGAATGTACGGCACCGAAGACTTTTTTTGTCAAATCACAATGTTTTAAACAACATAATACAGACGGTTTACGTTTCAGACACAACGACACAAAACTAGGACACAGTTTTACAAGTTCCCGCAAAGAAGTTTCTTGAAATTCGATTAAAGGGTACCGCAAGCCTTTTACCCAAGTTGTTGGGAAAAGTGCGGTAGGTAGCTCTTATTATATAGACTAGTTCATGCGATCTGTTATGCGGCAGCTTGGAAAAGGGGGGAAATATATGTACCGCCATCAGTAAGACCTACGTAGTAAAGAATTAAAGATTAGTACAATGCCATACATAAACTAGTATAGCTCACTTTGTAAATGTTTCAGTAGGATATTTTTACTTCTTACTTGCAAAAGGGTGGCAAAATGTAGGTATCCTATTTGATTAATCTTTGCCTAATAACTAAACTAAATTTTATGTTATAAAAGGAATTAAAGCGATTTCGACATTTCGACAGCGATGTAGATTTTTTTTTCGACGCCATGTAATTGTCTTCCCCGTTTTGTTACATAAATATTTTAGTTAGTTAAACTAAATTATTATTATAGATTGTATAATATGTATTTACCTTTACAATCAATAAAATCTTGCAAAAATAAATTTATCTTCATAAAAACATTTAGTTTAGTTGCAATATATCTTATGCATGAATAAATTATTATGGAAGCGAAAGTGAGTTTGCTTGTTTGTTACATCTTAACGCCTAAATGGTTTAACCAATTTTGATGAATTTTGGTACAGACATAGTTAGCCCTCATACTATTTCACTTTTTTATGACCGTCTTCAGGGTGGTCATAAAAAAGTGAAATAATATGAGGGAGAAAGAGGAAAGAAAAGGGAAATCTTAGCTTTGCTATTACAATAAATAAGGCGCAAGGGCAAAAACTACAGGTAGCAGGTACCTGCAAATCGGAAAAGGGGAACTGTGTTACCCCGAATTTAACGCGAACGAAGCAGCGGGCAAAAGCTAGTAACTCATTAGACAACTATGTAAAACGGCCTTTGTTGCATTAATTATGTCAACCATCCCCTTAACCACGACACACCATAAGCTAATAGCACGGTGGGGAGACAATTCCCACCATAGTAATACTCGTCTAAATTCACTTGATGCGTCCACATTCCGGGGAAAGTGTCCATTAAATAGATGTACCCGATAAAGCACTCCAAGAAATGAATTTGGGGGACTCCTCAATTACCATGCTTGACAGGCAGACTGACGATTAGGGTATGATGGTATCTGTGTTTACGGAAATGGATCATCAAAAAGATTTACATTATTGAGGTAAATTATGTTTTGCCTCTAGATATTTTGAATTTGTAATGGCTGGATTAATGTGATTGTCGTGCTGTGAAAAGCATGGTTTTAGTGTTTATTTATTAACTAGGTTTTTTTCGTGACTGCGTGGACGTCAGAAAATAACCCGTGGGAATGCCGTCTTCATCTGAAAACTCTGGCACCAGGTTGGGTATGTACCCAAAAAACAAAGTTGGAAGAAGAGTTAAGTTCCGACTTTGGAGAAGATGGGTGACTCTTTATTTTGAAAACGCCTGGAGTTAACAAGTTGAAATTAAAACCATAATATCAAATCGAAGGTACAGTTGGTGCAGCGGCTCAGCGATTTACTGCTGCTTTGCGTTTTGCGGGTTCGATTCCCGTACGGAACAAATATTTGTATAGCCTACAAATAGTTGTTTCAGGTCCTGACTGTAGTGAGTTTAAATTTTTGTAAACGCACCCACGATACAGGAGAAATTCCTAGTGTGGGGTAACGTTTAAAAAAAAACTATAGTCCCCAAAGCTATGAAAAAATCAACACTTTAAGACAACGCAGTCAATGGATATGGTCGTCCAGAGGGGCCTGCCAGGGCCACCACCTGCCGGGGTTGGGGGTTGTTCGAAAGAGTTACCGCGGCCCGGAACGTAAAAGGCAATAGAAGGAAAATGGGTGGGATTTAGTCAGTATAAGTCTGATACTCCCCCCGCTCCGCGCAGAGCGGGGTAAGTAATTATTTGATGATCTCCCATCCGCAAAAAAAGCCTATTGCCATCAAGTAGGCATTAATGTGTAACAAAAACAACCTCTTTCCTTTTGAACACACAATGATTTTAAAACATTCAAATATGATTTATAGATTTTAAATACAGCTTTAAAAAAAAATAGTCAAAAAAATATTTTTGAAGATGAAATGACAATTAAATTCGAAATATGAATATTAAAAATAATTAAAATAATGTTGATCCAAATGGAAAGAGGTTGAGGCAACATACCCACTCTGTTACAAATGCATTCTGCGTAGCTGCTATTGAGAAATTCTTTTAGGAAAAGCCCAATAACACTACCCAAAATGGGGATCGAAACCAAGACCTCGTTCCAGCAGTCGTGCCTGTTTCATTTCAGTAATAAACAATCAACAAAAAGCTCTCACATAGCCAACACCGAATTGCCTTTTGTAATTCAATTTCCCCATTACAAGTTCCAAAGTTGGTGCGGTCCACGAATGCATAATCGTGCATCAGGTATATTACATTAGTGTCGGGAACAATATTAAGATGATTAGAAGTGCAACTGCGGCTGTGGTCGGGCAAAGTGCCAAGCCTACTATTTTATTATTTGCATTCGCAAATTCGCGCCATCCTCGCCATTGTGACAATTTTCGAACAACTGTCTCATATATTTTACACTGCCGGACATATTAAGTGAAACGCTTATGGCAATTCGTTTGGTAAATGTTTTATTTTCTTTATCTGACTGATTTATTTGAATGAATGTGGGCAGTTGTTTTTTTTTTAATTAATAAATGTTTCAGAAGGAAGTATATTGGATATTAAATGTGTGCAAGTTTAATAAATTCTTAACATTCATTAATTCTCATATTTATTTGGTTTACAGTTTATTAACAATGGCGACCACCCAAACAGCGCCGAGGCAACGAAGCATGACGAGTCTTAAAGAAACGATTCGACTGTCTTGCATCCCGCAAAGAAATCAATCAAAAATAAGAAAAATCAACAAATAAGGTTACAAGTAATTATTAAAGGTACAAAAATTTCTTCATTAAAACAAACCAACCTCCTGTGCATTCCTAATAATGCTCGCAAGTGTACACTACCGCGCGAGGGTATTCTGTATACTCTATTGTCTGGAAAATTCAAGACCTTAATCTTCTGAGCATTTCACGTACGTGAGTTTATGATGTCTACACTCGCGAGCAAGAGCAGTGTGTAAGCTGATCTACGCTTTACAAAGACTGGATGAGCTTCTTGTAAGCCCCTTATGATTTGCTTTAGGTGTAATAGAATACGCTTTTTTAGATAAACCAAAAACTTTTCTAAACACTCACACTAAGTGAATATCAAAGGAGCCACGCCAGGGACCGTCAAATTGCGTAAAGGAGAACGTAAAGGGCAACAGAAGGAAAATGGGTGGGTTTTAGTCAGTAAAAGTCTGACACGCCCCCTCGCTCCGCCCAGAGCGGGGGAAGTTATTTGATGATCTGACAGCTGGTCTGACAGCTGTCGCGCATTGGTTAACAACGCTTCTGTATCGCTCTGTGTTTAAATTAAATTAACAATAGAAAATACCAAAAATAACTCATAAAACATATAAGAAAAGAAAGAAGATCTTGTGCAGTTTTAAAACACTGAAAACTAAACTGAATATTGTGAAATAAAACCTCTAAAATCAAGTGAATAAAAAAGAAAAAATAACGTTCAACCAATTCATCGTTGGTGGCGGTCATTGACCCCGCCTCTACGCCTCCATCGCACAAAATCATCGCAGCTGATTGGTCGCAACATTGGACAACTTCAACGCAAGATAGCAGGTTCTTATAAAATTGCAACAAATAACTGTCAACAAAATGAATTGTCCAGCTTGCAAGCTAGAAATAAAATACGCTGGAGAGACTTTGAAATGCACGAGATGCCCACGTAGATATCACTATGCATGCCTAAATATGACATCTTCGTATTATATAGAAAATAGTTTCGAGCTTCAGAAAAGTTGGCGATGCCAAGACTGTACTAATGTCACTCGCCGATATAGAAACGATAATACCCCTATCCGACAGCCGAACATAGACCCACTAAACGACACTACAATGTCAATTGATGAAGCACAGGATGAACAAAACTCTAGCATTATTACAAATATCGAGTGTAAAACCCCAGACTGTACTAGCCAGATCACTACGGTAAAAACCTCACCCGAGAAATTTTCGATAACCCTAGATAGTCTCAGTAAATTGCTAGATTCAAAACTGGAAAAGAATAATAAATCCCTACTCTCTGTACTAAAGAACACAATACAAGTAGAAATACAGAAAACAATTTCAGACCTAAAGAAAGATATTTATAAAGATACCCACAAGATAACGCAAGAACAAGAAATAGTAAAAAACGATATAAAAACCCTTAATCAGAAAATAAAGACTCTCCAAGGAGAAAACGAAGAACTGAAACAACAACTAAAAGAAATGAATCAAAATATAGAAACAATAAGAAAACCACAACAGGAGAATAACAATAACAAAATCGTACTATTCGGACTTATAGAATATGACCAAGAATCTGCAAATGAATTAGAGTACCGTATTGTAGAAGCTTTCAAAGAGATTTTAAATGTTGACCTGACTGGATATATTGAGGATCTTTCACGTATAGGAAGAAACAACAACTTTAAGAGACCAATCGTTATTGAGCTTATCAGCAAACGTATGACAAAGTATCTATTAAATAACACAACGTACTTCAAACAAACAGGACTTTTTGTTACCGAATACCTTAATGAGACTGCACTACGACAAAAAAAGACATTACACGCAAATTTACGCTTAGCAAGACAAAGGGGACACCACGCAATAATCAAAAATAACCAATTAATAATAGACGGTCAACTACAAGAACTAACTGCAATAACGAATCAAAACCACGCGACAAATAATAAAAAAACTGACTTCTACGTTCCTATTAATTCTCAAAAATATGACACTCCTAACAAAAGCACGAATAATACACTATATGAACACGACACGACTGATCTCTTAGGGACCAACAAGAATGAAATGAGTTCCTTTCGTCACCCAAGATATTGATTTCACAGTATTATTTCAAAACATGCAAAGTTTAAACAATAAATTAGACTTATTAGAAGAATTTCTTGACGAAAACAACGGACACTATCACGCACTCTGCTTGTCGGAAACTTGGTTATCACAAGGACGCAAAGAATTAATTAACTGCAACAGATACATCCTCGCCGCATCATATTGTCGGAGCAACTACGAAGGCGGCGGTGTCTGCATACTATTACGAGAAGACTTGGATTTTATTGAGCGACAGGATATTATGGATAAGTCGGTGGAATACATTATAGAAGTATGTGCCATTGAATTGCCTAAACTTAACACTATACTAATAACCTTGTATTGGAACAACAGACAGCCTGATGTATTTTATAGACAGTTAAAACTTATCCTAGAACTTCTATTGAAAAAATATAATAAAAATAAAATCGTTTTCGGAGGGGACTTCAATGTAAATGTCTTGGAAAAAAATAGCTTGCAAACTAAAACGCTGATTAACCTTATGCTAGAATATAACTTCATACAATGTATTAATAAACCAACACGAGAGACGGAAACCACTTCGACCTGCCTTGATTTAATATTTATTAACTTTGTGTCTGATTTAATAATTACTGATGTCCATGATTATGGTTTCTCTGATCATAAAGCGACAATAGCAAAACTAAAAAAACTAGATGTCATGCATATAAAAAACAAAAATTGGAAAACAAAAAAGCGAATTTTTAATTTAATAAACATGGGAAAATTTAAAAATGCATTAAAAAATATAAATTGGCAAATAATAATAAGCTCAGGAAAAACCATGGATGAAAATTACAACTCATTTGAAACGCTCCTACTCAAAATATTAAATGATTGTATACCCATAAAAACAATAAAAATACATCAAAATAGAAAAAAGAATTGGTTGACAAAAGGGATTAAAATATCGTGCAAAAATAAACGGTTGCTAAGAATTCTTACATCTTATTCAAACGATCCTGTTTTAACGAAACAATATAAATTATACGAAAAAACATTGAAACAAACAGTAAAAAAATCAAAAAAATTACAATATATTAATGAAATAAAAAACTCAAGCAATAGGACCAAATCGATGTGGAAAATAATAAAAGAGCGTACTAATAAAAAACTAAGTAAAACACGACAAAACATACAATTGACAATCCATAATAAACCAACGTCCGACCCAAAACAAGTTTCTAACTCGTTCAATGAATTTTTTGCATCAGTAGGACAAACAAGGCGAAGTGGCGACACTGAGCCGCGCGGCCGGCCTGTCCTCCGACCAACTGATAACACTATGTTTTTACATCCACCCACACCGGAAGAAATAAAAAATATAATAAAACACCTTAAAGGTAAATATAGCCACGGATTAGACGAACTGCCCCCCATATTAATAAAAACGTGTGCTGAGGAACTGACATTACCATTTTACTTATTAATCTGTCAATCATTTTCGGAAGGAATATTCCCAGACGCATTAAAAAAATCTGTAATTAAACCTATTCATAAGAAAAACTCGAAGACCGACCCAAATAATTACCGTCCGATTGCCCTACTACCCACATCATCAAAAATCTTTGAAAAAGTTATGTGCAAACGTGTTTATAATTTCTGCGAAAAGTTTAATGTTTTTGATGAATCCCAAAACGGTTTTCGGAGGAAAAGGTCAACGATTTTGGCGACTTATAAATTTACGCAACAAGTACTGGACGTTTTAAACAATAAAAAATATGCGATTGGAATTTTACTTGACATGACTAAGGCTTACGATAAAGTTCTATACAATATATTACTCGACAAACTATACGGAATTGGCATTAGAGGAATAACCCATGAATGGTTCGTATCCTACCTACAAAATCGAGAACAATTTGTAGAAATTGAACATTGGGATCATGACACTGGGGAATTCAGTCAAATACGATCAAATGCGCTTGGTATTAAAAATTCAATTCCTCAAGGTAGCGTTGCAGGGTGTTTATTGTTCCTGATTTACATCAACGATCTCCCCAAAATTATAACGGAATCGTGCGTACTGTTCGCCGACGATATCTCAGTCATGATTTCTTGTCATGACTCCCGACACTTACACGACAAGTTAAATAATGTTATGTCACTTGTAAAAAATTGGATGAATGACCATAACTTAGAAATTAACTTTACAAAAACCAAAATTATGCAATTTAGGCCTTACCAAAAAAAACCGTTAGTAATAAATTTTACGTTTGACGGTGTTGGAGTCGAATGTGTCAATACTTTCAACTTGTTAGGACTAGAACTAGATGTACATATGACCTGGAAAGCGCACATTCAAAAAATCAAATCGAAACTATCTAGTTTTATATATGCACTACGTGAAATAAAAAAGACAACAGATTTGAAAACTGCCCTATCCACTTACTATGCATATGCCTACGCATGGCTTAAATACGGTATAATTCTTTGGGGAAATAGTGTAGATAGTAACGATTTGTTTATCCTTCAGAAAAAATGCATAAGAATACTAGTCCGAATTAACAATGACGAAAGCTGTAGACCATACTTTAAGCAACTGAACATTCTATCTCTGACATCTATTTATATTCTAGAAATCTGTAAATTTGTAAGACAATATTCAAGCTTTTTCGTTAAAATCTCTGACCAGCCTCGCCGATATGAACCGCGTTCTCGATTTAAAAACACGCTCGTACTACCGCAATCCAAACTAAAATTACACAGCACTAGCCCTTACGTCACTTCAATAAAAATTTATAATAAAATACCTAGTAACATCAGACTGGAACAAAATGACAAAATATTTATAAAACGGGTCAGAAAACTTTTAATTGACAAATGTTATTACACACTAAATGATTTTTTTAATGCTGACATCAAAATGGAGTGACTTTTATTGTTTACATAATAATCTTATTTTATTGACATGATGTATCTTATTATTTTTGTTTTAATGTATTCTATTCGTTTGTATTGACATAATGTATTAGATTTTTATTGTATTGTCATAATGTATTGATTTATTATTGAAACGATCTGATATTTTTACAAATTTACCTGTGACATTGATACCTATAATGACAATGATTTATTAATTTACTAACTTTTATAATTACTTAGACTTCTTATTTTCTAAATATTGTTGTGCCCGACAGGGTCCATGTGAACTGTATTATTATTATTTAAGACCTGTTTAACACATGTGAGAAGCAATAAATGATTGAATTGAATTGAATTGAATTGATTTCCCACCCAAAAAAAAGGGACCTTGCTTGCCGGGGTTTCTGGTAGTTCGAAAGAGATACCGCGGCACCGGAACATAAGAGCAAAAGAAGGACAATGGGTGGGTTTTAGTTAATAAAAGTCTGGCACACCTCCCGCCCGCTTCTCCCAGAACAAGGGAAGTTAGGGGCAAACTATTGCCACCAATCGGGCAGGAAATCAGAATCTGCCACTGCTAAAAATCTGATGGAAAATAGCAAAAAACTTTTCAATAGCAGTTTGTCTGATCGCACTTGGAATCATTCGACCAACGAGTCAGTCTAGCAATTATACTTTTACTAGCTGACGCCCGCAGCTTCACCTGCGTAGTATTCGAAAAAAAGTCTTTTTATTCCAGACTATAATCTACCTCTGTGCCAAATTTCATCAAGATCCGTTCAGCCGTTTTGACGTGAAAGAGTTATAAACATCCATCCTCACTAACATTCGCATTTATAATATTAAAGTGAAATGAAATATGTGGTCAAATTACGCAGATAATTTGAAAGTATTTAATTCTTAACAGAGTAAAATCCCAACAAAAACCGGGGCATCGATAAGGGTCGGATCACAACCCTGTGACAGAACGTTAGAGGATGATGAAAAACGGACAACCCGCGGTTCCCTTTTTATTTATTACGGCTAAGGTCACGCTATTTTTGTTAGGCACAATTTAGGGCTTTCAAACTGTGTGTGCCCCGGTTTTTTTGGGGTAACGGTATTTGTGCACAGTCTGTGTTGAATTTGGGTTCGTAGATCGCAAAGTGGGTTAAAGGCACTTAAATTCAGGGGTAGCGCTTCAAAAAGGGTTTTCATTGTTTGAACCTTGAATATATAATTTCTTGCATGACAGAGTCAGCCATCGCATTTTTTTAAACTATAGTTATTTTTCCAATAGGCAATGAGGTCGTGATTTGTCTGACATCTTTACTCATTAGGAATTATTTACTTTATACTATCGGATCAGCTGTGAAACAAATGTGTTGAAGTGAAGTCTGCATTTGATTCAAAGAGATGTCAACAAAGCAGAGGGGCCTAGACGAGCCACCACCTGCCGGGATTGCGGGTTGTTTGAAAGCGATATCGCGGCCCCGGAACATAAAGGGCGAAGGAAGGAACATGGGTGGGTTTTGGTCAACACAAGCCTGACAAACTCCCTGCTCCACCCAGAGCGGTGGAAGTTATATGAAGACTAGCTTTCGCCCGCGTTAAATTTGGGGTAACACAATTCCCCTTGCGCCTTATTGATTTGTAATAGCAACGCTAAGTATTCCCTTCTCTTCCCTCTTTCTCCCTCACATCCCACTTTTTTCAAAAAAATAACAAACAAACAAACAAACTCACTTTCGCTTTTATAATATTAGTAAGGATTCCTCATTCGCAAAAAAGTCCACATTGGGTCTAATTCAAACAATGTTCGGAAATTTTCAATTCGCCATTTCTTGACCCCTAACACAAGTTCTAAGTTATTATATGTTTCAGGTAACAAACACAGTGTTTGATTAATCTATTGATTTAATTTACTACACAGTAATACTCAATTTTAGATTACTTTAAAAACTTATAACTCACTCGGGCTTTTTGTAACGATCCATGAAAACGCCCTCGTTGTCCGCTTATTTCAATTCAAATGATATTCAAACACGAAGGCCATACGACTTAATTCAATTACCATTTTTTCCTTCTGCCCCAAAAATAAATATATTTCGGCCAGCATGATTCGTTATGGCTACATTTATCATTTTCTATGCAATTTTCTGCTTATTCATTTCCATTAGCAGGGACAGTTAACGTAAAAATAAAGTTTATTTTACGTTTAAATTTTATATTTTTTTTTCATAAACATCAAACCTTCTTGCTGCAAGACTAAACGAAACTGGGCCGTCTACCGATACAGCTGCTGGCCCACAAATTGCTATTGCCAATAAGACGTTAAGATAACTAGAAGAAATCACGGTAGACATAAGAGAAAATTTCGCTGGATTCCTCACAAATTGGCAAGAAGAAGCAGAACATCGAAACATTGAAGAAATGGTGAAGGGCTTTGCCCAGTAGTGGGGTAGATCAGCAAAAATAATCGTTTAACCTACTTTTTTTAGAGATACAAAAGCTATGCCCGATGATTGTTGGCCAATATCATTTACATTTCTTTTAAAAAACAAAAAAGAATGATCTCTAAAAAACGATGTATTACGTAGAAACTTTGTTTTAGAATTGCCCCGTACTGCGTCAGTTAAATAATGCATACCACTAGCACCGTACCTGGTCGCGAGCTCTGGAGCTATTCTAGGAATGAAAGATAAAATTGATTGTATCTCATGCCCATCGAGCTGCGATAGCTATCAATAAAGGAAACTCCTGCCGCTAGACGATAGAATAGTTGAAGATATGAATAGAATTGTAAAAGCGTATATTTTTATAGTCTCTGCACATTGCGGGTTTGACCCCGCACGGAACAAATATTTTTATAATTTACTGATAGTTATTCCGGGTCTGGCTGTTTGTATTTGTGAGTTTAAATGTTTGTAAACGCACCCACGATACAGGAGACCCAGTGAGGGGCTATTTTTTATATAAAAATATAAATGTTGGGTTGGTATCCAGTCTAACTACTGTTAGCTTACTTAAAATTCATGTTCGAGTTTCTATTAAATTCTGTGCATTTTTAAAATACTTTTGCCAAATTTATTAAAAATAAGTAGTGAATTGTTTCTAAACCTGTTGAATTACGGAAGTTTGTATTTAACTGTAACATTCATGATTGTTCAGTGTTCTATAAGTTATGTTGATTTTTACTTGTATTTTTAAAAACTATCTTATATTTCTTTTTAATATTATTGTTAATATTACTTAAATTCGCGGCTCAATTTGGAGTTCCGGTAAGGTAATGGCGGTAAAATGACGTTGGTTATCAGATGAGTGGGTACTTCCAATAACTTGCTTATGGCTATAAATAAGCCCCACAAGTTATTCAAAGGGAGTCATCTCTGAGCTACGAAGTGAGCTAGTTATTATTGTTGTGTATAACTGTGTATTATCAATAAAATTATGTTGAAGTGAAACAGTATTTGAATTAGTTATGAACAATTTTTATAAATCAGAAGTGGGATTACACCAAGGATTCAGGTTCGCATACTGCTACCACCCTGGTGTCAGCATACGCCTACAATAAGGTATGTTATTAAGATATTTAATTGTTGAATAAAGTGATGTGTAAATTATTTTTCGCTGAAGCCATAACGGAAAAAAAAATTCCGTAATACTGTGGGTAGATTAATTATTAATTGGAATTGTGCATATAACTATTGTTTTGCGTCGGGTGTTAAAAAGACCAAGTCTCTTGCCTTCCCGGAAAATACTATTATTATATGTATTGGACTGAACTTGGGAACATTCTGGTGAGTGAATGTCAAAGTTCCAGTTTTATTTCATTATTGGGAAAAGGCTAGGCAGATGATGATTAAAAATTAAGAATCGTATTTTGTATTTCGGTCAGTGGGTATTATCCTTAAAATACCCTATAGCTTGGCTACTAGTATGATCGTGTAAAACGCCAAGTGGTAGTTACTTATTGCTTAAATAGCCTGAAACCACCAATTAACCGGGGTTTATTCCTGTATGTCGTTGGGATTTTTGTCTTTTGTACACACAACCTCATTTATCCAATTATTTGGTTAACATTTGAATAACGTGTTTGGTCCATAGGATACTATTTATACGAAATAGATACTCGTTGTTCTAAAATAAATTTCAGGTTGTTGGACATTGTACTGATCCAAGAAGAGACACAAGTCCAGTAGGAAGTCATCACAGCGTCATGCTGGGAGGTTCTTCAAGGCGCAGTCGATCCCCGACACGTGCCAGAGCCCCAAGACCGACTTGTCACCCGCAGGGATAAGCATTTCTCCCTCTGCTTGTGGAGTTGAAGGCAAGAAAACAAAAACAGTGGAGCTTGCTGTCGGGCGCGTCGCTGCTGGCCGTGAGCGGCGTGCGCGCGGCCTGCTGCGTGTTCCTGGCGGCCGCGCTGGCGCCCGACAACGCGCGACATCCGCGCCTTCGCCGAGCTGCACGCCTGCGCCGACCTCGCCGGCGCCGCCTCGCGCTACATCGAGAACCACTTCGCCGAGGTGCTGGACACCGACGAGTTCCTGGCGCTGGAGCCCGACGCGCTGGCCGCGCTGCTGGACAACGACCGCATCACCGTGCCCGGCGAGGAGGCCGTGCCGGACGCCGTGGTGCGCTGGCTGCAGGCCGCGCCCGGGCCGCGCGGCCCGCACCTGGGCGCGCTGCTGAAGCACGTGCGCCTGCCGCTGCTGGCGTAGGACGCGCTCGTGGCGCGCTGCTGGAGCACGTGCGCCTGCCGCTGCTGGCGTAGGACGCGCTCGTGGCGCGCTGCTGGAGCACGTGCGCCTGCCGCTGCTGGCGTAGGACGCGCTCGTGGCGCGCTGCTGGAGCACGTGCGCCTGCCGCTGCTGGCGTAGGACGCGCTCGTGGCGCGCTGCTGGAGCACGTGCGCCTGCCGCTGCTGGCGTAGGACGCGCTCGTGGCGCGCTGCTGGAGCACGTGCGCCTGCCGCTGCTGGCGTAGGACGCGCTCGTGGCGCGCTGCTGGAGCACGTGCGCCTGCCGCTGCTGGCGTAGGACGCGCTCGTGGCGCGCTGCTGGAGCACGTGCGCCTGCCGCTGCTGGCGTAGGACGCGCTCGTGGCGCGCTGCTGGAGCACGTGCGCCTGCCGCTGCTGGCGTAGGATGCGCTCGTGGCGCGCGCGGCCGCCGAGCCGCTGTGCAGCGCCGGCCTGCGCGTCAAGGACCTGGTCATCAAGGCGCTGTCCTACCACCTCATGCGGCCCGAGCGGCGCGCGGCGTGGGCGGCGCAGTGCGCGCGCGCGCGACCCCGCCAGCCACCCGCGCGCTGCTGGTGGCGGGCGGGCAGGCGCCCAAGGCCATCCGCGACGTGGAGCCGTACCAGCTGGACGCGGCGCGCTGGCGCCCGGCGGCTGAGCTGCCGTCGCGCCGCTGCCGCGCGGGGCTGGCCGTGGAGGGCGGGAAGGTGTACGCCGTGGGCGGGTTCAACGGTGAGCTCCGTAGGCCTCGCGGTGACAGTCCCGTGTCGGCGGCACTTTCGTATTCCGCGCGCACCTCAACAGACAGTCAGCATTCAGACGAAGGAGCACAAACAGATTAAATAACAATAATAATCGACGTGGTATTCACATTCACAATACACAATTTAAGCAAATAAAATAATCACAAAATTAAATTCATGGGATCATAGTGAAATCATAAAGTAATATTAAATAAATAAAAAAAAATATGTGTGTAAATAAATAAATGACCATAAAAAAAGCAAAGTAAATATTAATGTCAAATCATTAAATGTTTAAATGTTCAATGTTAAAAGTAGAAATAAAGTAGAAATCCAACTATGGTAAATTCAGGTATAATTTCAAGTTATTGTTATTTTCGACATCATGAAGATATCATTGGCTAACGACCGTACAGCTAGCGACTCTGTAGAGCAACGCAAAAGAATTTTGTGCTAAATCGTAATAGGGTTTATCGTGAATAAATGAAATGGATTAAGGTGGGTGGTTCCAAAGGGTTGTAGGTGAAAAAAAAATAACAGGGTTTCTTGCACCCTAAAATAAACACACCCTTTTACACCATTCATGTTGGTCATCTTGGTCAATTTATGACAAGTTTGGGTGATTGTAGAATCATTTAAGCCATTTTTTTAAGTGCAAGGTGCACACAACTATAAAGACCGCTATGAGCGAAAGGCCACTTTTTTAGTGCAAGGTGCACACAACTATATTTAAGTGCAAGGTGCACACAACTATAAAGGCCGCTATGAGCGAAAGGCCACTTTTTAAGTGCAAGGTGCACACAACTATATTTAAGTGCAAGGTGCACACAACTATATTTAAGTGCAAGGTGCACACAACTATATTTAAGTGCAAGGTGCACACAACTATAAAGGCCGCTATAAGCGAAAGGCCACTTTGAAGTGTAATGTGTAAATAAGGCTGCTATGAGCGAAAGGCCACTTTGAAGTGCAATGTGTAAACATGGTCATTCTGTAATAATAAGCATGTACTATAAAATACAATGTAATGTATATGGTATTTTTATTGTTATGTAATGAAAATTGTTGAAGTATAAACAAAAATAGTCAAAGGCAAATATTTATTTGCAGAAAAATATGGTTACAAAAGTCGTATAGTAGTGGCTGAACATAATTAATGGTAACATAATGACATGCAAATTTAAGATATTGTTGTAACTTGTTGAAGGATTTTTGCAAATTTAAGATGTTGTTTTAATTGTTATAATTTGTATTGAAGGAATTCGTGCAAATTTAAGATATGTTTTTAATTGTTATAATTTGTATTGAAGGAATTCGTGCAAATTTAAGATATGTTTTTAATTGTTATAATTTGTTTTGAAGGGTTTCTTGCAAATTTAAGATATGTTATTAATTGTTATAATTTGTATTGAAGGATTTCTTGCAAATTTAAGATATGTTATTAATTGTTATGATTTGTACTGAAGGAATTTTTGCAAATTTAAGATTTTTTAAATTTGTATTGAAGGATATTTTGCAAATTTAAGATATGTTTGTAATTGTTGTAATCTGTATTGAAGGATTTTTTGCAAATTTAAGATGTTATTTTAATTGTTATAATTTATATAGAAGGAATTCTCAATGAACCACCAACGTAAAGCCGTTCTGAAGCGAACTATTGGAATCTAAATAGATAAAGCTAATTTGTTTATGAATCTTATTGGTATCTTATATAGGATCGCAGCTTCGCCTATATAACAGCGTTTTTATATTAGAAAAAAATGAGTGTTACTGTATCTAGTATTAATTTCACTAAAAAAGGCAATAAAACTATCGGTAAATAATTGTCAAAAGAAAACTTTATTTTGTTCTTCATATCATCATAGATACAATAATAAATATTTGGTAATTCTTGTTTTAAAATAGTTGCTTTTGCTTTATGCAGTCATTCGCGAGGACGCGAAATTTATCAGGATGGACGAACTGTTAGCTTACTTAAAATTCATGTTCGAGTTTCTATTAAATTCTGTGCATTTTTAAAATACTTTTGCCAAATTTATTAAAAATAAGTAGTGAATTGTTTCTAAACCTGTTGAATTACGGAAGTTTGTATTTAACTGTAACATTCATGATTGTTCAGTGTTCTATAAGTTATGTTGATTTTTACTTGTATTTTTAAAAACTATCTTATATTTCTTTTTAATATTATTGTTAATATTACTTAAATTCGCGGCTCAATTTGGAGTTCCGGTAAGGTAATGGCGGTAAAATGACGTTGGTTATCAGATGAGTGGGTACTTCCAATAACTTGCTTATGGCTATAAATAAGCCCCACAAGTTATTCAAAGGGAGTCATCTCTGAGCTACGAAGTGAGCTAGTTATTATTGTTGTGTATAACTGTGTATTATCAATAAAATTATGTTGAAGTGAAACAGTATTTGAATTAGTTATGAACAATTTTTATACTACATACTGAATACCAGTATTTTACTCGGAGCAACTGCTTGTCTAACCTCAAAAAGTCCACAACCCAGTACATAGGTAATGCGATATTTCTCGATAAGACTTGTGTTCGGACTTTTGAGCGTTAGCGTAACGTAATAAGTAATGGCTACCGACACCAAAAATTATCCGAGACACGCGGGAAACTCGGTATGTCATCCGTGCATGGAGCGACCAGTGCAAGCAGTGCTTAACCTTAGAGCTCAACCTTTATAGCTGTTATAATCAGGCAAATACGCCTACCACGTACATTAAAAGCATTGAGTAGTAGGAATAAGGCACAAACAATGCAAAATATAATTGTGGAATCCATAAGACATTTGTAGGTATGGTTCATTTAAAATCCAATATGGTGGAATCCCAAAATGATATGGGTATCAATTAAAAAGGGTTTGCTGAGAACAATACATAAACAAAATTGCGGCACACCTACATTTAAAAGCAATTTGGTTTTAAAAATGTGTTTTTACTAAAACTTTGTCGAAAATCTTTTTTCCGCTGTTTTTTTGAACACTCGTGTCGCCTAAGCGTGCAGCTCCTGGCTAGCGATAAATGGTACTAGCCATTTTAATAAAACCACTATGCCACTAGTGACAGAATTTCTAAACAATATTCTAACTATGATTAGTTTGTGGTTAGTCTATCGAGAAGTTAGATTGAGATGATCATCGTTAATACCAAGTGTCTACTGTTTAGAGTTGACTTAAGAACTAGTTCTAAAGTTAAAGATTTCGTATTAGACGTAAGTAATAATAGTATTTAAGCTTAAATTGGTCTGTTAGTGCTAGAGTGTGGTAATGATTGTAAGACGGGAATTCAAGTGGAGGTAGTCATTTTAAGGGAATTCAGGATTTTAAACGATGTTTTCTTTTTTAAAAATACGCGACACGTAAACGTAACATGAATTTAGTACATATCTTTAAATTGACATATAATAGCTTTGAAATTATTTGTCGAATATTGTAAATAATGGCTGTTTTTTAAGTTTTGGCCAAATGTAGTTCGAATAGAACTATATTACACTTTTCTATTTAAAAGTTAATAGTAACCAATGACAAATATTTTCTCTGGGTTGTAAACATTTTTATTATGAAAATTCATAGTTTTTATTCTTACACTCAGGAAAGAATACGCAATCTATCGTAACTACAGACAATTAAATAGTAATAATTATCAAATCTCAGTAGTATATATATATATATATATATAGATTGTCGCTTACTTTCAAATTAACTATCTTACTACCTAAACCAGTTTTAAGTGTTTATTTTTAAATCTTTACAAGAACAAAACGGTTTTTTTAGAATCCATTAAACCAGCAGAATTCAGCTATCATTATCATCATAATTCCCAAAATAATCCGATATGACAACAGCAACATAAAAATGATAAAAAAAACTGACAGGGTAACAAGCAGAACACTGATACTGGAGTGTCCACTCCGATGAAATTCACTAGCCCGTAAAAATCCGGGTTTGTGAAGAATCAAGGGCCCTTAGAGCAATGCAGAAGGGTGTCCTAATGGGAAGAGGGCTTGAGGGTCGACGCTGAAGACTGTCTGTCCACTTCTTGGCATCTTAATCGGTTCCGAGGGCTAAAATGATTCTGGTTTGTGCTTTAAAGGGCAGTTTTAGATCAAAATCTGGTATAAACAATAATTAATTTTATATCTATTGTTTTGAGGTTTAAGTCATACTAAATATCTTTTTTTGGGTTCAATACCTCAAAATAACAAAACAGAACCTTTATAGGATCATTTTGTTTTTATTCTGTCTGTCTGTCCATATGTTTGTCTGTCAAGACTTTTTATTTCAAAGAGGTATACAATTGAAATTAAAACCGTATACTCAAGTTTGTGGCCTCTTAGAGCTGTAAAAAAATCAATTCTCTAAGTCTTTGCAGTCAAAAGATATGGCAGTTTATGTAGCAAACATATTAGCCGCCACGGTTTATTTTAAACTGTTAATTCATCTATTAAACTCTTGTTTTTGCTTTTACTCTGGATGCTTTTAATGAACTCGTTTTTCTACATCATTCTCACATATATTTATAATCTCAACATGATTTTGTATACAGGGTTATTTGTAAAACACTGGCACCCTCTCAGGACCATGTTACCAGCATCATAATCAACAACTTTTGTTCTATGACATTTAAACATTTATCATATTTTTGTTCATCAGATTTTCATACAAAAATAAAAATATTTAAATTAAACGCTCTAAATGTTACGAAATCTATGCGAAGCAAACGTACCTACGGGGACAGTGCGCGTCAGGTGTAGGTATGTAGGTACAGCAAACGGACGGAGTTGAAATGTGTTAGATATATAAAAATTGTTCATAATGTTGGACTCGTACAGTAAAACTCACTTTTAAATTCAACTAAATACTTTATTCCACTGACTCTAGTGCACGGTTCGGGTTGGTTGTTTCCATGGAGAAGAACCGGCAAGAAACTCCATGGTTACTCTTTTAAATCATTTGGTTTTACAATGTCGTTGTTACAGCGTTAATACTTGAGTATCACCGCCTAGCGCAGGCCCGACGATCTGTTCTTGCTTACTTATCGATCATAACCGACGTCATTTTACCGCCATTACCTTACCGGAACTCAAAATTGAGCCGCGAATTAAGTAATATTAACAATAATATTAAAAAGAAATATAAGATAGTTTTTAAAAATACAAGTAAAAATCAACATAACTTATAGAACACTGAACAATCATGAATGTTACAGTTAAATACAAACTTCCGTAATTCAACAGGTTTAGAAACAATTCACTACTTATTTTTAATAAATTTGGCAAAAGTATTTTAAAAATGCACAGAATTTAATAGAAACTCGAACATGAATTTTAAGTAAGCTAACAATTCGTCCATCCTGATAAATTTCGCGTCCTCGCGAATGACTGCATAAAGCAAAAACAACTATTTTAAAACAATAATTACAAAATATTTATTATTGTATCTATGATGATATGAAGAACAAAATTAACTCAGGAAAAAAATGTACTTAATGGATTTCCAAAGGTATTAAAATATCAACTAATTCAAAAGAAACTTACAGTTTAAATATTACTTTTCATCTGACAAAGACAGTAAACAGAAATACTTATAATATAATAAATGGCTTAGAAGGTGTATGCAAAAAGCGCAAAAATATTTTAAACACAAATAATGTTTAAATTCATGAGTCAAATATTAAGAAGATAAAAAGTTAAACCGCACTATTATCAAACCCCACGGACATTGTCAATTATGCAAATGACTATTGTATAAATTTGACCAACAAAAATTTTGACATTAACACAGTAATAAATTAATTAATTGGTTCTATTAATTCCAGTATTTTTTTTAATTCTCTCTGTCAAAAGCGAATTACAAAAAGTTATAAATTCACTCAGAAATGCAAACTTAACGGGTTATGGTGAATACTCACAAAAATAAAAAATGAATAGGCCCTATTATTATTCCAGTACCAACGCTTCTAATAAACCTATCATTATTGATGGGAGTGTTTCCCGAAAAATTGAGAATTACAATATGAAGAACGATAATAAAGTTTTCTTTTGACAATTATTTACCGATAGTTTTATTGCCTTTTTTAGTGAAATTAATACTAGATACAGTAACACTAATTTTTTCTAATATAAAAACGCTGTTATATAGGCGAAGCTGCGGTCCTATATAAGATACCAATAAAATTCATAAACAAATTAGCTTTATATATTTAGATTCCAATAGTTCGCTTCAGAACGGCTTTACGTTGGTGGTTCATTGAGAATTCCTTCTATACAAATTATAACAATTAAAATAACATCTTAAATTTGCAAAAAATCCTTCAATACAAATTACAACAATTACAAACATATCTTAAATTTGCAAAATATCCTTCAATACAAATTTAAACATATCTTAAATTTGCAAAAATTCCTTCAGTTCAAATCATAACAATTAATAACATATCTTAAATTTGCAAGAAATCCTTCAATACAAATTATAACAATTAAAATAAAATCTTAAATTTGCAAAAAATTCCTTCAGTACAAATCATAACAATTAATAACATATCTTAAATATGCAAGAAATCCTTCAATACAAATTATAACAATTAAAAACATATCTTAAATTTGCACGAATTCCTTCAATACAAATTATAACAATTAAAAACATATCTTAAATTTGCACGAATTCCTTCAATACAAATTATAACAATTAAAATAACATCTTAAATTTGCAAAAATCCTTCAACAAGTTACAACAATATCTTAAATTTGCATGTCATTATGTTACCATTAATTATGTTCAGCCACTATTATACGACTTTTGTAACCATATTTATCTGCAAATAAATATTTGCCTTTGACTATTTTTGTTTATACTTGAACAATTTTCATTACATAACAATAAAAATACCATATACATTACATTGTATTTTATAGTACATGCTTATTATTACAGAATGACCATGTTTACACACTGCACTTGAAAAGTGGCCTTTCGCTCATTGCGGCCTCTATCGTTGTTTACACATTGCACTTTTATAGTTGTATACACATTGCACTTCAAAGTGGCCTTTCGCTCATAGCAGCCTTATTTACACATTGCACTTCAAAGTGGCCTTTTGCTCATAGCGGCCTTATTTACACATTGCACTTAAAAGTGGTTTTTCGCTCATAGCGGCCTTATTTACACATTGCACTTGAAAATTGGCCTTTCGCTTATAGCGGCCTTATTTACACATTGCACTTGAAAATTGGCCTTTCGCTCATAGCGGCCTTTATAGTTGTGTGCACCTTGCACTTAAAAAGTGGCCTTTCGCTCATAGCGGCCTTTATAGTTGTGTGCACCTTGCACTTAAAAAGTGGCCTTTCGCTCATAGCGGCCTTTATAGTTGTGTGCACCTTGCACTTAAATATAGTTGTGTGCACCTTGCACTTAAAAAGTGGCCTTTCGCTCATAGCGGCCTTTATAGTTGTGTGCACCTTGCACTTAAAAAGTGGCCTTTCGCTCATAGCGGCCTTTATAGTTGTGTGCACCTTGCACTTAAATATAGTTGTGTGCACCTTGCACTTAAAAAGTGGCCTTTCGCTCATAGCGGCCTTTATAGTTGTGTGCACCTTGCACTTAAAAAGTGGCCTTTCGCTCATAGCGGCCTCTATGGTTGTATGCACATTGCACTTAAAAAAATGGCTTAAATGATTCTACAATCACCCAAACTTGTCACAAATTGACCAAGATGACCAACATGAATGGTGTAAAAGGGTGTGTTTATTTTAGGGTGCAAGAAACCCTGTTATTTTTTTTCACCTACAACCCTTTGGAACCACCCACCTTAATCCATTTCAGTTATTCACGATAAACCCTATTACGATTTAGCACAAAATTCTTTTGCGTTGCTCTACAGAGTCGCTAGCTGTAGGGTCGTTAGCCAATGATATCTTCATGATGTCGAAAATAACAATAACTTGAATTATACCTGAATTTTCCATAGTTGGATTTCTACTTTTAACATTGAACATTTAAACATTTAATGATTTGACATTAATATTTACTTTGTTTTTTTTTATGGTCATTTATTTATTTACACACATTTTTTTTTTTATTTATTTAATATCACATTATGATTTCACTATGATCCCATTAATTTAATTTTGTGAATATTTTATTTGCTTAAATTGTGTATTGTGAATGTGAATACCACGTCGATTATTATTGTTATTTAATCTGTTTGTTTTTGACGACTGGCAGTTTGAGACTTACACAATGTCCTTTTTTTGGAATTTGTTCGTCGAGGCGTTGAGCTCCTTGAGTTATGAGTTGAGCTATACGATAACTGACAAATCCTAGCACTGATTAGACAGGTCCACTCAATTTGTGTGGTGCTTTCTTAAAATGACTATTTCAGACACTAGATCTGCACAGTCCCCATGTAACTGACCAAGATTTTTTTTTTCGGACCTTATAAGCGACTATGATCTCTCAGTCTTTCGGCTGTTTCTCCACCTAGAACTAGACGTGTGTAAGTGTTTGTAAAAACCTATTTGCAAAATAAACATCATTTAACCTTTACTCAAGACATCAACCTGAATTATGCCTCTGCCGGATTTATATACGACATTACAGTCATATTCCTGAATCAAACTACACTCGTGCAACTCAGGGCATCATGTCTAGTTTGATCAGCTACTGCGCCAACTGTGTCGTCAAATATATATATGATCTAAATTTCAATAAAGCAGTAACAAGGACCAGTATTTCTAACTCATACGACGAAAAATGGGACTCTTCATACGAAGTCTGTAAGCCGGTGTATCCGGTTTGAAAACTCCATCGACTTGTGTTTGTAGTAAAACACTACCTATAGCATGTTTGCTAGCATCTGTGTGTATTTGTGTTTCAAGGTTAGAATTATATATTGCCAGTACGAGCCTAGAAATCAGTGGTTATTTTTCTTCTTCAATCTCAATACCGGTTCAAATTATTGAATAATTTAAAGAAGGATGGTCATTTCGTACCAGACTATGAAACGGTGGCGTCCGAATACGCCATGTACATGAAAAATACCTTTATTATTTTTTTTTAAGGTCTTACACAAGAATTATCTTTTTAAGTAGCCACAAAAAAAAAGTTATCTATATTTTAGTTTTCACAACATTTTCGAAATTATAAGGAATAATAGTTTCGGAAAAATGTTAAAATGGCTTTTTAATAAGACTATAATTATTCACGATTTTTTTTGAATAGTTGACTGCGATTGAATACAATTAGTGTACAGGCATTACACCTTCTAATATACTGATTATTATAACGGATTCTTTTCATAAAAAAATAATAATATAACCTCATGGTAATATAAGCGTTTTGTTCAACTACGTATAACAGAACATCATTTGTCATCGACAGGTTACTTAATCTGTGGACATCGACCCGCACCATTGATTGACACCCGGGGATCATTCCACTTGTGAATTGTTGAATATATATATACATACTTGTGCTATTTTGGATTTCCTTCTGTCTATTTGACCTTGGCATTGTCTTACGGACTGATAACTACCACTTGTAACGATTATTCAGTGCTTTTCATTTGATTCTAACCTCAAAGTATTGACGAGGTAATTATAAAAAAAATGTGGCTATTTAGATATGATTTACTAACAGGATGGTGTATAACATAAAAACAAACCAAACTCACTAGTTTATTTTGGGACATGAAAAACAAAAGTCAACTCCAGCTCCTATAGAAATTTGGCCATTGTTATTTCTGATGTTTTATTTTTAGTTTAGGATAGTTAATTAGCCACCACCGTTTTGAATACTATAACAACCGATTGCTACGCTATAGTTTAAGCGATGACTATTTTCAACCAAAATAATTCAACTTTGAAATCAGTAAATACTTTTACTGACAACAGAAATACAACCTTAATAAGCCTTGACAGATTCGTAAGATTTTTAAAACTCATTTTGTTCCCGTTTATCATTAAGGCCGTACCCTAACCAAATAACCTTGAGTATTCGTTTCCTCTTTGGCGCGCCGGAGTAACAGTAGTGAATAATGTTTTTTTTTGTAATAAAATCTATATAAATTAAAGTTTTGGAAAAAATATTTGTACCAACATGTTCATTATAAAATTGTGTATCCATTAGTGTCAGTAGCAAAATTAAACAATGTTTATTCTACGATGAGATGCCTGTTATTGATTATAATTTCTCATTTCTGGTCAATTTAATGTTTTTTTTTTTTTATAACGAGTAGATAGCTCCAGAAAACTGCAAAAAAACGGCTTGTGCCGCGTTATGGTCGAGAGGCGTCATAATCACCAAATTTATATCAGATTTAAATACCCATATTTGGGGTCGTTCCGTAACCGTTTGACCAATAAGCAATTCATAGTGCTGCTCATTCATTTTTTTTTTCATTGTTATATTGGCATTTGTGATTATCTATTATTATTAATTTTTCATTGTTACATTGGCATTTATGATTATTATTTTATTTCATTATTAATGTATTGACATTCAAGTCAATAATAGGTACAATGTTAAATTTTAATGGGATTTCCTTTATGATGACAGCATGATTATAATTGGTTCATTTAAGGCAACATATCATGTTGTTAATTTGCACGCCGAAATTAAAGGCAGAATAAGAGATCAATTTGGTCTACTTTTCAACCTTACCTTTCGGTACCTTATTTACGCAGATAAATGATTTTGGTTTGATTTGGTTTTGATTTAAATAAGTTTCAGGTATTACGATTGCATCAACAGAAATTTTAGCATTGTCAATCATTAATTAAATTTTAGTCTTACCCACTGTTTTTGTTTTCTTGCCTGCAACTCCACAAGCAGAGGGAGTAACGCTTATCCCTGCGGGGTACTGCTGACGGGTGACAAGTCGGTCTTGGGGCTCTGGCACGTGTCGGGGATCGACTGCGCCTTGAAGAACCTCCCAGCATGACGCTGTGATGACTTCCTACTGGACTTGTGTCTCTTCTTGGATCAGTACAATGTCCAATAACCTTATTGTAGGCGTATGCTGACACCAGGGTGGTAGCAGTATGCGAACCTGAATCCTTGGTGTAATCCCACTTCTGATTTATAAAAATTGTTCATAATGTTGGACTCGTACAGTAAAACTCACTTTTAAATTCAACTAAATACTTTATTCCACTGACTCTAGTGCACGGTTCGGGTTGGTTGTTTCCATGGAGAAGAACCGGCAAGAAACTCCATGGTTACTCTTTTAAATCATTTGGTTTTACAATGTCGTTGTTACAGCGTTAATACTTGAGTATCACCGCCTAGCGCAGGCCCGACGATCTGTTCTTGCTTACTTATCGATCATAACCGACGTCATTTTACCGCCATTACCTTACCGGAACTCAAAATTGAGCCGCGAATTAAGTAATATTAACAATAATATTAAAAAGAAATATAAGATAGTTTTTAAAAATACAAGTAAAAATCAACATAACTTATAGAACACTGAACAATCATGAATGTTACAGTTAAATACAAACTTCCGTAATTCAACAGGTTTAGAAACAATTCACTACTTATTTTTAATAAATTTGGCAAAAGTATTTTAAAAATGCACAGAATTTAATAGAAACTCGAACATGAATTTTAAGTAAGCTAACAGATAGGACAACGAAATCTTGTTGATTTGTTTTGGGTAAATGTATAAAAATTTGTAAAAAGTCATAGAACAAAAGTTGTTGTTTATGATGATAGTAATATAGTCCTGCGAGGTTGTCGGTGTTTTACAAATAACCCTGTATATCAGTGGAGTTAGTACTCTTGCTGTAATTTTACAGAAGGATATTTTTTAACCTTAATGTTATACAAACTGGTTTCAAATGTCGTTCTTTCTTTCGTTTATGTTTCTTATGTAAATCAATCAATAATCGGTCGGAAGAAATCTTGAAGATTCTTAACTTTTTCATTTCACAACTGTGTATAAGAAAATAATCGGAGGATAGGGTAGTTTTTCTTTTCATGAGTAAGGGTTGTAGGTGGGATGAAAAAAGTACTAAATGTCAAGGACACAAAAAGGGAAAGGTTAAATAAATCCACAGAATCTTTGATATAATATAAAAATACACCCATTGAAATTCTGTCGGTTACCGGAATCGACCCAGACCAGACCATTCACCGTTCTTTTCATCGTATTTGGTCCGTAAATGGTCACTACAAAATATGAGACTAAAGATAATCTAATTTTTATTTGAATCAATTTTATTTTTTGTTAGGTATGTTTAATGTATTTCTATATGTTGGCTTTCATTTAGATTGTATTTATTTTCCCTACGTTATAATTTTAAAATTCATTCATTTTTACATTTCTGTGTTAACACCTAGTCCTATAATTGAAGGTACACACTTAAAATAATAAGCCTAGCGTGTAACTATTTGTACATTGTGAATTAATTGAATAAATAAGTAAATAACCTATTGTATTGTGTACTATAATATATCTGTGTATGTGTATATGTTGTTGGAGATCCAAATAAATTAATAATTTTTAACCTGAAAATGAACTAACTGAAAATTTTGAAGATGACGCTTTAGTCCCTATTGTAATCTAAATAGCTAAATGAGTTTTGACAGTATACTTATTTATATCTCATATCTTATCTATACTATACTAATATTATAAAGCTGAAGAGTTTGTTTGTTTGATTGTTTGTTTGAACGCGCTAATCTCAGGGACTACTGGTTGGAATTGGAAAATTCTTTTAGTATTAGATAGTCCATTTCATGAGGAAGGCTATAGGCTATATAACATCACGCTACAAACAACAGGTGCTGAGCAGCGTGGGTGAAACCGCGTGGAACAGCTAGTCCTTAGATAAAATGTTCGAGTTGAATGATAACAGGCAGACATAAGCACTAACAAATTCTGTTCGTATTTTTAATGTCATGATCAAAAGATTGCACAGGATCAAATCTATCACATTTTTTTAAAGGAAATGAAAACCCACGATATAGGAAAACTTCTTGATGACGGGAAACATCAAGAAGTTTTCCTATATCGTGGGTGATTTAACAAACATTTAAACTCACCTACCTACCTGTAGGTAATTCAAAACAACTGCCTGTAGGTCATTCAATTATTTCTTCCGTGCGGGGATTGACCCCGTGACACGCAGCGCAGCAGTCTATTACTCAGCCACAGCGCCAACCGTGCCGCCAAACACTTTTTTACATTCAAACGACACTTTTACTGGCTTAATTGATAACTATGTCATTGAGAGTTAAACAATGCTACATAGTATTGTATAACGGGCTGGTGTCCGCAACTCCATGCTACATAGTATAAACAACAACAAGTGTTGTTAAAACACAACTAAAAATAGCTCTGTAAACAACATAGCAATTGTTTTCTTTCACCAACTTCATAACTCATAATAAACAAAACAAGTATATCCAGCCACATGTGAAAGGTCCACCACACAAAGTTAACTTTGTCCCGACGTGAAAAACACAATAATTAACATATACACGCACATTAAGGTCATATACCTTCGTAAAACAATGACTCCGGCGTAATCACCGCGCAACTTTTGATTAAAGAGGTGAAGTACTCGAAAATGGAGGGCGAAAAACAACAGGGGTTGAAAAAAGGTAAGGTACAAACCAACCAAGGCAAAAACTCTTTGGTAAAAAACGTAAATGATTTATTTGATGAGGCTCTTTCTGTATTTGCGTACAATCAGAGTTAGGTTTTATTTGTAAATTTATTTATTTAAACTGTTATTTTATTAGAATCAAATAACGATTTTGACAATAAATATCAACATCTGTAGATACACATGTTGTACCTGGGGTTGCGGGTTGTTCGAATGAAGTAACGCGACCCTGGAAAACTTTAGTCAGTACAAGTCTGACACTTTCTTCAGCTCCGCTAAAACGGGAGAAACTGCTTCTAATATTATGAGGAAAAACACTAGTTAAATGATTACGACTTACGAGTTTAATTTTATTGTAGTTCGTTTTTTAAACGAATTCAAGTAAGGAAGATTTTTTAATTTGACTCTCTTTTCTGTTTTTTACGCTATTTCTCCGTCTATTATAAGCCGATTTTCAAATTTCTCTTTATGATCGGAAGGGTAAACTCCTCTTGTGGTCCACATCAATTTTATTTTTAATACTTTGGTAGTTTATGTGTTATTTTCTATAATACATAGTTTTGTTGTAATGTATGTGAAAAATAAATAATTGATAAGAATTTGTGTAAGATACCATCATAACATTACCAAAAAGGCAAAAATAAAAAAAAAATAACTGACTTTCAAAAATCACAAATAATTGGCCTCTCCGTTTATTAGTGATTTGTGTAGTTTTTTTTTGTGTTTTGGGCCCAACGATTTTAGTTAAAATAATGGCTACATTATGGTTCACATTGATTTTGTTAAAATCGTTTTGGTTGAGTTGAGTCAAAGTAGTCTAAAATAGGTATTCGCAGCATAACGTGCTGCTGGGAGATTTTCTCGTAGTAGTGATAATTTTTTTATTATCTTCCTTTTTCCATTCCATTTAGGGTTGGTGCAACACGTTTTCTTTTTCTGTCCTCACCTGTCAGACTCTTTTCTTAGGACTTCTTCTCCCTCTCCATCCATCGACATTCATATCTCTCTTAGTCACATGCGATTCGTCGAAATCAAGCCTTTAGAACTTCCTACACTTTTATCCATGATTGTACATGAGTCCGGAAAGATTTTTTCCCCGTTATTTAATATGCATATTTTTGTATAATTTTATAATCAATCCAGTGGCTGGGCATGCCGATTATGACCATCAATTATGGGGATTACTGTAATCGTTTAATCGCAAGCGGACGCCCAAAAAAAATGGAATTAAAATAGGTTTTAATTTGTTTGTTTTTTGGGTTGACTGTCACTCCTGGATATTTGGAAGTATTATATGTTGTTTAGCTGAGTGAAGGGTTTATTTTGACGTATTTAGATTATGGTGTCCAAATATGTTACTTTGGTATTCATTATTAATACACAGATTAGCAGGATGGCTATATTAGCCGTAGAGTTGATGAACTTTGAGTGTTTTTCAGGGCAGACAAGGAATCGGCAAGCGAAGGTTGGCCGTTGTCAGGTCCCACCGAGCCTAACAACGGCCAACCTTCGCTTGCCGATTCCTTGTCTGCCCTGAAAAACACTCAAAGTTCATCAACTCTATCGGTGACTGGTAGCAACTGGGTGAGAGTTGCTAAGAATTGAGTAAAGTGGTATGTTAATGAAGAGGCCTAAGTCCACCAGTAGACAGCTGTGAGGTGATAATGATGATATACAGGGCATATGACCTGCTATACTGAGTTGCTTTTTGTTATCAGACCCGATCAGTTGCACGTTTTTCTAATATCGCAAGCAATTTAAAGGTCGGCAAGTGTCATTGAGATTCCAAGTAGAAATCTCTCATCAGTAGTTTGTATGTAATAATAATAATGTATTAAGTTGGAACTGACTTAAAAAAACCATTTGACATTTGGCTAATTTCAATAAATAACGAGTAAGTACTTGTACTCACAAGTAAAAGAATGTAAGTCAAAGAGAAAATCAATGTACTTACCTACGTCTAAAGTACTCGTTATATTTGATCATTGGAAAGCTCTCACGAAATACCTCTTTGAAAAATAAAAGTGGGTACCGCACACTTAAGTCCGAATTTAAATAACGGGTATTTACCTTTATGTTCCCGTCTCTTTTTCATAAAAAGAATATTCCAAGAATGTTTACGAAATAAAGAGATACAAGTTTCAAAGGTAGAAAAATATTTTTCTTTTTCCATTCATTGAAAATGTAAGTAAATGCAAAGAGTTGTTAGGTTTTTCCTTTAGAATTTTCTCAGTATAAGGCTGGTTGTCTGGCATCAACTAGGTACCTACAAATCTAGACCATCAGTCAGCTCGCTGGCTCTACTATCTAGGACTTAAACCAAATTGGCAAAATGGGGGAGAACTTGATGGTAGCAGGTAAGTAGAGATGTACACCCCTGCCTAACCCTTATGTAAAATAGACGTGAAGTTATATTGATAGTTTCGGCAACATTGCCAAATTAGAAAAAACCTAAAATCGAGGCTTCGGATTTAATACTATGGGTACCTTGGATTCCCAAAATGAAGTGTCAAACAATGATTTCGGTATATTTTTCCTTTGACGTTCTCTGCTTGGTTTAAAACGAGGAACGACTCTAATGGCACAGTCTGCTGCGAGGGACAGCAAAAACGTTAGCTATTTTTGGTTTCACTCAACCACTGTTTGAGTACAAATGTGTTGACTTGCGGGTTTTCTTACGAGCTCTGTTGGAATTTTGACAGTTTCAGTTATTTTTATTAGGTTGGTGGTGAAAGTAAGAATTTGTAAATAGCTCCTTGCTCAACAACAATTTAAAAGGAGTTGGTGTAGGTAGATTAGTACCTTGTTTTTAAGTGTATAAGATATGACAGTCATCACGGGTAGAAAGTGACAACCAGACTTAATTAGGGGTACATTATCCAGTACTAACTGGAATGTGGGGGTAAAATAGGCAGTCGCTCCATGTAAAATGTATGTATGCATTCAACTGTTACCAGTCAGACTCTAAGACGACCTCAAGCTGGCAGATAATTTAGGTGTTCTAATGGTTATGGAGATATCTTTTATATCTCCCAAAGAATACAGAGCGAACTTTAAAAAAAAAACAGCCAAACGCATTTTCCTTATTTAAAAAACGAACAACAAAAATAAAAATCTATAGTTTCAAGACGTTTACTCCGCTCTAGGTAATACAAAGATCATTAGAGGAGTCGGGATATAAATACCAGCTTGCGCACAGAATCCGCAAAGTAAACCGCTTAAGACTAACGTGAAATTAACCCAAAACTGCTGCCACAACACGGATACCTTACGGAAAGTTCGACTACGAAGAAATAAATATCGCATTTGTGAATAATAAGGTATTTTGTTGGGGGTTAGTTACTTTGCCGCGGTTTGGATGATTGGGATATTGAGTACTATGCAGTTTGAATCCTTATTAGGGTGTGTATTTTTTTGTTGTAAAGGCAAAATGCAATGGCAAAGGGATTCAGGGCGTCAGGAATTTCTCAGTAGCATCCCAGCGCCAGGATGTGAGACCGGTTGATGGCAATAGGCTCGCGCCCATATATCTACCATATACATTTATTTCAGAAATAAATGGAAATATGGGTGTACTAGTGGGTACAGGTCTGCATTAAAGATAACAATCGTTATATTATGTGTGTTAATGTGTTTTGTCTTAAATAAAATACAGTATAATTGGGAGCCGAGGTGGTTAACTTAATTGTTTAATGGTATCATTTCAATGTCTGTGTGTTAATATGCCTTAGGTTATTTTAACCACATCAATAATGATGTATTATATGCGAAAATATTTCAAAATATCTTGTACCATTTGACACATAAACCACCGTACCAATATAAAATTGATACAAAATATACACAAAGTCACGGGAAACAGTAAGTAAGGAGTTACAAAGTGTAACCATTTTAAAGACACACTAATTAGGAACATCATTCAGCTTTCAGTAAAAGTTTTAAATTAAAACATTACATAGCTTGCAGTAAAATTGCACAGAAAATGTATTTTTAGTCTATTCGTGTAGCGTCTGCTCATATTAAATTCTCGTGAAAAATCGTCATGTAAGCACGCAGTCGGTATGATTGTAGCAACATATTAAATCGCGAGCCAAATTAAAATGTAAAAGTCAGCAGAGTCATGCCCTTATGTAAAGTGAATAAGATAAATGAACGCGGGCTCACTGAAACGTTCGTTTCACGTATCACACAAATAAATTAACCACACGAAACTCGGGTTTCATTTAAAACGAAATCGATAAAGTATAGGTCTTTTTGTAACGGCACAACGATTGCGGGTTGAAAGAATTCGATTGGAGTGAAGTTACCCCAATTCGGTAGTATTTTAGATTTCCATTCAAAAGTATTAATTACTATAATAATTATTTTATAACAAAAAAGTAGAATAGAAGAAGAAGACATACTGCGCTGACCCCAAATTAATTGGCATATAGGCAAGAGATAATTTACTTTTAGTAATTTTATTTTTAAAACTGCTTTTTTCATTTTGAACTTTTTAGTTTAATATTTAATGTGAAATATTGTGCAGACGTTTCATCTTTACTTTTTTACTTACTTTAATTTTTATTTATATTTATAGGTATTTATATTTCTGTAATCACCTTTAAAAATCTTTCAATTTGATCCATAAGATTAAAAAAAATAACTCCACAATATTATGGTGCCCAAAATAGTATGTATGCAAAATATGTGTATAATTATTCTAAATTGTTTAGTCTAGTTTGTTTAGTGTAAGAGTTAGGAGGTGACAATGTAACGAAAATACATACATACATACGCGTGAAAAACGTTACAATCTTGTGGGTGAATTGGGTCATACAATAAGTATGAGCAAGAATAAACATAGAACCAAAGTAAATTGCATAACATTTGGTGGATTTTTAAACTTGTAAACCTTTTATCACAAACACTCAATGTAGATAGATCCGTCCGTACGCACACCCAAAAGAAGTTTCAATTTCACTAAGCTAAAGTGACGTAAAAGCGACAAATTTCACGTACCCAAATCCGTTTAGTCGCGTCCATCAGGACCTCACCTTAACACGCGTGGGTTCGCGACAAATTCTCCGTTGCTACGAAAAACGCTGTGATTTGTTAGAATTTCCATACTAACTCACGACCCTTAGGGTCTACCTGACCTGCGGTGAGCGGCAATGTCGTAACATCCATTTAAATTTAAATTCCTTGTTTCAGCTGCGTGTACATTCGATTGCGCATTTCTAAAATCATGTTCGAATAAAGTCACCGTTTTCAGCCACTAATTAAATGGTTAGTAGATCAATATAATGGAGCTAACTTTAATAAAAGACCTCTATTCAGTTCCAAATTCAATGGAATATTCGGGAATTTTGCTCATATTGTCAACGGTTTCCTTTCTGTTAGTAATTTTGAGTTATTACTTCATTTTCATTTATTAAGTATTTTCCTTTTAATTTGATTTGGAGTACAATAACGTCCATTTCTATTTGTAGTGATGTCCGTTTTTGTGTGGAAAAGAAAAAAATATAAATATGACGGCCACGTTCGCTGATATTTCAGTTTGACTCGATATAATACAATGATATAAATTCTATTAGTGGGTAGTATTAGCAAATTCTAGGTAGTAAAACATAGGGTATATAATTTAATTAAATAACTAAGTTTTCTAAACATTGAAATTAATTTTCCGAACTATGTAACACAGATGACAACAAATCTTTTATTCTTGGATTGTTTTGGTGTCGCAGTTTATTCACAGATAAAGTAGTACTAGTATAGTAAGATAATCGTAGTTACAATATGGAGAAGTGTATACGACTCGGTATAATCAATTCTCTGATATTGATAGAGTTCTACAATTATTCCGGCGATTTGCATATCGCTGAAATCCTCAATATAATAAGGAAAACATATATCAAACAAGGCGAAAATGCGTAAAGGTTTTATTAACACATTGATTGTTTAATTTTTGTCATAAAATTTGAATTTACACTGTTGGTTTCCTACGATTTCAATTTATAATCAGTTCCCGATACTTCGACGCTGTTGCAAGCGCCATATTCGTGAGATGACTGACCTGACTGCTAGTGACAGCATAATTTATAGTGAAACAAAATTAGGAGCTTTAAATGTCACCAAGAACGTACTTTGACTAAGCAATTTACTGTATAGCCTCCAGCGTTTGATTATCTACAATAGTACCTACGTGATATTGGCAAAATTGTTGTGTCTCCTTCCACAAACGCCATTAAATTAAATAAATAAGTAAACAATTTACTGTCACTGTCGCACACCTGTCAAACTTTTCTTTTTCAAAATAAATACAAGAGCTTCGACCGGAATGTTGCCACCTCTTCATCATTAGTTGTGCTTTCAGACAGGTTCCGTAAAGTGCAGGTGGAGTTGCATAAGGCACTTCACAGGAAGTAGGGCATAGTGTCAAAGTGCAACACAAAAAACGAGAATTATGTAAGCCCTAATTGTAAATTTATTTTGATTTAAAAGAAAGACAGTCCATGGAGTTTCTTGCCCATTCTTCTCCATAGAGGTCAACACTTTGGAATGAGCAACTACAGTACTTTCACAAGTTTTTTTTTATTGTATCTGTGTCTGTAGTTTATTGTTTTTTGTTTCTTGACATTCAAAAGTGCCTGTAATGGTTTAATTGAAATAAATACTTTGAGTTTGAGCCCTTCTAGATCATTTATAAATCTAGGTTTTTTATCCTAGGCTAAGCATATCCATTTCAATTCCATATTATTTTACTTATCCTCTATGGTATGTAAAAATATAATCATAGACTAGGGAATATGATAAGCGAACTCTCAGTATCATAATGGAAGTAAGCGTATTGAAGTGACACCCGCGCAAATCTTGAGAGGTCGCTCGTTTATCACATGCATCTGTGACTGGGGAAAAACTTTCCTACACTGTGGCGACTAAATGATATTGCGATTTCTCTCACATTTGTGTCACATCGCTTTTTGCTTTTCTATCTTTTTGGGTCTATCATTCCTCTGGATATTACGTGGTGGAGACTTTTTTATAGTCTTGAAAAGAGTTTATTTGCATTTCTCTGGTATTTTATTAAGTTACTTTTAAATAGGCTATTTGCTTAGTAATAATAGCTCGGGTTAAGTAAAGATTAAGCTACTTTAGCCGAGCCTGCTCCCTGGATGATTTACCTATTTTATATTGGTCTCATTTTACACGTAGGTACCTCAAACATCCACAAGTCTTCAGTTGGTCCCGGTAATCATATGTAGATTTTTGTTCATAGGTACTCAGAAGCGTGAAATTTAGACCTCCTGGATTACCAAGGGGTATCATAGCAAACACTGCCATTGCAAATCTCTATCTGCGGTCCATATTAAATAACTGGTGTTGCAGCTGCAATAGGTTAGACTGGAAGCCGAGCACCAACAACGTTGGGAAATGCTACGCAGTTGAACGTGGTGGTGTGGTTAGTGCCTGACTTGATGACAAAGTTTAATTTATTTCAAACTAGCTTTTGCCTGCGGATTCACTCGCGTTAAATTTGGGGTAAGACAGTTCCTCCCGTTCCAAAATCGGTTTTGATGAATTAATGGCTAAAAAGATTTTGATGAATTTGGTACAGAGATAATTGGGACCTAGGAGACGGACATGGGCTATTTTTCTTAAAGCTAAGTTTTCAGCTTTGCTATTACAAATGAATAAGGCGCAAGGGCAAAAACTGCAGGTTTGCGTTAAATTTGGGGTAAGACAGTTGTCTTACCCCAAAAACGTGAGCGCAGCCGCGGGTAACAGCTAGTTTGCCATAAAATATGGAAAGCAGCTCTTTTCTGATATCCATGGTAGTTAAGTAGTCAGAAATGTAGCGTCAGGAAGTGGCTGGCTGCCAATTATCTTAAGTAATATTGACATAAGACGTCATACAATATGTCATCTTCGTGCGATACATAAGTAAGCATGTATTAATTATTCTCACAGTGGCGTTAAAATTACGCTTGCTGATATATATCGACACCTCCCACGCATAAGGGCGTATTGAGATTATAGCAACTTTTCAGTACGGGCATTTAAAGATAATTTACATGATTACTAAAAATTTATGATAATTATTTAGTTCCTATCAGGCTTAAAAATCAAAGTACCTCTATATCTTTATAAATTAATGCCTATTTACATTAAAAAAATATATAATCAGCAAAAAAAGCTAAAATTACATACTTAAGACTTTATGCATTGGGATGAAACTGGCGTATTGCTAAGATACGACGACTTACGACGATATGCCTGGTGAATATTTTGTGTACCTTAAAGTTACAACGGGTTACTACTTTATGCGTTGTAAGAAAACATAGTAATGACCATCAAGTGTTAAGATGTTATGTTTGTTGGTGATAAATATAGTTCAGTTAACAAGATTCGTTAAAGGAGATGGTTATAAAAATAATATAATATTAATATATAATAGAATACTTAGTATTAACAACAATTAAAATGAAAAAAAAAACAACTTTAGTCGTCTAAGTTTACAGGCGATACCAGAGTAAAGCATAGAACTTCTTAATACAAGTACAACAATCAACTTAATTAATCAGTCTTAAATATCTTTAGGAACGTTCATAATGATCAACTTCACTTAAAAGCTATCCAATTGTCATTTGGTAACAAAAACAATCTTGTAACTTTTATCACAAAATCAGTCTTATCTTAAAGCTTTGATTTAACCGTAATACTTCTAATCTAGCCCTTGATCCAGCTGCCTAACGTGAGCCTCCTCAGGTATTGGTCGAGGCTCTTGGCAATTAAGCCATTAGCAAATACGTCCATCGGCACAAAGGCCGCTGAGTCCACATCCCACATGTTGACAACCTCGCGAGCCAAGTCAATGTATTTGATTTGCTTATCTTTCTCGGCTTTCACGAGGTTCTCATCATGCGGGACTGTTATGTCAACAATCATTGCGCGCCGCTCTGATCGATCCACCATTACTCAGGCTTGTTGACAACAATAGTCCCGTCAGTGATGATGGAGCGATCTCAGTACAATGTGATATTGCCATGTTCAAGAACTGGGTCGGGCTCATACCTGTAGTACGGCACTTTCGATTCCACAAGGTTGTATTTTAGAGCAAGTTGCTGATGGACAATCCTGGCTACAAGGTTGTGTCTATGCAAGTACTCTCCATTAGCTAGACGAGAACAAGCGTAGATAATGTGTCGAATTGATTCACCCGGACGACATATGTCAACCGTGCCGTCCTTCACAATAAATCTCCGGTAGTTATTCGTCATCATAACTTCATCCATAATTGCACAGACAAAACCTTCGGTTTCTCCAAAGAGGTCCCCGGAACGTACCAGGCTACGGACGCTGATTAATCTACATCGGGTCCATGTAGGGCCCGGAAAAGGCGTCCGTGAAGCTCCTTAGTCTGTCAAGCTAGTGTCAAGTACTTCAGGTTTGCGCCAGTTCTCTTTAGCCAAGGAGAAGGCCCTTGTAAGGTAAGGCCCTTGTCCACCGTAACCACAACTTGATGCATCCCCACGTCAGCTTTCAAGAAATATTCCCTGACACTGCAAATCTTACGATTGTGGAGAGACTTGGCGTTTAGAAAGCCTCGACTTCCTCAACTCCGTGGGATATACAGTCTCATGGCCGAAGACCGTGGGTGATGCATACGAAATGCCGTCAATAATGCACGGACTTTTCTATCCAGACCATTTAGTTCTGTTTGAGTTCATTTGAGTATGCTGTAAGAGTACATCAAAACCGGAATGACCCAACCGTTGCAAGCACGCACCTTGTTTCCACCTGATAAAAGACTATTAAATACTTTTCTCAGGCGGCCAAAGAAGCGCTCCTTCAACGATTGCTTCATGTCAGTAACATTGATACCCAACGCTTCCGACATACCCAAATACTTGTAGGTTTCGGTTGCTGAGAGGGATCTAAGGTGTATGGAATCTGAGAGCTGGGTTCCCACAGATTCCACAATTTCCCCTCGCTTTACATGCATGACCGCACATTTGTCCACACCAAATTCCATACTGATGGCACTACTAAAGGTTTCAGTTACCTTCAGTAGTTCCATCAGTTGCGAATCGTTGAGGGCAAAGAGTTTCAGGTCATCCATGTAAAGGAGGTGAAATTTAACCTGACCACCTCTCCTCAATCGATAGCCCAGACCTGAATCCTCCAGCAACATGCTTAGAGGATTCCAGGCTAAGCAGAATTAAAGTGGACTCAAAAAATCGCCCTGGAATATACCTCGCTCTATCCTTATCGGCTCACTATTCCTCTGGATCTGCCGACATCCTGGATAGAGAAGTACCGTATTTCATTGCCTCGTACAGGAGCTGGAAGGTGAGCAGTCTAGCATCATTATTATTAGTGTTACTTATTAAGGATTCTTTGCACGTTGATCGTACATCTTCCAGTACCGCTCCATTTCAAGTAAATCATATGATTCTAAAAAAACGTTATAAATAGGTACATTAATAAAACAATCAATCAGTATTAAAATATTTCAGCTTTTTGCTTCAAATTTAGCTAAATCATATTGCAATAAAGTCTTATTTCATATTGTGGTCGGAGCATATCGTCGTATGTACTAAATACGACTATACGTATACAGTAAGATTTAAATAAAACCAAAGCATAAAGTGGTAAGTGTCAGTTACGACCCCTGTCTTTCAAAAATAAACGATGCATAGCATCGTAACTCTAGGATTACGACTTTATGCGCTGGACAAAATGTAAACTATATAATACTAAAATACTCTTAGATATTGTGATCAATTAACATTAGTTATGTTAAAATTGCGTTATGTTTAGCAAATATTTCGCACTTTCAAATTGAAATCAAACAAAAATACCAGATCGACGAGATTCATTTGAGATTAAATGTTCATTCGAATTATTGAGGGCTAATTTTAAAATTCTTGACGATCGTAGGTTGTTCATTTTGCTATCATATAACAGTAATACTATTATCACAGGTTAATTAACACAAAACATAAACAAAATCTAATTATTTCTATAATGCAGGTCCCATGTTTACGGCGCGTACCGATAATGTCATACGACGTCGGTAACTGGCCTTGGTTGATCTCGCGTGAGCCAATAGTACAACGCATATCGTCGCTACTCGTGATCGGGCTATATGCGCGGGTACTTTAATTAGGTAGTGACGATGTGCGATTCAAAATCTCGTTAATTAATAACAATTTGAAGATTTTTATTTCAGGGATGTATAAAGCTTGTATTCGTAACCACAATGAACTAAAAATCTAATTTTCAGTAAAAAATTGATAAGACTTTATGCGTGGGAGGTGTCGATATAGAAAACGTGTTGCGCCGACCTAAAATATAATGGGACAAGGGCAGGAAAATGATAACGATGATAATTATATTGTTTAAATACCTGTTAAATATGGTAATTTTACCTGTTAAATATGTTAATATAATAATTAAGGCGTAAGCTATCTACATACAAAATTTCATCAAAATCATCATTCAATCAAATCTATTTAACAAAACATCTAATATTTAAAAAAAAATTGTTATTTACATCAATCAATAAAAAAATTCTGTTACCTTACGTAATTATTATCTTCAGTGCCCATTTTCCAGCTATCTTATTGGTCCACAAAAATCTAAATGAATTCATTTTGTTTTTGTCTTTCCCGAGATCTGAGAAACCTAGGAAATTTATAGCAGTGCTTAATGAAAAAAAAAACATGGAGACTCCGGTTTCCAAACATTATTAATTCTTATAGGTATTTTTTCCGTTTTGTGTAAACAAGAAATCTTTAATTAAATTTTTCATCGTAATTTATTCAATCCCTAAAAAACGATCCTTCGTGCAATTTTACCAATGTTTTTAATGGTGGGTGGGTAACTGTATTTAACAACTGCGGATCTTTCCTATAAATGTCCTGTCGGGGTTGCGGCCTGCGGGGTTATGGGTTGTTCGAAAGAGATACCGCAGCCCCGGAACATAAAGGGCAAAAGAAGGAACATTGTTGGATTTTATTTAGTAAAAGTCTGACATTCCATCCGCATCACATCATGCAATCCACAAAAAAAATGTACTATAAATATTTTTGAAAGAGGTAAAGTTTGTGAGGTTGCAAAGGGTCATCTCTGTATCTACTGAATCGATTATGAAAAAATCTTTTAAAAATATAAAATCACGTGTTATCTGTGAGTGTCACGTTTCAATCATTGAGAGCTGCTTAGCTAAGCAGCTTGTCGTAAAGAAAGAAGATACAGTGAAACACATTTCTTTTAATAGTTTTTTTCCCGTAGATTTTTATTCGGAAAGGTTTTATTAAGTTCAAAATTATTTTTACAATGTGTTCGAATTTCAAAATAAATAAATTGGAGGGCCATTCTTCGTTTGTTGAGAGTGTTGTTAACTTTAATAAAAAAGAATTGAGCGATTTTAAAAAAAATAATAATTGCTTTGCGGTTTGTTTCGAAATGGTAATACGAGTAAGTATTTAATTAAAGATTGCCTCGCGTTGTGACGTCATTAAATCTACTTGAGTTACTGTAGGCAGGACTTTGTCTAGACTACAGAGAGATATTATTATAAAATATTTCTTATGGGTGAAAAAATATTTAAATTATTTCATCGCCTTTTCAAAAGTTAATTTTTTTTTCGTTTGAAGTTTATGTTAATCATATTTTTGATGTTATTTGTTTGGTTTATTATTTTTTATTTACCTACCCGATCTGATTAAGCTCGCGTAGGTGCACATGCGGCGACAGCTTTGGTTGGGTCACGACCTTTGACATTGTAACTCAAATTGAAGCCTTTTATTAACCCTGCCGGTGTTGCGGATTGCGGGCAAAAGAAGGAACATGGGTGGTTTTTAGTCAGTAAAAGTCTGACACTCCCTCCCGCTTCGCCCACAGCGGAGAAAGTTATTTGATGATTGCACATAAAACAAAAGCAGGCTAAAAATAATATTTTAGAATCAAGTGCAGTAATGCGGAAGCATCCTTACTAATATTTTAAAAGCGAAAGTGAGTTTGTTTGTTTGTTACATCTTCACGCAAATTCATCAAAATCGGTTTAGCCATTAAACTAAACCGATTTTGATGAATTTTGGTACAGAGATAGTTGAAAACCAGGAGACGGATATATTTAAAAAAAAAGGGATGTGAGGGAGAAAGAGGAAAGAAAAGGGAAAACTTAGCGTTGCTATTACAAATAAATAAGGCGCAAGGGGAACTGTGTTACCAAGAATTTAATGCGAGCAAAGCCGCGGGCAAAAACTAGTTTATTATAGTTTAAGAACTCAAACACACGACTTCATTGAATTTTATACAAACCACCGTTCATTGGATGCTCCGCCAATAGACAAATTTAATAGACGCAGAGAAATGACGATATAGTCCTGTGAGTGCCGTTACTTAATTCTTGAATTTTAATTTTCTGACACAAACAGCGTTGCGGGGGAAAAGTGTACTTTGAATATTCGTTATTAATATTTAACACTTAGTTACAAACTGGTCGATACAAAAAATGAACGAACGGATAGTGAAATTTGTATGTTAAAACTAACTTTTGCCCACGGATTCGTTCGCGTTAAATTGGGGGTAACACAGTTCCCCTTTCCTGATTTGCAGGTACCTCTAGCTTTTGCCTAAGTTTTCCCTCTTCCCTCTTTTACACTTAAAAAAAACAATAGCCTATGTTCGTCTCCAGAGTCTTAACTATCTCTGTATCAATATTCATCAACTTCGGTTTAGCCCTTTAGGCGTTAAAACGTAACAAACAAACAAACTCACTTTCGCTTTTATAATATTAGTAATGATGTAAGCCTTAAAAAAGAGGGGAACACTGTTTGAGACAAACCGAATGGTTCTATTGAACTCTTGTTTGACTTGTAAATGAAGCAAAAATGTAAAAGAAAGAAAATAAAACCTAATCCACCATCAATAATCAATATGTCTACAACTGTACTTTGACAAGACCAACAAACTTTCTACAAAAAATAAAATCTCTTCATACCCAGAAAAGTCATTGAACCTTATTATCCATACTTGTTACATATATTTGAAATTAGCGCCTTGTGTAAAACCTTCACAGAGAGCTCTATTATATACTAATCTTGTTTATGGTTACGCTCTCTTCTTTTTTTCTTCTCTCTGGTTCCGTCCGTGCAATACGCAGTGTTCCCAAATTATATTTTCTAATATCTTTCAAATCATTGTTTAATTTATCAATACTTAACATAACATCACGCTTGTAATACCCGAAGGGTTAGACAGAGGTTTACCTGACACACCTACACTACGCCAGTTATGAATAAGTCCCATGTACCTAGGCGAGCATTTTGTAAAACGTCACAAATCTAGCCACCGAGGCTTCAGATATTATAGAATAGATAAAAAGTCATCAAATAGCTGAATCCACTCTGGAAGTAGCGAGAGGGAGTGTCAGACTTTTACTGACGGCATGGTTGGCGAAGTGACTGAGCAATTGACTGCTGCGCTGCGTGTCGTGGGTTAGATTCCCGCACGGAACAAGTGTTTGTATGGCCTACAAATAGTTGTTTCGGGTCTGGCTGTTTGTGAATGTGAATTTAAATGTTTGTAAACGCACCCACGATACCGGAGAAATTCCTAGTATGGGGCAAATTTAAAAAAAAAATTCTCATCCATGTTTCTGCTTTTGCCTTTTGTGTTTCGGGACCGCCGTATCTCCTTCCAATGATCCTGCTTAGAGACGCGCGTGTACCACGAACGCGCCGTCGACACGCCAACTTCCGAGGCTGATTGTAATGTAAAAACAGACTAACATTTGTCTGTCCTGTAAATCCAGGACCTCATGTTTAACATCCTACTTATATTAAAAGCGAGTGTTTGTGGATGGTATGAGTATGGATGTTTGTTACTCTATCACGTCAAAACGGCTGAACGGATTTTGATGAAAATTGGCATAGAGGTCGATTATAGTCTGGAATAAAACATAGGATACTTTTTTTCGGTATCAAGCGGGCCAAGCCGCGGGCGCCAGCTAGTACATAATAATTTCTACATCAAAGACAATGACACCATAAATCTTAAAGTCTCAAAATCTGCACTGAAAAGAACAGTAACGTCTTATCCAGTCCCAGGGAAAAATTACAACCTAGTTGCCAAGAGGTTTACAAAAACTATTAAGTACTCGCTTTAAGAGGAATGCCTTTTCTAATAAAGCTAGAGGTAAATCTTTCAAGATTTTCTGCCAACGTGGTTCAGTTTACTTATGTGCGTTTTGTGCACTCTAGACACTAGCAAATTGCGATGTTCACAAGCAACTTGGTTTATATTAAAAGCTTATCTGACTTTATTGCTGTTCATAATTAAAAATTTAACAAGTAGGAATATCTTTTATTTAAATGAATACTTGTATATTTTACAGTGTTTTCTGTTTTTTCTTTTGTTTTCTGAATTTCTTTTTTAAAAATTGTTTTGTGCCTTGATTGTTTTGTGATTTATTGATTGTTTTTTTTTTTTTATTTAATGATCGCTATGTAAGTCAATGATGGAAATACTAAAAAGGTTAAAAATTAATAAAAATTTTATGTTTAATTGCAGTTCACAAAACTATCGGAAGAAATATAAATAAAGTAGTCAATTGTGTGTTTAATTTGGTTTGGTTTAGGCAATTTCTGAAATCTATTTAAATCTGTTTTACTATGGCCTATTTGCCTTTTAAATTAAAAAAGTTTTCTACAGCCACTTTTTTAAATTGGTTTACGTTTTGGTCTAAAATTACAACTTTTGGGAATCCATTCCACGCTCTGACAGCTTGTTGCTAGAAAGTGCCTGTGAGGTTTAGTATTTTTATTTTTTGACGGGATTGCGGGTTGCGGCTCCAAAGAAATATCGCAGCCCGGAACATAAAGGGCAAAAGAAGGAACATAGGTGGCTTTCAGTTTAACATTCCGCCGCGCTCCACCCAGAGCGGAGGAAGTTTTTTCATGATTTCCCATCCATAAAAAAGGGTTAGTATTTGAGATTCGGTATATACTTACGTCATTGGCTTCTTAAGTGTTTTCTATAGGTTAGAACTATGTTTAATGAAAGATAAAGTTCATAAACTGCAATGTTTTTAATTACCCTTTTATACACTACAAAATGTTCAAAATAGAATGCGTGCACGCGATAAACAACATTCTCACAATGATTATACCTCATTATTATATTTGTGACAAACAAACAAAATCTTTTGTAAGAATGATTGTATCCGAACATCTTTTCCCTTCATCTTGTGTTATATACCTCAGCACGCAACTCTAGCATCCTAATTAGCGCAATTTTGCCTTTCTTTGGGTTTTCCCTTTCTATAGACATTACACGAAACAATATACGTGTGCAAAAACTATTGTAATTTTCTTGTGTTAGTTTTTTCTTTTCTTATCTTTTGTTGAAATCTCTTGGAAGGAACAATTTTAACGAATAAATAATATCTATCCGGGTTTATCTTTTTCTGCGACTGAATGATCTGAATATTTAAAAGAAATACGTATTTTTAAACTTTTAATTGCACTTAAATTATTCTTCAACTCCTGAACCCTACTCTCCGAGTTTGGGTTCATCCGACTCAGGACTCCAGGAACTTCCCCGAGACAAGAATACACATCAGCTTACTGATTTGAGACCCGAGCAAGGCCAACAAACTTTGCTTTTAAAGTAAATAAATAAGTACAACCCTCTTATCTAATCTCAGAGAAAAATAATTATATTTCATAAAAAAAGACAATATATTTTTCAGGAAATAGTCATTTCATTAATTGGTTATAATGAACATAAAAGGTTGTAGCGTCTATTTCAATCATTACAACTCAGTGAAACCATTTTTTTACAGTAGCGATTTATATTTCTATCAATATATAGATAACTGCAAACTGACCTGAATTAACAAAATCGTCATTTAAATACCACGGTGTACCTTGGTGCTTCCATCTTAAGTACTACTCTGTGAAGAACGAAGATAGCGACATCTTTTTCTCTGAATGGGCACAAATAATTCTCAAATTAATTACCTTAGGTTGATACCTACGTTCGCACTTAGGTTCGCACTCCGTCTTTTAACACAGGTATTAATAAATTAAGATAAGACCTAACGACGTTTCATTAGGTCCAAATTCATAATAGGTAGGTCACAAAATGAGCTGACTCAATTTGGTTTGAAATTAACACGCCAAGAAGAATAGGTGGGTAGGTACTACTGCGCTGATAATCTGGTGAGCATTTTCTTAACTAAGTTGAGGTCGGCTTCCAGTCTAACCGAATGCAGCTGAATACCAGTATTTTACATCTAACGACTGTCTACTGCCTATCTGACCTCCACAACTCAGTAAGTACCTACTGGGTAATACGATACCCCTCAGTAAGACTATCTGTATCGATAGTCAAAGGTCTGCAAATAACAGCCAAAATCATCAGGTTAACATGCTTTCCTAGGCACTGAGAAACCTCGGTATGTACGCGTAACGGTGTAACGGGTCACCCATCTACAGACCAACCCAGGTGAGCGCGGCTTAACCTAAAGATCGACCCGACTGTCTGTTGGCATTTAATAATGAGCTCTCAATACAATAACCACCTACTTCAGAATCATTTGGAGCCAAAATATCTTTCTTTACATAGAAATGGCTCCGTTGCTTAGCAACTACTCCATCGCTTTTCAAAACGTCAGTTCCCCTTCATTGTAAAAGGGCAGTCCACCTTTAGCCACTTTCATGACCTTTAGTATTTATTCCAGTACACCATCAGACACGTTGACAGTCCATCACACTGTGGCCTCAGAGTGGCCTCGAAATAAATAAATTACGATAGCGAATGGCCAACCCTCTTCAACCCGAGTCGAAACAAATATAACAATTAACAACCCCTTTGTGGGAGATTCGTGTTATTATTGACGATGAATTCGTGGAGAGGTGACTTTATTGTGCCCTGCGGTGACACTGTGTGTGGCGGATGGGATAGAATAACAGAAGTTCCATATATCATTAATCGCGCGTTGAGTAGGGGGGCTAGATGGGAAAAAATTAGGACCAAAAATGTAACGACACTTTTTGCTATAGTTGTAAGCCGTTCGTCATGCGCTTGTTTCTCTGTCTGTCTCTCTCTCTTAGTAAGCAAGCCAGTAATTTTCGTTTCGTCTTTCTATTTCGCATTGAACAGTGTAGTGTAGCGACGATTATTTTTGTTGAGTGTATACAGGTTTTTGGTTCTTAATAAATAATAACTTTGTTCCATCCGGGTGCTCTTTGACACCTTTCAAGTTTTTTTTTCGAAGTCCTCTATTCAGTCCTCCTATGTCTCGTAAACTTTTTTTTTTGTGAAGATTTTAACGGAATCTTTCCTGTTTGACCCCAGTGAGGGGGAGACGCGGCTGGCCACAAAGGAGATGGCGGGATGATCTAAGCACATGCTACATATGTTATTTGTGAAATATATGCCTTTTAAATTTCTTAAAAAACATCCCGGATGCTGATTGATTTGTCTGGCTACATCAGGAACAATCTATGCATGGGGAAAGATAATGTTCAGTGGTAGACGTGTTTTGGCTTTGATGATGTCGCCCTTAGTAATAATATGGGTGTATTCTTATTAGTTTAGTACACTTTGTTAAGGAAATGGCATATTATATTTAGAAAAATGATTTAAGAGAAACGGTAGAATTGTGTAACTGGTACTATCTTTGTACCGAAACTCGTGAAAGGTTTTTAATTATTAATCTCTAAGAAATATCGGATGTCTTCCGACAAGGTAATCGAATTCTAATGTAAACCTTGATGGTTCGGTTTATCCCGGAAGCTGACTTTAATAAACAGAGTTTATCTCGAAAGGCTTGTCCTTAAATTGTTCTGTTTTCAATTAATCTTTACTAATATTATAAATGCGATTGTCTTTATTTTTTTTGGGATGCGAAATCATCAAGTAACTTCCCCTGCTCTGGGCGGAGCGGAGGGGAGTGTCAGACTTGTACTGGCTAAAACCCACCCATGTTCCTTCTATTGCCCTTTACGTTCCGGGGCCGCGGTATCTCTTTCGAACAACCCGCAACCCAGGGTCTTTCCGTTATCTTTTTATATCTTATCGGCTCAACGAATTTTATCCTGGGTTCTTTATTCTGGGTCCGCCAGAGAAGCTTTTCGCAAAAGCTAGCCTAACATATCTAAGCTCACAAAATATTTTAAAGAGAAAATTATACGTAGAACGACAGCTATTGGGTTTATTAATCTAATTTAATCAATCATACGCAAATAACTGTCGCAAAGGAGGTCCTGATTCCGACAACGGGTTAAGGCTGGCCTACTCTGTCGCTCGTTTGTATTGTGCTTTAATCCCCGGCTTTAAACCTCACTGTCCATCAACCCTGTCATTCAATCCGCTACCCAAATCCAATGAATTACGTATAACCTCCGTCTAAACCGGCAAAAACACCCGAAAGTTAATCCAGCGTTATGTTACAGTATCCAATTTCAGCGAATACCTATTGCTTGCTTAATAACCCAGATATTATAGCACATGGGGGAAAAAGTTGCTTTTCTGACTGATGTCGAATAAGATGTTCTTTACAACGCTAGGAGACTTCCACAAAAGCGTAATGTTAGGCAATGAGAATTAATTTTCACTAGAACAAACTTGAAAGGCGGTTAAACTCGATTCTTGTAAAATATATCTTTCCACTAGAGCCGTGAACGACATTGTATAAATTTTAATACCAAAAAAATGGTCTAGCTATTTCAATTTATGACTTAAGATTGGGAGGTAAAATTCTAAAGCCTTTAAAAATATAATTTGGTATGAAAAATCCGGGCCTTGTTTCATACAAAATCATAAGATTAATTCTTTGCGTGACTTTACAAAAGTTCGTTCAACAAAAGTTGTTTGGGTTTGCTAAGCTTTCATTTAATTTTGTTGAGATTCACAAAATTGGCTTACTTCGGTAATACGGATTATATACCTGGAATTGTTTCTACTTTTAAGCCGTTCGTTGGTACGTACTTATTATCATAAGTTTATTATTTTGTAGGGCTACATTTACTGCTACTTTTGACATAAAATGGCTGCTTATTTAATACCAAAACAGCCGGTTAATTAATTAAACCCGAGTGATTAGCTAAAGTACTTACGCAATCAATCAGCTTAGGTATTCAATAGCAACTAGCAAGTATATGAATAATAATGTAAACTGAGTAGATGCGTGGGTGGCGATATACCTACATATCGTTTATCAAGTCAAGTTCATATTGATTGTTTTCGGGAAAATGTTTTCATTAAAACTAAATGTCAATCAACATTATTTTAGATCGGATTCAGGATGTCAGTTTAATTGACAGCAAAATCACCCTTGGTATCGATTGCCTGCTATTCATGCACGTGTAGTTTGCTGAAGAATAGAGAACCTTTTTTTAAAGACGTGGCCCCATACTAAGAATTTCTCCTCAAGCTCTCCTCCTCTCCTACTCAAGCAGCCAAACCAGAAACAGTTACATGTAGGTCATACAAATATTGGTTCTGTGCGGGGATCGAACCCGCGACACGCAGCGCAGCAGTCGATTGCTCAGTCACTGCGCCAACTAAATCTACATATTTGATTTTAAAGTCGGGTAAGGTAAAATCGGGCAAGGGTAGACCTTAGCCGACTTATTCTAATACCAGCTTGTATTTTCTCGATGTCATTTACTTATCACACTATGGTAATGATAAATGATGTTTATTTTGCAAGTAGGTTTTTACAAACACTTTTACATGTCTTTTTTTAAACGGTGAGGCCGGTTTTCGTACCCGACTACTCTGAGAAGATACAGCCGAAACAAACTCAGAGATCAGTGTCTTTTAAGGTCCAGTCAAAAATCTTGGTCTATATAGATGAGAAATATGCAGATTAGTGTCTGAAAAGATTTTTTTAAGAAAGCACCACAAGTATTCAGTGGACCTGTCCAATCAGTGCAAGCATTTGTCAGTTATCGTGCAGCTCGAGTCATAACTCAAGAAGCTCAACGCGAAGAAGGAAAACTTGCAGTTATATAAAAACTTAAAAAAAGAAAGAAATCATAGACAACAGAAAGCGAATTACAAGTCCTCACTTACAGAAATAGACTAGAAGTTACTATGTGAGCAATCGTGAGTACATTCAGTAATAGTTTGTTCTTTATAATAACTTACATAAGACATACTTTATAATGATCCACAGTGACCACAAAGACGATTTTGAAGTTTGTTCTCGATCAACTTAACTCTCACTCACTATCAAATATAGTGAGACCAACAAGTTTCAGAACTTGTGCTAAACTACTCACTAAACCAATGTAAAATGAGCTTGACTTCCGTGACGTCAGTTTGGTATGTGTGCGATAAAATCACAGCTTTGTTCTTGTCACGAGATACGATGTTTTGGGACTGCGGATAAATCTATGGAGATCGTGATTTGAATTTTGGAAGTTATGGTGTAACTTAATTTTGGTTTTGTTTTGTTGAGAGTTTAAATATGTCGATGACCTTTCAAGAGATGAGATATTTCTGCTGCATGAGAAACATTAGTTTTTTTAGGATTCCCTACCTCAAAAAGAAAAAAGCGGTACCATTGTTCTGTCTGTCAAGACGCTTTATCTCAGGAACGCGTACTGTTGTCGAGTTGAAATGATAAAAACCATATAATCAACTCTGTGGTCCATTTTGTGCTGTGAATAAATAAACACTCAGGTTTACGCAGTCAAAACATACTGTTGTTTATCACTTGAAGTTAATAATTAATTGAAAAGATATGAGGAAGATCAGCGGCTTAACATGATATCTCGGTATGTAATGGCCACCCACTGAAAAATGATGGTCTTAACTCTGGTTAAGACCATTATTAGCGGCTACATAATAACAAGTGTACGACTACATTCTGATGGAGTCGTACATTTTTTATTATTTAGCCGCTAGTTCTTCCATTATTGTATAAATATCAAGTTATGATGCCAAGGCCCTCACAAGTAAGACCTTAGGTTAACATGCGAGATACCATTTAAAAAAATGACAAGCGATACGAGCTGAATAACTCTAACTAAACCTTTTGCCTTAAAATAGTATGATGCCTGCTAACATTAACGGCCGTCTCGAAGGTGCAATCGTGTTCCATGCGCACCTCAAAAATATATCATCAAAGCAGAGGCACCCGCCAGGGCCACTGTATAATAAATAATAATAAATAAATATCTTGGGACAACCCAAACACGGCTATCTGATCCCAAGCTAAGCAGAGCTTGTGTTATGGTAACCAGACAACTGATATACATACTTATATAATTTATAAATACATACATATTATAGAAAAATCACACCCAGACACAGAACAAACAATCATGCTCATCACACAAAGTTTGTCCTGGGTGGGAATCGAACCCACGACCTCCGGCTCAGCAGTCAGGGCCACTAACCACTAGACCAACAGGCCCGTCATTATCGTCATCGTCGGCGTATGCCGCAACACGCAGGTGTTATTTCATAAAAAAATATATAGCATATATCTCTTTTGTTTATTCTTCAGCCTCGGAACTGAAAAGGTAAAGAGAAGCAGCAGCATATTAGGAACACCGGGAGAAGTCATTTGATGATTTGATTTGAAAGACAAACATCACAAAATCCAGACAGAATTATACTATATGTGCTACCTTTTGCAGATCAGTTGCATTACATTGCTTATAGCACCTTAATGAAGGTTACAACTTTATACCAACTTACAACTCACTGTTCTTTGGTCCGTTTAAAACCTCAATTCTGTCGAAGCCTAAATTGAAAGCGTTTTCGTTAACTGGTCTAACTGATGTGGTATCTTAAGATAAAAGTTTAAACAACTCTCGAAGCCACGATCAATCAATAGAAACCCTATTCGGGATTGTAAGGAGCTAATCTAAGTTAGTTTTAAAGTAGATTTTGAAGCTATATTCGCATTTGAGAAGTTAAGATCAGATGGAATTGATTTTGGTGTTTTGAGTTTTTCTATTATCACACAGAGGTATGTAAAATAGATGTCTAATTCTCAGACCTACCCGATATACATTTTTTTATAAGGGTCTGTCGAGCCGTTTTGGAGGAGTATCGGAATGAACATTGTGACACGAGAATGTGTTATTAGATATTAAACAAGCTGTGCCCAGCGGTTTCACCCGCTGCTCAGTTAGGGGTATGAAAAATAGATGTTGGCCGATTCTCAGACCTACCCGATATGTACACAAAATTTCGTTTAAAACGGTCCAGCCGTTTCGAAGGAGTATGGGAACGAAAACTGTGACACGAGAATTTTATATATTAGATTTAAGTATTTCTTAGATAATAACAGTTGCACCGTTTGCCTGGGTTGGTCCGTGAGTCACTTACCGAGCTTCCTCCTTGCTTCAGTAACCAAGTTAAGTCATTGTCAATTGGTCAATTGTTATAGGTTGTCAGAGGCCCGAAAGTCTGACAACTAGGTTAACCAGACTCACCAAGGGCTATCGTCGTATTAGCCAGTACTAACCTCGCGTGCACCAGGTAGTTACCCATAATTTAGAATCGAACCAAAAACTTCAAACTCTGCAATAATTTAAGAAGTCAGACTAATCTTAATCTAACATAATCACACATCATCGATATCCACCAAATCAAGTTAACCCAACATAGCAACATTCCCGTACGTTACAGACATAACACACGCACACAATTCCGTCATTCCTCAAGCATTGTACAAACTGTTTACACAATTAGTCAGATACAGCGCGTGTTAGATTACTTAGTTAATCATATTAGCAAGGTAATAATGCTCTCCGACGATTTGCATAGTTGAAATGTAATAACGACATAGATATGAGTAAGTACGTATATGTTGATATTATTTATATCTACGAGGATCACAAAGTATTAAATACTAGCTTTTGCCCGCGGCTTCGCTCGCGTTAAATTTGGGGTAACACAGTTTCCCTTGCGCCTTATTGATTTGTAATAGCAACTCTAAGTTTTCACTTTTCTTTCCTCTTTCTCCCTCACATCCCACTTTTTTCAAAAAAAATATTAGCGTATATCCGTCTCCTGGTTTCCAACTATCTCTGTACCAAAATTCATCAAAATCGGTTTAGCCATTAAAGCGTGAAGAGGTAACAAACAAATAAACAAACAAACTCACTTTCGCTTTTATAATATTAGTAAGGATTTTAGTAACGATTCCTATGAACATTTTTATTTATGTCTTGTTAAACTTGACAAATCAAAATCATGAGTCATTTATTCAAATTAGGCTGATAAAGGCCCCGCCCTTTGATTCAGGTGAATTTTGTCATAGCATGTAATTGGGTTGTATTTTAACTAAATAAACCCGACAAAAACCATGTACACCCTTAAAATCTATTCAGAAAAAATAGTTATGACTTTAATTCAAATGTTAACTTTTATTGCGGGGTTTTCGAAAAAAAAAACACGGCCTTGGAACATAAAGGACAAAAAAAAAGAACATGGGTGGGTTTTAGTCAGTAAAAGTCTGATAGGCGGAAGTTATTTGATGATAATCCATCCGTAAAAAAAACCTTAACTTATAGACCTGTAAATAATGTACATAGCTATATAACAAACTTATAACTTTAACTGTTTCAGGCTTGTTTAAATAAATCCATTGTATTTAAATAGTACAAACTTTACTTCTTCTTCTTAATATTAAAAAAAAAAACGGTCAGCCGCGATTTGCTCAGGACATATATGTCTTTAATACTAATTTCCGATCCCTAAAAGGACCACGAGACAAGGCTTCGCCTGTAATTTCTCAAACAGTTTTTACAACACTAGCTAGTGCCCTATACTCTAACTCTGTATCAAACTTCATCACGATCCGTTCAGCCGTTTTGACGTGAAAGAGTAACAAACCTGCATACATCCATCCTCACAAAAATTCGCATTTATATAATAATTAGTAGGATTGGTAGGATTTATTCGCCTAACTTTACGTATGATGGTGGTTGGCAAAACCTTCGGCAGAAGTTCTGTTCATAAAGAAACTTATTACATTATTCCATATTCCACATACATATTCCTCAATATAAATCTTATTATTTTAGTTTCAAGTATTAAATAGACATGAACTAGAATATAAAAATATGAGACGCCCGGGAAATGTATTACAGTGAACCTTTCCCAGAACTGGGAACTTTACTTACGAATACATTGTCTACTTCTTTTATATTGAAAGCATTGTTTTGTATTCCGTATAGAAAATATTATATTACATCAAATTTTGTTGAACTATGTGACGGTTGAATAAGTCTATAAATAATTATTGATAATATACTAGCTTTTGCAGTCCGGTTCGCTCGCGTTAAATTCGGGGTAACACAGTTCCCCCTATGCCTTATTGATTTGTAATAGCGACGCTAAGTTTTCTCTTTTCTTCCCTCTTTCTCCCTCACATCCCACTTTTTATAAAAAAAATAGCCTATGTCCGTCTCCTGGTTCCCAACTATCTCTGTACCAAAATTCATCAAAATCGGTGTAGTCATTAAAGCGTGAATAGGTAACAAACAAACTCACTTTTGCTTTTATAATATTAGTAAGGATTATTTTGTTGGAAAAATTGATACCAAAGTTATAATATCAGTCTCTGCAGGTAACGTAAACACAATCTTAAGATATGGAATGATTTAACATTCTTAAGTCCTTTAACTCATTGACTGACGGTTTTTTTCTTTCAATATTCGATAAGTTCTACTGCAGGACTAAGATATTTGACGGTTTTACCTACATAATGTTGTCATTAAAGCGAATCCTTTCTTAGTGACAAACCGACCTGACAATGTAACAACCAGCGTTTTTGGGTGGGAAATCATCAAATAACTTCCTCCACTCCGTTCCGTCTTTTGCCTTTTATGTTCCGGGGCTGCGATATCTCTTTCGAACAAACCGCAAATCACAATCAGCCTATTGTTATCCCACTAGTCGTACTAAAGCCATCTTCAAACGCGAGGTGATCCCGGCCGCCGAAGACGTGGCTCTGTGGATGGTGAATAATGAATAGCTCACCGTCTATCCGTCTATTGATAACTAGCCGTGTCGACGATGCGTTCTTGTTCTTCGCTCAAAGAGATTGCAGCAAAGCAGAAGGGTCTGCCAAGGCCACTGCATCCTTAGATTGCGGGTTGCTTAAAAAAGATATCGCGGCCCCAGAAAAAAAAACCGTCTTAAAAAGCCCAAGATAAACGTAAATGTCTGTAACTACTTCTAACATCATAAAACAATTCTTAATTTTCCGCCATTCTAAATAAATTAACATTTAAATTGTTTGTTGTCCTATCATTTGCATTACAAAGATTGTTGACTGCCATGGTTGTGACGTCACAATAAATAACGAGACATGGGTTATCTTCCCATGCTTAAATTTCACACGGAAAGTTATGTTAATGGGGCACATTGTTTACGTGAATTTTCGTGTTTAAGAACGCGAAATGGCTTGTACAGTACGTGAACATTTCGTCATGTTGTTTGAATAATTAAACAACATGATTAAATGCCTTGAGTATTATTAATAATACCTATAAAGACTTTACTTTTATAAAGATTTACAGACTTAATTTTAGTTTTTAACTTAAATACACTGAACCTTTTTTTTGATGATGCAAAGCTGTCTTGGAGTCAACAGCGTGCCGGAAAGTAGTGTGGGGCAGCCCCATCTTCCAAAACAGCTAGTTTCCCGGTTCAGCCGTCCATCTAGCTGGGGACGGTATCATGTTTATCGAATAAAAATGTGGTAGGGACGACAGAATGCTAAAGGCGGAGGACATAGTGTTGTGAACTCAACTGTAGGCTGAGACATGCTAAGCTGATGATGCTTATGGTAGAATACTCCGTCATAGGACTCAGCAATCAATGGAATGAGATATTACTCCGTCAACTGCTCAGCTTTATGTCGCAGCGCATGTACGTATAAGGTCTCGAAATGTATCATATAGTGCCTAGAGATATGATGTGGTGAGGTTGAGTTTTATTGACCCTGAAAGCACACCACACTAATAACAGCCGGCCTCACAGCCACTAATCATAAGAAGTATGCAAAAAGCGATGAATACTGCTAATCTATCACCTCAGAAATGCCACGGGGTTCTAATATGAATTACCACATTAAAAAGTCCCTTTCAACGAAGACCACCAATAAGTTGGACATGGCTATGAACCATAAGCATTTATGACATAAAATATTATTGCTGACCATTAGGATGTAGTATAAAAGGTGTAATAGTACCATTAAAGTAGCCGAAATATAGGTTTTTTCATGACCTTACTTGATAACCTTTTACTTTCGGTGTTATTGAGGGTCAAAGTTCCAACTTTTACACAAGGTGTTATTTTAAAGCCACTATTTATGCAAGTGGAATTCCCTGCCAGAGTCTGTATTTCCTGACAGCTATAACCTGGGGGTCTTCAAGTCAAGAGTGAATAGGTTATTTCTAGGTAAGCGTGCTTCATCGTCGACCACATCATCACTTACCATCAGGTGAGATAGTGGTCAAACGCGAGCCTATCCTTAATAAAAAAAATAAAAAAATGTATCTTTTCCCAAAATTCCTACATATCATTTTTTCATCATCTACCTAGCCATTTCCTAACTCTGTTGCGGTCGGTTTCCAGTATACCCAGTTGCAGCAGAATAAAAATATTTTACATAGAGTTAATGCCTATCTGTCTTCCACTACCTAAAAAGCCTACATATACCATATCGTAAATTCATATTTCTTTTTTTTATATTTTATGGAAATATTTCACACATTGTACCGATGCCAAAACCCAGTGAGTTTCAACCAACCTTTTTAAAAAAAGGTTATGACGTACAGATTTATAACAAGCTGATTCTTTCAGTATGATTTTAAAAGTTTTGGCACACATTACTAGAAAATATGCGTATGCATTTAAAATAAAACACGGTTGAACAACTCTTCCGTGCATAATTCAAAAATTAAAACGTGCTGCAGACATTAATCCTAGTTTTTACCTTCTTCTTATCAAGCGATTTTCATCACAAATTGAAGGCTACTTAATATTGAAATTTGAATAACCCGTATCAACACAGAGTTGAAACTAAAAATAAGAACGGAATTAACTAGAATCCCAGCGGCGCAGTTTTCGTAGCAATATTGCTCGTAGCAGGTGTCTACGAAAGGCTACGGCGTAGAACCCTTTGCATATTCCACTATCCTTAATTTGCAGGTATTGAGGGCTGTATTCGAGTTTATTTAATGGTTGTTACATTGACGTAACGAAGTTCCTTGTTATTTAATGATCGTAAAAAATAAGGTTTAATTTTCTTCATCTTTAACCTTCTGAACAATTAGGTTAACGAACGTAATTGGTGTGTAAACAAAAATACCAACCAATCGAATTTCGAATTCGTAGTTACCTTTCTTTAGATATCATTACCTAGGACTATGCTAAGCTAATATTAAAAAGTTGAAGAGTTTGTTGGATTGAAAGCGTTTATCTCAGAAACGTTTTTGTGGTAGATAGCACATTTAGTGACTATCTTTACTAAAATTATAAAAGCGAAAGTGAGTTTGTTTGTTTGTTTGTTACCTCTTCACGCTTTAATGGCTAAAGCGATTTTGATGAATTTTGGTACAGAGATAGTTACCAGGAGACGGACATAGGCTATTTTTATTTAAAAAAGTGGGATATGAGGGAGAACGAGGGAAGAAAAGGGAAAACTTACCGTTGCTATTACAAATCAATCAGGCGCAAGAGCAAAAACTGCAGGTCTGCTTGGTGCGTTTATACCGAATTTAACGCGAGCGAAGCCGCGGGTGAAAGCTAGTTAATAATAAGCGTGATAAAGCCACGGCTTTTATGAGCTGAGCAGTGATTGAAACCACAGGGCACAGCTAGTTTTGTATGTATTGATGATACATTAACTTCGCGTCCTAAAAAAAGCGAATACGCAATTGTTAGGTAAAACAGTAAGCACCGTAAATTGGTGAGACGCACATTCAAGTTCACTTTGTTTAGGACGCGGACTTGGGATTCTGAAAAAAGAAAGATTGAAATGAAACATTGCAATATTTATAAATTGTTCGTTTAATGATATTCCTTAAACCTTATTTATGTACATTATTCCGCGGCAGGTGCCTATCATTAAAACAATACCTAACTAAGTACATTTTAGCGAATACGACTAGTTTACCAGCAATATGTACATAACATTCTCCCTAGAACTAAATAACGCTTATATTAACATAAGTAAGCAAGTTCACAAAAAGAATGAAAATTAAACATCAAAATGACAATTCCAAATTTAAAAAAATAGAACATTTTTGGTTTCTTTTGGCGCTTAAATGACATTAAAAAGGTTTTTATCGCAATGTGAAATCATCACATGATTCCTAGCAGAAGGGAGTATCAGACTTTACTACTAAAACCCATCCATGTTCCTTCTTTAGCCTTTTATGTTCCAGTAACTCTTTCAAATAATCCCACAACCACTGCAGGCTTCGGCTTTATCCAGCCTCTCCGATTATGCTGATAGCTGATGTAAGCATTTGTGAGATAATTTTGTAAAATCGTATTGAAATAACCTACCAAGAGCGAGACAGACTCGCGCGCCGAGGGTTCCGTACAAACTTGCGACATAGACGGCCATATCTTTCGACTGCAAAGATTTAGAAAGTTGATTTTTCCCAGCATAAACCTACCCTACCCTACACAGACTTGAGTATATGGTTTTAATTTCAACTCGATACTTCCACGTGTTCCTGAGATAAAGAGTCTTGGTAGACAGACGGCTAAAAGGGGATAAAGTAAGAGTTCCGTTTTTCCTTTTGAAAAACCTTAAAAACAAAATGGCGATGTTCGTTTTGACATTTACCAGACAAAGCATACAATCATTGTACAACTGTATGACTGACGCAGACTAAGCCACGCAAAACATATTTTTTCTTCTTAAAATCAACGTGCCATTTTTATAGCCTGGTTCTGTACAGTTTGTATTCCAACATTACGAGACACGAAAGTGTAATAAATATTTATATGCGTAAAGGTTGTTTCCCTTTTTGACCGCTGATATGACCCAAATTATATTTGAGGCTAGTAACCCATCGGGAGCCCGCTACCTTAGATTTTGTTATTAGATGTTATTTCAAATAATATTTGGTTACCTTTTGCATATATATTTAATATTTATAGGTTTAAAAAATCATCCGTAGTTTCAAGATTACAACTTTTTACTAAATTCATAATAACGACGAAAGTATAATAGGGTACATCTAACATTAAAAAAAAATGTTTTTTCTGGTGATCTCTGACTGCTAAACCGAGCTAGTGTCTAGACAAAATGTGTAGTAAATCCTTTTTAATTAAATTAGGCTTATTTTATGTTTAAACGATAATTCATCTGCCTAGCCTTTTCTTATCCAGGTTGGGGTCTGCCTCAACAACCCAGTCAGTGTTAAGTCATACGATACCCTTGGTAAGACTGGTTGTCAGATATTCGTACCACTGACTATCGACGACGATAAATGAGAAGGCAAAAGGTAAATTGCAAGTAAATTATGTTCAACCTCGTTGCAGAGCTCATATGCTGAGTAAACAAAGAGTTGATGAACATAAAAGTCAGTATTAATGTAGTTAGTTCACACTTACTATTCACAAGTTGGCTAAAGCGAATCTTAAGACTCTTTTTCTATGTAGACCTACATGGTTAAATGTCCTAAGAATTACTAATCAGCATAATTTTGTCTTTCAGGACCAGATTCAAGATGAGTCAGGGCTGGGTATTAGGCAGGTTCTTCTTTTTTATCTGTACTTTTTTAATGTCATTTAAGGCCAAGAAACTGTCTAAATAGATTCATTTACAGGGGTACCATTACACACTGACTCAGTGTCTTTTTTTTCAGATGGGATATCTTGGCAGTCAGTGTCTGAGCTTTGTGGTAAAGGAGGTGTAGTGCACAGTCATTCGCCTACTGACGGGTGACAACACACCTCATGTGCGGAGCAGTTACCTCAAACGCTGCTTCAGCTTAACGGTAGCCAGTGTTACATAAATAAACAAATGAAAACAGAAACAACAGAACTCCTCACTAAGAATTTAAATGGATTAAAAACAAATTCGGGGACCGCCGTCTTGTTTCGCAAAACTTGGCAAAACTTCGTCCACTAACTAATTGTTAAACTATTACTATGTGCAATTAATTATTTTATACATTTATTTGATATGCTTTAGTATGATTAATTATTATACTTCAGTAGTACATGGAAGATGTCGACAAACCGTTTTAATTGTGTTAGGCTTTCTATTTTTAAACGCTTTCCATTCTACGTAATAAAATACAAAATTCTTCAGTCATCTTTAAATAAATATAAAGTCCTTACGATACAGTTTTAGTTTTTTAAATAGGTAAGTTATGGAAATATAGTTGGGAAATGCGCCTATTTTTGTCATCAATTCTTGCGTTTGTGTGCGTTATGCGTCATAAAGACGCAACAATTGACAATTTTCGTTGCGTCACAAATTATGTGAATACAATTTTACAGTTCTTCTAAAGCAACATTTTGATGCTACATAAACAGAATTCAACCAGAAAATACTTAATTAAATAAATCCATGGCACAAAAATCACAATTCATTTTGTAAAAGGTAACTTAATAACAAAAAACATTAATAAAAACTTTCCCCATCAGTTCTTGTGTTCAAAACACCTTTAAATTCATACTAATTTATTGTATTTGTACATTATGCTAACCGCAAACCTACCCGAAATGTAGTTGTAAAAACAGTAATAAACCATCCTCGTCGTTAGAGTTACAGTTATTAGTAACTTTTTGAAATAACAAAACTTTTTTTCAGGTCGAGAATAAAATGCTGACAAAAATGAGAAGTACATAGGTAAACCTCGTTTGTAGGGTTTCGATGCAAAAATCCAAAATGGCGTAGATCCAGTGTTACAAAATGGAAAATTCATATTTTGGGTAGGCTTGCCATGCTTAGATAATAATATACTTATAATTCCATCACAATAATTTCAAAACACTAGTAACCTGGTAACTATTTACAGTTGTAACGTTTTTACATTATCCTTACGATGTACCTTATTAAAATTAATGTTTTCGGAGTATTTTCATAGTTTTCAACTAGTTATTTTATGTTACATAGCCATCGTTATGGCATTTAAAATTTTCAGGTTATTTGTAAACTTCTTACGTTCCATTCCATTTATATATCACTGATTTGCAAAATGTAGTCTTCTTGTACACGAAAAAAAAGTATAAAAACTCAATACCTTTCAAATAATATTTGGAAAAAATATACATGGATATATAATAACTATGTTCGAAAGCCCATTTGCACAAATCAGTGTTTTGCAAACCGTTTGTATTATTTAGCGATTCGTATTTCAGAATCGAAGCAAAACTATGTACCTAACTGCATAATGTAGCAACGTATCCCTATCATACTAAATTGACACTGATTCTCCGTGTAAACAAGATAACTTATCATCTTGCACCCTGTGTTACAATTTGAAAATTCCTGCTAATTAGTACCAACGCATAAAAACTACTAAAGATAATATATTTTAGATATGGCAACACTGAGATTAGTGCGAGAGTGGGAAGAGAGAAGGGTTGATAGCGGCTTGTTGCAGCGGACTCAGCAGTCGGTAGCCAGTTGTTGTCGAGCACAGACTGCTCGATCACGTTCTGCATGGTGTCTAAAAAATAAACATCACATATTAAAAGCGTGTTTAGTTAGGCTAAGAAATTATGATGATTCTATTTTCTTCTTCAGATGATGATCAACTATTAAACGAAAAATAATTCAATTTTGAAGCTGACTGACATCTGAACTGTTTGAAAGAACCACATAGTTTTTTATGACGGTTTCTTCCACACACACATTTAAATGATTGATTTCCCGAAAATTAAGGGTAGGAATATTAAGAATCAACATTAAACTTTATCAATAATCAAATCAAGATCAAACAAGATGTCGTTTTCAATTTATAAGGAAAATATTACGAACGATATACGAAGACGATTTATTTGATTCGTTTCGTAGTCCATTGACTTGGAAATTATTAAGCCGATAGGTCCTCATAGGGTTATTGCTTCTTACCATATGTTGTGACATCTGGAGTGTAGAATTTTTGCTCAGCTGGCTGGAGCGGGACGACAAACCCTGCGAATTATTATCTTAGGTTAATAATGTGAGAAAATTACTGCCTTCGGTATAATTATGTCATATCTCGGTAATTGCAATAAATTAGTTTTCTAAGATAATATTTTTCTTTTGCTACCTCTGATATTGTAATAGTCAAGTCAAAGTCGCCGGGCATATCGGCCAGCATTTTTTTCGCGTTAAGTTGGCATGTCGGCAAATTTCTAACAATATTCGTTCATGTTCGTGGGCATTTTGGCAAATTTTTTGTGCGTTCAATTAGCTTGTCCAGCGGGTTTGGTGTATAGAGTCCCAAAGATAGCTTAATCAACTGGGCTGGAATTTCGTTATTTTATTACCAACCTGGTTAGGTATGAAATAGTCGAGGTATTGTCATACCTCGAGTATTATTATTAATGTATAGTATATACTGGCGAGATTTGGATGTACTACAGGCACATTTCAGTTTAGCCCGACGAATCCTACTTAATTATATATAAATACGAATGTTTGTGAGGAGGTATGTATGTGTTTGTTGTTGTGTTTGTTACTCTTTCACGTCAAAACGGCTGAACGGATATTGATGAAATTTGGCACAGACGTAGATTATAGTCTGAAATAACACATATAATACTTTCGTTTTCGATCATCAAGCGGGCGAAGCCACGGGCACCAGCTATTTGAATATAATTTATTGTACACCAATATGAATAAAAAACATCTTATTGTTGATAAAATGATGATGTAACTTAAGTAATCGAAGACGAGGATATTCTCTTGTTGCTACTGATAACATTTTGAAACCCAATAACATTGGCCAAACAAGGCATCACATTCAATACGAAATATTATGCAGCAGCTGTTCTCAAGATTCTAGCTTTTCCTTTCCTCCTTATGTTGGGGTCTACTCCCAGACTAACCTAATGCTGACAGTCTTTTGATCCTCTGGCCGCCACAACCCACTTAATACATTGTAATACCCCTTGGTAGGACTGGTTGTCAGTCTCTCGGTTTACTCAAGGTATCTGGCATTTATAATAGACTTAAATGCGGTTGCAGCTTAAAAAAGGATTTGATCCTTTATAGTCTTTTTAAGCTGCAACTGCATTGAATACGGTTAACACTGTTCATTTAGCGGGTTAAAATTCCTGGTTGTTCGAAAAAATCGCCAATATCTGGAGTGGACTCACAAAGTGAACAAAAAAAACTTTTGCTGCGTCGCCCTTTTAGTAGGTACATGCAGCGCTCGGTTTTTTTTCTTATCAAACTCATAAATTACTGAATGGATTATGACAAATGAATTACTTCCACGATTCATCTCGATGACGTCAGCTAGATTATGAAAAATCGTCAATTTGAATGCGGTGACAGAAATAAATGCACATCGGAGTGGAATGATGATAATTTCTCTTTCTCCGTGGCGTGTCTGTGAATGGTATTCTCCATAATGTTCCAGTTGTAATAATAAATTATGAAAATATTTTTTTAATGAAAGAAAATGAGAGTGCAACTTGATTAATGAAAACATTGCCTTAATGGTGTCATCATTATATGTTTTATTTCAAGGTAGAAAGAAGCTTGTTACTTGTCAGAACAGATTTTTTCAGTGACATGACAAAACCCTTCTAACCGAGGGGATAAAGGTCCATTTTGCAATAAAATATTCATGTAAACCATCACGCCCATTGTTCCATAAGGATAGGTAAACATGTAGCTGTATTATACGAACTTTTGGCTGTTATTTTTGATAAATCCGCACACCATCGGGTATCTTGCAATCGACTACTGACCCGATAACGATTTTTCCGAATTGGACAAGGAACCCAGGATTTCTTGCATAAAGTAGATATCAAATAAAATAAAAGTAAATTTCATAAAAATGTGCCGTTACTTACGTGGTGGAGGCTCCGTTGTAGTAGGCGCCGGAGTTGTCGTCGTTGTCGTTGTAGTTGTGGTCGTTGTTGTTGTAGTTGTAGTCGTTGTTGTTATTTTTATTTCTGTTGAAAATAAGATTAATTACAGTTGAGACTAATTGGTGAAAAGTTCACTGTTCAATTAGGTGGAAGGATGTTAATAGGAAATTGACTTCTTAACAAATTCTTTGTGTGTCTCAACTTGCGTTTCTTATCTTTCCTTTATTTTATTTAATTACTTCTACTAAATGTAGTTTTTTGTTCACATGATTGCAATCTATCGTCCGGGTGCAGCTGAATATTAATATTACACAAGGAGTGACTTCATTGCTGTTATGACAGTTTTTTTATTATATTTTTTTTTAAGTTTCCCTTAAAGCATGAGAGTACCATAGTTCCAAAAGTTTCAAATGCAAGCTACAAATACAAGTAGGTGGCAAAAAAGTTCTAATAATCTAATCTAGGACAAAGTCTCTCCCAGTTTGCATATAGCAAGGCAAACTTTTGTCCATGCAATTCCGTTTATAAAAGTTTACCATTCGGAGTCCCGCGGTCGATGCTGCAACGTTTCACTGACGGCTATTAAATTATGACGTCTAGATTTTTCTGCATTCTTATTTTAGTTCTAACATGGTTTGGAAACTTCGAGTGACATGTAATGTCATTAGCAACATAATAACTTGGCAGAAGTACGTGGTGTCAACGTCACAATAATTAAACTATTAAAAAAAATCGTGTCACATTTCATATTTTTATGATTTTAAAATGTATGGATGTGCTTATTATAAAAAAAATAATAAATGCAATAATAATGGATAATTTTATTTTCGTTCTAAAAATCTACTCTGATCTGAGAATCATGTTTGTGAACGAGCGCTGTCAGTTGAAACTGGTTATCTCTTAGCTCTTGATTTTACTCATAAAGTGTACGTTTAACTACATCGCTCTCACATATTCGTATTAACTCCGCCTTTTTACAAGTAACAAAAACATCAATAAATAAATTATCTTAAAATTAATGATGTGACCATTATATTGTTAAAATATTACGATTTAAAAGAGTGTCCATGGAGTTTCTTGCCGGGAATGTCAGACTTTTACTGACTGAAACCTACCCATGTTTCTTCTTTTGCCCTTTAAGTTCCGGGGCCACGGTATCATTTTTAAAAAACCTTCAAACCCGGCAGGCGGAGGCTCTGGCAAGCCCCTCTGCTTTGTTGATATCTCTTTGAGGCGCGCGTAGAATACGAACGTGCCGTTGATACGGCCTTTCGTCACTAGACAAACGGACTGTGTGCCATATCCATTGCTAACCGCCCACAGACCTGCAACGGTGGCCGGCAGTCGTCTTGCGGCGCCCGACGCCCGGAACGTATCACGGCGGCTGGGTTGGTTTGAGGTTCTCAACTTACCCTATATTACCCAGTCTTACTTTCCTTATAGTGTGGAATTAACTTACCATAAAGTCGTAAAGTTCCCTCAGCTTTCCCCATAGTGTTGGTAGCTACACAGGTATAAGTACCAACGTCTTCGGGATCGAACTGCGATACCACAAGTATCGTTCGGAGTTGGTACGAGGAGATACGTTCTTCGGATATCTCGTGTTTGCCTCTGCAACAAAATGTTTTGTTAGAAGGGAGTTTTCAAAATTATAAAAACATAAACCTGGCCTGCATATCTTGTAAGGTAGCAGTGAGTTACCTAAAAGTACACCCACATTTTGCAACGTCTAAATCTCACGTTATACGGGCATGTTTGTTGCAATCAACACATCGGCAAAAACAAAAACCAAACATTTTGATATAAAACTTTTTCTTTTTAGGGTTCCGTAGTCAACTAGGAACCCTTATAGTTTCGCCATGTCTGTCCGTCCGTCCGTCCGTCCGTCCGTCCGTCCTCGCTTAATCTCTGTGACCGTTAGTACTAGAAAGCTGAAATTTGGTACCAATATGTATATCAATCACGCCGACAAAGTGGTAAAATAAAAATTTGAAAAAAATGTTTTATTAGGGTAGCCACCCTATATGTAAAGTGGGAAGTGATTTTTTTTTTAATTTTAACCCTAACGTGTGATATATTGTTGGAAAGGTATTTAAAAATGAATAAGGGTTTACTAAGATAATTTTTTGATAATGTCATTAATTTCGGAAATAATCGCCCCAAAAGTAAAAAACAATGTGTCCCCCCCCCTCTAACTTTTGAAACATAAGTTTAGAAAATATGAAAAAAATCTGAAAAGTAGAACTTTATAAGGACTTTCTATGAAAATCATTTTGAACTTGATTGACACAACAGTTTTTGTACAAAAAAGACAAAAAGTTGTACAAAATAATTTCTGGACTAAGTTTGTAGTATAATCGTATATGCAAGCATTTTTTGTAACTTTGTTTACATATTTTATTATCCTGAACGTATCTTTTTTCAAACAAAAAAAGAATTATTGAAATCGGTTCTCGCAATCCAAAATTACCACCGTAATTGCACGTCTTTGTATTAATTAGTAACCCAATTCCCCGAGAGATGGCGCTGTAGGTACTTATTACATTGGATCGGGTATTACCGAATTGTTCGGTTGGCCTCATAACTGGGAACACTTATTGTGACGGACGGGAAACTACGGAACCCTACACTGAGCGTGGCCCGACACGCTCTTGGCCGGTTTTTTATGTTATGAAATTTATTGATTTAATTAGTTTTAGTTCTTTATGCTCTCTTTTCCTTATATTTTTCTTTTGTATTGAAATCAACTCAGTCAAATCTAGAATGTAGTCTACTTGGGAAGAGACTGGACCCCACGACGCAGGATATCCAAGTGTGGAGTTCAGGGAAAAACTTTCGACAAATCGTACTGTATTTATTGGGCTGAATAAACATTTTATTTTTTAATTTATCAACAAGGAAAGAATCTAGACTGCTATTGAAAAAATGCTAATGGTAAAACCCAATAAACTTCCCGCCCAGGGAATCGAGCCAACAACCTTGAACTCAGCAGTTGCAGAAATATAATAATAGAATCACACTACATCACACCACACCACACACACATACTTGCCTAAATGTAAGTTAAATTTATTTTATATTCGCACTCCTAAATTATTATTTTTGCTAGTCTTAGAAGGCGGGGTAAGAGACCCCGCCTTCTAAGACTAGCGCAGGTATCTAATAAAGTACATAAACAGTCAGACCCGGCACAACTTTCTGTAGCTCATACAAATATTTCTTCCATGCGGGGATCGAACTCGCGTCACAAAGCGCAGAGGTCAAACGCAAACCGTGTCGTAGACTAGACTTAAAGATCTACAATTACCAGCCAGGACCAACGGATAAACATGTTCCTGGAGGCACGGAAGAAACTTAGTATATAATAAGTGGTCAACCATCCACAGACCAACCTAAACAAGCACGGCTTAATCAGCTAAAAGATCGAGCCGAGCGACTATAATTATTTTGCCATCAGCTCCTAAAATAAAGAGTATCTAATACGAAAACAGTAGGCCTACTATGACATCTTAAAGCAGAACTTATTCCACTGAGTGAAAGAGATGGTGCTAGATACCTTGTATAGCTCTGTCCCTTTCCCTCAGCGGAATAAGTTCTGCTTTAACATGTCATGGTAGGGTAGCTGTTCTAAGATTATTGGAAAGATAGTCCGCAGACTTCGAGAATTAACGACATCATAAAAGTGAGACCGACTCAGTGATTATTACACAAAATAATGAACTAATTTGTCTAATTACTTTACCTTAGATGTTTTTAATTATTTAATAAGATAGAGATATTCATTATTTTGATATAATTTTCATTTCGTTTAATTTGTGTAATTAGGTTTTCAGGCGGACTGTTGAGGGTTGATTTCAATGCCAAAGAGGCCTAAATAAGTTTTTACTAGACCGGTAGGCCTACTATGACATCTTAAAGGAGAACTTATTCTACTGAGTGAAAGAGATGGTGCTAGACACCCTGTATAGCTCTGTCCCTTTCATTCAGTGGAATAAGTTCTGCTTTAAGACGTCATAGTAGGCCTACTGTACAGCGGAATCGTCATGTGGTAACCTGTGATAACTGATGTCCAACCTGACATAGGGATGTGTTGGTGAGTTTGTCACGCCACTTCTTCTTCCCAGCCAAAACACTAGGTAGTTTAAGGTGCTAAGGGCGGGCGTTTTGGGGGACGGTTTCTTGTAATTTTGATGTTCAAAAAGTGCTGATTATCAGCCTAATTCAGATTAGGCTGATAATCAGCACTTTTTTTATAAATAACTTTTGTTTATTTTTTATTTTGATGTAAAACATAATTTCTTTCTATTAGCGGTGAGCTAATAGAAAGAAATATAGAATTTAAAAAGTTATTGTTATTACAAAGGACGGAGTGGACTAAAAAGTTCTAAACATTATCACTAAGAATGGACAGACTTTCAATTGGCTGATAGTTGAGTTGGATTTTTATTTTTACGGATGGGAAATCATGGGGAGTCATCAGACATTTACTGACTAAAACCCATCCATGTTTCTTGTTATGTCCTTTATGTTGTGAACAACCCGCAACCTCGGCAAACAGTGGCCCTGGCAGGCTCCTCTGCAATTTAGTAGTTAAAGAAGAATCGTTCTAGGGATTTCTCCTGTATCGTGGGTGCGTTTACAAACATTTAAACTCACATACACAAACAGTCAGACTCGGAACTACTACCTGTGGGTCATATAAATAACCCATCAACCTCTGCGCCAATCGTGCCGTCAAATTTAAAGAATAAAATATTTTAATAAAACAAAAAGCCAAATTCGTCTATCTCAACTTCAACTCTTCATTAATGGCTTTTGTGGACGAGAGATACCACAATTTTGCCAATAACACGTGTACTGGAAATAAACTATCAAACGCTGGAGAATATTAAGCAAGTAATCACAGTAATTAAAAAATATAAAAACAATAAAAGTATTTCTTTGCAGATTTAGATTATCATTTCATATGACAGAATTTCGTCTATCTCAATCGAAACATAAAGACATTGATGTAGATTACTTGAGACAGAGTGAACGTCAGTGTCTGTGAAAGTATAATCTGTGTTACAAATACAAGCGCCTTCCTCCGACAGTGCATTTCTAAATTTGTTGAAAATTGGTACTAGTTTTGTTAAGCATTGAACTTAGTTTAGTATAAGTACAATTTTTAAAATGAATGTAGGCAATGAATGGGTGTAGAAAGTGAAGGTGTATGAAAAGGTGTCTGTGTTTATTTATTATTTAAATATTAAAAACAAACTTTTACTTTAAAATGTATATATACAAATGTATAATTTACAAATTTCATAAGGTTTATCATGGAAGATCTATGAGATAATGTGATTGGAGCAGTGTTTAGTTGTATGCTTTGGGTGTGTGTGTTTTGTATGTTTCACAGTATATAAATAGATAATAAAGGGAAGTAAAATCTGCATTTAAGTGTGTTTGTAAGATTTTTGTGTAATATTATAAAACCAGTTATATTTATCTATCAGTTGGCCGATGCTTTGCCGGAAATATACTTTGAAGGCAAGCATGTAGCTCATAAAACTGATTTATCAAGCGATACCAAAACGTGGCAATATTTATTTATTAGTGTCACGATTGCAATAAAAACCATCAATTATAGTCTTAATACTCAATGATGACTAATAAAACCCATCAATATTGGCAATTTTACGGCATTTCAGAGCAAAACCAGGAACAGATGTGCGAAACAGCATTCGTTAATACTTTTAACGTGAGTTTTACTACTAAGTATGATTAAAATTGCCACCTTTTGGAGTTTTCTAAGTGGTACATCTTTGTTTGTGGTTTTGAAACTCATTGATCGGTTTTGCTTTGTTCAAATGCATCGATAAAAGCCAAAGTCAAATTATTTATTTGCAAATATATTGATGTTCTTATTAATTGAAACGGTTTTTGTTGATATAATTGTAAACCTGTATTATATAACTGCCTACAATATATAACTCCAGATGAACTGATTTATAAGACGTAAGAGGTATCGTAGAAATCGCTTGCAATTTATATCTCCGACCATTTAAAGGTTGAAACTGAATTTCGAAAACCGAACTTTGAGACAGTTATCAATCAATTTACCTACTTGCTAAAATTACAGTAACGGGTATAAAAATAAATATTGTGTAAACTGACGTATAACTGACGACACGGTTGGTGTAGTGACTGAGCGATCGACTGCTATGCTGCGTGTTGCGGGTTCGATACCCTCACGCAACAAAAATTTTATATAGGTAGTTGTGACGTTTCTAGCTGTTTGTGTATGTAAGTTTTAATGTTTGCAACCTACCCGCGATCAATAGAAGTTCCAAGTGTGGGGCAAAGCAAAAAAATAAAAACTTGAAGTATTGTGAGAACAGTAAACTTTAGGTAAATTACATTAAATTGTAATAAATACGTATGCACATTTAATTTTCCACAAGCAGATTCAGGAAGTTCATCGTGAAGAAAGCTGGGATTATAAAATAAGTCTGAGATTACCAACCCGTCTTGAGCATGCGTGGTGATCAATGCTCGTGCTTTCTTTGTATGAGAAGAGGTCTTTGCCAAGCAGTGGGATAATAATAATATTATTTTTAAATACGGAATGTAACTGCTGTACTGGTCAGTAATCGAAAGTGTAGAAGAAGAATACATGCTTAAATAAGACTATGAACAGGAGATTGATGTAGTTGATTTATGACAATACAAGTGACCAAATAATATGTTCTTACCCAGATAATATCATCTCTTCCCCACTCTTGAGCCAGTAGTGTATGGCTTGGGGGTAGGCCTCCACGAAGCACTCCAGTCTCGCTTGAGACCCTGTAGGCACGCCAATCACCTTGGTGGCCACTAACGTTGAAGGAGGAACTGTGAAAAAGGTTTTTGTTTAATCACATGTTTAAAATATATATTTAGTTTTTTGCTGTTGCCCTGTAATCTTCGTTCGCGTGAAATTATTGTGATAACATATCCTCAGATCTGAATCGGATTTTATTTACAATTTCGTGAGTTTTAATTGCATCCAAAAATAATTTAATTGCCTTAGTTACTCCTTATAACTTCAGCTGTCTGTCCGTAAAAGTTTTGTCAAAATCAGACCAGCCGTTTTGGAGATTAGACTGACTCGGGACAAACAGATTGACTAAAATACAATTGTTGTTTTTGAAAGCATAAAACTTTTAAGTTGAAATTACAAACGTGCATTTGAATTTTATTTATTTGTTTAAATGTACAATAAATACATAAATACCGAAACAGTATTCATTTATTTTTTTCTAAAAAAGGTATGAAATAAACTCGATCACGTATAGAGGATTTTATTGACCTAATTGGTGGAATAATTGGGCCAATGCAGTATGAACCTAGTTCACAAATTTTTGCATCGTTAAAGCTATGGAATAATGAGCTTAGCGTCAAATCTGTATAGACTGCTAAATAAAATTTTAATCACTGACAGGCTAACTGGAGTTTAACGGGCGGTTAATCCAATCTTCAGGTTAATTTATGGTAAAACTTAAATATTGCTTCAGAAACTCCATTTCATGAATCGTATTGCCCAACGAAGGTGTAAGTGAGTCTTAATAATAGCTAAGTTAAACTACCTACATACAACTTTTTTCACGAGCGTGGCTTTTTTTTTTGTTTGTTATCGATGTCTTCTACTTCGCTTTATTTACAAATAGGTCATTTTTATAAAATACTGGATCCAATTGATAAAATATTGAATAAGTACAATAAATAAGATAAGAAATCATCATATAACTTCCATCTTTCAGGGCGGAGCGGGGGAGAGAGTCAGACTTTTACTGACTAAAACCCAGCCATGTTCCTTCTTTTACGCTTTATGTTCCGGGGCCGCATTATCTCTTTAGAACAACCCGCAACCCCTACGCATTCAGGGTTTGAACCACATTGAATGCCACTATTTAAATATGTATTACTTACAATTAACGCTAAGCATTATCCTCTTGCTGACTGAAGGCGGGACATCGTTGGACGCGATGCAGAGATACGCGCCCATTTGCCGCCGTTCCACCTTCGACAAGTTCAGGCTAGGTCCCATGAACATGTCCACTGTGAACAAAAAGGAACGTTAACTTATAGAAAATATGGTCCGTTTTATATAGGAGTATCGTATATCGCCGATAACATGGGAAAAGTGTAGGTAATAAAGGCAGCACTCTGAATATTAAAATATAATCAATAATGAAAGTGAAACGTGAATCGCGAAAATTAGTTTCTTCTTTACTCTTGTATGTGGATTTATTTTATCTGGCGTGCGATGAAGAGGTCATCAAGAGATGGACCAATAAATTGAAACCTCTAAATAGCTCATAATATTCAACATAAAATATTTTGTTTTCCGTCAACTTAAAGTTCCACACTCATAAGCTAAACTTTCATGAAATCAAAATAAAAACATAACTCAGCTGCATTATATTGGACGAAAATAAATGGCTGTAATAGAGAGGCCAACAAAACACACTCGGAAATGAGACACCGACTGTGCTGACAAAGAGAAATTAAAGTAATAGCGGCGAACACAAAGAGATGCGCTTCGTTGACGCCGCAAATCGAAACCGTGCCACAGAATAATACCTACAGAATGTCAGCTTCACTCAACAAACGAAAACGCACGCAGACATGAAACCAATTCACGTACAATCTAGTATAACCAACGACCATACAGCCCGTAGACGCCTAATGTTTGATAATTTGTTCCAAACCAATTCTGTCAACTAGCCGAGGTATGAGGAAGCGGGGTGCTGCATTCTGATTGGCCCTACCAAGGTCATAGGAAAGAGTTAGGGATGGGACAAGTTACAAATAAAACACGAAGATATCGATACTTTCCATACTTGTAATAGTTAGTAACGATTTTTCAAATAACATAATGTAGGATTTATGATTTATCGATAGCGAATTTCGATAATAGTTTTGGTACATCTTTAACTTTTTGCCTAAGTACCCTCCCACTATTGCTGTCACTTTCTAAGTACTTTCAAAAGAAAGAGACCTGTCTCTGTCACCTGTAGCTATGACCAGTTTATGATGAACTCCGATAAATAATATCAAAAAATTAGTTTAATTATGATTAAGCAATTATAAACTTACCGATGAAATGTTATACCATTTTTTCGGAAACTCGAATTTTGACTGTTTTTAACACACCAACGTATTGTACAAGGGGCCATTATAATATTTTGTTCTTGACTTATTTTATACGGTAACGCGGAAGTGTTTACGGATCACAGAAGTGGTCGAAACTAATTCGAAATTGTTGAGTGGCGACTTGTATATGATTTATTAGCCAGATGTGTTGACAGACATCGGTCGCCTGTTATTAGGTGTCTACGGGCTGTATGGTCGTTGAGTATAACCAACGACCATACAGCCCGTAGACACCTAATAACAGGCGACCGATGTCTGTCAACACATCTGACTAATAAATCATATACAAGTCGCTACTCAACAATTTCGAATCAGTTATTCAGTTTCGACCACTTCTGTGATCCGTAAACACTTCCGTGTTACCGTATAAAAAAATCGGAAACAAAATATTACAATGGCCCCTTGTACAATACGTTGGTGTGTTAAAAACGGTCAAAATTCGAGTTTCCGAAATACGGTATAAGATTTCATCGGTTAGTTAATAATTACATAATCATAATGAAACAAAATTTTTGATATTATTTATCGGAGTTCATCATAAACTGGCTAGCTACAGGTGAAATTGTATGTACCACCGACTCGCGTTGATGTCTTTTGAGACAGGTCTCTTTCTTATGATAGTACTTAGAAAGTGACAGCAATAGTGGGCGTGTACTTAGGCAAAAAGTTAAAGATGTACCAAATCTACTATCGAAATTCGTTATCGATAAAGCATAAAACCTACATTATGTTAATTAAAAAAATCGTTACTTTGTAAACGTTAAACAAAATAAGGAATGTTTAGTAGTAATGTGATAGATGAAGTAGGCTGCCTATGTAAGACTATTAAAATACTACGTATGTATATTTTTTTTTTACATTTAATTGGATGTGAAATGATGATGTTCTAGATTCCCACAAACGAGAGAACTGGTTTCCTTTAACATATAGTACTAAACTAGCTTTTATCCCGCGGCTTCGCTCGCGTTAAATTCGGGGTAACACAGTTCTCCTTGCGCCTTATTGATTTGTAATAGCAACGCTAAGTTTTCCCTTTTCTCCCTCACATCCCACTTTTTCCTAAAAAAAACAGCCTATGTCCGTCTCCTGGTTCCCATCTATTTCTGTACCAAAATTCATCAAAATCGATGTAGCCATTTAAGCGTGAAGAGGTAACAAACAAACAAACTCGCTTTCGCTTTTGTAATATTAGTAAGGATGTTCATAGCATTTTACAGAAGTTGTTTTCATCATCTGCCTAGCCTTTTCCCAACTATGTTGGGGTCGGCTTCCAGTCGAACCGGATGCAGCTGAATATCACTATTTTACATGGAGCGACTGCCTATCTGACCTCCACAACCCAGTTAATACTGGGTAATACGATACCCAGAAAGACAGAACACAGAAGACACAGAACAGAAGTTGTTTTATCCCTTTGAAAAACCGTCACCGTTTCAAAAACGATTTGGTAGGTGTTTGTACGTTGTACATTTTCTTTACCAGTTTTTTTTACAATGGTCAAATTCGTAGTGGTTACATAGTACCTTTTATAATAGGTTACTAGAACAACTTTATTGTACTTGAAATGATTTCTGAAAGTACCTTCGAATGGTCTCACTGAGGTTCTCTAAATGTGAAGATTAATTTGGATTCAAAAAAAAAATTTTTTTTTCAAAAATATAAAATCTGTCAAAATATACTTATGTTTTTTTTTTCGATTTGATTCGGTTTAAAATCGGAATTTGAAATAAAATTATTATAAACATTTTGATTATAGGTATGGAAAGCTATCGATATCTTCGTATTTTTTGTAACCTGTCCCATCCCTAATTCTACCCTATGACCTTGGTCGGGCCAATCAGAATGCAGTACCCCGCTTCCTCATACCTCGGCTAGTTGACAGAATTGGTTTGGAACAATTTATCAAACATTAGGCGTCTACGGGCTGTATGGTCGTTGAGTATAACCGAGGTTGCTTACCATGACATCTTAGGTCAATATCATTATAGTGAGGAAAAGAGATGGCGCTAGAAATATGATATAGCTCTAAATGTTCAACAATACTATTATAAAACGTCATGAAAACCTTAAAGTCCAGGTCCTTGACTTACAAATACAAAACCGTAAAGTAAAAAAATTGGAAGACAAGAAACTTGAATAAGACAAATTCAAAGAAAGCGAAGTGGTTGATCACAGCCCCTTTCCATAGAGGTCTATGAGAGGAAGCAAATTTTCCAGCAGCGAGATAATTATAGGCTGGTTACAAGAAGTGTAACCACATAACAACCGGTATTTGTTTGAGATCACCGTACGTATGCGTCTGTGTGTGTGCGTGCGATTCTTTTTTGCGCTGCGTGGAGAAGACTTTCTGTAGGGACTATTCTGTGACCGGTGTGAATTTCACGGTTCTTTGAGGAGGAATATTTTAAATTACAGATATAAATTTTTGATAATGCAATAAGTCAGGGGTTTGTTAAAGAGTAATCAGGAAAAGAAAACGTAACTTTGTCTATACATGGATACGAAGTAAAGTTTATTGTATAGAGAGACAGAGAGAGAGATGTGAATACGCTCTGAGGAAGACGTACCTATTAGCTTGTATTAGTAAACTTTATTTTATTTTATATATCTTTTGTGTTATTTTACGTTGCATTATACAGAATAAATCTGATTAACTTAAGTATTTGACAAACGAATAAAAAATACATAAAACTTAAAAAAAACAACAACAAACAAACATTTTTAAATAACCTCTGTAGAGTCTGTGAAACAAAGGTCATAAGAACTCCAAGTAAAGATAAAGTAATAATTTGAAGAAGACAAACATTAGTAAAGGGAAAACTTGGTCTGCTAACTTTAAATCGGTCACTTTAGGAAGTTAAACTTGTAGCAACTCGTAACTATGAGTACTGAAATATGTTTGAAACTTCTTTGGGAGTAAGAAGTTAAATGTTTATGGAATTATTCATGAATGCATCTTGTAAGTTTACCTATTTCTGCAATAAACAGAGTTTAGAAGTTTAGTTTATGGTTAATACTAGCTTTTGCCCGTGGCTTTGCTCGCACTAAAAGTTGAAACATTTGGTGTGCAATAAAGTATGGTTTCTAATTCTTCGTATTGTTTTCTTATCTAGTCATCGAGGTTGCGATTTGTTCGAAAGAGATACCGTGGCCCCGGAACATAAAGAGCAATAAAAGTAACAAGGGTGGGTTTTAGTCAGTACAAGTCTGAAACTAGCCCCTCCCCCCCTCTGGACGGAGCCGCAAGTTATTTGATGATCCGCAAAAAAAATCGTTTGTGTACCACAACACGGTCGTTGTCCTTGAGCAGACCTAGCGTAGTTTGAAATTTCAATATTCAAGATGCACTCCTTGATAATTACAATGTGGATCGGTACAATTAATTAGTTATAGTTGAAGACCTAAGAAATGATGGATGGACTATAAGAAGGATAGAAAAAAGAAAAGAGAAGAGAAGAAGGATATCATGTTACACAGACTATAAAGAAGGTGATTGCTGAGAAATATTGTCTGGAAAAAGGTAAGCTGCAAATAGGATTAAAAAAAAAAATATTGTATCCTATCAATATGTTCTCGTGTTTAACAACACAAAGGCTAAGTAGTAGATAATGCCTTATTGAATTAAGTTTACCCATGTACTACTATTAAACATGAAATTTTAATGAATAAACAAACAGAAGACGTGCTTGCAATAGATTGATACATAAAATAGTTATTTTCTTAAATATAATTTTTGTACCAGATCACAATGCTTAACCCAAAGGTTTACTTGGTAGGAAATGCATTAAGTCCGCCCTACGAAGTGGTGCATAAGCAGACTTAATGCCACAAGGCATTTAACATGATATTGTACTTGCAGTTTAAATTAATAAGGTCAGGAGAAGGATGATGATTTGTATATAGATATCTGATTGCGTTTTTTTTTCGGATATTGTTATTTGAACGGATCCGTGACTCAAAAGGAAAAACGGGAATCTTTATTGGATCACATTGTTATCGATCTGTCTGTCTGTCGGTCTCGGCCTTTCAAGCCCCTTTATCTCGGAAACGCGTGGAGATATCGTTGAGTTGAAATTAAAACCATAGACTCAACTCCGTGGTCCCTTTGTGCTGTGAAAAAATCAACCCTCTAAATCTACGTAGTCAAAATATATGGCTATTTAGTGAACCGTCGAGGCACAGTCTGAAGTCTAACTCGCTCTTGTAAGTAAGTATTTTATACGAGAGCATCAAAAAAGTTGAAAGAGCACACAAAACGCTTCTGACGAATTTTAGATTCAGCAAAGAAAAAGGATAATATTATCTTTTCACATAAAACATTAGAATTACTATAATGTAAACGAAGCATGTAATGGGGAAATAAAGAATAACATTTTCATCTTGAAGAAAAAGTTGATCCACTTATATCGAGATGAAAAAATATTCTCTGAACGTATTTGCCTAATTTTTTGAGCGTGCCTACTCTATGTTTTTTTGGTATATCGAAAAGGGGTATTTATATTATTTTTTTTGTGATGGAGCGTTGGATTATTTATAATCAATATAGCTGGATTACCGGAAGTATCTTCCACCATCTATCAATATCAATAAAATAAGGGATATCAATCACTACGCCCTTTTTCTTCAGATAACCCTTTTCTCTGGAGAAAAGGGCGAACTTTTTACTACATAAAAGTCCATGGTGATCATAAACTCACGCCTTTTCCCATGGGGTTAGGCAGACACCACAGAGGCTTGCTACCATCCAGATTTACTACTTTTGTTTTGTCTACATTTATACATCTGGTCACAAACGCATGCAAGGACACCACTCTTCCCAGAGCGGGGGAAGTAGTGATTTCTCATCCGCAACAAAATGGAAGCTCTCGTTAGGCAGCTGGGTCAAGGGTTTGATACAGAAAGCGGTACTCTTGGATAAGGCTCGTTTTGTTAGGAAGTTCCTTTCCTTGGAGCCCTGGCCACCGGTAGGTAGCTTGGTTTCTGTTCCCGATACCGCTGGACTACCATTTTTTCTTATTATTAAATTATATATTATTATGTATGTATTATAAGTTTTGACATGTAATGAATTGACCAAAGTATTTATGTTTTAACATTAGTTTGTAAGTTGTGCACTGATCTCACAAATAAATAATAATAATATGTAAAAATATACAAAAAATATGTTCAAAAATTAATATACGGAATAAGTCAGTTAGTCTTTCTAGATAGGGCATTCCCATCGTCTAAAATACCTGCCAATTTGAGACTAATACGCCTGGGTCGGGCAAAAAGTGTTATTGGGTTTCTTCCGTGCCTCGAATAACACGTCAAGCCATTGATCTTGCGCCTGATATTCTCCGGTCGTGTAGATTGACCGCCGTGGCCAAAAATAGTCAGGACGACAAAATATATTTAACTAGCTTTTGCTCGCGGCTTCAGTCGACTTAAATTTGGGGTAACACAGTTCCTCATATCCCTTTTTTTTTAAAATAGTCTATGTCCGTGTCCAGGGTCTCAACTATCTCTGTACCTGTAAAATTCATCAAAATCGGTTTGGCCATTAAGGCGTGAAGACGTAACAAACAAACTCACTTTCGCTTTCATAAAATTAGTAAGGAGAGTTGTTATATAGTACTCCTGTGACCGTGACACCAACGGAGCAGTTAGTAGACTTGTAATAACAAAGCATACAAGGTGAATACCACAGCTGCTAAACCGTGTTTCTTTACTCATTTCCATAAACCAGGCGCAATGGCAAAAACTACAGTTAGCAGGTACCTGCAAATCAGGAAAAGGGAACCGTGTTACCCCAAATTTAACGCAAATGAAGCCATGGGCAAAAGCTAGTCACCAATAATATTTTATGTGGCTTTAAGACAATAGTGAATAATCCTCGCTAACCCAGACCCACTGAAATTTGAGTTATGATAATTTTAGAACTTATTCGTAGGGATTACGTATTTTAGCTTCTAGACCTAAACAGTTAGGCCTTCTACCCAAATTGATGCAATTAATATGGATATGAAACTTTAGCCGTAAACTTAGCTAAATTGTAATTCTAATCGAGTTTTCTGACAGTTCAGCTTTAACATTATTTTCAACTTTTTAGAGCTTGAAAACCTGACCAGTGCAGTGGTGTTGTTTTGTTTAAAAAAGTTGTGTCGATTCAAAATTGAACGTATACGACAAATAAAGCAAAAACAGGCATATCGAAACACGCGACACAGTGTATTTGGGCAAAGCCTCTGGAAGTTCACGACCTCAGTCACACGATGTGCAACATGGACTTGCGTTAAGAAAAACGAACGTGCGTCACTTGTTGTCTTATACATCGCGTCCACTATGATCATTTTTTTCCGCGGATGGGTAATCATCAAATAACTGTCATCAAAATCAAATCATCAAACACTCAGTCTGACACTCTCCCCCGCTCCGACTAAAACCCACCCATGTTCCTTCTATTGCCCTTTATGTTTCGTGGCCGCCGTATCTCTCTCGAACAACCCGCAACCCCGGCACAAACAACTCCTGGCCCGGTTTTTTTATCGAATGGCAAATCATAAAAAAGCTCCTCTGTCTGTGGATGGAGCGGAAGGGAGTATCAGACTTTGACTCGATAAAACCAATCTGTGCTTTTACTTTTCATACCATTATTACTTGACCTCTACCAAGTGACACACATTTCGATTCTTAAGAACGGGGGGGGGGGGGGGTTAGGTTTTGCGGACAGGTAATCATCAAATAACTTCCCCCGCTCTGGGCGGAGCCGAGGAGCGACAGACTTGTATTGATTAAAACCCACCCTGTGTGTGTGTCTGTTCCTTCTATTGCCCTTTATGGTTCTATGGCTCTATGTCCCGGGGCCGCGGTATCTTCCGGGGTATCTTCAATTGTTGGTTTAGGTCCTATTCTAGTTAAGAACTTAAAAAGTAGTCTAACTTGAACTATTTAGTATCAATCCCACCTTGTCCAAGCAAAACACACAGTAGACAGAAAAAACCGACCAAGTGCAACTTCCACCTTGTTCAAGCAAAGAAGACGTAGCAGACAGAAAAAAACCGACCAAGTACAAGTACAACTCGCGCACTGAGGGTTCCGTACAAACCTGCCACATAAACGGCCATATCTTTTGACTGCATAGATTTAGAGGGTTGAATTTTTTACATCTCAAACGGACCACCGACCTTATTATATAGTTTACGCATTTCCGAAATAAAAAATCTTGGCAGACTGACATACAGACAGGCGAACTATAAAGTCGTCCTATATGGGTTCCGAATTTTCTTTTAGAGGTACGGAACCTGAAAAATAAAGAATTTAAACTTGAACTAACTTTTTGAAGGAGCAAACTTAATTGCTTCAATCGTGTTACTTGTTCGGAAGAGTTGCAGTTTATCGGTTCCTTTAAAAGTCTCTCTTAGTCTAACTCTGATGGTGGTTTTTCTACAAACTATTGGTGATTTTAAGTTGTTGAATTTCATCCGCGTGTTACCTGCAAATTGTTGGTATTAAATGTTTCGTAGTATTGACCAACCAATACCAATGTTTTTATTTATTTTAGCCAGAAAATCTGACTTATTTTTATATCCCACGAAAAAAATGTGCAAGTTCGTGGAACATAATGGAATTCGTAGTTTTAGATGCAAACAAATAGAAAATTGTTCGTTAAATCAGTGATACTACAGCCGTGATTTAAAAATCAATACATATACATTTACATAGGCCTACATGGACGCTGAAAACGTCGAGAAAAAATAGTCGGTTTTTTCCTACAAAGAACTAACAAAAACCAACAAACACAGTTTATTTATTTAACACTTCAAGTACAAAGTACAGAGGTGGACTTAGTGCCATAGGCATTTTCTACCAGTCAACCTTTGGGTGATGCAGAAACAAACAGTGGTAGGTGTAAAAACAAAAAAAAAAACAGTTATACAGTTAGTCTTTTAAAAAAAATATTTGGTTTTCAATGTTGATATGTTACAGCATAAGCACAGCCCTAAGATGAAGATCACAGCGTAGACCCGACAGTAAGTCATTGCTTACTTTACAAAACGTGAAATACGATACAAGTATTTAGAATTTTACAAGGTCTACATATCCACTAATTCACAAATAATCGGTAAAAATGAATCTATACAATTAAAAAAAGACAATATTAATGAAGTGACACAAATGTTATCATAAGCTACCCTACCATGACGTGTTAAAGCAGAACTTATTCCGCTGAGGGAAAGGGACAGAGCTATACAGGGTGTCTAGCACCATCTCTATCACTCAGTGGAATAAGTTCTGCTTTAAGATGTCATAGTAGGCCTACAGTACTGTAACTGTTCCAAATAAGTCTTAAAACATAAATCTGTCCACCACCAAAATTACCTCCCTATCTCAAAAGCACCCATTTTACACCACGAGTAATTAGACACAGGCTTCCAAGGATCGTAATAAATTCTACCAAAAGTAAAAGATAAAATTTTATATGACGTCTAGCTGCAATCAGTCATCTTAAATCCCTTCCTTTGCACAAAGGGAACCCATCGTTAGGTGGAAACTAACCCGGTTTCAAAGGAACTGCAAAAAAGAGGCAATATAGCTCGCAGCTTAAGAGGAATTAAGTGGCTGACGCGATATTATTTATTGCAGGGTAAAGTGCATTGTGTTGGGTTGTTTGTCAGATGGTCTGAGGAAAGTGGCTGGAGTGTTCTATTTTCAAATTTAGGTCAAAATTAGCAGTGTCCTTTTTTTTTGTAGATGGAAAATCAAATGATTTCCTTCGCTTTGGGCAAAGCTAGTGAAACTGTCGGACTTTTAGTGACTAAAACATGAGTGGGTTTTAGTCTTTTAGTTTCCTTCCCTTTCCTTCTTTTGCCCTTTATGTTCCGGGGATGACCCTGGCAGACCCCTTTGAGTGATCACGTTTATCACGACTTCGACAAATCCCACGGGCAGGGTTATGATTTTGGCAGTCTATGAATAATATGAATATTTATTTTAATGTATCACTGTAGAGCGTATAGTTTGTGTGTTTAGTTTTAAAGCTAAATGTTTGGTAACCGAAGTCAGTATAACAAAACCTTTGCCTAAAAATAGACTACGCTAAATTATACGTTTAGCCATCCTTACTTAAAATATTTTAAAAGCGAAAGTGAGTTTGTTTGTTTGTTTGTTACATCTTCACGCTTTAATGGCTGAAACGATTTTGATGAATTTTGGTACAGAGATAGTTGGGAACCAGGAGACGGACATAGGCTAATATTTTTTTTGAAAAAAGTGGGAAGGAAAGGGAACACTTAGCGTTGCTATTACAAATCAATAAGGCGCAAGGGGAACTGTGTTACTCCGAATTGAACGCGAGCGAAGCCGCGGGCAAAAGCTAGTAATATATACAATGAAAAAAAATAGTCTGAATTAAAATATATTAAGCCTTGATTGTATTTTTTTATTAAAGATGCACGTGCGCTAAACTCTGAGGTTTTTTTTTAACTTCGCCCCACACTGCGAATTTCTCCCACTTTCATTTCACATACACATTTGTGATAGCCAGACCCGAAAGTAACAAATATTTGTTACGTGCGGGGATCATAACCGCGACATGCAGCGAAAAAGTCGATCGCTCAGTCACTGCGCCAACAGTGCTGTCAAAAATAAAGTTATTCGTGTTTAATTTCTGCGAATTTATCCACTATAAAATCCGGATCGTAATATTTCCTTTCTGATACTTCCTATAATTGACATAGTTGAAGCATTCAATCTCCATAGAATAAATTTATATTGTCTGTTCATCCGCCTTACCGAGATTTTTACTCAAAACATGAGACAAGAAGGTCACAGATATAAAAATAACTTCCAATATCGAAGTCACAGATAATTCTGCAACTTCCATCAAAACAAATTACTTTTATCGTTAGCTTCTGAACTTGCACTTTGAATCTGAGAGTTAAATTTTTAAATACGTTAATAGGATTTACGTTATTTTATAACTTACTAGCTTTTGCCCACGGCTTCGCTCGCGTTAAATTCGGAGTATCACAGTTACTCTTTCGATTTGCAAGTCTCTGCTAAATTTAGTTATTGCCCTTGCGCCTTATTGATTTGTAATAGCAAAGCTAAGTTTTCCCTTTTCTTCCCTCTTTCTCTCTCATATCCCACAATTTTTTATATAAAAATTTGCCTATGTCCGTCTTCTAGGTCCCAACTATCTCTGTACCAAAATTTATCAAAATCGATTAAGCCATTAAGGCGTGAAGACGTAACAAACAAAAAAACTTACTTTCGCTTTTATAATATTAGTAAGGATTATTATTAAAAGAGTGTCGGTATTTTCTTAAAGGCGATTGGCAAGAACCCATGTATTTTCAGTATCACATACAGGCCTACCGTTTCATGGAATGAATATATGGATTTGAATGCTACAATAGAGTATAACAAAATATGTAATGGTAAGATATACATAAGACTTGGGGATATTAAATTGATTTATTTACATAACCTCAAAATGGACAATCAAAAATATAGTACGGTAGGTACCTACTACCTACATACTTACTTGAGTTACCACTCAAGGCAGACCCTCAAGGCGTCGTCCTATTTGGCTAATCAACGTACGATTGAACGATGCGATTTCGTCGCACGACGAGATGAAACTCTGTGCTCGCGCGATGATTTGCAAGCTTTAATTAGTACACTCTAAAAAATGTGCGATTTTCGTCGTGCGACGAAATCGCATCGTTCAATCGTACAATGATTAGCTAAATAGGACGCCTACATCATACATTTCAATCAGATAAAGTGGATGAATTGTACTTTATTAACTATGCATAGTTAATAAAGTACAATCCATCCACCAGGATTTTTGTGATAGGTGCTAGTAAGATTTTAAAGTAGGGTGTTTTCAGTTGTGATATGAAAACAATACCTATTACTTGCCTATTACAAATAATTTTATTTAGATTAATTATTATAGGCCAACCAACTGCTATGACGTTACTAAAAATAATAATTAACCTCCTTTCCGTTCCTTTTGCGGGATTCGAATCCGCATCCAAGATGATCCATGATCTATCCATATGGTGGTCGTCAACAGGATAAAAGTTAATTAAGTAATAAAAACAGTATAGGTAAAAACAAAACCACAGTATTTATAATAACTTTTTATTCTAATGATAACAATACATTGTCAAGAAATACCGCAGGGGGGGTTTTTCCTTCGTGTCGAGCGTAAGCTAAATACCAAACCACACTCATGACATGTGAACAGCAGCCCACGGTTCTGAGTGCTACTATACAGTTACAACAGTAGTCGATGATGGCGATCCGACCTTGCTGTTCCCTTTCAACGGCTATGAAAACAAAATATGTGTTCCGTGCCACATGACGGGACTTTATTTTAGTTCTTAACAAAAAAGTATTTTCTCCCCTTAAACTGGTCAAATCCAGCTGGTCGCGTCCTATTTCGAGTTTGTAAAGTCCGTGAAAACGGAAATGTTCTCCAACGTATGGTCTAGCTTGACGGATCTGGTATGAGCCACACGCAAACAACACCAATTCTTCTATGGAGAGCCGTGGGAATGATATATCTGAGGCGTGATAAGCGCACATCACAGTTTATACACCGAAGATCAGCTGCCGACATTGTTATAGCATGAACAACATTCACAGAACACCAAAACAATGTAAAAAAATAATACACTGAACGCAAATTGTAATGCGATGCACAAAATAAGAGTTCACACTTCAGTTGTAGATGCAGTCACGATTACAAAATAATATCACAAACGATGAATTATGTGCAGGTTCAAATATATAAAACACAATCATGACCGCAGAATAATCATGAACATGACGGTTCATATATTTTTTTGTATTTGACTTAAGTGACAGCTGTGTTGCCAAATATTGATTAACTAATCGGATCGATTAAAATCATCTAATCGATACAAAAATAATTTAGAAAAAGCAATGCTATCTAATCTTAAATGTTGTTTGAAATGAGCATCTATTTCCGAATTAAATCGATCTACATTCTTTTTATTTAATGAAAAATATTTGCACGAACGATACTTTCCAAATCATACATAATACTTGTGGGTTTTATTTATTTAATTGAATATTAATTATGTACAAGAAAAAAAAAACTAATACTAATAATAGTGCAAATGTTTAAGCCGTCTATTTAATATCCCTTTTCATATTTTTAAGTGATTAATTATTGATTACCTTTCAACATACATCCTGTTACATTTTTAACACACGCCACCACCCGTGAAATACTTATCATTCAAGAGTCACTACATCAAATCTGATTTAAGTAGTTTATGTATTTATTTTGTATTGCACATATTTTATTGAATAAACGATTTTTTTTTCCTCTTCACTAAAAACCCAAATCGATAAGGATAAGTTAATTATCCTCATCGAATAGGGTTCATTGTATGGCAACACTGACGTAATACGTCTATTTTATGCGTTTCGTTTTGCATTATTGCGTTTTGTTTCCGTAACGGGACTGCACCCCAAAATACACGTTTTTTAATTACTCCCAACAGCTAAAAAACCATTTTACCTTTTAAAATAACTACGGGTATAGGACCTATAATTTGCATATAACTAGATTTTGAAACGTTTGGATGTGATCGGATACCCCATTCGTCAATCTTCTTTAAGTCGTCACAGTTAAGCTGATCGTGTCATAAAATCACCATGAGCATTTCAGTTATTCTTTTTATTTTATAACAAAACAATATCACGCCTTAACGAAGGACATGTGACTACAAGAATGATGATGGATGGAGAGGAAGAGGAAAGCCAAAGAAAAAGATGAATGGAAGAAATAAGGTGATGATGATAATGGTCTATAAACCCGCTGATCGAGATGTAGGCAGTGACGTACTTAATAGTACACCCACAATTTCCCAGTTATGTTTAAAAGTCCCATAAAGAGACGAGCCCTTGCTATCAACCAGGCAATAAACTGACTATCCACATTGCTTTATAAATAAACTAGCTGTTCTCCGCGGTTTCACCCACGCTGCTCAGCACCTGTTGGTCGTAGCGTGATGTTATATAGCCTATAGCCTTCCTCAAGAAATGGACTATCCAACACTAAAAGAATTTTCCAATTCCAACCAGTAGTCCCTGAGATTAGGGCGTTCAAACAAACAAACAAACAAACTCTTCAGCTTTATAATATTAGTATAGATAAATAAAATACTAAAGTAATAATAACACTCAATTTAATATTTAAATTTTCGTAACTCTTTTAGATAATTTACTTAAAAATACCCAAAAGCTGAAAAATACTTTCACTTTCGGAAGTTAACAGAACATCATAAGAACAAAGTCATCGACTTCCGAAAGTGACTCCAGATATTAATCAAAAGATTAACTTACCTTTTCGAAGCTCCCCAGCTTCGTTCCTCAACTGTATATTCGCCCCATCCTCTCTTCGCCAGAGGATCCTCGGAAGAGGTCTTCCTTCAGCTTTGCAGGACAGGCTGACGTCCTGACCTTCTCGGGAGACTAGGTCCCCGCTTGTTCCTTCGTCCACTATGTTTGGAGGTACTGCAGAACAAAAAGAAAAATTAGAAGCTGGCAAATCAGGTTCAACTACATCTAGGCTTTGTTTAAGGTACTTTCTGTACGTAATAGATAGATTGATAAATCATTTATTTGATGCAATAAAAGGCACAATACAAGAATTAAAATAAAAAAAAAACATCACACAGAAAAAGAAAATGGAACACGTTAAAAAAAAAGTAAGGTAGACTGAGTTAAATCGACCCATAGGCATTTAGACACATCACATAAATTTTTTGAGGTCGCCCAATAATGGGCGGTGTGTGTTTCAAAATTGCACCAAAAAGGAGTCCAGCTCAGCATAATGCCAGGTGGATAACCTGACGCTGGTATTCTGCTGAATCCTGCTAGTAATAAACAAGTTGACGTAATAATGTTGCTTGAAAGTTAATTAAAACTAAGTTAAAGTATGTATCTATCGTGTTCTTTGTAATTAGCAAGTACGCTTCGCTTGTAAAACCACAAAAATTACATTATTATCTTATGTTTGAACATTTAATGAACACGTTTTAGCAAATTTTAATTAAACATCAGATACGTATATTTTTAGTTATAATACGGCAAATATTTAGTAAGGAAAATCTTTATAGAGAAGTAATTTTGGTACAAAAGTTTGTTATTAAAGAAAATAAATTATTAACGTAAAATAATGCCTAATTTTATTTTCAACGGAAAAACGTATAAAAACTTGAATGGAAAGGAAGTAGGCTCAATCGATTCTTAATTCCCATGAGTTTGAAGTAGATCACAAAATATCACATAAAAACGCTTGAGTTCATGTGTGTATATAAGCGCAATGGTATTTTTCATGGGGTGGACAGAAACCACAGAACGCCACCTGGTACAATTCTTACACACTCCTTTTGCCTCGCCCTCATTCATACATTTGGTCATACACGGACACCGTTTGCGAGTACTAAGCACTAGGTTTTTCTGAAAAACCTCACCAATAAGATCCTTTTAGCATCCCCTCTAAGTTTTACAAATACTTTAATAATTTTTAAAATTTCTGTTTAAAACATTTAAAAATACAAAAGAATAGTAGCCCATCGGTATCGGGAACTGGGCCCAAGCTACTGGCAGTCAAGACTTCAGAGACAGGAACCACCAAACGATATGAGCCGTGTTCAGGAGTACCGATTTCAGTATCAAACCCTAGATCCAGCTGTTTAATGAGAGCTTCCTCAGGTCGAGGCTCTTGGCAATTAAGCCTTTCGCTGTTACGACTATCGGTTCAATAATCGCTGGGTCCACAACCCACATGTAGACAACCTCGCGAGCCAAGTTAAAATACTTTATTTACAAATTTATTGTTACAATTGTTCCCTGGATTCAAAAGAAATATTAAATTGTTTTGTAAAAACTAAACTTCGAGGAATTAAAGGCGCTTGTAGATTAGGGCATGCCATGCCACAATGCACTACATTACAAAAAACCTCTTGTATCACTACTAGCTGAGAAACTCGACTGAATGAGTAAATGAATATGGTAGCAGTTTCTGTAGCTTCTGTCCACCCCAAGAGAAAAAGGCGTGAGTTTATGTGAGTTATTCACTAAAATGTAAATGTATGTTATTTGATCAACAAACAATACAATTATCGTACCATTAGCATTAAACAGTTTTAATTAATAAACTCGATGATAATCAAGCTCAGATATAAAATATTTTATTTATCTTTCGATGGCTTTGGTTTGTACTATAAATTATCGCTCTCGAAACGAACTGACGGCTGATCATTTTAATAACCATAAAAACATCAAATTACGCGTGTTTTTCCCTAAAGGTGTAATAAAATAGGCACAAATCCAGACTCCAGGCTGACACTAACACAATAAAACTATGTCTGACTTAAAAATGGAATAATAGAAGTTTTTTTTCGTTTCATCGTTTTATGAATAAACAGTTTTTCTTCTAGTTATATCCCAGTACAATTGATAAATTATGCAAATAAAACATTTGATATGAATAATACGCAAAATCCGTTATCAATAAATTTAGCTGAACCATAGTACAATACAGTAAATAGAACATTTATACGAAAGGGATGCTTATTTACTTATTCGCAAACTCCCAGAATATCTCGTAAATTGGGAACAGTAGTATAGGCTCAGAATACTCTTGGCATGTAATATCCTTTATGATATATGCAAGGGTCTTCTTGTTATCATATTTTAGGATTTCTTTTGCATATAAATATTAGCATTTGTGTTAGGTAAGCGGTCTTATACTGTCTTCGTTTAGGTTTTCTCGACATTTTTCTGTTTATTTATTTAATAAATCATCAAATTACAGAAAAATCCAAGCTATAGCACTGTTTGAAAAACTAAACAATATTTAACCATATAAATACCAAAAACAAATCATAAATATCGCCCGACCTATTATAGACACTGAATTCATAGAAAATGGATAGACATAAATGTCGTCGCGACACACAAATTTTTGATCTATTACTTAAGTATGTCTACCCATCTCTAGGCCAATAAATCATCACAATCCAGTTTCTAAATTCCTTTTTATTTAGAACCTACACCTATTCCTATAAATGCGTGTTTTCTTATCCATATTGAAAATTTAACCTATTTTATTTTATTATGTATAAAAACCGCAGTAATTTTTACTCGTGCGACGTAAAATTGTTACGTCGAAAATATACGCCAGCGACAATAAAGAAAAGTTGCTGTTATAATAAAAGTTATAAACAAAACAAATATAAGACTTTCCGGAGCATACAGACTTATCCTGTATAGAACGTATTATAATATAGTCACGTTTCACCAAACTTCTCCAAACCACGTACGCCACTATCGTCTTTATGAACTTAACATTATACTATAGCACTTACATAGTAAGTATGTGACTTTGACAGAGGATTATTGAGCATAATTTCGCGTGTTAAGTCACTGTGCAAACGGGAAAACTTTGTGTGACGTTCGTGTATTAAAGCGACCGTTATAAACAAGTTTTGATAATATCCCGCTTTGCTGTCGGTTTGCGATGAACGAAAAATATTTTGAGAACATCGTTCAAAAACAAAGTTGAAGAAAAACATGTTTTTCTGTGCTTGAAAGCGGTTGTAGAGTTACTTGACACGGAACGTTTGGGATATTATAACCTCATAATGGGTGTTACGGCCAGATCTAATAATAATATAGTGCTTTCCAGTTACAAACAATAACTGTAACAACAATACTGAATGTGAATTAAAATAAAAATCGCACCGAGTTAATTTCAGTTAAAATCGCGTAATAAACAAAATGATTTATATTGAAACGAAACACACAGAACAACAGAAACAATGACGTAAACACATCACTAAAATATCCACTATCCGAATACACAAAACGCAAACCGACGATCAACATCCCGGATTCTTGTGCCATTGACCCCGATAGCCTCACGAACAAAATGCGCGGACTGTAAATCACTGGATCCTGGAACAACAGAACAAAATAGTCGACGCTGTCGATGCAGGGGACGTGGGGGCACGGCGCTATTAGCCTACGTGCTACCCGCTGACAACCCTCAGGGACCACTGAAGCGTCAGTTATTGCTACTATTCGTTTTTATTTAAAATTTTCGTCGTAGCCAATTTTGTATTCAAATATTTCTTGGAAAGCCGGTGCTTAAAAGATTCAAAGGAGTGTAATGATTGGGTTGTGAGTAAAACTGTCAAACGTCTTTTTTATTATTTGTTGGTTTTAAAAAAAAAAAAACGTTTGCCCCACACTAGGACTTTCTCCTGTATTGTGTGTATCGTTTACAAACATTTAAACTCACATACACAAACAGCCAGACCCAGAACAACTATCTGCAGGCCATGCAATTATGTTGTTCCGTGCGGGGACCGAAATCGCGACACGCAGCGGGGCAGCCGATTGCTCAGCCACTGCGCCAACCGTTGCGTCAATTTTAAATACAAAATCACGATTTATGCTAAGGAATAGGCAGAAACAACAAAATGTCATCTGCTACTATCCTTAAATAATCATAGTTGTCATAAAAACAGTTCTACTTGCAGATCCTTCCATTATTTTTTATTTATTGAAAATAATGGTTAGTTATTTTAACGAGGATATCCTTTAAAACGTAGTTTTTGGCGGATATCTAATGAGCATAAAATGTATCACATAGAATTCATTCTATTGACGTAACAATAAAATTAAATCTGGAGCTAAAACTGTGACCAGACATTAGTCAGTTATGCCATCTATCTTTCAGGCTAAAAATAGGCCTAGTATTTCGACCTCTATCCATAACCACACACAGTCCCCCACATAAATATTCACCTAAACAAAGGCTATTTGAATTTCTAAAACAATAGCGGTGAAGTGATTTGTTATCACGTATGGAAACTGCGTCAAACCACGGAAACTTTAGCAGCGTCTCCGAACTTCTAACATTTTCCACTTGTCTTCCATTGCGATGTCGGCCACAAATCCGAAGGATTGCGTTTTTCCAATCTTGCTGGGTATTTTTTCACGGAATTGGCTTGGCGGGTAAAAAGAACAATATGAGTGTAGATAAAAACAATGTTGTGCTTTCGTGTTATTTATTTTTTTAGAACATTTTTGTCGTTTAGTTCCTGGGTTGTGAACTGTTAGGGACGTTAATCAGTAGTAATTTCTAAAGAGGATTTTTTAAATACCATTTCAAATCAAATCAGATCATTTATTTATTTGCAACGAATGTGGTTACCTTAAAATACAGATGGAGAAATAGTGAGCCATGCATCTTCTGCCTGAAAATAGGCAAGTATTTAAAAAAAATATCTATCTTAAATTTACAAATTAAGTGTCACAGTTATTAAAATTGAAAATTTACAAATTATACTTAAATCCATTAATTAACAGTACATTCAATGAGTTCCAAGAATATAATATTTTTAATCGAATGAGTCGCTAGAATATAATGTGATTTAATAAACCATAAATAGCGAAACTCAAGTTCTCGGCGTTCCAACCAACCGTTCAAGACGGATCACAACCATACGCGAGCTACATTTCGTTACATTTACAATTTTCTAACAAAATATATTCTTGCCACATATGACTTCAGAAAATAACAAATATTCTTAACTTTGAAGGAAATTCAAACTCCAAACATACTCCGTTCGGAATCTTGACCTTATTTTACAAAATATCTCGACCATGTATTTCAATTTGTTTGGCGATGACTCGAATCGAGCACTTGGAAACTTTTCGAACAAAAACCGGGAAGCCAGATTGAAAAGACAGCTTTTAACAGCCGTTGGGCCCAAAACAGACCGATACATCATCAAAAGTTGAGGATATGGGATGGTTACGATAATTATTATTGCTTTGAGAAAATTTTATCATAAATACTTTTTTTCGGGATCTCTTTTGTGAAGACCATAGAATAAAAAAAGAATGAGTGTAGAAATAAAACCACAAACACAAACGAGCAGCCGGGAAGGAAACGAAACAAAACAAAAACAATTTAAGAAAGCGCAGCGATGGCGCATAATTTGTTCTGCACACTTTGTGCAATACTACATCTATGTAGTCACTTTAATTTTCGGAATAGTTTCCACTTTTGCTTTTGTTTTCTGCTGATGCAAAAAGTTAAAATATCATCATGTTTTTGTCTCTCTTGTATAATTAAATTTACTCCAGAGTGTGCTTGTTATTTTCCTGACAAATTGAAGTTCTGTGACATAAAATTGAAGTACCGTTGATAAATAAATTTTAAAACTTTGTAGTGAGTTGATATGTATATAAAGTGTTATATGTCAACTCAATGAATTACGATTTAATTTTCACTTTTTCAAGGTCGTTTGCTGATTGATGTAACTAAGGTGTTGTTGAAGGTCATTAATTTTTTTTTCTAGATCTTATTCTTGTTCTCATTACAGAAATGAGGTCGATGAGGAAGTGAGCTAACCTAAGAAGTCTACGAACTCGCGATTTTACCCTCTGTCACTCATAAACTAGAGATGATTATAAAAAAACACGTATTTTGGGTTTTTATATTTTTACAAACCAAAAAATATAAGAAAAAAGGTAGTATTGCTTTTAAACCACACTGATGTCGAAAGCTTTTGGAACTCGTTCGTTAGTTCAGAATTTAGACTACGTGCTACATGTACGTCAATACGGTATGAAATCAATCATTTTAAATTTTGAGGCGTTTGTACGGCATGTTGCCTTCAGTGTACACAATGATATAAAACGTTAAATATCCATGAGCTTTATGAGCACATACACATGATTCATATCCAAATAGTTTTTTTTTGTTTTACAAATAAGGATGTCCATCCCCCTATACAGTCATCTCTAACAATTCTTGAAAGAGTATTTATGCTTACATAAGTAAAGAAAATGTTATTACAAAAATGGTTACTATTGAACTTATATCATTTAGATAAACCTTGCAAGAAAAGGCTTTCTGCTTCAATAACACTGAGGAATTTCGTCCCAATCTCATTTATTACAGTTAGACAGCATTACAGCATTATCCTTCACATTTACCGCTTGTTTCGGTGCCTCATTTAGAAGGAAACATTTCTGAGAAACGTATTGATGTTATGGTATAACGGACGGGCTCATAATGGCTGACCAGACGCCATTCCGAGCTCCCATTCTACTCCAATGTTGTTTTCCTACAGAAAAATACTCGTTTTTTCTACTACGGCAGAGAAAACGTATAAAAAAACAAGTGGTCGAACGAACAATATGTCATATAATTTTGTGGCACGGGTTTATTTGGAAAGTTCTCGTTTTTAGTGCAGTTTAAGAAATTGGGTTGGTTTAATGTTTTAGTTCTAATTTTTCAAGCTTCTCGCTAAAATAACATGTTTTATGTCGTTGAAGTTTTTCTGAAATTACTTGTCTTAGTGTGTTTTTCTCTCTATAATGATAGTGGTGCGGTTGAAGTTTCAGGTAATCGTTTCCTTTACTGATGCACCAAAAACTTTTAAGATAATGGAACAAAAACTTTACTGTGCAAGATAATATAGATATCCTTTCTTTCTCCTTTCTTATATTTATAGATTTGACAGTCATTACAGCAAGTCAGAGGCCCATAAGTCTGACAAACACTTCTACCAAATCGTATTATCGCTTAATTCTATTTGGAATGTGGAGGTCAGATAGGCAAGCGTTCCATATAAAATACTGGTATTCAGTTGCATCCGGTAAGACCGTGGAAACCGACACCAACATAGTTAGGCAAAGGCTAGGCAGGTTTTACGTCATTGGCTATTCTTCACTAAGACTGGCCACCATGACTACAATCTAAGAGGAAGAATTGTTGAGGAGTTCGGCTATTAGAACTGAAATATGATCAGTTTATTTGAAAAACTGACATCCAAAAATTGTATTATTAACTAAACTGTACCTGCCTGATTATTATTTTATACTAAATTTCCGATATTTCGGCGTTGTGTCTTGTGCATACCCCATATCAAAAGCTAATAATAATATTGGTGACCATGTCAGTTTCAATGCTTGGATTTGCCTGCTTTAAAATATAGTTTTTATTTTTTATTATTATATCGTTTTTTTTTTTATGCTTAAAAAACAGAAATCATTTTAAAATACAAAAAAATTAGCCCACCGGTATCGGGAACAGGGTCCAAGTTACGAGTGGTTAGGGCTCCACAGATAGAAACCTCCAAACAACACGAGCCGTGTCCAGGAGTACCGCTTTCTGTATCAAGCCGTTGATCCAGCTGCCTAACGAGAGCTTCCTTAGTGTTGATCGAGGCTCTTGGCAATTAAGCCATTGGCAGATATGACTATCGGCACAGGAATCGCTGAGTCCACATCCCACATGTCAACGACCTCGCGAGCCAAGTTAATATACTTAATTTGTTTATCTTTCTCGGCTTTCAAGAGGTTCCCGTCATGCGGGACCATTACGTCAACAATCATTGCGCCACTCTGATCGGTCCACCACCACTATATCAGGCTTATTGGCCACAATCGTCCTGTCAGTAATGATGAATTGATTCCTGTACAATGTTATATTATCATGTTCGAGAACTGGGTCGGTAACACTTTTATAGTACGGCACTTCCAATCCTACAAGGCTATATTTAAGAGCAGGTTGCTGATAAACTATTATAATTAAAGTTGCTACTTGTGTCGAAAATAAGTATACTTTCTTTCTTTTCACTTACCTAAAACATCAACACATCCAATTTGTTTCTTCATGGTACTAGTATTAATCTGGCACATATAGCACCCTCGGTCTTCGACTTTCAAAGGTCGTATATGTAGCTGCCATGACCTTGGAGAGTCATTGATGACCGCGTACCGGGAACTGTGAGTCACCAGGCGCGTGTGAAGGGTTAATATTGTCTGGTCATCGGCCCGGATCCACGCCACCTGGGTAAAAGAGAGAGAGTATATTAGTATCTAGATTTGCTTTTGTTGGAAAGGGATGGAGACAAGGTTTTGTTTTCGGACGGGAAATCATTCAATCACACTGTCCCGCTCTGGGCAGAACGGGGGGGGACTGTCAGACTTTCCCTAACAAAAACCCATCCATGTTCTTTCTTTTGCTTTTTGTGTTCCGGGGCCGCGGTATCTCTTTCGAACCCGTAACCCTGGCAGGGCGGATATGAGCCTTGAGTTATTGTAGTTATATTAACAGCTAACGGTTAAATTCTTGGTTCGGTGAAATTGTCATTAGGTTTATATCCAGAACTTCTCAGAAGGAGCCACGGAATTTTCATTTGTATCCGCTTGATGACATTAGGCTCACCCCCTTTTACATGGGACTTATACATAGTTAATTAATTGTGTATCTATCTACCCTTCGCGAATTACAGGCGCGATGTTATGTATGTAGGTACACTCTCCTGCAAAATCGCATGAATACCTTTGTGTCTATTTTCCTGTGAACGTTTGGAGTTCACGTTTTCGAAAATTAATGTTAAAATATTATCTTTTGCCCGCGGCTTCGCTCGCGTAAAATTCAAGGCAACACGGTTTCCCATTCCTGATTTGCAGGTACCTGCTATCTGTAGTTTTTGCCCTTGCGCCTTATTAATTGTAATAGCAAAGCTAAGTTTTCCCTTTTATTCTCTCTTTCTCCCTCATTTCCAACTTTTGTTTTAACAAAAATTAAGCCTATGTCTGTCTCCAGGGTTCCAACTATCTTTGTACTGAAATTCATCAAAATCGGTTAAGCCATTGAGGCATGAAGACGTAACAAACAAACAAACAAACTCACTTTCGCTTTTATAATATTAGTAAAGATTCTTGTTATCTCATTTTTGACCATAAAGCAAACGACACCGCGGGCAAAAGCTATTTATAATATTTGCACGAACCACGTCTCTATTGAACTGAACCAACTCCGTTCACCCGTGACGCGAGAAGTCAACGGATTGAACGTCGCTCGGGAAATATAAGAATTGGCATTTCTTAAGCGAAATACACGTGTATGTAGAATCTACTTAACACATAAATTATGAATAAAACATCAACACTTATACCTATATATAAAAGGTCGACTGCTTTTCAAATTACGTTACTAAGAAATTACGTAAACATGGTCATATTACGTATTAAACATACACTCGTATTTGCCAAGAATATTCTAAAAATATGTACTTCAATTCTCAAAGAGCTTGAAAACACAACATTGTATAACAATGTGTACGTTATATAAATAGGCCCTTACATTGTGTATGTTCTGTAAGACAAGACCCTAACATAAATATTAAGCAAATGGGAGTATAATTAAACACACAATGTTACTGTGAAACAATAGCCTTTGCCAGGGGCGCTAAACCCTTGATCAAAAGAAAACGTGTACTATAAAGTGGTATAAGAAGAAAATAAAGTTAAATTCTTAAAAAAAAAAGGTTAGAAATCAAGTGAAATTACAAATTACATTACGTTAAACACAAACCCAGGGCACAAAAGGGAAGAAGGCACCAAAAGGGAAATCATTTTACGGTCGCACTTTATATTTGTTCGGCACATTTTAATCCAATATTATCTGATTTGAAGAAGGGAAGTAATGTCGGTCGACCAGAAGCAGGAAAAGATTTTCGTGATAAAAATTTGCTTAGAAATTGAGAACTTATTTTTTTGTATAATGTGTTTGTCGTTTTTGAGTTTTGTTATTATAAATTTCTGAGTTGAAATCCTGATTTGAGTGCTGAAAGAGTCCTTTTTCATAATTAAATAAAAGATACGTGCAAATGGCCCAGAGGTTAAGCACCTCTCTCATGCATGAGGCTGTGGGTTCAAATCCAGGCAAGTACCAATGTGACTTTAAGTCATATTTACTTTCTAAAATGTATCTAAGCCATCACAGACATCGGTGAAGACTAACATCGCGGGGAAACCTGGACTTATATTTAATATTATATGTCTGAAATTGCCAACCCGTCTTGAACAAACGTGGTGATCAATGCTCGAGCCTGCTCTGTATAAGAAAAGGCCTTTGATCAACCGTGGGACAGTTATAGGCTGGTATTATACATGCAATTTGTTTTACAGTTAGCTGTATAATCAGCTCTTTAACATGTTTTAAGTTTTTTAGAAATTCGTATTTAAAATGACAGGTACCAGGAATCAAGAAAAAAAAAACATAAAATTCCAGGTACTTTTTAACTCAACAAAACATGTTATCTAACAACTTTTGTCATTTTCTATCAAAACATCGCTTTGAATGTTTAACAGCCCTGTATAGAAGAGTTTAATTTTAATAAATCTGGATAAGGCATAATATTAATAATGTTTTATAATCTTTATGGAACTTAATCCGCTTGGAATTTAAAAAGTAAAAATAGCTTTTGATTACCTACTTTTACGATTGAATTTGATGATTTAAAGTGTTTACGTTTACTAGGTACAGACTTTGCTTAGGCGTTATGTTTTGGCTGCTAACCAAATCTTTAGGTAAACATAAATTGAAAAATAAATTGTCTTCTATTTTTCGCTAAAATTTGTCTTTGCAATCAAATATGCATTTTATAACTTATTCGATTTGGTTAAGTATCTTGGTACTTTTTTGTCTTGTTGTGTCACTGTTTGGGGTTTTTTTTTGCGGATGGGAAATCATCAAATAACTTCCACCACTCTGGGTGGAGCGAGGGGACTGTTAGACTTGTACTGACTAAAACCTACCCATGTTTCTTCTATTGATCTTTACGTTCCGGGGCCGCAGTATCTCTTTCGAACAACCCGTAACCCCGGCAGGCGGTGGCCCTGGCAGGCCCCACTGCTTTGCTGACATCTCGGGCGCGCGCGGAATACTAACGCGCCGTCGACACTGCCTGTCGTCAATAGACGGACGGACGGTGAGCTACCCACTGCTCATCATCCACAGGCCCGCATCTGCGGTGGCCGGGAGTCATCTGGCGGTGCCCGATAAACGGGGCGTCTCCCGCGGCGGCTGGGTTCGTTTGAGGTTCTCTCTCTCAAACGCCCGGCCACCTCCTTCGCTAGTATGACTGCTTCGCAGAAGGAGGTGACCGCTTCCCATTCCCTCTCGCTCCGGACCATGGACGAAACCATCGATCGCCTCTGAGCTACGAGGGCACGGCGGTTCTCCACCCAAGCTGGGCAGACCACCTCTATGTGCTCCACCATGTCCTCCGGGCGATCGTCACAATGGTACCCGACACCCGGGCGTTTCCTTCCTACCGATTATGTGCAGGAATCTTCCGAAACTTCCGTGTCCGGTGAGAACCTGCATCAGGCGGTAGGTGAGAACGCCATGCCACCAGCCACTCCTCAAAGAAGGGACTTATTGCCTCTACTGTGGCGTTCTCTTAATTCGTCCCCTCGTGTCAAGTATACACGTTTTTTTCCCTCATGATTGTGAAAGTGCCTTCGGCTGAATATTCCATAAGTCAATTCTCATAATCTCATGAGGCCTTTTTTTTCTACTTGATTTATTATATCCTAAAAGTAGTTTTTTTATTGGCTTAATCAGTAGATGTAGGAACATAATTTTATTGTAGTTTTTATTGTATTGCATTTAGTTTTAAAGATTATTTATAACTAGCTATTCCCCACGGTTTCACCCGCGCTGCTCAGCACCTGTTGGTCGTAGCGTGATGTTATATAGCCTATAGCCTTCCTCAAGAAATGGACTATCCAACACTAAAAGAATTTTCCAATTCCAACCAGTAGTTCCTGAGATTAGCGCGTTCAAACAAGCAAACAAACAAACTCTTCAGCTTTATAATATTAGTATAGATAATTAAAACAAATCGTCAATTGTGGTTTCTAAACCTTTTTATCAGTTCAACTAGTGGTACAATTGGATTTCCAGAACGGAAACGGCTTAAGTTTCTTTTTTCCTACAGTAATTTCTTAGAACCACCTCGGAGGTAAGACATGAGTCTAAGTTGGTAGTATAAGTCTACCGTTTATCTACATCGGCCTGAAATATATGGATAAACGTTAGGTATAATAGATCTACCTACATTAAACTGCAATTTCTGCTTCTCCACTCGAGGATGACGTGTTAAAATAACTGAACTAGTTCTTTACAGTTTTGTTCCTGTTTTAAGTGAATACGCCATCAAGATTTTCTTTAAATAGTTGCCCTGAACAAAATGTCTGGAAATCTTCATTCCGCGCTGAAGTAATTTTAACTTTCTGAAAATGTTATTATTCCAATACTGCTGAAACCACAGCTATAAGTGTTCAATATCTTAAGTAAAGAACTCCTAAATTAAGTTTTGGAACTATTTCTGCCCGATGGAGGAAGTTTTCGATACAGTTATTTACAATATCAGCAAGTTTTAGATATAAATTCTTCAACATGAAATTTTATGTTTTTAGGGTTCCCGACTAAAAGGCTTCAAACAATCAAATTTCATAACCACCAAAAAATAACCAATAATTAGGTAACTGGATGTTATTTTTTCAGAAATGAGAAATCATCAAATAACTTCTCCCGTTCTGGGCGGATTGGAAGAAGCCAGGGTGTCAGACTTTAACTGACTAAAACCCATTCATGTTTTTTCTTTTGTCTTCTGTGAAATCTGGGTTGCGAATTAATAAGCTGCTTTTTTATACTGGATAAGGGAAAGTATAAGAAGCATAGTTCTATTATTAACCCTTGAAACGGGATATTTACAATGTTTGTTATTTGTTTCCAGTTTCCGATAATTATTTCGGCGATGTTGCAAACGTCATGATCACGGATGAACTGAAGTTATTTCTGGTGGATGTTTATAAACAGACAAAACGATCTACCCTCTTTCTTATTCGTTTTTTTGCTTTTTTACACAACTGAACCACCGGATTCCAGGCTCTTGATAGTTGAAACCCATTATCTCGGTTGAAATTCCTATATTTGGTAATCTCAATTGCTTCTCTTACTGTTCTGTTCACCCCGGATCCCTCCTCGCTTCCTCACAAACTTTCGCATGCATGTTAAATGCTAATGGTCCCGGCACTTATTTGTAGATCTTTGACAGTCGTTACAGATAGTCAAGTGTTCCAAAAATCTGACAGCCAGTCTTACCGAGGGGTATCGTATTATCCAGTACTAACTGGGCTGTAGAGATCAGCTAGGCAGTTGCTCCATGTAAAATACTGATATTCAGCTGCATCCGGTTAGATAGCCTAGATTAAAGCTGAAAGGTTAGGTTACTTGCGCCATCCCATCTTTCTAGCTCTTCGTGCTGCGCTGGCGCTGCTGCTGCGGCTGCAGAGAACCTTAAGCGGCGTAAATATAGTAACTTTATTGGGAACTATATTTTCGAGCCGTTTGGGGTTGAAACTCTGGGACCGTTGGGTCCTTGTGCTCACAGCCTTTTTAAGGCAATTTCAAAACGTTTGGTTGACACTTCCCGTGCCCCAAGGGCTGGCTTTTACTTTGGCCAGAGGCTTAGCTTTGCCATACAACGTCAACATTGCCAACTGACAGCGTTGAGGATGAATTTTTTGACGCTATTTTTTAATTTATTTATAAATTTAGTTTAGTTTAATAATTTAGTTTGAAAAAGGTTAGGCAGGTGACGATGAAATAAAGGACGTTATTACTATTATTACATAAGTAGTTCTATACACAACAATATAATAATATAGTATGTTATTAGTTAAGGTTTCGTATCGACAATAGTATCGTGTCAGGTGGCTAATTAATAGTTAGCAGCATACATTGTTCTACTAATTGCTTATAATTAATTACCCCATGTCAGCATTCAAGGGTATTGTTGGAATAAGAATATAGTGATAATGATTGATATAAGGTTACTGATTTCAGCACATGTGACTAAAAGAGTGATGGATCTCCATATTGGTGGATGGAGGGAGAAAGGAAGGATAAAGGAAAGATGAATGGATTGTGTAAGGAATGAATGGAATGAAATGGAGAAAGGAGTAAATGATGCCGTGACGTCTGACCGGGGAGAATGGAAGAAGAAAACGTGTTGCGCCGACCGGACAAGGGCAGGAAAATGTGGATGATGACTGATATCAGGGTAACGGCGATAGATTGTTTTTTTAATTTCTCCTGTATCGTGGTCTCCTTTACAGACATTTAAACTCACATACACAAACAGCCAGACCCGGAATAACTATCTGTAGGCCATACATAGGTTTGAATGAAGCTGTATCTAAAATCATTTGTGCTTTAGTAAATGAGCAAGTTTAAACTCTTAATCTGTTCTGATGTATTAATGTGAAGTAATTAGGGTTACGTACCTCAAAACGAAAAAAACGGAATCCTTATTGGATCATTTTGTTGTCTGCCTGTTTCTCAAGACCCTTCAAAAGGTATCGAGTTGAAATTAAAATATAAGTCTGTAATCCCTTAGAGCTGTGAAAATATATATCTATCAACCTTCTAAGACTACACAGCCAAAAAATATGGCCGTTTATGTCGCATTTTTACAGAACCGCCAGTCTGACTCCAAATTGCCCGGTTTTCAATGGATGTCTTATGGCGTAGATATCTATATTGGCATCTGAATCTCTTTGTAAAGGTATTTAAGTTTATAATATAGCAAACTCTCTATATGTTGACTCTGTATAAAAGCAAATTAACAAGAATTCGGACTGCGGTTCAACAAACGCATTAAAAATATTTATTTTACAAAACAAAAATGTTATGTGTAATTTAAATTATTTTATTTCAGAATGAATATAAAGTTGTGTATTTGATATTAATTTCATTACACAGCTTAACCATTGAACAAGTCTTTATTGGTTAGATTTGGTTAGAAATTCGAACCCCTGCCAAGTGAACCGACGGACCGTGCCACGATATGCCACAAACAAATTCTGCCATGTTCAACTTAAATTATATCTGAAAAAGTTGTGGCAACATACTAAATTACTGGCCGAAAAGTTTTCGCTGTGGAAAAAAATATGTTTTTTTTGCCAAGCATTTTATTTTGAAAATCGAACTTGATCAGTCTAGTATCATGATTTTAGTTATCAGTACTGGAGACTATAATGTACTTAAATACCGTCAGATAAATAATTTGTTCATAAAATTGACACCTACAGTCAAATTGCTGTTTTAAAGCCAAAGCAAATAGATAGGTACGTATGTATAATAAATACTAATCCCAAGTATGATAGTAAAAATATAGCATTTTACCATAAACTTTACAAGGTATATTTTGCTACAGACTTGGCATCAGATTGCTTTACACCTTCTCAATATTAAGTACCTATTTAGCGAATATGAAGTACTTTAAACATGATATACATACATTTATATATAACTGAAGTAAGTTATTTACTTGAAGCCAGCGTGAAATGTAGGTAAACACATAAATCATATTTATATGTTGCTTCAGCTCTTTTCTGATACACTGCCATTTCCATAAGTAAACAAATACATGTTTTGATGTTTCAGTTACCTGGGAACGACGATAAATTTGAATACAAATGTAAGTTAATATAATATTCTAGTTATAAAAAAAACCTACTTATGAGAGTCGATATTTAATTCCTCGTATTCTGCTCAGCTAACTCTTCCCTTTAATATAAATGTATACTCCAATATTGAAATAAGAATGACGTCCATCTAGGGTGATCATAAATTTTCATTCAAACAATATAAAAGCGAAAGTGATTTTGTTTGTTTGTTACCTCTTCACGCCTAAATGGCTAAACCGATTTTGATAAATTTTGGTACAGAGATAGTTTAAACCCTGGAGACGGTCATAGGCTGTTTTTTTTTTATAAAAACGATAAATGTGGGAGACAGAGGGAGATGAAAAGGGAAAACTTAGCTTTGCTATTACAATAAATCAGGCGCAAGGGCAAAACTACAGGTAGCAGGTAATTGCAAATCAGGAATGGGGAACTGTGTTATCCCAAATTTCGCGGGCAAAAGCTAGTATGTGTATAATTCTTTCAATCAAAACACTGGGAACTTCTCAGGTTTTTTTCCATCAGCATCATCATCACCTGCATAGCCTTTTCTCAAGTATGTTGAGGTTAGCTTTCAGTTTGTAATTATGTATACCTATTGAATGTGACTACTTAGGTGAATATATTAATATTATTAATGAGTCATTCATACTTCAAATTAACAAGAAATTATATTTTCTTTATTCACTTTCCATCTTAAAATTACATATTTTATTCCCATATTTAAAATATATAATAAGTTTCCGCCGGCTACGGGAGCAGGGTCCAAGCTACCGCTGTGTGGGCTCCACAGAGGGGATCCCTCACAATGCGGACCGTTTCAAGGAGTACTGCGTTTTGAATTAGGCCCTTGATCCAACCGCCTACCAAGAGCTTCGACAGATGTTCGTCAAGGCTTTTGGCAATCAAGCCATTGACCGTTACGAGATGAAATTATTATTATTACAATGATAGTAACATAATTTATCATCACGTCTGTAATCTCCAGAGGTTCAAACAGAGGTGTTCCTGATAGTACATCCATATTTAACCATGTTTAAGTCCCATGTTACAAATAAAACACACACCAAAAAAGTACATAAACAAAGTAGACCCCAACTTATTTTGCACCTAAAACGTTTTATACATAGACTTGGATTTAAATTGTGAAGAGTCGGCCGTTAGCTAGGTCGTGGGAGAAATTGCAAACGCTGCCAATTTCTTTGTGAAAGAAAAAGGCTGATCTCACCACCTCAGAATATGCGGATCTATTGATTCCCCGTTGACTTATGAACTTTGAAGAGGATTACGTGGAACATGAAAAGTCGATTAACGGTTTAGAACTAAGATTTTAAGGAATTATCTCTCGGAATTCTCAGCTAAGTTTTAAGCTTGTTTTCTGTAACGGAATTTACTGAGAATAGAACTTAATGGACCTGTATAGTGGGTTGTCTTAAATATGAGGTTAAAAGATGATTTTGCATGTTTACTGTACAATCGCATATTTATAATAATTTACCAAGACTACCATCAATTCTTTTCATTGAAACTAAATCCGTTTTGTCACCTTTAGTTCAGAAGTCACTAACATTATAATTTTGACCCGACTGCTAAGGAAGTGCTTTTTTATTTCTTAGTGGATTACGGAATATTCCCGAATATTGTTAATCCATGTTTGTGTATTTACTTTGTGATTTTAACAGGTTGGATTCTTGATTGTTCGGTAAATTTTAAGTACATATCGTACTTTTTCTAGCCATGCATTCGGATAAAAAAGGCTCAAAACAGCCATTTTTGTTCGTCCTATTGTTTCCAAACTACACAAACAATGTTGCGAAATGGATTATCGGTAAAAACAAAAAGGATATCGTCGAAGCAAACACAAAAGGGAATTAGAGATCGGAGAAACATTTCTGTGGTAATGAATTCCAAACATGTGCCGAGTACGGTTTGCCCAGTTTGTCAACAACAGCAGATACCTACTGTCTGTGGAGTCAGGCATGAAACAATGGCTTAGCTAGTAACAAACACTTGCCACTGTGGCAAGCATCAATTATTCAGTATTCATGTTTTAGAGTCAAGGCGACCGGAGTGTGAGTGAAAAAGGTCTAAAAACTATCAACCAAAGGTGAGTCATTGTTAAATTTGTAATATAACTTACATCTATTCTATTAATATACTAGCTGTGTACACAGCTGCTATGGGGTATGAAAAATTAATGTTGGCCGATCCTCAGAACTACCCGATATGCACACAAAGGTTCATATAAATCGGTCCAGCCGTTTCGGAGGAGTATGGTAACAAACACTGTGAGACTAGAATTTTATATATTAGATTAATGAAGATGAACCTAGGAATTGGGAATTGTCCTTCCCTATTACCACCCTAATTACTTAAGGGGGTGAGCAATATTATATTATGTCCATATTATTCAAGTATTTGACAACTAACAACTGTCATTACAAGCGCTAGAATAATAGAACGTCTAGAAAGTAAGGCATTAGGTAACAAATGTACACAAAAAAATAAATTAATAAGAACCTCATTACTTAAAGCTTATTTAAAGCAAACCACAAACCTGAGATGAAAAAGAAATCTGAGATGCAGTATTTTATTGCTCGTATCATTATTTATTTCACTTAAAAATCAAGTACAAACGGATATTGTATGGCATACCAATGACTAGTAATCAAGGTCTATAGGTAATACTTGCATCTAATGTCGTATCAAACATAGACTGTAATCACGATCACGAGTTGTGCCAAGCGGCAACAGCAAGTGATTTAAGTGCTCATACTTTTAACTGACTCATTCAGACTAGCGATTTACTTAATAGTAGTCATTTAGTTTGAACTGATTGCACTGGCATCGGAGGCTAACGTCCGCTTAAAGAGTTGTAGTTTAAGTAAAGCATATAAATAAAAGGTAAGTATAGTACATTATGAGCCTTACCCCCGAATACTGAAACGTCACTCAAAATGTGAGGGCTGCTTAACATTTGAGCAGCTCTTAAACTTTAGATTTTGTATGGTCAAACGTCACTTCTGAGTCTCTGTTAAACTTAAGTGGGACTTAAATTTTGAATAACGTTTCGGTATTCGGGGGACAGTGTCCTAATGATTGCAAAACAACGTACCCATTCTTCTCTACTTTGGCAAAGGCGAATGGGCACTTTCCTATGGGCCCCGTCATCAATCCTGTATCAAGTTGTGGTACCTGTGCCTGTGGGGTACTGAAATGGCACTTATCACAATATGATACAACTCCAGGAACAATTCGCCCATTCATTATCATCTGTCTAGCCTTTTCCTAACTACCCTTTTTTTGCGAATGGGAAATCATTAAATAACTTCCCCCGCTCTAGGCGGAGCGGCGAAGAGTGTCAGACTTGTACTAACTAAAACCCACCCCTGTTCCTTCTATTGCCCTTTACGTTCCGGGGCCACAGTCTCTTTCGAACTACCCGCAAGCCCTGGCAGGCCCCTCTGCTTTGCTGACATCTTATTGAGGTGCGCGTGGAACACTAACGCGCCGTCGACACGGCCTGTCGTCAATTGACGGCCGGACCGTAAGCTACCTTATGCTCACCGTCCACAGGCCCGCTCCTAACTACCCTTTGGTCAGCTTCCAATCTTACCAGATGCAGCCCGTGCCGCTGTTTATCAGCATTTTACGTGGAGCGACTAAAACGGATTATAAATAAAAGTGTATAAATACGACGACATGGAATAGAACCTTCGAATCATTATGGTACCATAAATTAAGCTATAGACACATTACTTACCAATAACTTAAGTTTTTAAATATTTGAAAAGCAACACCGCACCAAACGCGTTGGATAAATGTTATTTAATTAAATTTACATGAGATACCTAACTTTAGAATTAATACTTGTACATATACTAACTTATATAATTATAACTTGCAAGTTTGTTGCACCTCAGCCACTGACCTATTTTGCTAGACTGGTTTATAATGTAACATCTGGGGATAATACGCTGCGATACACTGTATTTCGCATTAGTAAAATAGCCACGTTATATAAAGAATATTCAACCATAAATTAAAACTCTGAACAAAGACAAAAGCCTAAAATGGAGGCAGTTAGTCTAATGCTGCATAAAGATAAAAATGTAGGCAAGGGTACGTTGACTTAACTAGCTCTCAGACTCAGAGCCGTCAAAGTAACGAGAGTTTTAAAGGATTTAAGCAAAAAAACTAGAACGTAGCTAGAATTGTATTAGAGTTTTTTTAACCAACAGACCTCATTTCACTTACATTCTAACCTGATGCTTATAACGTTTCACATGAAGTATAACTGAACGTGTTTTTTTTTTATATCTGGTAAAAATAAGACCAAACTCCGCCATCTTGTATTTTTACTATGTATTTTTTTTAAAGTAAAATTTTACTAACTTTAAGGTTTCTGATTGATGTGATTGAAATTTTGCGTATATGTTTAGTTTAAACAATAATGTTTTCTAAGTCACGTCTAGTCGTCGTAATCTTCCAAATATTGTATTATCGCGCTGTGATGACTGGCGAAAAAGTATGGATCTCTTAGCAAACACAAAATGTCTGGCAAAACAAAATACTTTGAAATCTTAAGAACATACATTTATGTCAATCACATTGACATTGACTATAAAATGAGGTCCAACCGCTTATCCATACAATAAAATCTAAAAATTTAAAAGCGTTTTTTAGTATTATTATTTTGCAAATATGCTTAGTAACAGCACACAACGTTATTGAAGCGCCAAACCGATTCTCGTAGCCCGTTATGACATCGTGGCAAAAAAATAACAATTCACCAAGCCTAAAGATAATTTTATGTAAGTTTCAGCACAGTTAATAACACGAGAAAACGGCTCATTTCTTAACAAAAGCTTTAAAACCTCAAGAACCGATAATAAATTCCATTAATATGTATCGAGTTTGTCACATCAATTTTATAAATACGATGTTTTACGAACGACTTATGAATTATTACAGAGTTCATGAGTTGAAGGAGGAATCTGCAAATCGTAATGAGATAACGCTTCGGTGAAATGCAAATGAATTTCACGGCTGGATGGGCACGGGACCAGGCTGAATCCCGGGCACGGGATTGGGAACAAATTGGGGCAGACGACAGAATTTGCGCGCTCATTTACGAGTATACATCCCCTCCTGATTTACAATTACCGTTTTACTTACAGTTATTGCTATGACCTACTAAAGTTACAAGGTCCTTGTAAAGACCCTCGGAAATTAAATTGCCCTTTACTCTGTTCTATTACATCTGTAAAATGTTATAATAACGAGGGAAGAATGGAGGTGGAAATTATTAGCGGAAAAAAGTGGGAAAACATGGAGTTCTTAAGTTAAAATAATGCAGCTGTGCTCGTGCAATGAGAACAAAAGGTATTTTCTGTTGTCATAGAATTGTGTTCTGGTTATTGCAGATGTATTAATGTGAACGAGGTAAAAGGAGTATTGTAGGCGGCTTTCTGTGGTTTATGCCCAGCCGCATTTGAAAAAAGGCGTGAGTTTAAATATGTATGTATAGCAACATATAATATTTGTATTGCACGCCTCATAACGCTAAGCGTTTGAGGCAGTGTTCCACTTAACACGTCAAAGCCAAGCAATTTCTTACCCTTACAATTACTCTATTACGTTCATATTTCATAAATAGAATAATATGAGTGCTAGCACATATATCAAGATAAGACTTTTGAAAAATTACTATATCTTTTCCTAAAACACATTCGTTACTTTGAAAAAAAAAAAACAAAACCGGCCAAGTGCGGGTCGGCCTCACGCACCTTCCGTACATACTTGCGACTTGACTGCGTAAACTTAGAGGGTTGATTTTTCTCAGCTTCAAGTTAAAAAAAGACTTAAGTATATGGTTTGAATTTCAACAAGATACCTTCACGCGTTTTTGAGATAAAGGGTTTTGATAGATAGACAGTCATACAGACAGACAGTGGTTAAGTTCAGGGTTCCGTATTTTTGAGGTTAGCTACAAAACTTACTCTACAAAAGAGTTTGATAAAAATTTACGTACACGTCCGAATTTCTGTCAGGTATGTTTTTTGGTTTGTATTTATTTAGTCGGTACTTCGAACTAGCAAAAAAAAATATCGCATCAAAAGCAGATTTTTTGTTAGCTCTAAATTCACAACACTCAATGAGTGATCGCGTTTTACTTTGCGATATCCTATTCCGTGTGGTTTGTTTAAAAAAAATGTCTTTGTTTTATTATTTAAGGGTTATAAGACGTGAACATTTATTTCAATGAAATTTGTGAAGTGTGTTTTTTGATTGTTTTGTGTTTTTTTTTGTATTTGTGGTGTTTTGTTTTGTATTTTACGTTTGTTTTTGTTTATTTATATTCGCTACAGAAGGGTACACACGAAGAAGTAAAGCTTTGATCCCTCACGAAAGACATCAACACTAGAGTCACTCATAAAAAATAGACGCAACTATATTTTATACCAACAAACAGCGACAAATAATAAAAACCAAATTGTATCCGCAACTCATAGCGCCTAAATCTCTAATAGTAAATACATATTACGTAACAGTGTGAAAACGTTCTTATTTACTTAGATATTTCCACCCCCGCTTATAATTCACACAAAACCAATGATCTGGATGAATGGTTTTGTAACACCGCATCGGGAGGAAGTGACGTCATGGCATAGGTACGAGATCACTAAGTAAGATTAAAAAAACAGCAGCAACGTCGAGGTAGAGTCTTCGATATTTTCTTTATGCTCAGTGTGGCGAAAATATTTCGTTACTTTAAGAAAATAGGTGTGACATAATGTACTACATATTGGTACACTAACCTTAAACAGGTTTTTGTAAAGATATATTGTGTTCAATATTTAGATCAATGAGGTAGCTTTACGGGTTTGCGGGTACTTTGAAAGAGATACGGCAGCCCCGGAACTTTAAGGGCTAAAGAAGGAACTTAGGTGGGTCAATACAAGTCAGTCTGTCTCCCGCTACGCCCAGAGCGGGGGAAGTTATTTGATGATTTCTCTACCGAAAAAAAAGGTAGGTTTAGTTATTTGTAGCACAGTCACAAGCGATAAAAAATATACTGATTCCTTTATTGATTAACGTTTTCACATGAACATAGTAAGTAGTCGAGACCGTTTATTCACGACAAAATCGCTTTATAATTTTTGCTACGTGTAAACATTAAACTGTTCGTCAATGTACGTTGTCTAAAATATCTGCTAGAAATAACAAAGATTTAATATCGATAACTCACAATACTTCGTTCAGAAACTCCTCAAAGCCATTTGAGTTCATGATAAAAATAAAGTTGAGGCCCCATCCGACGAGTCAGGGAGATCAAACCTACGCTTCTGTTTAAATGACATTGCAATTGATCGATCGTTTCTAAAAGGAAAAGAGCTCGTTTTTCATGAGCGAGGACACTAAATGGATCCTCGATAAACGAGAGTTATTTACGGACCACTACTGCTCCGCAAAACACATCATGAATGGTGAGTTCAGGCAGATAAATGTTTCTAAGTGTTTCGGATTGAAACATCATTAATTTTGCTTTTCAACAAATGGAGTTCGGCCATTCATATTGCTGAGTACTGACTTACACATCATAACTTACTTGAGAAATGTGCTAGAGAAATAATCTTATTTTTGCCAACATTTGTGCATCGCAAAACTTTATGTAACTGAAATACCACCGTCTTGTACCGCAGAATTTAATTTCATAAGTTATGAAACTACCTTCAGCGTTTAAATTTTCAAGTGAACATATTTCATTAAAGTTTTAAGAGCGCAACTCTAGTATAAACCTCTTAAGTATTATCAAAGTGACCTTTAAGTTGACTGTACTAAGCTCTGGTTGCCAAGTGGGGATGATAACGTCACGGAAGCACGCTCTTAAGGAAGACAAACTTTGCTAAGCTTCTAAAAGGTATCACATTCTGTTTATACCGTAACACAGCTTCATACCTGAAGTGGCTGGAAGCGGTAGGCAAAGGCAGGTACCTATAGCCCATCCACATAGTTAGTTATGTTTAAGCCCGATAGGTGCAAGTCTAGTGTCATTTGGACACAATTAAAATTCCGGGTTGTCCCTCACCGGAGCAATCCGCCTGTAATTAACAGTTTAGATTTGAGCATTATATCAGTGCGTGCGGAAAACCGAGCATTGCAGTGCGCAACCTGTTACAATACAATGTGTAACAATGTCTTGTTATTAAACTCACATGGTCACTTCTATTAACTCCCGTTTAACTTATTTCTGTACAATGTTTGTCTTGTTTTGTATATTATAGGGGGAATGCGCCTGTTTGAAAAACCCAATAACACATTGCCTAAACTCAAGACCTCATCATCATCATTACCATTGGCGATCACTATGGCAACGAAGCAGTATTATGTTTATTATATCTTATTATCACAAAGAAAGTATATAAAACGCGTGAGATCAGATTTTATTATCCGCTTAGGCGCCGGAATTTTGTTGATGCCTATTTTACGATCCTGATGTTGCTTACGTCATAATCTAGGCTTGAGAAGGGAAGTTGTATTATAAGTATTATAACTCACTATATAGAAGTACTAAGATAAAATTATTATATCTTCGGCTACGCAGAGTAGAAATGATCTCATTAGGATTAAGAATGTTTTTTTTCAATCTTTCTCTGAAGCCATTTTGGCGTAGCCCAGAGTTACGAATAAGCCGTGTACGTCAGCCATCTTTGTGATGTCAAAACAGACGAAAATGATTTTAAGTGACCTCTTTCATTCTAAATTGTACATGCTTACAATAAAAAAAAAACGAATTAGACTCGTGTACTGAGGAAACAAGCTTGTCCCATAAACGGCCATATCTTTTGACTGCATAAACTTAGAGGTATGATTTTTTCAAAGCTTCTGGACCACAAACTTGAGTATATGGTTTTAATTCCAACTTGACACCTTCACGCGTTCCCGAGATAATTAGTCCTGACAGACTGACAAACAAACAGACGAACAACAAAATAACGGTTCCGATTTTTCCTTTTGAGGTATGGAACCCTAAATACGGAAACACATAAATCGAAATAAATATTTTTTTAATTAAACATAACCTTCCTTCCCAAATAAGTATTGAAAAAGTCAAGTTCTAAAATGAAAAATGCGGTCATTATTATATTGATGCTTTTTGTATATATCTTTAGTACACTCAGCGCAAAACCATTAGCGTGATCTTGAAATATGCATTGCTACACTGATTATAATAGACAGGCTTTTAGTGTCCATTGAGACGTGGCGGCAAATTGGCTTAATATCTACTCTGATACAATTATTACTAAGAGAATTGTTAGTTAGATTCAAGGATATATGTTCCTGCTGACAATGTGTGTTATATTCTGGTTGTGCTGCCATAAGTTGTTATATTGGCTCTGATTTTCTTCTTATTGGTTGTTATAAGGTTTATGTCAGAGGTATAACAATTTTGAAATATACAGAAATAGTTATGTGTGTAACAAGAGAGTTAAGGATTTTTACTGCGAGTGCTGATTTTTAGTCCCCCGTAAGTTAAACCTTCTACGATTGAATGATGAGCGTAGCGAGGGATTCTAAAGAAGAATCCTGAGCGGTGACGAGGGATTTAAAGACACGAGATACAAATATATTATCTCTCGTTACACATGTGTGTAACGAGAGATACTTTTCACAGCAACTACAACACATATTACTGCGTTCTTATCACGCTGCAATGAACAGGGTCATATACCTATCATTTAAAATGATATTCTTAAGCTAAAGTGTTATTTTATGTTCTTTGTTTTTCAACAATGACAATGCGTGGCCCTATTGCTTTAAAAAAATGCATTTTGCTCGCTGTTTTCACGCAGCAAACCCTACATGCTAGAGCTGCTGAAGTGAAAAAGTATTTAATAGAATAACAAAAAATTTTCAAAACTAAAATTCAAAAACCAATCTAAAAAATTATTCTAAGTTCAAAATTAAAAAAAAAATTAAACAAGAAATTAAACTAATTACAGGTACTGGTCGAAGGCAACAGGCAAAATGTCAGCATAGACATGCAAACTCTCCGTATAAATTCTGTAAATTATACTTGGAACCCCTAGTGTTGAATTTTCTCCACGGTCGTTAAACAAAAATCAGTGGTTCCATATAATTTAATTGTGCAAGTTTCACTGTCTCTCATATAAAAAAAGTTAGTACAGTCTTTTCACAGTTAGTTTACTTCTGAAAGAAGCAACTTTAATCTAATGAGATTATAGATCATTTGGAAATAACGGGTTGTCCACGGCACCCGCTTTATTAACATGACAGATGTCAAAAGAAAAAAAAACTGAGGAAGAAAATACTCGTGACTGTTTGACTTACCTTATAATCCCCAAGATCTGACACAGAACAGGTAAGCACAGCTTCCCTGCCGAGAGCAACGGTGACATTCTCGATGGGTCCTATAAAGTCAGGCTCGGCATCTCTCAGTGATGCTGTGGGGCCCACTTTAGTGATCGGCGATGTCGTCTGGTGTCGCATGTTGCTTTTTATAACTGTAACAAAAAAAAACATAGTTGAAAAATAACATCCTTTCTTTAACCTCGATGTTGTATTAAATATTTGTTTTTTTTTTAGCAAGTTATCATTTTACTGCTCTGATACCAATTTATTTAAGGTCAGCGCACGTATTACTCAATGTCATCGTCTACTTAGCAGTGTAGACACTAGATGGTATGCAAAAACCACTCTCGGCCATAGCAACAGTTGCTATCTTATGAATCATAGTAATTGAAAATGTTAAACCACGACGATGACTGGTGAACCTTACGAATTTTGAACGTAGTGGACATATATATACGACATACCTTTTTTTTGCGGATGGGATATTATTATATACCTTACCCCACTCTGAGCGGAGCGGGGTAAGTGTCAGACTTTTACGGACTAAAACCCACCCATGTTCCTTCTTTTGCCCTTTATGTTCTGAGGCCGCAGTATCTCTTTCGAACAACTTGCAACCATACTAAGAGATGCATAACTATCTAACGAGATTAGAACTAAAAAACAAGCGTCCCATCTCACAGAATTCACAATATCTTCCATTGTCCAGGCCAATCAAAACGGATACACGCTAAGTAGACTATTACTGATGATAGCGTTTCTCCTAAATCAATTGGAAAACGATGTAGCATCAAGCGATTATACCAGGATTGTTTCTCGTCTAAATTCGATAGTCATGGTTGAAATTCCGAGCGAGGAGCGAGACAGCAGAGTGGCTTTACGTAGGATTATTAGATTTGTATAGAGTGATATGCTAAATTGAATTGGATAGTAGGAGAGTATGATAAGTCGCTTGATGTGGAAGATATTATGAAGGGGATTTGTATGGTTCGTGACCAAATAATACTAGTCGCTCGGGTTGATTTTCAAATTAAGCCGCACTTACATAGCTTTTTTTTGTGTTGGGAAATCATCAAATAACTTCCCTCGCTCTGGAGCGGGGGGGGGGGGAGTGTCAGACTTGTACTGACTAAAACTCACCCATGTTCCTTCTACTGCCCTTTATGTTCCGGGGCAGCGGTACCTCTTTCGAACAACCCGTAACCCCGACAGTGGCTCTGGCAGGCCTCTCTGCTTTGCTGACACCTCTTTGAGGCGCACGTGGAACACTAACGTGCCATCGACACGGCCTATCGTCAATAGACGGACGAACGGTGAGCTACCCATTGCTCACCGTCAACAGGACTGCATCTACCGCGGCGGCTGGGTTGGTTTGAGGTTCTTTCCCTCAAACGCCCGGCCACCTCCTTCGCTAGCATGACTGCTTCGTAGAAGGAGGTGGTCCGTGGATAGGTGACTAGTCATTACAAACAGACTTAAGCCGTTGGTCCTAGCTGCCACTTGTAGATCTTTGACAGTCCTTAGATAGTCAGTGGCTCGTATGCCTGACAACTAGTCTAACAAAGAACTTTCGTACGAACCAGTACTAACTGGATTGTGGATGTCAGCCTGCTAGTCGCTCCTATTAAAATATTGGTATTCAGATGGATCCTGACTGACTGGGAGCCAACTCTTATTTAGTTGGGAAAAAAGTAGGCAGGTGATAATGTTAATGCTGATTATAAAATTAGAGCGGTTTTTCAATAGTACTAGATGACAAACCGAACTACCTGAATGTATTTTTGCTAATTTTAATTTTAATAAATCCTTACAAACATTATAAAAGCAAAACTGAGTTTGTTTGTTTGTTTAAACAAATTTTGATAAATTTTGGTACAGAGATAGTTGGGACCCTAGAGACGGCCATAGGCTAATTTTTAAGAGAAGAGTGAGAAAAGGGGAGTAAGAGGGAAGAAAAGGGGATAAAAGCGCGGGTTAAAGATAACGTTAGCCCAAAGTAACTATACCACGCGGACGAAGTCGCGAGCGGAAGCTAGTCGATGTATACATTAACATAACACCACGCATGTGATACCTATTGGGTAAGGCAGAACTGTACCTAATACTACTCCCGAATGTTTGAGAAGATTGATGTATGTCTGTATGTTTGTTACTCTTACACGTCAAAACGGCTGAACGGATAAAATCTTGATAAAATTTTGGCACAGAGTTAGATTGTAGTGTGACTAACACATAGGATGCTTTTTATCGATCATTATGCGGGCAAAGCCCCGGGCGCCAGCTAGTTTAGAATAAACTTACTTTACTTTTAACAATCTGATTAGCGTTAAAAGTTAAATATTTAAAAGCACACTTTAATTTATTAATTATTAAAATGTCGCTAAGTATTCGTCGAAATGACTTTGTTGGTTAAAAGAGTAACTGCTAAAATATTTAACGTTTTGTCTGACCCCTAAATAAATTCTCTGCCCGTTGATAAAGACCCTAATTGCCAACCTTTTGCCATCGGTCATCACTTTCACTTTAGTCACAAACTCAGCTTCATCAAAATAATTGTGCTACCCTTTTCCCAGAATTTCATTTACCTACATATTTTCAAAGCTTTCTGGCATCGCTGCGCATAGATACCGAGTAGCCGGACGTATAAGGAGTAATTTATGTGTCATTGTCGACCCTCAGCCAACTGAGAGAGGTCTGACCCTCCCCGCCTATTCAAATTAGACTAGCGATATATGTTTCCACTCCGATGCCCTTCCTTACGTTATTTCATAACTTCAATGTGAGTTCGGACACACGATTAAGCAGAAGCATGTAAAGAAAAGGAAACGCACCAATATTTTTTGGAAGTTATTGTCATTTAGTAGTATAAAAATGGAAGTAAAATGTCGAATTCGTGGGCCGGTAAGTTATGCAGTCATGTGAGAAAAAAGAATGTTCCAGAGGGAAGTATTCAACAGCAAATAATACCGTCCACAAAAGGACGAGTCATTTCAAGAAGGTTTTATTAGTTTCAGAAAACATAATAAAGCAATTATGACTAAAAGAGTGTTAATGGATGGAAAAGAAATGTGGGACTGAAGATAATGACTGTCGAGTTTTTTCTTTTTTCAATTGAAAAAAGAAAAAGTTGTTATTAACATTTGAAACGGGATATTTACCATTTATGTTATTTGTTTCGAGTTTCCGATATTTCGGTGATGTTGCAAACGCCATGATCACGGATGAACTGAAGTTATTGCGGGTGGATGTTCATAAGCAGGCAAAACGATCTACTCTCTTTCTTTTTCGTTTTTTGCGTTCGATACCACTAACACCGTCACTAACAACTCTATTTTGTTCTTGACACTAAACCGGATTTTGCTCTCGACACACAAAAGTCACTGTTTCGACGGTGTAGTTGCGATCTGTTTTCACAACTTTTTGGGTTTTTACACAATAGAACCATTGGATTCCAGAATCCAGTGGTTGATACTTGAAACCAATCATCTCTGTTGAAATTCCTATATTTGGTAATCTCAATTACTTCTCTTACCAGTCTTGGAAAATAGTGGTGTTCTGGCACGATGACCCGAGGCAAAAACGTCGAAAAGTCGGCCATAGTTCAACATCTTTTGGAAGCAGGATTGAACCGCTGGATTGAGTTACATAACCCTCACAGACAGCATAAGTAAGAAGGGAGAAAAGCAAGCTGATGCTGATGCAAAAACAAAAGAATTCTTTCTTTTTTTATTTTTAAAAATCGTATCAGTAAATAACTTAAAAAACAAAAACGATATTCAAAAAAAGAACTGTCAGTTTGTCAATCTGCTACATTTGATAGCTCAGAAGCCGGCTCCAGTTACAAGTACCTACTGCAGAATTCTTCCAACTTATTTCATTTCTTTCCGCTTAGTATTATTCTGGCTATGTGCCAAAGCAACCGTTTTGCGAAGGATTTAGTGTTTTTTTATTAAAAATAATACTGAACCAAAATGTGTGTTTTACTCGCCTCAGCATTTGTTTTAACGGCTCGTTTAGGAAGCCTTTGAGCAAGTAGGGATGGAGCGGAAATTATTATATATCAAGATAGTAGCTTTAACAGTTATTTGCATTATATATTTGATTTGTTACCTAAAATATCCATTATATTACACTAGCATTTGTCTAAGAAGTCGATGCTTCACAGAAGAAGCTCAGGGACTCAAACTTTTTTTTTATTATCAATAGTGTTGCAATAATGGTTGATGTTGGGAATAATTTACAGCCTATGCCTGTCTTCATATTATTTAAAGGGTTTTTGAAAGTGGAATAGTAGTTTTAAAATTTATTTCTTTATAATATAACTATATAGTTACCAGCCTTTTACATTAGTTAAAAAACAGGCTCTGAAACCTATCAAACTGCCAAAGCTTCGGGCTTTTTAATCGTGAAACGAATTATAGTGGTCGTGTGATAAACGACGTCGGACCCGAATCGTCCAACTTACTAATGCCGGAAATCGGGTGGAAGCACCGAAGGATGGATCTACGCCGCAAACTAACGCTGGCTGACTAGTGATGTAACGTGTTCTAGTGACAAATGTCTATCTTCTGGGCTACACACCATTATCATTAGCAAGAATAATGTTTGGGGCCGGATAAAAGAAACACTTTGGTTTCCGTTTGACTTTCAGATTTTGTAAAGTCGTGGCAATTTTCAACAAATACATTCTGACATATGAAATAAACTAGCTTATTTATGTGGGAGATGCAGTTATTTTTAAACTTTATTCATAAAAAACACACGTTATATTATATTTTTGACAGACATTTCACATAAATTTCCCCATTTTTATGATTTGATATTTTAGCTGCACAAGAGGATGCTAAAATACTGTGTTATTTTAGGAACTAAAATATGAAAATGAGTTGCTTCAGCAAAACGTAGTCGCGATCATAAAAATGCAGATACGAAAATGGACCCATTAAGCTGACGGTACCAATTAAGAACATTCCAGAATTCTCGCATAGTTTAGAATATAACAGACAAACGTTTAAATTACGAGAAAAATGTTATAATTAATTGTAACAATTTACTGTTCATACAGTTTTCAACATTCAAATTCTAAATGGTCATTATATTATTTATTTTTAATTTGTTTAACATGTGTGTACTATAATAGGGTATTTTACTCTATATGAAAGAAATTCTAAAAATATACAATTCAGATAGCTTAGGCAACAAGCAGTCGGAAAATGTTAAATTTAGTTAATAAAATAACTAAATAAATTTTAAAATTGATTTCAAAGTTTTCATTTTTTTTAGTCTGTTGTTTTACTAAGCGAAACAGTGTCCGCCATGATTATTACGTCACATGGTCATGTAAACAAAAAGTGGCAACTGTCAACTGAGCAACTATTACTATTTTCGTATTATAAAACTTTACATTTTAATTTTTATTGAAATAATAGTAATAATACCATGGAAGGAATAAATACTACCATATAATAATAGTTAAACTATAGTGAAAAATACAACTAAACAGAGAGACTAATAACAGCGCATTTGTTTGCATGACCAACTGACGTCATGACTACAGAGTAACATGGCGTCAGCGTTTTTGTGATTTTACGCGCGAAAATATGCAGTTTTATGGCACTTATCGATTGAATATTTTTTTTTGTTTTTTTTTTGGTGGTTTACTAGGACCCTAGGATCAAAATGAGATACTTTTTAAAAATGGGTGTAATACCGTATTGTCAAAAGAATGGAGTTATTATACAACCTCTATAACGCCCAAGTAGATTCCAATAAAAAAACGATTCGTTTTGCCTACGGATAGTATTATTTTGACGTCATACAAAACTAATCCTTTTTTGTTTATTGGAACCGGGAGTTAGTGTGCAGTGCTAGCTAGCACTTCACAAAGTGTGCAGTGTGCAGCACACTTAAAGAGTGGCACTGCTTGTCAAGAAAAATTGTCTAAGAAATAATATACCATGTTAAACTTTTAACATTTAATATAATTCTATGTTTTTTAGCATGCACAGATAAGTTAGTAGAAATGTACTTGCACAATATTGTTATTGTTAGTGACGACACGGTTGGCGCAGTGGCTGAGCGATCGACTGCTGCGCTGCGTGTCGCGGGTTCGATACCCGTACGGAGCAAATATTTGTATAATCTGCAGATCGTTGTTCCGGGTGTTTGTGTATGTGAGTTTAAATGTTTGTAAATGCACCCACAATACAGTAGAAATTCCTAGTGTGGGGCAAAGTTAAAAAAAAACCTGTTCTTTGTTTACTGTAGCGTGTTTAGAACATACAATATGTCACTAAATTGACATACTTTCAAAGAGTGTAAGGCGAGACCTTTGGATTTTGAGCTATAATTGGAAAAAATGTTTAGGCATTTCAGCGAACATGGAACTTAAAGAGTAGCCAAATTCACAGGAATTTACTTCGTAAAAACCGGTCATTCGAAACGCTTTGAACTTTAGTAACACACTAGTATTTCATTTAAATTCTATTCATGGAATACCTAAAGGTGCACACAAATATTAGGTTTTGTAATTTCAACTGTATATTGATAAAGAATGCGGTTTAAATTTGGTTGGCGGTTTATTGGTTGGTTTTATTAAATGTTTTGTTTATTTACAGTTAGAATTTTGTGTTGTCTAGAACTAAGTCACAAGTTTAGTGCTTTCAGTAGCATCCATTAGTTCCGGCAACGATAAGGTTAACCAACAATGATTGAAAGGAGAAGATAATATTTTTACTACGCAACTGGTTGTGCCACGCGATTAAATTCGTCGTTTGTCTCCTAAGGGACGTATCGTAATATATAATAGCCCATATTCTTCTTTGAGAATGAAGCTATCGAATGCAAAAAGAGTTTTTGCAATTCGACTAGTAATTCTGGAGATTAGATTGTTCAAACAAAAAAGACTTTTCAGCTTTTTACCACAGTGTAAATAAAATGTTGGGTCGCTTAAAGAGATAATCAAATTTTAATATAAACTTGCAGTGCAATGATTTTACTTAATAGTAAACCAGTGTAAAGTTGCAGTTTACTATGGCGTTGCTTGCCAAGAAAATTTGAATGGAAATTTCAAACTTAAGTTATATTGGGTTGTTGCATCAGGAATTTCTTAGTAGTAGCAACGTTCGTGGCCCTAGTTGACGACAAAAGGCTCGCTCCCTTTTACATGGGTACATTATTAGGTACACCTCTGCCTAACCCTTCTTGTACTATAGGCGTAATGTTATATTGTTATGTCTAATTTGTTTTTTTTATGTTCCGTTTTTTTGCTTGTAAATGTAAATAGGCAATAAATGAAATAACCCAAAATCACTTCTACGATTTAACTTTATTCCATCAGCTGATCTCCCTACAACTTTGCTGACACAAAGTGACATTACTTATCCACTAAGTGAAGATGTCACATTCGTGATTGATGGCCTCTTTTTACGACGTCACCGTCGAATGTAAAAAAACAGAGCCACTGAGTGTATCTAAAAAAAGAGCTTGTAACACCAAGGTTGATATTTTTAGAGACATTAAGTCAGTTATGTAACAGTTCTAATAATGGCATTTACTTATTATGCCGTGAAGTATTTAATTTCGATTTATTGTAAGCATATTTATTTGCATAAACTGTAGTATAAAAGGTTCTTACAAAAGAGTTTTTGTGCAGGACACATTCCACCATGATAAAAACATGCAAATTTAAAACAATTTTTCATGACAAAATTTAACGTCATAGGTCAACTGGCATAATACCTATTATTTATATACATACAATGTACATTCAACATGAACAAAAAGAAAAAGTACCCACAGCATAATATAATAAGCATTCAAACCATTAACTTGTTTATTTTTTGCAGGGATTGTGACTTACGAAGAAAATTAAACAGTGAAAATGATAGGCATCTGAAGGGTTTTTTTTGTAGTATTTCTTGACCGAACTGCCCAGTTACAGAGACATTGACTGGCAGACTTAAATAAATATTAACATTGTAAATACTAACTTGTTTACCAAAAGACCAATTTAACTAACACTAAAATACTGACAAAATTTTGTAGGTACTGTGAAGGTTGTATACCATTAACCAATCCCGAGTGCTGGCTGGTTTGCAATGATGTTCGATAATTCATCTGGCTTAAATAGAGAATAGAAAAATAGAATAGGATAGCTTTGGAATGTCATTACATGTATTAGGAATATAATGACGGGCCTGTTGGTCTAGTGGTTAGTGGCCCTGACTGCTAAGCCGGAGGTCGTGGGTTCGATTCCCACCCAGGAAAAACTTTGTGTGATGAGCACGATTGTTTGTTCTGTGTCTGGGTGTGATTTATCTTATTATTATCTTAATATTAATAAGTTAATCCAATAGGTATATATGACGTAAAAGTATGATAGTATTCAATTAGTTATACGTACATGTATTCAATTAGTTATTAAGCCTACCTACTTAAAAAAAAATGTCAACATAATTTGTAATAGCCCTCCTCCTAATTCCTAATTTTTCATTTTTATTTTTGTTATGCCCGACAGGGCCCACAATGCTCCTAAACTAATGTATGTTTACCATTAATTAATGTACCCTACCACCTAAGTTCACATTGTGGAATGAAATAAATATATTGAGTATTGAGTATCTATAGTATGTATGTATTTATAAATTATATACGTATTTATATCAGTTGTCTGGTTACCATAACACAAGCTCTGCTTAGCTTGGGATCAGATAGCCGTGTGTGAGCTATCCCAAGATATTTATTTATTATTATTTATAACAAAATAAAAATATAGTCTAGTTTTTTATGCTTCTTTTAATTACGAATATCAACAAGACAATAGAGTACTATAGTCTGAAATAAACAAAAGGGAGAGAAACAATTTTTTTTTGTATAAGTTTAAAATTATGCGCCGTTGTTTACATGGAAAAGGAACTAGTAGATGCTGCGAAAATGCTAAACTCAAAGCTTACTTTTTAAACTTGAATTGGTTCAGAATTCGGATTTAGTTTGCTATCGACACGTCAAGAAGAAGACGTATGCGCCTGAAAAATCTAGTTGGTTTTAAACAACTTTAAAAGAATGTCATTTCGGAAAGTTGAAAGAGTTAGAGAAGAAGTTGGAGTTATTTTTTTTTGGTTATAAAATCCATGTAATAAACTTTATCATATTCTTCTCAGGAAACCCTTTCATTTGATGGCCATATCATGAGAAGGAACCTGAGAAAGTGCATAAAAAAATATCGAGTTCGCCATCTTTGGGAGACCACTATATTAAATTTAAAATAACATCATGAAACTGACCATGCACTGTCATCCAAACTAAGCATGTATACAAAACAGAAACGAAGAGTGAGTAAAATTTTACATCAAAGATTTAGGTACAGGTGGAGTTAATAAATCGTATTTAAAATACAGTATTCAAATGCTTTTACGACCCCATAATCCCAACCAAATTATGTAATTACCAAGCAATAATCCGACAGAACATTTCCGAAACCCGTAAGGTAAAGTAATCTCACAAAACTTTGAAGAAACTCACTGAAGGAAGTAATTTCCAAGTTATTGCGTATATGAGCACTTATCAATTGGGAATTTGTCTTTAATAGCTTATGTTGGGCCTCTTAAACTTGTTTATATACGATCAACTTCCTGAATATGTGCCTAACTTTGTTTCTTGGTCATATGGGTTTGTGGAGATGAGGGACATATTGTCGAAGCAATTTATTTAAGAATTCACCCATTTATTACTGAATCTAGTCATTTAATTAGTAAATAATTAGCTGTTTTAACTAATGTTTCTGTTATGAGCTTTTGAAATTTGAAATTTTTGGACTTAACACCATTGAGAAAGCTCGGTATATCATAATCTCAAACCAAACCTTCCGCTGCGGGAGACGACTCTCGGCCACGGCTACAATGGGTAGCTCACCGTCCGTGAGTCCAGTGACGACAGTCCTTGTCGACGACGCGTTTGTGTTCCACGCGCGCCTCATAGACATGTCAGCAAAGCAGAGAGGCCCGCCTGCGCCCGCCTGCCTGCTCAGGTCCCGGGATGTCCAAAAGAGATACCGCAGCGCAAATGCCAAAAAAAGGAACACGGATAGATTGGTCAGCAAAAGTCTGATACACCCTCCCGCTCTGCCCAATCGGGAGAAGTTTCCTAGTTATTTTAAGATTTCCAATACAAAGAAAAAATAACTGGGTATGCCGTACCAAAGATCTCCAACAAAAAATATTTAGGTATCCTTCGTTAGCTTATGCCACGTTTCCAAAAAATCATATTTTCATTCTACACTTTCACAATGTACCAACATAAACAGTGCCTCAGCGCCTCCACATTGTACGTGCTACCATCCTCTTTGTGAAGAATTTAAGAAACCCTACGCTTTTCTTGCAAGTCAGGTCCTTAGGCATAATAATTTATTATGCAAAGCCTACGTGTTTACAATACTGAACGTCGACACAAACAGTAGCAAAACACGAATATAATAACCGTAAATAAAATATTTATCTGATTGAAAATAAACTCAAATGGCAACCCCAAACATTATGGAGCAACACTGAGCGGCGGAAATAATTCGTTTAGACAGCCAAAACAATAAGCCCCAACTTCTGGCAACCGGTTCCAAGAATTATACCTAAAGGGAATATAGTAGCTTAGATATTAACAGCTGTAAATATTTTCATCGGTAATTTGTACATTTGCATCTTGAATGATGTATTAAATAACGGTATTTTCATTTTAATCATTGAACTTTTCGATCCGATCTTCGTTAATATTATAACAAATTTTCATAACTTTGCATTCATGGTTTTGAAGTAAAAATTGGCTTTGCAATATTTTATATAGGTAATTTTTAGGTTTTTTTTTTGCGAATGGGAAATTATCAAATAACTTTAGAGAGAGGGGTCTCTAGGCGGAGCGGGGGCAAGTGTCAGACTTGTACTGACTAAAAAACCCAGCCTTGTTCCTTTTTTTGGCTGCAAATTTTTAGACTTGAGTAAAAATGAACCCTTACTAATATTATAAAAGCGAAAGTGAGTTTGTCTGTTTGTTACGTGTTCATGCCTAAATGGCTAAGCAGATTTTGATGAATTTTAGTACAGAGATAGTTGGGACCCTGGAGACGGACATAGGCTAATTTGGATTTTTTTTAAAGAGGGAAATGAGGGAAAAAGAGTGAAGAAAAGGGAAATCTTATCTTTGCTATGACAATCAATAAGGCGCAAATTTAACGCGAGTGTAGCCGCGGGAAAAGCTAGTAATGGTATAAAGAAAACAGGATTACGATAATAATATAAATATACATATAATTATATCCACTTTAAATAAATTAATTTTTAAGCCTTATTTCGTTTTAGACCTTGTTAAGGTCGCAGCTAATTTCGAATTCACGGAAGTTCAATTCTCTTAGGGGTACGTTTAATTTTACATTCTAATTCCAGTATTTCACGGTGAGTGGAAGTCTTAATGAGTACATATTTGGTGAGATTGTCATTGCCGTGTTAAATTATTATTTGCCTGACTACTTAAGTTAGCACCAAATTATTTCTTCATCCAGAAATATATATACTACGAAATAAAATTAGAAAACTACACACCACGGGCTTTTCTAAATCCCTGCGCATCGTTAGCAGCGCTTTGAATCGCTGCAGCCGCTGTAGGTGTCGAAAATATCCGGGCCAATGTTTCCGAAGCGCCGTCTAATCTCACTTCTGATTGCTGACCGTTTCTCACTATTTTTACGACTCAATTCCCCCATTGGAGCGTGTTAAATTGTGGAGTCGCACTAAACCCCGGCTATTATTCGCTAACCTACTTGAATTTAAGGGTTTTATTAAATTTATAAGGGTACAGCTACCTGCGATTTTGAACGTATCGCAGTTGGACGGGATTCGTTAATTTGGTTTATCGGCATTGCTTCGGTCTTTTGTATATTGGGATTTTTGTTGTGGATGTTAATGACTTTAAGGCTTATAAAGACTTTATTGAATCCTTTTAAGCTTTTTCACAACGCCACCTTTCTGCTTGGGGATAAGACTTATTTTATAATAGCAAAGCTTCAAAAATACTATGTTCCTGAAACCGTTAAACGCTAATCAATATAATAGAATATAATCGCTTTCGAATTTTGGTAAGTAAGTATAAATAAAAAACAAATTAAGTTGACTTCTCTGGCAACATAGCCACAAACCGCTCAGAAGACATAACAGATTTATTCCTGAAAAATAGCTCGATGTTTTCGTCAAAAATGGAGCCAAATGCTTTCCAAATTAATTCATATATCTGTTAAAATGTTTTGACAGTTTGTGTGTAAAATCTGTTAGCACATCATTTGTTACGACGCTGAGACACTTCCAAAAACATTGGTGAAATATTTTACAGCGGTGGAATGAATGGCTATCCTCAATGGCGCTCGCGTCGCGGTACATGTCATCAATCAGTTACCGCACTTTTCACTTCCACCTAGCTCCCTCTTGTTAGTAATGAAAGTGTAGATTAATCATATTAAGAGTGTGAGGAAAATTTTTGTGGCACTTAAGTTTTCAGGTTGCGGGTGTTGCACAATTTCATTTAAATTTCATTTAAAATGATTGTCATATTATAAAACGTTTTAGTCACACACATCCTTTTATTTAGTGTTAAATTCGGGGTAACACAGTTCCCCTTTCCTGATTTGCAAGTACCTGCTACCTGTAGTTTTTGCCTTTACGCCTAATTTATTGTAATAGCAAAGCTAAGTTTTACCTTTTCTTCCCTTTCTCTCCCCCTTTTCTCGCTTTTTTTAGCCTATGTCCGTCTCCAGGGTCCCAACTACCTCTGTACCAAAATTTATCAAAATCGCGGCACTTTCCCGGTTTTTTTTTTAAATGTTGAAAAGAATATTAAAACACCACATTGTAAAGAACCAAAATTCGAAAAGCTATTATGTTTAGTTCCTTATGGGGCACCAAAAATCTTGGTGTTCATTTTCCGTCTGCCAAAACTTGATATAGGTTAATCCACAGGTGACCTGGCTTTGAAATTTGATGAGTATGGTGTCAAGACGTAAAGGATTTTTGTCATTTATACGCACTGTGACCTTTTCTGGTGACTGGAAAGTTGTGTGACAATCGATTGTCATGGTATGAGGATGTGATGTGGACAAATGAGAAAAATGTCATGAGGAAAGTTTTGAGTACGCATTTAGATTGCTATAAGAGCAGAGTAAGACCAAGCAAAAATGGATGGACTGGGTGAAAATGAGATAACAAGTAAAAGAGAAGTATGGAGAAAGATGCTGTGTCGACCTCAATAAATTGAGATAAGACTGGAACATAAAGGGCAAAAGAAAATATATAGAATATTCTTTATTATCTAACCATATCTACAAATAACAAGAATAACATTAAACAACTTATAAATAGGGTGACACAATGGGCGGTCTTATCTCTAAAAGTGATCTTTTCAAGCCAACGTTTGGATTGATTTAAAGTAGGAGGAATAGTACTGTAGGTAGTCTGTGGCGTAACATTTTCGAAATTAATCGCTACATTAAAAAAAAAATAGAAGAAACATGTATGAGCAAAAAGACGCTCACTTATTTGATGATTTCCCATAAAAAAGGTTGATTGTAAATCTGCCACTACAGAGTTTTTCTGCATTCTTAAAGATAAGAAACGAGTAAAAACCCTATCGTATGAAAACCGAGGTAAGAAGGTATTCCCAAGTTAATTGGTACTGACTCTACAGCCAAAGATAGAAGCTAAAGAAAGATAAAAACTAATTAACGAAAACAAGATTAGACAAGACGATCTAATTGCGAGAGACACATACGTATCTCGAAGGTGTAACGTAATGAACTAATGAATATGAATGTACCAGGTACCTACATGTAATTTATAAGCTTGGTTGGCATCCCAACTTAAAGTAATAAGGGAGAGTATTCAAGTAATATGTATTGAAGGAACAGACCATATTGTATCTCATCATTTCCGCTGTATGACATCTTCACTACCTGAACGCGCCCCAGAAGGTGGTGGCCAGAAGGCTGATCAGGGTTTACTGCATGATCTCCGGCAAGGAAGCGAGCCTTCTCGTCTTTTGTTTTGGCGGACAGAAGACCTCTTCAAAGCTTTCCAACATCGACCAGTCCATGATTTTTGTTTCCTAAGGCCTGCTCAAGGTCACATTAGTATATTTCACACATAACATATCATTTCTCCTGTATTTCCCCAAGAGTTAAGCAGATTATTATAAAACTGTATCTCTGAGCAGGGTAAATACCTCCCTTCCCTACTTCCACTTTCTACGATCTAGCGCGATTACAGGCCAGATCTTTGATAAGAAGTCCAGCTCAGTCTACTTCTGATCTCCTTGCAGTTGTCCAATAAGCAGTTACTCTCTCAATATGCAAAAGATTTTACCAGCCCAGTGTCATTTCAGCCTAGCAGCTGTAAGGCCAGGTATTTGGGTTTTGGACCAAATCATGGAGCTTCTAAAGCAATCCATAAAGGTAAGGCAGATTTGTTACCTACAATTCGCCAATTATGTCAGTTACACATACCGTATTGTGAAATATCAATTTTTCCCATCATCAATGTTCAAAGAGCAATTATTAACATCAAAGACCTTCATAACTGCTCATTCAACCAACAGCAACCTAATTGTTTCACAAATTGAATTCTCATAATCGAAATTTTGCAAATTCAGATTGCGATTCAGCAGTAATTTTCCATAATATGGACCTACTTCCTTCCAATCCCTTTTGATGTCCCCAATCGTATCACCACCCTAAATCATGTCCATCCGTTCCGTAATTAGGTATAGTGGACTACCAAAGGTAAATGGTTTCCAAAGTAGCTTGAATGGACCATTATTCGTGTTGAACAGGTCATCTATCACAGCGGGGGCTTTCAACGGTCCATAATGAACCGTAGACCTCCAGTAACCAACGTGGCGTAAATACTTTTCGAAAAACAAGTTGAAGGTTTTAGGAGGAACTAGGAAGTTTTTAAATCGATTGGGAGGTTGGTACTCGAAATTTCATTAGCATGTTTTGAACTTGAAGTGTTTTTCGATTGTGAATGACATGCATATTTTGGGTAAAGATGAACCGAAATTTATATTCAGTTGAAAGAAAATAAATGTTCATTGTTTTTGCATCATTGTAGTCGGGCCGGACATGGGGGGGACTGCTTCCTCCCATAATTAAGTACTAACGTGGCGACACAACAACATTTTAAAACTAAATGAATTTGAAGGAGTATCCATGGACATTCTTGGCGGTTTTTCTCCACATAAAACGACCAACCCGAACCGAGCACCTTTTATCGACGTTTTATAAGTGTATTTTTAAAAAATTTTTTCATTTTGAATCACTTGAACATTGGATTTCACTTTTAACTAACGTTGAAAATAGTAGGGTCAACAACAATGACGTAAGCAAATAAAACTACGTATTCCTCACGCGATTGATTGCCAGAACGAGAGTTTCAGAAACCGAATTGTTTTCGATGTTATCCCACTATGGGCTGTTTTTTCAATAGTCAGGTTAATTTTATCTGAGGAATAAAAATGGCGGTTTGACAACTTATCTATAGAAAATATGTCAAACCGCTATTTTTTCCTCAAATAAAAGTTATTTGTCCTTAAGCTCGATAACTATGGTAACTGTGGATTAGTATACCGTCTATTACTCGTGAGTCCTTCGTAGAAACTATAAAATTGAGCCATAAGTCAGGAAGAAAAGAAAGACCTACTTGCAACTACATATTGGAAGTTCCTGCTAATATCAGGAAAGTTATGATTGATCAAGGAAGAATTTTCATAAATTGGACCTCATGTCCAGTAAGAGACTTCACTATTGTGACCAGGTGTTTTAACTGCCAGCAGTTCGGACATGCAGCCAAATTTTGCAGAGAAACGAGCCCTACTTGCAACTTCTGTGGCGAAACCGGACATTCTTTCAAGGAGTGCACGAATAAAGATTCTACACCTCAATGTGCGACCTGCAAACGCTTCAAGAGAAAGAATGATCATCCAACTGGTGATGTAAATTGCCCAGCACGTAAATATGCAGAGGACAACTACATTAACTCTATTGACTATGAGGGCGCCTAGGAGCGCCGCCGAATAACAAGTTAATTAAGCACATAGATAGTAGGTTAACCTTTACATATAATTTCCTTTTTATGGCCAATCAGCTAATTTTTGATCTAGATAATTTTTCCGTGTCTGAAGCAAAAACTTGTAATGTGGAGGAATGCAAAAACATAGTCTATACTGGGGATAACACACTAAATATACTTACACAAAATATTCGTAGTATAACCCGAAATTTTAACGGTTTCCAAGTATTGCTGCAAGATCTTGATATATGTTGCGACATTATCGTTCTAACAGAATGTTGGTTGTCCAAACAAACGGCAAATTTACCAACTCTCGATGGCTTTAATCTTCACAAAAGCGATAAAACATTCAACCAGAATGATGGCGTCGTAGTTTATATTAAAAATAATTTAAGAACATTAGTAGATGAACCTTATTTTCCAGACTGCAACTGCTTAATAATTAAAATTATTCCCGATACAGTAATATTGGCTATTTACAGGCCTCCATCCCAGGGTATTGATGGGTTTTTGGACTCGCTTAACACTAACTTAGGTAAATTATCTTCATTTAAAAATATCATACTGGTAGGTGATATCAACATAAACACAGCTGCTGTAAAACTCGACACTCATGCACATAAGTATCTCAATATTTGCTCATTTCATGGTTTATTACCAGCTCATTATCATCCAACCCACCAGAGTGGCTCCTGTCTAGATCATATCCTTATAAAATCGAAAAGCCCATCAAAAACGTTGGTTACTAATTCATCCTTGACCGATCATCAAGCTGTTTTACTAACGTTACAAATAACTTCACCTAGAAATAAATGCATGCGTAGCTATACTAAACTCAACATGACGAGTCTCGAAACTGACTTACGCGGTATTAATTTTGACCCCGTTTATAACTCACATGACCCAAATGATTCCCTACAATATTTTGTAGATTTATTGCAATCTGCGCTTAGGAAAAATACGTTTACCAAAATAATACCTAGCAAGTATAGTAACATTAAACCATGGATTACGCCCGGACTGGTTCGCTGTATCAGACAAAGAGATAAACTCCACCGAAAATCTAAAAATGCACCGGATAATAAACTACTATCAATTACATACAAACGGTATAGGAATTTCTGTAATAATTTGTTGAAGAAGTTAAAAAACCAATATGATCAGAATCAACTACAGAAAGCAGGTAAAAACAGTAAGCTTATATGGAAATTCATAAAAGCTAACACTATTAGATCAAAAAATTCCGAACCAGCCCTTGATCTTCTATCTTTTGAGCAAAGCCCTACCGATGCAGCAAATAAAGCTAACAACTACTTCATTAACGTAGGAAAAAACTTAGCAGAGAAAATCTTACTTTCTAGTAATTCCATTCCAAGCCAAACTATGACATACGCAACACAAAACTCTTTCGTCTTATTAGATACCGATGTTAATGAGGTAGTAGGTATAATAGATGGATTAAAGGAAATTTGTGCCCTAGGGTGTGACGACATACCTAATAGCATACTCAAAAGATTTAAATACCTCATTGCCCCTCCTTTGACACACATTTTTCAGCTATGTTTAACAAAAGGAGTATTTCCTAAATTGCTTAAAAAAGCCCTTGTTACCCCTGTGTTTAAAGCTGGAGATAAAAGTTGTGTAAATAACTACAGGCCAATTTCGGTTCTAACAGGCCTCTCAAAGATATTAGAAAAAATTATAAACTCTAGATTAATAAAATATCTTGAAAGTAATAAATTGCTTTCTGATCATCAATTTGGTTTTAGGCCTAAAAGATCTACAAGCCAAGCTGTTCATCGTCTGACTAATTTTATAAGCACTAACCTAGATAACGGCATGCACACAATAGGGATATTTTTAGACCTAGCCAAGGCTTTTGATACAATTTCTTGTACCTTACTTTTATCCAAGCTGGAGATGATGGGAATACGGGGTGTACAATTGCAACTGTTGTCTGATTACCTCAGCGACCGCCATCAGTGTGTAAAAATAGGTCAGTGCATCAGTTCTGAGCTTAAAAATACCTGTTACGGAATCCCACAAGGCAGTATTTTGGGTCCTACCTTGTTCTTAATATATTTAAATGACCTATGCAATTTGACACTCCAAAATGGTGTCATTATGTCATATGCGGATGATACAGCTCTACTGTTCGCAGCTAAATCAACAGTCGACGTCTATGATGTTGCACAGAAAGGTTTCAATACTGTGTCTAACTGGCTTCATAAAAATCTCTTAACACTAAATATAAACAAAACAAAATACCTATTATTTACAATGAGAAACGCTTATCCAACTCTTACTAATCTAAGCATTCAAGCGCATAACAATTGTAATTTACATAATGCTGACATTGCATGCACTTGTCCCACTTTAGCGAAAACAGACCATATCAAATATCTAGGTATTACGATTGACTCAAATCTGAACTTCCGCAAACACATCGATTTATTATGCACCAGAGTGCGTAAACTAATCTACATTTTCAAAAACTTACGTCACATTGCCCATTTTCGATTAATTAGGCAGGTTTATTTGGCTTTGTGTCAATCTATTATTACCTACTGCATAACATCCTGGGGTGGTGTCGCTAAATCAATTTTGCTGCCCCTAGAACGCGCCCAACGAGCAGTTTTAAAGGTTGCTACTTTTCGTCCTTTCAGATTTCCTACACATCAGCTGTATATAGCATGCAAGGTGCTAACAGTGCGTCAATTGTTTGTTTTGAACGTAATCTTATTACAACACACTGAACTTTATTTTAACCCAGTACCCTCAGATAGGAGGAGAAAAGATTTGGTTTGTGCTAACCTTCGGACGAAACATGCTTTTGCTAATCGTTTTTACTTATTTTTGGGACCCTACTTATATAACCAGTTTAACAGAGTACTAAATATTTATAGTTTAAGTTATAATAGGTGTAATCTACTAGTTCAGGAATACCTGGCAAAACACAATTATGCAGACACGGAAAAACTACTAGAAATTGTAAAATAAAGTCTGAATGTACACACTCTAATAAAAGTCTCACTGTTTTACCTAATCTACTCTATCTACTTTAACATTATTCGTTAATTTATTTTACCATAATATTATATCTTACATTCGATAAAATAACATAATATTTAATATTATATACCTAAATAATTACTTGATAAGTCGTTGAAAATAATGTGTCTTCTCTATAAGTTAGCTACTAAGAAATTTACTAATGTCCTCTTTTTTAAATATATGACGTAAATTGATGGCCTGAAACACAGGTTTTCATAAACCTAGATCAGGCAGGTCTACATTATAGTTAGAATTAATTTTCCTCTATGACGATTAATGTAAATCATAGTTTTACTTATACTTGAATAAAAAATTATTTATTTATTTTTTATTTATTGTTTTATCAAAATATGATCTCAAGAGATATTTTTATCAAAAATATATTACACAAAGAAATAAACGACTATAGGGTAATTGTTATTCGAGATGCTTGATCCATTTAAGTCCCTAATGATTAAATTCCAAATCGAACTTTGTCTATAAATATTGGTTTGCTCCAACCGTAATTGTGATTGCCAATTTAAAACGGAGTTTAGAAAATTTGATAAGGCTCGCCACAAGGTAGTAAAACTTATTTTCCGTATGATCTGGATCAATAATGGCACCCTAACGTTTATCCTTTGTATTTTCAATGAGATTCTCTATTTCGATACCATTTACTTGGTATAAATTTATTCAAACTGCCAGGCCTAACCCAGATTTTAATCAAAAGATAAATTCAGATAGTGTAAACAAAATAAAATATAAACAAGTAAATGGCGTAGTAAGCCGCGACAAAAATCTTTCTGGGGCTAATAATAAACATTCAGAATATAAATAATTGTATCCAATAGAGGAATTGTATTCAGACGAAAACTTCGACCTAATTTGTAGTTTATGGAAACTTTTTTGTCATTATTATTAGAAAGGGAATACATAGGAAAGTTCGTAAATTCATTATTGAATACTATTCGCGTAAACAACACATAATATGAATTGCCAATTTGTTAATTTAGAGGCTAGACTGGATGACAATTGCCTCAGGTATAAATATTAAATCTTAGTATTTTTTTTAATCTGTTATATTATTTTCAAAACATTGTACTTAATTTAATTCTATTATTTAGATTTGATTGGTTAAAATGTTAGATTAGAAAAATTTAATAATTTATTCTTATAATTAAAAATGTGTACTATACCTAAATAAAATTGTGCATGCGGCAATCGCCTGTTAGTATAAATAATTATTGCACTTATAAATGTAATATCGTGTTACGCGTATACAATTGTTGGCTCTCACTTATATAAACCATTTTTAGCAGCATTTCCTCAAAACTACAAACCTCCTGGAAGACCCCTGGTAAAGTACAAAATCAATACAATACACCAAGCCGCAGGGCAAGAGAAAATCGCATTCGATCCCTCGTTGAAATAGCTTGATGTTAAACCCTAGTACTGAGGGGAGCTTCGAACAAATTGATTCATTCTTTTGATGGTATTATTTGTGAACAAAAACATGTTTGTCTTACAGCAATATTAATCATACGAAAATAATGGAACCGTCACCTAAAAAAATGTTTCGTAATGGTATTTTTGTTTTCTATAGTAACATAAGGATGAAGGTGGGCCATCGGTTAATCATTTCGTACAAGACACAACCCCTTGTTCGCGTCATACGACACTCTTGGGATTACATAGGGTAGTTTATTTTCCGCTGATATTGTGCCTTCAATACAGTTTGTTAGTAGGATATCATCCAAAATCACAAGATTTTGGATGATATCCTACTGAATATTATAAATGCAAATGTTTGTGAGGATGGATGGATGTTTGTTACTCTTTTATGTCGAAACGGATGAACGGATTTTGATGAAATTTGGCACAGAGGTAGATTATAGTCTGGAGGACTTTTTATAGGACTTTTTTTCGATATCACGCGGGCTAATCCGCGTGTGCCAGCTAGTTAAGGATATAAATTTTGAAAACAGATGAATGTTTTTTTTTTGCAATAAGCCCCTCCCTTTTCCTAAAATATAGAAACTGCTGAAAGCCAGAATCAACAGTAGCGACCAACAAAATAGCGCCTAGACAATGAAGCTCGACAAAGTCCCTGAGAAACAATTATACTGGATCTCATAACGGACTTCATTTGTAAAGAATAGCAGGGGAATAGGAAATATATAATTTATACTTATGTGAAGAATAAATTAATAGTAATAAATTATTAATCAATATGACTTAGAAAAAAAAACAAGGCCTATTATGATTGTGTTTTAAAAATACATTTATCCCAGGTTGAATCCTGCCGGGGTCGTGGGTTATTCGAAAAAGGGAGTGACATGGGCGGGTTTTTAGACAATATTAATTCTGACACTCCCTTTTGGTCCGGCTAGAGCAGGGGAAGTTGTTTCCTGATTTCTCATCCACATAAAAAACCCAGGTTGAATATTAATTTTATAAGTCCCTATAACTTACGACTAGTCAATTTATTTGCTAGTCACTTAATTGCGTTAAAGATCTACAAAGATCTGAAAACTAAACTAATCTCTTTCGGATGGCATTCCAGCGACCTTTGTTTAGTCAAAATAAGTCCGACCCCCCGTCCCCCTCCTCCGCCGAAATTGGGGGAAGTTATTTGATGACCGCAAAAATATTATTTATTCTATAGGTAGGTATAACGCTTGGTACTTTCCAAACCTCGGCAAGGGTTGCTTAACCTGTCCTCGTGTGGTAACCCATCCATTTTCAAACCTTGGCAAAGGTTGCTTAACCTAGCTCCGTGTGGTAACCCGTCCATTTCTAAACCTCGGCAAGGGTTGCTTAACCTGTCCCTGTGTGGTAACCCATCCATTTCCAAACCTTGGCAAAGGTTGCTTAACCTGGCCCCCTGTGATATTTTAAAAAATCTAAAACGTCACTTGACGTTTTAGATTTTGAAGTACCTACTTACGACTAGTTTATTTTTTGCCAGTTGATTATTTGCGTAATAGACTTACAAAGGTCTAGTAGACAAATCCATGGTACCACTGAAAACTCGAATAATCTCTTTCGGATGGCATTTGAGTGACCTACTCATTAGGCAGCTTCGGTCATTGTCCCTGTTTTGTCATTCTTTGTTGTTGCACTACACCGCGCTTTGAACTAATGCCTCCAAATCTACCCGTGTCTGCGGGACTTCCTGATTTATTGTTTGTCGGAAACGTTGCCCCAAAATTAAGTACAACGTCCTTTTGGTTTACAGGGTGGTTTCACTTGGTTAATATTTTAAAGCAGCGTTGTTTTCAAATATATTTTTCGTACCACTTGCTCAAAAAAGTGACATTCTATGCCACAAAAAGCGAACATAACAATAGTCATTTTTAATCTGTCAAAAACAGGGAGAGAAAGTTGTACTGAATTTCATTCATCCCCTAGGGAGAGAATGTGATTTAAAATTGGAATACTTATCTAATACTGAATTACATCTGTGTTTACACCATTGAGTTTGTAGGTATATAAAGCATTAAGCATCTTTTTTAAAAAGGAACACGCAATTAATATGCAGTTATGATTATTAAATAAAATTACCAAAACCGACGAGGTCGTATGAGCTTGATGCCTTTGCTTTTCCGACAAAACATATTAGTCTAGGAATTTGCCGCGATTTTGTTTTCTTCAAACACATAAACGTTAAGTTTATTTTTATAAATAAGTTAATGTTCTAAAAATACATTGTTAAATCAAAGCAACAGTGACAGTGTATTGTCGGATTCCATCAGTGCAAATGCTGCCGCAATCATACTCATCAACAATAAATGTACCAAACAAAAGTGTAGCTCTCTTTATAAATAATTGGACCAATGTTCGAATCTTAACTTTTACTTTTAATGTCATTATCTTTAATAAATGCTTATTTCATATTATTACTGTGTTAATTTTTTCGCAAATGGTACGAAAAGCAGAGTATTTTCCTCGGTGATAAAGCTGTCTTAGTCTTGGGTAAACTTAAATCTCTCGCTACACTCAGGACTCGTCTTAACACCCTCGCTACGCTCGGGAGTAAACCTCGAGTCCTTCGTTACACTCGCGATTTAAATCGTCACCCGCGACAGAAGACACTGCTTTATCCCCTTGGTTAATAATCTACTATACGTTGTTCTCCAAAACATGTATCTTAACGTACTATGTAATTGAAATAAACCTTTTTATTTTTATTTTATTTATTTTTATCAGGGTTCAGCTATAAAGCAAATGATTTGCTGTTGCCTACATTTTTTTGAGGTTCCGTGACCAAAAAATTTATGGAGCAGCTGTTATTTTTTTTCACGATAGTACAAGATGTTAAGTTTCATGTAAAATTCATATGCCATAGTTTTTAATTAGGTTTTAGACTAGATAGGAAAGAGCTGCGTCTTTCTAACACATGCATTATCTGCTTAAAAGAAGGCGCCATTCTCAAAATATATGTACAACTATGGTAAGGTTTTTTTTAATGAGTTCTAGTCGTCTCTAAAATATTGCCCACGTTTAAAAAAGCAACCAATATCTACTTGAGAATAGGGTTACTTACTTTTTAGTTTTAATCTGTGTGTAAATAAAAATTAATAATGCAATGACAATTTAATCATCCGAACTCTCCGCTGCTTTTCTGCCACAGAAAAGAGCCGTTTTTTTTCCGGATGGGAAATAAAAAATAGCTTCTCCCGCTCTGGGCAGTTTCAATCTTTTACGGTATAAAACCCATACTTGTGCCTTCTAGTGCTCTTTGTGGTCAGAGGCCGCGGCACTTCTATCGAACAACATGCAATCCCGGCAGGATTCAACCTGGGATAAATATATTTTTGAAAAACAACCATAGTTTTTGAAGAACCCTTGCGAGAAAGAAAGAGGTTTGCGTGCTAGAATAAAGACTTAATAAGCCGATTTTGTAACTGGACATAGAAAAGGAGAGGTATTAGTTCTGGGGCCTTAGTCTGCTATTACAATAGTGTCAGAATGGTCGATCACTACAAGTTTGGTAATCTGCTACATACTAAACTTCTCAAAATCAACCATTATGCGATCAGTGATCGACCATTCTGACACTATTGTAATAGCAGACTAAAGCCCCTGTTCCAGTTTGTAGCGGCTTGGAAATTAGCTACGAGAGACAGTTTGAACATCATACTTTTGTAAGTATAATGCGTTTGGTTGTCAGATTTTCGAGCTTTTGTCCACTTGTTATCACTAGCATAGAACTAGAAATGACAATGATAAATGATCTTTATTTTACTAGTAGGTTTTCACAAACACTTTTACACGTCTTTTTTAAAACTAGATGAGGCCGATGTTTCGCTCCCAACTACTTTGAGAAGAAACAGCCAAAACAAACTCAGAGGTCATAGTCTTTTTTAAGGTCCAGACAAAAATCTTGGTGAAATTACATGAGGACTATGCAGATTAGTGTCTGAAATGGTCTTTTTTAAAAAGCACTTCAAAGATTGAGTGGACCTATCCAGTCAGTGCAATGATTTGTCAGTTATCGTGTAGCTCGACTCATAACCCAAGGAGATCAACGACACGACGAACAATACCAAAAAAGAACACTTGTAAAGATCGCTTATGGTACTCAAACGGCGGACAGTTGGGACCAACGGCTTAACGTATTATTTTTGGAAAGAAACTCGGTATGTAATAGCGATTACCCATCCAAGGATCAAAATAGGCAAGCACTGCTTAACCTTGATGATCGATCTGAGTTCCTCAGTTAAAGGCTAAAATTTTCCCTACTCCCACTAGTATGATTAATGTAATGAGTTTCTGCCATATTAATTACGTAATAGCAAAACAAACAATTAGCAATTCAAAAACAATGCACTTGTTAGCACTTCAAACCAATTACACCGACAAAATATTTGGATCCCGCGGATATTTAAGCCGCATAAAGTAAAGCAATTAGCTTCGTTAATGTTAAAACGCTTTGAGGCAAATTATTTGAAATTAAATGTTTCTACAGAGCTGCTAATATTGAACACTTTGAACTTAAAAAAAGCACCTTGATCGGGTGTTGCGCAATTACCTAACTAGTTTGTTTTTAAATTTAATTTGGTTAATCAAGTAATGGTAGCAAACCAAATATATTTGTATCATTTGAAAAGATTCTGTGCTAGGTAAGATTTACAATATTTAAGTACTTCGTTTATTTATTGGTTTTTATACATATGATTACATTTTTAAATATTTCTTAATAAAAAAAGGTAAAAAAAAGAAACATTTAAAAATATAAAAATAGTAGCCCACTGGTATCAGGAACAGGTTGTATTTTAGAGCAAGTTGCTGATGGATAATCCTGACTACAAGGTTGTATCTATGTAAGTTAAGTACTTCGTTATTATTATCATCATTATCTGACTAGCCTTTTCCCAACTCATCATCTGCCTAGCCATTTCCCAACTATGTTGGGGTCAGCTTCCAGTCTAACCGGATGCAGCTGAATATCAGTATTTTACATGACCTTAGTCTTTTCCCAACTATGAGGGTCAATTTCAGTCTAACTAGGTACAGCTAATCTTCATTATATTACATTAAGAGACCGTCTATCTAAACTCCACAACCTACATGGAAATACGATTTACACCTTTTTTTGCGGATGGATAATCACCAAATAACTTCTCCCGCTCTGGGCGAAGCGGGGGGGAGTGTCATACTTGTACTGACTAAAAGCCACCCTTATGTTCCTTTTATTGGCCTTTATGTTCCGGGGCCACGGTATCTCTTTCGAATAACTCGTAATACGATTTACCCTTTGGTTAATAAAATCATAAGAATTGCAAGAAGTTTTGGAAGGTTTTAACTTTTTGAACGCCAGAGTACAAACTAACGCTTGCCCTCCACGCTTAGCATCTCGTTTAACCTCAATTTTTGTCATATATTTGTGTCATTGGTATCGAGCGCTCGCGCATGCACGACACATATATGCAACAATGGCGTTCAAAGGTTTAGTGTAGAATATATTTTGAGCCTAAGCTTTTAACTTTCCACCATTTACCTTTTACCATTGACCTGATTGACTTCAGTAAATGCGGATCCCCAGTTACAATCCCTCAAACGTAATTCCAACAAACCAATTCTCGGTTTCGACCTCACAACCTCAGCAATCACATTATTGGCTCCAAAATCGGCCGTCAATAATCGAAAGAAGCCATATTGTCGAATCCCGCTTTCAATATGAATACTGGTCACACTATCCCGGACGTACGAGGTCAGTAAAGCGGGCCATTATCCAGAATGGACTGTTGTTAGTTCGCGACAATGAGAACCATATATCAGCTTGCGAGGTCTATATTCGTGTAATGAACGCAGCGATCACTATGAGACAGATGAAACGTCTACCATCAGCCGTTAATTCCCTCATCAACGGAGTAAATGAGCTTTGGTAAGTGATACAACCTTGTCTGTGTATCACGTATTGATGGCGTAAGGTGTGTGTGAAACGTTCACGAGAAAATTAAAGGGAAATTCTGCGAAGGATTCGAAGGTGTTTGTTACTGCGTATGGATGTGGTTTTTAACATGAACTAGCTATTGCCCGCGACTTCTCTCGCGTTAAATTCGGGGTAACACAGTTCCCCTTTCCTGATTTGCAGGTACCTGCTACCTGTTGTTTTTGCCCTTGCGCCTTATTTTTTGTAATAGCAAAGCTAAGTTTTCCGTTTTCTTCTCTCTTTCTCCCTCCTTTCCCACATTTTGTTTAAAAATATAAGCCTATATCCGTCTCCAGGGTCCTAACTGTTTCTATCTCTCTATCCCAAAATCGGAACCAAAGAAGGATTCAGTGAGATTCTTCTGATTGAAACACGAACTTGACTCACTTTACCAACGAGGCAGTCAAAAAATAATTCAACTAGAATACAGACTTTAAATCAGTACCTCCACCTCAGCCTATCTCCTTAAAGGTAAACAGTTCTATAGCACTAGTGTTACCTACACTCGTAAAGGTTTATGAAGATGTTGTGTTAAATGTGGCTGAACGGAAGCTTAAGAGGCCAGTCCTGATACTAAGAGAGTAATAGACGATGCCTTTCTATTTCGAAGTGGTAACGCTAATGGACGGTGTCTGTATTTAGCTTTATTTGTAATGGTTATGTATAAACATTACTTGAAGATAACTATTTCAGAAAAACATGTACAACAATCTGTGATATTGAACAATTGAATGAAACGAAAAGGAATGATGGAAAGTATTAAATACAAATATTAAATATTAAAAGGAAAACTCATCATTCGTCCATCCTCACGCAGAACAAACACGAGAAAAATCATCTTTTGTTGATAACCTCAAGATACTATCACATAAATTAAAAAAATCCACGACCTAAGCACTCTTCTCGAGGCAAAGCTACCGGGAACAGATCAGTTATATTTAAAATGTTAGTATGCTCCCTCAGAAACAAAAAATAACTTCCCCCGTTCTGCGCGCAGCGAGGGGTGGAGTCAGACTTTTACTGACTACATACGTAGGCGCGGTATATCTTTCGAACAATCCACAACAAAACACTTACGCCAAAGAATAGTTTAAACATTAGAAACGAGTTTTCTGCAATAGAGTTCACTTCTTCTTTGTCTTCTACCGAACAAAAATATGTGCCGCGAAGAAGTTATTTGAATTGAAAAGAAAGTCGGCTGGAGCAATATCTGGTGTATAAGGGTAAAATTCGGTCACAATGTTGGCCTTCAAAAATCCGAGAAATTTCTTTCCACAATTCTAGCCCTTTTTGTCGAATTTGCTCAAACGCCGCATACCACACAAATAATATTCTTTATTTACTGTTTGACCTTCCGGCAAGAATTTCAAGTGAAGAGAACAGTCAACATAACTTTGACTTTTCATAGACTTTGGAGTGTTTCTTTATTTTGGTTTCGGTTCGGTTAGAAGGCACGACTCCGAAGTCTGTCTTGAGTGCATGGAAAGCTTATAAAACTACGTCTCTTCACCAGTAACAATGCGTTTTATAAATGTTGGGTCGGTATTGACTCGTTCTACCATGATCTTAGCGACTTATGTGACTGAGTTTTTGAAGAAAATTCAGGTCTTTTGGGACTAGCCCAGCGGCAACATGTTTCATGCTGAAGTGATTATTTAAAATGAAATGGATTGACGCTTGAGACACAAAAAGTTTAGCAACTATCTATCTCAATGAGTATTTTCAGTCACTATTTTCTTCACTTTTGCGATGTTTAGTTTAGATGAAGACGTTGATGGTCTACCAGAGCAATGCAAATCTTCTATCACATCTCGACCGCTTTTAAACGCTTTGTACTACTCATGAGCACTTGTTTTTGATAAAGTCAACTCACCGTGAACCTCATGTAACATTTTCAGTGACTTTAATAACAAAATTCCAATCTAAAATTTCAGACTAACTCTTTATTCGATGCTTTTGTCCATAATTAAACTTGCAATACACACTAGATCTAACTAAAAACAATATTGTATTTAATTAAAATAACAGATGATCAAATCCGTGCCAAAATGGAAGGCAGTAGTGTTGTGTCTGTTGTTAAACAAAAAAACAAAAAACAAATTTAGAGCAATAAACAAATCATCTATTTCCCGATACTTTTTTACTGAATGTGAATCAGATTATGCTTATCAATTTCTTTGGTAGTCAAATGTGCGTGTCAACTGAAAATGAACTCCTGGGTTCCTAGTTTGGTATTTCTAGGTTTGGAAATGTGGTAATACGTTTTTTGTTTCTAATCAAAGAGAGCAAAAATTGATACAAGCATTATCAAAATTTCATTTCATTTATCTTTCATGAAAATGACCAGTGTGTTGAACATTACGTATATTTGATATTAAAATAGAATTGTCACAAGCAGAAACAACTCATGTAATTGAAATTAAAATATAATAATGCACAAAATTGATACAATTAATTAAAATTAGGTTTATAAATAAATCTAGTCTAAGAATGACACATATTATTTAAAAAATAATGCCGAATGATTAGCCAGAATACCATTCTATACAGTTATAACATTTCTATTTCTGTGTAGTTCTGATAGTTTCGTTGTTTAGTACCTATGTCAGATTTTCTTATATTTAGCATGCTGTCTATAATTTTTTTGGCAATTTGGTTAGAGTCCAGGTTTGACAGCCGTATGTTACCGTAGCCGTATATGACGGAAACATTGATTTCATTAATCTTCAGAACTTCTTTAACCCGTTACTATATCCATGCGTTCCTAATTTTGGTATCAATTTCCTTTAACATTATGTAAGTGGTTCAAATTTGCCGACCTAAATATGTATTCTTTCACATGCTCAATTTTATTGTAAGTGTTTTAGATTTGGAGTTGTTCATCGTTAAGCCTACCAATCGGCCTTCTTTTTCCAGATCTGTGAGCATATTTTGAAGCAGTTCCTTTGTTTCCACGAATATTAATATATCGTCAGTGAGCTGTAAATGGGACATTTTTTTTCCGTTTATGGTTAGGCCGTACTGGTCCCAATTTCGTTATAAAAGATTTTTTCTAAGACAGCTGTGAATAATTTAGGCGACAACGAGTGTCCTTGTCAGACGCTTTCGTTTATTTTGATTTATTTTCCATTTTTCTCTATCTTTATCGATAATATGTCCGATATTTGGTCTTTATCTTTCAGAGTAGGTCTTTCGTATAAGATATCTAGTAACTTTTATCTGTTGAAGCTTTAAGGCCCTTTTTTTTCGTCTATTCCATCGGTCTTGTTAACGTGTTTCTCAAGTCTTCAGTATAAAATGTTTTCTAACATTTTATATTAATTCTGTTTTTTTTCTTTACTCAAATTTCCTATTTTTTCATTGTTAGATTCATTTTCTTAAACTTAACTGTTGCCACGTGGGTGTCATTAGGGTATATTTCTGCCTGACACTTGAAATGACATGATGGAAAAGAAGCTGCGGGCAAAGTCTATAGTCTCCGCCAGATAAGAAAAAATTAAAAGTCATTGACCCGACTTGTACCAAAAAACTCCACAAAACTTCATTAGCGATCGCTCGCCATTCAAAACTGTCGGCCATACTGCACCGGTCGAGTTTCATAATACCAAACACTCATCCCAACGGAAATAAGTAGAAATACGTAAATTTGAAGAATAAATTGTGGTATATTTTTAAGCTTGAAAAAATACATTTCATACATTGAAATATGTAATTGCTGTGGTCTATGCATTTCAAAAATAATTTCCTTGGTGTATTTTTATTTTTCGATATTTCTTATGTTTTCAACTTATATTTCAATAACAGAACATGCAATAATTGGATTTACTTATCCAGCTTTAACTCATACTCATAGAAGTATACAATGAATTTAAATAACCGAATTTTAAAGTTCATACCAAAAAATCTAATTTTTTAGGTTATGCCCTCATACTCATGCGCTGAGTGTGACGTCAGAGCAAGTCAGGGGTGCATTACCTATCCACCATTTTGTAATTAAGTACCTATCGTGTATCCTTCGTCTCGAGTGTCATTCCAAATTGGTTTGCGCATGGGATTGACTGAGCGAACTCATACTCGAAAACTGCATTTGTTATCTTGCTGTTAATCGTTCTAGTGTTTTGTTTTGTTAGTTTGATACTGTTTTGTTTTATTTTTGTTATCATTGTTTATCAAGAGTGAGGAAGTGAGTATGGATCCACGAATAACCCAAAAAGGCGACGACAGAGAATCGTTGAACCTCAAGCAGGTTGGTTAATTTATTTTTAATGTACCTATGCAATTTACCTATGAAATGATAGACCAAGTTAAGTAATTGAGTTACTAAAGGTCGAGGAACGATTTTTTCAAGGTCAAAGTTATTGCTAGACCCTTATGAACTTGGAGATATTGATGCTTTGGATGATTATAATTCTATAACTACATACATTATTATATTATCACGGATGAACTGAAGTAATTGCGGGTGGATGTTTATGTGCAGGCGAAACGGTCTACCCTCTTTCTTGTTCGTTTTTTGCGATCAATGCCACACAATTCCATTCCAAAACCATATGATTTTAAAAGAGTAACAATGGAGTTTCTTGCCGGTTCTTCTCCATAGGAAACGACCAACCCGAACCGTGCATCTTTTCTCGACGTTTTATAAGTGCCCATGTAGGCCTATGTGATATAAAAATATTTTGATTTTGATTAAGTTGGGCCCGAAATGGAAAGTGCTAGAGTGACTGTTGTGTGTTCCATTATTATTAAAAAATATGTAATTCGTTACGACACTATGTGCCTATTTTTGCTTTTATTTAAAATAAATGATTCGAATTTGAATTTGGTTTAAGGGTTTCATTAAGTACTACATATTAGGTACCTTCCAAAATAAATATGATTAAATAATAATTATGGTTTTGGCCAAAAGGTTTGTAATTCATGTCACCAAGGACGCCCCGTACCGCGATACGTTTGTTTACATCGTGCGGCGACACTTTTTACTACTACACTTTACAATTGTTCGTATCGTTTGAATACATTGGTACACGGGGGTTAACGACCTTTATTTTTTTCTTATCTGGCGGCGACTATAGTAGAAAGTAATACCTAACTCAGTGAATTATATAAATGTAATAGATTCCACCTAGAAAGAGGAACCTTTAATTACTGAGCTTATTTCCTCGAACGATCCCTAAACGACCACTTAGCTAATTACCTCATCAGTTTTGTTGCACTGCAAGATCTTGGCGTAAAGTAAATACGATAACAAATGTTAGAGAAATATAAGTGTACGAGTAGTTCAAATTAAAATAAATGAATAAATAATGAATGTTTATTTTGCAAGTAGGTTTTAACAAACACTTTTTCATGTCCGTTTTTTTAAATTACTTCCTCTTCTCTAATATCTTCACTCTTTACTCATTCCTTACTTTATCTCATCACCTCTCAATTCTTTCTAATTGTATGAAGATTGATTGGACCAGAGACTGAACCAAAACCAAAACGCCTTTGCCTCACACCGACCCTCCGTAACTTTCCCTCTTTAATAGATATAAATGGTGTCTAATATTAAAGAAACCGACTATTTCATTACCTGAGTAATTCGAAGTCATGAAGGCAAAATTGTTATAAGAATTTCCTTTTGAAGGTCAATTTATTTCATTACTGTCTGCTAAATAGTTTTTAGTTTTATAGAAATGCGAAGGAATATTTATAAGTCTTCATTTATGATTAAAGAAATGTAAATTACTTTACTTTATGTAAATTTAAATTAGATTTCTTTTTGTATGTTGGACAGGCAATTTGAGGGTTTTTTTTTTATAAAGCATCTTTCTTAATTCTCTATAATAACTCTCACGAACAGGTTTGTAGGTTATTTGATAAATTAGGATTTCATTAATATTTATTTGATAATTTGGATAAAAAAAATTACTGTATTTTCTCAATAATATCTTTATTGATAATCCTATAAAATGTATTTATTAATCAGGGTTTACCTATATCTTTTTAAGCCTGAAAATAATTTTGTTTTTTTTTTCTATTATGAACTTACTGAACAAAATCAAAAAGTAATCAAAATCTAGATTAAAACTTTTGATAGCATTTAATTGTAGTTACGTTTTTTTCTAATTTTCTAATATACTCTTATCGAAACTAAAGTGTAAGTATTTGCTGAGTTTCGTGTAGTTGTTAGGGATTCTTTTAGTAAAAGAGAATTGTCGATTTGTTTCCAGAGCTGCGTACCACAACCTGATACAGTAGGTAGGTACTGGAGCCGAACCTCATTCAAAGACGGCCCATTCTCTTTTGATTTGGTTAATTTTTCAACTGTTTTTTCTTATTTTTAGCATAATATCTAAAATGATAAACGAACAACCTCCTAAAAAGTTGTTTTAGAAAATAGAAAAAAAAAACAAGTTCAAGACAGCCAGTCAATTTTAACTATTTAAGACGAGATAAATAACAATTTACCACTCGGTTTATTTACTTAAACATAAAATATTAACTCGAGGTAAAAAACAAGAAAAGCAAACATAACGAAAATCTTCAGAAAAACAATTTTTAGATAACATGAAAATGTTTTCGCACTGTGTCAAGAACAAATGAGCTGCCAAAAAATAACATTTTAAGTAACCGAAACACAAAAAGAAATATTAAAGAAAATACCTTTTTTACGCTTTAATAACTCGTCCTAAGATGTCATGAACATAGACCGAAAACGTAAAATATAAGAGTTAACAAAAGATAAAAAGTGCTAGAGAAGTACCCTTCTACGTGATCTTAATAAAAAAAGGTTGGTTAGCATATATTTTCGGGCCTGTGGACGGTGAGCAATGGGTAGCTCACCGTCCGTCTGTCCATTGACGACAGGCCGTGTCTATGGCGTATGTAAATGAGATGTCAGCAAAGCAGAGAGACCTGCCAGGGCCATTACCTGCCCAGGTTACGAGTTGTTCGAAAGAGATACCGGAACGTAAAAGGCAATGGAAAAAACGTTTGTGGGTTTTAGTCAGTACAAGTCTGACACTCCCCTCCGCTCCGCCCAGAGCAGAGGAAGTTGTTCGATGATTTCCCATCCGCAAAAAAAGCATTATATTTTTTGTAGCTCTCTTCACATTCACGAGACGGCCTTGTGGCAGTTGATTTGTATTATAGTCCTCTTGACTGTTGTTGGCCACGGTGGCTACTCTCAGCGGAGACTAGCCATCTGCGCGGGAGATATGTGTACGAGTGTGTGCGCAGGCACAGGTGCATTCTCTGTCCCTTCACTCTCATAGCACAATGAGACGGCTATCCGAAACGGCCGAAGATAGATTAGGCATAGAACCAAAGGCGTGCTTTCCGAGGCACGAAATTATCTTACCGCCAACTCCCAAAAATAAACCAATAAGACTTTCTGTCCGACCTAGAAATCGAACTCCGTGCTCAGCAGACTGCTGTCTAATCACCAAACTGACGCTTTTTTTTTTTAAATGTACACATTTTAATATTTTTTACTAATTAAAACGGTGCAGTAAAATCAGAAAAAGCATGTGCTCTAGTATTTTTGTTGTTTTTATTTCCGAATTAACACAAATATCAAGCCAGAGGTAATTATTTTAACTTTAGTGTGGCCACGCTTTGTGGTACTTCACCGATTATTGCACACTTTATAGGATTTTTTATATTCTTTTGTTATAACAAAAGATCCCAGACTAAACACAAAATGATAGTTTTCTTCAGTCGCAAACTATATTTTCTATATAGTCTTTTCCCATCTATGTGCCTGACTTCGATAGGTGTATGTAAATCCATGAGCCCCTTATTCAAGTTCTTAGCTAGAAAATGTTCTTGAATTCATAAATGCGGTAACAATACGTGCAGGGTACGAACGTACATTACCGTAGAGTCACGAGTTTTATAGCGAGATTCGTTAATGTTATGCACGTCTCAAGAAAATTGCATGGCTTGATAAATGAATATATATATGCACGACCTCACGAATTTACTTGAACAAAACAATAACAAAAAAATAAAAATAAGTGTGGAATTTTCAAAAAGTTTCCTATTTTTCGTAAAACTTAAACGTGGAAATAGTGACAAACAAATTTTAAGATTAGAACCACAATCTAAGGAAGATAAACTTTCTGCTGAAGGCTCTACGCAGGGGTAGTGCAGTCCATGGTGGAACTCCGGTGTGGGCGCGTTCATAAGGGCAACGAGCCGGTCACTACCTGAACGAGAGCCAAAAGGTAGTAGCCAACAGGCTAATCCGCGGCTACCGGACGATCTCGGATATCGGGTGGGAGGATCGCCCGGGTGTCACCATTGTAACAATCGCATTAAATATATAATTTCAGCAGCACATGCACTGAAACAATACAAATCCAAACTATCAAGTGAATGCATTATTTTATGTTATATTATATTTTCTTTATATGAAATTTTTTACTATTCAACTAAAATGGTAATTATTTCATTGGCTAAAGTGAGTTTTAATCTTTGCATTATATTTTTTGAATTATTGCTGACTAATTACTTTTCTCCCCTTCGCAATAAAAAATAACACTCTTTCATAACAAAAAAAAAACAAATGCTAGGTAATTAAAAATCATGATTAAGGAAAACTGTTACTCCTAAACCAAAAGGGACTAATAACAATAAATAATATTGTGACGAGTTTATTAACAATATCGTTGATACGACATTGGGTTCCCAGTATGGGGTAATGACGTAATCAAATTGTGCCTTGCACATCTGACGTACCCCAGAGGGTAAACGCACGGTTACCCTTGATAATGGGTTCGAAACATAGAGTAAGCATGTTTAGAGGCGAGATTGACACTCCGAACGCATTGATACATACATGGCGTAAACGAAACTTTCAAGAAACTAACAGTCAAATTGTATATGGGTCAATCAAACTTCTTTTGATTTTTTAAAATCTATGGTTTTTTTTTCTTATTTAGATATATTTTTTGTGCTGATTCCTGATTATATATATTTTTTGTATTGATTATTTTATTGCATCAAATAAATGATTTATCTATCTATCTATACATATAGTCATGAATTTTGTACTTCAAACTAGTCTACGCAAAACTTTTACTGCGGTGAAAAATCATGTTTGACTCACATGGTAGAACTCAATATTACGCACGCAAAACAATGCTGATGGTTTCATCGCATAGTATAGGAGGTCGGGAAGATATTTTAAAGTAAGGTCCAGGACTAGAACATAACAAAATATCTTAATAACGGGGAGCATTTGTGCCTTTCGGCTTTGTTATGCGTACTTTTACACCCTTTTGTGCCCACAAGATGGATTTCGTGAAACGAAAACAACGATAATTCATCAATTAAACCAAAAAAATATAGTTAACCACAATAACATTGAACACATTCTGGTAGTCAATTAGTTGTGGTACATCTCAACTTCGCTGCGATCAGACACTGAACCCTGTCCTCTTTATTCCTCCAAGCTGAAAAACACCGCGCCTTTGTACAAACGCGCTGTGGGTATAGGTAGACTAGTAAGTAGGTCGCCTGATATTACTACTGGCGTGCTTGCAATGCATTTTTATGTCCATACTAATGACCGGATCCGATATGAAGATGGGAATAAGATTGGTACGCTTAACATCAGGATTGTATAACATTAATAGGATTGCCAACCTCATTTTAGCTTAGAGCACAACGAGTCATATTATAAAACCTGTTGTTTGTAGAAGGTATAAGCAGATCTGTACTTATTGTATTCCTACATTTTGCCTGATGTATTTAGGTCTCATGTAATATCGGAATTTGTAAAATGTAAACACCATCTGCCTAGCATCTTCTGTATATTATGTTGGAACTCCAACATACTACACTAAACTGCAACCGGTTAGATTGGAAGCCAACTGGCTTCCAATCTAACCGGTTGCAGTTTAATACTAGTATTTTTGATGGAGAAACTGCCTATCTGACTACCACCACAGAGTTGGCACTCACTGGGTAGTACGATACACCTTGGTAATACTGGTTGTCACACTATCAGGACATTGCTTACCCGTCTGTCAAAAATCCTTACTAATATTATGAAAGCGAAAGTTAGTTTGTTTGTTTGTTACGTCTTCACGTCTTAATGGCAAAACGACTTTGAGTGATAGTTGGGATCCTGGATACGGACATAGGCAATTTTTTTTAATGTGGGAAATCTGGGAGAAAGAGGAAAGAAAAGGGAAAACTTAGCTTTGCTATTACAATCAGTAGGTAAGGCGCAAGGGCATAAACTACAAGTAGCAAGTACCTGCAAATCACGAAAGGGGAACGGAGTAACCCCGAATTAAACGCGAGCGAATCCGCGGGCAAAACCTAGTATGATGTAGATATGAAAGTACAGAGGCAGTTCGGTATGTTATGGGTGATCACCCATCTACGGATCAGCCTAGACAAGCGCTGCTTACCCTGAAGATTAACCCGAGCGGCAATAATTAGCTAGGTTACAAAAAAAGTTTGAAAAAGTATTATTCATCTAGTATAACCGACTTACAAAATAACTACCATTTATCACTCGCAAAGGAAATTACATAAGTTTTCTTGTCTATCCCAATTTCTTATTCTATGTTTGGAAACAGTGTTGGGGTGTTCCTGGGTGATTTATTACGCGCTAAACGGATTGGCTCTTGAGCCGAAGATTTGCTGTATCGATGGACTATAGCTCCCTCGGATAGGGGCGGCCCTTGCTTCGTGTTTTTAATTGCAAATGTAGTCTATTAGGTTCCGCTATAAATTATGTATGAGGTATTTGATGTTGAATATTATGATAGACATTTTTTTTTTTAGTTTTCAAGCATCTGACTTCATCTTGTACTGTAATTATAATGTATATGTATAAGCTATCGTTGCTACTTCAATAATAACCATTATTTTATTACCCATTTCTCACACTAGTCTGCATACTCTTCATGTAAGTTGACCAAGATTTTTGGATCTTAAAAGAACTATGGCTTCTGAGTTTGTTTCGGCCGTTTTTTCTCAGAGTTGTCAGCTATGAAATATCTCGTTTAAAAAATGTGTTTTTAAAAACCTACTTGCAAAATAAACATCATTTAATATCATACATTTTCTAGTAGATGTACCGTCTACAATTGTCGAAACACTCCGAGCCAGAACGACTGCAAATATATTTTATTTATTTAAAAAAAAAAACAAAAGAAACAAATATTTAAATAAGGAATGATAAAAATATTAAATGAAGTACTTAAAAACGTCCAGAAATAGTCTTCTTTCGTTCATTCTCACACATAAACTCAAACACTATAATATACATCTAGACAAATGTCAAGACAAATGAATCACACTCCGGTGTCAATGTCTGTAGAGCATTCAGCATTACTAGGGCGCAAATCGTAGCGTAATTTAGTTATAACAGTACAGCTCGTCTAGCTTTGATGTTTCTTTCTCTGTTATACAATCTCGCACTCTACTCCAGAGTGTCTCGGCGAGAGTATACAGTTACTATTACATTTCTAGGTTAACCTGCAAAGTCTCAAATGACGTAGAAGCCCGCTGGGGTTGCGGGTTGTTCGAAAGAGATTTTGCGGCCCAGAACATAATATAGGTCAAAATAGAGATCATGGGTGGGTTTTAGTCAGTAAAAATGTGACACTTCCTCTTGCATTAAAACATTCCTGAACGGTTATGTCTGACCATAACCATTTTCAAAACGTAGTGTGTTGGTAAGTAATAATTTTTACATAAAAGTAAATTTGTACTTCTGAAACGTAATCTTATAGAAATAATTTAAGTACAAAGGACAATAAGTAAAGGCAAAATATAATCGTACACACAACAATTTTACAAAGTAATTGTAGTTGTAATACTTAAAGTTAATGTTATTACTAGCGCCTAACGAGCGGCACAACATGTTACACAAGGGCAAATGTTATGTTCTACAATTAGAACCTCTTTAGTTATAATTACTGTTTGGCACTTTTTATGTTTTAGCAATCGGTGATGTATGAAACGTTTGAAACAAACATACAATAATATAATATAAAGCTTCAAGATCCCAGGGAAATCGAAAGAACAACTAAAACTTTCAACAATGCGACACCGTCACAAAAACATCAAAACATAAGTCGCTTTTATTTTAAACAATCTTAATAACCAACGAATTTACTTTAGCTCGACACATATTTCTTCCATAACGACGTCCATTTATTAAAACGCCTTCAAGAATCTCGGACGGACATTTGATAAAGTAATCTGAGGCAATTTTCTTGCGGAACCCAAGTCTACGGGGACGTGAAAAAAATTGATCCAGAAATGGCCACTTGGAACAACAATGGTGATTTAAAAATACAATAGAGATGTGGGGGACTGATGGATTGACAGTGTGTGTAGAATAGGGATGGAACGCGACTCAATTGCTTTTTTTTGTGTAAATATTGGGTAGAGATAAGTGTTTGAATTTAGAACGAATCGAAGGAGCGATCAATATGAAATGATTTAATTGCTTTGTATCAATATTTGTTTTTTTATATACAACTAGTTTTCGCCCACGGCTTCGCTGGCGTTAAATTTGGTAACACAGTTCCCCTTGCGCCTTACTGTTTTGTAATAGCAACGCTAAGTTTTCCCTTTTCTACCTTTTTTCTCCCTCACATCCCAGTTTTTTTAAACAAAAATTAGCCTATGTCCGTCTCCTGGTTCCCAACTATCTCTGTACCAAAATTCATTAAAATCGGTTTAGCCATTAAAGCGTGAAGAGGTAACTGACAAACAAACAAACTTACTTTCGCTTTTATAATATTAAGTAAGGATGGCTTCGCTTTCACTTTAAGAAAACAACTTCAGGAATTATTCGAATACCTCAGCTCGTTTAATATTTTTACGTAAAAAACCCAAATAAACTAAATCCAAAATATTAGAAATATGTTTTAATTGTTTCACACTTAGCTCAAAGGGCACATAAATATTAATTGCCAGTTTCGAATGCAATATCGACACCCCACAGTAACGCGTGCGGGCCATAGGGAGCATAGGGAGCGAAATGTGCAAACAATTACGAAGGAGTTCTTTTTTGCGCCCCACTCTAGGGGTGACTCACAATGGCACTTTATGTCAACGACAGCTCGCCTCTATTTAAATGCGGCCAGCTCTATCTTGCACTAGACATCTGTTACTTTCACACCGACCATAAATTATATTGTAATGGCACTGGAATAAAAGTATAATCGGATTTTGTTTTTTTTTTTTAATGATGATGAATGAATCCGATTATCTTTTTTTTTTTTTGATATCTGGCTGTGAGATTTGGAATTATTCTATATTAGTTTTGACGCCTTTGTGTCATTTTCACTCAGACATTTAAATATTAACGAGCTATAACTGGGGCATAGACGAAGAAAATCGTAATTCAATACCTACTTGTTACTACTTTGTAACAAGTCCTCTTGTCATACACCCTGTTTTCATATAACATTCGTGGGTCAAAATCAACATAGAATCGGAAGCCGATGCATCAAAATATTAGCAATGACTGCTCTATAAGCTTTTTAATCCCATTGTTTTCTCATAGATACTAATATTATAAAAGCGAAAGTGAGTTTGTTACCTCTTCACGCCTTAATGGCTAAACCAATTTTGATGAATTTTGGTACAGAGATAGTTGGGACCCAGGAGACGGACATCAGTATTTTTTTAAACAAAGTGTGATATGAGAGAGAAATAGGGAAGAAAAGGGAAAACTTAGCTTTGCTTTTACAAATCAATAAGGCGCAAGGGCAACATCTGCAGGTAGCAGGTATCTACAAATCAGGAAAGGGAAACTGTGTTACCCGAAATTTAACGTGAGCGAAGCCGCGGGCAAAAGTTATCTATAAAAACGAAATTTGAAGTGGAGACAAACTTTTTACGACACGGTTGGTGAAGTGGCTGAGCGATCAACTGCTGCGCTGCGTGTCGCGGGTGCGATCCCATACAACGGATCACATTTACGGAACAAATATTTGTATGGCTTACAGATAGTTGTTCCGGGTCTGGTTGTTTCAATATGTGAGATTAAATGTTTGTAAACGGGGTGCGTTTACGTGTACGATACAGGTGAAATTCCTAGTTTGGGGCAAAGATTAAAAAAAGAAGAGAACGAAGCTTAGTATGTTTTGGACGCCTCCCCATAAGATTAATAGACGCCCTTAGAAAACATTAGGTTAGACTGGATGCGAAAAGCAGAGGATATGATGTCGAATTAACTCAGGAAAGACTTATGTCCAACATTGAACTCCGGTATTCCAAATTAATGAATGAGTAATTGAGAATTACGAAACTATATTTATTCGAGAAGGTTAATCAGCTAAGGAATTTGATAACTCGATGTTTAACTTAAGACAACAACCTAAGGTTACTGTTGTATGCGTAAATTGAGTCTGTCCACAGAACTAATCACGTAAACTAAGTAAATAAACCTATTCTGTGTATTATAGTTTGAGAAATCGTTGCTAAGGGAAGAAGGTAATTCATTCAATACCAAAACTTTACATAAGTATGTATAGAAAACAAGATAAGATAATAAGATAAGATAATAAACAAGAGGAGCTCGTGGCTAAATAATAGCAGCCGCTCGGGTCGATCTTAAGGTTAAGCCACGCTTGCCTAGGTTGGTCTGTGGATGGGTGACCACCCGTTACATATCGAGTTTCCTCCGTGCCTCGGAAAGCACGTTAAGCCGTTGGTCCCGGCTGTCATTTGTAGATCTTTAACAGTCGTTACAGGTAGTCAGTGTTCCGAAAGTCTGACAACCAGTCTTACCAAGGGGTATCGTATTACCCAGTATTAACTGGGCTGTGGAGGTCAGATAGGCAGTCGCTCCATGTAAAATACTGATATTCAGCTGCATCCGGTTAGACTGGAAGCCGACCCCAACATAGTTGGGAAAAGGCTAGGCAGATGATGATATAGAAAACAAGATGGAATTTCGAATAGCAATACCTTCACTGTTGCGGCGTTTTAGCTACAGAAAGACGGTTTTAAGACTATTTGATTTCTAAAGAAAATAGATTTTGAAAGAAAGAGTTTACAGTCATGACAACGAATTAACGTTAATTTATTGATTTAATTACATTATAGTTTACCTTTTTTAAATATTTCTTAATTAAAAAAAAAACTAATAAGTATTATTATGCTAATATAACGTTGTGGCACCGAGTTGTGGTGGCATAACGCTGTTAAACCAGCGATTGTTGATGTCGTTATGTTTTTGTTTGTCTGAAATGTTATTAAATGTTTTATTGAATTATAAACGTTAAAAACACTTATTTGATTTTAAAAACGAATATCTCACGATATATCTTTTGATGTTGTTTTCGCTCAGTCTGACTTACTTTCATCTTTACACAATCAAAATAATAAGACAAGTAGATTACTTAAAATAAATATTATAAGTGACTGATAACACGGTTTGCGCAGTGGCTGAGCCTTCGACTGCTGCGATGCGTGTCGCGGGTTCTATCCCCGCACGGAACAAATGTTTGTCAGAACAAACAAACAAACAGCCAGACCCGGATGTCTGGCTGTTTGTTTATGTGATTTTAAATATTTAGTAAACCCACCCGATACCAGGGAAACTCCTGGTATGGGGCAAAGACAAAGACAAAATATAACGGTTTCTACTTTGACATGAGACCTATGTATTTCAAAATAGTATGGCCTTCAAATACTATTGTCGTAAATACGTTAATTGTTACTCAATACGGTAGGAGAAAATTACTTTTAAAAGTTGCTTCATATACATTTTTCCTATACAGTTCGCAAGTCTATTTCTCATCAAAAAGGAAGTTGTTCGTCATCTCAAAATATCACTCTCTATACCCAAAATGACAAAAAGGAGATCGGAATTACACTATGGGGTATTAATCACATCTATCGATTCAAACAATATTGTTCAAGTCGACACAAAGGAGGGTGACACGCGCACCCCGCGCGTATGTAAATCTATTCAAAAGATTCTTTTGATAACGGTCTTTTGTAAAACGCTGAAGTACGACCTAAAGTCCCATTTTTCTCCTAAATACATAAGCACTGGCAATCGGAAAACTCAACGCGGGATCCACTCTGTGTGAACCTATTCGATCTCATGCATTTAAATTCAGAATTAGTGGAAAGCCTTGCCGCAGACCGACTTTTTGCCAAAGGTAAGCAAGCCATTCCTCGGATTTCTCTTTAATACCACTTTCATTGAAAACGTGATTGATTTAATAGCCTTTTGAATACTATAAAAAAACTTTATAACTCGACTTCGCTTTTAGGAGTGCCAAAATGTAAATAAAAACAGTGATTTTGTTATAAAAGTTCGAAGAGAAACCAGTAACCACGTCTTTCCATTTTTGAAAGGACGTGGTGTGACAACATAAATAATCTATCCGAAGACAGCCGTGTGTGGCAGGCAGAAAAATGTATCTGGGACATAAAAGGATGGTGGAGGTCGGTTCGTTACGTTTTGTCGGTCCCAGGGGTGTGCCTTGCGCGGTGGGCTAGTAGCAATGTGGAACATGAATGTTTTATGCTAGCGTCACAATTCAGATTTGTATCCACTAGTGGAGTCAGTTTATAGCCCGCTCTTGTCCCACGTCGGGCAATAAAGGGGCGTGTTTATTGTTTTTCGTATTGCGAGTTCAAGGTTTGGCCGCTTCGGCGCGATTTTATTGCGCCTAAATTGTGCTATAAAGTAATGCTATGATTAAGTATGGCGCTTTTTGTCTAGAATATTAATGGTTGTATTTATTATGCTAATTAGGAGTGGCATCATTTTAGTTTTCGTTTTTTTCTCAGCAAACTTTTTCGTTTGATAGGTACTTGTATTATGGAAATGCACATTGAATTTAGAATGACGTTACTTAACCTACCATGCATTGTCATCTAAACTAAAAATGTACGGTAATATTTCAACTCATTCGGAAAATAGGAAGTGGTCAAGTTAAATTTCTAAGATTTCGCTATGTTAGTTGCATGTGAAATTAATAAATGCGTGTAAAATAAAAAAGCATGTGTTTTTTTTTAAACTTTGCCCCACGCGTATTTCTCTTGTCTCGTGGGTACGTTTACAAACATTTAAACTCACATACAGGAACATCCAGACTCGAAACAACTATTCGTATGCATATATATATTTGTTCGAACCTGCGACACGCAGCGTAGCAGTCGAACGCTCAGCCACTGCGCCAACAGTGTTGTCAGTTGTGAAATGTACTTGAGTGGGAACCTGTAATATTTATTTTAGGTAATCTACTTGTCTTTTTTGATTGAGTGAGGATAAAGTATGTCAGACTGAGCGAAAACAACATCAAAAGACACAATGTTAAAGAAAACTAGTTTTTCCGCGTCAACCCCTTCGTAAGAGAAAATAACCATTAATTTCCTCTCCTTGACAGTAAAAATATATAACAAGCGTATTACAGCCCCACTGCTGGGCAAACGCCTGTTCACATACAGAGAAGGCACGAGCGTTGAGCACCACGCTTGGCTAAAACTTGGGTTGGCAATTTCAGATTTTGACAATAAACGATTTTTATAATTATTTACACTGTTACGTAACAAAATATTGTGTCAATCGTATCATTAGGGCCTCCATTTCTTGCGGGTTGTTCAAAAGACATACCCTGGTCTCGGACCACTAAGGGCATAAGAAGGAACATGGATGGGTTTTATTCACTAAAATTCTGTCACGCTCCCTCGCTTCGCCCAGAGCAGAACAAGTTGAATAAATGAATTGAATTGAAGTTATTTGACGATTTCACATCCGAAACAAATGCCACCGTTTTGTAAAAATAATAGTTAGTAAGTGATAACAGAACAATTAAGAATAAATTAAAAACATAAGATTCCATGAATAACAAACCTAGATTGCTTCTCAATATTAACAGAAGAAAAATAACTGTGGTTTTAATTTGTCTTTTACCTGTTTCAAAATTAATTAGCTCCACGAATATTTTCAAGACCTGTCTGTTACAATGGCTGCGTATACATCGTTGTTTAAATTAATTAACCTTTAAGACAATATACACTGTTAAACAATTCATACTTTAATTAATATAGAGTAAGATTTCAGAGGGTAAATATGAAAGGTTATACGGATATAGGTCTTAGACAAATAATTCTATTTTGTATACCAATAAGGTAACAATATGGATTTAAATTCATTAGTTGTTTGATTTTCTACAGTTATATTTAGATTGGCTAGCCCAGTGTTTCGCTCGCCTTAAAGATATAAATTCGCCAATGGAACTGTTTAAATAAAGTATTTGACATTACGGAATAATTTAACTTCTTATTATTGAAAAAAAAATTAGATGGTAAAATCGAGATAGATGCCTCCGAAAGATTGATGCCTCGATTGTAATTACTTGATTCATCGCTTGCTATTTTATTAATCTATCGATAAGCTAGATATCTGTTCTCTATAAAAACTTGCAAAACATCACAAACATCCCAGGAAGATGAGTGGGTTTTTAGTCAGACCAAGTCTGACAATCTCCCCGCTCCGTCCAAATCAGGGGAAGTTATTTGAAGATTTCCCACCCGCAAAAAAATACACGTGTTCATACATATAAATGGTAGGAATTCATTGAGTGTTTCAGTATTATAGTACTCTGCTAACGTGACCTTTGATGGAGTTTGAGACCCCGGGTTTACTTTATCCGGGGTGTTGTGGTTTTGCGGGTTGTCCGGCATACTAAGTTACCAATCAAATCCCTTGTTGGTATTAGGAGCTGTTATTGACGGTTCCCAACAATAGATTAAGTTCCATTCTGGAACAAGTATATCAATATTGTCTGAAATAGAAAGATATTTTTCAACTGTGTGTGGTACCGAATGGGTTCGATCCCCGCACGGAACCAAAATGTACGACCTACAGGTAGTTGTTTCGGGTCTGGCTGTTTGTGTATGTGAGTTCAAATGTTTGTATGTTTAAGTTAAAAAAGAGTTGTCTGAAAGGAAACTACAAATACGTTAATTAGCTGTTTTTTTGCGGATGGGAAATCATCACATAACTTCCCCCGCTCTGGGCGGAGCGGGGGGGGGGGGGTGTCAGACTTGTACTGCCTAAAACCCACCCATGTTCCTTCTATTGCCTTTGATGTTCCGCCGCGGTATACGGACGCGACAACTTGACCAACAAATTCAGGCAAGTCAGAGTTTTGTTTTAAATAATTGAAACCTAAACTTTAATTTACACAACAAGGCTGTCTGTAGTACCAGTACCTAATAGTTTTTTTATTAAAACATTCTGTTGTTGCTCCCTTTATTCGGTGCACAATAAAACTATTCTATCATTCAAGAATTTATCCATTTTACGAGCAAAACCTTTGTGATCTCTTGTAACCCTATAAAGGCTACATCTGGCTAACAACCGTAGTAAACAAATAAAATATATATCGCCGACACGTGAGCCTGAAATTACTCCAAATCTGGCACTAGGCTGCGTCCCTGGCCATACATACAAAATATGACATTTCCCCTTTATTCTGACCGTGGTGTACATAAAGCATATTCGTATAAATAACGGATAGGGATTTTTTGCGGGCATCCGGGTTAAAACATTTGTGATATGAAGGACACCTCTACTGGTTTATGTCTGTCTGTACATGCATATGTATGTATTCATATGTGAGTGGCATGTTATGTAAGTCTTGTTATGTTCGTGGGTCTTGTAGGAACATGTTTTTCCTAGAGATTGCAGCCATGAAAAAAAAGATTACGAGACTCGCAAAAATATTGTGCGGTATCTCGGGAGTGCGGTAAAAAGAATGAGGAAAATGTGATGTTGGTATGCTAGTGTTTGCAGTCATGATTGTTACTATAAGTAGGTAAGATTTTATATCTACAGGCTAGAAAGCAGAAGATTTCTTCAACTTTATAGGTCAGCCATATACTTGCGATTCCGTACGAAAAACAAATATCTGAAGACTATTATAGCACAGATCTTAATTAATATAAACTAGACAAAGATCAAACGAAACCTTTCGAATTAATTGACAGTTTTGTTAGACAAGTTCTAATAAAGCCAGTATTGATTGAGCGTTCAGAACTAATCTATAGGTCCATTAGTCGACCAAAGTCAATCCAAAGCATTTTCGCGGAAAAACAAAGCCGTCACGGAACGAAAACCAATTATCTTCGCTTCAGCCTTAACCTATAGAGTGGAAATAAAATGTAGAAAACACCAGCCGGATGATTGGTTATTACTTTTCCTCACCGCAAAACCTATCGACTTCCAAATTGGAGCCGCCGTAATAACTTCTCGTCGACTCGATATAAACCGGGTGACATGTTCACTACATTGAATATACGTGATATTACCTTTGGTGCTCTCCACGACGCAGTCTATCCTCCAGAGAAGCAGGGCCGCGTATACCGTAAGTAGCATCTTGCCACCGCGGGAGCAAAATAATTCACTTTTATGGCCCATCTTCATACACAGCCAAATTTTCGGCAATGCCGCCCTTTATAGGCGAAAGTCGAAACATCACAGCACCACTTTGTTGCTCGAAACAAAAGTCGTCGCGACACTTAACGTTATGCGACAGTTACGACGAACACTTTTACTGCAGCGAATTTATACCGAGCGACAAAAGTAATTTGTGTTGTATACGATGCATTGACACTGCCTTCCGTTTTATATTTCTTTGTTGTTTTATCTGTAACAAAAGGAAATGGAGTTAGGGACAGTTTGTATTGAATTTTCAGTTTAAAACGATTTATTGAGTTCGACACCACAGAGTTAACGTGGCATAGCGTTTGACATAGCGCCAGATTGCGCTCAAATGGCGTGTCCACTGTTTTGGAAACACGGATATATATAAAAAAATTATATTTTATAAATATATCAGTGTGATACAAGAACTTTGGCATGTGTTTATAATGCGGGTTGCTGAAAAGAAAAATAATCGCAGTTGGCGCTGGTAAAGAAGACTAGCTGAACCCAGGTGGTGGATTAGTAATGGCAAAGTGGGTTGTAGTAGCTTGTAGTAACAAAACACTTACGATAAACCGCTTTCTTCCACTTATCTTGGTAAAAAGAAAAAGAAAATACATGTACGAAAATGTCGACGAAGGAAAACTAGGATTGGAATTCTGTGTACATTTTACATAGTCCATATTATGCAACAAAGGAACATTTTATACGTTTTAAACTCGTAGTCATGTGATTCTACTTTGGCACTTGTATATTTAAATGACATTAAATTGTAAATTTACAGTGCTTTTCAAGAATATTAAATGCAGGTACTGGAAAATAAAATACAATAGCATTATTTTTGTAATAACAAATCGTAGAGGTTTAAAGGTTTACATTGTATTTTTAACCAATCACGACAGGCTCAATTGGGAATGACGTTTTGGGCAATGTTCCAATTCAGGATTTCGCCAAAATATTTCCTAAGAGGAAAATTTGTGATAATTACAGTTTTCATATTTTAAATTCAGAGACAAAATATAGTTTTATCTATTTCACCAATTATTTTAAAGTGAGCTGTTATAACGAGCTGAAAACGGTTTTCCCCAGAGATTAGTGCGATCAAGCAATCTTTCGGTTAAGCTGCTCTAAGCTAAACGACAGTCGTCACAGATGGACAGCGGCACTAAAGTCTGATAACCAGTCTTACCAAATTATGGGTAATAAAGATTAATTAATTAATCAATATTCGTTGCGGATTCTATCCTTCAGAGAAACTCCGAGCATAGCTCTCTCCATAGCTCGCTGAGCGACTTTGAACTGATGAACCAACCCTGCCGTGAGTGTCCATGTCTTGGCTCCGTAGGTCAGGACGCCCTCCGACCAGGTGGGATGACGATCTAAGAAAGACTGCAGGCAGATACTGAATGCGGCAAGCTGAAGACAGGGCGCTATGGCGCTCATTAGGGGAGGGCTATGTCCAGCAGTGGACTAATATAGCCTGATGATGATGATGATGATATAATTGTTAAGACTGTGTACTATCTGAGTTGTGGAGGTCAGATAGGCAGAAGTTCCATGTGAAATACTGGTACTAAACTGAACCCGTTTAAAATGACAGCCAACTTCAACATGGTTGGGAAAAGGCTAAGCGGTTGATGACAATTAAGATTTTTATCTTGAGGTTAACTTCCACACCGTTTTTTGGTCAATGCTTCTAATTACAGCGGAGACCAACCACAAACGTGGGATATATTCTGTTGTATTGTATACAAGATGTGTGCATAAACACAGGTGCACATTAATTTTCCTCACTCTCATCGTTCGATGCAACGGCAATCCGATACGACCAGAAACATAAAATATCAAGTGTAGAAATCATAGAAAAAAACGGCCTAGAGCGAGTCAGATTCGCGCACCAAGAGTTTTCAAGTAGTTTAAAAAAAAAAGGTTGCCTCACACTACGAATTACTCCTGTATCGTGGGTGCAATTACAAACATTTAAACTCACATACACAAACATCCAGACCCGGAACAACTATCTGTAGACCATACATATATTTGTTACGTGCGGGGATCAAACCCGCGACACGCATCACAGTAGTCGATCGCTCAGCCACTGCGCCAACCGTGTTGTCGAAAAATTGCGACACAAACAGTCATAACTTTTGACTGCGTTGACTTACAGAATTAATTTTTTCACAGTATAAAGGGACCACAGATTTAAGTGTATGGTTTTAATGTCGATTCCAAGCATTCCCTAAATAAAAGGTCTTGACAGATAGACAGATAGACAAACGGGTTACAATAAGGGTTCCATTTGTAGGTATGGAACCCTAAAAATCAGGAATATCAAGGACATTAACTTTAGTAATCCCATTTGGGAAATGGCGCTACCTGTGTGAACCATTTTATTCTTAAGTAGTCCAGACTAACTTCGTGTTTATTGCCACGTATTTACTTACTATTGTTATGTTCACAATTTAGTTTTACTCTCGTTTCTTAGTGGAAGGTTTTGGGAAATTCTAAGTACAGTTTAATGTTTGGGTAATCTTGTTTGGAAGCTATTTGATCTCAAACCTCGAGTAAAGATTCGTAGGCTTATTATCAAAAAGGTTTTTTTGACTTAAATTATAGAAGATAAGATAACTATGTAAACCATTTATAAGAGAAACGTATATTTATGTGTTTTAACGTAAACAGGAGTTTTTTATACCCTTGAAATCTATTAAAAGTGGTTTGATTTTAATTTCATAATTATTGTCATGAAAATAGAATGTGTTTCAAAATTCCATAAATTTTCGAACATATTCCATTTTGAAAAAGATCTTATTTCAAAGTTGCCAATGCTATATATTTGACAGCACGGTTGGCGCAGTGGCTGAGTGATTGACTGCTGCGCTGCGTGTCGCAGCTTCGATTTCCGCACGGGACAAATATTTGTATGACCTATAGGTAATTTTTCCGGGTCTTGCTGTTTGTGTATGTGATTTTATTTGTTTCTAAACGCACCCTGCCTGACAACAGGAATTCCTTCTGTACGATACAGAAGGAATTCCTGTTGTCAGGCAATGTTTTAGAAAAAATATATATATCTATGATGTCTTTTACACTGTATTAGCGGGGTCAGCGTGCCTGAGTTTTAAACCAAGCATGTCTTTAAGTGTTTGCCATGGATTTACCGCAAAGAACTGTTGAGTATTCATATTGGTACTCATGCTTGAAAGCACCCAAGTCGCTAGTGAATTCAAATATTTAAGCCAGAGGATACTAAAATCGTTACATTTCGAATATTCGCTTATGCTATGGTCGTATCATGATAGTCAGTATTAACAAGCCTGTAGAAGTTGAAAAAGATAGGCAGTTGTTCCATGTAAAATACTGATATTCAGCTGGAGCCAGTTGGATTAAAAGGAAATCGCAACATAGTTGGGTAACAGCAAGGCGAATGAAGACTATCTTCCATCTCATTATTTTCCTGCCCTTGTCTCATTCAATTTGGGGTTGGCGCAATACATTTTCTTCTTCCATTCTACCCTATCAGACGTCACGGCATAATTTACTCCTCTCTCCTTCATATCATTCCTCACAAAATCCATCCATCTTTTCTTTGGCCTTCCTCTCGCTGGCTTCATCACACTTTTAGTCCTATCTTCCATCAGAATACAGAAAACTTAAAGATTACTTACAGCTTTCTTATTTATGAATGGCGTTTAAAAGAGTACCTACTTGAAAATATTAACGTGGAAGCGAAGTGGGCGTAGAGGGCTGCCAACTCGACATGTTACAGGAGTACTCTTTGGAGCCCTCTTGAGCTTTGAAGCCCTCGCCATGAGGAAGCTAATGTCCTTTACTTAAATGATGTAAAGAGTACAAAATAAGACTGGCTTATAGAACTGGCTTTAATTCAAACATAAAAAGGAGATATTTCTAATATTATAAAATTCTTTTGTCGATATACCGATTTGTCTGAAATTTTGCGTGCAAAAAGGTTTTCTTTCTTTTTTTAAAAAACTTTGCCCCACACTAAAAATATCTCCTGTATTATTATTATACAAATATTTGTAAACGCACCCACGATGCGTTTACAAATATTTAAACTCACAAACACAAACAGCCAGACCCGAAACAATTATGTGTGTGTGTGTAATCTGAAGGTGTTTTAAAATCGGCCAACATATATTTTTCATACCCCTAAATGAAAAGGAAACCTGGGTAGCGTAGTATATTTGTATATACCGAACAAATACCATTCGTTACAAATAAGTTTTCTTTACATTGTCTTTATAAGACCTCTGTGATTTAAGAGTACCATAAAAGAGATGTGTAATAAATTTAGTGGATAATTTATGCATACTCTTTCTGTCTTTTTGTGTTAGTCTAGTGTATGTGTGGGCCCATACTATCCAATTTTCCTGATGTTTTTTCTATTTCCGACATCATTTTACTTTTTTTAGGATTCCGTACCCTAAAAGGAAAAAACCTTGAGAACTTTGTTGTCAGTGTATCGCTCAAGACCTTTATCGGAAACGCGTGGAGGTATCGAGTTGTTTTATCGGATTGGAAATTATCAAACGACTTCTTCTGCTCTGGGTGGAGTGAAAGGGAGTGTCAAATATGTAATGAATAAAACTCATCCATGTTCCTTCTTTTGCGCTTTTTGTCTTGAGCCGCAGTCACTTTTTCGAACAACTTGCTATCCTGGCAGGCAATAGCCTTGATGAAGCTCTTTGCTTTGCGAGGTCACCGCCTGCCGGAGCCACCGCCTGAAGGGGTTGCGAGTTGTTTGAAAGAGATACCGCGGGCCCGGAACGTAAAGGGCAATAGAAGAAACATGGGTGGGTTTTAGTCAGTGCGAGTCTGACACCCCGCTCCACCAAGAGTGAAGGAAGTAATTTGATGATTATACCCATGCGCAAAAAAAATAGTATATATATACTACCTACTTAATAAAAAAGTTCAAATAACAGTTAAGTTCGTTTGTTTGCAGAGAATATAAAGGGCAGAACAGGCAACATTTAAACTGAATTTTAGTCAGTCTGCCGGGAAAGTTATTTGATGAATTACCATCCCTAAAAAAAACAAAGGTAGTTAAGTTAAGCTCAATTCTATATTTTGATGAAATTACTTACTCTGTATTTATCTTTCCCAAAATTTGAGATTGTTCTGAATATTTAAGTAAATTAAGGGCATTACATTGCTCGATAACCTTGACGATCTGGCGTTTTTAACAGTGTTTAAAAATAAAGCGACCTCTGCTGACAGAGAACGATACTATAACAAAATTTACTGATGATTATACAAGATTACAGATGCGACGCAATATTGTATAGTATTTGCCTAATTTATTCGGTCTCTGGGAGGCAGTAAGTACTTTTTCAGATGTACCTACAGTTATTTGAGCCTACACTTACATTATTATACAAATAAATGATTATGAATTATGAATATGAACATTATTCTTTTGTTTGGTATGAATACGTTAGCTTAGTTTTGTAAACGCAACAAACTGAGGTGTAAGCTACTACTCAATACCTGCTGAAGGTCTGATGATGACCAGGTCAGCACCCAACAGTTCTCAACAATAGAATTAGTCAGGAGACACCCGTTTTCAAAATTTGCTTAATTGATCAAGGTTGCTACTACAGAATACATGCTGGAGGTCTGATGATGACCAGGTCAGCACCCAACAGTTCTCAATAATGGAATTAGTCAGGAGTACAAACATGTTGCTTTACGTGTGTCATGATTGAGGTCTGCCTACCTTCGGAGTCCACCATCAGGTCAGTCAGTTCCTCACAGTCACGTAGGTCTCCGTGAGCTCTTTCAAATGAGTACAAACATGTTGGTTTACGTGTGTCATGATTGAGGTATGCCTACCTTCGGAGTCCACCATCAGGTCAGTCAGTTCCTCACAGTCACGTAGGTCTCCGTGAGCTCTTTCAAATGAGTACAAAAATGTTGGTTTACGTGTGTCATGATTGAGGTCTGCCTACCTTCGGAGTCCACCATCAGGTCAGTCAGTTCCTCACAGTCACGTAGGTCTCCGTGAGCTCTTTCAAATGAGTACAAACATGTTGGTTTACGTGTGTCATGATTGAGGTATGCCTACCTTCGGAGTCCACCATCAGGTCAGTCAGTTCCTCACAGTCACGTAGGTCTCCGTGAGCTCTTTCAAATGAGTACAAACTTGTTGGTTTACGTGTGTCATGATTGAGGTCTGCCTACCTTCGGAGTCCACCATCAGGTCAGTCAGTTCCTCACAGTCACGTAGGTCTCCGTGAGCTCTTTCAAATGAGTACAAACATGTTGGTTTACGTGTGTCATGATTGAGGTATGCCTACCTTCGGAGTCCACCATCAGGTCAGTCAGTTCCTCACAGTCACGTAGGTCTCCGTGAGCTCTTTCAAATGAGTACAAACATGTTGGTTTACGTGTGTCATGATTGAGGTATGCCTGCCTTCGGAGTCTACCATCATGTCAGTCAGTTCCTCACAGTCACGTAGGTCTCCGTGAGCTCTTTCAAATGAGCACAAACATGTTGGTTTACATGTGTCGTGACATGATTGAGGTTTTCCACCATCAAGGAGCTCAAGACATTAATTTTTATCTAAACAAGCAACGAAGTCTTTAATATAAGATGAACACAAAAACATCGTTGAAATAAATCAACAAGGTACGAACTTACTATACTTATAATATTTTGTTATCGAATCAAGCGGGTACTTACTACTCAGCTTAGGTAAGTACCAATTAATAGCTTTGAAGAGCTCGGCCACGCTTCAATTGACTTTTATTTTTAAATTTAGGCATAGTCTATGATTACTTTGAAAATAAAACTTAATAAAAACGGGGTTTTATTACGCTTACAAACTTAATTATTATTTATACTAAATGAACAGAATATTTTTCTAACATTAAGACTATGATTTCATTCAAGAATAATGAATTTAAAACATTGTTTGAAAACATAAACGCACGTACAGTCCACCCGTCGTAAGAGTCGTAAAGACACTAACAAGACGAATCCCGAGTAAGCGTCACAGGCATAGCGGGGGCGCTTGGTGGGGAACTTTGTAAAGATTCGGGTTATTGTTGGTTATTACAAAATATAAAAATAAATACGTGAAAATGGTCAATACAAATTGTTAAACAGGGTTTTTTCTTTCTTTTAGTATAAATATCATGCAAAACGATCCAGCCGTCATATAGAAAATTTAATATTGAGTCTAAAAAAGACCTATTTTCTCAATTTTTTTTGGCAATATTTGGACAAGTTTATAAAAAATTTAATCAACTCAAAGTTTATCCCATATACTCTAGTTTACTTGTATATTTTTTTTATTGTAAACGCATAAAAGAATTCGTCTACAAACTTAATTTAACTGAGCGTATTTTGCGGGTTTGAGCGATGTAATCCCCTTAAAGCACTTTAATGTTTAGTACCTGTTAGTAGTTTTAAAACTACTTTAGTATATTACCGAAACTCTTGAAACCTTACATTCTTAGAACCTCTCTCTTACTCGTCCCTTTATAACTGATAGCTTAAACAAATTAATTACTTTATTAAGTACTTGAGTAACTAAATTTAATTAGTTACTTTAGACTCAGAATCTAAAGTAATTAATTTAATTTAGTTAAGATGAGATGTGAAGATCTAAAATTTTTATTAACAATAGTGAAAACAAACTAAATCTAATTGAAATTAAGGATTTTAATGAAGATTACAGTAAATTTAATATTTGTCGAGAAACTAGATTATCTACTGCTATTAAATCTTAAGATAGATTTTAATTCGATCTTAAATCTACGCCATTTGTTTTTAAGTGTAGGCAATGGAAAGTTCGACCAATTTTCTTTGTAGCCAAACTAAGTAAAATCAAACTTTTACTTATAAACTATTTTTAAATACCTTTTCAAAGTCTAACTTGACATCGACATTTATGCTTAGCCATTTTCCAACTTTGTCTGGGGTCAGCTTCCAGTTTAACCCGAATTATATTACATTTCAATTGTAACTACATCAAGCGTCATTTAATATTAATATTAAATGACGCTTAAATATAATAAAAATATCACACCTGTACTCTTCATAGGGATAGGCAGAGGTGAATCTTATAGTACATCCACAGTGCAAACTTATAGTACATGCGCCAGTTTACAGTGTTTAAATTTCATTAAATACGGAGACTCAAACTCAAAGATCAGCAAAGCAGAGGGGCCTGCTAGGGCCACCCGCCTGCCGGGGTTGCGGGTTCTTCAACCGGCCTCGGAACAAAAAGGGCAATAGAAACAAAATGGGTGGGTTGTAGTCAGTACAAGTCTGACACTCCGCTCCACTCCGACCAGAGTGGGGGAAATTATTTGATGATTTGCCTATTACCACTTAAAGAGCACAATTCCAGAATACGTGATTGTTGCTGCTACTGCAAAAATTCTGATGGAAAAACCCAATAACACTTTGCCCGAACCCGGAATCGAACCCTGTAGCTCTTGCCCTTTGTCTTTATTGTTTACAGATACTAACCCTAAAAAGCCGCATGAAAAAAATGATTCAATTCTCCTTCACATGCAACTGAAAGAGATTTTTATATTTTTAATAATGTGACATTATTACTACGACGAATGATAAATGGACGATAACGACGAGTGCTTTAATATATTCCGTGTGACATTTGTCATTCATTTATTCACGGAAATGAAGCTTTAATGTGTACTGTGAAGAGCTATTTTATAACTACGTATGCAGAGCATGGAAGCTCAAGTGTAGGTGATTTGCAGCAGATGTTTGTAGAGTAAGAGTGACATTTTTGTAATGAATATGGGAAGTTGATAAGGAGTAATCCTTACTAATATAATAAAAGCAAATGTGAGTTTGTTTGTTTGTTACCTCTTCACGCTTTAATGGCTAAATCGATTTTGATAAATTTTAGTACAGATATAGTTGGGAACTAGGAGACGGACATAGGCTATTTATTTAGTGGGATATGAGGGAGAACGAGGGAAGAAAAGGGAAAACTTAGCGCTGCTATTACAAATCAATAAGGCGCCGCGGGCGAAAGCTAGTTTATAATAATTTGAATGGTTTTGGTAGATAACTTTTAATCGTTTCTTTATTAATGAGATTGAAAATTTTGACATTTCATCAATTTTATTGTTTGTTTATATTTTCAATTTTATCGTATGTGGTTTAATTAATTTAATTAGGGATCACATCCGTTGATTAAAATAAAATAATTAAGTACCGTGTGCGACTACTGCAGCAATCAGGCATTTTTTTTAATTAAATCAAAAAACGATTACAACCAATTATAAAAACTACACCCCTAAACCCTAACTAATCATCTATTCCACAAAACTTACACCTTAACTCATCACAATTCAACTCTCATACAATATTCTTCACTACCAGCAGTTTCTAATATATCAAATTTCAATGTAACATTATAACAAAATAAAAGAAAGAGAAGCCAAGTTCCCAAGGGATCTATTCTCGTGCCGACACCAAGGGACGGTATTCTTAGATGATAATTAACTCTTTATGGGTAGGGACATCTGTTTACGAAGCTGCCGTACAATATTTATAGACGGGAGCCGACGAGACTTGTAATGTGAAATGGTGCTGTGCGATATTTTAGTATCAGGTTCGGATTTTTATTGGAGTATTTGGGTAATGATATTTTTATGTATTTTATTGAAATTGGCAAGTTTGTTTTTGTGTTGATATTTATATATTTATTAAAATTTATGCAACTGTATAAAATACACTGTACAAAGGCGGACTTATTGCCTTAAGCACTTTAAAGTGATGCAGAAAGGAATCATAGTAGGTGCAGAAAATTTTCAAGAAAACAATTACAAATAAAATATAACGATAAATAGTTAAATACATATGTATAAAATTTTCAAGAAAAACTAACAACCATTTATATTGAAACATGGTCGCGGTTACCCATTAAACAGGAGAAATTTTTGGAACAATGACTTTGCTCCAGAAATTAAGAAAAAAAAGTGTTTTTTTTCCATATGAATCACTTTTTCAAAGGACAATTTTCAGTAAGGGAATTTAGTGAAAAAATATCAGACATTAAAACAATCACCACTTTTACAATACGCAAATAATGCTTCAAAACAATTCTCAAACCCTCGCAAAACAAACTATCAACGAAAACGGCCATCCACTGAAACGTTACAAGCGACATTTGCCCGATGAAGCCAAACATAGCAATGTCTGGCATCACACAATTTCAACCAATAGGGATTCGTTATCTCCACAAACTCACAAGGGACAGTCAAGATAAGTTAGCCAGCTCGAAACGGTAAAAAACACACGTTTGTAATAAATTCTAAGCGTGGACTATGTCCTGGGAGCTTCGGTAGCGGGTATTGCCATCTGGCGCAGTATAAACTATCCGAGTACACACACTCGGTATTAAATGTACAAGAATTTGTGGGATAGAAGCTAGTACACATGTGGTGGAATTGAAATCTTTATATAGTTGGGTTCCTTGATGTTGTTATGTTTTCATTACTATGTTATTCGTGTTTTATTGAGACGTGTCCGGTTATGTTACAGATTGCTAAAAGCTGGAGGTTAATATGTTTTTACCATATTTCGTTGTAAGCTAAATTGTTTATACAGATGTTGTTTATAATAACAAAAAAGGTTAAGTTTGTAATGTTGGCTGTACGTGATCAATGACGTTCGTGGCTAAATAAGTAATAAAATCTGCTCGGATCACTTGTATTGCGCACTTGTCCGGGTAATCCGTGGATGGGGGACCACCCATCCTTTACCGAGTTTCTTCAGTGTCTCGGAAGCCGTAGTACACACGGCGACAGATCAACCTATATAAAACCAGTTTATGCGGATCTCTCATTGTACTTGAAATTTATGGTGTACGATCCGTTGTTGAGAGAGCAGCATAAACTGGTTTTGTATAGGTTGATCTGTCGCCGTGTGTACATCTATCAATAGGGTAGTTTCCAGGGTCAAAGTAATTACATTCTATTTAGTCCGCCTTTTAAATTATTCAGAAATAAGGGACACGTATTTTTTGTTTGATTTTTTGACCGAAAATTACAAAGTTATAGCCCATTAAAGTTACGTGTGACGTAACACATTGCTGCATTTTTTTGCAACGAGTGACGTCACACGTAACTTTAATCGTCTCGTCTAAAAGACGGACTATTTTTTTTTAAACTAGCCTTTTGAAGATCTTTAACAGTGGTTACATGTAGTCTGTGGCTTGGAAGTCTAACAACCAGTCTTACCAAAAGTGTGTGGTGGAGGCCAGATAGGCCGTCGCTCCATGTAAAATACTAGTGTTGACTAGAAACCGATCCCAATATAGTTGAGAAAAGGTGGGGCAGATTATAACATAAGTAGCTTCCGCCCGCGACTTCGTCCGTGTGGCATAGTTACTTTGGGCTAACTTTAACTCGCGTGATGATAAAAAAAATATCTTTTTCTACCCTTTTCTTCGCTCTTACTCCCTCTTTTCTCATTTTATTTTAGCGTTTCCAGGGTCCCAACTATCTGTACCAAAATCATCAAAATTGGTTTGGCGTGAACACGAAACATACAAACAAACTCACTTTGGAATGTCCAAAGTCGTAGGATATGTTTATTTGACGCAGACAAAGTCGCGACTAGAACTCGCGCCTCAGTCTTGTCTAAGCTGAGAAAGCCGAACTTAATAAAAACTTTTCGTATAACATTCCAGGGTTTGTGGGTGTCCCACTTCGGCGTTAAAGCCTAACTATCTAACTTCATTATACGTAAAAGGAATGAGTAGTAAACTCATCAAAATGTTTGTATGCATGTGACATATAAACTAGCTGTGCCCCACATCTTCATCTGCCGTGAGAAGAGAGAAAAAAATGATTTTTATTATATTGTTTTTCTCTTGCTTTGGTCGAAGGGTTTTTTTCGGAGTGGGAATTCATCAAATAACTTCCCCCGCTCTGGGCGGAGCGGGGGGGGGGGAGTGTCGGACTTGTACTGGCTAAAACCCACCCATGCTCCTTCTATTGTCCTTTACGCTCCGGGGCCACGGTATCTCTTTCGAACAACCCGCAACCCTGGCAAGCCCCTTTGCTTCGCTGACATCTCTTGAGGCGCGCGTGAAAAACTAACGGGCCGTCGACACGGCCTGTCGTCAATTGAAGGACGGACGGTGAGCTACCCATTGCTTACCGTCCACAGGCCCGCATCTACGGTAGCCGGGAGTCGTCTCGCGGCGCCCGACGTCCGGGTCGAAGGGTTATGAACATTCTTAAGAATTCGGCTATCAAAAGCAAAGGTTTTTTTTTAGTCTGACTGTTAGTTCAATTTTGATAAATTAACACACACATTTAATAATTGAATGCTACTTATACGACTCTTCTTCATTATTCAAAATATTAAATCCCATTCTCTGCATGCTTGGCTAGGCTTTATGATTTTCCTAAAACTCTTTCAAATTTGAAAGCTCCGTATCATAAATGCAAGCGCCTTTTGTATCGTTAGCACAAAATGGCTTATGTTTGAAGAGGGATTACCTACCGTGCAGCTTTGTAGCATACATAATAAATCTGCTTCATTAGCCGTGCCGTAAGTTTGTCCTCTAAACTAACTACTCTTAACTAATTCACTTATGTAATGGCTACCATCCATTATCCCGCCTTTGTTACTTTGTGATCGGTGAATAAATAAAAATGCTGGCACATCAGTGCGAACACGTGAAATGTCTGCATGGTCCCGTATAGAATATGTTTTGGTCTAAAAAAGATCCGGTCGTGATTAGTTGTCGATACCGTCTGAGGAGTTTCTTTAGCCAGTTTAATTTGACCCATAACTTTCGAAAATAGCTGATATAAGACCAATAAGAAGTAAACTCTAACCTGGATATGCAGAATATGCTTTGACAGCACAGGATAACTTTTAAATTTCGATACCGTCTGCGGAGTTTCTCCAACAATTTTTTAGTGACCCACTGCTGATAAATAAAAAAACCAGTAAGAACTAATCTTCAAACTTGACCCAAGTTGCCATGGCTGACCTGCAAGACTTTAAATAGACACCGGACAAAGGTTGTCCAAAGCAAGGAAAATCTGTTCAAGTTGAGACGAATCTGCTCTCGAGTCTATATCCAGTGTTACTCCAAAAATCATGGGAAAATTAGGAATGGAATAGGACACGCCTATTTGTTCTGTTGTTTCCACATGACAGGAGCTGATGGACGCTACTGAAAGTGCCGATCTCATCGCTAAATTTTGGGTCAGCTAAAATTAAATTGTCATCATTAAAATATAATTATTTCTTATCAAATTCTCTCTGTTTTGTACTCTGCATCTACTGTTTTCTCTCTACATCACCCTAAGGTAGACTGGTAGAAAATGCTCAAGGCATTAAGTCCGCCTTTGTACAGTGTTTTTGTACTTGCGCATAAAGTTTAATAAATAAAAAGAAATACTAAAATGCTACTAAAATCATAAGATTCGAAATTGGATTAAGAATAGATCGAAATAAGTGGCATGATCTAAGCTCATAAAAAGTAAACTCGCATCTTGGGCAGTCAGCCAATTAGAAGTTGACTAGTCAGTATTTCAAGCGCAGTATGAATAGCTCATATAACGTAGGTTATATACAGTCAAAATAGTGAAGCAGAAGAATAGTAGAAATCAATCACTCTAGGTTCAAATCAAATCATTTATTTCAATTAGACCATAACAGGCTTCTTTGAATGTCAAGAAACCAAATTAATCTACAGTCCCGGTCACAGGGCATAATAACTTGTGAAACTACCTACTGTAGTTGCCCGCTCCAAAGCGTTGATCTCTTTTGAGAAGAATGGGCAAGAAACTCCATGGTCACTCTTTAAATTATAATATTTTTACAAAATCGTATTTAAATACATCATTTATGTTGAGATTATTCAAATACATATGTGAGAACGATGTAGAAAGACGTGCACAGTAAGACTTAATAAATTAAAAATTTCTGCTACGGAACCCCGATAAACTCGAACTGCTCCAAGGTGCTAGTCAGTATTGAATTTTGGGTGAACCCAGAAAGCGATGCTATTAGGAAAGTAATTAGTATTGGATACGAAGGGTCCCCAAACTGATAAATATTGCAGAGGTTAATTCGTTACTAACAAAAGTTTTCTTTTGCGTAGGCACTCTAAGATTTATAGGTATGCTTAGGTAGGTATTTTATTCCAGTAGCATGTTAACGAACCAAATTGGGATTGGCTGATTAAGGATGTGGTAAAAAAAAAAGTTGTAATTGTTACGAATGACTAGAGGGAGCAAGTACCAATTACTTGTAAATATTATAAAAGCGAAAATGAGTTTGTTTGTATCCTCTTCACGCTTTAATGAACCGATTTTGATTAATTTTGGTACATAGATAGTTGGGAACCAGGAGACGGACATAGGCTAATTTTTTTTAAAGTGGTTATGAGGGAGAAAGAGGGTAGAAATGGGAAAACTTAGCTTTGCTATTACAATAAATAAGGCGCAAGGGCAAAAACTGCAGGTAGAAGGTACTGTTTTATACCGAATTTAACGCGAGCGAAGCCACGGGCAAAAGCTAGTAATATATATACGTGTGTTTGCACAAGAAATACTAAATTGCACGACGTTCCACAACATCAAAGGTTGTTTTCCACATTCAATGATACGTGCACTCTGTATGGACACCTGTGCACTACTCGCTTAGAGCTGAGTTTCAAAGCACTTTGAAAAAAGACGCTTATTTTTTCAAGTCACTATACTTATAAATAGCGTGAAGATACACTTCCGTAAAGTCAACTTGTATTTTTCTTAACGTGATTAGTTAATTTCCAGGTGGTTATGGCACCACATCTCTAAATTCGAATGCAACCACATCCTGACCATAGATTGTTAATTGCCATATGTCCGTTTCTTTTAAATAGACTGTGGTACAGCTCTACAATGTCAATATAAGATAAGATAATTTGTTTATTTGTCCAAAACATATATAGTATGAGTATACACACACACATAGCATGCAGGATGTTACATCTGATTAAAATTATTTTCAAATCGATGAGTTTAAGGTCAGGTGTGGAAGTTCTATTCTGACAAAAAGATTTTTATTGTCAGCAAAAATAATTATTGAATACATAATGATTGATTTATTTATTTATTTGATCAAAAAACAGTTACACTTTACGATATTCAAATTTAGTTTAAGTAAGTACAATAAAAATATTTGAATATCCACACCCTTGTCCACGGATTAACGACGATATCCGATAGTTGTTACAACCAAAGTCTTAATTGCCAATAGCCTCAACCATCACTTTAGGAGGCTCTCGTTAGAAGGCTAAATCAAGGGCTTGATACAGAAAGCGTTGCTTCTGGACACGGTTCATATCGTTAGGTTCTTCTCTCTGGAGCCCTGACTGCCTGTAGCTTGGACCCTGTTCCCGATACCGGTAGGCTACAATTTTTCATATTTTAAATGTTCTTGTTTTATTAACTTCTGAATGACAAATATGTAAAAATAATTAAAATAAATAATAAGGTATGTTTGACGGGTCGAGTCTCATGCCATAATTCAGGCAGAGATTCAGACTCTAGAGGCTGCTACTGAGAAATTCCTGATCTATAAACTCAATAACAATTAACCTGACACCGGAATCGAACCGAGACCTTTATGCTTAGCAGTCTCGATTGCGACCACTAGACTAACGAGGCAGTCCACATTCAACTGGAGAAATATGGGTTTACTGTGATGTACAACTCTGCAAACACTCTGGTAACAAAAGTGATATTATATTTAGCCTGAGCTCTATACGTCGCTGAATAAATCTGCCTTAAATTTTAATTTCCAAACCCATTAACGTACCTAGCTACATATAAAATAGGCTTTTTCAATGTATTGTAGTAACAACCAAACAAAACAAACAAATATTTATTAACAAAATGTATACAAACCTTACATAAACAGAAACACAACAGTACCGGTAACCGACCGGGAATACCCATTCGAATACCGAACATAAATTGAAGATCAAAATTGAACAAAGGTATAATGTTCCTATTATTTACTGATATCAGAGAAACAATTCAAAGGGTTCGAACGACAAAAAAAAAGGTTGACGACCTACGCTTAATATTCAACGCGGTTATGAATACATATCATGGTATTTATTTTTGTGTTTTACAAACGAATAGTGGAGTACTCTCGTTTATTATCTGGTTCCGGAAAAACAATTTCAGAACGGAATATAATAAAAGGGAAAACAAGAACGATATTATTTTATTTTTGTTTTCAGTTGTCATACACATGTCAAATGTTAAATGACATAATAAAAAAAAATAAGTCTTTAATTTATGGTCACCGACATTATTACACCACTTGAAACAGGATAAAAAATCTACTACAATGATCGGGTATGTGTATCAAGTGCAAAATCCAGTTTTGTGTCGAGAACAAAATCGAGATGTGAGTGTAATAGCAACGCTAAGTTTTCCCTTTTATTCCCTCTTTCTCCCTCACATCCCACGTTTTTTTAAAAAAAAAGAAATAGCTTATATCCGTCTCCTGGCTCCCAACCATCTCTGTACCAAAATTCATCCAAATTGGTTTAGCCATTAAAGCGTGAAGAGGTAACAAACAAACTCACTTTCGCTTTTATAATATTAGTAAGGAAGTAAGGATTAGTAAGGATACTCAATAACTTTATTACTATACCATGTGTACTTAGGTGTAGCTTATAAAATATTGTGATCATTATGGACCCCGTAGGGCACAGAAAAACGATGCAAGAGAGAAAGCCTGTTTTAGCAGATCGTTAAATTGTTGGACATGTTAAAGTTTTATTTTATTCTATAATTTGTTTATTTCTAATTATTTACTTATTTTTTACTTTACAAATCTATACTAATATGTTATATTAGTTTTCTATGGGTCTATGCCACCCGAAATAAAGTTTATTCATTCATTCATTATAAAGCTGAAGAGTTTGTTTGTTTGAACGCGCTAATCTCAGGGACTACTGGTTGGAATTGGAAGATTGTTTTAGTGTTGGATAGTCCATTTCTCGAGGAAGGCTATAGGCTATATAACATCACGCTACGACCAACAGGTGCTGAGCAGCGTGGGTGAAACCGCGGGGTACAGCTAGTGTAATATAATTCTGCTTATTCGTATTTATAGGTGTTTACTTTTTAATATTTTGTAGCTGCTTTTAATTTGTGATATAATTTGTGAATTGGTAGTGTTATATTTTTTATTTTGTTATAAATTTTTTTTTTTAATATACTCTGTTTATGGCGTGAAAATTATTTATTACAATACTAAAATCTTAATATTTTTTTTATGTTTATAAAAGTAATAAAAATTATAAAGATGGTTCTTTTTAGTTTTATTTCAATTGAGAAAGTAGATGAGCTACTACGTATACTATCCTTTGTCGTCTACACGACAGTAGAGGTTTGTTTTGTAAGATTATAACTGTCAGAGGACAATCACCCCCAAAACCTCTTCAAACAATTTTTACAGATCACATTTTTTTTTCATCCCGCCACGTATTTCTTAAAAAGATTTTTGAACTCAAAACTTGTTAAAATATTTCGTTGACAACTTTTTCCTTTTTTTCACCCTTCTGTGAAGCATAAAATTACGAAACTTTATACTTATTCCTCGAAAGGGTTTTTAATTAAAAGACCGATATCCGATGTCGGTGTCGTTTGACTCAGAAACAGGAGAAATATTCTAGCCTAAGTTTACTTTATTACATTTTGTCTGTCATTTTCATGCCGGCCCCTATTCCGGTCCATAGATTATTCTATTTGAACTTCAAAGAGAGGGTCCTGGGAACAATTATATGGGGCTCCACATAACTATGATTATGTGGAAAACTTTGTCTTTGTTCGCAAGAACGACGAAGTTTGATGTGGCCCAGTCTTTTTATTTGTCTCCCAGATAGACTTATGGTTAGAATAAATGTATGAGAGCATAATACTTTTGGTATTCGTTTATTTTTCTCGATCATTTTCCTTGTGGTTATTATATAAGCTGGTTATGGAATGTTTTGGTTTCACTGTACTATAATAGGTGTGTATAAAGCTGTCTCGAATCTCGAAATTGACTGGTTTTTTTTTTGCGGATGTGTAATCTTTAAATAATTTCCCCAGCTCTGGCCAGAGCAGAGGGAATGTCAGACTTGTACTAGCTAAAACCCACCCATGTTCCATCTATTGCCCTGGATGTTCCGGGGCCGTGGTATCTCTTTCAAACAACCCGCATCCTAGCAGCCGGTGGCCCTAGTAGGCCGGTGCTCCGGCAAGTTGAACAGATCGGCAGTGTACTTCACCGTGTCGTCCGGGCGATCGTCACAATGGTGGTCTTCCATGTCCAGTGAGGACCTGATTCAAACGGCAGGTGAGGACGCCATGGCGCCTATCTACCCAATCAAATGACTGGCATGACCTAAGTATTTGTTAGTCAAATACTTTAGCACGAAGTGGTGGCAACTTCTGCTGCATTATAACACCTATTTGTATGTTAGTAATAAACTGGACTTGACATTCCGCGGATTCCAAGCTCTGCGGTTCTAAACATTTGGAATGCCACAACGTAGGTATATAATATTCTGATGCTCAAAGCCCTAATATTTTATTTGGCTCCGGTAAGATATTAGAGCCATCTTGGTCCATTGTTTCCACAAAACGAGCTGCTAAATCGTTTGCACACGAAAACGGTAGATTAACCTCAATTTCGTAATGCTCTTACGATCTGGTTCTGAAACAAAATGGACTCTTAACGAAACAGGATTATGAACATTTTAATAAATTGATGTAATGCACAATAACATTTTTTTTTTTGTGAAGCTTTTCAAATTGCCAGAAAAAGTATTCATTGTGGCAATATGGCTCAGTGAAATTGATTTATTCAAAATGAACTTTGTCTAATATCAATAACAAATACTGCTGAGCTTGTTTCAATATCTCCAATCTAACTATGTCAAAATTGGATTCAATGTTTCACTCAGCGCATTTTTTGCCTTTAGGGACAGATGTTTTTTTTTAACGTTTTTATGGTCGCTCACTCCAAAAGAAAAATACGGAACCCTTATAGGATCAACTACTGGTCCGTCTGTCTGTCTGTTGTTCAAAACGCTTTACCTTAGGAACACGTTTAGGTATCGAGTTGGAATTTAAAACTATATACATAAGTCTGTGACCAAGGGGTCACAGACTTATGTATAACTGTGCATATGTGTATATGTGTATGTGTAGCTGTGCAATTAAATCTACGCAGTCACAAGATATGGCTGTTTATATTGCAAGTTTGTACGGTTTTTTAATTCTTTAAACTTAGTTGTATGCTTATGATATCGTTGATCTTATTTAAACACCTTTGTGTACATAACATTCGTTACTCACAGATAAATAATAACCCTCTAATTACACAGTAAATACATTTTAGTACCTAATAGATTCCATTTGTTCTTTCAGTTTGGTGACAATTAATTAAATGCCTAGAGCACACTACATTCATTTATTTTGTGCAAACGAGATTGCATGCAGTTGTTGGAAATATTTCATTTGGAATCTTTGATGTCATTTTCTCTTAAAAAAATGATTCATTTTGATTGAGAAAGACTCAATAACATACGAACATTGAATTAGTTACTTGTACAGTAACACGAATTGGTTTTATTTATTTCAAGATTTAAGAAGGCATACGCCGTACTGTGAGTATCCTAACAGCACGGTTGGCACTGTGGCTGAGTGCTCGGCTGCTGTGTAGCATGTCGTGGATTCGATTCCCATACGGAGCAAATATTTGTTAAGCCTACATGTTTGTGAACGCACCCATGACACGAGAAAATTAAGTAGTATTTGTGAAAATATATGAAAATGGAATAAAACAAAACTTTTTCCTATCGATGGTTTCTAAAAGAGTTTTGACCAACTCTGTCTTAAAATAAAGACATTGCAAAGACAAAATACGATAGTATGTAATGAGTTACTATATTTAATTAAAATAGGCACACCAATAGAACAAACATTTCCTAACTATGTGGGGGTCGGTTTCCAGTCTAACCGGACGCAGCTGAATACCAGCTGCATTTATCTGATCTCCACAGCCCAGTTAGTACTAGGTAATACTAAACTAATTAGTAAGACTGGTTGTCAGACTTTCTGAACACTGACTATCTGTGACGACTGTCAAAGATCTACAAATTGCAGCCGAGACCAACAGATTAGCGTGCTTTCAGTGTACGGAGGAAACTCGGAACGTAAGTTGTGGTCACCCATCCACGGACCAACCTAGGCAAGCGTGGCTTAACCTTAAGATCGATCCAAGCGGCTGCTATTATTTAGCCACGAACTTCTCAGTAGCTCACAATACATACATCATTAATCCTTACTATAATATTATAAAAGCGAAAGTGAGTTTGTTTGTTTATTTGTTACGTCTTCACGTCTAAATGGCTAAACAGAGATAGTTGGGACCGTGGAGACGGATATAGACCAAGTCTAAGTTTTTTTTTTTAAAGATTGAAATTTGAGGGAGAAAAAGGGAAAACTTATCATTCCTATTACAATAAATAAGGCGCCAGGCCAGGAAAGGGGAACTGTGTTACCCAGAATTTAACCCGAGCGAAGCCGCGGGCAAAAACTAGTTTAATAATAAAAATATACAAGATTAGGTTTTCATATAGGTACCAATTACAGTATGAGTTAATGACTGATGAGGCTCCGGAGTCGGTCGTTGAATAAATACAATACTGTCACTCTTAGTAACACCCTGGGCCAACCACAATTCTCTACAGTCTACATCCTTTAATCAAAAACAATTCTTTTATGCACACAAATAAAGGTGAAAATTCTGGCGCGGAAAGTGTTAAGGTTTATTTGTATCCAAAGCCATGTCATATTTATTTTGATTAATACCCGAAATTAATTTCGTTGTTTTCCCCTCAGGGTATTGAGCGGGCAGTGACAAAGAACCATAAAATTTGGAACACCAGATATAGCCGAAACCTTTTGCTGGATACACGTTATTAAATTGTCGAATAATTCGGTTAATTTCAGAAATATGATAACGTTTCATTATAAATTTTGATTTTCCATTTCGTTTATTGCTTAATTGAAATGTATAAAAATATAATCTTTATATATATATATATATATAAAGATTATATAATTCTGCTGTAAGTGTGTATGTCACTGAATTCCTTCTGAACGGCTGGACTAAATTTGCAAACAAACGGCTGGATCGATTTAAATGAATTATGATTAAAGTGCTAGGCTTGCATGAATTCACGGTGGTATTAATTCCAACAGTTAACTATAATTTTGTAAGAAACTATGCCCATAGGTCCATCCATAAACGCAAAAATTTATCAGTGAATTTTAATGCCATGAATATGCAAAAGGCGTTCAAGAGTTTTCAGTGTAAATATTCCATGGCAACTATGACACTAGCAGTTCATGAACTTCATTTGCATCCTGGTGACTTTCTCTGGTGAAATTCACTCTTGGGTTGTTAAATCTTTTTTCTCTTGTGTTAACACTTAATCAAATCAAATCATTTATTTCAATTCGACTATTACAGGCACTTTCGAATGTCAAGAAACAAAATGAATCTACAATCCCGGTCACAAGGCATAATAACTTGTGAAAGTACTGTTGTTGCCCATTCCAAAGCGTTGATCTCTATGGAGAAGGATGGACAAGAAACTCCACGGACACTCTTTTAAATTATATTTTTTTTACAAAATCGTATTTACATCATTCATGTTGAGATTATACAAATATGTGAGAACGATGTAGAAAGACGTGCACAGTAAGAGCGTCCAGAGTAATCCTTACTAATATTATAAAAGCGAAAGTGAGTTTGTTTGTTACCTCTTCACGTTTTAATGGCTAAACCGATTTTGATGAATTTTGGTACAGAGATAGTTGGGAACCAGGAGACGGACAAAGGCTAATTTTTATTTTAAAAAAGTGTGATGTGCGGGAGAAAGAGGGAAGAAAAGGGAAAACTTAGCGTTGCTATTACAAATCAATAAGGCGCTAGGGAAACTGTGTTACCCCAAATTTAACGCGGGCAAAAGCTAGTCAATAAATAAAGTAAAAAATCATGGACGGCGCCGCCAAGGTCAGCAAAGAAAGGAGGGCGAGAACTTCTGGACCCTCAATACGAGTAATGGTTCAAGTTGGCAAAGCAAAGAGTAGAGAAAAGGACTTCTAGGCAAAGGAAGGTCAGTAGTTGGCCATAGAAGTCTAATAAAAAAAGTTACACATTCAAAGCTAACACCACAGTAAACAATGTTTATGTTAGACAACCATGTGTTAAACATCCTGGTTTATCAAACAAAAAAAAACGGCCAAATTGCGAATCAGACCCGAGGGTTACAAACTTACTACATAAACGGCCATTTCATTTGACTTCGGAGATTTAAAGTGTTAATTTTACAGCGCATAGCTAAACCATATATTTGAGTATATGGTTTTAATATCATCTCAATACCCTCACGTGCCCCCGAAATAAAGAGTCTTAACAGACAGACGATAAAAAGAAATTAAGATCAAAAGTAGTAACGACACTTTTTTGCTATTGCTGTTGGCCGTGCGGCGTGCGCGTGTTTCTCTGTCTGTCTCTCTCTCTCTCTTTCTCTCATAAAAAGCAAGCCAATTATTTTTGTTTCGTCTTTCTATTTCGCATTGACCAGTGTGGTTTCGCGATGATTATTTTTGTTGAGTGTTTACAGGTTTTTGTACATAATAAATAATATCTTCGTTCCATCCGGGTGTCCCTTGACACCTCTCAAGTTTATTTCTTGTGAGGTAAACCCCTTAAAATGGTCCATCCAAGTGCTGACATTCTACCTATACAAAAATTTACTTAATAGATACTGTCCGCACTTGGAATAATAGACACACTTTGTTCTAATCTAATCACCCAATGCCGAGTTTAGTTCATTTACATAATGCTTTTAACGGTCGTTACGTTTCATGCAGGCTTGCTCACAAGTGCGGAAAAACCCACGAATGTAAATTCTTACTCGTTTTTCCGAAGCCACTCTAAAGGATTTTATGCCTAAGCGTTACTTGCAACACGGTGTTACTGAGGTTTTTGACCTAAGTAATAACTTAAAAAGTTTTTTTGCCAAAATATATTATTTAAATTAAATATAAAATTAAAAACTGACTTTCAAGCAAAAATACGGTGCCCTTCTCTAGTGATTTCTCCTGTATCGTGGGTGCGTTTACAAACATTTAAACAGCTACCTGTAGGTTATACAAATATTTGATTCGTGCGGGGATCGAACCAGCGACACGCAGCACAACTGTTAATCACTTAGACACTGCGCCAACCGTAAACGCAAACCCGCAATATGCATAAAAAGTTTTAGAAAGCATTTTTGGTTATCCCTAAGGGGGATCCACCAATTTGAACACCCCTCGTGTTCAAATTGGTGTAGAAATCACATCAGAATATCCCTTTCCGAAATTAACTCAAATAAATTTACACGCAAAATCTACTTTTTCATCTAATAAATTGTTTAGAAAGAAATGTAAATAGGTTCCTATTTCTTAATATTGCTTTCTGCCTAACCTCATTTCACAGATCGGTACAGTCGAACCCTAAAAATCAAATAAACAACATCAAAATAAATTCATAGGAAACATAACTGATTTCTATCTACCCGCGAGGTAAATTGGATTCCGCTTTTTATGTCCAACTTAACGAAATTCCCACACTTTCGGAATAGTAACGTAATAAAGGCGATTTTATTTTTGTTTGTACTACAAAGTTGCCTTTTGACCTGATTGCTGTGAGCAATTTAGTAAAATAGTCAAATAAAAAGTTAGTTTTTAACAATATGAAACAAATTCTGTAATAGGGCTATGGCATCTAGTTTTTCGGGATATTTCCAAGCGGTTGGTCGACACGTCATGTCACTAGAAGGCTAGGTAAATATTTGGAAAAAGAATCATCATTGCCAGCGATTTTAGGGTTCCGTAACTCAAAAAGAAAAAAAAAAACGAAACCCGCAGAACACGTGTTGTCCGTCTGTCTATCAATACCGTTTACCTCGGGAACCTGTAGAGGAAAGGAGTGAAATTAAAACCATATACTCAAGTCTGTGATCCCTTGGAGCTGTGAAAATAGCTCTCTAAGTCTACGTAATACGCAATATTGTACGGAACCCTTGAAGTGTGAGTTCGAGTCGCACTTGGTCGGTTATTGCTTATTTGACAGCAATCTGGACGATTTTGACGCCTTGTTATCCTAGTGCCCGTTTGGTCCTGATTTATATTTTTTGTAATTGAATTAGCTTGGAATTAATCATGTACTTATTCAGATATACTGACACTCTTTGACACACAAATGAATACCAGTAATACGTTCAATTCCTTACAGTAATGTCAGCTAGCATTACTGATGATTAACATGCGAATCCTTACTAATATTACAAAAGCAAAAGTGAGTTTGTTGGTTTGTTACGTCTTCATGCCTTAATGGCTAAACCGATTTTGATGAATTAATGTTACAGAGATAGTTTGGACCCTGGAAACGGACATAGGCTGTTTAAAAAAAAATAACAATAAATAAGGCGCAAGGGCAAACACTATAGGTAGCAAGTACCTGTAAATCAGGAAAGGGGAAGTGTGATACCCCGTGTGTGTGTGTTTAATTATGTAAAATTGTCGTTTAACTAACTACCTTACGTCTTAAAAAATCTCTGTCCCAAAAATCATAGCCGGGGACCTATTTTTTACATCAAAATACTGCTGACGTGACAAAAAAACATGAACTTCAAAGCAATGAATCTTTTACTACATTCAAAATTATTGTCATCTTGTCACCCATTTGAAACCAGATCATATAACCAGGCCTATTAGTGATGCTAAAATAGCCATTGGAAAGCCAGTAGACTCTTACAAAGTAGCTGCTTGAGTTCCCCAATGAAAAGTATCAAAATACTTTAAGCTCACAATTTATGTCGCGACTGAAACATGATTCTTGACACTTTTAAATCGGTTGAACCGTGTGCCATTCGGGTCGGAATTCTTAAAGATATTAGGTATAATAAAGTCTGGCTTAGTGGACATTCTGGAGTTCCAATGTGTTTCCGTATGGCTCTTTAAAGTCGTTATGAAATAGTTTTCTTGCGGATTGCATCTACTTTATACATGCTTCAGGGAAAAGGGACCTGATTGACGCATTAGTTGGGATTTTCTTTGTGAACGTTTGCTTGGATGAAGTCGCTTAGAACAGCCATGTGGAGTTGTTTTACTTTAAATACTTAAATATGCTTGACTTGGCGGTTATGAGTGACTGCTAATAAACTGATTCTATTAGCAGTCACTCATAACCGCCAAGTCTCGACACCATCAAACGTGCTTTTAAATCCTTACTAATGTTATAAAAGCGAAAGTGAGTTTCTTTATTTGTTTCTTACCTCTTCACGTTATAATGGCTAAACCGATTATAATGAATTTTGGGACAGAGATATTTGGAAACCAGGAGACGAATATAGGCAATTTTTTTGACATGAGGGAGAACGAGGGCAGAATAGGTAAAACTTAGCGTTGCTATTACAAATCAATAAGGCGCAAGGGCAAAAACTGCAGGTAGTAGGTACTGTGTTATACCGAATTTAACGCGAGCAAAGCTGCGGGCAAAAGCTAGTTATTTATAAGTGAATTTCACTCCCATGCGTTTAATAAATAAGCTTAATTTAAAAAACCACAATAGCATATTCTATTTTACCAACTAATTTGTTTAATTTTGCAGCATTTAATAAAAAATCTTGTTTGTGGAATCACATTTTTAGACTACAAATAAAAGTTTTTCAAATCTTATTAATGCAAACTAAACGAGAAGCTAATACACAAAAAAAAAACATGTAAGTTTTAAAGTATAATTTTGAATAATGCGTTTGAATAATAAAAACCCAAATTAAGTTTAACAGAAGCTTTCCGACTAACTAAATATTCTGGAGTGAAAACTGAATAGTCTGGTTTTAGTGTGATGTAAGTAATTTATGTTAAGAGCATTTAAACATAAACCTTTTGAGTAACATAAATAATACGTTGCTTTCAAACTACTCCAATGAGTACACCAAAACTATGTTAGTCCTTTTATGTATTCGTTTTACGATTTAAAAGCTAAATACTTGTATCTTATAAATGAAAATAATAAACAAAAGTCGTAGTATGAGTTTGACGACACGGTTGGCTTAGTGGCTAACCGATTAACTGCTGTGCTGCGTGTGTCGGGTTCGATTCCCGCACGGAACAAATATTTGTATGACCTGCAGATAGTTGTTTCGGGTCTGGTTGTTTGTGTATGTGATTTTAAATGTTTGTAAACGCACCAACGATACAGGAGAAATTCTTAGTGTGGGGCAACGTTTTTCTAAAAAAAGAAAAGAAAAAAAAAAGAAAGTATTAGTTCCTAAATTACGAACGTTAATATGTTGGCAGCTAACATCTAATAATCTCAACAAAAAATGTTAGTATGTATATTTTCTATCACTTTTGTCCTGTATTGGGAAATATAAAATAAAATTTAATACGAAAATTTCAGTATTATAAATAGAACACTATTTTAGTCGTTGTTTTTTTTTTAAGTTGATTAAAAACGCATTTGGATACGTGCTGATACACATGAAGAGTATCCGAACACGTTACTGATTGCTTCATTAATTATTTTTTTACTTTTCACATAAACCAATATCTAATTATTTTAATAAATGCACAAATGTTACTATGTATATTTTGTGAGAAAAGTACATCGAAAAATTGTACTAGGTGTGTCATGTACTTCGATTCAATGAGACCGATTCACTCTTGTTATTGTAGTAGACAATAATAACTTAGGTGAGCATGCTCTATTCTAGGCCTAAAAGGCAAGCTTAAACAAAACCACTAGAAAGCTCAGCTCATTGAATTACTAGATAGGACCAAAAGACTACATCACGTATTGTCTATTTTCTCGGTCTTTACTACTCTTGCACTAATCCAATAAATTTACAGAATCGTAAAAAAAACCATAGAATATGGTTCAAAGCACTTTATCTTCCTTAAAACCCGCCTACATTATTTCATAGACAATTTCATGTCTTTCTCCCATAGGATTCGTGAGCAAATAACGTGAAATTATGTAAATGTTAAACAAGATTTTCGTGTACTCGAATTTCGGTAATGTAAGGCGTATTATATTTAACGTATATCCATCTATGGGTAGGATGAGAGACTCAGTCTTTTTCCCAATCCAATGACGACTGCATATGGGATCCCAAATTACAATGTACTTCAGCTACACATGAAGTAGGTACGTTTTTATGAAATCGAATTCAGTATGTAATGGTAAACTGGAAATTTGAGGGACATAACGTCGCGCCTCAAAGAGATGTCAGAACAGCAGAGGCAGAGGAGGAAAACAGAGAAGACGTTGGAAAAGGTTTTTTAAAAGAGATACCGCGGCCCTGGAATATAAAGGGTAGAAGGAACATGGTTGGGTTTAAATGAGTAAAAGTCTGACACTCGCCTCTGGTCTCTGGGGAAGTTATTTGATGATTTGCCAACCGTGAAAAAAAATTAAATGTGATGGTAACAAGTTCTGCTTTCATTACTACAAGGTGTAAACAAACCCTTCACGAAGCAGTGAACCATGCATACTGTAAATTAAACTAAGTGAAACTCTCGCAAAATGATTACCGGGAAACAGCATTTTGGGTGAAAAAACTACGTTTTACGGTAGACCTAAATGGAAAGTAAGTTACAGAAAAATTGAAAGATAATTGTAGGTCTTGGTATGTACATGTAATGAAGAGGGACGAAGCATATGTGACTAATAGAGTGATGGATCTGAATGTTGATGGCCTGAGAGCGAGAGGAACGTCAGAGAAGAAATCCATGGATTGTGTGGTGAATGATATGAAGAAGAAAACGTGTTGCGTCGATCCCAAATAGAGTGGCTAAGCGATCGAGTGCTGTGCTGCGAGTCACGGGTTCGATTCCCGCACGGAACAAATATTTGTATGACCTGCAAACAGTTGTTTCGGGTCTGGCTATGAGCCAGCTATAACCAAGACATGAAAGATAGAATAGATAGATAACAGCAAAACTCGCACTCGTTTTTAGTCCACTAACGTCAACGTAACGTTATTACAAAGCTCAGATGTTCCGCCAAGATTGAATCTAACATTAAAATCTCATGCTGACACGAGAACACAAGAACAAGAAAGTCTCCTCGATAAAAACTTCCTGCCGTGTTTATAAGACAACAAGTTTTAATGTCCCAGGAAGCCACATCAACTTTGTTGTAATAAATATGTTTTGCCAGCTAAGTATGTGTTATCTCGGGGGCATAATTGAAAAACTTCTGACAGGGGTTAAACTGGTACTGGCAGACATGTAGCCTTTGCCTTATGGGTGACTGTAAAGGAATTGATGTGGGAATTATTGCTATTTAATTAAACAAGTTCTGAAGTCAAATGTGTAGGTAGATATTGCATCTGGCCAGTAGTGGCCTAGGGATTAATTATACTTACAATACAGTAAAAAAATACAAAACTCTTTATTGTTCCTCCACAAACAACACTTATAGGATAAAACTTAAAAGATAACAATATTGCAGTAAGCATCTTATATTCATTTGTGGAAGACTGGTGCCTAAACTAAGCCGTGACCTGTATTTTAGGACACCAGGAACTTTCTCTTACAGGGACAGATAGCGTCAAAACGTTATTATTAGCAATATACATTATAAGTTACTTCAACTGATTACTTCGTGGGAGTATAAATGAATAAGCGAAGGATTTCTAGGCTACAAGTTCATAGATAAGGAAACGAACACCGTGTCTGTTGCACTTGGAGGCCAAGGCATCCACAGTAATTGTCCGGTTAAGCACACGACAACCTCTTCGGTTTAACTACGAGATGCCGTTTATAAAAATTAATAAAAAACGGTGTTGTTTTTGTTAGTGTCTGATAGGTTCTCCAGTTTACCTCAAGGACTGCAACGAAAAAGGAGCCCTAATTACGCTTCTTATAGTTCTTTTTTGTAGAAAAGTTTTGCCGTCACGGCGGCTTCGCACGTGAGGAGGTCAGAAATTATCCCACGGAAACGTACTACCGGAATAGAAAATAACCATGTCCTCGCAACTCCTAGCATGGATTTCCTACGACCCGTATTTATCAATATGCCATCAGAATAAAAGATTAAATCAACATACTGTTAGTTTCGATTTTTAATTTTAACGTAGGTATTATTGATAGCTCTTGGCTGTGATTTGATTAGCTTTTACAGTCGTTTCATGTGGTCAATGGCTGGAAAGTCTGACGACTAGTCTTGCGAGGGGCATCATATAACCCCGCACTAACTGGGTTCTGGAGTTCAGGGGGTCCAAGATGGCCGCTGTGTGTACAAGTTCGAGTCGCACTTGGCAGTTTTTAGGGTTCCGTACCAATTTTGAATCACTTTGTTGTCCGTCTATCCGTCTATCAAGACTCTTGATCTCGGGCACGGGTGGAGGTATTGAGTTGAAATTAAAACTATAAACGACTCGACTCAAGTCTGTAGAAGACCCTCTGTGCTGTGAAAAAAACAACCTCTAAGTCTACGCAGTCAAAAGATATGGCTGTTTATGTCGTTAGTCGCTCTTTGCCGGTTTTTTTTTATCAAATAACTAGCTTTCGCTCGCGGCTTCGCTCGCGTTAAATTCGGTATAACACACCAAGCAGTCCTGCAGTTTTTGCTCTTGCGCCTGATTGATTTGTAATAGCAACGCTAAGTATTCTCTTTTCTTCCCTCGTTCTCACTCATATGCCACTTTTAAAAAATAAAAATTAGCCTATGTCCGTCTCCTAGTTCCCAACTATCTCTGTACCAAGATTCATCAAAATTGGTTAAGCCATTAAAGCGTGAAGAGGTAACAAACAAAAAAACAAACAAACAAACTCACTTTCGCTTTTATAATATTAGTAAGGATAAGTAAGGAAGTAAGGATTAGTTACGAAACACATGTGCCTAAAAAAGTGATGGATCTGAATGTTGATGGACGGAAAGCGAGATGAAGGCATAAGAAAAGATGGATGGATTGTGTAAGGAATGATATTAAAAGAGAAGGAGTAAATGATGCCGTGACGTCTAATAGGTGAGAATGGAAGAAGAAAACGGCAGGTCAATGATGTTAGATGAGTTACATGTTTAACAATACAACAATATAACTATGCGTCGATACTTTACCTATCCCATACAGTTTACAATACTTTGTAATTATTAAGCTACAATATATTTAAATAATTTATTTATCATGTTATTATGAGAAGACATTTAAAATTGCTTCATAAGCTTCACGAAATAAATTTCAATTTTATAAATTTTACCAAAATGAAGGGCAGAACGCCAAGTAATGAATGCAAATTATGGCTGAATTTCACCAATAATTATCTTGCGACAAAAGCTTTTTATGGATCCATAAAATGCATTATGCCTGAAATACTATTTCATGCGTTTATGTATTATATATTGTACATAACGCGTGATACGTTGTTTAAATATTACCATGTTTTAAAGTTAAAATAAGAGGAAACCTATGTCATTCAGAATTTTGGCTCTTTTTAAAACGGTATTTTAAATATTATTCATTTTATTTATATTACGGAGTTATTTTAAATTAGATTTTATTTAAAACGTTCGTACCCACAACCAACACAATGTGTTGGCGCTGTGGCTAACCGTTTGACTGCTGCGCTACGCGTAGCGGGTTTGACCGCCGCTGCCGTACGGAACAAATTCTTGTATGACCTACAGATAGGTGTTCCGGGTCTGGCTGTTTGTGTGTGTAAGTTTGAATGTTTTTAACGCACCCACATACCGGTAGAACCAGGAGAAATGCCTAGTGAAGTATTGTGCAACTATTCATAAAAAAAATTGCAATTTTGCAAAGCCCCGTTCGGGGAAACCCAGTACCACTTTGCCTGAGAATCGAACCCAATACGGCATGCTCAGTGTAGTCGTGCTTGCTTTGAGGAAGGTAGATTTGTATACTATTGATTTGTTATCCTCGTATTGTGACTTTCGTTCATACATTGTTAAGTAGGTTCCTTAATTAATACTCTACATAATTGAAATACAGGTAGCACGTAATTCAGGCTTAATTAAGATTACAGGAAGCGGTAACATGGCGGAACATCCTGAAACAATTAATCTTAGAAACACCTGATGAACAGCATCCGGTTGTTAAGAAATGAAATAAAAGAGAATTCTACTTCTCTTTATTGTGGAAAATTTCATTAAAACAATATTATAGGTATTTGTTTTACCAAGTATAGGTTAGTAATAATGTTTTTTTAGTTGGTTAATATCTTCTTCATCATCATCTTAGAATTTTTACGACGACATGGGTGTTGGCCTTCTACAGTTTAAGCAACTTCTCAAGATCTTTAGGGACGTCTGTCCACGCTTGCTGCTTTTTGATGTCGTCATATCAACGCTTCAGTAAATGATAAATGATGTTTATTTTGCAAGTAGGTTTTCACAAACACTTTTACACGGGTTTAAAAAAAAAACTAGATGAGGCCGGTATTTCGTACCCGACTACTCTGAGAAGAAACAGCCGAACCAAACTCAGAGGTCATAGTCTCTTTTAAGGTCCAGACAAAAAAAAAGAAAATTACATCTATGTCAACTTATATGAGGACTATGCAGATTAGTGTCTGAAATGGTCTTTCTAAGAAACGAAAGAAAGTAGTGATTGTTCAAATATTGCTTCGAAATTTGAATGATATCGTAGTCTACTCACCATAGACAGGTAGTGGTTATGCTTAAAAAACTAGATCAGTTCCATAAATATTCTACCTAAGCAGTCATGTGACTTAAGTTTGAAATGAACACGACTGAATAATCATGTTCGGGACGACTTGATTTGGGAATGTAGATATATTTTGTTGCCTAGCTGTAATTAGATCTGTCTTTTCCAAATAAGTACTATTCTTTGGGCAACGATTGAATACCTAGCTTTTCTCTAACCCGAAAAATTTGCTTTAAATCAGTATGTTTAAATAAAATTGCAATTTTAATAATCTAAACTAATATTATAAATGCGAAAGTAACTCTGTCTGTCTGTCTGTCTCTTCCTCACGCCTAAACCACTGAACCGATTTTAATAAAATTTGGTACAGAAATAGTCTGGAACCCGAGAAAGGACATAGAATAGTTTTCATCCCGGAAATCCCCCGGAACGGGAACTATTAATCCACGCGTACGAAGTCGCGGGCAAAAGCTAGTATTACATACCTAAATACGGGTCGAAAAGTAACCTCATTTTTTGAAGTCAGTGAAAAACATCTGCCATGACCACTTTAGAATAAATATAAGGGCTGTTGAGCATCTTAAAACTTTACGTGATTTGAATTTGGAATCCCAGGATGAGGTCACGTTTTGCACTGATATTTTGTTCTCCGCGAAATAAGCTTTCTTAGACAGGAGAAGGTTTTTCTAAACTGATTTATTCTAAAACAAATGCTGTGAAAATAAATAAAATATTTACTTAAATAACTTTACGAAGAGCTCGAGGCTAAATGATAACAGCCATTCGGCTAAAACTTTAGGTTAAGCCGCACTTGCCTAGGTTTGTGTGTGGATGGGTGACCACCCGTTACATTCCGAGTTTTTTCCATGCCTCGGAAAGCAAAAAAAAACTAAAACATCACAAATTTCGAAACTTTTTGAATGCATGGTTAAAAGTTACAAGTTCACGAAACTTATCGAAGCGGCAATTCACAAAACCATTGGAATTCCGTTTCAGTTTAAATCAACATAGTTTTTTTTTTGTGGGATATTTTATGTAGACCCACTTTCCAGATAGAAAAATCCGTTTCTATGATATTTATGAGAAAATGGCTGATTGATTTGGATCAAACGGACCAAAGACAACTCTATCATCAAATTACAAAAGCACAAATTTCAATAAAAGAAATTTTGGAAAAACCATCTTGTAATCTTGTAATTATTCCCCGACTGAGTCCAGTTGGTTTTATCTTTGAAGATAGATCGACCATCGTTGCGTAATTCCTAATGATTGATGAGGAGTGAGATCGAACGCAAATCTAAATATTTAGATTTGGGGCTTAGAAGTATTATTTGTTTCTACTTCCATTATGCTCTTGCTTCCTTCTCTCTTGAATTACGTATTTTTTTCAGTGACTGATTAATTAGAAAGTTTTCTTTAGAGAACTTGTTGTTAATAGTATAATAATAAATAAATATAATAAATATCTTGGGACAACTCACACACGGCTACCTGATCCCAAGCTAAGCAGAGCTTGTGGTATGGTAACCAGACAACTGATATACATTACTTATATTATTTATAAATACATACATGTTATAGCTAAATCACACCCAGACACAGAACAAACAATCATGCTCGTCGCACAAAGTTTGTACTGAGTGGGAATCGAACCCACGACCTCCGGCTCAGCAGTCAAGGCCACTAACCACTAGACCAACAGGCCCGTCAAATAATAGTATATACCTATACACACATGTGTCCAGTTATGGACTAGCTATATTCTAGATACTTATGTTACGAGTGTTTTAATATACTATTACGATACACACTAATCACTTCCCCGCTTTTTGGCAGCCATTTTAAGATATTCGCTATGCACACGCAAAGAGAATATCTCAAAAAACAAAAAATAATCATATCTCTCAAAGTTTTGGTCTTACTAAGACGAAAATAGGTTTATTCAGAGGACAAGAATATTGTCTATCATTTAAATTAAGAAATGATGAGCTTACATTTTCGTTACTTTAGAAAACAAAATTAAAGGCCAAAAAAATTACAAATCAACGAAATTAATTTTTTTTTGTGAAAATAAATGGTAGTTTTTTGGAAATCAATAAATTTGAGTACTAGAATGTTTCTTATTTAAGTACAAAAAATATGGCTAGTCCGTGACCGGACACATTGTATGTAGTCCTCCTGACCGTTTTCGTCCTCACCCGTTCCTTGCTAGAACCAGTTCGCAATGCAGAGCCAATAAATTCGAACCAGTCCCCAAATAATATCACTCAGTTCCAGCCTGTCCCTTTGCTGTCCTCTCTCAGCAACGCCCTAAGACAAAGCTCGAACCCAGGGGATGTCCTAAGCGTGTAGTCACTTATTTAATAAGTTTTTGCCCTGACTGGGGGCCTTAATTTCAAGGCCTGCACAGGAATCGCCCGGTTGAACAGATGACAACATCCTAGGTTGAATTGCGAAATGCCATTCATAAAAACTCGGTATGTAAGTAATTGGTGGTCACGTATTCACCAAATCATACCTGGTTTAACCTGAAGATGACCCGAGCAACTGCTATTAGCTAGCCGACGAGCTCTTCATATGACGTCATAATTTGGCTCTAGAACATTAACAAGGCATCAAAACATTGTCCACGCTAGATTGAGTTCTCAAACTGTTTCAGTCCGAGGCATTAGCATAATAATATAGAATCTACCTTTCTATCTCAATCAAACTTTCCGTTGTTAGCTGTAGAATTCAGCACCTAATTCTGAAATGCAAGTTTCAAACGGTATCTACTCAGACTATTAATTGCAACTAATTCCTACTGCGCTTTCAATTGAGAACTAATTGGTGAAAATCTATGGATTAATACATACGTTATAGACAGACAGGGATGAAAGAAGATGATACTATCCGAATACGCATTACCTCGAATGAAAGATATATCAAAGAGAGATAGTGTTAATTGAGTACGAATACAAAACGATAATTAAATACAGTCACGTGCTTTGTCACAAGTCAAAAAAATTACGAGTATAAGCGTAAAGCATTTGTTTCAAGAAAAACATCATATTAATCAAATATTATGATAACACGGACGTCTTGGCAGATTAGTAAATGTTTATTAATTTTTAAACAAACTGTTTTATGAATAGTATGCGAAACACCCACATCCTTTGATTAATTCTTATTGTATTTATTTTGCTTAACAAGTCTGGAACTAAATTCGCGATTCACGGCTCTAAATGAGTATAACGTACTCATCATCTGCCTAGCCTTTTCCCAGCTATATACCTTTTAAAGTCAGCTTCTCAGTCTAACTCAAATGCAGCTGAATATCAGAAATGAATGAAGCTATTGCCAATACTGCTGTGTCTTAACGTGTTTTCCGAGGCACGGAGGAAACTAGAATATAATCGATGATCTCCCATCCGCGCACAGACCAAGGCAAGCGCGGCTTAACATTTTAAGATCGACCCGTTCGGATCAGCCACGAGCTATTCTCCAGTTATAATACCCGTTTTATATAGAAAAAAAAACGTAAAAAGTGAGTTTTTTTTATTTATAAAACGTACCTATGTAAAAATTACGTACAAACTTACTGAATTGACCGCACATAATACGCAAACAAACTATATTTTTTTTAAGTAAATAATCACAGATCACTTCAAGAATATCACTTCACCGACTCTATTTATAAAATTCACTCCTATAACACAGCCGCAGAAAATCCCGGTTGGTGCGCACTTGATACCCACTGGATTCCCGTTGGTAGACCCCTTAAGCCTTTTAAAAACCACAGCTTTTCCTTTCGGTAGATATTCCAAAAGTTAGCGATACTTTACATTTAACATATTACACCAAAGAAGACCAAAAACAAAACCAGTGATGGACTGTGTGAAAGATACTAGATAGGTGGGTGACTGCCTAAAATTCAGTCATGCGAAGTCCGGTCGCTAATACAGTCATATATCCTCAAGTGCTCAGGTGTCAGAACTTGCAGAGCAAATTGGAAGAGTACTAATGATATGACGGGTAATTGAGAACGTATCGATGGAGAAGACTTGCTGCGCCGACCCGGAACAAGAGCAGGAGAATGAGGATGATAAGAATATGCGAAAGACAATGAATTTAAATGTCATTCTAGCCAGAAATATCCCGGATCAAAGATACCTATAACCTGGAGATATGATAAAAGGATCAAGTCCCTTTATTTATTTAATTGGCTTTTACTTAATATCATGTTTTCACGCAAGTCCAAAAGTCCGAGATTATTTCATTTATTCAGCAAAATTTTTCGTAAAACGAGATGTTTTTTTTTAATTGGTTCTCTAGATACCTATGAGTGCTTGATACTATTTTAAGTAAAACATAGTCCATTGTCGATTAAAATAGAATTAAACGAGAGAAAAGTCGTTTTAACTTCTCGTTAAATTCCGATGTCATAAAATATACAATTAATGGCCGATCTTCATAAATTATCTCGTTCGCGTTTGATCTCTACGACCTCATCGTTAAGTAGATTAGATAATTCATGATCTTATATTATATCACAAGGGAATATTCACGTTTTTAACAAAAATGAGTTACCTACTTCCGTTTAGATCGTCGTGGTATTGTATGTAATAAATATATAGATATAAATATATTTAAAGACGTATAAATATCTGTGTATCATAGTAGGAACCATAATTATTGTAATATATTAAATAATATTTGCATTTATACGTTTAAAACTGATTCTGAATGCTATGATTAAATACAGAAGCATTCGTATTAACCACGCAAAATAAGCAAACAACCAATTTGAATCTGGTCACGTCCGAAACGCCAATAAAATATCCATTAACTTCAGAAGTAACAATCGGCAGTAAAACAGCCTGTATATACGACAAAAGTGAATAAAGTTAATAGACTTACAGTCACTCCTTTAAAAGAGACACTCCGATACTTTGTTCCACAGAAACGAACCATCCATCACTGAACAAAACACTTAATAAATATGATTATTTTTGTCACCACTCAAATGTTCTGGCCGCTAACGACAGTTTCTATTCGGGCCGCGTAACAATTTCCAAAGAGTCCGCGCGTAAGCGATACGTCCCAGCCTCCACGCGATCCGGAGACATCTAAAAAATCCCGAGTCCTGGAAGCTTATTGCCGTACAGTCGCGCGTTGGGAACTTCACTGTGTAACATCAAAGCCCATTCAAAGCAGAACTCTCTCTTCTAAGTATCAAAGTTGAAATTCCCTCGTTTCGTTCGCCCGTTTCGGCCGCAGAGCAAACGGAGATAGGGGCAGAAGCACAGATGCTGCGCGCATGCGATTTTGGCTGACGCACACATGTGTGGTGTTTGTTTGTGTGTTTAAGAGCAACGTTACATTGTCTGAACCACTGCCGGACACTATTGTTGTGGATATTCGGGCAGCTGTGATAACCGTTGGCTTACAATCAACCGTGATTAATATTTGGGTATCATAATAGCAATTTGTAGCGTCACGTTAAAAGAAAGGGACCTTAATGGGCTTATAAAATAATTTCCCATGAGTTTCCATATTCATAAGAACAAAAAATATGGCGGGGCTCCTCGTGTTTTGTTTTTGTTGATAGAACGAAAATAAAAATTGTATTATTAGATAACTGATGTTGTTGATTTTGATTTAGGTATATTTACATGATTAGCAACAATCATTTTCCTAAATTCAATGCGCTTAAAGACGCCAACTAATCTAGTTCTTATATTCTAGGTGTCGTTGTTTAAAGTATTAAGGAATAGTTCTTTTTCAATGACCGACTTTAAAAAACGAGGTGTTTTGTTTGATTTCAATGTTACCTCCAGTTCAGAATATTGTTTCTTTTTCGTCGAAAATGTTTAAATCACTGTGATTTTCCAGAACGGCTGATTTAAAAAAAAAAAACAAAAAACAGGAAACGACTTCCAATCTTCTGGAGCTTTTGATCCATAAGATTTTATAACAACTTTTTAATGCTGGCAGTCAACACGTGCATCAGGTAGACACTTCATGGAAATAGGTATGATAATATTAATGTACAAATATTAAAAACATAAAATGAAAATGACTAACTAGCTAGCTGGGCCTCGCGGTTTCAGCCGGGTAGACCGGGAATAAAAACATACCAAATTACATCCGAATTGGTCCAGACGTTTGAGTGTGAATGAGTAACAAACATAAAAACATTCGCTTTTATAATAATAATTTGATGAATAAATTAAAAACAAACGAAAACGAGACCATTGAAAATCACAACAGAATACAATAAAGAAAGTAGTTACATTAACAAGCATGAACGATAATCTACAATAATCAGTAACCTGTCATCGTCAGCTACAAGAATAATTAGGAGAATCGGGTTAGGCTAACAGTTGTATGTGACAAGCAAATAATTTAGCCAAATTCGCATTCGTGGCACGTACGATAGTGATTCAGCCACCGCACTACATCCCAAAATTGCCTGCATATCTATGTTTATTTTGGTAAAGACCCTTAGACTGTACTGAGTCTGTGAAAACAATCGAATATGATTTCAAGTCGTCTAGTTCGTGTGTGAATAATCCTTACTAATATTATAAAAGCGAAAGTGAGTTTGTTTGTTACGTCTTCACTCCTTAATGGCTAAACCGATTTTAATGAATTTTGGTACAGAGATAGTTGGGATCCTGGACGGACATAGGATTTTTTTTTTAAAGTGAGAAATGAGGAAGAAAAGGGAAAACATAGCATTGCTATTACAATAAATAAGGCGCAAGGGCAAAAACTACAGGTAGCAGGTACCTGCAAATCAGGAAAGAGGAACTGTGTTATCCCGATTTTAACGCGAGCGAAGCCGTGGGCAAAAGCTAGTGTAACAATATTTCTAAATACTACTAACATTAAATGTTTTAAGAAAGAATTAAATTCGTCGTGAATTAATGACATACTTAAATGTTTAGCAATATCAAGTAAAGTATATTTTCAAAACGCAAATGATCTCAAGACTAAATAGATAGTTCGAAAAAAAGGAAACAGAACACAAAGGCGATAAGTCGACACCGACACCGCAACCCCAAAACACAAAGGGCAAAAAAAGGAACATAGATAGGTTGTATTTAGTCAGTAGAAGCCTGACAATCCCTTCCACTCCGCTCAGAGTAAGAGAACTTCTATCAAGACTTCTTATCCGAAATAAAAAATCCTCATACCCACGTTAACCAATATAGTATAAACCCCTTATCTTATTTACAAAATTTCAATGATTCTGATATCAGAAAATCTGAAACCAAATGTCAGAGATTCGGAAACCATGACAAAAATTTCGAAGCCCTTTCCTATGTCAGATATCTTACACCCATTTACGTTCACGCCTCCCATATTGTTAAAACTCATTCAACAGAACTATGTATAATGCTTTGAATATAACATATGAGAAGTTTCAGTAGTCGCAACACTTTCATAAACACTTCTTTCATATTTAAGTGCACTTGCTACTTCACTCGTTCTCCGCTTCAGAATGCTTTTTAGCCAGCCATTTTAATGTTTTGTAAACTTCTTTTAGTTAACGATAAAGGGTAGAACGTATGTGGCGTACGGAATCTTTGTTTCTTTGATTTGGTTTTGAATCAATACTTTGTGCTCTATTCAGAAGCTTAGTGCTTGTTTTCAGTTAAAATGCTAAATGTCCAATTAGGAAATAATTAACATGGATAATACATATCCAGGGTTGAAGAAACCGGGGTTGTGGGTTGTTCGAAAGACATATCGAGGTCTCAGAACATGAAGAGCAAAAGAAGGAACATGGGTTGCTTTTAGCTTTTCCTGTAGTCAGTACAACATTTAGAACCATCACATAAAAAATACCGCGAATTTAACTATCTCATCTTGTTTTAATAATTATAACTATCTATACATAAATTAAACTCCAGTCGTACAGAGAAATTTGTACCAAATCGTTTTTACAAAACTTGAAAGAGGTATCCAGTATTCCGACACCAAAACCGGCATTGGCAGACCGACACACAAAATAAAATACCTCGTTCTACAATCCAAAAGTTCTGACGTAACCTCAAAAGTATTGAAGCCATCTCACGATTTCTAAAATTTCATAAAAATTCTATCAAAGATTTTTAGGTACTGGGAGAATTCTCGTTGTCAAGATCACACCTTCCTTCCCTGCAATAGTATTGTCGGTATGTCAACCCCCTTTTAGAGTCCAAATATACTCTCAGGTGTATTCAACGACTTCGATTATCCGTTTACAAAAGTCCCAAGCTCAATTCTCACCAAACTTGTTTAATTAAAGTTTTCGCACTCTTTTTCCCTTTAGGCGGGAAAATAATCCCTTGTTTGGAACAGAGAATGGAGTGGAGTATTGTGACTGGAAATTGTTTTATGTAAGATATCTATCTGTTTCCATGTTGTTCTTTTCTTTTGATTTTATTTATGGTAAACCGTTCTAGTTAGATGATAAAACAAATATCTATCTATCTATAGCTTTTTAAACCTACCGAATACTTTATGGCGTAAAAAAATTGTAAAACGAGTTTTTTACTATTAAGACTGCTTTTCCGTTGCAAACCTTGGCCTACTAAACGGGTACTTTTTTTACGGATGGGAAATCATCAAATAACTTCTACCGCTCTGGGCGGAGCGGGGGGAGTGTCAGACTTATACTGACTAAAGGGTTTTACCGGAACATTAAGGGCAATAGGATCATGGGTGGGTACCCATGATCCTATTGCCCTTTATGTTTCGGTATCTCTTTCGAACAACCCGCAACCCCGGCAGGACAAACAGGTACATGACAGAGATATCCGTGATTTATTAATTTGTAGATTGTAGTCATATTCACTTACACTTTGCCCATACCATTAACATTTAATTTCAGCTGAAATACGTTTACTGCTTAACTGAGACCTGCCCTATATGCTTCGAACAAAGAAACTTTCTTACAGCAAAAGCCCTAAAAGAAGGGCAGAATCGCTGAAGAACATAACTTTGTTATAACAACGACTCCACAAACTTGATGTCCAGAGTACGTTAGTCCAAGTTTTTGTAGGCACTCGGTATTTGCTTTCGGGATTCAAGTTGAACTTCCAATATGCCGGAAAGTATTCGTGCATTCGCATGTTCGGAGTGTTAAACATCCAGGAATAAGTTTTACTGCGATCAGATAGTAAACTTTACCGTTGGGACCGTTGGATTCAGATGTTCAATGTCTGTAAGTACTTTATTACTTGCAATGCCGACACCGCTTATGTTGAAACCGTTCATATCTATGACCGGTTATTTTAAATCTCTCCATTATTTTTCTGCCAACCCCTTTTTTAACTAGTTACAACCGACAAGTTTAGAATTACAAAGTTCAAGCGCGTCACGGTAGTCTGCTGACTGTCGTCATTTAAAGGTAGTACTGAAGAATTTAAAACGTATTATTTGAATAGGAACTTCCTTACTAATATTATAAAAGCGAAAGTGAGTTTGTTTGTTACCTCTTCACGCCTAAATGGCTAAACCGATTTAAATGAATTTTGGTACAGAGATAGTTGGGACCCTGGAGACGGACATAGGCTATTATTTTTAGATGTGAGGGAGAAAGAGGGAAGTAAAGGGAAAACTTAGTTTTGCTATTACAAATCAATAAGACGCATGGGCATAAACTGCAGGTAGCAGGTACCTGCAAATCAGGATATAGGAACTGTGTTACCCCAAATTTAACGTGAGCGAAGCCGCGGGCAAAAGATAGTATTCTATAAAAAAGAAACTCCAGGCTCCATGGCTGCTACTGAGAAATTCATTCATAAAGGGAAAACTCAATAACATTTTGTTCGACCTGAGAATCGAACTAAGAGCTCATGCTCAGCAATCGCGGCTGCCAGACCAACGAAGCAGTAAAATACAGATGTACATACGGTTGATACGAAAAGAAAACGAGAGAAAAATAAAGAGGCTCTCATTGGAAGGCTGATTCATGTCTCTAGTGCAGAAAAACAAACTTCGGAACGCGCCTTTGTAATATTTATATTATTTAAAAGCAACAATTTTCTACTCTAAAATATAAATAACAAGTTTGCTGAAACAATTATAACTATAGCTGAAATGTCCTCTCAAAGTCACACAGAACAATTTCACCAAGATAGCACCAACTATCAACTCCCTGATAAAATGATTGACAGTACTATTTCTATGATAAACAGTTCACCAACTGAGTCTAACGTTATTAAAGTTTCTCCAAGAATTTTAAGAGAATATTCTTGTTAGCTCGGTGACACTGCGCGTTAAGAATACTTCAAGGCCTTATGAACCCTTTCTAGAAAGTTATTTAAATCTAAATCTATGCAAAAGGCTTTACATTAAAACTGGCGAAGGGGGTTCGAAACATAACAACGTCTAACTAGACATAGGGTTTGAGACCCGGAAGTGAGAAGGTTTTATTTTGGGATGAGGGTCTCCTCAATCTGATATTATCCCAGAAAAAAAAAATCGTTTAGCAAGTCCAAATAGATAGTGTATTTTCCCCGTTTTGTTTTATAACACCATGACTTTACTTTAACATCAAATAATTATCCCTGGTCTGGGCGAAACGGAAAGGGAGTGACAGACTTGTACTGACCAAAACCCACCCATGTTCCTTCTACTGCCTGACGTGAGAAGGTTTGGGCAGATTATGCGAAATTCGCTGCCATCGATCCCATATAGATACCCACCTAGGCGTTTCTTCCCGCACGACTATGTGCTGAAACCTCCTGTACATTCCGTGTCCGGTAAAAACCTGCGATAGCCGGTAGCTGAGGACGACGTGGCGCCCCTCCAGTCACTACTCAAAGAGGGAACTTATCACCATTATTGTGACTTCCGTATGGCAAAAATTCTATCCCAAAATGAAGTGCAGGTTTGATGTTGCAGCGGATAAAAAAATATGATATCCTGTAAAACGAATCCCAATCCAAACTCACACATTTTATCTTTTGGAATATTCTTTACTGAATAATCTTTAAATTATAAAAAGGTTGGATTCCTTTAATTATTCGGCACAACACGAAGTGATCTTTAAATTCTGCCCACAAATCGGCCGGCTCAGTAAAATCTGCAAACATGGAATTATTTATGTTCCTTTATTGGTCGATATAGTAATTTCCTGTAGCGACAGAGCATCATATCGCCCGACGTCGGGTTGCCTGCAGTTTATTTATGCATTTCAGGACCATTTCCGAAATTTTTACACTGAAGAAATAACAATTAAAATGAAGGGTTCTTCTACGTTGTATATTGAAAAGGAAAGAAGGCCCAATGGTCCATACCATTGAGCCTTCTTTCCTTTTCAATGCCCTGATGGCTTGCCTAGATTGGTCAGTGGATTGAATCCCTTTACATTCCTAGCTTTTCCCTTGCCTCAGAAAGCACTTTAAGTCGTTGGCATCTGATAACTATTTTAGATCTTTGACAGACGTTACAGGTGACTACCTGTACCTGCGGCCGAAAGTATGGCAATCAGTTTTGCCTAGTAGGTAGTTTCGTATTACCCAGTGCTAACTGGGTTGTGGAGGTCTGATCGCTCTAAGTAAAATACTGGTATTCCTCTACATCCAGTTACATTAGAAGCCCACCCCAACATAATTCGGAAAAGACTAGCTAAATGCATGTATTTTTTTTGCGGATGGGAAATCATCAAATAGCTTGGAGCGGGGGGGAGTTTCAGCCTTGTACTGACTAAAACCCACTTGTATTCCTTATGTGAATATGGGTCGTTCGAAAGAGATACCGCAGCCTGGAACATAAAGGGCAATAGAAGGAACATGTGTGGGTTTTAGTTAGTACAAGTCTGACACTCACCCCTGCTCCGCCCAGAGCGGGGGAAGTTATTTGATGATTTCCCATTCATAAAAAAACAATGCCATATTTTTTGTTAAATTAACTTGCCAACGGGCACTTGCATCTTTTATTCAAACGAACATTAAGTAAGTCGATTTGCAATCTGCGGTACAAACGTTGGCGGCAGCTTACTTTTACTTTACCACAAGCTCTTACATAAGCTATGCTATTAAACAAACTATCGCCTTTCAAGCTATTTTCCTTCCAACTTAACATAAAATAGCTCTTTTGGGATGATTTCAATTGCCTTTTGTTGTCAACTGGATGAGTTTTGTCGATTGAAAACCAGAAAATTAATTTTATTGCAATTTTAGTTCGTTTTATTAACTTTTGTACACATTTCTTATTAAAAAAAAAATTAAGAATATAATAAGTAGTAGCTACCGGCAGTCAGGGATCTAGAGAGAGGACCTAATGATACGAGCCGTGTCCAGGAGAACCGCTTTCTGTATTAAACCCATGATCCAGCCATCAAACTGTCTTGGCATTTTACTTTCAGTATATATTTAATCATCAAATAGGTTTTTTTTACGAAACATATTGTAATTATAAGATATCGTTACGTATCAGTCCCAGGTTAATATTATAATCTTGATAATAATTATTACAATTCCAATTCGATACCATGTTTTAAAACTCTGAGACTTCTGGAGCGTTCATATTTAACTGCACCTAAGCATAGCACGTTAAAAGATAAACTATATTTCTGGCTTGAAAAATAAAAAAGGTCCTAATGTAGTATATTAACGATATCTGTGCCATCAAGCTGCCAAAATTACTTTCATAACCCATTAAAAAAAATGCGGCGTGTCCAGATATTTTATTTCAACGTAGTTAAGCATTCGTGTTGTTTCGTGTCCAACCAGTCAGTATTTCATCTTTATTGTCCTTGTATACCAAAAACACGTGGCAAAACCAAATAAAAAAATCAGTCCGCGCCGCGAAATCCAGTAATTGGATCCCCGCCAAGCGTCTACTCTCATGAAAATGAGTCGTAAACTTAAGAAAATTTTAGCTTGATGGCTAATATATTTTTACGTTCAATCCTTATTAGGGAGAGATCCTCGAGTCATGTCTTCATATCGGTCTGTCAGGAATGTTTGTCGGCTCCCTTCGTTGGAGCCAGTGAACCAAAAAATAAGGAATAATTCAATATTTGCGAGCTTTAGTGTGACAATGTTTTTGCGATAAGGTGGCTTATTCAATTTGTTGTCAGATAAATATTGTGGGCGAACCTATATATTTTGTTGCGAAAAAATAGGTTTCATAGTTTATTTTCAGAACAAGTTTTACATTTTTGTACAATAAATGACTACAAAATTAGACATAAATATGTTCCTCGAAGGGTGAGGCCTCCCGTATTTAATCTATTATGTTCAAAACATATTTTATTGTGGAAGAGCATATGGCCATTCTTCGGGAACCAACCCGAAGTCTGTACTGCTACTGGAAAAGAATTAAACCATCAAATAACTTCCTTCGCTCTGGGCGAAGCGGGGGTAGTGTAAGACTTATACTGACTAAACCCACCCACGTTCCTTCTATTGCCCTTTATGTTCCGGGGCCGCGGTATCTCTTTTGAACAACCTGCAACTCTGGCAGGCGAGGCGGTGGCTCTGGCAGGCGCGCGTGGAACACTAACGCGCCATCGACACGGCCTGTCGTCAATAAACAGACGGAAGGTGAGCCACTCATTGCTCAATTAAGACTTCCAGTCAGGGCAAAAACACTTACAAACAAAGCGACCACACGCTTAGGGCACCCCCTGTGGGATACGAGCCTCGGCCTGGGGCGTCGCTGAGGCAGCACACAAAGGGACAGGCTGGATCTGAGTAATATTAATTGGGGACTGATTTGAACTTACTGGCTCAGCAGCGCGGCCTGGCTCTAGCAAGGGATGAGTGGGTGGCAGTCCTTTTGTTTTTGTCGGTTTATAAAGTAAATTCGGTATACCTGTGACAGGTCCCGTTGCTATAGCAACACACAACTTCTAAATAAACCGATTGCCTTTGTGTAATTTCCTCAAACAATCTAAACAAAATAACAAAGATTTCTTTTGTTGCCGACGGTCTTTGATGTACCTGTAAAGTTAATGGCTCGAGTGGGTATTTTTATTTATATGTTTGTTTTATAAATATTGTAAGAAACCATTTATTTGTTTCTTTGTTTTATTTCGAACGATAACAGTAAACTTGTATTTTCAGAGTGATTAATCAGATATCATGTTTATAATGTTATATTTAGAAACAGGAACAATATGACTTCACGCTTGTTATTTCCTCAGGATAAAGCAGTGGTGTACCTTAAAGAACATCCACATTTCGCCACATATATTTAAGTACCATGTGATAAGGGACGACCCTATTGCCATCAACCGATAATAATTCTCCCGAACTGGGAATCGAATTACGGAACTACTAGATCACCGAGGAAGAAAAACAAGTTCATAGATATTATAATTGATTACTTTAAGTCAAATTGAAGAATCTAAATTGTATATCTACACTAATATTATAAAGAGAAAAGATTTGTTAGTTTCTTTGTCGAAACTATTTGACTGATTTTAACCTTTTTTTCACTATTAGAAAGCTAAATTATCAGGGAGTAACAACATCACGCTACTACCCACGGGAGCGGGGCAGCAACTAAAGACGCAAAACAACCGCGTGAGACAAATAGTTAAGAATAAACCAAGTCAGTTTTTAACGAGGTGTTGGATAGTATCTTGAACAATGTTTGGTAGAGTTTACTACATGGTCAATCTCAGATGTAAGCGAAACGAGAACGATTTGAACGATTTTCCTTTACAACACGTAAGCGTTTTAAGGAAAATCTTACAATGTGGTTTTGTTAAAGTACTTATTGATATGTTATAGTCTTATTAGCTTTTGCCCAGTTCAGTTTTGCAGGCACATGCTACCTGTAGTTTTTGCCCTTGCGCCTCATTTATTGTAATAGCAAAGCTAAGTTGTCCCTTTTCTTCCCTCTTTCTCTTTCATTTCTCAATTTAAAAAAAATGTCATCCTAGTCTATGTCCGTCACAACGGTCTCAACTATCTCTGTACCAAGGAGCCCTGCGGTTCCTCCTGCGTATACAGGGTATCAGAATAACAAGAATTTAGCAAGACAAATAAATACATTTTGTACAATATTACATTTCCCCAATGCAAGGAAAATCTTGTATTATAGGGGCCATAAGCTACCTACATACGAAATTTCATCCGAATCCATTTATGAGAATAAGCGTGAAAGAGTTAAAAACATACACATATATTATATATACAAAATTCGGATCTTTAATAAAACAGTTTGAAGTAAACTGATTTAAAAAAGTATCCAACCTAGTATTACGAATTCTTTATCATTTACACAACGTGGATAACGTAAAATAATGTCAACATCTCTAACAAGATTCTTAGTAAATCAATATCAAATTGTTGTACACAGAGTGGGATGGTACGGGCAGAATCCCACTTTATGCCGTCTATAACTTGCGAGGTATCGAAACAACACCTGGGCCCTAGCATACATCATCATAACGTTATAGTTATGAGGCAAGGTAGAAAGGTACTTCATGTGTGTGTTTGGAGTCAGTCGTTATTTAAGATGGGTAGGTACTAGGTTCTGCTAAATTGGGCTCGTCTTGTCGGCCATTTTGATTTCAAAATTGAACGAAAAATAAAAAAGTGCTAGGGTCTGTTTTACTATATTGTGCCATATTTTTTATATTGTATTTTAAAACAACACCTGGCCCTTGGCATATATCATAATAACGTTATATTTATGTGCTAAGGTAACGTAAGGTAGGTGTGTAGGTAATTTAAAGGGTACTAGGTTCTGCTAAATTGAGGGAGACTTGTCGTTTATTTGTTTTATATTATAATTATCATGTCAGAACGACGTCTAATAAAGAACGTGACAAATAAATAATGCCCAAAAATGTATCCTGTACGTAATTTCAATTTAACCTAATAAATAATAAACTAAGTTTTAAATAATAAAATGAAAACTACAGAGCAGCTTTTATTAGTATTTTTTGTTCAAATCAATCAAATTATAATATATTTATAAATATACTAGCTGTGAACAGCGGTTTCACCCGCTGCTCAGCTTCTTTTCTTGAGAGAGCCACACTTACTACTTAGCGGCAAAAACAAAAAAATATGACCGATTCTCAGAGCTACCGAATAAACATGTTAAATTTCATAAAATCGGTTAAGCCGTTTTGGATGATAAATGACACGAAAATGTTATGTATAAGAAGATATAAGAACACCACGCGCACACGTAAAGCGTTTACAAGTAGAGGTCCAAATTGTAGAAAAATAATAGAGATAAGTTTACCTCTACTATTTTTCAAATTTTTCAAAATTGTAAAATAAAAACCAAACGACAGGAGACGGCGCTTCAAAAGCGCCTGTCATAATACGTACAATTTGTAAAGCTATTGAAATACATATGCAACACCCAGACGCTAATTAAGCGGAGAACTTAAGCTTCACACTTCAACTTCATGTGTTGCTACTGAATTCCGGGTACGGAATTCTCTGTGAGCTTCAAGATTGTAGCACTATATAGTTTAATAGCTGAAGATAGACAATGTCAATAGTAGAAGGGAGTTGCTAATTAAATGGTTGGTTAAATTAACTTTTTTTTTGTTATAAAAATCTATGCCCCACACTAGGAATTTCTCGTGTATCGTGAGTGCTTTTACAATTATTTAAGTCACATACACAAACAGCCAGACTCGAAATAACTACCTGTAAGATCATACAAATATTTGTTCCATGTTGGCACCAACCATGCCGTCAAACTTTGTTGGCCTTGCAAACACGACTGCTGAGTACTCTCGTGCCTGACTTTGTCTAAGCTTGCAATCTTAGGACCTCCCTTGAGTTAGATTGCCAGGCAACGCAATATTTTTGGGTTTTTCTTTCAAGATTTTGTCAGTAGCACTCACGGAGTCTGAATTTGTTTTTGGTTGAGGCTCGCCCCCAAAATACATATAAAACAACCCTCTAAGTCTTCAGACTCAAAAGATATGGCTGTTTATGTCGCAAGTCTGAACGGAACTTTTGGTGCACGAGTCTGACTCACTCTTGGCCTTCGACTTCATCTAGCTTTAAAGAAAAACGACGTGTTTTAGTGTATGTAAAAATCTACTTGCAAAATAGATATCATTTATCATTTACCAAGTAGTACTTTATATTATACCCGCATATTTTGCCGGATCTTACTAATATTATAAGTGCGAATGTTTCTGAGGATGGATGGATTTATCGATGTTTGTTACTATTTCACGTCAAAGCGGCTGAAAGGATATTGATGAAATTTGACACAGAGATGGTCTAGAATAAAACATATAGGATACCTATTTTTTCAATATCACTAGCTAATATGTATTAAACTCCTATGTTAGTCATAGCGGCAGAGTCTATTGGCATCAGCTGAACACAAGTCTAGACTCCATAGCTGCTACGTAGAAATTCCTGATAAAAAAAACCGTAAGACTTTGCCCGAACCAGAAAAATCGAATTGAGACTTAAAACCTCATTCTTAGTAGTTGCGCTTGCGACAGTCTATAAAATTTGCGACTCGGTTGGCCCAGTAGCTAAGCGTTTGACTTCTGCGCTATCTGTCGCGAGGTCGATCCTCGCACAGAAAAAAACTTTTTGTATGACCAAAAGATAGTTGTTCCCAGTCTGGTTGTTTGCGTATGTGAACAATATCTAGTGTGGGGCAAAGTACTTTTTTTTAAAGCCCTTTATAATGCATAGAAAAGCCACCATCAATTTTCCTCTAGAGTACCACTCAGCAGTTTTACTACGCCATTTAATAAACTTTTGATCTACGTTTTTCATCATGAACTCTTTAAAAATCTATTAAGTGACGATTAGGTGGTTGTTAAATTTAAAACTTTATAGGTACTTTAATTTTATATTGTGGCTCTTCATTTGGGATTGAATTTATGTCAGACGTCAGCTATTTCAATTTTCAAGCAATTACTTTAAAATATAAAATTGTGACTTTTATCAAAAAGAAATATTTATTAGTCGTGAAAAATTCAATCTTTGCTTATTAGATTCGAGAAATAAGTCACTGATTTTGACATTTTATTAGTGAAAAGATTCAGATGAACCCTATAGAAGGCAAGTAAGTAAGTTTACTGTTAAAAAAACCCGTCGATTTGCAATTTGAGGTTTTCCTATTTTTGATGAAGCAACCCTTATTGTGACAATAATAAAAAGCCTCACACAACAACCCGCAAGGTGAGTTACCGAAGTAATAATCAACCCTCAGCCCTTACCTCAATTTATTTGGGGTCAACGCTGTACGTTTTTCCTCCTTACGTATATTCCTATCAACCATCACTGCCTTTCTTGTTGGCACCTTTGACATAACCTATATATGTTCTTGGATATATGTATCTATATCTGTCTTGATATCCTTACTAATATTATAAAAGCGAAAGTGAATTTGTTTGTTTGTTACGTCTTCACGCCTAAATGGCCAAACCGATTTTGATGAATTTTGGTACAGAGATACTTGGGACCCTGGAGACGGATATAGGCTATTTTTAAGTGTAAAGCTTAGCTTTGCTATTACAATCAATAAGGCGTAAGGGCAAAAACTACAGGTAGCAGGTACTTGCAAATCTGGAAAGAGGAACTGTGTTACCCCGAATTTAACGCGAGCGAAGCCGCGGGCAAAAGCTAGTTATTCTCATAATTACAACGTTCAATTTGAAAAGCCAAATTCCGAGTTGAATTATGTCATTATCATTACACAGTTTTCGAATATATTTAATGCGTTGAGACGCAATAAATAAATTCGACTTCGAGTCACTCATGACACCCGCGGGGTGAAAGTAGCTGTAAAATTAAATGAAAATAAAAGGAATTAATTTCGACGTTCCGATACAACTGGGATCCATTACTACAGGAAAATATGTTAATTAAATTTCTGTTCATATAAGCGAAGTGCCAAATATTTGTCATAACACTGTTATGTACTTAAAAGAAAAACAGGCAGGTATTGCAACATTATTTTGAGTGTGTAATAATCATAATCATAAATCTCTTTTTTTATTTCGATATAAATTATTATAGATGTTTTTTTACATCATAATCTTATACAGAGAAAGGTACCTATCCGAAGTAGGACAGTCCTGAGAAACACATCACCTCTCCGACTTAGATGTAATATTTTACATACTGTAAAAAGTTAAGTCTAGTTCATAAAGTTCCTGCCGAGCTTGCGGGTTGTTCGGAAGAGATACCGCGGTCCCGGAACATTAAGGGCAAGAATAGAAATATCAAGTGGCTGGTGGATTTTAGACATTACAAGTCTGACACTCCTCCCCACTCCGCTCGGAGCGGGGGAAGTTATTTGATGATTTCCCATCCGCAAAAAAAAGTTCGTAAAATTTAGTTAAAATTAAAACACAATAATAAAAGATGTTGAAATACCTACAAAATAAAAAAAAAACTTTTGTTTACTAACAGTTATATGCAAGACATGCCCTAGCTTCTAACTATTCGATTCCTTGAATACACGAATACATCAAAATCTTGTCAAAAATATAAAGTATTTCTGAATAGGTACTAAACTCGAAGCATGCATAAAGTAAGTAGATATTACTTCTGCTGATAGCTTCGGAAATTAAACTTCTTCAAGTCTTATATTACTGTCAAGACCACCTCAGTCTTCAGTGGAATGAAAACTGAAATGATTCACATTAAAATCTTGTCAGACAAATGCTTGCTCAAATCTTTGTAAGGCTAGCTACACACGTAATTGTGTGCCTGTCATGTATGCAAGCAATCCTTTTTGTGGGAACTCGGTTTAGCTTGTGTGGGCTAATTCTACAAAAAGCTACCTAATTTTAGATGCTGAAATAAGCTGGCGTGAAATGTTGGCTTGAAAAGTACGTAGACACAATGGAGTCTGCAATCCAAACTTTTTACATAGTGGCATGGATAGCCATAATTTCAGTGATATTTTTAAAGTTGGGGACTTTGCAACAAATTTTATTAGTAAATGGTTTACAAGATAATGTTTACATGTCTAAATTATGACATTACTTAGAAGAAACTTCGAATATTTTAGTTACGATTGGCTAAATGCTCTAAGTTAGATTATAAATTAGGCAATTTGTCAAGTGATAAATATTCTGTGAACAAATTTTAGGTGTCCATATTTTAGCACAGATTGCTCAAATTGCTCTTTGCGATAAGCCAAGTAGTAGCCAAAGTCAAATCACCATCAAATTATTAAATTTATAATTTCTCTAATTTACCGATTCTATCACCAAGTCAATTTATTTTTCAAATATTTTTTTTGCGTGAATCATTGAGATTTTATTTGTTATGTAATTGTTAACTTTTAAGTTGATAGCATAATAAATTTAAATTATTTCACAAATTAGAAATCAGCAGCCTTCTCTATACTAAAGAATAATGTATAATATTTCTTTACACACTATTAACAGTAGCGACGTCGACGTGATCTTACCAAAGTAACAGTTTTTATAACGACATCAAATTATCTAGACTTTGCATTACAGTAAGCAACTCTTTAAAAGTCAATCAAAAACAATTATAACAGTAAATACACCTAACAATCGTAAACATTAATAACTACAGTGCCTAAAACCTAACTCAATCAAACTATTAAACAGCCCAAATATTGAAAGCATATCGATTAACCCCAACTAACTTCTTGAAATACAAACGCAAAATTGATACAAGTTGGTGCGCCCCAGCGTCAGTTTTCGACCAAGTTAGATTAGATATTGGTAGCTCAACACATCAAAACTTGGCTCTAAACACTAATGGGTTACATCGTGTAACTCACCTAGTATGAAACTAAGAATCGAGAGGGAATTTATTGTTTGGAGGTACTTATGGAGGTATGGAATTGGATGTAACGTTCACTGTTAACAAGGGTTGTGAGAATATCAAGCAGGAGACAGACTAGATTTACATTGCGAGGGACACAAACCAAAATGGACAGCTGGAAAACCTTCTATTTGAATAAATAGTATTTGATAATGGCATTTTATTATCGTTAAATAATTGAAGCAGTATTTTCATGAAAGATGATTTAAAAACAATTAAAACGAGATTAGGATTTTGAATTATTTGGCTTGTTTAAATTCAGCCATTTAATTTGATTTTTAACATATAAATCCAAACATGCCTTATATGGGACCAAATCTCTAAAGTGACTACGTTACCGAGACATAAACTATCAAAATCACAGTGTTTTCGTTCAGCACAACTTTAATACGACATATTTCGAGAATGTGACGTTTTAAAACTTCATTTAAATGGCGGAAGTATGCCAGAAGAAGTTGTTTTTTTTGCGTATAAAAATCATCAAATAACTTTTCCCGCTGTGAGCAGAGCGGAAAAAAGTAAAAGTCTGACACTGACACCCGTGTCAGACTTTTACTGAATAAAACCCTACTTCTTTAGTAAACTTCTTTTACTCTTAAAAAAACCCACAAAACCAAACAACAAGAAACGGGTCTGGTTGTTTGTGTATGTGAATTTAAATGGTTGTAAACGTGCCCACGATGCAAGAGTAATTACTAGTGTGAGGCAACGTTTTTAAAAGAAAAAAAAACCTTCTTTGGACGGGATTTAAGAACAAGGGTTTTTTAAGCAGAGCCGCCTATTTTCTAAATCTACAAATCCACGACTTAACTAAATTGTGTTTTTTACTACGAAATTGTTAACTACAAGCCTTAAAATTCACTTGACTTTATCTCAACCGGATAAAACAATTTCCATAATACTAAGGGCAGTAAAATTTGCATATCGGAACAGTAACCTGTTATGTAATTAAAGCCTACCGTGTTCCAAATTTGATATCTATTGTGTCTGCGGCTTCAAGCTTCAATTTGAGGACTGATGTACCCACTTGAGTACAATGGAGGCTGTACACTCTCGTCGAGACATACCGAGCCAGCGAGTGATTGGCAGATTTAAACCCAAACAGGTTTGAATGTGATCATTAATCCATGCTACTGTAGAGGCTTTATGCTTTATCCAAACCCGAGTGCAGGCTGGTTTTGCTATGACTTTCGAATACTCCGGTCGTTTGAATTATTAAAAAAAGAGAAGAGAATAGCGTAGGACGTGTTTGACATGTATCGGTGAAATTTGATTCAAAATATAATCTTGAAAGTATTTTATGCGCTTTCAATTATATGGACTTGTAGGTCTACAAGCCCACGTAATTGACCACGCTACCAACTATGCTACATTTAAAATGACACGGTTGGCGCAGTGGCAGTGCGATCAACTGCTCTGCGTATCGCTGGTTCGATCCCCGCACGGAACATTATGTTTATGGCCTACAGATAGTTGTTCCGGGTCTGGCTGTTTGTGTATGTGTATGTGAGTTTAAATGTTTGTAAACGCACCCACGATACAGGAGAAATTCCTAGTGTTTTAAAAAATAAAGAAGATGACCGCAGTATAACTAGTTCGTAAAGCCAAGAATAATGGGTGTATCGCAAGCGTGACTGCCGAGCACTGGGTCCTGGGTTTGATTCCTGGGTTGTGTAGAAAGTGTCATTAGAACTTTCTATTAAGAACTAATCAAGCCTCAAAGCAGCCTGGAGTCTGGAAGTTGGTATATGATAGCACGTTAAGCCGTTGGTCCTACGACTGATCTCTCTCCGGTCATGTCGGATTACCGTCCCATATTGGACTATCAGGAACAGAGAGAGCACCTGTGCTTGCGCACACACTTGTGGAGTATTATATCTCCCGCGCCTATGTCTTATCTCCGGTGAGATTCCGCCGTGGCTGAAAACGGTCAGAAGGACTATAATCAGTGATATAATGAGGAATATAATGAGTGTAAAATACCCTTAGTGATACCGAAAGATATGTGAAGTTGCACTCTTTGTTATTGCGATAATTTAATTTTGGCTTATACCTGGTAACCTTAAAGAAGACATTAAAGGTCAAAGTTCAGCAGTTTTTTTATTTTATGTTTTGAACTGTATTACTTTTCTCTATGGCCAAATATCAAGATGAGTCATGAAGAACTTCATGTTACGATTACGTTACATGAAGTTCTACCATAAAACGTTATTTTTCACACCAAAAGTCTTTTCCTGGCAATATTTTTTGCGTAAACTTCTTGGTTTAATGATCATGAAAATTCATCAAACCAAGATGTAAATCATGAAGGTTTACAACGTTTATTGTGATGACATGATAAACTGTTTTAAATAGGTATATCATGAAATTCGGCTTGACCGGTAACATACATCCGACTTCCTACCAATATTATAAATGGGAATGTTTGTGAGGATGGATGAATAAAATGGATGTATGGATGTTTGTTACTCTTTCACGTCAAAACGGTTGAACGAATTTTAATGAAATTTGGCATAAAGGTAAAGACAAAGAAAGATTATGGTCTGGTCCACATTATTTTTTTTTTTTTTTTATATAACTCTAGCGAAGCCAGTTAGTATGCAATGTATGTCTAGTCTTGGCGTTCCTTTCCAATTGCTTGCTCATCATGCCGTGTTGGTTTTTTACGAGACGTCTCAGTAGGTAGAGAAATAGAGAGAACTCTCAGTTGAGAGTGTACAGTCCCCATAAGAGTTTGGAACTACTTGAGTACAAGTACTTCGATGCTTCTTTGATGTGATTGTGACCCGGAAATCAGTGGATTGTTCAACGACTTCTGTTTGCATTTTAATGGCTCTCCAATTATTTATTTACTTTCTTAATATAAGTGTAAAAGTCTTGAAAGTAATTCTCGTTGTCATCTCGTGAGAAGTATAAGAGATGTTTTTTTTTAAATAAAGCTTTGTTCTTCTTTGTTTTTTTTTTTGAGTGCTCAATTTGACGGTTTGTTTTCGTGCTACAACAAACTGAAGAAAACTTAATGAATAATTATTATTTTCATTCTTGTAAAGGGCTTTATTAAATCCGAATCTTAAACTACGTTTCCAATAAGAGCAATGTGATACTGAAAAACAAAATAATGCAGCATCATAGCAAGATCGGTTTTAGCGATAAGACCGCCCATTGTGTCACCCTACTTATAAGTCGTATACTGTTTCTCTTGTAATTTGTATGGTGTACATAATTAAGAATATTCAATCTACCTATCCATTATAACCACCAGCCCAGACTCAACCAGGTTCTTCTCGAAATCTCAAAATCTGGTCCTTCTGTGCGGCTTTCCAACAAAAGCAATACTAGCCACAGTACGGTCACACAAATGGGCCCTGAACTGTCCCATTCACAACAGCCGGTGCACCTACCTATACATAGATACTAGACTCGTAACCTCTTTAATGTGGCCTTGAGTGGCACTGCATCCAATTTATCTTTTGCAAACGTTCCAGATTTTGTTGAAGTTATTGGTTTGTATTTTACAACAGATAAAATAACTACAAAACATTAATGTTAGTTTATTTATGTATTTTTTCAAAAATGAACAAAAAGCAAAATTAAATTAAGATCTAAAATATTTGTTCAGTATGTGTTCAAAGTTGACAAAGAAATTGAATACACTGGTTACAGTTATTTGGAAGCTTACTATTTTTACCCGACTTCAAAAAAAGGAGGAAGCTCCCTATTGGACAGTATTTTAACAGCAGAGCTACATCGATATCATAGAATTGAATAAGTGGTTCAAAGGTTCTATACTTAATTTCTTGTGAAAACTTTATCTATCATGAAAAGAAAAACTTTGACATATAAGTCTAAATAAACTAAAACCTACAAAATCATGCTCTAGTCATCCTATTTCTGCATTGTTTAAGTATAATTTTCACAGATGTAAAATAAAAAAGGAACTTATCTTAACTGCATGCTGCTTTTCAACTAATCCAAACGGGACCAGCTTGCTCTCACAACAAGCAGCCATTACCGTATCCTAACAGTAATTTCCTCACCGTCTGCATCGTTTCCACAACACCTGCATACATAGATGTCAAGCCGAGTAAACGCATCATGGTGTTATATATTTTAATTTTATACATAGCCAGGACTACCAACAGCTCCCTTATCGGAGGAAATTTACATAATACCGAACACGGCGGCAAACGCTTTTGATATTGCGCCGCAGATTATCAAGGTATAAGCCGCCGTCTTTGCAACACTCAATGAGATTCCGCCGAGGCCGGCGCGGCGAAATAATCGCTTCTAGTGGATATTATTATGGGACAGTACGTTTTCGCTTCAAATTAAATTGGTTTTGTTGTGCTGTAGTGTAGTTTGGTTTAGTGGGATAGAGTTTTGAAGTTCTATGCTAATGTTTAGGATTGCTTTTATGTGCTTCTGTTTACTTCCCGGTATGGCTATTTTTTCATACGGGATTTCACCAAATTACTTCCCCGCTCTGGGAAAAACGAGTGGAGAATCAGACTTTAACTGTCTAAAACTCATACATGACCCTTTCTGTTCCGGGGCCGCGGTATCTCTTTTAAACAGGCAGTGGCCCTGGCAGGCTCCTCTACTTTGCAGCTCTTCAAAGCACGCGTGGAGCATGAACGTGCCATCGATACAGCCTGTCATTACAGACGGACGGACGGTGAGCTACCTATTGCTCACCGTCCACATCACCCGCATCTATGGTGCCCAGTGCGTCTTCCGCGGCAGCTGGGTTGGCTTGAACTCGCAGCTAACTTCTGACCCGCCAAATCATTCCTTCCTGACAAATCTTTAGTAGAATCATTTTTATCTTTCTTTTCTATTGTAAATATAACATGTAAAAAGATTCCAGTCAAACAATAAATATTATTGTATTTACAGAATAGATGTTGATTGTTTGTTCTACGAAGTGATTGAAATCCATTTCGGCGAAAAATATTCGGCCATTGTTTAAAGTTATTTTAGGCAGCTAAATAATGCTCTTAAGTAAATATTGTTTGATGTTTGTTAGAGAAATGTTTGGCAATACAAATCGTACGATTCGTGTAGATGAATCATACGAAAAGGTGTTTCTTAAAACTAGAGTTTAGATATATCGTAATCATTATTGCTATAGGCTCGCCCCCTTTTACATGACACTTGAAAATCTATACTTTAATATTATAAAGCGGAAGAGTTTGTTTGTTTGTTTGAACGCGCTAATCTCAGGGACTACTGGTTGGAATTGAAAAATTCTTTTAGTGTTGGATAGTCCATTTCTTGAGGAAGGCTATAGGCTATATAACATCACGCTACGACCAACAGGTGCTGAGCAGCGTGGGTGAAACCGCGAGGAACAGCTAGTAACTTATATGTGGGTGTAACATAAGGCACACCTCTGCTTAACTCTTCGAGAATTACAAGCGTCATTTTATTTAATCGATATTAAGACAGATTGATCGGCTGACGGGATATGAGCGCCATGTTGACTGCAAAATGTGAAACTATCTAAAACAGCATTGAATTTAGCTGAAATTTCGTACTCATGATTAGTTTGGATAATAATGCATGGTTAATTTATTGACGCCATTTTAAATTCGATACAGCGGAATCCCATGGATGACGGACTATATTTTTTTGCGTGCTGAGAAGAATACGAGAAAGTGGGTTTTTAAGTTATATTAAACCACATATAATATTTATTATTAAAGGGAAAGAAGAAACTGGAATATTATGCAACATCCAATAAAAATTAGATTAGCCGTAAGTGATAAGTGAGTAATAGTTTATTTTTAATTATACCAAATTCAATATTCGTCGGGATTCCGTTCCCAAAAGATAAGACGGGACCTTATTACTAAAACTCCGCTGTCCGTCTATCACCATGGTTCGTGAGATTCAGAATAGTAAGACAGTTAAAATTTTCACAGATGGCGTATTTCTGTTGCCTAAAGCGGCACAATTTATACTAAAAATAGAATAAAATAAATATTTAATCATGCTCTCATGCAAACAAACAGGTTTATTGGCGTTTTTATAGATTACTAGCTTTTGTCCGCGGCTTTGCTTGCGTTAAATTCGGGGTTCCCTTACCTGATTTGCAGGTACCTGCTACCAGTAGTTTTTGCCCTAGCGCCTTATTTATTGTAATAGTAAAGCAAAATTTTCCCTTTTCTTCCATTTTCCCCTTATTTCTCATTTAAGTAAAAAAAAATAGCCTATGTCCGTCTCCAGGGTAGCAACTATATCTGTATCAAAATTCATCGAAATCGGTTTTGCCAATTAAGCGTGAAGACGTGACAAACAAACAAACTCACTTTCGCTTTTATAATATTAAGTAAGGAAGCAAAGAACCCTTTGTGAACTAGTCCAACTTGCAATTGGCAGGTTTTTAATAAGCTATTTTAATTCTACTAAATTAAATTCTTCTACTACGACCCGATAAACGCAACCTTTGACTGAATATTCGTAGGTCGTAGGAGTGAAAAGGACACGAAGGAATTTGATTCACAGCTGATTTGTTGACCCAGACTATAAATAAAACACCTACTGGATTCTAAGAATAGTCTTTATTTTTGAAATTGAATTAATGGTTGACTAAAATAACTTAGTTGAAATTAATATGGCGGGTTATCTGGGCAGTGATAAAGTAGGGAGTAATTCAATAAAACAACATTGATGTCGAATGAAGGTCGTTCCTAAATAATTCGATCTTATTAAGGTTAAGCCGTGCTTGACGAGATTGGTACGTGGATGGGTTCACTATAAAAACACTTATAACATACCGAGCTTTCTTTGTGCCTCGAAAAGCGTGTTAATCAATTTGTCGCGGCTGCCATTTGTAGATCTCTGACCGTCGTAAAAGGTAGTCAGTGATATAATTAGTCTTTAAACTGACATGGTTACATTATAATGAACACTTTAAACGGAATAATTAAAAAAAATGGTGACCCGTAATACAGGATTTTTACTGAAACCTACTGCAGGCACCAGTCTCTCACAAAGTTAACGTTTTGACCATGCATTTCTGTAAAGTTCTAGCATTAAGTAACTTGTGTGGAGAAAATAAACAATTTTATTATTATTATAAAAAGAAGAGAACAAACAAACGGAAAAGAACAAACAAAAATGTCGTTTTAAAATGTGTAACTATAATGGGTTGGTACACTTCATCCGTGATCATGGCGTTTGCAACGTCGCCGAAATATCGGAAACTCGATACAAATAACAACATGGTAAATATCCCGTTACAAGTGTTAATTATAAGGTAGTCAGTAGCCCAAAAAACCTGACAACCAGTCTTACCAACAGGAATAGTAGTATCCAGTGCTACATGGGTTGTGCTGCGACCCGTCGAAATCAGTAACTAGGGCCATGCGGGGAGAGGAACCTCGTCTCTATGCGTGCAGTATCCAGAAGTACTCAATGAAATCCTTTCATGGACTTAGTTAAGGCTCTTTGCTATAAGTTTAAAACCGAAAAAAGATAATTATTTTTAACTATCTAGCGCCCGCGGATTCGCCAGCGTAATATCGAAAAAAAAGTATCCCAAGTATTATTCCAGACTATAATCTACTTCTGTGCCAAATTTCATCAGCCATTTTATGTCGCAAGTTTGTAAGGAACGCTCGGTGAGCGAGTCCAACTAGCTCTTGGCTGGTTATTAACTTTTAATTGCTATCCAAAAAAGATAACAAAAAATTTAAAAATCAACCCTCTAGTCACTAGAGCGTTGATTTTTTCACAGCTCTGAGTCAAAACCTCCATGCCGCGTTCCCAAGATAAAGGATCTTTACTGACAGACAGACAGACGGACACCACAGTGATCCTATAAGGGTCCCGTTGTTTTTTTTTTTGTGATTTAGAACTACTAATGTTCTCGATGGTGTTGTCATCATTTTAAAATGGAAGCAAATGGTAATAATTTAGAACAAAAATCCTGCATTTTTATTAATTTACTATTTATTTATGAATATTTTATGTTTCTTATTTTATTTGACAATGTCATCGGTATACCATTATGATGAACAGCGCAGTTAAAAGCAAAAAAAACATACCTACTATTTTCATCGAATATTAAAAGGCTTATGATTAAGTCCCATACAGCTAGATGTTACATATTTTAACAAGCATCAAATAAAATATTTACATTTACAAAACATTTCAATAAAAAGCTCTAGGAATACCTAGCACAAATATTTCACAAAACCAATAAAAATATTCGCAATAAATGCCATAAGTTATATACGTTATTCTAATAAAACGATGGATGCAAACTTTAAACGGAATAATGACGCGAATTTAATCGACTGAACAAACATATGAATGGGGATCCCCGCCTTTTGTTACCAACGTTACAATATATGAGATGTAATTCTTCAACGGCTATGCCGCGACGCCAAAGTTACGTCGAGTGGAAATTTGAAAAGTTTCTTTATACACTCGTTATTTTCAACGTAGCGTTGAAAATTGTACTGCAAAATACTTTAGTTTTATAAAAGAATATGTTTACGTTTAAGTGAAATGTCATCGCGGAATTTATATATGATCTTGGTTTAGTATTGAAATCTTTTACACTAGCAAAGTGGGAGAAATTACATACTTTTTGCATGTGTTCTCATACATATAATATACCGTGCACTGCTATTCTCGATCTTTTTGCATGGCGCTGAAACGTGGTGCATTTATTTAGGAAATCAATCGGAAATAAATCGTCGCGAAAGCAGTAAAATGGATGCTTTGCAGATGTGGCATTGGCGAAGTCTGCTACGCTTACCATGAACTGCACTGAGAACATCATCATTTGCCTAGCCTTTTCCCAACTATGTTGCGGTCGGCTTTCACTCTTACCGGATGCAGCTAAATACCAGTATTTTACTTGGAGCGACTGCCTATCTGACCTCCATAACCCAGTTAGTACCTACTAGGTAATACGATACCCCTTGGTAAGACTGGTTGTCAGAGTTTCGGGACACTGACTACTGTAACGACTGTCAAAGATCTAAAAATGACAGCCGGGATCAACAGCTTAACGTGCTTTCCGAGGCACGGAAGAAACTCGGTATGTAACGGATGGTCACCCATCCACAGACCAACCTAGACAAGCGCGGCTTAACCTAAAGATCGATCTGAGCGGCTGCTATTATTTAGCCATGAGATTCTCTGCTATGAGTACAAATGAGTTTAAAGAGGAGGAGAGAAAGATGAGCCGTTTAGTAATGTTGAGGCATCACGAAACAGCTCATCTTTTTCAGACACATTATACGTTTGCTTAGGCATTTTCTGACCAGAGTTGCGGGTTGTTCGAAAGAGATACCGCGGCCCCGGAACATAAAGGGCAATAGAAGCAACATAGGTGGGTTTTATTCAGTACAAGCCTGAAACTGCCCCCGCTCCGCCCAGAGCGGGGGAAGTTGTTTGATGATTTCCAAAATACAAAAAAGGCATTGTCCGAAAAGGCTTTTATACTGGATCGGGTGGAAGGGGCAAGGCAGAGCACCAGCAAGTTGGTCAACACGTTCAAGAAGGCTGTCATAATATGGGGGTGTCGAGATGTACCGTAGTGAGGATATAATCTAGAAGAATATACATACATATATACTCTGCATATTATAATGTTTCCACTACTCACATACACACCTCTCAGTGGGTCTTTTCTCATGTTACTGGGTTTTTCAATTTGTTTTATTTTTCTAATTTGCTCTGTCTCACTTCTGGTCAAAAGCCTCCCTCCACTCCTTCCACCTCTCATAAAACCGTACGTCCTCTTTCTGAACTGAAACTTCTTATTCATAATTCATAATAAGAATATAATAGAATAAATGAGAGGTAATAGTGACGAAGGAATTGAAGTATCTAATAAGAACTTTAATCCTGTACTTGTTGTCTATGAAATAGTACGAATGCACGTTGATAGGAAGTAAAGGTACTGCCACACCTTTGAGCAGGACGTTAGCCAATCATATTCGTGGACATCAAAAGCTGTGGCTGGCGGCCGATGACGTGCGGCTCTTGGTTTAAAGGCAAACTCGTTCATCGCAGAGACACGCCAGACCGCGCAGCTTTGAAAGCTTTACCAAAACAACTTTACGGTCATCTGCATGTATGTTTTTGGACCAATGCCTTCTCGATGACTGGCTACCGTTAGATCGAGCGATTTACATGCACATAATATTAAATATAAAAAAACTATCACCTTAAATAATTGATGATAATCCAGATGAACTTGATCTAGGATGTATATGTAACACGAGAACATAGACGTAGTCAGGGAATTACGCTGAGCGCACGGTAATAGATGCTGCTAAGCACCACGTGGGAATGTGGGAATATCAATGAAGTATATGTATACACATATCGTGTATACTCATACCTTGGCAAGACCTTAACCCAGACCTTGGATTTCCGATGGCATAAGGGAGATATATACGGCAGTATCGTCCCGGCTACTCTAACACTTAAAAAACTCTGACGCATACCGCAGTCTTTCCGCCTTCACCTTTCTTGACGTCCCGGTCCTTATCCCTCCTATTCTTTACAAGCCCGCGATGCTGAGCCAATAGTTTCAAACCAGTCCCTAAATAATGAAACCACTCCGATCCAGCCTGTCTATTTGCAGTCCCACCGAGCGACGTAGCGTTTAATGTTTTTTCCCTGGCTGGTGGCCTTACTTTCAAGGCACCCACAGGAATTCCCAGTTAAGTAGACGACAACCTCAGTTGAGAAAAACCGGCCACGTTACGTACGAATGTTGGCATATGTATAAATGTTGCAGTCAAAACTCTTAACCAGTCAAAAGTACTATTGATTAGCACTTTTGACTAAAGCATACGACAACAAAACAAAATTCTAAGAATGGGGAGTGTTGCTTATAGGCAACACTGAGGTTCAGAATGTGAACTACGAGCTATAGTAGGCAATTACGGTATGAAATTAATTATTTAAAATTTTGAGGCGTTTATACGGTATGTTGCCTACAATCTACACAATGATAGAAAGGGTTAAAGAGTTAAAACAAAGGTTTGACTATTAAAATACTAGCACGACGTTGTCTGGTTAAGCACTATTCTTAACAACGCTACATACCAAGACTGCCACGATGCAAATGTCCAAAAAAAATTGCTTCAACCTCGTCATTATCGTCATGCACAGTCCGACTATACCCACATCTAGGTATCAGGCTTCTCTTTGTTTATGCTAAGCTCCACATCTCTGTGCCAGCCTCATCTAGAATCCAGACAGATTCTTTTACCCCACCTGTCCTCATCGGCCCTTGCCAGGTGTCCTGTGTGTGACATTTGAGTTTGAATTTGGCACTTTCTGAAGTTCTATCAATTCATGTAATAAGCGTTTGCCTATTATATAAGCAGGACAGGTAGGACTTGTTATGATATGTCCCGCTTTGTAATTTACTACGTTTTTTTTTCGGATGGGTAGTCATAGAATAATTTCCCCCGCTCTGGGCGGAGCGGGAGGGAGTATCCAATTTTTACCGAATAAAACCCACCCATGTTCCTTCTTTTGCTGTTCCCGGGCCGCGGTAACTCCGGCAGGTGGTGGCCCTGGCATGCCCTTTTGCATTTGCTACGTATAATGAAGACATTCTTTTGTTTTCCAATTTCAAATTCATGTTGATCATGGAACGCTCCTTGACTCTCTGTGCACCGTCTTCTGTGGGAACATCCAGGTTTCAGTAATGTAGGTCACGAAAGGCACCGATTGCAATTTCCCGCGATATTACTGAACAAAAAATTAAGAAGATGAAAATTAATAAACGACTGTCGTACACTTGGGAGAAAAAACAATGATCAACCAAAAATATTTTCGTCAGCTACGATTAGTAAACTGATTCATTACTGTCTCATATTGTGAAACAAAGGGATTTTAATTTACGTCATTATCACACAAAACTCAAAATACTATTGTAGTTTTAGGACAATCACTTTATTGTCTTGAAAATTTGAGAACGTTGAGATTTAGCGATGAGTTTTTCATTTGCCTCCTGATCTTTATCAAGGCAGGGTTTTCCTAATTGCAATTAACTTTAAACTATTTTTAAATCCGTGCTTTTATATTAACTTTCTTAAAATCGAGTTGTGTTGTTATTTAAATTTGAACAAGTTGGGGTTAATAAAGAACGTGCAATTGCTGTTTGTAGCAAACCAAGTGAAGTGTCTATATACAATGTTAGGTAAGCATATTTGGTTTTTACTTTATTAATTTCATTTCTAAAACAATCGTCTATTTTAAAAGTAATTTAATAATTTTAAAATAGACATGTTTACAGAAATTAAACTTATTGGCGTACAGACAAACAAAGAGTTAAGTATGTAGTGTCTTTGATCAATTATACCTTGTTCTGTTGTACCTAGTTCTTGAACATACATAGAACACTAACAAATATGACAAATTATTCAAATATCTTTACCTCCTTTTTAATACTTACTCTTTAGTTGACTGGGCTAAAATAATGTGAGGAATGATACCATGAAATTATTATTTTAAGATAAGTCAGTTGGTCTAATCGTCTAGTAGTTGCAAACGCTATTGTGTAGCATGAGATACTGGGTTCTATGTCCAGTCCGGACATATTGTTAATGGGTTTTTTCATCAAAATAACTGGCACAATTTTGGTGCAGTTATAACCTTATCTAACCCATTAAAGCTCCCATAGGTTTTGTCATGTTAATGTTATTTTTAGGGTTGTTAAAAGGAAAAACGGAACCCTTATTTACTACCCTTGATTACTTTGTTGTCCGTCTGTCTGTCTGTCAAGACCATTTATCTCAAGAACGCGTGGAGGTTTTGCGTTGAAATTAAAACCATATACTCAAATCTTTAGTCCCTTCATGCTGTGAAATCAACTATTCTAAGTCTATGCAGTCAAAAGATATGGCTGTTTAAATATGTCGCTATAAGTTTTACGGAACCCTCTCTGTCTGACTCGCATCGAATATATTGAACCGAGGAAACAAAGGCGACGACACTGTTGGCGCAGTGGTTGAGCGATTGACTGCTGCGCCGTGTGTCGCGGGTTCGATCCCCGCACGAAACAAATATTTGTATGACCTACAGATAGTTGTTTCGGGTCTGGGTGTTTGTGTATGTGAGTATAAATGTTTGTAAATGCACCCAAGATACAGTAGAAATTCCTAGTGTGGGAAAACGTTTTTTTTAATGTGAATTTAGCCTTTGTTCAGCAGTGGAACACTATAGACTATCTTTTCATCTTTATTTGTGAACTTGAACCATGTCCTTTAGCTAATGTTAATGATTTAAAATATGAGGCTCAGATAGGTGTCTCAGTTCAACAACATACAACCTACTTTATTAATAACGTGTTGTCAACTTATATCATCAATAAATCAGCCAGAATGACAAAGTTCTAGTATATTGATGGCGGTCTCGAATACGACAATACGGCAAATAATCAGTGTTTAGGACTTGTTAAAACTCAACTTAGCTTTAAAAATTTGAATTTCGAACCCTACCTTATAAAAGAGCTCATACCTACATAATAACAACCGTTCGAATCGATGTTTAGGTTAAGCTACGCTTGCCTAGGTTGGTTTATGGTTGGGTAACCATCAATTAAATACCTATTTCCTCCATGCCTCGTGGTATATGTTAAACCGTTGGTCTCGGTTGTCATTTATAGATCTTTAACAGTTATAGATAATCAGTGGTCTGATAGTCTGACAGCCAGCCATACCAGGAGGTCAAATAGGTGATGGTACATATTTTGTTATGTTTACGTCGCGAACTCGTTTTAGGGCCACTTTTGCTTTTATAATTTTAGTAAGGATTCATGAAAAAAAATATCTTTGATATTTTTAAAATTGCAGCAATTTTTGGGGACCTCTACTTTTTGAGACATTGACCTTTTAAGTCCATAAAAATACGTTTAGGATAGACGATCAACTGAAAAACTAGAAATATATCCCTACAAAACAGTGATTGCACAGAGCCAAACCTAATCAATAGATAGATAAAAAAGCAAAACGATTCAAGCGATGAATCAAGTGATTACAATCGGGGCATTTATCCGTCGGAGGCATCTATACTGACTTTACCCTTTTTTTCGGATGTTCCCATCATCAAATGACTTCCCTCACACTGGGTGGAGCGGGGGGAGTGTCAGACTTGTACAGACTAAAACCTACCCAGGGGCCGCGGTATCTCTTTGGAACAACCCGCAACCCCAGCAGTAGAAATGTGTTAATTTCAAGGGCGGATGATCACTTTTTTATTATCAATGCGATAATGTAACGTTTGGTCTTAGAGTTTAGAAATCAGAAACAACAAGTTACTAGCTGTTAATTAGGTCGATATTTTTCGCGTCCGCACTCGAGGACTCCCGTTAAAATACTGTTTATTGGGATTTTGGCTACTTATTGGTGATTTGATTTAGGATTTTTTTACTTTTCACTACCGTCATAGAAAAATAAATTATTTAATAAAATTAGTACCTACACACGACGATACATCAAGGTTTACATTTTAAGTTTAACATGGCCTCGCTATGCTTAGAACTTCCGTACAATGAAAGATCCGCATATACTGGGTTTGAATAGTTTGATTGGTCGCTGTGGGTACTTAATTTCCAATTACGAAAGCTATAATGCTAATTATTTAAAAAAAAGAACCTACTTAATTTTATATTTTTACAAAAAATGACACACGTGGTGGATCAGTAGTCCGATCAGATATGTCCGGTCATATAACGTTGTAATAATATTTTGACAGTACCTATTACAGTCAAGTTGTTATGTTTACAATACACCTAACTTTAAAAAGTACAAAGTCATAAATTACAATATATTTTCATTAAAATTTATTGATGCATGGCAATCATGGTCACTGCCCTTTTCGTAATTTCATGGGTACTAGGCAATTGTCGTACAATCAATTATTTTACGCAAGATAAAAGACTTGTTCCCGTTTCTTGAAATGAAGAATACAAAAAGTTCTCAATAAATAAACGTGGATCAACACCCGTTATTGCCATTTTAAACTCTTTTTAATTAGACAGTCTAATTAAATAATAATAAAAATTAAAATATCGCATTTACTTTTACTATACTTTTAAATAGGAACTAATTGATTTACCTCGTTGGACTAGTAGTTACGAACGTCACTGCTGAGATGATGTCTTGGGTTCGAATCTCAATAGGGTAGTTTCCTAGGTCAAAATAATTACATTCTATTTAGTCCGTCTTTGAGGTTATTCAATAATACAGGACAGGTATTTTTTAATTGTAAATTAGAATAAAAATGGCAAAGATATAGCCCATTAAAGTTACGTGTGACTTCACTCGTTACAAAAAAATGCAGCAACGTGTCCCTTATTTTTGAAATAATCTAAAACACGGACAATTCTTTTTTTTTTAATAATTCTTTTCGGGCAGATTTTACAATAAACTAAAACGTTATTAGTGTTTTAGATATTGAAAAAAAATTTAAATTAATTATTTAATTCGGCCGATCGCGTTCTCTATTTGTTTATCTGTTTTTTTTTTGGGGAAAGCAGTCATGACAAACTACAATTATGTCCAAGTTATAACTGAAGCTGCTAATTTAGTTCGCTTTATAGCCCGATAATAAGTCATACACTCGATTAAAAAAACAGCCCAAACATTATTCAGAAGGTATTACCATAAATAAATTAAAATAAACACGTACGACTTTATAGATCTATTGCGTTAACCAAACCGTGTGACTGATCCAAAAACTCTCTTGACCAAATTTTGTATAAAAGCATCTCTGCAGACCAGTGTATAACTTCAAACAACTTAAATGCTACGCTCTCATTATAATTAATCTTTCTTAAGAGTGTCAGTGAGTACATGACTTAGATATATTTAAACCTATCCACAGTCTTGACAACCGCCACGTAATAAAATCGGAAGCACAACACTTAGTTAACAGATTTCCTGACTTCAGAATTAGCACTTCACTCACTTTGTACCATTATATTTGAGGCCGGATTCATCCGCATAGTTAGATGTAGTTCACGTATTCGTAGATAGATAGATAGTTAGTTATATATAGCATAATATAATTTAGAGTACACTGAAATTGTCACAAAGGTCTTTTCTGAGTGGGATGATCGAGGGAGCCAATTGCGCCAAAAATTTTTTTTACTGATTAAACATTCAGTAGGCGTGCTTCTTTGTGCTCCAATTAACTCGATCATACACAGATTGAACAAACCTCGAGAAGTTGGTTGACCTTGAATAGCACCTTTAAAATTACTTATTTATTTCAGGCACAACGCTGTTTGTTCTCTGTGCAACAGCATTAGCTCACGCAGACGACTCAGACTTAGATGGTTTCTTCGAGAATGGATGTCCAAAAGATACCAGCATTCATAAAGTTTTGCCTCACGAGGACTGTCAGCAGTATTATCACTGTTTTAACGGAGCATTGATTGCTAGATACTGTCCCAATGGGCTCCATTTCAGCGCTACGCTTGAAAAATGTGATTGGATTGGTAAGGCTGATTGCCACAAAAAGTCAGCACGTGCTCCTTCTTCTGACGAATTAAACAAGAGTGATCCTAGGCAAGTCGACCTTATTTGCTCGTCATCTGATTCGGACGGTGTCTTGGTTGCTCACAAAAACTGCAATCAATTTTATAAGTGTTTAGATGGTGGGAAAGTGGTTCTAAATTGTGCAAAAGGTCTCCTATACAATACTGTGGCTGAAACATGCGATTGGCCTCAAAATGTTAAATGTCGCAGCAGAACAAAAGATCTTGATGAAAAATCAACCATTCGGACAACGACCTACAAGGTTTATAAAGTTTCGTACTCCATTGAAGATATTGACCAGAGCAATGCTGATCCTAGCCAAGCCATCGCTCAGTGTTCATCTAAGCGTTCCGATGGCGTACTAGTCGCTCACGAAAACTGTAATATGTTCTATAAGTGCTCCGGGGGCGTACCTATCACTATGAGATGTCCTAGTACTCTCCTGTACAATCCTATTAAGGAACTTTGTGACTGGCCAGCAAATGTAGATTGTGATGATAGATCCATCCCTGAGTCCATCGAGAATAATAGAAATGCACCAACTGCAGATAAGAACAATGAAGATACTGATGATTTTGAAAGTGCTGCTAGCGATACATGTGCGGCTGAATCCTCTGATGGGGTTTTGGCTGCCCATGAAAGGTGCAACCATTTCTACAAATGCTCAGGGGGTAAACCAGTTCCTTTTAGTTGCCCAGGAGATCTGTTGTTCAACTCTAAAAAGAGTTATTGCGATTGGCCCAAAAAAGTTGAATGTGGTGAAAGGATCGAAAATGAGGTCGCAAATAGTGACTTCAAAACTGAAGACCCCAAACAAGCTCATGAAATCTGTTCCACTGAAGAATCCGACGGCGTGTTGGTCGCCCATGAAAGTTGTAATAAATTCTACAAATGCCATGATGGACTACCAGTTGCAATTCAGTGTCCAGGAAACCTTTTATATAACATCAAGGAAGAAATTTGTGACTGGCCAACTCATGTTTACTGTAGCGATCGAATAGTTGCCGATGATGTGAGGACCCTAAAAGAGGATGACGAAAACAATGATAATAGTAGACTTGAAAAAGTTAACAAAAAGTCAATAAAAAAGCTATACCCTAAGCAAAATAAAGAAAAAGATGTCAGTGGATACAACTATCACACTGACTCCAGTAACGTAGCGGAAACTTGCACAGACGAAAGCTATGACGGAAAATTCCTTCCTCATGAGAATTGTAACCAGTTTTATAAATGCTCTGAAAACAAACCAGTTCCCTTTTTCTGTCCGTTAAATCTTGTTTACAACGTTCAAAAGATGTTCTGCGATTGGCCAAGTAACGTTATATGTGGCAATAGGATACTCCCTAGAAATATCAATGATGACAAGAAAAACAAACATGGTCATTCCCCATGCCGTGGCAAACTCGACGGTGCTATACTTCCTCACGAGAATTGTAGTCAGTTCTATAAATGTACTAATGGTCAAAAATACCCCTTGGACTGCCCACCGGGTCTTTATTTCAACTCTTTACTCATAGTTTGCGACTGGCCAATGAACGTAGATTGCGGGGACCGTTTAACAGAAGCGCAACTGAAAAACGAAGCTTTATGAGCATTTACTGTTGCCGTTCTTCCTTATTTAATTTATTTTGCTTCTTATTTTATGGTTTTTGCCCAGACTCTTGTTATAAAACTTTAAAGGCACGTTTTTGTTGCTGACATATTTTTACCTATATTTAAAAACACAGCCCCTTGGCCAGTACTCAAAGTCCTTTAACAAATAAGTTATGTAACAAAGCTTTGAATACTAAACATAATTATATATTTTAAGAGTATTATTTTTAACATTTGAAACGGGATATTTACCATGTTTTCTATTTATTTTGAGCTATCGATATTTTTGTTGTTGCACACGCCATGATCACTGATGAACATGATGAAATGAAGAACACAAACATTTTTTTTTTTTAAAGTAATCACGATAAATGTCCCGTTTCAAATATTATAAATAATGATAGTTTAGTTTAAAATTTCATTACGAATTTGATCATCACTACTAGTTGGATATTTATTATAAATATACGATAAGCACGTCACGGGTACTAACATAGAAACATTTACTGTGACGGCACGGTTGGCGCAGGACAGATAGTTGTGTCGGCTCTGGCTGTTTGTGTATATGAGTTTAAATAATAAATACTAGAGAAATTCTTAGTGCGGGGCTAAGTTTATATAATAAACTCAATTTAAATTAAAAAGAGTTTTGGCAAGGTTAAGCGATTGCAACTTCGAAATAAGACCTTTAATAACATTTTCAATTTACAAATACAGGACAAGAAAATTACTTTAATAAATTACTGTTTAGATATTTCTGCTCGTGACTGCAAATCGAGGTTCTAATAATAATTACTGTGTTTTTTTAATGTTAATTAATTTTCCTTTAATAAAGCAACGTTAAAATAACATATTTTTTATTAGTTTACAAATTATTTAAGTTAAATTGTAAGTGTAGTAGTACCTACAGCTCGTTAAATTATTTTAAAAAGTTTGCATACATTCAGAATCACTAGTCAATGAAAGTAAAATAATGTATGATTATTTTGCCGATGGTTATAATAGTGAAAACTATCAACGTCACTTTATTAATTTAATTCAAGGAGATTGCCATAGACGATTTTACAAACGTTTAAAACTGCACGCTAATGCTATTCAAGCGCTTATAGCATCATGCTGTACTACTACTTTAGATTCACTCACTGCTTACTTTGGACTAAGAAACATGCATTTTACACTATTTTTCTTGTCTGACTAAATATAGGAAGCCATTAGTACTGGAGCTTAGTTACATGTAACATTTCTTTAAGACAACGCATGTTTTATTAGACATTAACTTTAAAAAAAAGCACAAATTGTATACACAAACGCGTCTACAAAATTTAAGAACACACTTACTCGGTCCGGTCACACAAAAATTATTTTATGTTCCATTATGTGTTCTTGGTTATAAATAATGCATTATTATTTCACATGCAATGAAAACCTATTAAATCAAATCTGCGAGTAAGCTTCTCAATAGCAGCCTGCTGCCCGGACTTTGAACTTAAGCCCAGTAGGATATAGCAATAGGCTCGCTATAACTGGTGATGTGTGGTATCATATATCACCAGGGTTTTAGCGATTGCCTCTGTCTTATTCTTTGAGGAACACAGGCTTGATGGTACGTATTCAAGACCAGAGGAAGCTATTCCAAAGGAAATTCATGAAATTACAGCATTAGCAGAAACACACTTGGCATTATAAGTAACAATAATTTGCTGTAAATATAGTTTCATTAAAAAGCTTAATTCCATACCCGAAGACAAACCGCACACGGGAGCAATAATTTGGTAGACCATAAATGCAGGCGACATTACTACATCCTTCAGTTTGATCTTCCATACCTTTTTTTTCTATGAATAGGATCTCACTGTTCAGCCAATGAAGTTGTCGTCTGCTTAATCGGACAAAACCTGTGGATGCCTTGAGATTCTGGTCTCCAACCAGGGCAAAAAAAAATAACTAAGGGACTACACGCTTAGGACACCCCCTGAGATTTATGAGCCTCGGCGTCGCTAGGGGAGGACAGCGAAACGACAGGCTGGATCTAAGTGATATTGATCCCTACCCCAAACGCCTTAAATAAAAGCAAGAGCTTTGACCACACAGGATGTTTTAAACGTGGAGCCGCTTATTTTAAAAGTGGTTATGCCCCTGGCTGGAGGCCTTTCAATCAATACACCCACAGGATAGTCCGGTTAATCAGATGCTAATCTCTAAGGTCAACCTGCTAGATGGCATATTAATTGCCGCTTCACCATAACAGTACACGGCATCGTCACAATCTGAGAAAGTGGTTTTTATTGTGGTAGGGTTGGCTCTGCCGCTGTAGTCTGCTGTGTGTCGTCGACTGCAGAATTGTTCATTAGCCACCTAGGTAGGTAATGTTGGTATTATGTTTTCTTTATACCAGATTTTTCATTTTTGTGACAGTGTTGTGCCAACAATCTAATTTTAGTTCATATTTTTTTAATATTTGTTATTATTGTTATTATAATTGTTTATTAAGTTTTGTAAAGAAAGAAATAATTTGTAAAGAATAAAAAACTTTCGTTTCTTTCTGTTTTTCTTTCGAAGTATTCTTTATGTTAGTTTGTAGATTTCTAAAAGTGTTGCAGAAATTAATGATTAGCCATCAAATTTGTGTGATTAAACATTACCAAGCACACACTAGATGAGCATACTATGAAATTGTATCTCGCCTTCGACGTGTAAATGTATACGGGTATAATCAAAACGAACGAGTCAATCCTGAGTAAAAAAGGCCTATTAGAAACTAATACCCTAGACTGCGTCAATTGCAGGTTTCAACTTGGGTCTTTTTTCAAGAGCCAGCTTTATAAACCGGGAACTCATTTATATCTAACACTTACTTAACCTTAAGCAACTTTTTTTTAAATAATTAGTTACTATGACATGCCCGAGGAATAACAAAACGCAAAAAAATATTTGTGTAACTGCTTAGCTAATGTTCCTACTCAAAACTGGTGGGTATTATTTATTTGTTTAAAAATGGTTCAATGACTGGTCAGATGACGTTGCTTTTCGTCAGTAGTCAGTGTTATAAACCTATTTCAATGTTATTAAAAAACAAAAACATCAAACAAAACGACAACCATGCGAAGAGATAAGTGTGCTGTTTTCATAACTGTGACAGTTTTAATAAAACGGTTAAAATAATTTATTTGTTTCAGGCACAGTGCTGTTTCTTCTTTGTACTACTGCTGTGGCTCAAGCAGGCTTAAAAGGTTTCTACGAGAATGGATGTCCAAAAGACGGGCGAATTGAAAAACTTTTGCCGCACGGGAATTGTAGGCAGTACTATAAATGTTTTCGCGGAGCACTGGTTGCTAGAAACTGTCCAGTAGGGCTAAATTTCAACGCTGATCTGGAACGATGCGATAAAAGTCTTTGTTCTGCCAAACCAGTCAATAATACACCCACAGAAGAATTGGACAGCAATAATCCTAGTGACGCTAGCCAAATTTGCTCATCAGCTGATTTAAACGATACTTTAGTCGCTCATGAAAACTGCGATGAATTTTATAAGTGTTCACATGGTATCCCAGTAGCTCTCAAATGTGCAAGAGGTCTCCTGTTCAATACTGTTACTGACAAATGCGATTGGCCTCAAGATGTTGATTGTGGTGACAGAGTTAAAGTTAGTGAAGGTAATCTTCCCACAGTTAACAGTAAAATAAGCGTAGCAGATTCGAATGTAAAAGAAAAATTTGAATCTGAAAGTCCTTTTACAAGCCATGCATTCGTTCTTTGTGCATCTCCAAATACTGATGGTGTTATAGTCACTCACGAAAATTGTAACAGTTTCTATAAGTGCTCCAGCGGCGAACCAGTCTCTGTGAAATGTGCAAGTAACTTTTTGTACGATCCCATTAAAAAACACTGCGCCAATCCTGAAACTGTTCAGTGTGACGGCAGAATCTTTCCTGAAGAAGCAGTAGATAGTAATATCCAAAATAGTGAAGAAAGCTCTCTTGAAGACCTTTCCCCTGCCGCTATATGTGCATCTGCAACCTCCGGAATGGATTTAGCTGCCCATGAAAAGTGTAACCATTTCTACAAATGCTTAGGGAAAGAACTAGTTGCTTTCAAATGCCCAGGAAATCTTTTGTTCAACGCAAACAAGAATTTTTGCGATTGGCCTAATAATGTTGACTGCGGTGACAAAATTAAATCTGATGACACTGAAAGAGAAAAAGAAAAACAATCTGATGACACTATTTCATCTGAAACAGTTTGCTCCGCTGAGGGTTCTGACGGCTTATTACTGAAACATGAAAGTTGTAATAAATTCTATAAATGCTTAGATGGAAATGCAGTTGAAACAAAATGTCCAGGTATGCTTTTATATAACTCGTTCACGGAAAACTGTGATTGGCCAACGCATGTTAATTGCGAAAATAGGAAAATTCCTGAAAATGGGTTGTCAACGAAAGACGTTGTTAAAAGTAATGTAAATAATGAAAATGGTAATGCTTTAGAACCCTATTTCCTGAAGAGGGATTTAGATAATGAAAGCAACGAAAATGAGGATGAAAACAATGTAGATAGTAAAAATGGATCCGGTGAGAAAGATCATGAATATAGTGAAAATGAACAAGATGATTCGAACGATGTGGACAGAAAAAGTGGGTATAGCGAAAACAATGATTTTTTAACTGACGCAGCTAGAATTTGTGATGCTGAAAACTCAGATGGAATTTTGCTTCCACATGCAAATTGTAATCAGTACTATAAATGTTTTGAACGCGGAGCAATGGCTCAATTCTGCCAATTAAATCATTTTTACAACCCCAAAATAGGCCGATGTGATTGGCTCCGAAACGTTAACTGTGATAATAGGGTAGTTCCTAAAAATGACATAAATGTTATTGAAGAAGACAGCAAAGTTGTTGATGAAGTTTGCGAGAATAACGATGACGGTGTTATACTTCCCCACGAGAACTGCAGTCAGTTCTATAATTGTTATCAAGGTCAAAAACACGCAATGGAGTGTCTGCCAGGTCTCTATTATGACACTACACTTAAAGTCTGTGACTGGCCAATGAAGGTAGATTGCGGGGATCGTTTAACAGAAGCTCAAGTTCGTGATCAACACCAAAAGTCATGATTCTTTACTTTTACTCATTTTGCTTCTTCTCATAATGTTTTCAAAAGTTTAAAAGCTCTTATTGGCCTACATATTTTACGCTGAGAGTTGCTCTATGATCAAAGGTTAACTTTGGATACTATCAACAAAAAAAAATGTTTCGATTTCAGTTTAACGATTACCTACAGTTACTAGAGCACTACTTGAACTTGATCTGTAACTACGTTATTTATTTTGGTAACTGCTATTTATTCAGCGTTTAGACCTAACTTTAAGTCAACCGCGAAGTCTTTGACCCTTGTTTTTCATTTTATTTCAAAATTGATAATACATTTTACAATGAACGCAGCCTTAGCGTTGCACTGTGAATGTTGAATGTGAAATGTCAAGTTTTAATCATAGTGTTTTTGTTCATGTGTCATAATTATTGCAATATTGTTGTAACATAGTGATAATAAATTTTAATAAAATAAAGAAATGTATTTTTTTATTTCATATTTTTTTAAGGAACACTTAACAATTTGGATAACAAAACCCTGAACAAAACCGGTTTCAAAGCAACACAAGTTTACTTCAAAAATTGTTTGTACATTATTGATCAAAGCAAGCGTAAGTTTAAGATAGTATTTCATATCATTAATGCACAAAAAAACATGCAAAACAATAATTGATTCTCCATATTGCTGCAATGTACGACGTGTTTAAAAAATATTTCATAGTCGATGTTGACTATCTAGCGCGTACGCTTCTTGCACAAAGTGATCCTTCAACTGTTGGATTTGTAGTTTATGAGACGTTCTGTGTGCTTGCGTTTCTTCCATACTGGTACAACACAGAATCAGAATGTTCTTTTACATAATTACGAACACACCACCACATTACCAACACAGATTTCCTATTATAAAATACTTTTGAGCAAATTATGTCTAACTTTGTCTTAAAAATAAGAAATATTTATGTTTTATTGACTACTGTGCATTTATTTTCCACGCCTGATGAAATGTACTGTGCAACTTGTAATGGAACTTAGCGCGCAAGATTTTTGTTGATGTTCTTTTAGCGTCGTTAATCTATGGACTTATCAAAGCAGCTGATAAAAATACGTGTCCGAGTGCCACACGTATTTTTTTTATCAATTTATGCAATAAATAAAAACAATCTAAATAAAATTTTAAAAAGTACTTCCAATGAAAAGAAGTCGCAAAAAGAAAAACAAGACCTTGTGTTTGATCCAGCGTAATGTCGATTGACTATCTGATTCTCTACCAAACACGCTATTAGAACATTAGAATCGGGATTGAAATAACTAACCGTATTGTGTAAACGACGTTAGACAAGCCACACCTCCGTGCCGTGAGTGGGGAGCGTCAGGTTTTTTTTCGTTATGAAATTTCTGGATTCGGTCCCCACTCTCAAGGCCCGCGATAGAAGCTATGCAATAGCTTAAAAATAAACTAAATGCGGGTCGGACTAACTAAATAACAGTTTCATAACTTCAAGACAATCTTTTTCCATTTTTTTTTGTGTTTTGTTTTTGTACTTTGAACCCTTATAGCATTTTAAACTAAAGAAAACCTTACAGAATCTTTGTCATCGTAAAGTGTTTTGCTAATATTTAAAAAAGCTGTGTTACGCAGATGACCAAACTATATAAAATGAAAAGAAATGACTTACTGCACCAAGGTTTTTTTGAGATATCTATCTAAGCCAAAACTAGGACAATACAAATCCCAAATGAGTAAATGTCTGGTCGTAGTGGTAATAATATGGCATCGTCACAATTTGACAGTAGTCAGTGGAATAAGCCCTTGATAATGATATTTATAAATACATCGAACACATCTACAACCATACAAAAAGAGATAAGTGCGTTGTTTTCATTACTGTAATTGTTTTAGTAAAACGATTAAAATATTTATTTGTTTCAGGCACTGCGCTGTTCCTTCTCAATGCTACAGTTTTAGCTCACGAAAACTTAAACTACTTTGATTCAGATGGTACCTTTGAAAACGGATGTCCAATAAACCCCAATATTCCAAAACTTTTGCCACACAAAAATTGTAGACAGTATTATAAATGTTACCACGGTGGATTAATTACTAAACTATGTCCGCGCACACTCCATTTCAATGCTGAACTGGAAAAATGCATTTGGGATCCTAAATGTCATGAGACACTACGAAGAACAAAAAAAAATTCGGACTCTTTCAAGGATGAAAAAGATTCTGATGAAGAACTTGATACCGATGACCCAAGCAACGCGTTCGAACTCTGCCAATCCCCAGGATCAAACGGTATGTTAATTGCTCATGAAAATTGCAATGAATTCTATAAGTGTTCTTATGGTAGGCCAGTGGCTCTTAAATGTGCAACATATCTCTTGTTCAATACAATGACACAAAAATGCGATTGGTCACATAACGTTGATTGTGGTAACAGATTAGGTGCCATAAGAGAAAATCATTTCAGTATATCTAAGACCACCAGTAATGATGCGTTCCCGTACTTATCCGAAGAGATTGAACGCAGTCGCTCTGATCCCAGCCAAGCTAATGCTATTTGTTCAGCTAGATACTCTGATGGTGTGGTAGTTGCTCATGAATCTTGTGACAGGTTCTATAAGTGCTTTGCAGGCGTACCTAATACTATGAAATGTCCAGCTAATCTCTTGTATAATCCAATCAAGGAACATTGCGATTGGTCTCGAAACGTTGACTGTGATGGTAGAGCTGTTATTGAAGATGTTGTAAATGAAGTCACAGAGAATATTGAAATTGAAGATAATGACGAAAACTCAAGCGAAGAAGATGATCACAAACTGAGTAGTGGTGCTAATGCCGTATGTGCAACTGAAAATTCTGGAGGAATTTCACTTGCTCATGAAGTATGCAGCCATTTCTACAAATGCATAGACAATGAACCAGTTGCGTATAGCTGTCCAGGAGATCTGTTATATAACTCAAACAAGAGTTACTGCGATTGGCCTAGGAATGTTGATTGTGGTGACAGGACTATACCTGGTGAAACAAGTATGCCTGACAACAGTAGAGATAATGATACCGGGGACCTTCGCCAAGCTATTACTATCTGCTCTTCTGACGGTTCTGAAGGTTTATTCCTCTCTCACGCAAATTGCAATCTGTTCTACGAATGCCATGATGGAGTTCCAGTTGTAATTGACTGCCCACCTCATCTTTTGTACAACCCCGAAAAGGAAAGTTGTGATTGGCCAACCTATGTGTCTTGCGAAGGTAGGCAAGTCCCTGTTGAATTTATGTCTATAACATCAACTTAACAGCATCGGTTTAGTGATAAAATGTATTTTCATGAAATAATTAAACTCCACCAAATGTGTACCTACTACTGTAGCAAAACATAACCGACTTCCAAAAAACCACAAAAAAAATATAATTATACTTATACCGAAAGTCGGTGGCAATAAAGTCAATCAAACAAAAAACGTCTTTAGAAAGTAAAGTTATTTTTCACTTTCATTTCCTTTTTTGTGGTTGACCTGTTTTGTTGTGATATCCAACATAAATTCTTTGTTACGAAAAGTAATTATAATTATTATCATCATGTCATCAACAAACAATACGTGTTCTAAAAGATAACTCATATACTACTCAAGTAAAGTTAATAAAACTTATATGGGGCAACCACGCAAGTTTATTCTACCAAATAATTAAGAAACACAACAATCTGAGATGTAATCATAAAGACATTGGTGTGAAAATTAAATGACATTATTACCTCTTCTTTTGGAAGTCGGTTCAAAACAGTAGCACTTGCAAAAACCTTTTTTCGACCCCCAGTTGAGGGCCGCTATTTGAATAACGTTAATCGTAGCAATAGTCAAAACTATTGCTAACGTAAATTAACGATATTCTCCTATAATAACACTGAAAATTATGAAAAAAATAGTGCTGATGCACCATGTTTGGATGGAAACGCTGACATCATCATCTACCTCTGCATGTTCGATCCCCTGTGCACTTGATGGTCTATGTACTGCATTAGACAGTTCAGTGCGCTTGGCTGAGTTTTGGGATACACACTTTAGAACTTTTAGCCATTGATACGCTTAAAAATTATTGGCCTTGGCTTTTTCCCCAATATTCCAATGTTGGGACCGGCTTACAGTCTAACCGAATGGGGCTGAATTATTATTTAAAAAAGGAGTGAATTTCATTGACCAATGAAGAATAATGCGTGTAACGGCGACCCGGAGTAACATACGGTACAAGGTACAAAGACAGGAAGAACATGACGATGCATCATGCACTCAGCAATTATTGTATCTTAATTGTAGACTTTATATAATAAAGATGACGTTAAAAAAACATGTTTATTTTTTTAAAATTTTCCATTATTTATATGAAAATGTCGTGAGGAAAGTTTTGTCTATTAATGTGGATAGGCGTAAGTAAGAAAATACCAAAAAAACTATGAATGAACTAGGATGAAAAGGCTAGAAAAGAGGTGTCTGACAAGATGACGAATAAGAGAGTAGGAAGGGTAAGACATGATGCGCCTACCCCAAATGATAATTAAATGCCAATATATTAGACGAGGATAAAAAAGGCGAATGATATTTTCACCTAAACTGATACTCAGGGGATACAAAAAAAAAATGAAGTGAATGAGCGAATTCAATTTGAAACATCTTTGGCAGATAACGTTTATTTTTAAATAATGACGAAGTTAATTTTTATAAAACTAAAACATAAGTAACCAGCAGTTAGTCTTAAAATCTCAAAAAAAATGAAAACAGCTCCTCCACGCATTTATTGTCATATCAATTGACAAAATCTATGGAGCTGCAGATTTTGTTTTGCGATTTTGTCCTTATTCAATCAGCAAATTTTGTTTGTAATTGACCAAGCTAACCTCGTCTAGTTGGTGTACGTATCACAAATGATTGTTATATCATAATAATATCTTCTACTTTAACATAACAATGAGTCAATATGCAAAACGAAGGAACTGATGTAAAAAAGGGCAATGAAAATGCGATAGGTTGGTCCACACTGCGTTCTTTATAGGTATCATAACTCAGGCTTGAAGGTTTTGCCACCTGAGCCAACTTCAAGCAATCTTTTCTGCAATGCAGTCTTTTCCATTCCGCACCTACAATCTACGATGAACATGCCACTATAGTTTGGTTGTATAATTTAAAACTGTTATATTTGCTAGAACGCTACTGACTAGACTAGTACTATTCACACATAGCCAAGTAATATCAGTAGACCTACCATGACGTACGAACTTATTCCACTGAGGGAAAGAGATGGTGCTAGACACCCTGTATAGCTCTGTCTCTTTCCCTCAGTGGAATTAGTTCTGCTTTAAGACGTCATGGTAGGGTAGCTGCGCTGTGACAATGTTATACGGTACAGCACCATGCTGAGATAGGGAATTTTAACCAATTTAGTTGATAATGTTTTCATTTTGTTTTATTAAAATGTTCGTCGTACTTTTTCTTATTAATTTGATTTTGTTGTTATCGATCTCACATTTTTTTTTGTTCGACGTTTTCAGAATTCTTTGGGTTAGTTTTTTTTTATTTTCAATCGCATTTCTATTCTGAGACAAGATTGAGGAAAAAGATGGCTCAATTATTAAAAAAAAAAAACAAAAACATCCAACTTACTTATAAAACTTGCAAGTTTGTGCCTTGCCTAGCTTCGGCCCGTGACTTCGTCCGTGTGGCATTACTTTGGACTAACACTAACTTTAACTCGTGTGATGAAATTGAAAAAAAATATCGTCCTCTCCCCTTTCATCCCTCTTTCTGCCCTTTATACCACGTTTTAGCCTATGTCCGTCTCCAGGGTCCTCTGTACCAAAATTCATCAAAATCGGTTTGGCCATTTACGCGTGAAGACATAACAAACAAACTCACTTTCGCTTTTATAATATTAGTAAACCGCAAAGCTTGTTCGATCCTGACCTCAAACTAGTATAAATTAATAATGACAAAAAAGTGTAACAACGCAATAAATTAAACAATAACCAAGCAATTTTACAGACGCATTATAATCATATACTAGAATAATGGAGATCCCAAAAGTAAATGAGAATTTCCAAGAAAATATTTATTGTGGGAGAAAAATAAGGTAATTTGCGCTGTCAGTATGAAAGAAAACTTGATTGGGCTGCCATGTTCACGTGAATCGCGATACGATATGAGAGGGTTGAACAACCGAATGGGAAAAACGTGATTATTATTTATTTCAGTAGGTATCTTATTAAGAAGGTTTTTACAAATATGACCTTATTTCTCTCATTTACATGGACAAAATCACAAGTAACAATGCAGGTCTAAATGAGCACAAGTTTTGGTTATAACTGGGTGGGTTTTCAATAAAAAAAAAAAATTACAAATAAAACAGTGACAAATATAAATGTTTTTATTTTAAAGTAACAGCAACTTCGGCCTCCAATATACAGTTGCAGCCTAGTTTGGAGACTACTGTTTTCTAATTTTGTCAACATAAAGCTTCTAACCAATTTTCGTAATAATGTTGGACTAAGAAAAATGTTGTTACTATGGTTTAATAAAATGTATTCTTATTAATGTTATAATTGTATGATGGAAACATCTTGAACAGTACGCAGGAATTGTGCAGAAGGGTAGCATATTTTCAAGCGTTTTGACTGAATCCATAGAAAGGTGTGTGTTATAACGAAACAAAAAAATAATTGCCTCAAATATCTAATACTAGCTGGTGCCCACGGCTTCGTACGCGGGATATCGAAAAAGAAAGTATTCTATGTGTTATTCCAGACTATAATTACCTCTGTGCCAAGATCCGTTCAGCCGTTTTGACTTAAAAGAGTAACAAATATCCATACATCCTCACAAACATTTGCATTTATAATATTATTAAAGTAGGAAGTAGTATTTCAATAGAAGTTGCGTCTTTTCTTTACCGACTCAGACTCTTACTCTCGACTATCAAGAGTAAAAGATATTTCTTATGAAAATCAGTGTTTTTATTAAAATAACCATTTCAGCACAAACTAAACTGCACTACATAGTAAATATAACATGTCTCTTATATCACATTCTAGTCTCCAATATTTTAATATCTGATTGATGTTTGTCCCCGAAGCCGCCGAGCTGTTTGCCCAAACACAAATTGTGAAACTTTTGCCCACAGAAACAAAACAAGTCGATCAATCAACTCCCCCTCGCGACTCAAACAATTTGTATTTTTACAAACTCTTCTACGTTCTTGTTCCTCTTATGTCATAGAAGTTTGCACACACAGATAAAAAACACGGTTATTATAATATCTTTTATTTTTTGATGACATCAAATTTTGTTTATTACGTTACTATGAACTAAAAATCTATTGTGTTACAGTATTTAATACAGAGTATTTTAAACTCTAGTTATAGTTCTACAGATATGTACAGACGCCAGCAGGTCAAGCTACCCGAAACTGTAATTTTTTCCCAATGAACCTTGAACCTAATACTTTAGCAATAAAGTCGAAAATCTGTCAAAGAAATCTGACAGATTGTAGTAGCTTGATGTGCAGGCGTCTGTACACTCTTTACTAGCATTGATAAAAGGATGACTTTTAATGGGCTGTCAAAGTTTCGCATTTACATGTCAATTTTATGAATTAGTCAATCAATGGGAATTGTAAGTTAACTACTGGTGTTATGTGTAGTGACGATTTTAATATACAACAATAGTAAGTACTTTCAGAAGTTATTTTGCATTGTGTCTGGGACTATAGATTTTTTTTTGTTTCTTGACATTCAAAAGTGCCTGTAATAGTCTTATTGAAAGAAATGCTTTGATTTTGAGTTTAATGTTTATAACCCTGTTAAAACAGACGTGTTTCGTTTTACGGTCGCGTCATACAATCTGACACCGACCAGCAAATTGCAAAAAAGCGTAAGAAAATTTAATGTTGCTTGGTTACTCTTTTTTAGGGATGGGAAGTCATATTTTTTTTACTGACTTAAACAATATCCATGTTCCTTATTTTGCCCTTTGTGTTCCGAGGCCGCGTTATGTTTTTCGATCAACCCGCAACCCTGGCAGGCAATATTCCTGGAAAGCCCCTCTGCTTTGCTGACATCTCAACTTAACACCTGCATATTATACAAATAAAAAAAATATATTATCTCTTAGAGGCGCGCGGGGCACAGCCTGTCGTCTCTAGACAGACGGACGGTGAGCTACCCATTGCTCACCGTCCACAGACCCGCGTCTACGGTGGCCGGGTGGTCTTCTAGCGTGATGGGCCACCCTGGCACCACCTTAAAAAGAAATGTATTTTAAAATATTTGGATACAAATTAAGGTTTGCCATCAAGCAACTATATTGACATGACAAAACCCATTATTAATAACATTTTACCTTTGTAGCAATTTCACCTTCACACATTTCGTTGACGTGATTGATATCAAGGCTTCAAAGAAACGGATTGTCTCAAACGGAATTCACAATAAGGGAAATTATCGAAAATAGGTGTTGATTTCATTTCCACTGTCAGTTTGACTAAAGTGAATATTATATTGGTATCAATTCGTGACTTAGGGTTACCCAAAACTTGATTTGATATATTTTTTCTCAGAAACTGTGAGTCGCTGTTTATTTCAAGATAATAAAACTGAAAATGAGTTCTTTCTATCCGTCAATTCCAAACTACAAACGAAACAATCAATCATAATTTCTCGTAGAATTTTAGAATCCTTTAGAACTAAGCTAAAAACGTAGTGTAAAATTTCAAGGAAAAGTAGTATGTACCTACGGCTTTGTTGACGATTAGGACACAATAAATTTATACACAGTGTCCGAACTGACACATTTCACATTTTTATGGTGTCTGAATTAACAGTGAATAACAAATGTAATAAGGTATTTTGGACACTGTTCACATATATTACGTCCGAATCGTCAGTCGTACCAACAAAGTAAAACATAATAAGTATTTACAATTTGTATCTACAATCTTTATGGTGAACAAACATACACCATTTAAAACCATAAAAATTATGGGCACGCGATGCTGAAACAAAAGCATAATAAAATAGGACATCAAAATTTCATTCACATTACTGTCAATGCATAAAGTTGCAACAAAAGGATTGCCACAGCGCGTTTGTGGTCCACGCGACACTCTTCCGCCTCCCTAGAGCGGGAGAAATTACTAGATGATTATCCATCGAGAAACAAAACGGAGCTGGAAGGTATAACATAAAATGAGCCACTCCTAAGATCTCGAGAGTCGACCAATCGCTGAACGATGATTTGGAAGAGTCTAATATGTGAAGCATGGGACACGTTTCACATTCCAAATTCAAGAGCTCTTCCCAGTTTCCATGGTAACGACGTTAACTACACAGCTTAGCTCACAGATAATGATGTGGAACCCTTCGCAAGTAGTGTCAGGAAGTAGACACGAAAATAAATTAAACACATTTGTTTATCTTTTAAGTATTTCTTTCTATTGTTGGGCAGCCCTGGCGCTAGAAAGTCATCAGAATATTTAAATACCTACCTACCTTAGTATGAAACACTCTTTGGTTCGATCTCCTTGTAAACAAGTCCACCCTAAGAAACGAACACTACTAACACAAAAATGGAAAACATACCCGAATACGAAGAGTTCCTTAAACAGATAAAAATCAATTTATGGATTTCTGGGATCCCGTACGGTGATCCGAAGATTTATTTCAGATTCTTTGCAATTTACATCCAACTTCTATCGATGATTGTCGTGGAAGTATCCTTCTTTGTGTCAAGAATATCCGCAGAAAATTTCCTTGAGCTAACGCAACTGGCTCCATGCATGGGAATTGGAATACTAACTGCACTGAAAATCATATCCATTGCACAGAAACGCAAGAAAATCTACGATCTAACAGAGTGTCTTGGGAAACTTTACCAGGTTATTTTGAAAGATAACAAGAAAACGAGTCTTGTGAAAAACGATCTCATTCTTCTTAACTCGTTGATTAAGTTTTATGTCGTTTTAAATGTAGTGCTTATTTCTGTGTATAATTTTATTAGTCCTGTCATTATATTGTATCATTATTTAACAACTAATGAGGTGATTTTCAAATTGCCATACGCAATACTAGTGCCATTTTCAACGGATGCCTGGCTGCCTTGGTCTGTTGTCTACGTCTATTCCATTATGTGCGGTAAGTAGAATCACAAAACATTGTCTTTTAAAGCCGAAGGATCTAGAAATCAACAAAAAATTATCTGTCAAGTCTCAATTGTATTTGGTTAGAGATAAAGATCAAGTTAAAATTGAAAATTATCTTTGTTTTCCAATATCCTTTTAAAATCTTCCCAATATTTAAGATAAGTTAAAGGTTTGATTTTCTTTTTCAGGTTTCATTTGTGTATTATTTTATACAACAGTAGATGGTCTTTACTTTGTGCTGACTTCTCATGTGTGTGCCAATTTCAGTGTCATTAGTGACATGATTGAATGTTTAGATAAAACTACAGTGGACCGTTTGGCAAACATTGTTAAAGAACATCAATACATTTTGAAGTAAGTACCAATTTTCTTGCTTACACTTTCATGTCAAGATGAAAACGTCCAGTATTTAGTAAAGGCTTTTTCTCCTTTTATATTTATTTAATATTTTTTTATTCAAAGGAACAGCAAACAGTTATATAACAGTTATAAAATTTACTACTAGTTTAACAAAATTACATTTTGGCTATAATGTAACCCAAAATGCTGTCCACAAATAGACATAGAAGTTTTATAGAGAAATTAAATCGCTAAGAACAGTGATAGCGGCACGTGCAGCAAAAAATAGTTATCTAATATTATAAATGCGATTGTTTGTGAGGATGGATAAATAAATGGATGTATGGATGTTTGTTACTCTTTCACATCAAAACAGCTGAGTAGCACTGCAAACTTGGTAAATTTAACAGAAAATTAGACTTATAAATTTACCTATACACTGAAGATATCAATGTTAACAAAGGTTTTGTTACATGTATCAACCATACGTTGCAAAAGGTGAACGCAGCCCAGAATTAGTTCGGCAAGTATTCAAAGCGAAAAGAGTACCTGTGCGTTTCTTCTGCCATACTTTCCAGTTCCGTTGATAAGACCTGGCCAACACAAGAATGTTATCCTTACCAATATTATAAAAGCGAAAATGAGTTTGTTTGTTACGGCTTCACACCTAAATTGCCAAAGAGACGGACATAGTATATTTTTTTAAAGTGAGAAAAGGGGGAAAGTGAGAAGAGGAAAGAAAAGGGGACAGCAAAATATATTTTTTTCGATCATCACGCAGTTTAAAGTAAGCGTTTTCCCAAAGGAACTGTGCCACGCGGACGAAGTCGAAAGCTAGTCTTTAATATTTACTTTTGTATACATAAACGAATTTCTGCAGTTATTTTGAAGGTTCATCATAAGTATAACAACACGTAATTACAGTAAACAAGATTGGGTAATCATTGCGTTCTATCACATAAATCTCCGGAAAGATTACCTTATTACTTGTCGTCATATTAATTACCAATTACATCCTCAGTTGCTTATTACAATCGTAATAAGAAAAAAACAGAAATTGGTCTGCCAAATAGCACCTGTGTTGTACTCGTTCCTTATTTCTGGAGATGATTAATGACGTGCACACGAAATAACTGCGTGTTATTCGAAATTAATCCTATCTGGTTCAGCTGTCTACAGCATATGTTCAGGTTTATGATGTTAACAATCTGACAATTGGATTTAAAAAGTCTCGTTACCTTCTTTTAATTTGATTTAGAAAATAAGGATTCGATGAACAAAAACTTTAAATATCCTTAATCCTTACTAATATTATAAAAGCGAAAGTCAGTTTGTTTGTTACCTCTTCACGCTTTAATGGCTGAACCGATTGTGATGAATTTCGGTACATAGATAGTTGGGAACCAGGAGACGGACATAGGCTAATTTTTATTTTAAAAAAGTGGGATGTGAGGGAGAAAGAGGGGAGAAAAGGGAAAACTTAGCGTTGCTATTACAAATCAATAAGGCGCAAGGGGAACTGTGTTACCCCAAATTTAACGCGGGCGAAAGCTAGCGAAAGTGAGTTTGTTTGTTACGTCTTCACGCCTAAATGGCTGAACCGACTTCGTTGAATTTTGATACAGAGATAGTTGGGACCCTGGAGACAGACATTTTTTTTTAAAATGGTGAGAAAGAGGGAAGGAAATTATAAACTTAGCTTCGCTATTATAATCAATAAGGTGCAAGGGCAAAAACTACAGGTAGCAGGTACCTGCAAATCAGGAAAGTGGCAGTGTGTAATCCCGAATTTAACGCGAGCGAAGCCGCGAGCAAATGCTAGTATTCTTTATTTTTTCCATGTAAACTAATGGAGTACCTACAACAATAATTACAATTAAAGTATGACTCATAAGCAGAGGAGCCAGGGTCACTGCCTGCCAGGGTTGCGGGTTGTTCGCAAGAGATACCGCGACCTCGAAACATAAAGGGCAAAAGAACGAAAGTATGGAGGTTTTAGTCAGATAAAGTCTGACACTCTTCTCGCTCCATCCAGAGAGGGGGAAGTTATTTGATGATAGCTCGTCAAAAAAAAAATGGCTCATATTAACGTGAACGAAGAAAAGAACATGTAGCGCCGACCACAATAATAACAAAGGCAGGAAAACAGTAATGATGAATTAATAAAAACTGAATTAAGTAATTAAACAACAATAAAACCCAAAAGAAACACTCACCGTCACTTATATAAACAATTTCAGGCTGGGGGAAGACTTGGAAGATATTTTCACGGCGCCCAATCTGTTTAATGTGCTGGTCGGCTCTTTGGAGATATGTGCGCTGGGATTTAATTTAACGGTAAATTTAATTACAATCATGGCATTTTAATGGTATGTAATTCTGTTTTAGTCTGAAATGTATGTGCTTGATTCCTGTTGGTAGGTTTAAACATACTACTTACATTTCGCTAAAAGACAATAGCATAGACAACTATAGAAGCAAGAAATTATAAAAGGTCATCAAGGTCATAAACAACTATATATAATGTATTTAAACTGTCATGTAAGGGCATATCATTTTATGTCATTTTTTCCGTGATTGACAATAGGCACTAAGCATCGATGCATTGGTTTTACTTCCGTAATTTTAATCTCTTCCCCGCATGTAATTTCTACGTTCTAAATCTGGATAATCATGTGCCTAACCTTTTCGGTCGGCTTATAATCTTACCTTATGCAGCTGAATACCAATATTGTACATGGATCAACTGCCTATCTTACCTCCAAAACCTGGGTAATACGATGCCCCTTGATAAGACTGGTTGTCAGACATTCGGGACACTGACCACCTGAAACGACTGTCAAAAATCTACTAATGAAAGCTGGGAGCAATAGTTTCACATGCTTTTCGAGGCACGGAGGAAACTCGGTATGTAACGGGTGGTCACTCATCCACACAACTTAGGCCAGCGCGGTTTAATCTAAAGATTGCCCTGAGCGGCTATTATTATTTAGCCACAAGCTCCTCTTTATAAATCATCTTATTAATTATTTCTTATTGTGTATTGTGTTCATAGACTGGAAGTTGGGAACAAATCCCAGGCTGCATTCTATTTCTTCTTTCTGTGCTTCTGCAAATTCTAATGATGAGCGTCTTCGGCGAGAACATGATAAGAGAGGTAAATATTCATACTTCAACTAATTATTTAATAAATTCAAATTAAAACGAATAAATTAATTATTCTGAGTATTTGTATTCAGAGCAAAAAGATTGGCGACGCCGCTTTTTTATGCAGATGGTATGAAATGGATGAAAAATCGAAGAAAACCATTTTGACGATAATGATCAGGTGAGAAAAAACAATGAGATAATTGACACATACGGCACACACCCTCAAACTAACTCTAGAAGTTGTCATAACCAATATTGTGAAATTGAATTTTTGCTCAATATTTCTAACCGTATTTGTGTATGTTACTTTCCTACTATATTATAAATGCGAATGTTTGTGAGGGTGGATAAATGGATGTATGGATGTTTGTTACTCTTTCACGTCTAAACGGCTGAACGGATTTTGATGAAATTTGTCACAGAGGTAGATTATGGTCTGGAATAACACAAAGGATACAGTTTTTATCGAAAAAAACATTGCGTTCGCGCACGAACGGGCGAAGCCCCGGGCGCCAGCTAGTGAGTTCATAATTCTGTTTAAATGTGACCTGGTATCCTAAAATACAGGTCTTTCTTCTTCGTACTTTTTAAACAGTGGCAAGTTTTCGATCCTATTCCCAGGTCAGGGCAAATGTGATTAAGATTTTCTATCAGTCCCTTTTTTACGGATGGTAAATCACCAAATAACTACCCCCGCTCTGGGCAGACAGGGATCAGACTTACTGGCTAAAACCCACCCATATTTTTTCGTTTGCCCTTTATGTTCCAGGGCCACAGTATCACTTCTCTACCACAGAATCCACAACGCACAAGGTTTGTGGCCTTAAGTCGACAAAAGGTCCGCCCCCTTTTACATGAAACTTATAAAATGCAGGGGTCATATTAGGTATACCTCAGCCTAAAAGGGGGATAACATTTAAAAAAAAATATATTAATATTATTATTATATTTTAATATATTTATATATTAAAATATAATAATAATATTAATATATATATAATTTATTGCCCAAAGAAAAGAAAAAACATGAGATAAGTCAAAGTTCTATTTTACAATTATATTTTTTTGTGAAAAATGTCATCTATGCAAGGAAAATCCTGTACTATAGGAGACATCCATTCGTCCATTACTGTAATTTACCAGAATTCGAACCAAACGAGTAACAATACCAATAATTTAAGTACTAGTGAGCACATAACCACACCATACATGAGTATGAGTAGTATGTGTGAGGGAGAGTTTGTGTGCGTGTGTGTGAGAGAGAGAGAGAGAGATGGTGTGTGCGTGTAAGTAACATGACATTTATATTCATAATTGTTAATGTTTTAGATCACAGAAACCTCAACAGCTGACCGCTTACAAGTTTTCTACAATCAGTTACGGAAGCTTTACCAAGGTACTGTAGTTTATTTAAATTGCCTTGAATAGAATAGAAAAGAATAGTTCTTTATTTGCACAGAAACTAGGTCCAAGTGATATAATAAGTAAAGTTTGATGAAGATGAAGATACAAAACGCATCCACGATATAGGAGAAATTCCTAGTGTGGGTCAACGTTCCGTAAAAAAAAAAAAATTTGAGATGTCAAGGGACACCCGGATGGAACGAAGTTCCTATAGAAATGAAAATATCTGGCTTGCTTTCTATAAGAAAGAGAGAGACAGACAGACAGAGAAACATGCGACGCCGCACAGCTTACAATAGCTTACTATGGCAAAAAGTGTCGTGACAACTTTTCGTAAGAATTTTTTCCGTCTAGCCCCCTTTCACAACACGCGATAAGGAACTTCGTTCCAGGATGCCCTCACAAAAGAACTGTTCAACGGTTTCTAGCTCGGATACGTTGTAAAGCGTTCAATGTTGACCTAACTTTCTCCGTTTAATTTTAATAAAAGTAATTTTTGAAAGTTTAATTTATAAAAATGACTTTTTTTTAAACTGGGTCCATCTGTTACATGGGTGGCTTAGGATAGGAACGTAGGTTTTCACAAAATGATGTTGCAAATTGACACGATGCGTGTGTAACTGGCTCTAAAAATAAAAATAAAACGATGATATATGGTATCGATTCCTTCTTTTTTAATTATATTAACTTAACTTTTTTCAGATTATAAGCACATCGTGGTCATACTTCACTATACTACGAACTGTATATACGCCACCAGAAGCTTCACTTTCGAACTGAATATTTGCAAACACCGTGGGCAGATCAAGGCACTTGCGCGAGAAACATTAATCATTCGCGGAAGGCAACGCGCGAAAAAATCTATTCTAGCAAGAGTTTATTAAAAATCCATACATTTGTTCACAAATATCAAAAACTTGTGTTCAAAAACACGCTCTAGAAATAATTCTATGAGCAATAATAAATATTTTCTTTCTACAATATTTTAACAGTTTTAAGTGCTTTAAGATACCATTTACCCGTAAATATTTTATTATTTCACGTTTTTTTAGAAAAACTGAGACATGACCGTTTCTACGACACTTATTCGTTGTATTTATAAGACTTGTTCTCTTATATGATCTAAAACAAGGTGAATAAATTAAATAAAAATTGTATGTCAGCATGTGCGCATAGATAATCTAAAGCCAATAAGATAATTAAAAAATGCCATTTTCGACATGTCTTTATGTACGCTACGTATGAACCGTCGATCTAATGGCGCAAATTAGTTCGTGCCAGTGGATTCGCGCAAGTGTCCTGTTTAGTGCCTTATATGTACGTGTGTTTTTATTTTATTTCTTATAACGTACAATCACAATATTCGTCGTAGATAGCAATAGATATATGTATATATACATATTTAATTAGCTTAATCCTGTTAAGACAGTGTAATGTCTAATATCGATAATCGCTGATAAGGTTTTAAACAAACAAGTGTGATTTGTATTATGACAAATTAGATTGTAGGGGAACATAGTACTTAGATATGATTAGCACGGATTTTCTGAGCATTGTTCTAGAAATAAACATGTACTTGTTAAGATTAGATGCTTATCTGTAGTAATTTCGATTTTTCTTTGGATAACCAAATATGAATTAAAAAATATCCTGAAAGTTATGATGGTTTGATTGTCTTCTTCCAATTTCCACTTTCACCGGATTCACCTGGGACCAATACGGAGGGATTTCAGTATGTAATGGGTGGTCACCCTTCCACACTTCAACGCAAGCATGTGCGGCTTATTTTTTTTTTTATATGGCCACTCGTTTGAGTTGTTATGCACTGCACTGGACTACCCTGTGGTGATGTGCGGCTTAGTGCGCAAGCACTCATAAATTGCAAAAAGAAACGGAAAATAAATATGCCTCCATCGAGAAAAAAAACCAACAAACTTACCTCCTTGTTTGTGGATTTTATTTATTTATGTAAAGTTTTGTGTAAAGTGTTTGTGCCAAAGTTTTTGCATGCCAACAGGTAAAATATGGCTGATCCTGTTTTTCTTGATTTACCACCATGTACTGCACCCATATTTGCAAAATAAAGTATCTTTATCTTTATCTTTAAAAAAACAAAACCTAAGTGTTCTGTACCCTAAACACCTATTACAATATTTGAGATATTACCATACACTTACCGACGAGCAAGTCATAAGGCACTGTTATTACAGTTGTTCCAAACTTGGGCTTAAAATCATTATTTTGTTGAAACAAAGGGCAATTAACCGATATTAAGCCCACCTGTTCCTTGCCTGATGTGAAATATTACTTGCGGGATACACAAACTTTCCAACGGCCACACGATTATTTTTGAGGTTATTTGGACTTTAATAGGCATATTTTTAAGTAATTAAGATAACACTTTATAATATAGTTTAAATCCACTTTGTTTGGGTCCATTTAAATATGTGCGGTTCTTTCTTAAAAAGACCATCTCAGACACAAGTCTACATAGTCCTAATGTAAGTGGACTATGACCTCTGAATTTGTTTCGGCTGTTTCATCTCAGAGTAATCGGACACACTCGGGTTTCTTAAAAAAAAACGACGTGTAAAAGATGTGACGGCATCATTCAATTTTTCCTCCTTCATATCATTCCGTACACAACCCATTTATTTTTTCTTTGACCTTTGTTATAGAAAAAATCGCATAGACCAACTCGTCACTGTTCCGATTGGTCCAATATTTTTTCCATACAAGGTTTCCCGATTCGTCATCAGCATAAATTTGACGGTTGAAGGTATATTTAGTAAGAATAAGCTTTTTTGTAAGCTTTGCGTTTTCTAACTTCTCCAAGCATAACTACGACACTAAGTACGATGACTCCCGGTCACCGTAGATGCGGACCTGTAGACAATAAGTAATGGTTAGCTCACTGCCCGTCCGTCTAGTAACGACAGGGCGTGTCAAATGCGCGTTCGTGTTCCACGCGCGCCTCAAGGAGATGTCACCAAAACAGAGAAGCCTGCCCGTGTTGCGGGTTGTTCGAAAGAGCTACCACGGGCCCGGAGTATAAAGGGCAAAAGAAGAAACATGGGTGGGTTTTAGTCAGTAAAAGTTTGCCCCTCCCTCCCGCTCCACCCAGAGCGGGGGAATTTATTTGATAATTTTCTATCCGCAAAAAAGGCACTAAGTAAGTGCACAGAGTGGTAATCAATAAATACTACTGAACTAAGGTGCAGCATTAGGCATTCATAACCAATCTTAGGATTAAAAAACAAAAGATAAAAATCACAATTGCGTTGTAAATAATCCGTGCCTAAGATAAGACATAACTGTATTATTATCCCCTGCATTTGTTAATCCGATTACATTTATTATTCCATTCATTTTTATATTTACATCATTCTATAGGTATTTTGTGGAATCCGGTTAGACTGGAATCCGAATTTAACTTTGTAGGAAAAGAGAAATATGTAGATTGAATAATTAATCTTTATTGTAAACTTCTTTGTTTGTTTCTTTTGGGTAAAAAAGCGATCAAAGACAAATTGACTGATGAATGAGTTAAAAGGTCCAATCCATTGTAATAATAATAATAACAATATGGGGTTTACGGGAAAAAAATCGATCTAGCTAGTTCTTATATCTGGGGTAATTTGTTCTCTATCTTCATCTGATTAGAGCTCAGTTGCTCACATACTATGTAAAACTAACAAAGACACATTTTTAAACCTCATGATGGACTTTACTTAATCGTCACGGTCGTCGAAGATGAAGCAGATTACAGAGACCGTGCCGCGAGAAAGGTAGCAAGCGCTGCGTCCACGCGATCTGGCTGGTGGTATGCGTATATTAGTCAACAATGGATTTTGCACAAGCCACCCCATGTCCCTTGCAAGCCCCAGCCTGCCATGCTGAGCCAGTAAGTTTAAACTAGTCCCAAAATAATATCACTCAGATCCAGCCTGTCCCTTACTGCCACTCAGCGACGCCCTAAGCCGAAGTTCGTGCCCCAGGGTGCCCTTAGCGTGTAGTCGCTTAGTTTGTAAGTTTTCACCCTGGCTGGAGGTCTTAATTTTTAAGGCAACCTCAAAGATTGACCTAAAAAAAAAAACTGTACAAGCCAATGGAACGTGAGATCCGCTTCACGGAACGACTGCGCGAACACACGGTATTGTGTGATATGATAACCGCCCTACGAACACTTCTCGGATTTCACACTTCTATAAATAAACTCTTACCTATATCCTACCATTTTCAGCCGACAACATACTGGTCGATGTGACTCAATTAAGTAATTTTGATGATTCATACATCACATGATCAGATGCGACTCGTAATCAGATTCGAAATATACATCAATTAATTTAGTAATTACAGATTTGCATTTGGAACAATTGCTGATTTATAAACCATTTGTACACAAGGTAACAAAGTTTTTCACGTAAAAAAGCAATGATTCCTTTGTTAACGAATTTTGCGATATCTTAAAAAGAGAATGTATGCCAAAGAAGATATAGCTTTTAGGTATTTTTGCGCAATCCGAATCGAACCCGATTCTCTGCTCAGTAATCGCAAAAATGGAATAATTAAATACTTCAAAATAACTGTAATTTTATGTATGAACTGTATAATTAAATTTGCATTTAATTGTAAAGATATTGATGATTTTCATCCCAGAAACCAAGTGTTGAATTCCTTTAATTACGACAAGTATATATTTTTTTCAGTTCATGTATTAGCACCCACTCTGGCTATGATACCATTAATGATTTATCGTTTATCAATACTAGATTACTTGGTAATCAATCAGCTGGTATTACGTTATATTCTCTATACAATTAATCTAGATTACCATCATGTGTATTAAAAACTAATCACTTGCCATCCAATGAACCCGTTTATAATTATAATACAGTTGTCCTGTGTCGTTTTTTTGTTATGAAATCCTTAGTTTTTTTTCACCATCTTCACCCAATTTTTGGTAGTGAAGGGTTTTTTTTTTCGGTTGGGAAATCATCTAATGATTTCCCAACCATGTCTGACTTCTACTAACTAAAACCCACCCCTCTATTGCCCTTTACGTTCCGGGGCCGCGGTATCTCTTTCGAACAACCCGCAACCCCGGGGTAGTGAAGTCTTTGAATAATCATTACCAGTCATCAATAGATAGATAGAATATTCTTCATTATGTACACCATACAAATTACAAGAATGACAGCATACAAATTATAAAGAGGGTGATACAATGGGCGGGCTTATCGCTAAAAGCGATCTTTTCAAGACAACCTTTGGATTTAAAGGAGGAGGAGAGACAGTACTGTACGGTAGTCTATGATGTTCCATTATTCAAAACGAATAGCTACATTTATATAACCAAATACTTATATAAAAATGCATATAATATACTTGTAAACATCAATTACTTATTGTTCAGATAATCAACATTCTTCCTATATTCTTTTTGTTTTTCTTGTAAGATTACGTCATTAGTTAAGTTAAATAAACTCGGTCAAAATTTCGGTCCAATAAAATTATTCTAACTTCACTTGCGATGCATGAAAAGTGACTGAAGAAGTTTCCAAGCCCAGTCAAATTGAATCCATCGTCGGATTCTCTCTCAAAGTTGTGTTAACTCTCTTAAATTACCTGTCATTTTGATATGCGCACATTCAATATTTTCGTACTTCCGGTAAGTAATTTGATTGATCCGATTCGGAATAAATATGATCAGGAAAACGGTTCCGGAATTGATGATTCTAACGGGTACTTTCTTCATGAGTGAGATTGATAACTACCTACTGATTTTTAACCGACTAAAAAAACGGAGGTGGTTCTGAATACGACTGTATTTTTTGGTATGTTTGTACCGCGATTTCCCGTCAATTGATAGCCGATTTTTTTCCTTTTTATATCATTTTATTTTATTAATATTGATTCTGTAGTTTATGAGCTATATTCAATAATGTCTTTCTTTTAATAAATGATATTATCTTATAATACCAATGAAAAATGAATACTTGACAAGAACATGTTTAAAATACCATCTAACCACTACTAAAAAGACTGAAATAAAAAAACCGACTCCAACAGTGAAAAGACGAAAAACTAATTTACTCCCAGAACTCGTTGGCAAAAAATCTTTGAATCAAACAATTTTTTTTTTTAAACTGAATGCAATAGTATCAATAAATGCTTTTTTAATTATTATTTATTTTAAGGTTCTTGACAGCTGTTTCAGTATTCAGTATGTTAAGCAGACGACAACCTCCTCGGTTGAATTGCGAGATGCTAATCAGAAAAAAATGGACTCCACGTTCCAAACGATTCGACCAATCATTAAGTTACATTACTTACCGCAGCAGCAACGCCAGCACCAGGTTGCGCTAGCGCATACATACAATTATTATTAGTAGATACACTTTGCTTAACCAACCGGCAGGACGGCACGGTTGACGCAGTGGCTGAGCGATTCACTGCTGCGTTACGTGTCGCGGGTTCGATCCCCACACGGAACAAATATTTGTGTGACCTACAGGTAGTTGTTCCGAGTCTGGCTGTTGGTGTATGTTAGTTTAAACGCATGTTTACGCACCCTCTATATTGGAAAAATCCGTAGTGAGAACGGTGAACGGTGCCCACAGTTATAATAAAAAAAAACAACTATTACTATGATTTGTTCAACTATTACTAGTACTACTCTTACTCTTGTTTGGTACACCTCTGCTTAACCTTTAAGCATTGCCGGAATGATGTTAACTGCTACATTATTTTAGTAGTATATCAGTACAACCTCTGCCTGACCTAGAACTTTCTTTTGTTGCGTCAATATAAACGTACAACAATAATAAATAATCAATTGTAAATTTGGCTTTGTGATTTGAACATGATATGAATGATTAGATTTGATAATAGCACATAATTGTTATCATGAATGACAATGAACCTTATTCACTTCTGATAATGATTGTTATCGTTCAAATTTGATTAGGTTGACAGGGGACACCAACGCTAAAGCAACGTATTCAGTACTCCTCCGTAAGAATAGGTTTTCGCAAGTTTAAAAAAAACGAAGAAAATAATATAGATTTAATAATCAAGTGGTCTATAATCAGAGGGTTGTTCGACAGAAATACCGCGACGCTTTTGACATTGGGGGAAGTTATTTGATGATATCCCAGACGAAAAAAAATGGCCTCTATAATGAGTGACATAGATACTATTTATGCATTCAGGCTCCTGTCTTCTATTTGGCTAAACATAGTTAATTACTCAAGATCTAGGTTTCGTTGGCATGTGTCTAAAGTAATTAGAGATTCTAGGGTGATTAGGGATTCTTAGGCCAACAGTTTACGGATAGTTGCCAAAGAAGTAGATGTACTCAAACACTTCTAAAATTCGCTGACCACCATTCGCTACATCACATGAATAACTAAGTTAAACCTATCTCTAGTTAGTTAGCACGTCTTTTAAATAATATATGTCACGCTTGTAAGCTTCAATAGGATAAACAGAGGTTTGCCCACATTTCGCCAATATTTTTTTTGTCGCATTTCACCGGAGAGGGCGTGCGTATTGCTACAAATGAGGTATACGAGATATTGTAAAAAACTCTTATAGATAAATAAGCCCAGTAACACTTCATCTGAGAATAGGCTAGTTTCCAACAAAAAAAAATTAGTCCGTCTCTTAACTAATTCAAAAACTTTTTTCGCAACAAGTGACGTCACACGTAACTTTAATGGGCTATATCTTTGTCATTTTTGGTCTAATCTATACTCATAATATTATAAAGCTGAAGAGTTTGTTTGTTTGAACGCGCTAATCTCAGGGACTACTGGTTGGAATTGGAAAATTCTTTTAGTGTTGGATAGTTCATTTCTTGAGGAAGGCTATAGGCTATATAACATCACGCTACGACCAACAGGTGCTAAGCAGCGCGGGCGAAACCGTGGGGAACAGCTAGTTTACAAATAAAAAATACGTGTCCCTTATCTTTGAATAATCTAAAAGACAGACTAAATAGAATGTAATTACTTTGACCCTGTAAACTACCCTGTTAAACTCAGGACCTTGCACTCAGCAGTCGTGCTTAGAACTTTTAGAGCGACGAGGTAACCAGGTATAGTATATTTACATAACAAATAATTAACCATACGGAGATAACAGGCATGATATCTATATCCCTGTTATCCCCGTATGGTCGGGTAGCGCGCCTCAGAGAGATGTCAGCAAAGCAGGAGGGTCTGCCAGGGCCACCGCCTACTGGGGTTGCAAGTTGTTCAAAAGAGATACTGCGGCCCCGGAACGTAAAGGGCAATAGAAGAAACATGAGAGGGTTTTAGTCAGTACAAGCCTTGCTATGTGTAAGTCACATGTAAATGTGGTCGAGCCCATGGCCAGAATTCCTAATGGAAAAGCCTTATTTAGTTGAGTCCAATCTAGAAATTAAACCCCTTAGCGACTATAAAAGCAACGAGCTTGCCATGTCTAATACATTTATATCGGGGAAATAAAACTACGGTATAAAGAACCCTCTACACGACACAATTCTTACAAAAAGAAGGTAATAAGAGGAAATAATTAAATTTCATTTGTTCCACAGTCCACTTACTAAAGTGGTCTACGTGACTGCAATGGAAGAAGTGCGCTTGCAGGAAGCCTCGGAAAAATGTGCAGTTCAAGGGCGAATTAAATAATTGTTGAGTTTGTTCTACGTGGCTAGGGGATTCTTTCCGTGATCAAATTGGTATAGAACTTTGTCCGGCTTTTTATGTTGTAGACTTATATTAATAGGTATTCTTTCCTTCAGCTGACTACCTCGTTGGTTTAGTAGTCGCAAGAGCAAGTGTTGAGCTTAAAGTCTTAAGTTTGAGTCCCGGGTTGGCACAATGTAATTGGACTTTTCCATTTATGATTTCTCGTTTGTCGTGGTATGGACATGTAATGAGGAAGGACGACACACATGTGACTAAAAGAGTGATGGATCTGAATGTTGATGAACTGAGAGCGAGAGGAAGGTCAAAGAAAAGATGGATGGATTGTGTAAGGAATGATATGAAGGAGAATGGAGTAAATGATGCCGTGACGTCTGATAGGAGAGAATGGCAGAAGAAAACGTGATGCGCCGACCCCAAATAGAATGGGACAAGGGCAGGAAAATGATGATGATGATTTAGGATTTCTCAGTAGTAGTCAAAGATTATGGGTGTATGCCCGACTGATAGTATTGCCTTCAACTTGGACACGAATTCAGACTCCGATAAATCCGAATTCAAATTCACCTCCTATAATATGGGACTTAAACATAGCAGAGGAAATGTGGGTGTACTGTTAGGTACACTTCTGCCTAACCCTTGAAGGATCACAAGCGTGATGTTATATCGTGGATTATTACTTTTATTTACTTTATTTGTTTTTGACGATTGTCTGACAGTTAATTTATACATCATAATATAATTAAATTAATTATTAAATATATACAACCTATAAATATACACAAACTAATAATAAAAATATATACAAGTAAAAAATGGAAAATTACAGGGCGTCAAAAAATTTGTCCGTACCGCCGTCAACAGGTAAAGTGCCCAGAAGGCTGGCAGCATTCCCGCTTTGGATGGCAATGCTTATTTTTTGTGCAAAAACAGGCCAGCCCTGGTCTTGGGTTTATGAGTCGAGCTAAACGATAACTGACAAATGCTTGCACTGACTGGACAGGTCTACTCAATCTGTGTGGTGCTTTTTAAAAAGACCATTTCAGACACTAATTTGCATAGTCCTCATATAAGTCGACCAAGATTTTAGTCTGAACCTTATAAGAGATGACCTCTGAGTTTGTTTCGGCTGCTTCTTCTCAGAGTAGTCGGGTACAAAACACTGGCCTGATCTAGTTTAAAAAAGTCGTGTGTGTAATAGTGTTTGTGAAAACCTACTTGCAAATCATTAATATTATATTATAAAGCTAATAATTTATCAATTAAAAATAATGAGACAGTCAATGCTCGCTACAGTATTTCATACAACGTGGCCATTATTTTTTACAATTTGATATTATTAATGCATTTGGCCCGAAGCGAATCTGAAACAACCCTATTAGTGGGCAAATAATGATTTCTGTTTATAACAGGGCTATGTGCTATTGTTTTTTTTCTGCCCATTACTCTTTTTTCGTTGAAATACAAGTAAATAAGACAGCGTCTTTGATTTATTTTGAAACTTACAATTTGTGACAGAGAAAGTTGTTAAACATATTAAAAAAATTACCACAGGCTGTGTTTTTCCATAAAACTCACGGAGTTTTTGTTTCTTTTTCTTTTTTTCTAAAAAAACATAACACCTGCGATCCCTAAAGGATGCGTCAGAGGTGTCGCAAGACGACTCAAAGTCACCGTAGAATGGTCTGTGGACGGTGAGCAATGGGTTGCTCACTGTATGTCCGACTAGTGACGATGTTGATGTGATGCCATGTTCCTCGCGCGGTAAAGAGATACCAGCAAAGCAGATGGGCCCGCCAAGGCCACTTTCTGCCGGGGTTGCGGGTTGTTTAAAACAAATACCGCGGCTCTGAAACAAAGAACAAAAAGGCCATGGATGGGTTTTAGTCTGTATAATTCTGGCACTCCCTTTCGCTTCGTCCAGAGCAAGGGAACATAATGATTTCCTAGCTTAAAAAAAGCCATAAATTGTGACCAGTGCTTTCTAAGCACGATGTATTGAGTTAGATTCAGTTAGATTATCCCTATTCGATTGTTTTGTATATATAACTAGCTGTGCCCCGGCATGCGTTGCAATGCAATTTTGTACCTACCCTACCTACCCTACCTACCCTACCTACCCTACCTACCCTACCTACCCTACCTACCCTACCTACCCTACCTACCCTACCTACCCTACCTACCCTACCTACCCTACCTACCCTACCTACCCTACCTACCCTACCTACCCTACCTACCCTACCTACCCTACCTACCCTACCTACCCTACCTACCCTACCTACCCTACCTACCCTACCTACCCTACCTACCCTACCTACCCTACCTACCCTACCTACCCTACCTACCCTACCTACCCTACCTACCCTACCTACCCTACCTACCCTACCTACCCTACCTACCCTACCTACCCTACCTACCCTACCTACCCTACCTACCCTACCTACCCTACCTACCCTACCTACCCTACCTACCCTACCTACCCTACCTACCCTACCTACCCTACCTACCCTACCTACCCTACCTACCCTACCTACCCTACCTACCCTACCTACCCTACCTACCCTACCTACCCTACCTACCCTACCTACCCTACCTACCCTACCTACCCTACCTACCCTACCTACCCTACCTACCCTACCTACCCTACCTACCCTACCTACCCTACCTACCCTACCTACCCTACCTACCCTACCTACCCTACCTACCCTACCTACCCTACCTACCCTACCTACCCTACCTACCCTACCTACCCTACCTACCCTACCTACCCTACCTACCCTACCTACCCTACCTACCCTACCTACCCTACCTACCCTACCTACCCTACCTACCCTACCTACCCTACCTACCCTACCTACCCTACCTACCCTACCTACCCTACCTACCCTACCTACCCTACCTACCCTACCTACCCTACCTACCCTACCTACCCTACCTACCCTACCTACCCTACCTACCCTACCTACCCTACCTACCCTACCTACCTTCTAACCTACCCACCCTACCTACCCCACTTCTCTTACCGGGATGAAAAGTATCCTATGTCCGTCTCCTGGTTCTAAGCTACCTCCTAACCAATTTTCAGCTAAATCGGTTCAGCCGTTCTTGAGTTATAAGTGGAGTAACTAACACGACTTTCTTTTATATATATAGATTAGCAAACTTAACTCCCAACCTCTTCACAATCGATAGTTACCAAATTTCCAATGAAATCTTGCTTATCAAGCCACCCATTTAAATTAATCTTAATCACATACAATTTTCCAAAGATAATACTCATTAAGTGATCCATTTAGAATTATTTATAAGGTTTTATCTCTTTAAAAATGCAATCTGAAAATTGAAACCTTTGGACTTCTTCCAGAAAAGTTTATCAAATCAATGCATTAAATACATCAGCTTGTTACTAAGCTTGGTATGTATTTAGATACTAAATGATTACAAATTATGTGATAACAAAGGTACTTAAGTCAGAAATATCTGGTTATAGATAAGAAGTGGGTAGTATTACTAATGACGATTGTGGTTCCAAACAAGAAAATTGCTTTACACTGCATAATGCTTTGTGCAAGATTACAACAGGTATGAGACAATAGGATTGCGCAGTAGCGACTTGCTATATTATTCTGATTAGATATAAACACTATCTTTGTATACCCTGTAGTTTTACAGTAATTAACAATTGAAATGAGATGTTTATCAAGATTGTTATTAATACCGAGTTTCCCATATTTCGGCGATGTTGCAAAACGCCATGATCACGAATGAACTGAAGTTATTGCGGGTGGTTTAAATGAGCAGACTAAACAATCTACTTTCTTATTCGTTTTTTGCATTCGATACCACTAATACCGTTACTTACAACTCGATTTTCGCCGTGAAAATCGTTAAGAATAAATTTAGTTGGACAATGTATTATTTTTCTATGAAAAATATCGACCGTCTATCTTATCAATACTAATTTGACGACACAATTGGCGCGGTTGCTAAGCGATTGACTGCTGCGCTGCGAGTCGCGAGTTCGATCCCCGCACGGAACAAATATTCGTATGGCCTACAGATAGTTGTTCCGGGTTTGTTTGTGTATGTGAGTTTAAATGTTTGTAAACCCACCCACGATACAGGAGAAATTCCTAGTGTGGGCTAAACGTTTTAAAAAAAAAAACACATCACTATTATAAATGTCTTGTCATTTAACGTCACCGATGCTACGGCGAAAACAGCATAAGTAATTTGATAACCCGTGATAAGACTGGTTGTCACCGGTGACAATTGTCAAAGATCGTCAAATGACAGCCGTAACAAACGGCTTAGCGTGCTTTCCGAAACATGAAAGAAACGCAGCATATAACGGGCGGGCACCATTCAACAGACCAACCTAGGCAAACAAAGCTTAACCTGAATTACGACCCGCGCAGCTGTTATTAAACAATGGATACCAATAGCTAATAACCAAATTATGGTGAGTATTGTCAATCTAATTAACACACTATTATGTGATTTAATTACTTCAACTACGATGCAATATTTCAATGCCATTTATCAGTTGATTAGGCATAATTGGCATTATGATAAATGTGTTCCTGTGTTCAAAATTTCATTATTTTGTCACATGTATTATTATATGTCGTATTACCCAGTATTAACTGGGTTGTGTAGGTCAGATAGGCAGTCGCTCCATGTAAAATACTGATATTCAGCTGCATCCTGTTAGACTGGAAGCCGTCCCCAACATAGTTGGGAAAAGGCTAGGCAGATGATGATGATGTATTATTATATGTCAATGTTCCTAGCCCTAGTAAGTTACAAATGAGTACACGTCACTCAGTACTCAATAGGGTTATAAGGGCAATAGCAGATAAGGCTAGCTCACCGTCCGTCCGTCTATTAACGACAAGCCGTGTCGCGCGTTAGTGTTTCACGCGCGCCCCAAAGAGATGTCAGCAAAACGGGTTGTTCGAAAGAGATACCGCGGCCCCGGAACGTAAAGGAAATAGAAGAAACATGGGTGGGTTTTAGTCAGTACAAGTTTGACACTTCCCCCCGCTCCGCCCAGAGCGAGGGAAGTTGTTTGATGACTACCCACCCCAAAAAAGGGTTAGATAAGGCGGTTGTACCGGTACCCACCTGCATGCGGTTAGTATATCAATGTTAACCTGTCTACTCAAACATATGGTTCAACAAAAACTGAGAAGATTGGTTCGTCAGTCTGAAAACCCAACAATAATTCAAAAACTTCACTAATTTAAATGACGGCAGATATGCTGCAAGTGACAGTTTCATAATAGTTACAAACTGTGAAAGCTTTAGAGAAAATACTACTTTACTGAAAATCGTTAAAATACTCTTTGACTTTAACGTAAAGTGCGCAAAAGTTTTATTTATTAAATATAAATAAATAATAAATATCTTGGGACAACTCACACACGGCTATCTGATCCCAAGCTAAGCAGAGCTTGTGTTATGGTAACCAGACAACTGATATACATACTTATATAATTTATAAATACATACATATTATAGATAAATCACACCAAGACACAGAACAAACAATCATGCTCATCACACAAAGTTTGTCCTGGGTGGGAGTCGAACCCACGACCTCCGGCTCAGCAGTCAGGGCCACTAACCACTAGACTAACAGGCCCGTCTAATAATATAAAATACTCTGACTTTGACTTTAACGTAGAGTGTGCAAAATTTTTATTTATTGTACAATTGCACAAAGTACAAATAGTTGCACGCTAGGCTTACAACTAGTGAGTACATAACCTTGTTTGGGCGCCGCAAAATGTCTCAAAACTAATAAAATAATATTGTAGTGAGTTTCTACTATCTAATATCACTTAGTACTTGCACAATTCTATTTTATTAATTAAACTTAAATCTAACCATAAATATTAAGCACATGCATAATACGTCTTTACGTCTAAGTGGCCAAACCAATTTTGATGGATTTTGGTACAGAGATAGTTGAAAATCTGGACACGGACATAGGCTAAAAAAGTGAGACCCCTTTGCCTAGCCTGCCATTCATGAGGTTGTGGGTTCAAATCCGGGCTAGTAACTACCAATGTGACTTTTTTTTAGTTCATATGTACTTTCTAAAGTTTGTCTAAGACATCACACGTGAGGTGGCCGGGCGTTTGAGGGAGAGAACATCTGCCCAACCCAGCCGCCGCGGGAGACGCCCATGGCGCCGGGCGCCGCGAGACGACTTCTGGCCACCGTAGATGCGGGCCTGTGGGCGGTGAGCAATGGGTAGTTCACCGTCCGTCCGTCGATTGACGACAGGCCGTGTCGACGGCGCGTTCGTGTTTCACGCGCGCCTCAAAGAGAGTCAGCAAAGCAGAGGGGCTTGCCAGAGCCTCTGCCTGCCGGGGTTGCGGGTTGTTCGAAAGAGATACCGCGGCCTCGGAACGTAAAGGGCAATAGAAGAAACATGGGTGGGTTTTAGTCAGTACAAGTCTGACATGCCCCCCCGCTCCACCCAGAGCGGGGGAAGTCATTGGATGATTTCCCACCCGAAAAAAAAAAAAAAAAAAAAGGAAACCTGGACTTGTAAATAATAAAAGCCTGAAATCGCCAACCCGTCTTGAGCAAGCGTGGTGATCAATGTTCGTGCCTTCTCAGTATGACACGAGGCCTTTCCTTTGCTAGACGGCGGCGCTTTTCATAGTCGCATTTATATACTTTTCTTATATAATTATCATTAATAACCTGCCCAGAATGCTCATAACGTAGGCTTAGATACCTGTACCCAATATAGAAATCGTCGATTGATGTTTGGAAGAGATGCCGCGGCCCCGGAACACGAAAGGCAAAAACTGGAACATGGGTCTGATTTAGCTGGTATACGTCTGAAACTGCCTCCCACTCCGCCCACAGCGGGGTAATTATTTGATGATTTCCCATCCGAAAAAAAGAGAAAATATTTCTAAGTCAGCACCAATGTATCCGAATGTCATTATGTATGTATCCTTACTAATATTATAAAAGCGAAAGTGAGTTTGTTTGTTAGTTTGTTACCTCTTCACGCTTTAATGGCTAAACCGATTTTGATGAATTTTGGTACAGAGATAGTTGGGAACCAGGAGACGGACATAAGTAAAATTTATTTTTAAAAAGTGGGATGTGAGGGAGAAAGAAGGAAGAAAAGGGAAAACTTAGCGTTGCTATTACAAATCAATAAGGCGCAAGGGGAACTTTTTTACCCCAAATTTAACGCGGGCAAAGCCGCGGGCGAAAGCTAGTAGACTATATATGTAGATACTATGTTCGAATAGAGGTTTGTTTGTAGGTACTCCACTACATCGGTCAGTTACACCACTGTTTGTTCTCCCGCGTGTAAACATTTGTTATTCTAAACAATATTTGGAGTTCCGAGTTGATTAAGCCAAATAAAACACAAAAACATATAGATGAGTATCCTATAACGTTTATCAGAAAGGTAGATTTCAAATCGAATCTAATCAAAATATTTATATAAGTGCTCATCACTTATAAATCGTCGAGAAAAGGCGTACGATTCAGGATTGTTTATTTCCTATGGAGAAGAACCGGCAAGAAGATCCATGGTTTTTCTTTTAAAATCATTTGGAAAATCTTAAGTTTGAGAGGACGGCGTAGGCCGGTACTACTATAAGTTATTGCTTACTTTACAAAACGTAAAATAAGATAAAAAACAAATAGTTTACAAGCATCTAAGAATCTACTAGGCCCACAATTTCCACTCATTCACAAAGAATTGATAAAAAATATATACAAGAAATAAAAAAATATATTACAAAAAATTACTACAAATATGGATCAAGTGACACAAATGCAATCAGTACTGTTAACCAGCAATCCCTTGAAAAACTTCAATAATTCGATCCATATCTTTTTTGACTGCACGGTGGCGCAGTGGCTGAGCGATCGATTGCGGGGGTTCGATTCCCGCACGGAAAAAATATTTGTATGACCATGGAAGTTGTTTCGGGTCTGGCTGTTTGTGTGTTTAAATGTTTTCAAACGCACCTACGATACATGAGAAATTCCTACTGTGGGGCAATGTTTAAAAAAAAAAATCTAGTCTTCGTGCCTGCTACTGAATTGAACATAGCACCTCATGCTTAACAGTCGCACTTGTGACCGCTGGACCAACGGGGATTGTATACATGCTGTGTTTAAGACTTTATACAGCGCTACCAAAATTGGTCACAAAAAGAATTTAAATAAAACCGTTCAATGTTTCTTGGTGAGCGTGGAAACTTTTGGTGATTTAAATAAAATATTGGCACAAGTTCAACTCATGCGCCATTCGTTGCTCGGAAATTTGATTTTGAAAAGAAATTTGTCTCGTGCAGAGTTCCGCGACATATTGAAATCAATAAAATAAGAAAGTTTTTATATTGAGGGTTGTGAATGGAGGAAATGTGTTGCTAGCCCCCAGTGTTCAGAATGAAAGGCAATCGATTAAGTTAGTTCCGTAACACTTACCATTACCATTGCTTTATGCGCGAATGTGCATCGCTTTTTTTGTGAATTGGAAATCATCAAATAACTTCCCCCGCTCTAGGCAAATGGGGGGGTGGGTCAGTATCGGACTTGTACTGACTAAAACCTACCATGTTCCTTCTATTGCCCTATATGTTCCGGGGCAGCGGTTTTTCTTTCGAACAACCTGCAACCCCGGGCATGGCGTGCATCGCTTTCGTTACCATTATGACGTGGAAAATGTACAGGCTGCTTCGTTGGTCAAGTGGCCGTAAGCGTGATTGCTGAACAAGAGGTCCTGGTCTATTGGTCGCACAAAGTAGAATTGGGTTTTTCAACAGGAATTTCATAGTAGATATCGCTGATTAGATTTAAGCCCGGCGGCTCGCATCCTATTACATGTGACTTAAAAATATTACTGATGAAATGTTGGTATACTATTAGGTAGAAATACATCTGCCTAACCCTTTTTTGCGGATGGGAAATCATCAAGTAACTACCATTAGGAATTCTGGCAATAGGCTCGACCCCTATTATATGTGACTTAAACATAACAGGCGCCCGGCCACCTCCTTCGCATCTGCTTAACCCTTCGGGGATTACCGGCGTGTTGTTATGTTTAAATGTACAATGAGAATGTTTTATATTGAGAATTTTGAGCAGTCGAGATGCACGTTGCCGGTGCCCTGAATGAAATGTAATCGAGGAAATTATTTGCATAATATGTACTTAAATCCATCGCTCTTATGCGCGAACATGCATCGTTTTCGTTGCCATAAATGTGATGTGTTACAACTGTTACACAGCTCATATGTATGTATTAGATTTGGCCTGCGGCTTCACTCGCGTCAAATTTGGGGTAACACAGTTCCCCTTTCCTGATTTGCAGGTACCTGCTACCTGTAGTTTTTGCCCATTTATTCACTACTACTCTTTCTCGCTAATTTTTCACATAAAAAAATAAGTTATATCCGTCTCCAGGGTCCCAACTATCTCTGTATTAAAATTCATCAAAATCGGTCTAGCCATTTAAACGTGAAGACGTAACAAACAAACAAACTCACTTTCGCTTTTATAATATTAGTAAGGATAAAATAAACGTTCACCTACACTAGGAATATCTCCTGTATCGTGGGTGCGTTCACAAACAGCCAAACTTTTTTTGTTCCGTGCGGGGATCGAACCCGCGACACCCAGCGCGGCAGTTGATTGCTCAGCTAACGCCAACCGTGTTGTCAAACATGAACTATGCATAAATGTACAAATATTCTCTTCTGTAACATATTGAGAGTAACTGATGCAGTACAGCAGTATAAGTGGTGCAAGTACAAATTGATTAGTCGTCAAAAAGGCAGAATCAATCGGAAATCATTAAAGGGTTACTTTTTATCTCCATCTTGTTTCTAAACCCAATAAAATATACATGGACAAGATTTATATATTTTTTTAAACGTTGCCCCACCCTAGGATTTTCCGGTAGCGTGGGTGCGTTTACAAACATTTAAACTCACATCAGCCAGACACAAAACAACTATCTGCAGGTCATGTCATACATATATTTGTTCCGTGCGGAAATCGAACCTGCGACACGCAGCGCAGCAGTCGAGCGCTCAGCCACTGCGCCAACCGTGTCGTCAATTCTGGGCTAGCCTGCAACTTCTTCTCATTTTTCAGACGTATGTATATTTCAACCTATCGCCATTCATGGACACAGATTGGCCAAAGCAATATTAGGTTGGGATGCATAAATGATGCTGCCCACATGTGTAAATGTGGTATCACCCCACAAACGATGAGACACTTGATATCGTCTCCTACCTGTGCCTTTGTTTGCATTTCACAGGAATTTATGAACGCCATTGAGAGGCCAAACTCCCGAGGCGAATCTAAGACACCGGCCAGGTCTGTGGACAGTAAGCAATGAGTAGCTCGCCGTTCGTCCTTCTAGTGAAAACAGGACGTTTTGATGGCGGCGTTCGTGTTCCACGCGCGTCGATAAGAGTTGTTAGCAAAGCAGAGGGTCCTGTTAGGACCATTACCTGCAGGGGTTTCGGGTAATTCGAAAGAGATACCGCGGCCCCAGAACATAAAGAGCAAAAGAAGGAACATGGATGGGTTTTGGTTTCACTCCTTCCCGCTGCTACCAGATCGAAAATTATTTGATGAATTATCTCATCCGAAAAAGAGGCCAATTTAGTCGCCAAATTTTGGGACTTCTGCCCTAAATTTGGCGACTAAATTGGCCTCTTTTTGAGATTTTCGATTGTGAATTGAAATTGTCGTCAACAAACTTAGAAGAAGATCATTCGTGGAGATTATTTTATTCTATTTCTGTGTCTTTATAATACAAACTTGAAACTAGACACCGACAACAATTCAATGGTCGATAACAAAAGTCCTGTCAGATTGGTCACGATTTGTCATGTCAGTAAGACTGAACATTTTCTTATTTTAGTCGTGCTGTCACACTTATTACTGCATTTTCATAGTATTGAAAGTATAATAGTTATTTCAAATAAACTGTAGGTATATGAGCACAAGGTCCATGAAGTTGACTCATTAGTATCGCGTCAGGTAAAGTGAAAAACCAGAAAGTCGTACTGGAAAAACTGTAATTTAAGTGAAAAATCTGGCTAAGGGCGAGACGGACTTGTACACACAGGGTTTCGTGAGATCAAACAATAAAATTATAGTATTTTGAACGATCATTGAAATTAAATAGATTATAACACTCAACCGCAACATACTTATTAAATTTGTTTTTTATAAAATTTCAATAAAGACTAAGATCTTTAGATTTAAGTCTTTAAAATTTAAAGTTAACTTTGTGGTTGAATTTTTATTTTATTATACCTGACTACCAAATCTTTTCTTGTTCACTATACTTTCTACTTATTTTGGAATATATTTTAAGACGTACGTGTTTAGTCCATCACTACAAATAATGACAAGATATTCACAAGTACCCACGCCCTCCCCACGCAAAGTTAAGACTGATAAGCTGATAACTTTTAATTACCTATTTTAAATAACTTCAGTAACCGATCAGCGAACAGGAAAAAAAATAATCTTCTTCAAAAATAAGATAACAATTAAAAAAGGTGTCTCATCACTGATAATCTTCTATAATAAATACTGTCTGTATTTGTTGAAACATTGGAATACATTCAAGCGCCTTACAAGATGCAGAAGTCCTTATTGTGTTTGCTCCTTGTGGCGGGTAAGTTTCTAATGACCTAAAATAGAGGATACCGTTCACAATGATGCTTTTATGTGGCAAATTAGTCGTCGTTTTTTAAAAATAATCGACTGATTCATTAAAAATGTGTGTGTATTTTCGCCATGTAGAAAAACTTTAACAGAATAAAACCTCATTACCCCTGTATTGTAAGCAAAGGGGTCTGTCAAGGCCATCGCCTGCCGGGGTCGCCAACTGTTCGAAAGAGATATCGCGAAGGGCAGGGCGTTTTTGTGACTGTCTCTTGTAATGTGACGTTCAAAAAGTGCTGATTATCAAATAACTTATTTGAATAAAAATGACTTTTGATTTTGCGGTCCCGGGACATAAAGTCGGTAAAAGTCTGACACCCCCGAAGTTATTTTCATGTTGATTTCCCATCCGCAAAAAAACCGCTGCTTTGTTCAGTACATCCATCGGTTCAATGTTTCAAACATAGAACATTGAGTCCTAATGTAAAACGCGATTTTATTGTTTTTAACCCAAATAAAAAGTCGTTTCCCAAAAATCATTTTTGAGTATGTATCAATTTTGTTGGTTTGGTTGTATTATGGAACTAGTTTCCGTCACTCAAATTATAATTATTTTTGTTTTTCTACTTTTTAAATAATTTAATTTCGAAAAAGATTTATTCAAATTTAGAAGTATTTCCATTAACTCACGTCGATAGGATAAGAGTTAATAATTAAAACTTTTGGAAGTCTATATAAAATTACATCAAAGCATCGACAGTGTTACGATATTTTTCTTACCTAACGTAAAAAAATGACAAAATAAAATTAGGGCTTTATACAAAAAAAAAACAAATCAGATTCAAACAAAATAGATTTGTTTTTTTATCACGATGGTCAAGAATTTCTACTCTCGCAAGCATAGACTTTCGATTCGACATACTGTTACTAATGACCACTATGCTACTTCACAAGATAACGGTAGCTGTAAGCTGCAAGTAAATTTTTAAGCAAAGTTGGTTCTGAACGTCGCCTTTCTCTTTTCAGTATATACCGCATCCGCGGTTCCGTTAACAGCGGAATACTCCGAAGACCGAGTGTACCCACGATTCATCGAATTCCCCGATGGCGAAGGCGTCATGCACACCGTAGACCTAGAGGCTGAACCCGACATGGAACTCCTAAATGAGATTGAAAGGAACCCAGCCAACAACCAATATCTTCTCTACACCAGGTAAGAATTTGACTAAGCGTTTTGCCGAAAACATTACTTTACTCAAAAGATGTCGCAGTTAAGTTTTATTAGATTTAACAATGGAATCTACAAAATTTGTATGAAAATTAAAACTCTTGAAAACTATTACAGACGCAACCAGAGAATTTCACAAACATTGGTTATCAACAATGCCAATTCCGTCACCAACTCGAACTTCAACGCCCGCGTCCCAACCGTGGTCATCGCCCACGGCTGGCTCAGCAATCAGCACACCGACATCAACCCCACCATCAGAAATGGTAACAGTTCTTTATTTATAAATAGTTTTAGTCAATTTATTTAAATTTTTAAGGTAATACTGCCGGATTCTCGTTATAATTTAGACCTCTTCCTAGTTTGAGGGAACCAGTTTCACCTAGGCAAGTTTAGTGTACCCTACCCCAGTATGCATCATCGGTATATCTTCTTATGCTAAATCTCGCAATGAAAGTATGGTTTGTCGTAAAGAAATCCATTTCTGCGATAAGCTCGCCATTGTAGACACGCCTTATATTTGCAATTTGCGTGCATAAGCACAATTGAATAGATGAAACAAGTCTTCTTTTATTTTATTTCAGCTTACTTGACCAAGAGTGACGTGAACGTCATCGTCTTGGATTGGAGAAGACTGGCGATGTCTGACTATGCAACCGCAGCTAGAGGTGTACCCGCCGTCGGTCGTGGACTTGGACAGTTCCTGGCTTTCCTAAACAGAGTGACTGGTCAGGCCTACAACCAAATGCACCTTGTCGGCTTCAGCTTGGGCGCCCATCTTGTCGGCAACGCTGGCCGAGAACTCGGAGGAAGAGCCGCACGCGTGACTGGTAATTACAGTTGCTATGCCTTTCATTTTTTGAGTCCCGGTCTTATTGATAACAAAATGCTTGTATAGCAGATACTTTCCAATAAATATCTTAGACTAATTATCTATCGTAGATTGATTTGAAATCAGCTAACAACGAGTTGATTGACGATATCAATAAATTCTTTTAACCTTTGATTAAATTCACAGTTATGGTTTATCGTTTTGCTAACACTCTTGACGACAAATTTTCAACGTTTATTTTACAGCTTTGGACCCTGCCGGTCCCTTATGGAACTACAACACCAACCGCGTCAGGCCCAGTGACGGTATCTACGTAGAAGCTATCCACACCGATGGTGGTTACACCGTCGGCGGTCTCGGTATCGGCTCCAACGTCGCCAACGCTGACTTCTACCCCAACGGTGGTATCTCCCAGCCTGGTTGCTACACCAATCTCTGCAACCACAACCGTGCCTGGGAACTGTTTGCTGCTACAGTGACGTATAACCACTTGGTTGGCCGTTTGTGCTCCAACCAGACACAGCTGACCTGGAACAACTGCCGTGGTGCTCAGCTTCGTATGGGTAACGATGACTTAAGAAAATCTGGGTGAGTTATCCAAAGTCGTCAATTTTCTTCTGTCCCTTTATGATGTACTCATAGATAAAAATACAGGCAAATTCAAAGTTTTAGTCTAATTATGTCAGCTACTTTTAGCATGTTTTTGAATAGACAGCATGGTTGGTGCACTAGCTGAGCGATTGGCTGCAGCGCTGAGTGTCGCGGGTTCGATCCTGCACGGAACAAATATTTCTATGACCTACAGATAATTGTTTCGGGTCTGACTGAGTATGTCAGTTTCAATGTTTGTAAACGTACACACGATACAGGAGAAAGCAACGTCTAAAAATAAATAAATACGCTATACTATACAATAGTTTTTCATCGGAAACAAGGAGAAATAGTGGCTTTAGTAAATTCGGTTGTACTAATTAATTTTTGTTTATCAATATATTTTCTTCCTTTTTCAGAACTGGAATGTACCGTTTGGACACTAACAGGAGGTACCCTTTCTAATTGGACGTAGAAACTTTAAATAATAAATTTTTCGGCACAACATTTACCTACTTCTTTTATTTATAATTTTTTCTTAATCCTTGTCTGTTTTTCACATGTTGATTAACTGTTTGAAATGGTGGAATGGTATTTATGATAGATAGGGCTTTATTACACTGATTTATTTAAAAGTATAAAATATATTTATTATTAATATTTAAAATAATCTAATAACAACTGATAAGCCAAACGGATATACTTCGGGCATGAATTATAAAAATCAACAGTGGCATTACTCATGATCAAAGCAATTTTATTTCAAAATTCAAGCAGTCTATACCTAGTTTTATACTATACAAAACAAGTCGTTCGTGACCAAAATCAATCAATTTTTGGAATAGAAATATAGGCTAGTTTATAAGCAATCGAGTGCAAAAACCAAACAGTTGCAGCACAATAGGAAATAAAGTAACAGAAATTGATACTAAAATGTCTGTTCCGGGCAACAATCTAACCTTTTGTAAAAAATCCTGTTACTGTTCAAGTATTATGTAAGCAAATATATTACGATCATTTACGCCCCCTTCCCCTTTCTCCTCTGTATTTTCCTTTTTATGTACAGACGCCTGCACATCAAGCTACTACAATCTTTCAGATTTCTTTGATAGATTTTCGACTTTATTTCTAAAGTATTAGGTTCAAGGTTCATTGGAAAAAATTTACAGTTTTGGGTAGCTTGACCTGCAGGCGTCTGTACCTAATTTGTTTTATTTACTAATTACTGAGCGGTAGGTTCAATAAAATCTAGAAATAATAAAACAAGTTTAGGATATAGGACATATTAATTATTTAAACGACCAATCGACTATTCAACATAAAGAAAAGTTTAAAACAAAATGTTATAATGTTAGGTTATTAAGTTTCGTTTTCAAGCATGGACATTGTGTAGATTGTCAAAGTATATTATGTAAAAAATAAATAAATTACTGCTGCGGACGTAATCACCATCTAGACCCCCCCCCCCATCAGCATGGTCATCAAAAATGACCGAAGCAAAGACGGGGGGGAGGTCTTTGCCCACACCCCTATAGTGTTTATGTAATACCTGAACGGTCCCTAATGTTTTGCCAAAGCATTTTAAAACTTGTTTAATCACGTAATACGTTTTAGAATGCTGATAACTAAGACAAAAACAATCCATCAGTCATTAATATACTTAACAAATCTTTCAAAACAAGTGATTAAACGTCATTATCATACAATCGTGAAATCAATGCTGATAAAGTTGGAGCATAAATAGCTATAGGATCTGTCAAATCAGAATTGGCTTCTAATTGTTGTCACGATGCAGAAGACTTTATTGTGTTTGGTTCTTGTGGCTGGTAAGTTCTTAGTGCAATAGTAAATCATTGTTAGGACTGGACAAAATCTTTTATGAAAGTTATTTTTCTACTAGCTACCGCCCGTGATTTCGTCCGCGTGATGATCGAAAAAAAAATATCTTTCTCTCCCCTTTTCTTCCTTCTTGCTCTCCCTTAAATCACTTTTAAAAAATAAGCTATGTACGTCTCTAGGGTCCCAACTATCTCTGTACCAAAATTCATCAAAAACAGCCAATTAGGCGTGAAGACGTAACAAACAAACAAACTCACTTTCGCTTTTATAATATTAAGTAAGGATTCATCATCTGCTTAGCCTTTATCCAACTATGTTGGGGTCGGCTTCCAGTCTGACCGTATGCAGCTGAGTACCAGCATTCAACATGACACGACTGCCTATCTGACCTCCACAACCCAGTTAAAACTAGGTAATACTATACTCTTTAGTAAGACTGATTGTCAAACTTTCGGGCTATTGAATACCTGTAACGACTGTCAAAAACCGTAGCAGCTAAGAGATTACAACTCCTAACTAAAACGCCCATTCACGAACATAAAGCATGGGTCAGCCCCATTTAGCTCAACCATTTTGAAGGGATCTGAATAATCCGACACAACCACCACCATTAGCGAGATTTTTAAGGCAGCATGACATTTTCTCAACCACCAGGGCTTTGTCAAGTCAATGACAAAGCCTATGGGCTTAACAATTACGGGCTCAATACTGGGAAAGGGCTCTATTCTATCTGTTGCAGCTATGGACTAATATAGACACAATTATGGAAGCATAATCATTAATCCTACCGGTACATTTATTTAAAAAAGTTGTAAAAGTGACTATAGGTAAATGTTGTGTAATTATAAAGTAATTAAATATTGTTTACATATTCTGGTATTGTGAATGCAATTACTAGTTAATTTGTAATATCGAACTCATATACAAGAGGGTACACAAAGAGTGCAAGACTCCTATATGGCAAATCTTGCTATCGTACTCTAAATACGCAAGTTTATGATGATGTATGAATGTTTTTTATTCTTTCATAAAAAAACAGATTGATATAAAATTATTTAATACTAGCTTTGCTCAGCGATTTCACCCGCTGCTCACTTAGGGGTATAAAAAATAGATGTTGGCCGATTCTCAGACCTACCCGATATGTACACAAAAATTCGTTTAAATCGATCCAGCCGTTTCGGAGGAGTATGGGAACGAAAACTGTGACACGAGAATTTTATATATTAGAAGATTGTAGATTAAGTTACCTATATGTTAATCTAGAATATTATCCTATTACCCTGGAGACGGACATAGGCTATTTTTTAAAGTGAGACAGTAAGACGAAAAGGGAAAATTTACCTTTGCTATTACAATAAATAAGGCGCAAGGTCAAAAACTGCAGGTAGCAGGTACCTGCAAATCAGGAAAGGGGAACTGTGTTACCCCGATTCAACGCGATCGAAGCCGCGGGCAAAGCTAGAAATAGTAAAATTAAAAAGTATCCTCACACTTCTTAGCACTTAGAACTTATATCCACGCGAGAGAAGCCGCGGGCATAAGAAAGTAATGAAATATCTTTTTATTTCAGTGTATGCCGCATCAGCCGTACCGTTAACAGCAGAATCAGAGTATTCTGAAGACCGAGTGTACCCACGGTACATCGAATTCCCCGATGGCGAGGGGGTCATGCACACTGTGGACCTCGAGGCTGAACCTGACTATGAGCTCCTAGATGAGATCACAAGAGACCCAGCCAACAACCAATACTTGCTCTACACTAGGTATGAAAATTGCAAATAATTTAAATGTCTTGTCAAATAACTTAAAAAAAATAACACAAATACTTGCTCTTTACTTTTTCGGAACACGTTTGTTTTTTAAACTGACGTAACAAATCATCACGTCGGCTATCCCAAAAGGATAGACAGAGGCATACCTTGAGGAACACCTGCATTTTACCAGTTTTGTTTATGTTTAACACAATCAATACGAGTAGTTCCAACAAATATAAGCACTACGAATTGTCATGGTGCTTACGTTTGAGATTTTATTATGTTCGAGACGACTCCCGACCACCGTAGATGCGGGTCTGTGGACGGTGAGCGACGAGTAGAACGCCGTCCGACCTACTAGTGATGTTAGCCCGTGTCCACGGCGCGTTCGGATACCACGCGCGGCGCAAAAATATGTCAGTAAAGCAGAGAGGCCTAGAGCCACTGCCTGCCAGGGTTGCGGGTTATTGTTTAAAACGATATAACGCGTCCCCGGAACACCAAGGCCAAAAGAACATGGATTGTTTATAGTCAGTACAAGTCTCTCCCTCCCTTCCGTTCCCTCTGGGAACAGAAGGGAACAGTCATTTGATGATTTCCCATCAGAAAAAAATGATACCACCTTAATAATATACCGCAATAAGCATCATTATAATTGTGAATAAACAAATAGAGAGAATGTTTTTGAAAATCGATCGTTCCACTCTATTTCGCCAAGAACTTATCACCTTGATTTATGATTACAGACGCAACCAAAGGATTTCACAAACATTGGTTATCAACAATGCCAATTCCGTCACCAACTCGAACTTCAACGCCAACGTGCCTACCGTGGTCATCGCTCACGGTTGGCTCAGCAACCAGTACACCGACATCAACCCCACCATCAGAAACGGTAAATAATATTTCTAAGTCATCATCATATATCATGCGAGCCTCAAAAATATGTCAACAGAGGGGCCTGCCAGGGCTATCGCCTGCACGGGTTGCTTTGTTACTAAACTTTAAGAGAAACACATTGTCCTTTTTTTGCACGAACTTCATGCGACAACCCTAAAATCAGCTGACATTTTTATTTTCAAGTTAGTTTAATTAGATAGGTAAGAACTTTAGGAAAAAGTATGTCATGTAACCTCCGGTTGTCGGGTTGTGACCTGAATGCCTAGAGTCGTAACAGTAAAATGGAAAAAAAATGTGTGGAAAGTTTAATCATAGATAGATATTAATTGTGATTCTTTCACAGTGTTTTTTTTGCAGGATATAATATGTGCCTATTATATATATTCTTTAAAAAAACGTTGCCCTACACTAGGAATTTCTCCACTGTCGTGGGTGCATTTACAAACATTTAAAAACACATACACAGTCCCGGAAAATCTATCTATAGGCCATACAAATGTTTTTTTCCTTGCGGGGATCGAACCCGCAAGTGCAGAAATCGCCACTGCACCAACCGTATCGTCAACTTACATCGTTGCCCTTTACTATAAAATTCTCAAGAGTCAATTATTACAAATATTTTAACTCTTCACTCTGTTCCATGCGGGAATTGAAACGAATCGAATCAAAACGCAGTACATCAGCCCCAACTCATTCACTGCGTCAATCGTGCTAACTTATTAGGAATCGTCAGTCGGTTCTCAATATCTTGTATATTATACAAAAAAATAAAAATACTTTAGGATTTTCATGAACGATTACTCACTCGTACATTTCAGCAAATGTTACAATGATTTCTAACTCATTTTCAGCTTACTTGGGCAAGAGCGACGTGAACGTCATCGTCTTGGACTGGAGAAGACTAGCGTTGTCTGACTACGCCACCGCAGTTAGAGGTGTGCCCGCCGTCGGTCGTGGACTTGGACAGTTCTTGACATTCCTTAACAGAGTGACTGGGCAGGCCTTCACTCAAATGCATCTTGTCGGCTTCAGTTTGGGTGCTCATCTCGTCGGCAATGCTGGTAGAGAACTTGGAGGAAGAGCTGCTCGCGTCACAGGTATACATAGTTCTATGCCGTTAAATTTTTGAGTCTTGCTCTCTTTCGAGGAGCTCGTGGCTGAATAGTAGCAGCCGCTTGGGTCCATCTTTAGGTTAAGCCGCGCTTGCCTAGGTTGGTCTGTGGATGGGTGAACACCCGCTACATACCGAGTTTTCTTCGTGCCTCGGAAAGCACGTTAAGCCGTTGGTCTCGGCTGTCATTTGTAGATCTTTGACAGTCGTTACAGATAGTCAGTGTTCCGAAAGTCTGACAAGCAGTCTTACCAAGAGGTATCGCATTACCCAGTACTCACTGGGTTGTGCAGGTCAGATAGGCTCTCGCTCCATGTAAAACACTGATATTCAGCTGCATCCGGTTAGACTGGAAGCCGATCCCAACATAGTTGGGAAAAGGCTAGGCAGATGATGCTCTTTTTTGTGAAAAACTTCATCAGTTACGTAATACACTATTGGTTTCTAGCTTTGGACCCCGCTGGACCTCTATGGAACTACAACACCAACCGCGTCAGGCCCAGTGACGGTGTCTACGTAGAAGCTATCCACACCGATGGCGGTTACACCGTTGGCGGTCTCGGTATTGGCTCCAACGTCGCCAACGCTGACTTCTACCCCAACGGTGGTATCTCCCAGCCTGGTTGCTACACCAACCTCTGCAACCACAATCGTGCCTGGGAACTTTTTGCTGCTACAGTGACCTATAACCACTTGGTCGGCCGCCTGTGTACCACCAGCACTCAGATTACTTGGAACACTTGCCGAGGTGCTCAACTTCGTATGGGCAACGATGACCTTAGGAAGACAGGGTGAGTTGATATACCACACACATCAGTACATACACAATGATATTCGTTTCGAGTCGACTAGTTTTACCCCAAAAATTGGAATATTTATTAAAATAATAATTCGCAAATTACGCACGCAAACAAAAATTAACCATTTATAGCAACTCAATAAAACTGTTTTTACTTGGCTGTTTGAGTCACAAATTAACATTTAATATCATCGTCATTTTTTTTTTGTTTGGTCACACTTTTTTTTCTTTTTCAGATCTGGAATGTACCGTCTTGACACTGCCCGGAGATATCCTTTTTAATTGTTCTGAATTACTTTACAATAATAAACAGTATTTTGAACTCAACTCGTATTTTTTTTTCTCCTTAACCAGACTATTTTAGATCAGTTATAGCAGAATGTTCAACAACATCAAGTTTCAGTTTGCTACATTCGTTAGTTATAAGCAAAGCAAAATCATTTCCTGTAACGGTTCTTTAGTGCCAAGTATTTCTAGAAGAAATTTAGTTTTTTGAGATTAGGTTTCATGGAGGCGCTAAATCCACTATTTTATCACATATCTTTATATGGTTTGTAACATTTTTGATTGGTTGGTTATAAATTGGGACCCTCCCAACTATTTCTGTACCAAAATTCATCAAAATCGGTTCAGCCATTTAGGCGTGAAGACGTAATAAACAAACAAACTCACTTTCACTTTTATAATACTGGTAAGGTTAGTAAATCATTATTTTCTATGCTGCAAAAACTTTATCCATTGATTGTTCTAAATTATATGATAAACACATTAAATTAAAATAACTTTAAATTTATTAAATCGTCTTGCCAGTTCAGGAGACGAAAAAAACTTTTCGGAAAGAAGTTCCTTATGGGATCCGTTACCGAATGACAATAACGGAAGCCTTATAGACCGTCCGCCTTAATATCTGTTGGTCTGTATGTCACAGCCATTTTTCTCTGAGACTATTGGGACTACAAAGTTGAAATTTGGAAGAAGTCAGATTATGAAAAATGTTAAATATTATAGTTCTGGTATAAGTCGACCAAGCAACATCTAAACCCGAATGAGTAGTCAGAAGAAAAAGTAACTTATTCGGAGTATTGCGATTGAATTGTCGAGCTCGCTTCGTCTGTTTGCATGTTTTTGTCATTCTTAGACTTTGTAACTGACAAACAAGAATTTAGTTTTCGATTTGACGCTTAAATGCTTTGTTACAAACTTCTGCTAGATCACCCATCTTGTTCTATACCTTTTTTTTGGGGTGGGAAATCATCAAATACCCTTTACGTTCCGGGGCAGCGGTATCTCTTTCGAACAACCCGCAACTCTGGCAGGCCGAAGCCCTGGCTGGCCCCTCTGCTTTGCTGATATCTCTTTGAGGCGCGCGTGAAACACTAACGCGCGCTTGACACGGCCTGTCGACAATACGAAACCATTCCCTCTCGCTCCGGACCATGCACTGAACCAGAGCCGGACGCGATAGATCACCGCCGCCGATCACCTCTACTAGGGTTGTTCATACCTTGGAGAGAGTTGGTTTACCTTTTGTAGAGAAGTTACCCATCGTCTTCCATACTTTGCTATATGTTGCATAATTTTTATGGGCGGTGTCCATAATAATTGATGTCCATAAAGTTGATGTTAAACAAATTTAGAGCTCATAGTATATTTTTACAAAAGGGATCAGATTTGGTTCTTGACTCAGGCAGCTGTTTCAAATCCAAAGCTGCATAGGTTTTTTTCAAAACCGTGTTCATGGTTTTTTTCTCAAATTTAGCCAAAGGTTAAACGACGACAAACGACTACCAGAAATTAGTTTTATTTGGTATAAAATTGAGTGTTAACTTCCATAATATTGGTTATGCTATCACTTTCTAACATACAAAATTAATGCTCAATCTTTTAAGACAACCAAAATAAAGTTAAGTAAGCAGAAATGTTTAGGACTAGTAAATCATTCAGAAGAGCTAGATGGTGTAAGATCCTATCAGAAATAACGTCGATGAAACTCATTACTTACATTATATATACTGACATAATCCAGCCCAAAGATATAATCGCGTTAAGAGTCATTTACACTACCCAAAAGAAGAATTTGCAATAAAAAATTTCTGTAGGCGAGTGACTGAATACAAAACCTCCGATGTATGAGCATACTGACCTCTGCGCGCTTTCCGCAAACTACGACACGGTACATGTACATTGTACACGTATCCCGTGTGCGTATGTACCGCGGTATCACGTAATTGTGCAAAACACGTTCTTAAGTGCTCTGCAAAATGTTGTGAAACTTGTGCGTATCTGGATACGCCTTAACCTGTCACTTTTATTTCATCCTGTCGATGACTTTGGCTATTCGGTAGAAAGTCCACCGAATATAGAGTACTAATTTCAGTCCCTTGTGTTTGTTATTTCATACAATTACTACAGTCTCATATTTCGATCGAAAAAAGTTTATTTGCCCAATAAAATCCTTCGTATGCACAGTCCTTAAGACGATTATTTTTGATAAGAAAGACGTGCATCGAACAAATTACTTAATTGCGCGTCAATATATTTTGCAAGTCATATTGACGACATTTTTTTAACTTTGACGTCAAACGCCTGTCTTCACTATTTAAAAATAAAAACACGCCGTTTTATTTTTCGTGATGTTATAACTGATTTTAGCATTTATTTAGGTATCATCCTTACTTATATTATAAAAGCGAAAGTGAGTTTGTTTGTTTGTTACCTCTTCACGCTTTAATGGCTAAACCGTTTTTGATGAATTTTGGTATAGAGATAGATGGGAACCAGGAGATAGGGAGAAAGAGGGACGAAACAGGAAAACTTAGCGTTGCTATTACAAATCAATAAGGCGCTACCGAATTATACGCGAGCGAAGCCGCGGGCAAAAGCTAGTTTATTATAACTATGTGACAACAGGCATCTATGTCTAAAGTCAAGGATGAGAATTAACAACACAGATGGTGACAAATTCGTTGGGTTTAGAATGGACATGTTGTCGTGAAGAAGAATGAATCGCATGGGAGTAAAAAAGTGATGAATTTAAAATAGAAGGCTAACGAAGGTGAAGCATGGTTTTAAAGAAAAACAATTGCGAATCGTGACGGGAGAATGAAAGAAGAAAATGTGTTGCACCAACCCCACGTAAAATAAGGAAAGGGCAGAAGGGTGATTAAAATATTCACTATTTAAAGTAGACTTTTTTGTGGCAACACTAGCGATAAACCAAGCCATTGTTTTGTCAAAGAATAATTTAGAGTTTGTATATTATAACTAATATAAAAAGAATAGTGAGAAAAGAATGGAAATAATCAATGTTTTTTTAATTAATAAGATAAGTAAGACAAGTACTATACGTGCGTATATATTGTTAGCTACCTACTGCTAATTACGATAATACTACCACCAAGTAATTAATAAATTTGCAAAAGTAGATAGATATTTTATCATAAAAATTGATCAAGTGATTAATTCGATAATAAACTTTCAATAAATACAGCTGTTGCGTCAAATTGTGTCACACGAGTTCTTTATTATCGTAGTCATTATGAAGACTGCTCTTTTATGGTTCCTAGTCGCCACGGGTAAGTAAAGAGAAATTGAATACTGCTTTTGTTCGTTTGTGACGAAAATTCTAGAAAGATTAAAATCTTCTGCTTCTATAGTATATTAGTCGTAGCAACTTAGATTTGCAATCGTGTGCCATCAAGTAAAAAATACGTCGCCCTAGTTAGCTCCATTTTTTTTAGCAACTCAATTTAGCCTATTGCAGCAGGACATAGGATAGACCCTTGTAGAATACCCTGCCTTTCCGCCTTACGCATCCAATACGTCCCAGTTACATTTATACAATCGTATCGTTTAACAAACTTTTTTTGCATTTCCAGCATATACCGTATCAGCGGTGCCGGTAAACTCTGATTATTCCGAGAACCATGTGTACCCACGGTTCATTCAGTTCCCGGATGGCGAAGGTGTTATGCACGAAGTGGACCTAGAAGCGCCCCTTGACCAAGAAATTCTTGACGATGTCAACAGAAACCCAGCTAATAATCTGTACCTGTTGTTTACCAGGTAAGCGATGCTTCTTAACTGGTAGAGAAGCGAATTTAAGGTCTAAAATTGTATTTTCAAATTGAAAGAATTTGCTGCTTTACAATGGAAAAGGAACGGAGAGCCGATAAGGGCAAAAGTTTTCGATAAAGCATTGCGAATTGTAAAACAAGAAATAAGATAAATTTAGGGTCTTGGTCAAAACAACACTTATTTTTGAAAACATCATAAAATTCTGGATATCTGATAAGATCATTTTTTGAAAGACGTACGTATCTGGATAGCTGACTTGGAGCAAAATCAGTGCAAATCAGAGCAATCAAGGTAAATCTAGTAACTTCCTCATATTATTTTTTTATGTTTTCAGACGCAACCCTACCTCATCGCAGACATTGGTTATGAATAATGCTGGTTCCATCACGAACTCTTTCTTCAACCCTCGTGTACCCACCGTCGTCGTCGCCCACGGTTGGCTTAGCAACCAGGACACTGACATTAACCCCGTTGTTAGAGATGGTAAATATTTTTTTCTCATCGAAATCATTAAGTCTTTGAGTCACACTTAGTTATCTTGTTAATTTTTTCTTACTCTTTTTACAGCGTATCTTAGAAAATATGACGTTAACGTTATCGTTCTGGACTGGAGACGACTAGCCATTTCCAACTACGTGACAGCCGCTAATGGCGTCCCAGCTGTTGGCCGTGGTCTTGGACAGTTCTTGACTTTCGTGAACTCCGTTACTGGAGCTCCTTTTGACCAGATGCATCTTGTTGGCTTTAGTTTGGGTGCTCATCTTGTTGGTAATGCTGGTAGGGAGCTGAGGGGAAGAGCCGCACGTGTCACAGGTGATTATGATTTAATTTAACAATTCTGAAGATTTATGCACAACTTTATAGAATGCTGTTGTTCTAGCTTTTTGAAAAGTCAGAAGGATGTTCTAATATTTATTTAAATTTTTAGCTCTGGACCCTGCTGGTCCTCTATGGAACTACAACTCTGATCGCGTGAACCCTAATGACGGCGTCTACGTCGAGGCTATCCACACTGATGGCGGTTACACCGTCGGTGGTCTCGGCATTGGATCTGACGTTGCCAACGCTGACTTCTACGTCAACGGTGGTATCAGCCAGCCCGGCTGTCTTACTAACATCTGCAACCACAACAATGCTTGGAGATACTTTGCTGCCACAGTCAGCTACAACCATATCATTGGACGCGCATGCTCAAGCTCATGGCAAATAACATGGGATAACTGCACTGGCCAACAACTCCGTATGGGCAACAATGATCTGAGGAAATGGGGGTGAGTTTTCGGCCCTTACGGCTAAACCGTTAGGGAAGTCTTGGAAGGAGTCTCGAGTTCAATGCCTGTTCTTTTGGATATTAATTTAAATAATTAATAATGTCAGCATAGTTAATATCACGGGTCATAGACAAATAAGTAAAGCCCAACAAAAGTATTTATAAGTTTCAATTTTATTTTCAGATCCGGAAGGTTCCGCGCTAACACTGACAGAAGATATCCCTACTAATTCAACGATCTGGCAATGCAATAAACTGACTGTTTTCAACTTTTTGTCTTTTAATTACCCTAAAGGTACCTATAGCTCCTGCGGAAGTGCGGGTTGTTCGAAAGAGATACCGCAGCTCCGGAACATAAAGGGCAATAGAAGGAACATGGGTGGGTTTTAGTCAGTACATGTCTGATACACCCCCGTTCCGCCCAGAATAGGAAAAGTTATTTGATGATTTCCCATCCGCAATGATGATTTCGCATCAGAGATGGATACAAAAAAAAATACCATGGTCAGCACCATAATTGCAACACTAGAGTTATTTTTAGCTGTCGTTATTTTTAGCTACAGATACCGCGGCCCCGGAACGTAAAGGGCAATAGAAGGAACATGGGTGGGTTAGAGTCAGTACAAGTCTGATACTCCCTCCCGTTCCGCCCAGAGCGGGGGAAGTTTTTTGATGATTTCCCACCCCAAAATAATGAAAAAGGGTACTATGTATTGAACACAGAACTTGATCACAGAATTGGTTGAACTTTTACCATAGACAGTTAGTACATCTTAGGTTTTACTGGAAAATCTTAGGATACCATAGCTCAGGCTCTTACAGTGTCATATCGTACAGGGACTAATAAAAAACAGGTTCCAAGAACCTTAAAAAACGGACAAGTGTGAGTCGGACTCACACACCGAAAGTTCCGCATAAACGGCCATTTCTTTGACTGCGTAAACTTAAAGGGACCACTCCAAGGAAACCACAGACTTTTTTTTAATTCAAGTCGTTTCTTCAAGTTACAGACAGACGGACAACAAAATGAACGGTAGGGAACGGCTACGAAACTCTTAAAAGCAGCCAATCGACTCCATTGCACTATACTAATACTAATTGCACTGCTTGTGTATCAGGTTTTTAAGAAAACCTGATACACAAGCATAGTAGATGGGTTACCTACATTACGTTGACTGTTGTAAGACATTCCTAATGTTTTACACATGTACAGACGCCTGCACATCAAGCTACTACAATCTGTCAGATTTCTTTGATAGATTTTCGACTTTATTTCTAAAGTATTAGGTTCAAGGTTCATTGGGAAAAATTGACAGTTTCGGGTAGCTTGACCTGCTGGCGTCTTTACAATTTTTTAGATTGTTTTACTCAACATACATTTATTTCATTCCACAATGTGGAGTTAATTGGCAGTTTTACTAGGATATGATGTTTGGTGGAGTTTTAATTAGACATAGCAATGCAAAGGTCAGGAACCGTTCCAGTTTGTAAGCCCTGCCAGCTTAGCAATAACACATACGATGAGATAGGTCACACAATCCTTACTAATATTGTAAAAGCAAAGCGAAAGTAACTTTGTTTGTTACGTTTTAACCGATTTTGATGAATTTTAGTACAGACTAGCTGTTCCCCACGGTTTCACCCGCGCTGCTCAGCACCTGTTGGTCGTAGCATGATGTTATATAGCCTATAGCCTTCCTCAAGAAATGGACTATCCAACACTAAAAGAATTTTCCAATTCCAACCAGTAGTTCCTGAGATTAGCGCGTTCAAACAAACAAACTCTTCAGCTTTATAATATTATATAAGTATAGATATAGTTGGGACCGTGGAGACCGACATAGGGTACAAAAATGTGAGAAAAAGGGGACACATAGGTAAAAAAAGGGGAGAGAAAGATATATTTTTTTCGATCATCACGTGGGTTAAATTTAGCGTTAGCCCAAAATAACCAAGCCACGCGGACGAAGTCGTGGGCGAAAGCTAGTTTTAATATAATAAAATGTTTTAGCTACATTAATGGACAGTCAATTAATTATGATAAGAAAAGACGTGCTTAGGTATGTCACCTTGATCTGACCCCTAATTACGATGAAAAAAAATAACGTTATGACGTACAAATTTTATATTTGCGTGTCATGTCAGGCGATGCTCACAAAAGATTATAATTTTATCAATGACGTCTTTCTGTCTTGCCACGAAGGGCTATGAGTCAATGTTATATGTGCAAACCAGACTACCAGGGTCACTGCTTTCTGGGGTTGTGGGGTATTCGAAATAGGAACCCGGAACACAAAGGGCAGAAGAAGAAACAGGGATGAGTTTTAGTCGGTTAAAGTCTGACACTCCGTGACACTCGCACGTTTTCGCATTAGGAATCATCCTAATCCGGAAAAAGAAGGTGTCAAGTTCCCTGATAGAAAACCAGTCATGTTTCATACAATAAAAAGAACGTTGATAACGTTACGGACATGTCAACAAAATTATGGTACATATAAATGATTTTAAAATAAATAATAGTTTGGGCGACGAGTGGGAACGTCAACCATTTGAGGGAACGCCAAAAATTCGTATCCTGTGCCCACATGATGCGAATTTTAGGGAACCAGTGAGTTCTGACCCAATTTGACCAAGCGCCATAATGAGACACGCAAGTTATAAACTAATGTAAGTTCCCAAAACTGAGCGGGTTTGGACCACTGTGCACACCCGCTCCGTCCAGACCGGCTACTGTCCGATCTGCGTGTGTAACAAACGCTTGAGTCTTGTAAGAAATGTACACGGTACACGGACGCTTTCATAAAAAGTATCAAGAACGAGCGGGCATCGGGTAGCGGCTTGCCGTTTATGTCGCTCGCCAGTTTAAATCTTCGAATGAATGAAATCTAGCAGTACTGCCAAGCATACCATCGGATTGGAGTTTCTTGCCCATTCTTCTCCAAAGAGATCTACGCTTTAGAATGGGCAACTATAGTACTTTCACAGTTATTATGCCTTGTGACTGGGACTGTAGCTTCAATTTTATTGTTGTCAATGTTTCGACAGTTCAAAAGTGCCTGTAACTGGCCTACTTGAAATAAAGGATTTTGATTTTGTTGCTGCCGCGTGCTGTAGAATACCGGCTCTATTCCGTATTCTAGCAAATGACTGTTCTCAACGCACGGTTGGCGCAGTGGCTGGGTGATTGACTGCTTCGCTGCGTGTCGCTGGTTCGATTCCAGCACGGAACAAATATTTGTATGACTTACATTTAGTTGTTCCGGGTTTGGCTGTTTGTGTATGTGAGTTTAAATGTTTGTAAACGCACCCACGATACAGGAGAAATTCCTAGTGTGGGGCAAAAAACACGAGCATGATAAAATGCTGTTGCAGGATGAGGCGTATACACGCTGAACAAGTAAGTAAGAAACAAAGCTACCTCTCTGTAAAAACGCCCGCGCTCCCTATCCCGCCAAACACATGCGCTCACATCCGCCCCGCACTAGGATTTTGCTTGGATTATACCACGCAGACCACGAAGTGACTTGCAACACGAAGAAAACTAGACACACTTGCGTATTCTATTGCCTAAAGTCATGAAGGCGGACATCATTACGTGTTTCTTAAAGCCTAACATGACGTATTGCGAAAAAAAATAAGTATTTATCTAAATCTAAACTCTTATCTACTAGTATCCATGAGTATATCAAAGCAAACAAATCTATATCTTCAGATATGGTTGATATGATGGGATGTTCATAGGATAGCCATAGCGTTGTTGAAATGGTTCTCAGAGTTTTAAACTAATCTTGATATGAAAAGCATTGTGTCTCTCTCACTCGTAAATGATTGTTCCATCAGTATCACCACGTGTGTGTTGACATGTTTTAAGTGAAAAGTACTAGGATATAGTAAAAGCACAAAAATGAAGAAGAAGAAACAATAAGCAAGATTTTATCAACTTAATCTCTACGTGCTTACGATGGGTTCCCTCTATCTGGCAGAATCTTGATGCTCCGAAATTTATTTGGCATAACACACTTAGCATAATTTTCGTTAACCGAACATTTTAAAAGCATAAAAATTATTTGGTATAGTTATCATTTGGCATAATGTTTAAAACTTCGAATTAACAATGGCATACTTTTAAGATGGCAGAATTACATTTAGTATAATTACGATTCGCAGAGTTCAAATTTCGCATAATATATTATTTGGTATAATTTCACTTCGCATACTATGCAAGCGGCAGTAATGGCTAGGTTAGGTTAGGTTAAAACTGTGACCTCCTACGCACGAGCCGAGCGAGCGAAGCGAGCGGTGCCGCGGCAGCGGCCGGCGAGTGGCAGAAACGACTTGCGTTAATAGAAAAAACAGATTGTTTTAAGTAGGTTACCCGGTACTGAATTATTTAGATTAGGATACTTAATTATAATAATAATAAGTAAATATGCGGAATTAAAAGAAGAGGTGACCAGAATATGGAGACAGGAAAAAGTGTACGTAGTACCCATAGTAGTCTCCACTACGGGTGTTATTCCCAATCACCTCCACCATAGCCTTAAATTAATAGACCTCAAGGACTCAATCTACATTACACTCCAAAAAGCCGCAATTTTAAATACCTGCAGGATAGTGAGGAAGTTCATGCAAATCGAGGAAAACGAAATTTCCTCCCACGACCCACTCACACACACGCTACATTAACTTGGCATACGCCCGTTAATGTAGCTCAAACTAGCCAATGAGCTAAGAAACATTAGAAGTTGACCAAAAATAATAATAATAATAATCTTTATTGGCATAAACAAATTACAAACATGTTAATGAATTCCCTAGCTCCTGCGCTAGTGTACACTGTATTACAGGAGCTAAAATTAGTTATTGAATTCAATGACATAATCTCAAATTCAATTAAACAATAACTAAAATAAATGACATTATTTTAAAGAAATAATTAATCAAAATAAATGACAAAGATGACCCTAACTATAAACTTTCTACGATATGACAATTTTGCCGTTTAATGATCATCGATATAAAATATATTATGCCAAAAGACGATTCTGACTATGAACTTTCTGCGATATGATGTTTCTACTTTTTAAATATTATGCCTATGAAGTTTATGCCTAGAGATGATTCTGACTTACAAAATTATGAGTTTAGAATGTATGATAAATGAGTGTCTGCTAAACTATTTTCTGCGAAGTGAAGTTTATGCCATCCGTTGTTATGCAAAATAAAATTATGACATAAAAAGTTCTGCTATAAAGGGTGGACCCGCTTACGATATTTTGCCTTGTTAAATCTAACATAATTTGAGTAATTTGTGTGTGATAGTAATAGTATTAGATATCTTGTAATAATAATAGCACAAATACGTAATTCTTTTGTAGGCTAACAAAAGTGGATATTAATCTCCGAAAACTGATCAATATCTATTGTTGTTTATGATAAACTTTCAATAAATACGGCTGTTGTGTCGAATTGTTTCACACGGTCACTTCAGTAACGTAGTCATTATGAAGACTGTGCTTCTTTGGTTTTTGGTTGCCACGGGTAAGTGTTTTTTTTTTGTGTAGTTTTCGCAATTTTTTATACATGCTATGCCCTACAGGTTCCGTAATTGTACCTTAGCTTCAAACCAATCTTCAGACATTATGGAATGCAAATAAAGATATTATGAATATAAATAAATCTTAATACCATTACCAGCTGTGCCCAGCTATTTCACTCGCTACTTAGGTTCCCTTATCACTTAGGGGTGCGATAAATAGATAGTAGCCGATTCTCAGACTTATTGAATATAAATTAAAAAAACAACATCGGCCGAGCCGTTTCGGAGGAGTATGCGAACATTGTGACACGAGAATTTTACATATTAGATTGTATTCTGTTCAATTCATTATAATGGTTCTTAATTTTCAATAAATTAATTTCACATTGATTAAGTAATCTCATATTTTTGACAAATAGGTTAAGTATCTAAACTTCAGCATTTGAAATTATCCCTAGGTTAGCCATAGCCATTAGATAGGTTGTTTTTAGTCGTAAAAGCAAAATTTTACATTAATTAAAGCATTTCAATTAATCAATATTAAAACATAATTCTTTGAAACTGTCACAAAACATTTTACAGTTTAGCCAATGCATACCATATTTTTTTGATCAAAACCTTCTCTATTTCTAGCATATACCGCATCAGCGGGGCCCGTGAAATCTGATTTCTCTGAGAATTTTGTTTACCCACGATTCATCAAGTTCCCGGATGGCGAAGGTGTATTGCACGATGTGGACTTAGAAGAACCGCCCCAACAACCAATTCTTGACGAAATCAGTAGGAATCCAGCGAATAACCAATACTTGCTGTACACCAGGTTAGTCCTCGTACTATTGTTGAAAACAGACAAAAAACGTCAATATTTGGCTTAGTAACAGAACTAATAAAACATATAAATCATTCATTATAGCAATATTTCAATAAAAACTCACTTGCGTTATACCACCATTATTGTTTCCATGACAACAGAAACAGAACAATCTTTTACTAATTGTCGACGTGAGAGTCAACTCTGGCTTTAAAACTAAGGGAAACTGCAAAAAAAATTATAAGCACCTCGGATACATTACATTTTAATTAATTTTGTCAAGTTATTTAAAAGTGCAGGAATTAAAAAAACACTTTTTATCTTTTATTTCGGATGCCAAATCATAATAATGAATGAATATTTTATTTCAGGCGTAACCCCACCTCATCTCAGTCATTGGTTATTAACGATGTTAATTCAATCACTAACTCAAACTTCAACCCTCGCGCACCCACCATTGTCGTCGCCCATGGCTGGCTCAGCAACCAAGACACCAACATTAACCCTGTCGTCAGGGATGGTAACTTATTTTCTCATAAAATCCCAATATTTCATTGTTACGAAAGTTTCCAATATTAAATTTAACTTGACTTTTATTTTATAGCGTATCTTGGAAAGTATGAAGTTAACGTCATCGTTCTTGACTGGAGAAGGCTTGCGATTTCAAACTACGTTACCGCCGTTAGGGGAGTCCCCGCAGTTGGTCGTGGCCTTGGGCAGTTCCTAAGATTCTTACACTCCACCACTGGTGTACCGTTCGAGTCCATGCACCTTATTGGCTTCAGTTTGGGTGCACATCTTGTTGGTAACGCTGGTAGGGAGCTTGGAGGAAGAGTCGCTCGCGTTACAGGTACGATTAATAATTCCGTCTTTTGCTACCACTTATATATTCCGCTAATTTGCCTGGGTTATTGAAGATTTATGAGATTTTTATGTCTGACTTAAATTCTAGCTCTCGACCCTGCTGGTCCCCTATGGAACCTGAACTCTGATCGCGTCAACCCAAATGACGGCGTCTACGTAGAGGCTATCCACACTGATGGCGGTTACACCGTCGGCGGTCTCGGCATTGGATCTGACGTTGCCAACGCTGACTTCTACGTCAACGGTGGTATCAGCCAGCCTGGCTGTCTTACTAACATTTGCAACCACAATAATGCTTGGAGATACTTCGCTGCTACAGTCACCTACAACCACATTGTTGGAAGAGGTTGCTCAAGCTCATGGCAAATCACATGGGATAACTGCAATGGCGAGCACCTTAATATGGGCAACAATGATCTGAGAAAATGGGGGTAAGCATATCTATTTCTGTTTAATTCATGTTTAAGAATCACTGTGTTATGTAGAGTATATTAACGTCTTGATAAAAAATGTTTCAAATTGATTATGACAACGTATTGGCTTCTATATGTGCTGTAAATTTATAAATTTAATAGGATATAATACTCTGTTTTACCACAATCGAAACAAATCATCAGTTTACTTCACTTTCATTAAATTAACAACATTGTTTTTTTCAGATCTGGCAGATTCCGGGCTAATACTCGCAGAAGATACCCCTACTAATTTAATGACCCAGCTATTCAATAAAACTGATATTTACTAACTCTCTGCATTTTATTGGACCTTTACCATATTATCGTCTAGTCCACACTTACAACCTTAGATGATGATGACTGAAGTAGCAATCGCTTTAATTTTAAGATTTCTATTGCACTACAAAATAGCTTTATGTGGTTCATGAAGTTGTTAATTGGGATGACGACCTGACAATGATAGCGGGAGAACGGGAACGCGAAACCTGGTGTTGGTTTGGCTGAAATTACAGAAACTAGTACATTTAAATGCTGGATTATTTTCATGTCAAGTTATCTGTACCCGGCAACGGACAGTCAGACACCGTCTGATAGTCTACTGAAGGTAACGGTTAATATACAGTTTACCAACGAACTATGCCCACGCGCGGTCTTAACACGTATTTCAGTAGACGTCCTTAATGTTACATGTTACTTGTAGCGATGTGCAGTTCCCAGTATCTCACTCTAGTCGAGTATTTTCCCAGTAAGGTTACCGGTAACATTCTAACAAAATGGTTATTTAAAGTAACATATGTTTTTTTTTGTTTACTTTCATTTCTGATTATAAGTTATACGATAAGATTTCTTCTACTTCTAAATAGCAGAAATGAAACCAAAATTTACAGAACTCAGCAGCAAGCAACAATATTAGCTATGCAGAAGATATTGGGCCCGTTAGCGGGCGCTACTTAAAACTTGTGAAGTGTACACTGTCGCTGGTGCCGTCAAATATGTATAATGTAACTAACTTTAAAGAAATGGCCTTTAACCACACCGTCAAAAACTAAGCAGGGTATCTGCTTTTAAATATTTGGGTTTTTTTTGTTGATGGCTTTAGGGAGAGTAGATTTGGAGAGGGAGCACAGGGCTTTAGAGGTCCATGAGCAACATATTGGCTGGTAACTTTGCACGGTGTACTGAGCAGGTTAAGATAACACTCTTCAAGGCGTACTGCCAGAGTCTGGACACAGGCAATCTATGGGCAAAAGATAGGATGCCCAGCTTGTTCAATATAATAAAGCTTTTAGGATGTTGTTGAGACTGCCTCGATACTAAAAAGCTTTTTTTTGCGGATAAGAAATTGTCAAATAACTTTCACCGGGGCGGAGCGGGGGGAGTGTCTAACTTGTACTGGCTAAAACCCACCCATGTGAAGTTCCTTCTATTGCCCTTTATGTTCTTTCGAACAACCCGCAACCCCGGATACTAAATAGTGCTTTGGATTTGTTTGCGCAAGCGCGCACGGGGTGATTTTTATGCTATCATACGCAATAAAACAGCGCTTCATTACTCCAGTATCCTATGAACTGTAGATGAGAGCATCAGGTCTCCGATTTTGAAGAACTTTACTAACACTAGGTTATTTTAGTCCGAATTAACATTCGAGTGAACTACATTGACACTAGCAATGACACCTATGTTTCGTATTTTTCCTTATGAGGTATAGACCCCTTAAAATCACAAGACGATCTAAACAATATTTCCAACATTAGGAAATATTACCGGTAACAATAAAAACTTACTAGGAATTGCTTCGTAAAATACTGGTAATGGTAAAATAGTAACGGCACATCGTTAATTACTCGATATATTGCAAACATCACAACGCTTTGCCTGTGACAGGATCTAGAGTGCAATATTAAGTACAAGCTTTTGCCCGCGGTTTCGCTCGCGTTGTATTCGGGATAACACAGTTCACCTTTCTTTATTTTCAGGTATCTGCTACCTGTAACTTTTGCCCTTTCGCCTTATTGACTCATTCACTCTTTCTCCCTCATACTTCCCTTTTATTTAAAAAAAATAACCTATGTCCGTCTACAGGGTCCAAACTATCTCTTTACCAAAATTCATTAAAATTGGTTTAGCCATTTAGGGGTGAAGACGTAACAAACAAACGCACTTTCGCTTTTATAATATTAGTAGATAAGGATAAATCCCTTAAAATCAATATCGCTTTAATTTAGTAGTATAGTATTTTTTTTTTAAATACATTAGGTACTAGCTTTTGCCCGCGGATTCGCTCGCTTTATTTTCCGTATAACACAGTACCTGCTACCTGCAATTTTTGCCCTAGCGCCTTATTGATTTGTAATAGCAACACTAAGTTTTCCCTTTTCTTCCCTCTTTCAACCTCATATCCCTCTTTTTTTAGAAAAAAATAAACTACGTCCGTCTCCTGGTTCCTAACTATCTTTGTACCAAAATTCATCAAATTCGGTTTAGCCATTAAAGCGTGAAGAGGTAACAAAAATACTCACTTTCGCTTTTATTATATAATATTAGTATATTGTGAATTGTTTAGGTACCGATATAAGAACCCCACAGTAAATCGTAATGCCATAATAATGTGGTAGACACGATTAATTAATCTAGATAACTGATCAAATCACTACATAATAATGATAATTTAACAACAAAAAAAACATTTGGTTATCAGTTGGTAGTACTAATAGGTGATTAACAGATTACGGCAGGTCGCACAAATAGTTTTACTGATAAAACTGTTATTTTGCTACAGGAAATTCCTTATTTTTATTTCAACGATTTCGATTATCTTGTCGAACTTTCTTGATTTCTGTTTTAGAACTAATTCTGGAAGAATTCAGCAGATTATTTTATTTTAAACTTTGACATTATGATTTTTTCCTCTATTGAAGGTGCATTTACAAATATTTTAACTCACATACGTAAACAACACCCAGACCAGGGACTACTACTAAACTACCTGTAGGTCATACAAATATTAGTTCCGTGCGGGGATCGAACCAGCAACATTTAGCACAGCAGTCAAACTTAGCCACTTCGCCAACCGTGTCGTCATATACGTGTGTACAGAATAACTAACAGTCATTAAAATAAAATAAAAATATCTAAATATTTCGTGAACAACAATAAATTAGGCGTAACAAATAAATGTAATGTTTTTATATATTTAAATGTTTTTATTTTTTGTGTTTAAGAAATATTTAAAAATATAATTTTATGTAAAGAAAACAATAAATGGAATAATAAAATGTAACAAAAATTTCATAACAATTTTTTTATTACTACTCCGCTCCTCTGTTCTTCTAGCTTAGTATGGATAGGAACTTCCAGTATCCAGGCGATACATGCCAGATCTGAAAATTAAACAAAAGTTTGAATATTCTTATTGTTTCTTTTCATGATAAATATTCATAAGTAACAAATAAAACATAATAAAAGATTAAGGGTTGCCACCATAAATACTTTATCATATTTTAAAGAGAAACTTTTATTACTTCGTCTCAAACTTTTTCGTCTGTGTGTTGCATGTCGCGTGACGGTCGGCCGCGGAGTAGGGTGGTGGGGTTTTTTATTCACATTTAGTCGCGTGTCTATTTTGTGAAAAATTCATTTTTACCGTGGTTTCATAAAATCACACAATCCTTTTTCTGTTATTGTGTGGATTTAAATATAGTACATAGTTATATGCGTACACGAGGAGCTCGTGGCTAAATAATAGCAGCCGCTCAGGTCGATCTTTAGGTTAAGCCACGCTTGCCTAGGTTGGTCTGTGGATGGGTGACCACCCGTTATATACCGAATTTCTTCCGTGCCTCGGAAAGCACGTCCCGGCTGTCATTTGTAGATCTTTGACAGTCGTTACAGGTAGTCAGTGTTCCGAAAGTCTGACAACCAGTCTTACCAAGGGGTATAGTATTACCCAGTATTAACCCGACCCCAACATAGTTGGGAAAAGGCTAGGCAGATGATGAGTTATATGCGTAATTATATAATATTTCTAAATTAACTTTGGCAGACACCAACCACCTCTCTGAATGACATGAATAAAAAAAATGATTTAAAATTAATGCTGAATATTAGTAAGAACAAGTCAGTATCAACGTACCCGGTTTTCCTCAAATCATCATTACCCATACGGAGCTGTGTACCCCGACAGGTATTTAAGTTGATCTGTGCTTGACTGGTGCATTGCCTCCCAACCATATGATTGTAAGTGACAGTAGCGGCAAAGAATTCAACAGCACGGTTGTGGTTGCAGAGGTTGGTACTGCAACCAGGCTGGGAGATACCACCGTTAGGATAGAAGTCAGCGTCGGCGACGTTCATGCCAATTCCGAGGGCACCAGAGCTTGAGCCGCCGTCGGTGTGAATAGCCTCGACGTATACTGCATCATTTCGATTGACGCGGTTTGTATTGTAGTTCCATAGAGGACCAGCAGGGTCTAAAGCTGTAATGTAATAATAAAAATCTTATTAGTTAACTTTTATTATCTAGGATTTTTTTTTTATCTTTAAAGAAATTATTAGATTTACCAGCTTTTTTCACCCTCATGGTGATAGAATGTACAATATATCTTTATGAATTTTAGCCTATGTGTTATTCTGAAGTTTTAGCTATATTATTTTAAAGTTTCATTGAAATCCATGTAGTAGTTTTTGAATGAAAGAGTAGCAAACATCTATACATACATACAAACATTCACGTTTATAATATTATAAGTAGGAATCAGTTACTCCTAAATCTTCTACAAAAGTTTTTGCGCATTGATTTTTTACAATTGAGTAGTTACAATTTTCCTATGACACATTCGAGGTTTAAATTATGTCTTTGTGAATACTGATTATGAACTTACCTGTAACACGAGCGGCTCTGCCCGATAGTTCTCTTCCAGCGTTACCAACCAAATGTGCTCCTAAACTAAAACCGACGATGTGCATTTGGTTGAAGTTCTGACCAGTCACCCTATTAAGAAAAGCTAGGAACTGTCCCAGTCCACGGCCTACCGCTGGGACTCCTCTTGTAGCAGTCACGTAGTCAGAAGCAGCCAGACGTCTCCAATCACAGACGATAACGTTCACGTCGCTTTTTCGAAGATAGGCTACGAAATAATGTGAAATGCATTAAAATACCATAGATTTGCTATTGGTCTTCAAAAGTTTTGGTTGCTAATTCCTCTGTGTTTGAGAATGTGATAAACATATTACTGTAAATTTTGCGACTTACAAAATTTACAATAAGCCGATTGGACCAATGCGAAGTCTTGCCAAGGGGTATGTATTGCTTTTCCCATTTACTTCAAAAATTAAAAATGTTTTTAATTTCAACTCGAATTTCAGGCCTTCCCGCATAAAAGGGTCTAGACAGACAGACGAACGGACATCAAAGTGATCCAATAACGGTTTGATTTTTCCTTTTGAGGCACGGAAGTCTTTCTACATCGTTCTCACATATTTGTATAAGCTCAACACGAATGATGTAAATACGATTATGTAATAATATTCAAATTTAAAAGAGTATTCATGGAGTTTCTTGCTCATTCTTCTCCATAGAGATCAACGCTTTGGAATGGGCAACTACGGTACTTTCACGAGTTATTATGCCTTGTGACCGGGACTGTAGCTTTATTTTGTTTCTTGACATTCAAAAGTGCCTGTAATGGTCTAATTAAAATAAATGCTTTGATTCGATTTGATTTGAACCCTAAAAAATGATGAATGGACTGTGTGAAGGTTGATATGGCAAGAAAAGAGAGTGTCTTATGAGTCAACGAGCAATAAAAGAGTATGGAAAACAAGGACTTGTTGCGCCGACCCCAAATAATTTGGAACAGTGGTAGAAGAATGATTATGATTTCTATGCATTTAAAACAGTTGTGCAAAAAGGTTGTCTTTAAACGTAATCCTACCGTTTCTGATAATGGAGTTGGTAGAAGTAAATTGATTGCTGAGCCAGCCATGAGCAATCACAACGGTGGGGACATTGGCATTGAAGTTGGATCTAGTGATAGAAGCTGCGTCGTTGATCACCAGCGTCTGAGATACGATCTGGTTGCGTCTGTAACAAAGGTTAGGAATATTGTAACAAATAAAATGATTTACTATGACACGTTTTTTAAGATTTAAGTCAGTTTCAGTAGTGGTCTATAAGTTATAAAAATTTGATTTGTAGCTTTAAGGAAACGTACCTAAACTACAAAACATCGCGCCTGTAAGTCCCGAAGGGTTAGGCAGTACCTAATAATAACACCTAGATTTCGCCATTTATGTTTTTGTCCCATGTGATAGGGCGCGAGCCTATTACCATAAACTGTGCAACAGATTGTGTCTGCTGCTGGTTAATTCTTAATAGAGAGAACCGACGTTATAACCGAACTCAGGACCTTATACTCTGCAGTCGCGCTGGCGATTGCTATACCAACGAGACAGTCTATAACTGTATAAGTTTTTATAAGCTAATCTACACAATAACAGTTATACTGATTTACTGACTATGAAATAGTAATAAAAATTACACTCTCACAATAAAATCCTAAGTATCAAAATGCCCAGAAGCGCAGTTATCATTAGCTTTCTTTCCCCTTTTATAGCTCTCTTGAGTGCAACTTCGTTCTCGTTGCTTCATTGATAACTTTATGAGAGTGAGAAATAAACTGTAAGAAGTCGCGTAAGATTAAATAATATTAAATGCGTTGTTTCACACATCACGCTCGTAATCTCTTCAAAGTTAGGCAGAGGTGTACGCAAACATTTCGCTAATGATGTTAGTACAGTAGTCCCGGGTGTAGAAAAAGCATCTTTATTTTTAAGATCGGAAGTCATCAAATAACTGCCCTCACTGTCTGAAAGGCGGAGCGGAAAGAATTGTCAGACTTTTATTGAGTAAAAAACCATCCATATTCCTTCTTTTACCCTTTGTGTTCCGCAACAACCATATTTCTTTTGAACAACCCACAACCCGAGCAGGCAGTGGCCCTGGCAGGCGCCTCTGTAACGTTAAATAACCAGAGCGAAATTAGGCGCAAAAGTTTTTCTTTATTGTGAAATGTAAATCCAAAAAGGCGTTATCTTATTTCTTCTTTAAAAGCTGCACACAAAATGTGCAACAGAACTCTACTGTCGCTAGTAAATTCTTAGGTTTACGACAAACAAACCGCGATCCTCACTATTTACTCGTTCGAAATTCACAGGTTTGAGGAGCCGTTGGCAATAGGATACCTTCGTGTCCCATACTAAACAAGCGATCTAGCGGTAAATAATGAAAATGTCCAGGAAATTCATGCTTGGCGAATGTGCATTATTTAAACAATTTTTTTTTTTAGTTATAATGCTTGACTGCTTTTTGCGTGTGGTATTATGAATAGGTGGGATAAGGAGGTTTCCGGCTACTGGGACCGCAGTTAATTGGGACCGCAGTCCCAGTCGCCGGTTCCGTAAAAAATAAATATTTTTCTTCCAGCGACTGGGACCACTCATAGATAACTTAAAAAAATCTATTATTCAAGCCAAAACTTGTACAGTCAAACGAAAAAAATTATAAATTATTTATATGAATATCATTGACTCGTTCTGGACATGATTTTATCTTATGCGCTTAGTAATAGATTAAGCTAGCCCATTTTGACATAATTTACACATGCCTTGTATAATACTATCCCTCTCTAACTCGAATCCGTTTTGCCTGTCGATTTCAAGGTCAGGTAGCCCTTTTGTTATAAACGGGAAATATTGGATCGCCCGATGACTGGCTCGGCCAATCACTGACAAGAAGCTTATCAGTTTAAGAAAGTCAAGTTTTGCATCAGACAGTGTCATATCAGATCATTGTAAGATACTGCGCTTAATGTTTGTTGCAAATTGTGTGATGTGAGTGGTGGTTTAGTGACTTTATTTAATAGTCGATAATAAATAAGTTAATAAAAAATTGTTTTACATACCTTCAGGTATGTAAAACAATTTTTTATTAACTTATTTATTATCAAAACAAGCTAATAACGGGGTTAAACGACGTGGTTACAAATATTTTTACTTTAGAGCGCTTCTCATTTTTGGTGAGGCTTTTCAATATCACAAAAAAAAATTGTCATCTGGATTATCTGATAGTTAATATATATTTTTTTTCGATTTTAGTATTACTAAAAAATGGATGAAAATAGCCCTTCAACTTCACATGGTGAACAGTCGTTTTATATTGATGTCACACAAAGAGGACGTGAACTTTTGCGAAGAGCTGGCTATGAATATATTCTAATAAGAATAAACAAAGATGGCTCAAAACTCTGGACAAGAAAAAGAGTTTGCAATGCGACAATAAAAATCAGAGTCGATGCGCTGACTATGTAGTCAGTGGCTGTTTTTCTTATATCAATAAATGATGTTTTTAAATCAAAAAGGATTTTTCTTCAACTGTTACATCTAAAAATTTTTTGTTTGGCTGTACTTTTTATTTTATTTCAGTTATCATATAAGTGGTCCCAGTCGCCGGAAAAAAATTATTTATTTTATACAGATCCGGCGATTGGGACCGCGGTCCTAGTTAATTGCGGTCCCAGTCGCCGGAAACCTCGGGATAAGACCATCCTTACTAATATTATAAAAGCGAAAGTGAGTTTATTTGTTTGTTTGACACGTCTTCACGCCTATATGGCCCGACCGATTTTGGTGAATTTTAGTACAGAAATTGTTGGGACCCTGGAGACGGACATAGGCTAAAAAAAGTGAGAGAGGGGCGAAAGAGGGAAGAAAAGAGGAGAGAAAGATATTTTTTTTCGATCATCACGTTGGTTAATGTTAGCGTTAGCCCAATGTAAATATGCCCTGCGGACGAAGATGCGGGCGGAAGCTAGTCTCATTATAATTGCAAGACTTATTTTAGAAAGTTTCAGCCGGAGGGCAATCAGAGAATCAAAGTCCTTTAGATTTTGTTTTTTGAATTCAGAAATCATCCAATGTCTTTTCCCACTCTTGTCGAAGCGGAAGAGAAAACGAGACTTGTACTGATTAAAACCCATTCATGTTTCTTTTTTGCCCTTTGTGTTCCTGGGCCGCAGTATCTCTTTGGAACAACCTGCCTTTTGGAACAGCCTGGACCATAATCAGAGAAAGACCCAGCCCCAGCATTCATGTTTTTTTTCTGTAACGTGCCGATGTTACACCATGTCAAGAAGTTCCAGAAGGTGGCCAGTCTCACAGGACTCTAGTGATATTTTGTGACATTGTATGATCTCATTAATTTAATTTTGTAAATATTTCCTTTTTTTTGGTTTTGTTAGTCGTGTCGTTGAGCTCTATGAGTTCTGAGTCGAGCTACCCGATAACTGACAAATGCTTGCACTGTCTGGACAGATCCACTCCAACTGAGTGGTGCTTTTTTAAAAACCATTTCAGACACGAACCTGCATAGTCCTCATATAAGTTGACCAAGATTTTGTCTGGGCCTTAAAAGAGACTATGACCTCTGAATTTGTTTCGGCTGTTTCTTCTCAGAGTAGTCGGGTACAAAACAACGGCCTTGTCTAGTTTTCTTTTTTAAAGACGTGTAAAACTGTCTGTGTAAACCTACTTGCAAAATAAACATAATGTATTATTATCATTATTTTAAAGGTATCCCTTTAAAATAATGGTAGTTTTTCAGGATAGTTTGGAGATGCATGAATAAACATAGAATAAAACTAACCTGGTATACAGCAGATACAAATTATTAGCTGGATCTCTGGTTATTTCATTGAGAAGTTCCATGTCAGGTTCTGCTTCGAGGTCCACGATGTGCATGACTCCCTCGCCATCGAGGACCTGGACATATCTTGAATACTCACGTACATTATCTTGTTCCGCTACGGGAATCGCCGAAGCGATGTAGGCTGGGAAAATAGAAATGGCAAGGTCGTGAACGTTTTTGCTATAAATTGCTAGGGGATCTAAACAAATGACAATTGTTACTTAAGCATCTCGCATTACCGCCAATTGTAGGTTAAACTAATAAAACCTAAAGTGTGTTTGTTTGTTACGTGTTCACGCCAAAATGGCCAAATCGATTTTGATGAATTTTGGAACAGAGATAGTTGAAAACCTGGGGACGGACATAAGCCAATTTAAAAAAAAATAGATAAGGGGGAGAATGGGTTAATAAAAGGGAAGGAAAGATATTAGTTAAAGTTTTTTTTATCGATCATCATGTGGTGGTGATAAAATTAGCCCAAAGTAACTATGCCTCGTGGGCGAAAGCTAGTAAACTATAAAATAGACCCATAATAATTACAAAAATATGTTACGGGGCATCATTCGCCTATATCGCTGTCAACAGAAAAAAAGCCAAAAGACTGGCAGCATTGTCACGTTACAATGTCAAAGCCAATTCTTTGGAAAAAAAACCCAGTCTGGTCACGTTAAGAGTCAACCAACCACTTGGCGGTATTTCAAAATCCTCAAACTCATAACCACTAATTACGTTATTGTATTTGCGCTGTGTGAAATTGCAGCACCTGCAGTAGCGGCAAAATTGTACAACACTTTTATGTTTTACAATCTTAAGTAACACCTTTAGGGTCCAAGATAGTTTGAAAGAGTTTCCACGGCACTGGAACGTACATGTCTAAAGAAAGCACATGGTTATGTTTTCGTCAGTAAAAGTCTGATACTCCTTTCCACTCCACCCATATCGAAAGAATTCATTTGAAGATCACTCAACGGAAAAACAACAGTGACAGTTCCACCGGCAGTGCTTTGATATTTTGAGTTTCGACCGCTCAATATTTCGTGTATTTATAAACAAAGGTTCCTATCATAATGAAAGGAAACATTCCCAGAATTCCACCAGAAAGGAAACAAAACCGCGTACTACTCCAACAAAGCCACAACTGAAAGCTTGCTTGAATAGAAGAAAAAATCCAATAGTTACGTACCGGTAGAAATGAAAACTAGAAGAAGTACCTTTCGCATTGTTGCAAAACTTGGAATACTAACATAAAATCTGATATTTTGCCTAACTTGCTATTTATCTTGCTTGTGTATTTATTATCTATTAACAAAAGTGATAAGTTAATCTAATCCAATTCCTTTTTAAGTCGCATTGTCTTAAAATCTGTTATTAAATACATAATTATTTCAGTTATCGGTTTTAACAATTAATCGAATCATTTATCCCGTTTAAAGGTCTCTGCACACAGCCGGCGTGGCGTGACGGGGCGCGGCGGGACGGGACGGCGACGCGACACTGAGCAGTTGTAATGTACTAGATATTACGGACGACGCCACACAGAGCCGTCCCGCTCGACGCGACGGTAACCGTCGCGTCACGCCGCCGCCGCGCCGAGCGGGAATACAAGTCAGAAGCGGCGGGGACGGGCGCGGCGGGACGCGAGCGGCATAGGCAGTATAAAAACAGTATACGTTCGGCGTGAATGGGCGCGACGGGACGGGACGTTATCGCGCCCGCAGTGTGACCGATGCCGTCGCGCCAGCGCCGCGTCGCCGCCCCGTCCCGTCGCGCCCCGTCACGCCACGCCGGCTGTGTGCAGAGACCTTTAGACCCTTAATTAGCTTAGCTGCACTCATTAGAACATTTTTGATCTTCTATTTATAGATATATTTTTTAAAGTTTTTTCACTTTGTTTTCGTCGTCAAACGCGTTGCTTACTAAGGCCAAAAATCCAAAAACGATTGGTCTAAACAACAACCTTCGTTTTTATTTGTTATTTCAGAAAGACTTTGAAGTAGTCAATCATACTTATATCAAAAACCGGCCAAAAGCTAGTCAGTACATAGTTTTAATTTCACGTTCACTTGATAGCTCCACGCGTTTTTGAAAAAAGGGGCCCTGAACAGACAGACAGATGAACAAAGCGATCTAATAAGGGTTCCGTAATTTTCCTATTGAGGTATGGAACCCCAAAAACTAGTGCAGTTGATACATCTTCATTTAGATTTCTTGCCCAGAATAACTAAATACCCGTTATTAGATTGATAATAACTTTATCATCACCAGATAACGAAACTTGCTCCATTATAAAACTGCAGGAGGTCTCCTGAAAATGTACACCTTGTTTAATATTTGTTCCGTTACCACACCAGAAAGTGAATCACAGAATTGCGTTCATAATTATGTTTTTAATCGATTATAAACTATAATTACTTATATCGTAATCCGTGATTAAAGCAGTGATTTTGATATTTTCAGTCGTTCATAATATACCTAATCAATTTAGGCTTAACTCTTTCTATAGAATTCAACGACAAAGAATAAGCGGACTATTATTGGCCTACCTGTACCTAGATAGATATATAATAAATCTATATGCCTATTTTTTTTACGGGAAATCATTGAACCTCCGCTCTGGGTGGAGGGGGGAAGTGTCAGACTTTTACATACTAAAACCAATGTTCCTTCTTTTGCCATTTATTTTCCGGGGCCGCGGTATTTCTTTCGAAGAACCCGCAATCCCGGCAGGCAGTGGACATGCAAGCCATTTTTTTTATTTATATTAGTAATACTAAATGGCCAGTACTTTGATTAAAACTGCCAACGAGGTTTCAATAGTAATGACCACACGATAAAGAAACAGAGTAAAATTGAATGTGAATGAAAATGAATGAAAAAATGTTGATTCATCTTGAAGTAAACAATCTTCTCCTCTTATTTCAAACACGTCCATCATTGTGGAACTCACTAAAACAAGAAATGAAAAAAGTTTTCTTTAATCAACGATTCGTGACCACTATTTTCTTAGATGAAAGTTTTCGTGAAGATAACTTAAAATTATGATTCCATCCTCTGCTAAGTTTCATCACATCCAGTGCAGTTTGCTGATCTTTTTGTTTAAGAGGGCTAAGTTTAATTAAACTATTCTAACTTAACGTAAATTTGCATTTACACCGTTATCTGTCTGTAATTTCTGGTAAAATTATCAGAAGCAGGGATATTCAGTGATGGGATCGAGCTACATGACAGTATCTACTTATCCTTACTAATATTATAAAAGTGAAAGTGAGTTTGTTTGTTTGTTACGTCTTCACGAGTAAATGGCTAAATCGATTTTGATGAATTTTGGTACAGAGGTAGTTGGGACCCTGAAGACGGACATAAGCAATTTTTTTAATGTGGGAAATGAGGGAGAAATAGGGAAGAAAAGGAAAAACTTATCTTTGCTATTACAATAGATAAGGCGCAAGGCAAAAACTACAGGTTGCAGGTACCTGCAAATCAGAAAGGGGAACTGAGTTACCCCTAATTTAACGCGATCGAAGCCGCGGGCAAAAGCTAGTAAGTAATAAATCATTCCGAGTTTTAGTAACGGACTTAATTCTTCTTAAGTTATCAGTGCGCAAAACTGGCTTGTTGACAACACACCACCGTGATTATTGAGGCATGTCCATGTTCTGTGGGAATAATCATAAACTGCCCTAATAATTTTTATCCAGTAACATATATTCTAGACTCATTTAAAATGTATATATCTAGTTCTGACTCAACAATCCAATCAAATAATTGTTTACCTTCGTTTACAGTTCAACACTAGTTTAACGACTGTTGTAATGTGGCAGACGCAACGTGATCCAAATAAACAAATGAAATACATCTCGGATGAGACTGAGATAAAATCAATAACATTTACGAACTTCGTAAGCAGGGTCTAGTGGAACGTGCCGGCAAGTGGGTGCTACCCTCCAACCTTACCCTAACACTGGTAACTCTCCTCTGGCCTCGAATACGAATCGTCACATAATGAGACCGTGAAAAACACTCGCTCCTCACAACTCCTCAGTCCGCAAGCCATCAGCTACAAAACGAATTGAACACGCAAACGCATACACGCAATTACAACACCTAAACATGTTGCAATAGAGACGAATTTCCTATCATTTACCAAAGATATACTAGAGTAACACTTTCTCGAATCGCTGTTTGATATTCTGATAACATTTGTGAAATAATAGGATATGCTCCGGTTCATGTGCGGAGACAACCATTTAACGTTCGACAAAATTTGATGAAAATACTTAGACGACGCTTTGAGCATCGAATGACTTATAATCTCGTAGCCCTTTATTTTCTCGACTCTCTCACAACGCTAAAAGTTTCATAACTGCGAGACAACTGACATGAGAGCACTTTGTGACTACGCTTCTATAATTTAAGTTTGAATTATTGCCGTAACGTTGTCAGAATATTTTATTTGAAAAGTGTAGCAATGTATTCATAAACGGTTTCTGTTTCTCTAAGTGCATATGTAAGAAATATTTCAGTGACTTCACGAATCGTTTACAAAGGAACTGGTAATTTATGTTATTGCCAGGACTTTTGTATACATATAGGGCTGTGTCCTTTTAAACCATCTCTGTCTATTCAATGTGGCCGGTCACGGACTAGCGGTAATCTAGGTACTTATCTAAAAGCTAATCAAATTTATTCATTAAAAAAAAACTACCTTTATTTTTCACAAAAAAAGTTTACAAAACTTTTGTTGATTTGCATTACTTTTTTGTTTTTTTTTGGTTTGGGAAACCATCAAAGAACTTCCCCCGTTCTGGGCGGAGCGGAGTTATGAAAATGTAAGCTCATCATTTCTTAATTTAAACGATAGACGATATTTTCGTCTCCGTAATATGGTTATTTTTTGTACACGCATAGAGAATATCTCAAAATGACTGCCAAAAAGTAGGGAAGTGAATTAGACCCAAGTGTGTAACGATAATAGTATATTGAAAAACTCGTTACATTAGTATATAAAATATTGAAAGTCCATGACCGGACACATTTTATATATATAGTTCCATATATGTTATTTACTCTGAGGTACATATTAATATCTAATAGGTTCCAACAAACAATCGCATTATTGATATGCGTCACCAATCACCAATACAACAGAAGAACTAAACCAAAAATCTCGAAGGAATATGATTTTTCCTGGGAAATAACATATTCTGTGGGGTGTGCAGTAAATATTCATGAATACAAGCGTGCAGTGTGGGTACAGTATTATATGCGACCGCATAAGAAGGCGGTTGAATGCAAAGTGCGCTCTAGAGACTCTGCCATCGATTCTAAGTCATTATCGATGCATGACTGCTACAGGGTGGCTACAAATTTTATCATTTCATTGGTGGAAAAGTTTTAAATCCTTTTCTTTAATAGACTACGGTAATGACCAATCCCACAAAAAGGTAATACAAATTGTTAAAAAAACCCCTGGAATAAACAAAATATTACATATTACTAATTATAAAAACCGGGAAAGTGTGAGTCGGACTCATCCAACGAGGGTTCCGTACAAACTTGCGACATAAACGGCCATGTATTTTGACTACGTAGACTTATAGGATTGATTATACGTAAGCTTCAAGTAACTACATACTTGAATATATGACTTACTTAGTTATAACTCGATACCTTCACGCATTCCTGAGATAAAGGGTCTTGACAGACAGACAATATAGTGATGGTAGGCAAATAGACCTCAAAATAATAATATCCTACTTCCATTATAAATGCGAATGTTTGTGAGTATAGATGGATGGGATCTATAGATGTTTGTTACTCTTTCACGTTAAAACCGCAGATCTTGGTGAGATAGGTTACAGTCTGGAATAGCAATAGGATATACTTTATTTTGATAATCACGCGGGCGAGACCGCAGGCGCCATCTAGTTCGAATAATAATGTAATTAATGAAATAATGTGCCTACATTTTATCCCGTGACCCATGGCCAACAACGAAAAAGTAAAAAAAAAAGTTTTTTACATGTTGTTAGCCTATTTTGTCCCACTGCTGGGCAAAGTACTCCCCCATTCCTTTTTAACTCTCTCGGTGGTTTGCCCCCTCTGGCCAATCCGGGAGAAACGAGTCTAAAACGTCACGCTAGAGTTTTGGGCCTTCTTTGGAGACAACTGTCTTCAAGCACCCATAGTGGGTGGCACAATACTGAAGATTTGAAAGAAAAAAAAGAAAGAAAACACAAAATAACTAAAAAAACATTAAACATGCATAGCATCACAAACATTTACAAATACATATTTGGGACAATACAGATATGTCACTACTCAGCAGTCCACAGCGCAGCGCTGGTTTTTAGTGTTGAACCCGTGAATAAAACGTAAGGAATAATTGAAGTTAATTAATAAATAATTGAACCTAATTGAAGTTTCATTTTTAGGTACTGAAATTAAATTCATTTGGAATTTAATAATATATAATAAATAATGTTTATGCATTAATTTTATCAGAGTTTTCACATTCAAATCCAAGGGCTGTTTAAATTAAAATTTCCAAACATACAATGACGACATAAAAACAATTGAAAATTCAATTATCTTGGCTTTGCATAATGATATCTATTTAATTTAAACTGTTATCGGAGACATTAAGTTCGTACTTTTGAAAGAAGACGCTTATATAGTGATTCTATTTATTTTGTGTAACTAGTTGTGCCCCTTTGTTTCACCTGGTGCCCCTTTGTTTCACCTGGTGCCTGTCGCCTAAGGTTTGCCTAATAGTAATTATATTCTATAAAATGCTTCGAGAATTTCTCTGCGAAAAGCAAAAAGATTTTTTCAAATCCGAAAAATTACAGAAATAAACATAGTTACTTAAATTTTTAGGGATCCGTACCTCAAAAAGAAAAAACGGAACTCTTAATGGATCACTTTGTCTGTCAATCAAGACCTTTTATCTCGGGAACGCGTGGAGGTATCCAGTTAAAATTAAACTCAAGTCTGTGATCTCTTTGTGCTGTGAAAAATTAACTCTCTAATGCCCCGTTCCAATAAACAAAAACGACTCGTTTTGCTTACGGATGGTTGTATTTTGACATAAGTTCTATGAGACTTATGTCAAAATACAACTATCCGTAAGCAAAACGAGTCGTTTGTCATAAGTCTACGCATTCAAAAGATATGGCTGTTAATGTACGGAACCCTGACAATTAAAAGTGCCTGTAATGATCTAATTAAAATTAATGCTTTTGAGTTTGAGTTCATTAATCTAATTACTTATTTATAAACACTATTATTATTAAACTTATAAATGTAATAATTGAAACTAACATCCTGTAAAATTAATGCATGAAGCCCAATGAGTCTGAATTATTATACAGTGTGAATAATTGAATGGAAATGTATGTATATCTATCAGAAATAAAGGTTATTTGAATTCGAATGGATAAAATGATAACAAAAAAAATCTCAAGCAAATCACAATCAACAATACATTCTCTTCATTATCTGGTCAGAACAAACCCCGAAATGTGCCCAGGTCAATAAGGAAACGATCAGAAGTCGCTTACAGCCATACTCAACGAGGGTCTAATATTCCGCAGTGTCGGTTGATTTGACAAGCTAAGTGATATTGTGGACCCTTTACAAATAAGTTACACCACACACATTTACAAGAGATTAAAGTGAGCTTAATGAGGGAAGTTATTTCATGATTTCCCATCCGCAATTTTTATTAAATATATAACTTAAATTATTACATACTAGCTTCCGCCTGCGAATTCGTCCGCGTGGCATAGTTACTTTGGGCTAACACTAACTTTAACCCACGTTATGTTTGAAAAAAAAATATCTTTCTCCCCCCTTTATTTCCGTACCAAAATTCATTACAATCGATTTGGTCATTTAGGCGTGAAAACGTAACGAACAAAGAAACGAACTCATTTTCGCTTTTATAATATTAGTAAGGATTATAAGTTAAGACATCTGCGTTTCTGGCCACCAGCTACCCACTGCCCTTACTGCCGACAAACTGCTCTGCATTTTGGCAAAATATATATGTTTTTTTTTTTTATTGTATAATAAGTAAGTTATGCAGAGCGAAACCAACTACCCAATTGGCTGGTTGATTGTGGTTATTTTTCGCGCTACTGACTGATAACTCCCAACGAAGATCTACAAATTACAGTCGAGACAAACGGCTTAACGAGTTTACCGAGGCACGATGGAAACTCAGCATCTAATGGGTAGACCCATCCAACCAAAAAGCGCTGTTTAACTTGGAGATATATCCAAGCGGCTGTTAATATTTAGCCACGTTAAAAAAAATAGTTTGATTAAGCCATCCTGGATCACCATCTACTTTTACTTCTAAAGATGGAACGGTTCAAGAATGAATTACGGAAAGTGACATTAAAGGAACACCATACATGGCGATATAAACGGCTATATCCGCCCCTACGTGTACCTCATACTAATACGAACTACAGGCAGAACAGTTATACTATGCGTGTGAGTAAGCAGTTCAATATAATATGTAAGCAGCATGATTTGGATCCTTTCACAACAAGTGTGACATCAGCCAGAAGGAGCTTAAGCCTCAAGTTTTTCAAATAGCCCACAAATTGGGTTCTTTGCCCCATTTTCTTAATTGTTTTATTATAACTTTTTATTTTTATTGTAAACGAACAGATTTTTGACACTCATTTTCTGAAATGTTGTTTATTTAATAGAACTAAACTATATTATAAATTAACACATTGTACTGACGTGTGTTCACATAATTAACTTCTATTCCATTTCTACACGTAATTGGTTTTCTGTTTCTATGATTTCTTTTTTTATGTTGTTTTTATATAGCTGTAAGTCTTCCATAGTATATTAAATAAATAAATATATCGTTTGACTGTGTTGATTACAAGGGTTGATTGGTTGTTTTGTTTTAACACAGCACAAAGTAACCATAGACATTATGTATTATTTGTTTTTTTTTATGTGGATTGGAAATGGGGAAGCTATTTGTTTAACTTCCCCCGGTCTGGGTGGAGCTGGGGAGAGGGTGTCAGACTTGTACTAAGTAAACATGTTCTTTCTATTGCCCTTTACGTTCCGGGGCCACGGTATCTCTATCGAACAACCCGCAACAGTATATTTTATGGTTTTAATTTCAACTCGAAACGTCCAAGCGTTCTCAAGATAAAGGTTCTTGACAGACAGACTTTTGTTTTCCAGAAAGACTTTGAAGTAGTCAATCGTATATCAAATACCGGCCAAGAGCGAGTCAGACTCGCGCACCTAAGTTTCCGTACTAACTTGCAACATAAACGGTCATATGTTTTGAATTCTTAGACTTGTAGGGTTGATTTTTTCAGAGGGACCACAGACTTGAGTTTATAGTTTTAATTTGACGTTCACTCGATACTCCATGCGTTCCTGGAAAAAAAGTATCCAGAATAGATAGAAAGATAGGCGGACAAAATGATCCAATAAGGGTTCCGTTTTCTTCTTTTTGAGCTACGGAACCCTTATAAAACACCATTATTTTCATAAAATTTGAAGCAAACGATTGTTTCCTATCAAGAACAAGTTTGATAGTACGTGCGCCTTCAGTAACAACTGTTCCCCATGGAAAAGGGGTTTAGGGACGTGACTGCATACCCCTTTTACTTTCTGTATCGCTTATAAAATATTTTACAAAGTTTAAAAGTCGTGGTAACTTTAAATTAATGTTTGGTGAAATATGTATGTTTCAAGATATACTTCCTTTCTTTTGTTTACGTTTCGACACTAGAACCCTCTTCTTTATCGTGGATGCGTTTACAAATATTTTAACTCGCGCAAACAACCAAACCCGGAACGACTATGTTTAGATATTTGTTACAGGAACCGAACCTGCGACCCACGGCGTGGCAGTCGATCGCTCAGTCACTGCGCCAACCGGGCAACGGTGTCGTCAAAACTTAAACTTATAATATATTAATGTTAAAGGTAACCTACTACAATCTTTCATCATTTCCAACAAAGTGCAAAAAAGGGCGTTTAGCATAAACAGTTTGGCAGTCACTCTTCTCTTAAAAAGAACATTATCTCTCCATTACACCATAGTTGCCAAGTTATTTATTGTTATATTGTATTTATGTCATTTATTTGCCTTTGTACTTGTATGTATGTTAGTATATTCCTTTTATTTGTATTTAATGTCTTTATTTACTTAATGTTTTTATGTAGTCTATTTTCTCTTTTTTACACAATCTGTCTACATTTCTTATTATTTACTCTCCTTTCGCAGGTACGCTGGAAGAGCTCATTTCTTTAGAAATGAGCATTAATTTTGTTCTTATTTTCTATTCCTGCCTTGTTTACTGTATTCATTGTGTACATAAATCGTTAAACAAATAAAGCTAGTATAGAAAATAGAGGTATAATACGTTTGGTTCAAACACAACTGCCTATCAATTAAAACTAACAACTGGAAAACTATTATATTTATCATACAAAAGAGCCGGCAACAAAACCCTGTGCAAACGAGAAACAACTTTTCAATTGAATAGCAACAAAAAGTGCTATAATGGACGACTGTCTGGCAAGTTATTTCAGAAATTACCCCCAACCGGTTAGGTCCAACCCGAACTCGCATGTGTATAGTTTTTGCTGGATTTTGGTGCCACCACAACTCCGGAAATGTATTGTATTAGTAAAGCAATTTGTCCTGGGTCTGCTCGCCACCCGCGAACTTTTCTAATCTAAACTGTTGGCCCCGCGTTCAATCTTCGTGAAAACTCGTTCGCAGTCGTGCGAACGAGCGTATAGACGTGGAGCTGAGGATGTATGGTTTTATATTATCGATTATATTAGTATTTTCGTGGTAACCTATTTTAATATTAATTTAGAGGTAAACAAGTAAAATACTTTAAGTAAATCTAGAGCGGATTTAGTGGATAAGTTGTAAAATAACCAACCAAACAAATTGAACCTTAAGGAGACAGATTTTTTCCAAAAGGTTTTAACGAAACCAGTTTTATTATAATAATTTAAAAATAAATTAAAAAATATCCTCTTCTTGTTTCCTTGGAGTTTGCCAAAGAGCATTGGAACGCAGAATTCTGGTTGGCCAAAGACAAGACAGGGTTAAAAAGAACACGCTGCGTTCCAAAACAGGCATTGTGGTACAAAGGCTAGCAGCTAGTCTGAAGTGGCTTTGGGCACGACCGGTGAGCAAAAATCTCCACACGATAGAAGGAACGAAAGATGGACGACGCCGCCGAAGCCAGGGCTTGGGGCCACGCTCAGTGTAGGGTTCCGTAGTTTCCCGTCCGTCACAATAAGTGTTACCACTTAGGAGTTGCGTGGCAGGCGTTCCGACTTGTGACGGTTTTTAACGCGAACACAAAGGGGAGCGCTCAAACCTCGACGACTATAATTTAGATTATGCACTCGTAAATATTATATTTAAGTGCAACTTACTTTACCACGGTAGGTCATGAAAGCACGGAAAATCTTAACATCGACTTTTAAAAAAATTACGTCATTACACAACGCCATCTATCGAACCATTTTTGAACTGGTTTTTACCCTAACATTTTGATGGTGTTAAAAAATGAATTTTAGTTTTGTTCTAAATTGCCTAAGCATGTACTTAATAAAAGTTTTATGTAGTTATAAGATACCGCTAATGCCAAGGAGAGACCAACCGAACAATTCGGTAATACCCGATTCAATGTAATAAGTACCTACAGCGCCATCTCTCGGAGAATTGGGTTACTAATTAATACAAAGACGTGCAATTTCGGTGGTAATTTTGGATTGCGAGAACCGATTTCAATAATTCTTTTTTTGTTTTAAAAAAGATACGTTCAGGATAATAAAATATGTAAACGAAGTTAAAAAAAATGCTTGCATATACGATTATACTACAAACTTAGTCCAGAAATTATTTTGTACAACTTTTTGTCTTTTTTGTACAAAAACTGTTGTGTCAATCAAGTTCAAAATAATTTTCCTAGAAAGTCCTTATAAAGTTCTACTTTTCAGATTTTTTTCATATTTTCCAAACTTATGGTTCAAAAGTTAGAGGGGGGGGGGACACATTGTTTTTTACTTTTGGAGTGATTATTTCCGAAATTATTGACATTATCAAAAAATTATTTTAGTAAACCCCTATTCATTTTTAAATACCTTTCCAACAATATATCACACGTTAGGGTTCAAATTAAAAAAAAAACACTTCCCACTTTACATATAGGGTGGCTACCCTAATAAAACATTTTTTTCCAATTTTTATTTTACCACTTTGTCGGCGTGATTGATATACATATTGGTACCAAATTTCAGCTTTCTAGTGAAAACGGTCACAGAGATTAAGCGAGGACGGACGGACGGACAGACGGACGGACGGACAGACAGACATGGCGAAACTATAAGGGTTCCTAGTTGACTACGGAACCCTAAAAAGGTGGCAAGACGAGCTGGATGCGTACCGCGAGGGCTGGTTCGAGGAGGCCCGGGAAAAAAGGAATTAAGAGAGGCTTTTGTCCAACGGCAAAGTAAAAAAAAAGTATCCGAATCAACCACATTTAACTAGACATGACACACTTTATTCGTTTCTCTTATTTTTTATTTCAGTTAATTCAGCCAAAAGTCACCTTTATTTGCTTATGCTTATTAAGAATAAAGTAGGTATTCTAATACGTAATGGTGTCTAATAGGTAAGTACTCGCACATAAAATTCTACTTGTAATGCTCATTATTTGATTTATTATCGGGTTCGTAAAGTTATATTTTTGAATTTCAGTATATTTAGTATAATTCAGATATGTATTTTACCACAATCATGATGCCGAAAGTCAACTGCATGGAAAAAGAATTGAATTTTGCAAAATAACACAGAATGTTGACTGGTTATACAGGCTCGTGGAAATTGAGCTAGGAAACAAAAGAATCGCAAAAAGCCAGGCCACAAACAAAACCGCAAAATTCTGAAAAAAAAAATGGACAAAAAGGTTTTTATGCACAGATTTGTCACTCAAATATAGAGTGCCCCGTAAACCCAGTTGCACAAAGGATGCAGCATACATCGTGCATTTCTTACGGACTAAGAATTTACGATTTCCGCAGGGAGTCATCTCGACTTTATTTTATATCCGATGAAAACACCAGTTTTTTTTTTAATTTTTAAGCCAGAAAATAAACCAAATTACATTAGAGTGCTGAGAGCAGTCATCAATTTTATAGTCTACTAGCTTTCGCCCGCGGCTTCGCCCGCTAAGTAACGCTAAGTTTTCCCTTTTCTTCCCTCTTTCTCCCTCACATCCCACTTTTTTCGTAGAAATATTCTCCTGGTTCCCAGCTATCTCTGTACCAAAATTCATCAAAATTGGTTTAGCCGTTAAAGCGTGAATAGGTAACAAACAAACAAACAAACAAACTCACTTTCGCTTTTATAATATTATATATATGTATAGTAAGGATAAGGATACTATTAGAAGTAACATATTTCACAATTCTTTATAACTTGTATCATTATCACCGCTCTATAATCAAACCAGCGGGATACTGATTACATACACAGACAGCACGGTTGGCGCAGTGGCTGCTGCGCAAATGGTAAAAGTTTAACTACAGCAAAACCATTGATAAAAAAAAACCAAAAGCGACTATTTCACAAAGCTTTCACCTCAAAAAGCAGAGAAAAATATTCGTCGGTTGTATTTGAGTCAGATTTTTCGCGGCACACATTTGCACTTCGCGTCGTGGAAGCACCCGAAACGCAATTGTTCTTCAAATTAGCGAGTTGTTCGTTAACGAGCGTTTTTCTACTCTCCCTTTTGCCGGTAGAGTGTCGTACTCTTTGGCGGGTAATTCTTTTTTGTGTAATTGCCATTACCGGGGATAGAAAAGAGTGATTCACAGACGTCTTACAACTAAGTAGTGTTTTAATTGTCTTTCATTTTATTAACAAGGAGACGCGAACGGTTGAATTGGGTAAACTCTTAACTAATATTATAAAAGCGAAAGTGAGTTTGTTTGTTTGTTACGTCTTCACGCCTAAATGGCCAAACCGATTTTGATGAATTTTGGTCCAGGGACTCTGCAGACAGATATAGGCTCAAAAAAGTGAGAAAAAGGGGAGAAAGAGGGAAGAAAAGGTGAGACAAAGATTTTTTTTTTATCATCACGAGGGTTAAAGTAATCGTTAGCCCAAAATAACTATGCAACGCGGATGAAGTCGCGGGCGGAAGCTACTGGTATTAATTGTAAAGATAACGATAAAATCGAGTGACGAACTTTATTTTTTGCTGTTGGGCAAATTACTTCCACAGCTCTAGGCGGAGAGCGGGAGAATGTCAGACTTACTGACTAAAACCCACCCATATTCCTTCTTTTGTCCTTTATGTTGCGGGGCCGCGGTATTTCTTTCAAACAACCTGCAACCCTGGCAGGTGTTGGCCTTAGCACGCCCCTGTGCTTTGCTGACATCTCCATTTCATCGCCTAATGTAATCTTTATTAATTTGAAACTTTTTGAAACAGATGATTTGATTGACTACTAATTTCACCGATTACACGGACATTAGCTGTAGTATTTTTATATTTTAAAATACTGTTTCTGAAAGAAAAATATAATCAATCCTCTTTTTTTTCACGGATTCCAAATGGCTCCGGCAGATCACTCAAATATAAACTTGTACAACCCATAATAAACCCACGACGATAATATCAATCACAGGAGTGAAGTACATCTTCTAAATGTAGTATAACGAGCTGGGAAAACTTAAGGTCCTCGAGGGAAATCAGGTTGATCGCAGATAACACCAGCCATCAGGTAGGAGCTCGTAAATATCTTTGTTACAAATGTACCTATAACGTTGTTGCTGCTATAAATTTTATGGAATGGAGACTGTTCACCGTTATCTAGTTGGTTTGTCTTTTCTTTTGAGAAAATAAACACAATTTACACAATGATTTTATGACTTTGAAGTTTGAAGAAACGCAGTTAAATATTTTCTATGTTTCTACGAGGGTATAAATATTAAGTCTAAGTTTCGAGAAAACACGTCCATTGCTTTAGCTGTTAGAAAATATTTGTCGCTCGACGACGATCGTAATGCAATGAATGTTTCTGAGCTGCCAAATGAATGGAGTTGCGATTGTCAGTCTGTCTGTCGTGTGTCTATAAGAGAAGATATACGGAGTATAGACATACCCCGATTGTCTTCCCATAGATTGCATAAAAAACAACAGTAGACACAAAATCCTTAACTAAAAGTAAACATATTATAAGTAAGTACGTCAAAAGAGGGAAATCAATTTCTTTTTCACAGGATAAGCAGTCATTTGTTTTTGGCAGATTATGTGATATTTATTCAACATCATCACGCAAATAATAATAGTTTAAAGATCTCAGATCTTCTCTGAAAACTTAATTTGATACACTTAACATGGAATGCATAAACAATAACTAGTCGGCCATCTTTGTCAGTCCGCCATATTGGATTTGGAAAGGTGTCACCATGCATTGTCGCCAAAATTAAATGTGTATGTAAACTTTCAGTTCATTTGAAAACTGGAAAGTTGGTTATTGGTTTTACATTGTTAGTTAATTAAGTAAGTAAGTTTAAATAATAAGTATATTCATGAAAAAAAACATAATCTGCATTTTTGGCGAGCCACAAACTAAGCGGAGCTTGTTTCTTGTGGCTCGAAAAAACAAAAAAAAAACATTACAGTTCAAGTTACTGAAAGCGTGTGAACAAATGTGGGCCACTTAAATACTTCGACAGTACATCATCAACTGCCTAGCCTGTTCCCAACTATGTTGGGGTCAGCTTCCAGTCTAACCGGATGCAGCTGAATATCAGTATTTTACATGGAGCAACTACCTATCTGACCTCCAAAACCCAGTTATTACCGGGTAATGCAATACCCCTTGGTAAGACTGGTTGTCAGACTTTCGGAACACTGACTACCTGTAACGACTGTCAAAGTCCAACGGCTGAACGTGCTTTCCGAGGCACGGAGGAAACTCGGCATGTAACGGGTGGTCACCCATCCGCAGACCAACGTAGGCAAGCACGGCTTAACCTAAAGATCGACCCGAGCGGCTGCTATTGTTTAGCTACGGGCTCCTCAAAATACTTCGACAGTACAATCCTAGGATAAGTCAAATAGTTCCAAATTCGACGATAGCTAAACACATTTTCTTCTCAGAAAAAAGACTATCAAGTTTTTCCCTTATACTTTACCTCGTCGAAGCGATAGGATCCGTAATTCTAGAATGAACAGGGACTAATGCGTATTGACCCGGCGAACACGTTTTTTGCCCTCTACGGGATTAATTCAGAATTTCACTAGGATTCAGGAATCGATTGTAGGTAAAAGAGTCATTAAGTCCAAGCTTATTTACAGATTCGGGTGCCACGAGACAACTACCGGCTACCGTAGGCGCGGTCTGTGTACTGATGGCAGGCCTAATAGACGGTGTGTTAATGTTCTTGGCTTATTTATCGTATAGCATTTTATACGAAATGTTTGCAACAGAGTACAATCCGTATCATTCATAGATACGAATAACATCTTCAAATTATTAAAATACTAGCTTTTGCCCGCGGATTCGCTCGCGTTAAATTCGGGGTAACACAGTTCCCCTTGCGCCTCGCTGATTTGTAATAGCAACGCTAAGTTTTCCGTTTTCTACCCTCTTTCTCCCTCACATCCCACTTTTTTCGGTTTAGCCATTAAAGCGTGAAGAGGTAACAAACTCACTTTCGCTTTTATAATATTAGTAAGGATTGTACGTGAAACGAGTGATTTTCCTGCACTGTGTATTTTGTTGCATCAAATAAATAATTTATTTATTTATTAAAACTTTATTAAAACTTTATGCACATGTATAAACACTGTACAAAGGCGGACTTAATGCCTTGGGCATTTTCTACCAGTCTACCTTAGGGTCATGCAGAGAGAAAACATAGTAGGTGCAGGCTGCATAACAGAAAGTGTTTCATAATATAACGATAAATATTTATAAACATACATACAAACAAAATAAAGTCAAAAGACTTATAAAAACATAAATACATGGGAAAAAACTAACAATCATTTAATTTGGAGACGAATCTGCCAACTTCTTAAGTAAATGTTCCCGAGCTCTTACTTTAAAAGTGAACCGATTGGTGGCCATCCTGGTATTTAGAGGGAGTGTATTCCAAAGAATGACCGCCTGGATAGGGAAAGAAGCCATTTTTAAATAATTTATTTATCTAGGTTTCAAAAAAATAGCAGTAGTCCCGTTTCCCTCGTCACAAATATTAAACCGCCGATGATATACGACACATTACGGCGTTCGTTATGACGTCAGAGTACTTAAGTCGTCTGTCCAACATGACATTTACTTATCACCAAGCAGATTGTACTCAGAAGTATTATAAAATAATAGATGTAAAAATAATATTAACGAAGCCAAAGGCTTTTCTTCCCCGCTATTGCTTTTTGTTGTTCTAGACCATACTTGGGAATCTAATGGTTACGGAGAATATTTGAGGTCAAAGTTACAACTTTTTTACAAGTTTTGTTGAAAGTTGCCGCTACTTCATCAGAGAGTTCGAAATAGCTTTTTTCTTGGATGGGAAATCATCAAATAACTTCCCCTGCTTTGTTCGGACCGGGGTGGAGTGTCAGACTTTTACTAACTAAAACCCCCATATGTTCTTTCTTTTGCCCTCTATGTTCCAGTTCATATACACAAACAACCAGATCCGACACAACTATCTGCAAGTCATACAATTTTTTCGTGCGGGAATCAAACCCGCGACACGCAGCGCAGCAGTCAATCGCTCAGCCACTGCGCCAACCGTGCCGTGTTTCTGAATAATGTTTGAAGATGACCGAATGATATTTGTTAAACGCATTTTGTGGCTTAGTGCAAGCGAATTTAATTCTTAGATTCACTCTATTCGCGTCACAAAATTTCATCTCATTTTGAATTTTGAAGCAATACTTTTAACCTAAATTAGGACGCTTCTTTACTATCATTCAATCTCCATAGATCCGCATAAATCCAATCCATTAGTTCGAATTCACTGGTAAAATTGCCTTACAAATCTTTTCAATGAACTTGGTAAGCATTTTCAAGAGTAGGTACTGGTTTCCACAAAAAAGAAGCATCTTATCAGCAGAATGATTGCACGTTTAAACTTGGAATGCTGATAAGTAAAACCACATCATGATCATTCTTCTGCCCTTATCCCAATATATTTGGGTTACGTGCTGCCTATCTTCTTCCATACTTCTTTATAGCTTGTCATCTTAACAGTCACCTCTTTTCATACCATATTATCTATCACACCGTCCATCCGGCGTTTCTAGGCCAAGCCACAATTTCGGATAAGTCCCCTCTTTGAGGAGTGGCTGGAGAGGCGCCACGGCGTCCTGATCTAGCGCCTGTCGCTGGTCCTGGTCCGGTCACGAACTTTCTCGAGGTTTCTGCACATAACAAGGGGGAGGAGGATATGCCCGGGTGCACTGTGTCGGCTTGTACGAAGCACCGCTGTATCCTCGTAGAGGCGATTGGAGGTGGTAACCTCTCGAGTCCAGCCTTAGTTCACTCCATGGTCTCAGAATGGGAAGCGGTCACCTCCTTCTGCGAAGCAGCTAAGATGGAATATGGATGGGTTTGGTCAATAAGAGTTTGACACTCCCCTCCGCTCCGCCCAGAGCTAATTTCCCCCGACATTATCCGATCATTACCCATCCGAAAAAAAAACTTCGTAACTTTGGTCTTCTTCACTAGAAGCCATAGAAAACTTATAATATAAATAAGACAAATTTGGAACATGACCACTAGGTTCAAAAACGTACTACATTTCAATCGGAAATGTTTTACTATTTGAGTTATTGGTATCAGTACGTATATTGCTGTTATAAATAAGTTGGTTGATAATTAATTTGTGGATTGGTGCTATATTTGATTGATTAATAGTGATTTTGCATTTTGCTCTGACTTAGTTGATTGATAATTATTTAGATCCCATTACAATATTAAAGCTATTTGCAATTTCGGTAATTAGTTTAGGTTTACCGTTACTGAGACTGTATTTTAACAGAAACATTTGAAAATAGTCAATGGAATACCCGAAAAACATTATCAATACGTGAGCGGATATATTAATTTATTACCGCCTTCAACTAATTATATGAATACTAGCTTTTGCCAGCGGCTTCGCTCGCGTTAAATTCGGGGTAACACATTTTCCTTTGCGCCTTATTGATTTGTAATAGCAACGCTAAGTTTTCCCTTTTCTTCCCTCTTTCTTCCTCACATCCCACTTTTTTTAATAAAAATTGCCTATGTTCGTCTCCTGGTTCCCAACTATCTCTGTACCAAAATTCATCAAAATCGGTGTAGCCATTAAAGCGTGAAGAGGTAACAAATAAACAAACAAACTCACTTTCGCTTTTATAATATTAGTAAGGATAATTAATTGATGACAAACACCTATCGTATTTTGCAAAACGTTGTTACTATTATCATTTTATTGACTATACCATCATGATCCCATGATCATGATGGTATAGTAGTAGTTTTTTAGGAACGGTTCGATAACTGAGTTAGGAAAAACGTTAATGGATTTTATCATCAGGAATTTCTCAGGAAGAGAAATAAACTAGTAATTGCAGGCCTTTTTCTGGATAGGAAATCATCAAATAACTTTCCTCGCTCTGGACGGAGCAGGGGGGAGCGTCAGACTTGTACTGACTAAAACCTTCCCATGTTTCCTCTATTGCCCTTTATGTTCCGGGGCCACGGTATCTCATTCGAACAACCCGCAACCCCAGCAAGCGGTGGCCCCTGCAGGCCCCTCTGCTTTGCCGACATCAATTTGAGGCACGCGTGGAACACTATGCGCCGTAGATCCCTACGACGCAGGCCTTTAAAATACCTTTCAAATGTGTATTTGAAATAATGTTATTTAATAAAAAGAAAACAATCAGACATATCACATTAATGCCAAATGTATCCACCTCCACAAAATGAACGTCTATCAGAATCTATATAAGTCATCTCAACATCAATTTACGTCTTACGAAAATAGGAAGCCTTCAACTGATGAAATTGCCTCGATTTTTATGAACTGTCTGCCGAATACTTCCGATGTCACAACCCTTTTTCATAGACGTCGTTTGACACAGACAGCTGAGTTGTGCCGAAGCTATTTCCATTTTCCATCGATCTGTGAGTTATGCCAGTTTGACGTAAATGCATGAGTCAAGAATATTTTTAGAGGGAATATAAAAGTTTGGCTGTAAAGTCTTGGCGATAACAAAGACAGCCAACACTTTTTGATCGAATCATTTTCGTGTATTCTCACAGAATTAGTCTATTAAAAAGAAGAAAGTTTTGCTAGTGGAAAAGGCATTTAATTCTTGCGTTAATCCCTTCAACTATGGCTGGTCCAATGATACACCTAATACCATTTTTAAACGACCATAAACTTTTTACGTATGATTCATTATTTTCTTGCTATTATCTCAATATATGTAGATTCTTTTTTTATAAACAGAGTTACTTTCATCTATAGGGTTCCGTACCTACCTCAAAAGAAAATCATGGAACTCTTATATGATCAATTTGTTATCGGGCTGTCTGTCTGTCTGTCTAGATGTCCATACTTCTCATACTCATTTTTTAATCTGCGTACGTTATGTTTCTAACAAATGAATTCCCATAATGCTGTGAAAATTTAAAAAAAAATTAAACAAAATAATAATTAAACACAGTAGATATCCTGTTTCAAATGTAATAAAAAACATCATAGAATCCTTTCCAGTTACTCTTTTATAGATATATGCATTATGCTTATATACATTATCCATCTGAGAACTAAATTCTGGTACACTGTAACTTTATGCGTACAGCAAGGCATTGCTTCTGGTTGGCAAATATTTAAATGGTTGTCTTAAATCACAACCATTAAACAAAACCATTTGATGGTTGTGTTTTCATGTTCAAGCAGGGTCAGAAAGAAATAGGTGATACAGACAAAAAAGGTGATGTCAAGTGAACCTACTGCTAAGCTTACATTTACCAGTATATGTAGCAGGTGTGAGCGACTACCCACATGACCAGGGCTAATTGTGTCTTGTTGTACAAACAAATTGATGTTACGCGTAACTTTGCGTGTACTTGCTAGACAACTTCTGTGACGACCCTTGAACTGGTTGGAATTTGAAAAGGGTTCGGTTATGTAGTGTAGTTTTTAAGTTAAACCTTGAATACAGAAAAAAAACGGTCATGATTTGAATTGATTTCAAAAGTTTATACAGGCGTCGATAAATTTATGTTCTAGATTTTAATAGAGTCTTTAGTTACACTCAAAGTTTTGGTGGAGCTTTTTTGCGGAGGGGAAATCATCAAATAACTTGCCCTACTCTGGGCGGAGCGAGGGGAGTGTCAGACTTGTATAGATTAAGACCCACCCATGTTCCTTCTATTGCCCTTTACGTTCCGGGGCCGCGGTATCTTTTTGGAACAACCCTAAACCCCGGTGAGCAACCCGCAACCCTGGCTAGAGGGGCTTGTGGCTAAATAGTATCTGCCGTTCGGGTCGATCATGAGGTTAAGCCGCAACCCATCCATTGCGGCTTAACCTTATGATCATGAATGGGTGGTCCCCCGACCACCCATTACATACCGAATTCCCTCCGTACCTCGAAAAGCCGTAGATCCCGGCTGTCTGTTCAGGTAGTCAGAGGCTTAAAACTCTGACAATCAGTCTTACTAAGGAGTATCGTATCGTATGATTATTAACTGGGTTGCGCCAATATGACAGGTACGCATTTCATGTAAAATACTGGCATTCAGCTGAATTAAAAAAGGCTGGAAGCCAACGTCAACATAGTTGGGAAAAGGCATGGTTCGACTTTCCTTTGACGGCCGTCGAATTAAGGGTGGGGAGTGGTGGGGGGGAGGGGGGGCGGTGGGTACTACCCCCCCTTAAAGGGAAAAGTTGCGGAGCCCCCCCCTTTTCGAGTTTTTTTAATTTTTAAGTCTGAGGAAATTTTTCCCATTTTATGAATTAAAGTTAATAGTAAGTGTAAAAAACCTTAGGGGGGAAGGGGGTGCTCCCCCTTCATCAAAAAAAATGAGAGGGGTCTTGGTCGACGGAGCCCCGCTTCGCGGGGCTCCTACTTCTGGGTGGTTTATAAAAAATTAACCACGAAGGGGATGGCGCGGTCTATTCGCTCGCTTCGCTCGCTCACACGACCCCGCCATCCCCTTCTAACCTAACCTATCCGAGTCGGGGTGCCCTAAGTCCAGATTGCAATCAGTCTCTCCTATAAAGTAATAATAAGCTGCAGCTGCGGCTCGTCCGATGCCTACGATTTGTTACAGCAGGCGGAGACTGCTCTCCCTAAGCACCTCCAGCTCTATAAAAACACTCTAGGGGTAGGACAGACTCTTACCAGGTGGTTGTTGTCAATCAATTAGGCTCTTTGACATAAATTGAACCTAACCTATTTATTTGTCCGTCAGTTTTACGTTCCGTTCCACAAGCCGACAAAAAACGGTAAACACTTAACATTTTATTTATTTTTATTTCGGACTGAAAATATTGCTGTAATTTATATATAAACTGTTAAATATATGTATGCATGAAAACTATTTAAACTAGTACAAAATATTATTATTTACGTAAATTTATATAAAATAAAATGTTACCAAACGTAAGACAACTTAACCGTTGATGAAACGAAACGTTCAATAGCGAGAATTCTATATAATCTGTGGTAGGAATATTTTTTCTCAAAAAGTACGTGTCTCCGCATGTTGAGACTTTACGTGTGTTCTTATAATAATTTAACCTTTCTGTAAAAAAAATATCAACCCCCAACTCGACGGCCGTCAAAGGAAAGCTTAGCCAAAGGCATAGTAAATGATTCACAATCAATTTTTTGAACAGTAATTATTGAACAAAACATTAAATCCGTCCAAGCGAATGTTTATGAGGATGGATGAATAGATGTATGGATGTTTGTTTGTTACTCTTTCACGTCAAAAGCACAGAACGGATCTTGATGAAATTTGGCACAGAGTTAGACTATAGTCTGGAACAACACATAGGATACTTTTTTTTCGATCATCACACGGGCTAAGCCGCGGGTGCAAGTTACGCGATAAAGCCGCATCTTTAATTAATAAAGTTTTCAAGCATTCAGTTAAACGAACAACTAATTGAAAAAAGGAACTTTATCACTCTACCAAGCTACCAAACACATTTACTTTTATATTTAAGTATTTTTCCATTACACAATAACAGTCATTTCAATTTAACACAGCCAAATAGCCCCATTTTACATGTAAGTAATAAATTTCATTTTACCGTTCCCAATGCATTTCAATTTTCGTATAAATTACGTTCGTCGAAAAATAACGTCGACAGGTAGAATCGTCTTGTAAGTTATTGGTAAGATAAAATGCACCAAGTTACAGTTTTGTCTTAGCCCACGTATTACGGAAGGCTTCGATGGAGCAAAAAAGAGGCCGCAATACGATTGGCCTAGTTTAATGGAGGTATTTTTAGACTACCTACTCTAATTTTAGTACCAATTACGTATTCAAGTGTTCCTTTCGTTGGATTACTTACCGGTGGCGTGACTAGATTTCAATTGGTAACTATCAAGTCATACTTAGAATAAAAAAATTAAAAAAAAGAAAAACGTTGCCACACTAGGAATTTCTCCTGTATCGTGGGTGCGTTTACAAACATTTATACTCACATACTCAATCAGCCAGACCCGGAATAACTATCTATGGCCAAACAAATATTTGTTCCGTGCGGGGATCGAACCCGCGACACGCAGTGCAGCAGTCGATTTCTCAGCAACTGCGCCAATCGTGTCGTCATAGTTTACCTTTTATGGTTTGTCGAGAAGCAGTTTGAAGTTTATTTGTACTTTATCATTTTTTTATTTAATTCGATGTACCAGACATAGAACTTGCTCCGGCCTATGCTGCATCATTGCGCCACATCAGATGAGTTGCGGCCAAGCCTGTCAAGTACAAAATGAACCGACAAGAGCGAGACAGACTCGCGCACCGACGGTTTCGTACAAACTTGCGACATAAACGGCCATATCTTTTGACTGCTTAGACTTAGAGGGTTGATTTTTTTTCACAGGACATAGGGACCACAGATTTGAATATATAATATTAAGGGTTTTAATATCACTCGATACTACCACGCATTCTTGAGATAAAGGGTCTTTTCAAACAAACAGAAGGTCAACAAAGTGATCTTATATGAGTTCCGTATTTTCTTTTTGTGGTACGGAACCCTTTCGTTTTATTATAATAATGCATTAATATTTTAAAAAGATAATAATGTGGACCGATGTATGTCCGATCTCGAATCTAGTTTTTTTTTCTTTTTAAGATTTAGAAGTTTGCAGTCTTGAAATATCTATAAATTACTAGGTGGCGCCCCCGGTTTCGCCCACGTGTTGATAAAAAAAGAACCTATGTGTTATTCCAGACTATAATCTACCTCTGTGCCAAATTTCATCAAAATCCGTTCAATATTTTTTCGTGAAAGAAGATCAAACACTCATCGATACTCACAAACTTTCGCATTTATAATATTAGTAGGATTAGTAGGATTTTACAACCACCGTCAGTAAGATGCGCCTGATTTAAAGTGAATAGCAAAGAGTATCAGGCGTGTGTCAATCCGGGAGCAGACACCCTTTTAGTACGTGGAAAATTCGAAAAAGTAACACGCACTGATTACTGGACCAACTCCACAGCTATCTCCTAATTACACATCACCGCCATTACAGTCCAGATTTAATTTTCCGCAGACTACCCTCAAGTCCAGCCACAAAGAATTAATAGAAAACGTTTCACGCGCCCACAATGTGAAACTTGTTTCAAAAGGATCACGTATACACGTCCCATACAAGTTTTTCGTTATCAACACTTTGGTAGCCCACATTCTGTTCTTTCGTCGAAAAACTTTATTTTCGATAAAGACTGTCTAACGAGTTCGAAGTTGGGCAATGTTAGTGTTAAGTTCGACGGTTTATTTATCCAAAGGCTTTTCTGATGCCGCAGACGTTGTATTAACGGGTCCTAATGACTTTGATACTCCTCAATTGGATTAGTTTTGGGTACGCCCGTATATTTTTGGGCGTTTACTGAGTACGTGGGCTTGAAGCTGAAAGCTTTGCGCGTCAGCGTATCATTATTGGCCAAATTAGGTATAATGTTGAAATTTGGAGGCTGGTAAATTCGTATCCAGAAAACATTGATGGAACATGTTTTTGCATTATGAAATACTAGCTGGAGCCCGTGGTTTCTCCCGCGTGATGTAAAAAAAAAGTATCCTATGTGTTATTCTAGACTATAATTTATCTCCGTGCCAAATTTCATCAATATCCGTTCAGCCGTTTTGACGTGAAAGAGTAACAAACATTCATATATCCATCCATCCTCTCAAACATTCGCATTTATAATTGACTAGCTTTCGCCCGCGGCTTCGCCCGCGTTAAATTTGGAGTAACACAGTTCCCGCCTCATTGATTTGTAATAGCAACGCTAAGTTTTCCCTTTTCTTCCCTCTTTCTCCCTCACATCCCACTTTTTTAAAATAAAAATTAGCCTATGTCCGTCTCCTGGTTCCCAACCATCTATGTACCAAAATTCATCACAATCGGTTTAGCCATTAAAGCGTGTTCCGGATCTTCACATCGCGCCGGTCAGTGGGATCGCGCGATGCTACGTCATCTGAACGCCCCACCAAACGTATGGCCCTCGACCATACCGATGGGCACACACTCGCTCACTCGCCGTCACTTAGCGTGCGCATACATCGGTCATTTTTTACTTTGTACAATCACAATTTTAATATTATACAGTCCTATGGAAACGGAAGTTTTATTTAGTCGAGACCACCAGCATCACAACTGGAGCTTGACACTCAAACAGTGGTCCTTCGAGCTAACAAAGTGGTTCTACGAAGAAGAAATTCGCCGTGTTTGTCGCGTCACATCGCCCGGCGCCCGTGGACTTTGGACTGCCTACCTCGTGCCTCGTGCCTACAAGCAGTAGAAGACAACTCGAGGACAGTCTACCCAGGGAGGAACATATTTCTGAGTGAGTCCGTTCCAATCTCCTTAATTCCTGTCTTCTTATTTTCCTTTTTCCAGGAATTTAAAATAGCTATATCACGGATCAGGCATAGTTGATCTCTTCATCTGTTATAGCTTTTTACATGTTCATTTGCATTCATCAAGTTAACGTTATTTTTATACATTTATCCATTGCTGTTCTTAATTGTTCGCTTATCGCACCGGTGCACGGTGAATGAATAGACACATATTCTTTTTAGCGTAAACAACCTCATTAGTGATTTTTGCTTATTAAACCAGTTTTGCACACCTGGCTCAATTACGTCTTACAGAACAGCTGATTTACCGTTAATCGTCGTCTTGTGCCTATCTAATTCGTTTTAATTACTATCCTTTTATTTATTTTTCTCGTTCTTTGCCTTTTTTGCACTTTGACCCTTTGCTTTGTCACGCCTACCTACCATTATGGCTGATTTTAAACTAAAGGAACTTATAAAGAAGCGTGGAAGCTTCAAAGCCAAGCTTACGCATTTTAATAACTTTTTAAGGTTGCTGCCTAGTAATACAGACTTAGATAATTTCCAAGAAGTCGAATTACAAGGTCGTTTAGCTTTAATGGAAACGCTTTATAAGGAATTCGACGTGTTACAGACTGACTTGGAGCTGCTGTCGGAGAACGCGGACGACATGTATACTGAGAGGGAGCAGTTCGAGACGCAGTATCATGCGTTGGTGGCGCGCGCGAGAGCAACCCTCGCCCCCGCGCGCTCCTCCTCGCCCGCTCTCGTCTCTGCCTCTTCCACCGATGATCTCGCGCAACACGGCTCTGGTTGCAAACACGACTTCGTTCGACTGCCCAAGATAGACTTGCCTCACTTCAACGGGGACTATCAGCACTGGCTTGAATTCCGAGATACGTATCTTTCCCTTATACACAATAATAGTAGCATACAAGACATAAATAAATTTCATTATCTTCGTGCAGCTTTAATTGAAAGCGCATCTTTAGTTATTAAAGGTATCGATTTTAAAGCCGATAATTACAGTATTGCTTGGCGAATATTAACCGAAAGGTACGATAATGAGAACCTTCTTATCAATAATCATGTACAGGCATTATTTAATCTTGAACCTATTCAACAGGAATCTTCTAGCGCATTACGCAACATGGTTGACGTCACAAACAAAAACATTAGAGCTCTTGAGACACTTGGACATCCAACCAAACATTGGGACATATTAATTATTTACATGATGTCCAAGAAACTAGATTCTGTAACCAACCGTGAGTGGGAACAATTTAAAAACAATTCAGACACATTTCCAAGCTTAAAACAATTCCTAAAATTTATTTCTAACAGAGCAGACTTACTTGAATCTATAAATCATCATAACAACACATTATTTACAAACAAAACATCAACAAAAAACACAAATGAAAATAATAAATCTAAAAACTATCATATTACAACTAAATCTAAACCTATTCGGCATTCTGAGAATATCAAGTGCCCTATGTGCACTCAGAATCACTTTTTATTTAGTTGTCAACCTTTCAGAGACCTTAACGTTGAAGCTCGTATTAAAAAAGCATCAGAAAGCAATGTTTGTATGAACTGCCTTCGACCTGGTCATACAGTAAATCGTTGCAATCTTTCTCATTGCAAATATTGCAAATCTAAACATAACACCCTCTTACATAGGGAGTCAGCAACAGACAACAAATCAGGGGACAATGTAGCATTGTCAACAAATGTCATTTTACCCCCATCAAATAATTCTCAAAATCTTATTTTACTTTCCACAGCCTTGGCTAAGGTGGCAGACGTTAAAGGAGAACTTCTTACTGCCAGACTCCTATTGGACAATGGCAGCACCTCCAACTTCGTTACCCGTGAGCTCTGTGGGAAGCTTGGTCTGATGACTCACAGCACTAGGTCCACCGTCACAGGTATTAACGGACAAGTTTCGAGTACCACAGAAAGTTGTTCTCTTCATTTACAATCTTGTTATGGTAGCTATCAGGCGACTGTAAGCTGTTTTGTCTTACCAACCATCACCCAGACGATGCCTGGCTCTTACGTGGATAAAAAATATATTACCATGCCGCCAGGTATTCAATTAGCAGATCCTTCTTTTAACATACCTTCAGCTATTAATATTCTTGTAGGCGCTGAGGTATTTTGGGACGTCTTAGGTTCCGACACCATTAATTTAGGTAAACATCAACCTAGATTACAGTCATCAAAATTAGGTTGGCTTATTTCGGGCTGTGTCATTCAGTCTCCGCGTCATACACAACCTTCTTATTGTCATTTTCTTTCACACGAGGAGTCTGAACAGCTGACTCGCTTCTGGGAACTCGATACTGTATCTGCTGGCAATTGTTTTTCTTCTGATGAACAGGCTTGTGAAACACTTTTTAAAGAAACCACACGTCGTGATACAAATGGACAGTTCGTGGTCACCATACCTTTAAAGGACTCGCCTGAGTGCTTAGGTGACTCTTATGTACTGGCCAAGCGTCGATTTCTCTCCCTCGAGCGTAGGTTTGAGCGGGACTCCACTTACAAAACCAGATATTCTCAATTCATTCAAGAATATATTGACCTTAATCATATGACAGAACATTCCAAAACCAAATATAATTCAGATATAAACCATTATTTTTTGCCTCATCATGGTGTTGTCCGCGAGTCTAGTTCGACTACAAAACTTCGCGTAGTTTTCGATGCTTCAGCCACCAGCACCTCGGGCAAGTCCTTCAATGACATCCAAATGGTAGGTCCCACCGTACAGGAAGATTTGCTATCCATACTTTTAAGATTCAGACAACATAAATTTGTCGTAACGGGTGACATCGAAAAAATGTACAGAGCAATCTTAGTCGAGCCTTCTCAGCGCACCTTACAACAAATTCTGTTTAGATTCAATTCTTCAGATCCTTTAAAGAAGTATACACTAAACACAGTGACTTACGGTACTTCTTCAGCTCCTTATCTAGCCACCAAGTGCTTGGTGTCTCTTGCAGATCAATGTTCAGACCCAGAAGTCAGTCAGTCTATCAGACGTGATTTTTATGTAGATGACTATTTAAGTGGTGGTGACTCGATTGAGTCAGTCATCAAACTTTGCCAAGGTGTAGTTAATACTCTCGAACCTGCAAAGTTTCACCTTCGTAAATGGCAGTCAAATTGTCCTAAGATACTTGAGTCAGTCACAAACCTTAACACAGACAATAATAATAAAACTTTAAACTTGAATGAAACTCCTAGTAAAACACTTGGGTTGTACTGGGACCATAAATCAGACACACTTTTCTTTTCAATGGAATTAAAACCTATATCTAAAATAACTAAGCGTAATATATTATCATTAGTAAGTCAGGTGTTTGACCCTCTTGGCCTCGTTGGGCCATGCATAGTACAGGCCAAACTTATATTACAGCAGCTGTGGTTGTAAAAATGCAACTGGGATGGCGACGTACCAAAGAAATAAAAACCCAGTTTCTTCAGTTCATGCAATCATTTTCAGCAAGCTCAAAGAGCAACCCTGCCGATCTTGCATCTCGGGGGGTGAAGGCTGATTGCATCAGCTCGTTCACTCTTTGGTGGTCGGGTCCAGACTTCTTAAATCAGAAAGAAATACAATTTCCCACTTCACCCAATACACAAATACATTCATCATCTAAAATATCTTTCCACACAGTTGCTGAACAGAACAAAACAAATCATAACAATTTAATATCCAAGTTAATACACAAAAAATCATCATTCACATCATTAATTAGAATCATAGCTTATTTACAAAGATTTATTAATAATTGCAGACAAAATAATCATAATAAATCATCTTACCTAACATATTCAGAATTGAAGTCATCACAAAATCTTATATTACAGATTTCTCAGCAGGAAATGTTCCCTGAGGAATACAAATGTCTTAAAACCAATCAGCCCTTACATAAAAAGAATCGGTTGATTAGTCTTTCTCCTTTCATCGATTCAGATAACTTAATACGCGTTGGTGGACGTCTTAACAATTCAAACTACAGCTACGACATTAAACACCCTATTCTATGTATTATGTAGTAAACACATTTTAACAAAAATCATATTCGAAAAAGAACACAAAACACTTTTTCATGCAGGACCTCAACTACTTCTAGCACACATTCGACTCACCTACTGGCCTTTAGCTGGCAGAAACCTTGCTAAGCAGATAGTGCGTAACTGTGTTCGTTGTACTCGCTTTAAAGCTCAACCTGTTCAGGTTGTCATGGGCAACCTACCAAGTGATAGGACGCATCTCGAGTACCCTTTTCTGAATACAGGGTTTGACTACGCCGGGCCAGTGCTGATAGCCGACCGCAGAGGTAGGGGATGTAAGCTTGTCAAATCTTATATTTGTGTTTTTGTCTGCTTTGCAGTCAGAGCTGTGCATCTGGAGCTCGTTGCTGACCTTACCAAAGAAGCTTTCCTTGCGGCCTTCAGCCGATTTATTAGTCGTCGGGGCCAACCTCAGCGCGTGTACTCCGACAACGGCACTACATTCGTGGGGGCTTTCAATGAGCTTTCACGCTTCTTAAAAGCTTCATCAAACAGCTTAGCATCAGAGTTTGCAAACAAGGGCATAGAATTTAAATTCATTCCTGCCTACTCCCCACATTTCGGTGGTATTTGGGAAGCTGCAGTAAAATCCACCAAACATTTACTACGTCGAGTCATGAGCCTAACTCACTTGACATATGAAGAGCTCTCAACTTGTTTAATTCAGATAGAGGCTATTTTAAACTCCAGACCTTTAACACCTCTATCCACTGATCCTTCTGATCTCTCATACCTTTCCCCATCTCATTTCCTGATTGGACGACCACTCACTTCAGTTCCTCGTCCTCAGATCACCGACTGCAACATCCAGCGGCTTCATCGCTTCCATAGAGTGGAAAAGCTCCGACAACATTTTTGGCAGCGGTTTTCTAATGAGTATGTGTCTCTCCTGCAGCAGAAAACCAAATGGCAGACAGCTGGGCATGACCTGAAGATAGGCACCATGGTCTTAGTGAGAGACGCTAATCTCCCTCCTCTCCTGTGGATGCTGGGCCGAGTGACAGCCGTAAAACCAGGATCCGATGGGCATAACAGAGTCGCCGAAATCCTAACAAAGAAGGGCACCATTACACGTGCATACAACAACATCTGCCCTCTTCCCGTCTCGACAGCATCATCTTGAAGCCTTTACGTACTTCAACCCGGGGAATATGTTCCGGATCTTCACATCGCGCCGGTCAGTGGGATCGCGCGATGCTACGTCATCTGAACGCCCCACCAAACGTATGGCCCTCGACCATACCGATGGGCACACACTCGCTCACTCGCCGTCACTTAGCGTGCGCATACATCGGCCATTTTTTACTTTGTACAATCACAATTTTAATATTATACAGTCCTATGGAAACGGAAGTTTTATTTAGTCGAGACCACCAGCATCGCAACTGGAGCTTGACACTCAAACGAAGAGGTAACAAACAAACAAACTCACTTTCGCTTTTATAATATTAGTAAGGAAGTAAGGATATTAGTAAGGAAGTAAGGATAGTAAGGATTATAATATTAGTAGGATAAGTTAGAGGAAAATAATAATAATCGATCCGACCGGTTTTAAGGTCAAGCCACGCTTCCTTAGGTTGGTCCCTGGATGAGTGACCATCATGCACATACCAGGTTTCCTCCATGCCAAAGCGTATCATATTAACTGGATTATTGAGATCAGATTAGCAGTCGCTCAGTGTAAGATACGGGTTGGACTGGAAACGGACACCAAAATAGTTAGAAAAAGGCTAGGCAGATAATGAAGAGATATAATATTTGAAACGTTTTACTGAATTTTATTATTTTTTCCACACAGATAATAGAAAGGACTACTTTCTAAAGAGGAACGGTCGCATGAGTCCGCGGCATTAACAAAACTTACTTATGTGTCAATTTTTAAACTGAAAATACCAATATATCCATATCCTGTAGAATTTAAGTTAAATTATTTTAACTTAAATGCTACAGGATATTGGTATTTACATCAAGCATACTCAGTTTCATCCAAAAATACCAATACATTCTAAAAATATTACATGTTACGCAATACACAAGCGAGTATTTTTAAATTTAAAATTGACGTATTTTGTAAAGTTATCGCCGCGAATTCATATAAAGGCCTCAGATTAAAAAAAAAGTACGTTACTGTACACCACTAATTAAAATACTGAAATATTCTTGAAATATTTTGTTCAGTTACATTCCTGAAACATAAGATTCAAATCCTTACAAAAACGAAAATGAGTTTGTTTGTTTGTTAAATGGCATAACCGATTTTGATGAATTTTGACTAAGGGATAGTTGGGACCCTGGAGACGGACATATGCATTTTTTTTTAAAGTGTGTTAAAGGGGAGAAATTTGATATGGGACTTCTCGCAGTTTTCAAGGTAGGAAACTACTAAACGGTACACAAACTCTTTGTCACCAACGAAAAATACTCAAGAAAAGGACTGCAAATCAAGAAAAGGGAACCCCGTGTAACTCTGAATTAAATGCGAGTGAAGCCGCGGGCAAAAGCTAGTACGCAATATTTTTTATGAAAAATACTGAATTAGCTCCTACTTTCACGGCAAGCCTTTAAATATGCAAAAGTACGGGGCGTAATAAAAAGTATGCACCCGTTATCTCATGACATCTAATCTGCATGATGTAACCTCGTAATGCTCCCGGGTATAAACCAGAGCGTAGGTAATATAAATACGCGTTTTCTGTTTATTTTTGCGGAATAAAAAATGCAATTTCTTTTTTATGTTTTCTTTTTTATTTATTTATTTCTTATAACCTAATGAATGGGGTATAAAAATGGTATTTAAGTTTTGTTTAATAAAATAACTTATTTCGATAAATAATTCAATAACCAGTATTATTCTAAACAAGCACTTTCTACTAACAACTCTATTATATTCTTCTACACCTTGTATAACATAACATAAAATCACGCCTGTAATTCTTGAAATGGTACACCCACAATTCGCCATATATATTTAAGTCACATGTGAAAATCCAGACTCCGTGACTGAACCTCAAACCAACCCAGCCACCGTGTGTGACCGATTTTGATGAATTTTGGTACTGAGATAGTTGAGACCCTGGAAACGGACAAAGGCATTTTTTTTTAAAGATTGAGATGTGAGGAAGCAAGAGCGAAAAAGAGGGAAAACTTTGCATTGCTATTACAATAAATAAGGCGCAAGTGAAAAAACTACAGGCAGCAGGTACCTTGAAATCAGAAAAGGGGAACTGTGTTACCCCGAATTTAACGCGAGCGAAGCCGCGGGCAAAAGCTAGTCTACAATAAAATAAAGACTTCAAACCAAAAAAACAATAGGAAGACGACAATAAGATAAAAATAAGAATCTAGCTCAAAATTGCTACAGATTTTTATGGGCAGGTTCTGTGCATGAACAGTCAGCTTCTAATGTTGTTATAGGAGTATTTCGTCTAGACAGACAGACAGTAAATAATACTGGATAACACCTGCTGTCGTTACTCCGTGTTAATGTAGTAAACACACGTAAAATGTTATTGGTTCGCGTAAAATTTTGTAGGCACACTGCCTGATATGGTTTAAAATTGAATTTGTTGAATCATGTTTTATATGACGCGATTGAATTGTTGGTCTCGTGGTCGCGACTTCTGAGCTAGGGAATATGGCTTCGATTCTCAGCTGGGTAAGTTGTTGTTGGGTTTTTCCATGTGGGTTATTAGCAGTCACAGAGTCTTTTTTTGGATGGGAAATCAGCAAATAAGTTCCCCCGCTCTCGGCGGAGCTGGGGGGAGTATCAGACTTGTACTGACTAAAACTATAAAATGTTCCTTCTTTGCCCTTTAGTTCTGGGGCCGCAGAATTTCTCTCTAACAACCCGAAACCCCGGCAGGCGGTGATCCTAGCAGGCCTCTGTGCAGCGTGAAGGTATTGAGTTAATATTAATACTGAGTAACTAAGGTCTGCGGTCTCATAAACCTGTAAAAATATCAACCCTCTAAATCTACGCAATCGGAAGATATAGTCATATAAGTTGCATTTCCCATACATTTACAAAGGGGATCAAAAGGTTTGTCGTGTCCTATGGAGAAGAACCGGCAAGAAACTCTATGGTAATTACTGGTGTTGTTTTTGTTACAGCTGACGGGAGTGCCACACTTGTACTGACTAAATCCCATCTATGTTTCTTCATTAGGCCATTTTTCTTCCGAGGACAACCCGTAATTCTAGCAGAAAAACTTCTTGCATCCACATTTACGCAGTATCACAATCAGTAAACCATAAAACACGAAGTGCGCATAGTCAGTTGCGGTCGTCCGACAGATAACTATACAGGTAGCATTAGTTATATCGGAGATGATAGCCAGACGTCCTAATAATTAATTAAACCACAAACTAGAGCAGCCGGTATCTGTGGTGTCACACTATAACAATCGCTTTATATTATGACAGATGTGCGGTGAGCATAAGGTAGTTAGCTTACAGTCCACAGGATAGCGACCAACGATTATTATACAGTACTGTACTACTGTCACCGTACGCTGTACCAGCCAAAAGCTAGTCAGTCTCGCGAACCGATTGTTCCATAAACAGCCACATCTTTTGAGTGCTTTAATTTGGAGAGTCGATTTTTTCACAGCAAAAAGGGACCTGAGTTGATTATATGGTTTTAATGTCGGCTTGATACCTCCACGCATTCTCGTAATAAAGGGTCTTGACAGACAGGCGGACAATAAAGTTTCCTTTTGAGGTACAGAGCCCTAAAAATTATGAGTAGTGGTAAAGGCCCCGACGTATAGCTGTAAGTCATGGGTTTTTTTTATCAAACGCCCTCGCTGCCTGTATGCCATATGACACAGCCAATTTAATTCGAGCATATTGGAACTACACTATTGAAATTAAGAGAGCAGGCATTGACTTTGAACCCGCTATGCAAATATGATGTGAAATTGTGAAATAAAAAATAATAGAAATAGGGCACCATACATATAGTATAAAAAATGGTTGGAAATAATATATTTAAGAAGTGTTTTTCGATAGCCTTTGAAAAATAACATTGAGGTTTCTTAAATACTTACTTATTTTCTTTTCATTTAAGACTATTAAAAACAAATTTAGTTTTGTTGTTGAGTGTAAATTTATATATGATGTGTTAAAAATATGTAAGCCGTGGAATCTTGCGAATATCTCTCGTATTGGGCTAGTTTTTACTCGCTTCTCGCTAGTTGTCGTCAATGGAACGTCTATCTAAACATATGTTCCGTTCCCGTTTAGATCACTAGTGCGACATGGATGTCGGAGGCTTAATATTTAGTAATCTCCATAAGATCAGATAAGGAGTCGTGTCGTTGGACGTAATCCATATTTACACAGTTTTATCGGAATCTAAACTAAATAACAACATTACATCATGCCTCTAATCCCAGAAGAGTTAAACAGGGCATTACCTTACAGGGCAACCTCTTTTCCCCAGTTATGTTTAATTCCTATGTCAAAAGAAAACGATTCTATTGCCATTATATATTCTTTGGTATTGTTCGTCGTGTCGTTGAGCTCCTTGTGTTATGAGCTACCTACATGATAACTGACAAATATTTGCACTGACTGGACAGATCCAGTCAATCTGTGTGGTGCTTTCTTAAAAAAAGACCATTTCACTAATCTGCATAGTCCTCATATATGTTGACCAAGATTTTTATTTGGACCTTAATATGACCTCTGAGTTTGTTTCTGCTGTTTTTTCTCAGAGTAGTCGGGCACGAAACACCAGCCTAAACAATTTTTTTTTTATAGACGTGTAAATATGTTTGGAAAAACTACTTGCAAAATAAATATCATTAACCGTGCACATTTTTTGACTCCATGGCTGCTTACGGGTAATGCCTATTGGAAAAAACCAAAAACTCTTTACTTGACTCGGGAATTAAACCCAGGACTTCATGCTCATTAAATGCACTTGTGAGCATGACATCAACAGAAAATAGCTGCATTTGATATGTTAGTACTACTTTCTAATTAGAAATATAGTATCCTTACTTAATATTATAAAAGCGAAAGTGAGTTTTTTGTTTGTTACCTTTTCACGCTTTAATGGCTAAACCGATTTTGATGAATTTTGGTACAGGGATAGTTGAGACGGACATAGGCTATTTTTTATTAAAAAAGAGTGGGATATGAGGGAGAAAGAGGGAAGAAAGCGTTGCTATTACAAATCAATAGGGCGCAACTGAATTTAACGCGAGGGAAGCCGCGGTCAAAAGCTAGTTTAATTATATAAGCTTAAAAATACAGTTAGATTGGGCAAATAAAAATAACAAATTATCCATTAGTCTTTTATTTATCACCTTTTTCCAACAGTAGCTACCTATATCTAAACATTGGTCGTTTTAAAATGTCTGTAATATTATTCATTAGTTAGTCATTTTTAAACATAGTATAAATTTCTATTTAAAAATATAACATAAAAGTATAAAAAATATATTATTATTGTTATAACTCAGAAGCCTAAAGATGATGAATTTGTAACACTACATTTTGCTAAAAAAATAATAATTGCCTCTAGTTTTTTCCGTGGCTTTCCCGGTGTTCTAATTATAATTTGTCCGATCAGACTATAATATGGAATTTCATAGACATACAAAACTATTCAATAGTCATACCATAATAATATGATAGATACACGGATAAAAAAAAATGCATAAATCAAAGACAAAACATTAAAATCAAATAAAAGATAGAAACAGGCGGGACGCATTTGAGGTTGAAAATATAATAAATAATTAGCTATTAAAAACTAAGAAACACTTTCTAGTACTCTTCTCAGTAAACCTTTTCATTTGTTACCCTTATCACAACGGAAAAGCATAATAATAACTAATCCTCCATATTTGGAAATACGCCATTTTGGATTTACAATGACATCACTTAGTTCGCCATGCCATCCTATAAATTTTAGTTTGTCATCCAAACTAACTATAAATGCAATATGCAAATTTTAGTTTAATTATATACCTTGAAGTGTGTCAAATTTATTTTATTTTTCCTTCAAAGATTTTTTAAACAGCTTGTTAGTTACAAAAGTGTGTTAAAAACGGAATGACATTACATTTAAACAAAAAATGTTAACATTTAATAATAAAATATTTAACTTAAAAACAATTATCTTAAAACAGGTCCTCAATTGAAGGCATGAAATCATCTGGTATTTGAGAATTGTCCACTTGCCGTTTTCTGAAAGCTGGCGCGATAAAATGCGGCTTCATTGAACTAGCCTTGGTTGTATCCTTCTCTCTCTTGTTTTTTTTAACCACCTTCCTTTTTGCATTGCTCAGTAATGATTCGCCTTCGGGTGTATCGCAAGGGAAAGATTTCTTAACGCTGAAAACTTGGCAGGTGGACACTTGAGTCTCGTTTTGTTGGTCAGAAATCGACAGATTCGTTTCTTTAATTTTCAGAGCAAAAACATCACCATCCACGTTATATTTAGTTACTATTATTGATTTGGCAGCTCGCTTTTTGGGTTTGGTTCTTCTTGTTTTAGTTGTGGTTTTCTCTGTGGTAGTGTTTTCTAAATCTCTCTTATGTCTATCAGACGATTTTAGTCGCAATACTTGTTGGTGTAGTGTTTCAGAATCTGCAATAGTATCAACGATTTGATAATGTTTTTTGTACGCTTTGATTGCTCGTTCCATACAGTCAGTGCATTGCCCACATCTTTGTTCCAGGAACACTGATTGCAGATTGTTGACCATTTTCACGAGTGGTGGTCCGTTGATATTTAGGAGGACTTTCTTCGGCATTGGCATTTGACGAATTTCCATTGAGTTGTTGAATTTTATATCTGGCACCGAACTGTATTCACCTACAAATAACAATAATTATAGCATAAAAAAATTACACCAGTATTATCATTGTTTAGTAGCAGGTAGTAGAGGGCGAGCCTCTATTATATGACACTTAAAACCTAACTTTCGAAATATAGGTATTCTGGAAGGTACTCTGCCGAACCTTTAAGGTGATAACAGGAGTGATTTAATGCATGTTATGTCATTATTGTTAGAAGTACACACGACGGCAGGTCAACCTATTCTAAACTATTATAATCTACTCTCTCTACTACGGATAGCACACCGTAGTATAAAGATAAGGTTAAAATAGTTTTGTGTAGGTTGATGTGCTGTCGTGTATACATACTTATATATAACACTAACTTGTATTCAGTTTATTATTTAAAGCTTCTAATTTATATTATCTGCGGATAATATAAATTAAAAGCTTTAAATAATAAAAGGGTCTCTCCACAAATCATGTCAACTCACCGAATGCTTGCGGCAAGTGTGCGAGTAGCGCGCAGAACAACAGGGAACTCATTAGTTCCATTTGTGCTCTCGTTGTGAAGGTGTCTTCGCTCCTGCAGACAATCTTCTTACTAAAGTGCGCTAACAAGCTTCGTTACAGCGCGGAGTTTTACGAAACGCGCAGTGTTGCTCACAGTCCGCCCGATGCTTCCTTTCCTGCTAAAATGTTTTCAAGTGTACATGCTTCGTTATAATTAAAACGTTACTAAAGATAATAAGGGATTTAACTGTTTATTTACGTTTAGTTGTCTTATTTTGGGAATTATTATTTTGTTCATTGTTCCGTACATCAAAAGGCAATAACGGAACCCTTATTGGATCATTTTGTTGTCCGTCGAAATACTTTATCTCGACCTCAAATCTTGGCTCTTGGAGGTGGGAAAAAGTGACAACTGCGTAGATTTAAATGTTAGAACATTTAAATCTACGCAGTCGTCAAAAGATATGGCCGTTTATTTCGCAAATTTATAAGGAACCTTCGTTGTGCGAGTCTGACTCGTTCTTGGCCAGTTTTTTTTTAATCGGTTTGCGTTTTGCCACAACTTGTCGAGTGTAAAGCAATGATACGGCCTAGGGTGGAGCACCCTTGCCGAAACAGATACACTCGAACTTAGATCAAAATATCAAAACGAATGTTCCTAACGTAAATCCAAAATCTGCTTCCATATATTTCTTCTCACCTCAAATGCACAGCAGCTCAAATAAGTCGTCGGAATAAACAAAGCGGCGAAAGATTTATCAACTGAAGTACGTGTTGGATTCTGGGAAACACCAAGACTAATGTGAAGGTGAAGTGAAAAATCTTGCTTATATCCAAGTTGTTGGGTGTGCTGATGATCTTGATCCATTGTTTACGTGCTGTTTACACACCGTAAACCTGAAGGCACTTGACAATTGAATGTTTGCTCCACGGACTTGATTCTAAGCCATTGTGATCAAGTCGATATGTTTATGTTGTTCCAATAACCGGATAGTAGCATCCGAGCGTTTGATTACATACAATCTCAACTTCGGAAGGTCCAATGTGTTGTTGACTTTCATGTTTTGGATCGGATCGAGTTTATTGACCTGTTTTGAAGAGGCATTGACAATGGTTAAAATAATTATATTGTTATTGTTCAATGCTTTAAAATGTAATCGATCTCTGCTTTAAAATGTAATCGATCTCTGCTTTAAAATGTAATCTATCTCTACTTTCAAATGTAATCTATATTTTATTACTTACTGCCTCGTTGATCTAGTGATCGCAATCGTGACTGCTGAGCATAAGGTCTTGGTTTCGTATCCCGGGTTAAACAAATAGTTATTTTGCTTTTCGTGAAATTTCATAGTAGCAGCAGCCATGAAGCCTGAGTTTGCGCCAAGTCAATGTCAAAAAGTTCTCCCCCTATTTCATGGGACTTAAAGCATAACTGGCGTCATGTCAGTGCACGATTAGGTACCTGCAGTCACGGCCAATAGGCTAGTTTACAAAAAAAAATTATTAGTCTGTCTTTTAGATTATTCAAAAATAAGGGACACGTATTTTTTATTTGTGAATTAGACCAAAACTTACAAAGATTAAAGTCCGTTAAAGTTGCGTGTGACGTCACGCGTTGCTACATTTTTTCGCTATGAATACTTTGACCCTGAAAACTACCCTATTACATGTATATACTTACCAAATATCAAAAGCGATTTCTTCCTACTGTATCTATTATGTTTTTGGAAGCTTTATTTATTTATTTATTTATATAACAATTTGCATTCCTGTCCTACATTACTTAAATGTAACAGCTAAAAGTTTAAATTTCGAAAATAAAAAAATAATGAAACAATATGATAAATATATGCCAAATATTACGAAATAATTCTTATTTTAAAGTAGAAACCGTTGTTTATCAGAAAATCGCTTTTGAATTTTGGCAAGTGTACTTATACTTGCAATTACTCGTGACTGTCGTGACTTTATACCTCTGCATAACGCTTCGGGTGATTACAGGTGTGATATTATGTATGCTATTACGTACTTAGATATTGTGAAAAATCATAACTATTGAGATGATTCAAAATTTCTTTAATTTGCCAGATACACATCAGTCCCCTCTACGCGTGACGTGTTTTTGACGGCCAAAAAATTGAGTTAGAGTTGAATTCAAAATTTTACTAAGAACAAGACTAAGAGAAACCGGCCAAATGCAACTCGGACTCTCGCACCGAGGGTTTCGTACAAATTTGCGACATAAATAGCCCTATCCTTTGACTTGAGGTTGGTTTTTTTCATAACTCCAAGGTACCTAATGCTTAAGTTGGTTTTAATTTTCAACTCGATTTCTCCACGCATTCTTGAGATAAAGGATTTACCGTTTTTTTTTCTGTTGAGGTACAGAAACCTTAAAAAGAGTATCAATGCGGTGTTTTCTTGTATAACCACCAAAAGTAACATTACAACAGCATAAAATAATTTTGCAAAATTAGGCTTTTCTGGTACGGATAACCATGTAAGACAATTAAATCAAGAAATCTCTGCTAACAATACGAGTAATGTGTTTTCTCTTCCAAAAAAAAAATGATAACAAAAAAACAACATCGAATAAAAAACGCTAATGTCCCATTCCATAATACTTCCCTTACATTTCTTTCTCAATTAGCAGAGCCGGGAGCAAAAATCGTAACGCGCAAAAAATGAAGCGCAAACATTTTCAGACATTTACGGCAAACGTTCATGTTCAGTTTGGTTCAAATAAAATTACCATAAAAAATATTATGGTAAAGTGTAGCCGGGCATAAAACCGGGGGCAAACAACTTTTTTGCAACTTATCTCGTTACTCACAAAGATGTGACTTTTATGACGCAAACGGACTTTCAGGTTATTTGTATGCTACAAATATCCCAGATTTGTTCCTATGTTTCGTGCGAATGTTAAGATAAGACTTTTTATGGAGCAGATTTCTATCACGCGATTTGTTTACGTTATTTCGAGATAGGTGATCGTAAATAGGTGGGCTTGATTGTTTCGAAGATACTTCGCGAAGGGTTCAGAATAATGATGATCGGAGTTACCCTTCAAAAAGTGTTTTAAAATATCGACCCGATTTCTGTAAGGATAATTGGGAATAAATATTTTTATTCGAGGTCGACTATCGACTCAAACTCATTTATTTTCTTTATGTTCATACTAGCTTCCGACCGCGACTTCGTCCGCGTGGCATAGCTAATTTAGGCTAACGTTTAATTTAACCCGCGTACTGATTAAAAATATCTTTCTCTTCCCTTTTCTCCCCTTTTCTAACTTTTAGTCTATATCCGTCTCCAGGGTCCTACTAAATATCTCTGTACAAAAATTCATCAAAATCGGTTTGGCTATTTAGGCATGAAGACGTAACAAACACATTCACTTTCGCTTTTATAATAGTAAGGATAATGGCCCATTGCATCAGACATGTTTCTGAAAAGAGCTATATATAGGTTCACCGCGGCGGCCGTCACGCGACATGTCTCGAAGGTATACCTGTCACATCGCGCCGCTAAATCAAAAGCTAAGTGGTCGGCCTATAGTAGAATGGTTGCATCAAACATTTTTGTAGCCATGTCTACAAACCTAGTGACTTAGTCAAAAGCGAGGAAGTAAATTTCATAAAAATATTTAAAGGAGCGTTTTATTCGATATCGTTACATTCGAACAAGTAACTCCCGACACGCAGATTTATAAGGCGCTATTACCAGAACATTTTTACGTACTCGTATTATAACGAAGAAATCTAATATTAAGAAATAACATTGCTTTTTTGTTTCGAAAATGTTGCTTACATTAGTAAATGGAACTCGTGTACTTCAGGTTCCTAGACGTTTCAAGGGCACATCCTCCGCGAGATGATTCCCGGCCACCGTAGATGCGGACCTGTGGACGGTGAGCTATTGCTCCGTCTATTTATTTGTCCGACAGCGCGCTAGTGGACCACGTGCGCCCATAATCCGGAGTGAGAGGGAATGAGGAGCGGTCACCTCCTGCGAAGCAGTCATGCTAGTGAAGGAGGAGGCCGGGCGTTTGAGGGAGAAAACCTCCAACCAACCCAGCCGCCGCGGGAGACGCCCCGGGCGCTGAGCGCCGCGAGACGACTTCCGGCCACCGTAGATGCGGGCCTGTGGACGGTGAGCAATGGGAAGCTCACTGTCCGTCAGTCTATTGACGACAGGCCGTGTCGACGGCGCGTTCGTGTTTCACGCGCGCCTCAAAGAGATATCAGCAAAGCAGAGGGGCTTGCTAGGGCCTCCGCCTGCCGGGGTTGCGGGTTGTTCGAAAGAGATACCGCGGCCCCGGAACATAAAGGGCAATAGAAAGAACATGGGTGGATTTTAGTCAGTAAAAGCCTGACACCCCCCCCCCGCTCCGCCCAGAGCGGGGAAGTTATTTGATGTTTTCCCACTACAAAAAAAAACACTGAACCAATTGACGCTTATTTCTGCAGCTAACTTTGGTTCACATATTTAATAAAAATGCTGAGAAAGCTAGTCTAGCTGCCACCTCGTTTATATAAACTGTGTAACAATTCACTGAAGTATTAAATTAAATGCATTTCCCCAGACCAGACGGCTGTCACATAATACAAATGTACAGAAAGCCCCATCCATACATTTAGTTTGCTTATACACTCGAGTTAGGTTTTGTATGAGACGTGTATGTGACTACAGATATCCAATACATCAGCAGAGCATCATTCAGAAATATAAATGGTCGATCATGAAATCTAATATAGAGTTATTAAAACCATCAAAGAAGACACTAGACTATTAAGTTTTACTGTAGTTTTGAATTCATAGATTCACAACTCAAAATACTTTTAAGAATACCTACTACTAAACTACTCTTCAGCAGGCACGACAAAAACGTGCAACGATAGTGTCTTACTACAAATCACGCATGAAAAAGTAACGCCACAAGGAGCAAAGTTGGTTACTTTGCTCCTTGTGGCGTTACTCTTTGGCACAACGTTCGTGCTGATTCGGAAATACGAAGATTACCGAAGCACATTTTTTTCTGGTTTAACAGTTCATTTATGTGTGGCTATTTTCGCTCATTTCATATTAGTCTTACCAAAAGGTTATTCACTTTATGGTAAAGGTCAAATCAAATCAAAGTATTTATTTCAATTAGACCATTACAGTCACTTTTGAATGTCAGAAACAAAATGAAGCTACAGTCCCGGTCACAAGGCATAATAACTTGTGAAAGTACTGTAGTTGCCCATTCCAAAGCGTTGATCTCTATGGGAAAGAATGGGCAAGAAACTCCGGTGAGATAGCTAGTTGTTCCATATTAAATAGTGCATAGTTGCATTCGGCTAGACTAGAACTTAACCCCAATACAGCTGGAAAAAGACTAGGTAGATGTTGATGAAATTTGGTCGTTATATGAAGACGGCCTTCTGCATCTGTTTTGTTTGTGCTACTGAGCTCCCAGAGGCTTTCACTCATTCCGCTTAGCTCGTTTTATACTCCACTACGTTTATCTATTAATTTCTGAACTGCAATCCGTTGTGTGTGAATGAAGCGTCAATTAATTTGTAATTTTGTTTATCCTGTTATTGCTTGAACGACTTCATTGCCTTTTTTTTGGATTAGAAATCTTCAAATAACTTCCTCCGCTCTAGGCGGAGTGACTTTTACTGATAGAAACTCATCTATGTTCTATGTTTTTGCCCTTTAAGTTCCGGAGCCGCGTTATTTCATTCGAACAATTCGCTACTATAAGGAACCGCAGAATATTTGTTCTAACGTAACAAATGGGCGACACTGACTGTCATAGGCCTTCTTAGAACCGCGGGTGCGGGACCCGTTTTTAGGTTCCTACGTTATGTAAGTTATTAATTAATTTTAGTATTTTTAATTTAATTAATTTTATAATTGAAAAGATACATTTAAGTTCTTTATATATAGTAAGTATAAGTGCTCCCAAATTAACCACAACAAATTTTATTTTAATTGTATATTCAATAAATAAATTTACAGCTGGAAGTCTGGAAATTAATGTCACTGACTTCTGGAAGTAAACCAATTTACCACTTTTCGGTGTTTTTGGTCCATTATTTATAAAATAATAGCCTATCTTCATATTTCCTATTAATAAATGATGAAACACGTTGTGAAACTTCAGGTGTATTTTGGCCTAGTAGTAAGGATCCCTAAAAAAGTATTTAGAAAAAGACACAATCTTGATCCCATTCCAGGAAATTTTGATGAGATATTTTTAATAATTAACAAGGAAAACGAAACTCAATATATTCAGGTACTAATAAAATAGCCTTTGCAAATGAAAAAGATTTAAGATTCTTTTTCTGAACAGACTAATTTAATTTGTAAAAATACTCTCTAGAACATTTAATTTTTAGAACAACTAACAAAATTGAATTAGGCTGTGTAAATTCATTAAATTAAAAAGCATTTTAAAAGCTGAATACTTTTGATTTGAGCTTTTGAAAATGGAGTGATGATTACTTTTGATTTTCTTTCAATTATCAAATACACTTTGAAATAAACTAGTTTAAGGACATTCCTGCTGCCAGGGTTGCCGGTTGTTTAAAAGAGCTACCGTGGTCCCGGAACATAAACGGAAAAAAAAGAACCTGGGTGGGCTTTAGTCTATACAAATCTGTCATTCTTCCCCACTTTCCGTATCCGTAGTTCAGCATTTTCAGTGCTGACTCAGTTTATTTATGTGGAACATTCAAAACAAAAGAAATGCATGCCCCTTTATGTAAACATAATGAGTTATTATTTTGCACTTATGACATTCTGTTTAACCTAAGAACAATGCGTGTTAAACTATTATATAAAACATCATTCAGGTAAAGAACATTTCTATGAACCTTTTAACACAATAAATACTAATGGAAAAACAGTTTTCTCTTTGCTTTCTTTTTTTTTGGATGGGAAATCTTCAAATTACTTCCCCCAGGGGAGTGTCAGACTTGTACTGTCTAAAATCCACCCATTCTTTTGTCCGTTATGTACCGGGGCCGCGGTATCTCTTTCGAACAACCCACCATCCCGAAGATTGTCTTTGCTTAGATTAATCTTGTGGGTGGAAAATAGTAGATTGTTTTACAAGACGCTAAAATTACCCATTATGTATATAAACGAGATAGTTTTACTCCCGAGCTTTAGCCGAAGAGTAAATAGAAACCGACGTAAAATGAGTTTATAGCGCCGTGTGTTCATCGTACTTTTCACTACGATTGCTAGAAAACAAAAATAAATTGCCATCAACTTTTCAATTAATTTTTTTCTGTAGACTCAACGGAATGCACGCGTTATGCCGAAATTTAGTTCCATTTTCAAAAATGTGATGTTCTATTTTTATTTTGGGAAACAATACTCCTTACGAGTAATCCTTCATGATTATTTTATTTGTGAATAAATATTTTTCCGTGTTTTTAGGCTCGATGGTAACAGAAAAAAAGAAACAAAAAAATACGCAATACTATTTAGAATAGGCATGCACATTTTTTGCGCTCTGGGCGGAGCGAAGGGGAGTGCCATCCTTGTACTGACTAACCCACCCATGTTTATTATATTGCCCTTTATGTTCCGGGTCGCGGTATATTTTTCCAACAACCCGCGACCCCGGCAGGTAGTGGCCCTGGCTGGCCCTTCTGCTGACATCTCTAAGAGGCGCGCGTGACGGCACTAACGGGCCTTCGACACTACCTGTCGTCAATAGACGGACGGACGGTGAGCTACCCACTGCTCACCATCCACAGGACCCAGAATATGCATATTATGTTTAGTTATCTACATTGTGCTTTATTTTTTAATTATTTTGATTCGTTAGTCGAGTGGTCCCAGGCGCCAGGTTCGATTCCCAGGTTGCACAAAATGTTATTGGGTAATTTAATTAAGTTGTTAATTATTGTTGTCATGGTGACTCTAAACTAAAAATGGTATAGAATAATTTGTTGGCGGTTTGTTATAACAACATTTTACTGGGAATAACTGAATTAGTAATAGTTACTAACAGTCGAGAAAAGTTCTTAGTGCAGAGCGCCCAGGGAAATAAAACTACCAGCAGGTCTTTTTTAAATTTTAGTCACGTCAGATATCTTCACTTAGTCTCTACAGTTTTGTCCGCCATGGTGTTGCAAGTGGTATTAAATATTATGGAGTGTTCTGACAGCCAGTTTGTCAGTTAAAATTAATATAGTGTGAGTGATCATACTATAATGATTTAACAGTACTACCTTTTAAGGTTAAGGTAGCGTTGCTTGTCAAAAAAGTTTACATCGAAATGTCTAAAGTATAATTATTTTTAGTTCTGTGTATCCCGATAACTTCTTACCAGTTCAGCCTTACTTATCCTTACTAATATTATAAAAGCGAAAGTGAGTTTGTTTGTTTGTTTGTAACGCCTAAATGGCTAAACCGATTTTGATGAATTTTGGTACAGACATAGTTGGGCCCTGGAGACGGACATAGGCTAAATAAAAGATTGAGATATGAGTAATAGAAAACTTAGCTATTACAATAAATCAGGCACAAGGGTAAAAGCTAGAGGTAGCAGGTAAATTCCTGTAAATCAGGAATGGGGAACTGTGCTACCCCAAATTTAACGCAATCGAAGCCGTGGGCAAAAGCTAATTCATTATAAAAAAAACGGCATAAAAGCGAGTCAGACTCACGCACGCACGCACCGAGGGTCCGTACAAATTTGCGACATAAACAGCCAAATCTTTAGACTGCGGACTACACAGACTTGAGTATATGGTTTTAATTTCAACTCGATACCTCCAATCTCCATGCTTTCTCGCGATAAAGGATCTAGACGAACAGACAGGTGGACAACAAAGAAATACAATAAGGGATCCGTTTTTTTTTTCTATTGAGAAAAAGAAGTAAGAAGAAAGTTCAAGTTATGCCATCATCTCCTTAGTTATCTACAGCGGACCTACAATACCATTATACGACCCAAATAGTCTATCATCGTATCAAATCACTCGCTGCTGAATCTATACGTCACCCTTAACTTCTGCCATTCTTCTCGGTTTTATGCGTCTTCATCCGATTGTATCGTTAAATGGTCTCTTTGGCACAATTTACACTTTTTAATTAGCTCCTCCCCCTATTCATGCACGAAGAGTCTAGGCGGACAGACAGACGGACGACAAAGATATCCAATAAGGGTGTCTTTTTTTTTTGAGATACGAAACCCTGAAAATTCATGTCGTGCCAACATCTCCTTAGTTACCTACCTACCTCCTTAGGACCCACAATAAGACCCAAAATAGTGCCATGGATCCAAATAGTCAGATCACCCACTGCTGAGTCTTTACGTCACCATTTACTTCTACCATTTTTTATGGTTTTACGCGTCTCTGTTCCGAGTGTGTCGTTAAATGGTTTCTTAGGCCCAATTTTGTTTCTTTTTTTACTAGCTCCTCCCCTCATTCAAGCACGACACAAACCATGCTCATTAAACAACACGTTTGACGACACTCTGGATTACCCTTCGGGAATAAGAGGCTTGATGTACTGAATTTCCCGCCGAAATAGAAAACAAACCTACCACATCTAAAAACGATCCACGTAGCAGATAAAAATAAATGAGTTAAGAATGTAAATAAAATTTTTAATCTCTGCCCTGAAATTGGACGTACATATTTTATCGTGAAGTCTGCAAGTACCATGTTATAGCCAGTTGATGCTAATCCAATTGCCCATAGAGAAAATTTAACTGAATCTCTTTGCCAATCACATTGAAAAATAGGAGCTGCGTCTTGTGGCGGTTTATAGTCGTTGAACCAATTAAAACAATAAAAATAAAGCTGTTCGACATTTAAAAACCTGAAATTGATTTAAAAGCTATGCAATAGCTTAATAAAAACACCAAAAGAATATTTATTTATTATGAAACACGTGTTCTAAATATAAAAATACTAGAATATACAACATGAACATAGTTACTAGAACACCTATAACTAACTTCACGATGTCGCTGTGCGGGCGCAAATCACTCTCATCATTTTTCTCCATTGCGCCAAAAGAAGTATAACTTCAAAAATCTTCATCATCTGCCTAGCCTTTTCCTTATGTTAGGGTCCGCTACAATTTTAACCGGATGCAGTTGAATACCAGTATTTTACATAGAGCGACTGCCTATCTGACCTCCACAACCCAGTTAGTACTGGGATAATACGATATCCCTTGGTAAGACTGGGAGTCAGACTTCCGAAACACTGACGACCTGTAACGACCGTAAAAGTTCTATAAATGATAGACCATCATATATTTTTGTTGTTTTTGGTATGATTTGCATTCAAAAATTTTCAAACACATAATTTTCAAAAGCATGTTTTTCTTGAAGATTGAATAAAAGACATTAATATGTAGGGGAAGTCTTTCCCCTACATATTAATGTCTCAATCTTATTTTTCTATGAGCAAGTAATACCAAATGTACAGTGTGTAGTATACTAGTGTATACCTTGCAAAGACTTGCTCTCTCCTTCAGCCAATGACTTTTAAGCAAAGATCACTCAGCATTTAACCCCAAAAATCCTTACTAATATTTTAAAAGTGAAAGTGAGTTTGTTTGTTTGTTACGTCTTCACGCTTATATGGCTAAACCGATTTTGATGAATTTTTGTACAGAGATAGTTAAAATTGGGACAAAAGGGAAGAAAACGGGAGAGAAAGATTGTTTTTTTGATCATCACGCGGGTTAAAGTAAGCGTTATCTAAAAGTAACAATGCTACGCGGACGAAGTCACGGACGAAAGCTAGTAAGAAATCAAATAGATTTCTAATACATCTTTTGACCGCGCTAAATAGCGAGGCCACGCCCTCTAACGAATCACGTTCGCAACTAATCTAAGGCCCGTGTTATTGATGTGGTCTAGAAAATAAATATCTTTTATATTTTCTAATTAACTTTGAGTGTGGTCAATAAATCTTTCGTTTCAGTCTCTTATTTCGTTTCGGAGAATCTTTTGAAATCATCTTGAAGTCTGCTCGTAAATCAAGGTTAATCTATAAACAGTGTGTTCTTTATTTTGTTTCTCTTTTCGAGTTATGTCTTGCGAATATCCCTCCATTAACAGAACTATTAAGATGTTACCATAACTTCTTCATGTATTTTACGTATTTTTAACTCTATTTACTTTATTTTGTTTGTATGTATGTATATACGTATTAATCGTTATATTTTATTTCTAAATATTTTCTTGAAAACTTTCTATTAAGCACCCTGCACCTACTATGTTTTGTCTCTGCATCCCCATTAGGTAGAAATTGCTCAAGGCATTAAGCCCGCCTTTACATATTGTTTTTTTAACAATGCGCATAAACTTTAATAAATAAATATTTTGTTTTATTTTTACCACTGCCAATCACTCATACAATACAAGTATGTCCAAATGAATTATCTATTAGTTCAAATGAAGAACTAACAAATAACGCCAAATAAAGCCAAAGTAGGAATTCCATAAATTTTAGAATTCGTGATAAAGTGCTGAAATCAATCAGTTTTCAATTCGGTTTCAATTACTTTCATCGGTGCTCAATTGATTGGTTGAATTCCGCTCTTTGATTCCATTTTTTTTCCTAGAATTCAGCCTGGTTTTGATTCACCCTATTTGAGAATACTGTCATCCTAAACTGGAAAGAGGTTGAATGTTAGGTACAACCATTTCATCTGAGCTAGAAAGGTAGCTTTAGCTTTAAGTATTTGATTTTGAGTTTGTTTATATAATACTAGCTTTTGCCCGCGGCTTCACTCGCGTTTAATTCAGGGTAACACAGTTCCCCTTTCCTGATTTGCAGGTACCTGCTCCTTGTAGTTTTTGCCCTAGCGCCTTATTTATTGTAATAGCAAAGCTAAGTTTTCCCTTTCCTGCCCTATTTCTCACTTTAAAAACAAAAAAAAATTACTTTGTCCGTCTCCAGGTTCCCAACAATCTCTGTACCAAAATTCATCAAAATCGGTTTAGCCATGTAGGCGTGAAGACCTAGACGTATCAAACAAACAAACTCACTTTCGCTTTTATCATATTAGTAAGGAAAATAGGCAAAGTCACCTTTATTTTAATACATATATATACGACATACATTTTTGTTAGATGTTATTTAACTTGTAACTTTTAATAATATTTCGTAGAACCATCAAAATCAATTAAACTTTAATAAATTTAAATTGTGTTTTGATAACAATGATTGTTCTTATGAAATACAGTGACATGTTAAAATTGAATTATAGCACAACAATAGAAAATTAACTTTAATCCTACTTGCCTTCAACTTATACCTCTTCATTGCACAAGGTATTTTTTTTAATTATACACATAATTGCAATAATACAGCTTATGTAGCGAAAGACGGTGATAATACCCAACTTAAAGCTTACCCCGATTAAAGTCTCTTTGAAAACAACTTGAACTACGTTCTTATACGAAACGTCGGAACTATCAAGGTAAGTCGACTGCCAAACCACGACAATGTTGTCGGTGGCGGTTAATCTATCGGAAAGCGGGGATATTTCATTGAAGGGCCGGACGCCCCGACAGATCGATGTGGGCATCTGTCAATTGAATACCGCCCATCTCTCTATTAAACCCCTGCGTATATAAACTGGCATATGTATCTTTGGTCAGTTTATATTATTCAAAAGTTCCATATTTTTCAGATAAAACCGGCCAAGAGCGTGTCGGGTCACGCTCAGTGTAGGGTTCCGTAGTTTCCCGTCCGTCACAATAAGTGTTCCCAGTTATGAGGCCAACCGAACAATTCGGTAATACCCAATCCAATGTAATAAGTACCAACAGCGGCATCTCTCGGGGAATTGGGTTACTAATTAATACTTTTTTAATAATTTTGGATTGCGAGAACCGATTTCAATCATTCTTTTTTTGTTTGAAAAAAGATACGTTCAGGATAATAAAATATGTAAACGATGTAAAAAAAAATGCTTGCATATACGATTATACTACAAACTTAGTCCAGAAATTATTTTGTAAACTTTTTGTCTTTTTTGTACAAAAACTGTTGTGTCAATAAAGTTCAAAATAATTTTCATAGAAAGTCCTTATAAAGTTCTACTTTTCAGATTTTTTTCATATTTTCTAAACGTATGGTTCAAAAGTTAGAGGGGGGGGGGACACATTGTTTTTTACTTTTGGAGCGATTATTTCCGACATTATTGACATTATCAAAAAATGATCTTCGTAAACCCCTATTCATTTTTAAATACCTTTCCATCAATATATAACACGTTAGGGTTGAAATTAAAAAAAAAAACACTTCCCACTTTACATATAGGGTGGCTACCCTAATAAATTTTTTTTTTCCTATTTTTATTTTACCACTTTGTCGGCGTGATTGATATACTTATTGGTACCAAATTTCAGCTTTCTAGTGCTAACGGTCACAGAGATTAAGCGAGGACGGACGGACGGACGGACGGACGGACGGACGGACGGACAGACAGACATAGCGAAACTATAAGGGTTCCTAGTTGACTACGGAACCCTAAAAATGGGATTGGACGGTTAGAGGAGCTCGTGGCTAAATAATAGCAGCCGCTCGGGTCGATCTTTAGGTTAAGCCGCGCTTGCTTAGGTTGGTCTGTGGATGGGTGACCACCAGTTACATACTGAGTTTCCACCGTCCCTCGGAAAGCACTTTAAGCCGTTGGTACCGGCTGTCATTTGTAGATCTTTGACAGTCGTTACAGGAGTCAGTGTTCCGAAAGTCTGACAACCAGTCTTACCAAGGGGTATCGCATTACCCAGTACTAACTGGGTTGTAGAGGTCAGATAGGCAGTCGCTCCATGTATAATACTGATATTCAGCTGCATCCGGTTAGACTGGAAGCCGACCCCAAAAATAGGTGGGAAACGCTAGGAAGATGATGAAATGGGATAGGACTGGTGAGCCGCATGCATAACGATCTCTCAGTAAAGGTCTCAATGCAATCGGTGCATCAGTATGGGTGGTGCTGGCCTAGAAAGAGGTGCTGATAAAATCTGGACGCGCATCACCAAGGCTGGATCAGGGAGGCAGAGGAGAAGAGTACCAGAGACGAACCTACCAAAAAAAACTGATCATTTTGTTGAAGTAATGTTGGCCTAGCTAGCTAGTTGGGCTAGCAGTGGCATCGGTCATAAACGTGGGTTTTATTACATAACATCACACTTGTAACCCCTGAAGGGTTAACCAGAGGTGTACCTTTATTTATACACAATGATAGAATGAAGTTTCTGATGGAAAAACCCAATAACATTTTCCGTATTTTACGTACGTACGTGTTTACGTGCACACAAATCGCCCAGCTTTGTGTGCCTCAGCAAATCAAAAAACTTTATCTCCGTTAACTTATGATACAGTTTTTTTGCTAATAATATAAATAAATAAACGTTCAATAAAGAAACTCAGTTGAGTGATCAATTGAAGGAATATATTCTATTACGCACTCACTATTATATTTACAAAGTAAATAGGTAAATACTTAACGTTAAACACGCTTCATAAATTCTCAGAGATATGTTTTTTATTTATTGGTTAATATTATCATAAGTGATTGCGTTAGGCTATCAAGTTATATCAGAAGTAATGCTTTTAAAAATGTACTTCAAACGTTATTTCAGGTACATTAAACTTGTAATAAATATTTAATATCTCTTTATTTTGGCATTGATTTACGAAGTCATGATTTTTATAAGTTTTTCACTCCATTGGATTTGTCATTTGTAAGAATGGCGTACTTCTATAAAAAAAACATTCATCCCTTAGAAAACACATAAATGAAATAACTTGATTGGTAGTTTTACGTTTGAGCCGTTTGGGATTAAAAGACCATGGGGTCCGAGTGCTCATACGGTTGGTCGACTCTTTTCGCGACCGGACGGTCATTTTAATTTGGGGCCAAAGAATCAGCATTGCCATTCAACGTAGTAATACTGCCAGCTTTCCCTGTTGAAAATGATGCGGATGAACTTTTTGACGCCCTTAAGTTTTTTTTCTGCTGACTAGCCCTGTATATGTTTTTCTTTGTTTGTTCTACCTATATATCAGTTATATTTTTTAATATTAAAACCTGCCTGAACCTACTGGAAAAAATTAAGGGATTTCGATCCCTTAATTTAATTAGTTTATTTCGATCCCTTAATTTTATAGTATTATTTACTAGTAATTCCAAATTTTAGTGAAATTTTCAACAGACCGTAACTTCGAGAAAAATTGTCGTACGGGAAACCAAAACAAAGAAAAGTGTAGCTTCAAGTGTCTAGTTTTTTTTAAAAATTTGTAGTGTTTGTGTAGCTTCCGTGTTTTTTAAATTAATCTTAGTAAAACCAGCAACAAAACAAAACATTTTTCTTCAGGCGAAGAAAACATTTTGTTTGCTTAACCACTATAAGCATTGGATACTTTGTTGGTTTTTTATTCACCTTAATACGTCCACTTTTCGCCGGGATATCGGTCTTCAAATGGAAAAGGATGTTTATGTCGTTGACGGTCGATATCCCAGCAACCAGTGATCGCACAGGAAGTTAAAGGTGGGCTTCAAGAACTTGAACGAGTTTCCTCCCTCCCGCTCTGGGTGGAGCGTCAGTGTCAGAGTTGTACTGACTAAAACTCACCCATGTTCCTTCTATTGCCCTTTATGTTCCGGGGCCGCGGTATCTCTTTCAAACAACCCGCAACACCGACAGGTATTCCAGACCCTAGCATTTCTTTCTGTTTAAAAATAGTGCTAGGTAGCCACTAGACAAAAGATAATTGATACATCAGGAAAACCATATACATATATACCAGCAATACCGTCCGTTCATCTTACCCGTCTGCTACCCTGAAGTTAATTAAGCCTTTGATCTAGCTGCCTTACGAGAACCTTCTCAGGTATAACTTTGTTTATTTTTGAGAAATCCTCTGGCCCTAACACGAACTCGCAACGCTAACATAACGAAAAAAAATCCTACTTTATCCTACTAATGTTTTAAATGCGAATGTTTGTGAGGATGGATAGATGTATGGATGTATGAATGTATGGATGTTTGTTACTCTTTCACGTCTAAACGGCTGAACGAATGTTGATAAAATCTGGCACAGAGGTAGATTATATTTTGGAAAAACACATAGGATACTTTCTTTTATTTCAAGCGTTCGAAACCGCGGGCGCCAGCTAGTAATATTATAAATGCGAATGTTTGTGAGGATGTATGGATGTTTCTTACATCAGTCATCATTGAAGTTTGGCATAGAGGTAGATTATAGTCTGGAATAAGTTATAGGATACTTTTTTCGATATTACGCTGGTGAAGCCGCGGGCGCCAGCCAAAATTAAAAGAAGCCATTCCACATGCAAATATTTCATCATTTATTCATACTTTAATAAATAAATGATGAAATATAGACATGTGTTACATGTGAAATGCCTACTTTTAACTTTATAGTTCACGTATTTCCTAACATTTACGTCTAAACTCGTGCCCATATTGTCTCATACAACCAGACTTACTGTAAATACAATTATTATATACTTAGAAGCTTGGAATGCTTGCATTCTATTAAAGGCAAGCTTAGTGAACATGCATTTTCCTACGTACCTATAAATTCTTTCCTCATTTTATCGAAAGGTCATTTATTCGCCTTCTATTGGAGAACGTGCGCCGGGGCCACTTAGTCTGGCCTCACACAGACCACTATCCTTGAACAGCCTTTGCTTGTGTTTTTATCACGGAGAGTTTTAGATCTGATATATAAAATACTTTTATAAAAGTCTAAGAAAAAACTGAAAGAGCTCAGTGTCGGTGGCAGGTGTTACCGATTTTTGCGGGATATTAAGGCAAAATCACTAAGCCATTTGTTTTGTTCAGATTAATATATTTTTTTTAAAGAGGTCATCGAATTGGTTTTTTTTTTGTGCGAGAATCGAGTCGCGACACACAGTCGAACACGAACGCGCCATCAACATTACCTGTCGTCACTAGACGGACGGACGGTGTGGTACCCATTGCTCACCGCACAGATGTCCTAGATGCCGGTCATCTAGGGTGGCCGGGAGTCTTCTCGCGAGGCCCGACGCCCGGATTGTCTCCTCCTGGCGGCGGCTGGGTTAGTTTGAGGTTCACATTTATGTCCTTATAAGGTAATTCTTATAGGCTCAGAAACAACTTTTATGGTTTAAATACTTTATCTCTTTAGTTAAGGTAATTTTTATAGACACAGAAACAATTCTTATGGTTTTAATACTTAGTTGCACCTGCACCAAGCCTGTGTGAGTTCACCCGAAAGGAGCGGTCGTAAACGACGCCTCCGTACCGATGCATTTTTAAAATTAAACGCCTCTCTCGTTATAAATCCGTTTCCATTAGATTGATGTCGGCCATTATTGCCCCAGCCTTATATACATACCATTTTATAGGTGTTGGTATCGCTACTGGTGTACTTGCAAGAACAAATGTATGAACTTCAACGTATCGTAAGGAATGTGTCATCAATGATCAACGTTTGTCTCATCATTCTTTTAAATCTTTACTAATATTATTAAAGCGAAAGTGAGTTTGTTTGTTTCATGTCTTCACGCTTATATGACTAAACCAATTTTGTTGAATTTTGGTACAGAAATAATTGGGAGACGGACATAGGCTAAATTTTTTGACTAAGAAATGAAGGAGAAATGCGGAAGAAAAGGGAAAACTTTGCTTTGTTATTACAATCAATAAGGCGCAAGGGCTAAGACTACAGGTAGCAGGTACCTGCAATTCCAGAAAGAGGAACTGTGTTACCCCGAATTTAACGCAAAGGAAACCGCGGGCAAACACTAGTCCTTCAATAAAATGTAATGCTTCTTTCGTAATAAATCCGTTTCCATCAGATTGATGTCGGCCATTATTGTCCTATCCATATAAACATATCATTTTTATATCATGGTGTTGATATCATAACTGGTGTACTTGTTAGATCAGCTAGCCTACCATGACGTCTTAAAACAGAACTTATTCCACTGAGGGAAAGAGACAGAGCTATTCAGGGTTTCTAGCACCATCTCTTTCACACAGGAATAAGAACTGCTATAAGATGTCAAGGTAACCCTTCTGATGTGTGCACATGATCGAATCAAAATTATTATTGTCATCAAAGATTACCGTGTTTCCTTAAATACTTTTTAATCTATACAAATAAATAAAATTGAAGTGTGAAATATATTTGTAAATTCAAAATAAGAACTTATTAATGAATGAAAATGTGAATCATTCCCGCTATGTCCATTAAATTCACGTCGACTCGTGATTTTATTGATTTTGATGCACTGTCTTTTATTTCACATCGACATGGCTCTCACAGAGTACAGTCATATTAAAAACGAAATACGATTGTATTTTTATTTGTGGCGTCGATAACACGACCTTAAATAAAAAGACCTGATACTTACTATACTTTACTATAATATTATAAATGCGAATGTTCGTGAGGATGGATGGGTGTATGGATGTTTGTTACTCAACTTTCTTTTTTTTTTACTTTGCCCCACACTAAGAATTTCTTCTGTAACATTAACGATGCATTAAAAAACATTTAACGATGCATTAACACCCATGATACATGAGATATTCCTAGTGCAGGGCAACAATTTAAAACTAAAAGTGACGTCAATTGATTACTATGATAAAAAGTACAGTTTTTTTTGTTCCATTTCATTAACCACATTTATCTGTTATTTTTCCAGGTAGTGTACACGTACCTGGCCCTTTTTGGAACATCTCTTTTACCATCTAAATAATTTGAAACAAGTACCAATTATTTTGATAATAGAGGATTCGATAAACTAAACTAACTGAAAACACTCGATCCATCAACGCAAATTATACGACCAATCAGTTTTCAGTACAGTTTATTCAGCAATATTATCCATTCACGAATTAGCATTTAGAATAATCGTGACTTCATTATGAGGAGATGGTTTAATGGTAATAATGTGATTATGATTAAAGTATAGTGTTATAGTATGTGGTTTTGCAAGTACAGCTGTTGAGCATTGGGCCCTTTTTAATGGACGGGAAATCATCAAATATGGGAAAGTAGACTTTTACTGACTATAACACACCCATGTTTCTTCCTTCGCTCTTCATGTTCTGGGGCCACATTATCTCTTTCGAACATCCCGCAATTCCGGCAGGCAGTGGCCCTGGCAAGCCCCTATGCTTTGTTGACATTTCTTTCGGTGCTTCAAACACAAACGTGCCGTCCACACGGCTTGTCATCAGTAAATGGACGGACGGTGAGCTACCTATAGCTTACCATCCACAGAACCGCATCTACGGGGCGTCCCCTGCGGCGGCTGGGTTGGTTTGAGGGTCAGCATGGGGCCCTGAGTACAATTCCTGGCGTCGGGCTGTGTTGATTTTTGCATCAGAAAATTCAATCAATGAGTCTGATGGTGCCTAGATCATTGCAATAAGCTTCTGTCCTTACGGCCCGTTCACGACCTTGCCGCGGTGAGCGGCGGCGAAAGCGGTGGCGGAGCGGTGAGAACAAACGTATGAAAATGTTTGAAGGGATAATTTTGATAACGCCATTATTTTGAGCACGTTCTGACTACCTAAATCCGTCTACCTCGGCCGCTGCCGCTCGCCGCTACTGAGAATACATGGCGTGTAAAACGCACCGCTTGCCGCCGCCGCGCCGCCCGAAGCGCCGCTCGCCGCTAAGACCGAAGTCGTGAATGGGCTCTTAAACATGGAGCTTAAACGACTATATATTTACTAGGAAAATGTGTATGTACTATCAGGTACACTTTTGACGAACCCTTCGAGGATAACGAGCGTGATGTATTGGGTTTTGTCATCATATTGCCAGAAACTAATATAAATTCGACTGAAAGAATATTATTATGATCAAATAATACTACTGAAAAACAATGACTATTCAAAAACAGCGTATTAAAAAAAGAAGACGGAAATACGCTGTCCATACGCTGCATTAGCTGCTGCAGCGTATTTCCTCGTCTTCTTTTTAAAAAAAAGAAAGACGAGGAAATACGCTGTTCCAAAAAAAAAAACACAAGTAAAGTCGGGCCCACTGCTAGAGTTAAATAATTTCTCGCACACTTAACATCAGAAAACAGTCAATTCGACAAATTTACTTTGCTTTAGTCAATATTGGAACTAATCAGTTTGCGAGTAAGAAGCTACACAAGCAAAAAGTCGAATGTAGGACGATATATTTTTAGCCTGGCAACCCACTCTGCAAAGTTTCGTTTTACCAATAATAGAAGCAAATCAAGCAAGGATGATATTAGAGTAAAGCCTTCTTTTTTTTACTGGTGGGAAATCATCACATAACTTCCCCCGCTTTGAGCGGAGTGGAAAGGTCTGACACTCCTCGTGTCCAACAGTTACTGTATAAAACGCCCGACGCCTGGAACGTCTACCGCGGCTTCTGGGCTGGTTGGAGGTTGTGTAAAGCTTTAGATTACGAATGCCGAGTCCCTTGCTTCTATCATTGTATATCTCTTATTACCATTTTCTACCCTTTAAGAAAATGACTTCATTTCATTATGTCCTTAATCCAGGATTAGTACTTAGAAACTCTTTTATGTATCACCCGCTTGATTGATGGCAATGAAGATTTTGGAGTCATTTTGTTCTCTTTAATATTGCTGTTTTGTTGGCGTGCTTAATCCCACAGCTGGACAAAGGCCTCTCCCATGACGATGGACCACTGTTTGTCGGTTTTATCCAAGTCATCCCACTATCTGTTACGAGTCCTGCCGCGACGCCATCTGGGTGTATCAGGGCTCCAGAAAGTGGCCATTTTGGCCCACAGTGCATTGGGCATGCGGCAGACGTGGCAGACCCAGTCTGTTGTTGGTGTGTCTTTGATATTTTCGATATTATTTTAATAAATTAGAATTACTAGCTAGTGCCCGCGGCTTCGCCCACGTGATGATAAAAAAGTATCCTATGTGTTATTCCAGATATATAATCTAACTCTGTGCAAAATATTATCAAGATCCGTTCAACCATTCTATCGTGAAAGAGTAACAAACATTAATTTTTTTTTCGATATCACGCGGGCGAAGCCGCTGGCGCCAGGTAGTATTTAATATAACAATAATTAGGAATCATTCTAGATACTATGTTAACTAGGTTTAACGCTTAATACATTGATAATTATGGTACAAGTAGGCCTAACCAACACACACCAAAAACAAAACAGTATTGCATCAACAAAAATTCCCTCCAAATCGTCCTACCACAGAGAAAAGAAAAACGAAAGTCGGCTCCTAATGGCAGTTATACCCGATGAGCTGCCATTACTTGCACATTTGTGACAATGTCATCATTTCACGTCGCTTCTGGGAATTAACTTCAGGGTAGCAGACGGGTAAGATGGACGGACGGTATGGTATGGCTGATATTTATAAGTTTTTTCTGATGTATCAAGTAGGTTTTGTCTAGTGGATACCAGCTACCCTACCATGACGTGTTAAAGCAGAACTTATTCCGCTGAGGGAAAGGTACAGAGCTATACAGGGTGTCTAGCACCATCTCTTTCACACAGTGGAATAAGTTCTGCTTTAAGATGTCATAGTAGGCCTACAGGCACTATTTTTGAACAGAAAGAAATGCTAGGGTCTGCAATATTTCATAACGATTTCTACTTTGTTAACGTATACTTCAAATACATAGTACACGATGCTAATTTCAAAAGAACTTGTGAACTCTGACGTTGGCTTATTGATGAAAAGTGAAAAGAATTTGACAGTTGGCGCAGTGGTTGAGCGATCGACTGCTGCCCTGCCTGTCGCGGGTTCGATCCCTGTACGCAACAAATATTTGTAAGACCAACAGTTAGTTGTTTCGGGTCTGACTTTTTGTGTATTTGAAAATGCATTTAAACGCTCCCACATACAGTAGAAATTCCTAAGGAGTACCAAGTTTATACAAAAAAAAAACCAGCAACATATTTTGTAATATAATCCTTTCAAAATTGCAATTTCGATATTACTTTTTCAGGTCCATGTATGCTAAAACATATAATATTTAAACTCATTTTTCACAAACTAAATGTAATATATTGAGTGATTCCACTCAAAAATGCTTCAATCGAATATACAACGCTATTCATGCAAAAAAGCACCTAGTACATTATTGATAGAACCTGAGTCCATATTTTATTCTATAATAATAGTGATATATGAGCTTCGCGTATCATGAATATTAATTTATGATTTATTGTTGTCTGGTACAGCTGGTCACGATATATAGTGATGAATAGTTGTAATTTAACTGTCTAGTCTGCCGGTTGACCGTCAGTCAACCTCCAAAACTTCCATGTCAGGATGTCATAGTAATTAATCTGTGTGGAGATTTAGCTATTACATTATTACGCGGGAAATATTTCACAGAATTGTGTATAAAGATCTATTCTCATTGTAACGCAAATAGAATACCAAATTTAAATGCGTGATGTATTCTTTTTTCTTTTTTTTTCTTTTATTTTCGGCTTGTACGTTCCAAAGAATTCGTGAGCATTCTAGAGAATTCTCAAGACTATTAACGTTGACTTCAATGGAATCCACGGAGAGTAGCTTATAGAAACGCAGTGCGGCGTCAAGCGTCATTGATTCTGGTTGTTTGAATAGCGAACCAGCACAAATCCTCGAGCATTCCCGCGACTTAGCATGCGTGACTTAGCTGCTTATGTGTGTATAATTGTAAAACACGTACGGACTACTATGAAAATATACAACATTTTATACCATCGAGTACATATTCAAACTATGTAATATTCCCTATAATACTTCTTAAAACAATCGTACATTTTAAATATTCATTTTAAAAGACAAAACCACTATACAAAAAAAAACAAATAAGTATAACCCACCGGTATCGGGAATTGGGTCCAAGTTAGCGGTGTTCCGGGCTCTAGAGAAGAAAACCATTTATAGAAAAGGATTTTTTTAAAATTAGTAATTCTTTTTTTTTAGTTCAAACTTTCAGCTATTTGTTGAAAAAACTTATGATGAGAAGTAAATTGATTGTAAGCATGAAAGTAAACCCTACATACATCCATCCACATACTACATACTACCATCGTTTTTAAAAATGAAAGCTACCCTAATTCTTCTCAGTTTTGTATCAAAATCGATTGGGTCCAAATAATCATAAAACATATTGAACAAAGAGGAAGACATTCGCATTTACCCTCATAGAAAAAAATCCGAGAACGTATTACATACTCTGAATACAAGCAACAATACTATATGAACATACATATACAAATACACATACACCCGATTAGTCCACATTGACATTGATACAGTTTTTCATAAAATACGAGGAAATACAATAACTCAGTAATATTTTACGAAGATAAGCAGCTATTATTGAGATTATTGGCGCATGGCATTATTCCAAGTAATACATTTCTGTACTAGCTGGCACCCGCGTATTCGCCCGCATGATATAAAAAAAAATCCTATGTGTTATTCCAGACTATAAAAATTGCCAAGTTCCAAATTTCATCAAGATCCGTTCAGCCGTTTTGACGTGAAAGAGTGACAAACATCCATACATTCATCCTCACAAACATTGGCATTTATAATATTAGTAGGATTACTTTATAAGGTTTGGCTAAGCGTGAGTACCCAATAAGGCGTCACGTTTTATTATTTTTATCTTAGTATTTAAATGTGTCTTTTATAAATGCTGTAAAACTGAATTTAACGAAAGCCGAAAATTTTTGGGTTTCCGTACTTCAAAAGAAAAAAAAATTAAGAGGTGTCAAGGGAAATCTGGATGGAACAAAATTATTATTTACTATGTACAAAAAACCTGTATACACTCAACAAAAATAATCGTCGCGACACCACACTGTTCAATACGAAACGAAAATAATTGGTTTGCTTTCTATGAGAGAGACAGACAGAGAAACACGCGTACGCCGCACGGTTTACAACTATAGCAAAAAGTGTCGTTACAACTTTTGGTCTTCACAATTTTTTTGTCGTTACAATTTTTTTTCGTTCTAGCCCCCTTTCGCGACAAGCGATAAGGAACTTTGTTCCAAAATGGAACCCTGATAAGATCACTTTGTTGTCCGCCTGTCTGTCTGTATGTTTGTCAAGACCTTTAATATTTATCTCGAGTACGCGTGCTACCTCCACGCGTTCGAGTATACTCAAATCTGCGGTCCCTCAATCAACCCTCTTAATTTTCGCAATCAAAAGATATGACCGTTTACGTCGCATTTCCTATACATTCGCAAAGGGAATCAAAATCTATACTTCCCATTGACCTAAAATCATGAAATTTGGCGAGAAGCCATATTATAGAATATCAGTAAAGGGAATAATCCAAAAATCATAAATTTGTACAATCATCACAAAAAAATGTGACAACAAACTTAATTGCAGTTGATAAACTAACCGCGACCTATGGGGACAATAGTATTCTAACAGCAAAGTTAAGTTTTCGTAAGAGAAATGTTAGGTTAGGTTAGTACGTTGTACGGAAGATTTGGTACGCTAGTCCGACTCACACTTGAGTGGTTTTTTTTTGTTAAGTAACCATACCATACCCTTGACACAAATGCGCTGAAAGGAAAACCATCTAGCGCAGTCATATGGGTCAAAACATCGTCAATAGTATCAGATTTAAAAAAAAATGTCGGCGACTGACGTAATTTTTCTTTTCAAAGGTGATTCATTATTTTGGCCCGTTGAGGAAGATTTCTTAGCCAAATCTACTGTCGCGGAATGTTTTGGATGTTTTTTACCTTCTAGTAACAGAAATATCTAAGTTTCAACTATTCACACTTAATTTTGAATACCTACATGACTCCTGTAGTGCTTTGAGAACATTAACCGTTATTTTGCACATAAAAAAGTCCTTTCCCAGCAATAATTGAGCTGATGATACTTATATTAGTTTGATGTTCAGACCAAGCATTGAAGAATCTGTTTACATTATTCACTAGTACCTAAGTAATATTATGAATGACAAATATGAACTTCATCATCTGCTTAACCTTCACATAATGGTTCGGCGTAAACTATGCTAGTATTTTTTACTTGGCAGACATCTTCACTAGACCACTAGACTAGACCACAACGTTGGCGCAAAGGCTAAGCGTTTGATTACTGCGCTACGTGTCGCGGGTTCGATCCCCGAACAGAACAAATATTTTTATGACCTACAGATAGTTGTTCCGGGTCTGGCTTAAAGTCTGGCGTCAAATCATAAACACAAACAGTGTATATGAGTTTATATGTTTGTAAATACACCCACGATACAGGAAAAATTCCTAGTGTGGAGCAACGTTTTTTTTTTTTAAAAAAAAAACAATCTACTGGGTCTTTTGCTAAAAAGTATGATCCTGAATCGCGAATATACTGCCTCACAGTCAATAATGCCCCTGTTTTTAAATAACACTTATCAATTTTTAGATAGATGTAGAATGTAGGTACATCTTAAATCAGAAGAAAAAATAATACAATGTACAATATCAGGATATTAAAATATGACGTTAACAAATGGAAGATAAAAGCAACAAAGACCCACAATATTCTTTTACTAAAAATCTTATTGCTCTAGCAATGAGATCAGGCGGTCCTGAAATAGAAAATTAATCTTCAGAATATAACATCCATTACGTCTGGGAGTCTAAAATTCTTAAAATGGTCACAGACGCATTAATATTGTCAATTGTCACTTTCTGACCATTTTACGAATGGTTGAATGGGATTCTGCTAAAGCACCATTTTAGACCCCTTGCTTTCCTTCAGAAATGTCACTTGGCTAATGAAGTTTCATTATCAATTCTATCATAGTTGCCATGGTACTAATACAATTTATGACACTGATTTTATGATTTCAATATTCAGATGCAGAGTATCAATAATAAACCCTAACGTTAAGGGAAATTGAACTTTATCAACTGGTTCTCAAGATCCAATGTCTTTAAAATCAAATATTCTATTTCTTTCTAAATCCGCTTTACATACTCAGGCCTAGAATGGAAAATTCAACCTCTTGAAAGGAACAAGTGTGAGATTTTGAAGCGTTGCCCCGAACTTCGTAAAACCAATTTTATATTAGCATGTTATTGAAATTTTAAATGCGGTGCTCCAGATTTCATGAATTCAGGGGCAAAAAGTTGAGACAAGTCAATGCAGAGTGTAGTTTAAATACTGACATTTGTATTAATTACTGTTGTATTTACAGAATACAGTAATATGTGAAAAAAACTGCTACGACATAACGAGACTTTTATTTCACTAAATATAACATGTTTCATTGCTCCGTTCGTGTAAAAACTCCCTGCATCTTCTCCTCAACTAAACAGCAATGGAAAACTACTCTACAATATCAGTCGTGATTCCAAAATATTTGGATATTTCTCATTCTCAGTGGATTTTAACACTGTCAACTCGGATTACGATGACGTAGATAAAATGGTGCATTAAAAGCTATGTCGTTAGCTCTTATTGAAATCTATTTCAACGTTATTAGGTTTACATTTCTCTTGAAAAAGCATTTTAACGTTTTATTGGAATGCCTTTGTAAGATGAACTTTCTTTAGTTCTTTTAAACTTGCAAAAGGAAAATACTTTATAGTGCTAAACAAAAGATGGATTGTTTTAAAAAATATGAAAGAAAATGGAGTAAATGATAGCGAAATGACTAACGGAGGAATAAAGAAAAAAAAGCTTGGCGCAATACTTTGACACTATGATATTAATATTTTTATTCAGCTGTATTATATACACTTTCCTATGATCCACAATGAAAATGATTTGATTTGTTTTGATTTTTACGGTTTCGTACGTCAAAAGGAAAAAACGGAACCCTTACTGAATCACTTGCTTGTCCGTGTGTCCGTCAAGAACCTATGTTAGGAACGCGTGCAGGTATAGAGTTTAAATTAGAACCATATACTCAAGTCTATGGTCCCTCAGAGTTGAAGAAAAATCATATCTCTAAGTCTACTTGATCAAAAGATATGGCCGTTTATGTCACAAGTTTGTAAGGAATCCTCGGTGTGCGAGTCCGACTCGAACTTGTCCGTTTTTATTTTACGTTGATACAATAGTAATGAAAAAAGCAAATATTTTTTTTTATGAATATACCCTTGTCTCATAAAAAAAAAATTGTTTTGCGTAAATCAAATGTAAATCACTTTATTCAAAAGCATGACCCAATTTTAGCCTTACTTTACAATAGGTTACAACAACCACAAAATCAAACTAAACTACATTACAATACACACGACATTTTCTAAACAACGAAACACGAAAACATTTTTACATCCACAGAACGCAAATTTCGAAATATGGAACTCAACGCACCATTGTAGTCACAGTACCAGCTTGCGCACTTATCCCTGGAGATCCTTGATTGCTACAAAGTATTGCGGAAACGTTCCACACAGGAAACTGAATTTAGAGCTAAAACTTTATTCACACGGTACTTTACCGGACTTGCGGTCCGTGGTTGGACTTAAATCGAATAAACGTCAAATGTGGCATTCCCTGCACCACCTTAGAATTCCTCGCCCCAGAAAACAGGAAACACTAAATTTCGAACCGCTATTTGTTTCAATGCTGGTCCGCCGCAAATATTTCGTGTAATTTGTAAGTGGTTATCGGATTTATGGTGTGGTAAAAGACTACTTATTTTGGACAATAAAACACAATTTATGGTTTCTTACACGGGCTATAACCTACATAATTTACTTCCGTCATTTTTCTTTTTTTTCAATCCCAACTGTCTTTGTGCACAAGTCAGGAAGATGGAACCCCCAGAAAAATTCTAGTGAGCTTGAGAAAAGCAGTGGTTGGTTTTTCTGCTAGACAGTTTTCAGTGACAAGCCGCTGTAATAAATCGCCTCGCTATCACACGGGACGTAATACGGTTATCGGCAAATTCTAGTGCACGGCTGTGCACGTGTGCCCATGATATTACTTACTATAGGTGCTTATTTTTCTAAAATACCGCACATAAAAGTATGATGGCTGGCAATAATATGATATGGGTAAAGGTATTTGACTTATGATAGACGCGAATACTCAAATAAAACAGTTATCTGCTTGTAATTGCCAAAGAGCCTTGCTCGTAGTGTATCGTGTCCAAATTGGAAATAAGGATAGTTTACAAAAGGCTTCAAGGCTTCACTGGTTTTAATTTTGAAACGAAGTTCATTATCGTGCATTGCGAAAGGGGACAAGAAGGAATGAAATAAAACCAAAAGCAGTAACGACACTTTTTACTATAGTTGCGGCGTGCGCGTGTTTCTCTGTATCTCTCTCTCTCTCTCTCTCTCTCTCTCTCTCTCTTAAAAATCAAGACAGTTATTTTTGTTTCATCTTTCTATTTCGCATTGAACAGTGTGGTGTCGCGACGATTATTTTTGTTGAGTGAATACAGGTTTATGAACATAATAAATAATAACTTCGTTCCATCCGTTCATCCATCTCAAGTTTTTTCTGTGACTCTTCGTGTGATGGGTTTCTACAGTATCTTGAATCATATCCATGAGACAGTAAATAAATAAGAGTAGATTGACCCTGAACTCATCTGTTATTAAAAATCAAACAGGATCAAGAATCAAATGTACAAATTACAAATAGGTTTTATATTGATTATTCCAATAATATATAGCATGTCCGAACAAACAGAGCCTTTGAAGAACGGAAATTCACAATCGTAGCATCTTCTACCATTAGATGAAGCATCTTTGTTTAGATAGATGTTATTTTGTGTTAGGTTACAGGAAATAGAAAGATGATACGCGGTGTCTTTTATTGAACTATTGTAAGAGCCTTTTATTTTGTAGGAAAACCAATTTTCTCATCAAGCCCTCTGAAAACCTTCGACTTTCAAGTCTTAGCTTCCGACTTGTTTTCGGAGTATTTAGATATTTCCAAGTCAGCCACGCTAAAGAAGGCCTTCTTTCATAAAAAAAATCTCTAAACATAAATAATAAAATAATAAATATCTTGGGACAACTCACACACGGCTATCTGATCCCAAGCTAAGCAGAGCTTGTGTTATGGTAACCAGACAACTGATATACATACTTATATAATTTATAAATACTTACATATTATAGATAAATCACACCCAGACACAGAACAAACAATCATGCTCATCACACAAAGTTTGTCCTGGGTGGAAATCGAACCCACGACCTCCGGCTCAGCAGTCAGGGCCACTAACCACTAGACCAAAAGGCCCGTCGAAAAGAAGTCGGCCACAAAGACTCTAAAGATGCGGGTTCATGTAATCAGCTCTCATCGCAAATATGTTTGCGGCGTGTCTCCCTAGCAATAGCCCACCTCCCATCTTGTGTTGCATGCCCTGACACCTGTGTACTTCGAGATCTTATGACTGCAAACAGTATGCAATACTTCATTTAGACACTACTGCAACAGAAACAAAGCAATGAGAACAAAATAATAAAAGTGATGGATCTGAATGTTGGTTGAGGCAAAGCTCCAGAGCCTGGAGCATCGCCGACGCGTTGCCAGCCTTTCGGTTTTCTATCGGTTACATTTCGGAGAGTGTGCGATGGAATTGCACAGCCTAATTCCGCCAAGCCCGTTCCATCATCGGACTACAAGACGTACGGCGATGCGCCACCGTTACATGGTAGACATCCCACCCACACGCACTAACTCCCCCCGCGCGACGCCAACGCGTACACACGTACTCTCGATCGCCTCTGTGTTTTAAAATTTTAAAACGGTGGAAAAAGTGTGCAAATAACTATAAAACTGTACAGTGAGCATCTGTAACATATAAGTGCCAATTGTGTGAAAAATCTCAGCAAAATGACAAGTGCAACCCTGTGTGAGAACAGTTTTAATATCACAACAAACTAAAAAGTTTAAATGTGGCTACCGTTTTAGACTTTGACCTCATTAACAACACAAAGGAGTAGTCGCAACTACGCTAATCACCACTACTCTACGGAGTAAAGTACCTATTCATTTCGACTTCTTATCTAAATGTTCTTGTGGCGCAGTGGTATAACACGCCCCGCTCTGTAGGTGAAGTCTTGCGATCGAATCCGACACATCAAGTCGAGCACTTTTTGTGATTCATAAAATTTTAAACTAATATTCCACGAAGCCGCGCGCAGTCTGCGATAAGTAATTTGTACAATCTTTGGGCACAGATAAGAAGTTTATTCTCACTCAACGCATTCCTAGACTACTTGCTAGAAGAAAGCCTGCTGTAAGATGCATCGAAGTCCACCGCAAACCACAAAATCGACTTTGACGTCAGGCCAATCACTGTCTGAATCAGACTTAACGTCTGCCACTACTTCCCAAAACACAGACGGAACCAATATCACCGTACGGTACAAGCGCCAACGCACCTACTCTCCGAATAAGGAAATGGATACCGAACTTAGGCCAGCATTACACGACTTCAAAGCTGAGCTTATCGAAATGCTGACTAAATGGAAGACTGAACACGATCAGTTGTTATCATCTTGGAAAGCAGATCAAGACGCCATATTGTCGAAACTTGTCAGCGATGTCTGTGAGCTTAAAAAACAGTGCCTCGCCAACCAGACGACAAACTTCGAGATTGAGCGTAGCATGAACTTTATGAATAAGCAACATGAAGACATCATCAGTAAGGTTACAATGTTGGAAAAGGAAAAAAGTGAGAACTCTGAATATATATGCCGACTACAAAAGCAAATACAAGACTTACACTTCCAGTCACGTCAGGCAACTATCGAGCTACGCAATATTCCGATAATGGAAAATGAACAGGCACAGGACCTTATCGCGATTTTAAATAATGTTGGGAACGCTCTTGGCATGGACATCCGGGCCTCCGCTCTTCGAGATATATACCGCATACCTGGGAAACCGGGTCTATGTAGACCGATAGTCGCTGAATTCTGCTGTGTCAGAACAAGAAATGATCTCCTAGCTAAAGCTCGAACATTCAACAAAGAGCGCCCAATACCAGATAAGTTTAACACACAGACTATAGGTATCGCAGGCGAAAGGAAACCTGTTTACATTGACGAACACCTACCTCCCACCGTCAAAAAACTTCTTTATGAGACCCGCCAGTTTGCTAAAACCCACAACTACTCCAGTTGGTACTCAAATGGGAAAATTCTTCTGCGTAAGGGCCCAGCTGACAAACCGCTCCAGATCAGAACAGAGAAATGTCTCACTATGTTATTGGAACAACAATGACTATGCCTATTACATTTTGAACCCTTTCTTTATGCATGCATTATTTTTTTCACTGTATTTGCCTTTTGTTTTTGTATTACTGTTAATTACTTTTTAATGTCCATTCAATTAATACACAACGTTCACACGCCACTACACTACACCCACACATTCTCTCACAATAGCAATCAGAACCATAATGTACACCCCCAAACTAAGTTCACTTTTAAAATCATATTAAGTTGGTCCCTTTTCTCCGCTTGTAATTCGGTATCGAAACACGTCAACGCCAGCCAAAATAATACAAAAAACGTTGCTGTATCTCATTCATGTAGCAATAAATGGCTAATCACAACAATATATTATCAAATGAAATAGACGATCTCTCCATAGCCTGTACTCATCTATGCCCCCCCGAACAATGTTTAGACTTTATCAAGCAACCAAATAATAATTTAAAAATAATTCATATAAATATTAGGAGCCTAAAAAAGAACTTTGACCAATTTATCACGATGCTAACAACCACAAAAATCGAATTTGACGTTATCATATTAACCGAGTGTTGGCTGAGAGTCTCAGGGCCCCTTCCTTTTCTCCAAGGCTACTCCTTTTCCGCAACGACTGGCAACAAGTCGCAGAACGATGGCGTGGTGATTTACACTAAGACCTCATTAAATTGTACGTACCTTGAACCCTCATTTCGTGACTCAAATTGCCTCTTCTGTGGAATAGGTGACACAGCAATCATTTGCGTATATCGCTCCCCATCCTTTAGCGATCTTGAAAATTTTTACCGAAGCCTCGATAATGTGGTACAATCAGTAAAACGCAATCAATATAACAGTATAGCTCTGATTGGCGATATGAACATCGATATTAAACCAGACAATCACGATCGCCACTCAAGTAATTATCTTACCGTGTGCGCCTCTCTAGGTCTTTTGCCTGCTCATGTGCTCCCCACTAGATCGGGCAATTGCCTAGATCATATCCTTTTAAAATCTCAACGCCCTGCCACAGTAATAGTCCTGGAAAGTCATATCACTGACCATCTCCCAGTCATCCTCTGTCTAAAAATGAATAAAATATCCACAGCTAAAAAATCAGCTAACGCGCTCCGCTATAACTTTTTAGACATTAAAAAATCCTTGGAAAGCACTGACTTTAGCCATGTCATAAATGAACAAAACTGCAATCTGGCCGCAGATCTACTTATATCTACCATACAAGGTATCATTAAAAAACACAGCTATACCGCTCGAGTCCCCAGAAAATGCAGGCTTCTCAAACCGTGGATGACCCCAGGGCTAGTTCGCTGTATCAGAAACCGAGACTGGCTTCATAAAAAATCTAAATCATCCCCCAATAACAATATTCATAAAACTACCTATACCCGATACCGAAATTTTCTCAACAATCTTCTGAAAAAATTGAAAAGATCGTACGACAAAAATGAACTACTTAAAGCTAAAAATAACACTAAGGCCACATGGAAGGCTATTAAGGGTATAATAAACCAAAATTCTGCTCCGCAGTCACCAAGTGCACTTTTGCAAAGCTCGTCGGATGATAAAATATCGATAAACAAGGTAAATAGCTTTTTTGTTAGTGTTGGTGAAGAACTAGCCTCAAAAATTGACTCTCCCTCTGGATCCCCTTATGTAGAAAGCTCATCACAACCGCCGCCGTGCCATTCTCTTGTCATTATGCCTGTTGACGAAGTCCAAGTTAAAGGGATAATTGATGGCCTACGTGGTGACTGCGCCACTGGCTATGACAGTATCCCTGCCAGTGTCCTCAAACAGTCTAGCTCTGTCCTAGCAGTTCCCATAGCGCACGTCTGTAACCGCGCCATCGAGTCGGGTATTTTCCCCAGGGCGTTCAAGAAGGCTGTTGTCCACCCAATCTACAAAAATGGTGACAGATCCAATGTCAACAATTACAGGCCAATTTCCGTTCTGAGCTCCCTGTCCAAAGTACTCGAAAAAATACTTAACAAGTGTCTCACCGCATACCTTGCGAAATATCAACTTCTGGCAAAAAACCAATACGGTTTTAGACAGGGAATCTCCACTGAGGATGCAGTTCTGGACCTTACAGGCACAGTAGTTAATAATCTGGATAAGGGACTTAAGTGCTTTGGTGTCTTTCTTGACTTGTCAAAAGCGTTTGACTCGGTTTCTATTCCCATACTAATTTCTAAAATGGAAGGCATCGGAATTCGCGGAGTGGCTCTCAGTATCTTCTCAGACTACCTGACAAATCGTTCGCAATGTGTCAAAATCGACTCATTATACAGTGACGATGGGAGCATCAATTTCGGTGTGCCACAGGGTAGTATTTTGGGACCCACCCTTTTTTTACTGTACATGGATGGTTTGTGTCGCCTATCAATACCTAACTGCGATATATTCACTTATGCAGATGACACGGCACTGATCATCTATGACGATAACTGGGATAACTGTAGGCAAAGAGCGGAGCGGTCTGTTCAACGAGTAATGACATGGCTCTCGGTGAATTTGCTAACCCTCAATATTGAGAAAACCAAGGTTGTTCGATTCACTCTCCCTAATACTAACTCACCTCCCGTAGGTTCCGACATAATCAAAGCCCACACTTGCCTGACCGCTTTTCATCATACCCCCAATGCTTGCACTTGCCTAACCCTATCCGTGGTTTCAAGTACGAAATACCTCGGAGTTCAAATTGATAAACACCTTAGCTGGCGTCCCCATATTGAAGCACTGTGCGCGCGAATTAGGAAGTTAATTTATGTTTTCAAAGAACTCAGACAATCAGCTGATAGAGAAACTCTTTTCCTGGTGTACCAGAGCCTGTGTGTCTCTGTTCTTACTTACTGCATTTCTGCATGGGGAGGAACCTGTAAAACCCACCTAATACAGGTGGAACGAGCTCAAAGGGCAGTCCTCAAAGTTATGCAGTTCAAACGCAGAGATTTTCGAACCACCCTGCTCTACTCCGAGTCGAAGGTCCTAACAGTGCGCCAGCTGTTCATTCTGCGCGCTGTTCTACGACGTCATTCCTTGCTACCTCTTGACGACAACATTTTAAGTAAACGCAAAGGTCGTCCAGTCTGTTACCCTACTCAATGTCGTACTTCATTCGCGTGCCGCCACTTCAACGTCCTCAGTGTCAGAATTTATAATAAAATCCATCGTCTTCTCGATATATATTCTCTCACCAGAAATAAATTGAAGACTAAGCTCGCCAATTGGCTGCAGGAGTTGTCTTACGATAATACCGAATGTGTTCTTATTGTAAACTCATAGCCCTTCAGGTTATAGAATATTTTTCGTTATTTTATTCCTATAAAATATATTTACGCGTATACTTAACTACGATCACACACACACAAACACACACATACACACACACAAACACACATTCACACACGCACCTTTATAAAACTTACCTCCCACAACACTGAACTTGCCGCAACTAAAGGTGTATTGTTTTAGTACGTCCCGACAATGTTACTCGGGGTGGGGTCCTGGTGTCCTATAACACAGGCAATAAGCCTAGCTTAGGCACCAGTCTCCCACAATGTTATAGTATGTTCTTTTTGAATCAGTTACGAAACAATATCCATGTAATCTTTTAATATTGTGGTGAGAAATAAATGAATTTATTTATTATTATTTATTATTATACTAAACGGTTTGGGAATACTTTCATTGTGCGTACTGCTAAGGAGTGGAATTCCCTGCCGGAGTCTGTATTTCCTGACAGCTATAACCTGGGGGTCTTCAAGTCAAGAGTGAATAGGTTATTTCTAGGTAAGCGTGCTTCATCGTCGACCACATCATCACTTACCATCAGGTGAGATAGTGGTCAAACGCGAACCTATCACTAATAAAAAAAAATAAAAAAAATGTTGATGGATAGAGAGGGAGTGGAAGGCCAAAGAAAAGATGGATGCATTGCGTAAGGAATGATATGAAGGGAAAGAAGTAAATGATACCATGACGTCTTACAGGGGAAAATGGAAGAAGAGAACGAAATAGAATGGGACAAGGGCAGGAAAATGATAAATACGTTAATTCCAGTCGTAACTTAATTAATTACTTAGTTCGCAGTTATCGAAGAGTTTGACTCTGAATTTAAATTCGAACCAATTTATTAACAATAATACACACTTCATAATTATCATTCATTTATTATGTTTTTATTTTTAAAACATAAATATGAGATTCGTTCACCAAACTGCTCAACGACAGTAATTGATGTTTACTTCGAAATCAATTGGACGGTAATTTTCGATTGCTTTTGCTGTGTGACCAGTTTATTTTTAATGTAATGCATTTTTTATTGGAATATCATTATGCATAAGGATAAACAGACGTGATCCATGGGACACAGCACAGGCTTCTTTTCTATAAGAAGGCGACAGTCACAGGAGACGCTCCGGGCGTCGGGCTCCGCAAGACGTCTCCTGGCCACCGTAGTTGCGGGTCTGGATGGTGAGAAACGGGGAAAAAAAAACTAAGATCCTTGAAGCTGAGAAAATCAACCCCTTTAAGTTTCACACACTACATCTTTCATTTCATAATTAACGATGTAATGAAATTATTTATTAAGAACAGAAAACTTATTCAATAATAGAAATAGGATCACAAAGCATTTTATGTCTAACGAAATTGTCTCAAAGTGACTAAAAGCGTTGATTAGGAAGGATACCAACTGTGATAGCAAAGTGTCAAGATTTATCAATAATGTTAAGAAACGTTATCCGTGAAGAAACAACATTTTATATTTAATCTTCATAGTAACTCTTTCCAAAAACTCTTCTTATTAATAAAAGCAATTCTCAGATTATAAAAATATCTATGACATCGTCTTTAGCTGTTCAATTTCTTTTTTTTTTCTAAATACACAGCAAATAACCTTCTCGTTTTAATTTGAACGCTAGCCAGTTTCCGTATCGGGGAGTTTCACTGAAATTTCAACAAACAACTATTAATTTCTCATCGGAAGTGGGTAGTTAAAGTGTTGGTAGGTTGCGATTATTTCCCCACGTCTTGGGGAATATGTTGGGGATATTTTGGGGAAACGAATTTCGTAAGGAGTTTGGGGGATAAATTTTCGAGATATAGAACAATACAAAAAATAACATTTTACGCCAAAATTGGTCAACTTTGTAAAAAGCAACTTAGAGTGCAATTTGCTAATTGCTTTGTGTCTTGCGTGAATTGGAACGAAAAATACATACACAGACTCGAAATTCGGTATGTATACAATATTGTGACAACTAAGTTTTTTTTTAATGAATTTAGTTTCAGATTTCCCGTAAGCTTTATTTTTTTTTAAAAAGTCCCATTGATACGACTGGAAATCAAAAACTCAATCTGGCAACCCAAGGCATAGCACGATATCTGACAGGAGACTCGACCCAGCTCTAAACTTTTGATGTATGGTCCATAATTCCCTAGAGAACTACACCGCTTTTTTGAACGTATAAATTTTAAGTTTTAAAGCATCTCTCAAGATGAACATGACAAACACCTAAGTTTCCCAACATTCACGTCATAAATTTTGAAAGTGCACTTAATTTCTTTTAATGCTTTCACTTGTGATACTGGTGCATAATGCTTGTGCATTTAAATAATGTAAGATTTTAGTGAAGTAAGCCAGCTGTTCTTTGCATTATTTTTTAAACTTTGCCCCACATTAGGAATTTGCGCGGTTACAAACATTTAAACACACATACACAAACACACAAACCCGTAACAACTATTTGTATAGGCCATACAAATATTTGTACCGTGCAAAAATCGAACCCGCGACTCGCAGCGCAGCAGTCAATCGCTCAGCCACTGCGCCAACCATGCCGTCGTGCATTATCATCCGCCTAGTCTTTTCCCAACTATGTTGAGGTCGACTTCCAGTGTAACTCGTCTCCTGGGGCTTCAAAGAAACAACTAGCCGTGCTGCAGTTAATTTAAAAAAGGTGAGTGGTGTTCAGGAAAATTGAAAAGAAACAGGCGGCGCTAAAGACGCGTTTTAAAGCAAAGACAATACGATATATCTTAACTGAATAAAAATGATTTGGCTGCAATCCACGAAATCGTGGGTTGAACAGTGGTTAACCTGACACAATTACCTATCTGACCTCCACAATCAAGTTTAGAACTGGGTATAAGATACTCCTTGGTAAGACTGGTTATCAGTCTTTTAAATACCTGTAACGACTGTCAAAGAAATATACTTTTCCGAGTCTCGGAGGAAACTCAGTATATAATTGGTGTTCACCCATCCACGGGCTAACTTAGGCAGAAACGGTTTAGCCTCAAGGTGGACCCGAATGGCAGTTTTTATTTAGCAACTAGTTCGTAAGGAGCTTGTTAAGTTGAGCTGTTATTTTTTCTGAAAATCATTTGGTCGATGCGATGTTGAGTCTCTTGTAAATGTCAAATATATGTTAATGAATGACACAGATTACATACATTTTATATACATTTTCTTTGAACAACACAACACTATATTGCGCAAACGCACTTCAGCAAGAAAGCTATCAAAATTCTGAGTTGTCGGGAACCAATTCATGACCCCTGCTATTTGCTATCTAGCTGAATATCAGTATTTTACATGGAGCGACTGCCTATCTGACCTCCACAACCCAGTTAGTACTGGGTAAGACTGGTTGTCAGACTTTCGGAACACTGACTACCTGTAACGACTGTCAAAGATCTACAAATGACAGCCGTTCCCAACGGCTTAACGTGCTTTCCGAGGCACGGAGGAAACTCGATATGTAACGGGTGGTCTCCCATCCACAGACCAACCTAGTTAAGCGCGGCTTAACCTAAAGATCGACCCGAGCGGCTCCTATTATTTAGCCACGAGCTCCTCCTTGTTGTTCCTAACCATAACCTAAAAATGTTTTCTATTTTGTTTTACTCAATTTCTGACACAATTATTCATTTTCATTTCTTTCAATCCCAAATATAAATAAACCTTGATTGAACTCAATAGGAGATCGTCTAAATATTTTCCATTCATTCGGTAGCAACCTGGGGTAGTAGAAAATCGGTCACTTCTCTACGGTAGCCAATAAAAAAATAAAACTACGCAATCACGTTTCCCTTTCAATATAAATCCCGTGCAATAACTTTCATCAAAATGGTACAAAAATTGAATAGCACATAATGACGGGTAAACAAAATGGCGGACAAAAAGAACGGGATTACATATTTACGAAATGAGAGATGTTCTAACCAGAGCTCGGGGAATTCTGATTTTTCAACCAAGTTCTAAAAAAGTAGGTTCTCAATTCGACGATTTCTCCGTCAACTTTGGGCCGATTTTCAAAATTCTTTTTAATACCGAAAGGGTATACTCCCCAGTTATTTTCTTTAATACTTACTTTTCTTATTACCTACTGTAAGTGGTAATGATCTAGCTGTTAACATCCTTACTAATATTGTTAAGGCGAAAGTGAGTTTGTTTGTTTGTTACGTCTTGACGCCTAAATGGCCAAACCGATTTTGATGAATTGTGGTACAGAGTCGGACATAGGCTAAAAACGTGAGAAAAGGGGAAGAAGGAGGGTGCTAGTACTGAAATAAAAAACATTTTTACAAAAAACACTAAGAAGTAGCAAAAATATCGATTAATTATCATAATCGAAGAAAAAAAATCCTTTCGGAAATAACTTTATTTACCTTAACTTGTTTTTTTTGACGTTTCGACTGTCCTGTTGCGCCGACCCCAAATAAATTGTGATGAGGGCACGACTATGATAATAATGACGGACTGTCTTGTTGGTAAGGAGTATCATTGTATAATCTAACCGAGTTGCTGGTCAGTAAGACAAAATCACTCCTTCTTTTTTTAAACTTTAATTGTAAATAATTTTCTTTCCCTGAAAAGTTATAAGATAAATTTCCGAATAAAAAATTAACAACTTTATTTGTTTACCACCTTACATTATAAAACACAGATAGACGTTGAAAAAAACTTCATAATACCATGTACCTACGACTATGTGAAAAAGGAGAGCGAATATATTGTTATCCTATTTACAAGAAACCTCTGAATCTCGTTTAGATAGGATTCTGTGGAGTAAGGAACATGTCGTTCACATAGCACTCTGGTTCTACGACAGCTGACGCTGCACAAACGGTATTGTGTTATGGTTCTAACAACTTATAGTCGAAGATCCCGCTATGGCCAACCCTCACTCATCTGCGTACCAAATCCTTAGGTACTGATGTTATAAAAGGCGTTCATTTGAGATTTTTATTGAAAAGAGCTCGTTTGTTTGTTACGTCTCCACGCCTTAATGGCTAAACCGACTTTGATGAATTTTAGTACAGAGATAGTTGGGACCCTGGAGACGGACATAGGCTTTTTTTTAAAGTAGGAAATGAGGGAGAAACAGGGAAGAAAAGGGAAATCTTAGCTTTGCTATTACAATAAATAAGGCGCAAAGGAAAAGGGAACTGTGTTACCCGGAATTTAAAGCGAGCGAAGTCGCGGGCAAAAGCTAGTTAACAATATTTAATAACAGTCTTAATACTTAAACAAACATATTTCATCAGGCCACCAATTCGTAAAATACATTGCCTGATGAAATTTAGTCAAGATTTTCAAATAATCTTGACTTGATTTTGCTACCACTCTGCATTTTAACCGATTTCATGTGTTTTTTAAAAAAAATATTTGTATTTTGCTATATTTTAAAATATGAAAACATAATAGCAAAAAAGATAAGTTACCAATCTCGACAGATAAAGTTATTTTTTTCTGACAAACCGATGGACATCTATTATTTTGTTTTTTCGGATGTGAAATATTCATTGAACTTTTGAGCCGCCTTTTCAGTGTCAGACTTTTACTGTCTAAATCCTAAACAGACAGACGGTGAACTACCTATTGCTCAACGTCCACAGATCTGCATCTACCGTGACCGGTGTTGTGCGAAGCGTCTCCCGCAGTGGCTGGGATGGTTTGAGGTTCTCTCCCTCAGACATGCGCCACTTACTACCTTACCTATTGCTAGCATTACGGCTTCGCAGAAGGAGGTGACCGCTTTCCATTCCCTCTCGCTCCGGACCATGAGCTGCATCAGAGCCGGACGCGAGATGATGCCCAAGCGGGGCTGACCACCACAGTGTACTCCACCGTGATGAATGTCGTCGAGTCAAATTCAAAGTATTTATGAAATAGTTTGTTTTCAATGCAATAAAAAATAACCTCAACCTTTTGCTAACTGTACAGACATAATTTCACTGAACTTATTAATACCTGACAATACAGTAGAGACAAAATAATAGGCAATACAACAGTATTTTTGTCCCTTTTGATTTGTACTTTCAACCAATAACGACTTCATTTTATAAAAGGAAAGGAAAAATCTTGACTCACTTCATTAGGCAAGCTATTCACAATTTTATTATGTTCATTATTTTATTACGATTTCTAAAAAGTATTTTACTTTCGGTAAGCAAACAGTTGAAGGTCGATCTTAGGCGAGCTCTCAGAGTATTGTATTGTGAATTTTAAATATTTATACTTTTTTTTTTGGGTGGGAAATTATCAAATAACTTCCCCCGCTCTGGGCGGAGCGGGGGGGCATGTCAGACTTTTACTGACCATAACCCACCCATGTTTTTTCTATTGCCTTTAACGTTCCGGGGCCGCTTAATTTCTTCCGAACAACCCCAGCAGGCGGAGCCTCTGGCAAGCCCCTCTGCTTTTCTGGCATCTGTTTGAGGCGCGCGTGAAACACGAACGCGCCGTCGACAGGGCCTGTCGTCAATAGACGGACGGTGGCCGGGAGTCGTCTCGCGGCGCCCGGCGCCCGGGGCGTCTCCCGCGGTCTTAATATCTCTTTTGAACAACCCACAACCTGGAAAAAAACGAACAAACCCAAACTGTCGAAGTTCTAAACAGTTAGATAATTACTACACCTAGATTTCACGCTAATTTCCCGACGCGAAATGAAACATCAAATAGGCGCGTTTGCCGAAGCTAGGTGTTGGCTATAAATCATGTCAAATAAGCCATTAAGGTAATTTATACGTGGAGTGTGGGCTGCATCGTAAACGAAGGTATACTCCTCACTATTGTTTGCAGCTGTTCCAATGAAAAAAATGTGCTTTTTGTACAAGTTTATAAGGTTCAGAATAACCTTGAGATTTTTACAAGGCAAAGGTTTTGTCTAGTGAAGAACGCAACCAGCATGTCTCAACAGAACAAACACACAACGCAACTGTCACAGTCAATAGATTTTGATTTGGCAATTCGTTTTTGAACGCAGTTTGGAATTGATGATAAGGTGTTAGTGTAGCCTATTTTTGCCTATTTTCATTCTATAAAATAAATGGACTAGTGCAGTAAATTTACAAGCCTACACCTCTTTTATATTATAACTAGCATTTTCCCGCGACTTCGCGGTAACACAGTTCCTCTTTCCTGATTTGCAGGTACCTGCTACCTGTAGTTTTTGCCCTTGCGCCTTATTTATTGTAATAGCAAAGCTAAGTTTTCCCTTTTCTTACCTCTTCGTCCCTCATTTCCCACTTAAAAAAAAAAAACAAAAGCTTATTTGCGTCTCCAGAGTCTCAACTATCTCTGTGCCAAAATTTATCAAAATCGATTTAGCAAGTAAGGCGTGAAGACGTTACAAACAAACAAACTCACTTTCGCTTTTATACTATTAGTAATGATTTATCTGTTAATCCCATTTAACTTGCAAATATAATCAGTTTCCTCAATCCACCAAAATTCAATTTTCCGTAGGTAATTAAAACAATCAGAAACATTTCAAACCTTTAGGTACTTTGTAATCTATTATATAAACCTCAAACACAAAAGATTATTAATTTCCACTTGTAATTACTTGTTAACATTAAAACCACCAAAAATAATTTCGTTGGTACCCATTCACAAGTCCATAATAGCTTTTCCGAAAACAATATAATCCGGCGAACATTTTGCTGTCAAACGGCGTACTGAACAAAAGACAGCAGAGGGTGGGAGTTGTAACTGTTGTAGAAAAGATAGGTACGCAAAACTTCCATCCATTACACAATTCCTCTACTGGAACATCGAAACTGCGTTTAGGTAACAAAATAAAAGCGTTGTTCCCAAAACAAAGCGTTACCAGGCCTCCTGAAGATAAAACGGCCCACGTGCTAGTTTTGACGTTTTCATTTTCCCCACTGTGCGCCGTGACGGATCGCAGGTGCATCACATTGTGCACAATACGTCACGGCGAACTGTTCGCAAATGACGTTTCATATATCACCGGTTTGAATTTCGCGAGCAAACGGACAAAAATGACGATTGTGACACCTTTGTGCGAGGAACGATCAATGTATGTAGCGCACACATGCACCAATTTATACCATTGTTTGTGTTTTGGAAACTATACGGAAATAAAACTATTGATAGTTCTGCGAATAGTGTTCGGGTAATACGCAATGAGGTCCGTGGACTTCTTTCTAAGCTTCCTACCAAATATGTAGGATGAGGGATCGTGTGGAACAAATTTCAGAGAGGCAATTAGACAGCTAAGATATTTTTTATGTTACATTTTTTTTAGTAGGACATATAAATATTTGTTCCGTGCGGGGATCAAACCCGCGACACGCAGCGCAGTAGCCGATCGCTCAGCCACTGTGCCAACAGTGTCGTCAAAATAATACATATATTTAAACAATAACAATACATTTAAATAAACTATTGTTACAAAAACAAGCTTATTATGGCAGCATGTTTCTCAATACTATAACTACGCAGCTATATAAAACATAACAAAAAAAGTCTCGAATCGATAACATCAGTAAGCCCCAATTACCTCGGAGGGTAATACATTCAATATTTTCCAAAAACGCTGAAACAGTTCCCTGGTGAGTAATGGCGCACTCAGGGGGCTAAAATAAAATGTCTTTACGACGTAACTAGGGGCAAACATAAAACGCCACAATGTGAGTTTCGCATTAGACCTATAAATCGTAAGGACGATTATATTTTTGATGTTGTAAAATTGGCCCACCGGCGTTGCCACCATCCAAGTTTTTACAGCCCAATCATATAACTGCAAAATGCCGCGGAACCGAGATTTTTTGTGTAATTTGATGATTACGGTAAAAAGTTTAAGGCGCAATCAAACGTTTTTGGTGCTATCATTTTATTTACGTTCGGGATTTTCAACGTGCTACATTTATTTTTAAATGGTTTAAAAGTATTTGTAAATTGAGGCCGTGTAATGATTCTCATTAATCTACTTTGACATTGGCGCAGATTGACTGAAATTGAATTATCAAATATTATACAGATAGATAGAATATTCTTTATTATGTACACCATACAAATTACAAGAATTACAGCATACAACTTATAAATAAGGTGCCACAATGGGCGGTCTTATCGCTAAAAGCGATTTTTTCAAGACAACCTTTAGATGAATTGAAAGGAGCACAGACGGTACTATAAGTAATATTTGGGTGTATGCATATAATACACCCTACGTACATGTTTTTAAAGAGTAACCATGGAGTTTGCCGGTTCTTCTCCATAAGAAACGACCAACCCGAGCCGTGCACCTTTTCTCAACGTTTCGTAAGTGCCCATGTAAGCTTATGTGAAATAAAAATATTTTGACTTTGATTGCTAGACCATTCCTCTTTCCATATTATAATGTATGTAGTATCGGGAAAAGGGCATAGACCGATACCTAAGCATATTGTAGTTTTAAGTATATTCTGTAAGTTAGAATGCCGAAAATGACGTATTGAAAGTATGTTTCAAGAAAGACAGAGCGAGCGAGTGAGAGAGATAGTTTGTATATTGTAAACTATGAGTACAGAGGAGTGGGAAAAGGTTGCGAGGGTTGTGGTTCACTTTTCTGACTCGAGTGCGATACTATAATTTAGCCGTACGACTAAATAAGACGTGCTTTGTATTTTCTTTGTATGTCATTTTTAATAAACGTAAATAATCTTATCCCCTATTTTTTACACTAAAATCGAATCAGACAATTTAACGAACATTACATCTTACATATTAACTCATTTTTCTTTTGGTTTTACAAGATATATTAAAACACAAACTGAAAAACATTTCTCGCATATCATTTTCCTTTTGTAAGTTATCCTAACGAAATAATCCACAAGCCAAGTAAATAACATTTGTTCGTTCCAATTTAGCGGGGCCCACTTAAATATCAGGTACTTCGTAGTTCCCCGGACCCTAAGTCAGCGGACGACACGATGTGGAATTCCTAATTTCCTTTCGTAAATGTAATTTGTTTCTTTACCTCATTAAGCCTATTTTAAATTACGTTAAAAGAATCTTATTACTGGTGAAATGGATGTTAAAATGATTTCTGATTTAATGATCTTTAATGGCTATTTTCGGAATAGTATTCCTCAGGTCGGATAATGTCATTACAGATGTAAAATGAATCGCAATTGCGCTAATGGCGCTCCATCTGTCAACCTTACTAAGAAGTCTACCCACACCGACAGCGTACTTCTGTAGAGTCGTGATGTATTAGGACAAGATTCAATATCTCATCGCAGTGGAATTGAGACGTTTTGTAACTGCACCCGATTCATTGTCCTGTTATTAGTTTGATAGTTTAATAAAGATCAAATTATCGGACCCAGTGTGTTTTCGTAACAGGAAACACTACAAGAAGTCCTAATCTAAAGGACTAAATCCTACTTAGTTCTTAGCCTCAATCAGCTCTTACATTCATTTATCCATTGTTTTGAGTAAACAAACAATAAAACCGACACCGTTTACTTTGTTTCTTACACAATGTTTTACTTAAGATAAATCTAAAAGTTCCGTGTTCGTTTCCGTGAAATACGAAGGACTGTTAATACTTTAATGCACTTTCAGTTCGCAAATTATTAAACAACATTGTTCTGACTTACGTTTCTACTTCTACTACTTTATTTTCTTTTCTTTTAAACATTACACAAAATAACTTAAATGTAACAGAATGCATGGTTACACCATACGCTTATACTTATACTTTGTTACAGGCTTCAACATCTCCTAATCTACCCAAAAACGAAACGAGGTAAGGGTTCGACAACTTCGCAGGTGTGAACTTGACATATTCCCCGACTCGAGTAGAAATGGCGGGGATTATCCCGCATCCCGCACCGAAGCAGGGTTGAGTGGCAACCTTATTATTTGTACACGTCTTTCGCCTACCAACTGTACTTCGCGAGTGTCATATCAACCCTGAATGTTCCCTCTGCGCCTGTATTTATCCTATTTCAGATTAAGGAAAAGAGAGTATTTGGTAACAAACGAAATGATTAATGTAACGGAAATAGATTGTAGGTATTTCGATGCCATTAGCGGAACAATACCGGGTAGTAACGTCGGGAATTTACCTCGGAAATCTTAGTTGCTTGCTTATTTAGTTTTATTTGTGCAAACAGGAAAATCTAAGAGCCATGTATTTATATTTCATTAATAATGATTTTATCAATAAGACTTGGCTCACGAGGTTGTCGAAATATGTGATGTGGACTCGGCGATCTTTGTGCCGTATCGGCTAATGGGTTAATTGCCAAAAGCCCCGATCAATACCTAAGGAGGCTCTCTTTAGGCAGTTGGATAAAGAGCCTGATACAGACAAGGACATGGCTCGTATTGTTAGAAGGTACCTTTTTTTGAAGCACTAATAGTCGGTAGCTTGGACCCGATACCGGTGGGCTTCTATTTTTAGAAATGTTAAAAAAAATACAAGAATAAATAAACAAAATTATTTTCCAGACGATTCGATTTCTAGATTAATAGCCCCATTATATTTTTACAATACATTATGTATTAACATATTTTTCTCTTATAAATCATTTTAAACGAAATAAATAATCACCGGCATAAAAAGTCAGAAAAGGTTTTTCTATCGGGAATTTTTCGCATTTTATACTGATATCCAATATCAAATTAATCACAGGAATTGCACATCCTATTGTATGTATTACGTCTATTAATTGTAGCAATATTTCGTTCCTAACTACTCCGTATTGGTTAATCTAAAGCAAATGAGATAACTGTGTTCTCTTGATAGCCATATCGGTACATTTTGTAAAAATAACGGTTACAACTAGAATTTCCTAACATATATTTAGCTGCACTGAAGACCATAGACAGTTCGATGAATACAAAAAAACAAAAATACAAAATCTTTCTTTCTGAACCAAAAAGTTTTACATTAGTAAGTGATTGGAGCCTCCTTTTAAGCTAATAAAACCTGTGTTAGGAGACTCCGCTCTTTCATAGCAATATACAATTATATAGCAACTTAGATACAAAGCATGCATGAATATATATATATATTCCCAAAACATTTTCTCAGGATCAAGGACCCTTGGTTTTATTTAAATAATCTGTGTTTTAAAAGTCCTTAGTTAGTAATAGCGTTTGACAAACCATAACCCATTATTGTACGAATCTATCTATACTAATATTATAAAGCTGAAGAGTTTGTTTGTAGGTTTGAACGCGCTAATCTCAGGAAGTACTGGTTCGAATTGAAAAATTCTTTTAGTGTTGGATAGTCCATTTCTTGAGGAAGGCTATAGGCTATATAACATTACGCTACGACCAACAGGTGCTGAGCAGCGTAGGTGAAACCGCGAGGAACAGCTAGTTTAAAATACATGTATGGAAAAAAACAGCAAGACTTGACATTAAAATGTACGTAGCGTGTAATAATTACGTTGGAAACAGATTCAATGGCGGACAGATAAGGCAAATTAACAACAAACAGCAAACGCGTGGCAAACCGCATTTTCCGAAGCCTTGTACAACACACTAATGACTTATTTACTACCTATATGTTTTTACGTTTAGTCTTACGCAAGCGTCGGGTTGTGCCTGCCGAGGTTGCGGGTTGTTCGAAAGAGATACCGCGGCCCCGGAACGTAAAGGGCAATAGAAGGAACATGGGTGGGTTTTAGTCAGTACAAGTCTGACATGCCCTCCCGCTCCACCCAGAGCGGGGGAAATCATTGGATGATTTCCCACCCGAAAAAAAAAAAGCGTCGGGTCGTCATAGGGGTTGTATAACCCACAACTAAATTGTTTATGGAGGTTAGACAGACAGTCTTTTCATATTAAATACTCTTATTCAACTGCAAACGGTTAGACTCGAAGCCAGCGCCAGCGATACGTTTTTGTAAGACTGGTTGTCAGATTATTAGGACTGAAAGCAAACATAGTTCAGAAAAAGTTTAGCATATGCTGATGAGTATTCCCCATTTGTTCAGATTGTTCGAAAGAGATACTGCCCCGGAACATAAAAGGCAAATGAAGGAACATGGGTTAGTTTAGGCAGTAAAAGTCTGACACTGCCAGAGTGGGTAAAGTTTGATGATATTCAGTGAGCAAAAAAAAAAATTGCAAATAGTTGTCGCCAAAATAAACGTTGTTCTGCAAAAAATAACTTAAACGGACACTTCTCCTTTCTTTATCTTAAAGCATTGTCTTCGCAAAAAATTATGTCGTCCTACCGCCTTATATTTGAAATTTTCCATAAATATAACAAAAAACAGCTTTACAAGCGAAATTTTTCCATAAAATTTACTTAACTTCCCATTTTGTGCCATGTCAATCTAATCTCGCGAGCCTTTTACACATCAATACAATATTTATAACACGCAAGAGTTTTTTTAAAACAAAAGACGAGCAATAAAAATAGAAATACATCACGCAAAGTCGACCTTTAAAAAGGCAATTTTTTCACAAAAGGAACGCTTTTGAAAAGGGTCCTGTATCAACATCTGAAACCTAAGCCGTCTTCAACGACGCCCTTTATGTAAACTGGCAGATTTACACGAATGTTATTGTTACTACTAAACATACCCTCTTTATATATTTAGACAAATAGAATGCTATTTTATTTGTCACCAAGAAATAGGTAGGAACTTAAACAAAGGGATGAAAGTTTATTTCTCAGTTACGTTTAATGTTGTAAATTATTGCTTACCCTTTTGAATCCTAACTTAATATTATAAAAGCGAAAGTGAGTTTGTTTGTTACCTCTTCACGCTGTAATGGCTTAACCGATTTTGATGAATTTTGGTACAGAGATAGTTGGGAACCAGGAGACGGACATAGGCTAATATTTTTTTAAAAAAAAGTGCGATGTGAGGGAGACAGAGGGAAGAAAAGGGGAAACTTAGCGTTGCTATTACAAATCAATAAGGCGCAAGGGGAACTGTGTTACCCCGAATTTAACGCGAGCGAAGCCGCGAGCAAAAGCTAGTAGACTATATTTTTATTTATTTTGTCCGTATATATGTATATGTATTTTTAAATGGTTTGTGATGCTTTGCATATTTAATGTTTATTTTTTTGTGTGCTCGTCGTAATTAGCGACAAATACTTATATACTTTTTATATTTTTCTTTTAACATGGTAGTGGCCCTTTGTTGAATTAATGACGTTGAAAATCTAGATCAATTGATCAAGCATCTTTACAGAAAGATTTGCATATTACGTTGAAAACGATCAATTGACCAACACTTAAACCTTTATTTGTATAACTTTAACTACGGTATCATTTTATAAATGATATTTACTTTATTTCACCAAATAATTACACGAAACTTGAAACTGGTGTAATCTGTATGTAAAAAGGACCACCTTTGCATACAAAAAAAAATCAAAGTGAAAAACTATCCCCACGAATTACCCGACTATTCAAAATACGAACAAAGCAGTGACGTTTTTTGTTTTTTATTTACTCTGGACGCTCTTACTGTGCACGTCTTTCTACATCGTTCTCACATATTTGTATAATCTCAACACGAATGATGTAAATACTATTTTGTAAAAATATTAGAATTTAAAAGAGTGTCCATGGAGTTTCTTGCCCATTCTTCTCCATAGAGATCAACGCTTTGGAATGGGCAACTGCAGTACTTTCACAAGTTATTATGCCTTGTGACCGGGACTGTAGATTCATTTTGTTTCTTGACATTCAAAAGTGCCTGTAATGGTCTAATTGAAATAAATGATTTGATTTGATTTGATTTGACGTAACGTGTCGTGTCCGTATTCCGGCTATCGATACTCGGTGGCGAGCTCGTCGGTATCGCACGCCCTGGATGATTTGCATAAAGCTCCGCGGACAACGTTTTGGCGTCAGTTCAGCTTGTATCTCATTAGCATAACTGCTCAATTATTTTGTGCGGAATAGTCACTTTACAGACAAATTTTGGTTTTGCGCTACGTTGAGCGTCCTATTGAGCGGTGCCACTAAAAATGGTACAATCTAGACGTATGCCAAGTGCGACCGATATAGAATTAAACTCGAGTTTGGCGCACTTACAGATACAAAATATTTAGGTCGTTATTCCAATGTCGATCAACGATTGTGTCACAAAATACTAATAAAAATTAAGGGCACGAGAAAATAGGACACTGGAGAACATATAAAAAACTCTTAATATACACTTGATGTAGCGCAGTCAATATTCAAAACACTTTTGACAAACAATCTAAATTACCCTCCATTCAATGAAACTGATGCAATTAGCAGATGTTTGTTCAAATGCGAGCCGTATAAACAGAGTCCGTTTAACTCCCGCGCGTATTAAAGTCGATGTAGTTTTCCAATTAACTTGTAAATGTTGCCATACCCCGGCAGATGACAATAGGCCTTTGAATTTTGGCTGATGGCAACCCCGCCGTATAAATTGAGACGTATTGTGCTGTCAAGCATGTTTGTTTGGAAGGAAAATATTAACTTCCAACGCAATTAGGGAGACAAAGGGCTGATAACAATTTGCATATTTCTGAAATGTGTTAACGTTAAAGACTCCCCGTCATTTAAAAGGCATTTAAAAAGGTTAAAGATGATATCGTAAAAGTTAAGCCCAGAAAGTATACAACAATTAGCTGGGTCCCTCGAAAAACCATATTTGAGTTATTTGATTATCCCGCGGCAGCACTGCAGATTAAAAATCTATGTGTTAACCCAGCATATAAGACATCTTGATACTAAATGTCATTAAAATCCGTTGAGCTATATAATCGTTAAGGAGTAACAAACATTATAGCTTTAAATCAAGCGCCATAATTAAATAATTGATTCCAAAAACCATGCCAACCACATGCGTGAGTACTTGCGCGAACACTTGCCCGAGCACTTGCCCGACCACTTTTCCGAGCACTTGCCCTTGCATAGAGAAACAGATAACACAAACGTTCATACATTTATGTCAATCTAATTGACATTACCTATGCAAGATCTTTACCAGTAAAATATTTCTTTTTTTGCATAGTCCTCATTTAAGACTTTTTTTAGACAGTTTTTGGATGTGAGTTGACGAAAAATCTCAGATATCACGATATTTTAGTTTTATTCGTAAAAGTTACTGAAGGTTCCGTTGGATGTTAGTCCGCGGTTATACCAAGATTATAGCTGGATTTTAAAAGAGACAATAACAAAACCTTCTTTTGCTTCGGCGGTTTCTTCTTTAAGTAGTGGGGTACTAAACACCGCCCTCAGCATACGTGTAAATGTGTATTGAAAAAATACCTATTTGCAAAATAAACATTTTATTGTTTAATGAAACATGTAAAGGCCCCATTGATACCGTATTGGCAAAAAGGCTAACTGTATTTTCTTTCCTGAGCGAATCGACATAATCCTTACTAATATTATAAAAGCAAAAGTGAGTTTGTTTGTTTGTTACCTCTTCACGCTTTAATGGCTACACCGATTTTGATGAATTTTGGTACAGAGATAGTTGGGAACCAGGAGACGCACATAGGCTCATTTAAAAAAAAAGTGGGATGTGAGAGAGAACGAGGGAAGAAAAGGGAAAACTTAGCGTTGCTATTACAAATCAATAAGGCGCAAGGGGAACTGTGTTACCCCGAATTAACGCCAGCGAAGCCGCGGGCATAAGCTAGTATAGCTTATATATTGTGGTCAATGTTTAAAATTGATTCAAATGAATGACGGTGTGCGGCGTTAATCACTATTGTAAAATAGTGGTGACCATTTTTTTTTTTTTTTTTTAATATCTTGGGACAACTCACACACGGCTATCTGATCCCAAGCTAAGCAGAGCTTGTGTTATGGTAACCAGACAACTGATATACATACATATATAATTTATAAATACATACATATTATAGATAAATCACACCCAGACACAGAACAAACAATCATGCTCATCACACAAAGTTTGTCCTGGGTGGGAATCGAACCCACGACCTCCGGCTCAGCAGTCAGGGCCACTAACCACTAGACCAACAGGCCCGTCGATTGTTAGTCACGCGTGACTGGTTGTTACATATTTACCATCATTTTATTTTATTTGTTGAGTCCAATATTTTCCTTGTTGAACTATTTATATTTGTGGTGTTTGGTGGAAATAGCAGAAGGAAAGTTCGAAAAATGGATTCATCAACAAACAATCTGGGAGTTACACAACAATGCGACTGTACCGCCAGCAAAACAGTGACCAAATACACGTTTTGATTACATCCGGGGCTACCGCGGCCTCTAAACATAAGAAACATAAATGGGTTTTAGTCAGTGAAAGTCTGCCACTCCTGCTCCGCCCAGTGCGGGTGAAGTCATTTGATGATCCCTAAAAAAAAGTCTTGATTAATAAGGTCGGTATATAAAAACAACACATACTTGCTACGGCGTAGCAAGCTGTGCTACGAGCTACGTTTGTAGCTTATACATTGACTTACATAATATGTAAGTCAATGTATAAGCTACTAGACGACACAATATTATTGTGTCGTCTAGTAAGTGTTAAAATTAGGTCGTTTAACAATATTATTTGTTATTTATTTAAACAATCCGCCAACATGGATATTTGAGGATTTTTTATTTAAAAAAAAAGTTGCTCCGCACTGAATTTAAAGTTTATCTAAATATTTGCGGTACATTATAATATTATAAGGACACCTCTTTAGGTAGGAAATTCGTTACAGCATTAATAAAATTGACATTATCCCGAATGTGCGTGACATCCCTCGTGCAATGTCGTTATACATTCGGCATCATAAATTAACCAAGTTAATTAACAATTTCAATAATAACCCATTAACCTGGGTTTTGTGGCATTGCGCTTTCAGCACGGTAATAATTGTATACCAAATATTATGTAAACCGAAAATCACTACAACAATACTTTTATTGTTAATTGAAATACTAGTGACGCGTCCCGACTTCACATGGGTGCAATGTAGATACTAAACCAAAATTATACGCTTAAACCTTTCTTTTAAATAACTCTATCTATTAAAAAAACCACATAAAAATTTTGGTGTTGCATAATTTTAAAGATCTAAGCATACACAGGGACAGGCAGACAGCGGGGAGCGACTTTATTATAAGTATAATATATAATTTATATAATAATGTTAGTTTGTAAGTGGTATTTATTGTACAAATCTCATTTTGGCTATAAATATTTTTATTTTATTTTAAACTATGTAGTGAAAAACAGAAGTTTTAAATATGATTTTACCGTTCAAGTATGTTTCTGCCAGGTAAATTTATGTCTGGCTAGCAGACATCGTCGAAAACTTCTTTAGAAATACTTAGCACGTAATAACAGTATTTAGATTTTTTATATAAGAAAAAAAATGCAAACTTTTTACTTACTGATGATTTCAAAACTCAATCAGAGCTAAAGAACGTAATGTGAACCGTATTTTGCGACAAATGTTTACTACTTGGCACCCACTCCCCTTTAAAGGTCACAGCACACTTATAAGGAATGCATCGGATTGGTATAACGTGTATTTACAAGCTGGTCTTGGTCCAAGGTCATCATCTGCCAAGCATTTTCCCAACTATGTTGAGGACGGCTTCCAGTCTAACCGGATGCAGCTGAATATCAGTATTTTACATGGAGCGACTGCTTATCTGACCTCCACAACCCAGTTAGTACTGGGTAATGCGAAACCCCTTGGTAAGACTGGTTGTCAGACTTTCGGAACACTGACACTTGTAACGACTGTCAAAGATCTACAAATGACAGCCGGGACCAACGGCTTTACGTGCTTTCCGAGGCACGGAGGAAACTCGGTATGTAACGGGTGGTAACCCATCCACAGACCAACCTAGGCAAGCGCGACTTAACCTAAAGATCGACCCGAGCGGCTTCTAATATTTAGCCACGAGCTCCTCTTGGTCCAGGGTAATGAATATATATAGTGACTAGCTGTGCCCAGCATGCGTTGCAATGCAATTTTTTTTCCTGCCTATCGAATTTTTCTCGCCGTAAAAAATATCTTGGACTTCAACGAATAATAAAAGAATTAGCGAAATTGGTCCAGCCGTTCTTGCGTGATGTTGTGACCAAAGGAAATGGGGATTAATAATAAACAATTATATGTATCGAGTTCCATAGAAAGAATACTGAATCGAGTTCAGGTGATATATAGTAGATAGAGTATTTAAAAAATGTCAAGAATCAGTATGTGTCACTTAGGTTCAAGCCGAAGGGCGGTGTGCGCTGACCTTTGCCAATCTTCGGGTGAGCTCCACCGAGATGAATGGAAGCGATTCATCTCTATCTCGGCCAGTCTCCTTAATCTCATCACAGTTACAGCCCGCAGTTGCACATCAGAAGATATCTCTTAGAAGTAGCCTGATGCACCTAAAGTAGTTTTACTGTTTTTCTAAAAGCAACGGGTTGACTAAAGATTTATATTTATTAGATAGAGTTTACGAGAAAGTATTAATTTTATCAAATTTTGAAGTTCTAAAATAATCAAACAAATTTTTTAACATGTCTTTCTAAAATAAATATTTTAAGTTTACGAAATTATATTCAACTGTGCCTTAAGATGTTGCCCGCGAAAAAAAACTTTAGTTGAGTAATTAGATTATCCCAAGGGAACAGTGCAATTTTCCGGGATTAAAAATACCCTAGAAGTGTTAAGAATCCAGAATAACTTGATACCGAATTTCGTCCTAATCGGTTAAACTGTTTGAGCGTGAAGGAGTAAGAAACACACACACACACACATACAAACAAGCTTTCACCATTATATTTTAAGCCTAAATTATCTGATTTCTTTGGCAGGAAGCAGGGAAACCTGTTCCTGAAAATAATGCAAATAAACTAGAAAAATAATGCAACTAAACAAAAAAAAGAATGCAACTAAACTAGAAAAATAATGCAACTAAACTAGAAATGGTTTAGTTGCATTAATTTTGAAGAGTTTGAATAGTATGGCTGCAATTTAAAATCACAGCTGTCTGTAATCTAATCTGCTGAAATCTGTGAAAAACTAGAAAGAGGTATCCTAGCGACGACAGAAATCTAAAAACGTAATGCTTCTGTCGTGTTCTCAAAAGGTATCCTTAGACTTACGACTCCCTTGGGTAGAAACGAGATAATCTTTCTTGTGAAGGAGAAACCAGCTTTACTACACATAAATTCAGGTTTTCTCGGTTGATGTTTTAATACTAGCGCCCGCACTTATAGTCGGTGATTAAGGTTAATGATTCATTATCTTTAGAAAGATTGAAGCTGCCCTTTCTTTTCTAATACAAAGATAAATATAAATATTATCTACGCAGCTAGTGATCACGACGATAGATGGTGGTGGAACAAAATGAAAGATGTAGTGGACTGTATAAAATAAAAAATAATAATTAAATGGGCAATGGCTTAATTGCCAAGAGCCTCAACCAACACCTGAGGAGACTATCGTTAGGCAGCTGGATCAAGGGCTTGATAAAGAAAGCGGTACCCTTGGACACAGCTCGTATTGTTAGGAGGTTCCTTTCTCCAGAGTCCTGACCGCCAGTACCTTGGACTCTGTTCCCGATACAGGTGGGTTACTATTTTTATTATTTTTAAATGTTTTCTTTTATGTTTTTATTAAGAAATGTAAAAATAATTAAAATATATAAAAATAATGGGAAATTAAATACAAAGTTCGATAAAAAAATTAAACATGAAAATATATGGACCTTAGGGAACGCGTAAGCGCAGCCGTGCGTGGATTTTCTGAGAAAAGAACCTAATAACACAAACAAGAAAACGTATCTATGTTAACAAATAGGATACTTTTTTTTCGATATCACGCATTCGAAGCCGCGGGCGCCAGCTAGTCAACCATAAAATCAATAATTTGCCTTGTTCCAGACTATAATCTTCCTCGGTGCCAAATTTCATTAAGATCAGAAAACATTCATACGTAATAGTAGGATAGTAGGATTGACGTAAACCTGTCATAGTCATCTTACCCGACCAGCAAATCCAAAAAAAGTGGGACTTGGTTTATTATTTTTTAAGCCTAAACATAGACCCTACTTTATCTACATCCAATATTGACTAAACTAATAAGGATTTGATATTGATAAAGTAACTGTATACTGAGAAAATATATTCGATATCTTTTATATTCTAACACGGTTTGAACACAATATTATAAGAACATTTTCTAGACCCTTTTGTAACAGCATCAGGTTACTAAGAGCTTGTCTAGATGAAGCGTTTTAGATGCGAACTGATCGACGCCTTATGTTTTGGCTATGAGTAACTCAAATGAAACGTATCCTGAGGAGAAAACACAATAAACAATATTTTAGCTGGCGCTTGCGACTTTGCCCGTGTGATGATCGAAAAAAAAAATCCTATGTGTTATTTCAGACTATAAAATCTACCTCTGTGACAAATTTTATCAAGATCCGTTCATCATCGTACATCCATCTATCCTCACAAACATTCACGTTTATAATATTAAGTAGAAGTAGGATAAAAACATAATTTTTTTGCATGCTGGTAACCCTATTTCATAATAAATGTCAAATTGATTGTTGTTATAGTTTGAATGTGTTTTGCTTTGTGCTGGATTTTTTTCGAGATTTTATGCCTTCTTTTTTAATTATTAAAAGTTTAGAATGATTTGACCTAACTGGTTAGTTCGTTCGAAAACTAATATTTTAAACTAACTTTTATTAGTTAAGCTAATAAAAGCTAAAAACTGGGCAAGTGAAAACATCACACCTACCTACAGTCGACTGTCTCTCCTTGCAATCCATGCAAAGGTTGTCTTGAAAAGATCGCTTTTAACAATATGGCCGCCACCCTATTTATAAGTTACCTACTGTTATTGGAAGAACGAAGTTCCTTTTCGCGCGAAAGAAGGCTAGACGGAAAAAATTAAGACCAAAAGTTGTGACGACACTTTTTGCTATAGTTGTAAGCCATGCGGCGTGCGCGTGTTTCTCTGTTTCTCTCTCTCTAGCTCTCTCATAGAAAGCAAGACAGTTATTTTCGTCTCGTCTGTCTATTTCGCACTGAACAGTGTGGCGTCGCGACAATTATTTTTATTGAGTGTATACAGGTTTTTTGTAAATAATAAATAATAACTTCGTTCCATCCGGGTGTCCCTAGATACTTCTCAAGTTTTCTTGTAATTTGTATGGTGTACAGACGCCTGCACATCAAGCTACAACAATCTGTCAGATTTCTTTGATAAATTTTCGACTTTATTTCTAAAGTATTAAGTTCAAGGTTCATTGGGAAAAATTGACAGTTTCGGGTAGCTTGATCTGCTGGCGTCTGTACAATATAATAAAGAATATTATATCTATCAAGTGCGAGTCGGACTTGTACAAAAACGGCCACATCTTTCGATTGCGCACAATTAGAAAGTTGGTTTTTCCACAACTCCAAGGGACCACAGATTAGAGTATATGGTTTTAATTTCAACTTGATATCTTCACACGTTCCGTAGCTAAATGGCCTTGACAAGCGGACAGACAGACGGACAACAAAGTGATCTCATATGGGCTCCATTTTTTTCCTTTGAGGTACGGAACTTTAGATTTTAAATTGCATTTTGCTTTTTATTTACTCTGGACGCTCTTACTGTGCACGTCTTTCTACATCGTTCTCACATATTTGTATAATCTCAACGTGAATGATGTAAATACGATTTTGTAAAAATATTATAATTTAAAAGAGTGTCCATGGAGTTTCTTGTCCATTCTTCTCCATATAGATCAACGCTTTGGAATGTGCAACTACAGTACTTTCACAAGTTATTATGCCTTGTGACCGGGACTGTAGATTCATTTTGCTTGACGAAGCCCTGGTGGTTAATAGTGTCATGCTCACTTAAATGTCTCGCTGATGGTGGCGGGTGTGTCGGGTCATTTAGCTCCCTTCAAAATGGTCGAGCTGAATGGGGCTGATCCATACGTCATGTTCGTGAACGGGCGCTGTCAGTTGGGACTGGTCATTTTTTAACTACCACGGTCATTTTTATTTTATTTAGATTTAAATTGAATTTTGTTTTTTATTTACTCTGGACGCTCTTACTGTGCACGTCTTTCTACATCGTTCTCACATATTTGTATAATCTCAACGTGAATGATGTAAATACGATTTTGTAAAAATATTATAATTTAAAAGAGTGTCCATGGAGTTTCTTGTCCATTCTTCTCCATATAGATCAACGCTTTGGAATGTGCAACTACAGTACTTTCACAAGTTATTATGCCTTGTGACCGGGACTGTAGATTCATTTTGCTTGACGAAGCCCTGGTGGTTAATAGTGTCATGCTCACTTAAATGTCTCGCTGATGGTGGCGGGTGTGTCGGGTCATTTAGCTCCCTTCAAAATGGTCGAGCTGAATGGGGCTGATCCATACGTCATGTTCGTGAACGGGCGCTGTCAGTTGGGACTGGTCATTTTTTAACTACCACGGTCATTTTTATTTTATTTAGATTTAAATTGAATTTTGTTTTTTATTTACCCTGGACGCTCTTACTGTGCACGTCTTTCTACATCGTTCTCACATATTTGTATAATCTCAACACGAATGATGTAAATACTATTTTGTAAAAATATTAGAATTTAAAAGAGTGTCCATGGAGTTTCTTGCCCATTCTTCTCCATAGAGATCAATGCTTTGGAATGGGCAACTGCAGTACTTTCACAAGTTATTATGCCTTGTGACCGGGACTGTAGATTCATTTTGTTTCTTGACATTCAAAAGTGCCTGTAATGGTCTAATTGAAATAAATGATTTGATTTGATTTTTGTTTCTTGACATTCAAAAGTGCCTGTAATGGTCTAATTGAAATAAATGATTTGATTTTGATTTTAAAAACGATTAAGAGCTGTAGTTCAAAGCATTGCTAGGTGACTATAGCAACTACAACTAAGCAAAATACATAAGTCACGCGCGTGCTTTCCTTTGCACGGTTCAGCTGAAGCTGTGAACCTACCTTAGTGAAGTCCTAACCGTAAGCATATTAAGTAGTCTGTGCCTGTAGACACGTCACGCGCCGTCATGCGAAGCGCAAGTTTCCCATTAGCATAACTTCTGAGTAGGTGACATATTCCGTGATAAAATCGTGGCGCCTAAAATGTCTTTACAGTTTTTACAGTAATGAATTAGTTTTAACAAAAAAAATGTTACCATTATTGCTAACCATACTTTTGCTTTAATGATTCTTTTAGGGTTCCGTATCTCAAAAGGAAAAAAAATAGGATCACTTTGTTGTCCGTGTTTTTTTGTTGTCTGTCAAGGACCTTTTATCTCGGGAACGCGTGCAGGTATCGAGTTGATATTAAATAAATAAATATCTTGAGACAACTAACACACGGCTATCTGATCCCAAAACTAAGCAGAGCTTGTGTTATGGTAACCAGACTGATATACATACTTATATAATTTATAAATACATACATATCTATATATCTATATATATATATAAAAGAAAGTCGTGTTAGTTACTCCACTTATAACTCAAGAACGGCTGAACCGATTTAGCTGAAAATTGGTGAGGAGGTAGCTTAGAACCAGGAGACGGACATAGGATACTTTTCATCCCGGTAAGAGAAGTAGGGTAGGTAGGGTAGGTAGGGTAGGTAGGGTAGGTAGGGTAGGTAGGGTAGGTAGGGTAGGTAGGGTAGGTAGGGTAGGTAGGGTAGGTAGGGTAGGTAGGGTAGGTAGGGTAGGTAGGGTAGGTAGGGTAGGTAGGGTAGGTAGGGTAGGTAGGGTAGGTAGGGTAGGTAGGGTAGGTAGGGTAGGTAGGGTAGGTAGGGTAGGTAGGTAGGGTAGGTAGGGTAGGTAGGGTAGGTAGGGTAGGTAGGGTAGGTAGGGTAGGTAGGGTAGGTAGGGTAGGTAGGGTAGGTAGGGTAGGTAGGGTAGGTAGGGTAGGTAGGGTAGGTAGGGTAGGTAGGGTAGGTAGGGTAGGTAGGGTAGGTAGGGTAGGTAGGGTAGGTAGGGTAGGTAGGGTAGGTAGGGTAGGTAGGGTAGGTAGGGTAGGTAGAAAATTGCATTGCAACGCATGCCGGGGCACAGCTAGTTAGAGATAAATCACACCGAGATACAGAACAAACAATCATGCTCATCAGTTGGTCCTGGGTGGGAATCGAACCCACGACCTCCGGCTCAGCAGTCAGGGCCACTAACAACTAGACCAACAGGCCCGTCAATATTAATACCATATATTTAAATCTGTGGTCTCTTGGAGCTATGTACAAACCAACAATGAATTCAATTTGCGTACGGACTACTAAACATACATCATGGAGTCCTTAATTTTAAACAAAAGAATCTCGACCATTTTTTAAAATCCAATCGCGAACTTAGTTGAGCACGTATGACTCGTAATATATCGGTATTGTATAGTTTCAACTAGGTACGTGATACCTCGGACGTATAGTTAGAAAAGTTTATAAAGATTTCAGTGAAATTGATGTTAGTTCGCCTTTTAGTTCAACTCTATACAATAACTTGTATTGAGAATGAAATGATAAATTGGTTTAGTGACGGAAACAAATCGGTTCAGGGAATTGAAGAAAATAAGTTATTTCCGGGATTGTATGTACGTCACCTATGTATATAGGTATCTCTATGGTCTATGTATTTTATTTAATCACATTTGGCTGTTTAACCTAGGAGGTTGTCGTCTGCTTAACTTGACAAATCCTGTGGATGCCTCGAGAGTAATTTCTTCAACCAGGGCTAAAATCAACAAAACTAAGCGACTACACGCTAAGGGCACCCCCTGTGGGGTACGAGCCTCGGTTTAGGGCTTCGCTGGGGGAAGGACAGCAAAGGGACAGGCTGGATTTGTGTGATCTTTTGTCTATCAATAAATACAAAGACCACTACCGGCCACCGTAGATGCCTGTCTGTGGTCGGTGAGCAATGGTTAGCTCACCGTCGTCCGTCTAGTGGCAACAGGCTGTGTCGACAAGACGTTCATGTTCCATGCGCGCCTCAAAGAAATGCCTGCAAAGCAGAAGGGCCACTGCATGCCAGGGTTGCGGGTTGTTCGAAAGAGGTACCAAGGCCCCGGGACATAAAGAACAAAAGAAGAAATTTGTCTCTGTCAGAATGAACGGTCACTCACTTCATTCTGACGGAGACAGAAATTTGGGTAGATTTTAGTCAGTAAAAGTCTAGCGGAAGTTATTTAATGATCCCTACCGTAAATAAAAACTGTCGGTAATTTTAGTACAACAGTCCAAGTTCTGACTTACCAAGCATTTTTCAAAGTCGTAATGCAAGTGCTTTACCTGCAATCTTATGTTCACAATGCGTGCTAGCTTCGCAGTGAGTGCTCAAGTATTCACTGCATGTGACGTAGAAATACATCGGTACACTGCTTTCACTGCACTCCACACTACAGAATAGTTCTGAAGATATTCTTAGTGCACTTACATTATCTACTAACATACGTGGGTATGCTTTGTGTTTTATTTTGGTAAGTTAAATACTAGCTGGCGGCCGCGGCTTCGGCCGCGTAATAACGAAAAAAAGTATTTGTTATTTGAGACCATAATCTACCTCAGTGCCAAATTTCATCAAGATCCGTTCAGCCGTTTTGACGTGAAAATGGATTAAACATACATCTATACTCACAGACTTTTGCATTTATAATATAAGTAGGATATATAACACACATATATATACAGTAGGATTTGAACTCGATAACTCCACGCGTTCCTAATATAAATGGCATACAGACAGACAGGATGACAATAAGTAAAGAAAAAATATATATATAAAGAAATAAATCAAAAGAAAATAAGGATTTAACTAATAGATTATAGTAAGGATCGCTAACCCAAGTTCCCATGACAGAATTATGTTCCAGTTATCGTTCAGCTTAGAAAAAGATATCATGATGATGATAAGGTTAAGTAACTTGTGGCGTTAACGTACTTACCAAACGAAATACGTCATTTTTAAATTGTAAATAAGATTATCCTGTAACTAGCCAAGCACAATCAGTATCCTACCAATCGAAACCTACTTCAGGCAGCAGTCTCTCACAAAGTTTTTGACCATGCATTTCTGTAAATCCAGCATTAAGTAACTTGTGCAGAGAAAATAAACGATTTTTAGTATAGTATCCATCCATATGAATAAAATACGAAAATATTCGATGTGAAGCGAGTACTTTTAATCTTCAAATACATAATTTTATCTGTAGAACATAGGCAAAAACCAAACAAGGGCATCATGACAATATTAACAAAATGAACGCTATGACTTGCCGTCAGCGGCTTACAAACATTCTAATTACAATTGCATATAGATCTTAAAATGCCAGTACCTCAGGTTGTGATAATGCCTTAGAGCCATTGGGTTCTAAACTGGCCGCTTCATTAGAATCATCTAATATATGTTATTCTCGTGTCACAGTGTTAGTTACCATACTTCTCTGAAACGGATGGACCGATTTATATGAAATTTTGTGTGCATATCGGGTATGTCTGAGAATCGGCCAACATCTATTTTTATACTCCCTGTTCTGTAAAGGAGCTGAGCAGTGGGTGAAACCACTGGGCACAACTAGTAGATGTATTATAATATGAATTACGATACCAATCGTAAAATAGTCACAAAGTTACAATTCACAGTGCTAACTGCGTCTGTGATTATTTTAAAATTTTAAATTAATTCATATGTACATATGTATATCCAATTATGATAAAACTAAGTCCACCAATTTAACCCCCTACATTAATGGACAGAGCGGATGGCGCAGTGGTTAACCGATCGACTGCTGGGCTGCGTGACGCGGGTTCGATCCTCGCACGGAATAAATATTTGTACGACAAACAGGTAGTTGTTTGTGTATGTGAGTTTAAATATTTGTAAACGAACCCACGATACAGCAGAAATTCCTAGTGTGGGGCAAGGTTTTTAAAAAAGATAGATAGATAGAATATTCTTTATTATGTACACCATGCAAATAACAAGAATAACATTAAACAACTTATAAATAGGGTGACACAATGGGCGGTCTTATTGCTAAAAGCGATCTTTTCAAGACAACCTTTGGATGGATTTAAAGGAGGACAAACAGTACTGTAGGTATTCTGTGGTAACATTTTTCAAAATTAATAGCTACATTAAAAAAAAAACAAATACTTAAATATAAATACATATAGTATACATTTAAAATAATAATCATTAAGAGCAAAGAAGTATTTAATATTTTGTTTAAGGAGAGAGGTGCTTTTTGACCATGATTTTAAAAGAAAAAAAAGCAAAGAACAGAACAAAAACTATACACAACAGAAGTAATCAAATCTGATACCCCCACACTTTATACGACAATCTTCCTACAAGTCCAGACCAGTTAGAAGTGTTAGAACTATAAAATTTTCAGTCTCTCTTCATAAGAGCACATAGCGTAACTGTTTAATTTAATTTTATTGTCAAATGCACCGCTGAAACACCGCACTGCGCCGCTTTTGTTTCAAACGTAATTGTGTTTGCAAGTTTGGACATGCATTAGCGTTTATTAGAATAGAATTTTGTTTTATGGTGATTAGATATGAGAAGGAATGTTGGTTTTTTGTTTGGAAGAAAAAAAAATTGTAACTAATGTTCTTAATAGCTTTCTTGACTTTGTAAAAAATCGATACGCGAAAATTTCGCCTATGGTTCGAGATATTCTTTAAAAAAAAATCGTTCGTCTGTCAAATTCGGTTTTTCGATACCATATGGACGCCATAGATCAACCCTTCGGTGATTACAGGCTTGAGGTTATGATATACAGCCTTATTTGATTTTTGCACCTATACAGTTCTCTTGTTTCACTTTAAAAAGAACCGGTCAAGCGCGAGTGGCGCACCGAGGGTTTTCGAACAAACTTTTTGTTGTGGTAAATGATGCCTATACCAGTAATAGGAATACATACGCCCACTTTTGTATCATTATTGCTTAGTTTCTTGTAAGTTTTAGTATGTTGGTGTACCAAATAAATAAACTTGCAACTTTAAACGGCCATATCTTTTGACTGCGTAGACTTAGAGGGTTGATTTTTTCACAGCACAAAGGGACCACAAATTTGAGTTGATGATTGATGCCTTTACGCGTTCCCGAGATAAATACTCTTGACAGACAGGGAGACAAACGGACAACAAAGTGATCCAAAAAGGGTCCCTTTTTTCATAGAGGTACAGAACCCTAAAAAAAAGAAGCAGGAACTACCGACAAAAATAAAACTGGCCAAGTGTGAATCGGATTCGTGCACGAAAGATTCTGTGCCTATATCTATGAAAATATTATTTTTTTTTTAGTATTTGTTGTTATAACGGCAACAGAAATACATCATCTTTGAAAATGTCAACTGTCTAACTATCATGGTTCATGTGATACAGCTTGTTGACAGACGGAAAGACGGTCGGACAGCGCATTATGGGTCCCGATTTACCCTATAAGTACAGAACCCTTACTTACTACCCTACTTGTATTTTAAATCGAGTCCATTCGGAATCGATTTATATGTTTTAAAAAGGTAGGTATCTAGTTTGGTGATAATAGTTGAGTATTATTTTATAGCATCTCAACTCACCCGGAATACGTAGTAACAACGGTCCGGTAACTATTCGGTTCACTAAGGTTGAGTATGTTTCAACGAAATTCGTGTTTCTTTCGGTAAAAAACCTTTAAAAAAACCTTTACAATATCCTTAAAACGTTAGGCTGTTTCCTGACTTGTTGGTGCGGTAGCGGCGCGGTATTGGTATGCTCTGTATACGCGGTACAGAAAACTTACCGAGCGTCTATATTTCAATGGGCGTTTCCTGATTGGCGCGGTATGTGCTGGAACGGGGAGGGATCGGTTCGGTTTACCGCGTCTCGGCACGCTCGTCCAGTCGCCGATAGGTTTGTAGACAAAAGCGATGCAGCATCGTTTCGGGACAGATCATACCGATGCTGCGCCGCTACCTCACCGACAAGTCAGGAAACGGCCTTAGGAAAGCATGTTTATCGAAATAGTGAACAACAGCGCACAGAAATTTCTAATTAGTTAACAATACAGTGTTAATCAATTATTTCTACTTACATTTAAGTAAATTAAAGTTAGGAATTTCCCGGTAATTCTGATTCCCGTAGGAAGCTTAAAATTTAATACTAGGAGAGTGTAAAGTTTTCGTTGCTGTGTGTTCGAGATATAATACTTGAAGTTTTAAGACAAGCTAATAAAGTCCTAACTTCAAGAAGTATACTTATTCGACTGATATTCATAATCATGTCAGTTTACTGAATTTTGTTGATGACTGTATTTACTACAGTCACGTTAAAAAAATGTTACCATTTATCAAAACTAAAAATTGTTCTATCGTCGGTGTCGATTGACATTCAATTATTTTTTGTTTCAGTATGTTTTTCTTGACGCATGGTGAACTGAACAGAGCACAATATTTCAGATTACCATAGATTTTTTTTTTAATATGAAAATAATCGGTTTTTCTGTTTAGTGCAGTTTATGTAATAAACAATAATGTTTTGTAATGTACGATGGGACGACGGAGTTTCGCATATCTGTTTAGATAAAAACCCCAAAACAAGTGAAGAGAAAAAAATACCAAATGTGTTCTGCGCGTACATACACAAATCCTTACTATGATTATAAAAGCGAAAGTGAGTTTGTTTGTTTGTTTGTTACGTCCTCACGCCTAAATGGCTAAATCGATTTTGATTAATTTTGGTACAGATATAGTTGAGACTCTGGAGACGGATAAAGGCTAAAAAAATGAGAAAAGGTGGAGAAAGAGGGATGAGAAGGTGAGAAAAAGTTTTTTTTTGATCATCTTGCGGGTTTAAGTCAGCCCAAAGTAGTTTCCATTTATTGGACTGCGTAGTCTTAGAAGGTTAATTTTTTTACAGCTTTTTATTTTAATCGAGAAAATCCCTTTACGCGTTCACGAGGTAAAGGGCCTTGACAGACAAATATAAGGACAACAATGTGATCTCGTAACAGCTCCATTTTATTCCTTTTAAGATCATGATCATTTTTCTACCCTAGTGCTATTCTATTCGTGATCGGTGCAACACGTTTTCTTCTTCCATTCTCTCCTATCAGACGTCACCTAATGATAACAAGAAAGAAGAAGTTAAAAAGCTACATTGAAATCCTAAAAAATACGACCATATTCCAGATTCCTAGAAAAAGAAACGTACAAAATATTATTTGACGACACGGTTGGCGCAGTGACTGAGCGATCGACTGCTGTGCTGCGTGTCGCGGTTTCGATCCCCGCACGAAACAAATATTTGTATGGCCTAGACATAGTTGTTCCGGGTCTGGCTGTTTGTGTATGTGAGTTTAAATGTTTGTAAACGCACCCACGATACAGGATAAATCCTAGTGTGGGGTAATGTTTTTTAAAAGAAAAAATAAAACATACAGCCGTGACTAGACGCGCTTGTCTTCATGAGGAAAACCTTCACCCTTTTGTGAAAGGTACCCGAAACAACACAGCCAAGCTCTTCAAACAATATCTTCTCATTCCTTTTTCTCGAGAAAAAGTAATGGAACCAATTTATTTCCTCCTTCTAATCGGTATGAAAATAATAAACATGAGAAGTAATTAAAAAGGACAAAGGATCCTCTGAGGTAAAATAACAATTTAATTCTACAGGAATTAAGTACTGTGGGGGAGGATGAGGGAATTTACTAGCAAGCCTTTATATTCTTTTAATACACCTGTAATACTGGCCATCATTGCATTGAGATTAGTTAATGTACATTGCGTTTTATTGTTTTACAGATAAGGTGTAAAAACAAAACTTAAAAACTTTTATTTCAATTAGACCATGACAGGCACTTTTGAATGTCAAGAAACAAGAGTCCCAGAGATAATGCAAAATAACTTGTGAAAGTACTGTAGTTGCCCACGCCAAAGCGTTGATCTCTATGGAGAAGAATGGGCAAGATACTGCAAAATAATATAATTATAGACGTAGCTTTGAATTTGTGCTATAATTTTTGTCACGACGCTCCAAGACCAAAAAATAATTTAAAAAAAATAAAAAGACACATCACAAAATCACATTTACCGCTAACAGCTCTAAATAAACATTACATAACATATCACGCCTTGTAGTCGCCGAAAGATTAGGCAGAGGTGTGTGAACAATTCGCCGGGTATGTTTTCATTCCAATGTAAATATTACAATTATTTTAATATTTACAAATAAAATCCATTAACCAAAGTCTGGTTCTAACTACCAACTGTTAGTCCCAAGGACATAACAACTCAAATTACACGACCTCCTTCCTCTTATTCGCAAATGCCAACTATCAACTAACTCCGGTTAATGAAATTAGGTACATCCACCTCTTGAACTAGCTCACACGAACTATGTACGTGTTGCGTACCATAGCAGATATACTCAAATTTGAAACTAAGACAATATTATGTGAAATTGGCTTACTACAATTAGCCCAGTAAGTTTTCAGTTCTCGCGCATATAGTCGTAACTACTCGTAAATTAGATCAAGCCAATTACAATGTTGTCGGAATTATTTGATATGGCAGTAACGAGGTTATGCGTTGAGCCTGTTACTAATGTTTGCGGTTATTGGTCCCTCTGTGTTCAACAGAGTGTGTGTGTATTTCTACTAAATCAATTCTATCACATTAGGTACTAGATGTTAAGCTCGATACGTCTAGAAATGATGAATATTATGAACCTTGTTCATGATGTTGTTCAAGTTAAATGTTTGAGCAATGGGTAACTCACCTTCGCCCGTCTAAAGCCTCTCGTCGAAAGCCGTGTCGACTGCACTTTCGTGTTATACACGCGTCTTAAAGAGATGTCAGCAAAACAGAGGGGCCTGCCTGGGCCACCGCCTGCCGGGGTTGCGGGTTGTTCGAAAGAGATACCGCTACCCCGGAACACACACGGTAAAAGAGGGGTTTTACACAGATGGGTTTTAATCTGTAAAACTACTGTACTGTACCACTCCCGCCCTGAGCGACGGAAGTTATTTGTTGATTTCCGATCCTAAAAAAAACTAAATTTAAACTTAAATAACCATTTAGAAAATACACGTAAATGCCGAGTTAGTACTGGGTTGTCTTGGTCTCGTTTCCAAAGTCGGCTAAATTGTTCTTGGGTTTTCCTTCACGAATTTCTCAGTAGCAACCACAGCGTATTTATTTGTGGCCGGTTGATAGTAATTGGCTCGTTTTCTATTACATGGAACTTAGACATAACTTACAAAATGTGGTTGTACAATTAGGTACAGGTGTACCTAACATCACGCTTATTAACCCCGTGTGTAGCAGGGGTCTACCCAACCCTTTGGAAATTACAGACGTTATGTTTTGAAAAAATCAGGTTAACATTATCCTTTTTTAATACGTCTTCTGTATTGGACACCATTTTAACTGTTCCGAGCGTCCCAAATTCTACTCCAGCGTAAAACTCTGATCAGAAGGGTTACCATGACATCTTATAGCAGTTCTTATTCCTGTGTGAGAAAGAGATGGTGCTAGACACCCTGTATAGCTCTGTTTCTTTCTTAGTGGAATAAGTTCTGCTTTAGCAGTTAAGACCTCATGGTAGGGTATCCAGCCTATCTATTCTGTTTCATTCTTACTTAATCCTTATTACCTGACAGCTGGTAATGTAAATCAAAAAATATCCTACGGCAAACATGATGAAAATAACATCAAGTATAAACATCATTATCATAATCTGTCCTATAAAAACAGGCAATCAAATCATCAAACTAACTTATAAACATCAACAACAATATATTTATTGCGGATCCTCCTGCAAAACTTTATTGACATCCTACTAATATTATAACCTATCTATACTTCTATACTAATATTATAAAGCTGAAGAGTTTGTTTGTTTGTTTGAACGCGCTAATCTCAGGGACTACTGGTTGGAATTGGAAAATTCTTTTAGTGTTGGATAGCCCATTTCTTGAGAAAGGCTATAAGCTACATAACATCACGCTACGACCAACAGGTGCTGAGCAGCGCGGGTGAAACCGTGGGGAACAGGTAGTCTACTAATATTATTAATGCGAATGTTTGTGAGGATGGATGCATGGATGTATGGATGTTTGTTACTCTTTCACGTCAAAACGGATTTTAACACATAGAATTTCCAATCAGAGCCCCTCCGCACTGGGCAGAGCGGGGGAAGTTTTTCATGATTTCCCACCCGCAAAAAAAAAAGTAGGTGATATCTTTGTAGTTTCTTATTGAAAAAATAAACTTCTTTAACCGTATATACAATGGCAAGAATATAATATATCCCTCGATTCTGTTTAGTTTCTGCATTGGACAGTGATAGATGGTCTGCCAAAATAACGGGTTACCATACCAATATTTACAAAAGTTGAAAGAAGACGCGTCTGTGATCTATCGATGCTGAATACTGTGTGAAGAAAGAACAAAAGTTTTCAGATAATTTGATAAAGAAAAAGTTTAAAAGTACTTTGAGGTATCAGCTGCTTATTATGATGCCAAAGTTATCGGGGGCAATAGACTTTTATTTAATAATAGCTTTCGCCCGCGGCTTCGCTCGCGTTAAATTCGGTATAACACACCAAGCAGACCTGCAGTTTTAATAATTAATAGCAACGCTAAGTTTTCCCCTTTCTTCCCTCGTTCTCCCGAATATCCCACTTTTTTTAATTATAATATCCTATGTCCGTCTCTTGGTTCCCAACTATCTCTGTAACAATATTCATCAAAATCGGTTTAACCATTAAAACGTGAGGCAACAAACAAACAAACTCATTTTCGCTTTTATAATATTAGTAAGGAAGTAAGGATTAGCTTTTGCCCGCGGCTTCGCTTGCGTTAAATGCGGGGTAACACAGTTCCCTTTTTGTGGTTTGCAGGTACTTGCTTTCACATAGCAAAGTTAAGTTTTCCCTTTTCTTCCCTTTTTCTCCCTCATTTCTCAATCGTTTAAAGAAAAAGAGAAGGGAGCTATCAATATGTATAAATATATATTCTTGTTTGGCACGGATGGCGCAGTGGTTAAGCGGCTGACTGTTGCACCGCGTGTCGCGGGTTCAATCCCCGCACTGAATAAATAATTGTGTGACCGACAATAATTGGTCCGGGTCTGGCCGTTTGCATATGTGACTTTAAATAAGAACTTCCTAGTGTGGCGAAATGATTAAAAAACAACAAATATGGAATCAAAAATCAATACAGAACGGCCCAAAATTTACATAGGTTTGTAATCCCTATATCGGAAGGCGCAAACACATATCATAGAGACTCAAATTTCTGTAGACCATACAAATGTTTGCCTAGATTCGGGCGTCCGAGCACAAAAGGCATACGGCCTGCGCCATTTTGGTTTTACCAAATATATGGCGATGGGTATCGGAACGTTATGTTTTAAGCTTCGGGATTACTATCTTATATTCGAAATTCTGTAAATTACCACACGAGATAAAATGACGTATCTATGTGTTTTTTAAAGTTATAATTATTTTCTGCGTGCCAAATCCTTGTAGTAGTTTGTACGTGAAAGAGTAACAAACATCCAGGCATTCATTCATTTGACGGGCCTGTTGATCTAGAGGTTAGTGGCCCTGACTGCTGAGCCGGAGGTCGTGGGTTCGATTCCCACCCAGAACAAACTTTGTGTGATTAGCATGATTGTTTGTTCTGTGTCTGGGTGTGATTTATCTATAATATGTATGTATTTCTAAATTATATAAGTATGTATATCAGTTGTCTGGTTACCATAACACAAGCTCTGCTTAGCTTGGGATCAGATAGCCGTGTGTGGGTTGTCCCAAAATATTTATTTATTTATATTTATTTTATTCATCCATCCTTTCTCGTAAAGTTTCGCACTTATAGTAGTAATAGCTGTGAACAGCGGTATCACCCGCTGCTCAGCTCCTTAGTATCTCTCAGCGTGATACCCTATTAATTTTTAACACCTTTTTATTTTGTCGGTAACTTTATTTCATAGTCAATGTCAATTTTTATGACAATACGTATTATTATTAACACTTGAAACGGGATATTTACCATGTTTGTTATTTGATTCGATTTTCAGATATTTCAGCTATGTAAAAATGAATAAGAAAGAGGGTACAAATATCCACCCGTAATAACTTCAGTTCATCCGTGATCAACAAACATGGTAAATATCCCGTTTCAAGTGTTAATAGTAATGTAAATAACCATGTCAGTTTAAAGGCCTATATGGCAAACACTGTTGTTATCATTTGGATGTATTTTGTTTTGTGCCAGATCTTTTTGTGTACGCAAAGAGATGTTATACCTACTGCCGCAGAAGCTGCAAAAGTGCAGTAAGGAGGTTATTAGAAATAACCTCCTTACTGCACTACTTTTTTTCTTACTGCTACTTTTAGTTAGCGCGGCAGCCTTTTTCATTATTGGAAGATTATAGATAGAAATTTTATCATCGAAAGTAAAGATTTGTGTAAAATTTCAGCTCAATCAGACAACGGGAAATGCGTCAAATTCAATATCCGAGATTTTAGTACATAGTTACAAAGCTAATGAATGCATGTTAAAAACTCATCGAATAGTTTACTAACACTATGCTAGCCACACTCTATGCATGCTATGCATCTGTAGCAAAAGCATACACTGGAGTCCAAACCAATACGCAATAAAAACAGAACCGTTCAACACCTAGGCGTACGTGATTTCTTTCCAGCTAATAATTGGATTGTCGCCGCGTATAGTTAGTGGGTGCTTACAGTGGAACAATAGTCAGCCGCAACTGGACACTCGGATCAGGGTTGGGAGGCAAATAAGGTTAATACAGCACGAGTCGAATTTCCATTCCCATTCGTGGAGCCTAATTGGATGTGGACCAGGGATGCTATGGAGCATTGTACCGTAACTATCGGATATTTGGATTAAAAAATATCCGAAACCGATGTAAAAAACCGGATAGTTTCGGATAAAGCTGGAATCTAAATGTCAGGTTACGACAGGTTTTTGTTCGTTTTGCCCGGCCGAGCCTTCACTTGGCACACAAACAGTACGAGCCTCTTGCAATTTGCATAATTTACGATTTGAATTACACTTTAGTAATTTTAATATTAGGTTAGGTTAGATTTATATAATTTATTCTCATCAGAGCATGGGTTCACTTACAATGAGATTCAAATAATTTTAATAAATATGTTTTACCTCCAATGCATGCTGGTGACGTTGTATAATAAATATTAGGTAGATATTTAATTACTAACATTTGATTAGCGGTATGACTACATTTCATATTTGTGATTTCTTAGTTAACTTGAATGTGTTGATATTATTACAATCTTTGACGTCATTTGGTAGACAGTTAAACAGTTGTGCTTCTTCGAATAAAATGATTATTCATATTATTTTGTATTCGAAACTATCCGAAACCGGTTTAATATCATTTGTATATCCGTATCCGTATCGAGATCCGAAAATCATTTCCATAACATCCCTGATGTGGACCTTGTTTGGTGAGTGTTCGGTGAATGAGTTGATTTTCATGACACCCCGCCAGCCAGCCACTGCACGTCCGCCGGACAGTTTAATAGATTCCGCTTTTATTGTTTACTTATCACTAACTAACCATTTGTGTTGGACTAATTTTGGCACCTATAGTGGCTGATTAGGAACTCAGGGATATCGTGACGTCATAAAACAGGACTCCACGGTGGAATGGGTCCAGCTTTATGACGTCATGACCACCAGGGATCGTTAGTCTGGACAATGCTTTCTCTAATATATATTTTTTTATGTTTACCCCTGGTACCTTATATGATCTGGGTGCGCTTACGAATATTTAAACTCACAAACATTTTCTACAGTTATGAATAGATTGGCATACATTTGTCAATAGCTATGTAAAAAAATATTAGAATTTGACCAACTTCCCGGACGTCCGATTGAGGTGAAATAATTGCATACATGTTTAGTTTGGACCATGTATTTTTAGGTTATTAATATCTTTGTAAATCCAATATGGCGGTCTCCCAAGATTGGTGCACTAGTTATATTTTAAGCACTCTCATGATAGAAGCACCAAATGAAAAAGTAACAATACTGAAATGTAAAATTAAACAAATATAATATTTTTATTTCAATCAAAAAAATAAAAGAGGTGAGTGGATATTTTTTTTATTTTGCTCACTGCCCAGAAAAGGCGGAAAAGTTATATAATATTAATATTATTATCTGCACCCGAATTAACCCGAATTACAGCGTTTTACTGAACAACAAGCTCCAGTGTCTCAAGTAGACAATTATATTCTTATTCTTATTCTTTATTGCACACAAAACAATAATAAACACACAAATTACAATATACAGCTTATGTACAACGGCGAGCTTAACCCAGAATTGGGTTTTCTTACAGCAGCAAACCTTACTTAATGATTAAAATATTTGCATAATAGGATAGGTACATAATGTGCAAAGAAGAACATTGAAAAGCTTAAAATAACTTACATAACTAATCAGTTGTTAGTTCACTTACATTAAATAAAAATTGCTTACAAATAATAAATAAAGAGATAAAAAAAAAAACAAATATAAGATACATAAATACTTGATTATTTTGACAGGAAGTGTTCGTATTGATTATAAATACGAAAGTTTGTGAGAATTTATGTACGTCTGGATGTGTGTTACTTTTTTTACTTTTTCACGCAAAAACTACTGAACGGATTTAGATATAAAAACAGAGATAGTTTACATCCTGAATTAACGAATTGAATATTTTAATCCCGGTAGAAGTATCCCTTACCAAACTTCACGCGGTCAACGCCACGGGTATGAGCTTGTGTTGACTTAAATGTCTAAGATATATAGTAATACAAAAGTAAGCAAGCATCGTTGATATGTTCATCTTCGCACCCATTAGTTTGTTTATGAGAATTAATGACTTCGCGTGTTTTTACCCCATTACACCGAAACCACAAAGAGGGTATCGCTTTCACTGCTTTTATGGGTATTTCACCACTTACTAGACTAGCGAAAGTATTTGAATTGATGGGATACTTTGTGGGAATTTTAAATTGCCTGTAACAGGAAGTATAAGACGTATACTTTCATCAACTAATGCATGATGTTTTGGTGGATTTTCATAGGATTCTTTAGTTGACGTTCTGTCATAGATCCCTCCCTTATTTTCGGATGCGAAATCCTTACTAATTAAAGCGAAAGTGAGTTTGTTTGTTACGTCTTCACGCCTTAACCGATTTTGATGAATTTTGGCACAGACATAGTTGGGTCCCTGGACGGACATGGGCTATTTACTAAGTTAGAAGAAAGAATGAGGGAGAAAGAGGGAAGAAAAGGGAAAGCTTAGTTTGACGCAAGGGCAAAAACTACAGGTAGCAGGTACCTGCAAATCAGGAAAGGGGAACTATGTTTCCCCGAATTTAACGCCAAGCCGCGGGCAAAAGCTAGTATACTATAATGAGGGACAAACTTAACTTTGCCGTAGGAAAACTGTTGTCCCCATACATTGACAAAGGTTTTTTTGTGTTACATCTATGTTTTTTATCGTTTTTGGATGAGAAAAGGGGGGAAAAAGGGAAGAAAAGGGGAGAGAAATATATTTTTTTTTCGATCATTACGCGGAATAAAGTTAGCGTTAGCCCAAAGTAACTATGCCACGCGGACGAAGTCGCGGGTGAAATCTAGTCATCAAATAATTCTCCCGTTTTGGGCGGAGCGGGAGAGAGAGACTTTTACTGCCTAAAACCCATCTGGATAGAAGGTCTGCTTGTGTAGGGGTTAATCTCAAGAACTACATATTAAACAGATTTTCAAACGGTTTTCACTAATATAAGATTACCTGAGAAGGTTAGGGGCATAATAAACTAGAACCTCAAATACATAATTGAAACTTATATTTTTCTACTCGACTAAAATTTTTATCAAATTAATGTGACGCGAAAGATCACAGGAATTAAAACACCCAAAACAAATCGCGCCTAAGTCAATATGTCAATATTTGACGTGTTGTTTCACACAACCTATGACTTTTTAAAACGTTTGTTTTGCAAAATATACAATAAAAACACACAGCAGTTTATTCAACTAAAACCTGCCCGGTATACAAACAAAATTTGAAACATTTTTGTTGATTCACTCTGGCCATCTGTTTATCGTTCCATTTGCCAAATTCAGTTATAAAGTTAATGGTTGACTAGCCGACTCGTATGGTTTTAACGTTAATTCGATTAAAAAGTCTCACCATTAATTGGACAGCACGAGTCGAATTTAAGGGGAGTAGCATTAACCGAATTACCAAATTACGTAAAGCTAATTATGGACATCAAACTCCCGGGTAAGTTTTAAGCGCGTCGTGTGAGCTAGAGTATCGGATAAAGGCATGCTTAGAAAGAAAAATATTTCAGTATATTAGTCGAAGTTTGAAAGTTGTGCCTGTTACAGAAAAAAAAGTGAGTGGTTTGCCTCGGTATGAACATATTCGGACTCAGACTCGTATTAAGGAGGGACGAAGCACATGTAACTAAAAGAGTGTTTTATCTGAATTTTGATGGGAGAGGGCAAGTTGTTTTTTTTTGGGATGGGAAATCATCAAATAACTTCCCGCTCTGGGCGGCGCGGGGGGGTAGTGTCAGACTTTTACTGACTTAAACCCACCAATTTTCCTTCTATTGCCCTTTACGTTACGGGGCCGCGGTATCTCTATCGTACAACCCGCAACCCCGGCAGGCAGAGGCCCTGGCAAGCTGCTTTGCTGACATCTCTTTAAGGCGCGCGTGAAACACAAACGCACCGTTGACGCGGCCTGTCGTCAATAGACGGACGGACGCGGACGGTGGGCTACCCATTGCTCACCGTCCACAGGCCTGCATCCACGGAAGCCGGGAGTCGTCTCGTAGCGCTCAACGTTCGGGGCGTCTCGCGCGGCGGCGGCTGGGTTGGTTTGAGGTTCTCTCCCTCAAACGCCCGGCTACTTCCTTCGCTAGCATGACTGCTTCGCAAGCTGAGTATTAAACTAGCATCCAAGCGCAACGGCGGTTTTATTCAGTAGCTGACAAATCACTTACCTTTCTCCGTTCCATATAAACGCACCTTAAACAAAGCTCCAAATTAAAATTGCTTAATATCACAGAAAGTACGAAACTGAGGGGGGAGGTACCTCGTATGAAGATCTTTCATTAAAGACTCCATTAACTAAAATCGTTGCCACTCCACTGCGAATGACGCGAATCTTGTTAACTGCTGTTTCAAAATATATTTAGTTTAAGAATATTTGAGAACGTCTGCAACAAAATTGCTCTTTTTGAACTACACTTTAGGTGGATTAAAAGTTGTTGCAAAGGGTTAAAAAAGGTGTTGGAATCTTTTGCTGGTCTACAGTAGTGAGACCATGCACTAAAGGACACTAAAGTTATGGTTTTTTATTTTATTTTGCCGTATGACAGTTTTAATTCTTATATATTTATTTAATCAATATTTGTTTTAATCATTTGCTACGTCATCGTAGTTGGCCTAGTAGCTAAGCGCTATGGCTGTAGGCTTGGCCTAGGCGCAGACCTGGGTTCGACCCCCCAAGTCGGAAAAAGTGTTGTTAATTTTTTTTAATAAAGATAGAAAAAATTCGAAAAGTTTCTTGCCGGTTCTTCATAGGAAACGACCAACCCGAACCGTGCATCTTTTCTCGACGTTTTATAATTGCTCATGTAAGCCTATGTGAAGTAAAAAAGTATTTTAATTTGATTTGAGAAAGAAAAATACTTATTTATTTGTCACAAATTTCAACGAGCACACACCAAATTAAACATGCAAAGCATCACAAACGTATCTTATCACAATCAATCACCACGGACAATAAACGGCCACAAAGCTAAGCGTGGTGCCATTGCTTAACTACCACGGTTAGGATAAGGATTGATGGTTGCAGTACAAACCAAAGCCAGTTTGCTGTGAACTAACGATTCTCTGTTCAGCATTGTGTTGTTTGCATTTTCGTCACGGATTAAAATGGACTTTGATTTTATTCTGGAGAACGTAGTCCTCTGTTTCATGGTATGTCATCATCATTTGCCTAGCCTTTTTGAAACTATGTGTTATGGGTCGGCTTCCAGTCTTACGGGATGCAGCTAAAGCAGAAGCGTCTGCCTATCTGACCTCCATAACCCAATTAGTACTGGGTAATACGATACCTCTTGGTACGACTGGTTGTCAGACTTTCGGGACACTGACTATCTGTAACGACTGTCAAAGATCTACAAATGACAGCCGGGACCAACAGCTTAACTTGCTTTTCGAGGCACGGAGGAAACTCGGTATGTAACGGGTGGTCACCCATCCACAGACCTGAGCGACTGCTATTATTTAGCCACGAGCTCCTCTCTGTTTCATGATAAGTATAGTTTAAAAATCCTTTTGATCTACGTAAACCTTGGTCCAAAGCTAGACAGTCGCTTAAATGTGTCATTTATTTCATCACCGCTGCTCTCAAACGACAAAAAAAAAAACAAAAAACATCGTCAGGGAAACTGGCATGTTCCAAAACCAGAATTTGAAAGATTTTTTTGTTTTACAACCCTCATTGCGGTCTTTCGCTTTCAAAAAGAGAAGACTTATATCCTAGCAGTGGATAACATTATAGGCTGATCGATATCTACAAAAAAACCGACCAAGGGCGAGTCAGACTCGCACACTGAGTGTTCCGTACAAACTTGTGACATGAACAGCCATATCTTTTGACTACGTAGACTTAAAGAGTTGTTTTTTTTCAAGGAAGTTTCAAGGGACCACATGCTTGAGTAGTGTATGGTTTTAAGTCAATACCTCCACGCGTTCCCGAGATAAAGGGTCGTGACTAACAGTCGGACAACAAAGTGATTCATTAAGGTTTTAGTTTTTCCTTTTGAGGTACGCAACCCTAAAAACAAAAGAAAACACTATCGCATTTTAAATAAACCTTCACTAGGTATTTCAGCTCCATAAATCAAGCCACATTAAAATTGACAGACACCTGTATTCTTCATAAATAAAAAGAGATAAAAATAATTTATTGCATCCACGTAACGATGGAATCTTACAGTCAATGTTGAGAGGCAACGTGGAGGAAACACAGACATTAACGTTTTACACCCAAAAGCTTTCAGCACGTAAGTGTAAATATTGTGTACCTACAAACGTTGTGTGCGTGACTACATTGTTATGTTTTATGTGAAATATGAAGGTTTTTTTTTGGTTTTATATCTCTCTCCTGAGGTCTATATACAGAGTTTATGGGAATGTTATATGTGGGTGTTAGTTAGTACCTAATGTTTTTTTAACGTAGTAATAGTAATTTCTCATGTATCGTGGGTGCGTTTACAAACATTTAAACTCGCATACACAACAGCCAGACCCGAAATAACTATCTGTAGGTTATACAAATATTTGTTCCGTGCGGGTATCAAACCCGCGACACGCAGAGCAGTCGATCGGTCAGCCACTGCGCTAACCGTGTCATCAAAGTTTTTTTAATCAATACTGAGGTGTAAGTTAATATCGATAAGGCTGTGAAGCTAAAATGAGGTTGTGTGTATTGGAGATTACAATGGAGCATCACTATAATGAGTACAAAGTCTGGTTTGAGTACGGTTTCTCTTACAATGGCGGTAGCGTTGTAATGTATTATGTTGTATTAATTAAAGGTCTTTCCAAATAAACACTTTCTCTGGTGTCCCATATCTTCTAACAGGATCTACATTTACCGCCCATGTGTCCTGACCCATGTCAGAATACATGGGCGGTGACCGGCGCGCTCGAGGTCTGGGTGGAGACGTCGAGCCAGATGTACCGGTAATCGGAATAGGTCTCCACCTCCTCCATGACGCGCCAGTCGACAACACGCGGCGACAGAGCGGGGCTGGCGAACGAAATATCCACCACCGACTCGCCCCACATCCGCACACACGTGGGAACAGTACCCTGACCCATGTCAGGACACATGGGCCAGAATCGTCACAATGTGGATATAGAAGTCGTAGTCTAATACACTCTGACGTGGACGATGATATGGACTTATTCCTGATCGATTTACTGGAGAGGCTGAAACACCGCGAGAGTTAAAAATGAATGAGAGAGGTTGCATAGCTATGTAAAAGACTAGGCTATTAAAAATAATTATAGAAGTGTCCTAATAGGCAATCAGGTATGTGAATCTGTGGTTCTTTCCTCAAAAAACATCTCTGTACCACTCATAAACTCATAACCAGTATATCTGAACTAAAAGCACATTTTGAGGGTGCATTTTTGGAACTGCTTTTCTCAGTATTCGCATAAATGTAACACAAAACCTACCTACTTTTAAACCATTTTTTTCCAATTACAGGCACAAAACCTTTGTCTAACAATAAATTAACATTATCTGTGGGGTCTTTTCCCAACTTCGGATGCAGCTGATTACCAGTATCTTACATGGAGCGACTGCCTATCTGACCTCTACAACCCCGTTAGTACTCGGTAATACGATACCCCTTAGTAAGACTGGTCTCACGAGAAATGAATCACAATCATTGCTGCGATATATATTCAGTAAACAAAATCAACCCCATTATATTAAGAATATTCTTTGAAACTGTTACCTCCTTTAATTAGTAACAAAGAAGGTCTTAGAGTATTTCTATTCTCAGCGTACATCGCCTTTGGCTGCACGCAACGGCAAATAACTAATATTATACACACAAAGCTTTGTTCTAAGGGTATATAATTAGAAAACGTAATTGCTAAAACCTTGCTATTGGCAAAAGCAACCTTATTTTCATGCCTAGCCTTTGTTTCAACTCAACAATTTCCGTTTAAGGAATCGGATATACAAGAATTGCGTAACACTTTTAGTTACAAATAAAAGGAATTAGAAAGATTTTATAGCTCAACTGTCATTGAAAATCATTTTCGTTCGAAATGTCAAAATGAAAGCCACAATTACCAAGCTGTTAAGCTTTCTACATTACTCGATGGTTGTTCTTTCTATAAACCTCATTTTAATCACTTAAAAAACCAATCCCCACCAAAAACAAGCCAAAAGACACAAAAAGTAAATAGCAAAAAAAGAAGAAAAAGCAAACAGAAATTTAAAGTTTGTTCAGAAAAAATACGAGAAGCGAACGTGCACACCTTATGGTCGGTTGAATGAGAGATAACGACCAGAGTTCGGTTATTTATGACTAACGAGCCTATTCAGGGGAGCTGTGCTTCCAAATGGAGATTTATGAAACAGAAAATGTCGGATAACGTACGTCTTGAGTATAATTTGTTAGCGACGGGCGGTGTGAATTCTGTGCTATCTGCGCAAACTGGGCGACTGTGTGTTGTGCAGTCTGGGAACTGGGAACTGGGAAATTGGTGTGAATTGTGTTTGAGTATTCTGTTTATTCATTTAATGCACAATACACACAGTAACAGGCTAAGCTTAGAATTAGTGAGCACATGGTCTCATGCATGTTGGAGTGCAGCAAGTTAACTTAAGACTAGTAAATATTTTATTATAAATGCATTGTGTGTGAGTATTCTGTTTGTTTTGTTGAGTCGTGTGTTTCTGGAGGTGAAGATTTTCAATCGGTTTGGAGAACAGTACCAAGAAAAAAGCAGAGATAAAACAGGGCTAGGCTTAAAAAGTCAAAAAGAAAGAAAAGTGTTTATTAAACACGCAAAGGGCAAAACAATAAACAAAAAAAAAACAAGATACTATTTTTTTATTATGTCAGAGAATCACTTTTCTGGTCATCACCGCTAATGCTTCTGAATGTCAGCAGTTGCAGAAGTTGTGAATATAGTAGCTTATCCTTACTATCCTTACTAATATTATAAAAGCGAAAGTGAGTTTGTTTGTTTGTTTGTTATTTGTTTGTTTGTTTGTTACCTCTTCACGCTTTAATGGCTGAACCGATTGTGATGAATTTTGGTACATAGATAGTTGGAAACCAGGAGACGGACATAGGCTAATTTATATATAAAAAAAAACATTTATTTAAAAAAAGTGGGATGTGAGGGAGAAAGCGGGAAGAAAAGGGAAAATTTAGCGTTGCTATTACAAATCAATAAGGCGCAAGGAAAACTGTGTTACCCCAAATTTAACGCGGGCGAAGCCGCGGGCGAAAGCTAGTAATATTATAAAAGCGAAAGCGAGTCTGTTTGTTTGTTTGTTACCTCTTCACGCTTTAATGGCTAAACCGATTTTGATAAATTATGGTACAGAGATAGTTGATAACCAGGAGACGGACATAGGCTAATTTTAAATTAAAAAAGTGGGATATGAGGGTGAACGAGGGAAGAAAAGGGAAAACTAAGCGTTGCTATTACAAATCAATCAGGCGCAAGAGCAAAAATTGTAGCTCTGCTAGGTGTTTTATACCGAATTTAGCGCGAGCGAAGCCGCGGGCGAAAGCTAGTTGCTTATAAGCTTGTAAAACATCTATCGCCAAGCTATTGCTTACAAATAAAATAGTCGCATCTGTAGTGACTCAGACGCACGCGTTGTAAGTTTTAATGCGTTGTGGCGTAAAAAATCTGCCTCGCTACTCCACAGACTGCGTGGCAGTCCCAACACTATTCTGCAATCGATAGCTGACCGGGCAGACAGCCCGCTAGTGGGGGCCTTAACCAATCACACTCTATCTGTTCTAGTTATTAAGTACTAACATAGGCTAAGTCGTACTACTAACACATTACACCACATTATAGTCTGTAAAATAAATAAATAATAATAATAAACATGCATTTAATAATTGACACGAATTTTCGATTTCTCTCGATAAAATTTAAAACAAATAAAGTGATACCGTGTTATTATACAAATATCGGCACTAATTTACGTATATGTTTGCACAAACAAATTGTCATCCAATCGAGACTGACCACAGCAGTAATCTGTTACATTTGCAGACTGTGACAACTGCCTGATTGATCACCTGGTCACGTCATACATCTGTTTTTCTTGTCATCTGAGTGTAAAGTCAAATCGTATGATTTTTTTTATGAAGACTTCTCCCTGTATGAATGTACAGTCAAGAACCACAACATATTTTTTAGATTCCTAGTGTAGAAGGAATTTTTCCTGTATCATGGGTGCGTTTACAAACATTTAAACTCACATACACAAACAGCCAGACCCGAAACAACTACCTGTAGGTCATACAAATATTTGTTCCGTGCGAGGATTGTACGCGCGACACGCAGCGCAGTAGTCGATCGCTCAGCCATGCGCCAACCGTACCGTCTGGTAGTTGTTGTGTTACATTACAAAAATTAAAAGCGATATTGTCGTAAAAAAAAAACGGAATAATACTTATTTCGTAATAGTGTGGCTTCTAAAATACTAATGAAATCGTAAAATGTTAATCAATACGATAGGAGGAAATAACTTTTGATTTTTAATTTAGGTAATTTGAATAGTGTAAACATGTTATTTCTCGTGACTGTACTAAGTAGCTGTAGAATAATTACCGACTTGGTGATGCATCTTTTAACTAACAAATTATTCAGCTTACAACAAAATAAGATTATTTTCCTTTCATCAATAGTTAACTGTTACTCTATAGGTGATTGAAAAACTATCACTAGTAACTCTTTTTGATTGGTCTGCATAAGTACTGGATCTAATACTAGGATATGTTATATCCTATTTTATTAGATCTACTACTTATAACTACTATCATTTGCATTTTTTTCTTTTAGTCTAGACCAATCATGATATGAAAACTGGAAATCAAACTTAACATGCATAAAAATAAGACTGCTATATATGTGATAGTTAGACAAACCATTTTAGTCTAAATTTATTCAGAAATTCAGGTCTGAATACAAATCCCTTACAAAGATTTCCATTGATTAACATTTATTCAACGTTCGTTGAGATTGAGAAAAATATACAAACCTTCTGGTATATTTGTAGAAACTACTTACAAATGTTTCGATTCCGAATAGTTACAATATTAACCAAACCATAGATCCTACTAATATATAAAATTAGAAATGCAAATATTTCTGAGGGTGGATGTATAGATGTTTCTTACTCTTTCACATCAAAACGGCTGAACGGCTCTTGATGAAATTTGGCACACAGGTAGATTATAGTCTGGAATAACACATTGGATACTTTTTTTTCTATCATCACGCGGGCAAAGCCGCGGTCGCCAGCTAGTACAAAATAAATCCGAAATAAAAATTTCCACTCAAATAATCATATTCGTTATTTTTAACCGACTTCCCAAAAAGGAGGAGGTTCTCAATTCGGCCGGTATGTTTTTTTTCTATGTATGTACATCGATTACGCCGCGGTTAATGGACCGATTCGCGTGATTCTTCTTTTGTTCGACGCGAAATAGCTGCCAGGTGGTCCCATAAAAATTTCTTTCAGTTTGGTCAAGTAGTTTTTATTTTATAAGCATTATTGTTATTTGGACGATGTTATTTGGACGATGTTCTTTTAACGACACTTTGTATATTAGTATGTCGATAACTTTAACATTTTTTATCCGATTTGCCTAATTCTTTTTTTGTTCGTTAGGGTACATATTCAAGTTGGTACCCTGGTCATCTATTCAGCATAGGAAGGAAAACCCAAGGAAATCGAGAAGAACACTCAATTTATAAGCATATAACTGTTACGTTTCAGACAATATCATACAGTTTGTTCAACTATTTGCGTTTGATGATGATTTCCTATGGATGAGCTGATGATGGAAGGTACAACTCCTCAAAGGTTAGGAGTTTAGAGAAAATTCTTTCAAAATTGTACGTACGTATGGATAGAGAATAGTATTCCTTGAGGCTATTAGGTTGACCTTGAAGGTAAATCTCATTATTAACGTTTAGGTTTAATAGTGTTAAATGATTTTCTGTGATTGTTATTAAATAAATAATAAGTGAACATTCACATCATAGCCTACGGCCCTGTTGCCCATAGTAACATGGGTGAGCGTTCTCCGCCTGGTGCACCTGAAACATCAGATATTTCGCGTCGAACTACAAAATATCACGTAAATCGGTACACACGTAATAAAATGAAAACCAACAAAAAGAAGAGAAAACAAACCACCCGAATTGACAACCTCAACTTCAATGATGTCGGGGAGGAGAAATTTGAGCCTACACCTATTTGAATGCCATGTAATAGGGATCTATATTTTTTGACGGGCGCATCACCTTTCGTGAGCCTAACCATAGTTAAATCGCTAAAAAGCAAAAAATAAAAATAAAAAACTACGTTAAAAAAAACCGACTTCCAAAAATACTAAAAATCGCAAAAATAGTTAAATATTTAAAAAAATACTAAAATAGAATATATAAAGCTACAAACTATTAATTTAACAACTAAAAAGCAATAAATAACTTACGCAATTTATAACACCATCCTCTACTTACCTACTAACTACTTATTCTTTCCGCTTACTGCTTGGTTTGAAGTCGGTGCCAAGCCATGTATATTAATAACTCTAAAATGTGCTAAATTGAAGAACTAAATCGTAGCATAAACCAAGAGCATGCGTCGAAAAATTTGGAATTTTAAATGTTAATGGTGCCAAAAATTTTGCTGACCTTATTAAATCATGGAGAATCTTTAACACCGTGATTCAGATCTAGCGTTTAATAGCACAACACGTGATATCTCTTTTACATTATAGATGGCGCTAATTACTTTTTTGTATAATGTTTATTGTACATTTGCTAATTATGCTGTGGTTTGGCACCGACTTCAAACCAAGCATTAAGCGGAAAGAATAAGTAGTTAGTAGGTAAGTAGAGGATGGTGTTATAAATTGCGTAAGTTATTTATTGCTTTTTAGTTGTTAAATTAATAGTTTGTAGCTTTATATATTCTATTTTAGTATTTTTTTAAATATTTAACTATTTTTGCGATTTTTAGTATTTTTGGAAGTCGGTTTTTTTTAACGTAGTTTTTTATAACAATTAAAATTCATTCCGTTGTGACACACATCACTAATGAATGAAACATTTTATTTATATTTGATTTTTCGGGATTAATTGATGCAAACATGTGTCGAACAGCGAAATTAAAATGGCCACGGTTCAATAAGTATTACTGATAGGTACAACGGTCAGCAATTAAGGAAATCAAATAAAATTCAATAGGAAACATTTGTCGGGAATTGCTAAACCCTAAGCCGAAAGGGCCCAATTTGCATTTTATTTGCATGGGATCGGAATAAAAATGTGTTTATACTGGAATGAAAGCGAGATGGCTCACCATAAAGAGATCGAATGGATACAGATGTAACAGTGCGGCGCAAGCAGAGACTGCCACAAATCAAACACGATTTTGTTTCAACAACCGCTTCGTGTAGTTCCTCTATGCCTTTTTCGGAAATTCTCTACCGCATTTTATCTGAATACGGTCAATACAAAGTCGTGTTTTTCATCAAATCGATGAATGTTTTGGTTGCTTGGCCTTTTCATGGTGCGCTATAAAAAAGGCACTTTGATAGAGTGGTTTGACTTTGAATTGAAGTCCCAATAGGTATTATAGGAAAACAACAACCCGTGTCAGAGTTCTGAGAATAGAATCAAAGCAGGATTTACATGTTTTCAAGGAAATGATCATGATGATGAAAACATACCGGTTATGAAGGTACAGATGCCTGCAGGTCAAGCTACCCGAAACTGTCAATTTTTCCCAATGAACCTTGAACCTAATACTTTAGAAATAAAGTCGAAAATCTATCAAAGAAATCTGACAGATTGTAGTAGCTTGATGTGCAGGCGTCTGTACCCCAGCAGTGGCTATGCTTAATCAATGTATTCACATCTACACTATATTAATACTAGCTGGCGCCCGCAGCTACGCCCGCGTGATTATCGAAAAATAATATCTTATTTTGTTATTCCAGACTATAATCTAACTTTGTGCCAAATTGCATCAAGAATCGTTCAACCGTTCTTACGTGAAAGAATAACAAACATCCATATCGTAGGATTATGAAGAGGTCATTTATTTTGTTTTGTATTTTTATGTAGGTGATAATTTTCGAAACTAATGTTCCAATTCCTAAAATGATTTAACTATGGGAAGCAACATTATTATCATAAGCTAAAATAAAAGTAATAAATAATACTAGCCTATAACTGTCCCACTGTTGGTCAAAGGCAGCAATGTTGGTCTCATACAGAAAAGGCGCGAGCATTGATCTGTACGCTTGCGCAAGACGGATTCGCGAATAGAGACTTACATTCATTATAAGTCTAGGTTTTCACTCGTTTTTACACGTTTTACACACCATATTTAGAAACAAAACACTATTTTTATCTTTCATATGATTTTTTATACGAGTACTAGCTGTGCGTTGCAATTGCAATTTTTCTACCCTACCATACTTACCTATTTTTATTGAATAGCAATAAAGTTCAAATTGACACTACTTTTTAGTTAGAAAACGTTTGTATAGGAAACATTGCTCGTTTTCGGGTTTTCCCGGCAATTATTCGATTTTAACTCGCCGTAAAAACTTGGACTTAAACGAATATTTTAAAATAAGAATTGCTAAAATTGGTCCAGGCATTGTTGAGTTATGCGCTTACCAACACATTTTGCAATTCATTTTTATATTATAGAATATATTTTTTTTATAATAAATATTTGAAAAAACGCAAAAATGATGCGAAACGGATACGAATAAAGGAGATAATATAAATAAGTAACTAAGCCAACCCTCTTACGCCAATTTGTATTTTTTTTTATATTAAACAAACTCACTCATGAAAGTCCAACTCATCTAAGCTATCACAAACAGTAAGCCTACTATGACATCTTGAAGCAGAACTTATTCCACTGAGGGAAAGAGATGGTGCTAGACACCCTGTATAGCTCTGTCTCTTTCCCTCAGTAGAATAAGTTCTGCTTTAAGACGTCATGGTAGGGTAGCTGGTCCTATATTCTATCTTCTAAGGAATGGGGCGGAAATAACAATAAACAAAGGTTTTCTACGACGCACCCTTAAATTCGAACGAAACAAAGGTTAATTAAATTGTCTGTTTATAGTACAAATGCCTCAAGCTAAAATTCTAATCAAAGAGTTTTTGTCATGATAATTTTGGACGCTGTAAATATCTTTAAAAGGTGTTCCAGCCTTTAGACAAAGCTTTGGGTATAAGTATTAAATCTATACCAATGTTTTAAAGAGGAAAGATTTTTTTGTTTGTTTGTGTCGAATAGGCTGCAAAACGACTAGACCAATTTGAACATTTTTAGAAATGCTGCGCCGACCTCAAACTTGGGATAAGGGCAGAAAGATGATGGTGATAGTTAGCGTGAAATGGTTGTATCTTACTACTATTATAAATCGTGAATTTTGTTGGATGGATGTTTGTAAGTCTGTCACGCCAGTACGACTGATGGCTATGAATTACTTTACCATTCGTTAAAAGGTCAAAAAATTGCAAATCACAATATAACTGCGTGTGACCATTATAACATTTGTAACGTAATTTATATTATTACTAGCTTTCCCCGCGGCTGTTAAATTCGAATAGAGAGGGAATAAAAGGGAAAACTTAGCTTTGCTATTACAATCAATAAGGAGCAAGGGCAAAAACTACAGGTACCTGCAAATCAGGAAAGGGGAACTGTGTTACCCCGAATTTATTACACGGTTTTGCCCGCGGTTTCGCTCGCATTTAATTCGGGCCTATGTCGGCGTCTCCAGGGACCCAGCTATCTCTGTACCAAAATTCATCAAAATCGGTTTAGCCACTAAGGCGTGAAGACGTAACAAACAAACTCACTTTCGCTTTTATAATATTATTAAGGATCCTATTATGATTCACCTACAGCGGCCATTTTAGACCCCCTGTTCTACTGCAAATTTGCCTGAGAGGTAGATTATAATCCAGAGTAGCACATGCACATAGTTTACATTTTATCCCGGAATCTATCAATCAAAATTTCTACAAAAACGAAGTATCTACAATCAGTTTAAAGAAAATTCAGGAAAATCCCAGAATTGGTTTATTTGCGATTTATGCTAATAAATAATAATGTAGGTACTACGGAGATTCTTCCCAAATAGTGAATGTCGCGATTTCGACTAATATCGAGATATGCTTCTGTGTACTATTAACCAATCAATTACAAAACAAATCACCAATTAGCCTACCAAACACGGCAATCAGTGCAAAATAAGCAGTACTATTACATACAGTACTACTACATACCCATATTTTTTTTTTCGGGTGGGAAATCATCCAATGACTTCCCCCGCTCTAGGCGGAGCGGGGGGGCATGTCAGACTTGTACTGACTAAAACCCACCCATGTTCCTTCTATTGCCCTTTACGTTCCGAGGCCGCGGTATCTCTTTCGAACAACCCGCAACCCCGGCAGGCGGAGGCTCTGGCAAGCCCCTCTGCTTTGCTGACTCTCTTTGAGGCGCGCGTGAAACACGAACGCGCCGTCGACACGGCCTGTCGTCAATCGACGGACGGACGGTGAACTACCCATTGCTCACCGTCCACAGACCCGCATCTACGGTGGCCGGGAGTCGTCTCGCGGCGCCCGGCGGCCGGGGCGTCTCCCGTTGGCAGCCCCCTCTGCTTTGCTGACATCTTTTTTCAGCAACCGAGGTAAGATTTAGCTTTTTGTTTCCGTTCTATGACATCTCCACGGTCAAAAACTATTTCTGCAATATGAAACTCTTCTTCGAATCAGACGATCAGATTTAGATCAACCAAATGTCCTTGATATTGGGCCAGTAAATAATATATTTCGTTAAAAGGGTCGCTTTATTGGCACCCCTTTCGTTTTATGCGACGATTATGTCATTTTTATGAGCACTACGGTGTTATTTGCCAATTTTATTGACAAACAAATTGTATTATTACATATTACGAATGGAAATATTGGTATAAAACGCTGAATGTAATTTAAAGCAAAGTGCTCAATGTGTTCTTTATTTTTGTTTTCTTTAACTGCCACTCACGCTAACATAAAACAGACACATTTACACACACACACACACTCAAACACACGCGCACACACACACTCACATGCACACACACTCTTTATTTGCATGGGCCTCAACAAAAATTGGTAAAACGTGGCTGTAATCCCCGAAAGCTTAAGCAGACTCACATTTAATAGCATACCCGGATTTCGCCAATATTAGAGCCCTTTAAATAAGGGCTATTGCCATTAATTGAGCACTACACCACATTCAGTGGCACCTACTAAGCAAGTCCTGATGTAGAACCTCATGCCCACAAGAGCAACAAGACGGTCTGGCAGATATATTTTTCAGTATTAAATCATTATCAAAAACCAGCGATTTCATGTCTTACCAGCAAAGATATAACGTCGAAATATACTATAAAAAAAACGGTTTTGCTACTACAACTCGAGAAGTTTCTGTTTCAACAAGCATAAAACTATATTCAATATTATCTCATATTTTAAAGCGATGTAAACAGTGAAAAAACACATCAAGTTTGCGGTGTCTGTGGGCCAATTTTGGCCAGCTTGGCAAATGTTTGTGCCAAGTTTACAATTTGGTGGCGACACGCCATCAATCAACGTCGGCAAAACAGACATCAACAAATAATCCGCGACCATAAGTTTAATTGTCAATGTAATTCAGTTTAACTTATTCGACTGGTGTTTTTTTTTTCAGGTATTCTTTCAAGGTTTATTTTCGTGCAGCCAGTGACTGCTACTGTTCAGTACTATTTTTTTTTATTTTTTGTTTTTATTATCTTAGTGTTTTTCTTTGTCATGTCACTGAGACATGACAAAGAAAAACACTAATACAAGAATCAAAAATATTTATTGGAAAATGTCTATAATATTGATGGAAAAACGCTGATTGGTCTTTTATTCATTTTTGATCATTTGAAAACTTGCCCGACGTAATAAATCTTGTATTCATATTAAAATTTAAAAGAGTGTCCGTGGAATTTCTTGCCCATTCTTCTCCATAAAGGTCAACGCTTTGGAATGGGCAGCTACAGTACTTTCACAAGTTATTATGCCTTGTGACCGGGACCGTAGTTTCTTGATTTTGTTTCTTGACATTCAAAAGTGCCTGTGATTATCTAATTGAAATATTCTTTGAGTTGAAGTTCGAGTTTATGAAATCAAGTGTAAACGAATGTTAAACAAAATTTTACGACTTAGCAACGTTTCCTAGAGCAGATGAACAAGAATTCCCGACCACGGATAAACAGGGATAAGGGCAGAAAGAAGGGTAGAGTGTGATGATAACACACAGTATTGCTCTATTGCTAAAATAACATTTTCTTAATGTAGTTTTTCAGCTAACGAAATCAATGAAACAGAATTCTATACCTAAGATCATTTATGAACAGGTAATTTAATAGCTACCACATAATAATAACACACATCATTTTGATATGTATATGTGTATTAGTATCCGTATAAATTTATATGTTTTCGTAAACAAATAGTTTTAGGTATACAATATATCCTTACTAATATTATAAACTAGCTTTTGCCCTCGGCTTCGTTCGCGTTAAATTCGGGGTAACACAGTTCCCCTTGCGCCTTATTGATTTGTAATAACAACGCTAAGTTTTCCCTTTTCTTCCCTCTATCTCCCTCACATCCCACTTTTAAAAAAAAATATTAGCCTATGTCCGTCTCCTGGTTTCCAACTATCTCTGTACCAAAATTCATCAAAATCGGTTTAGCCACTAAAGCGTGAAGTGGTAACAAACAAACAAACAAACAAACTCACTTTCGCTTCCTTACTAATATTATAAAAGCGAAAGTGAGTTTCTTTGTTTATTTGTTTGTTACCTCTCTTTAATTTGTTTTAAAGAAAATGACTGGCGGTAAGTCCCCCGGTCACGATGGGCTTAGTGTGGAGCATCTATGGCATGCGGGGGTTCACCTACCGAGGGTCCTGGTCATGTTTTTCACGATGTGCATGAGTCATTCTTACCTACCACATGATTTAATGAAAACCATCGTAGTGCCTATTGTGAAGAACAGGACTGGAGACATTTCGGACAGGGGGAATTACCGCCCCATATCACTAGCTACGATAATTGCTAAGGTGCTGGACGGTATGCTTGACTCCTGCCTTGATAATTATGTTAAACTACATGATGCACAGTTTGGGTTTAGACCTGGGCTATCCACAGAAGCTGCTATCGTTGGTCTCAAGCATACTGTCCAATACTATATGGACCGCAAGACGCCGGTATATGCGTGTTTCCTTGACCTCTCAAAAGCTTTTGATCTCGTTTCATACGATGTGCTCTGGAGAAAGTTGAGGAGCACGGGTGTACCGGTGTCGCTGCTTAATATGTTCAAGTATTGGTATTCTCACCAAACAAATTTTGTGAGGTGGAATAATACACTCTCTGAGGCATATACGTTGGAAAGCGGGGTGAGACAGGGAGGTTTGACGTCACCTAAGCTTTTTAACCTATACATAAATGACCTTATAGTTGAGCTCAGTAGTAAGCGTGTCGGTTGCTCGATAGATGGCGTCTGCGTCAACAACATCAGCTACGCGGACGACATGGTGCTGCTGAGCCCGACGGTGAGAGGTCTCGGAGAGCTGTTAAAAGTGTGTGAGGTCTATGCTAGTGCACATGGGCTTATATATAATATCCAAAAAACCGAATATATGGTCTTTAGGGCCGTCGGTGGATGCCCCGAGTATTCACATCATATTATTACCCTAAATGGCTTGTGCATAAATCGTGTAACAAAGTTTAAATACCTGGGGCATTTAATTACCGAGGGTCTTGAAGATGATATGGATATTGAGAGGGAGCGCAGGGCCTTGGCGGTGAGAGGTAACATGCTGGCCCGCAGATTTGCCCGCTGCTCCAAACAAGTTAAAATAACATTATTTCAAGCTTATTGTCAAAGCTTTTATACGGGAAATCTGTGGGTCAGTCACACCAAAAGATCGCTGGAGGTCCTGCGTGTCCAATACAACAACATCTTCAGAATGTTGTTGGGGTTGCCTCGCTTCTGTAGTGCATCGGGGATGTTTGCGCTGTACCGCACTGCTGGTTTTCATGCAGTTATCCGCAAGAAAACTGTATCCCTGATCTGCAGAATGCGTGGCAGCTGCAATGGAATTCTGAGGACTGTTGCAGATAGGATGTCTTCTCCACTATGGAGATGTCTTATCGAACGTGTAATTTAATGTTTTTGAATGTAACCTTAATTATTGTAGTTTGATTATTATTGGAGATATTTAATTTGATTCAAGATAATTTAATTTCATCTAATTTATATTGATCAAATTTAATTTAATTCAATTTATTTATTTTAAACTAATCTAATTTATTTTGTCTAATCTAATGTGTCTTTAATATGGATCGAGTTATCCGAAATAAATGAATTTTATTTTTTATTTATTTATTTAATGGCTAAACCGATTTTGATGAATTTTGGTACAGAGATATTTGGAAACCAGGAGACGGACATAGACTAATATTTTATTGAAAAAAGTGGGATGTGAGGGAGAAAGAGGGAAGAAAAGTGAAAACTTAGCGTTGCTATTACAAATCAATAAGGCGCAACGGGAACTGTGCTACCCCGAATTTAACGCGAGCGAAGCCGCTGGCAAAAGCTAGTACATATATATATTTGTACCATATCACAATGTTGTCTTATTTTACCCAAAGGTTTGATCGGTAGATAATGCCTTATGGCATTAAGTCCGCCTATGTACCACTATTGTACATGAAGTTTAAATAAATAAACCCACTATTATTATATTGCTCATACACTACAGTAACTTGTCAAAAATGAGAACGTTTAAGTAAAATATGTCAGTGAACGTAAAGAATTGGAATAAAATATATATATTGAACTTGTCAGCAGCTTATCGTTTCAAAGAAATCGTATCCGACGATAGAATAAAATCGGATTTCAGTTTTCACAAAAGAGTTTACAAACTATTATGTACTAACTATTATGTATTTTATACATTACTAGCTGTGCCCAGCGGCTTCTCCAGCTGCTCAGCTAAAATCAAATAAAAATAGATTACGACCGATTCTAAGAACCACCGAGTATACATACAAAATTTCATAAAAATCGAACTCTTTCAGAGAGGTATGGCAACTAAAACTGTGACACGAAATTTCATATATAAGATTTCTATCTCAAAAATGGCGACAGTCACGATTTTATGAGAATATTGACATGATCGGCACCGCATACTGTTGAACAATTCCGTTTAAGGTCCGGACTACACCAAGCGGAAACTGGGCAATTATGTGGTAAACCACCAATAGAATTTCGTGATAAACATTGCTCGTGTCCACTTAGTTTTAATGGAAAAGATTGAGCGAAGAGTGTCTCATTTGTTTACTTCTGCCGAACGCTCCTGTCTGCTTGGACGTCAAGGATGTTGCGGTTGTAGAGGAGACAAAGAAAGACGAAAACGGCAGTCACTAAACTACTTAAAGTACATAATAAAGACATTATTATATTACCTGATTGTGGCAACACGCGGATCAGAATACCAGCGCCGTGACTTTTTTTTTGTTAAACATTACTGCACAATGCTGAGATAGATACTTTTTGGTCTCGTACAGGGACATTTATTTAGTTTATGTCAAATCCTTAATAATATTATAAAAGCGAAAGTGAGTTTGTTTGTTTGTTACGTCTTCACGCCTAAATGGCCCAACCGATTTTGATGTAATTTGGAACAGACATAGTTTGGACCCTGGCGACGGACACAGGCTAAAAAAATTGAGAAATAGGGGAGAGAAAGTTATTTTTTTGCGATCATCACGCGGGTTTAATTTAGCGTTAGCCCAATGTAACTATGCCACGCGGTCGAAGTTGTTTTGCTTTGGTTATTTTTTTTCACTGCTTTGCTGTCTGGGCCGAATAAATACTTTTCTTTCTTTCTAAACTGACCTCTGCACACATCTCAGATTGTCTCTAGAGTGCGGCGGTGTATATTGGTTCAGCAGACGTCGTTCGGAAAGGCTCCTTCCATGATCAACAATCTACATTAATATCTCCAAAGATATCACGGTTTGTTAGACACTTACGAATAATCTAAGTGACTGGGCTATTTTAAGCTTTACTTAATAATAACATGACGACGGTCCTTAGGAAGACAACTATGTAGCCAACGTTATGAAGGGCGACCCCTTGACCTTTCGAGCGGCTTCAAATTAATCTATTCAAATGTCACATTGTCAATTTATAATTGGACCTTGTTATTTTGATCTAATAATATCGTGAGGTTATTATAGGCCATCCAAGATTAGCGTGTTTACTTATTTACCATATTGTTGATTTTTTTTTCAAGAAATTCCCTTTCCGTAAGAATACTTTCCCGTTACCAGTACGCTACGTGTATACCAGACAACGATTTTGATCGGTGACGGGATAGTCCAGAGGGCATAGTCCCATTCTGTTTAGCATAAAGAATATTTTAACAAATATCTTTTTTGGCTGTGATCCTGGTATCATACGGTGTAGTGTGTAGTTTGTGAAACCATGGTAATGATGGAGATTAATGGCGGCCTTTTTTTGGGGTGGGAAATCATCAAATAACATCCCGCGCTTTGGGCGGAGCGGGAGGGGGATGGGCTGACTTGTACTGACTAAAACCCACCCGTGTTCCTTCTATTGCCCTTTACGTTCCGGAGCCGCGGTATCTCTTTCGAACAACCCGTAACCCTGGCAGGCGGAGGCCCTGGCAGGCCCCTATGATTTGCTGACATCTCTTTGAAGTGCGCGTGAAACACTAACGCGCCGTAGACACGGCCTGTCTTCAATAGAAATATCTGAATGATCTAAATATTCAATTAAATATTTTACTTCAGCAACTCACAACACGCAATTGTTTCTAAAACTACTAGGCTCACATAAAACTTAAAGAGATCGCGTGAAAGCATTCCTAGATTAATTACGAACATTAGTTTTACTGCGTGTCTGTACACCTTCCGTTCCACTGGCTTTTATTAGGGACAATAAAACGTCACTCAGTAAAAGATAATCCGCAGCTCAACGCGTACGATACTAAAAGGTTTGTTGTAGAACCTTCTAGAAATAAATAGTGGAACTTGAATAAATCGGTTCTGAAGCAAGCGCGTATTATAGTAAAAAGATTGAGATTTTACTTAGGAGTACTTTTTATTTAAAATCAATTTTGAAATTGAAACTCTAAGTGTTTATTTATTCTAGTGGTTGCGTGGTCGAAGCTCGACTATTATTGATTTAAATTTAAACGATTTCTGAATAAATCTAAGTAGTCTCAGAACTTGAGTGTACAAACCGAACTATTAGAATTATACCACGTTGAATTCAAGCAAGCCTTTTTTCACTCTTTTTCCAATTTATCTGTGTTAAATTTCATATTCTTCAGTCCACGTAATTATAATAAAAAGGAGTACAAAGGGTAGGGGTTGCAAGTCAAAGGGGAACTACACACTACAAAATAAAAGGGAACTACCGGGGTTGCGGGTTGTTCGAAAGAGATTCCTCGGCCCCGGAAATGGGTGGATAATATTCAGTACAAGTCTGAGACTCCCCCTCATTTCGCAGAGCGGGGAAATTATTTAATGATTTTCCATCCACAAACAAAGGGGCAGGTTTAGTTTTGTACGTTTATTTTTTGTTCACATATTTTTTTTGCATTCCAAAGTTCCTATCAACCTCCACCTTTTACACAACATAATCAAACTGTTTTGCAACCGTAACCTCTCTCTCTAATCCTGGTCCAGTTGAAATGCCAGCGTCGGGCACAATTTGCGGGCATGCTTTGCTGAACTGAGCCTATTTAGCGCGGCTGTGAGACACACAACACTGGTTTCAAATAAACGTATTTTCTTTCTCTACAAAGATTTCGTTTCACGTATCAATAATACAAAACAATATACAAGTCCTATTTAATTACCAAGTAGGTCAGTAAGTCAGAAAGTTGAAACTAGTTGCCAGTTCTAATACGTAGAGGATAAGAACGTGCGAGAAGCTCTATGGTTACTTTCTTTAAAATTATGTTAGACTTCCACTTGTGTACTAACTACTGCTACCTACTACTAACACTTGCTGTTTGGAGAGTCATTTCAGAAATAACGAACTTATTGTAAACTAGCTTTTGCCCGCGGCTTCGCTCGCGTTAAATTCGGGGTAACATAGTTCCCCTTGCGCCTTATTGATTTGTAATAGCAACGCTAAGTTTTTCCTTTTCTTCCCTCTTTCTCCCTCATATACCACTCTTTAAAAAAAAAAAAGAAGCCTATGGCCGTCTCCTGGTCCCCAACTATCTCTGTACCAAAATTCATCAAAATCGGTTTAGCCATTAAAGCGTGAAGAGGTAACAAACAAACAAACTCACTTTCGCTTTTATAAAAATAGTAAGGATTAATTTGATAATATAATATATACATAAATAATATCGCCACCCATGTAGGCTGTGAATGTCTAATAATTACCTACTTATATTTCAACTTGACTAAGACTGCCTCGTTGGGCTAGCGTTCCCCAATGCGACTGGTATGGCGTGAAGTTTGAGGGGGAGAACCTCAAACTAACCCAGCCGCCGCGGGAGACGTTCCGGGCTTCGGGCGCCGATTTCCGGCCACCGTAGAGACAAAACTGTAGACGTTGAGCAATGAGTAGCTAGCTCACCGTTCGTCCGTCTAGTGACGAAAGGCTGGGTTGACGGCGCATTCGTGATTTGCAGGTATTTTTCGTTGGTTAAATGTATCTTTTTCTCCCCTTTTCTTCCCCCATTTCTCACTTTTTTAGCCTGTGTCCGTCTCCAGGGTCCCCACTATCTTTGTACCAAAATTCATCAAAATCGGTTTAGCCATTTAGGCATGAAGACGTTACAAACAAACTCAATTTCGCTATTATAATATAGAAAGGATGTTCGTTTGAACATTCTAGTATTTGTTAACGAACATGTATTATTTTTAAATCTAGATGTACTACATAGTTAGGTACGTTTCTGCCTAACCCATCGGGGAGTACAGACGTGATGCAACGTTAAGTTATGTATCCGATCTATGTATGCTACCAGTTAGTAGTTTAATTATTTCAATATTGTGACCACAGAAAATGTCTCCACAAAAAGTGGGCAAAAACTCGTGCGGTGGAACATATGCGACTTTGCGATCGTTGTTCGAAACCAATAAAATGTTGGTAACAATATTGGTAGCAAAACATGTTGCAGTAATATGTTTTTGTTACAACTTTGGTGTAAAAGCAATGTCCACATATAGTACCCACAGCTCTCGCTTTTTCTAGAAACAACTTCTATAGTTCAACTTACTGGCCGAGAGAGCTAGATTATTTCTCATACAAAACATCAAATCACGTCAAAAATCCTTGAGAGTTGGCAGAAATGTACTAAACGTACAATTTGCCAATTATATTTAACTCTTATGTATGTGGGAGTGAGTCTAAAACCGGTCACTAATCCAGAATCCGTTACTGTTGCTAAAATATACCTAATAGAAAAACCTTCTAACATCTCTGGCTAACCCAAGCATCAAACCCAAGTCTACTTGGTTTTGTACAAATGAGATCGGTCCCGGAACATAAAGGGCAAAAGTAGTAACATAGGTGGGTTATAGTCAGTAAAAGTCTGATGGTCTATCCCTCTCCGCCCAAAGTGGAGGAAGTTAAAACTACCTGGTTCCTTGAGTCTTTAAAATATAACTCAAAAAATTCCTTTTCGCCAAATGTAATTACAGCCTATCAGAATGTTTAAATGATTGAAAAGCAAAATCAATTACGACATTTCTTGTAAATTAAATATACGTTTTTTTGTTTCTAATTTTAACTCCAATGCTATTCCTGGGTGGCAAAACATGTAGCAACTTTGCAAATTTTATTTATTTATTTATTAAAACTTTATTCACAAGTAAAAAACTGTACAAAGGCGGACTTAATGCCTTAGCCATTTTCTACCAGTCTACCTTAGGTTTTTATCATCTTTATACATACTCATGTTTGACAAAATAAATATATCTTTGCATATCCTGTCAAACCTAGATAGGTCCTCTTTTTTCAACCAATAAGGAAAAACTTTTAGCTCAGATACTGTAATTATAATGAAGATTGAAAATTCAGTTGTGTTACTTGCTAATTACATCCGTAACTTTATGACTAGAGTACGCCAATTTACTAACGTCAAGACTCCACACAATGAAGTGATTAATATTGACGAGGGATGTTCTACCACGTAAAGTCCCAACTTCACATCCAATGAGCAATGTTAAGACACTAATTTACATGCGTGTACGATGTCCTAGCATGTACTCGCCCTCCCGGGGCTGTGAGTTGGATCGGACGAGATACATGACGCAAAAGAAGGAACATGGATGGGTTTTAGGCAGTACAAGTCTGTATCCTGTGTGGAGAAATCGCTTGTCTCGTCAGATACAGTTATTTTTTTCTTTCAAACTGATGCACGTTATCAAACTATGTTACTGTCGGTGTCCAGTCTTACAAGACTTATTTTTATCTTATTTTTCATGGAGCGACTGCCTAGCTGACCTCCACAACCCAGTTGGTACTGGGTAACACAATACGCCTTAGTAAGACTGGTTGTCAGACCTTCGGGTCACTGACTGCCTGTAACGACTGTAAAAGATCTTCAAATTACAGTCGGGACCAACAGCTTAACATGCTTTCCGACGCACAGAAGAAACTCGGTATTTAATGGGTGGTCACCCATCCACAAAAATCCACAAAACAACCTAGGCAAGCGTTTAACCTAAAGGTAGACGTAAAGATTGACCAAAGCGGCTACTATTATTTAGCCACGGGCTCTTTTCGGCTTAAACTCAGTTTTATTGAATTCTGAAACCTTATTCGAAAATATTCATAGATTTTTTAGTAAATTTCAATTGTGTCAAAATGCCAGGACGATCGATTTTAAAGCTTGCATAGTCACTTACTCCCCAGTCGCTACATTCTATTTCCAATGTATTTGTATTCATTCCGAATTCATACAAATCGGATCAGATTTTTAATTTATTTATTTATACCGAAAATTCGTTTACAGGCAAAACCATGAGGATTTCGTCAAAACCAATTCGATTCACTATATTTGTTTTTATTTTTAAATAAATCGGTTGTAATAGCCGCATTTTATTGTACACAATAGTGGTACAAACTTTTCAATTTTGATTCAATTTATAAAAATAATCCACTGTGCAAAATTCTGTAAGCCTTTTCTGATATGGTTTGGATAGCAGTATTAACATAGGATACATAAAACTAAAAAAAATAAGAGTAAACGTACATCACAAATTGGGTTGTTGTACATTCGTCACAAAGTAAATTCGTCACGAAAAAAAGTATGTGTAAATTTGCCACAATTCTAATTTATTTTCAATATATTAATTTTGTTTATTGTAAATTCGTCACATAGCTTTTATTCGCACCGATAGCAAAAAAATAAACAAGAAGTAAAATAAAATGTTGTTTATTCTTCAGAATCACATCAAGTTTAATAATTTACCTCACATCTACTTAACAACAATCACAGTTCTCGAGTGAACAATTTGCCTTAACAATAATAAGATAAACAATAGAAAAAAATTAAATCATAACAAAAATCATCTTTTTTAATATAAATAAATATAATAACCTAACATCTACGTAAAAATCATAGTTCTCAAATGGCTGGTATGCCCGTAACATTACAAATAATAATAAAAAAAACAGTTAAAATCAAAATCAAAATATTTTCATTTCACATATATGGGCACTTGTAAAAACGTCGAGAAAAGATGAAAGTCTTTAATTAACCTAAAACCTACATAAAAATCACAGACACAGACAGCGGCTGATTTACGAACAACATTACAATTATAAGAAAAATATACATCATAGTTATAATCATTTTTTTTCTTAACCTAAGTAAAAATCACAGATTCTGAGTGGCTGACTTGTTTATCTATACTAATATTATAAAGCTGAAGAGTTTGTTTGTTTGTTTGTTTGAACGCGCTAATCTCAGGGACTACTGGTTGGAATTGTAAAATTCTTTTAGTGTTGGATAGTCCATTTTTTGAGGAAGGCTATAGGCTATATAACATCACGCTACGACCAACAGGTTCTGAGCAGCGTGGGTGAAACCGCGGAGAACAGCTAGTAACTATATAAAAATAATAGTTCTTATAACCCCTTGTATGCCGGAACGTAGATCTACGCGAGACACAATGCGTTTTTAATTGTTACTGTAATTCCGGCATACAAGCGGTTAAGTATAGAAACTATGTAAAAAAACTATATTTTAATGTAATATATTGATTGGCAATTAAATGTTAAGTACATGTTTTAAAATGCTGCAAAACAAAAAGTTTTTTTAAGAACTTCAGCCAAAAACATGTTATATCGTAATTGTCCAAAATAGTTTTCAATTCTTTATCATATGTTAAGTATCGACGTGTTCTCATCTTTAAGAATATATCAAATTTGAAATTCTTTAATTTCCAATCTATATATTCAGCCTTCTTTTTTAGAATATCAAGAAATTGAAACATTTTAAAAACATGTAACATTTAATTTTCAATCAATATAATATTACATGCGCTACAAACTTGCTTGCTATCGCTACTTAAAGAAAAAAATATGAACCTGTGACGAGTTTACACATATTTTTTATACATGTGACGAATTTACTTTCAATGTATGGATTTTTCAAAATATGACGAATTTACTTTGTGACGAATGTACAATAACCCCACAAATTGTGTCAATCTTTGTGTACAATATGAATACCAAAAAAGCAAAGGAATTTGATTGTGAGTGGCGGTCTGCTGCTCTGCTTGGGCGGAGCACCGCCGCGCCGTGCCTCGTGAAGGCGATCGGCGGCGGCGATCTCTCGCGTCCGGCCCTGGTTTAGTCTATGGTCCGGAGCGAGAGGGAATGGAAAGCGGTCACCTCCTTCTGCGAAGCAGTAATGCTAGTGAAGGAAGAGGCTGGACGTTTGAGGGAGAGAACCTCAAACCAACCCAGCCGCCGCAGGAGACGCCCCGGGCGCCGGGCGCCGCGAGACGACTCCCGGCCACCGTAGATGCGGGCCTGTTGACGGTGAACAATGTTTCACGCGCGCCTCAAAGAGAAGTCAGCAAAGCAAAGGGGTTTGCCAGAGCCTCCGCCTGCCGGGGTTGCGGGTTGTTCGAAAGAGATACCGCGGCCCCGGAACGTAAAGGGCAATAGAAGGAACATGGGTGGGTTTTAGTCAGTAAAAGTCCGACATGCCCCCCGCTCCGCCCAGAGCGGGGTAAGTCATTTGAGGTATACCCAACCGAAAAAAAAGCCTGTAAGTCTATACGCAGTCAGAAAAAAATACTTTTTGTGTCGCAATATTTTATAAAACCCTCAGTGCGTGAGTCCAACTCGCACTTTGCTGTTTTTTGGCTTCTATCGTTACTGCCATATGTCTGGCTCTTTTATTATAGAAAGCATCATTATACTACCAACCTACCTATCCCTTAATAGTAGAACCATTTTCAACAACAAACAAAGCAATAATAGCCTTTAATCATTACTCGATACAATTAAACGTCACATCAAAGCAAGCGAAGCCTTTGTTATGGTTATTTAAACCTTTACTATTTACTTGCAATAGGTAAATTGAAAAACAGCTCTACCAAAAACATCAAACATTCATAGCATTCCAAAATATAAGCCTCATTAAATATTTAAATCCAATTACTTTTACGTATCGGCAAAAAGCGATCGACAAGTCTGTCTGCATTGAAAACGTGTAACTACGTTAAAGTACTTCTAGTTTCAATGATAACGATGCCAAAATAAAAAAAAAACGGCCAAAAGCGTGAATAAACTTGCGACATAAACGGCCATATCTTTTGATTGCGTAGTACATGGTTTAATTTCAATTTGATACGTCCACGCATTCCCGAGATAAAGGGTCTTTACAGTCAGGCAGAAAGACAGACACACAACAAAGTGATCATATAAGGGTTCTGTTTATTTCCTTTTGAGGTACGGATCCCCAAAAATAGAACAAAATGCACAGAAAAATAAGAACAATTTTTTTTTTTATTTATTAAACACACCTACCTAAACTGATTCTAAACGGAGCCAAAAAGGCCGTATCTCAACAAAGAGCAGCGACATTACCTTAAAAAAATCAAACCTCTGGTATTCCGACAGGTGATGCCACAAACCAAAATAGGTAGATACCTACCTATACCCACTCAAACATATAGTATGGGCACAAGTCTGAGGTCAACCAACCACCCTCTCTCGAACAATTTGTCTTGAAACAGAGAAGGAAGCTTCCAGACGGTTACAAATGGTAGATTACTTCGAGTTTACTAGATACCCACCGTAGACAAATGTCGTATCCACTCGGTCGCGTCCCGACGCTTGCGCTATAATGAATGTCACTTCGAAAGGGATATTATGCAAGGATCCATCACGTAGACAATGATAGACAGTTTCTAATGCGTTTTAAACTATTGAGATGTGTTTCTGACAGACACTTACAGAGTTACTGAGATTGATATGTTGGAGTTTTCAAACTCGATTCTCTGAATGAAAGACGAAATTGTTGTAGGTATATTGTGTTACATTTTCTCACTTTCTTCTCGCTTGTGAGCGGACTGAATTATAGCTCCACACTTAACTTTATTAAAACTTTTATTTAAAGTTAAAAGGATTGCTTTTCGAGATAAACCCTTAAAATCGTAGTTCACTTTGAAATAACATAACAAACCAGATTAACCTCTCGAAGAAATAACATACATAATCATCTGCCAAACCTATTCCCAAATACATAATGTTGGGGTTTCCAATCTTACCGGATGCTTCTGAATACCAGTATTTTACATGGAGCGACTGCCTATTTAACATCCACAACCCAGTTAGTACCGGGTAATACGATACCCCTTGGTAAGACTGGTTGTGAGACTTTCGGAACACTGAGTAGTATGGTACCAACAGCTTAACGTGCTTTGCAAAACTTGGAATGTAACGACCACACACCCATCCACAGACCAACCTAGGCAAGCACAGCTTACCCTAAAGATCGACCCGAGCGGCTGCTATTATTTAGCCACGAAGAAATAATATACAATTAACAAGTATTCCTTTGTATAAATATCGCATTCCAATGTTGATCTTGAATCTAAATGATTAATTTTTAAACTGTACAAGTTTCACATCTAATTACTACGTTAAGCTGTTTAAGTTCTGACAGGTTTTTTTTTATAAAATGTTGAGATGTTGTAACGTATGTTGATAATATAACTTTTATATTGATAGAGTATACTTTATCTCCTTCATTTTCGCGATAAGAAAATGTATAAGTAAAAAGAAAGTCAAGTCAAGTTGTTTGAAAAAGATACCACCCCCCGGAACATACAAGGCAAAAGAAGGAACACACTCTCCCCGCTCCGCTCAGAGCGGGGGAAGTTATTTCATTTACCATCTGCGCCCAAAAAATAAGTTGATAGTTAGACAGATAATTTTATTTGGACATTCAATAAGTTCAAAGGTCATGTCTGTGTGTATTTTCAATGAAAAAAACGCTCTCAATATCCTATGTGCTACGGTTCAGTGTGAATATCAGAGATCCAATTATCTATCCATCGGCAGCCGACCGGTGACGATTGACGAGATAACTGGCAGCTGCATGACAGGTAGACCGGGATACAGCGTGGCTGTACTTTCAGAGGCTGCGGTTTGAAATGTGGGGAGCAGCTCTGTGTCACTATAAAAAACAAATATTCGTTTTTCATCTGTAGACATCCAAAATCGGTCCAACGAACGTAAAAGCGAACTTTTATTCGATTCAAGTACCTTATTTTATAAATTTTGTTCTCAAAAATCACTCATGTATAATAAATTAGCTTTTGCTCGCGGCTTCACTCGTGTTAAATTTGGGGTAACACAGTTCCCCTTTCCTAAATTGGCAGGTACCTGCTACCTGTATTTCTTGCCCTTGCGCCTAATCTATTGTAATATCAAAGATAAGTTTTCTCTTTCTCTCTCATTTTCAACTTTAAAGAAACAAAAGTTAGCCTATGTCCATCTCCAGGGTCCCAATTATCTACTACAGTACCAAAATTCTTTTAAATCGGTTTAGCCATTTAGGCGTGAAGACGTAACAAACAAACTCACTTTCGCTTTTATAATATTAGTAAGAATAGTAAATACAATAAGAGTTTTTAAATTCCAGAAAAAGGCAGAATTAAAAAAAAATAAACCGCCCATTGTGAGTTGGACTTACACACCGACGGTTCCGTACAAACATGCGACATAAACGGCCATATCTTTTGACTGCGTAGACTAAGAGAGTTTTTCACAACACAAAGGGACCACAGACTTGAATATATGGTTTTAATTTCAACTCGATACCTCCACGCGTTCTCGAGATAAAAGGTCTTGACAGATAGACAGACAGACGGATAACAAAATGATTCAACAAGGGTTCCATATTTTTTCCTTTTGAGATACTGAACCATAAAAACAACTCGATAATTTATTTAAAAAAAACATCTTCACTATCATAAAAAAAAAAACAGGACACTGATGCTTGCAATAAAAGTACTAGTACCAACACTATAAAGATAAAACACATACTGTAAACCTACCAGCACTAGGCTTTCAGCAGCACTAAATAATGACACTTAATCCAGCTAACTTTTAATACAGAGCGTTACCGTACCGAGAGCCTTTCAACGCACAATATTCCGGCCGTCGAGTGAAGCGAGGGTAAATTAGCTGTAACGTGTAAATTGAAACTCAGGTAATCCGAGAATTACCGTGTCCCGAAAGTACCCGTATACGTTAATTAATAAAGGGACACCATGACTTTACATTAATAAGTATATTGGGGAGCTAGGTATATACGTTAAGTGTACGTGTAACTTGTGCCTACCATAATGTTGGTAGATATAACCGGCGTGATGTTTTGCATGTATCAGACCAATATTATAAAGGCTAAAGTTTGTAATATGTTTGTATTTGTTACCCCTTCATGCCTAAACGGCTCAACGTGTTTGAATGGAACTTGAATTTCGTATTTAGATAGATAAGCCCTAATTTTACGTGTGGAAATCCTTGATGGATGTCCTCCGCAACGGAGGGGTCTGTCAGACTCCTACTGACTAAACAGACGGTGTTCCTTCTCGTCACTTCTGGCTGGGGTGCGGGGACACAATCGCATTCTACGCAGTCAACCCAGCAGTGACGGTTTGCTTGCGGCAAACCCCTTCTCATGAAAAGGGGAGATGTGTGCGACTCCTCTTCCTGTCATTCTATATGAGAGGACGGATATAACACGCCTCGCCAGTTCAGGTCTATTTGCTTGCACAACAGACTTCCCCAAGTCCATTGCCAGCAGGCCATTTTATTGAGGCGGAAGAAGGCATTGTCGGCCCTCCTCCTGCGGGAAGGTTTCTCCCTCTCCCTTTCTGCTGCCTCTTTTGCTGCTATAACTTCTTCGGCGTAGATAGATTAGCCCCGGATTGACACATAGGCTATTACTCGTTCCGGTATACGAGGATGAAATTTTGGGGTGCAGCTAATGTATGTTCATAAAACAAAATTCAGCTGACAGAAAAATCTCCAAAGCGCCTTGCCGCCCGAAATATCTCATTGTAAAATACGTCACCATTGTAATAATTTCAGTCGATAACAACACAGCAAATCACGGCTGCGGGCTATTGAAATAGTGATTAATACATGAAGCAGTCATATAGACATAAACACAATACATGTCAGCCACATGGGTGATCACACTTCATTAACACAAAGGCAGAGAGTCAGTTCACACTAGCATCCATACTTTTTATTATAAATGGGAAAGTTACTCTTTTTTTGCGGATGGGAAATCCTTACTATTCCTTACTTCCTTACTAATATTATAAAAGCGAAAGTAAGTTTGTTTGTTTGTTACCTCTTCACGCCTAAATAGCTTAACCGATTTTGATGAATTTTGATACAGAGATAGTTGGGTCCCTGGAGACGGACATAGGCTAACTGAGAAAAGGGGGGACAAAGAGGGAAGAAAGATATCTATATACATACATATTCGGGGAGTATCAGACTTATATTGACTAAAATCCACCCATTTTCATTCTATTGCCCTTTATGTTACGGGGCCACGGTATTTCTCTCGAACAACTCGCAAATTCCGGCAGGCGGTGGCTCTGACAGGCTCCTGTGACGAACTCTACCTGTCTGTAACTTTTTCAAGCTTGAGCTGCACTGCATTTATAAGTAACTAGCTGGCACCCGCGGCTTTCCCGCGTGATGATCGAAAAAGTATCCTGTGTGTTATTCCAGACTATAATCTACCTTTGTGCCAAATTTCACAAGACCATTCTAAAGTTTTATTCCATCACCTCCACGCTTTTCTGAGATAAAGGGTCTTGACAGACAGAAGTGATCGAACGAGGAACGAGGATGCCGAATCCTAAAAATGAACTTTTGTATAGCTGACGCGATTAGCAGATTAGCATGTTTTGTCACAATCAAATAAAAAAAGAAAGTCACAGAACAAAATTTATTCAATTTCATGGTCTGTTACACCAAAATTATACTATTATAAATGCGAAAGTTTGTGAGATTGTTTGTTACTCTTTCACATCATTACGGCTAAACGGATCTGAATGATGAAATTTGGCACATAGGCAGATTATAGTCTGGAGTAAAACATAGGATTAGACTTTTTTTTCGATAAAACGCGGGCGAACCCGCGGGCGCTATACATGTAGATCAAGACGTGAGTTAAATCAATTAAGTCAAAAGGTATTTTTTAACCCGGTAGTGCCTTCCCGTGGGATAATTTCCGTCCGCAACACGACCTATAGACCTCCTTCCATATAATTCATTACGTCAACCAATACCGAGTTTTATCCATAGGTACTCACAGCTTGAAACACTGTCCTTAATTAAAAATAACGTAAGCCATGCAGAAACGCATTGAAGGACTCTGAAATGAATATATGCCTGCCATTCAATAAATGACAATTTTAAAAACAATTTTCCACAAAGGAACAAAGGAATAAAGTAGTATTGAAAAAAAAAATAGAGATGAAATTATTGTCTATTACTTTTAAAAATGTGGAAGATGAAAAGAAAATGTATTCGATGTCATCTATAATTTACGCCTCATTGAATCTAATAATGGGATTTTCAGCGCGATTTCTTTTAAAATCAAAGTCATTTAAGAAGGCTCTTAAAGATAAAACTGCTTGTTCTTAATTTCGGCATGTTGCATAATTATTTAAGTTTGATTTTTTGTACAAAAATCATGGATGCATTTACAAGTATTAAAACTCACATACGGAACAAATAATTGCATGACCTGCAGATAGTTGTTTCAGGTCTGGCTGTTTGTGTATGTGAACTTAAATGTTTGTAAACACACCCACGATACAGGAGTAATCCCTGGAATGAGAACATTTTTTTTGAACATTATTACTTAGGTAATACATACTCTTTGGTAAGATTAGTTACCAGACTGTAGGGCCACTGACTACTTGTAATGATTTAAAAAAGTCTACAATAACACATATTCTTCTTACACAACATGTAAGCGACAGTAGTACGTATACCGTGACAGCAAAAGCAAGCACGGCCGGTGACCTGCTAACACAACACACCGTGACAACAGGGGCACGTAGGAATCTCGCCCACGCATGACCTGGCTTTATATCTTGTTTGCACTGTTTACCCATCTGAATAAAGATGGCGGTTGAAAAATGCGGTGGGTTCAGGGGTGCTACCTTTTATAGCAGTAATACTTAAATGTCAGTTTGGGGTGGGAAAGAGAAGGAGCTAGACGTCTTGAATAGCTCAATCGCTGTCGCTTTGTTATTTGTTGTGGTTTTTTGAAAGTTGTCTTTGTTTTTCAGCATCATACATTACAGGTATACTTGTGCTTTTTACGGATGTGATTTTATAAAATAACTTCTCCGGGCGGAGCGAAAGTTAGCGTTAGTCTTTTACTGTCCTGCCGGTGTAGCGGGTTATTCGAAAGAGATACTGCGGCCCCGGAACGTAAAGGGCAATAGAAGGAACATGGGTGGGTTTTAGTCAGTAAAAGCTTGACATGCCCCCCCGCTCCGCCCAAAGCGGGGGAAGTCATTAGATGATTTACCACCTGAAAAAAAATGACTTTTACTGTCTGAAACCCCTCCATATTCTTTGTTTTTCCCTTTATGTTCTGGGGCTGTGGTATTTCTTTCGAACAACCCGTAACCCCGGCAGGCCCTGGCTAGCTCTTCTGTTCCTCCATCCCTTACGGTTACACACACTTTTGTTTTACTTAGGAGACAAAGTGACAGAGAACTTGATCAATATTAAATTTATATTGCCCGCTTCAACTTATGAACCAATACCCCACAATTTAAACAAAAGTCCTATAAAACAACTTCACTGTTTACAAAAATAATGAATAATTATATAGTTACATACGTAGTGCTTTTCATGAAAAACACATAAACATTATAAAGCACTTTATTTATCAACCACAGCATAAATACAACGTGATTTAAAACAAAAATGCGCTAGTTTAAAATGTGAACTCAATAAATTCAGAATTTAAGTCAAAAATTACAATAATAATGGTTTCGAAATTAATTTTGAGCACGATTCAACGCATTTACACTTTTTATAACATAACTTCTCGTTCATACGTATACATTTCATTTTACATTTCATTTCTGTATTCTAGTTCATAGAATACAGAAAAGTTATTTACAATGAATTTCACTTTTATTTAAATACTAAAAATTACTGATTTTAAAAAGACTTTTTAACAAAAACTGAAACCGACAAAAAGTGAAAAATAAAAGTATATTTTAGTCTAGCCAAGCTTCAAAGTTTAAGATATATATAATATTCTTTTTTATGTACACCATAAAATTTACAAGAACAGTATACCACTTATAAATAGGGCACACAAAGAGCAGTCTTACTACTTAAAACACGTGGGTATCGTACTACCAACTCCGGACTGTGACTGAAATGAAATCCCTGATGGAAAAACCTAATAAAATTTGCCCAATCCGGGAATCCAACGCAGGACCCCGTTCTCAGCGAGACCGCGAGACCAACGGAGCACTGCAGAACTAACGTTGGTCCTGATTAAAACATGGCTTATGACACGTCAGTACATCTATTCCACATAGGAAATTCGAAAATAACTCGCGTGGTTGTGGAGACAACCACTTCGCCGTAAATCGAACTAATTGCCGATAAACACAAATACGAAACAGCAAAGAAGATAAATATTTTTCCTCTCCGTAATATATACTCATCACGTCCTCACAGAATCTCTTCGCTTGATAGCTAATACCTGTTCCAAGCATTTTATCCCGTATACGATCAAGATAAAGTAAATTATGATTTATAGAGGAGCCAGTAATACGGTATAGCCAGGGGTCGACACGACGATCTGGCCTGCTTAACCGTGTTTGCATTTTAAGCATTTGCGAGGTACGTCGTGCGAGGGTAATTATGTTGGTTATTTTGAAAGAAAAATAAGCTTTGGCATGGTTTTCTATCTAAGTTTATTCGAGTTCTAAAATTAAGCATTTGTTCACACAAAGCAATTGTTTGTGTTTGTTGTGGACACCTTTTTCACTGTGCTCAGAATAATATGAATAGATTACATCACAATTGCATGGTCTTCTTTTTAACGTGTTGATGACAATCAAGCTTTAAGGCAGCCTAAAATTTAGCGAAGAGTTTGATGTTTTCGGGAACTATTTTGTGATGTGCAAACAATAAGACGTGCATGATGCAATATCAAGTGTCTCATTATTTGTGAGGCAAAACTATATAGACTAAAGCATTGCATGATCTTTATTTATTTAAGATCCAAAGGAGTTGTCTTTGGATCTTAAATAAACCAAATAATATTTAAATAATAAACCAAATTATAAAATAAATAAGGTTCTTAATGGCCCTGTGCAATAAAAAGTAACGGGTTACACGATAATTAACTGTCTTTTTATGATTTTAGTTGCAAATATTTCTGTAACACGGACTAGCTGTATGCCAAATGGACATTTTATTGTATTTTACGCGACTAATAACATCCGCCAGACGCCTTCTACCTTATATGTATATAATTGTATCAATAGTTTCTATGCATTTTAAAGTTGCCCTTGTATCCAGTGTAAGAAAAATATGTAGGTATTAAAAAGAGCTAAACGTTTAATGATATAACTTTTCAGTTTCTTAAAAATCACTGGGAACTAGGAAAAATCATACCTTATATTCGTTGTTTCGGTTCGATTATAACCCCAAAATCTAGTTTTTTTTCTATTCTGCAACTACTCCGCTATAAAAATAAGATCATAAAGGAGTTTACTAATGATAGATAACACAATACATTATTTTCCGATGCGATTAGCTGCAGGGCCAACAATGTATGAACGCAGAGCAATGTCCTTTATCAGTAGTGTGCTCAATTTTGAGCTTCTCTACGGATTAAATTCGCTCATCTCTTATTTGCTTGTAAAAGAACTCTAAGTTATTTTAAGAACATTTACAAGTAGTGGAGTCACGTTTAGTAACAGAGCACTTATGAACATTTTTTTTTACTTTTAATGTCTCATCAAAAACGGTTTGTATTAAAGATGTAGATGTATGGAAAATGTGATTTACAATGCCACAAAAATACTAACGATACCGCTCATACCTATATTATTTGCTGTAAACAAAACATTTCGACCAACATCCCGCCATAACCCACAATAAATTACAACGATCAAAGAAAGAATATCCCAAACCGTTGATGAATATTCATCGCTCGGTATATGTATACACACAGTGTCACTGCCAATATTGGGTAAGGCTTCGACCACATCGGCCCATCAATTATGTCGTCCGTGATCTAACCCTGCGTCCATCTGCGTACCATTTGTACACGTCAGCTATACGCACACCAAACCCGCCACACGATAATTAACTTTATCTCGCACATGTAAAAGTTTATTTTACTAGTCGTGGTAGATCAACACGCGGGTTCGTAATTCGACTATGGTGACAAAACAATCATTAATTAGATTAGACGCTCGGTATTCGGCAAATCATTGGTCGAATGCCGAACGCCTAACGTAGATGAAATGAAATGAAATGACAAGGCGTTTGTTTTGTGGGTTTCGTAACAAAGGGAGTTATCGGAACGTCACTATTCTTACTAAGTAATGTAATAGGGAATGTATTATGTATGTTTATAGCCAATAGAACACAAGGAACTTCAGTTTATTTAAACAGTGGATACGCACAGATAATATGGGCTTAGATTACAGTAGATAATTGCTGAAAATATTTACAGTGTAATTACTAATGTTGGTTGCAATCAAACAAAATGAAAAAATAAGACCTTACCTATTATTTGTATTAATAAAGATAAAATTCCTGTTTTCCGTAATAAAATATTTAATTCAGTTGCAAACTGCAAGAACAAGAGCAATACTGCTGTGTCAAACAAAAGTTAGTGCCAGGAAAGAGACGCGGTGATAATAGGGATGTTCTAGTCGATTGTTTTGAATAACAGTACTAGCTGCGCCCCGCGGCTTCACTCGCGAAATGATAAAAAGTATCCTATGTGTTATTCCAGACTATAATCTACCCCTGCGCCAAAGGATCATGACCATCAACGGTACTAGTTTTTCTCATGCATCAAGATAAAAATTATATCACAATTATTTTCTTTATTTTTGAAGACATTCTGCAATTAGAATGCCAATTTTGTATAGGGGTTTATTTTGTAAACTTAATAAGTTATGAATTTGTTTTGATATAAAATGAATTACCTACTGCCGGCTATTCTGACGTTAAAGTGTTGTCATAATTAAAATAAGTAAATATATTGAGAACTGTAAACGATTTTTTTTGCATACGATTACAAATTAATATAAATGTAAAGTCATTGGAAAGGTAAATCGCGAGGTTTTTATAAATAATAAAGCGAGATGATACTACTGTGGTGTGAAATAATTAGTATTTCACACACACAGTAGTCTTGTTAATATTTTGCTTTCAAAACCAATTTCACTTTGTTGGCTAACGATACAAATGAATGATTGCATAGATTTTTTTTAAAATATCTTGCTTCGGTATGATTTAAATCGAAACTTTTTAATAAATTAATGATTATAGAACTAAATCAGTCATTTGAAATAATAATGTGTCGAGTGTATTTATTCGAGTAATCGATTTTTATTTAAAATCTAAAGTGGCAACATTAGTGTTGGTGTCTCAAATTGAATTTGTTATTGTCAAAAAGTCCAATGACAATTGCGCGTGGTGCATGCTAAGTTTGTTCATTGCGATTTAAATATTACATTTTTTTTTTGTTTAGATCGAGTACTGATTTATTTAAGTCTCTTTCCCATCAGATATGCTAATTAATCTGCTCTCCAAACTACGACCTATAAACTTACCTCTATTACACGACGGATATTTATATTTTGAGGTTAAGTTACGTTTTCTAAAAAAACTTGGAAATGCGGGTTTTGATTCCAAAAAGCAATTGTAGATGCTTATTTGGTTAATTTATAAACCATCTAAAACAACTTTGGAATTGATGCAACTCTGAACCGTGGTCCATATTGTCGTGGTCATCTCCTTTCATCAAGATCCGTTCAGTAGTTTTTTCGTGAAATTGGATCAAACATACATCCATACTCACAAACTTTTGTAATATTATAGTAGGATAGGATAGGATGATCATCCTATGTTAAACCACAGAAGAAAATCCCTTTCTAATTTCGGCAACATGTTTGAAACATTAAACACTTTCTGCAAAAGAAGGTTTCTTTATTATCAAAATGCGGTTATAATTAATACCTACAAACAATGAAGCCTTGCTTACCTTATTAAACGAAACGAGCATAATACCCCTGTTTCGCTTCCTAAGCATCCGATAAAATATGAAAATCATAAACAAAACTTCCGCCTCCAAAATGTTAAGCGGGTGTATGAAATTCGTGTGACTAAACAAATAGCTAATTTGTATGTACGGAACCTTTTACATTGTCTGTCCAACCTGTGCTTGCTTAGGGTATGGACACAAAGACTCGGATGCGAATGTTTTGTAGTCGAATACAGTTTAGTAAAAGAGAGTTTGTGTTTGTTTGTTTGATAGTTGTTGCTGTATTTGGTTTGTGATGGTGTAAATCAGGGGTGTCCAAACTAGGTGGGCCCCAGGGCCAATAAAAATGACTAGATACATTGGTGGGCCGCAAAATATTTATAAAAATAAAATACTGGTAATAATAATATTGTTATTTTATTATCTACTTTTTCATTAATTTGTCTTTTACAATTCTGTCAACATCAACCTCAATATTAGTGGTTTTAAATAAAGTTAACAAAATTAAGTTAAAGCTATTATTAATTAAAATAAAGTATTATTATGTTATATGCAGTACCTACAGATCTCTTTGTAGTCGTTGTAACCGAACCAGACTTTTTTTTTTAAATCGGTTAAAAAAGGTTCTACGACCCGCAGGCCATGGTTTGGACAGCAGTGGTGTAAATTATATGCGCAAGTTGTTTGTAGTATTTTACAGGCCAGTTTTTATATCTCATGATTGACACAACAACATTCGGAAAGTGTACTGATACATTTTAAACAGATAAGTATCCATCCAAGGCTGACAGAAGTCATGAATTACTGCACTAACTTTTTCTGTAGACTTCAATCTTATGGACTTCAATTTTTCTATGGACTTTATTCAACATTTCCTTTTGGCATACTTACTTGTACTGTAAATTATATTTATTTTTGGAAGGTGCAAATGAACAATTATATTTTTTTTACTTTATCTCATGGACTAACTTTTTCTATGGACCCACCTCTGAAATAGCAAAATTTTAGATTTATGGAATTTGGTTTAATTAAAAATCTAATTTCAGTGTTGTACGAAATTATTAATATGAAAAGAGTTACAAAAAATCTGGAATATCTTTTGAATGGTATTCAAGACAACTGGTGAAATCTGGGTGTACTTGTAAGGTATATTACCTTGCCGGGGTTGCGGGTTGTTCGAAAGAGATACCGCGGCCCCAGAATATAAAGGGCAAGAGAAGGTACATAGGTGGGTTTTAGTCAGTACATGTCAGACACTCCCGCCGCTCCGCCTAGAGCGGGGTAAATGATTTGATGACTTTCCATCTACAAAAAAAACCAAACCGGATTACATAACGCCATTTTTGTATGGTATGCGTAATTAAAATTAGTAGTAGTTTAAAATTTAGCTCAAAGTTTAGCAATGTACAGTCGCCTGCAGGTCAAGCTTCCCGAAACTGTCAATTTTTCCCAATGAACCTTGAACCTTATACTTTAGAAGAAAATCTATCAAAAAAAGGGGTGTGTGTACTTATGTACACGCGTTAGAAGTTATACTTCTTTGACGTACTTATAGAAAAATAATTATAGGCTAATATTTGAATTTTGTCACCATAATCAATATCAGTTCAGCACACTTTTTCGTTCATGTTTACAAACACGATCAAGGAAACAACAGAAACAAAACTGACAAAATACAACAACCTCAATGATTTATATTGGTTTAATACTATCTAATTTTTGACATTAAAAAAATATTGATTCAGGATATTGATGACTATTTAATTGAGGTGCCAGGCTGTTTATCGTGACATGATCCGCCTTACCCACATGTATTATATTTAAATCTGCATCTGTTATCTGCAATTAGAGTAAAAAATACTTATTACTTACACTTTGTTTACAGTAAAATAATACATTGGTTTTTTTGGTGTTATTATCTTAATATAACATAAATGATTAGGTTTTAAATGTACTTATGTAATTTGATATTATTATTATACTATTTGATATCCAAATAAAAATGTGTTTCTTTCACTGAACTTACCAATAGAACATTTCTTGCATGATATCCTTTGCGACAGTAATATTATTATATATATTATCTTTCTTCATTCTCCTTAGGTCTCATCATAGCAAATAATGTGCTATCTATACATTCTACATATAACACCGGGTATGTTAGTTTTCTTATAAAACCTAAAAAAATATAAAATAAATAACATTTTAAATAAGTACTAGTACACCTAAATAATGTAATTGAGGGTTTAACAAAGGTGTAAGGTTTAAAAGATATGCAATGTCTGCAAGCAGCCATTTGTGACCGTACAATCTACTTTCACACTGAGCTGATAAAAGATGTAGTTCGGGATAGGTACTGAATTCAAATTATTTGGTCACAAAACTTGCTTTATAATGCTGTAATATAATAGAAAAGTTACCTGTAATTTTTATTAGTTGTTAAATATAGTGGCATCAGAAGCTGAACCAGGCCAACGGGCTACTAAATTCATATTTCATCCCTTTCAATTTCTAAATTCTCCAGTCTCTGAACCTAAGGAAAGAATTGAATTGTGTTAACAAAAATTAATATAGTAAAACCTAATCCCATCTCCTACTAAATAATACATGGATGATGAAATAAAATTATTATATGATTTACAAGGTACCAATGAAACAAATAAATACTGCTATAACATACAACAAACTGATGATTTAGATACACCAACAAAGTCAGTCACTCGTATTAGCATTGTCCCTAATGGGTAAAATCGTACTCATTATGAGTTGGTGAAAAGGATGTATCATGTTTACCATGAGTAAAATGCGTAATGAATGGTGTTGTTTTGGTTGTCTCAAATGAATATTATACGGTAAGACATACACATACCTGGCTCCTTCAGTCTAAGATGGGGATTAACTTCGACATGTAAACTTTGTACAGATGGCTTATTATTATCGAAGATACTAAAATGATCCATCTTCAATTTATATCTTCATTGATTAGAACCACTATCTTCAACTGGTTCGGAGTTACTCCAGCCCAAAAATCTTTCAAAATCACTTGATTCACTATCTGAACAAGATATTTTACATTTTTGTGGATAGCCGACCGAAATCGAAAAGTAAACACATTGAAAACAGCTCGTAACTTTGACAAGTCGTTGACATTTATACTTTTATAAAAACACCAAAATAATATTCATTTATTCACACTGTTTAATTGTACTGTTATGAAACACGTGCTATAAATATAAAAATACTAGAAAGTAGATTATATACAACTTGGGCATATGTTATCGATTTTCATGCCACCTAGAACTAACTTCACGATTAATCACCAGTGTGACCAACTACAAATTAGAGATCCTGCCCAACTTAGGCAAAAAAACTGACAAATCCTGCCAAAATCGAAAGCACAAAATGCCAATGTAATTTAATAGCACTCCAAAAATTTAAAATAAATACACACATTATTTTTTGGAGTTTTATTTAAAATAATTGATCTTAAAGTCTAAAAGTGAACTGAATTAAATTGTACATTCGTATTAACATCGAATTTTTCTTGATCACTTTCTTTATACATCGCTTTTGTCATTTTGTCAACAAAAGTGCCAGAGAGTAAAATAAAGGACTTAATCTGCCAAAATGCAGGTTCCTGCCACATATGGTCACACTGGATACCACCTAGAACTAACTTCACTGTGTCGCTGTAGTACCAAATCACTCTCATCAATCTTCTCCATCGCCCCAAAAGAAGTATAACTTCAAAAATCTGACATATTGTAGTAATGTGCAGGCGTCTGTACAATTTACTACTCTCTCCTACCTAACGCCACTAATTTTCATAATTTTTAAATCGGCTGGGCTGAACCGATTTAAAAATTTCTTGAGTTATAAATGGTGTAAATAGCACGAGTTTCTTTTATACATATCTATACATTAAGATTATGAAAAAAAAAATTCAATCCACAAGCTATTAAAAAACGTTTGAGACTTCGGGAACTCATTAAACAGACTTGGCCATGAACAAATAACTTATTCAAAGGAGTTATTTGTCCATTACTACTAATGGACGGCTGTTCCACTAAACATAAAACACTACCAAAACGGTCAAACCCGTAATTACGTAAACCAACACAAGCCTTTATTTTATGGAAATTAATAACCCACAAAATATAGAGGTCGGTTTGATTAAACAAACGATGCAAATAAAACCCTCTCAATTTCTAAAAGCTTCCGCACATTGATGGAAAAACATGGATTAAATTCGGCATGGCCCAAAACAGGGTTGCCTGATTTAAATATGTAGAAACAAGATTTAATATAAAACGAAAAATATATATAATGTTTGTTAAAAAAGAAATAGGAACAGGTGACAATATATAACACAAGCCAAATAAAGAGCATTTTTTTACTATGTTTGTAAATCGGTTATTAATTTTTTAGTTGTATTGATTGCGGAATGCTCCATACAAACTTCTACCCCCTTTTTGGGAAATGGGAGGTTACGAAAAGACAACAAAAAGCCTCTCCAGGATCCCAACTATCTCTGTACCAATATTCATCAAAATTGGTTTAGCCATTTTTGCGTGAAGACGTAACAAACAAACAAACTCACTTTTGGTTTTATAATATTAAGTATTCGTAGTATACCCATATTAGGGAGATAAATTCCCTTGGTATTTTTCAACCCTGAGCCAACCACAGAAATGGAATAACATCGAGTTCGGATAAGTGTCGAAAAGAAAATATATTTACTTACGTTCTCATCTTGACTTAGGAAACGTCACTTGCGGGATTTATCGGCCAAACAATTGAGCCCAATTCGATTCGAACTTGCTTACAGACTGGCTTTACTTAAGGACATATCGAGACAGCTTCTTGATTGTTTTATAACTATACTAGGTGTGCCCAGCAATTTCATCTGCTACTCAACGTCGCTTACCCCCGAATACTGAAACGTCACTCAAAATTTAAGTTCCACTTAAAGTTAACAGAGACTCAGAAGTGACGTTTGACCATACAAAATCTAAAGTTTAAGAGCTGCTCAAATGTTAAGCAGCCCTCAAATTTTGAGTGACGTTTCAGTATTCGGGGGTAAGTGTCCTAGCGTGCAGTTATATAGTCTATTAATTTCGTGGACGAATGCCTATGCAGAATTTCAAGTCAATCCGGCCAAGGAAACGCCTGCCTCCATACAAACTTTGCCACCCTGTTTCACCCCCTTTTTTGCGGATGGGAAGTCATGAAATAACGTCTTCAGCTCTGGGCAAAGCGTGGGATTGTCGGGCTTGTACTGACTAAAACCCACCCATGTTCCTTCTATTGCCCTTTATGTTCCGGCGGTGGCCCTGGCTGGCCCCTCTGTTTTGCTGACATCTCTTTGAGGCGCGCAAGAAACACTAACGCGCCATCGACTCGGCCTGCCATCAATAGACGGACGGACGGTGAGCTGCCCATTGCTCACCGCGCCGGGGTTGCGGTTTGTTCGAAAGAGATACCGCGGCTCCGGTACCTCAAAGGCAAAAGAAGGAACATGGGTGAGTTTTAGTCAGTAAAACTCTGAATTCATCATGTGTATAGATTTAATGTTACTGGTTTGTGAAAGTCTGATAAGCAGTCACTTCATGTAAAATACAAGTATTCAGATGACAGATTAACTGAAAAAAGACATTATTCGAAAAAGGCTGTTCATACAACGAGACCTGTATTTAATAGAGCTTGGCAGATGTGTTGAGTTCTCGGTATTTGATTCTATTTCGTGTCATAAACGGTGAGCCTTTCATTCCTTGACATAAAGGATAATCCTCCAACCTTGTACAGGCTTAAAGACCGGGATGTTTCGAATTGTTTTCCAATCAACAGAGATAAAGTTCCGACAGATAACGACCCTAGTGGTGATTCCGTGTGTCCGAGAATTTTGATACCTAGTTATTCATATTGAGAGTTTTTTTTTTAAATATGAAAGAATTGGTTCGACGATTAATGTTATTTAACAACTACGACTTCGCCCTCGTGATGATCAAAAAAAAAGTATCCTATGTATTAGTTCAGACCATCTACCTCTGTGCCAAATTTTATGAAGATCCGTTCAGTCATTTTGCCGTGAAAGAGTAACAAACATTCATACATCCATCCTCACAAACATTCGCATTTATAATATTAGTAAGAAATTACGCCAGTAATCTTTAAAGGTTTAGGCAGAAGTATATATATACCTTATTACACCAAAATTCCGTGTAGTGTGTGTGTAATTGAACACTAAAAATTGTAATACATAAAATGCAAAGAACAAATGCAATATGCCAGTGTCAATGCACTGTCAAATGTAGGTCGCGTCCAAAGTGCAAATACGCGAGCCTACTGCTGGCTAACTTATTGTAACAAATATACATATTTTAAAACCCATGTACGTGCACCGTACAGTCTCCTTTACTAGGAAGTCACCCTACTGTAATATAATGTAATGCCATAAACGTTAAAAATCCTAACCTCAGGCTGGTACTGACCTTCGTAGAGGCGAGCGACATGATGGTATCCCAAATATTTTTTTATCGAGTATTCGTTTTCCAGTTCATCCAGATACAGGAGAAACATGTATTATAGAAAATAACACATAAACTTCCCAAGCAGTACAAATAAATTGAATTGAAACCTCTGAAATATATCCTTTCGATTATAAAAATAATTGTGAAAACCGGCTCGAAAATGAATCCTGAGAAATCGCGTTGCAAACAAACAAATAAAATGAGAAACTCCTTTTTTAAGTCAATCGGTTAAAAACTCGAAGAGGGTGACACGTTTTGGAAGGCAGAGAATAAGGTTCATGACGAGTTTTTACAACAAAAGCTGTTACTACAACAGAAAACATCCAATTACAAATTATTTGACGTGTATATTTCGTATCATTTTCTTTGCCTAGAACAATAACTTCATTATTATTTGATATACCTTCTTGTGATATCCGAAGTACGCATTACGCCAGTGAACATTCCAGCCACATTAATCATATCTTAACGGGAACACGTAGCAAACACAAATAATAATTCATATCCCTATTACGTATTACACGATATGTAGTTACCATTTGTAGTACAACGTATCTTTTGCTGTCGTTGTAAATGATTAATTATCATTCCCCTGCATTTTTTACGATTACTTTGAAGAATAATCTAGAATATTTGTATTGAGAACTTCTTGGTCAGTGTCCCGAAAGACTGACAATCAGTTTTTCCAAGATATCGTCTTACTCAGTACTAACTGGATTTTGGAGGTCAGATAGGCAGTCGTTCCATGTACAATACTAGTATTCAGTTGACTAACATACTAGTAGCTGACCGCTGAAATAATTGTTAGAAGTCTAAACGAAGCTAAAAGAAGATTGGTTTTCAGAACTTTTGTTAGTAAGAAAACGAGCATTTACGATTGGGCACATTTCAATGCCATTTTCTTAAACTTTACTGATGGCAACTTTCTTACAAACATGTAATGGCTGCTGTATAATGTATAATATGTGGCTGCTAAGTGCACCATCGACCAAAACGAATGAATACAATAAGCATGAGGCAGCTCGTTTTTTGGAGTCAACTTTATAAACACACAATATTTATAAGATACATATATCACATCTGTGATCCGCTTAGGGTTACGCAGACCGGGGTTGCGGGTTGTTCGAAAGAGATATGGCGGCTCTGGAACACTAAAAGCAAAAAAAAGGAGTATGGATGGGTTTTAGTCAATAAAAGTCACACTCACCCCGCTCCGCCCAGAACGGGGGAACTTATTTGATGGTTTCCCATCCGAAAATAAAAGAAAAGCGTCACGGAGAGGTGAACTTACTATAACACTCTTAGGGACCGACCCTATTGCCATCAACCGAGCATGAATTAATGACTTCATGAATACTACTAAGAAAATTCTGACGGAAAACCCAATAGCACTTTGCCCTACCCGGGAATCAAAATCAATACCCCATGTTCGAACGACAACGACCAATCGACCAACGAGTCAGTCTGACACTATTTACTTCACGTTGTAATGAGATAAGTCGGGATAAGGCTTGTATAAAAAAATATCTAACAAGCGTGATATGATATGCGCGAGGCTCATTCCCAAAAGACAGAAAAATATACGTACACAAGTGAAACGCTAGCATTAGGTGAGGCAGGTACCGTAGCTACAGAAAAACACGATAGTTTTATTTGACAAAACTCGGTTGGTAACTCAATATCTGTCAGCGAAACTAGAATTTTCCAGGCGGAGGTGGGGAAATAAAATAAAACTCACAATGGCGCGCCGACAGCATTTTAGGGGTAATGCACAAGTAGGGCGTAACGCTAGTACGCGAGTACGCGAGCGTACGTACTCGCCAATGTACGCTATCCTTTATATCTTTTAGAACATTTCCTACGTTTTGTACGTGGTTTTCAAAGGAAGAAAAATGCTTTGTAATAATCTTTTTAATATCAAATTCTCGTTACTTTTATTACATGCAGAGTCGAATTCGAGGATTCAATAAAATCTAATACGTATCTGAAATTGCATTTCACATTTGGCCGAAGGAAATTTGAAAGTGTTTTTTCTTATTCTTTAACTTCATAATTTAATATTGTGGAGAGGAAGTTCCCGCTAATTGTAAGGAAGTTATGCATAAATTGTCGTTTGGTTCGAGGGTGGGAGAGAATTTTCTTCCTTGTCGATCTATTAAAAATTCAAAAGTAATTAACTTTATTTAACATAGAACCTATGTTTGCTATGAAAATGTATCTACACGATTGTTCAAATGAAACGGGAAAAGATAATCAAACGTGATTTCTTGCTGTGTGAGATTTTGTTAACCGACTAATCAGTTTACAGAAATGTTAATGCATGCGTGGACCGATCTAGGGGATTATTATACTAGAGGAAGAACGCGCAGTAATTTATGAGTTGCATAGTTGCATTCGTAGTTTTTCTTCTTGGCCTATGTTGACGACATCTGACGACACTGTAAAATCATGACAAGAATTTTTGTGTAGCCGTTAGGAATACAAAAAAATTATTAAACAAAAAAGTACCTAACGTTATTTTTTTTAAATAACGTTAGGTACTTTCGGAAGTCGGTGCCAAAAACCAGTCAATGAAATAAACGAAGTCATTAACTCCCAAAAGTAAAGTTATTTTAGTTTTTTTTTGTGATTTTTCAAAGTTTTTTGAAAAAAGAAAGTACCCTATTCGACTTTAAATGGACTTGGGTTTATTTCAATTTAACCATTACAGGCACTTTTGAATGTCAAGAAACAAAATGATGAAACTACAGTCCCGGTCACAAGGCATAATAACTTGTAAAAGTGCTGTAGTTGCCCATTCCAAAGCGTTGACCTCTATGGAGAAGAATGGGCAAGAAACTCCATGGACACTCTTTAAACTTACTAAAAGAACATTTTTTACCGAAAATTTACGCTGCTCAACCCATGTGTAAAACTGCTAAAATCCCAAACAGCCCAACCACCGCACAGACTCACCCCTGGTTTAGTTTACCTACATGCCAATATGACCACCGCCCTAGTTTTCGGAAGCACGTACCACTAAAAACAACAAACATTTTTTTATGAAACCGAAATACCTATTCGCGATAACCAATTTTTATTGCATGCCAGTGTTTATTTTGAATTTGGTAATAGACTTTTTATATTTCTATCTACTATGCATTGCCAAACAAACATAGAATATCTAATATATAAAATTCTCGTGTCACAGATTTCGTTCCCATACTTCTCCGAAACGGCTGGACCGATTTAAACGAAAGTTTGTGTACATATCGGGTAGGTCTGAGAATCGGCCAACATCTATTTTTCATAGCCCTAAGTGAGCAGCGGGTGAAACCGCTGGGCACAGCTAGTAATATTATAATACTTTAGCAATTGACGCGGCATTGGGCGATATGCCCAGGAATAACAGCACAAGAGCATTTTCAAGGATAGTGCGTCTTCCATTAGCGAAAGACCCACAAACATATTTTTTTCCTTCTGTATGTCGTGATGGCTTAGAGGTTCTCATGCACGAGGTTGTTTTGCTCAAATCCGGGCATGTACCAACACGACCATTTTAATTTATATGTACTTTTCTAAGTTTATCTTGGACACCAAGAAAACATCGTGAGCACTTATAAATCTAATATATAACATTTACGTGTCACAGTGTTATTTACGAAACGACTGGACCGATTTGAACGAAATTTTGTGTGCATATCGGGTAGGTCTGAGAATCGGTCAACATCATCCCATATCATACCCTTCTTTAGAAAAGAAGCTGAGCAGCGGGTGAAACCGCTGGGTATTAGTTAGATATTAATAAATATTAATAAGTCTGAAATCGCCAAACCGTTTTGAGCACGCATGATGACCAATGTTCGTGCTTTCTCTGTTTGAGAATACGCCTATACCCAGCAGTGAGCGAGTGATAGGCTGGTATTATTATAATATTATAAAGGAATTGAAAAAGTCTGTAATCATAGAAAATAACATGCCTTAATTCTACGAAAGTTAAGACAGCTGTGTATATCCGCCTTCTACTTATATGAAGTCCCGTACCACACAGGCGCCACGGTTATGTTAATTTTATGCAAATTCAGAATATTTATAAATCCACGCAAACCATACACAATGTTGCGCATCTCGCCGCCTCCCGGGAACATATTACGGTGGTCGTACACCGCGTAATGTGCATCGCGCCCAGTATTTTACGCGACGACCACGTGTTGTCAGCGCGCAAGCCGGCAGTGTGAACACGATTAACGTTCCAAGCGAATGGCCTCTAAAAACACGTGGCTCATTACCCGTAGCGCACTGAAAATTAATTGTGTTATAACGTAACATAATATAGGCGTGTCATCGGCTTCTCTCGCAAAATGCGGCGCGCAACTTGTCCCGTTTCAATTAACACCATACGACTAATTCGGTCCCCGGCACCGCTCCTCGGTGATATATGTCCCTTATCCCAACCTAATTAGTTTGGCGGTAGCTCATACGAACCTTGCGTTAATAATTTCTAATTTAAAGCTAGTCTGCTCTATGGTTGCCACGAAGTTTAGCTCAGCTGTCGAGAGCTATGAATTAATCAGGGAACTTTTCAAGTTGGTCAAGCTCCTTGGTGCTTGACAGGAGGGGGGGAGTAAGGTCGAACTATGTTCGAAGTAAGTTAGCTTATACTGGCTCGTAAGTAGTATTTGACTAGTTTACTTGATAAGAAATGATCATTAATGTACATTTACCCCGGGTAGTTGAAGGGTCACATGCTAAGTGCTTTGCAGTTTGTACAACTACGCATCATGGTCTCTCTATTGAAAGTTTTAAGTGAAATTGTATTTTGAAGGAGGCAATAATATTTTAATAATATTCAAATGGGTTTAAAATATGGGATAAAATGTTCTTGGTTTTTGTTTTTCAGTTTTTTTTTTTATAATGTAGTTTTAAGTTTGTTGATTTTTCACTTTTTGTACGATTTCGTTCCAAGTTACAAAAAAAAAACTGTTGTATTTATTATGAAATCCTACTGCTTAGAGGATTTTTGTAGAAATATAGGTACTATAGCGCCAAAAACGGCCATTTTAATTTTCATCATTTTCACTCACTCAGTGGCTCTCACAATTAAGACATATTTTTAAACATTATTAAAAAAATGTCTTAATTGTGTAAACTTTATTAATTCCTCCTGCATCATAGATGCTTTTACAAACATTTAAACTCACATTCAGAAACAGCTAGACCCGGAACAACTATCTGTAGGCTATACCAATATTTGTTCCATGCCGAGATCAAACCCGCAAGATGTAGCGCAGCAGTCAAACGCTTAGCCACTGCGCCAACCGTGTCGTCAAAAAAATCGTCAAATGTCAAGCTACAAATATGCCAAAGAAGTACACATACAAACAATCGAAAACATTACCCTCCTTCTGGCTCAGTCGGGTACTTACGTATACTATTAATTTAATGAATTATTTATTCAATAAAACTTCATTTTTTTTGTTTGACATAAAAATTACGACACATAAATATCAAAGAAAACTCATTAAACAATATTTACCACCCAAAATCCACATTTTATAATATCTCCTACATAACATACAAATAAATCCATAGCACACACAAACCCCAAATATACTAAAGCCTATGAATGATACTCCACGTCTCCACAGTACTAACCTACATAAAATAAAAGAGAACACTAGCGTTTCCTTGAGAACCGAGACATCTGGCCGAATTGTCCCCCCACGACGAGAAATCTTAGTCGGGATTGTTAACCGCGACACTTATTATCCCTACCTTTTGTCTATGCTCTGTGCTTTGTTTCGTTTCTTTCATTTAATTAGGATTTCTAGTAGGTATTGTTGTGTCGCAGGGAAATAAATGTGACAAAAGGATTTCAGAATAACACTTTAATGCAACTAAAACAACCTTTTATTTTAAGAGGGGTGGAAGTTCCTCATACCCCGTTGAAAAACAGGTCTTATTTAATAACTAGCTTTTGCCCGCGGTTTCGCTCGCGTTAAATTCGGGGTAACACAGTTACCCTTTCCTGATTTGGAGGTACCTGCTACCTGTAGTTTTTGTCCTGGCGCCTTATTTATTGTAATAGCAAAGCTATGTTTTCCCTTTTCTTTCCTCATATCTATCTTTAAAAAAAATAGTCTATGTCCGTCTCCAAGGTTCCAACTATCTCTGTACCAAAATTCATCAAAATCGGCTTAGCCATTTAGGCGTGACGACGAAACAAACAAACTTTCGCTTTTATAATATTACTAAGGATTAGCATATTCTATAGCATACTAACACACTTTAATATGTATATTTCCGGTAAGATTCTATAAGCCTTCCTCTCGACCCTAGGTGGTTGAAAACCACGGGTTATAGGAATATACCACCGTTAACATAAGCCACATGTACTCTTGGAGTGGGAATGCTCGTCCCCTGTCATATTAGCCTCTAATCCCGTCGCTGATGAAGTAAGGGTACTTATCCAATTAATTTGTCTTCCTATTCCGCCGTTCATTAGAGGCATTACGTTGTAAATTGAGTGAAACTGTGTTATAGTTTACTTAGAAACTATTTTAATATGACGTGAAGTTCTGATGGAATAAGAGGTTAAAATTATACACCGAAATACTATTTATTTAATTAAGAACAATGAACCTAAATTAGGTATAGGTCCAAAGCAAAGCAAGGTACGAGTATGTACGCCTTTATTTTTTTTTGTTTCTTTTTATAACATGGAACAGTTAATATTCATTCAATGGAACGGTTATTTTACACAGTATTGAAGACTCGTAAATACTAACCTTTTGTGCCAATTCTTCGTAAATTTGTCGTTGATATGCGTAACTTAATCAGTAAAAGTCTCCTTCCACGAATCCATATATCATGTATCTACTTCCTAAGTTCCTAGAACACGAGACGAAAATAGAGAGTCACACGATACAAACCAGTAATTCCATTCCTATTATTAGCGAAAAAAACCTACACTAGCTGGCATCACATCACCGCTTCGCATCAAAACTTATATAATTAATAGCGATGGCTGTCAGCAGTCCGGATATTAGCGTAAGCTGGTATTATCGAACTTCGACAATTTATTACAGGGCCCAACTTTGATATGATCGATCGAAAAACACGGGACGGGGTTTGTGACTGATTCTATTACGTTCTAAGTACAAAAACTCTAGTCATTATTTTTGACTGGAGGGGTCGCAAGCGGCCTTGTCGACGGCGCGTTAGTGTTCAACGCGCGCCTCAAAGAGATGTCAGAAAAAGAAGAGGGGCCTGCCGGGGTTACGGGTTGTTTGAAAGAGATACCCGCGACCCCGGAACATAAAGGGCAATAGAAGGAACATGGGTGGGTTTTAGTTAGTACAAGTCTGACACTCCCCGCCTCTCCGCCAAGAGCTTTGAAACTTATTTAATGATTTCCCATCCGCAAAAATAAAAAAGGGGTCGCAAGCGCGGCTGCTGAGTATAAGGTCCTGGGTTTAATTCCTTACTTGGGCATTTTTGTTGGGTTTTTCAATCACAAATTTCTCAGTAGCAGCCACGGTAGCTATTTAGTCTCTTCTCTCTGTCTTTCAGGGAGTACAGACGTGATATTATGTGTGTTACCAAAAAAATATTCCACCTTAGTTTCTAATTGCAATGACTTAAGACTTAATTTTGTATGTCCATCGAATTTGCATAACTGGGTCGTACTTCCAGCCAGGTTTATTTCGGAAAAAGTATCAAGAAAATTAGTAGGCAATCAAAACACAAGTCTATTCAATATTCAAGGCAGCAGTTCGGAATTAAAACGAGACACTTGTAGTAATGTATTTAAAATGCAAAGCGTTCCATTTTATTCTGTAAATAAATCTCATCTGAAACTAATCAGATAGTGGTTTAACAGAGTTGAATTTCTGAAACCACTCGGTGATCTTAATAATTGTGTCAAACCTGAGACTAGTAGAGCGTGAATCAGAAAAGTATGTTCCAAGGGATAAAGTCATAACCGGGGTTGCAGGTTGTTCGAAAGAGATACCAGAGAGTAAAGAAGAAACTATAGATTTTTGTGTAGTGAGAAATAGATGATTATAAACACATTTGAGGCGAGAAGTCCAGACAAATGATACTGAGGATACTAAGGTGTTCCAGAATTATTTACAGTCTTTGCTTGTGATTTTAAACTGGATTTAAGTTTGTTTCTAGAACGATTTTTTTACTTAGTTTCAAAACCAATTAATCAGACAAGTGCACCGAGAGTTCCGTACAAACTTATCACTTATACGGATATATCTATTGACTGCGTTGACGTAGAGGGTTGTAGTTTATTTATAGGACAAAAGTACTTACCACAAAGGTAAGTCAAAAAGGATTAAATGTCAACTTGATATCTTCACGCGTTCTCGAGATAAAGGATCTTGACAGACAGACGGACAACAAACTGATGCAATAAGGGTTCCGTTTTTTTCTTTTGAGGTACGGAACCCTAAAAATACCTAAACATGCAAAAATAATACAAAATAAATTCTCGAATCCAGCAATTCTAAAGGAACATCGCCAAAGGGTTGACTCACAATTTGTGAGAGATTAACAGTTTTCATTGATCCGCCCGTAGGTATTGGTCGTTTTGAATCCAATCTGGGCGAATTGTACCGATCCGTTCCGACAAAGTACATAACAGACCTCAATCGATGTAGGGTTGATTGTTCTGATGAGATTGTATTGTAATCAGCTAAGCATATTACAGTCTAATCATTGGTTTAATGTTCAATGTTAATGAATAACCTAGAAGTATAGTTCTCTCTACTAGGTTGTTGTTTTATCTTGGTTGTGTCAGGTTTGTTAAACGAATTACAACACGGATCATCATTTTCCTGCCTTTGTCTCATTCTGTTTGGGGTTGGGTGCGACACATTTTCTTCTTCCATCCTCCTCTGTCAGACGCCACGGCATCATTTACTCCTTTCTCTTACATATCATACACAATCCATCCATATTTTAATTAGCCATCCTGAATTATAACGTGGATGAAACAGCTAAAAATATAATAAAAAGCGACAAAGTACCTAAATATATCCGAACTGGCTCACCCCGTCATTACATTTTTTTTTTACACCGTATCTGTAGCAGTTTGCAGTTATTCAATGCATCTAACAGTACAATATTTTGAATGCGTAACTTTGAGTTCTACTGAGAAACATGATTTGTCGCCCCATCCTCGTTATCGAGCATTAACTTTTCAATACACTTCCTGGAAAACTAGCTCTTATTGCACTACCTTTAGGTTCAACGTGCAATGTATAAAACACATGTGCTTTTTTTCTCATTTCCCATCCGCAAAAAAACCCAACCAATTTCATTGCCAATGAACCAAAATAAATAATAATATATACAAAATATTTATCCCGCCAATTAGCAGATTCGTCGACGCATACATGGCATTTTTAATATCCGAGATATTCGACGGTTACATCACCAATAAAATCAGAGGTCCAAAGAAAACCAGAACCCACACGGAACAGGTCGCTCATAAAATTTAAATTTCCAACGAAACTTCTCGTTCTCGCTCTGCCGAACTAAAATGTAGGATGTGTAGTATATGGGCAGGTGACCGAATGTACTTATGTACAGGTAAGAAAATAGTTTAATGAACAGGCAGTTGACACCCAACTTTTTCTGATCTATTTAATCCGTGTGCTTAGCAGTAAAGTCTTTGATATTACTAGCCTGGGTGTGTCAGTTTAAAGTACAACATAATAAGTTTTCTAAATAGTTAGTCATAGCTGAAAGACAGACTGATGTTTTGGCGGGCTGTGTTATGTAATTGGCGTTTAAAGTGCTGATCTTAAGTTTAGTCTTAAAAATGACTCTTGATTACATTTTGTATCTAATGCACACATAATTCATCACTTATGGTTTAAAGCATTTAAAGTTGTTTATTGCGCCCCCGGATACCATACTACTTCGTTGAGTGTACTCTGAAAGTTGTTTGCAGAGCTACCTAGCAATACTGAACTCCCCCTGGCGTTACCTGATACTCTTGACTATAAGAAGTCAATGGATTTGGCTTTTTAACTCCCTAGTCGAAGAATGTTTCACGTTTTGCTTGTAACCTTATTTGACGTTGATCGTAAATCGAGTGGGATATAGCAATCTTGATACTTTTGGATGTAATGGGAACGTGTTTATGTGGGACGGTCAATTTTATTGTACGTGTTTGCAAATAATTAAATAGCAATGAGGAAATAGATTTCAGTATTGTTTGTGTAAAACTATGAATTTAAATGGAAATATGCAGCAGGAAGTAGGTACGTGTAACTGTGTAGCTACACGTACTTTCTGCTGTATATTTCTAGTTATGTAAGTTGAAACTCGTTGAACTTTCGATGTTATGAGAGGAAAACAGAACATTGTTTGGATTTTCTGGTCAATTGTAACACCCACTGACATTGTTTGTGGCCGTATAAAGTTTAACCCGCCAGTATTTGTAGAGAAATAGGTTTGTTGTTTCCTAGAATTATGAAATAGTAACATAATCTAATATACCATTACGCCTGTAATTCCTGGAAGGTTATTCGGTTGGATTTACAATTCACCAGTTAAGTTAAAGTACTCAAGCCATATTATAGGGGACGAGAATTTCCATCAACCAGGCACAAATCTAAACTACGAATCGGAATTGTACTTGCGTCAAATACCTACCAATCAAATCGAAAGCTATTTCATCCAATCTATGAACGCCCGATAGTACGGAATGTCATTTATAAATGTAAGTTATTTTGATAAAGCAATTCTATTGGTATTGCAATCGATATATAAACAAGGTTGATACGACATGTCTAGACAGTTTCCATGTTATCTGCCTACTTGATCTTCGTCTCATCTCAATCTGAATTATATTATTAAACCCCCTGTACCTATACTAGGTACGAGCCCTTCTATTAAGTTACGGTCAAAGTCAGAAACAACTTATAATGTCTAAATGATTGACATTCTCTTATGGCTAAGAATTGTATTTTAAACTGCTTCTATAATATCGATATAGATAAAAGATAAAAACAGTTATCGATATCGATACAAACAGTTTTCGGTAGAAACAGATATCTATTCTTTTTCTTTTTTGTGTCGATGAGACTCATATTGTGTAAGACCTGTATGTAGCCACTTGCAAAGGTCTACGCTTTCTATTAACGTATAACGAGACAGCATTTGAAATCATACGTGGCATAATCATAAAAGGCCAACAGTTTTTTTTTTTAAATTAACGCAATAGTTTTTGGAGCTATTCATCATCACCATCAGCCTACAGCAGTACACCTTATCAATCACACGGTTCTTAACTCAATTCTCGGGAGCTCTCCTCCAGTAGCATCCAGCCACCTGAGTAATAACGGGCCAGGCGGCCGCGTCATTACGAACACAAAAACAAAAAATATCCCAAATGTTTTTAAAAACGCACTTCCGTGGCATTACCAAACATCCCTCGCGTATGTGAACTGAATGTAAATGCATAAAAATAAACGGTATTTATAAGTTTTTAAACTGACATGCTCACTAATATTTATAACATTTGAAACGTGATATTTACCTCTAACATTTGAAACGGGATATTTACCATTTATTTTGAGTTTGCGATATTTCTGCGCAATAGCAAAGATGATCAATACCCCGTTTCAAATGTAAAATATATGTAAATAAAATAAATGACTACCAAACTACATAACAACCAAGTTTCCAAGACATAACTCTCTTGCACTTATCCCAATTTATTAGGGGTCTGCGCAGCATATCCTTTTCTTCAATATTTCTCAAAACATTTTCACTTGAAACCTAATTCTATTATGTCGGTAACATAACCTCTATAATAACAATATAGGTCGAACAAACACACAAGTACGTGATTCAGAAATACGAAATATACAAGTTTAGAATCCTTTACTAGCTAACTTTGTGACTTTCAATACAAACTATGTATATGGTGACCTCAACGATGAAATATTAATTCTTGTTCCATATGTTACTTGTTTACTCGTCTAGGGTTGGAAAAGTATTTATTTTCTTTAGAAACTGTATTCGTCATTTGTTTTGGATCTTCAAGACAGAAGATTCTACTGTCACAAACTAAGCTAAAAATACTCTAAAAATCACTAAAATAAATTCCTGTCAAACGACGTCTCCAATTCTGAAATTGAATGAAGTGTCACAACTTAACTATATAATAGTTTAGCAGCATTAATGATAGATTAGTAACTCAATTTCTAGATAATCAGTAGGCCTAGACTGGCAGTAGACCTTATTCCACTGAGGGAAAGAGATGGTGCTAGACACCCTGTATAGCTCTGTCTCTTTCCCTCAGTGGAAAAAAATCTGCTTTAAGACGTCATGGTAGGGTAGCAGAAAGCAAAATACGATTGACGAAACGGTTGGCGCAGTGACTGAGCGATAGACAACCGCGCTGCGTGTCGCGGGTTCGATTCCCGCACGGAACAAATATTTGTATGGTCTACAGATAGTTGTTCCGGGTCTGGCTGTTTGTGTATGTGAGTTTAAATGTTTGTAAACGCACCCACGATACAGGAGAAATTCCTAGTGCAATACAACGTTTTATTTAAAAAAAAATAAGCTGTTGCACCTGGCAGCCATTTGTAAATCTTTGACAGTCGTTAGTAGTTGTCAGTGTTCTGAATTTTGACAAGCCAGATTCCGATATAACCGTAAGCAACTAAATAAATTGTACGCAGAGCGAATCCCTGTCTAATCTCCACAATACCTCTACATACAGGGTAATGCGATCATCATCTGCCTAGCCTTTTCCCAACTATGTTGGGGTCGGCTTCCAGTCTAACCGGATGCAGCTGAATATCAGTATTTTACATGGAGCGACTGCCTATCTGACCTCCACAACCCAGTTAGTACTGAGTAATACGATACCCCTTGGTAAGACTGGTTGTCAGACTTTCGGGACACTGACTACCTGTAACGACTGTCAAAGATCTACAAATGACAGCCGGGACCAACGGCTTAACGTGCTTTCCGAGGCACGGAGGAAACTCGGTATGTAACGGGTGGTCACCCATCCACAGACCAACCTAGGCAAGCGCGGCTTTACCTAAAGATCGACCCGAGCGGCTGCTATTATTTAGCCACGAGCTCCTCATACAGGGTAATGCGATACCCCTTGTTAACTGGTTATAAGACTTTCTGTAATATGTCTGGTGTAAATAGTAGTCATCGCAAGGCTGTTTCTGCCAGTCACATTTCTCATCATACTTGACAAAAACCAATAAGGTACATGGCAAAATATAATTGGGATGTGATATAATATTTATTTTAATGGCAATAAAATATGGCTGTGTAAAAATATGCGACAGCGACGCAATCAATAAGTCTCTACTTACCAGTTAACTTTGATTAAAATTGTGTGCAACACAATATTTTTTAACGACGGACAACGCCATATTTTAATAATCTCATTCAAACTATTTAAAATTTCAAAATTATACAGGTATAAGAAGATAACCTCTTTATGAGTAAATTTAAGCATGAGTAGTAGTCTGGATATTTGATAAGTGATCATTAGACATCGGACTTTATGCACGTTAGCATATGCAAACGCATAAAATGCTAGTTTTGTACCGTAATTGCATATTTTAGTTTTTTTTTTAATTAAGTTCTCATTTCACTAGTTAAACGCATTGCATTAAACTGTTCTATACAAAATCAAGTGCTTAAAGAATAACGAAAGTTAACACATGTTTGCATATTTTAGTTTTTTTTTTTTTTTAATAATGTTCTCATTTCACTAGTTAAACGCATTGCATTAAACTGTTCTATTCAAAGCCAAGTGTTTAAAGAATAACGAAAGTTAACACATGTTTCTACAGGTTTTTGTACAATTGGCGACAAATGTCAAAAGTTCAGTCCACTAATATCACTGACGTAGAGAGGTAACTTTCAACCTACAATGTCCCAACCTTTTCTCCGTAAAATCTAGAAAAATACACATAATTATAAATAGTTATAAAAACTACAAGTGATTACTAATTTACCATTAATATTTTGTGCAAATAAATGTGAAAACTAATAACAAATACTATTTTGGTTGTGCATATTTCGGACATACTTCGCCTTTTTGTGCATATTTTGCCGTTTTTAAGTGCATATTTTGGCACTTTGATAGTGCAAATAATCCGATGTCTACTGATCATTGATCATCATTGTAAAAAAAACCGGAAGTATGCTCGCGCCCCGAGGGTTCCGTACAAACTTATGACATAAACAACCATATTTTTTGACTTCGTAGACATAGAGGGTTGATATGTCCACGCGTACCTGAGATAAAAGGTCTTGACAGACGGACAACAAAGTGATGCTATAAGGGTTCCGCTTTTTCCTTTTGAGATACGGAACCTTAAAACGACAGCAGTTAAAATTAAGTTCAGGATCTAATCGTTCTGTACTCTTTTCAACTATGATCATTCTGAACCGTAGCACAACAGACTGCGTAGCGGCTACGTAAGTCGCCATTGCTTTAACCGCTACGCTTGCTACGTCGTAGTTAAGAAAACAGTAATCATTAACTTGTTCGAAATTTTACTTTCTAATCAAGTTAACAAACATGTGTTATTATTTAATTGATTTTTAGTAAAATTGTATGTTCTTTCGAGTGTACTAATGTTAAAATCAAATACAAAAGCCTCTTATTTCTTACAGAAAATGCTAGTTCACAAATAAATTAGTTATGTAAGGTTAAAAAGCGTATTTTGTTGTATTAAAATAATAATAAAATAAATATCTTGGGACAACTCACACACGGCTATCTGATCCCAAGCTAAGCAGAGCTTGTGTTATGGTAACCAGACAACTGATATACATACTTATATAATTTATAAATACATACATATTATAGATAAATCACACCCAGACACAGAACAAACAATCATGCTCATCACACAAAGTTTGTCCTGGGTGGGAATCGAACCCACGACCTCCGGCTCAGCAGTCAGGCCCACTAACCACTGGACCAACAGGCCCGTATTCTAGTGTGTTATTTGCTAATCCCTCTGCAAGTAAAGACTTCCTCCAAATTGGACCAGTTTTCTCTAATTTGCGCTGTCTGCATCCAGTTTGGACCCGCGGTGCGTTTAATTTCACCCTGGGAAGATGAAATTAAACGATCTCTTGTAGGGTCTCTCTTTCTTTCCTTACTTTAATAATAATACTGTACTACTATTATGTTAGAATAATGGTATGGTATGGTATAATGGTAAATTATGGTAGAATAATGAATCAGATTTTTCAATAAAAACTTGTAAATTCAACAATAATTATTTGAACTTGACAATAATTGAATAATCTTTAGAACTTAATTTATGTAATCACCTCTTTCATTTTCCCTCGTCCTATACAGAACAAATTTGCTTGTTACTAATAGAGCCTTGTTGAAAACAAAGTTCTCATGTTTTACGAAACTTTAACGAAGTTTCTACCATCTCCACAATACATGAACTTCAGTTTTAATCACGCAACTCACATCACATTCTCCGAAGGTTACTTGATACGGCACTTGAAGAAGAAAACAAGTTCAAAAAGAAATAAGCAACATGTACTTCCCTTTATAATTTTTAAAAAGTCAGTACAGCTTAAATAAGAAAAAACGAACATGAACGATGATGAAAAATGAACAACGGAGGTATCGAGATGAAATTATAACCATAGTAGCTTTTGCCCGCGGCTTCGTTCGCGTTAAATTTGGGGTAGAACAGTTCCCCTTTCCTGATTTGCAGGTACATGCTACCTGTAGTCTTGCCCTTGCGCCTTATTTATTGTAATAGCAATGGTAAATTTTCCCCTTTTTCCTCACTTTCTACCTCATTTCACACTTTAAAAAAAAGTTTGCCTATGTCCGTTTCCAGGATCCCAACTATCTCTGTACCAAAATTCATCAAAATCGGTTTAGCTATTAAGGCGTGAAGACGTAACAAACAAACTCACCATCACTTTTGTAATATTAGTACGGATACTCAAGTCTATACTCCCTTGGAGCTGTCCAATCAACCCTACAAGTATATGTAGTATACTCACGTGTAAAGTAGGAAAACACACGCATAAAAACATACACACACACACGCAAACATACACACACACACACATATCATCTATAATTATCTTTACCTTATTTTTAGTTGCACTCTATTTTTCTTTAAGAAATCTTTATTTTAATTAGCACAATTACTTAAGAAACATTATAGCAGTATAAGCATTCATATTTATGTAATACTCAACGAGGGAACACTGACTCCCAAAATACAGGATCACCTAGTTTGGGAGGCAGGGGTTTTATAATTTGTAAGCTGTAACTGTATGCCTATACCTAAATTCAAATATTTGTAACTAGCTACTTTTTAGTAAATAAAGATTATTATTATATATTATTATATGGCCGTTTATGTCGCTTTGTACGTATTCTCGGTGCGCTAGTCTGACTTGCATTCGCCCAGTTTTTTATAGGTTATGGTGGAAGCAGACAGAGACATTACATAAATATTTACATTACATAACACAGACATTACATAAATATTTAACCATTTTAGGTTAAGCAATTAGCAATTATGAAACCGCCTATTACTTATTTAAGAACATACATACTCTCTTTACATAGGTACATATATACCAAATTAGTCGATTTAATATTTATAACTACATAATGTCTGCGGCAAAGAACCACATGCCCTTTGAAGTAGGAGTTCTCTGAAATTATTTAATTAAACCCAAATATTACATTTTACTAAGAATGATAATTGACTGGTTGACGCCTCAGCCAATTCCACATTAATGGTTTTATAAAGTAGGCGATACAAATAAACTAATTACATTAATTTGAAATTCATTACCACCTACACCTAACTACCAGTATTTGAAGGATAAATTGTAGTTAGCTTCTTTTAAGGGTTCAAAAGTTTATTTAACACAGTCTTTGGTAGCTAAAGTACATCATAGCAGGGTGAGACCATTACGACCGATGAGCAGAGCGAAGCTAAGACAAACCTTCGAAACAGCGCCAAAGGTAGCCCGCGATGTAAACAAACATTATTACACCTTTTTTATAATCGATAATACAATTATTTTAGATAAACTGTTTGCAACCAGCACAATTTATATCATCCCTAGACATAAATAAATTCAGAAATTCTTAAAATTTTAGAAATAATTTAATTTCGAGATAATTTAAATTCGAAATAATTTAATTTATAATATTATATTTATAATAGTTTTATAGAAATAATAGTGATAACCTAGTGGTATGACCGTTAGATTGCCAATTCATAGAGCCCGAGTTAGAACCCAAGGCACGCTGTTTTTTCCGATTATTGTGCGATTGAATAATTATCACCTGCTTTGGTTAGGTGACCAGCATCTTTAGGACATGTTTCTCGACGGCATGCTAGCCAAGTCTGAGGTCACTTACCACACGATAAAGAACAAACCGTTCAAATCGAAGTAGATATCAGTTAAAAAAAAAAACTTTGCCCCACACTAGGAATTTCTCCTCTATGGTGTATCTATATACGTCCCGTTTACACCACGTAGTCCTATTTGGTACCTAAATAAATAAACATAAATAAACTTCTGTGCTTCTAACACATCGTTTATTATTCCGCTGATGCCGTCACTAAGTCCGGGCCCTTCGAACCTGACTCCTAAAATTATTTGAATATTCTAAAAATACCACAGAAACCCTTAACCTAAACTAACAAAACCAATTCGTCTGTAACAGTTCGTTTCGCATCTTCCTATAAAAACTCTGTAATTTACATTCAAAATGCCTTGGGTTAAAATTCACTTAAACTCAACCTTTAAAAGTATTGTTAAGCCAACTGAATATAACATTTCACTTTACTTAACTAAGCTAAAGATACCTGAGAAGGCAGTCACAGCCAGAATTTAGTTCTCGTAATCCATTATGAGCTATGAATGCGACGCAATGCTAGGTGGGAGGGAAGGGCCGAATCTCACCACATCTCACGAGGGAGATATGTCACGTTTTTTTATTTCTCTCTCTTAAAACTTGACTAGATTCAGCAAACACGTTTCTCCTCTTAAATGTAGCAAAATCTTACTCAATATTACTTAATAATAAATCCACAAAATCTCAGGTCAAATCTCACCAACGGGGCTTCCTCCAACCTTGATAAGATGTTGTTTATCCTCGGTCGGAAAAATGGCAAACTTTCCTTACGTAATCAATGGACGCATAGATTCAGGTTATTCCAACGATTTCGTGAAAAAAAGAAGACACAATTTTGTCGTCTAAATCAAATTGAATAGCTTCATATCGCATGCATCTCTCTCAGGACAGTGTACAGATGCACACGATCCATTAATGCCGCAAGGTGCAGTTGGTAGTACAAATAAAACCTTGTTACCTCCACTGACGTAGCAGGCAGTCGTTTCAATTTCTTTGTGCTGCAATCTTTAATCCCTAATTGGATGGGAACAGCGGTATTATCTGTAGGAGTGCATTTTAATTTGTACTTGTGGGAATTACGATTAAATTTGTTTGAAGATATTGTACGGTTTTGTGACTTTGTCTCTTTGACAGGTATTTTGCCCTTTTTTAGGTGGGAAACCAACTAATGGTTCCTTCTGCTCTGATCGGAGCTTAAGGGAGTGTCAGACTTGTTCTGACTAAAACCTATCCGTATTCCTTCTTTTGCTCATTATGATCCTGGGTCGTGGTATCTCTCTCTAACCAACCCAACGAAACTATGGACCAGGATTAAATCACGCTTGCTTATATTATTGTCCGTGGATACTACTCATTACAGGTTCCGGCTACACATTGTAGATCTTTGACAGTTGTTACAGTAAGTGGCCCTAAAGTCTAACGACCAAGGGGTTCCACCCAGTACTAACTGGGTGTACATAAATATGTCTTTGAATGGAAAAATGCCAAAAAAGAGCCAGCCCCCTGGTGAAGAGTTGATTGAACAATCATATTTTATATAAATTTACTAGCTGTGCCCAGCGGTTTCACCCGCTGCTTATTTAGGGGTCTGAAAAATAGATGTTGGCCGATTCTCAGACCTACCCGATATGTACACAAAGTTTCGTTTGAATCGGTCCAGCCGTTTCGGAGGAGTATGGGAACGAAAACTGTGACACGAGAATTTTATATATTAGATAAGTACTCCTCTTACTAAATTTCGTAAAATTACCTACATTAATCTTTTAATCTAACGGTTATAAGAAACTGCATAGTTAATAATTGATTTAGTTTACAATTTGAGTCCAACAAACGTTCGTGCTGGCGAACTATTTAACGTCGCTTTGCTAAACAAATAAATAAACGGGTTTAGAATTGATTTAATTAATTTCAGCCAATCCCCTACAGACTGGATGGTCATCGAGGCACGCAAGTGGCATTATAAAGGCTTAAAAGCCGTTTAATCTTCGTGATAGGTATTAATTTGTTAATCAACTTGTAGAAGCAAATCCGCGGTGAAATATTGTCCGTTGTTAAATAGTGCGGGGACATGTGTACGGGAATTTGTGGTGTATTATTATTTAGTTCGAAAACATGTTTCGTGATTATTTGTTGTTAGTTTTTTGTTGACTTAAAATCCTTTACATATTATGTACATCCTTACTTAATATTATAAAAGCGAAAGTGAGTTTGTTTGTTTGTTACCTCTTCACGCCTTAATGGCTAAACCGATTTTGATGAATTTTGGTACGGAGATAGTTAGGATCCGGGAGACGGACATAGGTTAATTTAGAGGGAAGTAAAGGGAAATTTAGCTTTGCTATTACAAATCAATAAGGCGCAAGGGCAAAAACTGCAAGTAGCAACTACCTGCAAATCAGGAAAGAGGAACTGTGTTACCCCAAATTTAACGAGACCGAAGCCGCGGGCAAAAGCTAGTACTATATAATATCACGCCTGTAATTTCGGAAGGTTTAGGCAAAAACTCACTTTATAGTACAATACAATATAGCGAGACATCTACGTTTTTTTTTTGAAAAACCCAATAACACTTTGCCCGACCTTGGCACCTAACCCAGTACCTTATCTATAATATAAAAATGAATCGCAAAATGTGTTGGTAAGCGCATAACTCAAGAACGCCTGGACCAATTTGGCCAAATCTTTTTTAAAATGTTCGTTGAAGTTCAAGGATGGTTTTTACGGCGAGAAAAATTAGAATTATTGCTGGAAAAACCCTAAAAATAGCCCTTTTCTTTTTCCCATACAAATGATTTCTAAATAAAATGGAGTCAAAGAAAGTACTAGGCTTGCATGAATTCACGGTGAAATTTCTTATACAAACGTTTTCTAAATAAAATGGAGTCAAAACCCTAACTAATACAAGCGAAAGTACTAGGCTTACATGAATTCACGGTTAAATTTCCCATACAAACGTTTTCTAAATAAAATGGAGTCAAAACCCTAACTAATACAAGCGAAAGTACTAGGCTTGCATGAATTCACGGTGAAATTAATTCCAGCAGTTTGATCTGTGGATTCAAGTTCTTGATAGAACCAACTGCGTTGACATAAAACTACTAGGATCGCATGAAATTATAGCAACCTTTGCCAAGGTTTGGAAATGGATGGGTTACCACACGGGGACAGGTTAAGCAACTCTTGCCAAGGTTTGGAAATGAATGGGTTACCACACGTGACACGGGGACAGGTAAAGCAACTCTTACTAAGGTTTGGACATGGATGGGCTACCACAGGGGGCCAGGTTAAGCAACACTTGCCATGGTTTGGAAATGCATGTGTTACCACACGGGCCAGGTTAAGCAATCCTCACCAAGGTTTGGAAATGGATGGGCTACCACAGGGGGCCAAATTAAGCAACCCTTGCTGAGGTTTGGAAATGGATGGGCTAACACAGGGTGCCAGGTTAAGCAACCCTTGCCAAGTTTTGGAAATGGATGGGTTACCACAGGGGACAAGGTTAAGCATCCTTTGCCAAGGTTTGGAAATGGATGGGTTACCAGACGGGCCAGGTTAAGCAACCCTCACCAAGGTTTGGAAATGGATGGGTTACCACAGGGGGCCAGGTTAAGCAACCCTCACCAAGGTTTGGAAATGGATGGGTTACCACAGGGGGCTAAGTTAAGCAACCCTTGCCGAGGTTTGGAAATGCATGTGTTAGCACACGGGCAAGGTTAAGTAACCCTTGCCAAGGTTTGGAAATGGATGGGTTACCACAGGGGGGCAGTGATAGAGTTTTATTCAAAGTGCCTTCGATCCACGAATTCGTAAACGATGATGAACACGAAAACGATGTCCTTTTGGTAAATCCACAATGAAACAGAAAAATTATGTTTTCAATGACATATTTAGTTCCTATCACAATCTGTTCTTTTCTGCATATTACTCTTACAAAATAATGTCGATTTTTCACATCTGCCAGGCGACCCGTGACGGCTCACATTTTTATGATTATTTTTATATTTATCGTTAATGCCTACAGCATTTTAGTATTTTTTTTGTCTATACGCCAAAGAAGTATAACTTCTAACGCGTGTACATAAGTACACACACTTCTTTTTTTTAAACTCCTAGGATGTGCCTGGCTTACCACCGCACAATTTACGCCTAAAGGTTGGCTCCGTAGTAAGCTTCGAAACATAAACCAACCAAAACGGCGCAAACCAGTACGCATTTGGTGGTTAGAAAATTGATGAACAATGTAATTTACGCGACGTATAGTGAAAGGAAAATTCAAAGGTGAGGAAGTCCTCATTCTGACGATCCCGATGATCCCAACCGATTTGCCGTTCGAATTTAAAAGACTTCAATATCCGATCCTTCTTACATTTGCCATGACCATCAACAAATCACAAAGCGAACCCTTAAAAGTTTATGGTTTGAATCTAGAACATCCATGTTTTTCCCATGGTCAATTATATGTGGCATGTTCACGGGTCGGAAGACTATCTGCGTTGTTTTGTAGAAACCAAAAAATGTCGTGTATCACAAGGTACTTAAGTGGAGACCAATCTATGTACTGAAATGCAGAAACAATAATAAATGATTAATATACTTAATTTCTTTTTCAAAGAAAAAAAAAAACTTAATAAATTCGAAAATCGGCTTATTATTTATTGCCTTTATGGCGGAACAGAGTTCGCCGGGTCAGCTAGTATAATAATAATAATAAATAACGGCCAACAACTGAATTGCCAACAACCTCGAGGAACATCTGTAGAAGCTCTCCTTAGGTGGTTGGATCAAGGGCCTGATTCAGAAGGTATCGAGGCCTCGATCCGGCCCGTATTGTGAAGAGGTTCCTGTCTCTGGAGCCTTAACCACCGGTAGCTTGGGACCTGCTCGCGTTCCGGCGGAAAGCTATTTATATATTGTTATTTTTTTTTCTGTAAAGTGAATAAAAGGAAAAAAATGAAATCTAAAACAGTAATTTATTTTTTTGTTAATAAGCGGACAAAACGCTTAAGCACTAAATTTAGCTAACAAACAAAAACAATTTAGCCACCGTACCGACAAAGGTGCAAGGAGAACACTTTAATCCATCATCTAACCATGTCCATAGTGCCGTGAACACATGTATTCAACTAGCCATTTCTCGTTTATATTATACCTGCTTGGCTGGATGTAAAACATTATGTACGTACACTACTAGTACGGGGCCACGGAGTATGGACCGACGAACTCTGTTCCGCCATAAAGGCAATAAATAATAAGCCGATTTTCGAATTTATTAAGTTTTTTTTTTTCTTTGAAAAAGAAATTAAGTATATTAATCATTTATTATTGTTTCTGCATTTCAGTACATAGATTGGTCTCCACTTAAGTACCTTGTGATACACGACATTTTTTGGTTTCTACAAAACAACGCAGATAGTCTTCCGACCCGTGAACATGCCACATATAATTGACCATGGGAAAAACATGGATGTTCTAGATTCAAACCATAAACTTTTAAGGGTTCGCTTTGTGATTTGTTGATGGTCATGGCAAATGTAAGAAGGATCGGATATTGAAGTCTTTTAAATTCGAACGGCAAATCGGTTGGGATCATCGGGATCGTCAGAATGAGGACTTCCTCACCTTTGAATTTTCCTTTCACTATACGTCGCGTAAATTACATTGTTCATCAATTTTCTAACCACCAAATGCGTACTGGTTTGCGCCGTTTTGGTTGGTTTATGTTTCGAAGCTTACTACGGAGCCAACCTTTAGGCGTAAATTGTGCGGTGGTAAGCCAGGCACATCCTAGGAGTTTAAAAAAAAGAAGTGTGTGTACTTATGTACACGCGTTAGAAGTTATACTTCTTTGGCGTATAGACAAAAAAAATACTAAAATGCTGTAGGCATTAACGATAAATATAAAAATAATCATAAAAATGTGAGCCGTCACGGGTCGCCTGGCAGATGTGAAAAATCGACATTATTTTGTAAGAGTAATATGCAGAAAAGAACAGATTGTGATAGGAACTAAATATGTCATTGAAAACATAATTTTTCTGTTTCATTGTGGATTTACCAAAAGGACATCGTTTTCGTGTTCATCATCGTTTACGAATTCGTGGATCGAAGGCACTTTGAATAAAACTCTATCACTGCCCCCCTGTGGTAACCCATCCATTTCCAAACCTTGGCAAGGGTTACTTAACCTTGCCCGTGTGCTAACACATGCATTTCCAAACCTCGGCAAGGGTTGCTTAACTTAGCCCCCTGTGGTAACCCATCCATTTCCAAACCTTGGTGAGGGTTGCTTAACCTGGCCCCCTGTGGTAACCCATCCATTTCCAAACCTTGGTGAGGGTTGCTTAACCTGGCCCGTCTGGTAACCCATCCATTTCCAAACCTTGGCAAAGGATGCTTAACCTTGTCCCCTGTGGTAACCCATCCATTTCCAAAACTTGGCAAGGGTTGCTTAACCTGGCACCCTGTGTTAGCCCATCCATTTCCAAACCTCAGCAAGGGTTGCTTAATTTGGCCCCCTGTGGTAGCCCATCCATTTCCAAACCTTGGTGAGGATTGCTTAACCTGGCCCGTGTGGTAACACATGCATTTCCAAACCATGGCAAGTGTTGCTTAACCTGGCCCCCTGTGGTAGCCCATCCATGTCCAAACCTTAGTAAGAGTTGCTTTACCTGTCCCCGTGTCACGTGTGGTAACCCATTCATTTCCAAACCTTGGCAAGAGTTGCTTAACCTGTCCCCGTGTGGTAACCCATCCATTTCCAAACCTTGGCAAAGGTTGCTATAATTTCATGCGATCCTAGTAGTTTTATGTCAACGCAGTTGGTTCTATCAAGAACTTGAATCCACAGATCAAACTGCTGGAATTAATTTCACCGTGAATTCATGCAAGCCTAGTACTTTCGCTTGTATTAGTTAGGGTTTTGACTCCATTTTATTTAGAAAACGTTTGTATGGGAAATTTAACCGTGAATTCATGTAAGCCTAGTACTTTCGCTTGTATTAGTTAGGGTTTTGACTCCATTTTATTTAGAAAACGTTTGTATAAGAAATTTCACCGTGAATTCATGCAAGCCTAGTACTTTCTTTGACTCCATTTTATTTAGAAATCATTTGTATGGGAAAAAGAAAAGGGCTATTTTTAGGGTTTTTCCAGCAATAATTCTAATTTTTCTCGCCGTAAAAACCATCCTTGAACTTCAACGAACATTTTAAAAAAGATTTGGCCAAATTGGTCCAGGCGTTCTTGAGTTATGCGCTTACCAACACATTTTGCGATTCATTTTTATATTATAGATTTATGCACACACTAAATACATGACATATTGTATATCTTACTGTGACAGATTGTATACGGCCGCATATTGATAAACAGAATTACAGAACTATGCAGCTTAATGCAGTACAGTATAACACCCGGATTATATGAAGCTATAATAATATAATTACGTAGTCGCCATGAACGAGCACTTTGCACTACAAAGACGATGTGTATATAACAGGCAGTGTATTGTTGCATAGTTAGGTAACACTATTACAAGCTGTGTTATATTATATGCAGAAGAATATACAGGGTGTAAAAGTACCCCTACTGAAGTCAAAAGGAACTTAATCTCCCAATCATTGTGATTGTTTTCAAAATAAAAACATTTTTTTTTTCACATAGGCCTACATGGGCACATATAAAACGTTGAGAAAAGGTGCACGGTTCGAATTGGTCGTTTCCTATGGAGAAGAACCGGCAAGAAACAACATGGTTACTCTTTTAAAATGATTTGGTTCTACAATGTTATTGTTACAGCGTTAGGATTTAAGTATGAGAAGACAGCGGAGGCCCGACAATAAGTCATTGCTTACTTTACGTAAAATATGATAAAATGTTAACAAAAGTTAACAAGCGTCTAAGTCAAGGCCAACAATGTGTTTTGTTCTAGAGTTCTGGTATTATTACAGAGCAATTACTTACCTGATTTTGACAACCCAAATGCCAAATGGATGCCCTAACTAAGGTTAGTCCAATTGTCAGAATTACCAACGACTGGCATAGATATTCGGATGACAGCAGGACAGAATTGTTCAACGTCTAGTCAAATTCCTTCGCCCAAAAATCATGGTTAACGGGAAGGCTCCATGGATCGGACTCATAACATTGTGCTGATGTGGTGCGTTCAATAGTGAAGATGAAAGAAGGAGTCGAGAATCATCATGGAAGTTAAAAATATTAAAAAAAAACAGCTTAGAATTGGTCAGTTTCGCGCACTGGTTCCGTACAAACTTGCGTCATAAACGACCAAATGTTTTGACTGCGCAGACTTAAAGGGGTGAATTTTTCACAGCACAAGGGATCACAGACTTGTGTATACTGTTTTAATTAACAGACAGACAGATAGACAGACGGACAACAAATTGATTCTACAAGGGTTCCGTTTTTTCTTTTTGAGGTACGAAACCTTAAAAAAACATACTTATGGATGAGTTGGAATGTTGACCTTCATTGGTCTAAAACAATAACTGAGCGCAACATCGGAAATTACCCTCCTTTGCGGGCTTCATTCCGGGGCATTTTATAATTGTTGAAGTGAAACTTTTATTACATCGTTTGAAACTTTTTCGTCTGTGTGTTGCATGTTGCGTGACGGTCGGCCGCGGAGTAGGGACGTCTAAATGTCTATAATGTGAAAAAAAGGTTTCACTTTTACCGCGGTTTGATAAAACCACACAATCCTTTTTTTCCCTTAAACTGCTCTAATGTGGAGAATATTATATTCTCTCTCTCTTGTATTTCTAACAAGCTGCTTATTAACAACAAACGTTGTACGACTATGTTAAACAATGCTTGGCAACGAGATGCAAGCGGGGGAAAATATACTATCAAGAAAGACGCTTAATAAAGTATAGCTTAAATAATGTGTCATGCCTAAATTTTAAGCAACATTTTGTTTTATACAACATGCCTTGGTTGACTGATATCCTCAAAAGATGGTAAGGAGTAAAGAAAAAAATATAATTTCAATCATTACTACAACAAATAAATTTAATTCACTTCAATTCATGACTACTAATAAGTTTAATAATATAAACACTGATTATTATTTTATAGAAATATTTTACGTCATAATATGGAAGGAAATGCAGGAACTAATATTGTAACATCTATTGTACCATATTCTGACAAATAAACATTTTTTATTTGATTTTAATAGAGATGAATAAATCGCAAAACGACACAGAACCAGGAAATCAACAATGATGAAAATAAAGCTGGTAAATAAGAGCAGTATTCAAACATAACACGAGTCATTGAATCCCCAAACGAGATAGACAGAGGTATACCTAATAGTTCCTATAAATAATAAAATAATATAAGGATGTTTAAGTCCCATACAATAGGGGGCGACCCTATGTCGTCAACCGATTACAAATGCAGACCCCTAGACTGCTCCTGAAAAATTCCTAATCTAAAACCCAATAACACTTACCCGGGAATCGAACCCTAAACCCCATGATCAACAGTCGCTAACGACCACTCTACCAACGACACAATCAAACACTATTTACTTTACGATGTAATGAGATAGCTCGAGTTTGAATATAAAAATCTAAAGGTGCGTGCAGACTATTAAACATAACATGCTAAAATTGTTTTTTCATGTACAATAGTGGTACATAGGCAGACTTAATGCCATAAGGCATTCTCTATTAGTCAACCTTTGGGTTAAAAACGACAACATTGTGATAGGGTACAAAATTATATAAAAGATGTATATTTATATAAAAGTATTTGTTTTCAAAAACGTATATACTTACTGATACTAATACATATATAAATCTGAAATAAACTAATTAATACATTTTTGGAAGCCCGAAGGTTACGACTGTGAGAAGTTTTTAAATAATCAGGAGCATATGGATTATACATGACAGAATATAGCATACAGAGAGATTTGAGGTACCTCCTGAGTCGTATAGGCAGCCATTTAAGCTGAGTACGGAAGGAAGAGATGTGATCATATTTACGAAGGCCAAACACAAAACGAATGCAATTATTAAGAAGACGATCCAATTTATTGAGAAGTATATATATTAGTTATATATAAATCCTTTCCATGTCCCTTATTTAACAAGTCAGGCAGTATATACAGCTAGACGCATTCGTTGTCTAGCCCTCGACAGCCATACATCACGTCTTCACGACTGCTAACATTCCGCCGTGGTTAACAAGTCCAACTAATAGTGACGTCATCAGATCGTTCGTTGACCTCAGCTTAACCACAAGCCCAAATAACAGAGGCCACTAAATCACCATGTTTTATGTACAAACTTTACGCATAAAAGACACTTTATCAAGCTGAACTTTACTCAATAACTTGACATCAATATGGTCTTTGAAATATTCGGAGTCCATGTTTTTTAGTTAGTATCGAAAACTTTGGTGCCTACGTGTGGTGTTATAGACCTCTATTGTTTCTCATGGTTTGCCTGCTGTTTAAGTCTAGAAGTAACAAATTTAAAGTTATTTTCACTTCAGCGGCTCAAACATGGTTTGCTTCTTGACAACACAATGCGATTTTTCACACTTCGTGAGTAAGTTTTTTAATCAAGTAGGCTGTCATTGTTACTGTCACGTTCAGAAATGCGTAATAACCTGAAATTGAAAGACATTTGTAATATAATAACAACATTTTTTTTTAATGTCAATCCTTGAATTTTTAGTTTATATTTGGATTTACAATGAAAATAAGTATTTTTTACAGGAAATAAGAGTAATTTTTGACCTGGAAATTATTATTTCTAGATTCAACAGTTCTAGTTACATTTGAAAAAATTAAAAAAAAATACAGATGTTGTTTTAGAACGCACATAAACGTCATTTAATTCTAGAATGTACAGTCAGCGCCAGAATTCGAGTGGCAAACTCTCGAGGCAACAGCTTGACGTTTAGTTTGACTTACGACCTTCTATTTTCAAGCAAAAAGTCATTGCCGTCGACAAGTTATTGTAGCTTATAATTTCAACCAAAAATTTCGAGTCCATATGACTAAGCGGTTAAATGGGTTCGGTTACATGAGTGAAACAGTGAGCCGTGAGTTCAAATCTTACGCTGAATCGATAGTCTTTTTGTAAGTTTTTACTTGATTGGAAGTAATGGGTAAATATTATATTCTTAAACTTGTTCGCTTTGTTCACACAATTAGCAAAGTTATGATGGTAGATCATAGAAAATGATCTACAGAATTAATATTTCTGTTGGGTAGCAATGAGTTTTTAACTTAATCGGAATTCACGTTGTCGATTGGTTGTAGTTGTGGGTTAGTGACGTGTGGCTTTTTATTAATTATTCTCAAAAATCAAAATGCACTCAAATATTAATATTGAGACGAAAGCAACCATAATTGCGCTGCATAGAAGTGGTCTAAATAGAACACAAATATCTGATGAAACCGGACTAAATGTGAGTATTATATTTGTGGATTGTAACTTAAACCTGTAATTCTTTTTATTAAACGACTATAAAAAAAACGGAGGATGTTACTGTGTTTTGTCGTGAGAACCATAATCATAATAACATAAGGATTTTTATTAACAATAATATTGTTTAGTAAAATTTTTATTGATTATAATTTTTGTTTTTTTAAAATTCACTATTTTTGTTTTTTAGCTGTTACAAATTAATTAATGTAGGACTATTATTGACGGTTAAGTAATGTTATTAAAACAATGCCAATAGTTTTATGAATAAATAAATATTAATTAGGTTTGAGAACATTTCGTAAGCAATTTTTTATACCCTCCAGAAAAGGAGCCATATTTTTATATAGCTGCTTAATATCATTTTCTTTTTTGTTTTAGAGGAATACCGTAAGTCGGTGGATTAAAAGATATGAGGAAGAGGGTAGCCTTGCGAGTCGACAGCGAAGTGGAAGGCCGCCGCTCATTAGCGAGGCACAGCGACGCCAAATGGTAGACGAATTTGAAATGAATGGCTTTACACCAACACGACACTTCGCGGAATTATTCGGCACCTCCGTTAATACTGTGCGCCGTGCCCTTCACGCTGAAGGCTTGCATCACCGCATTCCCGCTAAAAAGCCCTTCCTGACAGAGCGACACAAACAAGAAAGGTTACGTTTCGCTCGCGACTATTTAGATTTTGACTGGAATAGCACCATATTTTCAGATGAAAAGACTTTTAAGTCAAGTCAAAAGGGTAGGCTTCATTTATGGCGCAGGGATAACACTCGTTGGTGCGAAAGAAACGTAATCCCTAATACAGAATCAGGTCGAATTACTATTAATATGTGGGGATGGATGAGTGCAGCAGGGCCAGGAGAACTTGCTTTTATTCTTCCTCGCGCCAACAGTTCTACTTATGTAGAAGTATTAAATGACGTCATGCTCCCAACTGTGCGCAACATTTACCCAGCTGATGAGCTGACACATTTAGCATTTGTCCAGGACAATTGTCCTATTCACCGGGCGAGCACTGTGCGTGAATGGTTTCAAAATCACCCGGAGATCATTGTTGTTCCATGGCCAGCGCGATCACCCGACCTCAACCCCATAGAAAATCTATGGGGTTTGATGGTGCAAAGGTGGGACTCCCGGGATGAGAGGAGTATTCCACAATTAAAAGCACATTGCTTGGAGGTGTGGGAAAGTTTAAGAGGAACCGAGATATGTAGCAATATTGTAGGTTCCATGCGCAAACGTCTACTTGACTGTATAGATAATAACGGGGGATACACTAAATATTAATAATACCTATATCTTTTGGTTTTTATTCTAGGCAGTGTAACTAAATATTGTGTAACATTAACATAAATGCATAATTCTTAAGTTGAGGTTTAGTTTCAATCTTCTTTTCGCTAAGAAAATGAACACTTAAGCTATAACCTCAATGCATTCATTGTGACGTTACATAAAAAAACATGTTCATAAGGTCTAAATTATAAATATTAGTTATCATTAAATCTCTGATGAATACCGACACACAATGATATTTAAATATTTACGAGCCTTTAACTAAAATAAGTGGGTAATCAACACTTTAGAATATCCTTTTCTTGATAAGTTAATATGAATAATTGACTGTATACCCACTACTCAACAAAAAATAAGAGTCAAAAAGTTACATGTGAACTTATTTAAACTAGGTAGGAATGTGACGTCACAATTCTCATAAAAGTTTGTTATTGTATAATAAAACGAATAAACATTTTTATTTTCATTCAGCACGCCTTTTTTATTTCCCCTTCTAACACCGCAAACATAAATTTCAAATCACATGAATAGTGAAGTTAATATTACTTATTTAACACAAACGTAACAAATTTTGATTAAATCTTACATATGGTTTCAAAGAAACAAAAACTAATTTGCGCTGTATATGAAATTCGAACTCGGGACACTTCAATCGTAAATCCACGACTACACTCAAACAGCTAGCAGTACTTACTAAAATCGAGCGAATTTTAGCAATGCAATGTAACGAACGGGTAGCCACTATAACGCGTAAATGCAAAAGAGATAATTATAATGTCGCTTAGTGCGACTACAGTTTATTAGTGTGTGTTATCTGTTGAATGTTGAGACAAAACTCTACAAGTAAACGCACTGACTGTATAGTGCTCGCACAGTTCATAGCAATGTAATCTATAGTCCGCCACTGGAGTTTTTAAACGTTTACTTAACCTCCCTAACTTAACGAATTATTGTGTGAACAAAGCAAACAACGTAAAGAATATAATATTTCTGTCCCATTACTACCAACCAAATAAAAATTTACAAAAAGTCTGCAATCTTGCGTTAGATTTGAACTTACGGCTAATTGATTCGCACGTCTGTCGGAACCCGATTAACCGGTAAGCCATCCTGATTCTAATTTACAAATTGAAATTATGAGCTACAATCACTTGTTGACGACAAAGACTACATTATATGCTTGAATATATAAGGTCGTAAGTCAAACTAAACGTCAAGCTGTTACGTTGTAATTATGCCTCTGCACTTCACACCCCTGACTGTACATGTTATTTTGGTTAAGCACAAACCTCGAAAAAAAACATGTTATAAAAACTTTAGCTTACTCATATGATAGTACACTATGATATGATGTACACAAGCAGAAGATCCTGTGAGTATGAACTAGCTCATATACGTTTTAGAACATGAAATAACTATGTTGTTTGATGGGATCAGTAATAAGTGTTCTCGCTGCTGAAGTGAAAAGTTATGTTTGTTACACGACAGCAAAATTATTTACATGTAGTGCCTTTAAAGCCCACAACAACTCTCTACACACAATATTTACATTGGAATCACTCGCTGCGGTCGTGATTCATTAATAGTATCCTTCGCTTGCTTGGTCAGCACTACCAACATAAAACTGGTTTCTTCTTTCTGTACAATTAACCTTACATTTATATTATTGTAACAGCACTATAATAATAACTACACGTTCATCTTTAGCACAAATAAAGAACTAACATTGAAAACCTACATCGTGCAAGTAAAATTATCCGCGACTTAGGACTATAATTAGAAGATACTAAGTTATCTTAGCTTAGGTATTGGCTGCAACTTTAATATTCAACATTATTTACCTTACCTTTTGGAATACCTGTATTGAAAATTATATTTGTTTTTAAAGGTGTTAAACTATTTTTATTTCTTTATTATAAGAACCCGTCAACAAGTGTCGTTCAATCTACCCTGGCTGAAAGCCGTTAAGCAGACTACAACCTCTTAGGTTGAATTGCGTGATGCCATTCAGGAAAAAAAGTCGTACAGTAGCCCTCCCGACACAACACCCGTCTGGTCAGAGGATTCTCCCTTTTCTATGGAGGATGATGAACTTTACACCTTGTTCTTAATACCCCTAAATTATGAAGGCTTCTGTTTAATTTCGTAATAACTGTTAAAATCAGCTTTAAGAGTATGACGTGCCTCACTAATTTCTAAATCAGAAAAATCTAAATTATACTAGCTTTGTAATGGCCTTTTTTTTTTTTTTTTTTCGTGTGGGAAATCATCCAATGACTTCCCCCGCTCTGGGTGGAGCGGGGGGGGCATGTCAGACTTGTACTGACTAAAACCCACCCATGTTTCTTCTATTGCCCTTTACGTTCCGAGGCCGCGGTATCTCTTTCGAACAACCCGCAACCCCAGCAGGCGGAGGCTCTGGCAAGCCCCTCTGCTTTGCTGACTCTCTTTGAGGCGCGCGTGAAACACGAACGCGCCGTCGACACGGCCTGTCGTCAATCGACGGACGGACGGTGAACTACCCATTGCTCACCGCCCACAGGCCCGCATCTACGGTGGCCGGAAGTCGTCTCGCGGCGCCCGGCGCCATGGGCGTCTCCCGCGGCGGCTGGGTTGGGCAGATGTTCTCTCCCTCAAACGCCCGGCCACCTCCTTCGCTAGCATTACTGCTTCGCAGAAGGTGGTGACCGCTTCCCATTCCCTCTCGCTCCGGACCATGGCCTGAACCAGGGCCGGACGCGAGAGATCGCCGCCGCCGATCGCCTCTACGAGGGCACGGCGGTGCTCCGCCCAAGCCGGGCAGATCGCCACTGTGTGCTCCACCGTGTCCTCCGGGCGATCGTCACAATGGTGACACCCGGGCGCTTCCTCCCGCCCGATGATGTGCAGGAACCTCCCGAAACTTCCGTGTCCGGTGAGGACCTGCGTCAGGCGGTAGGTGAGGACGCCATGACGCCTCTCCAGCCACTCCTCAAAGAGGGGACTTACCGCCACTATTGTAGCGTGCCCTGTTTGTAATGGCCTTAAACTAGCATATATTAACCCCGGGTAAAAATAAATAAAACCAATTTTCCCAAATATAATTTATGCTGGATCGATTTTTCACTATTTATAAAAAAAAATATAAATCATAAGAGCCATTTTGGAGAACACAATTACAAATTTATATAAACATTGCTCATTCAATAGTACAGGATTCAATACAATAACGTTAACAAACATTATCATTTCATTTAAATGACACTTGATATTTCCATAATATCAAGTTAGCAAATTGTGAGTTATATTAAACCACATCGAACTATTGCGGTCAACCGGACCTAACAATGAAAGCCCTCTGTTAACCCAATCTCGCTGCCATTTAGTTTAACCAAAGGTTTAAACAAGATCAAAATAAATTGATAAATGAAAACAGCTCAAAAATCAAAGTACTTTGATGGGGATTAATATCGAAATTTTTGTGTCTGTACAAAAATCTGTTTCTAGTATTTAAATCTGTGAATAAATTAATAAATAAATAAAATTAATTAATTTACTTATTAGACACAAACATAAGTTACATTTAAACAGATACACGGGATGAATAATGCAACTGATTCCAAATTTATTAATCATAGTAAACTTTATTAAAATAAACAAACTAGTCACTTGAAAAATATATAGTAAACTCATAATTTTCCTGCCCTTGTCCCATTCTATTTAGGGCCGGTGCAACACTCCTTCATATCATTCCTTATACAATCCATCCATCTTTTCTTTGGCCTTCTTCAAATGACTTACAAAAAAAAAACTTTTTGCGTTAAAGATTAACAAACTCACCTGTCGCACTTAAAATATAAGTATCCTACTTATATTTTAAGTGCGACAGATGACTTTAAGTGTAAAGAGAAGTGGAAGCAGTGGAAGGAGAACGGTGGTAAACGAGAGTAGTCACTTTTGTCATCACCTTGGGAAATCCTCTTAGCCACCACAAAGCTAGAACAATGAAAATAAATCCTAATAGAGCCAATCACTTCTCAATCGTACGAATAAAGCAATATACGAGTTTCTCGGAATCGCACGTAATCAGACATTAATAAGTCGTCTTGTGCTTGTAAAGCGGAACTCAGGTCCCACGGTAGTCATATTGAACGTTGGTTGGAAAGCACAGCGCAACAACTTTTCCAGAAGGCTTAAAGATTATTTAGCTTACTCGTTAGATGATGGACATCAAACTCAAAATAAAAGCGTTTATTTCAATTAGACCTATACAGGCACTTTTGATTGTCATACAAACAAAAAAGATACAGTCCCAGTCATAAAACATAATAACTTGTGAAAGTGCTGTAGTTGCTTATTCCAAATCGTAGATCTCTATGGAGAAGAATGAGCTAGAAACCGGCTCTATGGACACTCTTTTAAATCATAATAATATTTAAAAAATATTAATCTGATACATCATTCATGTTGTTATTATGCATTGTGAGAATGATGTAGAAAAACGAACTTTGAATACTTTTACAATAAGTGCAATTTGCTATTGTAATGGTCTTCTTTTTCTGGTCTCAACACAATTCATTAAAGATCAAGCCTAACCTGCCTAACCTTTTCTCAGTTTCCGTCGACTTTTTTAACCAGTTCCTGCACAGGTTTTGACAAACTTATCACAGAGTAATAACGAAATGGAATGCTTACTTGCAGATAGATTGGTATGCTCAACACTGCTCTTGCCAGCTACTCGTATATTTGACATGGAATAGTGCAAAACCCAGCCTGTTTAACCCGAGGGGTAAAACATTAAGCTAACTATGTAAGTTCTATGTTCTAATGGACGTGCTTATAACCTATAATCGGGCACAAATTGCTATTTTAAAACGTTGTCCCACACTAGGAATTTCCTGTATCGTGGGTGCGTTTCAAACATTTATACTCACATACACAAACACCCAGACCCGAAACAACTATCTGCAGGTTATACAAATATTTGTTCCGTGCGGAAATCGAACCCGCGACACGCAGCGCAGCAGTCGACTGCGGCAACCGTGCTGTCATTCGTGTCGACATTGGATCCAACTAGTAAATTCTAGTTTGAATATCTTCTGATTTAATTTTATTAAGATAGTTCTTCTATGTTCTCCTGCTCTATGGTCGATACTAACTTCTAATGTCCTCTGCGGGGCAGATACAGTGTGACGTAATCGATGTAGACGTCACTGTAAAGCCGATTGCGGAGTAGGTTGACCTCTAGAGTCCACATAGTGGTATAGGATGGCCTCTCCATCAATGCGTAATCGTCTTGCCTATACAGAGGATGAATGGGCGATATTATCGTTCGGGCTACTCGACTAGAAAATAACGTCAAATGTACCTACCTAAGATTGTTAGTGTGAATGACTACTCCATGTTTTGGTTGCTAGTTCCTCAATTATGTTCGTACCAACACATAAGTGATAAATAAATAAATATCTTGGGACAGCTCACACACGGCTATCTGATCCCAAGCTAAGCAGAGCTTGTGTTATGGTAACCAGACAACTGATATACATACTTATATAATTTATAAATACAAACATATTATAGATAAATCACACCCAGACATAGAACAAACAATCATGCTCATCACACAAAGTTTGTCCTGGGTGGGAATCGAACCCACGACCTCCGGCTCAGCAGTCAGGGCCACTAACCACTAGACCAACAGGCCCGTCAAGTGAAGTGAAGTGATGAGTTGACAACTAAAAGTTAAATCTTGTCTGACATGTATTGATACGGTGATAGGACATATCGATAAAAAACTAACCAGGAGCGAGTCAGACTCACGCACCGAGAGTTCCGTACAAACATAAGACATAAACAGCCATATCTTTTGACTGCGTAGACTTAGAGGGTTGATTTTTTACACAGAGGACAAAGGGACCACAGACTTGAGTATATGGTTTTACCTTTAGATGCCGAGATAAAGGGCCTTGACAGACAGACAGACAACAAAGTGATCAAATAAGGGTTCCGTTTTTTCCTTTTGAAGTACGAAATACCCTATAAAGAAAAGTTGGTCAGCCGCCCACATAAGATAAGATTCTTTATTCGTATGAAATACATTATGGTCTTTTAAACGCATGAAATATGGAACATTAGGTACTGTCATGTAGAACAAAAACGGATTAATGCCAACAATCCCTCTTAAAGGATTAAAAATTTCAGAAAGCATCATTTTTATTAAATAAATAATTGAACAAAAATAGTCTATTTATAAAAACGCTCATATAAAATAAAATAAAACTTCTTAACAATTAATAGCGCACAGTTGCTTATTTGCCTGAACTAGCTTGGATCTGTGTTTCAGGCTTTAAAAGAGCATTAATACTTAATTAAATTAACAGTAAGTAAATTAGAGTACCTAATTAAAAACTTACACAAAAGTAGTACAGTCACAGTAAGTAAGCGGTTTATTTGCAGACAACAAGTAGATCTTCTGTCTGTGCATAAGTTAGGGTTTGAAACAAATTCAACTATTATTTAGAATTTAGATATATTTTTCTATACATACTCAATATTTAATTTAGTCTGTTGTACAGAAATGGGCATAAAAATGAGAAAAATCTTTCCAAAAAGACGTGTTTGGAGGTTGCATTAGACGTGCAAACAATATAATTCCGTCTATTTTTAGTATTGTCACCATTGTACGTGAGTTTCAATTTAACAAAGATGGCCACTGCAGTAGGACTGCGTGGGGTTATTATAATCATGTATCTACACATAGACCTGAACGCAGAATGTCATTCCCAAAAACTGTGCTTTCAATGCGGGCCTCTGACGTAGCTTCTCTTTCAAAAGCGTGGCTTTATCCGTGATTCATAAAAAGTTACTTACGTAATTATTTGCTTTGCTCTCGTGTTTAATTTTGTGAGTGTATTTACTGTACATATTAATTTAACCTACTTTCTTTGGTTTCTGGCGGTAGAGATTTTACAATAAGAATATGAGATATGTACATACATATCTCATATATGAAGATATATCTTTGTAGAACAAGACATGTTTAATTTTCCAACGATAGAATACATGTTTTAAAATGTTAATAACTTCAAAGAACATGATATCTTGGAGTATACCAAGACCGCAGTCAAAAATTTCCTTCAAATGACAAGAAGACTTGAATTGTTTAGTCTTCAGAGCATACAAGCAATGTCAAGAAACGAAATTGCGAGTTAACCTAACGAAACAAGATTGTTTGCAGTCGTCTAATAAAGTGCCTAATTAATAATGATGTTCCCTTTGCGAGAACCTAAGTTAATTAAGATGACATGTCTCTCTTGTCGACAGTAAATATCACTCGCGAGGCATAAAACTCGTGCGCTATATGTCACACAGATTTACAATTTAGCTCCGGCGAACTAATTGGATGCAGGTAACAATGTTTGCTCCCAGTAAGCCCGCTTACTCCGCGCGCCTGCTCTCCTGAATAATTTTATTGCTTCATATGCATCAAAAAATTGAGTCGATGTGATGACATCGTCGCAATTTTGCTCGTATATATTTTTAATTGTATGCCTTATGATTGTTGAGAGAAGTTATTGGCTGGTAAGTTTATTTTGGGAACGTAAAATGGGTTAGTCTGGATTGATATCCAGACATAAAAATCGCACTTTGACATTGATATGTCAAAGTGCGATTTTTAATCGAGTACAATTGAATTGTATGCGGTTTAAAAATCATTGATAGCTAAGAGATCTAGCTGTAAACATGAACGAATGTACAACAATAAGTGTGCTTAGTCAGCACAAGGAACAAAAACATTTTAATCACTAAAGCAAAAATAGTCTTTAATCGAGCTAAAACAACATTCGCTTCGAGCGCCTGAATCAATTTCTACCGCAACACAAGTCTCCTAAGCAATTTAACGCAATCTTTCTCGATGTTTCACTTTTTACAATCTCAAAAACATTACCACTATCCATTTTATAAAAAAAAAAACATGAAATATAACAACTGCATTTTGGAGTAAATGATGCCGTGACGTCTGATAGGGGACAATGGAAGAAGAAAACATGTTGCGCTGACCCCAAATAGAATGGGACAAGGGCAGGAAAATGATGATGATTTTCCCGAAAGGTTGCGAGAGGCGTACTTACCTATATTAAACCGTCTGTTTGTCAGCTATGTTTAAATCATGTGATAGGGGCACACCAAATGCCATCAGTCAAATCTCTGGGCTGCTTCTCATCATTCATTAAATCATCCTACATTGTGTTGCTTATAAACTATTCTTTAACTAGACTTACCTACCTAATGCGATTCAAATAAAGAGGCTGTGGCAGATTATATAAACCCAACGACAGTAATATTAGTGGCTCCAAATTGAATTGAAGCCAGGCAGCAAATTATCCAGACAACTGACAGGCAGACGGATTAGCTAGGTCATACGTTCGTAACGCGCCGCCCGCCGCCGTCGAAGTAGAGTGCACAGGGACGCACTGTGCAAACATTTGAGGGAAATTGCAGACAAAACCGATCAACCGATCATATATTTTTGTTTTTAAATAATAAAACCTTTTCAAATACTTAATGTTTATATTTGGAAAAAAATCTTATCATAACCTGCCTTTAATTTTTGGATCCAGGAAATACTGGTTCCTACCTTCTTCAAAATGTTTTTATTCACCATTTAACGAATAGGATCTAAGTTCTGAATTGTGTATCTACTTCTTTTTGATGTTGTACTTGTTTGCCATAAACAAAATGGATCACTTGGTACGAAATTCTAAAACAAGTACAAAAAGACTATGTCTCTTATTTCCGGACATCGTATCCAAATGCAAAACTGTGCGACGCGACGAGGTAATTTCATTGAAAGATTCGACCGCCGCGCCGTCGACATCTGCACGTTAATAAAGTTAACCCAAGGATATACCATTGAGGTGCAAGCCCAGATGAAATATCTGGGCCTAGTGCTCGACAGCAAGTGGCGCTTTCGAGCACACTTCAGCGGGCTGTCGACGCGCTTGCTGAAGACTGCGGGCGCCCTCTCGTGGCTCCTCCCGAACATCGGGAGGCCCGGCGACCAATGCCGGCGTCTATACGCCGGCATACTAAAGAGTATGGCCCTATACGGGGCCCCAATCTGGACGGACTCACTGGGCAGACGGGAGAACGCCGCTGCCCTCCGCAGGCCACAAAGGGCCATTGCACAGCGGGTGGCGAGGGCGTACCGCACAGTGAGTTTCGCGGCATCGTGCGCTCTGGCGGGAACTCCACCTTGGGAGCTCGAAGCTTGGGTGCTCTCAAGAGTGTACGACTGGACGGCGGGTCAGAGGGCGCTCAACCGGCGCCCGGACCCTCAAGAAAAGGAAGAAGTGCGTGAGGAGGTTCGCGAGGCAATAACTCGGCACTGGGCCGAAGACCTAGCCTCGGCAACATTCGGTCGCCGGACACTGGACGCCATCGGGCCCGACCTGAACGATTGGCTCGACCGGCGACATGGTTGCCTCTCCCTGCGTCTGGTGCAGGTGCTGTCCGGGCACGGCTGCTTCGGATCGTACCTGCATCGGATAGGGCGGGAGGAGACCCCACAGTGTCACCACTGCGAGGCCGCAGTGGATACCCCAGAGCACACCCTAGAGGTGTGCCCTTCGTGGGACGAACCCCGCCGCGCCATGGTGGCAGTGGTCGGGAACGACCTCTCACTCCCCAATGTGATTTCAGCCATGCTGGGAAGTGAGGAGGCATGGGCAGAAGTAGCCTCCTTCTGTGAGGACGTCATGTCACAGAAGGAGGCGGCGGAGCGCACGCGGGAAGACGACCCTCTCGCGGCGCCGCTCCGCAGACGAAGAAGGGGTGGAAGACGGCGAGCACAACGCCCGTCCTCAACCACCCCGGGGGGTGATCAGCGGGCGACAGGCGCGGGGGCGCCACCGCCTGCACCACATGATCCACCCCCTGTGCTCCGGCCATAATAAAAGCCCCTCCCTTCTGGGGGGGGACGTGTAGGGCCTGCCGTAAGGTGGGCATTCGCCGGAGGGGGACTGGACGACATAGACTCCCAGGTCCCTTCCACTCAGGCGAGGTCGGAGTGCCGCTGGGTATTTTTAGTGGGTATACCGGGAACGACTTCACCGGGGAGCCCCACATACCCCTCTCCCGTCCCCCGACGGGAAGGGGATGCGTAATAGCATTTTTTCCCAGCGACAAAAAAAAAAAAAAAAAAAAAAAGGATATACCGGTGTAAACAGGTAACCTTTTAGTCGGTAAGAAATTAATTTAGCTTGCTTAGAAAATTGCAGCATTTTATTAGAATTTTAAACTAAGTCCATTAAGCTATACTATGCATGTTCACTTACTAGAGTGCTCGTCTAAGTTTTTTCTTTGTTTGCAATAATCCTTTTGCTCGCAGCATTCACAGCTCTAATGATAATTGGACACGTAGTTGCGTAGTTAACTAAAACAAAACCACTAATTTTCCTTTGTAAATAGAACTCTAACTACGTAATATATTCTATTATTTTACGAGACTTATGTGTCATTATTATGCAGTTGGAAAATCATTACATAATTTCCTCGCTCTGGGCGGAGCGTGGTTGGGGGTGAGTGGCATATTTTTACTGACTAAAACCCACCCATGTAAGTTCTTTTGCCTTTTATCTCCAGCAGGATGTGCAAAAAAATACAATCAAGGAGGTGAAAAACTTTGATTATATTATTTAATCACATGCAATTTTAAAAGATTAAGACAAAAAGTGAAGCTGCTGGCTAGTGACGAATATTTCATAATATTCATCGTCCAATGTTTCGCATACATTTACTTATCTCAGGGCTCGCTACAGCAGACTACGGCTCAATTTAGTAAGCAGCACTTGGTAAAAAACATAAATCTTAAAACTTCATTACTCGCTTCGCCCACAAGTTGGTTTTTCCTCCAACAAGGCGTTGATGTTTACGATTTAAAAGGTTTTCGACGTAAAATATTACTGTTGCCGACACTTCACCGCCTCCGTCTAATGGTTAAGATGTCAGGTAAAGGAAATGCTTGGTTCGGGTTCGATGACACGTTCTGAAAGTATGAAAATGAAAAAGTTTGTTTCTTATTTCAAGATCGTACGAATGTTTGTGGTGTTGAAATATTTCTGTAGGCGTTTTATTTTAGAACTCATTCGGACTTTTTTTTGTCAGTATTTCGTCAACTGCCTCATTAAGTCAAATGATCGCAAGCGCAACTGCAGAGGATGAGGTCTTCGGATCAATTCCCGGGTCGAGCTGTGTTGTTTTTTTTTTCAAAACAGGTTTTTTTGTCGCTAATTTATCACAATTACTGAATTTGTATCCGGTTAATAGCAATAGGCTTACCCCCTATTACATAAATTCCCAGACAATTTAAGGGTAAACTTAAATCAAATCGGATTCAGCTTGATGTCAAGTTAATCCTTTCAAATCCAAACCCAATTCTGGAGAATGTTCGGGATTGCTGATTACCGGAACCGGTAATCTTAGGTTACCTATCGTTTAACCGGGACGTATAATGTTCCTTGTAGATACTCTGGAATGTATTTGTTCGTTCATGAATACTATTCATTCACGAATTACGTCAGATGAGAAATATGTATTTTGTTTAACTTTCTGCCGCGAATCCATCATCACACACATTTTATGAATGGCATCTCGCAGTTCAACCAAGGAGGTTGTCGTCTGCTTAACCTGGCGAATCCTGTGGATGCCTTAAAAATTAAGACCTCCAGCCAGGGTGAAAAAAAAACTAAATTTACAAATTAAGCGACTACACGCTAAGGCACTCCCTGTGGGGTACGAGCCTCGGATTAGGGCGTCGCTGAGGGACAGCAAGGGACAAGCTGGATCTGAGTGATATTATTTATGGGCTGATTTGGACTTACTGGCTCAGCAGCGCGGACTGGCTCTTGCAAGGGACGGGTGGGACACATGACTATGTTAGCCAATAAGCCTGATATAGTAGTGGTGGATCGCGGCCTGATTGTTTATATAACGGTCCCGCATTATAAGAACCCCGTGAAATTCGAAAAGGATAAGCAAATCAAATATATTTACTTGGTTGTTGACATCTGGGTGTGTACTCAGCGATCATTGTGCCGATAGTCATATCAGCCTATTATTTAATTGCTAAGAGCATGACCAATACTTGATCAGGCTCTCGTTAGGCTGCTGGATCAAGGGCTTGATTCAGAAAGTGGTACTCCTGTCATGCATTATTAGGACGTTCCTTTCTATACCTACTTCATCCCCATTAAATAACTTTCGTTTACAAAAATCAAGCTTTAGTACGCTACCAATTTTGATAGAATCAGAATTTAACAGCTTTTACCTACCTACTCCCAATTTCACTAACAAATATTTTTGCGCAAACTTTACATAATACGGTTCGTAAATTCATTAAATAAGTTGAAGTATTATGCATAATTCAATTTGTTCAGGGTGGGATAAATTTCTATTGAGCACAGCAAAAAGTTAGTTATGCAAACTATCAGTGGGCTGCCTAGCTGGGTTGAATAGTGCTTCAAAGTTCTAGTCCTAAATTTTCATGTTTTTGGTAAAGCGACTATTACAGTGTCACCTTATATTGAATTTATTATCTCGCAGCCTTAGTAATTTTACGGAGCAATCCTTACTTATATATTATATTTAGATATACTTTAGTGAGTTTGTTTGTTTGTTACCTCTTCACGCTTTAATGGCTAAACCAATTTTGATGAATTTTGGTACAGAGATAGTTGGGAACCAGGAGACGGACATAGGCTATTTTTTATTTTAAAAAAAAGTGGGATATGAGGGAGCAAGAGGGAAGAAACGGGAAAACTTAGCGTTGCTATTACAAATCAATAAGGTGCAAGGGGAACTGTGTTACCCTCAATTTAACGCGAGCAAAAGCTAGTATTAAATAAGAAAAAAATGTGGTAATTAGTAACTTTCTTTTTCAAGTTGTTCATCAAATAAGTTCCCCCACTCTGGGCGGAGCGGGGTGGAGTGTCAGACTTTTTCTGACTAAAACCGATACGGTACCTCTTTTCGAACACCTTATTTTGAATTTACTATCTCGTACCTTCAGCAATATTACGGTCCAATATGAAATAGTAAGAAAATATGGTAGTAACATTGTTTATCAACTTAGGTGTAATAATTTTGTTGGAAGTGTTTTGTTTTCTTATCATACAGTAAGTACCTACCGTATTTCTTATAGCATAACAACTACGTTTACAACTTAAAAACAATATTATAAGTCAGTTAATGTTTGTATTCTCATCTAATGAAAATACCTATAGGTAATAGTAACTACAAACGCAAATATGTATTTACTCATCTTTTTTTCCACAGTTTATGAAGTCAAAGTTTATTTCCAATAGTATCTGTTCTGTTATAGCTTTCAAAAACAGCATTCCATTAATTTCCATTTAGAACTACAAAAATCTGAACCTAAAATTTCTCCAACACAAAACAGAGCCTTAATTCGAACTCCCTAAACAAAGCTGTTAAAAATAACCTTTCGTTATTCGTTCATTGTTTAAAGGGGAAACATACGGTAAATATGAAATAACGGGAAACAACAAGATAATTTTGATAATTATCAGTTTCCAACAGGCGTTGTGCTAAGCAATTACCCACAGGCGCGTCGACCCGAGCTGGTCCCTACGTGTGGACCCACAATCGTCGAGTTTACAACACTGCCTGCAACTTTAAACACGGCCTTTCAACATAGCCTTTGTATATTTTACTAAATTCACTTTTGTTTTACTGAATGGGTATGAAATTCTGCAAAACACGATGTAATACGAGTGTTTACATAGTAGTTTGTAAACTGCTTACGGCGACTAAAACTATTATTTGCTGTTTGTATACTTTGGCGTAATCTGTTTTCAAATGCTTTTGTTTCAGTCTGTCGTTCAGGTAAAATTTAAACCATATAAACTTAGTGCGAAGAAATAAACATATGAAAGAAATAATTAATAAAATAAAAGATATATTGTATAAAAATCAATAAAGATAGTAAGTTTTGTTAGAACAGTTGGTAATCAAAGTCGAATGTTTTGGTAATAAAAGAGAAATTAATGTGGTAAACCATGGGGTTTACCACATTTTTGGATCGATACAGTACATTATTAATTGACAAAATCACTTTTATTTGTACCTGTTTTAATTCGGATGGGAAATCATCACATAGCTTCCCCTGCTCTGGGAGTATCAGATGTTTACTGACTAAAACCCACCCATAGTATTTTGCCCTTTATGTTCCGGGGAAACGAGATCAAACAAAGATGATCGAGAACAGTGGCAGATACCTACCTGCTTTCGGTCATGGCTTCACCCATGTTGAAGTCGTGAATTAAATAAATAATAAATATCGTGGGAAAACTCACACACGGCTATCTGATCCCAAGCGAAGCAGAGCTTGTGTTATGGTAACCAGACAACTGATATACATACTTATATAATTTATAAATACATACATATTATAGATAAATCACACCCAGACACAGAAAAAACAATCATGCTCATCACACAAAGTTTGTCCTGGATGGGAATCGAACCCACGACCTCCGGCTCAGCAGTCAGGGCCACTAACCACTAGACCAACAGGCCCGTCAAATATTCCATGGACAGTTAAAACCGGGATAGAAAAGTATCATATTTTATGTTCTGAAACAGTTAATAGTCTATCGGTATACCAAACTTAATCTAAATCCTTTCGGCTATTTTATAAAAGTTACATTAAAAAAAACAGCCAAGTGCGAGTCGTACTCACACACAAAGGCTTCCGTAGCAATACATAATACAATAACAATATTTTTGACGCTAATTCATAGTTAAACTTGCCCTCCACAATTAAAATGTATGTTGTATATTTTAGTATGTTAGATGATGATGTTTGTTAATAATGAACTATTGCATTTTTTTTTAAAGGCACACATCGCAAAACTTTATCTTCGAATCTTATTCAAATCAACTTTCGATTGAAGTTTCTTGTAGGTTCTTCAAACTTACATTATTACCTTTTTAAAAGAAAAATCTCATCAACTCTCGAATAAATCTATCTAAGAAATATCGATATATTCTTTAAAGAGTCATCGGCAGTCCGATCTATGATTTATACTATTTTGTTTATGAAACGGTTTTACGTTTTTTTTTTTTTGTAATTAATTTAGTTTTACGTTTTCACTACGGTACTCTAAAAAAGGTAGTTTCGTGAATGTAACAAAGAAATATGAAAATAAAAGTTTGCATTAATAGTAGCCCTTTTAAAAGGCCAACCTAGACTGTTGCCTAACTTTCATACAAAGTCAGTAGTTTTGTACACCTTCAATTTTTAGGGTTCCGTAGTCAACTAGGAACCCTTATAGTTTCGCCATGTCTGTCTGTCCGTCCGTCCGTCCGTCCGTCCGTCCGTCCTCGCTTAATCTCTGTGACCGTTAGCACTAGAAAGCTGAAATTTGGTACCAATATGTATATCAATCACGCCGACAAAGTGGTAAAATAAAAATTGGAAAAAAATGTTTTATTAGGGTAGCCACCCTATATGTAAAGTGGGGAGTGATTATTTTTTTTAATTTCAACCCTAACGTGTGATATATTGTTGGAAAGGTATTTAAAATGAATAGGGGTTTACTAAAATCATTTTTTGATATTGTCAATAATTTCGGAAATAATCGCTCCAAAAGTAAAAAACAATGTGTCCCCCCCCCTCTAACTTTTGAACCATAAGTTTAGAAAATATCAAAAAAATCTGAAAAGTAGAACTTTATAAGGACTTTCTATGAAAATTATTTTGAACTTGTTTGACACAACAGTTTTTGTACAAAAAAGACAAGTTTTAAAAAATAATTTTTGGACTAAGTTTGTAGTATAATCGTATATCCAAGCATTTTTTTTAACTTCGTTTACATATTTTATTATCCTGAACGTATCTTTTTTCAAACAAAAAAAAGAATTATTGAAATCGGTTCTCGCAATCCAAAATTATTAAAAAAAGTATTAATTAGGAAATACAATTCTCTAGTGTTCAACGTCAAACAAATAATAAACTCATAAGTGGGAACACTTATTGTGACGGACGGGAAATTACGGAACCCTACACTGAGCGTGGCCCGACACGCTCTTGGCCAGTTTTTTTATTGAGTTTTCTTGCACGACTTATTTTGTATCGACCTTTTGCCCGAGGCAACCTGAGGGTGGAATTTGAAAACGGTATTCCATTCCATTTTGCTGGGATCGTATTGTTTAGCTGCTTATGGTACTAGAGTTTAGGGTTATATTACTGGTAGCTTTATGTATTTAAAGGCATAATGGTAACAAAAAGCTTTTAAATTAAACTATCATTTTTTTTTCAGTGCCCAGCCTACTTATAATGTAGAATAAGCTGACCTTTTTAAACTGCCAATAAGTCGTATTACTAATTTAAATCTCATGAGAAAAGTATTCTTTTAGTGGCGAATATACTAATCCTCATTATTTAAGGTCAAACCAAATCTACTTTTGTAGAGGTGTAAAATTGTTTCTAAAAAACAATTCACAGCAATATATGTTACTAGCTTTTGCCCGCGACTTCGCTCGCGTTAAATTCTGGGTAACATGGTTCCCCTTGCGCCTTATTGATTTGTTATAGCAACGCTAAGTTTTCCCTTTTCTTCCCTCTTTCTCCCTCACATCCCACTTTTTTCAAAAAAATATTAGCCTATGTCCGTCTCCTGGTTCCCAACTATCTCTGTACTAAAATTCATCAAAATCGGTTAAGCCATTAAAGCGTGAAGAGGTAACAAACAAACAAACTCACTTTCGCTTTTATAATATTAGTAAGGATAGTAAGGATTTAGATTACCTTTATCTCTATTGATTTATTTGACTACAATTTAAGCCTGATAGGGTAAAATTTTAGGGTTTTGTTTAGCAAAAAAAATTAAAACATAAAGACCGACAACCGTATATAACATTGAACAACCTATACTACAAAAGTAGTTACTGAAAACATACAGAACTAAATCAACACAAAAATCGTGTCCCACTTCAAGATCTCCCCAAAGAGATACCAAGCAAGTCTAGTCTCAAGAAGTGTAGGTAACATAATTAAATGATAACCCGCGGTACACAAGGATTACCCCACAAAGGTGTAAACTGTCACGTAGACTGTGTATGTCAGCGCTATCGTATACCGTGTGAACGTTATCTTACCCGTGATTTACAGCCTTGCAGAATTTAATTAGGGCTGCCGACGCCTAGGGACACGTTTGATGAGCTAGGAAAATTTCTAGGTTAGTTTTTGTTAGAATTACAACGGTTTTGTGGACTTTTAAAATAAATTGTGTCGTTTGCTAATTTAATTGGGGACATAATAGCCTAGAGGATCATTAATTAGAGGTCTAATTAAACACTACTGCTTTGACAAACCAATGTGTTGTCTTCCTCTGATATTTTTTTAAAGTCGTGATTTATTGAACGTCATTTTCAATACATATTCATACTTCTGATAACCCTTTTGATGAAATCCTTTCGATATAATGAAAGTGTGGTGTTATATTGTGTGAAAAATAAGATAAAAAAGGGATGATAAATTACACGCCATAAATCCTAATACGATCCCTCCTCGTCATTTTAGCGTTACAGGCTTTATATCAAAATACTCAAATACAGTAAAAAACATAAACCAAAACGTCACAACATCATTCATCGCAATACCTCTTAAACTATCAGTTTTGGTAGAAATCTGTTAGAACTACTTCATACCTCTTATACATTTCTGAAAAATAGTGATGAAAAGATATAAAAATATTTACTTACATCGATTGTCTTACTGCTATGGCGCCCAAATGGGAATAGTAATAAAACTTCAGATAGTCTAGTTTATTACTCGTCTTATCCAACATCTTGTTATGTTATTCTTTTAACCATAATAATTCACAAACCTGGTATTACAACACACATTCAATTTTTTAATGCATTTTAGCCCATTTGGGCGCCAAAATGCTTACTGGCGCCCGACTGGGACTACAGCTTATTTTGTTGAAAAATATTTGAAAGATGTAACAGGGAGGGAGGGAGGTTTCTTACTTAAGTAATACTTTTCTAAAACAAACTTTTAAAAGAGACAGACAGCAAATAACTTTGAAATAATTCATGCATGATGTCTGTTGAAATATCAGACTTATTGCTATTTTCTCAAAGATAATACTTTGCAGGCTGTCGGGCACTACTATGAAGGGGCATTGTCCTCGGTTTAAATTACCGCATCATGTTCTTTAAAGACTACTTGACATTTGAGTTTATTTGACGTGTGCCCTCTGAATCTCATTCCCAAAAGCTTTTAAGAACTGTAAAAAAGATTGGTTTTAATCTTGTTTAAACTAAATCTAATTTGGAAGACATTAAATTTTAGTAGCTCTAGCATACCTATTTATTCTGTCAGCCCTATGTTAATAATGAGCAATGTAGACAGAACCTAATCACCGCACTGTGTAAATCCTATGAATAACACATAATGAGCTTTGCTATGTTCCAAATTAATATTGTTAATAATCCGATGCTGTGACGTCACAAAATTTATGACAGAACAATATTATCTCACCGACAGATGTTAAACTAGGTTGTCTAGGTAAGCACTACTTCTGATTTAAATTATGTCACATTGTGTTATTAACAAGCATATGAATTTGTGAAACTGAAATCATCCTTACTAATATTATATATGCGAAAGTGAGTTTGTTTGTTTGTTACGTCTTCACGCCTAAATAGCTTAAACGATTTTGATGAATTTTGGTACAGAGATAGTTGGGACCCTGGAGACGGACATAACTTTAAAAAAGGTAGATATATTGGGAAGAAAGAGGGAATAAAATGGAAAACTTAGCATTGCTATTACAATCAAAAAGGCGCTAGGGCTAAAGTACAGGTAGCAGGTATCTGTAAATCAGGAAAGGGGAACTGTATTACCCCGAATTTACCGCAAGCGAAGCCGCGGGCAAAAACTAATACTCGATATTTTAGCTTCGATTAAGACATTCCGTATACAACTACACAGTAAATACACTATACGGGGCCCTAAGACCCAAGTTTATTCCTTCTCTAATTACCAAATAAAACAAGCATCGCAAAAACATCTCATACTAAAACATTCCAGCGCTGAAACTCGGACAAAAACCATTTAGTACTAGTGAGATACCTAATAGCAGCTCAGTTACCAAGACGAATGAGCCTCGTTTGTTCCGGTTTGCTCCCATTAACCCAGCCTTTAAGACACAGGGTCACCGGCCGTCTCGAAAACTAATCCGCACTGCTGTTAATACCAATAAGTCGTGTCTCGAAATTTATCGGGGTCAAAATATAGAACCGGAATACTTTATAGGACTTTCGTATAAGTTCAGGCTACTCATAAAGATGCGCAGTTGTGCTTATAATGTTTTCGCTGTAGTACATTAGTAAAATGTACCATTCCTATTTAATCTGGAACATTATTATGATTTCTGATCATGACTGAAAGCCTTTGTAAACAGTTCAGTTTTAATCTTGTGGCTCTAGAAGACATACTGGTTTTATAAGACAAGCTCAGTCGCTCTTTGCTTTAAAAAAACTTAGTTGCAAATCATTTTCTTTCTCCCAAATAATATTATAAAACACATAATATATATTTATTTTTTTATTTGACAAAATAACGTTATTTAAATAATTGTTTATGAAGTATTAGCAGATGATACTGAAAGATACTTTTGTAAAACAGTTATGTTTCAATTATGGTGTGCAATAAAGTATATACTACTAGCTTTTGCCCGCGGCTTCGCTCGCGTTAAATTCGGTAGCGCCATATTGATTTGTAATAGCAACGCTAAGTTTTCCCGTTTCTTCCCTCTTTCTCCCTCATACCCCACTCTTTTTAAAAAAAAAATAGCCTATGTCCGTCTCCTGGTTCCCAACTATCTCTGAACCAAAATTCATCTAAATCGGTTTAGCCATTAAAGCGTGAAGAGGTAACAAACAAACAAACTCACTTTTGCTTTTATAATATTAGTAAGGATTCATCAATCTTTAGTAGTTAGTAAGCATTAAGAAGTAATACATCTGCTAAGAGACAAAAATAAAGCCCAAAAAGTTTAAATAATCAGATTTTCTTATTAAAATCAACACACCTCAATGAGCTAGCTGCATGAGTAAAACGTTTGTCCTAACCTACACACTCATTTATCTTCTTGGTACCGTAATTTTCACGTGGAATTTACTAAAGACCCTTCTGAAATTCAAACCCGAACCTTTCCCAAATAATTTAAGACTTTAGACCTTCAAAGCATTAACAGCTCAGAGATACCATTAAACATACTTAATACTTATATACTCAATTTCAACGTAACTTACTAACTTTTATGAAAAGGTTTTTACATTTTAGGTAAATCGGTGTTTATTTGAAATCTTAGGTCTCAATAGACTAAAGATGTTAAAACCTAGTAAGTTCTCGCGTCATTGAAGACGTATGCTCTTTCTTAAGGATAGATAGGTCTCCAGAGATTCGAAACTTGCAAGGATTTTAAATTTGTCTTAAACTTTAATCTGCCAAAAATTGTTATTTGAAAATGCAAATTCTAAATTTATTATAATAGGGATAATTTATTTATTTTTAAACGTTTGCCCCACTCTAGGAATTTCTCCTGTATCGTGGGTGCGTTTACAAATATTTAAACTCACATACACAAACAACCAGACCCGGAACAACTATCTGTAGGCCATACAAATATTTGTTCCGTGCGGGAATCGAACCCGAGACACGCAGCGCGGTAGTCGATCGCTCAACCACTGCGCCAACTGTATTGTCAAAATGCTTATTTTTTTTTAGTTATCAAGTTTTAATTGGTGGATCCCATACTCATCCTCATACCTATATTGTTTAATTCAAATGACATATTAAAATAAGCCATAAACTGCCAGAGATAGTCATAATAAGCAAGCACGCAGGCTGAATCACGTGCGGCCGTATTCCTTTGCACAGGCACCAGCTAAGAAACGTTTATGACGGCATCACAAATGCATTTTTCGTGTCCTGAAAAAGTGCCGGCGCCTTCGCCTCTCGGGTTTTTCGAACGAACTTATACTTGACATACAGACGTGCGATATTTAGAGCAAACAATAGGTAATAACTAACTAGCCTCTTTGCATTATTTATTCTTCTCCTCAGCACGACTAAGTGAGGGAATAGAGCTCCTCTTTTCCATACCTTTCTGTCTTTTGCTTTGACGTCACTCTCTTACCATTTTAAAACGTTTTATGAAAAAACTTTGCTGATTAGAATTTTCATTGACTATTTGAACCTTAGGTTTTGGACCTAAGGTTATAAATAGTCAATGACAATTCTCTAATACAAACATCTGGTTGGGTAGACTTTTGAATTCAAAATTATATCTTTGAAATAAAAACCGTTTCAATGAAAACTTTACAAACTTCTGCACAATAGCCTATATCGAAAGTTGATTAGATTCGGTTCAAAGTGCCATTCACAGCCATCCATCAAATCAAGTGGATTAATGTCTTCAGCAGCTTCATATTTGTATAGCTGCGTTACTACGCGTGTGATCGATGCAATCACAATATATCCAATTTTAGTTATTGAAAAACTTTTGGGTCATAAAAAAGATGAATGTTTCTGAAAGCTGTCAGGAGACTCTGTAGTTACTATGCTTGTCGTCCATATTGTCTGTGTGTACAGAAATACAGAAATAGTAACATATCAGAGAATTTACTTTTATTTTTACTTTTTTCGAATTGCTTTTCTGTTATTTTTTGTGATGGTGAAATTGTGTGCAACAATTGTTCACGTACATTAATATTTTTTTAAGCGTTGCCCCACACTAGGAACATTTCGTGTAGCGTGGGTGAGTTTACAAACACTTAAAAAATAAACTATTAAATAGTCAGACCCGAAATAAGGTAAGTCATACAAATATTTGTGCCATGCGGGGATTGAACCCTCGACACGCAGCGCCGCAGTCGATCGCTCAGCCTCCACGCCAACCGTGTCAATGTCATGTAAAGACAAGGAAGAAAGCATCTGTTATGAACACATAAAACTAAAATGTAGCACATTTATCAAATAAATATTTCATTCAATAACCCTTTGCAGTGTCCATTTTAAAAATAACGAACAACAATAAAAAGTAAAAAGGAAACTGCATCATGACTATCTCTAATATCTTTTTTTGAAAATAAAACAAAAATGAAACGTTGCATATTGAGATGAATAAAAGATCTAGAAACGTTTCCTCTCTTTTGAGATCTTTTCTTTGAATCTTTTACTGTTAATGGAAGCAAAGCAATTACATTGCGAATATTAACTTCCGTTATTGTTTACTAGCGAATACTTCTCTTCTTTAATTTTACAATCATATCAAAATGCATTCAACGCAACCTCTTTGCCAAAAGTATCGCTTAATGTCTTGAAATTTCCATTTAGAACACACTGCATCTTGAATTCAAATGTCGTCAAAATTGTTTCCGTTATGAAACTCGGTGTTCTGAAACACAAGCTTTTCAGAACACCGCGCTTTAGCTTTTCAATAGAACATAGAAGTGTTTTTACATGTTTATTACATTGCGCCAGCAGTTTTAAATTAAACTGTTCCCTTTTAGTCTTTACTTGGGTGTTGCTTACAGCTTCTTGCTCCGTCATACCCATGATTGATTAACCACCTACTTAACTTGTGTAAAGGCGAATCGACTTTTGCAGTACAAATTGAAAGGCAAATTTTCAATTTTGAAGAAGCCTTTGTCCCTTGTTCTACTTCTATCGATTTATTGTATCAAAAATTATGTATAGATATTTCAGCTACTCGTTAACTTTTCAAGCAGTGTAACCGTGTCGCGTTGAAAGCAAACATGTAGTACAGTCCCAGAGCTCATCAATCACTTGTATTTACCAGTACTCTCACTTAACAATATCCAAGCGAGGTTGTAAATTTATTTATTTTTATTTACTAGCCCGTATCAGAATCACTAAGAACAAAAGAAATTCAGAGTTATGGGCAAACGTAATGAAACTCCCCATTTCCTCTGCGTGCTTTCGTAAATAAAAAGGAAACATTCAAAGGAAATGCCTACTCTGAAGGCAAAAATACTCAACAAAGTTGGCTCGGAGAACATTCAAGTCCTTTTAAATAAAAGTTGCCTTTTATCACCGGCTAAAACGTCCATTTCTCTGGGCGGACTCCTAAATGGACAAAGAAACGCGAGGCTGTGATGACATTCAAGTGCTTTCTGGACTTTGCGCACTTTTAGCCCAAACTTGGTGAGTTAGTCACGGCTTGTGTACGTGTTACTGTCCTCGGGCAATATCGTCGTGAGACGCTGTGACACCTTCCTCCCCCGTTTTATGATTCTTTGTTGAAACTTGTTATTTCAGGTGCCTTTTTAAATTTTCTGGAAATACTTCCTAACGTTAATAGCTGGCTAGTGAAAGGATTGAGATTGTAGAATAAAAATAATGCACTAGGCGCAAACAATATATGGCAGTACTAATAAAAGACTTAGCTAACAGGTACCCTGTCCAGGTGAGCTAGCATGACGTCAAGCAGTTTTGTTTTAATCTTATTCCAGTGTGAGACAGAGATGGCGCTAGACATTCTGTATAGCTCTGTCTCTTTCCCACACTAGAATTATATTATAACAATCCTGCTTTACGATGTCATAGTATCCGTATAGGTACCTAATGTGGCTTGGGGATTGGACTCGATTAAATAATTATAGTATTATTTAGAGATGTGTTGCGCTGATTTTTTCTGTGAGTAGCTTACTTAGGCCTAAGAATAGATGTGATGAAAGACCATTTCTCAATCTAAATGTTCCTCAACGATTAGAAATTTATCAAATTTCTTCTTTTGGGTATTTCCGGATGACAGCGAAGCGGTGACATTTTTACGAGTGTCTTATCGTCGTTGTTACATAAATGTAGATGTTAAATTATATCTTACCTTAATTAAGTCCCTTTTGTAGTTCGTAACACTCTCATTTGTATTATGATTCTTACGTATTTAATTAAGTTTAATCTATCCTTACTATATATACAATATAATATTAATATAATATTATAAGAGCGAAAGTGAGTTTGTGTGTTTGTTTGTTTGTTACCTCTTCACGCTTTAATGGCTAAACCTATTGTGATGAATTTTGGTACAGAGATAGTTGGGAACCAGGAGACGGACATAGGTTAATTTTTATTTAAAAAAGTGGGATGTGAGGGAGAAAGAGGGAAGAAAAAGGAAAACTTAGCGTTGCTATTACAAATCAATAAGGCGCAAGGGGAACTGTGTTACCCCAAATTAAGCGCGGGCGAAGCCGCGGGCGAAAGCTAGTATATGTATAAAAGAGAAAATCACTGACATGTCATCACGAAATGTCAAAAACTGCAATACTTTTTATAGGGGATTAGTTTTAACACGTAGGTGCTCATTAAAAAGGGAATTTAAGTCCTAAGAAAGTTTAACAGGGTTGCAAAGTTTGTGTGGGAAAACGCTTGGCTGACTTTTATGATAAAAACTACTAGGCTTCCACAAATTCAGGGTGGCATTAATTCTAACAGTTTGGTCTGTGGAGACCAAAGTTATTGCTAGAACAATTCTAAGACTACAAAGACTACAAAAGATATAAAAAGTAAATACAGGTTGCGGGTTGTTCGAAAGAGATAAATATTATTGTTATTACTCATTATGTAAAAATGTTGGTTAACCTGTAATTGGCAACTGTATAAGTCCAATACTATGTAATTTTTATTTTTTAAGATATTTTTATACAGAAGCTGTTGGTGACCTTTTAATAAATAAATAAATAAAAAGAGATACCGCGGCCCCGAAACATAAAGGGCAATAGAAGGAACATGGGTAGGTTTTTGCTATTTGATGTTTTCCTATCCGCAAAAAAAAAACAAATATACCACCTCCTATGAACCTGTTTTTAAACATACATCGTGTATACCACCTAGTACTTCTCCGGTTTCCCGTTGGGTATTTTCCCCGTCCGGGCACGGTACCCCACTCGAATTTCAGTTTCAACTTGTACAAATAATACATATATTTTAGGAGAGCAAATATACAAGTAAATTGCGTTCGTTCCCCTATGTTTGCCGGCTTTTGGCTTCGATTTTGGTTGTATCTATTCAGTTTTTGATTGCGTAGTACATATCTGCGTCAGTTTTGTTTTATGCATAAATATGTGGATTTAAAACACTTCAGTTTACACTACTCATTTTGGGATTTGAGAGTATTTTTGGATGTCTCGGTGTGGGCGCTACTTTAGCCTAGCATGTAGATCAGTTCTGTGCCGACACAATTTAGATTGCCATCTGTTGAAATAATTATAATATAAAATATATTTTTATGATTGCCACTAACACCATCTTGTGAATTTTATCCCTGTATTTTATTGATACTATTCTATGTTTCTCTATGACTAAAATTTAGTCTGTGGTTGGAACAATTAACGTATTTTTACACCATCGCCACCCCAAGAAGAAGGGAGACAGTGAATTACTCTCACGCGACCGGAATCCAGACTCCGTGGCTGCTACAAAGAAAACTCTAATAACACTTTACTTCACCTGGGAATCGAACGTGAACAATCGCAAAATTCATTTGCCCTTTTTATATGCACAGCCCTGAAACGTAACAATTAAAGTCTAGTCATAAACATGGCAGGACCGGCTAGCAACACGTAAATCTGCCTAGTATATAACTCCAGACGTCACTTGCACACTGGACAACATGATATCGCTGAGTCGCTGCGTTTGATGCTCTCGACTTGAGGTATGCTTTCAACTTCCACAATCGGTCCAAAATCAAGTTTCGCATTTGTAAGTAATTCGATTGTTCATAGCTACGTACGGTCATCCTTACTTAGTACTAGCTGTGCCCCGGCATGCGTTGCAATGCAATTTTCTGCCTACCCTACCTTACCCTACCTATCCTACCTACCATACCTATATATATATACATATTAAGAAGATTATAAAAGCGAACGTGAGTTTGTTACCTCTTCACGCCTAAATGGCCAAACCGATTTTGATGAATTTTGATACAGAGATAGTTTGTACCCTGGAGACGGACATAAGCTAAAAAAGTGAGAAAAGGGGGAGAAAGAGGGAAGAAAAGGGGAGAGAAAGCTTTTTTTTAAATTATCACACGAGTTGAAGTAAGCGTTAACCCAAAGTAACTATGCCACGCGGACAAAGTCGCGGGCGGAAGCTAGTTTAAGATAATATGATATTAAACACCACGCCCATACTTCCCGAAAAGTGCCTGGTACACCGCCTGAAAAAACTCGCTACTTGAATAGATCCGGGCTATTTAGTCCAGTTGATAACTAGCATCGGGCGGTTTGTTAAACCGGGCCTGTTTGTGCAGCCGCGGGGCACAAAATATTTTTTTTTTGTTGTATGTCCACTTATTGCATGTACCTAATAAAGATGTTTTCTTTCTCTATATGCTGTTAGGAGCACAGACACAGATAAAAAATACAACTCCTGTGCACCTAATAAAGGATACAGGAAAGCGCATCGTGTGAACTAGTCGAATATCGACCAAGTAAGGGTAACCTGGGGGTTCCACACATCACGGAAGTCTGGACTCCCCATGGAAGAAGGGAGATGATAGAAGGATCTATTATGACACGGGTTTTTCTCTAATTAAACTATCCATTAAAAGTAAATTAGGTCAGGATAAACCCTCATTTAAAAGTGATTAATTGACCAAATTACCAATGATTTGTTTATAGTTATTTAATTACTTTGCAGCAATCACTTCTCGCGGCTTATGCCTAAACCAAAGCACGTGCGAAATGAGTACAGGCTATTATCTTCTAACTAACCGCATTCATACTCACCAATTTCCTTATTCTTTGTTCATCTTTAACAATGACAAACACGTTGACGAGCTGACTCTTTTTCATAAAAACCACACGAACAATTCCATAAGGAAAATTTTGAGACAGTTCTTCAAGGATATTTTATATGGTCACTGCGTATCTAACCTACAATACCCAGTTAGTACTGGATAATACGATATGCCATTATTGGCTTATCGTATTACTTAATAGCTGGCGCCCGCTACTTCGTCCGCGTGGCATATTTACCTTGAACCAACGCATACTTTAACCCGCGTGATGATCGAAAAGAATATATTTCTCTCCTCTTATCTTCCCTCTTTCTCCCCCTTTTCTCACTTTTTTAGACTATGTCCGTCTCCAGGGTCCCAACTATCTCTGTACCAAATTCATCAAAATCGGTTTGGCCATTTAGGCGTGAAGACGTAACAAACAAACTCACTTTCACTTTTATAATAATAGTAAGGATTTTGTTTTCTTTATTTAATATTGTGTGCACTTGTGCTATGTGCCAAATAAACTTATTTTCTATCTTTCACTACAAAGAAACGTCCTATGAAATAATTTTAGCGTACAGTTACTTAAATTCGTGTATCAAATAAATGTGAAAAGAAAACCAATTGAAACAAAATTAAGTAAAGCAAAATAATTAAAGTCAGTATTCAGATGCCCAGATGGGCGCCGTTTGCTCATTACATCGTAAACAGAGATAAAGGTACCCAATTTTTCAATAGTCAGCTCTATAGTCGGGGCTAATTTTATTAAATTATTATAGAAGATAGAACACGCAAGGGATTACTAAACACTGTTCCAATTAATTTCAATGAGTAGCCAGCCAAATATACTTAGGTTATTTATATAGTGTTTGGGGCTAAATAACCTTTAAACTGTTATAAAATGTTTGGGTAAAAATGACTCTTATGTCCTTTATTTTATCTCCAGACAGTTTTTCTTTTTCGTTAAAATTGAGTCTAAACTAGACTGCTTGGTAAAAAACCAATGCCTTTTTTAAGTGCCCTTTTTGCTATTAAATAAACTTTTCATGGATATTTGGAATTATATAGAAATATTTATGTACAGACGCCTGCGGGTCAAGCTACCCGAAACTGTCAATTTTCCCAATGAACCTTGAACCTAATACTTTAGAAATAAAGTCGAAAATCTATCAAAGAAATCTGACAGATTGTAGTAGCTTGATGTGCAGGCGTCTGTACAGTCGGTGATAGGTATTAACCTGACCGACTAAAAATTAGTCGAATTTGAACCTTCTGCAATTAGGAATGTGCGCTTATCGGATTAGAATTACTTGTTTAAGGTAGACAAATATTAGAAAACAAAGTTATTCAAAATTTATCTTACACACTTAACAAGTAACTTATGAATAATGTTTAGTTACATGATGAAGCTGTGAACTTCACCAACAAATATTGGGTTAGGTTAGGTTTGTTTCATTGGATGCAACAGTGAATCAGCGTCAACACAAATAATAACAGAAATAAAAAAATAATGATTATAATATCGATTTTATTTAATGTATATGTCTCTAAAACATAATAAAAGAAGAAGTTAGGATACTAAACTACCCTTACTAATTTTATAAAAGCGAAAGTGAGTTTGTTTGTTTATAACGTGTCTTCACGCCTAAAGGGCTAAACCAATTGGGGTGAATTTTGGTAAAGATATAGGTAGGACCCTGGAGACGGACATAGGCTATATTTTTTTTTAATAAAAGCGAGAAATGAGGGAGAAAGACTGAAGACAAGGGAAAAGTTAGCATTGCTATTACAATAAATAAGGAACAAGGGCAAAAACTACAGGTAGCATGTTATGTTTACCTTTGGGAGGAATAACTTCCTTCCGAAGTCCAGTCAAGTGATCCCAACCATTCTCAAAAATTAACAAAAGTAGCAGTTAAGTACCCTGATACTTTTAGGTTAACCCACTTTTGATAGCAAGCGATTTAAGCGATGAATTAAACAATTACAACTGAATCGTTTGTTATTTTATATCAAGCTAGTAATTATGTATTTACCTACTTTTCTATCTTAGTGCCGAATATTTGCAAAACTCATCACGAATGCAGCTTCAAACGGCAAAGCCAGCTGATTATACACACTCGTAGTTACGCCCAATAATAATAAAGCTGTAATTGCCAAAGTTAGTTTAGCCGTTACCGCTGTGCAGCGCAGGAGATTCTGTGTGCCTGGAATAACACCTCCGTGCTCTAAGTCCGGCTGACGGACTAGAGTTAGTAGTTAGGGTTGCCATCCCTATGAATCTTGCCTTGTTCAGTTTACTTCGTCTAGACTTTCGTCGGGGTTTTTTAATTTAAGGGGATTTCTAACCCGGTATTGAGGGTTGTTCGAAAAAGCTACCCCGGAAGAGAAAGGCAAAAGAGGGGACTTAGATCAAAAATATTAGAAGTAAATGGTTGACACTCCCTCCCGCTCCGCCCAGAGCAGGTGAAATGACTAGATCTATGAAAAGCGGTCTTCTAATGAAAAGGAACAAAAACACATTGATCAGTAGGAAAGCCATGACATTGAATCTGCCTCTGTACTTACTGCAAATTAAAAAAAAAACTTTTGTATTTACTCCTGTAGCTGTGGTCTTAGTGTTCACAGCCTTTTTAAGGAAAGTATTGTAACCCCCCGGTTGGTTTCCCGCGACCCAAGGCAAAGCTGCCAGGCTCATAGAGACCCTTACCAGAAAACAGCGTTGAGAAGGACTTATTAGTTTGTTAGTAGATTGGTCATTTTCATCATTCGACGGGCCTGTTGGTCTAGTGGTTAGTGGCCCTGACTGCTGAGCCGGAGGTCGTGGGTTCGATTCCCACCCAGGACAAACTTTGTGTGATGAGTATGATTGTTTGTTCTGTGTCTGGGTGTGATTTATCTAAAATATGTATGTATTTATAAATTATATAAGTATGTATATCAGTTGTCTGGTTACCATAACACAAGCTCTGCTTGGCTTGGGATCAGATAGCCGTTTGTGAGTTGTCCCAAGATATTTATTATTATTATTATTTTAGTTTTTTTTTATCGTGTAAAATAAAAATAAAATAGAAAAATTCAGCAAAGACTGATTTTGTTTTTTTTATAGGTTTTGTCATTGACTCTTTTTAGACTGGTAACCTTAGAACGTAGCAAAATTAATACAACTTTTGACTACATTCTAATAGGTTGTTTAAGTAACAGTTTACGATGCCGGAAACCTGTCAGTGAATTTTAGTAACAAAAAGAAGTTAACGGGGACGAAAATTTACGCTTTACTATTTAATAGCGAAAAAATATAAAAACTTTTCTTTTCTGCCATGTTTAGGAAATTCGTTCTTCATCATTTTAAAGTAAATTGTGTTAGAATGTTGTTTTTGTTTTGTGTTAAAAATACTTTAAAGAAGGCACACTTAAGTAGAAATGAACTGTTATTTGCCTGCCCAATTTCACTTTTAAATAAAGCCTTACTAATATTATAAAAGCGAAAGTGAGTTTGATTGTTTTTTGTTTGTTACGTCTTCACGCCTAAATGGACCTAACCGATTTTAATGAATTTTGGTACAGAGTTAGCTGGGACCCTAGAGACAGCCAAAAAAAAAGGGAAATACGGGGGAGTAAGAAGAGAGACAAAAGATATTTTTTTTTCGATCATCACGCGGGTTAAAGTTAACGTCAGCCCATAGTAACTATGCCTCGCGGACGATGTCGCGGGCGGAAGCTAGTATGGATATAATATTAAAATGTAAGAATGGATAAGAGTCTAAGAAACAGAGACGTTGCCTTCGGGTGTCTTCTTTGGTTGCGTGTTGTTCGAAAGAGATACCGCGGCCCCGATACATAAAGGAAGCAACATGGTTGGGGTTTAGTCAGTACAAGTCTGACACTCCCTCCCGTTCGGCCCACTGCAGTGGAAGTTATTTGATGGTTTGATGGTCACTTTCTTTATTAACTTTTTCAAATAAAATCATATATTAAAATCAATTCAATTACTTAATTATTGCATACTAGCTTTTGCCCGCGGTTCCCCTTTCCTGATTTACAGGTACAGCCCTTGCGCCTTATTTATTGTAATAGCAATGCTAAGTTTTCCCTTTTCTTCCCTCTTTCTCCCTCATATATCAATCTCTCCAGGGTCCCAACTATCTCTGTACCAAAATTTATAAAAATCGGTTTAGCCATTTAGTCGTGAAGACGTAACAAACAAACTCACTTTCGCTTTTATAATATTATTAAGGATAATAGAACCATGTATTGACGTATGAGGAGACTGATACAGGTATTAATATGTACCTCTGGAGTCAGAACTCCACAAACGATGCAAAAATGTTAAGTCTAATAAAGAATTATGTAATAAGAAACATACCAACAATATTTCTTTCTTTGTTACCTCTTTAAAATAAAAACAAAATGCCAACTTCAAGCATATCAAGAATGACTTAAAAACATAATAACAAAAGGCATAGTTACCCAGAATAGCGTTATGAATACTCCTAATTTATTTTAAGTTGGGTTCAGAAAAGCAACGAGGGTCGTAGAACTGTCACCGAAACGTCAAGGGAACAAAATCTGTGGCTGTGTTTAGGAATTTGTGCGACGAAATTTTCTTACTTCCATTAATTAAACAAGATCGGCTAGATAAAGGACTATAAATCTAAATGATAAATAGGTAGGCTCACTCTGTGGATCCGAATTGTAAATTGCTTATTTGTGAGATACGCTACCTATGTATTTGGAAACAGGGAAAATCGATAACCAAATGTCAAGTGTAGTTCTAGGGTTCCGTTGGTAAAATGCAAAAATTGAACCCTTTTTTTACGGATGGGAAATCATCAAATAACTTACCTTGCTCTGGGCGGAGCGGGGGGGGTGTCAGACTTGTACTGACTAGAACCCACACATGTTCCTTCTATTACCCTTTACGTCCCGGGGCCGCGGTATCTCTTTCAAACAACCCGCAACCCGGACGGTGAGATAAACGGACGGACGGTGAGCTACCCACTACTCACCGTCCACAGGCCCGCATCTACGGTGGCCGGGAGGTTCTAGGTTCAGTCCCTCAAACGTCCGGCCACCTCCTTCCCTAATATAGCTCATCTCCTTCGCAGAAAGAGATGACCGCTTCCCATTCCTTAAACTGTTTTTTTCAGACGGGAAAATCATCAAATAACTTGGGGATATCAGACTTGTACTGATTAAAACCCGTCCATGTTCCTTTTTTTGACCTTTGTGTTCTCTTTCGAACAACTTGCAACCCCGGCGGCGGCGGCGGTAAATCTGTCAGTCTATCAGTCCGCCTGCCTGTCCGTCTGTCCGTCAGTCCTTCCGTCCGGATTGCACAGTCATTTAACGCGGAGGCATTACATCGTTAAAAATAAAAGAACGTGTATTTTGTGCACTACTCAGTGGTATACTGTGCAATTACGAAAAAAGTATCACCCTTGTAATCACCGATGAGTTAGGCAGACGGGTAAATACGGTCAATGGGTAGCTCACCATCCGTCCGTCTATTGACGACAGGCCGTGTTGACGGCGCGTTTGTGTTTTACGCACGCCTCAAAGAGATGTCAGCAAAGCAGAGGGGCCGGCCAGGGCCTCCGCCTGCCGGGGTTGCGGGTTGTTTGAAAAAGATACCGATAAACTGCAGCAATCCAATTAAAATAAATTCGGAACAAGTAAATTTTATTCATGATTGTGTCAAAGAAAAACACAGAAGGTTGACTTCATACAGTGACGTAGTCAGTACATATAGAAGTCTGAAAAAATATCTGGAAATTGTAATTGGTAGAAAAAAATATAATATATTCGGTTACGGTTGTGGCATTTCTTTTAGCCCAACCCAAGCAAATAGTTTAATAAAAAAAAAATACAGCATTATAATTTTAAAAATCATTTTAATTGAATTGCATTGTAAAAAATTACAAACAAAACCATCATTGGTAACAATGGACAATACTACAAACAATAACAATTTTTAAAATATAAACATTTTCAGTATATTCTTGAAAGTTAAATTAAAAAACCATGATTATTGCCAAAGTCTGTCGATTAAGATGCGGCGTAACGTAAATTGTCGTTCTATGTTTCGCACCAACAGTTGACATTAGCGAAGCTTCCACAATGTCCTCCTTTGTAGCCACGACGTATGCACTCACTGTTGCAGTTTGAGACGTAGTCAACAGCACCCCAAACACAGCTGCCGATAAATACATCAGCTTGCACTGCGTTCTGCGGAGACGAGACGATCACCAAAAACGTCAGGCACACCAACAACAACATCGATTGGTAACTCTTCGACATGTTTACGGTTATGAAGATACTCTAGTAATTGAGCGGAAGTAGTACTTATGCTTCAGTAAACTGATGCAAAGTTTAAGTGATGTCTGTGTCGACCGTCTCCGTATTTATATCCGTTTGGAAGCTGTTTAGGTAATGTATTCAATCCTAAAATGGTCGTGAAGGAAACAATAATTATTTTTAAATTGAGGCAAATACGCGAGTTATCGAAGGTATGATATTGTATACCTAATTTATTTATTTACAATAAATTAGGTTTTTACAAAAAGTTTTACACGTCTATTTTTAAACTACTAATACTACCTACTAATCTGAGAAGAAACAGCTGAAACAAACTTAGAGGTCACAGTTTCTTTTAAAGTTCAAACAAAAATCTTACTCAACTTACATTTAAGGACTATGCAGATTAGTCTTCCAGCCGGTGTAACCTTAAAACTGGAGTCCCTCAAGGCGGTATTCTATCTCCACTTTTGTTCTCTATTTTCATCGATCTTATAACTTATGAGCTTCAGTGTGCGTATCATCTTTACGCTGACGACTTACAACTGTACTGTCAAGCGGGTGTTGATAACTTATCCTATGATTGATATGATTGAGGAACTAAACCGAGATTCAAACGGGGTGAAAAATTGGCCCCATCATTTTGGGGTAGCGGGTAACCCAATAAAGTGTCAAGCTATCATAATAGGAAGCCCCTATAGCTTACGAAGGCTTAATAGTTAAACAGTGCCACCGGTAGTTTTGTTGGCACATTCATCCCGTTTAGCTCCGACATCAAGGACTTGGACTTCTAAATAACTGCTTTCGATTCATTTTCAATCTCCGTAAGTATGACCATATATCCGCACATCAGTCGGTCTTCAAATGGTTACCCATCAGATGGAGTAGAGTGTTGAGGGCTTTGACTACCTTGTTTTCTCCTCCTTATCTGACTACTTATTTTAAATATTTATGCACTGCGCACAGCAAGCACCTTCGGTCCTGCTCTGGTTTCCTTAAATATGCTTTCTTGGTACAGGAGGTTTTCCTTTGGAAACTTGCTGTAACCCCAGTTAGCTATTGCAGTAACAGCAGACTAACTGTTCAAGGGAGTCCACACTATGCTCCTAAGGTGCACCCGAAGGTATATGTTAGTGCGCGTGTGGGTGAAAGTGTGAATACGTCTTTACAAATACAACGTCGACATACGGGCAATTCTAACGTCAACAAACTCCATACCGTTCTATGGATTCTTGTGCAAATTAATATAATATCATACCAGCCTAAAACTGTCCCACTAACGGGCAAAGGCCTCTTCTCATAAAGAGAAGGCATGAACGTTGACCACCACGCTTGCTCAAGACGGGTTGGCGATATCAGACTTATTTAAAGTCAAGATTTTTTCATGATGTTTTCTTTCACCGATAAATGGAAAAAAATATGGAAAAATGGAATATGAAAGCCGTTACAGTAAGTGTAATTAATACCTTGACTTTGTTATACAAATGTTGGTTTGAATTCCGAAAAATTTTGGTGTATCGAGGAAGGAGAGTGGGTTCCCTTTTTTTGCAGGTGGGAAATCTATACTTAATATTATAAAGCTGAAGAGTTTGTTTGTTTGTTTGTTTGAACGCGCTAATCTCAAGAAGTACTGGTTCGAATTGAAAAATTCTTTTAGTGTTGGATAGTCCATTTCTTGAGGAAGGCTATAGGCTATATAACATCACGCTACGACCAACAGGTGCTGAGCAGCGTGGGTGAAACCGCGAGGAACAGCTAGTCATCAAATAAGTTTCCCCGCTCTTCGCGGAGCGGAGGGATTTTCAAACTTTTACCATCTAAAACTTACCCACGTTCCTTCTTTTGTCCTTATGTTCTGGGGCTGCAGTATCTCTTTCGGAAAATCCGTAAATCAGCGGTTTCCCTTTGGAAGCCACCCCTGGGTTCTTTCTTGTTCTTACTGGTACTACACCTAAGTAAGAGAAAGACCAATGAAGCTATACAAAACCAGTTTATGCGGATTTCTAACTGTTCGGGAAATCTGTACAAAGCGAGTCCATGTTCCACTGTTAATGTATTATACAGGGTGGCCAGTTGCTAGGCGTCCAAAGAAAAAAATTAGATGCCTTATGCTAAGGGGTACCCGAATTACCCCCATGTATGTTCCGCGATTATTTGTAGTTTAGGAGCTAGAATTTTCTTAAGTACTTTTTTCAAAATTTTTACCTAACATTGGTTTTTATTTTTTATGTCTTTATTCCTATCATTTTTAGATATTCTTTTTTGTGGAATCTATTAGCGATAGCAATAGCTACCATACAAAAATTCAATTTCCTCCGTAGATGTAGATTGTGCATTTCGGTGGTAGGGCGGCACTTTAAAAACCTTTTGTAACATGTTTTAATAAAATTTGTAAACTATCTACCGTTTTTTTTTATCATAAAAGTGGCAAAAATAAAGAAATCCCAAATTATAACAATAACTGTAAAAATACCTTTATTGCTATCAACGCTAATTACAGGAAATAATCCCTGATCAAGCTCTATATTTTTTTACCGATTTTGTCTGTTGAAGGTCCATAGAAGTTTTGAAGATCATTTAGAAACCTCTGGCACCCCTAACTTATTTTTTTATTAAGCTCTGAACATTTTTGATTATCGAACCTAATGGTAATTTTGAACTTTTGACTAATTTTGTGGTAAGTTCTACAATGCCTAGGCAAACGGTTTTTTTTTTGCATGGTAGCTATTGCTATCGCTAATAGATTCCACAAAAAAGAATATCTAAAAATGATAGGAATAAAGACATAAAAAACTAAAACGAATGTTAGGTGAAAATTTTGAAAAAAGTACTTAAAAAAATTCTAGCTCCTAAACTACAAATAATCGCGGAACATACATGGGGGTAATTCGGGTACCCCTTAGCATAAGGCATCTAATTTTTTTCTTTGGACGCCTATCAACTGGCCACCCTGTATATAGCTTAATGTACCGCCGTGTATATTACATAAAATTCTTAATTCCTTCCTCCTTCATTTGAATTGTTCTCCTTTAGTCCCATAGCGGAGTTCACGAACTGTATTTAGATACAGCTACATAAGTACCCCAGAGCTTTTTTTTATTGGGGTGGAAAATCATCAAGTAACTTCCCCCGCTCTAGGCGGAGGGAGTGTCAGACTTATACTGACTAAAACTCACCCATGTTCCTTCTATTACCCTTTACGTTCCGGGGCCGCGGTATCTCTTTCGAACAACCCGCAACTCCGGCAGGCGGAGGCCCTGTCAGGCCTCTCTGCTTTGCTGACATCTTTTTGAGGCGCGCGTGAAACACTAACGCGCCGGTGACATGGCCTATCGTCAATAGACGGACGGACGGTGAGCTACCCATTGCTGACCGTCCACAGGTCCGCATCTACGGTAGCCGAGAGTCGTCTCGCGGCGCCCGTCGCCCGGGGCGTCTCCAGCCACTCCTCAAAGAGGAGACTTACAGCCACTATTGTGCCGTGCTTTGCACGGGGTTGCGACAGTCGCTCTCCCCATGCCACCAAGTACCCCAGTTCTGCCTTCTTTGTCGAGACTTAGCAGAACATCCAACCTTCTAAAACTGAAGTACCTAGTTACACCTATTTCAGTTTTCAGTGTAGGTAAGCCAGATAATATTATGAAACACCATAAAAGTAAATAATTAAATTAATTACACAAATGGAATTTAAAGAATAACAAAGTTTAACCACAGGCACCACAATACCTGTTTTGATCTGTTTATATGTACTTTAATTTTATTTATAGTTATTTGCGTTTGCATGAATTATTATTATATTAAAACTTTTTTTCAAGTAATTTACATACGTAGATAAAGGACATTGCTCTGTGGTCATACAATGTTGGCCCTGGACCCAAGAGCATCGTAAAATGAGGTACTGTATTCTCTATCATTAGTAAAATCCTTTATGATCTTATTTTTGTAGCGGACTAGCTGCATACATGATATATTTTAAACAAATGTATTAGATTTGGAATTTTTGAATTATAATCGAACCACATAACAACTAATATTAGGTATGATTTGTCATAGCTCCGAATAATTGAAAAAAAAATGATAAATGACGTCATAATACATTTAGCTGTGTCCAATACCTACCAAGACAATTAGGTAGGTACCCATGCATGTTTATTCGTCTTCTGCTGTAGGGTGAGCGACTAGACGACTTGAAAATCAACAAACAACGTCACGCCTGTAATCCCTGAATGGGTAAGGCATAAGTGTACCTAATAGTACTTGTCTTAATAGCGTGTAGTATTTGTCTATGGCAGAAAAAAGTAATAATATCTTCGTTTACAGTTGTGGCCTCCTTTAGCCCGCCTTTACCAAAAAGCACAATTAAATTAAATCAGGCATTATATTTTAAAAATCATTTTAATTGAAGTGCACTGTGGAGAATTACATATAAAACCATTTTTGTTAACAATTGACAACACAACGATTATTTTTTTTTTTAATTATAAACATTTTCGATATCCCGTTCTTGAAGTTGACTTAAAAACCATGATTATTGCCGAAGTCTGTCGATTAAGATGCGGCGTAACGTAAATTGTCGTCCTATTGTTCGCACCAACAATTAACATTAGCGAAGCTTCCACAATGTCCTCCTTTGTAGCCACGACGTTTGCACTCATTGTTGCAGTTCGAGGTGTAGTTAACTGCACCCCATACACAGCTGCCGATAAGTACATCAGCTTGCACTGCGTTCTGCGGAGACGAGACGATCACCAAGAATGACAGGCACACCAACAGTAACATTGATTGGTAACTCTTCGACATGTTTACGGTTATGAAGATACTTCTTGTAGTTAAACAAAAGTACTTCTGATGCTTCAGCTAACTGATGCAAAGTTTAAGTGATGTCTGTCTCGACCGTCTCCATATTTATATACGTTTGGAAGCCGTTAAGGTAATGTGAGTCTATTAGTCGCTCGTTACATTGTGTATTCAAGCAGCAACCCCACAATGGTCGCGCGGACAACAATTAGGGATTTCCCAGTATATAGCGAATATTATATGCGGAACACAATGTGTGCCAGTCCAACTCGCACTTGGGGCTTTTATTATTCCTTGAATGTGCCGATAAACGGACACATTGGAAATCAAAAATCGAAATTAGATCAAAACACCGAATTCACACAGAGTGAAGGATTAATCTTCGATCACTATCATCTTCCTGCCCTCACACCATTCTACTTGAGGTCGGCGGAAAACGTTTTTGGAACGAAGTTCCTTATAGCGCGTTGCGAAAGGGGGCTAGACGGAAAAAATAGAGACCAAAAGTAGTAACGACACTTTTTGCTATAGTTGTAGGCCGTGCGGCGTGCGCGTGATTCTCTGTCTTATTTTTTTTTCTGGTGGTGGCGTCTGGTGTCGCGACGATAATTTTGTTGAGTGGATACAGGTTTTTTGTACATATTAAATAATAACTCCGTTCCTTCCGGGTGTCCTTTGACACCTCTCAAGTTTTTTTCTTTTATTTGTCCCTGTCAGATGTTTAGGCATGATGCGGTATTCCCGACCAAATCACGGCTCACTTGTTGGAATGCCCATTCTGTGCGTATAATATCTGCATATTCTAGGATTAGAAAAAGACTCCCAACTGGCAGTCCGACTCGCACACATAGTGTTCCGTATATAATATTCGCTTTCCACTGGGAATTTCCTAATTGTTATCCGCGTGACCATTTTATGGATGAATACAGACAACACAACGAGTGACTAATAAACCCACATTAACTTAACGGCTTCCAAACGTATATAAATATGGAGACGGAAGACATTAACATCACTTGAGCTTTGCATCACTTAGCTGAAGCATCAGAAGTACTTTCGCTCAACTACAAGAAATCTCTTCATAACCGTAAACATGTCGAAGAGTTACCAATCGATGTTGCTGTTGGTGTGCCTGTCATTCTTGGTGATCGTCTCGTCTCCGCAGAACGCAGTGCAAGCTGATGTACTTATCGGCAGCTGTGTATGGGGTGCAGTTAACTACACCTCGAACTGCAACAATGAGTGCAAACGTCGTGGCTACAAAGGAGGACATTGTGGAAGCTTCGCTAATGTTAATTGTTGGTGCGAAACATAAAACGACAATTTGCGTTACTTCGCATCTTAATCGACGGGCTTTGGCAAGAATCATGGTTTTTTAAGTCAACTTTCAAGAACAGGGCATAAAAAAGGATTATAATTTAAAATAAAATTGTTTTTTGTTGTATTGTCTATTGTTACAAATAATGATGTGTGTTTTGTTTGTAATTTTTTAAGTATACACTTCAAATAAAATGTTTTGTTTAATTATAATGATGTATTTAATTTGATTTTAGGTTAAGGCAGGCTAAAAGAAACGCCACGACCGTAAGCGCAGTTTTTTTTTTACTAATGACAATATCCAGATATTTTTTCACACTTTTACAGAGTCATTCATGTTGCAACATTACAGGCGAAATAAGCATGCACTATTAGGTACGCCTCTGCCTAACCCGTTCAGGGATAACAGGCGCGATGTTATTTGTTGATTTTCAAGTCAGCTGTTCGCTCACCCTGCAACAGAACGTTTTTTTTTTAATTTTCAAGTCTTCTCGTCAGTAGATGGACGGACGGTAAGTTACTCACAGTCCACAAACCCGTATCTACTGTGGCCGGGAGTCGTCTCGTGGCGCCCGACGGCCGCAGCATCTACCGCGGCGGCTGAGATGGTTTGTGATGCTCTCCTTCAAACGTCCGACCTCTTGCACCGCTAGCATATCTGCTTCGCAGCAGTAGGGGACCGCTTCTGGACTGGACTGAACCCGGGCCGGACGCGAGAGATCGCCGCCGCCGATCCACGAGGGCACGGCGGTGCTCCGCCCAAGCTGGGCAGACCACCACTGTATGCTCCACCGTGTCCTCCGGGCGATCGTCACAATGGTGACACCCGGGCGTTTCCTCCCGCCCGATTATGTGCAGGAACCTCCCGAAACTTCAGTGCCCGGTGAGGACCTGCGTCAGGCGGTAGGTGAGGACGCCATGACGCCTCTCCAGCCACTCCTCAAAGAGGGGACTTACCGCCAATAAAATGAAAACCCTTGTTGCAATAAATGAGAAAAAAACATGCGTGTGAGATATGTACATTGCATGTTGAACCTAATCGTAGTGCTATAAGAGCCAGTTTTCGAAGAAGTGTATTGTAAATTGTTTTTTGAACATTTCTTTAACTGACTAAAATAAAAAAAAAAACTTAGGTTATCACTGTCAATTTGGAAAAAATAACCGAAAAGATGCTCCCGGCAGTTTTTGCCAAGGTCAGGCTTCATATATTTTTAACATTAATTATGTATGTTGAGGAAAAGCATCGCTTACCAAAGATATATTCTGCCGTGCAGGCCCTAAAGTGCAGTATGAGTAAAAAAGCGGTTTCGAGAAAACCGCGAAAAACTTTTAACACTGTTTTTTTTTAGATTATTTATGTGTATGGTGCATATTTTTGTTGTTACGAGGACTAAGTGACAACAAAGAGTGTATTTACAAAAACAAATGTTAGTTTTGTTAATTAGATTTTAATTAAAATCGGGTTTTCTAAAATCTTAGCTTTTACTGCACGCAAAAAGTTACACATATGCAGATTAAAATGCGGTAAAAATACTTGATACTACAAAATATTTGAGTTTTTTGCTACTTTGCAGACTAACTTGCAGCATAAGACTTTCTTTACTGCATTTTAATTTGTATTTTGAACTAATTGCACATGTAGTATATAACAATTGCTTCCAACTTACGGGTATGTTTAGGTAGGAATTTACAGAAAAAAGTACATTATGTATAGAATTTGTCGTTTATTTTATAATATTATAAGGTAATTTTAAATTAAATTTAAGGTGCTTTGAACACTGGCGGTTATGAAGACATTTCGATAAAAATAAATGGTATAAACCTTTTCGGTTTCGCAAGACACATGAGATCTTTCCTTTAAATAGCACATTTATTAGTTTTATATGAATATGCCATTTAATTGAAAGATTTTGATTTGTGATTTTCTTTCATCTTGATCTTTGATTTTGTTTAAAGATTGTTCCAAGTTGTGGTGAAATACTTCAATATAATTTTGAAGCAGCTATGTAACTCACTTTTAATAACTCCGATCAAATAAGTTATCAGGCACCAGTTTTCCTTGCCGGATTGCCTCCGTGGGATCTGGAGGCAATAGTGCTCGCGCGTCTGTTTGAGTGGCGCGCGGAGGCACTACACCGGGGGGAAACTCCGCTGCCGCGGCAAATTGCCGCTCAGCGGACAGACCTCCAGTGCGATCTCATGGTGGCATGGAGAGAGCGACTGTCGCAACCCCGTGCAGGGCACGCCACAATAGTGACGGTAAGTCCCCTCTTTGAGGAGTGGCTGGCGAAGCGTCATGGCGTCCTCACCTACCGCCTGACGCAGGTCCTCACCGGATGCGGAAGTTTCGGGACGTTCCTTCACATAATCGGGCGGGAAGAAACGCCCGGGTATCACCGTTGACACGATCGCCCGGAGGACACGGTGGAGCACACAGTGGCGGTCTGCCCAGCGCGGGGCGGAGCACCGCCGTGCCCTCGTGGAGGCGATCGGCGGCGGCGATCTCTCGCGTCCGGCCCTGGCTCAGTCCATGGTCCGGAGCGAGAGGGAATGGGAAGCAGTCACCTCCTTCTGCGAAGCAGTAATGCTAGCAATGGAGGTGGCCGGGCGTTTGAGGGAAAGAATATGAAGCCAACCCAGCTGCCGTGGGAGACGCCCCGGGAGCCGGGCGCCGCGAGACGACTCCCGGCCACCGTAGATGCGGGCCTGTGGACGGTGAGCAATGGGTAGCTCACCGTCCGTCCGTCTATTGACGACAGGCCATGTCGACGGCGCGTTCGTGTTTCACGCGCGCCTCAAAGTGATGTCAGCAAAGCAGAGGGGCTTGCCAGAGTCTCAGCCTGCCGGGATTGCGGGTTGTTCGAAAGAGATACCGCGGCCCCGGAACGTAAAGGGCAATAGAAGGAACATGGGTGGTTTTTAGTCAGTACAAGTCTGACAGTCTCCCCCGCTCCGCCCAGAGATCAAATCATCAAATAACTTCCCCCGCGGAAGTTATTTGATGCTTCGATTTTTTATCTTTGATGATCGCTTCGATTTGTGAGAGTATCGTAGCGTTTCTTTTTGGTCTTAATATTAGTCTTGGCATTGGTATGAACTAGACCCTCAAGAAAAAGTCCTCTGGATTACCAGTCCATAGACCAGTAATCAGCAATCTATCCAAGATTGCCGTTTATCCTCATTTAAACTTAAAAAACACAGTTTTTTGCAGAGATTGTGACACGGTGGTCTAATAAAATATTTGTCTAGGTTCTTTTTTTAACTTTTTACTATATTTTGTATGTTTCTGGTTTTTCTTTTTTTAATTTTTCGTTTATTAGTATTCGTTTTCCGACTGCTTGTGTATGATCTGATAAACTACTTTCTAATGAAGGCACAGGAGTATATTTTTTATCTGCTACCGAGTCGTCAGAATCTTGAGCTAGTTAGCTAATAGTGTCACGTTCTGAAAAATATCTGTTGATCTTGGAAAAATCTCAGAACATAATAAATCTTCTAATGTCACAAGATCATTGAATGAATGTTCAGTAGCTATTTCAGTCGTAGCTAAATCCGTTAGACCAGACTGAGGGAGAGCCTCAAAAAGCCTTCGCGGTCTACACTGGCGCGGCGCAGACGTCTTCCTTCCTCGGCAGTAATCGACATACAAACACGACATATTGAGCTAGAGAGATAGCGACAAATTCTGACTAGAACGCAGTAAAATATGACCTTTACTGCAGCGAAATTAGTAAAATCGTTCAAGTTACCAATTATAATGCAGTAACAGAGTGTCATACTGCGTTTTAATTAGCATAAAACTTATTTTCATCTTTTGAAAAATACCGACTATACTGCAGTAAATAATGAACATACTGCAGTTTAAATAGTTAGTTCATATGAAATAAACTAGTGATCAACCATGCAGTATTAACACTATTCGTACAAAAACTACTTACTGCGTTTTAATTTATACCCCTCAATATTTTTTTGGGTGTAGAATACAGTTTTTTTGTGGTAATTTAGATATTTACTGCGTTTAACTTGGTAAAGTGACGGATCGTGGTAGACGTAACAGCTATTACTGTATTTTAGTTGGTATTGTAATATATTTAGACATGCAAAGTTAAGTTACTGCTTTCACAAATTTGATTTTTAAACCGTTTAAAGCATCCTAACAAAAATCTGATTAGATCTTCATGTTCCTTATAACGTGTGCATTAAGGTTCAATATTCAACAAAAAAATGTCAAAAAGCCTGTTACTGCGTTTTAGGGCCTGCACGGCAGTATTCTAAAGGTTTTTTTGTATAAATAATAGGCTGTGTACGGTATTTTACAGTTTTACGATTTATTTGAACGAGCATACATTTTTTTTGTTATGTATAGAATAATATACATTAAAGCTACTAACTAGACAGTGATTTATCTTTTATTTGTTGGTATTTTTTTAAACGTAGCCCCACACTTGGAATTTCTCATGTATTGTGGGTGCGTTTACAAACATTTAAACTCACAAACAGCCAGACCCGAAACAACTATCTGTAGGCCATACAAATATTTGTTCCGTGCAGGAATCGAATACGCGACACGCAGCGTTGTAGTCGATCGCTCAACCACTGCGCCAGCCGTGTCGTCGTTTTTATGGAAATTAAAAATAATACGTACTTTATTTTTATTATTTTTGCTTGTGATTTGCATGCATGTCATTATTGCTTTGTTTTAGAGACTGCTTCGAGCGAAAGTTACAAACGGACTTTAATGTTCCGCAAGAGATGCTGGCTCAGATACTAGCGATGATGGAGCCAGTAGTGACGACGAATGTAAAACTCTGGAGAGTTTACCAGCACCTTTGTTGGAAAGCCAAACATCTGATTTCTTTCTATAACGAATTTTACGTTCTGTTACAGATCAAATATCAAGCTCCTTCTACGCTAGTCTTTGATGAACTATTTCCAGGTCCATTCCAATGTAACTATGAAGGTTTCCATAGTAGCTCACCGCCTGTCTGTCTATTGACGACAGGTTGTGTCGTCAGCGCGGTAGTGTTCCACGCGCGCCTCAAAGAGTTGTCACCATAGCAGAGGGGCCTGCCAGGGCCACCGCCTGAGGGAGTTGTGGGTTGTTCGATAGAGATAGCGTGGCCCCGGAACATAAAGGGCAATAATATTGAAAATAAAAATATCAATAATTAGGGAAATGGTTTGCAGGAGGTCTATCAATCTCTTTCAACGGAGGTAGGGACTAACATTATCAGTGTTTGCGATGCTCTGCTTACAAAAAAAAGGAGTGATACTAACTAAAAACAAAAAAATATAAATTTTAGTTAAGTATCAGTACTAAAATTAATAAATTTTATTTATGAGTACTAAAAATTATAAATTTTAGTTATCTAAATTGTTTTGTTGATTTTCAAGTCATCTGATTGCTCACCAGCAATCAGATGACTTGAAAATCAACAAACAACATCACGCCTGTTGACCCTAAACGGGTTAGGCAGAGGTTTACCTAATAGTACATCTATATTGAGCCAGTTTTCTCGAAACATGAATTTGTAAAAGTGTGGAAAAAGATCTGGTAATTGTCATTAGTAGAAAAAAAAACTGCGCTTTCGGTTGTGGCGTTTCTTTTAGCCTGCCTTAAATAAAAAGCAAATTAAATACATCATTATAATTTAAAAATCATTTTATTCGAAGTTTATAGTTGAAAATTACAAACATTACATTATTGGTCCCAATAAACAATACAACAAATAAAAACATTTTTTTTAAATATAATCTTTTTCAATATCCCGTTCTTGACAGTTGACTTAAAAAAGCTTGATCACTGCCAAAGTCTGTCGATTAAGACGTAAATTGTCATCCTATTGTTCGCACCAACAATTAACATTAGCGAAGCTTCCACAATGTCCTCCTTTGTAGCCACGACGTTTGCACTCACTGTTGCAGTTCGAGGTGTAGTTAACAGCACCCCATACACAGCTGCCGATAAGTACATCAGCTTGCACTGCGTTCTGCGGAGACGAGACGATCACCAAGAATGACAGGCACACCAACAACAACATCGATTGGTAACTCTTCGACATGTTTACGGTTATGAAGATACTACTTCTAGTTGAGCGAAAGCACTTCTGATGCTTCAGCTAACTGATGCAAAGTTTAAGTGATGTCTGTCTCGACCGTCTCCGTATTTATATACATTGGAAGTTGTTTACTTAATGTGAATCCATTAGTCACTCGTTGTATTGTAAGTTTTCAACCCTACAATGGTCGTGCGGAAAACAATTAGAAATTTCCCAATAGATGCGAATACGCGAGTTATCGCAAGTGTGATATCTTATTTTATGGTTATTATTCTTTAATCATTATCTACTGTCTTAGAAAACAATATTTTGCTTACAACAACTGGCATCATCGTCTTCCTGCCAGTGTCCCATTGGGATTTTGGGGATGACGCAACATTCTATTCCATTGTCCACCATACTAAATTAAAGTGGTTTATTATGAATAAATTATGTTTATTTCGCAAGTACGTTTTTACAAACACTTTTACACGTCGCCGCGTCGTTCGTTAACTTAGATGAGGCCGGTGTTTCGTACCCGACTACTCTGATAAGAAACAGCCGAAACAAACTCAGAGGTTATAGTCTCCGGAGTTGCGGGTTGTTCGAAAGAGAAATCGCAGCCCCGGAACATAGAGGGCAATAGAAGGAACATGGGTGGGTTTTAGTCAGTAGAAGTCTGAAACTCCCCCTCTGCCTGGAGCGGAGGCAGTTATTTGATGTTTTCCCATCCACAAAAAGAAGGTCATAGCCTCTTTTAAGGTCTAGACAAAAATGAAATGGTCTTTTTAAGAAAGCACCTGACAGATAAGAGTGGACCGGTTCAGTCAGTGCAAGCATTTGTCAGTTATGGTATAGCTCGACTCGTAACTCAAGGAGCTTAACAACACAAAAAAGGACATTTGTGTAGGTCGCTTATAGTACTCAAACTGCCAGATAATCGATATAACACACATAACTGAGTTCACCTATATACAGCTACATAACTACCACAGTGCTGTCCTTCTGGGTCAAGACTAAGCAGAAGAACATTAAACCTTCTAAAACTGAAGTAGTTACACCCATTTGAACTCTCCGTGTAGTTAAGTAGATAGTGTTAAGAAATACCATAAAAAAAAAACAAAGAATGAAATAAATTGCACCAATGGAATTTAAAGAATCATTTTAATCGAAGACATAGTGTTGCCAATATTACAAACAAAATATCAGTCAATAACAATTCCGTAAATATTAACAATTTCCGTTTCTTGATAGTTGTCTATCAAAGTCTGCCAATCCGAATAGTGTCCAATCTTTCAAGTCTTGAGAGAGTTTTATTGTTCGCACCAACAGTTGACATTAGCGAAGCTTCCACAATGTCCTCCCTTGTAGCCACGACGTTTGCACTCATTGTTGCAGTTCGAGGTGTAGTCAACAGCACCCCAAACACAGCTGCCAAGATGTACATCAGCTTGCACTGCGTTCTGCGGAGACGAGACGATCACCAAGAATGACAGGCACACCAACAACAGCATCGATTGGTAAGTTTTCGACATGTTTACGGTGATGAAGATTTCTTTTCGTTGAGCAAAATACTAGGTACTGATGTTTCAGATAACTGACACAAAGTCCCACTGATGTCTATGAGGCCCTTCTCCGCATTTATATACGGTTGGGAACAGTTCAGTTAACTTGAGTTCACTAGTAACTCGTTTTACGATCAGTACTAAACCCTGCAATCGTCGCGCAGATGCCGCTAGTATGGAGATGTCCTAGACAACAACACGAGTTATTGCAAATGCGCGAACTATGGTTGTTCGGGCTTTTGATCAAAGGAACTTTTAAGAAACTTATAAGTATTTTAAGGAACTTGTAAATGTTTTTCAAACAAATAACTTATTTTGCATTCGATATGAAATAAAACTTTATTCTTATTTATTTAGTCCAAATACTTCTCTTCACAATCTCTGAGCAAGCATCAAATTTTTGTTTTGTTTAAAAATAAACGCACCAACCTAATTTACCTTTGTTTAAATTTACCCAGAGGGGTAAAATGTTGATGCTGGATGAGTCATATTACCCGCGCGGCCACTAAAGGGTTAAACAATTTAAAGTAAGGAAAATCCATGTAGCAAGTGGGTTGTAGGTACTTAGTAAGCCGCGCACTTGATATTTAGTCATTACGTACGCAGGTCCAGTTATTGTTTTTTTTTCCTTATTGTTAACTTGGGATGCCGCATGCGCGGGATGCCGCGTATGAGTATTCAAAGTTGGTAGCTGAAGATGTTGATCTGAAAAGAATAATCACAAATGTGTGTCGTAGGTAAATACAGAAGCTTAATTGGGTAGTTTATTTTATCCTGTTTTTGTTTACATGCCATTAACATAGGTGGAAGCTACATGGATGGCCAAATTGAAGAAACCAAAAAAAAACTATAACTTAAGGAAGTCTCAGGGTAAAACCTGCCGATGTTGTAGGTTGTTCAAAAGAGATACCACGGCCCCGGAACACAAAGGCTAAAAGAAGAAACATGGATGGGTTTTAGTCATTATCAGGCTGACACTCCCCGTCTGTCAGCCTTTTGATGAATTTTCAACCAAAAAATAAAGTGTATTTACCAAAAATATAAAGTGTTCAAGAGCGAGCTTGACCCAGAATCTATACTTAATATTATAAAGCTAAAGAGTTTGTTTGTTTGTTTGTTTGTTTGTTTGTTTGAACACGCTAATCTCAGGGACTACTGGTTAGAATTGGAAAATTCTTTTAGTGTTGGATAGTCCATTTCTTGAGGAAGGCTATAGGCTATATAACATCACGCTACGATCAACGGGTGCTGAGCAGTGTGGGTGAAACCGCGTGGAACAGCTAGTCGCTGATATTTCTCAGTTCATTAATATCTGGGACTCTTCAAAGTTTGAGTGAATCGATTTGTTTTAGATAAAGTGTGCTTGCGTCCCAGCCATAAGCTCATATGTAATGAGTTGATATAAGTATATGAGTTATAGTCACAGTTATAGTTATAGAGTCATAGTTATAACCTACACCAGTAGGTTATAAACATATATTGGATATAAACAACTAAGTACCTGTAGGTTATACAAATATTTGTACCGTGCGGTGATCGAACCCGCGATACGCAGCGCAGCAGTCGATCGCTCAGCCACAGCGCGAACCTTGCCGTCAAATTATTTGTCGATATGCATTATGCCAGTCATAATAAACCAGTGACAAAAGAGTCTAGTTAACAATTCAGCCTGTATCATCTCATTGATTGCCTAGTCTTTGTCAGTTATGCGAAGGCGCTCTCGGGTTCCAGTTTAACCAGATGGACCTGAATACCTGTTTTGATCTGTTTATTTTTAAATGTACTTTGATGCACGCATGCAAGGTTAGTTTTTTATTTATAGCTATTTGCGTGTATTTTTTAAACTTTTTTTCAAAAAAGTTACATACGTAGATGAATTTTACTACTATTATAAGTATGTTTGTAATTCAATCACACGATCTGGAGTAGCATTTAGGACACTCCTTTAGTTCTCAGACCTACACAGTCACAAAATAAATACAGATTCTATTGTAACTGAGAAATTAATGGATCCGACAAAACTTTGCCTTCACTGGGTATCGAAGTTAGGACCGTATTCTCAGCAGCAGCACTCGTGCCGGCGTTGCGGGTTGTTCGAAAGAGATACCGCGGCCCCGGAACATAAAGGGCAATGGTAGGAACATGGGTGGGTTGTAATCAGTACAAGTCTGACACTCCGCCCAGAGCGGGGGAAGTTATTTGGTGATGTCCCACACCAAAAAAAAGGCAATCGTGACCACTGGACCAGACACTGAAGCAGACATAATTATGTACTTAGTAAGCATATAATAAACTGGTCCCAAAAATAAATAAATGAACATCAGGATGTCTGTGGTCAGAAAATCGACTGTCATGGTAAGGGCATGTAATGAGAACAGACTATTCGCATGTGACTAAAAGAGTGATGAATATAAATCTTGATGGAAGGAAAGTAAACCAAGGAAGCGATAGATGTATTATGTGAGGAATAACAGAAATGAAAAAGTAGTCAATGTAAGCGAGACGTTTGGCAGAGGAGAATGGCAAAACCTGGTCAAGAGCGAGTCACACTCGCGCACCGATGGTTCCGTATATACTTGCGACATAAACAGCCATATCTTTAGACTTCGTAGACTTATAGAATTTATTGTTTTCACAGCACAAAGGGACTACAGAGTTATACAGGGTGGCCAGTTGATAGACGTCCAAAGAAAAAAATTAGATGCCTTATGCTAAGGGGTACCCGAATTACCCCCATGTATGTTCCGCGATTATTTGTAGTTTAGGAGCTAGATTTTTTTTAAGTACTTTTTTCAAAATTTTCACCGAACATCGGTTTTTATTTTTTATGTCTTTATTCCTATCATTTTTAGATATTCTTTTTTGTGGAAACTATTAGCGATAACAATAGCTACAATGCAAAAAAAATCCGTTTGCCTAGGCATTGTAGAACTTACCACAAAATTAGTCCAAAGTTCAAAATTACCATTAGAGTTCGATAATCAAAAATGTTCAGAGCTTAAAAAAAAATAAGTTAGGGGTGCCAGAGGTTTCTAAATGATCTTAAAAACTTCTATGGACCTTCAAAAGACAAAATCGGTAAAAAAATATAGAGGTTGATCGGGGATTATTTCCTGTAATTAGCGTTGATAGCAATAAAGGTATTTTTACAGTTATTGTTATAATTTGGGATTTCTTTATTATTGCCACTTTTATGATAAAAAAAATACGGTAGATAGTTTACAAATTTTATTAAAACACGTTACAAAAGGTTTTCAAAGTGCCGCCGTACCACAGAAATGCACAATCTACATCTACGGAGGAAATTGTCTTTTAGTTGTCTAAAGTCTAAAGGCTTCTCTGTTACTTCTTACAATATTAAATAAATAAATAATAAATATCTTGGGATAACTCACACACGGCTATCTGATCACAAGCTAGGCAGAGCTTGTGTTATGGTAACCAGACAAAGTTAAAAAATCACACAAAGTTTGTCCTGGGTGGGAATCGAACCCACGACCTCCGGCTCAGCAGTCAGGGCCACTAACCACTACACCAACAGGCCCGCCACATTTTCCGCTTCTTCAATTTTCCGTTTTAGCTCTTCCTCATTGTTAGTGTCCCGTGCGTACCATCACGAGCCTGGACGGCAGCTCGAATGGTGGTGGTAAAGTAATTGGTAGTTCACCGTTAAGAACGCCGGACCACATGTTCACACTGAAGTGGTGTTGAAAATTTTATGGTCTTACGGAATGAGGATTCTCAATAGCGGACTATGGAGAATCCATAGCCAGACCACTGTCCAAGCTCGATGGAGCCACCTACAAAGAGTTCTTGAAGAATTACCAATTTTGCTGTCAGACGTTAACTTAACACTGAGACGAGACATGGTTTACAACTAAAAGACAATTTCCTCCGTAGATGTAGATTGTGCATTTCTGTGGTAAGGCGGCACTTTGAAAACCTTTTGTAACGTGTTTTAATAAAATTTGTAAACTATCTACAGTATTTTTTTATCATAAAAGTGGCAATAATAAAGAAATCCCAAATTATAACAATAACTGTAAAAATACCTTTATTGCTATCAACGCTAATTACAGGAAATAATCCCCGATCAACCTCTATATTTTTTTACCGATTTTGTCTTTTGAAGGTCCATAGAAGTTTTTAAGATCATTTAGAAACCTCTGGCACCCCCTAACTTATTTTTTTTTAAGCTCTGAACATTTTTGATTATCGAACTCTAATGGTAATTTTGAACTTTGGACTAATTTTGTGGTAAGTTCTACAATGCCTAGGCAAACGGATTTTTTTTGCATGGTAGCTATTGTTATCGCTAATAGTTTCCACAAAAAAGAATATCTAAAAATGATAGGAATAAAGACATAAAAAATAAAAACCAATGTTAGGTGAAAATTTTGAAAAAAGTACTTAAAAAAAATCTAGCTCCTAAACTACAAATAATCGCGGAACATACATGGGGGTAATTCGGGTACCCCTTAGCATAAGGCATCTAATTTTTTTCTTTGGACGTCTATCAACTGGCCACCCTGTATATATGAATTTAATTTCAACTATAGCACGGCCAACGAGAAGCGATACCAAATGTAAACAAAACCTATGCTAAAATCCCATCTAAAATGGCCGCCCGAATGTTGGCGAACCCGTCTGAACGTTGTCATGTTTTTGCCGGGAGAACGAGACATTACGACAAAGGCACAAGATGGTAAGAGCTAAATATTAGATTGTCAACGCCACAGTTGTTCTTTAGGTTAATGACCTTTGGTATCGCTTCTCGTTGGCCGTGCTACAGCTACCGCCACGCGTTCCCGATATAAAGGGTATTGACAGACAGACGGACGGAAAACAAACTGATCCAATTAGGATTCCGTTTTTCCCTTTCGTGGCACGGAACCCAAAATAGTGTTTCGATGACTGAGATGACTGCGTGATGTCATGGTGACTGTATCTATATCTGATCCTTTTTAACCAAACTGCCAAGAAGGGTTAAATCATTAGATACTATGCTTTCCCGCGTATCTTTTGTTTGCGTAACATACTTACATGTAGATATGAAAAACAAATTAGAGAGTTTAGATAGGTACAATTTGTATTATTTAGCGCCCGCGTGACAAAGCATCCTATGTGTTAATCCAGATTATAATCTACCTCTGTGCAAAATTTCATCAAGATCCATTCAGCCGTTTTGACGTGAAAGAGTAACAAATATCCATACATTCACACATCCATACAACCATACATCCATCCATCCTCACAAACATTCGCATTTAAAAGAATGAGAAATTCGAGAATATTGAGGTTGGATTTCTCCTTTTTTTCTGCGGATGGGAAATCAGCAAATAATTTCCCCCGCTCTGGTGGAAGTGTCAGAATTGTACTGACTAAAACCCATCCATGTTCCTTCTATTTCCATTTAAGTTCCGGGGCCGCGATATCTCTTTCGAGTAACCCGCAACCCCGTTGGCCCTAGCAGGACCCTGCGAACTATCTATATTGGCAACTCAAAATGACGCTGCTGTCTAATTTACAAATCTATACAATCAATCTATACTAATATTATAAAGCTGAAGAGTTTGTTTGTTTGTTTGTTTGTTTGTTTGTTTGAACGCGCTAATCTCAGGGACTACTGGTTGGAATTGGAAAATTCTTTTAGTGTTGGATAGTCCATTTCTTGAAGAAGGCTATAGGCTATTTAACATCACGCTACGACCAACAGGTGCTGAGCAGCATGGGTGAAACCGCGTGGAACAGCTAGTCAATCATATACCCGGACGAGTGATAAAAACTGACCCATGAAACGGACCCAAAATGTTGTTTAAATCAAATCAAAATCATTTTTATTTGTGTAACATAGGTAGTGAATACAGTTCTTAAATTAAAGTTTATAAATAGGTCGTTATGTCATGCCAGAGGCATACAAATATGGTTGCATGCGAATATAATAACAATATTAGGCATGCGCGAGGTAAATACAAATTCGTTGGTAGGTACGTCAACATTAATATAATGGTGATAAATAAATAAAAAAGGAATTACAAATATCACAATATGGAGTCACTAGCTGTTCCACGCGGTTTCACCCACGCTGCTCAGCACCTGTTGGTCGTAGCGTGATGTTATATAGCCTATAGCCTTCCTCAAGAAATGGACTATCCAACACTAAAAGAATTTTCCAATTCCAACCAGTAGTTCCTGAGATTAGCGCGTTCAAACAAACAAACAAACAAACTCTTCAGCTTTTTAATATTAGTATAGATATTAGCCATGCAAGAGGTAAATACAAATTCGTTGGTAGGTACGTCAACATTAATAGAATGGTGATAAATAAATAAAAAAGGAATTACAAATATCACAATATGTAGTCAAAAATATTTTTGTTATAGTACACCTACAATTCCCCAGTTACGTTTAAGTCCTATGCAATGAGCTTATTGCAATCAAACGGGCACAAATGTAGACTCCACTCCAGATACTGAGAAAATTCTGACAAAAAAACCCAATGACACTTTGCCTGACCTGGGAATCGAAGCCAAAACCTGATGCTCAGTTATTGCTACCACTACACTAACGATTTCTTTTATTATCATAAGTATCACTAAATTAATATGACATCCTTACGGTACGTACGGCTCAATTACTAACAAATTCCAACTAAAGTCAAAATTTCCAAATAGTAACAATAAATTTCGTCGAAAAAATTACTAAGGAAAAAACTGCGGGAAATTCTGTAGGTGATTACAGGTTGTTGACACCAAAAATGGTATTGATGACAACAGACTCTTGTCCCGCTAATTCGTTATGTCCACAAGAGCGATTTTACGTTGATTTTCCTTAAGGCTCTAGGTTTTCCTCATTTCCATAAGTAAGTAGTGCATGCATTTGCTGCTTGCGGAAAACCCAACTCAACCAACCTGTTATGAATCTGGTCGAGATAATAGGTATATAATCATGTAATAAACATCATCTTTAATAAATTAATATAAGCTGGCATTTGGTCACAGGTCATCGATAAATTACTTATGGAATTCCCGAAGTAGATTTTTTTTTGTTTGTGTTTTAAAAAAACGTTGCCCAACAATAGGAATTTCTCCTGTATCGTGGATGCGTTTACAAACATTTAAAGTCACAAACACAAACTGCCAGAGCCGGAAATCTGTAGGCCATACAAATATTTGTTCCGTGCGGGGATAGAACCTGCGACACGCAGCGCAGCAGTCGATCGCTCAGCCACTGCTCCAACCGTGTCCTCAAATTAGGTCACAAGGCAAATTACTTATGGAATTCCCGAAGTAGTTTTTAATTGATAATTATGTTCTGGTGATCAACATTTTGGGTTTTACATCTGTGCATCATTAAAAGGATTGTGCCGATAGTAGTTTCAGCCAATAGCCTAATTACCAAGAGCCGTGAATATTACCTGAGGAGGCCCTCATTAGGCAGCCAGATCAAGTCAAAAATCAAAGTCAAATCATTTATTTCAATAAAACCATTACAGGCACTTTTGAAAGACAAGAAACGAAATGAAGCTACAGTCCCGGTCACAAGGCATAATAACTTGTGAAAGTACTGCAGCTGCCCATTTCAAAGCGTTGATCTCTATGGAGGAGAATGGGCAAGAAACTCCATGGACACTTTTTTAAATTATCATATTATTACAAAAACGTATTTACATCATTCAAGAGTTCAGATAGCAACAGGTACTGCTCTAACATGGCTCGTATTGTTAGGAAGTTCATTTCCCTGCAACCTGGTAGCTCGACCACTATACCAGACCAGATATCGATAAACTTATTTTAAATAATTTTTGTTGTTTTTAAACGAATATTTTAAAATGAATCTGAATTTATTATTTATCAAATATTTAATGCACAATGTACACATCGCTACACGCTAGGCTTACAACTAGTGAGTACACTAGGCTGCATCATATGATAACCCCAGTTATAATAATATTTCAAACCGTATCTTTCAAGGGGGAATAGAAAACTGGAGCAGCAAACTGTACAAGACCCTCTTAGGGCGCAGCAAAACATCTTAAAACTAACTAAATTACGTGACTCGTGACGAAATCTCAGAAACTACAAGTGTTACGAGCCTTAAAATTTTGCACGGGGGAGGTGCTCATTAAGGCGAGATTTTGTTTGTGAAAGTTTGTACGAGAGAACGCGATTCCTTGGCCTGATTAACTTCAATTTTACTATAGGCATGTTTTCACTAAATTGAACGATATAATTATTAATGATATATAATATAGTATAGATGACTTTGATGTGATGACTAGTTTTTGTTAATAGAATTTGGGAATTACATTTCGTGTTTACTGCGTGTATTTATAGAATGGAAGTCGCTACCTATTTTAAAAGCTCACGACGAATAACACACGTTCTATAGATATAAAGTGAAAGCAGATTCAGTATTTTGATATTTTAATTTTTCTGTAAGAGACTCGCGAGAACCCATTTTATAGAACGCGCGTCTGCTACCGATCCCCACAGCAGAACGCCATAACCATACTGTGAAAATAAGCATAGTATACTAACCTAGCTGTGTCTACATCAGTTAACTGCCTTATTTTCCTTATTGCATATGGAGTTGAGCTGGGCCTACCCAAAAGAGATCTAAAGTGCGCGCCCCATTGCAGTTTTGAATCGATAATCATCCCCAAGAATACAGTTTCCGCTATAACATCAAGTTTTTCTGTTAAATCCGTTCTTCTGGTAACACAAAGCCTGTCTATCCTTTAAGACTGAGTCTTAGCCCGAGAACCTGGCTCCTACAGACCTACTCAGGTACCAACTCCAATTTCAAACACCTTACATGCTATCAAAACACTCGGATCCCATGAATATAACATCTTAAAGTAAAGCGGTTCTCACACAGCACCGCTTGTCCGCACGTACGGGCGGAGGCGGTGATGGATTTTGTGGCAATGCCGTGCTGTCGCGCGGTGTACGTATATTGTGCATCAACGGATTTCATACTAGCCATAACAATGCGTCGTGACACCTGCTTTACCGCCCGACCGCGCGGTCGAGCAGTGTTGTGTGAGAATTGCCTTAGAGCCGAGCAGTCGAGCACAATGCCGTGAAATCCGAGGCATTAGCTGATAATGCGGCACCTCTGCGTTCCTCCGTCGACGCTTAAACGCCGGGCGCCCTGTGCGGGGGAGATAGTACTGCGCTCACTAATACTTCAGTAAGTCTAGTTTACCGGCTGCCAAGCTTCGCTCCGAACGTACGTATCTATGGACCGCACTTGGCTATGTAATGAAGAAACCTCGTAACGGTTAACCGAATGGACCGTTTGTGTACTATGGTGTTCCAAGCACCTAATTGTTTTGTTGCTACGTTTTGTTTCACCTAAGTACCTACGTTGTCAGATGGGGTTAAATTTTGTAGGCGCAACCTTATTTTCCTATTGAACGATATATTGAAAAATATATACAATACTAACTGTTCCCGACATGTGTTGCAATGCTTCTTTTACTACCCTACCTTATATGTATAGGTAAAGGAAAACCGACCGTGAGGAAAACCCTATGTCCGTCTCCTGGTTCTAAGCTACCTCCCCAACTTTTTTTTGCAAAATCGGTTCAGCCGTTCTTTAGTTATAAATAGTGTAACTAATACGACTTTCTTTTATATATATAGATATGTATAGGTACTAACAAGGTTCTATTGCCAAATAGATTTCGTTCTTTCTTATCCAACGAAACCACAACCTCCTTGTAAAACGCGGCTTTTTCCACTGGGGGTTCCACCAATCCCGACCAATGTGACGTTAATTTTAAGCTTAAGTGCTCAGTTCATTCCCATTACTTCGATTCATTAGTTAGATAGTGGAACTAGTGAGTAGTTTTTTTCTCAGTTGTTCGTCCGTCGAACTAGTGCGACCCCGCCACCTCCTTCGTGGTTGTTTTTTTTAAACCACCCAAAAGTAGAGGCCTTTTACGCAATATTTGAGTGTTTTGAGGTTAGTTTACAAAAGATCGTTTTCCTCGGAAACGGTGAGTTACCTTGTCATGGGAGTGGTAGTAGAACTGTTTTTAAATTTAATTAATTCGACGGTCGAACATATGAGGAAATAAATTATCACTAGTTCGACGGTCGAACAACTGAGAAACTTCAACGTTCCACGATTGAAGTAATGGGAATGAACGAAATGCTCAGTATGCGAAACATTGCTGACACTTGTTTTAAACTGAATAATTACCGATGTCACGCTATTGTCTAATTCCCCTCAACCACCTTACGAGGGTTGGAAAGTATTCCATTGTTGGCTTGCGTTTCTTAATTGCCAAACAATCAAGTATCATGGTATATTACTACCCAATGAAGAATGGGCATACTGAATTAATATTTTAGTACCTAACCTTAATACTTAAGCATTGAAATACGACGATATTGAGACCGTCCCGAAATTAAAATCGGTCGAAATAGGCACTATATTTTTTTTTTCACTAGGAATTTCTCCTGTGTTGTGGGTGCGTTTCACTTACACAAACAACCAGACCCGAAACTACTATCTTGCAGGTCATACAAATATTTGTTCCGTGCGGGAATCGACCCCCGACACGTAGTTCAGCAGTCGTAGACAAAGATATAGCCCATTAAAGTTACGTGTGACGTCACTCGTTGCGAAAGAATGCAGCTACGCGTGACGTCACACGTACTTTATAAGTACACAATTTTTTTTTTTTTCGTAAACTAGCCTATTGGGATATGAAAAGGGGAATGACGAAGAAATTAAAATCATCGTCTCATTTTAACTTTCATTATATTTCAATATTTTTTTTAAAACAAATCCAAATAAATGCTCAAAATCGACATAATTACATGTTCAAATTATTATTTTTTCGATAAAACTAATACTATAACATTACATAATAATTTACACATAATTTAGAACACAAAATAATAATAATAACATAGTTTTTTTTTTAATTTTGTGACAAACCTTTACCAATAAATAAATAACAGATTTGGGCCTCTACACGGTAAATGACAGAGGAAATTCTACCAAGTCTAACTAATACCATATTTACAGTCGCTTACTGTATATGCAAACTCTGTATCTATTCAAAACTTGACTTGTAGAAAGACATATTGACGGGCCTGTTGGTCTAGTGGTTAGTGGCCCTGACTGCTGAGCCGGAGGTCGTGGGTTCGATTCCCACCCAGGACAAACTTTGTGTGATGAGCATGATTGTTTGTTCTGTGTCTGGGTGTGATTTATCTATAATAAGTATGTATTTATAAATTATATAAGTATGTATATCAGTTGTCTGGTTACCATAACACAAGCTCTGCTTAGCTCGGGATCAGATAGCCGTGTGTGAGTTGTCCCAAGATATTTATTTATTATTTATATTCGCATTAGAAAATACCCAAATCACTACTACTTAAAACGATAGGTTTTCCTAAATTGACTGTAAAAATTAACTTCAATTAGTGCAGAAAAAGTATTCTTGATTCTTATCGCATCGTATTTTAAACCTCAAGAAAAAAATTACTCGTCTTTAAAATTGATTGTAACGAATAATTTCTTTCAAATCAACAGTTTTGTATTTATGTAATCAGTTGAACTAAATATAGATACGTACATCAAGTAAAATAGTTTTATTGCTATAAATAAACATTCAAAAGTGGTTATTACAGACCGCGCGCTGTCGCGTTTCTTTAAAAACAAAATACAGGTTTGCGTAATGCTTTAACATATATTTTTCCTTATAATATGGTAAACAAGTTCTTGGAACAAAGTATACGCTTATAAGGCTGTTTATGTAAACACTGCGAGACTAAATGGGAGGGCCCAAATATGTATGCAGATAAAGATATTTCTGTTAGAAAGTCTTATAAAGTCCGCCTATGAACAACTATTGTACAGACGCCTGCACATGCACATCAAGCTACTACTCCGTCAGATTTATTTGATAGATTTTCGACTTTAATTCTAAAGTATTAGGTTCAAGGTTAATTGGGAAAAATTGACAGTTACGGGTAGCTTGACCTGCTGGCGTTTGTACATGAAGTTTAAATAACAAAATAAATAAATGTGAGCAAGAACGTAACGAAATGCATATTTCAATGTACATACGACGGTACATCAAGCTACATAAAACCATTTTAACCTGATCTCTCTACTAAGGTGTGCGATCTATAGTAGAGAGATCACGTTATAATAGTTAAGAATAGGTTAACCTGCCGTCGTGTGTACATTGCGCTGCATTAATTGGATACCCCAGTTTTATTAGAATTAATTTTCAAAAGGTCGTACGCATCTTTAAAGTAATATAAATCTTATATTCAGAGTGAAGTTTGCGTGGATAACACAGTCCGACACTATTAAAAAAATACACAAAGAGGTTGATTTTGAATAATTAAAGTTCCTTGGCAAAAATCGCACAGGTTGATTCTAAAGAAGATCACTTTCCCTGTATTGGAGTGTCCTTTAAAAAGCGTAATTTTATTTCAGGATGTATGTTTCAGTAAAGGTTTGTCTGTAAAAGTAATAAAATACAACATACATTTAATTTAAACAACATTAAAAGCCACGATGCAATGAAATCAAAAAGCAAGACAAATTCTCTAAAAATAACTGAGAAAATTTGTAGTGAAATATAATAAATTATTAACCATGAATAAAAAAAAACGCGCCATTTAAAAAAAAAGTTTAAATATATTTTAGTATTCCGTGCCATAATTAAACCACACAATGATTCAACATTGGTATTTCGATTCATATGCCCGCTTTCACTAGCATTTTCAGCTTATGATCGAAAAGAAATATCTTTCTCTCCCTTTCTTACCCTTTTCTCAGTTTTTTTAACCTATGTCCGTCTCCAGGGTCCTAACTATCTCTGAACCAAAATCGGTTTGATCATTTAGGCGTGAAGATGTAACAAACAAACAAACTCACTTTCGCTTTTATAATATTAGTAAGGATTTGAAAGCGGGCATTGGTGTTGCTAGTATATTCCTTGCCGATCAAAATTCTCGCAAGTAAACATGCATAATCCATAATTTATTTTAAAGATGCCGTAACGACAAAGTATGATGTGCGTACCTTGAGCCTTCAATAATAAATATAACACGATACCAGATACCGGATACCGATAACTAACTTCATACCAGAAATCTCACTACTATTTTCAAAAGCACGGAATACTATAAATGCTTCGGAACACAACAATGAAATTTTAACCTAATTTTAATGACATACGGTTAAGATTCGGTCAAACTGATGCTTACGGATAAACTGCAGACCCAGTTATGGACATTATGCAAGTCTGTCACTGTCCGGTGTCTGCATTCTGCCCGTGCCGGTTCAACAGAGCCTTTTAAAGTTCATTATTCTAACGTCAGACATAAGAAAAAGACGCAACGAATTATAAATGTAAATTCGCTAAATATAAACATTATATAAAAATCTGATTTGCATATTTTTCAACATTGGCTCACCATGTAGGCAATTTAATAAATAATGGTGACAGCAAGATCGATAGAGCCTTAAATGAAAAATAACCAAAGGACATAAAGAAAAATACTAAAAATAATTTTAACATTATTTGCCAAACTTTGTAATGGATCAGTCAAACTGTTACAGACAAGTTGCGGACCTGCTGCGGACAACGGACACTAACAAGGATTATATGGAAAGTGTCCGCGTCCATATCCGCAGCCGAGACAGCAATTTGTCCGCACTAGTTTGATTAAACTATAAGACTAATGAAGAAGAGTTTCTAACACTGGCTCTTATAACAAATTAACAAAATATAAGCTTTGAGATGGACTTTTTCAAGTCCTGACCAGATTTGCTACGACTGCCAAAGTATTTCGATGTATCTAATCTAGTACGTACACACGACAACCAATCAAGTTATACAAATCCAGTTTATGCCGATCTCTCATAATTGGGGAAACCTATCCGAAGCAAGGCCATGTTATCTGGAAATGTATAGCTTGATGTATGACCTTGAGTACTTACTACCTTATTATTTTTGTTAATAAAGGCTTGGAACACACTAGCGGTTTTAACTTGCGTTATTTTTATTTTATTTTTTTCTTTCAAAGTACCCTTGGTAAGACTGGTTGTCAGACTTTCGGGGCACTGGCTATCTGTATCGAAGATTATCAAATGACAGCCAGGGCATCTTAACGTGCTTTCCAAAGCACGGAGGAAACTATAGAAAGGGTGGTCACCCATCCACAGACAAGAAACTCAGTATGTAACGGGTTGACACCAATCCACAGACCAACCTAAGAAGCGAGGCTTAACGTAAAGATCGAACGTCTGCCATTTTTTGGCCATTAGCTCCTCACATATTAAAAAAAAAAAACAAATACAGTGAAATAAATTAGTGAAAAAAACATTTCTATACATTTTAGTTCAAATCGCTTGACAAAATATAGAAGCCAATTAATTATTTTTTAAGAATTCGGGGTCTTCCTCAATCTAAAAATTATTCGAAATGTATTTGTAAAATGACCCCTCTTCCAGATCTTCTTGTATTAGGTAGCTTGTGAACAGAAACACATCTCGCAAGACAAATTACAAACGAAAGTAAAAACCGCTATGTTAAACCTTGATATCTGTCCCTCCAATATTTACGATCGCACATCAAATTCGAATACTATTTGTCTTAACTAATTGCTGACCGTTTGCAAATTAGGACGCAGTCACAAACTGACGTAACCAACAAATTAATTGATGCCGGTAATTGACGACTCGCTATAAAGCGACAGTTCTAAATAGTTGTCTGTGTTTGTAATTTACGTAATTAGCTCTATTTTTGCGTATGATTATTAGATAGTCCGGTCAATTTAGACAATTGAAATAAAGAAAATTCCGACAGAGCCAAATCTTCGTAGACACCTTAGGTTAACCACAAGGAATAAAGTGTCAAAAGTCCCAATCAGTCAATTCAATTCGGGGCCCAAGGTCAAAATTGACCACTATATTTATGTCTAAATTGACCGGACTATAGACAGACGGCAGAGGAGCGCCTGACGGCAGACGGGGGGCGGATGCGGCGCGGGGGGGGGGGGTCCTGACCGCGGTCGGCCACGGAGCGGGGATGGGACGGGGTCTAAGCCGGAAGAGGGACGAGGGGCGTAGTTTGCTGCACGTCACTTGCATTACCAAACAACCCACCTCTAGTCGAGACCGAGGGCTCTCGATGACCGAGATACTGCATGCACCTACCTGCACACGTTAACTTCATTTTTGTACAGATCGATGGCATGTCTGAGAGACATTATCGACGACATGTTTAGTCAAGTCAGAGGCCCTCTGACACCAGGGTAGTCACTAACAACGCAATAAAAAGATTGAGTAAAATTGTCAAATTTACCAAAACAACTTAGTAATTGACTGCTTTTTGCGGTGTTGTCAACTTTCAGATGACACTCCTAAAGAAGACTACTGTAGTCATTTTGTTACTGCGCCATAATTCATGTTACAGTAAAAACAGCTTAAAAATACATTTGTGCAATAATTTGATAAATGCCTATCTACTGAACTGCTCATGGCACGTCACGAGAAATTCTCATATTGTACTATAACGCTAAGTATTTACTCGTTGAACATTTTATGACATCGTTAGGTACAAGATACCTATTCATGTATTAGCACCTAGTATTCATAAAGATTATTTTAAGTACTAACAAATTCAATATTATACAAAAGAATTATGCAACAGTAATAATACTTCAGCATAATGAACGTTTTTATTTTTTATAAACTTAAATTACGATAATTTCGGTAGGTAACTTAAAATTCTTTTAACTCTTAGTGTAGAAGAGATTTTGAGAAAACCGTTTTCTAATTATGAATAAACGTTTTAAGCCAACAAGCGCAAATTATTTAATGTACGCGACTATATAATATTTGTTCGTTTCTAAATAACAATTAAACTTGGTCCTTTATTAGTCCAGTTTTCTTTTCTATATAACATTGCCCAGGCTTAAAAAATGTGCTTTCTAAACACTACAATCGGTCGCCATATACAAACATACATATTATAAAGTATAAGTAAACATTTAACTTGGCCATTCACAATTAGAAAACAAGTTTTTGAGGACATTTTCAAAGTCGTATTCATAAAACACAGAGTGTTTCACTCTCCCATTTTGCGTGTAAAGATTTGAGGTGTCCATACGCTCTTTTAGTGATATTTAAAGTTGGTTCTATTTCTAGTAGTCCGTTTTCGCCTATTAAACTGAGGCCCGCAAGGCCAAGATATGTATGCATGGGATCTGTACACGTGTCAGGCCATTTTGAGAACCCCCCTACCACTGTATCTTGTGTTTCGTAAACGTATCGTCTGTTGCTTCCGTAGTTGGAGTACTGTAACACGTCTAGAATTTTTAGGGATGCCCCTACCCAGAAACTGTAGCAGGTATCGACTGGTTTGTTAGGCCTGCCTTGGAAGCCGTCGACTTGTCTGAATAGGAGCCATCTCTTTAAGCCTTCAATTTGCTGTTCTGATAGTTTGTCGAGTTGATTCGTGAGGCTTAGTGTGGCTAGCGCGCAGAAGGTGGTGCCACCGTGCGATTCCAGTTCGGGACACTGAGCTATGCCGTAGTCGTAACCCTGTGCAAAAAGTTCATTTTAGTGGTAGGTAGTTATTTTAATTAAAAAAATAACGTACAGTAGTACATTGTTATTACAAATCAAAACAGGATTTTATTGCTTTCCGGATATAAGCACATGTAAATTACTTTTTCATTTTGTAAAATATTTAATCGGATTTCAATCATTTTCGTATTGCGTTTTTATAAGTATTCGTATAAAACGTTTAATCATGGTCGTTTTTGTATAGGTTTTTATAAATGTTATAAATTGCAACTGGCCATCTAGGCCTGAGTAATGTCTAAATTCGCTGTATAGACATCAGCATACCAACACACCAACATACCATTGTGAACAGACAGTCGGGATTTTTTGGAAATCGACGGGTTGGTCACATACGGAAGGCATATTTGGAGCATTCACTTCATTAATATCGCAACAATATTTTTTCCATTGTAATAAATTCCAGTTGTTTAATCATTATGTTGCTGCGTAATTCTCGTCAAATCGCAGTGATTATATTTTTTTATCGTCATTTCGTGGGTGTGTTTACAAACATTAAAAGTCACATACACAAGCCAGGCTTGGAACAATCATCTGAAGGTTATAGAAATATTTGTTCTGCAGGATCGAGCCTGCGACACGCAGCTCAGCAGTCAATCGTTCAGCTAATGCGGTTACAGAATAATTGCTTTTGTGCAAACGTCAAAGTTAAATGTCCTTTGACAGGTGAAGCTACCATCCCAACCATTGCATTATGTGCTCTTTGCTTATTTTAATAGAACATAATGTCGTACTTACAATAGATTTGATAATATAATCAGTAGCCTTTTCAATGTTGAAGCCTGACCAATCGTTGAGTATGTAACTGATGCAGGCAGCACAGTAAACGAAACGCATATCTGACTCGCAGCCCGAAAGAGTTGCTGCGAAGTTACCCTCCTCTGTTTGAAGAGCTTTTACACCTGGAAACGGATGAAATAAAATGTTTAGGTAAAGCTTCAAGTGCTTTTGGTAACCATGGATACACAGAAAGCAATCGTAAGATTGCTACGTACGGCCAAATGCGAGTCGGACTCGGGCATCGATGGTTCCGTACAAACTTTTCCATACATATTTTTTGACTACGTAGACTTAGAGGGTTGCTTTTTTTCACAGCTCTAAGGGGCTACATATTTGAGTATCTACTCGATACCTCTACGCATTCCCAAGATATGGGGTCTTGACAGACAAAAAAAACAGACGGGCAACAAATTGATCCAATAAGGGTTCCGTTTCTTTCCTTTTGAGGTACGGAACCCTAAAAATCCCAAAAAAAAACCAAAACCCTAAAAACATAGCGCAACTTCCGTGGCCAAAAGCTAGTCAGCGACACTTTTAAATAGTGCCTATTTACCAAAACACCAGCATCTTTAACAAAAGCATTAAAGATTTGTCTGTCTATCTGTTTCCAACTAATCTCCGAAAGGCCGGACCGATATTAATGGGACTTTCATTCGCAGATAGCGGATGTTATAAAGAATATTTTTAGAAAAAAGAGTACGAGCTCCGTAAAAAAAAACCCTTGAAATTGTTACCAAATTCGGTTCAAATAATTATTAATATTTTTTATAATAATTTCACGAACGAAAGCCGCGGAAACAGCTAGTTCGAAATGAAAGATATTCATGTTTTATTGCTTTCTTTTTTTCGGATGGAAAATCATCAAATTCCCCCGCTCTGGGCGGCGCGGAGGGGAGATGAGACTTTTACTGACTAAAACCCATCCATGTTCCCTCTTTTGCCCTTTGTGTTCCGGGGACGCGGCATCTCTCACGGCCAACCCGCAACCCCGGCTGTCAGTGGCCTTGACAGGCCTTTCTGTTTATTGCTTGCTTATTGCACGACTATGTTTACACACGCATATTAAATGTTTTGCTAGAAACCGAAGCACGACTCTCAGATAAGTATTATTTATTCAGCGATAAGTCTACCCTAAACAAAGTAAAGGGACTTTCAGACTACCAAACGCTGAGAAAATTGCCCCACAATTCATACAATGAAAGCTTAACAGATCAAGGGTTGGAATTCCCTGCCCGATCTGTGGTCCCAAGTCTGTCTTTTGGACAAGATAATATGAAGGTTAAGAGTAGACCGAACCAATATTAAACCGGCCAAGAGCTAGTCTCGCGCACCAAGGGCTCCGTACAAACTTTCCACATAATCAGCCATATCATTGATTGCATAGACCTAGAGGCTTGTCACAACACAAATAGGACCCCACCACCACCCTTAATAAGTAATCCAATAAGGGTTAATTTTTTTCCTTTTAGGGTACAAAACCCCAAAAAAGAACTTACCTTCGACTAAAGCTTTCCTATTCAATCTGGAGAGGTCGTCCCCTAATGCCAGCAAGATACAAAGGCCTGTGTACGTCATAGCGAGATGCCCGCAACGAAAGTGGTTGTTCGGAGGATTCAATTCTATGTTTACTGTCGAGGATCCTTGGAAGCCACACATTGACATGTCGCCATCTGCAACGAGGAAAAGATTTCATTAGTTTTATTCAGACGCTTTTGTAAGCTTCTCCTGTAAGTATGTGGAAAGAAAAATTGAATTAAATTTATCCCAATTAAGTTGGTTTCCGATAGAGCTGTAGCGAACTCCCAAAAATGGCTCCCAAAGATGGCGGACTATTTATTTTTTATGCATGTTATGATAATCAAATGAAAGGGTTATAAAATTATGACACTCTTAGAAAACTACAATTATTGGAAATATTCTATTCTAAGTTTTATTGTTCAAGATTTAAAGATATCAAAAGCAGGATTCTTTTCTTTGGAACTTTTGCATTACTAGGTTTTGCCCGCGATTTCCCCCGGTGTAGATTGATAATGATCACATGGCCACGTTAGATACTAAGAAAAAGGTATTTTAGATTATATCCTAATATTTTTAGATTATATCCTTGCCTGTGACGTAGCAGCCAAACATACATAGGTTATATGTTAAGCAGTTCAGACGTAAACGAGTAACGTGAAGAAAGAGAATTACTTTTCCATTTATTACATAACCATAAGTACCATAGATAACAGAAAGAAAACTTTTAATATCTCTATGATTAGTATGAATCGGCTTCGATACCCATGTCGGGCAAAGTGTTATTGGGATTTTCAATCAGAAATTTCTCAGCATCAGCCACGAAGTTTGGGTTATGTGCTTGGTTTATCGCAATAGGTTCATCCCGTGTTGCATGGGATTTGAAAACATAATTGGCGAAATTTGGACCCTTTCGTGATTACGAAGCCTAGATAGATTTGTATGGCGTTTTATGAAAACTTATCGTCGATTGTCTTGGTAGGGCCATGTAATGAAAAGGGATGAAGCGCATGTGACTAAAAGGCTGATAGATTTGAATATTGATTTTGAGAAAGTTGCAGGCCAAAGAAAAGATGGATGGGTTGCGTAAGGAATGGGAGTGGTTTGGGTCTGGGTCTGACAGGGGAGAATGGAAGAAAACGTGTTGCGCCGACCCCAAATAGGGGCAAGAGCAGGAAAAAGATGTTTTATAAAAACTTATGTAAACAGAATTAAACAAATATAATAAGACATTTTAAATAAAACCGGTAGTTTGGTGTTTAAATGTTAATTTGTATAATTGTAATCGTAAAAAACGGTACAAATAAAAAACCGTCTGAGCTTCCTTCGCATTTTTAATAACAGGTATTATATCAAGGTGACGCATACACACGTAGGAATAAATACTACAGCTTCTATATAAGACGCAGACAAGGTTGTTTTACGTATTTACATGCCGATAAACCAGGCAATAAGAATGCTACTTAAGTAAAAACATGTTCAAACAAAATAAACACGATAACAGCATTGTGTGGGTTATGTATTATAAGCCATGCCTAGGTGTAATTCAATGCTTATAAAGTAATCTGACACGTAAAACTATAGAAACTTAATCAGGTACCTGCCTAGAGCCTAAGAGCTTATGTGGACTTAAGTCTTTATTTTTCCAACAGTTAGACTGAGTTTTAACACGTACATAATGTAAATGGTATTTATTATTTTAACATTTAATGGTAGTAACGAAAATGTCTTTCGGACCATACACCATATAAACTTAACAACTTCTTTTTTTTATGACTTTTGCATGGACATATTTGTTTTCGTTTTGCTATAATATGTTGATCAACTGATCGCGCCGTTTCTATTGAAGTGAAAGTCAATTCATTGTAGGGATCCGTAACTCAAAATGAAATGGAACCCTTATAGGATCACCGTGTTGTCTGTCTGTCTTTTCAAGACCCTTTATCTCAGGAACGCGTAGAGGTATCGACTTGAAATAAAAACCTTATACTCAACTCTGTGGTCTCTTTGTGCTGTGAAAAACCATAAACCATCTAAGTCTATGCAGTAAAAAGATATGGCCATTTATGTCGCAAGTTTGTACGGAACCCTCGGTAAGCGAGTTGCGGTGCGAATTTCAGAAACTCATAGAACACAAGTTGTTCAGTTTTATCGTCCGAGTGGTATTGCGTTTATTATGTTACAGCTTGTATTAACATAGGTATCTGTAAATGTCTGCAAAAATATACAGATACATAAAAAATGCCTTTTTTTGGCAGATGTTAAATTATCCAGCGGATACGTATGATTGGATTGGAGTTAACCGTATAGTTCGGTACGGACCCCTTCGGGGGCTCGACATTCAAACCTCCGCTGGCTCGGTACTGGCCCCGAAAGGGGCCGGACATTTAAGTCATATGACCTCCTCATTATTTTTGTAAATATTTTATTTTCTGGTTAATAAATAATATGGGTGTGCATTCATTAAGATACTAGAATAAAAAACTCATATGTAAACGTCAATAGAAGTTCTTTAATTATTGAGGAAGTTTCTTAATTAAGTCTTATAAAATCCAAATACGTAAATTACGATCATCGCCATTTTGATGGCAGTGTAGGTCGACGCTAAAAATCATAAAAAAATAGGTTTTCGAACATTTAAACTCCACATTATTGGGCATGATTAACGTGTCCTTTTATTACGTGAAGAAATCATTCGTAATTTAACTTATATTAGTAGTGGTAATGATACATTTTGAAATCTAAAGTCGAAGTTTCGCGCCAATCGTGCTTGTTTACATTTTTTATTCCACATTATATCATATATTCACGAATAGATTCTATAACAACTGACACAAATATCATTACAAATATTATAAATAACATGACAATGCCCAGATCTTATCGTAATTTGCAATAATAGGAGCAATAACACGGAATATTCATAACCACTACTAAATTCACTTTCGAAATTGACGTCCATTTCTTTTTTTTTTAATTTTGTGTTGTGTAAATACGATTATTTCAATCGATTATTTTCTTGTAAATCAATCAACTCGAATAATTAAATTAAGGAATATCAAAAATTTATAGATGAAAATAAAAATTAATTTTGTAATAAGTGTGAAATACTATAAATATTGATTATAATATTTTTTACGCCACTAAAACCGATTAAAAAACAAACAGTACAAACTGATCTATGGCTAAATTCGCGCCAATTTTATTTTCAGATAAAAATTCAAAAAAGGAATGCGCTCGCTGTTCAAAATTATATTAAAATGTTTATTTGCTATTTTATTAATAATTTGGTTTTGTACCTACTATTTGAATGTGAATTGCAAATAGAAATAAATAAGGTTGAATATAGAACGCGCCAATTATTATCTTGGCAAGCATATTAAAAAAATCAGCTAAGATAAATTACATTTGTTCGACAAAATTGTTTGGTTGGATTGGTTATTTGAAAAACGTATTCATTCTTTCCTAAAACATGGCTCGTAGGCCAAAGTGTTCTTGGAGTGGAAGCCTTGGGGTAAAAATGGCCTATAGAGGAAGACCACAATTGATATGGAAACACGACACCAAGAAAACTCCTGGTTCAAAATGAGTCCATTTTGAACCCGGGTTTTTCTTGATGTCGTGTACCGGGGTTTCTTTTTGGGTGGGAAATCGTCAAATAACTTCCCCCGCTCTGGGCAAAACGGGGGGGAGTGTCAGACTAGTACGACTAAAACCCACCCATGCTCCTTCTATTGCGTAACCCTGACACTCCCCCCCGCTTCGTCTAGAGCGGGGGAAGTGAGGCGCTCCTCAAACCAAGCCAGCCACCGCGGGAGACGCTACGGGCGTCGGGTGTCTATATCAATATTTTAGGGCCCCGATGTGTGCGGAGTCCCTGTCCGTCTAAAACAAGGCTCTACTGCGGAGGCATGGCTTTCTAGGTGCGGTACGGTATGGTTGTGCCGGCTGGGGTGCCTGACTAGTTACCTACAAAATTAGCATGACCTCCTACAAAAATGGCCGCCATTTTCATTCATCGTCATTCAAGAAAACAGCCAAAATCTTAAACTACAGCAAAATGTACAGGCGCCTGCAGGTCAAGCTACCCGAAACTGTCAATTTTTCCCAATCAACCTTGAACCTAATACCTACTTTAGAAATAAAGTCGAAAATCTATCAAAGAAATCTGACATATTGTAGTAGCTTGATGTGCAGGCGTCTGTACCTCAAATCTTGGCGCATAAGAAAATAATTATAGCATAACAAAAAAGCACGTGACAAAATGTTGTTGTCTTTCTTTTCTTATCGATATCATACATATTTGAACAACTATAATATCAATAGTAGAATAATATGCAATCTCCATATGTAAATTCCTCAATGGTCCCAAAACTTTTTTTTAAAGTTTACTCCATTTCGATTATCGATTAGGTTGAATGCAACTTTTTAATCGTAATGATGAAACTTAGATTTACGGTCAGCACTAAGAAATGTCATGTTGCAACACAGTTTTTAGTATTTTTTTGTCGAGATTTGTATCGTGTTTTATTTTGAATTTATATGTAAAATGGCAAAAATAAGAATGCAGATAGAATGTCACTGTTTTTATTTTGGATTTCCGATTTTATTATCAAAGGGTGGTCTTGTGTATGTGCATTATTTCCAGCGTTTTTAAAGTACCTAATTTTTGGAAGGGTGTAATAATATGTATTTTACCCACATTTTACAATAGATTGACGCCGTTTTATCGACCATACGAGGTTTTTGGAAATATAAACCTCAAACTTATCATATGATACAGCCCCGGTGACTTATTTTTAATAGCAAAATTGAATGCTGTAAATTGATGAAAATTCTTGAATTTCATGACAATTCGCGTCACCCCACCGATTCAGCTGATGTGTCATGTGTCAAAATCCTGTCGTGCAGAGTGGTTAAGGGTTGTCCGAAAGAGATACAGCACGGCCCCGGATCACAAAGAGCAAAAGAATGAACATGCATGGATTTTAGTCAGTAAGTCTGACTCTCCCCTTCACTCCGCCCAAAGCGAGTGAAATTAATTGAAGATAAAAAGGGTATCTAACAGTTCTAGCCAAATACCTAGCTAGTGATGGATATTGAAGTATTTTAGACAAGCCGTATAATTGGATGTGTGGCTACGGTTTTTTTCTTTAGAAACATAAAATATATAAAAACTCTTTCATAGATGTATGCGGGCAAAGTTAATTGATGATTTCCAATCCCTAAAAAAAAGCACTATCACTGCTATTTTATTGAATAAACATATAAAGCTTAGATTGCCAGTAACACTGGATTTATAGGCTTTCATTTATTTAGCTTTATCTAAATAGGACGCGGTAGTGCGATTACAAAAACAACCAATTGTGGGCATAAAGTGGTCGAACCACTTGTTGGGTAATATAACTGGGCGACATGATTTGACCTCTGACAGTTTTTAAAACGTTTTTAGGTCTGCCAGTGCTCGACCTTGGACTACCGTCGAATATTTTGTGCATTTTTAAATGAGATAAGCTTAATCAATTTTTATTTTTTATCTAATGCATATTTTAAAGTAGAAACGCGCTGAGAACCGGCCCCGCATGTAGGTAACTAAGTATTTTTAATTGTTTTAGAAAAAGAAAACATCAGGAATGAACAGAAGGAAAACTGAGGCACGAGTGATGTAAATTTAAAATAAATACCTATGTCAATGTTAAATTAAAAATCTCGTTTCACATTATTATAATATTTTTATAATTTTAAGAACGTGTTCACATGATGTTTATTGTGTTTGTTGCTAACAATGTAACTAAAATGCTATGGGAAAATTGTATTTTCGATAAAAAAACGGCATGTACACCGCCAGCTCGTGTTGGGGCTTCAAGAACATAGGACCGGTCAATATGGCGACGATTGGGGACAAATTGGACGACTTTCTACTGAAATGATAATGATGTTAAGCATCAAACTCCTACCTACACGGAGATACATATATACTCACGAATACTAGTCCAAATAGAGGATGTGTAGATCAGAAATCGGACTACTACCCATGAAAACACGATTACGTATTTTATTTATAGTGTAGAGCTTTCTCAAATCAGCCAGATTACAACGGACGGTTAGAATAAGGTTAATTTAAATGAAAGAGCGAAAAAAATGACCGCATTTGACATTGAATTAAAAACCTTGTCGACCTCCCGGTGAACGTGGCGCAAACTGGTATCAATCCATCGTCACGAAACAGGCTTTGGGTTGTGTATTTATTAAAAAGAGTTCATAAATAAAGTGTAGTTCGAAATGTATGATTTGCTTATTTTACCTGTTCGATGTTTTATTCGTGTGTCGTTCTGATTACTATGAATAATAAACAAACAAATATCGCATTACGTACAAAAAACAGTTTAGTGTAGTTACTAAAATGCTGAGATTTATCGTCATCCAAGTTCTTTAAGCCATTGGTCCTGGCTTTCATTTGTAGATCTCTGACAGTTGATACAGGTAGCCCAATAGTCTGACAACCACTTTTGTAAAATACTGGTATTGGTATTAAATTTGAGTAACTAACTGAATACCACTAGAGCAAATTGTATTATTTATTAAGGTGCAATTTGTGTTATTTATTTAATTTAAACGACAATAAATTACCATAGCAAATTTTGTCATCTATGATAATGAAAATGTACCTAGTATAAATTTAATCCATTTCGTAACCAGTTTATTAACATGTTTCGTACCTTTCATTTTGCAAAATAATAAAGACGTAACATACGTTTTCGTTGCGCCCAGAAACCAACTTTCGAATCTAGCAACATGCTTTTATTTCAACGTCCTATGTGTATGTGTGAGTGATAACAACCAACCAACTTGACATTCTAAATCAATTAATTCAATAATAGAAGTCTGTAAAATATATTATTAATTATTGCACTGAACAAGTACAGATAAACTGAGGTCAATCATCTTACATTCCAGTCAAGATAGAAATACTTATGACCTGTACTGCATGAGTCAATTGCTTTACAATAAAATGTGGGTTTTTATGCTTATGACCTAGATTTCTAGATTATGTTTTAGGAGGAACTTTTGCTTGTGCTTGGTTTATCTTCAAGTAAAGCCGCACTTGCCTAGGCCGGTAGACGGGTGACCACCAAGTACTGAGCTTATTCGACACAGGAAATACGTTATGCTATTAGTCCAGGTGTCATTAGTATATCTTTGACAGTAGTTACAAGTAGTCAGTGGCCTCCAGTTTTATCAAGGGGTATTGTAGTAGCCAGTACAAGATAAGTTGTGGACATCAACTGCAAAGGACCTTGATGCTCAATGATTCTCAGAAACTCAGAGAAGAGAGTCTACTGGCAGTAGACTATCTTGCCATTTTCCCAGAACATAGTGCTACAGTTAGTATGCAACAAAGCTACTTACTATTTTTATCAGGATGAACTTGTAGTCTGTAGATCCATTCTATAATTCTATTTCTTAAGTCTACTGAAACTGATGAAATTGCCCCAAGTACATCAAGACCGGATACCGAGAAATAGGCAATTGTTACTCTGAAATAAAATAAAATAATTTGTTAATATGATAAAAATACAGGTTTAGGAAAAGAATTGTATTATAGAACAAAAAGTTAACTACATAAAATGAAGGTATAATTTATTTTATTCTTTTACATAGGTAACATTAGCTCCATGAATAATTTAGTTTAAATTTAAATTTTTGTGCACTGGGTTGTTGATGAAATAAATTATAAGTAATAAAAACTATTCTGGATATAAAACTATTATATAGTTTTGCTCAATTAGTACTAAATACTCAAAAACATTATACAGATAAATTAAAATTAACCAGGCAGTGACACAAAATAATATTAACATTCTATATTCAAAAGAGTATCATTCAAACGATAAAAAAGTAAGTTACATGAGAATGCATAAAACAGGATAACAGCAAAGGGTCATTAGTAATACAGGATAAAGACTTATTATCAAATTTTAATTACTGATAATTTAGCTAGGTGCAATACATTCTTTTCCTGTCTGCTTGCTCGCAATTAATAAAAATGTTTATTTGCTTTGCAGCTTTATTCATTACCAAAACAATAATTATGTGATCATATAAACTATTTTGTGTATATATTTTATGTTTGGGAACAGATAATGAGGATGTAAAATCATTGTACATTTTCTTCAGTCCTATATGCCTATCACATGCACTAGTAAATGCAAGCACAAGTAACAGACGAAAATTTAAGTACCAGGTAAATATGGGAACGGAAACTCAGGGGTGAATTGAAACAATATTTGAAAGGGTCAATGTTAAATTAATACAGTATGGGGCCAACCAGGTCTCTTGATAATTATCTAGAGACTCTTTTGTGTAGAGTGTAGTGTAGAATAAATAGAATAGAGTACTTGCGTTGCAATGCCATTTTTCTACCTACCTACCTAAACTACACAAAAACCTATATGTTTAGTTTTTTTTTTGTTGCCATATGAAAAATGAAAATATCCAAGTAGGACATCAATAATTATTTTAAAAAAAGAATTAGCGAAATTGGTCCTGCCGTTCCCGCATGATGTTGTGACCAAGTGAAACAGGGATTAATTTATACATATAGATTGATAAAAATACGTAGATATTTTATTTATTTTAAAAAAGTACTATAACTACATATTCTAAATTGGATTTTAACATCTCAATGTATCAATTAGATGTTAAATTCATTATTGTCTTGTCTTGTTTCACCCCTAGGTTACATTTCACACAGTTTGACCATAATTAAAGTAGCATAGGTTTAATTTAACTATCTTCTTACAGCAAGCTACTCAAATAACATGGCAATGAACTAATAATAGACTTAACATTTTAAAACATTAAAGCCTTGTATTATATTTGCATTTTTATTACCATCAGATGTTAAAGTAATTACCTGTTGCTACCGTAATTGAATACTCTCAACAATAATTATGAGCAGTCACCATTACTAAGAACTTATAGTAAATAATGATTTGTAACAGTATGATGAATTTATATGGAATTAATGCAGCATGTTTATATATCAAATAAATACATTTCTTTAAGAATTAATTCATTAATTATGTTTTTGGCCAAACAAGGCCCTTCTCTGGCCATTTATTGATGATGGATGTACGGAAGAAGAAGAATTACCTGGTAGTATCATGAGATGACAACGATGAAGGCAGAATGTTCAGAAACCGCATGAAATACTTCACATGTTGTCGGTGAGCCATAATTTTATTTTCTTCGTGATTCATTTTTAAAGATTTGTAGTTTGCTTTTTAATCAAAACCCCAAGTGATTTATATAAATGAAGTATACACTCAATCCAAAAGTAAATGAGAATTACGATACACTTGTTAACAACTACTCATTGATGTGCGAAATTATTTCATTTTTAATTTGTCCACTCATTAATTTTGAGAGACGAAAACTCACAAACTTGACTTGACTGCTGTCAGACACAAGCAAGACTCAACACTCAACCCTTTCAATGATAGGAAAATGATTAAATTAGGCGAAATGTGCTCTATGTTTCTGACGTTCGTTCCTTGTAGAGAAAACACGACACTTCACATCTGTCAAATCGCTGTCATTCGTCAAACGCAGTAACAATCACACATAATTAGAATCTAATATATAAAATGCTCGTGCCACAGTTTTCGTTTCCATACTCCTCCGAAACGGCTGGACCGATTTAAACGAAATTTTGTGTACATATCGGGAAGGCCTGAGAATCGGCCAACATCTATTTTTCATACCCCTAAGTTAGCAGCGGGTGAAACCGCTGGGCACAGCTAGTTAAGAATGAACAAACTTTATTTCGGGTGGCATTGACCCATAGAAAACTAATATAACATTATTAAACATACACAGACACATTAAAAGACATGTTATGTCTAAATGAATGAAGTTAGTTGTCCTACATGAAGATGACAAATACTAGCACAGAACAATATACTCCTGGCGGAGAATACTAGTATTTCAAGTCACTCCTCATGTTTAGCTCAATCAAGCAAGGAAAACCGATTCAGGTGTTGCCCCACACACTTGACTTTGTGTTCCGTTTATCCTGTTGCTTGCGAATCACAGGAGCTGATAAACGCTAGACTCATAAATCTCTCGGCTGAGTCGATCAGTGAAGATTTAAGGGGAGATTGTATAACTGGAAGAGGAGACTTATTAGCTATTTGTTGGTGCTGATTCTGTTAGCCATAAACCTTACTACTATTTAGACCGTAACATTTTTGCATGGTTTTGAAGTATGGGCACATCATAAAAAAAGCTTTCCTATGATTACTGATACTATGCTGGTGATATTTCGCCAGCATAGCATCAGTAATCTGAAATAGTTGCTGATTTCTTTTAAAAGTTTCAGATGGACCTTTTGAATTGTGTCGTGATTACGTATTCTTTGTGTTACTTATCTATCTTCAGCTCATGTAGGAATTCTCCTCCACTTTATCATGAAATTATGTTATTTAATCAATGTTAAGTAATAGACCTGACAACTCCAAACTGTTCTAAACTTGCAAACAAATCATTAGAAATAGGAATAGTTGCCAAGATGCCATAGACAAATAGTAGTATGCTTTGTGAATGTCACAACCAAAACAGAAGCAACATCCCTTGTATGTTGCTCTATGTTTATCTCTGGTCTTTTTCATGGCTGACGTTCAAGGAATCTAACCGCAGTCATGAAGGTTCTCATAAAGTTTTTTAATAAATTATGTATAATTTAGGTGAAATATACTGAATTTGTGATACTATAATAGCTTACGTAGTCCCCAATATAATATGTTGCTTTAAACGAGACATGATTCGTTGGAAAATATTTGATAAGTTGTGCCGTATTGTGGAAAGTGGAATTAACATGCTATGAAATAAGTGCCGTGTGGTTTTGTTAGTCCTAGCTCAAAGAAGTTTTAAACTAAAATGTTTTCCAATACTGTTTTTGGGGGTAATAGTCGCTGTATCATGAAGATCGGAAGTGTGATTGTTATCCTAACCTCAATTTGTTTTTGTAGCTGAACGTCTCCTTCCCGGCTACGGGATGCCAGAAGTTATTCGAGGTAGTTGATGAGCACAAGCTCCGCATCTTCTACGAGAAGCGCATGGGCGCGGAAGTGGAGGCGGATCAGCTAGGTGATGAATGGAAGGGCTACGTCCTCCGTGTCGCCGGCGGTAACGACAAGCAGGGCTTCCCCATGAAACAGGGAGTTCTTACCAACAGTACGTATTGCCCACATGTATTATTTTTGCTACTTTTTGTCATGGTTTTACTAAGATAAGGCTGAGGGTAACCTCAACCAAAATAACTGCTTACAAATAGTGGTCAAGAGAAAGAACTGAGAAACCCCACATGTAATAAAAATATAAGAACTGTATTCCATTTTGTGGGTACTTAATTACAAAATTGTTAAAAATACATGACAAAACCATTTGTGTTGCAGGTCGTGTCCGTTTGTTGATGTCAAAGGGCCACTCTTGCTACAGACCACGCCGTGATGGTGAGAGGAAACGCAAGTCAGTCCGTGGCTGCATTGTTGATGCTAACCTGTCAGTGTTGGCCCTCGTCATTGTCCGCAAGGGTGAACAGGTAAATGAGATATTATTATCTTCTTTAGTAGTAGTAAATGGGTTAAATGATTGATAATTTGTTTGGTTAGATTGCCTAAAATTACTTTTCTAGAATGGTGGCTTTAGCTCTAAGCTTGATTCTCATAAAACATTTTTAGGTTGTTAATTTTGTTAATCATTGTGGCCAATTTTAATACATTATTCATGTATTATTTAAAGAAAGATTGTAAAAGTAAAGGGTGTGTGCTAGTGTGATGTTTGATAGGGGAGAATGGAAGATGACCCAAAGTAACTAAAGATGTGGTCATGAAGATTGTTAATGAAGAAATGTTACCAGTTTCTATGCATAAATTGTAGGTTCTTGATATATTACAACCCTGTTCTTACTGTTTCTAAGATCATCACATCTTAGCAATTATATGCGACAGGGGATAACAATTGGTACTTGGCATAACCTTTGAATTACTTGTTCAAAGGTCCTTTTTCAAATACCATACATTTATTTACATCTAAATAGGTTACCTGACCCATCTCTTTTAAATACATTGATATCAAGAGCTGTAAGATAATTGATGCTTGTATTGCATGTTATTTGTATGCAGATGGCAATAACAGCAGAAATTATACAAAAGGTATTGCACGTTATTTGTATGCAGATGGCAATAACAGCAGAAATTATACAAAAGCAGCATCAAATTTATTGTTTTGATAATTAATAAGATTCTAATCAAATGTGTCTAATGCAACTCAATTCATGATTTTGTTGTTGTAGGGCCAAAAATATAGCCAAAAGAAAGTACATGTTCTTAATATATCAATTAACTTTGACAGGAAATTCCCGGACTTACCGATGGCAATGTTCCCCGTCGTCTGGGACCCAAGCGTGCATCCAAGATCCGCAAGCTGTTTAACTTGTCCAAGGAAGATGATGTCCGTCGTTACGTCGTCAAACGCCTGCTCCCTGCCAAAGAGGGCAAGGAGAATGCTAAACCCAGATATAAGGTAAAATTACTAAAACATTCAATAGTTCACTTGTTAGTCACATCTATCAAACCATAAGTGTTAGTAAATTATCTGGTAGGCATTTTCTTACAACTGTTCATTTTTTAATTAAGCTTGACTGGGTTAATTAAAAAATGTAACCAAAGTTTGTTTATATGTAACAAAAAATATTTTTTTAATACTACCCAAATTTTGCTCCTGCTCAAAAAACTGCTTGGATTAAAATAAAAAGCATCTATTCTATAATAAAATATAAGGTAGTTAGATAAGTTACTTGTGATTTTCATCTGCCTTACTGCTTTACAATCCCCTGATTACAATATTGTTTGCAAGCTCTACATTAGCTTGGAAACAGCAGCATCAGGGCATATCAATGGCGCCGAGCAGAAGATTCAGGCTCATGTCTGTCTACTTTTACAGTGTGCTGCACATTACAATTTCACTGAACTTCAAAAATTTTTCCTCAAACATTGCTCAAAAAATACGATATAATTTTTTTTTTTAGAACTTAGTTCAAAGAATAATGCTCTATCTTTGCTCTCCAGGCCCCCAGGATCCAGAGGTTAGTCACCCCTGTTGTCTTGCAGCGCAGACGTCATCGTCTGGCACTCAAGAAGAAGCGTCTGGCTAAGCGCAAGCAGTCCGAGAACGAGTATGCTAAACTGTTGGCACAGAGAAAGAAGGAATCTAAGGTAAAAAACTTTTTTTATGATCTATTTTTTTTAAGTAGAAAGCTAAAAAAAATGTTTGCTATGACGCCTGGACAACAAATAGTTACTACCTCCTATGGATATTTGCAATACCAGAGACAGGAAAGAAGGAATTTGTCATTAAGCTTTTGATCCTGGCTGTTATTTATAGATCTTTGACAGTCATTACAGATAGTGTCGAAACTCCGACAACAAGTCTTACCAAGGGATGTTGTATAACCCAGAATTAACTAGGTCGTGGAGGTCAGATATGCAGTTGCTGCATTCCATTCATCTGGGTAGACTGAAAGTTGATCCCTTGGGAAAAGGCTAGGCAGATGATGAACAGCTGGTATCATATGGCCACATTATTTGTGGAAATAATACTGGGCTGTAAGAGAAATGGCTGTTTCTTACCCCTTGGCATATATTTGATATAGACCAAGATATTAAAATAGCAACAGTTTTTGCCCAACTCATTCTTTACATTTAAAGATGTGAAAATCTTCGACTAATATTTGACGTTTCCGTTTTGCAGGTAAGACGTCAAGAAGAGCTGAAACGTAGGCGTTCGGCTTCAATGCGCGACTCGAAGAGCTCCAACCAGAGTGCGCCGCAGAAGTGATTTACTTTACACAATAAAAAAATGTAAAACCTAACAATAATCTTATTATTTATAACCAACTAAACGTTTCCTAAACCTGCAGTTTGCAATATATCAAAGACCTTGTGGATACGAAATCACAGATTTGTTTACAAATTACAAGTTTACAAGTCAACCTCAAAAACATGATCATAACATCCATATTTCCAAAGCTCTTGTAATTAGACTAAGTGACAATTAAATCAAATATTAACGTCGTAAAAGATTAAAATTAGCTAAACAACACATTGCACGAATTGACTAAAGGCTAAATTGTCATAAAAAGTATATGAACATCTTTAGACCTTACTCAAGTTAGTAGAAATATTAAAACTCTGCATACACATAGGTATTGTTGAAGTTGTTTTTTAGCTTGTAAGCTTTTCCGCAGCTGGGCAAAGGCCTCACCCAAGTAGTTCCCAGGCACTCTTGCCTCCACCACAAACCTTGAACTCAAAGCTCTTGTAACTAAACTGACAATTAAAATTAGCTAAACAACATAGCACGAATTGACTAAAAGCTAAATTATCATTAAAAGTAGATGAACATCTTTAGACCTTACCAGTGGCGCTACCTGGTGAACTCAATCAAATACAATAATCCTCGTTGGATGTGTAGCTACGGTTTGTTTCTTGAAATGTAATATATTTTTTCTCATGTCGCGGTGTTTGCTACCACATTCCAAAACGGAATGAAAGTTTCGTTCCGTCGGAAAAAAATAATAATTTCGGGTAGGTCTGAGAATCGGTCAACATTAATTTTTTAAACCCCTAAGACAGTTAACACCTAAGCACAGTTAGTAGAAATATAAAAACTTGCACACACACACGTAGGTATGTTGAAGTTGATTTTTAGCTTGTAAGCTTTCCCAGAGCTGGGGAAAGCTTACAACATGCTAAAAGCAAGCTCTTGCCTTGCTCCACCTCGAACCAACCCTCGCGGTTTGTATACGCCATATCTTTTTGGGCCGGTCTCCTCTCAACGCGCGACAACGCCATCTATCTGTTGGCAGTCACAGTGTAGAGACTCGCTCAATATTTTGTGGCCCGCGGTAAATGTGCATGCAGATTACGTCGTGACCCGGCCAATCCTATTCCAGCCTGGCAGTCTTATTGCCGACGTCCATTATGCCTGCCTTGGAAGTAACGAAGTGTAGTGTTTTGCGAACGGGTCTTTTAGCGCCAGAATGCTGCGTTTCATGACCCCTTGGTAGACCCCAAGGCGAAACTTCAGCGACTCGGTAAACGACGGTCTGTATACCGCAAGTTAGGACAAGCAGGATGCACAAGTCCACGAGTTTTCACTTCAGGGAGATCAGTAGGTCAATCACCCTTGATCAACGTCGTCAAGGACCATTAGATTTGCCAATCGTTTTCGATTTTGCGATCGATTTCGTTTCTTTCTTGACTTTGAAAGAAACTGGCCCGAGTAGAAATACTCATAGATAAAATTAATGTCCTGCTCATCAACTTTGACCATGAACTTAACCCTACGCTTACTGCTTTAATACCTACGTAAAAATTTAAAAAATTAACAAAACGGATTTTTAAATTTAATAACATTTATTTTCAAAATAATTTAGATGCAATAAATACATCATACAGACCCACTACACAATTTTAATCTACCCACAAAACTTCACATAATTTCTCAAAGCACTCAATATAATTTAGCACTCCGTCGGCGTCTTTACCAGACCCAAACCTACATACCGTGCCATTACACGCAGATACGAGGGATTCAACCTCTTGCGTTTCTGTAACAGGGACTTCAAGAGCCTTTCTGAAGACTCGTTGAAAGGTTTGTTGTAATCTGAAGCCTGGTGAACAGAAAAAAGCCATTTAAAAATGATAAGTGATTTTTATTTTGCAAGAAACATTCACGCTTTTGATAGCTTCACCTGTAGCTATGAGAAAAATATCTTAGAACTAGCTTGGTGAGGGTGTCCGATTGCGCTGAAATTTTGCATACATGTTTTATTAGGAAGACAATGCATTGTTAGCTAGTCACGCCATTCTAATATTCCAATTAATCAAAAGAGTAAGTAGTGACATAGAGCAAAAATCTAACCCGTATTTCAAGTTGATTTTCTAAATAGTCGAGACTGGTGTTTCGTACATTCATTACTCTTGGAAAAAATAGCCGAAACAATCTCAGACAGAGGTATAGTGTATTTGGTGCAGACTTAATCTCGGTCAACTCACATGAATACTATGCAGAATAGCAGACTAGTTTCTTTTGATGACAGAACTACACACACAGGTACATACAAAAAGTGTTACGCCAGTCCCATAGAGAATGGGACAAGTGCAGGAAGATGTTGATATCTCAGTGTATTAAAGAAATGAATAAACCAATGAACAACTCGCCGCCAGTGTTTATTCACCGGAAAAACTGTTAGCTTCGCAAGATTTCCACGACAACATTAATTTTAAATTAATTAACAATCCCCAGCCGTAAGGACCATAATATCTATACACAAAACAAAAATAACATAAAAAATATCTTACAGTAGTCTTAGCTATCCAGTACAACTCATCCAAAAGATTTTCATAATCCGTGACTGTTTCCGGCAAGTAAGTTATTCCTTCGCACTGCTTTAAAAAAAAGTTGAGTTATTGAATTAGTTCGAATGAGATACCGCGACCCGGAACAAAAAGGGCAAAAGAAGGAACATGGATGGGTTTTAGTCCATACAAGTACAAGTCTGACACTCCCAGCTCCCTTCCGCTCCGCTCACAGCGGGACGAGTCATTGGTTGATTAAATATGTTTGTTGGTTACCTGTGATACTTTATTGAAATTTTCTCTGTCAATAACTTCAATCTCCATGTCTAATTCCGACGATCGAGTAATTCTGTTCACTGCGATGCCTTGCAAAATTATTGGTCTGAATCGCACTAAATTCTGCGTGTCTTTCTTATTGGCCAATAATAATATCAACAGGGCTTGCTTCGGATTTATCTCCGATGTCCAGTTCTTCATCTGCACACATATTACTCTAATAATGTTCTAATTTACTGTTTTTTTTTTTTATAAGAAATAAGTTTTTTAATCATGATCGACGACCATTCTAAAGAACACTCACTCATCGTAACTTACTAAGGATATGCATCAGTCATTTTTAAAATGACAAATAAAAAAAAACGGCCACCCTGTCAATATTATAGAGTCTGCATATCGATAAGCAGCAGTTTCCTCTAGTCCACCAGCTGCATCACAAGTGGAGCTTGATACACTAACAGTGGTCCTTCGAGCCGGATCACCGTTTTAGCTTTGCCTCAAAGTTACCACTAGATCCAAACTAAAAAATATATACAAATCCGACTAGTACCAGAGACAAATAGACAACAAACTTTGCAGTTTATATTACTATAGCGGTGTTAAAAAATTACCTCCGTCACTGATGATAAAATCTTCTTCACAGCATTATCATCAAGAACGCTAGAAAATATTTTTTTCGATCCCAAAATTTGGAAGAAATCGTCTGCAGTTGTAATTGTATTGAGTGGAATGTTCGCCGTATAGGTACATTTCTCTTCTGACGATATACTGCTGGTTTTGCATTTTCTGTAAAGCTTAAAGAATCCTTTTCTCTTGATTTTACTAAGGACAACTTGAGTTCGTTCTGAATTTTGTGGTTTTTTTTCTAATGAAGTGTTTATATACTCGACGCATTCCAATGGAGTACTATTTCTACTACATACAATCTGATGTTTTTTGGAATGCTCAATTTTAGGAAAAGCTTTGTAAAGCGAATCAATGTTCAAGTTCCTCACAGTAACTGAGATTTTTTTCTGCTCACCAATATCGTTTGTGAGCGACATATTTATTTTAACATTTTTGCCATTGTATTGCAGTTTGAGCATTTCGAAGTAAGTACTAAAATTCTGATTTATTTGCATATTGAGCCTACACATAATTTTTTCGAACATTTGAACAAGTTCGTTAGTTTTAAAGGCCGAAGTCATATTTTTGCTGTTGCTGGTAAACATTTCCAAAGTGTTAGAAGTTGTAGTATTTTGTATTTCAGTTACGTCAGGAATTTTCTTGTTTGATTGATGTGAAAATACTTGCGAATGTGTGCATTGTGAATTATCAAGTTCAAGGAACATATTTACTCTAGGGAGATCAAGTTCCACTAACAGCGGAGTCTTCTTATATGTTAATAAATTATTCAACAAAACCAATGACACAATTGGTACCATATCTGTTACCATAGACTGATCGTATTTCATTTTAAAACCAATTTTATTTAATTTTCGCTTGATGCAGTCTATATTTGAAAATCTTCCTTCAAATATTTTTTTGATCTCAGGTGAAATATCAATAGCTACGATACTTGGGGATTCACCATAACGGGTCATTTCGGATATCGTGGATAACCAAGAAGTGGTTTTTGTTGGACATAGGGAATTTTCCACCGAACTTTTGTTTGAATCGATGATAATGCTCATCATTTTTGGTAGAATACTGCATAACTCAGCGGGCAACATAGCATTAAGAATTGTTGTTGTACATTTGTATACTACAGTCTGACTTTCAGTTACCTCAATTGGGCTAAAAGGCCAAATTGTATTTACACTCGTTATATTTTGATCACCCTTAACTGGGACAGTTATGTCAAACTGTACCATACTATTTGTCACAGAATGTTTCACCGCTATTTGGTTCATGTTGAGAGTTTTAATTTCAAGCAATGGTAGTATATTATCAAAGCCCGGTATTATTGGAAACTGATTTCGGTTTGTGGCGTTGGGTTCATCAAATATGAAATCTGTCTCACTATAACTATCCTGAGTTGAATCAGTAGAACCACATATCGATCCAGCCTGCACGGAAACTTCCTTCAAATCTGAACAAAAGAGAAATATTAGCATTATACTAATGTAAAAAAAAATGTTTCAGGTTTAGCTTACCAGTATGGTGGGTGTTACGAAAATCCGTACGATCGTGAGTATAATAAACTCCACTTCGTACTTTCTTCATAACGTTTTCGATAAAGTCACTTGCCCACTTCGCTTTCGCCCAAGAATATTTACAAATTGGAGCCTTTTTATTTCTGCCTTTAGTCATTAAAGCTTTCTTTTCAGGCAGTTCAGTTCTAACCAAAACTTTATCTGGTACCATTTGACTGTCAATTATAGCCGGAACTTTAATTGCAGCTATTTTAGAGTTATTGCTGGCTGATATAAGTTTGATTTGTTTGTTTTCATAAATGTTATTATTAAAATGAAGATTTGAAGACGTTTTATACAAGAAGTTCAACATTTTGTCCTTCAATTGAACAATTGACTTATGCTTCTTAATTAATTGAATAGACTTGTGGGTTATTTCCGACTCCAGTGTTGGTTCAATTTTAGTTTTTGTTTTATTTGCAGTTAAATCATTATTTGCCTCTTTCTTGGCTTTCCAGGCGGCGGCCTTTTGCCTGTATGTACTAACTTCAGTGTAGACTTTGCGCGATTTGCTTTTAATTTCACTCGATGAATTCGATTCTAAAAGACAAGGTTGACAAGTTCTACATTGCGTATTATGTTTTATATCTTCAGGAATATTTTGAGACCACTCCGTCATAAACGGCCAAATATGATCATCTAAGCCATTGAACTGCGGAGGATCGTAATTTCCTACTTTTAAGCTTGAACTGACTTGATCTTTTCCTAAGATAACGATAGGAAACTTCATAGTTGCAAGCCTTCGTTTTATTTCAGTTTGTGTTAATTTTGGCATCACAAACGAACTGGGCATCGTGGTCACTAAGCGAAGCTTCCTCGGCTGAGGATCTAATCCTTTACGTGCAGTATTAGTACTAGCAGATGTCTCGAAGTCTTTATTTAAAACTGCAAAATCTGTAACTTTTGTAAAAAAAAAAATTGTAAATATGATTATATCATGCATATATTATATTATTGCCATTATTAATACATTAATAAATAAATGTATTAATAATGGCCTTATAGCCAAGAGCCTAGACGATCATCTGTCGAAGCTGTCCTTGAGCGGTTGCATCAAGAGCTTGAATCAGAAGGTATTACTGCTCGATACGGCCCGCATTGTGAGGAGATTTCTGTCTCTGGATCCCTAACGACCAGTAGCTTGGACTCTGCTCCCGATACAGGCATACTACTATTTTTTAAATGTTTTATTTTATGTTATGTTATGAAATACATAGGTATTTAAAAATGTAAAAAATAAATATAAATTAGATAAAAAGGTAAGAATAATATTATTACCATTTTTGCTGCCACGTTCATTCGTTTTATTCTGTAATAAAGCCCTATACGATCTGGAATTATCAGAAATTATGACGCTGTCTGCCGTTTTTTGCGGCAGAAGACCAGAATCTTTTTCACTGTTGTTATTCATCTTTACGCTCTTAGTTTGCTGAACATCTCGAGGAATGTTGTTTATTTTCTTCTTTATCGTCAGCTGTGTGTCTTTAGTTTCAATTTTACCTAAGGCTTTTCCTTTGCTTCTGGGACTTTTGCAAAGGATTATATTTTTCTGAATTAAATTTTTGGAATTATTTGAGTCCTTAAGAAAATCATGGGTAAGAATAAGTCGTTTTTCGAATTCTTGGCATATTTTGCTAAAATCATCTCGCTTATTAATAACTGTTATACGATCAGTGCTCGACGATATTGAGGTATCTGAAGATTTTTTATTCATCTCGTAACTAGATATATACGCAAACTCCTGGGTTCGACAAGTCCCAATCACACTGAAAAAAAATTTTTTTTTACGTTATTTAAATAAAAATATTAATAATCGCATATTCAAGTAATTACCGTGATTCTTTGCGATTTCCATTGAATTTTTTTATTTGTTTTTTTTTCGCTGGTGACACACTGTCTTCAGACATCGGTGGCGAAGGCCTAAACTGAAATCTATTCACATTTCTAAGTACGGCCCAAACATCACTCAAATTATTTGAAGCCGTTTGAGTTTTATTGGGTGAGGGTATAATTTTCTTTCTGTTATACACCCTTCTCCCATCACCATTAAAGTTTTTCATCATATCTGTAGAGCTACAGTCTAAGTTCAAATTAAGCTGTGAACAATATTGAGCATCTCGGTCGTAAAACTCAAAATCTTTTTGCTTTACTCGAGCCTTTCTTTTATTCCGGATCGGAGTCTGCTTCTTAACTAATTTTCGTTTCTGATCTTCGTTCTTGTCGAAATACTCCGATTCATTCACATCGCTGACTGTACATACGTGAGGCACAGGGGACGGGTCATTTGGAAGGGTCAGCACCGATTTTTTTACTTTCTTAATAGATTTTTTGGGTGTTTTGAAGTCATCAGAATTAGTCTTATATAGATCCATAGCTAATGGGAATGACGAAACAACATTCGTGTTATGAATGTATCGTTTTTCCGTTAATCTTGAAAATAAGTGAACTCTATCTCCGGGTAGATATGGAGATTTGATAGTCCTTTTTGATTTGCAAAATTTACTTGTAGAAATTACTAAGTTGCCATCAGGTGGAGAGTCGAATTTGAGTAAACGGCTAGAAGAATTATTAGAATTGGGAATGGAACCTAAACATGACAATGGCACTTTATCAGACGACATATCCAATGAAGTTATTGCCATAACTAAGAGTTAATGACGGTAATTAAACAAAATCTACTAATCTGAAACAAAGAAAATAAAGTATTTTATGAATGTCACGCGATAATCTAACGCACGATGGCAACTCAAGTTGTACCAAAAAACAAGATGCTGTTCGAATACATAACATCTTTCTTTTTTAGAAGTCGGTTAAAAGCAGTTATCTCTTAGTAGAACCGTAGTTATCCTATAACCCTATCAAATGACTAATAGGAATGAATTGAATCGAAACGATCGGAACTGTTATCAATTTTTAAGTGTTATAAATTTAAATTACTACTGAAAAGGGCGATGAACCAATGAATATCACGAAATGGTAACTTATCTAGTGAAACTTCCCGATCAATACTTACAGATTTTCTCGCAAAAATTTCGATTGTAGAGACCAAAATAAAACCTCTACATGGATCTACACTTGTAATTATGAATTTATTTCATAAGCGAATCAAAGAAATTATAAAATAAGCCATTGACATAACCATGATTGACATTAAGTAATTTCGAATACTTCAAAAATCATATATAAGAAAATATAATTGAATGCTGGAATTTTGAACTGCCAGTGTTAAGTGTTGTTATATCCACTATTTACATAGAGTAATAGGTACCTAAGCGATAAACCTAGAACACCGGCGTAGAAATTTTTCTGCCTCTATTTGAGGGAGGGGAGATGAACACCACAGAGTAGGTAAACACATGCAGCACACTACACGGGAATTCGATATGACCCTTTCACAGAGATGTGCATTCTATTGCTACAAAGGCACGAGAAACAAAATAACCACACAATAAAGAAACACGGTCCCTTTTGGGGTTCCGTTGCCAAAACGTGGAATCGGGACGCTTTGGAAGATTTGGTATGATTCAAATTTTGTTTGAATTGATATCAGCTAATCATTTGTGGCTATTTTGAAAATACAATTAAATGGGTAATTAAGTTAGGTAGTACAAAATATTCCAGCTCATTCTAGAGTACCTAGGTACTTTTTAGAACTGCTACTAAATATGTACCTACGTACGTATCTAGTCTGTGTTAAGTATGCTGGGTTTGAAAAATTAATCTAAAAATACGTCTATAGATAGGTCTTAAAGATGGGTTCTTAAAATATTTTCATCCAGTTGGTTGACGAATGAAATGGGTACCTACCACTTTTTGGATGTGCTACGCTGCTAATGATGTATGTACCGCATGAACTGAGCACATAACCAGAAAAACGTGCCGAGAGAGACATCTATAAAATAAAACAGGTTGTTTGTCTCTTTCTAACAGGGTGACCAAATATTTTTATATCAAACTAGCAGCGCCCCGGACTGGATTAAATAGCCTATATAGTAATCTAGGGTATTAGCTATCAACATACAAAAAATAAAAATATTTTCGTACATTTTCTTACTTGAAATCGATGTAATATTTTGTACCGTCTCGTAACATTTCTATTTTCTGAATACTGCGCTAACACCAACGCTAACTGTTTTATCGATTCGCTCCATTGTCATCTAGAGTCTTTCCCTCTATGTTTTCAGTGACTGGTCCATCTCTACAGACAGCTGACTAACTGAGTTTGCTGTGTTTTGACATTGACACCAGGCTGACACATGAAAGTGAAATGTTTTGAATTCTGCACTTGTAATTTTCAAGTAATTAATACGGTATATTAAATCCCAACTGTTGAAAGAAACACGCAAGAAAATGTTGGCATCAGAGAATCAAGAAGAAATTATACAATATGTGCCGTTTATGTCGTTTGTCCACCCTTCTTTCTGGCATACCCTTACGGAGATGAAACTTGACGTAGATAAGTTAAACGAGACTACAAAACAGATTTGGGGGCGATTTACTTACCGCAGCGACATAGGAACTGCGTTTGAAGTAGATGGCACATCGTTTAACAAGTATGTATCAGAATAATTACATTTTAATAAAGAAAGCGTTTAAAGTTTTAGTAGTAAAACTATAAATATGTTCATATACAATAACATTATGATCCCTTTGTCTGTTAAAAATTTGAATCTTCACCTTTATACTATTCACTTTTGTAGCCGTGAGACACAGATCACTGTCTTTTTTTCTCTTTATTCATTCAATATACTTACAAATACATTTTTAAATATTTCTTTAAAAAATAATAGAAAAAACATTTAAAAATATAAAAGTAGGTCTCCGCCGGTATCGGGAGCAGGGTCCAAGCTACCGGTGGTTAGGGCTCTAGAGACAGGAACCTCCTCACAATGCGGGCCGTATCGAGGAGTACTGCCTTCTGAATCAGGCCCTTAATCCAACCGCCTAAGGAGAGCTTCGAGAGATGGTCTTCGATGCTCTTGGCCATCAGGCCATTGGCCGTAACTACTATCGGCACAATGACAGCCGAGCTCACATTCCACATATCGACAACCTCGTGTGCCAAGTCAAGATATTTGAGTTGTTTCTCTTTCTCAGCTTTCACGAGGTTCTCGTCATGTGGGATGGTAACATCGATTATCATTACGCGGCGCGCTGATCGGTCTATCACCACTATGTCAGGCTTATTGGCGACAATAGTCCTGTCAGTAATGATAGACCGATCCCAGTACAGCGTGACATGGTCTTTCTCGAGAACTGGGTCGGGCACATACTTGTAGTACGGTACCTCAGATTCCACAAGATTGTATTTCAAGGCAAGTTGCTGATGAATAATCTTGGCTACTTGGTTGTGTCTGTGCAAGTACTCGCCGTTAGCTAGACGAGAACAACCAGAAATAATATGTCTGATGGATTCACCCGGACAGATCACTGTCTTTTTTTTATTGTTAAGATTTCAGTTATGTGTGTTTACAAAGCAAGCATCTACCTGTGGCTTCACCTGCACAATAAACACATTCTCTGGTACTTGGCAATAGTTTAGTTTTCCATAGGTGTAAGAATTTATTATATTACCTCATACATCTATAATGTATCTCGGATTATATTATTAATAATTTTAATTATTATTTTATGTGTTTGATGTAGTTTTATTGTATTTTTCTGACATTGTTCTATTTAATTGAAATTGGAATGCTTGTGTTTAGTGTTTGATGTTACCCAAAATGAGTCATTTTGTTACTTGAAATAAATAAACAATGTAATAGTAGTGAAGAGTTGTTGATATCTCATTTCCAGAGTCCCAGAAGATGAACAGTTGTACACAAATGTTAAAGGTACAATAATGAATAAGAATACAATAGAAGAATTCAAGTCTATTGATAAAGCTGCCTTACTGAGCACAGTCGGAAAGAATATATGGGAAGGACTGAAGGAAAAAACCTGGATTATGCAACCCAGTTCTTTATTAAATTTCATCATATTATCATTTGCTGTAAGTTGGTTATATCTAAATTTAATTTTTACTTATTATACAGTGTGGAAGGAATAGCAATACACTAAAGGTTCTCAAAAAGAATTAGTAATATTTCTGCAAAGAAATAGTATAGTAGTGTTCTAGTAAAGAAATAGTAATATGCTGATTGCCATCCAGTCGGCTATATCTGCATATAGCCATATGCAGAAATAGCCAATTGGAAATATGGAGAACTGGGTGTTTTTATACGAGAAAGAATATGAGAAAGCGATTGTTTTGTTTTATTTTTAACTATAACTATTAATAAAAAATTAATGATTAGTACAATTAAATGTAGAAAACAATTGTATTTGGTACATTTTTTAATCTTTTTAACGTTTCAGGATCTCAAGAAATTCCATTACTATTACTGGTTTGCATTCCCTGCACCCATGCAGCCCACAGTGTATGTAAAAGAAAAAAGTACAAGTATCTCAACACTTTTCAGCCCAGAACAAATAGCTGAGCTTGCACAGAGCTATAAATCTCTAGATAGGGAACAAAAATGCTTCTTTGCAGTCACTCAAGAAAATGACGGTATCAGTGTTAAAACCTTGTCAAGCATATTAGATTTGAAACAGGGCTCATTGAAAGGCATTGACTTCTCCAGTATGTATTTTGTCTTTAATGATCCAAGTAACGGTAATAATCCCGGATGGCCTCTAAGACTATTTCTGGCAGTTTTGTTGGACCACTGTCCAAGTTTGCTTAGGGCTGATATAAAAGTGATCGGGCTTAGGTGCAATGCCACTGGGAATATTGAAAGCAGTCGATACTTTACTGTGACAGCATCAAAGGTATTGTTATAAATATTTTAATATTCTTAACAGTTGTTCAAACAGACATTAATTTTCATACAGAAATAAAATACCAATAATGTAGAAATATATATATTTTAGGAGGCGAAGCAAGAATCTTCTGTGAGTAATGTGTGGGTCGGATGGGAAAGGAATGACAAAGGAAACTTTGGTCCAAAGCTTGCCAACATGTCTGCATCTTTAGATCCTGTGATGTAAGTTTTTCGAAAAGAGTACATTGAACTTTACAAAGAGTGAGACTTATTAGTATTACAATGACAACACTTGACTAAGCTATCAAATCGAATTTAATTTATTCAAATTAAGCTGATAATCAGCACTTCTTGAACGTCAAATTACAAGAGGCAGTGTCCCAAAACGCTCGCCCTTCGCCACTTCCTAGTGTTTTAACTGGGAAGAAGAAAGGGCGGAACAAACTCCCCACCGTCTGTCTGTCAGGGTAGGAGAACAAGATCTTATGCAATTTCTTTTTTAACAAGCATTTTTTTAAGCTGAACTTAATATCTATACTAATATTATAAAGCTGAAGAGTTTGTTTGTTTGTTTGAACGCGCTAATCTCAGGATAGTCTATTTCTTGAGGAAGGCTGTAGGCTATATAACATCACGCTACGACCAACAGGTGCTGAGCAGCGTGGGTGAAACCGCGAGGAACAGCTAGTTGGTTATATATGCACAGGTCTCTGTGAACAAATAAATGTATTTCTCTTCCTCCCGCGAATTCCAGATTGGCAGACACAGCATCAGATCTGAATATAAAGTTAATGAAATGGCGTCTAGTACCCGACATAAACGTGGATGTGATGAAGAGTACTAAATGTTTGCTTCTTGGAGCTGGGACCCTCGGCTGTCATGTTGCTCGGGATTTATTGGTAAGAAAACATGGGTAGAGACCCGACCATGTTATTTTTTTGACAACCGTGTCGTTAATTTAGAGAAATTGACGACACGGTTGGCGCTGTGGCTAAGCGTTTGACGGCTGCGCTACGTGTCGCGTTTTCGATCACCACACGGAACAAATATTTATATCATCTACAGATAGTTGCTCCGTGTCTGGCTGTTTGTAAGTTTAAATGTTTGTAAACGCACCCACGATACAGGAAAGAATCCTAGTGCTAGTGGTTTAAAACAAATCTTATGTCAGACCAGTATGATCAGTGTGTTTGTGTGAACATCTTGAATCTCCCTAACAGGCCTCTGATACACTTATTCAGCTTGTTACTATGAGAGAAAATAAAATATTGGTGCTCGAACACCAATTAGTAGTTCTATGCTCAACACCTCTATTATAACGTGACATCACGCCTGTAATCCCTGAAGAGCTAGGCAGAGGTGTATACCCACATTTCGCCAGTTATGTTCTAAGTTCCATGTAACAGGGCGGGCGAGTCTATTACTCTAAATTGGGCATAATTCCAGACTACGTGGCTTTACTGGGAAATTTCTGATAGAAAAACCCAGTAATACTTTGCTTTGAATCGAATCCAGGACCAGGACAGGTCAACAATCGCGCCACTAGACCAACGAGGCACCGCTATAATACCTATTATCTTAATTTTTTTTCAGGCATGGGGCTTCCGTCATATAACACTCATAGACAACGGTAAAGTGTCATATTCCAACCCAACGCGGCAGGTGCTGTTCAGTTTTCAAGACTGCCTCAATGGAGGCCGGAAGAAAGCTGAGGCTGCGGCAGATAGCCTCAAGAACATTCTTCCTACTGCTGTGAGTAATCAACTTATTTATAAAAACTACTAACTCCGTTAGATTTTTAGTCAGTATTTTCCATCCAAAAGTTGTCATGAAAAGATCGCTTTTAGCGATAAGACCGCGCATTGTGTGGCCCTATTTATAAGTTGTATACTGTCATTCTTTTAATTTGTATGGTGTAAAGAATAAAGAATATTCTATTTATTACCTTTAGCCGTGTTTTCAACATGATTTACTTTAAACACAAATTACTGTTGTCGATAATATACAAAATATTACAACATTTACCATTTGTTACATAAGTCTGGTCTCCAGCGACTCAGGTACTTGTAATAGTATGAGTAAGGCGCCCATTTCGACCAAAACCCTTTTAAAGTTTTCAAGGGAGATGCTCTACTGGGATGGCAGCATTCTTTTTTTCTACAGTAAAAATGACAACCAGTCTTACCAAAGAGCATCGTATTCTCCACTTATTAACTGGGTTGTGGAGGTCAGATAGGCTGTCGGTCTATGTAAAATGCTGGTATTCAGCTGAATCCGGTAAGGCTGGAAGCCGACCCCAACATAGCTAGAAAAAGGCTAGACAGATGATGAGTAAAAATCACACTGGTTCAGCTTTAGATCCACAATTTTTCTGATGTTTACAAAATTGCTTTTTCTGTCGTTTAGTTACCCATTACCCATTTTATTTCCAGGTAAGCAAAGGCATAGCAGCCCACATTCCGATGCCAGGCCATCCAATCGGAGAATCTTTAAGGGAAGAAACTATATCCAACATCAAACTTATCACGGAGGCCATAGCTGAACATGATGTTATATTCCTTCTGTTAGATACTAGAGAAGCGAGGTGGCTTCCTACACTTATTGCAGCTCATTATGGGAAGGTAAATTAGGATTTATACTAAAAACAGAGTGATCCTTAAAGAGGAAGAGGTGTTCAGAACACCTACATTTGGCCTATAGGAGGTGAGCATATTGCCGTTATATGAACTTAATCACCAGTCCGGTTTGCTGTCCGACTACTATTGCTGACTGAAGCGAGTTGTTCTTGCTACTACTTTACTAATGAGACTTTTTAGGCTTACATACCTCAAAAGAAAAAAAAAACGGAACCCTTATAGGATCTCTTACTTGCCCGTCTGTCTGTCAAGACCTTTATCTCGAGAAAGCGTGGAGGTATCGAGTTGAAATTAAAAGCAAATACTCAAGTCTGTGGTCCTTTGAAGCTTGAAGGAGCCGTTTTTGTCGCAAGTTTGTGCGGAACCCTGAGTGCAACTCGTTTAAGGCCGGTATTTTTTTTTACAAACACTAGTAATTCTAAACTGGATAGGTTAGGTTAGGTTTAGCCCCACCTACAACTTATTTATTTGAATTTTCAGATAGTAATAAACGCGGCGTTAGGTTTTGACAGCTACCTAGTGATGCGACATGGCGTCGGTGGCTCTAGTCCAGAAGAAGAACCCACATCTGTAAGCTCATCCTGGATCGCTGGTGGAAGTCTCGGCTGCTACTTCTGTAATGACGTCACGGCACCTGGTAATGTGAGTGGTATTCAAGAACTTGTTATTATTAAAGTTCTGACTGCACAATATATAAATAAATGAACGTTTCCAAATACTATAACCATTTAACCTCACGTACACAAACAGCAGAAAAAACTATATGTACGGCATAGAAATATTTGGTCCGTGCGGGAATCGAACCCGCGACATGCAGCTCGGCAGTCAATCGACCGAACTGAACTGTTTATTCCAGCTCGACTAAGAAGACACAATTTTACTTTATTAGTCTTACCTGAAGGGTAACATCTTATAGCAGTTCTTATTCCTGTGTGAGAAAGAGATGGTGCTAGACACCCTTTATAGCCGTGTCTCTTTCCCTCCGTGGAATAAGTTCTGTTTTAAAACGTCATGGTAGGGCAGCTGTAGAGTTGAGAATTGCTCAATTTATTCTGCTCCGTCGTGGATCATCCTCTGCGGCAATATTACGTTACCCAGCTATATACAGGGTGTTTGGAAGATCGATGCAAAGCCGTGAAGCAGACCTAGTATAGACTATTTAGAACCATTTGAACCTAACTTGTCTTCGGCGAAGTGTGACTATTTTTTTTAAATCAAATTTTAATGATTTTTGATGATAATCCTAAAATTTTGCAGTTATTTGCAAATAATTAGTCAGTTTGAAAGATAAATCATTTATTTTTTTAATTTATTTTATTAAAGTAATGTCTGAACAATCAAACGAAACATGATTAAGGCATCTGTGTCATGAGAATTTTTTTTTTTAGACAGTTGAAGTTAATACTTCTGTTTTTAGATTAAGAAAACAGATTTTTAACAGTTTAAAAAAAAATCACGGATCGTGCTTTTTCTGTTCAAACATTTTTAAAGACATGCCTAGTTATTAGACTTTCTTTTGAGGTATCAATTACGCAGATAGCTTACAAATTATTGAAATTAGGATCTACAAACTAAAGTGAGGGAGAAAATTAAACATTTTAAATAGGGTGATAAAACGAGACTAGTGCTTTAAAATAATAACATTTATTATTATACTTATTAAAAAATAGATTTTATGTTAAAAAAAAATAAGAAGATAACTTTAATTTTGGACATTCGAAATAAAATTTAGGGGAGACTCTCTAACACTGCCGACGCGTGACGCGAGCGATAAGATGGCGATAACTTTGACAATTTCAGGTAGCGCCCGCGCACCCCTAGTTACGTGAACACATTTCACAGCAAAAACGACTTTATTGGTAAGACAATAGGGTCGTGTTTCTTTAGATAGGGTCAGTAACTACCTGTTTTTTTGAAGGGACGCCAGTTTACTCAGTCGAGTAACAACTGCGCTTGTGACTAGACGTTATCTCCTTTTTCGTGACAATTCATCGTGTTCAGTTGTAGCCCTTTGCGCTCCTGCACGTGACTCTTGAACTTTTATTTTAAGTTGAACTTTTAGTGCGTTACCAGCCGTTTTTGTGAGAACTGACTATGGCTACTTTCTCGAACGAGGAATATGCTGACATCGTTTTTATGTATGGCAGAGCAGACGGCAATGGATCTTTAGCACGACGGATGTACCAAGAACGCTATCCTAATCGGAGAGTACCGAACGTAAGAGTGTTTTACAACACATTTCGTCGGCTTGCTGCAGATGGGATACACCGTGTGGAACCTGGAGTCAATCCAGGTAGACATGGTACTGACATCGAACAAGATATCTTAGCGGCATTTCAAGCTGATCCACATACCAGCACTAGAAAAGTAGCTCGAAATTTAAACATCTCCCATTGGAAAGTGTGGAATACAATGCACCAAAATAACAGGTATGCGTATCATGGCACGGGCGTTCAAGGTCTTGAAGAGCGAGATCCTCAGAGAAGGATACAGTTTTGTCGTTTTCTTCTTAACTCTGACATTGAAAATGCATGGTTTCTGAAGTCAATCTTGTGGACAGACGAAAGTAAATTTTCTAGGGAAGGCATAACTAATTTCCACAATCTTCATCAATGGGCTGAAAAACCAGGCGGCGGCCGACAATGTGACACGCGGGGTTGCGATAGTCGCGGAGAGGATCCGGCTACTGGGTCTCGAGGTGGCCTTGCACAAATCCGAGGCCATGGTTTTTCATGGCCGCGGAAACACGCCACCGTCGGGATCCCAGTTGACGGTAGGAGGGGTTCGCATCGGCGTCGGGTCGACGATGAAGTACCTGGGAATCGTCCTCGACAGCCGGTGGAACTTCGTCGAACACTTCCGACGTTTGGCTCCCAAGCTCGAGCGGACGGGGGCTGCTTTCAAGCGGCTCCTGCCCAACCTCAAGGGGCCAAACGCCTCCTGCCGTAGGCTCTATGCCGGAGTCGTGCGGTCCATGGCCCTTTACGGGGCCCCAGTATGGGCGCGTTCTTTAGGGCGGCGCGCCGCCCACTATCTGAACGCGCCCCAAAGGGTGGTGGCCATACGGCTTGTCCGGGGCTACCGCACGATCTCCGGCGAGGCAGCAAGCCTCCTTGCCGGACTGCCACCGTGGGATCTGGAGGCGATAGTCCTCGCGCGCCTGTTTGAGTGGCGCGCGGAGGCACTACACCGGGGGGAAAACCCACTGCCGCGGCAAGTTGCCGCTCGGCGGGCAGACCTCCGGTGCGATCTCATGGTGGCATGGAGAGAGCGACTGTCGCAACCCCGTGCAGGGCACGCTACAATAGTGGCGGTAAGTCCCCTCTTTGAGGAGTGGCTGGAGAGGCGTCATGGCGTCCTCACCTACCGCCTGACGCAGGTCCTCACCGGACACGGAAGTTTCGGGAGGTTCCTGCACATCATCGGGCGGGAGGAAGCGCCCGGGTGTCACCATTGTGACGATCGCCCGGAGGACACGGTGGAGCACACAGTGGCGATCTGCCCGGCTTGGGCGGAGCACCGCCGTGCCCTCGTAGAGGCGATCGGCGGCGGCGATCTCTCGCGTCCGGCCCTGGTTCAGGCCATGGTCCGGAGCGAGAGGGAATGGGAAGCGGTCACCACCTTCTGCGAAGCAGTAATGTAGCGAAGGAGGTGGCCGGGCGTTTGAGGGAAAGAACATCTGCCCAACCCAGCCGCCGCGGGAGACGCCCATGGCGCCGGGCGCCGCGAGACGACTTCCGGCCACCGTAGATGCGGGCCTGTGGGCGGTGAGCAATGGGTAGTTCACCGTCCGTCCGTCGATTGACGACAGGCCGTGTCGACGGCGCGTTCGTGTTTCACGCGCGCCTCAAAGAGAGTCAGCAAAGCAGAGGGGCTTGCCAGAGCCTCTGCCTGCCGGGGTTGCGGGTTGTTCGAAAGAGATACCGCGGCCTCGGAACGTAAAGGGCAATAGAAGAAACATGGGTGGGTTTTAGTCAGTACAAGTCTGACATGCCCCCCCGCTCCACCCAGAGCGGGGGAAGTCATTGGATGATTTCCCACCCGAAAAAAAAAAAAAAAAAAAAAAAAAAAAAAAAAATGGGCTGAAAAACACAACAATCCACATTGGAAAAAGCAGAAGTCATTTCAAAGGAAATTCTCGGTCAACGTGTGGGCCGGAGTGATCGGCAGAACACTGGTTGGGCCCCATTTCTTACCGGATAATTTGAATGGCAATAGTTATTTGGAATTCTTACAAAATGATTTTCCAGAGCTTGTAGAGGAATCCGGGGCCCTAATATTCACAGGAGACCGAGAAATTATTTTCCAACAAGATGGTTGTCCAGCGCATTGGACATTGAATGTACGCGAGCACTTAAACAATTGCTTCCCTGACAGCTGGATCGGCAGAGACGGACCAATCCCTTGGCCCGCCCGGTCACCCGATCTAACGCCGCTTGAGTTTTTCGTGTGGGGTCGGGCCAAGGAACTAGTTTATACAAACGTAGAGATAAATACTAAAGAAGAACTGATTGCGAGAATAAATTCAGCATTTGAAACAATGAAACTAGAGATGAAGTTAAAAATTACAACAACGGAAGTGAGAAGACGGGCCCGTGCTTGTGTTAGGAACCGCGGCGGACATTTTGAACATGAAAAATAAATGATTTGTATTAAAATTTTGTTTTAATTATTTCACCGATACATTTTAATTTTCTCCCTCACTTTAGTTTGTAGATCCTAATTTCAATAATTTGTAAGCTATCTGCGTAATTGATACCTCAAAAGAAAGTCAAATAACTAGGCATGTCTTTAAAAATGTTTGAACAGAAAAAGCACGATCCGTGATTTTTTTTTAAACTGTTAAAAATCTGTTTTCTTAATCTAAAAACAGAAGTATTAACTTCAACTGTCTAAAAAAAAAAATTCTCATGACACAGATGCCTTAATCATGTTTCGTTTGATTGTTCAGACATTACTTTAATAAAATAAATTAAAAAAATAAATGATTTATCTTTCAAACTGACTAATTATTTGCAAATAACTGCAAAATTTTAGGATTATCATCAAAAATCATTAAAATTTGATTTAAAAAAAATAGTCACACTTCGCCGAAGACAAGTTAGGTTCAAATGGTTCTAAATAGTCTATACTAGGTCTGCTTCACGGCTTTGCATCGATCTTCCAAACACCCTGTATATTACCATTTCTATTTCAGTCGCTAAAAGACCGAACGTTAGACCAACAATGTACGGTGACCCGACCGGGTGTAGCGGCTATTGCAGGCGCCCTGGCAGTTGAGATTCTAGTCGGTTTACTTCAACATCCACTGAGGTAAGTCTAACGACTGTTTGTAGACTTTCGTGTAAGGCAGGCTTAAAAAATAAAATGGTACTACGAAGAAGCGAAATTTCCGCTCTGAACTCGTTCATAGCACTCATTTAGCATCGATTTAGTAAAAAGACATCGTTTCTCTTTAAATTGTTTTCGATGAGATGAAAATATTTGAATTAAGAAGATAGGAAGAGAAATAGAGGTTAACAACATGTTGGACATCTGTCGCCAGAGGGAACGAATACTAACGGAAATAAGTATTGTATTTTTTCAAAGATTTTTCGAGAAGAGACCAATAGCCATTTTCAAACAAATAATGCGGCTAATTTCGAATCGGAACCCTTCTTGTTCCTTACAAACTTGCGGCATAAATGGCCATATCTTTTGATTGCAGATTTAGAGGGTTGATTTTTTAACAGCTCCAAGGGACCATAAACTTGAGTGCTTTTAATTTCAACTCGATACTTCTACGTGTTCCCAAGATAAAGGGACATGAGACAGACAGACGGGCCGCCGCCAAAGTGATCCTATAAGTTCCGTTTTTTCATAACATTGCTTAAATTAGGTTATGAGTTGAGCTACACGAGAACTGACAAATGCTTGCACTGACTGGACAGGTCCACTCAATCTGTGTGGTGCTTTCTTAAAAAGACCATTTCAGACACTATCTGCATAGTCCTCATGTAAGTTGACCAAGATTATTTTGTCTGGACTTTAAAAGAGACTATGACCTCTGAGTTTGTTTCGGCTGTTTGTTCTCAGAGTAGTCGGGTACGAAACACCGGCCTCATCTAGTTTAAAAAAAAATGACGTGTAAAAGTGTTTGTGAAAACCTACTTGCAAAATAAACATCATTTATCATTTATAAAAATTGTTGCAGGGTTAACGCACCAGCTGTGTACAATCTAAACAGCGACACAGAGGATATACCTCCAGAGTTTCAAGGTGTTCTCGGTCCAATACCCCACACTATAAGGGGCTTCCTACACTCATACCAAACGGTCGCCCCGACCTGTGCCAAATTCAAGCAGTGCATAGCCTGCTCTGATGTTGTGATAAATAAGTATAGAGAAGAGAATATTGAGTTCCTGCTGAAAGTATTTAATAGTGGCAACTATTTGGAAGAGGTTACTGGTCTTCACGAGTTGCATTTGTCGGCGGAGATGACTGATGTAAGTGCACAAATCACTGTTATTTTACTCTATCTCTATTGGCATGATAATTACCTGTGTTCCGGCCGTTTTTAAGATTTGGACGATGTCTCTTCCATTTCACATGTGTAACATCAGTCCAAGGCACATATATATAGTATCCACTCAAGCGTCCATGGCTAATAAGGTATCCAAAATCAAAGGAGCGTTGTACGTCCAGGCCGCGCAACCAATATACCCTTGAACGTCCAGATACGCGCGGCCCTGAATCAAGCGCTACCGCGCTCGCATGCTGTGACAAAAACCTGCATAACTACATAACCACAATAGCTAGGGAAAAGAAAAAAACAATGAAAAATTTATAGAAGAACACACATTTAACCTATGTATATTTAATTATCTAAAAATCTAATTTAAGATATTAAAAACGGGTGTGAACCTTGAATTTGGAGAAAAATAAACATATAAATTTTATTAATTCGTACCACAACGCAATAATATTGTTTATTTTACCAATAAAACAATCTCACAACAAACTAGACGTAATGTCCTTTAATTTGGTGCATGGATGTTTATGTTTTGTTAACGCTAAGTACTTAAATTAATCAAAACAAAACACCTCTGTTCATAATTTTAACGTGATGTGTCGGAGTGATTTCGACTCGCTCGCGAACGCAAAATATAAGCAATATGGCCGCCTAAGGCCTCCCACACACTTTTACGCAACTTAAAAAAAGGTAGTAATGCTCTTTAGTTGAAGTGTTAAATAAAACGCTAATAAAAGGTTGTTAGTGTTTTTCCAATAAGCCTGTAATGCGCATGGTATATTACGATTACGACATCAATATTTACAAAAACAACTAAGGAAATAAGCGCAAATTCGTATACCGATACCTAGTTAGTGATTTTTTTATTAAATATGAGAATTAAGTAAATTGTCAAAACACACAAGGAAAATAAAGTGAGTAGAAATCTTAGAACATATCCTTCATGTTAGTAAAGCGAAATTAAAAAATAGAGAAAAATCCGACAATCATAAAAAACACAACATTACTAAATCACAAGAACAAAAAGTGTGAGATAAAAGCATGATGAAACACCACCAAGCAAGCTAATAAAACATTACATCCAAAACAGCAAAAATATTGCAAACATATTTTGTCGTTTGTACCGACCTTTATTTTGAACCATTGTAGTTACGTCCGTGAATACTGAACTATCCACATCAAAAAACCTAAGGAACACAATGATATTTTTAAGGAATCTTCCACGAATACAGTATATTTACGTTTTTAAAGTGCATTATTATGTTTATTACGAACTATTACTCGTTCTTTAAATATTATTTTACTGAAACACAACGTAAATAGAACTAAAATTTGATCGAGTACTGAAGAGCGACATTTTTTTTCGAAACACCTATACTTTGAATTCAAAATAAGACTCAATTTTACAATTAAAACTGTGGTATGTATACGTAATCATAAAGCACATATCATCTAGTTTATTTTGATGTATAATCTAAGAAAAAATAAATGAAACTCAAGTACTTACGACATAATAATAATTATCGGCCTATATCTCTTGCTACAGTTTTCTCCAAAATTTTTGAGCGGTTATTACACCCTGAGCTACTTAAATACATACACTTGAACAATGCACAGTTTGGGTTCCGCGCCGGTCTGTCAACGGATATGGCTATTTTTGCCTTAAAAAATACAGTTAAATACTATAACGCGAGAAAGACTACCGTATATGCCTGCTTTCTCGATCTCAGTCGGGCATTTGACACAATTAGTTATGATTTGTTGTGGGCAAAGATGGAGGAGGCAGGCATACCGTGTGATATACTCGGTACGTTGAAATACTGGTACGGATCTCAGACTAATGTGGTAAAATGGGGTAATGGTGGCTTTTCTAAGGAGTACACGCTTAAATGTGGCGTGAGACAGGGCGGACTAACATCCCCGACCATGTTTAACCTGTATGTAAACGGACTGATAGATGAGCTCAGCAGGGCAGGCGTCGGCTGTCACATGGGCAATGAACCAGTTAATAACTTGAGCTACGCCGACGACATGGTCCTGCTGAGCCCGTCTGTCGAAGGCCTCTGAACACTGTTATCCATTTGTGAAAAATATGCTTTGAGACATGGACTAAACTACAATGTTAAAAAGTCAGAAGTCATGATATTCAGACATGATAGAACATGTAGCTTTAAGCCAGTAATAACGCTTGGTGGCACTCGGCTAAACATCGTTTCAAAATTTAAATATCTAGGTCATGTAATAAAAGACAATCTTAAAGATGATGACGATATGGAAAGACAAAAGAGGTCCATAGCCGCAAAAGGCAATATGTTGGCACGTCGTTTCGCTCGGTGCAGTAACGCCGTAAAGATCACCCTGTTCGTGGCTTACTGTCAGGCGTTCTACACCTGCTACCTATGGAAGAACTACACACAGCGGACGTACCACGCGCTACGCGTGCAGTACAACAATGCCTTCAGAGCTATGCTCAACCTGCCGTGGAGGTGTAGTGCGTCTGGCATGTTCGCTGAGAACAGGGTGGACGATTTTTATGCAATAATGAGGAAGCGGGCCGCCTCCTTCATGTCCCGAATAAGATCCATTAAAAATGTGATTGTCAGGGCTGTGTATGACTGCTGCAAATTTGATATTTGTGATTTATAATTGTCTAATTAATGTATTTAAAATTGAATAATAATAATAATGTCTTAATTGTATCTATTTTCTCTTGTTTTTTTTTTTTGTATTGTGTAATTTGTATTTTTTTTTTTATTAATTATTATTTTTTATTATGTGTATGTATAATTGTCATTATGGGTGTACTACCTGAAATAAATGAATTTTATTTTTTTTTATAATCTAAAAACACTTGTTGACCTTACACCACAGAACAACACACTGCGACTGAAGAATAATATTTTTTAACCATTCGTCAAGGCTATATTATACTGCCATCTGTTTTTTGTTTTGAGTATTTCTTTAGCTATCGATTCGACTAACAAAACTCTCAAGCAGTACCGTAGATTTTTCATAGATGTCGATTTTATAAAAGTAGTCGCTATGGCTAATGAAGTATCCAGGACGTACAACGCTCCCTTGGTTTTGGATACCTTATTAGCCATGGACGCTTGACTGGATATTAGTTGCTGGACGCTTGAGTGGGTATGCATAAAAAAAATTGACACCAGGTCAGCTACCAGGCAACCATACGACATAGAAGATATTATTTTGTCTCCAAGATTGAAATAATGATGGTAAGAATTTCTGATCATTAGAAAATTCTAAAGGAAGACTATAAACGAGTTATTTTTTTTAAAGTGACATGATCACAAATATTTAAGCATGTTTTTTTGTTTATGAGTTATATTTAACCTTTTGACCGCCAGAGTAATAACGCTTCGCCGTGCCCTCCACGCCAAGCCACAAATTCAATGAAATCAAATGTATCAATAAAACACGTTAAAGTAATGATTTAATATGTTTATTTTGTATTTTTCTATGATCTGTTTCTTGGCATCTATAGATGTCGGTGGCGCACAGGGCACGCTTGCGCATGGCATCTATACATGCCATTGGCGGTCAAAAGGTTAAAAAAAAACTGGTTTATTAGGAGCACCATTATATTGTTTTGTAAGCCTTTACTCGGGAAATATTAATTCGATTGAGAAATCCTGGGCAAAGGCTTCCCCCATTCCTTCCATAACTCCAATGAACACAGAAGTTGCTTATCAATCATTGTTACTTTATTTACAGATACTGACATTTTCGGATGAAGACGAAGAATAAGAAGAAACATTTTAAAGATCTATGTGTATTTTAAAGCTTCGCTATACATAATTATTATCTGATGCATTTTAATGTTGAAAAAAGCTCAGTTAGTAAACTATTAACTTTTAAAAATGGATTTATTAAAGATATTTAGAGTACAAGCACAAAAAGCAGCTTTATATTATTGTTGTGATATTTATCCATAGATATAAAGTATCGAAAATTAAAACAATTGAAAACATCTAACATTATCTTTATTTCTATAAAACATTACATTATGGCTTTGTCAAAGTCAGTCTGATGGCTGGCAGTGCCTTTGGAACAGGTAAATGAATTTCTTTCACTGGCTTTGGAGGCTTGATCTTCCTTCCGTGACGACCTGTCTTTCTTTGCCAAAGACCAGATCGAGGTCTGTTTCCTAGCCATCTGTTGCGCTGCGGGGAGCCTATTGGTGTATCGCCGTGATCTACGTTTGAGAGGCGACCTGAAAAGTATATTTTAGTGAGTGCGTAAATGTACTACAATATTTTTTTTAGTGACTCTTGTCTACAATTTCGAATTTCGAGTGCAGTTGCCAGATATCAGTTTTGATTTTCATTAGAACGTCAAATTCGTGGTTAGGGAGCATGCTTGCGTGTCTTTACTGAAAAAAAAAGTAAAGTAACTAATTGACGCTGGCGCGTGACTGGTTTTATAAGGATGATTAACAGTAAGTTCGAGTGGTACAGACTACAGTGGTACGGGAGGCTTGCTCTTAAATTTATTATTTTTGTCAAAACTAGTCTTTATTTGCCATGTTGTAATAAATATTAGTCTTTGTTATTCTTACCAACAACTGCCATACAATGTTGGTTGAAACTGAACAGTTTCTTTGAAGGCATTTGTACTATAATGCGGTCATCTTGTCTCCTCAAAATGGTTCCAAATGTGCCTGCTGCATGGATGAAAAGACCGCCTTGACCTGTAAATGGTTGAAGGTAATATTGATTCAATAATAATGATATTACATGTCCCCTCAGATATTTATGGTGATAGATTGCCCAGAAATGATAATAGAAAAACTCATGGGGTTAGCTTTTCAATCTAGCACAGGGTTTCTTGAGCAGAGGGACAGCAAAGTCAGTTTAAAACTTTAAAATTACTTAGGCCAATGAGAATCATGCATAATATTGTTTATTTTCAAAAAATGCTTAAGCAGAGCAGACCAGCATAAAAATAAATAATTTCGCTTTTGTAATCTTAGTAGACTTTTCTTATTTAAAAACTATGTATATCCCTGTTCAAAATATTTTGCTTACCTGGCTCTTTTTCAATACAGTGTACAACAGTTCCACTTGGGAGTGCTCCTAATACATAAGCATCTCCTTCATTTGCTCTCACTGAAAATAAATACAATACTTAAACAATAGTAGTATTTCATGGTGGTTTCATTTCATAGTGTAACTATGAAGTTTCTTGCCGGTTCTTCTCCATAGGAAACAACCAACCCAAACCGTGCAACTTTTCTCGACGTTTTATACCTGCCCATGTAGGCCTATCTATACTAATATTATAAAGCTGAAGAGTTTGTTTGTTTGAACGCGCTAATCTCAGGGACTACTGGTTAGAATTAGAAAATTCTTTTAGTGTTTGATAGTCCATTTATTGAGGAAGGCTATAGGCTATATAACATCACGCTACGACCAAGTGTGAAATAAAAATATTTTGATTTTGATTAGGGATCCAGTTTATCGTCACATCCTCTGTGCACAACTCCAGGCTGCTACTAAGAAATACCTAATTGAAAAACACATCACAATAACACTGTCAACCTGGGATTTTATAATAAAGTATTGTTTACAATAATGCTTGTATTGTATAGTTAAGTGTCTCAATATTGTTAATATTTAAGAGAAAGAGTGAAATGGTCCCAACACAAGTATTACCAATAACTTACTGGAAGTATCTCATTTTTAAACAATGTAATTTTTTTGAGACAAATAAAGCATTTCCATTGTATTAAAACACTTAAATAAATTGGTAGCTTTCCAACCACTTGGCCACTTGTTTACCTGGTATCCTAGGCAAAAAGCGAGAAGATTTTATGATATCCCCTGCCTTCATATTCTCTGTGGCTAAAATGTATTTGAGTTTTTCACCAACAGCAACTAAAGCTATGTGTGCTGTTCTGCAACCATCTTCCAAAACCTGCAAATTATTTTTTGATTAGCTGTTATGTCCCACTTTTGGGCAAAGGTTCCCAAATATTGTGCAAATATCATTTTGGAAAATACTTAAGTTGTCTGTTATTGCTTGGAAGAGGCCATTCAATACAATCTATAATATGTATACTGTACCACTATGTGCATACACACAGACATACACATGCTGTATTCAAATCTACTTAACAATAAAGAAATCCATTTTTTTATAATTTTTAATTGTTTTATTTTTATTTTATAACTAGCTTTTGCCCATGGCGTCCCTCGCATTTGTTTCAATTTGGGGTAACACAGTTCCACTTTCCTGATTTACTAATAATAAACTGTAGTTTTTGCCCTTGAGGCAAAAACTACAGTTAGCAGGTACCTATAAATCCTTATCTATTGTATATATATAGCCTTATCTATTGTAATAGCAAAGCTAAGTTTTCCCTTTTCTTCCCTCTTTCTCCCTCATTTCTCATTTTTTATTTTAAATTAGCCTATGTCTGTCTCCAGGGTCTCAACTATCTCTGTATTCATCAAAATCGGTTTAGCCATTTAGGCGTGAAGACATAACAAACTCACTTTCGCTTTTATAATATTAGTAAGGAATTGATAAGAAATTTGTAAAAATGAATTAACAGAAAAATAAGAATTTCAAAAGTATTTAATAAATACATGGCTTGCCCTTACAATTTAGTCAACTTAATGTTTTTAGCAATAGGCTTCAATTATTGCTTTTGACTAGGCAAGGGCTTCTACTGATCAATTTTGTGATGGGAATACCCAATAACACTGATGGACTCAGAAATTAAACCCAGGATCACGCTCAGTAGTCAAATTTACGACCTCTCAATCAACAAATCAAGTTTTGATGATAAACATAGCCTTGCAGTCAGCCACACTCAAATTTACCTGACCTGAATAACTTTCTCTTGCTGTGGTGGCCCCTCAGTAGGGCCATTTCGAATCCAGTCTATCCAGTGGTACTTGTGTTTGATACCGCCACCAATGCCCTTTGCTATTACTCGGCCTGTGGGAAAAAAGTAGCATTCTCAAAATATGTAGTAGAGGAACCAAATTTAATATATTAATTACCAATATTTTATTATTGCGCTACCCTTCACTATCCTCTAGTGCTTTACAGTTGAGTAAAAAAGGATACTGTCAAGCTTTATAAGGAATAGTACCAGGAAACAGTTAAACTTCATGATCTTAGTATTTTTTTTTTCAAGGTAGCTACCTAAATGACTTCGTACTCACCGGTTACAGGATCTCTCCCAGCGAGGTTTGTTACGTCAAGAGGCTTCACAGTATATTCATCAGGGAAATGCACAATTCGTCTGTAACTCTTGCCTAGTCCAGGTTTGGGTTTCTCGACGTCGGGTTTACTGGCAAAATTTACAGCAGCCACATGAATAGACCTCCTTGCAATCAAATTAGGAGTAATGACTAAACTAGCAAATAGTCTATTTAATGCCATTTCATTTACTTTTTATTCAATACTTGCAAAATTATGAGCCAGAATAACCTCAACAAATGCGAGCAAAAACAAATGTCAACGTCAAATTAGCAATGGAATCTTGTTTTTAGTTACCAGAATCGAAAAATATGTAAGAAGGCCTGAATGCATGAAAAATCTTGCGACATAGAGTACATTTTAATATGTCTTGCGATCTTTTCATCATCTACACAAGCCTTATCTCTGACAATATTTAATCTCTCCAAAAATAATTCAATTTCTGATTTTTACTTTTATTGTGTGAGTCGTTCAGGATTCCATTTTAGTTGGAAAATGGAAATATTAAGTTTTGACAACAATAATTTGTTCCTTTTCATTTCCGAACTAAAATGTCAGTGTCATCATCATTTCCATCCAATATTGTCGCACAAGTTTTAACTCATGTTGTGCAATTTATCTTGTAATTTTCGCAATAATTACTTTGGTATACGTACTATAAATTGTTAGTACATTCCAGTGGCACTATTCCCCAGGAGCACATATCAAGTGTGTGTTACAAAATTCAAAATGCGGCTCGTGGATTCATCAAAACTTTTAGAACTTCAAAACAAACCTACAAATATTCGAAATATTTGTATCGTGGCGCACGTGGACCATGGAAAGACTACTTTGGCAGACTGTCTGATATCTAGCAATGGCATAATATCGCAGCGAATGTCGGGGAAGTTGCGGTACATGGACAGCAGGCCTGATGAGCAAGAGCGAGGTATTACTATGAAGAGTAGCAGTATATCGTTGTACCATTGTCTTGACCAGCAAGAGTACTTAGTGAACCTGATAGACTCGCCGGGGCACATCGACTTCTCCAGTGAAGTGTCCACTGCAGTCAGACTTTGTGATGGAGCTATTGTTGTTGTGAGTACACTTTGTTTACTTGTTAGATTTCTATAAGATTTTTAAATTATTATAATACTCAATGGAACAACCAAGTCATTCTTATATTACAAATTAAAAAATTGCGTGCTTGTTATAAAATATTATTTTTTAAAATGGGTTTCTTAATAACTTTATCTAATCAGCTGTTAATGTGTTTATATCTTAGTCTTACCTAATCATAAGTTAAAGCAGTGCTGTTTGATGAGTAATTCAATAAAATTTCTCCATGGTGGCCATAACTGATAAAAAATTCACAATATTATTGCTTAAGTTATTTAATTTTTGTTTACAATATTCCCAATTCTTATGACATGATCCATTGGTTACTAAGTGCTTATATTATTTTGAGTCATTTGAGATCACATTTACTGGCCAATAGGATGACACATAAAATTTAAAAAAAATCTTACAAGGTCTATTGTTAATCCTCATAAAATTGAGGGGATAAGCTACAGGACATGCCCACTTGTCATACAGTAAAAACTTATATTTTCACAGTATCTAAAATAAATTAATATATAAAATAATTATAAACAAACTCTCCATTCCAGGTTGATGTAGTAGAAGGAGTATGCCCTCAAACAAGGCTAGTACTAAAACAGGCATACTCAGAGAACATCCGTGCAGTGTTGGTCCTCAACAAAATTGACCGGCTCATTCTAGACATGCAGCTAACACCATTGGATGCCTATGTACACCTGATGCAGTTGTTGGAACAAGTCAATGCAGTAATGGCAGAGCTGTTCACTACTGAAGTGTTTGAGAATGAGGAATCTATTATGGGAAAACAGGTATGTATTTTTCGGAATTTTCTCTGTTTATCTAGTATTAATGGAAAAAAAGTAAAAGAAAGAGAAAATTACCATTTTTAAATTTTATTAAAAAATGTTGCCCCACTCTAGGAATTTCTCCTGTATTGTGCCTGTGTTTACAAACATTTAATCTCACATACACAAAACCAGATCCAGAACAAGTATCTGTAGGTCACATAAAATTTGTTCTGTGCAGGAATCGAACACGCGACACGCTAGGCAGCAGTCGATTGTAGTTCACTTTCGCCTTCCTGGCAAAAAAACTATCACAATTATGTTGCTTTTCCCTTAATTAAAGATTTTTTGTGTTGAAATCAGTATTTTCTCACAAATAATAAAATTGTAATGTTAAATTCAGAAGTATAGAAAATAACAAAGAATATGTTTTTCCAGGAACAAAAAGAACAGCTTAACAAAGAAGACAATAATTTCTATGATTGGACCTCAGCTATGGATGATGCTGATGACTCCAATCTTTACTTTGCACCTGAACATGGAAATGTTGTTTTTGCCAGTGCAGCTGATGGATGGGGCTTCACTATTCATACATTTGCTAAATTGTTCTCTGATAAATTGGGTAAGTTTCACAACAAACACTTTGAGGTCTATCAAAAAACACTATGGCAACGAAAACCCGAATTTGGGAACCAGAACCGGTTTTCGATGCGATGAGATTAAACGCACATTTCAAGATTTGTACCCACAACGTATTTTTAACATACATATTTCGTATACTGATGCTATGTTTTACCCTTTTATAAAATGAATTAATGACTAAAAATGCTATAATAGCTCAACAATTTAAGACCTTTCAATAATTCTGATCTCAATTTTCCATTCCAGGTGTAAAAGAAGAAATCTTGAGAAAAGTACTTTGGGGAGACTTTTACCTTAACACCAAAACGAAACGTTTCATGAAAGGAGCTCAAGAAAAAGCAAAGAAACCTCTTTTCGTCCAAGTCATATTAGACAATGTATGGAATGTATATGAAACAGTAGCCATGAGAAACGAAAAGGAAAAAGTGCCAGTTATTTGCGAGAAACTTGGTATAAAGCTTACTACAAGAGATTTAAGGCATACTGACTCTCGAGTTCAACTGCAGTCTCTCATGGTACAGTGGTTACCTCTATCAAGTACAGTCCTCAACATGGTATGCGAAAAACTACCATCGCCAAAAGAGATTCTACCAGAAAAGGTAGAAAAATTAATGTGCTCCAGAATACGCGACTTCGATTCCTTCTTCCCTGAAACACAGAAACTAAAGGAAGACTTTGTAGCCTGTGATAGTAGCGATGATAGACCAATAATTATTTTTATATCTAAAATGTATAATGTAGATAAGAGTATATTACCAGAAAATAAGCCTAAGGTTCTGACGACTGAAGAAATGGCTTTGAGAAGAGAAAGAGCAAGACAACTGCGTGAAAAAAGAGAGAACAATGTAACCATTGAAGAGACTCCTCCAGAAGAGAATAAAGAAGATTCTGAAGTAGAAAAGGCAACTGAAGAAGATGACGTGCCAGTATTTATAGCTTTCGCTAGGATATTTAGTGGGAAAGTAAAGAAAGGGGATAAAGTTTATGTTTTAGGCCCCAAACACGATCCTTCGAAAATACTTAGTAAAGATTTCCAAGTAGATCCTAGCAAGAGACTAAAGGACTTACAAAGTGATGAGCATATTACTTGCACAGAGTAAGTAGAGTATATAACTATAAATAAAAAAAATATCTTTATTTCAGACCCAGAAGAGTCCATAATTTGTTAGTGAATTAGTAACAGAATATGCTTTTATACTATGTCAGTGTTATTAGTACTTCTTATTTACACAAACTATATATAAACTACTTAACTATATATATAACATTAGTGAATCAAAATTAAGGTAAAATAATAAAAGGCTTTGGGTTGATCTTAGCCACTCATTACATACCGAGTTTTTCCGTGCCTCGGAAAATACGTTAAGCCGTTGGTCCTGGTTGTCAATTGTAGACTTTTGACAGTCAAATGATTAACGGTACTTTTACACCCATTATAATAAAGTAATCATTATAGTACATTAAGGTTTTTCAAGCAGAAAATTTACTAGGTTTTTTTGTTTCAGGATAAAGTCCTTGTATATTCTAATGGGAAGAGAGTTAGAATTAATTGATGAAGCAATAGCTGGAAATATCATAGGTGAGTAATTCTTTTTTGGTTTATTTCTATTGTTATATTGTATTGTTCGACGGGCCTGTTGGTCTAGTGGTTAGTGACCCTGACTGCTGAGCCGGAGGTCGTGGGTTCGATTCCCGCCCAGGACAAACGTTGTGTGATGAGCATGATTGTTTGTTCTGTGTCTGGGTGTGATTTATCTATAATATGTATGTATTTATAAATTATATAAGTATGTATATCAGTTGTCTGGTTACCATAACACAAGCTCTGCTTAGCTTGGGATCAGATAGCCGTGTGTGAGTTGTCCCAAGATATTTATTTATTTATTATTTTATATTTTATTGTATAACGGGCTGGTGTCCGCAACTCCACGTCTAAGGCACGTATTTTGCGTACGAGTGGGAATATCATTCCATCCACTCCAGCTCCACGATAAAGGCCAACAATGCCTTGGGAGTTGCTGACAATCTCGCAAAGAGTAGTAGCCCAAAGTAAGTACTTTGTACGGTAATCCAGGTAGATTACCTAAGTACTTTGCCCTGTATGGGGCAACCTGTGGGCAGAGCAAAAGCACATGGGCTGCTGTCTCGTTTACCTCCACGCAGGCTCGGCATAGTGGCCTGTCTGTGACTCCTACGACAAAGAGGTGTTTATTAAAAGAGCCGTTCCCAGTATTGGCGGATGTAATTGTGCGCAGCTAATTTTGTTTTGTCAAACTCAAACCATTTATTTGCAAACTAAAACTGTCTTATTTCAATTAGACCATTATAAGCACTTTTGAATGTCATAAAAACAAAAAAAAAGGTGATGCTACAGACCCAGTCTCAAGACATAGTAACTTGTGAAAGTACTGTAGTTGTCATCCGTAGCACCTGTTTTGCAAAGCGTAATTTAGTGTTACAAATATTGTATAATTATTATTTGACCGTCGGGGTCGTCTATTATATTAACCAGGCGCCTGATCTCTATCCGGTCGTGTCGGATTGCCGTCCCATTAGACCATGATAGTAAGGGAACAGAGCGTGCACCTATGCCTACGCACACACGCTTGCACGTTTCACTATAAAATCCCCCGCGCGGGACGGGCGGAGAGATAAACCATCCGGTTTATCTCTCCGCCCGTCCCCTGCCAGCGCCAGCCGGCGTTGCTGAGCCAGTAAGTTTAAATCAGTCCATAAATAATATCACTCAGACCCAGTCTGTCCCTTTGCTGTCCTCCCTCAGCGACGCCCTAAGCCGAGGCTCATACTCCACTGGGGCTGCCTTTAGCGCGTAGTCGCTTAGTCTGTAAGTTTTATGCCCTGGCTGGAGGTCTTAATTTTTAAGGCATCCACAGGAATCGCCCGCTTAAACAAACGACAACCTCTTAGGTTGATCTGCGAGATGCTATTCAGTAAAAAAGGCTTATCTCCACTGATATTGGCCGCCATGACCGAAAACGTTCAGGACTTCAGGAGGACTATATATATTAAACTGTTTATGAGACAATGTTTTTAAAAGCAACAGCTAAAAAAAAACTAAAGTAGAACAAATTGCATCATATTCTTTATTCGAAAAAGATTTCGCGTTTCGTGTTCCGTGGTTGCAATTTGTACTCCACTTGGACTACCAATGGTTTTTAATTACGTGTTGCCAAAAGTGACTTAAACTAACCGAAATGCATAAAACCTTTTTATAGGATGTAATTTCACGCATTACCTCCACGCGTTTCCGAGATGAAGGGTCTTGACAGAGAGACGTACAACCGCATTTCTTTTTGAAGTACCCTTAAAACTAACATTTTTGCATTTAATTCTAGGTATTGGTGGTTTAGAAGAACATGTACTAAGAACAGCAACTTTATCTAGTACAATAGCATGTCCCGCTTTCAGTGAGATGCAATACTCAGTTGTACCGATATTGAGGGTAGCTTTGGAACCCACTTACCCTTCACAACTGCCACAATTAGTTAAAGGTACTGTGTTGTTACATGACGTCTTATAACAGTACTTATCCCAGAGAGAAAGAGATGCTAGATATCCTTTATCAGGGTTGCGGGCTGTTCGAATGAAATACCGTGGCGCCGGAACATAAAGGGCAAAAGAAGGAACATGGGTGGGATTTTGTAGTACAAGTCTGATACACCCCTCTGCTCAGCCCTGAGAAAGTTATTTGATAATTTCTCATCCGCAAAAGAAAGAACATCCTGTATAACTCTGTCTCTTTCCTTCACTGTAATAACTACTGTTTTAAGAGGTCATGGTAAACTTGCTGCTAGTTTTTCATTCTTAACGAACATTTAGTATTAAATTTTATTGACTTCAGAATAAGACTTTATTTGCTTTGATATCTTACAGGTTTGAAACTGCTTAATCAAGCAGATTCTTGCGTGCAAGTATTGCTACAAGAAACGGGTGAACATGTTTTAGTTACAGCCGGTAAAGTACATTTAGAAAGATGTCTAGAAGATTTAAAGTAAGTCGTTTTTTAAGTACCTACAAAAATCTATCTAAGTAAGAAGGTATTAAATTAAGTTATGACGGCAAGGTTGGCGCAGTGGCTGAGCGATTGACTGCTATGCTGCGTGTCGCGGGTTCGATCCCCGCACGGAAGAAATATTTGTATGGCCTTACAAATAGTTGTCTCGGGTCTCACTATTGTAAACGCAACCACGATACAGGGAAATTCCTAGTGTGGCAAAGTTCTATTAAACATTTCAAATTGTTTTTTTTTCTAGAAACCACTACGCGAAAATAGAAATTTCAGTGTCTGAACCAATCGTTCCCTTCAGAGAAACGATAGTAGAACCACCAAAAATAGACATGGCGAATGAAGAAATAGACGCTCAAAACGTTGTAGACAAGGCTGTAGACAAAGATATAGATCCAGTTATAACAGTTTACTCAAACAACAAACAAAGCAGAATAAAGATCAGAGCTAAACCAATACCGAACGAGATAACGGCACTTTTAGACAGATCAACTGATTTACTCAAAGTAGTCTCCCAATACATAAAAACTCAACAAGGACTACACAAGAATGATAAATTAGAAAGCAAACTAGAAGACTTACAAATAAACGGCACAAAAAATAAACTATCCGATCGCATGGTAAAACTTATCCAAACATTCAAAGACGAACTACAAACTATTTGCGATAAACTCGGTTCGGAATGGAAAGATATTGTCAAACAAATTTGGTCCGTAGGACCCAGAAATTGTGGTCCGAATTTGCTGCTCAATCAAACGGAAGATTATAGAACGAAGTACTTGCATCACGAACAAGAAATAAAAGAAGATCCGCGGTTTGAATACGAGAGTAGTTTCGTGAATGGGTTCCAGTTGGCTTCGTTAGCTGGGCCATTGTGTGATGAGCCAATGATGGGTGTCGCATTCTGTGTTGAAGAATGGTCTTTAGATAAATCAGCTGGAGACGATATGTTACATTTTGGCCCACTGTCAGGTATGAATCCATAACATACTTATTGAAATAAAATGGCGGCTGGTTTGTGGCGGCAAGCATTGCTACTGCTCATCACGAGATCTTGATTTCGAGTCCTAGGTGAGGAACAGTGTTTTGGTGTGATCATCGAACTGCCAAGTCAAGTCAAGTCTCAATATCGAACCTAACACATGTTTTGTTACGGGAAAAAAATTGTTGCAAACCAGCATGCCTAGAAGATTTTTCTCGGTGGCATGTTAATCAGAACCAGAGGGCTCATGGACGGCATAAACACTCTGACACTAGGATAGGTAACTAAGTAGCTAACTAGGTAGCTAACCAATCACACGACATAGATTGATAGATAGTAGTATCTATAGAGTCGGGATTTATGCCCGGTTGATAGTTAAAACATAACTGCCGAAATGTCCGTACAACTCGGCCGAGCTCTTCACGGATTAAGCTTGTGTTTCTAATATCTTTACTATTCGTAGGTCAAATAATGTCAGCAGTGAAGGACGGCTGTAGGAAAGCTTTCCAAGCGCAACCTCAACGTCTGATGGCAGCCATGTATACCTGTGATATTGTCGTCGACCAGAAAGTATTAGGTAAGTCATATTATGTATACAACACTTTGGCATGCGAATAAAAACTTTATTACAGGGTGACAACGCCTCGAATTCAGTAACTACTATTCGATGACGTTTCAATGAACGGTGAGTAATTAAAAAAAAGTATTTAAAAATCCGTTAAATTTATTTTCCGTAATTACAAATATTGTAATTTTTACATCTAATATTTACAATTTATTATGCTAAGTATAAATATGGTTCTTAAATAAATATATTTATCGTTAAACTAAACATACTTATGTAACTATAAATGCACTGAAATGTTACACAAAAAAAACCATTGAAAACTTATCACATATCTTTTGTGTACAATAAAAAAATGTTTAACCTTTTAATTATTATGTAATCACCGTCTATTGGTGGGGAAAAATAATTATTTTATTTTGAAATTATAATAATCCAAAACTTAATAGCTAATAGTCATGGTTATTTCTATTTCTGGCAAATTTGTAATGCTAATTAATACCGAGAAATAAATTACTTGATTTGAATAAAATAAATAATCTACTTTCGAAACAGAATTGTTCTATTAAGTTTTTGTGACGGGTGAAACAAGTTTTAGCTCTAGCCATTTGCTTTGTTACTTCAAACAGGACTTTATAAAGGTTATTTGATGACAATGTAGATCGACCTACTAAATTGAATAGAATGTTTACAGACTTTTTCTTGGGTGATGATGAAAAATATGCTTTTTGTATTAAAATATGCTTTTACAAGCCACGTAACTTATTTTTTTCTACAAACTGAATAGTGAACGGAATATAATACAATGCGTAACACTATCAAAATGATACTAAATAGGTGCAAATATTTGGTAGCTTTTGAATTTGGAAAATAATAAATAGAAGAGTTTAAATAAGTAAGTGGCTAAAGCTAACAACATTTTCACCCCATACATAACAGCTTCACTATTATATCGTCAATAAATAAAATTGTTAGTTATTCTAGTAAATGCAGTTGTACTGAGTATTTCATAGGCATCCAAAAATAAATTTCACCACACTAAACAATCACGTTTAGAATGGGAAAGTTAGTAAGCAAGTATTAACTAAAAATTCGGGTAAATAAGCGAAAAAGCGTTTCGAAATTAAATATGTTTCAAGTATAAGTTGAATTCAAAGAGGCGGAACCGATTAATATAAAGCCTCCATGAAGCCAACAAACTTTTTTCTATTCTAAATTTAAAAGAGGTTAGATTCTAGTTGATCCAATGTAATGACCTTGCTAGTTCGATAACTTTGTACCATGGGAAAGGGGGGTCGTCTGATGTCGATCGCCTGGTCCTTGCGACTCGAGATCTTCGGTTGTAGTAAGGCTCTGTATAGCTGTGTGTGTGATATCTGTTGTACACAGGTTTGTTATCGGGATATGCGTGAGATTGAGAATAGTCCACTTTATACGCGCTTGTAGTACTTTGGACGGTTAGGCCGGTGTATCTGTTTTTGTTGTACGCTGTAAAAAGAAAACAATCGCAGCATTAGATAACTGACATTCATCAAAAGATAACAAAACAATTTTATTTTCTGAAACATGCTAGTATGTTTTAAAAAAGTACTGACCGGAGTGGTAGGCAGTGGTTGGTCGGACACACATCATTCCATAAACCCTGATACCAGGCACAGATGCATACGTTGGCTGGTCGTGAGACATCGGCCCTTCTGTAATGAGAAACAATTAGCAACATTCATTAATCAATACATTTTTTTTATTGATCTTAAACTTATCTTTATAAGCAGTAAAATGTGAATCTGAAATCAGATACAAATTTGCTTAGTTCAGGTTCAAGATGCCGTCGGAAGAGCCATTATTCTTGTAGCTTACGTATGTTTCGTTGGCCACTATTATACTTATTTGGATTGTTTCACAACACGGTAAAGTACTGCATACAATGCAACACGAACTGTCATCATACATGGGATACAAGATCCCTTATATCGTAGCCGCAACCATATATGTATCAGCATCTGATATAATAGGATTTCTTAACCAAATATAATGGACAATAGGAATTCTCAGTTAGATATGTGCCTAAAACTGTCCCTTGTGGCACTCTGTGCGGAAATGTAACACCTGACGTGACAATGATCAAAAATTCTTACGTAAATGTATTTATTAGGAGGACATTCTGTTCAACCAATATTTACTCATTGCTGAGCATACACTTCTATTGCATAATTTAAACATATATCCAAGTAAAATTTATCAATTGCTTTAGTACGGTTGCCAAAACTGAAAGTGTCTTTCTATTATTTTTATTTGCTGGTAACTAAATGTCGGATATTTGTAATAAATGTGTATTGCTTACCTAATATATGGTCTTCAGGACACCGGCAGATGACCAAGTAGTGTGACTTGCCAGTTCTGATGTTCTGCAGCGCCAGTAGAGACCAATCTCTCGGCGCTCGACACTCTCTCATCTCTGACACCGCTTCGCAAGTCTTCACCAGTGTCACAGCTTTGTTTGCAAACTGTAATTCAAATTTTCAATGCGTTAGTAAGTGTGCTAAAGTTGATTAAGTTTGCTGTTCCTACAACTTAAAAAATGTTGTATAAACGTGTGAGGAAGTCATCTTTCTTATTCTAGTTAACATTATTTCAATTATAAATGAATGTAAAGCAGAATCTTCAACCTCAAGAATGTACTGCGATTGCGATGATGATAACGATATCTCATATTGAGGTTGTAGTAAGCAAAACTAGCGTGACCACAACAATATTCAATTAATTGGATCATCGGTTTATATACCAAAATAGAATTCTTCAATTAAAACTAGCACGCGACGCTTTATATCACGTAAATCTTAGCACACTCTTGCATGAATAGGTTTAGTCCGTGAATAAGAAGTTGCATTTTTAGTCTCTTTTCCACGTGTATCATTCTTTTCAGTGACCTCAAATGAGTAAAAATACAAGAACTAATGTATGCTACACATTTTTGTAATAAAAATTTGACTTGACAATTTTTTTTTTTGCAATAGCCATTCCTTCACAAAAACTGAGGACGGGTATGCTTAGAATGAATTCAGTGTGTCAAATCCAATTATGTGCGTTACCTTTTTTTTCGAGTCGGTGGTGAGGCGCGTAGTATGCAGGTCGTCGGCGTTGAGACTGGCGGAGCACGGGTCTCGGTATCGAGCAGGGCACGCGCACAGCGGCTGCGTGTAGTTCAGACGCACGTAGACCGCGTTGCATACCTGTAACGTTACCGCCATATGAAGCTAACGAACCAACATACTGCATAGCGGTCGGTCGTGCCAGACATGTGGGACGAGATTCTTCAGTATTGATATTCATTCATCACATGTCTTACATAGACTTGGTATGCCATAATAACAAACATGGATGGACTGATCTTGGCTTGCTTAGCTAACTAGCACGTAATTATACTCTTAATGAGTCCATCAAGTAAATCATCTGGCTTGCAGTACTTGATACTATATTTTTCTTGGAAATATTCTCTCTTCGCTATTATTTTAATCGTTCTCAAGATTTATGTGCCTGTATCAACATCAATTATTTGATTTATTATTTTCATAACGGCAGTGTTCTCCGGCATTGCACTGTATTTAGAACAAAAGCACATTCGATCCGCATCTATCCTGAGCGTAGATAATATGCGGAAGTTGGGAAACCTTACACTATTATCTTCGCTCGGGACTAAAAAGATCTCACAATTACTGAACTCGACTAGCCCATCGATTAGTCATAGTGTTTGCAAGCTTTTCATTTGTTTTAGTTCCGGTACTTTCTTTAGAACAAAAGCGTCAATTACCTGTTGAATAGCGCATTCAGGCAACAAATAGATGTGCTGATTGTGAGGATAGTAGTGATACTTTGTCGGCTTCGCCAACACTGAAGTCGAGCCGGCAGGGAGGGGCACCGTCTGGAATCAAAGAATAAAGTTGATTTATGAATCTTCTTCATACATTACAAGAAATGAAACAATCATCAATGGAATGCAATTTGTCAATGATGCTATTTTCGCAAGCAACAAGAATGTAGTGTAACAATTTATGTATACGTTGAAAGTGCGTCAATTTATCCGAGTTGTCATTAGTTATAGTAACAATGATGGGAAATCGCTCGAGCTTGGTCTCGGATCGTGAACCACAATCTCATTCATCCCCGTTTGTCTCGCCGAGGGTTTCTGTGTCAACGGTCTTGTGTGTATGACTTATTCGTTTCTTATTTCGCTTACCGGGTTTACAAAGACGTCTTGTTTTGTGAAGTATTTCTTATCTACTACACAAGGATTCCGCCAAATTTTCTGGCAGCTAGAGATTTTGAAACTTAGTGTTGGTATACGAAAGGAGTGATTCGTGCGCGTTGGTTCTTACTCATAACAATGCTTCACGGTCATGTACCCTGCGATTTGCCGATTACTTCGTCACGTTTGTTGCTGGATCAGGTTAATAAACCTGTTAAATGACGATTATCCTTTGTAGTTTTTTTCACAAAGACCATTTCGTTTTACTTTTTGCGCCTTTAATTTAATTTTGGACATAAACTTGTTAGCTACGGAACTTATGCATTTAAAAAGAGATCGTTTTTGTTTGACGTTTCTTTCTTTGTAAATTAACAAGGTATTTTTGATAAGATCTAAATCTAAAATGTTTGTACGAATGTAAAAGTAATAGCTATCGTAACACATCGTGTTGAAGCGTGCGGCGAGCATGCAGTGGCATCGTCCGCGAACAATTACAATGTCCACCTGCTGAGAGATCCAATTTGGATTGCTATCGACATAAGCTGGTCGACGTACTTACTTATCTGGCCCACTAACCTGTATATATTGACATCTGACTAACTCACAACAAAGAGCTTTTTGTGTGCACAACCTCTGATCGTGTTTGTTACAATAATTTTCCTTTTACTTTACACAAAAGAGCTAATGCTATAGTGGATTCAGTTCATTTTTGTGAGTAACAAATGGTTATCAATGATTTTATTTTATGGCATACAACGCATTTTTGTATTCGATGTGGTATATAAAATGTAATCGCAATCAAATTGCAATATATTGGTAGATAACATAAAATCAGATGCAGGCATTACTATTGAAATTGCGGAGAATCTACGCACCTACGATTTTATTTTCTTTAATCTTTCTCACGGTAAATTGAACATTGAAACAGGCTCACATGTGTTTTTATCTGTGTTTTTTAAGAAATAAAACTTCTAATTTATCAAACTCAATACTAGCAGGTGGTTAATTAATTATCTTGATTAATTTCAACTCGTAAAGAATCAAATGTTGTGTAAATAATTCCAGAGCATACATTTAATTTCGAAGACATCGAGTGGCCATTACAACAAGTTATGTCTGTAGATAATAATCACGAACACTAATCTCCACAACCGCAGTTCTCACATAGTAAATCTGTTTCAATACAAAGTTACAAAAGGAGTAATAATTCTTGGAGCATCCATTGTATAATAACTTTCTTTTTTATGGTCTCGTCCGAAAATACTCATAATTGCATTAACAACATTAAATAATATACCGCCCGTGCTCCCAATTGACCTTCACGATTGTGCTCATAATAGAAATGTTTTATGACTGATACAACTCGCAAATTTTTGTTCTTATATTAATCGTAACAAACTTTCACTTCTTTCCGTAAATTGAGCGTTGTGATTAACTCTTGCTTTTCAAATTGGATTATTTCCTAAACAAAAATGAGTGCTTCTGGACGCGAATCCGCTTTTCTTTTATGATTTCACTTTGCTTTACGTGTATCTATTTCACTGTTAATCATTTTTGTATTAAAATGCTCACCATGATTAAACACAGCACTTGCCGCAAAGCACGATTGAGTTGGATACTCATTGTATCGGATGTTATCGTCGGTAGAGTTACTGCTCTTTTTGACCGTCAGTACCGTACTGATTCTGTGTTCGATAACAGGGTACCGCGGTCGAGATGACTCAGGAGAGGGTTACCGAGCCAGGCTAGATCCTCGGACTGGCATTTTTTCTACGAAAATAGCACCGGACGTCACGTTCAAGTTGAACGATCTAAATTGTCTCAACGGTTTTGGGATGGGCTTCACCTGTCATGCGTTGCCTTTTTATTATGTTTTTTACGCGTTTGTGCATTTTAGTTTTTTGGTTTCAATTTGTATTTTTTTTTCATTGAATTGCTTTTATTCTTATTATCGGTATGTTCACCTTACTTGATTTTTGCTATTTCAACGTGGAACTATGATATATGATCAGTATTTATAGTCTAAGATCCGGCTGCAGAATCAGTGTACCCATCGAGTATTTGCTGAAAACCAAATTTTTACACATATTCATGATTAGGAGAATTTATATCCACCAGGTTGCCTATCAAAATGTGGCCGCTAGTATTTTTAATTAAATTATTAATAATTCATAATCCGTAAGAAATTTCATTGACTTTTTTTTCAATGAAATGTCGTCTACTTTACGGCAACATCTATAAAGACTCTGAAAAATTATGGTTGCCGTTGCGCACCTGGCCGCACCTCTTCGCAGCCAGGTATACACAGGTATGAATTTGTTACATTTATACACCCACAACGTACATTTATAATTTATATATCAAATTAAAGCAAATTTTTTTCTGTATTTTATTATATACGGTTGCTTAATTAAATCTGGCCGCCAATAAGGGTTGCTGGCTAATAAATATAGTAAATATTAAAAGTAGAGTGAAAGAGAGCTAGCGCGTAACACCACTGTCTAGTCAGACGAGGATAGCGATTGCCAGCTGTCGGACGGTTTAAAGCCATTGCGCATGCGTCAGATGTTAGTGTTCTCAACGGATCAGTTGTGATTTTTATTTTAAGTTCGAAACCACGCTGTTTGGAGTACGTATTACACAACATAATATATTGCTGTTTTATTTGTGCATCGAAAAATTATCAATCTCGCACATTCCACCATGCTGGAAATCTTTAAAGGAAAAATTATTGCGGACCATCTTTGTTAATTCGATGTGGTTAAATGCTACTGAGCGGGATTGCATCAAGTTCAGCGCGGAAAATAATGGCTGGCTGCTGTTAGATGGTTTTTTAAAACCAACATGGTTCCTGGGAGATTCAACTCCAGCGCAAGTTGAGAATGTGCTGTGTGATTCCACGAACAAGCCTTCCGATAATAATGACGATACCGATATTTCTGATGAAACTGATAGCTGCGATGATAGTGTGACTGAGAGCTCCGATGATTCAGATTTTTAAAAAAGAGTCATGGAAGTATAAAATACATTTTAAAAATTCATAATTTGCTTAAACTGATGATTGATGAATATGTAAAATAAATGTAATACTTGAATAAAATTAAATCTTTTTTCATACAGTACTTGTACAACACAATGTTTTTACATAAGTAACCTTGATTTTATTCATCATCAATATTCATTTTTTTTTGTAATTTTTAAATTTGTCATTGACTTTTTAATTTTTTATTTTAGAAAAGAAAGACGTTTCTTTTGGAGTATTTATTATTTTGAGTCGTACCTACTATTGTTTGAATGGGAGATTGAGAACACTAACATCTGACGCATGCGCAATGGCTTTAAACCGTCCGACAGCTGGCAATCGCTATCCTCGTCTGACTAGACAGTGGTGTTACGCGCTAGCTCTCTTTCACTCTACTTTTAATATTTACTATATTTATTAGCCAGCAACCCTTATTGGCGGCCAGATTTAATTAAGCAACCGTATATAATAATATACAGAAAAAAATTAGCTTTAATTTGATATATAAATTATAAATGTACGTTGTGGGTGTATAAATGTAACAAATTCATACCTGTGTATACCTGGCTGCGAAGAGGTGCAGCCAGGTGCGCAACGGCAACCATAATTTTTCAGAGTCTTTATAGATGTTGCCGTAAAGTAGACGACATTTCATTGAAAAAAAAAGTCAATGAAATTTCTTACGGATTATGAATTATTAATAATTTAATTAAAAATACTAGCGGCCACATTTTGATAGGCAACCTGGTGGATATAAATTCTCCTAATCATGAATATGTGTAAAAATTTGGTTTTCAGCAAATACTCGATGGGTACACTGATTCTGCAGCCGGATCTCGTACTATTAAGTTATGACCGTAATAATTTTATACTCGCTGAATATTTTCAACCATGGTTCTAACCGTATTTAAGGTCAACACGTCCAAGTTCAACAAAAAAGTTGAATAATATTACGACCCGTTACGTAGGGCTAAAAGGTCAACTGTAGGGCAGTGCTGTTCACACGACATGTTTACCATAAGAGCAAATCTCCGGTTCGCGATCTTGACGTGATCCCGCCATCGTGACGTCACTGATCGCGATAACTGAAGGTTGTTAAACTATCAGAAATTGTCTGTTCAGTTCTTGGTCATCATTTTGAGCTGGTTCTAATGTTGTTTGAAATTCGTCTTCTTTCGTATCGATGTCAATAGTTTGCCAAGCAAAGATGTATCTTGATGACATAGGCATAAGACAGTCACTAAAGGGAATGCTTTGCTACCAGGAGAAATGTCATAGGCAAAAACAGGGATCCCATATCCAAGTATCGCCAGAAAAGTTGTAATTTCAATTATTTATTGCATTCATCATTGTTTTTTTTTTTCATTTTGGGTTTGTCACGTTTCATATACCAGTTGGCTTTAAGGTTACTATTGTGTTTGCGTTGTCTCACAAGGAATTATATTCTGACCGTGACTGCCCACAAAATGCCCTGCCTGATGTACCAGCTAGAAGATTGTATCCGTCGTGAAGACTATCTCACATTTTTAAGTATCGCTTTTTTTGGGAAATCACCAAATAACTTCCGCTCTTAGTATAAGTTCCTCGGAATTGAATGAATGAATGAATGAATAAACTTTATTTCGGGTGGCATAGACCCATAGAAAATTAATATAATATTGTTAGACGTACACAGACACTGAATTAGTGTCAGACTTTTAGTGACTAAAACCCATCCACTTTTCTTCTATTGCCCATTATGTTCCGGGGCCGCGGATATCTCTTTCGAACAACACTCAACCCTTTGCTGACATCTCTTTAAGACGCGCGTGGAACCTGGATGCGTTGTCGACACAGCCTGTCGTCACTAAGTGGACGGACAATGAGGACGGACTCTCGTCTACGGTGGCCGGGAAACGTCTCGCGGTACCTGACGGCTGCTGGGCTGGTTTGAGGTTCTCTCCTTCAAACGTCAAGCCACTAATGTACCGCTATTAACGTCTTGTTAAGAATCCCTTTGCCTCCTCTGCCTCAGTTCTCGATGAATCTGTAGGTCAGTCACCTCATCCTCGAATTCACTCTTCAGGGCTTGTTTGAGCTTTGCCCACGTCTTAGCACACCGGGCTTATCTTCCTAATGTAAAGGATCGGATCAGAATACTAGTTGTGTCTGAAAGACACTGGTTACACTGATACACTGGTTCTAAGTTGTCGTCTTTTTTTTCGAATTTATGTCATACCATGTTACGAAGACTGACATATTATTAAAACTCTGGTTAACTTCATTACTGTGTGAATGAAGTTTAATTTAACTTAATGTTAAAGTGTGGTTAATGCCTGAGGCGTATGTATGAGTACTTTTAATAAATCGTTAATTTTGCTGAATGAAAAGAAAAAAGATTTGATTATGTGATGATAATCCTTACTAATATTATAAAAGCGAAAGTGAGTTTGTTTGTGACCTCTTCACGCCTTAATGGCTAAACCTATTTTGATGAATTTTGGTACAGAGATAATTGGGACCCAGGAAACGGACATAGGCATTTCTTTTTTAATTGGGATATGAGAGACTTTGCTATTACAAATCAATAAGACGCAAGGGCAAAAACTGCAGGTATCCGGTACCTGCAAATCAGGAAAGGGGAACTATGTTACCCCAAATTAAAATTTATTTAAATTTATCGCGAGCAAAACCGCGGAGCAAAACCGCGGGCAAAAGCTAGTAAAATTATAAAATTAATCTGCGAAAGCAAATTGTTTTTAAACATTTTTCGTGGTTAAAAATAAGGAATCTATCTTAATTTGTTTAAACTACGGTAATACTTCCTAATTAGTGCGTGCAAATTGCCTAGATAAAATCGGAACCTCTCCTGTAATTATTCAATTAAATCATACTATAAGGTGTTTCATATAATATCTAGTAGGAGTTACTCTTCTTAATACCGTTAAGTATATGCACACTCTATTATGAACAGAGAAGGTCTAGTTGACTAGTAATGTTATTTAAAGACTAGTTTTACCTCTATATGAGACAGACACTCAATTAAATCTAAGCCGCCATCTTGTGCCTTAGAATTCCTTTGACATGACAGTCATTCACACATTCTAACAGCAATTAAATAAAGTGAAATTCCAATCAACTTGCAATAGAAATGCATAGAAAGTAGAAGAATTACCTTTCATGTGTTATTAATTAATTCACAGCACAAATGACCTAATGTCAAAAGCAGTTTAATATGATACAATATAGGTTTATTCAATACGTTATTATAGCGCGATGAACACTTCTTGATACGTCTAAAAAAAGACTTCAACTTATTTATTTGAAATCAGTTTCGTGCATTACATTGTTGTAGTTGTATACTAAAACATCATAACTGTACAAGAAGCATTACATATTCGGTTTTAAATCTCTAACTTACTCTAATTTTTATGTGCCGCTAATTCCCATCAATAAACTCAGAAGCAAATGTAACATTACATTATATAGAATTATAAGAATTATCTTTATATTACATAATAAAGATAATTCTTACTACAAGTGACACAATATCATGTTATTGATTATGCTTAAGTGTCATAAGTTGCATGAGATTTGTCACAAAAACGAGAATCTCACAGTTAAAAGATAACGGTGAGTGAATTTTATAATAAAATAAAAGTTTAGATAGTTTAAAGCACAATAATTGTTAGAAGTGCCAAGGTGTCTCTGGTATTTGTTCCCACGCTTTTTAACGAGTTAAATAGTGATTAAATGATTATTACGCATGCACCTGTTAGTGTCAAGTCCATTGAAAAAATTCTACATATTGTAAAAATGTCTTATACATACATAGGTAAAAGTATCATATAACTATCTATTATATGTTGTTATAGTACTTATATGCATGAATCACGGTTGTTTTCATAACATTCTGATGAAAATCTTTAAAGTATGTTTTTTGCATATTTTTGTGAAAGCCCTCGCTCATTTGTAATTTAAAGTATTTTAGATAAGTCTAGATAATATTTTCCTCACAACTTACACAATATCGATGTACAAAATCTTAATTAATCTCTAAATTCGATTACGAACTCCAATAAAACAAAGATAAATAGATTATTAAGATTTTAAATGACTTTATAACGTGCCTCCTAAGCTATCTAAAACGATCAAGTGCGCACGGTCGCACATTAGTCGCACGCAATCTGCGTTCGTTGGCCGCGACCAACCTCAATACAGGTTCAGGGTTGTGTTACATAAGTAACGCGTAATTAGTTCCGACTTTATCCTGATTTATTTGCATATTGCAATCGATGTATGGGAATACAATCGATAGCATCGTTTATGCAAAATTTGATTAACAACCCACTACCATCAATGGTGCGAAACAAAAATGAATAATGAATAGTTCTTTGTGTGAATCTCAAGGAAATGCATTGATTATGTTAATACAATGTAGGAAGAAAAGAAAAACTTCATTAGACTGACATAATATCTACGTCCGTATAGAGACTGGTTCTCACGTATCTGCTCGTTAAATATAGTACGCTGTCCTTGTGTGTCTACATTGTTTTAAGATTCTTCATGATACACGCATTATAATCTCGTCGCGTTTCTGGCGGCTGTAATGATCGAGTTTGATCGTAATTCAGGCAATTTTAGCCATCGAACTATAAGTAACTAAGCCATAAATACTGTTTTTACACTCTTTAGCTAAATCTTCGTCCATTAAAATGAATGGGTCTAGTGTTTAGTTCAAGGCTTTGTTAGACCCTGGTCAGCCGACGGCCCTTGAAACCGGGTATTCTCAGCTGATGTTATCAAATATTGCAGGCCCATTCATTTGATTGGATCTCTCGATCGCTTCTTTAGACACCCACTGGTAGAAAATCTAATGGCTTATTCTTGGCAGTGTAAAAACAACTACGGCCAATTTCTGGTACCTTCGTTCCTATCTATACCTTACCACCCTTCTTATAAGGGTTATTTTAATGTCATGTTTTGTTTATAACCCAACTGGGTGGTGAAAATACCGGTATTTATGTGGATCTGGGTAATCTGGAAGATGACTCCACATGGTTGAGCAAAGGATAAGGAGATAATGATGATTATTTTTAGGTTTTTTTTTCCCGCCAACAATTTAAATCATTTAACAAAATGTAAAGATTACTTCCCGAACCTACTTCTGCACGAAAATAGTAATTCAAAAAAAAAGATCAATAAATAAAAGCTCATTCACAACCAGTCATCGTTATCAATTCATTCTGCCACCGCAATCATAAACTTGAACTTATCAAGGTACAGTTGCGCCCACTCTTACGCATGCTCCCAGGATAACGGTACAGTTATTCAATACTTCGTTACGGACTGATTCGAGTGGCCTTCGGAGATATGAAGAACTTTATAGTGGACAATAATGGGCCTGTGTACGGTTAAGGAAAGATTTAATGAGAAATTGTGTAATTAAATGTGTGCTGAATGAATCGTGGTTACAGTTTCTTATAAAAATCTTGAAACTTGTAGTGTGGCTTTAAACGGAACGACGGCTCTTTGATCTTGTTTTTAGGGTTCCGTACCTCAAAAAGCAAAACGGGACCCTTATGGGATCACTTTGTTCCCGCTTCTGTCAGTCAAGACCCTTTATCTCACGAACGCGTGAAGGTATCGAGTTTATATACTTAGGTTTATAGTCCCTTAGAGCTGGGAAAAAGACAACCCTCTAAGACTACGCTGTCAAACGTTATGACCGTTTATGTCGCAAGTTTGTCTTGCCTATTTAATTCAATTTCATTCCGTGTCCAAAGAATCATGCAACACTGTAGAAAAATAGATGCTTTGCCGTCACCAGTTAATAAGAGCTTATGGAATAAATGTATCCTCCAAGTCCATGATAATCGTTGGACATTGAAGCTTAGCAACAATAAAACTACAAATAATTAACCGTTCTTACCGACCATTCTTTTAAACACCTATACTTTAGTTAAAGAAAAGGCCCTTATTATTAAAAGAATTAATCAACAATCAAGAAATACTCATTTAAGTTTAACGTCATTTAAATAATAAAACCAGTTCAGATGGCCTATAATTTGCTGGCACAAGATACCAAATACGTCGTGTCCAATAATAACTGAAAGCCATAAGAATATAGTGGATTTACCGGTACTTATTAAGGGCTACTCAGAATTGCACACGTTTAGTTGACAATATAATTAGCGGTCCTTTATATTTTCATTCATTCATTTTTAATTGCAAGTTGAATGACGATAGGGAAGGAACTTGTGACACTTATGTAACTGGTGCTATGTACAGACGCCTCCACATCAAGCTACTACAATCTGTCAGATTTCTTTGATAGATTTTCGACTTTATTTCTAAAGTATTAGGTTCAAGGTTCATTGGGAAAAATTTACAGTTTCGGGTAGCTTGACCTGGTGGCGTTTGTACAATCGGCATAGTTCGGTGAACAACTTATCACCTTTTTGTCTTTTGGCGCAGTGGCTGAGCGATTGATTGCTGCGGTGCGTATCAATGCGTATATGGGTTCGATCCCCTTACGGAACAAATATTTGTATGACCTACAGGTCGTTTCGGGTCTGGCTGTTTGTGTGTGTTAAAAAAAATGTTTGTAAACACATTGACGATAAAGAAAAACATGCTGTGGGGCAAAGTTTTTTTTTTAAGTATTTACTGAATCTTAAGTATTTACTGAGTTAGTAACATCTGGATAATACCGCTCTGAACAGTATCTCAGGATTTTTCTTGAAATATCGTTAAGCGTTTTCATACATATCTGTTGAATAATAGGGAGTCTTCACTTATAACTTACTTCCTTGAAGTACAGGTTAATAAACACTAGGTACCTATTCCCAATTCTAGTAATAAACAACGTGGTCCCCCACGAATTTTGGCGACTGTCTATGTGTGTGCCATTTTTAGGGTTCCGTAGTCAACTAGGAACCCTTATAGTTTCGCCATGTCTGTCTGTCCGTCCGTCCGTCCGTCCGTCCTCGCTTAATCTCTGTGACCGTTAGCACTAGAAAGCTGAAATTTGGTACCAATATGTATATCAATCACGCCGACAAAGTGGTAAAATAAAAATTTGAAAAATATGTTTTATTAGGGTAGCCACCCTATATGTAAAGTGGGAAGTGATTTTTTTTTTAATTTCAACCCTAACGTGTGATATATTGTTGGAAAGGTATTTAAAAATGAATAGGAGTTTACTAAAATCATTTTTTGATAATGTCAATAATTTCGGAAATAATCGCTCCAAAAGTAAAAAACAATGTGTCCCCCCCCCTCTAACTTTTGAACCATAAGTCTAAAAAATATGAAAAAAATCTGAAAAGTAGAACTTTATAAGGACTTTCAATGAAAATTATTTTGAACTTGATTGACACAACAGTGTTTGTACAAAAAAGACAAAAAGTTGTACAAAATAATTTCTGGACTAAGTTTGTAGTATAATCGTATATGCAAGCATTTTTTGTAACTTTATTTACATATTTTATCATCCTGAACGTATCTTATTTCAAACAAAAAAAGAATTATTGTAATCGGTTCTCGCAATCCAAAATTACCAGCAAAATTGCACGTCTTTGTATTAATTAGTAACCCAATTCCTGGAGAGATGGCGCTGTAGGTACTTATTACATTGGATCGGGTATTACCGAATTGTTCGGTTGGCCTCATAACTGGGAACACTTATTGTGACGGACGGGAAACTACGGAACCCTACATTGAGCGTGTCCCGACACGCTCTTGGCCGGTTTTGTTGTTATTAGTGGGAGGCGTAATGCCGAGGAACCCATCATTGAATGTGTACTGACAAAAAAAAATACAATTGTCATTAAGTACAGTTAACCTAGAATATAACCCCTACAAAATCACTTTGAAGTTAGAAACGACGGAAGTCAATTAGTCGACTAGCTGTTAAATAAATTATTGCTAATATAATTACACAAATATCTTAGTTGGGTACTTAAGTATTTAAACTTGAATGTTTTAATTACCCAACACTGCGGAAGCTAAATGTAGATACGACTGCAGCTGATTTTGTCTAATGCCTGCTGAAGGTTGTTATAGCTATAATTTTGCGAAAGAAGCTCTGTCTCTGCTCTGTAGGTTTGTCTGTTATTTTTTATATTACTTATTTGTTGCAATCTATCAAGACATTCATCAAAATGTTTTATATTGAAAACATTTTGATGAATATCTTCTGTTTGTCAATTTGTGTTCCTTAATTAAGTCCTGAGGATTTTTGTCTTTAATCTTCTAATAATTGTTTGAGAGTTAAACAGATTTATGTTCTTTGTAGGCTTTAATCCTTCTTAAAATTTCTTCCATTGCAGTTTTGATGCAAAAGATTTGAAAGTAGCTCTTTTTGTCTCTTGGCTTGTCTATTTTTTTTGTGTTATTAGGGTAGCGTACCTCAAAGGAACGAAGCGAAACCCATATAGGATCCCTTTGTTGTCCGTCTGTCTGACGAAACCCTTTATCTCGGGAACGCGTAGAAGTATCGAGTTAAAATTAAAACCATATACTCAACTCTGAAGTCCCTTGAAGCTATGAAAAAATCAACTCTTTAAGCTTTCGCAGTCAAAAGCTATAGCCGTTTAAGACACAAGTTTGTACGGAACTCTCGGTGCGTGAGTCCGACTCGCATGGTCGGTTTTTTTTTAAATTCATAACTTATGAAATTTGAGAGATAAATAAACTATGACCTAACGAAGGACGAAGTCCCTGGCAATAGCAGGCTTAATATACGAGATTAAAAAGATTATATTTACGAGAACGACGTCCTTTTTGAAAAGAAGCATAAATACTTACTTCAAGCTAAGATCTACAAGTTCAGGGAACTTTAAACCCTAGTACAGTCAGCAAAAGGAATGAGTAACCAGGCCCATTAGATATGAAATTTTCTTAGAAACCAATGGAAGTCTTCCACTCAAATTTAATTTATTTAGTCAATAGTTTGTGTTTTCTATACCAATATTATAAATAGGATTTTGTTTTTTTTTTGTTTGTTTGTATCGAATAGATTCTTAAACTACTAAACTACTGGACCGGTTTTAACCATTTTTTCACTAATAGAAAGCTATATTATCAGGAAGTAACATAGGCTATCAGGAAGTATAACATTTTAAACATTCATGTTTTTTTTTTTTTTTAGAAAATATCAACTGTATTAGACTGTGCTGACTGTGCATTATTTTATTGCGCAAAACATGTTAATTTCGCTGTAAATATTATAAATGTGTGGGTTTCAATGCCGGAATTGTATTACGGATTAGCAGTTTAGAGAGGAAGCCTTAATTGGATTTGTTTATAGAATGGAAAACGCACTTAAAACAGAACTCACGACTAAAGATGCCGCAAGCTGCAATCGATGCGATCGACCACAGCTTTTGACTACGTAGATCTAGATGGTTTTACAGCTTCAATTTAAAGGGCTACAGACTTGAGTATATGGATTTAATTTCAACTCGATACCTGCACGTGTTCCCAAGATAAATGACCTTCACGTATAGTTACGTTCCGTTTTTTTTCCTTTTGGAATTGAGGTACGGAAACCTGAATATATCGCAATGATATAAAAAACCTGCCTCGGCTTAGTTAAGGGTCTTTTTCATCGTTTATATCCAATAATAATCATATTAAAAAACACGAATCTAATCCTACTGATATTATAAATGCGAAAGTTTGTGAGTATGCATGTATGTTTGATCCTCTCTCCCGGAAAAACTACTGAACGGATCTTAATGAAATTTGGCACTGAGGTAGATTATAGTCTTAATAACACATAGGATCTCTTTTTTCTATCATCCCGCGGGCGCAGCCGCGGGGCGCAGCTGAGCCACAACGCGCGCATAGTTTGGCATTCATCGCGTAGTGAAAACAGGCAAAGATCTACCATAATAACTCAAGCTAACGTCCATAAGGCCACGAGAAAAGAAGCACTTATTGCTCATATTTTCTAAACCATCATAAATCTTAATTTTAAACCCGTAATCGTACTACGTATTACTCGTAGGTAATTCGTAGCACTTTTTCGTAGCAGATTACTACGCGACTTTCACTATAAGTATCGCCTATGTTGTACGTGTTTCTTATCTTGTAATATAAAATGCATTTTATACGCTAAGGCCAAGGGTCTCGCAGTGACCTTATGATCTTAGGCCATCCTTAATCGCTGATTTATTTCCGCATCTGTCCAATAAATCTTGGGCTAAAGATTGCTAAGAGGCAAGCTATGACTTTACGTCCATTAAGTGGTTAGCAGTATGGAAAACATTATTTTACAGCCCTTTAAAATAAATGGGCATTTTTTAGGGATTTATACCTCGATAGGGAAAACACGGAACCCTTATAAGATCACAGTTGCCTGTCTGTCAGTCAAGATATTAGGAACGCTTGAAGGTAATGCGTGAAATGAACACAAAATACTGCGGTCTGTATATTCGAGCTCAAAAACCAATCCCCTAGCCTAAGCAATCAAATGCCTTATATATATGGCCGTTAATGTCGCATTTTCCTTACATTCACAATAGAAATCAAAATCTATTGTGTACTTTACGTTAACCTAGAATCATAAAATTTGGCAAGAAGCAATACCATAGAGATCCAGTAAAGAAAAATAAAAAGAAAATTGTGAATTATGATGCAACACATAAAAAAAAAGATTTTCGTTAGAGTAAATAAAGTAGTCGGTACTTTCATTAGTTACCTATAAGTTTGTACGGAATCCTCAGTGCGTGCGTTTACCAATATTTTCTCCCGCTCTGGGCGGAGCGGAAAGGTGTTCAGACTTGTACTGACTGAAAACCCATCCATTTTCTTTCTTTTGCCCTTTGTGTTCCGGGGCCGCGGTATCAAATCAAATAAAAGCATTTATTTCAATAAGACCATTACAGGCACTTTTGAATGTCAAGAAACAAAATGTAGCTACAGTCCCGGTCACAAGGCATAATAACTTGTGAAAGTACTATCTCTACGGAGAAGAATGGGCAAAAAACTCCATAGACACTCAAACTACTATCCGCAAACCGCGGCTCTGGTATGCCCCTCTGCTTTGCTGACATCTCGTCGACACGAGACAACTTTATTAGCCTACCATAAGCAATTTACTATTAATTATTTATGTATTGAGCTCATAATATGCTAATAGACGTAAGTTATGCATAGTTCTTGGAACTGTACCCTCCGTAATTAGGGTAATACATAATAATTAAAAGTGTCGTATTATATTAAAGCATGATTTAACTCTCGTAGCACTAGTATGGAAATTATAAAATAACTTCCCCCTCTATGGGCGGAGGGGCGGGGAGTGTCCGACTTTTATTAACTAAAATCCACCCATGTCCCTTCTTTTGCCCATTCAAATCAAATCAATTCAAATAATTTATTTCAATTAGACCATTACAGGCACTTTTGAATGTCAAGAAACAAAATGAATCTACAGTCCCGGTCACAAGGCATAATAACTTGTGAAAGTACTGCAGTTGCCCATTCCAAAGCGTTGATCTCTATGGAGAAGAATGGGCAAGAAACTCCATGGACACTCTTTTAAATTCTAATATTTTTACAAAATAGTATTTACATCATTCGTGTTGAGATTATACAAATATGTGAGTACGATGTAGAAAGACGTGCACAGTAAGAGCGTCCAGAGTAAATAAAAAGCAAAATTAAATTTAAATCTAAATAAATTAAAAATGACCGTGGTAGTTAAAAAATTACCAGTCCCAACTGACAGCGCCCGTTCACGAACAAGACGTATGGATCATGTTACAGGGCCACGATCAACCCCGGCATGAAAAGGTGCTACGAGTGTATTTAGGTACTAAGCGCTATGTCAATTCAAGTGTGACTGTCTAAGTTAATGTTTGTTATTAAGCACTCTTAAAATGGGTGCAAAAATTCGCCCTTATCTAAGCCGATAGGCAGTTGTCCTCCGCGTCATTATGATATTTATTTTTTAGACCATAGCAGTGCACAGTACTAGTTACTGAGATATTATAGGTTAAAGTAACAACCTTTTGACAAGATTATTTGTACACAGTTTTTAAATCCTACTGATATTATTAATGCGAATGTTTGTGAGGATGGATGTATAGATTCTTGTTACTCTTTCACGTCAAAACGGTTGAACGGATCTTGATGAAATTTGGCACAGTGGTAGATTATAGTCTGGATTAACACATTGCATACATTTTTTGATCATCACCAGCAGGGCGCCAGCTGGTTTTTTATAACTTTACCTAAAGTACCTCCTCTATCCCCTATACTATTTAATAAATCCGTCTACACACACCTACCGTAAAACGTGATTTTACACCCCAGTAACAAAATTGGTTTCCCCGCAATATTTTTTGCTTATAGTTACTTTGTTTGATGTTTTGAATGCTTGGTTGATACGTTTTTGAAGGGCCGTTAACACCTTGTTAACAAAGTCTCAAGCCGTTATTTCATGAAAAGTACTATTACACACATTTTTAAACATAAACCACAAAGCCAGGCTAGCAGAAACTACAGAAAGCCACCTTCTCCGATTCTCAACTGTTACTCTACAAGTTAAATATTTAAGCCTGATTTAATTTCAATTATAATGAAAAGTGACGTGAGGTTGAGTTCAGTAAAACAAATAAATTCGAAATTTGAAATCCGTGCAAGGAAACGTGATACTCTTCCAAAGAGTTCAACCCACGAAGTCCATGTAAGTTAAGTAAAAAGCCTAGTTCCCCTTTTCGCATACATACGTCTGCAAACAGGCTTTACCTAGTGTCTATTTAGCTAAACACCGGCCCCATGATGATAAGTGGAATATCCAGGTACCGCCGATAGATATCTGATAGAGATTAGACAGCATTTCTCGCTTATTGACAATGAATTATTTATCAGTTATACAATATTAATAGGCTCACCATTTTAGCTGTTGCTGGGTGCTAAGATATCAGTTGTGAGGAAGTACATGACGTAATTGACTTCGGACCACAAGGTTTAATGTAATAAATAATGGATTGGGTTCATTATTAGAGAGTTGAAAGTTTTCGGCGGACAATGGAATAAAATACAGGTGATTCATAGATTCTGACCGTGTAGTTCAGCACTTTGCAGCTTGATTCTGCTGGGAGTTTGTTGTTACCGACGAAAAAATAACTAGACTAGAATCATAGTAAAAGTTTGTCACGACGTATAAAGAGTATTCTAAGATTTTGAAATCAAATAAAATCTAAAACGTTAAAAATAAAAAACTTTTCAAGAATTGCCTGTACCAAAAAATGTTTCGAACAACCTTGTTATATATTTTCAGCAAATATAAAAACGTGCAGTGTTATTTTAAACTATTTATTGTACATACTTTTTGTACTTTCCGCCATCTTAGACCACCTGAGGCGTGTGGCCACAGCAATCCGTGCCTCTGTGTACATTTGCAATAACCGAGAGATCACGAACCCTCAGACAAAGCGATTTTCTTCTGTTTTTTGTGTCTAAGGCTCCAATATCAAAAAAAGATTCAGAAGGATACTTTTATTTAAACAGCTTATTTTCACGTAAAACATTTTTTTCGTTTTCATTCAAAACTTGCATCAATTTCATTGATGCGATACTTTCATAGAAAAGAGTTCAACGCGTTGGCACTATTTATGTATTACCTAAACGTGCTTGTGGAACTGGCTTTATAATTTATGCTATTTGACATGACGTGTTTATAATTTAATCATGTTCTTTGAGTTGTAATGAAAGCATTTATGTATGCTAATGTAACAATTATATCGCCCTTTGAAGATGTTATGAACTTGAAGCTAGAAATTAATTATAATTATTTATTTATTATTCGTAATTCGTTCTTCTTTTTATGTTTATTGCAAAAAGGATATCGTTGAGTCTTAAATGTCACCAACGGGTATTCATGGAAATTGCTTAATAACTCAGGAACGGTAAAATTGTAATGTCGCATAAAGATAGAAATAGTTTTAGTGTTGGCTGTACTACTAAAGAAACTTTTACTGTTAAAATTTATAGCTAACGACAGCTATAAGATAGACTACCCTCCAACAGACGTATCTCTTCCTGTCGTTGATTTAAGGGTTGATCCTGGTAGGCAGACAGCGCCATCTATCGTAACACAGATCAAATCTAAGATCATGCATAAACTCAGTTTCCTTACAGGAGTACTAGTACCGTAACTCAATCGCTATAAGATTTTATCTAACACCTTGATATAGTTTGAAAATCAATCAGATAGACTTGAAACAAGATTATAAATAAAGATTCACGGGATCAAGTTAAATTAATTAACGGAATCCCGCACATGTGATAGGTATCGATTATTATACGATAAAACTAATTTTTTGGTCTGGCATGAACTCCTGGATATAAATTTCACATCTGATTTTGAATATTTTTATATTGCACACATGACGACACATTTTAACCTTTACAAAACTATTTTAACCAGAAGGGCTACTATGACATCGTAAAGCAATTCTTATTCCACTGAGTGAAAGAGATGGTGCTAGACACCCTGTATAGCTCTGTCTCATTCCCTCAGCGGAATACGAATTGCTTCAAGAGGTCATAGTAGGGTAGCTGATCTCTCTACTTCGGTGTGCGATCCGTAGTAGAGAGATCAGTTTATAATAGTTAAGAATAGGTTGAACTGACGTTGTGTGCATATTAAATGAATTAATAAATATCTAAGTAGCACCACGGTGTCTAAGTTTGTGCCCGGTTGATGGCAATATTCACGCCTCTTATTACATGGAACATGAACTCATGAAATGTGGGGATACATCTCTGCCTCACCCTTCAAATATTGCAGGCGAAAGAAAGAAAATCTACCAGTTTATTTAATCTGGCTTAGCAAACACCTCTAATTTAGACATATCTTTACGCAATATTATAAAAAAAAGCGAAAGTGAGTTTTTTTGTTTATTACGTCTTTACGCCTAAATGGCAAAACCGATTTTTGATGAATTTTGTGCAGGGATAGTTGGGACCCTGGAGACGGACATAGGTTATTTTTTCTTAAAATGAAATAAGGGGGAGAAATTTTATTTGGGACTTTTGCGCAGTTTTACATACTCTTTGTTACCAACGAAAAATACCTGCAAATCAGGAAAAGGGAGCCCCGTGCAAATGCTAGTACATACATAAATGTCTGTTTGAAGCACGTAATTTGCACACATACGAGCAAGTGGCATGTCTATAAGGAATAAACCTGTGCTCGACTGATGTAATCATCATAAAATTATATCGGTAACTAGGCACCTTATTATGGTCGCTTGCTTACCGGTAACATACATGCTACTTGTGGTAATACCGGTAGCTTAGTGTCAGATTAAAATAATAAGTTGTGAAGAAAACATGAAAATATATACTTGTTTGATATCTTATTTGAAACAAAACTATTAACTGATTTCAATTTTATTGCTCTCGTGCTGAACAAATTATGAACCATTTGAGCAAAGTGATTTCTTAGAATACTTATGTACACTACCACGGGTTTATTTTAAGATATTGTTATATCATAAAGGCAACTTTATATATACACAACCACAACTAGAATAAAAAAATATAAAGATTATGTTTTTTTACACCTAAGTAAAGCATATTCAATTTACACACCTTTTATTGGCATATAATCCTTCCATACTTGACATTTAAAGCTATTTTGACGACAGAAATCTTGTCCAGTAGTAATCTAGTTCCAGTATATACAGGGACTGACTGCCTATCTAACTTCCACAATCCAGTTAGTACTGGGTAGTACGAAACCCTTTAGTAAGACTGGTTGTCAGACTTGTAGGACTATCTGTAACGAGTGTCAATGTTCTACAAATAACAGCCTGGACCAACAGCTTAACGTGATTTCTAAGGCACGGAAGAAACTCGGTAACGTTTGGTCACCCATCCACGGTCCAATCTAGGCAAGCGCGGCTTAATTTAAAGATTGGGTCTAAGCGGCTGCTTTTATTTAGCCACGAGCTCCTAATCATAATAATCTGGGGCGTGTATGACCAGATGTATGAATGTGAACGGAGCAAAGGAGAATGTAAAGATCATAGCAGGTGGCATTCTGTAGTTTCTGCCTACCCACATGGGATAAATGTCTTGAGTTTATAACATAACTTCAGACTTTGGTCACACTAGTAAGGTAACTGCCTCATAATAAGTCAAATAGGATTACATGCTAGGCTGGTAAGATTCTTAGACTAGCTAGATAAGATGCTTATGTTTATAAACACAGTATATTTCATGTATTTATTTAATACTTTAAGCACACTTAATGCACACAGGCGGACTAAATGACACTGGCATTCTCTACTAGTCAACCTTTGGGTGATGCAGAGACAAACTGTGTCAAAAAAGTTTTTGGTTGGTGCTAGGTAATTAAGTTTTATATTAACTTGGCTTTGATTACATAAAATTTGTGTTCAAGAGAAATTCCTTCTTGGCCCTGGATTAAAAGCCTGAAAGGCATAATCATCACATTTATTCTGCTCTGAGCATTTAAATAGGTACTAAAAACGTTTCGTGTTTATAATATTAGTAAGGACCTGAAGCATTCCGTCATGAGTCACCTACTGAAACAATATTGAAACCAAATGCAGGACCATAAATGGGCGAACAATAAATCGTTTTGATGGCCCTTAAAGTTTCAATTATCTCTTTAAGGGAAAGGCACGCATGAAATAAAGAGTCCGCGCATTGAAACTGCTTAAATATGTGATCCTATTTCAATACAATATCGTTTGTTCCTTAATGCTAAATGTTATTCTTTTTAATGACTGGACTTAATCAATATGTACCTATAGGTATCACCTGCCCGTATGCACCTGATATCTATTTAGCTAAAATGTTGTGAAGAAAATTTGTAACGAAAAAAAAAAAAAAAATTCCAAATGTGTTTTTTTTTAAATTAAACTAACCGGAGACTTAACAGTTAAAGTTAGATAGTTAAAAATGTCTAACTTAGTGCAAAGTGCACAAAATCTAGTACTTAAACTCAAAATTTATAAATCCTATAAAGCTAAAACAAATGTCCTTGCGGTAACAAATAGAAAACCAACACCGCCCAGCCTACGCGCACTTGCACTGGTTCCACAAACAAAACTAGAAGTTTATGGCAATCTAAATAGTTTAAACTAACGCAATAAATCTCATTCTAGAGCCTCCGAACCATACCATAGATTACAAAGTTAACCATACTTTGAATTGTCCAATAAACCTTAAGGGACACCGATTAGCATAAGTACGATGTTATTGTCAGCGAAATATTTATCGTTATAATTAGCCTAGTGTCCGCATTCGCTTCTGATAGAATAATCTGTAAATACCGACGTGAAAATACCATTAAGTAACGGATCAACAGTTAACTTTAATGACAATTATTTAGAATCTTGTTATCCGATTGATTGGGGTTTAAGAAGAGAGTTAGATGCAATTGAAAGAGGGAAGACATTTATAACTCAATGCTCTATAAATAAGTAACCATTTTGTCAAACGGGTCTGCAGGTCTCATGCTCATCAATCGATCAATGTCTACTTGGAATGTCTTTCAGATCAGTAGAACCTGCATACCACACAACTCAGCTTAAAATCGCTTCTAATAAACGCACTAAGCGTGTTATCTTCTAAACAAATAACTAAGAAACTCTCGCAATCACTGTACATTACCTCGCTCAAGATCAGCCGTAACTAAGGTGACGTGAGTGATGTATCGATGCATCAGAACATCGATCGTCGCCATCGAACATAGCTACAATGTCGTGACGTTCAGGAAACCAGCAAGATACACAGTTCTAAGATCCTAAGCTTCGTCCCCCAGATCGAGTTACAGATTGCCATGTTGCCGTCTGCCAGGAAATTTGTTACGGCCCGCTCAAGTAGCTGGCTCTCTTTAACAAGCACCAAACAAGGCGTGAAAACTAAAATAAATAACATTTTCGAGGTGTGCCTCCAATGGTAAATTAATGGCCTCCGCTTCCAGTCAAGTAGATAAGGATGTGTGGCCACTTTATATTCGTAGAGGCTGAGACGCGAATGCAAATAATTTATAAGAGGCAAATGGTATTGGAACAGCTAGTAAGATTTGTAAGGAATTGTTCTCGTTATAATAGAAATTAGAAACAGAGTAATAAGCTGTTTCAAATCAATATTTGCATATTGTCATTAAGAAATTGCCACCAGAGTATTAATAAGGAGAAACGGTATGCGAATCACCAACTAAATTCACAGTTTAGTGCCTACTTACTTAATATGTTGTCCTTATTTAAATAAACGTTCACAAGTCAACGCGTAGGCTGTAAGATAAGTGAGAGAACGATGGTTGGGCGAAGCGGAGATTTGACTTGTACGATAGGCGCCCTACCCACGCTGGCCCGCGACACAACCGCCACGCCTCGCCAGCCGAGATAACCCGCCTTTAATAAGATAAATTGAATTTATCGCGCATTAAATCTACTATTACCACATGGTTCACGCGTGGTCCACTCATATTATGCCCTTGAGATACGACCTGCGCTAAACGCACATAGATTTTCCTTAGATTGCCAGCTGATATTCCCAGCGCAAGCGCACGAGCATCCGCGCCATTAAACCGGCACACAATAACGAGGCTCTCTCTAAAACTTTAAAATCCATATTTCCTAATAAAGTTTCCTTACGCGATAAATTTATCCACATTGACGTTACAAACGCTTACTTTCCTTATAAAGCGCTCACGAAAGTTGGAGAAATTCGCTTGAATTGTATCGTTAAATAGAACAATGCGAACCATTGAAAACGAGTGGGTAAAGATTTACATCTGAACGAGAGGCAGTGGTCTTCATTGTGTGCGGGTTCCCAGGGGCCTCCAGGACGAACGCGAAGACACGACAATATTCTACGCGATATCGAGTATCGATGCAGCCGCATCTATGTATGCAAAGGCACGCGCGGTGTACAGGGAACCGATATCCCGATAAGGCGGTACCGATCGTACATTACGCTTATCCAGGCGCTGTTGGTGCGCCTAGCTCCTATACATTTTACTCAACATCTTCCTATGTAATGAATACCTCGCCGACACGTAATTGGCTAGTGCAACCCTGCTAGAACTCGTAAACGGTCCTATTTGCCTATACGGATAAATGCGCATACACGCTACCGGACGAACGGCAAGAATGCCGCGGCTGCGTCCAAAACAATGCTCACGAATCCACATTCTGAAATATCTGATAGATATTAGACGGCTCGGAAACGCCGTCCAAGTTTGCAAGTATTGCCTTTTTGCTTCCAGTGTTCTGTAGTTTTGCAAAAACTGAGTACAATATCTCTCCGGTAAGAAATCCATTATATCCATAAACAAGACTACTTCGGACCAACTTAATTTTTTGTGTCTATCTAATCTAGCTGTCCATGCCATGTATCTGTTGCTCGGCCCGGGAAATGCCCACAAAAGCTGGTCCCGTTCTGCGGGTGCTTGCGGTAATCGCTGTCGGCATCAGTCTCCGTTGCGATCATCGCTCAATTAATCTTTTTCTCTCGAATCCATTGTCTTCCCTGTTTATCAGTCTTACATGCCGTTTGTGTGTCATATTAACGGTGAGCGTGATGCAACTCTTCGTGTGACAACGTTAAAACATTTTTTGCAGCGCGTTCGATCATCGTTGTAATTGGATTTTTGTGTTGGTTACCGGTTGAATTCTCAACATTCCGTAAGCGGCGCCAAGTTCTAACTAATGGCTGATGCTCGAAAATACTGTAGAGAATTACGGCTGCTATTTTCGTATTTCGCCGGTGTCATGGCTCGTGCTCCTTCGCTTTTTTGTCACTGTTTGTCGCAGCAACCAGTTCGCCGCAGCATTTAGTTTTGTTTTCAAATAATGGCCTCTTCTCGTACTTTACCTAAGGAAAGTTTCTCGCATTCAGAGCCCAATTGGTCGTATATATCACGTCACGTATTGTTAGAAAGTATTTTAAGCAAGACTCGTAACTAAGCTTACATTATTTATGAGCTGCATAAATTTTACGTTTATGGCTTTCCAATATAATTGCACTATTATCAAAACAGTGGTAATAAAATATTGCTCACATTGTTTTAGGCTTTCACTTTCTCATTGAAGTCTTAAGCTAGCTTTAGGTTTCTACTATGTAATAGTGGTATTGTTGCACCTGAAGTTTCTCAGAGATAAATTACATATTCTTGTGTAACTCTAACACGGAGAATAGCCGTTCTCAGGTGTGTTCCGTCGTTTCGAACAACAGCCATTAGTCGATTCTTCCTCTAACTGCGGTACTACGGTGCGAAACTTGTTCTGGGCTCATGCGTAATGGCCGATCGGGCGTATCGGGACCCTGCACGCACATACGTCGTAAATTACCTATTGGAGACTTGCACAGCGAAACACAGATACCATCGTTTTACGCGTGATAAAATCGTTTTGTGAATATCTCAATTATAAAATTGTTGCATTCTTTAGAGAAAAATACTTTTATAGCAGCTGTTTCTAGGTTATTAAATTATCTTGAGATTAACATAGCCCTAACATATCACATGCAATCTATATCTTGATAAAATCTCTCATTATAATAAAACTTCAATTACGTTATGATAATTTTAATGGATCTAATGTTTGCTTCTAAATTAATGATTCGTTTTGTTTTCCACGTCGTTATTTGTAGAAAGTTCAGTACTGTCAATATATTAAATTGGCGAAGCGTTCTGATCACGATTAGACCCGGCGCTCACAGGCCAATCCCTCGATGCAATAAGAAACGGACTTTAATTTCTATCGTGACAGGCCGCGCTATTCCCCTCTTATTAATTGATTAGATCGCTTACAACGTTGCTTAGTTTAAAACAATTGTTAATAACAATCTCCAATGTATCGTTGCCTATATTAGTTTGTATGATTCCTAGAAGCGGTCACGTTTTATTATAATCCCCTGCTTCAGTTCAGTTTTCTTCGATGTTTCCTGGTAATGTATCTTATCTTGCCCTGGAGTCATTGAATGGAATATTAAAACCAGTAGCAGATTGGCCACGGCTGATTTTGTATTAGATTATGTTTCCCATAGAGTAAGCGATCGTGACTTTGTAGGCTGTATATCGTTTTTCCTTGTCGGCTGTATTAGGTGCGCTTTAACATGCCAGTATTAGATGCCAATAAAAAGTTAAGAGACGACTGTGACGTTTATTGATAGTGTTACAATAATGTCTATGGTGTGGTCTTAGAACTTAAATCAATAAGAATATAGAAAGCATCAGTTCATGGTTGAGGTTTATGTTTAGCAGCTAGTATTGGATATTTTGTTGCTTGAGTATATTCTCAATGTTTATTTACTTTTTATTTTGGTATAATGATGTGTGCTAGCGAACATGTGGCAATTCAATTAAATGTATTATAGTATAGTCTTTCGTAATTGTAATGTGTACCTTGGATATTACTGTTTAAAGTTTGGTTCATCAAACCTATCAGACAGTTGTGTTGGGCAGTTTGTTCCACCACTTCTTTTTCCCAGCTAAAACACTAGGAAGTGTGAAGGGTGGGCGTTTTAAGGGGTTGTCTTGTGCGTTCAAAAAGTGCTGCTCATCAGCTTAGTTTGAATTATAGACTTTAGATTTTTTACATTCTTGCTATATTTCAGATATAGTTCAGAGATATGGTGCGTTTGTAGTATTAATTTTACTGGTTTATCTACAAAGCTTAAAAGGAGATTCCAGTCATCTTTTCTCGCGGCTATCAGACCGAGTGACGTGCGACGAGAATAGAGTTTATTTTTCCGATCAATCGCACAAATCTGCTTTGATTCCAGAACTGGTACAGGCAGTTCCATACTTATATCGCAAGATTCAAGTTTCTAATCGCAAAATTCAAGGGATTGCCGCCCTAAGCTATCTTTAGGAAGACTAGGTTTAGTTTACATTATTAATTCACAGATAAATGTTGCCACCCATTCACTTAAAATAATTAACTACGTCGATATCCATGAAAGATATGAGAAGGCGTGAATTATTGGCTGTAGGTCCAGTAATATAAAATGCAAATTCTTGTTCTTAATGCCACCATAACACTTCTGCAATGAAGAGGAAGCTGTTACCTGTATCCGTTATTCCACTGTTGGATCATATTAAGTACAATATCGTAACAGTTTTATGTCTTCTAATCGCACTATTAATATTAACCGGCACAGACGCAGATCAGTAAATACAGGCGTCATAGAGTGAGACTAGGTTTGCAGGTCTCACAAATTACTATTGCCTCCGGTGGTTCTACATGGTAGAGTATTTCAATGAGCAGTCTTTATACTGTATCATTATGTATTATAAAACTGTTCCTGATTTGCTTCCAGCTGTAAACGTTCTGGCTATTATCGTAAACGGTTGCAGTTGTTTTGTGGTTTTCGCACTTGAAGCTGTTTTGCCCTATTCGTTCAAAACGGGTAGCTTTGGTGGTTACCAAAGCTACTTGTTAAGGGTTGTTAGAGTTAACAAGTTGTTGGTAAAGTTGACCAAGTGCATGTCGGACGCACACATACATGGTTCCGTAGCACCAAACAGTATACGTAATAACAATATGTTTAACGCGTAATTATATTAAAAAATAATAATTAAAAGAGTTTATACCTAAAGATTTCTTTTCCTCTTTTGAAATTCTTTTTTTGTTTTGTGTTATTTTCTTTATTTAGAGCCCCCCCTAAATATGTATTTAGGGGGGGCTCCCCCCCTAAATACACATACACAACTTTATTAGCAAATATTTCATCAACCATTGATTTAAGAACAAAAGTGCTTTAGAAACCTCGATACTATTTTTGTAACACGATACGTAGATATGTGCCACCCCTATTTATTTATTTTATAATTTTTATCATATTTGTGCAACAGTTTTTAAAAGAAACCTACTCTTAGTTGTACTAATGGTCTCAGAGTAACATGACTGTAAGTACCTACGTGCAGACAGACAGAGAAGACGAATCCACTTAGGTTCCGTTTTAGCCAAAAGCTACGGAACCCAAACAAAAAGTCAATAGCGTCGTGTGTGTCTAGGTGTGAATAAACAACAAACAAGCTAGCGTTCGTGTAGTCATTACGCCTACACTTCGTGAGATCAACGCGCGAATAAGGATTCTGCAGTCTCGTTTTTTTAATAGCAGCTATTTGATGCTGATTTTTTTCACTTGTACATTTCATGAAAATGCCATTGGTTTCCGATATATTTATTGTTAACATGCACTTAAAATTATTGCTATCAAGTTTATAATAAAAGATGCATTGTAATGTGTGTGACGTAAGATACTCTTTTTGAATAACGACCTCATTACACAAAGCAGTATCAATCACTGGCTGCATTTGAAAAACAAATGAACACTGATACACTAAATAATTTCCATTCCATTAATCAAAGTTGACCTCACTCGGCTTTTCAAAACGTGAGCTTGATATATTTACACTTCATATTGATGAGATAATAGGAAAGCTGTGGCCAAAGAAGGTAATAGATCAGTCGGGCGTTTCGTTGGACTTACAGCTTCATGTAAAACATGATGGGTCCTAGAACGACGTACAATAAATCCTATCATATTGCCGTCATTATTGTGATTTATTATTTCATCGTTTCCGTAGACCACGACTATGGAGTTGCGCAGCTTTTCCTTACAATCTCTAGGCTCGTGCTTAGAGTTAACAGAGTCTAGGAAATTGCTCTTTCGCCGGCAATCATTGTGGCTGGCTAATGCGGCGCCGCCTGTACAAATAACACGGCAGTGGCTTCCGCGTGGCTAAGAGAAATATTTATTTTGAGAAAATTGATAGTTGTGTGCAGTCACTATAGTCATTAACGAGCCTCGCGAACTGCTGCTGCTTTCATTCCTTTTACTGATTTTTCGCTATTCTCAATCTTCTCGATTTACTTAAATCCTTACATGAAGAATGTTTTAATAGGTCACGTTTGTTTGTTTGTTACGTCTTCACGCCTAATGGCTTATCCCATTTTGATGAATTTTGGTACAGAGATAGTTGGGACCCTGGAGACGGACATAGGCTATTTAAAAAAAAAAGATTGAGATATAAGGGAGAAAGAGGAAAGAAAAGGGAAAACTTAGTATTGCTATTACAATAAATAAGGCGCAAGGGCAAAATCTACAGGCAGCAGGTACCTGTAAATCAGGAAAGGGGAACTGTGTTACCCCGAATTCAACGCGAGCGAAGCCGCGGGCAAAAACTAGCTTAGAAATAAAATATAAAGTCAGTCTTTTAAAAAAAAATCAGACATAATCTTAGTCAACTCACATGAGGATCGTTAGTATGTGAGATGGACTTTTGAAGAAAGAACCACATATATTTGAGTGAACCTGTCCAGTCTGTACAAGCATTTATCAGTGATTTGGTACTCATTATTCAAAGATCTCCTTACTGTATTTAATTTTACTGTACATAATTCAAAGACTTTGTTACTGGTTTCGCCCTATCTATTTATTAGCAAGCACCTGTATTTAATTATAATCTACTAGAACAGAAGTTCTTATTACGTATTCTATTTCTCTGGGAACAGCATGTTGTCTAGATTGTTGTCATGTTTTTGTTAGTTGCGTGTCTGTGCGGCACGCCGTTGATCGTAACGTGCGGGGACCAGATAATGAATGTTCCACATTTTGTACCACATTCACGTCCACGAGTTTTATTTAGAACCAACGTTTTCTCAAGTTTTTATTCCAATGTCCCTTCCCGACAATTCATTCGTATCAATTACAACTTAATTAAAGCGATTTGCATAGTTAAATAGAAAGTCGCAACAACTGTGAGCATTCCCTTAACGTTAGCTTTCCATTTTGTCCCTTACAAAGAAACTGTTGTTGCACGTAGTGGAACACTGTTCTGGGAACAAGTTTTACCTTTAAAAACTGTTTGGTTGGCGACTACGTTTAACCTACTTGCTTAGCGTTTTCATGACGCATCGGAATTTTGTACTACATTTGAATAATCGGCCTTCACTGTCTCCTTTGACAAGAAGTTCTGGAAAAACTGTTCATGTCTTCAAAGAGCGATGCGATGGAAAAAAAAGTAATCGTTTGTGACACGGTCGCGGTCGTGACTTCTTGATTTGGTAAACGTTACAAAGTAAATTAATTTCAGGTTTGAATCCATTCATATATTGAGTTATCTATAATGTAATGTATTCTTTGAAATTCGGTTGTAACTGTAATCATATACTACGTACTGTTTTTAGAGATGAAGTTGTAGAGAATAAGTTGTTCTTATTGAGTTGCTTCACTATCGCATCGGGCTTTACGTGTAATAATAGTTGTGGACGAGGATTATACAAATAAATAAATGGTTTTGTCCATATCCGATGATTCGTTCATAATTTTTATTACAGTGTTTCTGCACGAGTAATGTAGTATTTTTATAAAACTGGAATTTAAGATGAAGTAATGCGAGTACCTCGCGTTCCATCTATACTTAAGCCACACGTATGCGCTACTAACCGCGCACAAAACCTGCCATCAAAGGCGCCAAGCTCAGTGCGACCCCACACCATGATTGTGCACTCTGGTGCTAATGTTTCGCAACTAGAAATCGTTCGATCACGATCTCTAATGTACAAATCTATTCACAAAAAAAACCGGGCCAAAAATAAATTATTGATCCAATAATAGACAATCTGCGTATCTAATTAAATAACTGAAATGCATTTCTAAAGTTCCCAGAATTTTATGACAGCAACAATACATAAATTCTCCTGATAATAAGGAAGGAAATGGATACCTATAACACAAGTCTATATATAATAGATAGCGAATTTCTCTTCTACTTTTCTCGTTTTTCTCCACAAATTATAATTGGTCGTAGCGGCTCTATTCAATTTTTGTTTGTAAATCGTCAGCTAAATGATTAAGGTAGTTCGGTACGAGTGTACAGTTTTGTTTGGTCGGCGGGTGTGACAACAAAGGCGGTTTTACAAAAGCGTTAGCGCCGAAATTGAAAGTGAGCCGACAAGTGCGCGTGCGTGCGTCGTCCGACTAACACAACAATCATAAAAGAATAAATAAGACAGAAGTGTAAGACCGTACGAAATTACACACGCACGGATTCGTTGTGCTACGTAATCGCGTTACGTATACCACTGCAAAAGATTTTAATTGAATGACCTCATAGAAAATATGTGCACCTGAGCGTCTAGTAAAAGTAGCAACTAGAAACTGGTAACAATGCACACTCAAGTTTATTATTAGAAAGAAAACACGCGAAGGCAAGTTGTTGCTCTTTTCAAGAACTTCAACAGCTTTCTTACGATGGAGTGTTACGATAAGGCTTTGTATGACAAGCCGCCTCTTTGAAGCGACGTTCATTCATTACAAGAGCTTACGTGAGTTCGCGATAATGATGTGTAACTACAAACATCCCTATATGTCTCTAACAACTAGTTTAATCCAAGAGTGTGTCAATTAGACTACTGACCGTTCTGCTTAATGACATGGCTGTATGAACAACATCTGTCATAGACAAGATAAAAAGATTCGAAACGGAAATAAATTATCGTGATGCGCTTGATTTAAAGATGCGTCGGTTTAAACTATTTGTTATACGATTTGGAACGTTTTAGTACCACCTACACAAAAATAATTAAAATATTTAATTCCCATGTCGTTTACAGAGGAAATGCTAATTAGCTCAATGCTTGATAAAAATCTCGCGTCTATTAGCTTGAATGAATAAAGTTTAATGTAGAAAAACTAGCTGCAGCCAACAAGAGCTTTAAGAGAACTTCTTTATATACAAAAAACTTCTTAACGGTGTAGTTCAACAAAAATTTAACAAAAAATATAAATTGACTGATGCATTACTGTAAACACTTAATAAATAGTGCGATAAAAAGTTTTGACTAGAAATTCCTTCCGTTTAGTAAGCTTAGGGAGTTCTTAACTCTAATTTATTATTCGATTCTGTAGACCATATCATAAAGAAACGTTAACTTGAATTTAATTTAATAAATAAACAATATGGACACGTAAGAAGCCACAAAACATAAAAGTAGAAAGGCCACAGAGAAAGGGCCCAACAAAAAGGTTGAATTCTTTTTTACATGACCACAATACGTTACAGATTGTCGATGGAATTTTATTATTCATACGATTTCACCTATAATTTCGTGTCTAAATTATATACCTGAATCAATTTTAGGCCTAACATTATATTATTGTGGTGGTTGTTTTTGAGGAGTATAGCGATGAATATTGTTGATGTATTTTCACCGTTTCATGTTCAACAGTAACAAACATTTCTATAACAGCCTTATAACACTCACACAGAAGTAAAAAGCAGTTGAAAAATTCCATAAGCGGCATGTTTGGGTAAATCGTTAAGTACATAATGGGCTATTAATCTTTTAAATACATTTCCTACAACCATAATAAAGCCCTAACAGCCATTATCCGCCCATTCATCGTCATTAAATCGTGAACTTCAGTGTGTTTACTTGAATGTTTAAGCTCTCATAAAAACACGCCATTTCAATTTCACACACGATACATCATCTACCTTCTTTTTTCTCAACTAGGAGTTGGTTTCCAGTCTAACCAGTTGCAGCTGAATATCAGTACTTTATGTGCCATTATCTATCTGACCTTCACAACCCAATTACAGGGTAATACGGTATCCCATGGTAAGACTGGTTGTCAGACTTTTAAGTCTTAGATACATCCAGTCCAAAATCATTTATTACTAAAGAAAATTATATTAAATATTCTTTAAAGATCTGCAAATGAGAGGTGGGCCAACGGCTTAGTGTGCTTTTCAAAGTGCGGAGGAAACTGGGTATGAATTTTATGGTCACCCATCGTCAAACCAACCTCGGCAAGCGCTGCTTAACCTAGGAGCACACACGATTCATTACAAGAAAAAGCCGACTGTCTAAAGTTATGTTCGTTTTTGAACAGAAGTGGGCACGCGACTGCAAATCGAACTTTCTTCCGCGCGTTCGGACAGCACCTGACAAATTGCTTTATAATGATAGCTAATTGATGATCGTTTTAGGATGATTTGTTCGGTTTCATGTTTCTATTTTTACAAAACGATGATTGAGAAATGATTCATCAGTGACTGTAAAGCTCACTAATTTACAGTTTTTGTAGTGAGTAATCTAACATGCGATGAACAGATTATACAAATTGAAGATTTAAGATAACGAGAGTTTATCAATGAGAATCATGACACTACTAATAATTCTGATACCTCTCATAGAAAAACACATTAACATTTAAACTCTGTACATCGACGGAGGTCTATTAAGACAAATGGTAATGGATTCCAATAAAAACTCTTTGTTAGAAAGTTATTTTGACGATAGCGTGTAGATAAACACTTTAAAATAATAGTGACGCTTCCGGGTTTCAATTTAACATTCCTCATTCATTTTTTTAGTCAAGACATCTGCTCGCTATGTAGTCGACAATAATAACACTCATTATCATATATTGGATCGCTTCTATCAATTACTACTCGTTAACTGAATCCAAATTGCCCACTTCGTAAGAGACTTTTAAATCTAATTCTATTTGTCATTCAATTTCGCCAATTATTGTTTGCACTGAGAATAGTATTGGTGAACTTTCGAAAGGTATGTGTGATTAACTAATTATGCCTCTAACTGAATCTATTGTTACTATATGAATCGTCAAATCTAAAGTTTCAATTTGTATTATATCAAAATCAAAAGCAGTGATATTTCTAATTTGATCCCCTGTGACTTTCGTTCATAAGATTGCATCTAATGCGAAATATTTGATATCCCTTTATATAATAGTGAGTAAAACTGATTGCTCATTGTGAGTGGAGTTATTACCGTCACTGGAGCTTGTGGGAACTCGTTAGGAGCTACCCCGAGCACTGAACCCTTGCACCCGTTTTTCTACGCGAGTCTTGTGTGACTGCTTTTTATCTCTATTAATTTTACTACAACACTTCGTCTTCGTGTACACTCGCAGTATAGTGTGTTCTATCAACACTTCTGCACTTGTTTTTGCATTACTAGTTGGATAATCGTCTTCATTATTCTGCTGCTTTTGAACCAATTTATTTAGGGTCAGCACAACAGTCTTTTTCTTCCATACTTCTCGAATATTCGTCATCTGCATTCTAACCATATCATCTTTCACACAGTTAATCATTCGTTTCTTGATACTCGAAGTTCTAGTTGCAAAATCTGAGATAGAAAATCTTTGTGGAGCATGAATAAACAAGTGTCTACCTCAAACTTGAATTCTCGACCTCGAACTTGATTCATATTTACAAGATCTGTATCTGTGTTCAATTGAAGTTGATGATCGTTGACCTATCGTCTCAGTGTTCACCTCTGCTACCCTTCGGAAGCAATACGTCTTACGTTGTAGATTACAATCTAAGTGAAAGGCTGTAATTTTGAATCTCAGATACATTTACTAGAAATGGCCGATTTCTGTCGAAGATACGTGTATGCAATTTATTAGCAAGAATATTTCTTTAAGATAAGTATCATTTTCAATTGATCTCGAGTTTTGACAGATACTTTTAGAAGTAGATGTAGTAAGCCTTGCTCCTACGAAACTGTAACCGTACAATTGGCTCAACAATAGAACCACTGTTTCAATTTTATAATCGCTGTTTAAAATCTATAGTGACTGTCTTGTTTTAAATCTATATTTTCAGTAGGTTTTGCATTGGGTGGTAAACTGGTGGTATTACGTATATTAAAAGAACCTGAAAGCTTTAAAAAAATATTTTTAGTTCATATTTTATGTCACACACTTCTTTTGTTAATTCTTTATTTAAAAACCTGAATATTCGAACGTCTTTGCAAACCAGCCAATACAGTCAAATGTTTGATCAATGATTTCAGACCTCTACAGTACCTATAAAATCTGATCTAAATTATTTTAAATTCACAGTTCTTGAAATAAATGTTCGCAGCAATCAAAGAATACTACGGTACGTAATTTGACTGTGGAAAATCAAAATTTCTTGCGTTACTGGTTCATTGATTCCATCGATTAACAACACTTTTTAAAGAATTTACCTAAGCCGAATTAGCAATTCTTGATTTTAACAATAAATGACAGCAATTAAAATTGTGCTTAATGTAATTAGCAGGTGCATTTGTAAGGCTTTAATTAACGTTTTATTTTTAATCGATAATTAATTCAAACTTATTAAAAAGGTTGCGTAACCAGGTTTTAAAAGCTTGAAGTTTTTCAAAAGAAACGGTTGTAATGAGAAATCAGAGATGCATAGTTGTTGATAAGTAGACAGTTCAGTGGAGCCAACCAACCAATAAAATTAACTTCTGTTATGTATCGGATAAAAAAGGTGTTCATACAAAATCCGTACTCTTACCAATTTACCGGTACGTTAGCGCCGGTTACCCGATCGGTAATTATCATTAGGTTACCGTTCGTCCACTCGGATTTCAATTGTGTCACTTATCTTTGGTGTTTATAAGGTTGTATACATTTATATACAGATAGCTTTCCGCCTGTGGTCCCCTGAGGGTTAGGCAGACGTTAATCATAAGAGAGTAATCATAATCATATATTTATTTGTTAGACATAGGTAGTTACATTAAGCATCACATAAGTAGTGCTCGTTCTTGCTATATCTTGCTATACTGACACACGTATAGTTATTATTTATTATTAAATTAATTACTTTATACAAACTACAAATAGACACAAATTAATGATAACAAAGTAGCCCACCGGTATCGGGAACAGGGTCCAAGCCACCGGCTCAAGGCTCCAGAGACAGGAACCTCCTAACAATACGTATATACATGTTTAAGTCCCATATAATACGGGGCAGGCCTATTGCCATCAACTGAATACAAATCTAGATCACGTGACTGCTACTGCTGATTTTAAGGCTGTATGTAGAACATTAACTGTGATAACTTAGGATAGTCGTCGGTATCTATGATTGGTGCATCATATTGGTTTAAACTCAGTTATAATTGGAATTAGTAGTCTAAAGTAGAAAATGACAAAAAAAAATTGTAAAGTAATTTGTCAATATTTATTTAAACTATTAATGTAGACCAAAGAAATATAAATGACCTAGAAAACCATGTCCTACAAGACTTGGCAGCTAATGTGAACATTATTTTATTTCTTGCCGCTCGGAACTGTCCACTTTAAACAATGCGGCCTCATCGATACCGCAAACACTTTTTTGCGAACTTTCTTATTTTATTTAACGTTATTGTCACATCTAAAATCTTAGTTTCTTTTCAATGATTATTTTCTACGCAAGCACGTAGGCGAAAATTATAAGAAAAGTGAGCTAAAGTTGTGCTATCAATATAAAAATCTTGACGCCTACCGCGCCAAGGAACCTCTCAACATCGTGTGTAATGAACTGCCACTCCAAGATAAATGTATGTCTTCACATGTTTATTACTTACCATGATTGAGTAAATCAAGCAAATAGAACGTTTAAAGCCGAGCAAAATGCTAAGAAAGTAATAAACATATCAAGAAACAAATTAGCTTCATTCCAAATCAAATTATCAGAAGAGTTTACAATAAATTCTGCGTAATTGGCAATGTAAACGTAGAAATCGTATGTCAGAGAGGAAAGTACCTCATTCGCAATTCAATCTGGCGCAATCTTTATGTCAGTGGGCTGTAGTTCTCACATCCATATTTATGGTTATTATCTATGTAAGTTGCAAGTAAGGTACGAAAACTATCCTGTCATCGAATCAGCATCGACTCTCATCCAATGGTCGTTACCTAGCAATTTTCTACGTGCCATGCATCATATTCGCGGGTTAATCGTAGGTTGCTTGTTTCCAGCACAGTATGTAGGTTGTAGCATGGTTGCCGCACATTGTAGGTCAATGGAACGCGGCACGCGCTGCGCTTTCCTGCAGTTGTCTTATGCAGATGAGAATTATTTATTAACCCCAAGAGTTTTAGTTACTGTACTATTTGTTATTTGATGTTAAACAATTCGGTGATAAAGATTCACTTTCAGATATAAAACTTTGTAGCTGGGTGCCGAAATTTTTTACCCAGTTCCCATTTCAATATTTATCTTCAAATGTATAGTGGTTATTCTTTTATCGATGCATATCGCAATGTAATCAAAGAAGGCAACAATTAATTGAAAAGATAATGAAAACTTCTTAATTAAAATTTGTCGTAAAATCTTATTAAAGTTTTCTCTGTACAAGAATTTTTCAATATTAATTACTACAGTTTTATTGTTGCCGTAATCAATATGTTTGAGCATATAGTTAAATCTAGATTAAATATAAAGATTTGTTGTGGAACTTGCTAACACTACGGTTTTACAGTTTATCTTAAACGTAGATCTTATAGTTTTACCTAAAAAGGCCACTGTCTCCCAGGTGATATAAACTTTGAACAATGCGAATGGTAGAAGAATCTGAACCGAATCCAATTGTACACTTCCGTTCCCAGACATTTCTAGACTAATCGAAGAAACAATAAAAGGAAAGCTTGTAATTATCGGCTTTGTTGCCCATTACATGTCGCTGCAATTTTATCCGAAAACAAGGGTCGTTATCCAACCAAATCGTGCCTAAACCAAAAGATGATTTGTTCAATAGCCTACTTGCATTCAACTGCCAAAGTCTTCGCGATTCATTGAAGCGATTTAGCTACGTTTACACGTCCCCGATAACCGTCTGCGAGTATTGTTTTCTCATTTAGTAAACTTGGAATCATTACTTTAAAGGCAATCCAATTTGCTATCGAATGATCGCTTGAACGATTTACTTTCTTCTTGTTCAGCTTTAATCTGATCTCGGAGATACTTATCGCCGGTAATCACTTCAAAAATGTTGGCTTGTTGACCCTTACGGTGTTATAGCGGTAATGTTATTGTTTATCACGATGTAGGTAAAGGTATTTCAAGTGCATCAGCAATTTGACTAATATTTTTGTAGCTTGGATCTGGTTTATTTCCGAAATACTGTACAAACTAACCAATACTATTAGTAAAAACTTTTACGGTTCAGTTGACATAGGCTACACATCGGAGGCACCTGTTAGGACATCTAGGTCAGTTTTTGTTCCTCGTTTTCACTATCCAAACAAACGACAGATCGACGTCACTTTTCGTCGTGAGCACAAGCATCTTCATGTTTAATTATCTGAGAAGCGAAAATGTCATTCCGGTCATGTAATATTTGGAACAATTGTGCATTTCTCATGAGTTAATTTCGCTTTTAAGTGTTGTAATGTTTAATTTTATCGTTGTTGTTTGTAAATTTGTTTTAATGGTAGTGAATGAAAGTGTTTCTATTACGTTTTTCTTTATTCATGAACACATTATGTTTTTTGTTTCTCTCATTGTTATCGCGTAAAATATGGAATAGAGTAGTGGTTACAAATTTCGCACATCATTTTGCCGTTTCTTCTTATGTTTGTAGCGTTGCGTGGCTTAGTTGGGCGTGACGCACCGTTTTGTCGGCTGCTCTTGCCGATACGGTCTACATGCGCCTGAGCATCCGTCGACTAACCCCTGGTTTCGGCTTCAAGTTTTCTTCTTCCATGGGGAAAGCTATCGATTTCTTGTGTGTAGTACATATCAAATCTTCACACTTTCTTTTACCTAGTATTTGCTTGGTGTTAACATATGTAGATAATTCATTGCCTACAAACCATGTAACCACACCTGTGTGAAAGTATTGATTAACAACAATTATAAAACCTAATTAGGTATTACATCACAGTTGTTTTTGTTCGTTAATATTCTTTTATATTTTTATGTATTCATTTTGTTAAGCTTTTCAATTGTGTTCCCACGAGCTGTTGACTATTCAATTGTAAATGGATATCGTGGAACGCTCTTACATCAATAATAATTATTCAAATTGTGTTCATAATACTTGATGATAGCAACCTTTCTTTTTTTTCCATGAACATTACAAATTATTATGTTATCAAGATTGTATTCTTAAATAACTTGTATAATGTTTTGTTTCGGCAATTATTGTAAGTGCTTCCGGATAATTCGCACAGTATAATGCGAAAGATGTAACACAATTAGATCGTATAATTCAAACAAATTGGTTTTCTTGTTTATTTGCATGTAAAAAAAATCTCGCCAAATAATAGTTGAATGAAATTCAGAACTCACAAAACTCTGCCAAACAGATAACATAAAAAAATAATATCGTAATTTTGGCAAAGCAGGGTGTGTAAATACGATTGCAGATCTCGTAGCTAGAAAATCGTAAATCATAAATTGGATTGTATGAAAATAATCTAATCTTACTACTTCATCTGATTCTATTTCAGTAACTGTAAACTCAGACCACGCGTCGTTGTTAATGTCATCTCGAAACCACGTTCCAATATTAATAAATTCAACTTTATCGAGTTCATTTTCTTTCGTAACAATAGTTACGTCTTTGGATTAAGCGGTACTCAAAACGGTATTACAGTTAGCGATGCAATTGAATCGTTCACCGAAGTGGGATCTTCGGGCACGACCACAGCCCAGTTCTGAGTGAAATGCAAGGTCGGGAACCGCTTACTTATTGTGTTTATAAACTTTTTGTCATGCATCTCACCGAGTTGTATTGTTACAAACAACTGAATGCTCCATTGAGACAGATATGCCGTGCGATACTCGACTCGGAAACGCTCCTTTTTTCATCATCTTCCGTGATGGTTGACGACGAAAGCCCCACTTATTCTGACGCAAATATGTGTTGCAGCAGCGATTAACCACGATATGCATCAGTATGTAACGCTAATTAGATTCTTGTTAATATTCATCTTTCATTGCCGTCACTAATAAATTCTGTTCACAACACTGAATATTTGCTCTGGGAAATCGTAGTCGGCAGCGAATTGTGATGCTTGTTCTTTGCTTCAGTGAATTTAGGGTTTGAGTGTAGTTTATGTTCGGATGTCCGACAATATCTTGGCACCGGCTGCACGCTTCATGGCGACGACTTTGCGAAGTGGCTGTGGTTTGCTTTAAATCCGAAGTGGAAATGAGCAAGCAGTTAGTATTCCCACCTGGCTGTAACCGCAAAACGTCGAGGGGAGATGGCTCTTTATAGTCGCATTTTGTAATAGCCTGGAGTTTCTGCCGCGGATGGTTGATGTCCTCACCTGTCGCATACCGTTAGAACTTTAGGAATAAGTTTATTGTCCGATATTACCGTTTCTGAACGTATTTGAGTAAGAAGTACCATAAGCACTGACACTTGCTTGTTGCGCGAAGGGCCTTGTTCAAGCTAAGCGTTTTGTGGGCTACTGTATCTTATACTGTCGTAAAGCACACCTCTGCCTTAGCATTTGCTTTCCGTATTAGGACATTTAGTAGACTTTAAATGCCCATTATATGTAAATTCTAAGTAAACATCAAGCTGTTTACTTTAAATTATTGTTATTTGGTATTATTCAACATGTTTATCTCTATTACACATTTTCAAATGTATTACTGCAATCGTCTTTACGCAATAAATTTTAGTTATAATGGCTCCATTACTCGGTTTATAACTTACTAGCTTTTGCCGGCGACTTCGTACGCGTGGATTGATAGTTCCCGTTCCCGGGGGATTTCCGGGATGAAAACTATCCTATGTCCTTTCTCGGGTCCCAGACTATATCTGTATCAAATTTCATTAAAATCGGTTCAGTGGTTTAGGCGTGAAGAAGAGACAGACAGACAGACAGACAGAGTTACTTTCGCATTTATAATATTAGTTTAGAAGTTTAGATTTAGATAAGCAATATAATAAATATTTTGTTATAACTTTTATATTCCACTATACTATAACTTCTATTTCAATTAAATTCACATCAACTTTCATGTTTTACGTTTGTTTGTCTAATTAATTTAAACAGGAAGTTTTCTTGGGGTTATTAATAAGTTTTAACTCAGAAGTTTATTGCGTCAGTTTGTTATGTTACAGTTAGTATACTTTATTGTGCAAAAATACAGCAATTTTATGATTAATCTCAGCTAGGATTGCAGTAACGGTTGCATAGGTCCTTATGAGCTTCTCGTTGACCATAAATCTAATTAATTGTATACTGTTGCCGAGGATACGAGCTTCGTCCTCAAGTATTATTACCAAATTATTACTTCCCTGTTTGAATCGGGTTTTAATTTATTTGCACAGAAACCCTAAACTATTACCAAAGTAAAGTAGTCTGAGTTACTTCACACAACATCAACTATAGCATCAGCCAGTATAATTCCCGACAACATCGGTCTAGCCGTTTCGAATATTAGCCGGAACAATTAGATAGACAAAAAACGCGTTATGGCCACGAGGTCCTAGAACATTTTTATATGAACATAACCGTGCTATATATTAGTTTACTTAAGTTATCTTAAAAATGCAATTACCTTAAATGCCATAAAAGAACCTTTAAACAACCACGTGAATGCAGCCAGTTCCACCTAGTTCCTAACGTATTCCTCGTACCGCCAGTTAGTATAACGACCGGATTTATATGGAGCTGAATTAACCGCCCATGTCGGTCTCAAGTCTTCACTGCTGACGTAGATTTATGATGCAACTGATTGGAAATCCGCCACAACTGACTGTCAATATTCTGCTTTGCAGAAGAATTTGTTATAAGCTTTTCAAATTGCGTGGTGAATGGGTTGTTATGTCCTGTTAAAATGATGTTAGACATTTTAATTTCTTATTCTATGTCGGATGTCTTTAATGAAAATATAAATGAAAATATTACACTAGGCGTAACAAAATAAACGCAAGACGTGTGACGTTTCGCGGACCTTGAAACTGGATAGTATTTTGTTCTACTATTCCCAAAAGAAATTGGACTTTCGCGGCGTATATGTGAGGACTTTTTCTCTTTGTTCTCTCGGGAAATCATCAAATAACTTCTCCCGCTCTAGGCGAAGCGGAAGAGAATGCCAGACTTTTACCGACTAAACCCATCTGCTGCGGTCATAAGCTAGTTCATTTTATCATTGATGTCTATACTATGAGTGAATGCAACAGCAATTCACATCTAAGTTTCATAGGCAGTAAATACATAATTCACCCAGCAATTGAATAAAATATCATTCCTATCATTTTCCTATCTCGGGTCACTATGAAAAGTCACCAGTCCCGATGCTTGGTTTGTATAATTTCACGGTGCCGCGTGAACTGCGTCTAACGGACTCCTCTCTCGGATTACTATAACCCCTTGACATAGTTACATCGGATACTTCGTCAAATTGATTCTAGACTGGCTCATCTAGCGTGCCCTTAGGTCTGACTTTGACCTGACTGACTGGGAAATGATTGGTGAACTTTACTTGTAGTCACGTTCACATAATAATATTAAGCTTATCTGACTTCTCTTCACGTAAACTTTCGCTTTGAACTACATAGATGCTATACTAAGGAGAAAACTTTAATTTATCTGAATAGGGTATTAAGTGAACAGAATGTTAGGGCCCTTAAAAATTTTAAATCACCACAATTACTCTAAAATCACTTTTTTCAGTAATGTTACTGTTATTAAAATAAAATTTTGTTATTTTTAAAACAAACAAAAAAGACGCTTTCTCATATTCTTCTCAGCAAACCATTTCATTTGATACTCATATCATGGGAATGCAGGAAAAATAAATAGTCCGCCATCTTTGGGAGACCGCCATATTGAATATAGAGTGAAGTTCTATGCATTATCATGCAAACTAAAACTATTTGCAAATAGCTCAATCGGAAACCGGAAAGAAGGTCAAATTTAAGTTCTAATATGTTTCTTTAGGTAAAACTAATAAAAACGTGTTAAAAGCGGCCGGATGAAACCGTACTTTGTGTTAGCTAAGGAACATGTTTCTTAATCCCTGACACAGCCTTGTGTTCTACTACCGAGTGGAAAGGTCAGAAACTAGGTTTTCTCATTATGATATTATCAGAGAACCAATGGATGTTGCTACTTACTCAACAGATAATATCTGACGCTTATAACAAACAAGCTTCCGCCCGCGACTTAGTCCGCGTAACATAGTTACTTTGGACTAACGCTAACTTTAACCCGCATGATGATCGAAAAAAAATACCTTTCTCTCCCCATTTCTTCACTCCTTCTTCCCTCTTTCTTCCCCTTTTCTCACTCTTTTTTAGTCTAAGTCCGTCTCCAGGGACCAAACTTTCTCTGTACCAATGTTCATCAAAATCGGTTTAGCCATTTAGGCGTGAAGACGTAACAAACAAACAAACCCACTTTCCGCTTTTATGATATTAGTAAGAATTGGGTGGTCTATCCGAAGCAAAAGAAAGGAATTGTACCGACGATCATTATCTAGCCTAGCCTTTCCCAACTATGTTGGGGTCGGTTTCAAGTCTAAACTGAATCAGCTCCAAATCAGTATTTTACAAGGAGCGACTGCCTATCTGACCTCCACAACACAGTTGTTAATAACTGATACGATACTCTTTGGTAAGACTGGCTGTCAGACTTTCGGGCCACTGACTACATGTAACGGCTGAATAGTACCAGCGGTATAACAAAACTTTGTGTTTGTCCTATAATAGTAATATTAGTTTTAAATATTAGGTTATTTATTTTATAGGTATGAAGTTATTTATTACATCGAATGTAAAACATTATTTATTTATGTGATTAGATGTGTACATACTTGTAGATATACAGTATTTAATAATATATTTATACAATTAGGTTTATAACTATTATGTTTAACACACACATACAGTAAATAGTAAAATATGTGGTAGCTACGCTACAACATAAAATAAAATATAATAAACTCGAATGTTTCTTGTTTCGTGTTTGCACAGAGGCTTTCTTAGAATATTTCTCCAGTTTCGTGATCATGTCTAAGTCCTCGTGACTATAAAAGCTTGTACCGTCTAGATTAAAATGTTTCTGCGGAGATAAACATTATTGTTACGGCGACAATGTTCTATTTTTTAACTAACTTAAAAAAGTAGGAGGTTCTATGTTCGACCTTATTTTTTATTATGTATGTTCACCGATTACTTCGCCAACTGTGGACCGATTCTTTTTTGTTCAAATGGGTAAACTTCTGAGGTGGTCCCATATCAATTTAATTTATATTGCTTGTGTAGCTTATGAGTTATCGTCTATAAAATATATTTGGTCGTCTATGTCTATATGGATGATCTGTCAATCTTTTAGTAGCGAAAAATGAATACTCTATAAAAAAAAATGTGATACATCATCATACCATAACTAAAAATGGTAAAATAAAACCTTTTCTGAAAAAAAAAAACCTTTTTTTTTTTAATACGGCTGTAAATACAGTAGGCTGCTAGTCTACTATCGATCCGACATTCTGAGGTGTACGTGAATCTTGTCGAAGCCTCTCGTTGATGAGTGCAGCTTAGCTACCTTAGCCTTTTCAATAAAGTAATTTACTCAAAGTTTCCTAAGTATATAATGAAGTCGTTATATCATTACCGCTACGTGTTGGCTGGTTTAAATTTTCTTTCCCGTGTAATTTCAACTCGTTGTATCTAGAAGCGTCCAACTCAGGTCTAGGTCTGTAGGGTCAGGCATATTAAGTCATTAATTAAGACCCGGTCATTGTAGTGCTCTAAATTAACATTTACAGTTAAGATTACGGTTTCATGTCGTATTAAAATTAAAGTAATAACCGTAGTTAACCGACAAACACACATACGAATAATACGTCGTTGAATGTTTAATTAAAGTTAAATTTCTCTACACGTTTCAGGATTTATTAATTGGCCACATCGTATTAATGACGTTTTGATTTAAAGTTCCAAGGTTTCTTTTGGGTGACACGGATTTTTAATTTCATTTACTTTACTTCTTTGGCAGCAGCGCAGAGGTTGTCCTTGTCTTTTATATTTGGCATTATGTCCAGTAAAAGTATTCTAATATCTTTCTTATTTTGCGTCTGTTAGAAGACATGTTGATAATTCATATTCTTGGTCTTAATAGTTCATTTATGATTCCACATACATTAATGCTTCATAAATGGTTGTTTTTAGTTGTAACTAAGGAGAATTCTACATAAAATTTATATTTGTAAATGTCTTGACAGCTAGAACTTAAATAGTTTACTTCCATAAACTAGTATTTGTGCTTATTTTCACGATTTGTTGTTTATGGTTTTAAAGAAACAGAGCCTGTTTCTATATACCAACGGTGCTCAAGAATTTCCTTGCTAATTGCGAAACATTGGTGCAATCGTCAAGTGATACTCATACGCTCGCGGTTCGTGACTAGCGCATTAACACAGTGCTGACCCGCGGCGCTTCTCACGCCATTGACTCCTTTCTGGGTTGAAAACCTACTGCAGTACCATCAGTAACTGTGCTTGCTATGCACTTCCTACAAACTCAAATGACCTGTCAAAAGCCTATCGTTTTTCACTCAAGCGATCGCCTGCTGAAGGCGACAACGGAGTAATGAACTGCAAATAATTTGCTCGCCTTTTATGGGTTTAATTCTTCTAGATTTATTACCTTTATGTCCATAATATTTGTTGACTGTTACAAGTCGTGATGGAATGTACCTTAGGACCAAATGTCAGAACTGAATAAGGCATGTTTACAACCGCTAGGATACTGGCTGCTAATAAAGTGAAATCTGATTAACACTTTAATAGCCTGGGACTTGGCTAGGCTATGATTATGTGAACAGATATTTACGCCCCTATAAAAGTTCATGGTAAATCCAGACTTGCTTCCGTCAGTTTACTTGAAATACAACCCCGACCGTTGGACATTATCACCCATTTTCCACGAATCATTGAGGTTTGAATTCGCTTGCGGTGAGACGGACAAAGCCGATCAATCTCTATAGAAAGCTGTATTGTACGAAGGTTGTAATGTTCCGTGAAGTTTCCGTGAAAGAACCACAATAGATAGATTCTTTAGGGCTCAGCCACACGATCGATTCTGGTCGAATAACAGTTTGTTTGAGGTCAAAAATGGGTTAGCTCTGATACCGAACTAAGTCATACTTTACAGCAAACAGGACCGAAGGTCGTTTTTCCTTTAAACTTATTTGATGACAAAAAGGTCTAGGTGGATGTCTTCTTTAGTTTAAAGCGTGAATGATTTTCAATTATTTTGTCATGTTGGCATGAGTTGAACTTTCGTTCTCTCTTTCGTTCAATGTGTGGAATTTGGAAGGTCATCTTCAAGCTCGCTTTTTACAATGACATCAGCAATTTGTAACTGGCTACCGTGCACGAGCACGTCGAGCTCTATAATTTGACACCATCATAACAGAGACACTAAATGACAGACAAAGGCTTAAATCTGGAATGAACGGTACTTTCGATATTGAATTAGAACAAGTTCTTCCTTTTTTTAAGCGTGTCGCGTAACTTATTTCACCGTATCGGAGGGACACTGCTAATTCCATCTGTTTTACGTTTTTTTTTTATCAAAGTTTCAATTAAATGGACGACGTGTTTCCGGTTCGTCGGTCATTCGTGCTACAGCGCCTTTTCTTGCCCGGGGCCCTTCGCCTATACAATATGGACCCAAATTGCCCATCGATGATCTCTCAACGGCTATTGTGCCGTCTCCGTGGAATTTGTATCTAACGGGAGATATCTTGCACTCGACTGTGGCATAAATGTGCGTGAGGTGCATTTCGCTATGCCGTCAACTTATGGTTCGAGTACTGATGCTTTTAAATCTTAGAAACGGTCAACGAATCGAAAGCCTTCAAATCGACACAAAAGGTTAAGTCAGATATCCAGGAAGTTAGACTGTTACCGCTTTCTAGGCTTGCCTTAGATGGTAGGGATAAAACAGACGTATTTTATTACGGCATATCGTTTCTAAAAAGGAGCATTAGTAACTGTTCTCCGGTAAGCATAAAACATGTTACGGTGACGGTTTGTGTACGTGATTGACATAAATTGCGAATAGTTTCTCATGTCGATGTCTCTTCAAAGATACTAATGCACACGACCTGAAATGTGTCGAACGGTAACTAATTTAATCATGGTGTCGGACTTTGAAAACCTAGATTTCATTCCTAGGTCGGAAAAATGTAATTTGATCATTATGGTGGAAAAAGTGGGATAGAAAATACGTAGTGCCTTATTTTAATGGAGCTCAATACATAGGAACAATTCTACCACCAGCTAATGGTGCCGATTCTGTTGAACCATCGGATTAAACTACACTAAGGTTAAAATTACATACCTAATCACATCTTTTTTTATTCCACACCATTTTAGTATCGATTAAAGATATTCCGATTTAGCAATTTTTGGTGAAAAACGTAAATTTCACAATAGTGAAATTGTGATTTTCTGTAATTGAGTATCTAAACCATCAGTAATGCTGTCAAACTACAATATAATTAAGTTGTGTCACTTCCATCATTTCAGAACAGTAATAAACTAAATTTAAGTGATTTTTAAAGTAGTTTTTGAGAACAGAATCGATACCATGGTTCACATTAATAATGTGTTATAATCAACAATTTATATTTACTGAACTATAACTCGTTTGTGTGATGTATATCTGTTAATTCGAGTTGGTTATAAATAAATAAATAAAAAAAAATATTGATAGGGAGTACATCTCAGCCTAATGCAGTAATGCTATATTCCCACTCACCTAGTAACACCAAATGATAAGTGCAATCAACATTCTACACGTTTAAAATCCGACAGACAGATTGCACTCTCGAATTCATAATCACTCGAATCGTCAACGATAATTAACGTCTCGCCAGAACAGTCATTACTACGTTTGTAGAATATCTTTATTGACAGCTCAAAAGCGAGCACAAAAGCCACGAGAAAGCCACCATTGTGGCGAACCACATCGATGACTTACACAATGCTACCGACGACGCCTAATAACCCATCTCTGACTTTACAACCAGCAACTCATTTAGGAAAATGAAAAGTCTGTTTCAATGAGCTCAACTCTCCCTTATTGTTGCTCGGTTAGAGGTTGCTCGTGTACAATAGCCGCTAAGGTTATCAGACCGGATGATGAGGCCTTCAGATTCTATTGCTTTCACCCATTACGTTGCCTTTTGTTAGTGCCTTTATGTCTTCGAGCTGTCGATAAGTTGTTACGTAATCGTGTACTAATTGGTTTCAAATTCATCTTTCTTCTGTAATAAGGGAGTCGAGTGGTCGCTTGTTGAACTTTCTCCCCCTTGTAAGGCTTTAATAACGCGCAGGTTTCCGCTAGGATAGTTTGAACTCGGGGTTAATTACGGTTGGTCGTGCTTGCTAACGCTTTTTTCCCGACTACGGTCAGAGAATTTAAAGGAAAGGGTGGAGCGTCTATTTACATAGGTATGCGTATAGCGTCTTGTATTGAGTTTTTTTGGAATTTAAATAGAAAATACGAAAACATGCATCGCATGTTAGCAATTGCCTCGTAAATCTTAGACACTACGTCTTTCTTTGTAGTCACGAATCTAAACAGTTTAAAAATTCATTAACTTCCGCTTCCGCCGGTTTAATTTGTTAACCAAATTAACAGTTCTTTCACCGTGTCAATTATTCTTAAATATTAACTTAATCGGGGAAATGAATAACTTTTAAATTGCTTGTTGCGAATGGTGTCATTTTGTACAATTCGCGATGGCCGATAAATGCGCGTGGCATCTTGTTCGTCAAATGACATCAGCATAAGTAGCGGTTTGAAACGATGCCTTAGATAAATTGACTCGCTACAATTTTCTCTATGATGCGAATTTTGAAAACTTACGCCTTTCATATATCGCACTCGATAACGTACATTCATCACCAATTCACCCACGCTCCATAAAACTAATGCGAACACAATTAACCGAATATCTTGATTTATTGTATTTATTTTACGTCAAGCATTGTACATTAGAATCTCACGATCGTTACCGTTGCTCCAGTGGGCGGTTGACCTCATTTTGAAGAATAGAACCTTTAAAGGGACCCATTAGTTCGGAGACATGGGAGTAGACACTATTGTCCATATAAGTCCGATGTTATCGAATTAGGAAATACGGAAGAGGTCTTTGCTGAAACATCTTGCATTGCAGGTCATTGAACTGATATAAATTCTACAAAGTATTTATTAGCAGGATTCTGTTTTATAGAGCATTTTGTCGTATTCATTATGTCAAACGTTGTATTACACGTAACATAAACGTTCCAGACAGGAAGCAATTGAACGCATCCTATCGGCATATGCAAAACGCTACAAATTATTCCGCTGCAACAATTTTCTACACGCATCTCTATATCACGAAATGTTGACTGTTGACTGTTTGCGAGGAAACTTGTACTCGACCCACGTTGTACTGGACAGATAAGAAATCACATCGGATTAGATTAATCGAAGGGGCGTAGAGCCCTGGCTGCGTGAGCGGCGAACGGAGAAAGGCTTCCCGATTTGTCTATCCCAACTGTTCAAGATAGTGGCCTGCTGATATAACCGTAGCTGTTCTCCTCAACCTTTAAAGGCTTTGTCTGAAATGGTCGAAGAAAGCGAAGATATCTAGCATCTTAGTATTCCACAGACAGAACCAAAGTAGGAAGTCCGAAATGCTTAATTCAAGAAGCTTACGGATACAAGTGAATCTCACTCTCATGAATGATCGTGAACTTGACCGAGTTTTAAGTAAACAAACGCATTAGTAGTCCGAGGCACTTGGCGGCACGAGCCGTGGTACGAGGATTTCGCTTGCCAACGTGAGTTGCGTACTCAATTGCTAAGTCAAAGTGATTCGCGAACAACCTTTGCATTCGTTCCGCAATGCAACACACTGGCATGATTAAGTTTGACCCGCGTCGAAGCAGGGAAATTCTGTCCACTGATACATACGTGCCTGACCAAATGTAGGTTGAAACTTTCGTCCGCTAACAGTTCAACCGCAATCCAAACAAGAGCGGCGGTCACGTTTCCCAGATCGCCACCAATGTCTGCCTCGCCGGATCATTTATACCGATCCGTATTAACAATGTGCGGCGAAAGAAACCGACTCATTGTATAATTGTTAATCTATTCTGATTTCGCACTCGGCTCGGTTATTATAACTACTCGATTGACAGCTTCCCACGTCCGTATGCTCCAAATACTGCTAATGACGTTTTCTCCTGCATCGGCTATCACTCATACTGCCTTCATTAATTCTTTAGGTTTGATGAATAACCGTAGGTCGAATCAAAATGCATGCCTGCCGCCGTAATGCATAGTGCGAATGATAATAGAGCCAGTTCGTATAACAGTCCGGAGTCATTCCACCAGAAGTGATATCGCCATACTAGATTACAAGTTACAGTTACAGACGTTAGTGAGAGGTTTCCATTTAAGTACATTGTATCTGCTATCCGCTTTTTACTACCGTAGATCTCGCCATTTATCGCCGATGCTATCATTAAACACTCGAAACGAAAAGTGAACTTGTTATTTAACGCCTTTGTGTTTGATTTTGAGGTGTTTTACTTTCTAAATTTACGTGTAGGTGAATTAATGACGCGTTTATGTTTTTTTGTTATGTTAACGGAGTATCGATACAGTCCAGTGTTTTGTGTCATCGAGGCTTTGAAATAAGAACTAAGTAAACTGGGGTAAAGATGAGATTAAGTCCAGTTCGTCATTGTTGTTCGACCAACCAAGGTGGATTGGTCGAGGAAAAGAAAAAAGTGCATACCGCTAGCTGACACAGTGCTTTATTGAACACAATTCCGTTGACTGGAAGGCAACGGTAGGCCTTACCGAGATGTAGATGGCGACGAGTGAACGGGACAGATTAATGCTAATAGTTGACATAATCTTACTCGGCGCGTCGCTTCCAGCGGCGCTGGTATGGATGCGTTTACAGCTTCGCAATAAATTAAAGCGAATAAATAGAAGTGGATACACGACTTTGTTTTTACTTGGTTATTTTAATTTGCAAAATGTTATCTTGATTTCTATGAGATGATCAATACAAGGTATACTTATACACAAGGCTCCTCTGTGCTCTTTTGGATCATGCAACTGGACAGTTTTTGGTCCACGAAATCAATCAGCTGATCAACATGTACGGGAAAACAAAAAAGCTGCCCATGTTCGAGTTGGACTCGCGCACCGCAGGTTCCGTATAGTACGAGATCCGGCTGCAGAATCAGTGTACCTATCGAGTATTTGCTGAAAACCAAATTTTTACACATATTCATGATTAGGAGAATTTATATCCACCAGGTTGCCTATCAAAATGTGGCCGCTAGTATTTTTAATTAAATTATTAATAATTCATAATCCGTAAGAAATTTCATTGACTTTTTTTTTCAATGAAATGTCGTCTACTTTACGGCAACATCTATAAAGACTCTGAAAAATTATGGTTGCCGTTGCGCACCTGGCCGCACCTCTTCGCAGCCAGGTATACACAGGTATGAATTTGTTACATTTATACACCCACAACGTACATTTATAATTTATATATCAAATTAAAGCTAATTTTTTTCTGTATATTATTATATACGGTTGCTTAATTAAATCTGGCCGCCAATAAGGGTTGCTGGCTAATAAATATAGTAAATATTAAAAGTAGAGTGAAAGAGAGCTAGCGCGTAACACCACTGTCTAGTCAGACGAGGATAGCGATTGCCAGCTGTCGGACGGTTTAAAGCCATTGCGCATGCGTCAGATGTTAGTGTTCTCAACGGATCAGTTGTGATTTTTATTTTAAGTTCGAAACCACGCTGTTTGGAGTACGTAATACACAACATAATATATTGCTGTTTTATTTGTGCATCGAAAAATTATCAATCTCGCACATTCCACCATGCTGGAAATCTTTAAAGGAAAAATTATTGCGGACCAACTTTGTTAATTCGATGTGGTTAAATGCTACTGAGCGGGATTGCATCAAGTTCAGCGCGGAAAATAATGGCTGGCTGCTGTTAGATGGTTTTTTAAAACCAACATGGTTCCTGGGAGATTCAACTCCAGCGCAAGTTGAGAATGTGCTGTGTGATTCCACGAACAAGCCTTCCGATAATAATGACGATACCGATATTTCTGATGAAAGTGATACCTGCGATGATAGTGTGACTGAGAGCTCCGATGATTCAGATTTTTAAAAAAGAGTCATGGAAGTATAAAATACATTTTAAAAATTCATAATTTGCTTAAACTGATGATTGATGAATATGTAAAATAAATGTAATACTTGAATAAAATTAAATCTTTTTTCATACAGTACTTGTACAACACAATGTTTTTACATAAGTAACCTTGATTTTATTCATCATCAATATTCATTTTTTTTTGTAATTTTTAAATTTGTCATTGACTTTTTAATTTTTATTTTAGAAAAGAAAGACGTTTCTTTTGGAGTATTTATTATTTTGAGTCGTACCTACTATTGTTTGAATCGGAGGTTGAGAACACTAACATCTGACGCATGCGCAATGGCTTTAAACCGTCCGACAGCTGGCAATCGCTATCCTCGTCTGACTAGTGGTGTTACGCGCTAGCTCTCTTTCAATCTACTTTTAATATTTACTATATTTATTAGCCAGCAACCCTTATTGGCGGCCAGATTTAATTAAGCAACCGTATATAATAATATACAGAAAAAAATTAGCTTTAATTTGATATATAAATTATAAATGTACGTTGTGGGTGTATAAATGTAACAAATTCATACCTGTGTATACCTGGCTGCGAAGAGGTGCGGCCAGGTGCGCAACGGCAACCATAATTTTTCAGAGTCTTTATAGATGTTGCCGTAAAGTAGACGACATTTCATTGAAAAAAAAAGTCAATGAAATTTCTTACGGATTATGAATTATTAATAATTTAATTAAAAATACTAGCGGCCACATTTTGATAGGCAACCTGGTGGATATAAATTCTCCTAATCATGAATATGTGTAAAAATTTGGTTTTCAGCAAATACTCGATAGGTACACTGATTCTGCAGCCGGATCTTAGACTAGTACTGGCGATATAACCGACCATATCTTTTCACTGCATAGACTACTATTAGAGGGTTGATTTTTTTACACCTCTAAGGGACCACAGACTTGAGTTTATGGTTTTAATTTAAACTCGATACTTCTACGCGTTCCCGAGACAAAAGTTCTTATCAGACAGACAGTAAAACGGACAAAAAAGTGATCTTATAAGGGTTCCGGTTTTTCCTTTTCAGATACGGAACCCTAAAATAAGTTCCGAATTTACAAAATAGTTCAGTTTCATGGTCCGACAGACCACCTGAGAGGACTTGTGCGTATTAACGTTGTCCAGTATAAAACAAAAGTTGGTATGTTGTTGGTTATTTGGACAGTTCACATAATGCATGAGGAAGAGCTACCTTCTTGTTAGAACACTATTTTGTATATGTTTATATTCGTACAGTCCATCCAAGGTTTGTCTAGAAGATGACACTATCAGCGATAAGACCACCATTGAAACCATATATTAAGAAATTTCTTTAAAACAGCGAGGTTAAACCTTTATTGTGCAACACAGGATATTTGATTCTATTTTTGTTTAAGTAATTATAGTTAGTTTATGATCCCTACAAATGATACGGCGAGCCTTCATGTCGGCTGTCAAGTTAACTCCGGTAACCAGTAGCTGAACATTCTCTTCTAATTAAAATCGATCTGACATCAAACTTTGATAACATCTATAGTTTTATCAATTAAGCGAATCATTAACGATAGTAAAAGTGGTGTTTTCAAACGTATTTGCCTGTGGTTTAATACTTTAGGCCGGTAGCTGGTCTCGACATTTATTTAAGACTAGCTTCCGCCCGCGACTTCATCCGCGTGGCATAGTTACTTTAGGCTAACGCTAACTTTAACCCGCGTGATGATCGAAAAAAAAATATCTTTCGTTCCCGTTTTCTTTCCTCTTTCTCCCCCTTTTCTCATTTTTTTTAGCCTATGTCCGTCTCCATGGTCCCAACGAATCTCAGTACCAAAATCGGTTTGCCCATAGGCGTGAAGACGTAACAAACAAACAAACTCACTTTCGCTTTTATAATATTAGTAAGGATATCAGAAATGCCTTCAGGTTTTTTTTTATAGACAGGTTTTATCAGCCAAAACTGAACAGCCATAACTGTTTTTTTTTTCTAGAGAACGTTGCAACACGCTGTATATTCCTATATCGTGGGGGCATTTCCAAACTCAGAGCAACCAGATCTGAGACACGAGATGTAGTCCAAACAAATATTTGTTCCGTGTGACACAAGCTTGTGCCGTTTTTTTTTTCGGGTAATTTTTTATTATAAAATAACATCACACCAACGGTATTCATATGATTGCAAGTCTAAGATCATCTGTTACTGCAACTGTAACCTTCCTCTCCATTACTATTACGGCTTGCTCGAGTTCTAAGTATCAGATACGTTCAGTTTTTACATCCCACGGAGGCTGAGATAAATCTTGCAATTTACTACTAGTAATTAATCTTGACTGGACTTGCCTTCACTTTTTCCTATTTATGTGTGAATCAAACCGTGTTTTTGCTTCGTACGATGAGGAATGTATTGACATTGGACATGAGACATTCATCAATGGCTTTCCGTTAATCGGTTACCTATTTAACAAGCTCAGTTATTTGTTATGTGTAACTGCGACAGAAGTTGTTAAATAGAAATTTTTAATTGAATCAATTCAGAATCATTTTTTTGGTGTTGATTTAGGGTCTACTGACAGACAACATAGGTAAATTTAAATGCGTTTGTAAAAATGGGCTTCAAGAAAAAAATACAGTGCTTCTATTTTTAATTGTGCATTATTTGTCTTTGGTGATGCTATCAGTTGTTGTCTATTTTGATCGGCATAATTTCGTATTTTTAAATTGAATATATAACTTTTTCTCAGTTCCCCTTTCCTGATTTGCAAGTACCTGCTACCAGTAGTTTTTGCCGTTGCGTCTTATTTATTGTAGTAACAATGCTAAGTTTTCCCTTTTCTTCCCTATTTCTCACTTATTTTTAATATAAGTTAGCCTATGTCCGTCTCCAGGGTCTCAAGTATTTTTGTACTAATATTCATCAAAATCGGTTCAAACAAACAAACTCACTTTCGCTGTTATAGTATTAGTAAGGATATTCTAAATATATTTATTTCAGAAAAGACACATGCATATTATTGAAAACATATGTCTAATGTATAGCGGTTTGCCATTGTTATCCTTTATTCACTTTTACTCTTAAAATTATAATCTTTAAAAATATATTAATATTTTAAAATAAGTTTCCGCCGCTAACGGTAGCAGGGTCAAAGCAACCGGTATTTAGGATCCCAGAGACAGGAACCTCCTCACAATGCGGGCCGAGGCGTACCTACTGCCTTCTGAACCAGTCCCTTGATCTAACAAACTAAGGAGAGCTTCGACAGATGTTCGTCGAGGCTCATTCTATTGTTATTGGTTATGAGACGCTTAGCAACAACATTAAACATCTAAACGAGTGTAAACATAGACATATAAAAAAAAACACTAAATATCTTATTACCAAAAGAGTTCTTATATCACACTACACGTAATAGTACAGTATATCTTGCAGTACTTGTCAGCAAATTGCACTTCATTCTCAAAAGTGTTTGTTCACTTGGGTACGTTTAAGAGCTGCGTTTGCGCATCTACTGGCCCAGTGTTTGCACTAACTGCTCGTTTAGACATGGTTCAAGTGTCAAGTCGTTCACTCTGTCACTAGTATGTTTGCTTGATGGTTTTAGCATGCTGTATGTTTGAGATTGTTGTTGTAGTAGGGTAAGCAGAAGTCCAGGTTATGATAATATTTGTTGGGTGAGGAATTTTGGGATAGCCGCTTTTCATTGTTTGTGTAATCTCAAATGTTGTTCATACGGCAGTACGAAAAATAAGGCTGGGTTGGTTACATGCTTTATTAATACTTATCTTAAAACCTTGATTACTTATATTGTTTTTTACCGTTGCTCTACATAAGGATTCCTCTTGTATCGTGGTTGCATTTACAAACATTTAAACTCACATACACAAACAGTCGGACCCGAAACAACTACCTGTAAGTCATACAATTTTTCGTACAGTGCGGAGACCGAACCCGCGACACGTAGCCCTGTAGTCCATCGCTCAGCTACTGCGCCAATCGTGCCGACATATAAATCTTTCATTAGCCTAAGCGATATTTTATCGGCAAATCTAAAGGTGTAAATCATAGTACTTCGTGCATTACGCAATTATCTAAAACCCAGCATGGTGGTACATGCGTTATTTATAGGAGTAAATATTAATTAATTTAGACCCTACACCCTTCAATTACAATTTATAGTTCCATACCACGTCGTTCACAATTAATTGACTTGTCATTAGGTCTTACAGCAAATCAGCTTCAAATGCGCTTTAAAGCTCAAAGTATGTTAATAGAATAGAACTAGAAGCTGTAAGGCGTCAAGCGGTTTTCTTCAGCTGCCTCTCAAGATTTGTGCGATAGAATAAACAGTTGATAGAAATTTTCACTGAATTCAATAAGGTTCGAGCTCACGGTCATTCAAACTGTTTGTGTCAATACCGCAAGTGCCGTTTGCAGACAGTTTATTTGGTCGATCGTGCACGTAGATGCAAGTCTGAACAATTTTACACTTCGGGCCAAATTATCGACCGAGTATCGTGGTCAAAACATATTTATTTTGCATTTAAAAAATGTGGAACATGTTTGAAATTCCTATAAGGTTCCAAGTTATGTATGTTTTCGATAAGTCACGGTGGATTTTGTAGGGCAAAGATTTTAACCTACTTACTTAAGTGTCGATTGAATAGTGGGCGACTAATACCAACTTCCCTTTGAACCTTTTCGCACACACGTTAATGCACTTTCTTTTTCCTTTATGGTCGATGACTGTAATAAAAACTGTATATGGAGGCCACATTCTTTTATTGGGTTTACAGTTATTGAGATAAAATGGCTGGAATGATCTTAATTTGCATGATTGACACATTACAATGCGACAAAGTGTCAATCTGCTTTTGTTTTACATAAATTGGTTTGTAAATGATCTAGAATGCTTATTTTTAATCATGGTAGTTGTTTTTGTTTTAACAAAGTTTACAGAAGCTTCGATCTCTACCTTACTGCCTCGACTTGCGATGCGACTGTCGTCAAGCTCGCAAATCGCACTTATTATCTGCCTTTTTCCTTACCATGTTTGGATTGTGTTGCAGTAAAGCTAAATGCTGCTGAATACTAGTATTTTACATGGAGCGATTGACTATCTGACCTCCACAACCCAGTTAGTACTGCGAAATACGATACTCCTTTGCAAGACTGGTTGTTATATTATTAGGCTAATGACTACATGTATCTAATGTCAAAGACTTACAAATAACAGCTTAACCTGTTTTCCAAGCAACGGACAAATTCGGTAGCGCGGTTTAACCTGAAGACTGATCCGAGCGCCTATTATTATCCAGCCACAAGCTCCGTTCAAATCGCATTTAAGGATTTTCACTCAATAAAGTTCCCACTGTTGTCGTCCCAATACGCGTGTGGCTTGATCATGTAACTCCTGGACAAAGTATGGATCGTACATTCAATGACGACATGGTTGGTGCAGTGGCTGAGCGATCGACTGATTCATTGCGTGTCGCGGGTTCGATCCCTGCACGGAACAAATTTTTGTATGACCTAGCTACAGGTTGTTGTTTTGGGTCTGGGTGTTTGTGAGTTTAAATTTTTGTAAACGCACCCACGATACAGGAGAAATTCCTAGTGTGGGGCAACGTTTTATTATAAAGAAGAAGAATTCTCAGTGACAAAATTCTAATTCAAAACTGGTTCCTTTTATTACAGGGATTCAACTTGTTTATTCATGGATACATGATGCTTTTCTGGTTTAACATGAAGTGTCTATACCCTGATAGCGGTTGAGAGCAAACCAGCTTTTCTTGAAATAGCGATGAAGGTGCAAAGACACGGGCAGTTATATAACTTAATTATGTAAAAATGGCTAGTCGTAAGCTTGTCAGCTGAGTAAGAGATTTCTAGGTTCCGAGTGTTATACTTTAGAAATTTCTCAGTTGCAGCCAAAGAGTTTAGATTCTAAGATTAGCTCATATTGGCAAAATGTAGGTGTATTATTAGTTACACATTTGCCCTTTAGGGATGGAAGGCGTGATATTCAAGACTAGCTGGCGCCCGTGGCTTCTCCCGCGTGATATCGAAAAAAATAGACTAAGATCTACCTCTGTGCCAAATTATATGAAGATCCGTTCAGCTATTTTGACGTGAAAGAGTAAAAAATATCCAAACATCCATCTATCCATCCTCACAAACATTCGCATTTATAATATTAGTAGGGCTTATATAATAAAGAATAAACTTTGTTAGTTTATTTACCACGGTTTAATACAAGAACTACACAACCGATTTAAAAAATACTCTTAGTTCTACTTTATTACCGAGTAACGTAGGCTATAGAACAACAGGTTACTACCCACGGGAGCGGGGCAGTTACCAAAGACGTGGGTGAAACCGCTCAGGACAACTAGTATGTTATACTAATACTAGCTGTGCCCAGCGGTCTCACCCGCTGCTCAGTTAGGGGCATGAAAAATAGATGTTAGCTGGTTCTCAAACCTACCTGATATGCACACAAAATTTCGTTCACATCGGTCCAACCGTTTTGGAGGAGTATGAGAACGAAAATTGTGACACGAGAATTGTATAATTATATAAGATTGTACTATCTCTTTTAAAAACAAAATAAGAAAGAGGAAAATATATGAAAAGTTAGGGAATCAATAAAAAAATATTAGGTACCCCTTTATGGTAAATCATCAAATAACTTCCCCCGCTCTGGGCGGAGCGTCAAGTGTCAAACTTTTACTGACTAAAACACTATGTTCCTTCTTTTGCTCTTTGTGTTCCGTGGCCTCAGTATCTCTTACGAACGTGCAACCTCGGCAGTATTAGGTACTCCTGACCATAACAAAACTGAACATTATAAGTGCTATTAGTGCGTCTGCTTATTTCCACATACATTAAATTTCCGTACTAAGGGCCTCTCCTCGGTCTTGCACAGTCATAATATTGTAATAGTTGTAATTAGCTTTTCAAGTAAACACAGGTTTGTGTAATCATAAGTGGTATTCGCTTTTGCCTCGTCTGCAGTAAATTAGCCATGGTTTGTTTGTAATAGAATTGTCTGGTAACTTTCCTTTTATACCTTTCATACTAAATCATGATTATTTTGCTAAAATTATTGTGTATGTAATCTATGGACCTTTTTTACGGGTGGGAACTCAAGTAACTTCCCCGATTCTTGGTGAGCGGGGGAGTGTCAGACTTTTACTGACTAAAACCCATCCATGTTTCTTTTTTTGCCCTTTATGTTCCGGGGCCGCAGTATCTCTTTAGAACAACCCGGACAACCCACAACCCCGGGCTCGATACCGCGGGGGTGATGCTATGATATAAACTTGCTATTATTTTATTTTCCTTCCATGTTTGTAAGTCACCTCATTATCATTTACTCTTCTTTATAATGCACTTTTTTGGTCATTCTACTGCCCTTATACCAATTTCTTTGTGGTCGTCGTAGTGTGTTTCCTTCATTCATATTTCTGTTTCTCGTCATCTCAGAAGTCACCTTCTTCCTAGCAACTCCACTATACTAGCTGGCGCCCGCGGCTTCGCCCGTGTGTTATCGGAAAAAAAGTATCCTATGTGTTATTCCAGACTATAATCTACCTTTGTGCCAAATTTCATCAATATCCGTTCAGTAGTTTTTTCGTGAAAGGGGATCAAACATACATCCGCATACAAACCTTCGCATTTATAATATTAGTAAGATTAAATGGACCAAAACACCTACTTACCAAGAAGCAATAAAAAATAAGCTCTATTATTACTTGCATAAATAATACATATAAGCACGTTTAAAGGATATAAACTCACTTGGCAAGCAGTTCTACCGTTATTTGATCAAATTACTACAAACATAAAATGTTTCAGCGGATGCAAATCCTGCTAACAGGACTCTTCCGTCAGTGGCGACAAATCGAAGTGCAATTAAGACTTAACATTTTAAATAGCACCCATGAATTACTTATCATGCAGTAGGCGTAGTGAGATATATTCACAAATCGCTACATCCATGATTTGTAGCCAATATCTAGCTCTATAGAATACGACCATGTCGAACAGTGTTTATTAACCGACTTCAAAAAGGAGAAGGTTATGTACCATTATTTTTTATGTATGTTCACTGATTACTCCCCAATTGTGGACCTATTTTTTTTTATTAGGAGAAAGAGAGAAGAAATGGGATAACTTAGCTTTGTTATTAAAATAAATAAAAATTGCAAATCAGGAAAGCGGAACTGTGCTACCCCGAATTCAACGCGAGCGAAGCCGCGGGCAAAAGCTAGTTGTATATAAGGAAAAGTTGGGTCTCCTTAGCGAGACTATAATAATAACTTGTGTGGTCTCATTTACAACCTTATCCCGTTGACATAATGTCTTTCGTAACAGGTTCGTATACAGCCGTTAATCGGGACATACCCAAGAAGACTCAGATGAAAATATTCCCACGTTATGATGATCATTAAATCTTAAAATGCTTTGGCAAAAATTTAAACTGAATGGATAAAAATTTCGATTGCGAAAAAGCACGTTGAGAGATTTATTTTATTTATTTATTTAGAGTTTGTAATGCACTAATTACCAAAAATATTTTATACCTTTTTAAATCAAGTCTACTTTGATCAGTTAACTAAGATAGTCTTGCCAGCAAAGCTATAATTATCTGCATACTACTTACACCGTAAATGCGAAAAATTGTGAGGATGTATGGATGTTTCTAACTCTTTCACGCAAAAAATATTGGACAGATTTTGGTGACTTTTCTCACACATAATATAGGCTGCTTAAAATCCTGGTACTATGTTCCTTTGACGTTCACGCGGCTGAAACCGCAGCCATCAGCTAGTCAGTAGTAATAAACGGTTGTAAACTGGATGTATCTCAATAACAAGAAAACATTCGTTCCGGTAGTAAATCTTTACATCTGTTCATAATACTATCTGTATTTGCAGTGTTTACATTTGTATTCAAACAAATAATTGAATCAAAGTAGATTTCCAACTGATTGTCGAATCTTTTGTATAATGATATAATATTTTAAACGCGAAAGTTTGTATGGATGTTTATTACTCTTTCACGGAAATCTACTAAATGGATTTTAATGAAATTTTACAATAATATAGCTTATACATCAGAATAAGGCATAGGCTGCAATTCATAAAGATATACCTATTGTATATTCTATCACCACGCGAGTGAAATCGCCGGGCGCAGCTAGTATTAATATAAAGGCGAATTATTGTATGTCTGTACTTATTTGGTACTTCTTCACGCTCAAACGGTTTAACAGATTTAGATGCAATTTGGTATGTAAGTAGAATATATCCTTGTTTATCACATAGGCTATGGGTTTTTACTCGGGTGACACCGTGGAGCGCAGTTAGTATTAGCATTTGCCTTAAATCAAGCAAAATCAAAACAACTGCCCGTAAGTTACGATACATAAGGTAAAGTGTTTTTTTTTTCTGCGTAGGTAACTTCTTTGGAGATACAAGAGAAATTTATTTCAAATTGATCCTTAGGTCCAAAAAACAAGGAAAGAGAAACGCGCTTTCATTGGGAGTCTGTATTGAGAAGCTTTCTTTTTGAACTCCATAGTTCAGAAGCTAGGCTTTGTATCACTTTTAATTGAACGTATCTGGAATTTATAAAATAACATCATGCCTGAAATCCCCGAAAGGATAAACAGAGTTGTATCTAATAGCCCTGACGGCACGGTTGGCGCAGTGGCTGAGCGATTGACTGCTGCGCTGCGTGTCGCGAAATATTTGTATGGCCTACATACAGTTGTTTTGGGTCTGGCTGTTTGTGTATGTGAGTTTAAATGTATGTAAACGCACCCACGATACCGGAGAAATTCCTAGTATGGGGCAAAACTTTTTTTTTATAAATAAAAGCTCATACACATTTCGCTAGTTATCTATGTTTTTAGGTATATCCCATAGTAGGAAGTAAGCTTATTGCGATAAATCGGTCAAAAATGCAGAATCCGCGGCAGCTGTTGAGAAATTCCTGATGGAAACATAATAAAACTTTCCCCGACCTGGAAATCAAACCCTCCTGGGTTCATCGTCATCGTCAGCAGCTCGCTTGCAACCATAAGACTAACGAGGCGGTCTATCAATTTAAACTTAATTATAAAACTGTTCCTGGTATGTAAATTTAATTTAACAAAACACGATCCTGTATACCGCAAAACACAGAAAACAGAACCACGATTCCAAATACATTTTAATTCATTCAAATATTTAAATGAATTCACTATATACGATGCAGAAAATCATTTATTCAAATGAATACATGTATAATGTCATAAATTAACACCTCTCTTTACGTATGAAGGCCAACTTACACATTTAGTGTGTTCTTAAAAAAAAAAAAACAAATTGACCGTTTCGGGGAAAAGTAAAACAAGTCGGTTGATAAGATCTGTGCTTGGAAGGCTTCGTGTTTACCCAATTAATGTTTTACCGTCAATGCACCACATATTTGGGCTTTATTAATTTTGTAACACACTTTGTTGTTATCTTTATCTTTGTTGTTGCACCTTTGGCTACCGATATAACTTGATATAATAAGTCGCTGAGATCTTATCGTGTCGTGCTAAATAGTTTTTTAATGAACTGCAATTTAGAGTTGTAGACTTAAAATTATTGAATTCCCATAGTGAACTTGTACACCCGGAATTGCGAAATGAAAGTAGACCATTTTAACCAACATGAATGTGTGAAGCTGGAAATCTTGGAGACTATAAAATTTTCAGTAACACCGTGACACCGTGTTCAGAACGCTTAGTTATTGTCTATAGATACAGCGTGTACCAGAAACATGTGGTCTTATTTCAGGGTGTGATTCAGATCATCAAATTTAACAACTTTCTCAATGGGATAACTGTTACTATTGGAGTCAGCTGCCCGGTACAAAACCTCAATACCTACGACTCGAAATGAATGGGACAGCAATTTTTTTACGATTAGATTTTGGTCTAATAGGCAAAGTTATCCACATATATGTCGTTTGTCTTGGCATGGAAATGTAATGAGGAGGAATGAAGCACATGTGACTAAAAGAGTGATGGATCTGAATGTTGATGGACGGAGAGCGGGAGGAAGGCCAAATACAAGATGGATAGATTGTGTAAGGATTGATAGACGTCACGGCATTATTATCTCCTACAAAAGGAGTAAATAATGCCGTGACGTCTGATAGAGGAGAATGGAAGAATAAAACGTGTTGCGCCGACCCCAAATAGAATGGGACAAGGGCAGGAAAATTATGAGGCACACTTAAATTTGACCCACTTTGCTGGTACACTCCGTAAACTAAAAAATCTTGGGATATCACCACATCCAGCCACTTCAGATTTCAAATACCAATTTATATGAACAACGAACGATGGATTTATTGTTTTGCTTTTACCAAACCACAAATTTAGCCGATTGTCATACACTATGCATTCTGAGGATGTATTGGACATTATCAGACAACAGTATGGTTGTTGAAATAGAGTGTTTAATTCAACGAAAACTATTTGCTTATAATATTTTCCCTAGCAACCGATAAGTAACATAGCAACACCGGATAGGTTTACGCAGAGGTATGCCGAACACCCATATTATCATCAGTATGCTGTAACCTGTTGAACGCCATTGTACCCCTGATGAAACCTAAAGCACGTCTTTTCCTCGACAACGATGACTTTCTAGTTACGGTGGTATTGGGGGTCGAAGTTCCAAAATTTTCGGAAAGTTTTTTTTTAAATCCTAGTTTTAATGTTAAAACTTTACTTTAAATAAGTTCCCCTCGCATTATGCGATGAACCTATTAGTATATTGTTTTAAGTGCGTAATTGAGTTCCGTCGTAATAGGTAATTTTTCACCCCAAAAAACAAGTCGTTTCCCTGCATTTTTTTGTGAAAAGGTGATATACAGAATGCATGGTTGACGGCTTCGTAAAGAGTTGGTTTACACCCTGTTTAAGTGACCAAAAAGCCCGTGCTCTGGACACCAACGACACAAATATGTAACAAAATAATAATATATGTGTAAAGAAGAAATGTCTATTCATGTTGAGTCTCCCAATTACTCTCATAATGGATAAACCAATGAAGCTTGACAATAATTATGGACTCACAATTTATCCTAAGATGCCACACGAACTGAAGGCGAGGAAAGAATATTTATTAAGTTATTATCTGCTCGCAACTAGTAATTATCTACTGCAGTGAGTATTGGCCTAAGTAACGAGCAGACTCGTGTTGGCTCTTGTAGGCAAACCAGTAATGACATAGACATCTTGAGGAGTGACGGTTGTATACTTATGGCAATGGCTAGGAACAAAAATGTGAAAATTCTATCCTTACTATAATATTATAATAGTGAAAGTGAGTTTGTTTGTTGGTTTGTAGCGTCTTCACGCCTTAATGGCTCAACCTATTTGATGAATGTTGGCACAGATATAGTTAGGACCCTGGAGACGGTCATGGCTACTTTTTTTTTTTAAAGTGAGATTTGAGGGAGAAAGCGTGAAGAAAAGGGAAAACTTAGCTTTGCTATTAAAATAAACAAGGCGCAAGAGCAAAAAGTACAGGTAGCAGGTACCTGCAAATCACCCCTTCCTTGATTGAACTGTGTTACCCCGAATTTGACGCGAACGAAGCCGCGGGCAATCTTATTTCTACACTTTATACAATAATGGGCGAAAATGCCATTATCGACTGTGCAGATCTTAATCATCGCAAATAGAAAACATACCACAAACAAACATAAAAACTTATAAATCACAAAAACCCTCAAATTCCTCCATGAACACGTAATTTCCCTAGAAAGCCCACAATTATGACTAACCCAATAACCTTGGGGTTACCACCATAATTGAGTCATGTGCCTTCAACTACATTAGGTACATAAACCACTATGTACCGTGCCTACCCATTATATGAACGATCTATCGCCGAGATAGTAGAACTTTTGCGGTAACCGCTGATAACGGTTACGTGCAAATATTCGTAGATTTAACTTTATAACTTTAAAAGTAGGATAAGTGTTTACTGCTTAGTACTTATGTGGTAATATTTTCAAGTTATTCTAGCTAAGTACTTTAGAATGTACTAGACGAAAATACAGGTGTTGAGGGTCAATTACCACTTCGTGAAAACTAACTGAAAATATTTTTGTCATGAATAGGTCGTTGACTATAATAACTGTTTTGAATAATTCACACGGCTTATCAAAGTAATAACTGTATCGTTTCCCATTTCAGCCCAGTTAAAACAATTAATTAAAGTCAACTTTAAATTATTTCATAGTTGACAATGCAATTTAATACAAAAAAAAAAAAAATACAGCTAGTATGTAACTGCACAGACAAATCTAAAGGAATTACGAAATAGGCTTGCTTTTACCAAAACTCGCCTGATTTGAAGCGGTGATGCGGCCTAGGGTAGACCACGCATAAACAGTTCATTACATCATCAGAAGTATTCTTACTAAGATATCTTTATGCTTTATATTAGTGTTTTAAACACCAAGCATTTCATAAAATATTGCTATGTAAATAAACCTCATATCTTCCACAAATAATAGCAGGAAGCTCCCGTTTCTATGGTATATATGCGCCTGAGCATATCACACAACTCAAGGCCTCTAACATTTGCATTGTACACTGTATTTCACCGCGGGAGGCCATTACTCGACTTCGGGTCGTGATGCTTGATATGAAAACTATTGTATACAAAATACAAGCGGCGGGAAAGCTCATAAAATGTACTGAAAGATGTAGAAACTTGTGTCTTTGAAAGCCAGCTATTTATTGTATTGTGGACTTAGTAAAGCATTGTCTTACTCGTTTAAGTGGGTATGGTACAAGAGTTATTCGTCAATTGTGCAAGTGTGGGATGTGCAGCAAGAACAGTGCAAACATAACTATTTATTGCTAAGTTAACATACAATGAAGAAACTGAACGAAACTAAACCAAACGTATAAAAAAGTGTAAATTTATGACCGTTTCGTTACATCGATAGACATAATAAAGCAGTCACGTATAAAATAACTCACTCTCAATCATCACTATAATAATTTAATTACCAACAAGATTATCTCCACTCAACGCAGCAAATGATAGGCTATAGATATTCTAAACCGGTTCTTAATCAATCAAAATCACTGAATGACTGTGCGTCATCAATGAAGCTTCTAGTTAATAGCAAGTTACTGCTGTAACATCTCTAATCCGGATTAAGGAAGCTGTTGCGATGATATAACACGCATTAATTATGTTTAAACATTAGTTGGTTTACGGTAAATAACTATGCGGACCGGTTTTTATCGTCAACCGTCTACCAGTTCTGACGAGACCGTGGTCAACCCTGACCAGTCCCAATCATTTCACTGTAATTGCTCCAGTGACTAGCTTCCGTCTTCGGGAAGCATGTACTTAATCACTTCTTAGCGTTAATGGTTTATTAGTATGTGTTTAAAATCTGGATTACTTTGAATATAGGAAGTTTGCGATATATCATCATCGTTTTAAGTGCGTCTTCATGCACAAGTACAGTTTGAATGTGTGTGCCATTAATTAGCACATCTACTTCTACTATATCAATAGCAACGTTATCATTCCGAGTTTTTAGTTCAAAATAATAATTTTCGTACCACTTGCTCAAAAAAGTGACATTCTATGCCACAAAAAGCGAACATAACAAATGTCATTATTAATCTGTCAAAAACAGGGAAAGAAAATTGTACTGAATTTCATTCATCCCCTAGGGAGAGAATGTGATTTATAATTGGAATACTTAATACTGAACTACATCTGTGTTTACACCATTGAGTTTGTAGGTAGGTATATAAAGCATAAAGCATCTATTTTAAAAAGAACACGCAATTAATATGCAGTTATGCTTATTAAATAAAATTACCAAAACCGACGAGGTCGTATGAGCTTGATGCCTTTGCTTTTCCTACAAAACATATTAGTCTAGGAATTTGCCACGATTTTGTTTTCTTCAAATACATAAACGTTAAGTTTATTTTTATAAATAAGTTAATGTTTTAAAAATACATTGTTAAATCAAAACGACAGTGACAGTGTATTGTAGGATTCCATCAGTGCAAATGCTGCCGCAATCATACTCATCAACAATAAATTTACCAAACAAAAGTGTAGCTCTCTTTATAAATAATTGGACCAATGTTCGAATCTTAACTTTTACTTTTAATGTCATTATCTTTAATAAATGCTTTTCTCATATTATTACTGTGTTAATTTTTACTCAATAGGTACGAAAAGTAGAGTATTTTCCTCGGTGATAAAGCTGTCTTAGTCTTGGGTAAACTTAAATCTCTCGCTACACTCAGGACTCGTCTTAAATCCCTCGCTTCGCTCGTGATTTAAGTTTTTAACACCCTCGCTACGCTCGGGAGTAAACCTCGAGTCCTTCGTTACACTCGCGATTTAAGTCGTCACCCACGACAGAAGACACTGCTTTATCCCCTTGGTTAATAATCTACTATTCTAACCCGTAAGATTCCAATATAAAGCAACTTAATAAATACATTAATTTTCACGTGGTAGTAATAATATCTTAAAATAATAAAACAATAACTAACTCAGCTGAAAGAACACCTGAATGAAGCGCAGTTTTATCAGCACTTGATTTAATTGCAACAACAGATACATTCAAAACGTAGTTTAGAATAAAAATCCTTAACGTTTCTAGTACCAAACGCGAAATGATAACTTCATCCATCTATCTAGAGCTAAAGCGATTATGGAATATAATAAATCAGGAAGATAAACTGTAGCATCTACCGATGTCATAACAGAATGCAAAGTATTCATGATTATAGCAGTACACGACATATCTTGCGGTCTACTCAAGCCCACGTTCATCGGACATTTACGGGCACGTATAAAAGACAGCAAGGAAGCAAAATATCAAGATATATGAATGCTAATAAAACAACAAATCTTATAGCAATGGTATTCGCTTCAGACATTTGTTATGCACATAAAAGACTAAGAATTTATTGGTAATATGTTCTAAGTTAATACCCGTTTGAAATCGTTGGTACTGAAATCTGGAGTTCTCACATTTTTCTTTGAAGTAGCGGATTTTTTAATTAAAGAATGTGTAAAAATGTGTGAGAATAAATAAAACTTTGGAGTTATGTGATATAGTGTAACAGAATATGAGTTTAACAACGTTATTTTTATTGGAGTACATAAAGATGCATTTGTTGTAAATGAAATAATTAAAGCTGCAGACCGTTCTGCTTTCTTAGTCTTAACATCAACAGTAAAAAGTAAGTAGCAGAAGTACTCGTTTGGCAAGCAATTAAACAGAACTAAATAAAACTCATCGAAGTTAATGAAGACCTACATTTTAATTAAAATTGAAAATGCTTGCGACTCAATTCTTTATGCCGCTTTGTTAGATTTTAACAGTCACTCTAAACGACAATTAACCGTCCAAAAAATTACCACCGTAGATTTTTACTGATTTAATTTATAAGCAAATTACCGAAGCAAACACTACTTAATTTCATATTGTTTAAAATGTTTCCATTCGCAATGACAAGAAAATCAATTCAGGGCTTGAAGTAACCGAAACATGTGTTAACAAAATCGTTGATCTAATCTCATCTCGATTTAATTTCACTTTCGATTATCTTTTAATGAACAGAGAGGTCAGTAGTGCCAGTAAACTTTCGCCCGAGGCATCTAATATAATAGCAGTGTATTATGTATGTGAGCATGAATTCGTCATGTTGTTACGTCATTTGTTTGTTACAATTTTCATTCATTGATGACTTCTTTTGTTTCAGGTATGTCTCACAACGTGGTGCTGTCAGTAAGTCTTTTCTTCTTTATTATAGATTTCGTATTGTTATGTTTAGTGAAATTGTGGCTCACGAAAGTGAGTTCCATGTTTGTAAATTTTATCCTTTTCTTCCTTGTTGATCCTCCTGATCCTTGACATACTCTTATTATACCGCAGCATTACCATCCCATTCATCTGTGTTGTTTTCTTTTAGTGTTATATCACGATCAACGATTGCACGATTAGACAGCCATCAATCCAACAAACTAATTTCATTAGTGCTTATAGCACTTTTAAAAGTAATTAGCCTTAATTCAAGATGATCTGGATGTCTTCAATCAATGTCAATATGAAATAACATGAAGTCAGTGCAAAAATTAAGATAAATAGTAATTTATCTCTTTATCTAAATTTGCAAAACTCTAAGCGCTTCTAAGATTTGTCTTCCAGTCTCAACTATTTACATTGCCATTAGCAACAGTGTATTACGAAGCACAAAAAACCTCTTTATTCTTGCAAATCATTATTCTTCAAAGCGTCTGTGAACAGACATTGCTCTCTTTGCCATACAATAGACTCTTATTTCCCATGAATATAAAAATCATATCGACACTGAGGTCAAATACAGAGCATTAAATCCATCATTACAGCACTCAATTTGATTTGCCTCATTGCTTTCACTGAAACTATGTTGTGATTTACTATTCTATTGTTAGAAAGCAAACGTAACATACGCTTTTGCTATTGAACTTAGTGTCTCGTTCACTTCACACTTTACATATTCTGTGTACGTTGACAATTCGCTCGGTGCTCTGGATACATGCGTAATTATTCGCGGCTTACCGAGAGTGAAAATCATTTCTACAAACACTGCCCATCCATTCAACACACTTATTTCTGCTTTCTACTGTTAAAAGTAGTATAATAATTGTAACGGATCTGTGGGAAAATTGATTAGTGCAAAGTTATTATTTTCTCGAGCTAATTCCGCAACCGATCTCATTGAATCCGTTTTGTTACAGTAGCGCTTCATTAATTCCTATGTAAATAGAGGACAAAATTTAATTTCACTTAAGAAACTTGTGGACTTAATCACCTGTCAATCAATCGATGGACCATAATGACCTTCGAATCTAGTTCAATCAATCTGTTTAGCTACTGCACAATAAGTATCACATACAAAACGATTACTTTAGTTGTTGTGCTCAAATACCCGTGAAATAGTTATCACACGTTCTTTTGTAGTATTACTACAACGTTTTCTGATACGTTTAAACGTAGTGGCTTCTTAGTGATTAATTGGTAGCCTGCAGAGTTTGTGTGTTCACGTGATGTCACCGATAAAATACAACTATTGACTCGAATTAATACGCGTGTCATTAATAATTCATAGGTAACTCGAACTAATTTACAATCGTCATATCATTCGATTACGGAAACGTGAACAAACATATTAGTTTTTTATGTCACTGTTCGATTAAAGAAATTAACGCGTAATGCCGATCAGTGAAAATGAGTCCGGCACATGTCTATGTTTGCAATCGAATTGTTATCGACAGTACATACAAGAAAACAATTTTGTACACTTTCTACGATTATTTTCTGGTTAGCTTCGCTTTCTTAGTGGCCACTATTTATTTTATAACTTCTGATGACGGCGATGTTTCGGTAGGTGCTGCTAATGAAAAAGAAACAGTCGGCATTTAAACAAATACTGGTTTTTGCACGTAACGAAAAAGGAGGAAGTATGCAGAGTGATCGTGGCCATTTATTGTGGGGTAAAACATTATTGACGAAGCTTAATGATCAGTGAATTTAGATTGTACAATTTATTGATCTTAGTAGATTATTATGCTGTAGAGCTGTTAGTTTTATTTCTAGTAATGTACATAATAAATTTTAAGAGTATTGCAGTTTCGTTTACGGCTACAACCTTCTAGTGGTTTAAACTCAAACACAGCTATTAATGAAGATGTATGCTACATCGCCATTATCCGTTTTACTTCCAAGTCTATCACTTGCTATCTCCACTGTCAACATATCAGTAGCTGTTTACAAACGAAGCAAGGATAATACGGTTAATGCAACGGACGTAACGCGATTTCGTACTTAACTGTCCGATTCGTGAACGGTTTATCTAAGGCGAGTTTCGCGTGTGGAATTCGCGTGATAAGTATAGCGAGTAAACGCATTTTACGCCGTCAATCGTGACGCGAATTGCCACCTGTAATTGGCTCCAACGAATTGGTTATGTCATATTGGACGCACTCCGCTCCCGGTCTAACAAGACATAATTTTTCTAAAAATAAATTCATAAGCGGTCATAGCCCTGAGAAATAGCAATGGATTATAAGCACGAATTTCTTGACAGGTGTGATGTTCGTGACACTACAGAGAATTCGTTCGTAATTTTTTGACTTGAAATGTAACTGTATTATCAAGTGCAACGACGCTGCGCACATTTTCAGAAATATTGTGATTTTGACTGATTCTAAGATTCTGGATAATATTTGAAAAACTTAGTACTTACATCCTATGGATCTATGCATAAACCAACTGTACTTTAGAACAGTTGGTTTAAGCATCTTCCTCTTAGCGGTATCTAACATTACAACACGTAAATCCTTCTTTATCATTTTGTACCATTTTCCAAGTAAATTATTAAACGCCTGTTTGTATTCATTTATTTATAGACATGCGTGTTTAAACACCACAATTCACTTAAGTTTGTCCGATATTTTATGCTACTAAATAACTTGCAAATAATAAATCGCATCCCGGTATAGCGGGTTTAATGCAACATTATCTAAATCAAACATGTAGTTACGTGAAACACTTTATGCAATAACAGATGGCCTTGAACGAATGATCGAACCCAATGTCGGTTACATTCGACGTACAAATTACGATGCGTCTCGGAAACCTGTATTTACTATTTTCTTCTCAACATCATCGAAGGCTTCTTTTACCAACCTACAATTAAAATGAAGTCATCCTTTCTCGCACAGTACTACATCGTTTTTCTTACCCTTCAATTTATCTCTATAATTTGCACTTCCAGAAGAATGCGTTTGAAGTGTATTTTTACTTGGCGTCATGTCGGCAATATCTTATTAGGACTGTTTGTTTTGTTTTTCGAACTTGTGGTATTTACGACGGCCTTATTTAGATGTAGAATTATGCTTATTACAGCAGTTTAATAGGTAGTATTTTCAAAAATATTACTTTAGTGCTGATATAAAGTGGTAGTCAACTTTTTTATCATTTCGTTCAGGAATGGACTAAATGGTTCATTAAACAATTTATAGTACTGTAAGTGGTTTTATTACCAATGCTGGCTGGTATACCATAACGTTCAAATACTCGGTCGTTTTAAATAGAGAATAAAATAACAGAATGGTAGGTTTGATATAAAAGTGTGACATGTAAATTAAAATATGATTTAAATTATAACCCTAAAATATTATCTGCGCTTTATTTCAAGTAGTAGTATTATAGTTACCACAGCACCTTCAGGAAATTCCAGTACATTTCACCGTAAGTACAGTACAATGGACAACTAACCTAACCTTTCACCAACTAAGATATCTAAGCAACCCTTGCAGGATGTCGTGACTGCGCGTTGGTTCACTCCCATGCATATTTATGTACACGCTTCAATCATGGCCAGAGAAAATAATGATGTACAAAAACTGGGAAAGGATATCATTAGCCAGTCGGATGCAGCTAGCGGCTATACAATAATGTGGTCAGTAATGATATCGGTAATCGGATCGCATCGATGTAGCTCACTCGATATGCTGAAGTGTACTCTCGCTCTATTAATGCGCAATGTATCATGTTAATGTAATTTTCCTCTTAATACACTTATTCGCACATTTTATTTCACTCGTAATGTAGAATAAATATTTGTAAGGTAGATAAAATAGTTTAAATCACACTCGCTGGTAGCGAATGTTTCCTCTCTTGAATTTCACTTCCAATTGATGCGAAGTATGTGTTTTACATCGTGATTGCAATTGTTAGCAGACGATTCTCTTATTTTATTGTTCGAATTGAATTACCATTCACGATGCGAGATATTCATTCGAATGTTGTGCAATATATGATTTAATCGTAGAAATGTCGGGCATGAAAGTCGGATACTATCTCTGCAATCAAATCTGATACAAAAATGTCGCAAAAGAAAACAAAGATTCGATGCGCACTGATTTATGTAACAATGAAATGGTTATATAATTGGAGATGAATAGTTTGATTACTGAGAAGAAAAATACATTTGGACACAGTAAAGTGCATACAATTGTAAAGAAATCAATTTCTCTTGCTGGTGCTCAGTTGTCTTATTAAGTTATTCGGTTTCTGTTTTTTAATAAAGTCTTATTCACTGACTCCTAATTGAATGGCACGAAGAGACTATAAGCAGTTATAGATCTTCAGTTTCGGCACAACATAGTCTATGGAGATTTCGTATTTGGTCGTTTCGCCATTTCTGCCATCACTTTTACCAGAAGACCACCCAAGATGCAACACCTATTAGGCTTCAAGGTTCGTAATACTAAATAGATTTGATGAACATCATCATATCGTTAATATATACAGATGTACATTCAACCAAAACGTTTTCTCTCATGAAACACTCTCGACTAAGCGCAATTTATGTTTACGAGTATTCCAACCTAGTTCCCTGTTCACAATTCCTAAGGTACTGTCTACTGCCCCTTTCTCTTCAGATCCGTCTATACTTTCTACGAGTAAATGCGTACTGATTAATTAGACACGATTAGTAACATCAATACCTTTTTGATGATTCATTTCACTCGCGAAAGTGAGATTTGTTTGGTTTCGTCTCGTTTTGCTCTGAATTAATTATACGTTAGTTACGTTTTGTTTGAGCGAAAATTTCATCTTTGACCGATCGTGCGTGTCTGACTTGAATATTACAACTTGTGTTTTCGCTAAATCATCACCATTAATCTCAAACTTTTGTTTGCTGTTTTTTTATTTTAACGTCTTCATTTACTAAAGTTTTAAGTCAGTTCAAAGCTTTACTATTAATCATACTTAATTTGTTCTTCAATTGATACATTATGCCCGTTTCGTTTTTTGAACTCAAACGGACGTCTCCATTGTAAAAACATATAATTTTAGAGCTTGTAAGTTAACTGAAATAAATGTATTATTATTTTTGGAATTCTGTCAAGTCTCATGGTGCCTCTATGCCTTCCATTGGCTTATTTTTAACAAAGTGGACTCTAATTGGGACAATATCTGGCTTCTTCTGGCTGGTTTCTTCACAAATTTACGTCTTTCAGTTGAATATTTTAACTTCTGTTTCGACAAAATTGTCACCATTTATCTTTGACGCTTTTTTGTCTGCTATTTTTAATTTAACGTTTTAGTAACCATAGTAAGTAAAAAGCTTTACTGTTTATTGAGCGTATAGAATTCATTCTTCAGTTTAGTCATTTTATCCGTTCTAACTTCCTTCAGGTCTAATTCCGTGTGTCTAAGTCTTTCTCTGTCTGAATCTAACCAGTGAATTCTGATTCGAAAGATACCTGTTTTCAGCATCGCACCAGTAACTGTATATTTTAAAGAAACGTGCCTCCACTCAGGCTTCCATAAAGCCTACATTATCTTTGCGGATAATCTCCCTAGCTCAACAAACACGGGCTATAAAATATAATAACGCCACTGTTACACAGAATTCTAAACGACCTTAATAAAGCCGGCTCGAAGACCTTTCCCAACATTAAATTCTTTCACCGTGTGTATCTGCATCACAATAGGCTTATGCACATAGTGATTAGGTTGTATGTCTTACTAAGTATTTCACTGAGACAATCTTGGAGAATTTCCTTCACTTTATTTTTGTAGTATGTTTGGATTTTGGTTGATAAATTACTTATTCTTATACTTTTTAAGATGAGCAAATTAATGTAGATTTGTGTGGTTGCAAAGAAAGTTTACTATTTTAAGTTTTAGTCAATCGTTTCAGACACAAATAAACGGACAAGAAAAGTTCAATTAATGAGTAATCAACAGAAAAAAAATTGCAGTTCTTTCTGAAAAACGAACATTTTCTCGTCTATTACTTCACACCGATTCCATAAACCAAGATATCGTTGAAACCTGTATTACTATCGTATACCTAGTCGCTTGCCTCGCTGCGGTACCATAGATGGAAATGTCTCCAGCCAGAATTAGTTTAGGTAACCGTAGACTTTTAATGAAGTAAATTCTTCTTCTCTATTAAAATCTTCCTGTAAGTGCAGCACCGGGGTATTAAAAACCTAACGATGTTGCAGCACCGGCAGATAGTCGCGTTTATTATGGATAAACGACACTAAAATGCAAATAGCTGAACGTCAAGCGGCGCAGGCGCTTCGTATCCGCGTGTCCGTTAGATTTGCCCGGTGGCGCCTAACAACGGTGAATTTAAAACCCAAGCTTAATGCCTTCATGGAAAAGGATGATTTTATTTTAGTTTCTTTATTATTCCCTTCTTTGTCATTACTGTTTCTTATGATCGTAAAGTATTAATAGCTTTCAATAATGTTCGTAGATAATTGTCTGGCTGTAATTGTTTTGCTTTTATATACATTATGTTGCGCGCTTCACTCATCAATTTACAGTTCTATTAGATGTTAAACATTACTTACTACTCATCATTTATGAGTTACTCAAAAGCTGCATATTACATTATCCATAAAATTTTACTTTCGAAATACAAAATATTAACTACATTAACGTTTGGTAAGACGATGCAATTTCTATTCTGAACGGCTTTTGTTGTTCACAAGGAAATTGTGATTTATAATGATGTTGAGGCATAATAGCCTAAGCTATATCATGGCAAAGAAATAAAGGGGTATTATGTGGTTACGTTGAATTCTGAAAAGCGATTAACAGCTGACTCCACTTCATCAACGAAACGCATTAGAAAATGTCCATTCATTACCGATGATGGATCAGACCGTGTAACAGTGAAAGTTCACATTGTGTCTCCGGTGTGTCCAAAGTAAATTTGTTTCTATCCAAAAATTTGCGGGCTTCCACCACAGTTAGAACAGACCACAAAGTCGCTAATGATAGGAAAGTACCGCCACAATATGATTTTGGACACTTTTTGTGCATTGTCTGAGATTTTTCGAAGTTTCCGAATCTAAGTGCTTTCTCTATTAACTTTTTTTATATTACCATATCGACAAAAACGTTATTGAATGTGAGTTTCTATTTACTTTGTATTGTCACACTAATATCGATGTCACTGTTTACAACGACTTTATAATTTTCTATGCTGTAACTATAAAAAGTCTTTATTATGAATTCTCGTAGGTTCTTGCTTTTTTTACATTGGCAAAAAAACTGATCGAATATTAATATGTCACTGTAATTTATCATCCAAGTGTCCTTTAATGCAGAAATTTAATATTTCTCATGTCTTGTGCTAGCATTTTTTGTCGAATCTCTAGCAGTAGCAAATGACTGAAAATACTTGAATTTACTCAATAATTGCTTCGTTTCTTGTTTCATATTAACTTAATGGACTCCATTGTTTTAGTTTTTGTACAATAATTATAACTTGATGGGTTTTATGCAAAAATGTTTTTTTTTTTCAGTATCGGATATGTTAGGACATTTGAGAAGGTAAAATCGATTATGCAGTAATTTGAAATACAGTTCTTTCGAATAATTATTTTCCATAAACGATCGAATGTAATTATGAAAACTTTTATGCTTACTGTTTGTACTTTGCCGTTTACGCAATACAAAAATCTAGGGTTTTATAACTTTCAAGTATAAGATACATTGCACTCGTTACATTAGAAAAGCGTTATTTTTATGCAAACGCCATGGTGAAACTACTTTCTTCTTCAGATACTAAATTCAAATGATACTGTGATTTGTGACAAACTTTTCAGAGTTTGCATATAAGCGCTATTTTAGAGCTCTAGAGCTAGAGCTATTACTTTATGTAACACAGTGGTACATAGGATTATAAAACTGTCGTAACGAACGAATTGCGGTTAAAAACTAGTGTCTATAAATAAAAAGCTATTTCTAGACGACGTCGGTGTATTTTTAATCGTATTGCTCGCTTTTTTAAGTTCATTATCAACAATATTACGTCTTTATGCTTAATTTAGAACGTCGTGATGCGTTTTGTAGCTAGGTACTGTATGTAATTAAAACCCAATGTTCATCAAATAGAAGCACCCACTTTCCTTGCAACACGTACATTATTTTTTTACTCCGGGGTATTACTTAGCATTTAATTCGAGCGATGATTAGTGGGAATGATTTAAACGTTCATTATTAACCATTACTGTGCAATAGAAACTGTCTAACCACTAACAACGTGTAATAATTTAGTTTACATATGGTCACAGGGCGTAACACAGTGTGTTCTTGTTACTATCTTTTTTACAATCGTAATACACTTCATCGGGTTTCTAGGAAATAAATAATTCATAGCAATTTGCACGGCTAATGTGAGAACAAGCTTAGAGCTGGTGAATGCAGCAACCTTTCTCGAAGGGCTCATTAGCTCGAATTTATGTGCTCTCCCATATGCCGCTGCCGGCTAGCTCACAAGATATATCGGAAAGATCTCTTGTGTCACTTTACACCTATCGAGTGCTCCGCGCTACGAATATTTATGTATCGATTGGCTTTACCTCGCCTAAAGAAATTTACGATCTCTTCGAGAAAACAAGGCAGCGACACAAACTAGGAAAGTTGTAGCTATTAGACTGTGAACAATTTAGAAAAAAAGAGAATACTATTAAATCACTGACCTCTTTCTTGGTCTGCTCGTTGATCTTAACGTGGGTCTGTTGAGGCTTGTCACGGAGAGGCAGGTATCCCTCGCGGCTGTCGGCAGGCTCGGTACTGTCGGTCGGTGTGGTGGACTCCACGGTGGCCGTACTCGCGGTACCAGCGTCCGTGGACCTGGTATCATCGGCCGTGCTCAGCGTCGGTGCCGTCTCTTTTGTGCCATCAGCCGTCGTTCCCACAGTATCAAAGTCAGACACAGTCTCCGTGCTGTCGCTGTTCAGCGTAGTTTCCGTGTCTTGCACCGTAGGTGTCTCCGTAGTCCGCACAACAGGCCGGATCGTGTAATGTTTGGTTGGCGGTTTGTACGTAGTTACGGTCGCGTCTTTTGTAGTTGACGGCGGTGCCTCGGTTCTAGTTTGCGTAGTTTTTACCTCGGTCGTCGTAGCCGCGATAGGCTTACGAGTAGACTTTTTCGTTTTGAGCGGTGTCGTAGCGGTCGGGTTTGTCACGGGTGCGGTTGACTTGGTTTTAGTGGATATTTTTTTCGCGTAAGTAGTAGAGCGTTCCTCAATAGTGGTGGGTGCGGGGGTGTTTTCGACAGTGTATGTTGTGGTTTCAGGGGGTCTTCGGTCAGCGGGAGGGTCAAGGTTGGATTGTTTGGGGGTCCGGGATGGAGGGAAGAAATAATCCATAATTGAAGGTGACTTGTTTCGATTTGAAGGTAGCCATGCCCAAGGGTTAAAGTCTATAAGTCGGGGTCGCGGCGGGTCATTAGCGGCGACGATGGTTGCGAGGGCGGCGAGCGCAAAGACTACGATCAACGAACGATTCATGGCGCGTCGTGCGCGTGCGGCCGCGACGACGTTTCAAGCGGGACTGCGCGCGCGCCTTCGCTGAAGAGAACCCGCCACCGTTCACCTAGTTCATTCCGCCCTACGGACAACGCAGCAGATGCAGCCGCTGTAGTTCCTGTTCAGTTTTCTTTTTCTACAAGAGTATCTTCGCTTTATGTAAAGGTGCTTACGTAATGTATAATTATGTGAATAAATTGCTGCTAAGGTCGTAATTTTAAATACCGTTTCTGAAATGACTGTTTGCTTATAACTTTAACACACCTATCAATTTTATGGAAATGTTAAATACAAAATCACACATGAGTACTTTGCAAGACATTAAATGATAGTAAAACTCATAAACAGACCTGCTTTACTCTGCTCATCGATAACACATTGGTGTTGAACATTTAAAGTCTTTGACTACGATAACAAAGGCACATTTCTTGAAGACTTTCATAGGAAAGTTGCTAAACTGCGTCCTCTTTCATTGAAAATGTATGAAAGCTCACAGTCACGTAAACAACTTAACTATGAATGTTTGAATATTCACCGACAGACTGGTTAAGATAAAAGACGTATAGTTCATTACTACTTACATACAGAAAATAACTTTGCAGAAAGTAATTAATTAAAATACGACCTAATAAATTCCGCAACGAAGATATTGCACGCAGGTTCTAACTTAATAGTCTAATTAATCTTAGTACCAAGTGTACTGGATAGCCAATATATTGTTCCGTTACAAAATGCATCATGTGGTATAATCAAGCAAATAAGTTCTGATTTTGAATCGAATTTTCGCAAATATTTTCCCTGTGGTTTATCAATATGGCACCCAGTCCCGTTAAACAATCAGAAGCGTTGAAATTCACTTTGGGTACAGCAATGCACGTCTGTCCCTGAATTTGTATCAAAAATGCTTCACCGCAAACCGTGTAATGCTCGGACTGAGGTCGTTCTGTACGCTCCATTTAATATCCAATATTGTTTGGTCTTCCAGCTTAGCCAGCCAATCTATTTTTAAGGTCAGCGGTCAATTTTCAAGTGAGTCTGGGTTACTGCGCGTTGTAGACATCAAAAGTAGTACAAAAAACCGTAGACTAGACAAACATTTGTTTAACAAACTTTGTAGGCATTATTTTATTTCAGTTACAGCCTGATACTCTCGTTTAGCCTTAATTTCTACCGCCATAAACATCATTCTTCAATGATCGAGTGAATCAGATTCTTTTAGACAAGGCACATCAAACGCAAGCCTATTTATTATGAGCCAGATGTGTCCTACTGCAGGGCAAAGGCCTTCCTTCCTTCCTCCCATATTTTTCTATCGTTTACTGTTTTAGTCCAATTCTTTTTGTGGTTGTCCAGCTCGTCTCCTGGGCCTACCGTGTCGCCGGGTCCTGACGTTCGGAACCCAATAGGTTGTTACTTGGGCCCAATTTTGTTGCGACATTCGGCAGATGTGGCCAGCCCAGTTCCACTTTACTTTTGCGCATTATTTAGTAAAAAAAAAACCCAAAGCGCAATAATGTATCATAAGTTCATTTTCCAGAAATACTTCTAAAACCCAACTAAGGAAAATTCACTTGAACCCAAGCATTTATCAATCAATTACAGAATGCACTGCGGAATCTTTAATAGCTTCATACAATACCGCCTAAGCAGCTATGCCGCTGCATGAAGATAATAATACCAAGCCTTAGAAAAGGCCATATGGAAAATGCCTCGTAAATAACTGGCAAGCAATAAAGATCCTTCTAACGATCGTTATCTATAGATCGTCAGCTAACGTTCTTCGCACCGGTATCGACTTGATATTTACATAGACATTACATCTTTTCGCACACTTTCATAGACTCATTTTTAGTGCTAAGTCACACATTCTAGAATACTTCACTAACTTTAGTGGTTATCAGCATAAACATCTAGATAATTGAAAGAATAAATACAGGAACAATTATAAAAGTTGATTTAGTCTATTGTTTTAATGGGATTTGCGATATTTTCATGGGAAATGTTCTTGTGTAAGATAGATCTACCTTTCATTGGTACAGAAGCTCAGTAATTGAAGCACATCTTGATCTAACATGCGGATCAGATTGATTAACGCGAACGGTAAAAAGTGCGCGCGTGAACTTGTATTGAGTGTGTGATAAACTGATGACAGCGAATCGATTGTGCAACACGCCTTGAAACTATTAAGATGACTTTACAATAGTTTGCCATATTTAAAAATCACGGAAGATATGACACGTAAATGATAGAGTAAGTTGATATTTGCATTCACATCGTCGGACATCGTTGTCCTCGTGTTTTCTTCCACGTAAAGTTTATTTCTGTCAGTCGTCTTGACAATGTTATTTTTTTATTTGACACGCGTATGTTATCTGTTCTAGTAATCATCCACCTTGTTATACCGGCGGTGGAGCACGCCAGAAGAAACCGATTTACTCAAAATTAAAAACAAAATGGAAATTATTATGATCAATGAACAGGGTATTATGTAGAGACTTCTTTTTCGTGTCTTCTGTTTCTGTAGTTAATGCAAGCATGCTTTTTTTGTTTGACTAGTAGGTACTCGGCCACATTGAACTGACCATCCACGTTTTCAGAAGTTACGCCGTTTTCGTATGGCTGACAATATCCCTTTAGTCACCCTACCCTTTACCAGAGTTTATCTTGCACTGATCTCATTCGACAACTGGAAAAATTAAGTTGGGTATCATTTGTAGATCTTGGACAGTAGATCTACAAATGAAACCCAACTTAACTTAGTGCTTTCCGAGGCACTGAGGAAACTGGGTGACCCCTCCCTAACCAACCTAGGAGCCTAACCTAACCTAAAGATCACCAGAACTGATTGTCATTATTTATCCATGAGCATGAGCCCGTTCGTTTGGTTCGTCGAGTTGAGTGACAAAGGAGGAAATTTGTTTAGCTACCATCTTCTTAAAAAGTTCTCTTGTATCATCGCCCTCATTGTATTGTGAAGTAAACAAAATACTAAAATAAGCAAAGCTGACAAATAAAAAGCGGTAAATCTTGACGTCGCATCAGTAAAAACAAGCTAACGATTTAATCCAACCGTAGAGTAAAAAAAGCAAAAGTATGGCAAATTCTTTGCTAATTTATTTACTTTTCACGATTTTACAGTGATTTCTTGATCAACTCTCGCTTCGTACTTGATGTCATAGAGTTTGATGATTTTCTTGCACTTGATATATTTAATTGTCATTGGGTTATGAATGAGCCACCACGTGTAGTTGTTACAAAATTTCGTTTAGTTTTCGTTTCACGATATATTTGTAACTAGCTTTTGCCCGCGGTTTCGCTCGCGTAACGGACGTAAATTCGGGGTAACACAGTTCACCTTTCCTCATTTGCAGGTACCTGCTACCTGTAGTTTTTGCCCTTGCATCTTATTTATTATAATAGCAAAACTAAGTTTTCCCTTTCCTTCCTTCTTTCTCTCTCCCTCATTTCTCACTTTAAAAAATATATAAATTAGCCTATTCCAACTATCTGTGAAGACGTAACAAACAAACAAACTCACTTTCGCTTTTATAATATTAAGTATGGATTATTAAGCGTGCCAATCCATACCTTCTTGAAGAGTCTTATCGGATCATAGTACCAAATGTTAAGTTAGAGGTGAATATGCTAAATTTTCATGTAACATTTTCGATTAAGTTGTTTCTATCATAACGAGTATGTTAATGATAGAAACAACTACTATAATATATATAATACTAAATAATGATAAGAGTCTTATTATTATTTAGTATCTTCTCCTTCTATTACTTTATTAGTCTTTTATATTAGTACCTTATAAACAGTTTTACTTGCAAATCTTATAATCTTTGTTCATAAAATCGTCTCATTAGCGTCGAACCTTGCTTTGGCCTACTTTTATTGTTACTGTAGTTTTACGATAACTGCAAAAAGAAGCTGTTTTCTTTCCACGTTTTAGTGATGATCCAATTAATCGAAGGTTTTCTTTTTTCTTATAGCGTTTTATAGGAAATTTTAAGAAAAAGATGCTTAATAGTTTGAGATTACCGTTGGCTTCTGTAATAACTTTCACGCTGACTTATACGTATTCTAGGGTTCGTCAAGATTTCGAAAACTCGCGTCTCTAGACCGGTCTAAACTTAAGACTATTTCCCAAAGTACAATTAAAATATAAAAGCTATTACAATTAGGTAGCAATACTATGACTTAGTGTTGGCACTTAAACTGAATCTTAAGGAATGCCATTACACCTATGCCAGTTCACCTGGCCCTGGTTTCGAAGCTTGTCGATACTATTATTTATTTAGCCCGACATAACTTCGTGTTTCTAACTACGGCGGCAACTCAATAGCCTAAGAAAACAAGCGAAAATAAATACTAGAAGCCTTCAAATTCAAAAGCTAGTGATCAAAATTACGTAAAAGCAGATATAATAGCATGTCTAACATGACAGATTGCACAATTAATGCCAATGGCGACCGTGCCGAGTAGTGGCTTTACTTGCGGGGTCGCTCCACTTGCGACGGATAAACGCGGTTAACGGAATTTGTCGTTTTCTCCGGACACCGACGATAACTATCATCCGAATCCGGAACACAAACGCAACAAAATATGCGTAAAAATGGTGTATAAACAGACTCCATTTTATTACCTTGTTTGTAAACTTACCGTTTCGCACATGCTTTTCGTGCAGCACACTTTTCAGTCACGCCATTTTAACCTTTGCTTCTTATACAATTTAAACTACATTTGTGTGCACGTTTTCGGCAGTCGGACTTGCGTTTCGGATCGGAAGTTTAAAAATTCGCTTCAAGCTTCAACATTAGTATTGAAACGTGCGTAGCGTATGCGTGTTAAAAGGATGCATCAAAGAGATCCTTGTTCACTTTCTGGTACAAATGAGGTTTGTGTGCTAGAATTTAGAGACTGAATTAATATCGACTTTTAATACATTTACTAGTGTCTGGCATTAAATAAGAAATAAAAAAGGACGATTGCGTTGATACGAACAGTATCATAGCAAAAAGTTTTAACAACATTTTCTTGAAGACTACAAATTGAAACATAACACCAGCTCCTCAGCTTATCAAAAGCAATGACTCAATGGAAAGAAAGTAAAACATACGGAGATAACTCAATAAAGATTACATTAGTGGGTATATCAGTCATATAAATCGTATCGTCCGATCGGCTTGCAAAAAGACCTCTTATAGACAGCGTACACTTTCAGTAGCAGGAAAGTACTTAAGATTACTGGGGCGCCAGCATTCCGCCAACTAAGTGCCTTATAATATTCTACCAATAATGAAAGTTTTAAACAAATACTATCACTTAGTAAAATGTTTTATATTTTCATTGCTAATGCTTAAATTGGAAAATGAGGAAGTGATTTCGTAGACAATCGTATTGAAAGCTGGGTCAGCGTTTGCCATTAGTCGTGATTTGCCCAATCAATTATCGCTATTCAGAAATGCATTTTTGTGTCAGTGGGTAAAACTGTAATGGCTAACAAGCCGGAGTAATACAATAGATTGTTCTATGGGCGAGTTTCTCACCCGGTTCGCAAATTACGTCGGCTAATAGTAGCTTCAAAGCACTCTTTAAGTGGACTAGTTCGGATTGTCTCAGGTGTTAGTGTGTTAATTTGCTTGATGTAATAATGATAAGTGAGTGATGGTAATCAACGGCCTGTCAATGTTGGAAGGCCTTTGAAGATGTTTTGAGTTAGTAGGTACTAGTTGGTAGGACAACGACAGCTCGTTCCTCAGTAGGAATCAGACTTTTGATGCGACGAATACCGTCGCGGTTCTTGCGCTTTAAGCTCACGAAGTTCAATGTTTTCGGGTCAGAGCTTTTGTAGCTTTAAGGTCAAGGGGCAGCTGTAGGTAAGTAGGTAGATAACAGGTTACGTGTATTTGTATTTTGTATGCAAATCATGTCCCTGCTCCAACTGTTTTCTATTTTCCTAATCTATTCTTTTTTTAAATGTGTTTTCGTTCTTTTCTGTATTTTCCTTCTTTTACTTATTTTCTTTCTGCTGTGGATAACTCAATTCGCAAAGCTGGCATTAATGTAATATGACAAAATAGTAAGGGCAAAACCAGACCGAGAAAATGTGTCACTGGCTAATTGAATCACTCAAGCTTCTATTACTTTTCCGGCGTATATAAAAACTTCACTATCTGTATTTATAAATACCTCAGAGTGGATGTCCGGAAGCAATATGAAGACCGCTCCCGTTCCGTATTTTCACCGCGATAGTATCCTCCCAGACGTGTTACAAAGAAAGTTGTATGCTATAAGAAAAACCGTTTCGTTCCGCTTTTCGTGCTTCAAAAGTATTTCCCTTCAATCGATTTAATCAGATAAATCAACATGGAAATAGCGTTGAAAAATAATGTTGACGATGCGCCATGTCATCAATGAAATTACATATTACCTACCTTTCTAATGTACCTATTACGACATCGATTAAGCATTTTGATAAAAAAGAAAAGACGGAAGAAAGTAAAAAAAACATTCATTCAAAAACAAGAACCAATGTTGTCATTACTAAAAAGTTTAAATCCAAAAGCAAACATACAAGAACTAATGCGAAGCAAAATATCAAACTATAGAGTTCACCAACCAATTAGTCTGATTTAAATAAATATATTAGAATTAGTCAGCTAAGCAGTGCGGCCTGTCAGGTTTGCGGATTGTTCGATAGAGATTTGTGTCAGCAAAGCAGAGGGGCTTGCCAGGGCCTCCGCCTGCCGGGGTTGAGGGTTGTTCGAAAGCGATAGGTACTGCGGCCTCGGAACACAAAAGTCAAAAGAAGGAACATAGATGGGTTTTATTCAGTAAAAGTCTGACACTCCCTTCCGCTCCGCCCAGAGCGGAAGAAGTTATTTATCCAAAAAAAAACCATTATGCACGTAAGACTTCAAGGCCACTAAGTACTTAAACTTACATCCGTCGTCTTACTGCAGCAATGAAAGAGAAAATAGAATATGTAAACAGCTTATCTCCTTCGTAAATTGCGGACACGGGGCGTTAAATAACAGATTTCTCTCAGCTTAGGGCTTGGACACACTATCATATTAAGACCAATTATCAGGAAAGTCAATTTCACTGCTGCGGTGATCTAATGGCCGCAGTCGCAAAAGCATGAGGTCCTGGATGCGACTCCCAGGTGGGGTAAAGTGTTATTGGGTTTTTTAGTAGCACACTGTTGTCGTGTTACCCTGTTAATGGCATAGGGCTTAAACATAGCTGTCGTAATGTTTCGAGACAGGCGAGAGGGTATGTTTTTATGTGCTACTATAGCTTCCGCAAAATCGGCTTGGCCATCTAGGCTTGTAACAAACAAACAAACAAACTCACTTTCGCTTTTATAATATTATAAGTAAGAATTTTACTATTTTAAAACAGTTTTCCCCAACCGATTGTTCTGAAATTTTGCATAAACGATTAGTTTTTATGAAAATACAGACTTAGCTAAGTGGCCGCATTTTTAATCCAAAATGGCAGACTGCTAAAAATGGCGGACAAATTTACTGACCTTGCTGATTGACCAATATTTTGTTATCTCAACTTGAGTTATTGTTTTGTATTGTATTGTGTGCGCTGGTGTGATACGAACTAGAAAACAATTAAATACGACTAATTGGTTAATTATGCGCAACACGTAAAGCGCTACTGTTGTTTTGATAAATACGTGTAATATAAAGGTTACGCTTGAAAAGCCTGTAGGGTAAGGGCAGATGTATAGGTTCATCCACCTTCCAGTTTTATCGTTGAACTCTACTAGTATATTCAGTAACGATATTTGAATGAAATTACCTTATCAAAATTTACATATGACAGCATCACCCAGGTAGTCCCTGAAGATTTAAAGGGTTCTGAAGTGGAGTGACGAATTAGAGAATCCTTAAGTCTTGTCTTCGCAAGATCGCTAGTAGCAACTGGATAAAGTTGCCGAATATCGAGTTGTATGTGTGGACTGGTGTATGCTGATACACCAGTCCACACATACAACTCGATATTCGTTCTTATCATCAGCATGATAAGCCCAAAGTTGGCCCATACATCGCCAGGCATGTTTGGAACCCTTGTCTCAGAAAGCATTCCTTATTAAAATAACAGGACCTCACTTTCGTCCTAAATCTTAACCTTAAATATGATTAAGCTAGCTGGCGCCCGCGAATTCGTCCGCGTAATATAGAAAAAAAAATGTACAATGTGTTATTCCAGACTCTATCTACCTCTGTGCCAAATTTCATCAAAATCCGTTCAGCCGTTTTGACGTGAAAAAGTAACAAACATCTATCCATCCATCCATCCATTCTCACAAACATTCGCATTTATAATATTAGTAGGATACATCACACTAATATTATAAAGGAAATTATTTCGAAAGTTTGCCTTAACGGATTTGGATAAAATGTTTGGCATGTTGATAGCCTATAGGTACCCTGAATTAACACTACCCTGGATTTAGGCTTTTATCCCGGTCAATAAAGATGGGTGAAACCTTGGAGCGTAGCTAGTTCAAAATATATTTGACTAAATAACAGTTTCTCTATTGTATCTATAACCCCTTAGAACTCCAAAGCCATGCATTACCAACGTGTCAAATCTTGCGCACGACCGCCATGTTTAAACCTACAATATCATTCACATTAGCATGGCGATTCGCGAATGTACAGTGGGCTGCATCAACTAGTCACCACAGTTATTGTTGTGTTGTGTAATATTAACCTTCAATGGGGGTAACCAATTGGTGCAGCCTACTGTACCTAAGAGAAACTGTTTAATGCTAATTGTGACCAGTAACTAGGTACCCTATAAAATAGGTTATTGTAACGTTAGCAACCTAACTTCCTTTAAGTAAATATATGCACTATTGTTATCTGATGTTGAAATGACTTACACGTTCATGTTGGACCTGTGGAGGTCAGGATATGTGTTCAATATTGATGGAGATTGTGCACCGATTGAATGGGGTTTAGATAATATGAAAGTTACGGAAAATGGTTGGCTTTTTATGCAAGTCATGTTTGTACGGTCATTCTCATCATCATTAATCGACAGTTCAAGGTGGAGAAGATCCTCTACAATCAGCAACTCTTAGAGATTGTTGTTCTATATTGCCTTAAGGCGTCCCATTTCACGCTACGGTTGTATGGCACCCAATAACTGCCAGACTCGAATGTTGGCATCATCTTTTTCTTTTTGTTATAAAACGTTGCCCCATACTAGGAATTTCTCCTGTATCGTGCATTATAAACATTTAAACTAGTATATACAAATAGCCAGACCCGGAACAACTACCCCGACCTGTAGGTCATACAAATATTTGTTCCGCGAGGGGATCGAAGCCGCAGCAAGCAGCGCAGCAGTCAATCGCTCAGCCTCTGCGCCAACCGTGCCGTCGTTTTTGACAGTTCGCCTTGTGAGCAAATACTATCATACATGCTGCCACTAAACAGCATTTTCAGATATTTTCAGCTTAATCTCCTAGATGCCTTTAGCGCATATTTTTTAACAGCAGTGACCTGTGCACTCAATTTTCGATCTAAATTACACAAGCATTAGAGTAAAAAATGGCCAAATAATGCGTAGAAATGAATCCACAAAAAGATAAGAGACAAATTCTCAGCCAACATTAACAGTTACGCACTGTTGTCAAAATCAATTAAGCTCTGAAACACACCACTGCTCTCGTTTACACTATTACGGTAACGGTAAGCTCTCACGTTACACTCAATTCGTGCTATCTCTTATCAAATCTCCTGTGAAAATATCTCTTGCCTTGACTTGCTCACCTACTGTGGAACGTAAGATTTAGGTACGTACTTGGAAATACTTGTCTTTTTGCTTTTATTTTGAAAATTACAGTACCTTAAAACTTGGTGTTTGTTTAGGAATGTTTACATTCTATATGCTAGCAATCAATTTACGTAGTGACCTCAGGAAACACCTAATTAGCATACATATTGTTTTTTACTACAGTTCAATAAAAATACTATAAAGTAACTTGTCCAGTATTTTGATTGGTGTTAAATTCCGTGTTATTTATGAATTAAAATACCCGCGAAAAACCACAAAATTGGTTGCTACCTATTTGATCTTAAACAAAACCAGGAGCAAAACCTACTACATAAAACGCAACTTTTCACACTGCCATGTAAAATTCGCAGATGATCTGTGTTCACTGGGAACTTCCTGCTCTTAGTTGGTTTATTAAAGTCCCACACGGGTCCATTCTCATCACAATAATCAATGGCCACGGGGCTAACTGAACATAATGATGCGAGCCATAGCGTAATGGTGCGAACATAGAAAACACTTTTATTTTATTCCTGGTCAGGTACGGATTTAGTTTCGCGTAAATTCGCACACGTTTTGGAAATAAATACTTTATTTTCAACTTTGGAATTTGCATATTTCATCTTACTAGTCGACCTGATTCAGACAAGTTGATCTGGCTCGAAGGACCACAATTGCAGATGCGAACAAGCGTAATGGAGATGTCCGGGTTGGCTTTATTACTACATTGGTATCATGGTTTTCTTTGGAAACAATGAAGTCTTAATTTTTGTTTTCATAATTTCTGTGCGATAGTTGTCTGTTATTCAAATGACGCGTCTTTATATTTTCCTGAATTTAATACGCACTGCAAATGGAATGTTACTAGATTTATACCTTCGCAGTTCAAGCAGTAGATTAACACTTCTTAAGTCCATACCTGTAGGTTATTGAAGTCATTATCAAGGAGTTGTCCGTAATTGATGTTTAATGATTATTTTTGTACTTGCGAGTTACTGCGAATCAGCCGCGATTGACGTTAGATTGTTTGCGTAAAACATATCCACTGATGTGAAAATAAACAAACGTAGAACTTTCCAATTGCGTAACTATTTATAAGAAATAACCATTGGATGCGGTTACGTAGAAGACGTTTTAATAAAGCTTTAAGATTTTGGGGAAAGGCTTTTCAGTTTAAATTCACTAGTAGCGAATTTGTCACTGGTTATTGTGATGGAAGCATTTAAATAGAAAAGAATATTCTTTACTAGCTATTGCCTCTGGTTCGCTGGCGTCTATTCTTCGTACTTTATCGTGTGGTTATTGACTAACCTATTTTCAGAGTTTCTGTATCTCCCTATGTGGGCGACATCATCAAAAAATCCCCTGCTCCCCGTTCTGGGCGGAAAGAGGGCAGTGTCAGATTTTTACTGAGTAAAACCCACCCATATTCCTTCTTTTGCCCTTTATCTTGCGGGGCCGCGGTATCTCTTTCGAACAACCCGCAACCCCGGCATCACTGCTGGTCTGTGGTGTATCAATTGCATATCAATATATTACACACATAGGGCATAAACAAATTTATCAATCTACACTAATATTATAAAGAGGCAAAGTTTGTAAGGTTGTAGGGGTAAATCTCTGGATCTACTGAAAATTCATTTACCAATAGAAAACTACGTTATTTGTGAGCGACTATTGCGCTGCGAGCACCAAGGTCTGAGCAGTAGGGTAAATGCCTGCGGGGAAAGGCTAGTATAAAATAATCATGTAACATGAGCAGAGAAAATATGCATAGTGGATGTTTTAAGGAGAGAGGTGGTGGATTTGGACAATATTGACGAGACAAAAGCATGTCATGTTGTTTAGACACACCCAAAAGTCTGACAACCAGTCTTACCAACACGTATCATACTAAAACAAGCGCCTGATCTCTCTCCGGTCGGATTACCGTCCCATCAAACTATGAGAGTGAGGGAACAGAGGTTGCACCTGCGCACACACTTGTGCAATATAATATCTCCTGCGCTGATCGCTTACCTCCGCTGAGATTGGCCGCCGTGACCTCAAACGGCCAGGAGGAGTTTATAATACGGGGCAAGTCTATTGTCATCAATTACGTACAAATCCATACGAATCTTTTAGCACACTAAAGGTCTGTAAGCATCCTTAAAATGAAAACGATACTTTCCCTGTCATATCAATTAACAACTTACTAAATATCACCACTCTAGATTGACACGATAAAATTTGCATGCTCAGTCTGTTGCAAGAGTGAAAATTGATTGTACGCCGTATAATTAAGCTGTGGAACGCGGTCGGTGTGACAGGCAGCCAACCCGTGGGACCTTGGCGACCCAATAACACGAATTGTGCGAGTGACAACGTTGTAATCGGAGTGACGTTGAATTAACAACTAATAATGGGGTTAGATGCAAGCGTTTTGTGAAATAGTAAGTTTATATCATTGCCGTCTGGTGCCTTTAACCTCAGAGAGCCTTGATAAAGTCACATTCTATGTGCGGATTATAAAAAAATGCCTTTTGTTTATTTTATGTAGATTGACAATAACTGGAATAATGCGACGTTGATTATATAAAATATATAAACGTAATTAATATTAAATAATTGTTACAAATAGTGTTGGTTGCTGGATAATTCATTTCGTCATTGCACAGTTAGAAAAAAAACACTAAAACCATATCTAAATAAGATTTCGATGAATAAATTTCAATGAAATTACGTTTATGTTTGCAAGAACCCCTCAGTGAAAGTTAAAGGCCTCCTCCAGAGATCCAATAATAGAGAATTCAAAAAAATTACATAAAATCATTCTTGTGATCCCTAAAGGTTTAAGCGGAAGCTTACTTATATAGTACTAGCTTTCGCCCGCGTTAAATTTGGGGTAACACAGTTCCCCTTGCGCCTTATTGATTTGTAAGAAAAGGCAAAACTTAGCGTTGCTAGCTAAGTTTTGCCTTTTCTTCCCTCTTTCTCCCTCACATCCCACTTTTTTTTAAATAAAAATTAGCCTATGTCCGTCTCCTGGTTCCCAACTATTTTTGTACCAAAATTCATCACAATCGGCTTAGCCATTAAAGCGTGAAGAGGTAACAAACAAACTCACTTTCGCTTTTATAATATTAATTAGTAAGGCTGTCCACATTTTGCCAGTTATATTTTAAAGTCCTATGTAATTTTGGGTGAACCTATTGTCATTAACTTGGCACCGACGCAGATTCCGCCCCCCTGCTACCGAGAAATTCATGATGAAAAACCCAATAACACTGCCTTATCCAGGACGTCTTGCTCACCACTCACGAGACTAACTAGACAATCAAAAATAAATAAGTAGGTATTGGAGAAGTCACAAATACATTGGATATATATAAGCAAACGAAAAGCTATGTCACAATTATTTCGATACCTGCAAAACACTTTAAAAATTAAAGCTACTCATCTGAGCTCTCCTCTAGGTAAAAAAATAAAGGGTTGTTTAATATATTTTTATTTAAATATGTCATAAATTACGTGAGGTAAACGCATTCAACCCGATTTATTCATTATGTAAATTACTCTTGTAATAATAGGTTGAAATCTAAAGTAATTTCCATTCGTAATTACTAATAACAAATAATATAATGAACGCACCGCGTTTCCAAAGAAACAGGAGTCCAACATTCCCGCCAGTCTATTCACATCAGCGCTCCAGCGAGGCGTCATTAAAACGCGCCGTCTAACCAACCATTCGCTTTAGATGGAAAAACTTCAGTTCCTGACTCGGGATGACGCTACGAAACGAAATAGATTCACGGGTGGTCGCCCTTAATGATTGCCGGCCACTAGGATACGTACAGTCAGCTCCGGAGATTAAGGGCTATGCCCAGACACGCCTTACTGAAGCCAGCGGCAATAAGTGTCGGGTTTAGGTCCTCAATTTCGCCGTGGTTCCTTGTAAATCCTAAATTATGGGAGACGTAAATTTCTCACAAGCTGATTCAATTTACAAAGATTTATTGGGCGAAATGTTACGTTTTACCGAGATTTGATGTAGGTATCTATCGTCTCGTAAACAACACTTGGCTAATGGAAATAGCTGTCTCCATCTAGCTTAGACATGCAACTATGTATCCAAGTAAAGCTTTGTTGAATAATTAAAGGTGTTCGCTTGAACTTAAGGGCTTACCTTTGAACCGGAGATGTCCTGATTTGTCTAACGGCTCTCGCACTCGTGAAAATGCTTGTCCCATACTTGGTAGAAGTCTTAAATTGCAGACCGTTACCGTCTGTCCTAGCCTTTAAAGCTGCAAGATGGTAAACGCAGACAAAACGTTGGTTTGCGGTTACAGAGGCACTGGATCTCAATATCTACCTAGGCAGAAAATAATTTACGTCCGGCCCAAGCATTAGTGATAATTAATTTCCGTACGTTGCATTGCAATTGTTGAAAAAGCGAAGCAGGTTTTGCAAAAAAATCTTAAAATGCAGATGTGTACATTAGATGTATATACATAGGTACATTTTAATTCAAGCGAGAGGAAACTTTGTCATTGCGGCCGAAGCAGCTTTAACGCCCGAGCCGCGAGGCCAGGGTGTTATCGAGCCGAGAACAGCAATAACAAATTCTCAAGTGAATCAAACAAAGGGTTTAAGGAATTAAACAGTTGTCAAATGTTATCCGTGATGAAATCAGAAAAAAATAAAACTCTTGTTGCGATAAATGAGAAAAAGTACGCGTGTGTAATACATTGTATGTTGAACCTAATCGTAGTGCAATGAGAACCAATTTTCAAGGAAGTGTATTGAAAAAGTATTATCATAGTAATTGAGCCTTCACGGAACTTAGCACGAACCTTCGTTGAAGTTTGCATACAGTTTCTAAACATAGGATTAAGATCTTTCTATCTATATTTATAAGGGCCATGAACCAAACGTCTTTATTCCCGCAAGTTAATTTAAGGCAACTGCGTCATACCGTTTCTTATATTACCTGAATCCCCGTTAAACCTGGTCGGATATCTTCGGAAAAGTTATTCGATTGTACAGTCAATGTTCATCGTGTTCACTTATTTATGTTATGCTTGCGAATGTGCACTAAAGCTTCACGACTTCGGTTTGTCGTCTTATTTGTGTAGCTGACGTTACTTTAGTCACGAGTGAGGTTATTCGCTATTCAATTACTCTGTGCAATAAGATGTATGGTCGGAATACTGTTGCTGAATTAAGGGCGTAGGCTATAAAGATATAATGCTCAAGTTAGTTGTCTGGATGTAATTATATCTCATTGAAATTAGCTTTTTGAAAAAGTAATTGGTTTCAGTCATCATCATATTATGTATTATTTCTTCTTTCGTTTGTTTTCGTTTAGGTTATTAGGTACCTCAATCAACTTACCCCCGAATACTGAAACGTCAATCAAAATTTGAGGGCTGCTTAACATCTGAGCAGCTCTTAAACTTTAGTATAGTATCTGTTAAATTTAAGTGGTACTTAAATTTTGAGTGACGTTTCAGTATTCGGGGGTTAGTCCATTGCAGATCGCTGCTGGCTATAGGAATCCCAGCCTCTGCTACGTTAGGATAGTTGTAAGTGACCCTGTTCCACGTATTTTTAGTTTTTTCATAGGTACCCTATGTTCGTTTAGTTTCAGATATTTCAAAACTGTGACGTTGTAAAGTCAGTTTAATTACAAACCCGAAAAACCGTAATGCGATTGTATTGTGGAATTCCTAAACACAGTTTCGCGTGACTCCCTGCGGAGATGTACCTTGGCTCAAGATCATGACTGCGTGCTTTCAATTCTTAACCTTAAAGACTAAACAATAGAGATGATTGTGGGTAACACCGTTGAACTATTAGTCCAAATATAAAACCGAAATTCAGAATGATTGAACTGTTGTAGAGTTCAATTAAAAAAAAATGATCATCAAACTGTACTGATTGTTATTTGAAAAATCGATAAAACTTTCATAAACTACAGCTTAGACTATCTGACCTTTTGTTATCGTATGAGCATAAATAATTACATGCCTCATAATAAGAAAGATGGATATAGAAATAGAACGTAGGTAATGCCGCGTTTTAAACCAGACTTCTAAGGCTAGTCTTCAAAGGACCACAAAACGCTACAAAATAGCTTACATCCGCACTAAATATCATAATCTTCTCACCAAAGACGTATTCCTGAAGCCACAAGCAGCAATCTAGAAAAATTATATCATAAATATAGAAAAAGAAGAAAGAAAAGAGATTAACGTTAAGTACTTAACATGATGTTGTACGAAGGCACTTAGTAACCACAACATTGTTGCAACTTTCACGGCAGATCAGGGATGTTATAACTTAACTTTTATGGCGAAATGATGGAGTCATACAAAATACACACGAAACTGACCGCGGACTACGCATTTCACTTTCAACAAAAAACTGCAGTCGTGACAATAACAGAATAAAACTGATTGTGATTGTAAGAAATTCGATTAGTCTTTTAGATCCAAATTATTAGGCTTTTACTATGAATGCACGCACAGTGGTGCGAGGATTAGGAAAAAGTTGTCAATACTCCGCAAATAACACAATTCGCGCCTTAAGTGTTTGCCTACTGACCTCAAGGTGTAATCTCGTTACGTTTAATGCCATTCAGAACATGCAACGGTACTAAAAATAATGTTGACCAGCCACACAGCCTAGTTTGTCCACTATGTATTGTCATCGTAAAATGAAATCTAAGAAGTGAGCCAAATTAGTGGGTCGTTGTCAACCCGTGCAAGGCGTTAGAATCAATTAAATACATTCAATTTCTATGGTGTACGTCGCCATAATGTTGTAACTAGGCGAAGAAAATTGCAAATGGCCGCTACTTGTACCCAATTAACTTAAACCTAACCTAACTTGTAATCTTCAAAACGTGAGGAAAGCACGTATTTTTGACATAACTTGTAAATGTTATCAGGGTTGTGCAACATAATATCGTATCAGATGTTTACTATAAATAAGCCCGTTTCAAAAACAGTTTGCGCTACCTGAAAATCTAAATAAAAGCGCTCTGTTAGATTTTCAACGGTCGGCGCAGCAACCTGAGTTGATTTTGCAACAGTGCGTGCCAATGGGGCATTGGTATCGTGGACCTCTTAAATGGCTCCAACACTAGCAACAGATGAAGCAGCGCTAACCAACCTACTAAAGTATCCTCCAGGGTTCCAGAAATTTTCTCATTTCTGACTCGGTCCTATATTTAATCTCGTCATAATCTTCACACCCTTGCAAAATGCCTATGAATTCAAATCAGCCTCTATAATTGACAAAAGAAGGAACATAGGTAGGTTTTAGTCAGTAAAAGTCTAGCACTCGCAAGTCTAGCAATTTTCCATGCGCAAAAAAGGGTAGCAGTGTTAGGTAAAAGAGTACTGCAACTTTTCCGTTCTTCAAGTTACTTACATAAACACGAACAAACGGTTTTTGTTAGCCAATTAAAAAGCTATTGAACTGCAAGTTAATAAATCTCTCATGTTATGAAACAACTCGAAGAAAGGGCTCGAATTCGTCACCGCTCTAACGATGAAATGTCAGTTTAGAAACTTCAAAAAAAGAAAACTAATTGAATTAAATTGCCATTTGTCATTTGCATGTCTATTGGTCAGCTTGAATGGAGGAGGTTCTCAATTGGATGCATGCTTATATGTTCTTTTTATGAATGTAAACCGATTACACAAGGCGGACGTGACCAATTTGCGAAGTTCTTTTTTCAATTAAAAGAGAATTCTAGAATCGGTCCCATTCTAGCGGAATTGACTTAGCATTTCAATCAGGTTTTCTTTTAAAACTTTAGTGAATACTAGAGGTACTTATATTAAAATGTGTTTTGACCAACATGGCCTATGTATCTATAGATTGTGTTAAAGTCTCTAAAGAACTGATAAAACCATTGACTTGATGAATTTTACAGAATTGTACTACTGAAACTGATTGTGAGTTTGGATCACATTTGAATCGCTATGATTTACGTAATAGGGTTCTGTACCTCAAAGGCATAAACAGAACCCTTATAGGATTATTGTTGTCCGTCTGTCTGTTTGTCAAGACCCTTAATCTCGGGAATACTCAAGTTTGTGATCTCTTGAAACTATAACAATCAACTCTTAAGTCTACGCTGTCAAAAGAAATGGCCATTCATGTCGTAAGTTTGTACGGAACCCTTGGTGCGCGAGTACGACTCGCTCTTTCGCGGTTTTTTTTTCTTATTTAACACATTAACGACTAAGAACATAATAATGTACTGTGACTAAAACTGATTGAAAAATTACGTGTGACCAAGACGTAAAAGTTGTTATGTACGCTTAACCATTTGGAAAAACTATAACTTTTTCACCCTTCATTATTGTAACCAACAAATTGTAACATTTAACGTAATGCCTAACATTGAATGAGTTTTTACGCGTAAAAAAACTCATTTATATTGCGAATTAGTGGAATAAGGCGAGCTTTTTCCCGAGCCATTTGTTACGTTATTATATCGTAATTTTTGATTAGTTCCAGTCTATGGTGCAGGCCTATTCGGTGAGGCATCTTGTCTTGACTAACCCAGTCGATTAACTGTACATCTCAGGTATTATAGTTGCCATTTTTAGGTTATTTCCCACCGTTGGGCGACTAAAATAAGTTGAAATGCAATTTGTAGAGGAAAACTTTTTGACACGATGCGAATGGTGACCTAGACTATTAAACGGTACATCACAATTGAAAAATCATGATTCTAAGTCAGGACAGGCCTTACACATTCTTATCAGTACTCACATTTATTTATTGAACTATATTACCGACCGAAAAACGGTACGGTACACAGTTTTATTAGTTACATAAATGTGTAAAAAAAATATTTACATGAATACAGATAGTCTGTGGAGGTTACATAAGCAGTCGCTTCAAATGAAATACTGGTATTCAGATATATCGGGTAAGACAATAGATAAATAAGAAGGATACAAAAAAATCCATAAAAAGTAAGCATTTCTTTCTTATTAGTTTTTTTTTTCGGTAATGCTACCAGCCTTTTGGGCACTTTTCCTGTTGATTGTGATGCGGACGAATTTTTGACGCCCTGTAATTTACTACTTTTTTACTTGTACATATTTTTACTATAAGTTTGTGTATATTTATAGTTTGTAAATAGTAATTAATTTAATAAATAAGGTTTTTCTTGCCGACATACTGTTAATCAGTTTTTTTGGGTATATGAAATGAAGATTGCTCGAGAAGAAATGATTAAGTATATATTTATTTACATGTACACAGATAATAGAAGGGAACAGAAAATTACGTACAAAGTAGGCGTTTCTTTCTTTTTTCTCTACTCTTATAAGTGAGCGCTGTCTCGAGACATTTTATAATGTTTTACCCATAGACGCGTAATTTTAACCAACACGTACACCATTTCTCCAGCTATTTATTCGCTTTAAGATAAACTAAATCGTGACCAGATACTTTGACGGCGTAAAAAGTATGATTGGATCTTTATTAGTAAAATGTGTGTCGATTCAGCTGACGATTAATACGTAATTCAAAGAAAATATGAGTGCAAAGTACCGTTTTGTGTAAAAAGGTTACTAATCTGTCATAGTCACGTTTCTGATTGCAAAATCATAACAGACGGACGATCTGTAGTTTTTAGTCATAGGTTTATAAAAAAAATACCGTTTACTTAGTTTATGGAAAATTTTGGACATTGTTCTAAACATGTTCCGACGTTGAAATTCTTAGTAACAGTGATAAATAACCTAGTTGAGGAGCTCGTGGCTAAATAAAAGCAACCGCTCGGGTCGATCTTTAGGTTAAGCCGCACTTGCCTAGGTTGGTCTGTGGATGGGTGACCACCCGTTACATACCGAGTTTCCTCCGTGCCTCAGAAAGCACGTTAAGCCGTTGGTCCCAGCTGTCATTTGTAGATCTTTGACAGTCGTTACAAGTAGTCAGTGTGCCGAAAGTCTGGCAACCAGTCTTACCAAGGGGTATCGTATTACCCAGTATGAACTGGGTTGTGGAGGTCAGATAGGCAGTCGCTCCATGTAAAATACTGATATTCAGCTGCATCCGATTAGACTGGAAGCCGACCCCAACATAGTTGGGAAAAGGCTAGACAGATGATGATGAGTGATAAATAACCTAGTTGATCATAGGTCATGATTTCGGACCCAAGGCAAGTCTGACACTCCCTCTGCTCCATAGCGGGGGGAGTTATTTGATGATATCCCATCCGCAAAAAAGCACCTCTGTTTTTTCGATTAATGTGCGTATTGTATAATTTAGTTATCAATTGTTACAGTGACGGAATTGATAAATAAACTATATTTTTATTAATAATATATCTTTAGGAAACCAAATTTGCATAAGAGATATTTTTGCTGGCATGTTAAACCAAGTCGGAGACCTACGGCATAATAACTCTGACACCAAGGTAGGTTAGTCCACATGAAAAAGATAGAAGAGGTCATGGAGTTTGGATTTGATGAGATTCAAAAACGAAATGTGGGTTTACTATTGTATTGTGTAACCACTAACTTATCGACGGCATAGTTGGCACACTGGCTGAGCGATCGACTTCTGCGCTGCGTATTGCAGGTTCGTCGATACCCACACAGAACAAATATCGACGGGCCTGTTGGTCTAGTGGTTAGTGGCCCTGACTGCTGAGCCGGAGGTCGTGGGTTCGATTCCCACCCAGGACAAACTTTGTGTGATGAGCATGATTGTTTGTTCTGTGTCTGGGTATGATTTATCTATAATTATGTATGTATTTATAAATTATATAAGTATGTATATCAGTTGTCTGGTTACCATAACACAAGCTCTGCTTAGCTTGGGATCAGATAGCCGTGTGTGAGTTGTCCCAAGATATTTATTTATTTATTTGTTTGATCTATAGGTAGTTGTTTCGGGTCTGGCTGTTTGTGTATATGAGTTTAAATGTTTATAAGTATATGCATATTATGATACAGGATAGATTCCAACTGGGACAACGTTCTTTTGAAAAAAGAAACTATTCATTTGCACATAAAGGGTTTTTAGAAAAAAAAAACAAGCATTAATTATGCGTACACAAAACACACCTATGATGAAAAAAAACAAACAGACATAAGATTACAAAGGTACCGCTTATTATAAGACACCAAAGGTTTTTTGTTTCAGGAAAGTATCTACTATTTTCGCCATAAAAAAAAAATACTGTATAGACTATTACCTACTTTATTGGCTGCGTATGAGTAATGTGTTTATTTGTAGGATCGGCGCTCATAACTCTTGGTATCACGCGATAATGTCACAGATCATTAACTTATTGCTATACGCAGACCATGCGGCGCAGACGCATTTCACAATCTTTAGAATTTGTTCATTGATGTCGCCTGTAGATATGCTCGTAATTATTTTCAGAATTATTAAAAAACGAAATTGTGAAAATAGTTTTATGAATTTCAGTCAGTAAAATGAAGAAGGGGAAAGCCAAAGAAGATATGGATTGTAAAAGGATCATTCCTTTTACGAACAAAACTCTTTTACAAATCATCCATCTTATGAAAGAGAAAGGAGTAAATGATGCCGTGACGACATGATACCCCTAACATTTTGTCACGGAAAAAGAGAACATGTTGCGCCGACCCCAAATAGAATGGGACAAGGGTAGGAAAATGATGATACAGCGTGATACTTTTGTTTCCTCAACAATGTTTTCCGTCACTGTTTGCTAATCCTAATGTCCAAGATAGACCCACTTTGCCTACTGGCAAATATGAGAAAAGGAACTTATCGATATCAATAAGGGGTGGTCGACCCCTATAATATTTACGTGAGAAAAGGTGATGATTGTTTATTAACTCTATTAAAGCATGCTGAAACTTACGATAGTTAGATGTTTTTGCACCTATTGTTGTTAAACTTCACAAATCACTGGAAAAGCAATTCCTCAGGTGCATTACGGACCCTGTATCTAAAGTCAAGTTAAAGTAGTTATTTGATCTAAAAAAAAAGCAAATCTATTTCCTATATATATCTTACCTACAGAATAAAAATCGTGTCTTAAAAATTACTTTAATATTCAAGTAATCTCTTTATCTTGTTTATAGACACGTGGGTTAGAATCTAGTTCAACCAGATCCAAGGCTAACATCCACAATAAAATATTAATGTCATCATCATCATACATCAATTGGAATAAAGGCTGATAGTCCTCATCCTTATTAATTTTGAGGTCTAAAATATCCATATCAGCATCCCATATATTCCCAGAATAAGAGCACCCAGTACGGCAGACTATCCAATAACATGCCGTGACCCGTTCGGCGTACGCGCACCCGCGTGGACGTAATTGTTCGCAAATTACCGCGTAATAATGATGAAAATCTCGCCGTTGCATCGTCCGTCTGTTGCACTTGCATGTTGCATGTCAATGATCTCATATCCGAACGATCTTAGTACAAAAAAGTGATTAGTTGTGATTGCATATTTCAGCACATGTTTCCCGCTTCAGAATGTTTTATCGCACCTGCATTGCGCACGCGTTGATATCTTCGATCAATTGTGATTTAATTCCTTTGTGATGCCGTTGCGAGCAATATGGTTGACTAAGTGAATTGTAAGTTGCTAATCTTGATGGTTTTCTTAAAAGTGTGATTTGAGATTTGGAAATGATTTGCGCTTTTAAAATCTGCAAACTGTATACGTGTTAAAATATGAAAATCCAGAAACAACTAGTAGTTACATAGAAAAATAGATTAGATTAGCCATTTTGGAATATTAAGACCAAATATTTTTCATGTTACTTCTTTGTAAATTTTCTTTTCTGCTCATTAAACAAGTTTAATTTTATATCATTATCAGCATATCTTTCCGACAGACCGCGGAGAAATATACTGCTATAATGACTATCTATGATTAGCAAAGAAATTAGTTACCGCAGTCTAAAATTATAAGTTAATCCAAGTCCGACTAGAAAGACCAAAGATTAGTATACTTATTGCTAAAGAATGGTTCATCAAAAGTGACCAAGTAATAATTCAAACAAGAATAAAATTGATATCGAAACATTTATTCATTTTCTTTCAATAATTTAACTTATTGTATAGCTATACATAATAAACAAAAAAGGAAGACGTACCACATCGCAGGTATCATTTTACAAACACCAACATTCTATCATATTTACATAGATACAGCGTTATTAAAACTTCTAGAAGTTTCCTATACAAAACTCTAGTTAGAGAAAACTATCGCCAATAATAACATAAAACATTTGTCACTGGTATTAATCCATCCATACATGCTTCATTAAAACTATACATTTATTTCTTTTTGCCAAAAACAATGTCTCACTTAATAGTGATGTGTATTAGCAAATATTAAAACTGGTATCAGTCGATACTAAAACACAATTCTATAAGTTATTTAAAATGTAATTTAAAACTTACAACCTTAAGATATGGCTATCAAATAACTCGTTTTCGTATAACAAAAAATATTATTATACAATTTGTTAACATAAACAAAACAATGAACATAACGTTGCCTTCTTGACTGGAATGGAAGACTCGGAACAAACGCAACAAACTACGTAAGTATGGCAAGTAAATAATTAAAATATGAAAAATAATAATTTAAACTAAACGTTTGGAATGATTCGACTTACATTAAAATTATTTACACGATTATAACAGAAACAATGCGTAATACAAAGTACTTAAATAAGATATTTACAGTATCCGTATCACTTAAATATCGTTGTACATTACAAATTACAATAAAATTAGAAGCTTAATCTTTTGTTCGTTAGTTTGATCGTGTCACATGGACTAGCGTACGAACAGACGATCGGTGTCCGGTATCGGTATCCGAAACCGTAAACAGACATCACTGTCATTTAAATTATTTAACAAATTAGTCATTCTTTTTAAAACCAAACATGCTTAACACTTTTGTACTAAACAGGTAATGAGCAAAGCAAACTTCGTTGTGTGCTCTTGGGAACTGTGGAGCGCGTTCAATGTACAGTTTTAAGTACATTTCCAGCTGAATCACACAATGTTAAGGGTTACTGTTGGCTGTTGATTCAATCTTTATCTCCTACGAATCTGTAGGCGTCGGGGGGAGGCTCGGGCATGCAGTACCCGTGGTAGGTGCGGATGTCCTCGGCCGCGTACGTGATGCCGGCCAGGACGCCCGTCTCCGTGTGATGCCTGGGGCAGGTGTGGCCTCGCGGACATTGGCAGATGGTGTTCGCATTCACTTCGTCGATTTGTTCATGTCGCCTCCTCGCGCTGAACAGTTTGCATGGTTCCTTTCTTGAACAACGTAACCTCTGTAAAAGAAAACAAATAAAGTTGTAATAAAAAGTTACTAAAACAAACCTTAAATTTTTTATGTATTCATTAATAATTTTATTTTAATTTTTATTGATTAGTTTATTTTATTTGTGTATCTATGTATAAGATTTCTGTTTCATATTTCTCAAAAAAGTTTTGTATGCTTTCACAATGTTTTCGTATTTAACCCAAAGGTTATCGTTATTATTATAGGTTAGGTAGAGAATGACTTATGACATTTAAGTCGCCAATGTACCACTGTTGTACATGAAATTAAAATAAATAAATAGATAAGCACTTTCTAGAAACTGAAAAATATATCCATCACGTTGAGCTTTTTGGTAATAAATACAAAAAATCTTTGTTTAAGTTTTGCTAGGTTCACATCTAAAGAACTACTGCCGCCACCTAACGTAACTAACGCGAACTAAGAATGAAAGGTAGTGTCCAAAGTCAACTTACGCTTTGCGGTGAGCACGCGAACTGGTACTGGTTCCCCTGTTCCCCGCTAGGTGTCGTGTACGGCAGTTTCTTCAATAGATACGTCACGGAGAGCTTGGGACAGTGACAGTTGACGATCTGCTGCGTCGCATTACTGTCAGGAAACGAGTAGATGATCCAAGCTGCATCCTTGAAGTACTTGCACTTTGGTAAGCGTTTGACAGGCTCACATGTCTTGTAGAGCGTCGTTTTATCTGATAACGTGTGGTTGTCATCATTTGTGAGGTCACTGTAACGATAAAAGTCACAAATTAGATGATTCTTATTGTTAAACTCAAAAACAAAAATCAGAAATGATAGCGCAGTTTCTGGTATACGATGAATTTAAGCCCGTTAGAAGCGATTTCGTGAAACTACAGACGCCAATGACTCAGTGATAATTATGTTTAATGCTAGACTTAATTCTGAGTAAATTGGAATTCTTTTACAAACTCGTCACCCTGCAGATTTGATATCAAAGCGAGATTAGAAAGTAGACGAGAAAACACTAATCTATCGCGAGTTAAACGTAGAATTCCTTCACAAAATCTCAAGATTTATTTTGGATAATCCGTTGGAGCGTGTAGATTTTTTATGGAATCTTAACTCATTGACAAAAAGCGAAGTACCTAGCTTAACAACGTTACAAAATCTGAAGAAAATAATCTAATATATAAAATTCCCGTGTCACAATGTTAGTTACCGTACTCCTCCGAAACGGGTCGACCGATTCTTATGAAATTTTGGGTACATATTGGGTAGGTCTGAGAATCGGCTAACATCTATTTTTCATACCCCTAAACCTCAGCGGGTGAAACCGCTGGGCATAGCTACTAATACGATATAATCCACCAAATGCTCTAAAACTAAGGACATTTAAATACCGGCCTCAAGCGCCATCCATTCACTATAATTTGATCTTTAAAAGGGAAACCCCGTCAAAGGTTGGAATAATAATCGGGCAACATTTGAATATAATCTGCCTTTTAAAAGGGTCAATATGAGGATAATCTCTTTGCAATAGCCCATTTCCCGCATAATTCAAGTCAAATAATAAAATGGAACAAAACTAAAAAGTCGAAAAGTCAGTTTTGATGTATAAAGGTAATTTTTGATAGATCTAACATGGTGTTTATTTTTGTTTAGTTAAAATACTGATGAAAAAATTACGGGCGCACCACCGAACATAACAAACTATATTAAAGAGAGAAAACAACATATTTAAAGCCAAGTTAAAAATAATAAATAACATTAAGAAGAAAAGGTATTAATTTTATTAACGGTATATTTCAAGGACGTGGACTTAGAATAAAAACGATGAGATCTGCGTAGACGAAAAAATAAAAGCTTATCTGTAGGTTGTCCCTAATATTGACCATAACAACACAATACTGACCTAGAGCACGGCCTATGTCCCAAACAGCGACACTTCCTCTCGATCCAAGGCTGCGTCGCATCGTACAGGTCCACTTTACTGCACACCTGTCTTGGCCTGCAGTCTGGTAGATCCTCCTCTGAACCCTGGAATAAAAGAAAAAAACAAATGAGCAATTTGGATAGATAAAGATGCCTTAGCTTTGTTTGTAATTAAGGTTCTATCTTAACCACTAATTGGTAACCACACGGTAATTTCCAACACAAGAAGGTACGAAATACCAGCATTAGTAGTCACCATTGCCAATACAATAAAAGCATTAGTAAACCGCTAACGTTTAAAACTGGTTCAACCTCTTTCAATAACTATTTTCCCCATTAAGTTCATAACGCAAAACCAGCCATAACCGAACACAATAACATACAAACATGACCCAATCATTTCGCTAGCGGGTGTACAACGTTCGGTATGCACGGAACCCATCAAAAATTCGCGTGCATTGTTTACCATTCAACTTGCGTCGCGTACTAAATCAATCGGTACATTCGTACAATTCGACACATGTAACAATACGAAAATTCTAAAAGAATCAATCATCGCCACAAAAGAAGTTGGCGTGGGAAAAATGGAAGGTGTTTCAGGACACCTGCTCAAGGAACATAATGAAAAAGATTATGAACGAGTCCAAATCGATGTTAATCATAACGTTCCGTAAAGGAATCAGAATATGAACATGTGCTCTGGTCCTTTTAGTTTTTTGCTCCAAAAAGGACCATCGGTCGTACTTCCGACCGGAAGACGTGCCATTCGGCAACCTGTTTGCTGTGGGAACATTTTTTCTGCGAAGACTTGCAGAGCTACTGCTCACAGCTGTAATTAAGCTATTATTGCCCGCAATAAATTACTATGTTTAATTGGAAACGGTCGACATCCGATGGATGGCTTTAATTTCCTTTGCTTTTTGTTTAAGTACGGTTTAGTACCAAACTGCAATTAACGATGATGTGATTGATAATTTATGCCAATGGCCTGTATCTATTTGAGCTAATAATCATGATTTTAAATTGTAAAACAATCATGCTTCATAGTAATTTTGTAGAACAAAAATAGAAAATAATGGATTCTGAATTTGTTCAGTTTATGGCAAATCGAATAAAATTAAACGTCCTTCTTTCCATTTAAATTCATATCACAACTGCGACAACCCTGTTCACGCATAGGTGTGAAAAAAAGTACGGTCTACGTATTTTTTTTTTTCGTTGTTCCGGATATGCTTCCCGTTTCTTGTGTATTGCGATAGATTTCGCGGAAACGGCCTCAGTTGGCATCTCCTAAACACCGGATACAGCCCTTTTGTGTAACAAACAAAAAGTACAACGCATAGACACAATGTATGGGTTGTTGACTTCGTCAAGAGTTTGCTTTGCCTTTATTTAACGGAGTATTCCTCTCGGCCTGAATGCTAATGTCGGTTGTAAGAAAACTACATTTCGGACACACCTCATTGAATTCCTAATAAGTCAAACAAAAAAAAATGACAATAGTACGCTCAACGTAACAAACAGTTTTATTAATGTTGTGAGTTTCAAGAAATGAGGATGTTTTGAAAGACAGTTACGCGATTATCGCTAAGTGGTCGCATGTCGTTGATGTATTCGAGAATACACGATCAGCAATCACGAATTATACAAAAGAATAGCCATTTGTAATGCCCGGGGAATCGTCGGATGTCTTTCTAGATTTTTTTGGGTAGGCACAGACAGCGCTTAAGGCGACAGTACCAAAGGACGTAATGCTTTCGTTCTTTTCTGGAGTCAAAATTAGCAAGATATCTACCTCATATCAATTCTAACTCTTATTCTATCCTGGAAGCTTTTAAATGTTGTGACAGATTCCATAAATGATGAGATCCCACTATGAGCGCAGAGCGGTAAGCATTGAGTTATCCTATAACAAACCTTTGATTCTTTAGGTTCCTAAGCTCAAACTCTCCTATCTTTCAGCGTAATCCGACTTTTGTGGCTGCTTAACCGTTACCCTCAACCTACCCCATAGTAATTGCATCAACTGGCTTATATAGTTGCTGTTCTCTTCTGTTTTCCCATATCTGATGCAACTTAAAAGAACAAAAATAATAGCAATGTCAAAAAACATATCTTCTAACTTAAGCCCTAAGAATACGATACTCCAGCCAGTAACCTTACCACTGCCTAAGTCCCTTAGCGGGAGCGAGGCGCGGGGGCCGGGGGGCGCGGCATCCGGTCCATCGAACAGGTGGCGCGCGCGCCGCGCCCACACTAATAAAATAATTTGTTACCACCGCCGACCTTCCACAACCTTCTTCGTTTTGCTGGCCCTTTCTAACGTGGGTGTCGCTTATACTGCTGTCTTACTCGCACAGTTTCAGTTTAAGAAGCTGGGTACTGAAGAAAATTGCGAAAGTTGATAATTGTGATGGTAAAACAATTTTAAAAGCTATTGAGCATAAGTAAAACTCACTAAAAAATGCATAACGCTCCTTTTGGGTTTTGCCGCTGTTGGGTAAAAAATAAATGTAATAGTTATATACATATATCTAGTTATAAATAACTTAATATATTTAATGTCATTTCAGAAAATCTATTTGTGTCTATTGATTTGCATGCGAAATTATATTCTCATGTTATTATTTGGTAAATTTATCCAGAATAAGGGCCCTATAGAATCGGATACATAATATGGTCGAGGCGATGTTTGATTCCATCCATTTTTATTCGAAATTAGGGGAGACGGTCGCATAATCTTCGCTAGAGGGACAAAATTATATAAACAGGTTAATGGTGACCATTGATAAATTATTCATAGAATTATTTGAATTTAATAACTTATGTCTTCTTCTGTTATTTAAAGTAGTATATTGTATAACGCTTTTGTGTTTTTATTTTGGTGCCAGTTCTATTTTAGGCTCTAAGGACCAAAACCTGAAAAAAAAACTTAATAAATTGATCTTTCTTAGCTCATAATGTTCCTGTCAAGTTTTCGGTTTCTAAAATATCGCGTTACACGAAAAATTACTGGCCTTAGTAAAAAAAAAGTATTTAAACCTCAACAGACCCTAATCAAGTCGACTTCCACTTGCTATAATTTAAGATATCCGTTGAAATTGCTCCCGAATCCGTAGCTTTAACATTAATATCTCCTGGTATAATTACACGTCCGAAACAGCAGTGTGTATATTCAATAAATTATAAATAACGATTTGTTAGCCGCGGGCTACCGGTCCGGATGCTGGCCGGAGTGCCGGGCCGTTCCGGGAACAGCCACCAGCCAACACAGGTAGCCGAGAGACTACTAATCCGAGTAATTACTACATAGGCGACGGTCACACGTTATTAATTACTTTCGTAATTAGTGTTTTGATTGTAGTTAAACTTATTAGGTAGGCTTATGTTGTTAGAGAGGGTTTGATTTTGTTTGTTATTTTAGTGGACGAAACAATTTAAACGTTAGTTTTTTTTAACTATCGTTTTCCACTTAAAGAATCGGAGATATTTACGAAATTTTAGATTTTCTAAAGCCTACTTCATCGTCCAGTCTATCGATGCAAAAACAATGATAAATAAATAAATAGTGATGTAATGATAAATAGTGATGCATGAACTTTCAATAAAAAATAAAGTTGTAAAAACAAAGAGCCTATAAAACTAATTTAAATTGCCAAAATCATTTTATTGAGCAATAAATTGTAGGCATTTAACCGACACTTATAATCAAAATATTTATATAATACCATTTTAATTTTACTACACCCCATAAATCAGGTAAACGCGTAATTAAAAGTAAAATTATTCATAGGCCGTGAGGTTTTCGTAGCCGTATAAGGCGTGGTACGAGCTCGCGTTTAAAAGACATCAACGGCTCACGTATCAGACATGTCCGCATGTACGGTCAACAAAAGAGAAGTAACCATAATCGTCAGAAATAGTTGACTGTTTCTTATAAACTGATGGACATCTTCAGCTCAAATTTAAATATCAATTAAAAATGTTTGTTTTCTATCAAACAAATTAAACTTTATTCGAAAATATTTATGGATTCTTAAAGAAATTTTAATTGTATCTGACTAGTCCAGCTACTTACCTCTTTTGGTGACTGTACATAGCATGTAGTATCAATCAATGGACGCACGCGCCTCTAATCGTCAATGTTGTTGTATACCATACGCACATTGTCATACATATGTGTCCAATGACACCGGCAGTTATGAAACAACTTGTATAATGATCATACGTTATTATGCCTACGCGAATGTAAACAATTTTATTGAAAACGGTGGCTTGTGGTAAATAGAATTGGAAACTTGTTTTATGCAGTTTTTCGCACATTAAAATCTAGAAGTGTCGAAAATAATCGTAACAAAACCATGTTTTATATTCCTCAGTAAAATAAGGATTGCGTTTAGACGTTTCAAAGAAATAAATTTTCAATGGGATTCCCCTCCATTCACAAAACGACTCCACAGATAATTTAGCTCAAGGGGAGCATCAAATAAAGAGTACTGAAAAGCAACTCTCGAACGAACTTCCTCAAATTACAACTTCAACACACATCCGCAACGGTTGCATCATTTGGAAAAGTCTTAAGCGCCCACATGAGGAGTGTACTTGCGACGTTTTGGTCCGGAGGTGTTGGTATAATGTCTAAGCATACAGGCGTCCCCATTGTGGGCCAGGGCATCCGGAGCGGTCCATTGACGGCACACGTGGTTGCCCCTTGAGACGGAAGCCGGGCCCAGTTCGTCTTCCACGGTAATCCCGCTTGAGAGTCGCCTCCTTGAATCTTGTATTTGACTTGATTGGGGATTGTCTGAAGACCTTCGGTTTTTAGGGCATGGAGATATTAATTTGTACTGATGTTTCTGTAATGTTATTATTGGTACCCATTGTTGCGCTCTGAGTTTTAGAATAAAGGCTATATTGATTTTGTTTGTGCTGGCTTATAAGCATCAAAACTATATTCACCTTTAAAAAAATATAAATCATCATCAGGTACTAAATTATCCTCGTCTCTAATTACACTAATTTATTAACTTTCTTCATCTCTATACTCCCGAATAAAATCATCCGCACATCAGAAAAGTTGAATCTTAACAAAAACTGACAGTTTCGATCCGTGTTTATTTTTTGAGCCGCGGTGAGGGTGTTTAGTGTTTTTGTGGCGTAACGCAGGTGTCTCGGGTTCTCCTCTCAAGCTTATTGGCCTTTTTTCTTTAATATCATCTAGAGCTGCGTGTACAGGGCTGTTTAAGACAAGTCTTCATTTCACGATTACATTTCTTTGAAAATTTTCATGTTTGTGTATTTTCTGGGTATTGATATGATTTAATGATGGTATGTTAGGTGAGAGCTTTTGTTATGTTGAATATTTATTATTTAAAAACAGCAATGAAGTTACAGCAGCGTTTGTAAGCAGCACTCTTTATTCCAGTAATTTTACGTCGTAATAACACAGTATGGTTCCAAAGAGTTGGCCACAAATCTCCCCGCCAGAATTAAACTTTCCCATCATTGTATCCCAGCTTTACCCGCGTCCCGGCGAGGTCATTTTTTACCATCGCTTTTCTTTGTTGACGCGTGTCCCACTGTCACGCTTTTTGTCCATCCCAGCCGTGGCGAAGCGTAAATTATCTCATTATTTCTATTGATTTTATTTTTCTTTAAATCCGGCTTGTGGGATGACTTGATTTTATATTTTAGCTGTAAGAAAAGGTTTTTTATTAAAGTTTAGCTTGTCCAAACACAAATTTAACTTCGTATTCTTATTAACCCTTGCCGTTTTTATAAACAGGGATAACATTTCAATTTTATACAGTTAATTCTTTGCAAAAACTGTCTTTAAATTCTCCGATCTATATTCAATACGTATGGCGCTGCAGTTTGCATTGTAATTTTATTTAAATATCGTTACGTGCATAAGTTTTATCGCCAGTAAAGTTGAGCTTTATTCCCGTTACGTCCGCTTCGTCGCATGCTTTCCTGTGTCCTTTGCATTAAATAGAGACCTTGCTATAAAAAGGTGTTATATTTTGTTGCCAGGCTTAGTTTTATACATTCCAGAAATTTAACGTTTGATAGAATAGAAGATTTAAAAAAAAGTCTAACTTTACAATGACCTTAGCTTTACGACTCTTTATTTTGTCTTCATTTTAATATTATTGTATTTTATATATTTTCTGTATCTCTCAACTTTTCAAAATTCCTTTTGGTAAATGCTTGCACACAATTATTAGCCAGATCATTAAGGATTTTGTTATTTTCATCAGAGTCGCCAGCTATATCCGAGACGTCATTGACACTCATCGTTTAATTATGCTAAAGCAATGTGTTTTCATTTACATAAATGTTTTCATTTAACTTTATAGTTTTCTTATATTTATGTCTCATTGCCTAGTACTAGTTAATGTTATAAGGATGACCATACAGAATTAAGTCGCAGCAAATTCTTATAAATAACGTCATCTAAGCATCCGTGAAGAATTTGGCATTAGGTAACAAAATATTCAAAACCAATCAACTAATCAAATGGCGCCAGAGAATTCAATACTAAATGAATAAAAAAAACTGACCATAAACAATATGCTAGCTGATTTAAAAGTTCTTATGCGAAGTTTTTACGACTTTTTAAATATGTGTCAGGTATTTTATTTATTATAGACTTAATCTTTATCACTAATTGCTTTACGGCGCCTCCATTCCGTATCAGCCACATTGTTAACTTAATTGTTTCTTTTTTCATCACCATAATGCACATAATCAAGTGAAGTTTAGAAAAAGTAGAAAAATTATCTTTATGTCTAATTTATTCGACAGCTACTCAGTATTGGTTATTATTGTGCAACCATCAAACGCGAATCTTTTATCATAATCAATCTAAAACCTAACATCACAAAGAAATTAATGATATTTCGCAATACCTTCCGTGCGACCCTATTTCACACCTACACGGAAACATCTATTGTGTAATGGAAAATTGTGATAGAGCACAAAAACGGGGCGGCTCCCGCGAGGTCGACGTCTAATAATGTTTTAATAATGATTAATGATACGAATAAGCTGGTAATACCCTTAGCAACATCGATGACGTCTGAATTTTCGGCGATACCTATCGCAACGGCTTTTACACAGAAATTGACGTAATCTATCCGAAGGTAGGTAATATAGATCTTGGAATGACCGATAAAGATAATATTAAGAATGTATGAGCAATTTCTCATACGTCGAAAGATGAACATGTGAAAGTAGCTTGATAAATGTGAGTCATTTGTTTTCCCCTATAATATTTACTACCCTATTCGAGAAATAGGTTCAATGCGTCATACTCAATACTATGAATGCAGGACTCCCCATCTATAATTTGATATTACAATTTCTATCGCATTGGAACTATTCATCAATAAAATAGCCGTGTGCTTGCTAAGCATACTGTTTATTTGATATTTCATTCATTTTCTTTTGAATAGCTACTGTAATCTAAGTTTGGAATAAAGTTTCCACGCTTGAACAATTTAGGTCAATAAAACAAGACACCAGTTGTAAGTCGCCTGATTAGATGTTTACATGCAAACTGCAGTGACTTCACTTAGCTCCAATTCAAGATGATTTTGTAATTAGACTACATTGTTTAAAGCACGCACTGCACACAGTACCAGTGCTTCTGAATATGTCAAACAATCCTCTATGAAAGTTCCACTTTCATTATCCTTAGCAGTTGCCCCATTATTTATGATCGCTCCAACGTTTGCCTCAAAAACTGATGCAATTTCCTCAATAGAATTCATAAATGTTGTCATAGTTGCAAGACATTTACTACTTCTCGGTTATTCACTTCCTTTACTTGACTTTATATTTACATAAGCGTAAGATATAATAACTGCAATCGTTCACTCTGCTCTCAATACACTTCAAGGAAAATCGGTAAATCAAACACAGGGGGCGACAATTGATTCGTACGGGGCGAAAGATCGCAGGACCATTATTCTATTCCGTTTAACAGTCTGGATTGAAACTCAATTATCCCATGTATTTTAAGCGGCGTCCTTTAGCACTTGCGAATTGCTTCAAGAGTCTCGTCACTTGTCACATTGTAAGTGAGGATGATGATTTATATCCGTATGTGCTGATTGGTAGCTGTGTTTATTTGCAATGTCTTGTATGCTTCAACAACATAATGTGTCGTTCTCTGTTTTATCTTTCCTTTCATAGCACGAGCTACAAACAGAACCGAAATCTAAAGACTCGAGCTTTGAATGCGTTTGCATTTCTTAATGTCACATTATATGTAATGAATCTATTCAGATGTTGTCAATGAGATGTTCAAAGTGGCCCGCGCGGGGTTCTAGAGGTGTGTCGCGTCGGCAGATCACAGACACCCTCTCATAGTTTTGTTATTCAAATCTTGGGAGCACTAAACTCAACCATTATTTACCAGTCGGCACTTTGACACCCGCTGTGAGACTAAACGGTTGATTACTCCGAACAGTGCTGCATCTTAAAACTGCACAATGGCAACACTGCACTTTTTGTTAAGGAAAGCTCAAAAAAATGGCACGCCGCTTAATACTCGTATATCTGTCAAGATTAAAGCCCTCCCATATAACGAAATATGAATAAACGACAAGATAACTTTAAATTCCATCGCTTAAAGAGACGAACGATCGAAAATACAGTTACCGTTACGAATGAGCTTAAAGGCAATGACATAAAAAACATATTTTTTTATACCAAATAGCACACACGGGCCGGGAGCAAGGCTCGGCCCGTAAGTCATCGAAGCTGTCAAGATAAGAATGAGTGAATGAACACCTGCCGCCACCGGTGTTACGCGTGCGCCTACGCACCCGCGCAACGCTCCCATTTTATAATACCATTTTTAAAATACTCGCGACGACTCACAATTTGAATTTTATCTTGCGATTCATACAGTTCATATTCCTATAAACAAATTAATATTTTAGATCTATTATTGAGCAAACGTAATTACGGACCTAGGTTAGAGCGATTATCTTCTTAAATCGACTTTAAAATTAGATATAATAATGATTGTCGTTGTTTTTAAAATATAACTGACAAGAATTGACATCCGGAACTGCTTTTATTTTTATTGGCTTATGGCCATTGGCCGTATTTATTGTGATACGTACTGGTTTCTGACTTTAATATCGCATGAAGAATTTAAGAGATTTATGTGTGGTGGTTGTACATCCGTTGATATAAATTGTGTTTTTTCCGCATTACTTTTTGTTTTATTTACGAATTCTTGGTAGTGGGTTAGTCATGGGGGCTCTCCGTGTTTATAAAAATTAATATGGCCGACATATTTGTGCTATTTGTCGGTTTAATTGGTCTAATTGTTGGGTGGAATCCTTCGTGGAATCTCATAATTATCGTCTTACATACTGCAATGCGTCATCCATTGCGATATTTATGTGATACTTACTACTATTAAACTTATTATATTTATTATTTACTATTGAGTTTATCTACATTATTATAAAACAACGATAAAGCGATAATAAATAATTGTAGACACCTTGAAATATAAACCCAACTTTAAATAAAATCTCTTAAATGTTACAACAGATATGACAACATAATCCTTCTTTCAGTTCACGTCTTATTTAAAAATTAACAAATATAAACATTGTGTTCGGAATTTCAAAAACAAGTAATGATTTCCTTTGAAACTCACTGTTCGTGACAATCGTCACGACTTTGACGTTTAAATATTAAACTATACAACAATGATCCAATAAGGCATTCACTTTGTTCAATCTTGCATTGTAAACATCTATAAATGTCCCCATCAAAATTCTACCACTACCTCATTCACAAACTTTTGGCGCCAATTTCTTAAACTAGACCAAATTTCGACAGCAAAACGTTAATTATGTTATTTCTTAACTTAAAATTACAGTGTTAATACTCATTCGTACGACAATCTTGATTTTTTGAAGGTTGACTTCCAAATATTCAATGCCAGCGTAGTCACAAAGCGGTAACTTGTTGTGAACTTTCAGAAACTTACTTGTTATTTAACATGCGTGGAAGTAGAGTATTATTTTAGTTTGAAAGAGAGTTATATCGTTATTTTCGCAAAGCAAAAAGAGATTTGGCAAATCATAACTTACCCCGGTTTGGTATAATATCCTGAGGTCGCTCTTCGATGGCACTGGTATTCTCTTGTGTGGCAGGTATGGCAGCTTGTCTGGCCGCCTCAGATGAATTTCTGCTGAAGGCCTGAACGCTTCCAACGGTGTTCTTATCACACCACGGACCCCGCAGAGTGCCCACACCACAAGCAAGGGGGTTAACACATGCATGGTCGTTTCCACTTACAAATACACACAAATAAAGGTAACTGTCAGTAGTAACGTTCCAATTGTTTAAAAATGTTCGAATTGTGAACGGTGTTCGATATTCGGTGTTCGTGCGTGTTCGGGTCGCGTGCGCTGTGTCGCGTTGTGGTCGGGCAAGCTCGGACTGGCGGCAAGCGCGCCGAGGCAGGTACGACTTAGCCTACGCGCCCGGTATAACCACCTCCGACTACGACCAGTAAGACTTGATTCTTGAAGCTTTCCTGTGAATTTGGCGCGAGAACATTTCTTTCTGAATGTTTCTGGAAATGTTTTTGTTTTTCGAGGAATCCGATGAAAACACGTTCATGATATGACAACATATTTCTATGTTACTTTTTAAATCGTGGAAATATTATAATTAAATCATTTTAGAACGCATAGTGGAAAGATGACTTCATAAGACGCTTTAACACTCTGATAGGTCTTTAAATATCTACATTATGTACCAACTACTAAAAAAAAAAAATATGCCGAAGAATAACAAAAATAGTAGTCCGACTAAGGAGTCATTTATCAGAAAGGTATCAATATCAAACAATTAAATAAATGACCCATTCAACTATACGAGTTTTAAATAGGCACTTAATAAATCCCAAATAGGCGAACGGTCCTAAGTGTCAAATTTCCAAGTCGTTATCGTAAAGTGACGTAATAAAATATATTTTTTAAATACCTCAGCGGATCAAGAGTGTTCGGTTGGGACGGGTTGACTTCCTACCGACGATGTTTTTTTACACAATCTTGTTGCTCTGATGGCAAGGGTGTGTTCACAGATACAGCCTGATTTAAAAAGTTGATGTAGGGGAGTATTTATTTTATAGAGCTTTCGATATTTTCAGTTTTTCCTGAAAATACATAAAGTTAACGAGTATCCATAGTGGGTACTCGTCTATATAACAGCGGGAATAGGACATTGTTACAATGATAGGTTTTTGTGAATTAGTTTATATTTAATTTTGCAATAAGTGATGTTAGTAGCGGTTTTAGACTAAGGATGTTAATACTTAGTCTAAAACCGTTACTAACAATAATATGAATCATGTGTTCGAGATAAATAAATAATATTAAAATTAACGTAATTTAAAATTATTAATGTAAACACAATTACGTTTTTTTTTTTAAGAAATTCTAAGCTTTTAAAGTCTTTCAAAGCTTTTCCCGTTTTCAAGTGGTTTTACAATTTCACTACGATTCTGAAAACAATACGTCCTTTAAGTAATCTTATTTCAATGTACAACCTACTTGAAGTAAACAATAAGAACAACAGATAATTCGGCTGATTACCGTAACAGGGGGAAACCTCACTTCCCGTAATACCCACTCGATCAACAAAAGCCGTGGGCTACCATCGTGCATATTCAATTGTTTTAAAACAAAACAATGTCATTCATGTATTCGTAGAACAGGATTTCAACTCATTCATGTGAATTCAAAAAGAATCCATTGTCAGTGTAACGCGACCTTATATCTTCTGTCTCGCTCGCTCCCATTCACTGTCGTCGCGGCCGCATGAATGAACCGCTTCTTATGAATGGACACAGTCGCTATAGTACTATACTAACCTACCTGCCGATTGCTATATATGTGTTGTTTATATCAAGTTATATGAGTATCGGGAAATACTATATGTATGTGTGTATATGATGGCACGTGGTCAATCGTCTTTTTATTCTATATACGTAATAAAAGCTTACTGGGAGAACGTTATCTTTGAATTATATGCTGTTGAGAATATTGTTTATTTGGAACTTTCATTGTGAAGTACTTTGAATTATTCTACTAAACTTAGAAAATACTAAAATATGTTGAGCTGCCTTCGTTTCTCTATTTTTATGATAAATAAAAATAGAGAAACGAAGGCAGCTCAACATTAGCAAGAAATAATATCTAGTTCCGAGAAAACTCGTCAGTAAAACATTATCGTAATCATAGTTTATCCCAATAAAATAAAAAAAAACGAGATATTTGTCACAACCTGACGACATATTTTCGCAAATTCCCTTTTTAGTGAAGTTTGTTTTTAAATTATTTTCCGAATTTTAGCAAAATTGAAAAGATTTTCAATATTTAGGGAAATATTGACATGGCATGTAAACAATAAGTTAACATGCCATGTATGTAAGTGCAATCTTAAAAACCTATGTCAGAGAACCATGTACAGAGATATTTGGCTAATTTTTCTTTGTTAAAAGTGAGAAAGAGGGAAGAAAAGGGAAAACTTAGCTTTACTATTACAATCAATCAGGCGCAAGGGCAAAAACTACAGGTAGCAGGTACCTGCAAATCAGAAAAGGTTAACCGTGTTACCCCGAATTTAATGCAAGCAAAACCGCGGGCAAAAGCTAGTAATACATAAAAATTAAAGCAAATAATAGCCTCATTATCATCTTATTCATTATCTCCTAACCTGAATTATATTTAGTATAATTATATATGACACTAGCTGTTCCACACGGTTTCACCCACGCTGCTCAGCACCTGTTGGTCGTAGCGTGATGTTATATAGCCTATAGCCTTCCTCAAGAAATGGACTATCCAACACTAAAATAATTTTCCAATTCCAACCAGTAGTCCCTGAGATTAGCGCGTTCAAACAAACAAACAAACAAACTCTTCAGCTTTATAATATTAGTATAGATTTCATGTTTTATTTATTATGATCTCCTAAAACAGGGCTTCCCCTCAAATGAAAAGTTTCATATGTTACTTGTGAGTCTAGCTCTATGTTGAAAAAAATATCCGCAACTTTTAAGCCTGACTTGGATTTTTCCAGTCCTCCATGATTCGCCTTCGATAAAGTCAAACTTGTACTGACTAAAACCTATCCATGTTTCTTCTTTTTTTGCCCTTTGTTTTTCGGGGCCGCGGTATCTCTTTCGTCGAACCCGCAACCCCGGCAACAGGGCAAGCCTCTCCTTCTCTCCTTTCTGTCGCACAGCTCAACTAATTACAACTTCCAGTAATTGAATGAGGCAAACGCTATCGTTTCCTTCATTTAATTTCTGGAGGTTCCTGGAACAGTTTTATAGCTGTTCAGATTGCTACGTACTGCTCGAAGAATTTCTGAGTCATCGATTTGAGCAGAATTAGAATTTAGAACAATTTTGTTTAACGCACCTTAGAGCTACAGAGGGGCCTGCCAGGGTCACCGCCTGCCGGGGTTGCGGGTTGTTCGAAAGAGATACGGCTGCCTCGGAACGTAAAGGGCAATAGAAGGAACATGGGTGGGTTTTAGTCTGACACTCCCCCCGCTCCACCCAGAGCGGGGGAAGTTATGTGATGATTTTCCATCCGCAAAAAAAGGCACCTTACAGATATACATATAAATGCTCATAGCTACATATTTATATATGCCAACAGCAATATAACCAACTAACTGCAGCAGTGATAGGCATGGTGTTGTGACCGTACGATTGTCAAGTCGTAGATGGCCCCATGGCACACACCTCTGATTTTTCGGCTTCACGTGCGCTGCGTATTGTGTAATTTATCACGTAATTCTGTGAAGGAAAATATTATGAGGAAACCAGTTTGCCTGAAAGATATATCTTTACGATATGTTAAGCCAAGTGGGAGGCTCATGGGCTAATTCTGACAACAGGTACTAACCACACTTTAATTCGTTCTTTCTCTTGCTTCTTCCGAAGCAATATAACTTGAGCGATATTTCCTAAGAAAACAGCAATATGATTTACTTCACTTTCCCTTATCCGCTCTTTAAGTACGTAATCATGATTTTGAATTAGATTTCGTCATTTAGAATTGGTAGGTAATTGTTAAATGAGGCAGAACAGAAAGTGGCTATTTGTTTACTTTTTAACTGATCGTGGCTAAGACAATTGTCAAAGAGCAACATTAGCAAAGCATAGTAAAATCATGAACAGTCACTCTCTATCATAGACACTTATTCCTTCTGTCTATGAGAGGGATTGGATCAAACGTTATCCTCCATGCAAGGACTTGCGGATTAGTGGATGTATCATAAAAGCCTTAATTATTTTGCAATATCTTGTATGTCCCACTGCTGGGCAAAAATCTATCCCCATATCCTTTCAGTCCAGGTACTCTTCACCTGTGCCACCTAGAATCAGCCTTCGCGATAGCGATATTTTTATCGTAATTATCTTGCCTTCAGACGTATTTTCTTCTTCTGTATGTTTTGTCATCTCAGTAGTCACCTCCTTTCTAGTCATATTATCCTTCGCACAGTCCCACCATCGTTTTGAGGATTTCGTATCTCAAAAGGAAAAATCGTAACCTTTATAGCATCACTTTGTTGTCCGTCTATCTGTCAAGAACCTTCATTTCTAACGTTTATAACGCAAGTTTGTACGGATCCCTCGATGCGAAGTCCAACTCGCACATGGCTGGGTGTTTTGGTCTTTCTCTACTCAATGGCGCTATTTTATTAGTAATAAATTACCACATACTTGACACATCTCTAGTCATCTAAAGAGAAACATACAACATTTCGACGGGCCTGTTGGTCTAGTGGTTAGTGGCCCTGACTGCTGAGCCGGAGGTCGTGGGTTCGATTCCCACCCAGGACAAACTTTGTGTGATGAGCATGATTGTTTGTTCTGTGTCTGGGTGTGTTTTATCTATAATATGTATGTATTTATAAATTATATAAGTATGTTTATCAGTTGTCTGGTTACCATAACACAAGCTCTGCTTAGCTTGGGATCAGATAGCCGTGTGTGAGTTGTCCCAAGATATTTATTTATTTATTTATTTATTTATTTACATACGTACCCAAAGTATTGCAGTACAACACCATGATTAAGAAACTTTTTTGGAACAAAGGAATTCCGAAGCAGCCAGTTAAACGTGTTTAAGTGAAAGGACACGTCATACTTTCGTGAAACCTTCCCCCGAGTCTCGACATAGCGAGTCACTGACGTCACAGACTTACAGTCTAGCCACAAATCAGTTTGACAAATGACTCGCAGATGACGTCACTGAAGCAGTACACATAATATAATTTTGTAATTTTTTTAGATAGGTAAGTACATTAATGTCTTGAGCATAGGCATGTTAATGTTTTTGCATTTATTGTTGGTTCGTTGGCAAATTTCCTTTTGAGACAGTATTCGTGCTATTTTTATTTTATTCTAATCACAAACGGGCTTATGCCAGTTGATGATTGTTTGTTATAGTCATATCTACCTACGTCATATCCATTTACTATTTTACAAACTTCAGTTTTACTATTATAAAACACGTTACATTTAAAAAAATCTTAATCGTAATTTGTTAGAGCTATTTAAATAATATAAATTACTTTTACGACCTAAACATTGTTTCAAGTACGGATTACTTAAATTTTTACTCAGCAAAGTGCCTTTTCCGTTTTAACATAAAGATTACAATTGTTTATTATTATTACCTTAAATATTACTCACTATTTTAATGGTTATACCTACCTAATTATTATTTATATTATTCCTCTGACCTTTTAGGTATTGTTGGACTACACTACCAAGTGATTAATTAATATTTCCAATACAACACGAAGTGAAATAATAAATATATTAGCGGCCATTTTGTCCTTAACAAAACGGTTTTACACCTTAGATTTAGATCGAACATTATTCAAAGTCGTCGTAAATAAATATTACATATTTTTAGCCTTATAATGAGCAAGAATAGTAGGGACTTTAGTTTGATAAAGCTGAAATATTATAATTTTTGGGCAAAAAAAAACTTGGTTCTAACTGTAGATATATTAAAGAAAATAACGACATCATCGTAAAAATAGTAGGATGGGATAAGGAATCTCTAGACCATTTTATCATCTAGTTAGATGTTTCCATAAATGCTTTCTTTAAATAGTTATGAACTAGCATACAATAGTTTCCGATATCAAAATTATTCACCACAGAAATCCTGATAAACACTAAATAAAGTGTCCACTATTCAAAGTCACGTACGTGGGGTTGCCGTGCCAAAGCCTGCTCGGCATAGCAGTCGAGTGCATTGTTATAGCAGTGCTAGACAATGCACGTCTAAGCACCCACTTCACTATGAGTGGTCAGCGTTTTTTGCACCTCCAAGCTTCGCCTTAAGTGGGAGAGGGACAGGTAAAGTGGTGGCACTAGGGCTTTCAATACCGGTATTACGGGATCCCGTAATACCGTAATCACGGATATATTTTGGTCTTTTTTCAATACCGGTACTGACGAGCTAATACCGTGATTACGGTATTACAATCATTTTCATAGAGACAGTGAGAATATGGCTGATATGACGATAGAAGAACTTTCTTCTTCTTCTTCAAGTTGTGAAAATGAAGACACGTCCATACAAAAGCAATTAGAAAGGGAGATTTCTAAATTGCCTAAAAGTATGGATTAGGCCTCGGCTGTAACCACAAGCTTGTGTTTTGATGAATAATAAGTGTAGAGAGAGATGTGTGTCTTTGAAACTGCTGGGGGTAGACGTGAGATATTTCTATCGGCGGCATACAAATATTTACTGTCTGTTGTACCCAAAGTGTTGAAGCAGAGCGTGCTTTTTCGTCAGCAGGCTATTTATGTAACAGGCTAAGAAGTTCGCTTTCTGATTCGACCTTAAATGCATTTTCTTTTTCGCGATCCCACTTTAAAATAAAAAAAAACGAAAATATCTTTTGATTAAAAATGTTTCAATATGATATATATGTTTATATTTTTATTATTGTTTGTCAGCAAATTTGCAAAATACTATTTGATTTATTTTGGAATTTATGATTGTTTTTTTTTTTAATAAATACATATAATACTTAGCGTTAGTAAAATTCAAACCAAATATAAGTATAGATCTCATTATCATTGTAAATTGCATAATTTAAGTTAATTGCCTACTGCGATATTACATTTAGTTTAAGATTTGATTACGTTTATAAATCCTAGTCCTATAATCAATCACAATGACGGACCTGTTGGTCCAGTGGTTAGTGGCCCTGACTGCTGAGCCGGAGGTAGTGGGTTCGATTCCCACCCAGGACAAACTTTGTGTGATGAGCATGATTGTTTGTTCTGTGTCTGGGTGTGATTTATCTATAATATGTATGTACAGTGAAACCTGGATAAGTGAGACTTGAAGGGACGAGAGAATTAGTCTCACTAAAAGAGGTATTCCACTAACCCAGGGTCTCCACTAACAGAGCTGATTCAGGGCCAAGGTGTCGGGACCTCAGCATGAGGTCCAGTTATGGAGGTTTCTCACTTACCCAGGTCCCACTTAACAAGGTTTCACTGTATTTATAAATTATATAAGTATGTATATCAGTTGTCTGGTTACCATAACACAAGCTCTGCTTAGCGTGGGATCAGATAGCCGTGTGAGAGTTGTCCCAAGATATTATTTATTTATTTATTTTAATCAATACCAAATCAGTCTTTGTCTTTGACGGATTTGGAAATAAGTATTTAAATGTTTTTTTTAATGCCCTAATTAAAGTTCTTATGAACCTTAAAAGAATCCATTAGAAAGGATAAGAGTCAAGCGCGAGTTTTTTTTTTTAAAAGGCTTGAAAAGCTTGAGTTCAATACCGTGATCACGTGATCACGGTATTGAAATTTCTAATACCGGTACTAATACCGGTATTGAAAAAATCCGGTATTTGAAAGCCCTAGGTGGCACGCGCACTAAGAGATAGGGTTGTTGAAGTATGGGAAATGGTTTTTAAATAATGATTTGACTTCTTTTTTTAACACGCTTTTATTAGTTTCACCTTAAACTTACTAGATAAAAAAAATGAATTTAAATTTGACCTGACATTCGAATCTTTCAATTGTAAAAACCAGACATAAAATCAATTTGTGTACTTAAAATGTGGTGGCACAAAAATAATTAAAAAAAAACATGGAATTGGGTACTTATATACATATTTGAAAGTGCACATTTTATGCAATAAAAGAAAGTAAAGTAATTTGGTTAATTTGCAGCTGTCATTGCCAAACCTTCCTTCTTCAATCTTTTTGATAAAACTTCCACGAATAATTTTATGATTTTGACAAGATTTGATTAAAATTTGGAAAGGGAATATCTGAGAACAGAAATATTTCTATTTCTCAATAACGAATATTTTTTCAGGTGAAACACGGATACACTTTAATGTAACGCAAAAACTGACAGCCCTAAAATCTTCTTTGTTGTCTCAGAATATCCCTTTTATTAAGATAAGTTTTGTTCTTTACTTAAAAGTGAGAGATCCGGTTAAGTTTCGAGTGTTTTTTTTATAACCGTCCGTATTTAACATGTTTAACTGATAACAATGAAGACCACGTGCTGTTTAGTTCAAATTGAGGATTACTGGTTTTGCTTTGCTTTTCGGAGGTAGATAGAAAGCCTGTTAGATGTGTTGTCAGTCTACATCGAAAATACTTACTAAATAATCAGAAGTTGCGAATTGTTTGAAAAGGAACATAGATGTGTTTTAGTCACTAACAGTCTGAGACTCCTTTACGCTCCGCCCAGAGCAGAAGAAGTTATTTGATGATTTCTCACCCAAATTATATTTTGGTTTGCATCCTGAGTCGTATAGCTTTTGGCACTTTGACTTATAGAAACAATTTATTTATATTTATGTACACACAGGAGGAAAAATCATAAAAAAACATAGATTACAAAGGCACAGCTTATTTCAAAAGAAATCATCATCTGCCTAGCCTTTTACCAGCTATGTTGGGCATGCTTCCAGTTTAACCGTATAAACTACAGTAATTACAGTACTTTGCATAAAGGGGTTGCCTATCTGTACTCCACTAGTGTAAATCATACCCCTTGTTAAGACTGGTTGACAGATTTTCTTTTAGTAGTGATAATGTAAAATGTATTATATCATTGCGCAGTGTTATGAGTAACAAATAAAGCTCCCATATCATTTCGACTTAACCGGAAAACAACAAACTGTCAGTCCCCCAAAACATTTCCGACAAATATTCCCCATAAACAAAAGAATATCTCTTGTAGAAAATTTCCTTTTCAACTACAATGTCGGCAATAACTTTGTTCTTTATTCTAGCCAAGTCACGGAACCCAGCGTTGATTCGTGCTACAAAATATTAACTTTGAGCTGTCATACGTATCTTGATGAAGGGAGCACGATATTAGGAACACGAAAATGATAGTGGTTCGCCTTAATTACGTAGCAAAACTTAACTCATTTACAAGCTGGTTGGTATTAGTAACCAACTCTCAAATAGGTCGTTAAAACTTTAAATAATTATAACTGTTGAAATCACGCGATGCTTAACTTTGGACTATAATAAAACATTGTTACCAGTAGAGGTAGGTTGTAGAATAATAGTTTCTGTGAATAACAAACTTGTTAACTTCAAGCAATTATTCAAAGCATCTGTTTGTAAAATACGGAGCATGGACCTCTTCGTAGATATGTAATTATTTGTCATCCTACAGAATAGCAACCCCAAAGACTGTAACCTTCTTACAACACCAACTCTTAAAAAATGAAATGTTAGTAGTTCTTTCTTTTTCGTGTAGGTTGCGTTGAGGGCCTCTTTTACCGCGAAGTTTTTTTTCAGAGCCGATTGGCGATTGGTCGGCTGCCATTTTTTTAATAAAAAAAATTGTATCTATTATGAAATTGAATTTTTTCACCAATTTATATAAAAACACCTTTTCAAAAACAAACTTAATTATTTTATGCAACTTTCAAATACATTTCCAAAACATAATTTTATATAAAAACACGTTCGAATGTCTAAGTTTGTGTCGCATTCGTGTTTTCTTTTTATCGAGCCAACTAATTTTGGATTTTCTCGCTTCCTTGGTCATATGTTACATGCTACTTTCATAAAATATTTTTCCATGGTGTTTTTTTGTTATACATATTTATGGATTTACATAGGTTCAAAAAACTTAAAAATTGTCAAAACCTCGGCTTAACCTGGTGTCAGAGTTTTTCATCAGCCTTGGCCTACATGCCATCGAGACTAACTAAAGAATTCAATATGTAATTTTCATCAAATTTACTCTATAGAATGTGAATGATACTTTAGGTTTTATTTAAATGTATTATGTAATTGTGTGGTACAATAAATGGCTTTTTTATTTTACATGCCATGGAGAAATATCTCTTAGACACCCTGGTTGGTATCCTTAGAATAGTAGTAGGACCAATAAAGAATAAGATTTTGGTGATGCGGAATTTGTTCAATAGCATTAAAAATCTTTGTCATAATAATTGCTTGGCATTGTCACATACCTTCTTTTGCACATTATCATGTTACTATCTACTAACATGTTCCAATTAAACATGTTTACAAACATCCTTAGGCTACGCTAAACTCGGACACGAGTATGTTGATAATGAGTTAGTAACGAGACTAAATCAGACCACTCGTTTTCAATAATAACCCTTGAGAAACGTGTACCGCTCAAGATAATGACCTTAAATCCCTTACACGAGCACTATCACCCACGTGTGACCTCCGACCAGCCTCCGTAGACCTTCGTACCCTTTCGTGCTTCTTCGATGCCCACAAATAATCCCTTAATAACTACACAATAAGGCTAACGAGGTTATTTTGATCTTTTTACCACTGCATGGATCGTGACGTCAGGAGACACGGTTCCAAGAATCGAATCCGTTTCATTGATTGCAGTGTTGTTTGATATCATGATATTCTGACGTCATGACTGTGATTGGTCGCAAAATGGTTTTTTTTTTATAAGAGAGCTTATTTAGTAAAACGGTCGAATTTCAGACGGAATTATCACGTGCCAGTTATGTATTGTGTGTTTATTTTTGTTGCATGATATTTTTAGCAAGCAATTTAAAATTACAAAGACTGTTGATTATTACGGCACGTGTATGGTGTTATTTTTAGGCACGGTGTTTTTGATTCAAATGCCATAGTTTTAACACAGTTATAATATATTGAGAAATGTTCAAACTAGTCAATACTGCTTCATTAATACTTTTTTAATATGTATATGCATAAGAATTGTTGTTGCATTAAAATTTAACTTTAATTTAACTGACTTCAGAACACCGAATATGATTACTGGGTTGATTTACGTTTTTTCAGTGAGTTTAGTGTTATCTTAAATTTATTTACTCTGCTTCAGTAATACGTATTTTTCTCCTTCGTCTCGTGATCTCCTACTTATGTTCTAGTTACGATGTAAAATTTATACATGGCATTCGTTTTTAAAAATTTTAAAATAACACAACAAATAAAGTCAACGACTTCCGAAAATAAGGAGTATTTTTGCCTTCTGTGTTTTTTTTTTGTATTCTCTCTCTATCTATCCTCATAATCTTTCTGGGTAAACGATGCTGGCAATGCTTTAAGTTCGTAAACAAGTCGTGTCGACGGCGCGTTCGTGTTCTACGCGCGTTTCAAAGGGATATCAGCAAAGCAAAGGGGCCCGCCAGTGTCACTGCCTCCCGGGGTTGCGGGTTGATCGAAAGAGGTACCGCGACCCTGAACACAAAGGGCAAAAGAAGGAACATAGATGGTTTTGGTCAGTAAAACGCCTGCCAGTGCTTCCCGCTCCGCCCAGAGCGGGAGAAATTATTTGATGATTACTAAACCGAGAAAATAAGGCGTCTCGCCATCTTCTCCTCGGCCTGTCGTGATCCTGTACCGGGGCTCCAGTAAGCTATCACAGCTCCAGTTATAATGTAATGGTCCTCAGCTTTACTGGATCCGGCAGACATGGCCTGCCCAGTTCCATTTTAGTTTTGCTGCCATATGTGCATGAGGACCTAGAAAATTCAAAATTCAATAACCTACCTATAACGTTTACGGAAAATTCAGAAAGTATTTACCAACGCAACACCAACATCTGCGAATATTGATTCTATTGACATTATTAGTTAAGTATTTAGTCTTTACAGAAAGACTAAATGCTATGAAGACGGCGCTTTCACCAATTCCACTAAGGCAGGCATGATGAACCAATGGAACGCGTGCCTTTGAACTCGACCTAAGCTTTTGCCAGTCATTCTTTTCAGAGGTGAGAATTACAACGCACATTTAAACAAACCAAATTAGTGTAATGGGTGTACAAACTTAAGATAGTCTATCATCATTTGCCTGTGCCCTTGACCCATTCTATTTGGGGTCTGCGCAACACGTTTACTTCTTCCATTCTCCCCTATCAGACGTCACAGCATCATTTCCTCCTTACTCCTTCATATCATTCCTTACACAATCCATCCATCTGTTCTTTGGCCTTCCTCTCGCTCTCCGTCCATCAACATTCAAATCCATCGCTCTTTTAGTCACATGTGTCTTAAGATACCATATAATAACAAAAATTTGCAAGAGGAAATTAAAAAAAAAAACAATGTCGCGAGTAGCAAATTTTTTTTTGGTTCTTCATCCACATTATTTTAGAAAAAATAGCACGTTGATCCATAAGGGATCGCCAATTCGCCACCCCTGCACTATATGAATATAAATAGACTCTTTGAATACACTTAACTACAGAAGACAGACATTACACTATCATATAAAGTCATAACCCAACATATTAAAACCGCAACATCGATAAAGTTACCTTATTCAGTACTTAGTTACCTACATAAGCCTTTCGTAACAACGTTATGTAATTTGTTTACACCTTCCCACGCGTGGGCTGTGGGCTCAATCCAGCCCACTACGCGAAGCCCACAGTTTCCTTTACAGCCTACTTATATGGCCACTTAAATACTCCAAGTGGAACCTTGGTATAAGTTTGCACAAAATATTGACGACAGTGTTTTTATTTATTGTTCCAATCTAGCTTTTCAATGGAAAGTCAAAGTGGTTGACAGAATTTTGTATCATATTTTGTACTTCTAAGAATTAAGTTTTTTGTATTATATCTTGTATTTCTATAAATTAAGTATTTTGTAAACTTACTTCCACATATCTTTGCGAAAGAGGGTTACTTTGTATGGTTACAATGGTGGAATATTCTTTCTATCTATCTTAAAGCTGGTATCAACCATACAATACCTTATTAGGCTTAACATTAAATTTCTTTATAATAATTAAAACGGTATATTTACCATGTTTACTATTAAAAAGAAAAATGGGTAAGTACCCCATTTAAAATGTAATAAATAATGACAGTAATTATGTCAGTTTAAAAACTAAATTAATATTTTCATACGTAAGAGACGTTTCTTAAACATTTTCTCGTGTGTCCAGCTATTATACAGGTAAAATCGACACAGCCTTACGCAAAACTTATCCTTTCACAAACGTCACAACTGTGTCTTCCACTTTTCGCATCGAGTATAACCTAATCACCTTTGTTATACATAACTAAAGCATATTATTGGGAAATTTATCAGAATTTCAAAGTGGTTTTATAGGTCCCTAGAGAACCGTTTTTAGGGTTCCGTACCTCAAAAGGAAAAAAACAGAACCCCACTTTGTTATCTATCTGTCTGTCAAGACCCTTTATATTGGGAACGCGTGGAGATAGCTAGTAAAAATTAAAGCTATTCAAATCGGTGGTCTCTTTATGCTGTGAAAAAAAAATCAACCCTCTAAGTCTACGGAGACAAATTTGCTGTTTATGTTGCAAGTTCATACGGAACTCTCGGTGTACAAGCCTGACCGGGTTTTTATTTTCGGTCTTGGCCGGTTTTTTATATTTTTTTTCTAACATACTTAAATATGTATCCAACTAATTACCTAACCGACTGTACACGCATGCATCACCCGCCCACAGCCGACACTGCTCTAGTTCACTATATTTAGAGCTTCCCCACAAGGCTTGCGATTAAAACATATCACCATAACCGCGACATATCTCCGCCTATACGGTTATACGCGGTGGACGTGACTCAGCCTTACGATAACTTCGAGGCGATTATAAGTTAATTGCCATCTAGTTGACTTCTTATACGATGAATAGCGTTATTAGGAAATCAAGTTTACAGGGTGTAAAAACCTTATAGGGGAGAACAAGAACATATGAAAATTAGAGCCTGTTGGATTTCCGCCACCTGGTTGGCTGCTGTTGTTGTCGTTAGCCTAGTGATAGATAGATCACCATTTTCCTGCCCTTGTCCCATTCTATTTGGGGTTGGCGCAACACGTTTTCTTGTATCATTCTCCCCTGTCAGACGTCATGACATCATTTACTCTTTTCATAATATTCCTTACACAATCCATTCATCTTTTATTTAAAAATAAAAAAAAAAACATAATCACATATTTGTGTAAATAAGGTACAGAAGGTTGATAAGTAGACAAAATGGATCTCTAATTTTGCCTTTAATTTCGGCGTGCAAATCAAAAACAGGGTGATATATTTTTATTAAAATTAACTAAATACAAAAATGCTGTCATTATACCGATATTCCCACGAAAGGTCAAAATTGTACCTTTGGCCTTCCTCTCCCTCTCCGTCCATCCATACAGATCTATCACTCTTTTAGTCATATGCGCTTCGTCCCTCCTGATTACATCTCCATATCAAGACAAAAGTGATAGATCATTTATTTAGTGCAATAAAAGACACAAAATATATATAACACACAACACCATCAAAGTGGGCGGAAATGTGACTGCTGAACATGATTTCCTGGGCTTGACTTCCGACGAGGGGGGGGGGAGTGTTATTGGGTTTTTCATAAGGAAGAGGAAGTAGCAGTAGTAGTAATAGTCTGGATTTGTGCCCGGTTGATACCAATAGGCTAGCCAATTTGCACACCGTGTGCAGTTTGATCCAACTTGAAAGATGTAGAGGGTAGGTAGTCTAAATAAATACGGTGTAGCTCTTGGTTTAATGGTAAATTCTTCGTTTTTCTGAAGGCCTACCACGCTAAAACGTTAGTCATAAATTCGACGAAGATTCACGCGTTTGTTGCGCCAGTAAACAGTTTATGATTATTTCATTTTGTATTTTTCCATTTGAGCGCCATGCTCAGTATGAGGGTCAGGATTCGATTCTCAATTCGGCCAAAGTTTTATTCTGTTTTTCCATCAGAAATTTCTCAGTAGCATCCACTGAACCCGTATTCGCCTCTGCCATGGGGGATACCAAGCAGAATGTTATGTATGTTGTGTCCTTTAGATTTGATGCAATCGGAATCCGCGTAGGCGCATTATTACAGCAACAAAATGTCACTAGTAATTAAGGATTTCCGAAATCCATTCAAGAAATCGTAATTGATTCAATGCATATTCACTAACTATGTACATTTTCTCAGTTTAACATTAGTCTCAGTAAACAAACGAGTCGAGTTAAATCGGATTTGTTTCGTTTGGAAACGTTAATTAGGGTTTACCATGAACTTATGGTATAACAGAGCTGTGCTGACTATGATGTGATGGGTCAAATAGGTATATTCTTTGCTTCGATGGGTCTATATGGCTACTTTCTACTTTCTAGCAGAATCATTATAGGATAATAATATAAATTACGTTACCATTCGTAATTTCAATTCAATAGGCTAGTATACAAAAAAAATAGTCTTTTAGATTATTCAAAAATAAGGGACAAGTAAAAAAAACTTTTAAACTTTGCTTTACACTAGGATTTCTCCTGATACGGGGGTGCGTTTTCAAACATTTATACACACAAACACCCAAACCCGAAACAACTATCTGCAGGTCATACAAATATTTGTTCCGTGCGGGAATCAAACCCGAGACAGCGACTTGACAAATTGACAAAAATATAGCCCATTAAAGTTACGTGTGACGTCACGCGTTGCTGGATTTTTCGGAACGAGTAGCGTCTCATGTTATTACTTTGAACCTGGAAACTGCCCTATTGTCACTTATATTAACAGCTTCTGTGACTATTTAAAGAATTTAAAAATATATATAATATCCTATTCTGATTCTACAAAAGCGGCCGTTTAGACTCCCTGATATTTGTTGTGCAATGTGTTTAATGTTTAAATGATTGCTTACTTACTACCACACTTTAATTAGAATATTAATTAGTGGTTCGATTATTTGTACATACGTTATTCTGTGTAGGCAGGTACGCTCTGTAGGTGTTCCACAAGGTATAGGCAAAGGCCTTTCTGTAATAGGCGTAGTTTAATGTACTTAGCTTTGCCTACAGATTCGAAAAATACTTAAATATGGAAATACTTTCATGGTGATCAGTCAAACAGTGTTGGAAATTATACATCTTTTTTATATATTATAATTGAATTATTTGAAATTATTATGACTAGCTTATACCCGGGGCTTCACCCGCATGGAGATTGATAATTCTACCACGGAACGGTACTGCCGAGTAAAATTCGCTCGGTATTTTTACGTGTAAGAGTAACAAACATCCAAACACACATCGCATTTATAATTAATATAATTTCTAATAGCAAAAAAAAAACAAAATACTCTCAAATGTTTTAAGACCAAGCGTAACAAACCAAAAAAAAAATGCGTAATAGAAATCTATTTCTGAAATTTTTACGTACCGCTTAAGTACTTACTTCATTACCGCTTTAAATCTCACCTGTCATTCACAAACTGTGGGCGCGAAGCATGTAGTAACTTGTAACCCATTGAACACACGGTACGGCCTTAACGATTTAAGAACGCGTCGACAGGTGTCATAGAGGAAATAAGTTCTTAGGATCTGTGTTGCAGCTTCCCAACGATAACAATAACTTCAAAAGTCTATTAAAAGCTTTGATTTCAATTGACTCCATTTCCAACTAAATGAAAATAACCTTTACTCTTCTGTAAATTAAGTTCATTTGAGAAGGTTAAAGTATTTCGAACGGAAAGAAGGGAAAATAATTATATTGAAAATATCATAAAATTAAAAAGATTTGAACTTTATTTATGAGTGAATCTTAAAGGTTTTCTAGTATCTTAAAAAAACATTTATTTGTTTACAAGTTTGGCAACTAAAACTAGAACGCAGTTTAAATACCTCCTGAGAAAAAACAAACGCTGCCATAAACGGAACTTGGCTTTTAACTTTTTAAGTGTTCTAATACTTAATGGTTATTCTTAGTTGAGTATGAAGATATGCCTTTCAGCCAGGTTTATTTTTAATGTGTAGTACAACGGAAATGTATTGAACAGAATCTTTGGGTAATGATTACTGGGTAGCTCACGGTAGCTTGCTTAAAATGTCAAGTAAAGGCAGAAAAATATTGTACCACCGACATTACCTAACAGTTTTGAACTTTCAAGAAAAATCTAAATCTATTCAAATTTTGATGTCTTTTAACCGATTTCTACAAAAGAAGGAGGTTCTCAACTCGGCTGTATTTTATCAGGACATTATATCTCGGGAACGCGTCGAGGTATCGAGTTAAAATTACAACCATATACTGAATGTCTGTGGTCCTTTGTGTTGTGAAAACCTCAACTCTTTAAGTTGACGCAGTCAATAGATATAGCGGAAAGGGCAACTCTTGTCATTATCGAATATCCTCCGACATCCGATCGGATTTAATCTGTTCTTATGTTATGCGTTATCGTGACGGGAAGTTGTCGGCAGGAAACGAGTAAAAATGTTATGTCGGCCGAGTAATGGCAAGCCAACATGGATCGGCTTTTTACTTCGATCGCTTAGGGTTGGTGAGTTCGGTGTATGGAATCTCCGTTGGTCTTTTTGTGTGTTATATGTCGGGATTCATTAGAAATCTGTGTTTGGAGAGTAATTCAAGGCCAGCTTATACTGTCCTACTCGGACTTTTTGTCAAAGGCCTCTCCCTATTCCATCCACTAACTCTTTTCTTCTGCTACTTCGAACCAGCCCTCGCGTTACGCTTCCATGTCGCCTTGTCACTGTTTTCTGGGACGCGCTGTCCATCTCTTGACACCCATTGTGTGGGTATTTTGGCCACCGATCATCGTGCATTTGAGATTAATTAGGGTTTTTTTAGTTGGGCAGTAAAGGCTGAAGAAAAAAAATATAGAATTTATTTTAAGTTATGGCACATTTTTGATCAATTTGCAGTGCACATTCCACCGTGTTCGGTGTAAGGTTTCATGTAAAAATTCCTTATGAGTTCATTGCTTCGCTCTCCGGTTACAAAGTATCACAGGTGCAAGCCCTACTCTGGTGGCCGGTGACAAATTACGCTTCAGCGATCTGAGTTTCCGATTTGATGGAATCTACGGAGTATTTAACGCGCGTCGCGTTGCCAAGTTTTTGCTCCACAATAATTGCATGACCAAACAATAAGAGTTGAGTAACATCTCACAAAAAATACCGACAATTTAGAAATTACTACCGCCGGAAAATGCTTGGCGGCTTTTGAGGTTTTCTGTGATTTTGTGTTTTTTTTTTGTTAAGGAACGTTGGACTTTAATTCTTAAAGGAGTCTTTAATACTGTCACTTTAGAGGCGAAGTTACGTAAAAGTGTCTAGGATCTGATTGCAAACAATGATCTAGATCTCATTTCAAAGCAAGATTTTATAAAATTACTGGTCTAATTTCTTAAAGATTCTTAAGTTACGCTGAATATAAGAATCTATGAATGAAACAGTAGCGGGGTGTTGCTGTGGAACGGTGTTGGCAACTATGCTCTATCTCCTAGCGAACACGAACACGCAGACAAAGTGACCTCTGCCCTACCACCGACGACACGGTGGAAATAGCGAAGTTCTGGGCTAGCAAAGTATAAAAAAGTCGTGTAAGCGCGACACGAAGGAGAAGAAGAATCTATGGGATGGGTTAGTTCCTAAATTGGTTATAGTCACTTAAATCCATATGCCATCACATTAATATTATATGGGCAACAAATTGTGTGTGTATGTGTGTTTTTAGGGTTCCGAAAAGGTAACTCTTATTAGATCACTTTGTTTGTTTTGGTCCGTCTGTGAGTTTGTCTGTCTGTCAAGACCCTTTATTTGAGGAACGCATGTAGGTATCGAGTAAGTAAGTCTGGAGTCCCTTGGAGTTGTAGAAAAATGATATCTAAGTCTACGCAGTGAAAAGATATGGCTTTTTATGTCGCAAGTTTGTACGGAACCCTCGGTGCGCGAGTCCGACTCTCACTTGTCCGGTTAAAATAAAAAATCCGGATAGCTTATACTACTACTACTTTTTATCTCGGTCTACGCGGGTTAAACCGCGGGATGCAAGTAGTTAAAATATATTCAGTCTAATTTCCCTTTACCTTATAGGAACTTCCTGAACACTTAATTAAGAACTTATTCCCTTTTAAATACGTTAATGAAGTAATCTTCCGTTAGCGCTCATCTGGCCGGTGATTACACCCGTTCGGTTTTTGTGTGCGCACGCGCAGGCGGCCGCAGCCGGACGGACAGCTAACCGTATCGGTTATCATTATCACCTGACAGGGATCTAGTGGTACTTCTAGTAGTTATTTTATAGCTAGTCTATCGCTTGGCGTAATTAATAAAATTATTTTCCTTTAACATCACATACAGCACGTCATCTTGTCAGCTAGTCTTCGAAGGGTGGTGTTGTAGGTACTTAATAACAGTACACCTAGTTTTCACCAGTTTTTGTTTATGTCCTTGTAATATGGGGCGTGCCCTTTGCCATCAAACGGACACAGAGCAATGATCTGTGACTGCTACCGACACATTCCTGATGGAGAAACATGATAATACTTAGCCCTACCCGGAAATCGAACCCAAGACTTCTTAGAGACTCTCCGGGCTTCGGTCGCCTTTTTTGCGGACGGGAAATCATCAACTAGCTTTCCCAGCTCTGGTCGGAGCAGGGGCAAGTTTCAGACTCGTACTGACTAAAACCCATGTTCCTTCTATTGCCCTTTATGTTCCGAGGCCGCGGTATCTCTTTCAAACAACCGGCAACCCCGGGAAGTCGGGCGCTTCGAGGCGATTCCCGGCCACCGTAGATGTGGACACTGAGTAATGGGTAGCTCACCGTCCGTCCGTCTACACATACACGACATGCCGTGTCGACGGCGCGTTCGTGTCCCACGCGCGCCTCAAAGAGATGTCAGCAATGTATAGGCCACAGCCTGCCGGGGTTGCGGATTGTCTGAAAGAGAAACCGCGGCCCTGGAACATAAACGTCAATAAAAGGAACAACAACAGGGTGGGTTTTAGTCTGTACAAATCTGACACGCCCCCCGCTCCGCCCAGAGCGGGAGAAGTTATTTGATGATCCGTGAAAGAAAACCTCTTAGCTCAGCAATTGCTCTTGACCAACTAAGCAATCAATAAATGAACAGTATATTATGCTAACTTGTTGAGCTTGCTCCGACATTCTTCATTCCCTTCTCCTGTAAAAGAGTCGTGACGTCGGCGTCGGTGACACATCTACCAAGTCATGTTCGGTTCAAGAACGAACGGTATAAAAACGTTGTTTTCTTCAGGAATGTCGTAAATTGTGTGCGGAAGTTTATCAACTTGTTTATTTACAATAAGTGCATGTCACATCGTAAAGTTACAGCGACATGCCCGGTTTATGTGACGTTTACATGCGATATAATTATTAGCAAACGAGTGGAGTAAAGATTTTGTGTATACAGGGTACTGTTAAATTAGCTGGCGAAACTTTGCAGACGTGTTGTTGGGATTGGTATGAGTATATATTCGTTTTGTACATAATTAATTTACTGCCCGTTTTTCGTATGTGTGTATCGTATGTATCGTTACTTCTATTCTATTTTTTGTTATATGGCAATTAGAGCCGATGTCGACTATTCTGCCAATGCCGAAAGTGAATGTTAACAGACTTACCCCCGAATACTGAAACGTCACTTAAAATTTGAGGGCTGCTAATATTAGAGCAGCTCTTAAACTTTAGATTTTGTATTGTCAAATGTCACTTCTGAGTATCTGTTAAATTTAAGTGGTACTTAAATTTTGAGTGACGTTTAGTATTCGGGGGTTAACCATTAAGCTATCTCTTTCGAACAACCTGCAACCCCTTAATAAAGCGGCCTTACAACAAAATTAGCACGTTAAAACAATTTCCTACGACAACAAAATTAATATGTGACTAGAGTTATAATTAACCTGTGTTCAGAACTGCGGTCACGTTTAACAAAATAATATTATAATTATGCACATTATGCGTGATGTTACCAGCAGGGACGTGGGACGATGTACTGGTAACAAAATAAGTCGAAGAGTTTTCTTTTATTTTCAGCATTTAATTTACTTTGAGTAACTCACTCACTGTTGTTTGTCTTTGTATGGAAATGTAATGCAGGAGAGACGAAGCACGTGTGATTAAATTAGTGATAGATCTGAATGCTGATGGATGGAGAAGGAGAGGAAGGCCAAAGAAAGAATGATGAATTGTGTAAATAGAGGAAATATTGGGAGTTCCAAGTTTCTTTTTAGACCCAGTTTTTATTGTTATTACATTAAATTTAATGCCTCCTCGACCCCATGCTATAGAATGCATGTCTACAATGTTTTAAGTGTGTGATTAACTTCTACCCTATAACATGATAATACACCAATATTTTTTGCGTAGTTATTATACTTTATTTGATGTACAGAATGCTTGGGTGACGGCTTCGTGGTGGTTTGATTTACACTGTATTTATCTAATAAAACTTATCGGTATTTCCATACAGCCAAATAAAAACAAACCATTTAACCTAATTTAAATAAACGATCATCAACCTACACCAATTACAAACATAGCAAAATTCCTCAATAATTTCGCAAATACCGTACACAAAAAAAGCCCAATCATTTTACAAATATGTACAATATATAAATCTTCAGAAATAGTTAACTAACCAATTAAAAGGCCGTACATACCGATACACATGGTTAAGTAAATTGGGTATGGTAATTGTTTTGCTGTCGGTATATCCGCGTGCCGTGGGAAAATAGTAAACGACGCGTGGTACACGACTGAGATGTTAGTGCGTATGTGTGTGGTTGAGATGTCGGGAACTGAGGGGACTTTGGAGATTTACTAGTGGTTAATAGATTTGAAAAATATCATCATCATCTGCCTAGCCCTTTCCCAACCATGTTGGGGTCGGCTTTCAGTCTAACAGGATGCAGCTGAATATCAGTATTTTACATGAAGTGACTGCCTATCTGACCTCCACAACCCAGTTAGTATAGGTAATGCGATACCCCTTGGTAAGACTGGTTGTCAGACTTTCGGAACACCGACTACCTGTAACGACTGTCAAAGATCTACAAATAACAGCCGGGTCCAACGGCTTAACGTGCTTTCCGAGGCACGGAGGAAACTCGGTATGTAACGGATGGTCACCCATCCACAGACCAACCTAGGCAAGCGCAGCTTAACCTAAAGATCGACCCGAGCGGCTACTATTTATTTAACCACGAGCTCCTCTACTGCGTCGGTGATCAGTTTAAGGATTTTAACGTGATTCATATTATTATACTCACTGCTAAAGAAGCCATTATAGGCCCGCAGTTTGTGTCCTTCAAAGTCAGGATAAGAATTGTAGAGTGGTTCTTCTCTTCTTTCGTCAACCCTGGAATTTTCAACGTATCCTAACAGCACTACATGCCCCGCTACATGTACCTAGCCACATACATGCGCGTACAATACAGCGCGCATGCTAAGCCTGTCATTAACATTACCCGTTCACATTGTTGTATGAGAAATTACTGTGATATCTGTCGTCTGAGTGGGCTGTATGGAAGTGCTACTGGTCTTTTGTCGAACTGGTTAAGAAAATAACAATTTAAAATATTTAAATAAGCATTCTGGTTTTAAATGTGAATGTATTTTTCATTTGTTTTTAATGAGTTGTAAGATATTTTTTGTATCTCCTTTTTAGTCGTCCCACGTATAAATTTTTTTTTGTACAAAGATTTATTTAATGCTGACATTGTAAAAAACGGTTGTTGTAAATTCCATTTGAAAATTGGTGTAGGAAATGCAGAAAAATCTATCTTATAGCTGTAGTTACAAGGATCACAATATAGGCTCACCAACAGCACCTTCTAGTCATATTGATTTAACAGTTAAAGATACTTGCATTGTACCTGTACCTGACAGGCTGATACCATAATACACTTATAAAATATTTTAAATCTGATAATTGCGTTTTATTTTAATTTCTGCAATAACATGCCTAATTTCTAAAGTCGTAAGTTAAGTTTAAACATGTTTTGTAATAAAGTTATCCATATCAAGTGTTGAAAAATAAAAATAAGTAAAACCGATCATTGGAATTAAAAAAATATACATAAACTCAAAATAACACTATATACTGTCAAACGAAAGCAATAATAGGTACCTACAATAATTATGTTAAGGCTAGGCCTCCTTCAAAACACATACCGTTTTTAGGTTAAGCACACAGATATAAAATTACCTACTATCGCAGGAGTAACATATATTTTACTTTACTTTACTTTTACCCACAAAAAAAGACCTACATCCTCACAACATAAGCCCTATTTTAACTCACAACTTATTAAAAAGTTCCGTAACAAGTCCTACACGAGCGCAAGCGCATCCCAGAGACGGATGTCCTCTGCAGCCCGTTACTAACGGATAGGGATACAGGCCACAACGGTCCGCAGCGCGGTTCTCTTATTATATGGTATAACATAACCGTTTTATTGCTGCTAAGGAATATACTGATCTCGTTTTCTTTGAATATCGAACGTCCCTAAGCATAGACGAGTACGGCTGTGCCTTTGTTTGTATTTTAATTTGAATACTTCTTTCTTTATTGTTTTAATTAATGCTCAAGTGTTGTTGATCTTAATCTCTTTTTTTCTGAAACTAGTATGTATCAAAAATAAACAGGGTTATAAACGCAAGACCTCTTTTTTTTCGGGTGGGTAATCATCCAATGTCTTCCCCCGCTCTGGGCGGAGCGGGGGGCATGTCAGACTTGGACTGACTAAAACCCACCCATGTTCCTTCTATTGCCCTTTACGTTCCGGGGCCGCGGTATCTCTTTCGAACAACCCGCAACCCCGGCAGACGCAAGACCTCTTGAGTGGTTTCTCAGACCTTAAATATGAATAAATTTGTGTTCCATGATTTCTATTTTTTTTTTATATACACCGTACATAATATTATCAACGGATAGCGCCGGTTCCTTTAAAAGGTCTTTTTTCCGAGAGATCACACGGTGATCACCATTTTCCTGCCCTTGTCCCATTCTATTTGGGGTCGTTGCAACACGTTTTCTTCTTCCATTCTCCCCTATCAGAGAAAACCCAACCCCCTAAATAAGGAAAGATCTCAAACAAGAAAAAGCAGCTTAATAATCTAACAATTATTTTCATAGTAAACAAAGATTCTCAGGTATAAAAAATGACTCCAAGAAAGTACAAATGATAATTTTATTTATATCTCAAATCCTAACCTAACAATTTCACCAACCCATTCAGCTATTCGCTCGCATGTCATACTCAGAACTCACAAAAGTAACTTTCTCAAAGCAATAGCCGAGCAACCGAGCACCATTCATAAAGTATAATTATTATTTACTGAATGAAAACCACAGGAAATGGCCTCCCCCGGCCGCGACCAATTGCAAGCCTTTGGTTACGTCAATATCGCTATTACTCGAGACTTGAGAACTGTAGCTGAGATGCGTGCACGCTGTGGATTGTAAAGGCGAGATTTAGGAGGAAATAAGAATGTGGGTTAGTCTCTCCACCTTGATCTGTGGTCTAACATCACCATCACCTATACAGGAACAACTTGGATATTTTCATCGCTAATTAAAAACAAATCTGCCGTTCGAAACAGGTTGACTGTGTAGGTATTAATCTTATAAGCCTTACTAATATTATAAAAGCGAAAGTGAGTTTGGTTGTTACGTCTTCACGCTTAAATGGCTAAACTGATTTTGATGAATTTTGGTACAGAGACGGTTGAGAGAGAGATTTTTTTTTAAGTGAGAAATGAGGAAGAAAAGGGAAAACTTAGCTTTGCTATTACAATAAATAAAGCGCAAGGGCAAAAATTACAGGTACATAGCAGGTACCTGCAAATTGAGAAAGGGAAACTGTGCTACCCCGAATATAACGCGAGCGAAGCCGCGGGCAAAAGCTAGTATAATTTAATTCTTCTGCACGTGTGTTTGTCACCAAACTGCGCCTAAACGGGTGGACGATTTGATAGAAACTTAGGGTGTATATCTCAATGGATTCTTGGATGGTTTAAAAACAAAATTAGACCCGTTAGGTGGCGCTGCTGTCGGTATGTGACCAAATTTGCTGTACCGGGGCAGTACAATCTCTGACAATTCTGCCAGTTTATATTAAAAAAAAAACGTTTTTATAGCAATACACCAAATAACTTCGTACTCTCACAGTGGAGCGGAAGGAAGTGTCAATTTATTAAACACATCAAAAACAGAGTACAGAGGCGGACTTAATTCCATATGCATTTGCAATCTTTGCTCTCTTTTAGAGGTATATTGCACTCATGTCGAAAACAGCAGTTTTTGTTCTAAAATAGCCGATTAAAAATTTCGGAATGATAGACTGAATATTTGTGGTATTTGTTTGTGCGTCGATGTGCCCTCTATCCAGTAAGTAATATCAGTATTCATAAATCGCTGTCTCGGTCTGACTCGACTAAGAAGTATTAAAGTTCCAGACTTTTGGCCTAAAAGGCCATACTAACTACTTAACTATAAACATCCGGCAGATGTACAGACGTTTTATAATTTGCCAAGTAATTGTTCTAAATTATAGCGACAGTTGGCAAAATTAATCTATTTATTACTCATCCATCTGCTGAGATTCGACATTTTCTAAGCTGCAATTCAACTGCCATCTCTCCCCCGCATGTAGTCTTAGGCCTTAGTCCCAGCTACCTTTTAAATACGCTGTCATTAGCTTCACCTTCAACATGGCCTAGCTAAGTGACGTCAATCTAAATCCAAAATGGCGGACTCCCAAAGATCTCTAGTTATTTTTTATACCTACATTGCCATGATAAAACAAAAAAACCTTATATTTCCTGCAATCTTAACAACTTACAATGACATTATCTTAACTAAGTGTAAGTACGTTTTAAATAAATCTGATTGTATGTTAGTGTGTCCTAATAATAGATTTTCTTAAGTGCCCATACTATTTATTAAATTTATCTTATTAATCTAGTCAATAGACATGTCTTTGTTCCTCTCATATCCGCATGAGCAAGGATACAAAAAGAGCAGGGCTGTCTGCCGTGACCCGTGCCTTTTAAAAGCTTTCTGTATGTAGAAATGTGAAAATTGAGATACAAATATTTTGCAATGCATTGGTGTCGCCAGTATTGCATTGCGACCTTCCAATATATGTAGGCTTGTGGGTGTTGCCAATTTAGTACAATATGTTGTTTACTTTGGAGATGCTCGTTTATTGTAGGCACCGTAATAATAAGGTTTTTTTTTTAACAAATCAAGTATATTGACTTGGCTCGCGAAGTTGTCGACATGTGGGATGTGGACTCAGTGATCATTGTGCTGATAGTCGTTACAGCCAATGGAGGAGGAGGCTCTTGTTAGACGGCTGGAGAAAGGGTTTGGTACAGAAAGCGGTAATACTGGACACGGCTCGGATCGTTAGGAGGTATCTCTATCTGGAGTTTTGACTGCCGGTAGATTGGACCCTGTTCCCGATACCGACGGGTTACTATATTTTTTTATATTTTAATGTGTTTTATTTTCTTTGAATTTAAATGAGAAATACATAAAAATATAAAAAATAGACTCTGCTTGAAGATAGGTTATAATTGCGACTGATAATTTTTGACGTTTAATCGTCTCTTATGTACAATCAGTGTTTAGGGAATCCCTTACTAAATATCCTATTATTTTATGGTGGTACAGTCATACACAAGAAATGAATCATTCCCGTCCAAAACATGACTGACCTCCACTTTAATAACAACATTGTTACATTTGACTCACCGTTCGACCTCAAAAAGGTAAATACACACCGTGGCCGCAGCCTTACATTCCAATCCCGAGTACACTAACAAAAATCGTTTGTTTTTATCTACAACCTCACCTCAACCAAATTCCATACTACTGGCAATTATAGTATGTGTGTTTCCCGTTACAAAATGATATTATTTTTTTCGTTAACATTCTTAGCATGGCCTCCTCAAGTCTCTGTGTCTACAAAAATCTCCCTTATTTACTTGACAAATACGAGCGTAGTGAGTAGGCCCAAGATGTCTTGCGGACGTGACCGATTGAACCGGATGCACGCCCGTGACCGGAAGTCCCCCTTTCATCTCAAAATGGCCGCGTCGAATCTGTAAGAAGCAAGGAATTTTTCTAGGCTACTGACCACTGAATATTTGTCAAACAACTCCGGCGATATCACGAAGCGAACTTTTTTGGTGACACTTTTTAGGCTTCCCGCCGACTTGCGGATACTTTTTCATTGATCTCATTGATCATTGGAAATGCTGAGCCTCGCAGTAAACGAGCTAGTTGGTCGTATAAAGGTTTAGATGAGACACGATTATTAAACTACTACGTTCAAATTGTAAAAGGTGTATGATTAAATATGTAAATAAAAAGTATTATGCCTCGTTAATGTAGTGATCGCATTTTGCAGCATAAGAGACATCATCGATATTTCTAAGACCATAATTGCGTACAGAACTTAGTTTTAGGGCGGCTTGCACGTGCGAGTTAAGTCTCGATTTAGTATGATTTAATCTCGGTTTAAGCTTAAGTCGAACTTAACGCATTGCACGATTTCGGTTTAGAGTAAATCTAGATTTAAAGAAACGTCAAATTTAAACCAGCGTGGTCGGTAGTTTAAGTTGCTAAATCTCGATTTAGTGTACGTGGAATACTCGTTGTCATTTTAATTTTGTGCATTATTACCGAGTTTGATACTATCAAAATGGATAAGTTTTTTATTTAAGTGATACCGATGATGATCTACTATCTGACAATGACAAAATGCGAATTCAATTCCTTGATTCCCCATTTTTCTCACGAAACGTCTACAAAAGAAGTGATTTAATACAAGGTTTGCGTGATGATGATTTTATGAAGATATTTGCATACATTATTTCTCTATTACTAAAATTAGCCGCTCGTGGTCTTTTCATCTTTCAAATAAAATAAACTACCACAAAACAATGAAACCACGATTAAAAAACAACCGACAAAACTGGCAATATTTATGAAAATATACATCAGATTTGATATTTGACAAGTTCAGTCACGTTCCATCCTGACAAAAAAGTTTAAATGCACAAAAAATCTACACCATATGTGAAATCCGAAACGCAATGGAACGAACGAAAGGAATGGAATGTGCTAAACTAGATTTAGTTAAGTCGAGCAGATTTTAACACGTGCAAGACCCATCTAATACAGTTTAAGTTAAGTCGAGCTTAATGTTTAATGCGAGCTTAGTAAAATCTAGTTTTAAGTGCAGATGGTGCAAGCCGCCCTTAGAGAAACATTTATTTTTTCGAAATACCCGGTACAAAAATTGTCTATTTTCAAAACTGTTTTCTCAAAAACTAAACATCCTAGTTTGGAGGGTTGAACATCGGGTTTGTGCCCGGTTGATGGCAATAGGCTCACCCTCAATTACATAGAACTTAAATATTTTAATAATTGGTGATCATTTCACCAGTTATATTTAAAGTACTAAGTACACCTCTAACCCTTCGTGAATTACAGGCGGGAAAACCTTGTAGTTTTTTTTTTTATTTTATGGAAGTTTTCGTTTTTTTATAGTTATTTGCGCGCCCCTACTTTGTTAAAAAAAAAACAAATTAATAAACTCCTTCGTTATTTCACAGGCAAGCTGTACGCAGCACTGGGTCGTCGTGGCGGCCGTGTGGTCGCCAGTGACTTGCTGAGCGGCTCAGCCCAGTTCAGAGTGCAAGCCTTACTGCCAGTCGCTGAGAGCTTCAAGTTCGCGCTTGAACTGAGGACTCATACGTCAGGTCTCGCAGCGCCTCAGATGTTGTTCAGTCATTGGGAGGTCCGTATACATTATGTAGGATAATTTATTTTGGGTTAAGCTAAGAGTTCCAGGTCGGGGCTCACTGCGCGTAACGTTATACACTATGGTGTCGACTCCGTTGCCACAAAACTACTCTACTATCATTAAAATTTTATAAAACGTTTCTTTTTCTGAAATTGATTAAATTACTTAACACAACTTAACCAAAACCATATAATATAGGTTTTTTTTTTATATAGAGAAATAACAATCTCGCTATTCTGAAATTGTTGTTTTTACCAAAAATATCATGTTAATCGAATTATCTTTAATCGTGATTAAAATGGCGTGGATTAAAACTAGTTGTGGTTAGTTCTGTCATTTTAATATTAGTCTAGTTTCATCCGGTGGCTCATCGAAATCGGCACCGATAACTATTAAAAATTCCACTTATTTCCTGTATAAACTCAAGCAAAGGACTATATTATAAAGACTTAAGAAAGGGTGTAAAACAATCATAGCTGGTTAGATTTTTATTTTCGAACTTAAAATGCTCAAAACTAAAATCACTTTTAAACTTATTTTCAGGTGATCGACATAGATCCATTCTGGAGGCCTCGCACGGAAGAAGAGTACCTGCAATGGGGGGAGAAATGGGACGGAGTGAACCGTGCCAAGACCTACATGGACTCCGTGCGCACTAGGAAGGGACTGGCCACGGACAAGCAGCTGGTCCAACACGCTGAGAAGCAGAGGACTCTATCCAAGAATAAATAGAATATAGATATAATTAAATATAGCTTGATAGACGCATTACACTCATAGCTGTACGCTAGAATTCTTGATATTAACTTAAATCTTTTTTTCATCAAAACTAGAGGTCACTTTTAAAATAAATATAGGGTGGTGTTTAAGAGACCAGCATTCGTTAAGTGGTCTATCCGTCAACATCAAGACAATTTCGGTGCGTGTATTAAAAGCTAGTTTTTTCATGAATCGGCTTGGCTTTCATTGGAGATGTTCTGCAGCATGATGGGTAGAACTACCTCTTGTTTTTTGTAGGTGGCTTAATCACGACCTTGAATAAATATCTATAGCCTCAGTAATTGATAGCTTTTAGACTAGCTTGCTCAATCAAATGATTATATTACAGTCCACGCAAAATACCTCAAGATGTACTTATTTACATACATATGTTAATAATCACATATTCGGTGTTATTCATAAATAAATAGATTGAATATATTTGCCTCGTTGGTCTAATACTCGCAAGCTCAACTGCTGAATATGAGATGATGCTCAATATGAGATCTTGGGTTTGATTCCCAAGTTGGGCAAAGTGTTATTGGGTTTTTGTTTATGTCTGGATTTATGCCCGGGTGATGGTAAAAGGCTCGCCCTATTGCCATCCCGGGTATTTTTTTTTTGCTGATGGGAAATCACTAAATAACTTCCCCCGCTCTAGGCGGAGCGGGGGGGGGTATCAGACTTGTACTGACTACAACCTACCCATGTTCCTTTTATTGTCCTTTATGTTCCGAGGCCGCGGTATCTCTTTCAAACAACCCGCAACCCAGAAAGGCGGTGGCCTTGGCAGGCCCCTCTGCTTTGCTGACATGTTATTGAGGCCCGTGTGGAACACTAACGTTACGTTTACACAAAGTAACACGCTTTCCTAGGTTCCAAAATCCTACCTAACCCTTAAGCTACGATTCCATTTCAATCAATTGCTTACACACTATTTCTATACTTCTATTAATAACTAAGCTTTTCGCAAAGGAATTCAGTTTCGATGTAACTAGAAAATAAAAATAACTTTTAAAGGTGAAAGCATTTCTCATGCAAACGACGTTGGCTTAAAATAGCTGGTGACGTCTGAATGTTGACGTCAAACCAATCTATAAGTGGTTCAATGGAATACTCCAAATGTTTATTTTTATTTATAAAGCCTTCGTTATATAAAAGGAGGGTTGTTTGTGGAGCTAAATCTAACGACGTTTGAACAGTAAGGCAGAGCCCTAATGTTATTATCCTCTATCATTCATAATATGAGATTAAAATGTACATTTTTCAATTAGAGATATTTTCTAATACAACAAAATAACATACTCGTATTTCCGGGTTCTAAATTGTTTTACATACAAATAAAAATACAAAAATAGGGAGTCTTGCCTTTAGGAAACACTCGAGGTCGAGAGTCGTATTTTTTGGTACTAGTTCGTTAGTTACAATGTAGACTACGATCTACAGTACACGATTAAGTATGGAATCAATTATTTGAAATGTTGAAGCGTCTGTACGGTTTGTTGCCTGCCTCTACACAATTATATAGAGGGTTACTTTGCTTAAATAACTTACTAGCGACCCGACCAGCGGTTTCACCCGCTGCTCACCTTCTAAGAGTCATAGCGTTAAGTATTATACATATAAACCTTCCTCTTGAATCACTCTACCTATTAAATAAACCGCATCAACATCCGTTGCATAGTTTTAAAGATTTAAGCATACATGCAACATAGCAACAGACAGACAGCGACTTTGTTTTATACTATGTACTGAAGCCATTTCACTCGGCATTTTATTTAATTAACACCTTCATTAAAGTAGATAAGTGCCAAAAAGAATTAAACTTTAAATAAAATTGAGCACTATGAAATCAATGTATACCTAAGATTCTATTACGAGAACTAATTGCTTATTTTCGCTAATGTATGTAAAAATATAACTCTAACATTTCAACTAGAATAAATTGTTTCATAGAAAACTTGTGATTAAACCTTGTTGTGTATACTTTTTACAAATTAATGTAATGTAGTAGTTATAAATACATAGTATTTATTGATAACAGATTGTTTGACAATTGTATTTGATGTACTTTTCATACTCCTATTTTTAATATAATGTTAACAAAAAAATGTGTTTTTCTTTATAATTTTCTGCTGCTTATACCTATTATACTAGCTGCACTCCGTGGTTTTGTTTTACACATGTAGACTGGCATATTATACATATGACCTTCGACAATCTTCCCGTGAATTACTCTATATATTCCTGAAAACTGCATTCGAATCCGTTGAGTCGATCAAAATCAAGCTAAACGAACAGACAGCTGAATCGAGTTCATTTTGTACTATGCAAAAATAAAATTCATTTATATTTCTTGCAATGTAACCAGAACGGAGAGACTAATGTCATAGTTGTAAATGATTTTTGGCGTGTGATAATTTTGCTTGTGTAACAACAGTTTTTTTTTTAAAGATGCCCCACACAAGAAATTTCTCCTGTATCGTGGGTCGTTTACAAACATCTAAACTCACATTAACAAACAGCCGAAACAACTATCTGCAGGTTATACAAATATATGTTTCGTGCGAAAATCGAACCCGCGCCACTCAGCGCAGCAGTCGATCGCTTAGCCACTGCGCGCCGTGCCGTCAAAAATTCGTCTCGCAAGCACTGCTAGTAACTGATACTGGGTACCACTTTAAAGTCATCATCATCTGCCTAACCTTTTGTCGGAATCAGATTCCAGTCTAACCCGATAAAAGTGAACACCAGTATTTTCAGCGACTGTATGTGCAGTGATAGTTCAGTGGTGTGTGCCTGTGGGTCACTAAGTCAAAGGTGTTAAGTTGAAATCCAAGACTCGCACCTCCGTTTTTTCGGATTAGATAGATAGAATATTCTTTATTATGTACACCATAGGTACAAACGACAACAATAACAGCATACAACTTATGAATAGGGTGACAAAATGGGCGGTCTTATCGCTAAAAGCGATATTTTCAAGACGACCTTTGGATGGATTTAAAGAAGAGGAGAGTACTCTAGGTAGTCTGTGGTGTTTAATTTTGAGAGAGGTAGTAATTTTTGACCATAGTTCTAAAGTAGACAAGGTTTGAGCGCTCCTTACAGACACGGGCAGGACATTCCATAGCCTTACATCTTGAATGATTAATGTGCGTATTGCCACTTGCTTGAACATAATATTAAAAAAAAAAAAACTAAATGAATCTCATAGCAATCCAACCATCATATAGGTCACGGACATAAATAGGAAAGAGGAGGCATAAGCCACGACCGAGGATCGCGAACGTCATGCAATGTAACGCAAAGGGAGAAATAGCAAAGACGGCGGAGTTTTTAGTGAGTGCGAGCCTCGAATAACCTACTCAACCTACCTATATATGTATAGTACGGCCAACGAGAAACGAAAGGTCATTAACCTAAAGAACAACTGTGGCGTTGACAGTCTAATATTTAGCTCTTTCCATCTTGTGCCTTTGTCGTAATGTCTCGTTCTCCCGGCAAAAACATGACAACGTTAAGACGGGTTCGCCAACATTCGGGCGGCCATTTTAGATGGGGTTTTATTTACATTTGGTATCGCTACTCGTTGGCCGTGCTATAGTTCTGATCCAAGAGTAGAATTATTATTATACCTACCAGATAGGATAGATTCCGAACAAACTTGTTCAATGTTCTGAGCCGACATTCAAGTTTGAACCACGTCGCTCATTTTACCTCCTTTTTAGACACATATGTGTCGTTGGGATTCAGGCCACGAGTATACTTGTCACATATATGCGACAATGGCGTTCAAAAGATTAGAGCAATGGTTGTCATCATCCATTGACGGTCATTGACTGTGATCAGCTATTGTTGTTCACTGAAGCAACGACTATCGCATTTAGTACAGCGCCTGATCTCAAGGTTTTAGCAAAAAGACTCGGTAGAGTAAAATGGTAAACAATCCGGGGATGCGGGTTGTTCGAAAGAGATGCCGCGGCCCCAGAACAAAAAGGGCAAAAGGAAGACATGGGTGGGTTTTAGCCCGTACAAGTCTGACACTCCCCCCGCTCCGCCCAGAGAGGGGTAATTTATTTGATGATTTTGCATCCGCAAAAAAAGGGTAAACAATAAAACAACTTTTCATGTTCAATTAACTCATCTATCTATTATTTACAAAATCAACAAACGAATCACAACTTCAAACAAAAATATACAAAACAAACTTTGAAATCATACAACACAGGTCCATAACAATTCCTACTTGGTACAACTTAAAATCACTAATAATCATAAATCAGTTCTATCACCCATTGATACAATTACGCTATTTTCCTTTCCAAATACATAAATGTAGCTTTATTATCACCGGTTCGGATATTATACCGATTATTCTGGGAATTACATTTTTTTACAAGCTGACGCCCCTGGTCAAGGTCGGTCAGAACCACTCTGGACAAGACCGATAGATCACACTGAAGTAGACTTCAGTATAATCTATCTATATACAAGGACCAATGTCCCTCGCCAGTTCTTAATCTGACTGCACCGGTTTGACTTAACCTTTAGTGGTAATTTCAAACAAGTATAAATATTCCAAATTATGTGCATTTTGCTGTTTTTACACGGCTGTTCCCTCAATAAAACTCTTCTTTGACAAATAAATACAACACAATATAAATAAGTATGCATGCTTGTTCGTCAAAATAATTTTGATTAACTTATACTCGTCACATCTCACTGGTTATCCTATATTGCACCAGAAAAAGTAATGTAATAATAAAATACTAAAATTACGTAAAATCATCATATTTACATTGACAATAATTCAAAATTAACAGCACGATCCCTACCTAAAACTAACTATTGTACAATCCTCACTATCTCTACTTTTGATATTTCATTTAATCTAGTGTTTTTTTTGTCTTTGGCAATATTAATTATTTCCGATAAATGACTCGTATAGGACAGCGTAAACAGCCTTAAATAACATGAAATATAAATCATGGAGCAAAGATTAGTGTTGTTCCAACCACCAGAAATGAGCAATACAACACTATACGACTATGTTTAGCGATTATTGGACTTTGCAACAATTCATTCGGTCGACTGCTCAGTTAGTCAATAAGCCTACGTCGGTACGTCTATAAGGATACAATATATAAAGGCCTAATCTGTCATTTGGAATACAAACAGTGATAGAGCACTTTGGCACAGATGGTAACCTAGTATAACCACATTAGGCCCTTATTTAACATATTAACAACAGCCTATTAACCTACGTGATACAACGAACATATTTGTACATAATAAATACATCGAGTGAATTGTTCGAGGGAAAATAATTAGCTAGCATCATCTAAATATTGTGTTGTAATGTGCTAAAAACGAATCTTATACCATTATCTAATAAAACCTCTAGGTCTCCAATATAAAATAAACTGTAATTGTATCTACAATAAATAAGAAAATTTGTTAAAACATAATATAATCTTTATATAACACTTTCGATTGCACACACCTCGCGAGTGCCCGTAACACAATTCCACACTAACAATAGTTTTAAAATCATCCTAAGTACATACTAACCCCAATAGAACCGAATAACAAATCCTTGAGCTTGACCAAAGACTAGAATAATAAATTATTAATTACATAAACTTTACAAGTACACAGTTACTTCTAAAAACGACACTATTTAAAAAAAAACTGTCCGAACCTATTCGGCTTGCGTTCTGCGTGAACCGGGACTATTTGTCTATGTTTCAAATCTTTACTAAATATAAATTACACCAAAACCTAATACTTCTTGCATCGATAAAAATGTAAAAAAAAACTATATGAATATTCAAAAAAGATTGTTTAGACTAATTTATTTATTATTGTCAAAATAGCAGTTTGCGAATGTTGTAACAATTGCATTTTGGTTTGTGAAGAAGAAATGTGATTTATTTGATAGATTTGCGATCGATACAGAAATATTAGGTGCACAAACATGAATTTGGCGTGTACTGTTTAATCAATGTCATTGCCTGAAATCGGAATAGTTTGAGTTTATTTGCCTAAAGTTCAAGTAAACAACATGTGGAAAATAAAGTACGGTTCAAACTTTATGGCGCCTCGGAAGTTAGCCGTGAGTGGCAGTCTGTGCATTATACAGTCAAGACAACGCGTCCTCTGTGTCCCGCTGATACTTAAAATTGTGTTTTGACCAGGTTTACGTCATATGTTCCAAGCTTGAACCTTGAAATTGAAATAAATATTGAACCTGAGACGGTCACTCGCAGCTAACTTCAGAGCTGCCATAAAGTTTGAACGGAACTATACCTCCCTAAAAAAATCAGATTTTAAATTTCGAAATAAAGCTGTTAAATAAGAAGAAGGCATTATCCATGTGTTACTTATTCTTTTGAAGTTTAAACAAAGAAATTTTTCCTATCCTGTCTCTAGACATTACATACTGGCAAGAAACATAAAGAAACTATTTGGCAAAGGATCTATTGAAGCATTGAATCATTCTCAATAAATATTGTAGATAGTTTCTCAAACGAGGAATGTTGGTTTTATAATAACTCTTATCTATATACTAGCACCTGCTTCGTGACACTATCACATTCACAATTGTATACTCTCCAGTGAAACCACTCTACAATTCTTATCCTGATTTTGAAGGACACAAACTGGGGGCCTAAAATGGCTTCTTTAGCAGTATAATAATATAAATCACGTTAAAATCCTTAAACTGGTCACCGACGCAGTAAATATGTCTAATGATGGTAATGGTCAATTCGTAAACACGAATTATAACAAAATTCATATTATTTATAATTCTACTAAAGCAGCATTTTTACGCCCACCGATCTACTTATGAAGTTACATACAAAGAAAATGACATACCGCTTGTTTATCCTACTATTCAATTCTTACATTAAAATATGCAAAAATACAAAGATAAATATAACATCAACATTGACTAAGATTATTCGTTTCACCACCAAGACTAAGCTTTAAATACAATTTAACGTTTTACACGAATATTTATCGAAGATTGACCAAGTTATAGAATTGTGATTATGAAAATATCTATCAATAAGCCGAGACGAAGGAACGCTTTAGAACGTTATATTACATTTTGAACGAACACGGATAAAAGCGGCCCACTTGCACAGAAAGTCCCTAAACGCTATGTGATGTTGCAAAACGTTTTTTAAGCATTTTTTTGCTTAATCATTTGATATTGCCAGAGATGATTGAAGTTTAAATGCGTTTAAAAAAACTCTGTTTAGAGAAATGGTGCTTACAGGCCTTAGAAGTAAAAGGTTGCACAGATGTCAAAGTGATTTGTGCTTAATATAAAATTGATAACGCAAGTGAAATTAGAGTTTTAAATGCCATTTCAACCACCGAACAGATGTTATCATTCTGTCCTGCGAACTAAAATATACCTTATTCATTTGCACGGTGTACTTATTATCGTGTATTACTAGACTGATCGTTCATTCATCTCGACCAAACACGCATCTTATTCTAAACGTTTGTGTTTGACACAAATTAATATGACGTGGCAATGCCTCATAGACATTACGGCTAACTGCCGCTTATATACAAATCACATACATGATATACGATTGAAATGTTTAATGTCAACTCGTGCTATAGTGCTGTTACCGCTCCCGTTCAATTTTGGTATCGATAAAATGATTATCGAAAATTAATTTTAATGGTTTAGCTGTTTATTTAAATGTTTTTTTTTCTAATTTTTTTTTACTGTTTATCTTCAAGGTCTGACATAAATGGAGCGATATTAGCAGCATAGAGCGATTCAACCTAAATCATAGCAAGTTAAGAACGTTGAAACAACTATATTTTAGCAAGCATGTGAATATTCTTTTAGCAAAATAAACTTTAACTGACTTTGTCTAGAGCTCAATTACATAAAATATAAGATTTTTAACAAAAATATCTAAAACATTATAGACATTAATACTTGTGAAGACGCGATTATTTGGTATATTCATCATGATTATATGATTTTACAATAAAATACTTTCGACATTTAATCAATGAAGCGAAAAGTAATTTTTAAAACTATCTTTAAGATTATTGCAAAAACGACATCAATTAATTAAAAATGCAAGGAACAGAAATTAATCTGTCATTTGAGGTTTAAAATTTTGGTCCAAATATATTAAAATATCGTTGAATGTGCAAAGAAAGTACTTAGTGGAAGTAGAACTCAAATATTCAAGATTTTTTATTGCGAGAACTTTTCGTACACACCACGTATAGTCGAACCAGTATAGACGGATCTCTCAGTATACAAGAAATATGTACAAAGCGAGGCCATGTAATACTGGAAATGTTTAGGTTGGTGCGTGCATACACGACATAAGTTTTTCAACTACTTTACACATTCTATTCTCATTTGAGAACAAATTCAAGTAACAATATCTTCCTCGCTTCACTAAGGACGTTCTGGTACCAAACTTGGCGGATATATCCGAAACTGTTTAAAAAACTGAAACATTGCATAAATAAATAATAACTAGTATCACTTCCGTCTCACTGAGACATGGAAAAACATTTCCGTGTCGGATATTTGCGGCAGCACAGCTGTCCAACTAATTACAATCATATATTCCTCGGATATCCACATGGTTTATAACCTCAACTAGCATGGTTTTAAGAAGGGCGTAGCCAAACTTATCGAAACGGAATCAAAGACAGTTTAATTTCCAATAACAGCAAAAATGGATAATTCGCCTACATACACTTCGGATGATGCGAATTGATCCCACATCTGACTATTTGCTTTCATTACAAACTTTTTTGACCCAAGCTCAAGCTATCCCGCGTCGATATATCTAGCCTTCCCTATACTTTTAAGAACGGAGGTGCGACGGGGTGAACCTAGACTTGCCTTCTCGGATTATGAACTGTTTCAGTAGCAATTAAGTGAGCAAATAGTAGCTTGTAAATTTTATTGCACATCTAAATCCGACATCGGCAACCCTAGCTTCGCTTTACCGTAACAATATCATGGACAAGGTTACCAACTGACTCCGAGTAACTCCGCTGTCCAGTTCAGTGCGCGCGCTAACTGAAGAGGTCCTTCGGCACATCCACGTTGAGGTTCATGGTACCCGTCTGCGCCATGTCGGTTAGTATCACGCCTGATAACGCTTCTAGGGATTGTCGCACCTGGAAAAATGAGAAAATCATTATTTAAAAATTTTATAGTAACGAACATCTAAAACATCGTTCTGTTTCTTAAAGCGGAGATAGCAACTAATGGCGCTAGCATAGCTAGTTCCATGCATTATATATGGTTAAAACCTGTCAATGTATCTTATTGGTCAGATTGTAAGTTACCCACGGTCACGCCACACAGTGGGTCGAACCTATGATTTTAGTGACATAGGGGTCAAATTGTTATTTTTTGCGTTTTCTGTATGCGGATGGATAGAACTCATCAGTCTCAATAATACATATCTCTTGACGTTTTTCTCTAAACTAATAATAGTTTGGGAAACAAAACCCAATTTTCTGCCTTTAAATTGCAATAGCAAACGCTTTAAAGCTATTGTGGAATTCGTGGTGGTTTACCTTAGTGAGTAGCAGCAGGTTGGTGGTGAGAAAGGCGTGCAGTTCGTTGGCGGCGCGGCCGTGCAGCCGAGCTCGCCAGCGGACTAGCTCGGAGTACAACTCCTCTCCCGATAACTTTACTAGCTCGTCCTGGAACACAAGAGGTGGGGGTTAGCATACAAATCCATACTTAATATAAAAAAAAACCAAAGTAAGTTTGTTACGTCTTCACGCCTAAATGGCAAAACCGATTTTGATGAATTTTGGTACAGAGATAGTTGGGACCCTGGAGACGAACATAGGCGGCGAAAAAACGTGAGAAAAGTGGAAGAAAGAATGAAGAAAAGGGGAGTGAAATAAATATTTTTTCGATCATCACGCGGGCTAAAGTTAGCGTTAGCCCAAAGAAACGAAGTCGCGGGCGGAAGCTAGTAAATATATAAGTAGTAGTATTAGTAGACTAGCTGTGCCCAGCGGTTTCACCCGCTGTTCAGTCCACCCTCACCAGTTAGGGGTTTGAAGGTAGATAGTAGCCGATTCTCAGACTTACTGAATATGTTTAAAAAAATCATAAGAATCGGTCGAGCCGTTACGGAGGAGTATTGAAGCGAACATTGCGACACGAGAATGTTATATATTAGATAAGATCCGTACCATAAAAGAAGAAAAAATGGAAACCTTGTAAGATCAGTTCGTTGTTTGTATGTCTTTTTATAAGTGAACAAGTGAAGGTATCGAGAAGAAATTAATACCTAATACCAAACGAAGCACATATGGTAAAAGACCGATAGATCTGAATGTTGATGGATGGAGAGCGAGAGGAAGGTCAAAGAAAAGATGGATGGATTGTGTAAGGAATGATATGAAGGAGAAAGGAATAAATGATGCCATGAGGTCTGATAAGGGAGAATGGAAGAAGGAAACGTGTTGCGCCGACCCCAAATAGAATGGGACAAGGGCAGGAAAATGATGACCAAATACCGGGTACTGCAGTCTACAGTGAAGTCGCAGTCAAAAGATAAGGCTGTTAATGTCGTATTTCTCATACATTCGCAAAGGGATTCAAAATTTATTGGCTACATCCCGTTGGCCTAGTCATAAAATTAAACCTTAGATGCATCACACAAAATTGTGATTCCAAAGTTAATTGTCGATCTATAGGAACAACCGCTTTTTCAGCCACATGTCTTTCGAATCATGACTGAACAAACAAGGAGATATCGACTCGAATTCATTTTCATATTGTGCGAGCGAAACCGCGGGCAAAAGCTAGTATCAAAATATTTTTTTAAGGCTTATAGCTTGATTCTATTTTGCGTTTTATTACTTTCAACAATAGTAAACTAAACCATGCCACGATAAAAATGTTTCATTTTTATATCAGAACCATAAAATTGGTCTTTGTTTCTATTGTGATGCCTATTATTAGTAGGGGAGCCCAAGCGGGGATTTCGGGATTTACTAAAGCGCGGCAGATTAATATACAGGGGGATACCTTGTACCCAGTTAAGTACCTCCACAGAACATGAGGCCCATATATAAGGCCGCCCGTGAAGGATACAGGATCAGATTAGTAAAAAAAAAATGACCATCAGAAATTCTCGAGCGCGTCAGATTAAGGTAGGGTGAGTTAATTACACCCTAAAAAGTGTATATTCCACTAATCTGACAATTTGAGAGTGACGTAAAAAAAGGGCAGGGCAACAAAGTTGTAAAAAAAAAACGTCATCTCGACATTCTCGAGCGTAGCTAAATTTTTTTTTATTTTGAAGGAAATAATTCAAGAATAATGAAAAATATATAATCTGACGATTTCCACAAGCCGAAATAACAAAAATTCGTCGATAAAGTTAAATGCGTGCAGCTGCGTGATGCCTACATTTCCTTCTCCGCGTTTCTATTCCTCTCTCACTCTTTCTCTATCTATTACTCTCTCACTCCGTCCCCACTCTGGTTTCTGTTGCCATGACGCCATCACAGCTGATCATAAAGAATCGTTCGTGGCATACTGTTTACAACGTGTTTCCAACGTTTTGGTTTTTTTTTGCTATTTTAATATTATTTGAGTGAATTAAAGTTTATAAACATTTAATATGAGTGATATTAATTTGAATTTTTTTTTTTTAAAGTGATTTTTTGGGAATAACTTTTAACCGGCTTTATCGATCAACTCCAAAAACTAATCCGCCTTTGAGCTTAAAAAACCACGTCGATCGCCACCAAGCTGGTCAAAAGCGGTTGATTCGTTCGAGAGATATCGTGAACGAAAGAAACCCGAAAAAGTGTTTCTTCGGGATTACTCCGAAATTTGTGGTTCAATCAATTAAAATTACAAAATTACTTATGAGGATGATAAAACTGCGTCGAATGCCGCTAACCGTGTGAAATCGGTTGATCCATTCAAAAGTTATTGCGGTTTGAAAATTCCAAAAATAGTGTTCTATGAAACTTCTATCAGACTTTCGAGCTGGGAGAGCTCAAATGCATAGAAATATTATTTCTTTGAACTCAGCGAGCTCAAAATATCACATAAATTATATTTTGAGCTCAAAAATGTCATAAGTACAATTTTAAGCGCCCAGGAATGGAATTAGCGAGAAGTTGCAGGGATGGCCTTCAAGGTGAACCGTTTTTCTAATTTTTTTTTGTCAGATTAATCGAATCCCTCTACATAATCGTCAGATTATGAGACAGTACGTTTAGAACATAAATATTAACCACATATATCTTAATCTGACGCGCTTGAGTATTTCAAAATGGCGATCTTTTTTTGCACATTATGAAAATGGCCGCGAGTTTGCGTCCCATCGAAATCGTCAGATTAGTGAATGAGAGCTTTTTTTTGGTGCACTTAACACTCCCTTAGAAAATCTGACGCGCTCGACAATTTTTTTTTTTTTTTTCATTTTCAACCCTTAAATACAACCACCCCCATCATGCAAACGATCAGATTAACATACGTACATTATTAAAAATACATAGGGCATTGATGCTATCAATATCTGACGCGCTCGAGGATGTCCATGCAACAGTTTTTTTTTACATATTTAAAAATCTATAGCCGCTTCCCCCACCGATGTAACGGTATATATCATATAACATTTTTTTCTTCTTATCATCTAAGCTTTGCATCCCAATAGGTCTCTACGACGCTCGAGTAAATCCCCATTTAGCATCGTGGGCTCCCCTACTATATCAAGCTACATGTTCTTATAATAATCTTTATTTATGAGCGATGTATCGACGGCAGAACAATCGATATCTGGAAATGAGGCCGTATTTCGGCATACTTTAAGACGCTTATCAAATGGATCGACAACCTTAAAAAATATGTACTTAATCAACGACCTTAAATGGCAGAAACAGGTGTTTTTCTAAGGCGTGTCGCACGTCAACTTAGTAGGTTGCTGTCTTCTTAACCATACTATTTATTTATTTAACACTTCAAGCACAAAGTACAGAGGCGGACTTAATGCCATATGCATTTTCTACCAGTCAACCTTTGGGCGATGCAGAGACAAACAGTGGTAGATGTAAAACAGTTTTTTTTTATTAATTTATACTATATGGATATATAAAATACTATAAATATATATCAAAGAAAAGATATACAGATACACGAAATAAAAAGAGAAACAATGGGAAAAACATTAACGATGTGGCGATACCGCCGACTTGTTGCGAAGAAACTCACAAACTTTAAGTTTAAAAGATAAACAGTCGGTTGCCTATCCTGTCGCCAACCAACAAGCGTAGGACAGACCGCTGTGGCTTGGCCTTTGTTCAGTTGGAGTGCGTCCCGACATACCTGCACATGATAGGAAGCGTAGTACAGCTTGTAGGTCAGTAGCAGCGCGGAGAAGGTGAGCAGCACGGCCAGCAGCGCCAGCAGCGCGCGCCACCAGCGGGACGCGGCGCGAGTGGCGCGGGTGGCGCCCGTCAGCAGTGCCGGCTGGATCACGGCCGCGCCGCCCGCTGGAGGGACATTAGCGTTAGCTTCATTTCAAAATTGACGGCACGGTTAGCGCAGTCGCTGAGCGATCGGCTGCTGCGCTGCGTGTCGCGGGTTCGATTCCCGCACGGAATAAATATTTGTATGACCTACAGATAGTTGTTTCGGGTCTGGCTGTTTGTGTATGTGACTTTATATGTTTGTAAACGCACCCACGATACAGGAGAAATTCCTAGTGTGGGGCAATGTTTTTAAAAAAAATAAAAGGGGTCGGAGTTCAAGCCAGCTCTTACAGTAGACTATGTTTTATACTCATCATCTGCCTAGCCTTTTCCCAAATATGTTGGGGTCGGTTTCCAGTCTAACCGGATGCAGCTGAATATCAGTAGTTTACATGGAGCGACTGACTATCTGACCTCCACAACCCAGTTAATACTGGGTTATACGATACCCCTAGGTAAGACTGTTTGTCAGACTTATGTTTTTTATGTTTTATACTCAGTTAACAATAATAAGAAACCCGCGTCCCAAGGTACATATAAAAAGTAAAGTAGAAACATGCGTTGGGAAAGCAATAACTTTCCCCGCTCTGAGCAAAGCGGGAGGGATCTGAGGGATGTGTTGACTAAAACCCATCCATGTTCCTTCTTTTGCCCTTTGTTTTGCGAACAACCCACAACCCCGTATGTATATGTGGATTTTGCATTTGCATTTGCAAAACGATCTAACAACTAAATCATGACTGAAGTAACAAACCTGCAGCTGCGATGGCCTCCGACTCTCGTCTGACGGGAGGTGAGGGTGCGTCCACGTGGTCCCCGCCCGCTGAGCTGCTGTCGTCTTCAGGCGAGTACTCCGACACTTCTAGTTCTACTTCTGATGCTCTGAGATCCTGCAATATGAAATTGTAATGTGTTAATGATTGCTTCTTATATGGTAGAAATTTAGAGAATACAATATAGGGCCAACTATTGTATTATTTGCTTCGGTAAAGAAAAACATCGTGAGAAAACCTTGTATTATTACACACTTCCCTGATGTTACAAAAGGTAGGTGTTTCTCGACAGCTTGTTGAGCCAAATTAGAGGTCGAAGGAATATAATAAACATGACAGCTAATAAGACACTAACTACCCGATAAATAAGAAGAATAATATGCTTTTAGTTTATACGTTAGTCCTCGTGGCCCAGCAGAATGACCGACAGACCCAGAATAGTATACATACTACTACATAGTACATCACCCACCTGTGGTTTCGGTACCGCTTGCTCGGGCGCTCTCGCCGCCTTCCAGACGTGCATCATCAGCTTGTACGTGGAGTCCCGCGACAGCAGGGACCCGAACACATGCCTCTCATCTCGAGTGCACACTCCCACGGCGTTCGGGATGATCCGGGCCACCTTCTCTTTTGTTATCCGAAGGACCGATATTGTTGGGATTAGTAACTGGAAAGAGAATAAATTATGAAGTTGAATGTAAATTGGAAAGTAATTGAGCATCTTTGACATCTCTTTATGGTTATCTCTCGCCGACTGGTCGACACTTCGCATAACCACAGGACTGGCATTTGTTGGCCAAAGAGTTAGCATGTGAATGGCAATCCATTCAGCGTGGCAATTGTGCCAGAGTTCTGGGCACGTTTCTGGATAACAGCGATGCGGACGAATACTCAACGCCTAAGTGTCCTTTTCTTTTTTGCAGTTTGTATATATTTACTATTAATTTTAAAAAAATAACAGGTTTTGCAATAGCAAGAGAATAAGATACAGTTCGAAAAATTTGATTCCAAATGTGTGTGACTCAAAGATAAACAAAAAAACCTGTTGCAAATCAGTGCGAAATGATCACATGTGTATTGTGGTCTGTATAATGTAAATGCGACTGTCTAAGTAGAGTTTATTCAAATACTTGTTTCCAATTTATGTTATTTTCAGTGAAACAATTAATGTACTTGAACTAATAAACTGTAATACTGCATTGTACGAAGAAATAAAAAAAAGTATCAACCGCGATTTAAAAATAAATACTTTCTATCGACCTTATGTGAGCAGGCCTTAAAGTAATTTCTCTCAAATACACATACTTGCTTTTATAGCAACTAAATTGCGAATGCAGAATCGATAATTTACCCATTCTGTTCTCTACATTTGCTGTTTGTATTTATCAACATAATTAACTAAAACCCCTACAGCTAAACAACTCTAAAACGAATCAACAACAACCTACAACCGATCGACATACATAACACAAACTTGCTCACCTTGGTCACATAGCCGAACACATTGGAGTAGAAAGCGAAATAGTTCTTAGTGATGTACAGGTGACCTTGCAGCAACAGATCACCGACCAGCGCACATGAGTAATCTGAAAAGAGACAAACATATGTTAAATAAAGAAAAGGGGTATCTTTGAAAAAGGTTTGTTCAGCGACAACCTCATAGGTTGAAGTGCGAGAGGCCATTAAATGAAAAAGGTTCGGTATTTGAAGCATTTGGCTTAAATGAAAAGGATTAACCAAATAAATGATTGACGATTTGTGTTGAAGACGATACGCCTAAGAAGGAGGTACTTTCCCAGGATTGGTAAGTAAGATTATGAAAAAAAAGTTAAGGACAAGGACAATGATACATTGAAATACATACAGTCAAATATTTAGCCTCTTTTTGATGTGGATTTAATAAACTGAGCACGTCTGATGAAATGCGCTGTGCAGAAACGAATGAGGATTCTAGTTGGTCTCGGATCTTAGTCAGTCTATCATAATTATAATAATTGAATTTAGATGTCCTAATATAATTATAATGAGTTCACGGTTACATGTAGTTGCGCAAGAGTTTATTAGTGCAAGAGTTTAATAAATTCACCACAATGTGGAAGTCCCTTCTACGATAATTATAAAAATAGGGTTTTCTTCAGTGAAAAGAAAACGGCCTTCAGCTTCTTCTACTGAACAGAGCCTGTGAAATATGTTATAGATTTTCTACGTTTCTGTCCTTAGTTTTACTTCGTCTTTCATTAAAGTCTGCTTTAAATAAGTTATCCGTATACCCTACAGCGACACTACCAATTCCAACCACAAAACTACTACAGCGCTATCTATACCACAACTGAAGAACTAACTTACAATTCCTACGTCACGCAAGCGTTGTTATGCACGATTTGAAGTCCCTATAGATCCGACAACACCTATCGAGCAGTGGCCAGACACGACACCCATTTGGTCGGAGGGTCCTCGCTCATCTACAGGGGATGAACAGCTTTACACCCTGTTCTTCATACCGTCATAACCTGATTTTGAAATTAAAACGACTGGTTTCGCATGCCAAGACTTTATATATACATATCTTTTGATGAAACTGATTGCGCATGTTGCAAACAATTCAACTATAATGATATGGTCAATTGTATTTTGTATTTTAGATAATAAAACGACGTTTTTATGTCGTTTGGATTAAGAACCATATATGGTCCCATAAACTTCTTCGAGATTCTCTGAGGGATAATTTAAAGAGGACAATACAAACCACTAGAAAATGCTAGTTCTACTGTTTGGTTAACCTAGATTTTTGATATTATCATGACCTTAATCGACCAGGATCCAGTTTTAAATAGGTCTTGTTATTATGTCCTGATTATGATTGTTTATTTTATGATACGGCCCTCAATACTGAGAATAATATTTCGTTGTAATATTCTAGCATAAACATTGGTGTTATTTGCGTCAATTTGACATATGCCATAGAGTTGTCATAAGGTTTTCTATAGTTTCAACGCGGCAACGTGCTCTTTGCTCCGCTATATCATTTTGGACCGTGACCACCATGGCAGGATTAGAGAAATAATACATTTTGATTTTATTTATTTATTACGAGAATATTCTTGCTATGTTTAGGGTATTGAAGAAACTCAAAACATACTATATATTTTAATTAAACCATTCTCAGGCAATTTTCACAACTGTCTCCATGTATCATCAAACCTGAGACAGCTAGACGGCATAGTGGCAGACCAAGCAGTAAAGATTACGGGACGAATTGGTTGGCTTTCTCAAGATGCAAAGAGGTGCAACACTGAGAAAAGTAAACTGGATCAGCCGAGGAGTTCCCTGCCTACGACTGTGTCCCTGAGTTCATATAACCCGGTTCTATTCAAGTCGCGAGTTCATAGGTTTCTTTTAGGTTAGCTTGTTCCATCGTCGACCTCATTGTCTTTTTGGACAAGATTGAGATCAAGAGTAGTCCCATCGAATAAATAAAAAGTAGACAGCATGGGAAAAGCCTTTGCCTAGTAAATGCTAACAAAAACTAACGTTGATGAATTGTCAAGGAGTCCGAGTTAATGCCAGACAAGCCCATCGCTCAACTGTGACGGAGATCATTGTATGACGCAAAGTTTACCTAAAGCTACGCATCTTACCCATTCAAAACAAAATTACGAAAGAATAATGTTTTCAAAAGTGTGTACCTACGCAATTCCTGTTTTGATTTCACGATCTTAGAACATTTGACCTCGAGCAATCTAGATTAAATTGCATAAAAGTTGAATGACACAAAACGATACCAATATCTAGGACATGAGATAGACTACTACGCAAAACAAACTGGACAAATTATTATATTTTTGTCAGAGGAAAAATATTACTAAAACTAAACCAAACCTAACTAAATATACTTTATTTGGCGTATTCGTTAAAAGGAAACTGTGAACCAACAAGGAAGTTGGTGGTTGCTGGGGGGTCAAAGGAACGATAGGCTTTAATGTTACAAATCATATTCAGGGTATTGCCGAACTCGTGATTTATCTGAAAACCCAAATGGAAGTCATGCCTTTGTCCAGCAGTGGGATGACGCTGGACATCTGGGATCATCATGGATCTGGGAGAAGTATAATTTGGCAATACGCAATGGGGAGATAAATGGCCCCCAAAAACATCGCTAGAAAGGTCAGTGACTTTGTTATTGGCTACGAATTATCATGATGAAACTGAATACTCAGAATTACATATTCTCAAAATCTAGGACGAGGCATTGACTGTGAAATGACATTCAGTAATACCAACGATCGTATAATTTATGTATCCAGCTAACCTAACAGGAAAATTGGATATAGGAAAGCACGTATTTTTTATCGAATCGTCGGGAGGAAGATTTGATTTAAAAATGCCCATAAATTTTCATAAATTGGACATGGAAATTTGTAGCAAAATTGAGGTAATATTTTTCGAAAAAGGAATAACTGGTAGTATCGCGTACCTAACGTACAGCGTATTGATAAGGAGAACCAGCTCAAGCTAAATTCATCGCCGTCGTTGAAATAAACAATTCTTGCACAAATCGTTATCATGTCAAACCCAGACGTTAATGATGAAACTACTCCTATAATGCTGATTTGACATAGTAGGAGTAATTTTGTAGTAGTTGTTTGTAATAAAATACTATCATTATATTTTGACATAGTCAGAGCAATCACCAACAAGAGTTCATTGTACTTTTTCAAGCTCTACCCTTTTTTGTTGCTTAAAACCATCGTTTGCATGAGCGAAAAACAGCGTAAGCCCTACTAAGCCCATCAGCCGATTTCGTGCCTATAGATGTGGTTTAACTCTTAGTAGTTAGTATCAAGAGAATTTAAAGACCAACGGAATATATGGGTATTCCGTTGGTCTTTAAATTCTCTTGATACTTGAAACTTACGACCAACAATGCAATACTACAGTGTGCAATTGTTGGTCGTAAGTGTCCTAGCACGGTAACTTCTACTTTGGCCCCAACAAGTGTTCTTAAATACGACTAAAATTACTTTACCTACGGCAAAATTTACAGAAACTTTCAAAAACGCAAGTCTCGTCAATTTTATTTTATTTTCATAGTAAGCTGTCAAGGAAACATCAAAATATGTGTCACAACATGACAAAAATATCCGTAGGCCCGTTTGGTAGATTATTACGAAAAACTGTTATAGCGATTATGTTGAAACGCGTGACATTTCCCGTATCTATTTTGATAGCAAACGATAACATACACATAAAGTTTGTAGATTACTGGCTTATAATCGTGCCTGCTGTATATGGTGATATAAAGGCATAAAACACCTTTGCTAACGTAAGTAATAGATGGTCTTGTAAAAAAACAAGTAAATAAAATTTCTTGACTTTTATGTCATACTATGACAAACATGCTTTCTTTCGGGGGGCGGGAAATCATCAAATAACTTCCCCGCTCTGGGTGAAATGGGGGGAGAATGTCAGACTTGTACTGACTAAAACCCACGCATGTTCCCTCTATTGCCCTTTAAGTTCCAGGGCCGCGGTATCTCTTTCGAACAACCCGCAACCCCGTTGACAAACAGGCTAACAGCGTGTTTCATGAAAAGTGCTTACTGCCGCTTTATAGACACTTAAGATAAGCAAGAGGTATGCGGCTTTGCCAGCCTTTGATACAAAGTTTACAATGCCTTTTAAATGAAAAAAAAACTGAGGTTTCTGGATATCCGGGATCAGGTCGAACTCATTAAGAAGACTCTTCTTTGATGCATCAAAACCTCTAGTAAGTGAAATTGTGCACGAGAACTTATGCCTAAGAAAATTATTGAGTATGATTGTGGCTATGGGGAGACCAATGAAACGGTGGGTAGATTCTGTGAAAGATGATATGGATCGAAAAGGTATGTCGAGATGACGATTAAAAAGAGGTATACCTAAAAAAAAAGATAATTATGTCTCCCCCATGAATTGAATGGCGTGTGAAAAGTTGTGTTCAGTAGGTAATACATAGAGATGAAGAAACTATGTTAAAATGTTAATGGGTTAGGATTCTATGAAAATCGACTCCGTAATTCTCGGCAAAAATTGGATAACGTGCATTAGGACTCAACTTCACAAGTCGATGACATTTCTAGGAAATACAATTTGGGGCAGTCGTCTTTAATCGACCGGTATCTAGGTACATTTGAAATCTCTCCTGTTTCCCGTCAAAGATGTTATTATCCTCAAGATGTACTTACAATTGAGCACCCTCTCTTCCGGGCCGACCTGCGGGAAGTGCCGCTGGAACTTTTTCTGCCGCGACTTGCTCGGTTGCTTGCCATCTGTCGTGTCGCCCGCGCTGGCCTTGCTCTGCGGGGCCCGCACCGATGGCGCCGACCCTGATAGAGGCTTTATGGCCTGTCTGGAAGAAAATAGAGGGTAATGTTTAATTTGATGAATTAACAAAAGAAGTTTAGTTTGAAGCTGCGCCCAAAATTGTGTGGAAATCTTGTGTACTTTTGAAAACCAAAATTACAAACAATTTGAGTGAGAAACAGTCGTATCTGGGGAATAAAGCCACTATTTGCCTCTAATATATTTGATTACGTTACAACGTCAAGTTATCTAGATGAAATATATGACAGGTGTCTCTACATTACAAAAATCTGCATATATGACAGGTGTCTCTACATTACAAAAATCTGCATTAGTTTACGAGTTTTATTTAAATAAGTATTATTTTCGTATGTGAAAGACAAAGGTAATAGGGTATGCATGCATATTTTTACATACTATTTTAAGAAAACTTTTGGTATTATCAAAGGTTTTAATTAAACTTAACGAAATTTCGCACGTTATTTCAGGGCCAAAAGAAAATTGTTTGAATATCACAGTAGGTATGAGGCATAAAATTAATTGCATTTAAAACAACGTCTCCTTCTATAGAGGAAACTCACAAGGTAAACCTTACAAAGAGACCATACAGATAAACATTAATTCATCACGATAATATGCAAATAAGCAATAACACAGAAGTCATAACACACATATCTATAGGTAAACAGTATTTAAATGCAACACCAATATAACTAACTATTCTCATCTGTCATAGAAACAGTTCCACTCTGATAATTTGCTGGCACTAAAATTCAATGATCAAAGAAGGTGATGCAGTCAACATATTTAGCTACCAAACAGGTGACCACAAAACCTGACCGTATTTATACGAATCTAATAAAATCAACTCCCACAAAATGAAACCGTACCGTTTCCTGAAAGCTTTAAACTTTATGACTACTAAATAGCGTAGCATTACGGTAATTCGGTTCATACGATGTTTTACGATATACCGTACGACCCTTTAAACCTATTATAATAAATTACCGGTAGTAGCACAGAGTATCAAAATAGTGTAGAACGTAAATGTATTCGTATTAGTAAATGTTTGTTGAAGAATATGGTCCCTGTTTGGTAGCTGCAAATAACGACTTAGAAAAAGAACTGCGCTTGACGGTAGATGTCTGTTTTCAATGTACCATTCAATACAATGTACACTCAAGAAAATGGATGCCCTTGTAACAACTGTAATCCTGGTAGATGCCAAATATCTCGGGTCACAGATCCGAAAGAAAATAGACTTTCTGCGGTCAAAACAATGCGGCAAGTCGGCAACATACAAACATAACTAAGTGAAGCTTCTAGAAAGTAAGGATACTTTATTAAATATTTCTTAGAAGAAACAATGGTCACAATATCAACAACTTATGTTTATTTTGGAAAAAAAAGTTAAGGGAAAAGTCTAACCGTTCGCGTGAAGTAAAAGGTCAATGTTTTATTAGAGACCTTTTATGAAACATGATAACTGAATATCACGATCAAACAGAATAATTTTATAATAAAGTAAATGTAATAAAGAACTCAGAAGGGACTAAAAGTTGTTTAAGGTCAAGGATAACAGCTTCCATTTGTATCAAATTAACACAATTATCTGTTAGTTTTATCAGATTTTCCTTACAGTACTGCAAAGTAAGTGCAAGCTAGTATTCAATTTGATCTGTCCTAAACTTAGGTAGATTCGATATGGGATAATCCAGTGGATGGAGGCCGAACATTTGTTTGAAAAGCGGACTAATTATCCCCAAATGTAACGTTACCATTCGTAAAATGGTCACAAGTGACTCAATATTTACTGAGTGTGACCATTTTAAGAATTTTAACTAAATTCATATTATCCACTTAAGATTCTGCTAAACCGGCCATTCTAGACCCCTAGGCCTTCCATTATCCCAAAAAATTGCTGTGCCTCGCGATATTCCACCGCTCCGGCTCTATGAAATGCAAAAATATATTTACCAAATTAAACTGTCCCTTTTTTTATTTGTGGTGCTTTGCATGTTTATTATTTATTACTAGCTGTTCTCCGCGGTTTCACCCACGCTGCTCAGCACCTGTTGGTCGTAGCGTGATGTTATATAGCCTATAGCCTTCCTCAAGAAATGGACTATCCAACACTAAAAGAATTTTCCAATTCCAACCAGAAGTGCCTGAGATTAGCGCGTTCAAACAAACAAACTCTTCAGCTTTATAATATTAGTATAGATACTGTTTTTTTTTGTATGCTCGCCATTCCAGAGATCAGCGCGTCAGATAGACTCTATTATACTAGTATAGCAATGGCCATTTGTAGAGCTACCTTCGAAGAATTTCATCAGTTTCCCTTCGAGTTTGCATGAAATCTACCTGTACCTAAAAATTCGACGCTGAGCAAACGGCGCAATCATGTATTATGTAACAAACACGTTTTTTTCCCCGCTGGTGATTTCAAAGGTCAAGTTTGGGTCGACTTCCTACTACCAAATCCTCTTGATTTTGTTGGCAATGTACGGTTAGTACTTCGGTTTTAATATTGCCATCAAGCGGAATAATTTAAGCATAATTATGGGCAATTAAAGTACTTAATTGCGCATAAAATGACTGTAATTCATTGTGCTTGGGTAGAAAGCTGCCTTTGAAAATGGTGGCTGCATGTTTCTTTCATCTTTAACTTTCTTCAGAGCTAAAATGATTCGCAAAAATAGCTGTCGATTTCACTACTTCTATTGATGATATAGGATCGTTACTAAAAATATTATTGATCTATTTAGGCTAATGATAAAAAAAAAAACAAAAATGCAAAAATGTTTGCAAAAATGGGTCCATTTAACTTCGCCGTAAAACTAATTCATATTTATCAGCAAGACTATTATAATTTCCTCATTTTATCCAAACACGTGTCACTTTAGTAGGTGTTAAACCCTATCATTGTTATCAACCATCATGTATCGTACTTCCACAAAAGTTAATGGAACTGAAGTATCATACTAATATTAAAAATGCGAGTAACTTTATCCGTATGTTAACTCTTTACGCCGCAACGTATAAACGAATTTTGATGAAATTTTCCAAATATATAACCTTACTTAATATAGAAGCCTGTCCTTTCACGGGGTTTTTCGTATAATATGTTCGACCTTTAAGTGGGCGAATTCGCAGGCCAAAGCTAGTCTTCCATAATGCAACGATTACGGTACACGTCATGACCTGCGGCTAACAATTGCAGCTGATCCACGTGACGGCCACTTAATAAGCGTGTTAATACGTCAGACTAAGGTTTGAGAGAATAAATACATGTTTTTATGTTACGGTGCTTCATCCTTGGAGTGAGAAGTGGCTTTGTGTAAATTTGGCGTGTCTTTTTATTTTGAAAGGCAGATATGTTGCTGGGGAGGCTCGTCTACCACTTTTTCCATCCCAGCAAATCAATACGTGGTATAATGGCGTTTTGGGCAACTGTATTTTTTAATCTTTTGACGTTTAACAAATGCTGACTTTTAGTCTAGATTGTTTGTTAATAGGAGTTTGAATTTATCTAAGGTGTTTTATCACACCAATATCCTGTTACAGTGACGTCTATCACTGTTATTCCTTTTTCAGATGGAAATAAATATCAGTTTGAACGTCCCTGAGTTTTGAGGAATAGAATCGTGGGATTCTATGGAACTACCGAAGTTCATTTCCAGCTTAAAAAAAACAGTTAGGGTAAAAGTGACAAGCGTAATGATTTTATCAAATCAAATCATCGAAATTTGATCATATATTTTTGGATCCACCAGTCAATGAGGACAGTGCCTTGCCAAAAGTATCTAAACGTGATGGATCACGTTCACAGTCAGGTGAGATGTCGACAAATCAAGAAATTACAATCAGAAGCCATATAGAGCACAAACGTGCTGAGTTGAAAGACCTCAATGACTATATTGAAGCTAAACTTCCAAGGTCTTGGTTAAGAATAGAACGGCACTTCCCGCTGCAAATAACTACGACATTCACGTGCTATATTGGGGAATGGGCAGCAATATCCTTTTATAGTTTACAAACTTCGAGAGTGTTCTGTTTTTTGCTCACGGGCATATTGGGTAGAAATTTCCAGAAAACCAAGGAATGAGTAGCCATAACATTTTATGTACTTTGCAAACTTGAAACCTTCAAGTTGTAAATGATTGTTGCTCATATAGCTCGTAAATGTTGTGGAGGAAATCCAGAAAGCCAGAAAACTGGCTTAATTTGTACGTTTACATAGAACAAGTATTAGGTATTCTACATTAGACTGTCAAGAAACTTGTCTAATCTGGATGGGCAGTTCTCCATAGTATTCTATATTATTATTTATATTAGTATAGTTCTCTGATGTTCGCCATATTCACAAAGCCAAAGTTTTCGGTCCTATATTATGTTTTTTTTTTAATCATGACTGATAGAGACGTAATCAAATCTATTTCGCGATTCAAATATAGCTATTAAGAATTAAATTAAAATGTCTAAAAAAAGACTTAAACACTTTAAATTCGACCGGAAAAGTTATTTTCAGTGAAAAAAGAAACCTAAAGCAATTTTTAGTTCCAATAAAATGATTTTATCTACCCGGATATTGTTCTGGAATAGATAGATTAATTAAACGGAAAAGTTAAGCAAAACCAAAAAAAATAGCAAAGACAAATGAGCGTGAATCATTTCCTTAGGTGCATAAGTTAAATTATTACGATAATTTATCAGTATAAACGACAATGTCTGGTAGTTTAGCGAACGGAAACGTTATTTACGATTATAAGGAAAACAAAGCACACAGTTTATAGTTCACCACACTTACTTAGTGACAACCGTACAAAGTGATCGATTGTATATATAAACATTGTTTTGAAAGCGGAAATTGTTATCGGTGCGTCGTCAAGTTTGCAAATGGCGACCAATAATTAAATTGATTTGAATAGACACTTTTAATGACAAGATTTATAAGGAGACTGCAATAAGATGCTGTGTTTCATCATCCGGTTTACTAATAACATAATATCACGCCGCGTATCCGAAGGGTTGAGCAGAAAGTACCTAACAAGTACACCCATATTTCATCTTACTAGCTTCCGCCCGCAAATTCGTCCGCGTAACTATGCCACGCGGACTAACGCTAACTTTAACCCGCGTGATGATCGAGAAAAAAACTTTCTCTGCCTTTTCTTCCCTCTTCCTCCCCCTTTTTTCACTTTTCAGCCTATGTCCGTCTTCACGATCCCAACTATCTCTGTACCAATATTCATCAAAATCGGTTTGGGTGAGGCGTGAGGACAACAAACAAACTCTCTTTCGCTTTTATAATATTAGCAAGGATTGCGACTAACCGGGCACAAATTCAGACTTGGATGCTACTAAGATATTCCTGATTGAAAATCCTAATATCACTGGGCTACCTGGAAATCGAATTAAGAACCTCATGGTCACTAATCGCGCGTGCAACCAAACACTAATATCAACGGGCAATATTAAAGGGAGATATCATCCCCTTTTTGGCATCGCTGCCATTCTTGGGATGAACAAGTATAGAAATCGCCATCAGCACATAATGAAGAGTCGTCAATGTCAGCATAGCTTTAATTTACTATTTGTATGTTCTTGTATTCTATAGTGGTAAGTGTTGTTGGCATCACATATTTTTTTATTATTCATTATCAAAATTTAATGTGTCACCGTTTGTTTTCACCAGTAAAAATAAAACAATTCTCGAGTTTAAACAAATTAAAATGATAGCACATGAACGCGGTTTTAAATGTGCTGATCGTATTAATTTTAATTGGTAAAACTCGCTCTTATTTAACCCAACACGGTTAATAACAGTACGCTCTCTTTTAATACTTCCATTTCCCTGTTAAATTGGTATTTCTTTCCTAAGTCCCAAAAACATGAATGTAAACCTTGACTGTGGCTTCCGTTTAATTTCCGTCCCAAACACACGGTTTAAATGGACTCAGTGTATACCTTTGAGTCTAACTGTTTTGAGTCTTGGATTCGAATCTCGGGTTGGGCAGGAAGTGTTATTTGATTTTTTCCATTAGGAATTTCACAGTAGCAGCTTAGAGTTAGGAAATTGGCGGTAAAATAGTATATAGTGAATAGGTTATTTCTAGGTAAGCGTGCTTCATCGTCGACCACATCATCACTTACCATCAGGTGAGATAGTGGTCAAACGCGAGCCTATCAATAATAAAAAAAAAAATATCCCCGTGCCTCGGAAAGCACGGTAAGCTGCTGGTCCTGCGCCTGATCTTTCTCCGGTCGTGTCGGATTGCCGTCCCATCGGAATATGAGAGTGAGGGAACAGAGAGTGCATCTGTGCCTACGCACACACTTGTGCACTATAATATTACCCGCGCGGTGGCCAATCTCTGCTGAAATTGGCCACCGCGCCGTGGCCGAAAACGGTCAGGAGGACTATACTATAAATTGAGTCTATAAAAACCTTGTGACCCAATGGGTCAGAAAATGAATGTTTTGCAGAAAATAATAAAAGCTTTCAATAAAATACACAAAACCTTACATTTCTAATACTCAATCTTTCGGTACTGTAACTTTATCCGCATGAGAGAAAAGTAATTGTAAGTTGACCGATCCCGCAAGAGACCCTTTTTCGATAGAAACCGTTAGATATCCCAAAAACCTTTTAGAACATTCTAGCTGCCGAAACTTTTGTTACAGACGTATCAATTTGGAATGTGGGAAAGATAAAATTGTAAAGAAAGCAATCTTGTCCTAACCATCCTGCTCAACCTACATACTACAAGGATTTAAACTACAAAGATTAAAGCTGTACATGTGGCTACATACTGGGGGTCTAAAATGGCTGCTTTTGCAGCAATAGGATAACAATATGAATTACGTTAAAATTCGGTAGAAGTCAAATACGCAGCTCATATTGTGAATTGTTACTTTGTGACCATTTACGTTTACTTAAACGTAAAGAAAAAAGCAATATAAAAGCTTATTAAAAATCCTGAAAAACTTTGAGACGAAGATAATCCTCGAGTGACAAGAGCACAACAGATCACAAAACAATCTTATCACATACAGGTGAATGCCTTTCTGTAAGATAAGAATCAGAAAGTATTTCTAAAAACTCACCTCTTTAAGAAAAACACACCCATTTTGCAATAAGCTCAAGAGGACACCGGTTTCAAATCGTCGACACGTACAACTGACCAACAACCGTATTTGTTCCAGGTTATATGCATCCATACAAAATTAGGGTTCCCGAAGCAAAAACACGTCCATAAGATCAAGATAAAATGTACTTTATTCCAAAAGCCATAAGGAGCGATCGATGCTGTACTAAATACATAAAACATTGTGTGACGCATGAATCTACGCAAGTTATTGAATTTCTAATATGTGAGGATTATCAGGGAACGGTAGGATATCGTCTTTATCACTCAGGCTATATGGAGAATAGTCCGATGCAGTTTCTTATTTTAAGTTTCAATGTGAAATGTAAATGTCACAAATTCAGGTTATTTACCAGGTTTTTACCTTTCCATTGATAAACAACTGTACGAAGAATATTATGTATTAAAGCAAGAATACATTTCGTTTGTCGCATATTTTTTTATTATGTATTTTTTACTTCCACAACAATCTAAAACAACGGGATACCGGACTAATATAAAAAAAAAGACTTAACGAGGTGTCAAGGGACACCCGGATGTAACGAAGTTATTATTTATTATGTACAAAAAACCTGTGTACACTCGTCAAAAATAATCGTCGCTGTTCTATGTGTGAGAGAGATAGAAAGAGAAACACGCGCACGCCTCACAACGATAGCAAAAAGTGTCGTTACAACTTTTGGTCTTAATTTTTTCCGCCTAGCCCCCTTTCGCAACGCGCGATAAGGTACTTCGTTCCAAAATCTATTATGACAAGCGTTTTGTCTGACAATAATCTACTGAATAGATAGTGAAAACATCGAATCCCCTTACATTTAGCACTTATAAAAAGTCGACAAAAGGTAAACGATTCACGGGTTGATTGTTTCCTATGGAGAAGAATCGGCAAAAACATTATGGTTAAGTACTCTTTTGAAGTCGTTTGGTTTTATAATGTTGTTGTTGCCCGAGAGAAGTAGGCCCAACAATAAGTTATAATATAATATGCTTGTTAGGGTTCCGTACCTCAAAAGGAAAAAAAAAACGGAATCCTTATAGGATCACTTTGTTGTCCGTCTGTCGAGTCTTTTTATCTCTGAAACCCGTGAAGGTATCGAGTTGAAAATAAAACTACATACTCAAGTTTGGTGTCTGGTGAGTCTCAAGTGATCTCTTGGAGCTATGAAAAAATCAAACCTCTAAATCTACACAGTCAAAAGATATGGCCGTTTATGTCGCAAGTTTGTACGGAACCCTCGGTGCGCGACTCCAACTCGTAATTGGCCGGTTTTTTTGACAAGCAACAACTTCCCAATACAATGATAATTACAGTTACACAGTGGCTTTCATTCAAACTGAATATTTTTCGAATTATTAAGTTCATTAATATTGCAATTATATCATCAATATAATAACTTTTACCGGATATTAGAAACATTCAATTTGCGTATACATATTTAATAAAAATAATGAAATTATAATATTGATTTTAATGGTTTTTTTTTTCAAGATCTGTGGGAGATTGTCAAATTTTTCATTAACCGCTTTTAATTCCCGACAGATTGTACACTGTATATAATATTATGAAATTAAAAAAAAATATTGACATTTAATATTTTGTTTTTATATTTTTTTTTATTCTAATGTGTTTTATTTTTATTTTGGTATATTTGGATTATTAAATTACAATTTTAATTTGTATGTCAGTATGAAAAGACATAGCAAAAACGAGCTTTACTTAGAACATCCTATTAATGTAGGTACCTTTGTCTCACAATTGAATAAATAATTATTATGATTATGAACATAAATCATCTATTACTCAGAAATATGTGATGGAAAACCTATAGAGGACTTCATAATTAGCAACCGAACTTTTGACTACTAGACCATAGAGATGATCTGGGACCTGATTTAATAAATACTAGCTTTTTCCCGCGGCTTCGCTCGCGTTAAATTCGGGGTAACACAGTTCCCCTGGCGCCTTATTGATTTGTAATAGCAACGCTAATTTTTCCCTTTTCTTCCCTCTTTCTCCCTCACATTCCACTTTTTTTGAGCCTATGTTCGTCTCCTGGTTCCCAACTATCTCTGTACCAAAATTCATCAAAATTGGTTGAGCCATTAAAGAGTGAAGAGGTAACAAACAAACTCACTTTCTTTTTTATAATATTAGTAATGATAGTAAGGATTACAATGCTTAAGAAGGTGGCTTCGACGCAGAGGAGGAAGCACAGCACCTGGAAAGCGTTTTCTAAATGCTGTTCCTACAATGGGTAGGTTTATATGTTTCACATGGGGCTTGATAATCTAGCTGAGGCTCATACGTTGTTTCCATTCTTTCTAACTATATTAACATAGCTTTCAATGACATGACCTGATGAAAAACACGAATACAATGTAACTTACGTAGACAGATTTTTTTTTGTTTATTATTAATCCATATCTTACCGTCCATTTTGTTCGTAGGTGCTTTCTCCACTAGACTCGTCAGAGTATTCGAACGAAGCGTTATCCACCATTCTTCACTATTTTCAGTTCACACACTTAATAACTTCACATCTTTCACTGTAAAACCCAGCTCTACCACCAACCAACCAAAGAATGAAAGATTAATAAATTGATACGAAAAAAAAAATTAATGACTTGCATTGAAATTTGATAACTAACACGTTGAATCAAACATGTAAGATAGAAAATTACGATTATTGTAAAGCAAAGATTACTGATGGCCACATAATCTATTAATTACTTATTAATGATTAAAACGTGGCTTTGTATAATCTTGCCACTATGACGCAAACCGAGAATAATTTAGTACCAACATAAAACACACTATGAATATTTTCGAATCTTTGAAAATATTTAGATATTGTCTACGTTATACTTTACGCTGAGAAGTAAACAGAAGTTTAGTGAATCGTAAATCTGTGGAAATTCCTTTCCATCAACAGTAAGCCTACTTATTTTAGAACAAGATCTAGTTCTATTTGTACTGAATTCTAGACACGGTTCTCTGGCCAATTATATGAAACTGTTTACCATAGTTACTTCAAGTAACGAGTACGCAACGTATACTGCAATTGGAGCAACTCAAACACGAATATATATTATTTCTAATCAACCATACGATTGGTCATAAGTAAATAAACAGGTGTACGGTATATAGGTGGAAGATAAACAGATTATACGAGTGATAACACTACAAGCCACTGATAAAATCAAAGAATTAACGATATTTTTGCAAACTAGGTATTACACAGAAGACACGCTACAACACCTGTATAGGATTAATTCGTAGTAATCTACTCTAGTCTCTACATTACATAATTCACATTTCGTAACAAACTCATCAACAAGATAAATTGGGATATTTTAACCTAAAAGGCAGAAGAAACCAATAGTTTGTTAGTACAAATTTAATCACTTAAAAGATAAGATAAAGAAGCGGATGTTGAACACATTGTAAATCAAAAAACATTAATAAAAAAAAACTCTCTGGTTTAAAAAAAAAATGTTCTAAACTCTACCCAACGCGATGAAAATAAAGTAGTAACATAGAACGATGACATAAATGATCACGATGGCATGCAGTGCGGGGTCAGTGGAAATTGTTCAGTTGAGCAAAAGAGGACGGTTGAAACCGGTCGAGAAAACATTACAAGTATCGCGACAGATTTACTACATTCAACGTGCATACTATCCTATCCGGTTTAAAGAAAATATAAACAAAAGTAACAGAACATGAGCGAATGACATGTGGGATCACGAATTCGCCAGCTAGTGATAAAGCTAACATATTTCTACACTCATCACTGATAAATAAAACAAACCGGCTCAAATCTTAACATATAACACACACACTTTTGATTCCTTTTTGTTTCGGACACACTAAAATAGTTAACTCACTATTTTACGAACGTGGAATAAATAATTAAGAATTAAAAACCGCGTACAAGATACCGATGTAGCGGCCTGTCCGCGCTCGCGAGAATAACTGTTGAAAACAGTTATACATAAACGTATCTAGTTATAATATCGATTGTGTATCGAGAACGGACTAATTTATCGCGACGATAAGATAGAGAGAATTACGAGGAAACCAAAATATAATAATATCAGACCCGTAGTGTATTTTTCCATTGTTTTATGAACAAAAAAACAAATTTGAACACATGGGAGGACTGTGCATCAGTTCGTAAAGGAAGTTCAAGTCAATTACGAGTTCGAGTCCAACGACCTTGCGAATCGAGACATACAAATAAAATAACAAAATATTTCGGCCGACGCGACTTGCCCACTTGCTAAGATCGAGTAAAATTGACATCGAGAAGAGCAAGAGAAAGGTAACACTAGAATCGTACGATCGGAAGACCCGAATCACCTGAGGCCCCCCATTCACTCGGTTCACGCTCCGCAGCGGTACAGTTCGACTGCTACGCGAGAATACACTGACTGGAAATATAATGTTTGCAAGCAAGTAAAGCGACAATGTTTATAAACAAGCTAGGTAAGTACGGACAGAAGACAATGGATTATATAAAATCTAAGAATTTCTATTATAAAATACTTTGATATCAATCGTAAAGACGTGATTCAATCATGAAATTATTGTTTAAGGTATGACTATTTTAACAGCAATGTAATATTTTATGGCTAAAGTGACACGTGGAAACTGTAATAGGAACTTGTGGATTACATAGATAAAATATATGTATGAGGAGATGTATACGGTAAAACCAGGTAATATTTTATAGTAATGTTTGGCGTTCAACACCAAAGCAAACGTTAAATTAACCGAAATGGCTGAATAAACAATGTAAATGGAGAAATGAAGAGGACTTTCTTTAAATGAATTGCCAAGCGTATGGTTTTCAGAAATTGCAATTTTTTTTATACGACGCATATAAGTGGCGTTGCACTGAAAAGAACTAATAAAGTATCAAAAGCCGTCTCTTATCTGCAATTTTAAACTCAGCAAAATTTGCAAAACAGTAGTACTCTTTAAAGCTATTGGTTCCTAAGTAAAGAATTTCAGAATTGCCATCCACAAAGTTTTTAAAGTAAATGAGAGTGGTTCGAATCCCCAAGCTTACCCCGAGCTTCTATTGAGCCAAGAATATGTCTCGAATCGAAAATATTGCACGATTTGTAAATATGGGTTAGATAGGAGGATAAATCCGTGAGATAGTAAAGTACAATCAAATAACTGTTGTGCTATCGCTACAGCAGTTCGTGCGAAACGGGGGCAAGCCGGGAACATCAATATTATCTGCGTTGATTGGACAAATGGGCTCAACAACTGTATTGCTGTTCACACGTGACTACGACACGTACTTTGTACAAACAATACTATATTTAATCCTAATCCAGCAAGGTTAATTTTCATTGATGGAGGCCTGAGGGTAGACAGTACTGCAATTGAACGAAGCTTTGACTTTTTCTTGATATACGGATTGTAACTTATAGCTAAAGATAAAGCTACTCTACAAAATGTCAGAGAAGCGATGGATAGACTGTATGAAATTTGAGCTGGCTACAAAGGTGACTGCTTAGATGTCGAGTAGAGGATTATGAAAGAAGAAAACCTGCCGCGTCGATCCCAAATACATGAAAAAGATGCAGGAGTATGACCGGATCTCTAGCAGGAAATAAGCAAAACATATGGTAACTTAAAATAAAATGTTACCAATCTTTACTTTGGGATTGTTATCCCGTATAAACAACTATGACACTGTCAAATGATGAGAACAAATGTGAAATACTATGCCAAAATCAACAAAACACATTTTTAGTATGATTATTATTCTCTCTCAATAGTCTCAATGCATCGGAAACTGTGTCATTCGAAATATACACTCTTTGATGTAGTAATAGCAAACATCCAGAGTAAACTAGACCCAGAAAAAGCTTTGTTACGAAATTGTAAGTCCGGTGTTTGATTCCACAATTCTGACATTCAGAGCCGCCTGTCTTTTGTAATACTGGAAGTTCAAAACTGGTCAAGGTTTTAATTTCCTTTTCTTTGCTTTGTGTTTAAAGGATACTTAAGTTTCCGATTTAAAATAAACTTGGTATGATTTTAAACACAGGTCCACAAGACACAAATCAAGGATGTTTTTACATATCATTTCGTAAAAAAAAAGTAGTGAAGGACGTGTTAAATACTCGTAAAAGTCGTATTTGTTCAAAGGTAAGTAATGGACTAACAACAGTAACAACTACCGATTCATCACTGTTTGTGTGGACCAAGAGAAACGGGAGGGTCAGAAGGTGGTAGAACAACAACGAGATGTGTGGACGACCTACAAACAATAGCGAGTAAGATCTAGATGAGACTAGCGCAGACCTAAAGCATAACGGAAAACGGAAGAGGCCTATTCATCGGCGAGTGAAACAAGTTGATTAAAATGACGGTGAATTAAGTAATGGGCTAACAACTACCAAATTAATCACTGTCATTTTGTGAACAGCCAGTGACAAAGAGCGTTAGCAGATCAACAGTCAGAAGGGTAGATGACTTACAAATGAGTGAGAATGGGTAAGACTTTGATGATATGCTTATCATCCAAAGCATATGTATAGCTGACAAGGGTAGATGGCTACTCGTCAGTGACTAGAACAAGACTCCTAGTGATGAGTTTATTTGTGGTATTACGGCAAATTGGAAGTAGCTAGAATCTACTTCTGAATACTGGCGACAACATTTATATTTGTGTTTTTAACTTTTTCGTTGTTCGTAAGCGCTTGGCTTTCATTGTGATTCTCACCAGGTGTGAAATCGTCCTTCATGGTCATAACCTCAGTCGTTTGTGAAAAGGCCTACATTTGTTTCTGTCAAAGTACCAATTATATTTAAGCAGTTGTTTTTGACAGTTTCTTCTTCTTGTGTTGTGTCTAACTTTGTTCAACCAGCAATATGGACAGATCTGTCATTTGCTTATGGACAGCTGAGTAAACCAAGATTAGTTACGACGTGCACAGTTAACACATGTTTGCTTGAATATTTATAAAGACACCTTGTGAATTTACATGTTTTATGGGAAGTTAGAAATTACAAGTAAATCATTTGATTCACATACATGATTCGTAATGATGTGTGAATTTTAATATTGAAGAACTGAATTGGATTGCTTGGTACGAAAATTAAAGAACAGGGAGGGAAAACTACAGTTTTATATCCATTTCCGTTTTGTAGCTTTTTTTATCTAAGTCTCCGCTGTCCATACGTCTGTCCGTCTGTCACTAGACTGTACCTCATGACAGGGACTGAAAGCGGTTTCGGTATAAGGTTAAGGTACCTCAAAAACATATCGGTACCGTTTTAAAATAAAGGTTGAGCTATACCGGTACCTTTATAAATAAAGGTTGGACTAAATTTTTATTTAACCTTTACACGATTTCGGTACTGAAAAACATGCCAGACTTGGCGCGGAGCGCGTGCGCAGGGGTTTGATTACGTTAGAACTTGTGTATTTCCTATACAAGTTTACTTGCATTTAATATAAATAATGTAATCTAACTAAACTACACAGATTTGTAGGTACTTTCGTTTACGTATATGCTGTACACGTTTATGAGGTAACATTCTTCCAGTCAGGTAAGAAGAAAAAAAAAGAAAACCTTTGGTAGGCACTCGGTTTAATCCGGCAGTCTGGCATACACAGTAGTGTCCTTCCGATCGGAAATACAAACCAATACTGAGTCATCATAATGTGCAATCAGCAAGTGAAGGGCATAGAGCGGCAAGGCGGTGCATCAAAGTAAACCCCTATTTGTTAAGGTTAAGGTACCGCTACCGATTCATTTATAAAGGTTACAGTACTTCTACCGAAACATACCGGTACGCATTTCCAACCTCAAAATTCGGCTACTGAAAAAAATAACGGTATCGAAATATTTCGGTAACCCTTATTTAACGGTATGACGTCATATCGAAATATAAAGGTACCTTAATTTTTGGGTAATTCAGTCCCTGCCTCATGAACCGTGATAGATAAACAGTTGAAACTTTCACAGATAATTTCGTTCTGTTGCAGCTATAACAAAAAATAAAATAAGTATTTATGGAAAAATTAAGTTCAAACAAATTTCATTTTTTTTCTGTTTTTATAGATAATGGTATGGTCTCGTCTCCTACTCGCACTTGGTCTGTTTTTCCATTCCTGTAAAACTCATCCACATTTTTTTTTGCTAACTATTGAACGTATAGCTATGGCTACTAGAGAGCCTAAAAAATGTTAGCTGTTCAATATCGGCTCAATATTCTAATCTTGAGCTTTAGCAGTATCCATTTTTGCTTCTTACAGTATTAATACATTTATGTTAGAGGTTATCTTTACAAACAATAAAATAAGCCAAGAAACCAGGAGATAAAGTGTAGTGATAAATAGTATCAGCGAATCACGCATGACTGTACGTTTGACATGTGATAACAACATGTAAATATCAATGATTGAAAATGGTCCACGTTGACCTGTACAATGAACCATAGGAAAAGAATCAATGAACTTTCTAATCAGAAGAATAATTTCTGTCGCTATTATCTGGAGATGTTTTGTATTTACTTTTAGAATAACTAGCCTGACTGCAGCGAAGCCCAAAAAGAGTAAAACGATTAACCCATTTTTTTTTGCCAACAGCAATAAAGTTGAGGTAGTCTCATGTCTATAATGTTGGCGTCTGCACAGCCGACAGTCGTCGGCACATGGGCAGTCAGACAGTTGTCTGTCATCGCTACTTAGGTTACGGATAACGGCTGCCTTACAAGATTACCTTAAAGTCAGAAAGGGGTAATTGTATTCATAATTTTAAACTTATGATGTTGATATTTTAGAGTGGGACTGCAGCGGCATCTACAACTCCGTATACAAACTAAGTATCAGTCTGATGCAAGCTTAGATATCCGCGAGATTAATGGGCTACGTCAGAGAGTCTCTTTTCAACGCGAATCAACTATAGAATAAAAGCAGTTATTCCGTTCCTTGTCGATTTCTAAGAAAACTATAGAACAGCTGTGATATTATTTCGGGTTTAGGGTAAAACAAACATAATCATAATTTTCCTGCCCTTGTCCCATTCTATATGGGGTCGGCGCAACATGTTTTCTATTTTCATTCTCCCCAGTCGGACGTCACGTTCCTTACACAATCTTTTATGGCCTTCCTCTCTCACTCCATCCTAATGACTAAGGGTTCCGACATGGACGATTCTCAAAAATTTGGTGTAAAATTTAGTGTCCGTAAATGTTCACATTTCGTGATACTTGTGAACTATCTTGTGCTACCGTCAAAAAAGAAAGAAATACAACTACTTAATCAAATAAAACGAATCGTCCTCATTTGAATGACTGTTAAGAGCCTCGTTCGAGATTAGAAACGCAAAATACGTGAATCATAATCGTAGAATAATAATGAGTAATTAATATTTGAGATTACAGGTGTATTAGAAATTAAGGTAAACCCTGGATTTATTTGAAAAATGACTCATTAGCGAAACGACTAAGAAAATACTGCTATAAGATGAAGCTGATAGAGATGCAGATCCGGCGGGGTACAAATCGGTAGACCTTTTTTTGCGAATGGAAATCATCAAATAACTTCCCCCGCTCTGGGCGGAGTGTCAGACTTGTACCGACTAAAACCCACCCATGTTCCTTCTTTTGCTCTTTATGTTCCAGGGCCGCGGTATCGCTTTCGAACAACCCTCAACCCCAGCAGACAGGTGGTGGTTGCACAACCTTCTGCTTTGCTGACATCTCTTTTAAGCGCGTGTGGAACACTAACGCGCCGTAGACACGGCCCGTCTTCACTTGACGGATGGCCAGTGAGCTGCCCATTGCTCACCGTCCACAGAACTGCATCTAGGGTAGCCGGGAGTCGACTCGTGGCGTCCGACGCCTGGAGGGTCTCTCGTGGCGGCTGGGTTGGTTTGAGGATCGGTTTAGGCCTCCGATTTACAAATTGCAGTGGGCCCAACCCGCACTGTGCCTGCTCGGTGGATTACAGCCCAACCCTTGTAGAAAGAAAGCCTATGTACCATCTGTTGGAACATTATTGGCATTATTGAAAGATTTCCCTAAGAGATAAGTACCTACCTATATAAATTCTATACCATCCCGAAAAATATGTAGAGGTCACGAAAGGGCGGATAAAAAAACTTCAGTGATTTAATTGTTATAGTAGATTGTTTGCCTTTTTTGTGCTCAAAATTATTGATCATATCATATTACTGATATCTCAATTGGAATCTTTAATGAGCTGTAAGATGATAAGGTAATAAACTAGGTTGATAGAGGAATTATAAAAGACGGAGATCTTTACGCCGACTTCATCACCATTATTCTTTAACCTCATTAAGTTGGTTTCGGCACAGTATGTCTTCTTCTGCTCTATTACTCGTCATTTTCAACGACTATACATTTTATACGTGCACATATTGTTATTGTAATTAGCGTAAGCCAATATTTAGTTGTCCTTCACGACACCCACGTAAATCTGTTATCAGTGATCTATTCACCGAAGTTGATTCCACTGAAATGTATTATTATTTTTAAACATAAATAGAACTAAAGCTTTATTTCCGTGTTCCATTGTGCCAAAATAATCAAATATTCATGTATGTATGAACTTGAACAACCTACATAGGTAAGTATGTAGGTTACAGACATCAATCGTCAAAATAAAAACAATTAGCAGTTGTTTTCTGTACCTACTCTTACGGATTTTTCGACTCAACAGGTTGTAGATATCTCTCAAAGGGAACTTCGACGTTAAAGGCGAAGTAGACCATGACATCTGTTAAATTCAACGACTTTTCAGCCAAGACACAAAAAAAATAAAAACCCATATTTACCGAAATCCACCAGAAACAGCAGAGGCTGCTCTTATAACCTTCCAAGAAGACTGCAGCTCATTATCGTCTTTCACAGGTTCAAGCTCCACAATCATGTTGAAATGCTCAAAGACAACACCGCGCACAAGAATTCCTTAACCCATTACAAGGGACCAAAGAGTTGTACCCAAACAACACGTTACTATGCAAAACAATAGAATTTCGTAAATGCTTTTTACAAAATACGCTTAATTGAATTGACGACGTAAACAAGACTGATAAGTGACCTGTAGGTATGGAACGATAATAATCGTTCTATAATCGCAGATAATGCGCGATTGATAAACGATAAAATCGTTACCGACAATGACGTGAGGTGAGCAAAATGATTTTTGAAGTGCAATTCATGGATAAATTTAGTAGAAACGAAGATATTAAAGAATTATTCGATACCAAATATCAAACTTGCCTAACTTATTACTTATAATTTTAACGATCGGATCACTCTAAGTTTACTACCGCTGAAAGGGTTATAATTTTAACGCATTAGAAGTAGCTAAACAGTCAAAATAATTTAACAGTATCTACAATTGGGGACCAGAAGTCAGCCTAGGCAAGATTAATGTCAATGGACTAGATTTTTCTACCGCCCTGATTTATCATATTATTGACGCATTTTGGTAAAAAGATTTTATTTGCTTCAACAATTTTTAGATTTTACAACATTCTGCTTATCACAAAAACGTTGCAATTTTGCCGACATTTGATGCCGAGCACATAAGTGTTGCAATCACGGCTGTTTTAAAACCACTTCCGCGATTTCAAAGGCAGTTACTCTTGTACCGCACTACCTTTTCTCCGCAAGAGCAGTCTTGGATAACAGCTATACATTTTTAAGTTTCTAAGAACAGGTGTACCAGTTTCCTACGGTAAAAGGAACTTGGGTACGCTGTAGGCGACATTATAACTTTAGTTTTTGGGTTACTTTCGTGTTAAGTTCGTATTAGTGTTAAAAGTCAAGGCAATACAACACGACATTGTATCGTATTGTTCCTAATCAGTTCTTTAGGCTAGTGGGTAAAAGGTTTACTGACCGGAAGGAAGGTCAGGTGGTCAGCATTGGCTTAACAGCTGACCATCGTCTGAGTATTTGGGTGGCTAGACTGGTACCTAATTCCGAATAAACAATAGAAGGTATTTTAAAGGAACCCGAAATATTTCTATTTACTTTATGACTAATGTAGGTTGAGAAGAATATAGATGTCTAGGTTTAAGGACACTTTTTACCCAATGTCATAATATTGCAGCCAGGTTAACGAATGGTTGACTGTGCGACAAAGCGGAGGCTTTGTAATATTCCTTAACCACCATCAAGCTGCATACATTTTGTTAATAGCAGTACTAGCGATGCAATCAGCATCGCAATAATTCGGTGAGATATGGTCGTAAGAAAAAATTGAGTACTTACTTCTCATGCTTAGAGGAGCGGGGAGGGTGAGGTTCGAGCTGCAGCGGGGTGGCGGGGGCGGAGCGCGGGGCCCCGCACCCGCCACCCGCCGCGCCAGCCGCGAAATTGCCGGTTGACCTGAAACAAGCAAACATACAGTCAGTCAAGCTTGAAGAATGGATACGTTGCATGAGGTATTTGGAACAGGAGCCATTAGTAGCTAGGTTTCTGCAATATTTTCTCTTATACCGCGATATTATACCGGAAAACTTTGAAACCAACAACCAGTTTATGAAGCAAGTTCGCCAAGACGGTTAATTAGCCGATACATTTGATTGACATGCAGGAACTTCGTAAGACCATAATTAAAAAGATCAAAAGACAAGTTTAGCTGTCGCTGGAAGAGTATTTTATCTATTCGCTACTAAATCATAAACAAAAATCCACTAATAGTAGAGTAGTAGCACGCGCTGATAAGGATAGTGCACACGCAATAACCGCAAGCTATCAGATTCAGCATAGTAAACGACTCTCATTGTTCACTGACGTAGTCCATTTAGTTAATTCCTAGGAACACCGTGTGTGGTGCCGTCAGAGCTATGATTAGTTGTCATGTCCATGAGTAATACGTGATTTAGTTCAGCATTGTGTGGTGCTTAAATTCTTATTATATTGTTATGGTAAGTGCAAAAAGACATCTACTAAGTAACAATATTACCCTGGATTCTTTAGAGACCTACCAGCCAAAATAAAACAACCACTTAGACTAGTAAATGCTTAAGTAGCAGTGGTGATAAAATTAAACGGTAAATACCTATCATCAGAGACATACGATAATGCTCTAACAGTTCTATCGGTTCGGTTTCCAAAGCTAGGGTCCTGACCCACATTACGCAAAGATCAAAAGCACATTAAAAAATACATGATAGGTAGCGAACGCTGGCCAAGCTAGAGCTGCCAAGATTAGAATCAACATATCGGTTAGTATATATTTACGTAAGTCATTCGGAAGTACATCCGGCGCAATCTGCTTGCGAAACGTCAGACTCCGGGAACTGTGACTTGTGATGATAACACTATGTGACGGCACTCAAAAGGGAGTTAGAGTAAAAATACACAGTACTAAATATGAAACACAAGAACAGAGATTAGGGAATACAAAAAATAACAGCTGGTAGTACACGTAAACAGTAAAAATAGCAGATGTTGTAATAAAAGAATTTATCACTCAACGTAAAACAATGCTTGCTAAATACAATCAAAGAAACGAAATAGACCTTTAGTTCCAGATAAATGATGACCTTAAAATTCGGAGAAAGTAAAATAACTGAAAGATAATCAATAAGTCACTCTCATACCTTTTGTGCTTATAACTCCTGCGTTTTAACAATGTAGTAGTCGGAGGTGCCACAATATAAGAGGGATGAGGTTTTATCTTCCTTGTAACCTTTTTTCGAACCATGATTAAGGCAAGACACCACGCCAACTGTTGACAATACAAACACTACTGGCGAATGGCGAAACTTCAAAAGCACCACTCAATATGAACCTATTGCCATTTGAGAACAATGAAAGCGAGTCCAAACATTATTATCATCGGAACAATCACTTATCAACATACGGAACTACAATGCACATGGCTACACAAATATTGCACACAAATATTTTTCACTTTAAGGACAACTAAGTTGCAGGTTTCATATCAAAAACACCAGACACAAACCTACACACAACCGCTGTGCAATAAAGTACTATGAAACTACGTATGTAATACATAATACATTTGTGCAAATAAATGACTATGTGTGTAAGTACCAAGTATATTTTGTGGACAATAAAATTTCTTACAGCAAAAAACCTGTATCCGCTGATTATATTACAAACTGCGTAGGTATATTATATAATGACGCCGTTCTGCAATTACAGCAAATGATAGTAAAAACAACATTTACAACCACAATAGTCATCACTTTAGATGATACATTAGGATAATTTATTTTGTAACCTATACCAATGACAAATTCAAGGACACCAAAAATATAATCTTTATGTTGAGCATTTCCGATCCACGAGTGTAAATGGTCATAACTTTAATACCGGAAAAAAATCACCAATTATCAAATAAATATAATAAGGAAAGAGTTCAAGTAACAAAATAAGTTAACAGCAACATACAATAGGAATGTTCTGATAATGTCCAACAAACAAGAATCTCCATTGCTAATGTCTGCCTTGACCCCATTAAGTTGATTGCCTCCGCGCCTGAAGTGACTAGACGCGCAAACAAGATGTCCTCTTCTACCCAAGGACTACATTCATTATTGCGCCGTACCCATCCAAGGACAATAAGTGTTATCTTCGGATAAAGTTTTCCAATAAATTCTTCTGAGCCATAACAATTCATTTGATGACGTTGCTCGCAATTCTGGGAAGTCCGACTGGACGGTAATTTGCGTAATAGTTGTGTGCCGAAATACTTCTTCTCAAATACGAGGGTTTTGCGTCACATAATTTGCTTGTACAATAGCAATAAATACACTAAAACTTTAAGAGGAAAAACACCTCGCAGGAAATAAATCAAGGAGAAAAACAGGAAAGATCATTGCTCCTTACCTTGGCAAGACCTCTATCTTGCGAGACAGCCAATCGATATGATAATAAAAATGTTTAGTAACAAAAACTTTCTCAATTCTATTGGAAACTGATGAACGCTCTCAGAAGTAGATAAAATTATTTCTCAAGATTTGGAAAAGATACGATAAAAATCTAAACCTAACAACTTACTTTAACTTTATAATAACCAAATATTATATGTAAGAAAGTAAGTTAGCAACGTAGAAATAGATTTCTAGAGGATAAGGGTTCAACTAGCTATAGGAAAAGCAATAAAGACACGACTGAGTTATAACGAAAATAAACTGTACGGAGAAGGCGCCCGACAGTCTGACGATATTGTACCACGTGCTGTATTAGAAATACGAGTAGATGCTGTCTCAAATTACTTTGCGGGGTGTAAAGAACAGTGATGCGCAAACCATTACCATGAATTCACAACATGATTCTAGACACTCAACTAGTTTATTAATTTTTCGTCAGATATTTAAAAAAAACTGTGTCATACTTTTATACTATGTTGGTGACTTTGATATTTAACTTAACCGAACACAATTCAATGAAATATAGGTCTAACAGTGTTTTTTCGAAAAATCTCATGCCACTTAATCACAATTCACTATAATGTAAACAATCCTTGGAAAATCAAAACAATTTAGAAAACGATTCCAGCAACTGCTTATTTTCAATGCCTAGTTAATAAAAATAATCAGGCTATGAATAATGGCTAACTGTTTCATAGAAACTGAATAAGAAATTAGTTTCAATCATTTTAGGCATCTACAGGGCAAATTGCCAATAGCATCTTTATTATTGCTGGTTAATGATTGCATAGACCTTGACGGAGTCTATTTGTTTTTTATGTTTGATATTGAAACGGACAAATCTTCAATTATTAATTCATCATTTTCGTAGACATAAGACTAAAACAATTCAACGATCAAAAACACTCGCAAAGTATTTTCGCGAATGCCGACGTTGGGCGCCATTACAGTTGATACAAGCATTCTTAAATAAAAGAAACTAGCGAAAGATGTCTTTTAGCTTTCAACGAGTCTAGGCGGAGAAATAAAAGCCTCTCTAAGTAAATGACTCAGACCTTTTATTCTCTCTGTTTCATTGTTATTATAAAAATGAGAATTGCATGTTCATGTACCTACTAGAGAAAAAAAGAAATGATGAAAATAAAATAACAGAAAGTGATAGAACACCGAATCAATAAACAATATCGACTAGTATGAGTAGCTCTAGGCTTCTTGGCCTTAAAAAGTAGCAATGCAGAACTGTACGAGTGAACTTCCCATGTGAAGACACACACATGACATTAATTGTACGTCTTAACAATTTACTATGAACAGAAACTTAGGAGTCGTGGCTAAATTATATCAGACGCTTGCCAAGGTTTATTCGTAGATGAGTTTTCAGTGACCCCCTTTTTCTGTATGGGAAATCATGAAATAACTTCTCCCACTCTGGGCGGAGCGGAAGGGAGTGTTGTTCCTTCTTTTGCCCTTTGTGTTCCAGGGTTGTTCGAAAGAGATAGCCTATCCCTTTCGAACAACCCGCAACCCAAGCAGGCTGTGGCCCTGGCAGACCACTCTGCCCTAGACACCCCTGAGAGACCATCTGTTACATACCTAGGACCGAACGAAGGTTACCACCACAAAGAATAACTTCTGTAATCGCGGGCGAAGCCAAAACGCAAAAGATATTTGTGAACAAAACATAAAATTAACAAGTAGGCCTACTATGACATCTTAAAGCAGAACTTATTCCACTGAGTGAAAGAGATGGTGCTAGACACCCTGTATAGCTCTGTCCCTTTCCCTCAGCGGAATAAGTTCTGCTTTAACACGTCATGGTAGGGTAGAAGAGCAACTTACTCAGCCCACGTCTTCCATTGCAAGCTCTTGACCAAATAACATCTATCGTCTATCAAAATTCAAATTCTACTACAGAATTCGTTCCTCATGTTAACAATATTTAAGCAGTATGTTTTACATAACATGCCGTGATATTTGAAGAACTCCTCATATTCTTAATAACTTGATTTTTTGTTTTACAATAGTTTGTAAAACAAAAAATCAAGTTAGCCCGACCATTGCGATCACTTAATCGGCAAGAAGTAACTGAATCCATCATGAGGTTTATTGGAATAGCTATAGTGGTATTTTTAAAAATTCTTTGCATTCATAGTGTAAGTTAAACATATCAGTGCGTTTTAGTATTCTCATTCTGAACTGAGATTGTTTTAGTGTGTCTGTGATTTTAGAGAATGCTGCCGATTGAGTATATGACCCGACGTCCGACAACGGTCGCGGTCAACGATGGACCCGAGACAGTTGAAAGCGCCGCACCCTCGAATGAGAAAGTCCTTGAGTTGCGATCATCATACGACGAAAGGGAGGGATCTGAGGAATATCCCGATTATGGCAGAAAATATCATGAATTGCCCAAAAAAGTGGGTATAAAGAAATCCGCGCGATATTAAGTGACGGTGTTTCATGATTTTGTTTTTTTTTATCACTTAATTTCTAACCTAATTTACAGCCGTGTGGCGTAGTGGTATTGTCCAACATGCCGAACATGCAGTCTCTGTTACGCAAATACAGATATGACGCAAACGGTCAGAGCATTTAACATATTTATTTAAATTAATGTGCGTGTCTAAGATTAACAAGTTTTGTTTGATTTCCGCTAATTTTCCTTTATTTTTAGGTGTGTTAATACCGAGCAGTGTGAAATACTTCATCAAGTTGCCCCAAGGTCTCCAGGCGTCTCCTATCCTCGTGCCTTTGAATGAGAAAGCCTATTCACCTTTAGGCGGATTTGTAAGGTATGTGAATCCGTTTTTATTTAACATAAAGCATCACAATCACAATCAACACCTGACGTTTAAAATTGTGATAATTACAGGTACTACAAAGAAGTTCCGCCAATTCCTCATTCTTGGTGATATTATATTTATACCATTTCTACTTAATATTTAAACAATTGTAACCAAATATATTATTTGCAATGCTATGCGTTTAATTTTGTTATCGATGAGGTTAGTTGTAAGAATTGACTTAGTTATGACGAAGGCGAAATCGCCTGTACATAATGTGTTAAGTGATTTTATGTCAAGTCACTGAACACGTGTACCATATGTTGTTTCTCATGTGCTAACGTCAACGTAAACTACGAACAACGGGTATCGTGAGAATCGAACTAGTGTAGAAATTGTATGACCTTGACATAGTAGAAGAAAACACAATGCAAAAATCTTCATTACAATCGCAACACACATGACGATGTAGATGTTTTCAGATTTCTAAGTGAGAATCGCCGATGCCACAATATATGAGGACGGCCCAATAACTTGATTAAATTAGGCCACCTCTTCAACAACCTACGGGCATTGATTGGGAACAAGTGGCATTTGAGAAGCCCGGATGACGTCAACCGGAACGCGTTTAGTTTTATTTGACGTCTTTTCTCTTTGAGTGTCAATTAACACCTCATAATCGATTTATAGAAACAGTCTCATTGTACCGTTGGAAACCAATGAACTGGATCGGATTAAGATGACATCGAATCGATAGCAGTAATATAATATTATGTAGTTTTTCCTATCACTTACTTTACTTTCCAATCAATCTAGCTAGCTAGGAAAATCGTAATATAGGTTATTTTCTGTTGGGTCCATGAAATCCATAAGGACAGTTGAAATGGCCCAGGCTAAACCTTTCGCCAGGATAAATGATTGCATGAGCTGAAGTTTTCCATTGTTTTGCCTACTCTACAATATCATAGTTTTAGGATACGCATACTCGTATACCCGCAAACACATCTAGGACCAAAACGTATATCTCAAAGTAATAAAAGCCGGTAGGATGAGTTACTCACCCGTTTTTGGAAGACAAAAACATTACTGCTTCACTGAGCACTAAGCGAAAGTTCAAGGCCAAATTAAAGAACAAACACAATCTATATAAGAGTTTTCGATAGCTTACGGCGTATAAACCATGACGCTCATAGGTTTGACGCCTGAGCACGCCCACGTCCACGCAAAAATCGCATATCGCCTTTAGGATAGCTATTAATACCATTCTGAAGGGTCCGCAAAGAAAGGTACGGTTTATTATAAAATAAGCAAATCACATGTTTGGCTAGCGCGATAACTTCTTTTGGGAGAGGCCAAGTTTATGAAAGTTTCAACGAAAGATATCAAGAAATCGTTTGTTACCATATAACATAATATCCCGCAAGTAATCCTCAAAGGGTTAGGTAAAGATTCATTAATGTAAACCTAAATTTCACCAGTCTTTTCAAGTCCCTTATTATATCGTCGCCTTATTATATTATTAGGCGATCAGCGGAGAATGGAGAAAACGTGTTCCACCGTCTCAAATTAATTGGACTAAGCCAGGAAGATGATGAATAACACAAAAGCCAGAGATCAATTGAAACGAGATTGCAGGTTATTTGAAAGAGATACCGCAGACCTGGAATATAAAGGGGAAAAAAAGGAACATTGATGGGTTTTAGTTAGTAAAAGTCTGACACTCTCTTCCGGTCCGCCTCGAGCAGGAGGTTTTGCTGATTTCAAATCCGAAAATAAAGATGAAATCAAAGCAATGTTTAAACATTGTTGATGAATGATTTAAAAATCTAAATCCCCTCGTGAATGATTTCACAAATTCTTTGATATGATGTACGTCCATTCTGGCTTCTACTTGACTGGTTCTTACATTAGCTTATCATTTATCAGAATGTGTTGTAAGTATCGATAATGTCAACAGGTTATTAACAGCATTATTATCTGGAGCATTGTTATATTCTTCGCGCATTATGAATGGGACCTAGAAGGAACTGCGCTTGGCAATTGTGGTCACAGTATGGTGTTATTGCACACGGTTGGAGGCAGCGGATTTATAATTCTATCAGGTCCTGTGGCATATGAAAGATATCCAGCGGTCTAGACACAAGTCGTGTAACTTGTTAGACAACAGTTTTTAGGGTTCCGTAACCAAAGGATAAAACGGGACCCTATTACTAAGACTCCGCTGTCCATCTGTCACCAGGCTGTAACTCGAGAACCGTGATACTAAGACAACCGAAATTTTCACAGATGATGTATTTTTGTTACCGCTATAACAACGAATACAAAAAAAAACAATAAACATTTAAAGGTAAATAATCGTGTATAACAATATGGGGAGATAATGGTACGGAAACCTTCGGCCAAGAGTCCGACCAACACTGTGCAACTTTTTTTTCCCAAATTACTTTAGATAGGGCAAAACGTAGCTCGTATTATAAACTCAATCCCATTTACTTATAGTCCAGCAATAACACTTCAGATAAAGACGTATGTGCAAGCATTAAATTCGTAATAATGCAACGCTGAATCGACTCAAGCGCATAAACCAGTTCCATCCAAAGCAGACAAAACTTGTTAAGTATTTGGAACATTAACTGGTATAATATTCGAAAAGACATTAGAAAGATAAGGTGCATAGATATACGAATTAAATTGATTGAATTCCTATATTGGGTAGACAATTGTGATTGATCGGTCAACTTTAGTGATTTCTGATATCGCAAAAGACGGTTGAAAGAAAGGCAATTTGCCATCGTAACCACTGCATTCGTATTTACTCTCTGAAGAGTTTATAAACAATACGCATTCAATAGTATTACTTTGTAACAGTAAACAACTGCTCTTGTTTCAATGCGCGAGTAATTTTGTGCTGCGTCTGATATTTTATGCTTTGTTTGGTATTATTTTCACTGAGGATACCAGAACTGAAGATCTAAAATGGTCGCTTACGCAGAAACATAATAGGATGACAATATAAATAACGTTAAAATTCTTAAAACGGTCACAGACGCAGTTAATATTGTGAATTGTCACTTAATGACCATTTTAGGAATTGTGACGTATTACATATTATTAACCTTTCTGATTCTGCTCAACCAACCATTTTAGAACCCCAGGTCGAAACAGACCTTTTTTTAATTGATTCTTTATCTGGATTATTGAGTCATTCAGAATTCAACAGTGAAAAATAATGCGCAAATACAGGACGTAGCCATTAGTAACGTGTTTAATTGAAGCGATATAAGGCTGTTCGCCAAAATAAACAATTCTTGCGTAACACTGCGGTTTTACCTAATCCTCACAGAAACTTTTTTTTAAACGTTGTTGCCCCACACTAGGAATTTCTCCTGTATCGTGGGTACGTCTAAAAACTCACATAAACGAATAGCCAGACCTGGAACTTATACTTCCTGTAGGTCATACAATAATTCCTAATATTTAAATGTCCAAACGAATTATTATTGTAATGGCCACCATGCATAATGGAAGAGCGCTGATGTCTGAGGTACAGTTTTTTTTATCTAGTTCAGACACAACACCTTCAGTATTTAATTATAAAATGTTCTAATATTTATTCCGTACAGGGATCGAACCCGCGACAAGCAGTGCAGCAGACAATGACTACTAGCAGACAGTCACTGCACCAACTGTCAAAAAAATCTTACGATTATCTGAACTTCAGTGTGGAACGTTTGTGCAAAACATGTGTTATTGCAATCTAATCTTTGACATCCTGTGTATTGGAGCAACGAGGCAACGACTCACGTTTTTTCGGAGATCTTCAAAGTTTTTTTTTTCTTTTCCACAATGATATTAGAAACAATATAGTATATTTGATTCAACATCTGTATGACATTCACAAATCAAGATCAAGATATATAAAATGTTGTGAACTTCAGGAGACCTTTCTACAGCTAATCTACGAGGCAGTTCAGCTTCTGGTTCGAGGCAGTTCAGGTTTTTTACGGCACAAAGCCGTAAAAAACCTGAACAGTTTATCAATCCACGAGCCCCAGCCATTACATCGTCTATCCAATAACAATTATATCCGCATCACAAATTTCGCAAACAATGGAAAGTAAAGGATTGTTATTGAAGTCGAAATCACACGACTAACTTTGTCATTTCATCTCCAAAATTACAGCGATTTTCACAAACTTTCTAAAATATCTCGTAATGAAATACGAACGAAGTAGGTATTTAGTATTTGTTTTTACAAATGTACTCATTTGTTTTGAATAATGGAACACCACAGACTACCTACAGTACTGTATACTACATACAACATACTACATACTACAACGGTCAATTATGTAACATATGCTTCAGAGTGGTCTATCAAGAAATCAAATCGAAAGGTCCTTTTACGAATTTCTTAAAACAAAAGGATTATCCAATGTACGCCACACGAGACCGTAATTCTTATTTTACGCACTCGTGGTTAGCGTCCGGTAAATTAGTTACTGGCGGGGTCATAAAATTACATAGTTAACGTCTAGACAGCGATCAACACGAATTCTTATACACTAAACAGATTTGTAGAATACTATTATTATGTTTAAAGAATAAGAAAAACATGAAAAAGTTCGCAATGTTAGATTTTCTAAAAGGAGCGGAAATGTACAGATTAAAAAGCAGTTAACGACTCCTTACTATTTTAGATAGGACAAGGAAATAAGAAGACAAAATAGGTAAGTTCCTCCGCACGTGCGATCAAGCATCGAGAGAGCAACCGTTGGAAACGTGCCAACTTCCATACAAGACATAGAATAACTCTATAAGAGGAAACAATATATAACCAAAATTGACAAAACCGACCAATTTCAGTAGCACAGACACATCAAAGAGCTTCGGCGCGACAATCTCATGTTTAATTCAGTTGGTTGTTCAGTCACGTATTTGTACGATGGCCTTGGCACTGGCGTCATATTCTCTAAGAAAATGGTCACGTATGATGAAACTTGGTGAGGATACGTCACGATGGCTACAAGCGATGACTAATGTCGTACTATTGTCGAACGATAGATGTCATGCTTGACTCCATCTTACAAGTGTATTAAATTAAGGACTGCGAACAACCAACGGCTCCGACAGCCAACCTGCTGACGAAAAAAAAGTCCACTTCTTGAGTGATCTCCTGTCTCCGAAAGAACAACGACCTTATGTTTCAGTACGCTACATGATAGGTATACAAAATTGATCACAAAAAACAAAACACACAGCATAGCCAGAGAGATAAGAACAGCCATTTCAAATTTAACAAAAACTCTTATTAGACTCTATCTTCATTATAATACTGATGACGTACAAGTTCCAAAACACGTACGTATGTGCGTAAATTTATTAAAAAAAACTGTGGGTTTTTTATTATATTAATCCGGTTTGGCAAAAAAAACTTGCATTGCCAAAATATGAGAATAGTCTTCTAAGCAATCCAATTTAACCCTCTGCAACTGAGGTGCCATTTTTATTTCTATTATATTGAGGAGTAGTCTGACAGACGTGTAAGTAGAATACTATTTATGTTATAGGTATTATATATTTTGTCATGGAACTTGACTTAATATAACTGTTGACATATTTTTAAATGGGAATTACAATGAGAGTTGCAGTAAAACTCAGATTTTAGATTTTATAATAATATTTGTATAACTAACGAGATTAGGGAACTTTTGGTACATTGACTATTAAAAATTAACAAAATGAAAAATATTAAATAACATAACAAAAAAATCTTAGTTTTGCCTTCTTCTGGCTTCAAACTATTCATAAAAAGTAAAAAAAGAAAATTCTTAGAGTACTTTTGTTACAATACAGTCTCAAAGTTCAGTCTTATAATCAGCGCAAACAGATCGATTTTGCACAAATGCAATAAATAAATCTCGTTTTCCGCTTCAATTTACTTGGACAGATACGACACAACTTTCTTGTTGATGATGCGCCAGTGTTGTTTGGTGGTTGAGGTGGCAAATCTTGTCCTAAAACGCGCCGAAGAGTCATACGCAATTCTCTTGGAAGTTTTTCATTATAAACTCGCTGTTTTAGAGCTGGCAGTACCAATTCCCTTGCAAGGTGCATAAAAAATCAGCTAGTTGCTTCATCGGTACTAGCATGGTGGTGGCAAGAAGAGAGGATCACTACCTTTGGTTTTTTGGGAAATAAGTAACTAAAGTCAAATCTTTAGTGAATCCATATAATATAAAAAACTTCCAACAGCTCTATTATTGCTTGGTTTGAACTCAGGTGGAACCTCACGTTTGTTTTTTTTTAGTGTTCCTAAATATGTCATTTTTTGCAGTAAAATTTCAGTCAAGGTTATAGATAGAGCTAAACCAGTTATCAGCTATCGTCTTCTTCCTCCAACCATTGCTGAATATCCTTGGTACCCTCTTTCTTCCTAGACGGTCGGTCAGTTTGTTGTTGTTGGTTACAATTCGTCTAAAAATAATAATGCATCTGTATTATATTTCAAAATAAACAATGATTTACGTATTTGCTGTCGTGTAGTATAAAATACCCTATGAAAATACTGACGTGACGTCCATAATACAGTATTGGGATATAATCATTTTACTGACAATACGTCTACACGACACATCACTTATTACTGACCTTACGTATCACGGACACCACAGCTATAATACTCGTCACGTACGTACGTTGCGGCTAAAGTCGCTGCACTGACCGGAGGGGCTCGCGGGCGCAGGAAGGTACTGAGCGGCGCAAGACGATTCTCGTAAAAATGGCGGCACAGAAACCAAAATTTTATATTGCGTTGTCTGTCAGACGTAACCTCAGCGGCAGAGGGTTAAGAAGCGCTTTAAAATATTAGAGAACATTTTGCTGAGCAAGGTTAAAGTGAAACCTTACCATTTTAATCCAATTCTCTCTAATTTCAGTTTTATTTAGATTTCCTGTAATAGGATTACGACACTAAATACGGAAATAAATTCTGAAAACGCCCCAAAAAAAATCAACATTGTTTTCCTTACATTAACATATTTTGAAGTAAACATTGTTATTTCCAGTTTGTTCAATAAATATATGAATATATTTTCCCCATCCCAAACTTCCAATTGAACATAAAACTAACATTTCTAAGGATTCAGATTACGAATGATGACGATCTTGGAAACAAATACTTTTAAATCGTCGTTGTATTTAACGATTACCATTTCCCACATTTAATACTCTTTGTTTTCACAAGAATAGAACTTCCCTGTGTGATTCACACTTAAAACACAACTTATTTCTGTACCACGTCATTGATTTGGGGATATACCAACACTTGAAATCTTGTTAATTTGGTCGAGTAGAGAAATAAAGGCAAACGGACCTAAAGCTCATGAGTGGAGCAAAACATGTGATTGGGTTTTCCTGTTCAGTACTAAGAAATTTCAGCAGAATAAAAAAAAGCCCAGTGCGAGTCGGACTCGCTCACCGGGGGTTCCGTACAAACTTAAGAGGGTTGGTTTTTTCCATCTTCAAGGGACCACACACCTCAAATACATAAATATCCCTAAATATTTCTCATCCAAATCAAAAGATATCTTATAAGCATATGCATAGTCAAAACAAGTTCCTTGCGTGGTGGTCCAAAACTCTAAACTGCAAGCTGTAACAACACACTTAGCGCATTAACACCATTTAAAGGTAAGTCTACTACGTATTCTGTTTCAAAACAGTTAAAATGAAGACTATTGGTACAACTGCTACTAGACAAACGATTGAGAGGCTGTCCTTGGAAAAATTATCTGCAGCGTTTAACCGAAGTTTCGAAAATATGCTTTAGAGTAGAGTGGAGATATGGTTTATAGAGACCATTTCATTGTCAGCAGAGCAATTTGCCGCCATATCGTAATAAATATCGTTTAATAACTTAATAAAACTATCGAGATTATTGCTAGTCGAAGAGGCCACGCACGACAAATTAGGTGCTTCCTTTTATGCTGCAACGAGTGCGGTGACATCATCCTTATGGGTCATGAATTAATATCCCACATTGGTAGTGGCAAAGGTTGTTTGGCACAGAAATTCAAGAACGATTTTGGATTATATCAGATCAGGATGGTAAAGAAGTCATTATTTTGGGATAGCAACAAAAATAGCTTGAAGATTTGTACCGTTGGAATGTTTTGATTCCAAATCCAAATAATTTGGACAGTATCAACATTAACGGAGATCGTATTTTCTAATCATTGCTGTCCGAAGAATTAATTGATGTTCCAATAAAAGCCGTGTAATGTACGTAAATTTCAATCGTACATAATGAAACGGGCACGATACGTCAAAACAAGATTTTCTATTGGCAGATGAAATTGAGTCATAGCTTAGGTTAGGATTTAACGAAATTTACGCGTAAGTAGAGAAAGTTCTCCGAGCCAGCACTGGTCATGGAAGTCTTCCACTTATGCAATATCATGAGCGACTGAAAATGTCAAGTGAATATTTCTATGGTTACGAAAGAAGTGGAGTCCTTACATTTTCACGAAACTAGGTGAAACTAAAATAAACTGATGGTTTAACTCCACGTAATCATTATTTACGTCAACCTCAAACTATTTTAGTTTAAACGTATATTTAACAGAATAATCGAGAATAGATTCAGGGCAAGGGTATTGGTAAATCAAAATGAATAGGTTTACATTGATGACATGATGATGTGTCAAGTTATCCAGAATAGCGTCTCGCTTGTGACATTCACTAAGGCGTTTATGAAACAATTTGTCTTGGCCTTAACGTACTGGTTATTTTGGTATCGCCGTTTAAAGTAGGTCGACAGCACATGGTAAGAATCTATCATAAAGTTGCGACACTGCACCGGTGTTTGCACGTAATTAGAAGTGTACCAAAATACACCTTTTATGGGCTTGTGTCCCGGTTTTGTGTAATAAAAATGTTTGTATGGTTTCAATTGAAGTAGAAATATTTTTTATAAGTTACATTTTTTTTTATAATTTAATCAAGAAGAGACTCGGGGCAAGGGTATTGGCAAATCGATTACCATCAATTTCTGCCTTATAAATTAATTAATTTCATGAAATATTTTTTTTAAAGTCAGAATATAGTTAGTAGTAGTTCTCTACCTAAGTCTAAGGGTTTGGAAATTGAGTCATTTCTTTTTTCCTGAAAATGACAAATATCTAAAGTGGTGTGTTTATTTTATTTGTTTTAAAATTTTATCTGATCTCATATCTTGCAGGTGTTCATATGAGGAAACTGTAGTTATTCTTATGTTTATCTGTATTTTATATCTTATCAATATCATAAATAAAATACATTTTCAATAACAGATAAAACAATCTTGATATTTTTGCAATATTATGGCTTTGATAATAAAAAGCCATACCAATGATATGGATTATGATATTGAGTTAGGTTAAAAAATATCTAAATTATTTTAAGTTTAACTTTAAACAAATTTTAAACTTAATAAACAACTTCAGCTTCAACAAAAACAAAAAGGCAATATCCTCTATAAATTTGCAGTTTTGTTTTTGGGCATAGCTTATCTTAGATTTATAGATTTACCTATCCACACTAGAAAATGCTTTTATTGCCATCATTTTGAAGATGTTTTAAGCACTTCAGGAAATGTCATATTTTATTATTATTCTTCAGCAAAATATTATATTCTAAACAAAGACCACACACAACATATGCATTATGTACTTATAATACATAAAACATGATTAATATTTTATAAATAGAATAAATTGCTTACAAGGCTAAACAAAACACATTAGTTAAGCACATTAAATAGGCAGACTTGTCATGTGGAAATAATTTCCAAACATTTTACTATAACAGAAGGTGACTGCTCAGTTTTTTTTCTAGAATTGAAGCCGGACAGTCTCACAAAAAGTTTGCATTTGCAGAATAAGATATAGAAAATATACTAGAATTTCGTTTTTCTTACTGCTGGATGTAAAAGTATCTAGTAATCCTTGTCTCATTGTTATTATAAGCTTGTGACTTGTCTGCAGTGATGCATCTTGCTCAAAGTCATTGGACTGATTGCATGACAAAGAGGATAAAAAAGTGATTTGAGAACAGTCTACTGCTATACTCTGTCTATGGACATGTTCTACCTACATTTAAGTAATTAATGAGTGACAATGTCAGACTGCAAAGTAAAAGTCATGAACATTTATTAAGGCCATATTAGCCTTGACTGACAGGGGTTGAAAGGAAACGAGGGTTCAATAAATGTAATGAGTTACGTCAATGTATTTAGTATTGTTAAAGTTCATTAAATGCTACCATTATTCACATAGATACCTATATACACTTGTTATCATAAGGAGAATGTAAACAATAAATGTAATAGGTGCGAGTAAATTAATTAATTTACTATATATGCAAGTCAAGTCTACACTTTAATCACAAAAGAATAAACAATGGCTAATTAGTGATTAAATTATTTTTATATACCAACTGCAATTAGATTTGTTTGATTGTTTAAAAATTTTCTCATAGACAATGTACTTGCATACAAATACATTATTTAGATCAGCCGTGTTATATATTCCAATTTGTGTAGTCAATTAGTTAAATAGGTATTTATACAATCATCAGATTAAATACCAAACAAAAGAAAGAATTAATTACTTGAACATTCTATGAATGGAATTTCAACTAAAAGAAATTTATTGTATGAAAATACCAATAATAAACTTCAAACTTGGTAAGAAAGAATGCTGGCTAAATCACAAATGGAGAATTTAATGAAATAGCTTTCATTCGGTAAAAATACTATGACTTGAAGAATGTTATTGTATGTTTAAGAAATAAATAACATGAATTCATTAAAACTTGATTGAAATAGTATAAAGCAAGGCATAAGAACATTTCAAACACAATAATCATCATCTGCCTAGCCTTTTTCCAAACAATACTGTGGTTGGCTTCCAATCCAATTAAAAGCAACTGTATAGCAGTACTTTAAACATAGTATCACACACACTTCAAAAACGATTATTTTATAGATATTTGCATAAAGTGTGAAAGTATGTCTCTGATGAGGCTGACTTGCCTTTGAGGATAAAAGCCTCCAATCAAATAAAAGAATTAAAAAAAAAATGTATCTGATATTACTTGAACTTGGTGATGCCATACTGCTTAATTGGATGCAACAAATATAAATATTAATTCAATCTTTTATATAATATTAAATTTAAAAGATAGCTGAGACGAAGATTAGATAGGAATATCAATTGTGACAGTTAATTTTAGATAGATAATTTAGAAGACCATCCAGATAAATAGGAAGTCAATCCTTACAGTTGGGAAAATACTAGACAGATGATGATGTTATGGAACAGGTACCAGACAACTTTGTATGGATCCCTGGCCCTGATGATGTCCATCTGCGAGTACCAAGTACACATCAATATTGAAACCTGGCTACAGAGAAATGCTCATTGTAACCACAATGTATAAAACAAAATGAGATGTAAACCAATATTTAAAAATAGAATTCTATTGTTTGTGATAGACATTACCACAAAAGCCTTAATAACATTTGAATAAATTACAGTAGAATAGAAAAGGATGCAGTAGTAGCAGTAATGAGGATGGCCTTGCATTGAACATTTTACTGCATTTTTGTTAATAATATTCAAATCAACTAATCAACTTAATGTTTTAAATTGATTGAGAATGTTAAAAATATGAAAATATTCACTCTTACACATACAATTGAATAATATTAAAAGTCATAGTTACCAAGTCTTTCTTATGGTCAAGAGCCCTTTCGCTGGCCTTTTGCCTCCTGCATCAGTTATGACTGAGAAACGGTCACTCAAACTTCTTTTCACCTCTGGAAAGCGACCACCTGAAGACAGCCTCAGTGACTTTCCAGTCACTAGTCCCTGCGACTTCTTGGTACGTAAATCTACAGGCTCTTCGACTTCCCCACCCTCCAACTGAAGGGATACTCGCTTGCCCTGTTTCTTATAATTCAAAGCAGCTTCTGACACTCGGCCATCAAACTCGCGGTTCTTATTAAACCCACGCTCACTATCACCAAATCCTTGGACAAAACAGAGCATAATTTCATCAGGATAAGACTCCTTCATCTAGAAGGTCATTACTAATATTCGATTAACGTAATCCACTCGAATGAGGTCCCAACAGTCGAAGATTCGTTACACCAACTTTAATTTGTTAAGAAGCGAGTCATCGGACATTTTCAAACACGAAAACAGTACAGACTTCTCTGTATTTCGATTAAAACTTATTTTGTTATGGTGTTCGCAACTGGGTTACTAAAACACATTCCACATCGATAAATTTACAATAAAATGGTTAATCACAGGGTCGACACAACGGAATTCGATATTATTCAATTAAAATTCACAGTTTCACTGTCTATAAAATATCACGAAATCACTATTGTTCGAATTATCGAAGGATTTATGTAGGCCGCCGAAACATATCGGGGTAAACTGACATTTCTCTCACGTTCGGTAACCGCCCGTAAGTCGCGTTGCGTTCGGAAACACAATCTTGCACGGCCTCGGCTGTTTGCGAACTGACACCGGTTTGGCCGCCCCCACTCAGCCTAGCATCCACGCGGCGACTCACAAAATGTGCGCGGCGTCGCAATGAATGAAGAATGTGACGTCGTTTTCTATGGCACCTGACAAGAGTATTTTTTTCACAAGTGTTACGTTGAGTTTTAATTCGGAATTGAACCTTCATTGCAATCATAAAGTAGGTATTCTAACTCTAACAAATAGATTTAACCCAGACCTAAATACTTAAATCACACAATGAACTTATTACTTATGAATTTTTCATTCTGAATGATATGACGTGTGTGTAATTATCATAATGATTATAATCTCGAGACTATTCGACATCCATTATTATCTACGCGAACTGTGGCCATGGCCCTGTGGGTCTCTAAGAACGCTTCGGTGGACTGACGTGAGGGAAAATTCCCATGCTCAATTACCTACGGCTAACTTAGTAGGAAATAGCGTTAAGCTGTTATTACAAGAAGCATCCTCTTTATGTGACATTCATTCTATAGCTGTTTTATGAAAAAGTGTTTTAAGATGATTAACCTTCTGTAATGTGGCCCATTTGGTACGTGCAGCCCCAATACATTATGCCACTATCTATCATCATTTCTTTTGTACAGCCTCTATAAGAGTGTTTGTCAAAAATACAAAATGACTACTTTGTAATCTGTTGCTAATTTAGACAAGTAGGTACTACAATAAAAAAAAATATAAAAAAGTATAATTGCAAAACACGATTCTAGAAATACGATTACTTACAAAAAAAATAGGTGGTATCCCGTTGCGTGACGGTCCGTTTGGATCGATACCGGGAAAACAAAGCAAAGTGAGGGATCGTCAGGGTAACGGGGAAGCAAACTCACTTCACTCAAAATACTGAAAGTGTCGTAAAAAACTAACACTTATTAATTATCTTCATCCCGCCCCCGTAACATTATTTCAGGGGACGATTTAAAATAAATCAATTTACTCTATGCTTCTAAAAAAAGAACAAAATATTTGCCTAAGCCCTTTTTTAAACGAACAAAGATAGGTATTTCTATTAAGGAAAAGAGTCGTCTAATAGCTAAAGATGCATAAAATCTTGTTGAATAGGTTGTAGGCATACCTACCTACGACTACCTACGACTACCTACGATTCAATCTGTCACACTTTTGATTGATCGAGGCCTTGAAAAACCGAGATGATCAAGAGATTATCGAGATTGAGTATTACATTTCTCTGTGAAATCGTACTTCTTGTGAGAAAGCAAAACCACACTACGAAGCGATTAGAGTGAATGGAAAATTGGAATTGATAAAGTGTAGAAGTTGCGTGCACAGAGGACTTTTAAAGGTAGGTTTGAGATTTTAGTTCTTTTACCTTCTCGTAATAAAATAAACTAGGTAGGTACCTACTTTAGTTATTAAAAGTTTAATAAAACTGCTTTCATTTCCAAATCGGTAGATAAAGCAATATTTCGGCGCCCTAGCTAGACAGTTTGCGGTGAAGTTGCGCGTCAGCGTTCAATTTTCGCATTTGTAGAAACAATTATCTTTTACGGTTGAAGGGCCTTTGTCTCTAGTTGAGGGAAAACGTTAAGAGTAAGTTTTTAGGTTACATTTAGGTTTTCCTTTACCTAAATCATCACGTGGCAACCCATGTGATGGGCAACCCTCCAAACCCTTTAATTCGAGTTATCAACGACTCGACTCGAATACGTCAGAAAAACACTCAAGTAAACGTGTTTTTACAACGTGGTTGCTTTCATGGTCCTTAATACTGGAATAAGTTGGTCAGTGATTGTTAAACAAAGAGTAGGTACCTATGTAGGTACCTATTGAAAAATGTGTAGTCTACACTGTAGGTAAGTTAATCAGACAAATGCTAAAATCGTCTATTGAATCTAATATGGTAAATAGATTTAAGTAGAGAATAATGTTAATTTCGGAAATGTGTAGATAGGTACCTACCTACCTTTATTAAATTCAAAATGTAATCTAAATGCCATGAATACCACCATAAGTACTTCTAGACCAGATAAGACTATCCATTGGATTATCCCATTTTCTTAGTTTTATGACGCATGGGTACCCATTGCACCGAGCATAAATGTAGGATTGATCGAATCTAACTCCGTTTTTCTTTTCCTACTCACATTATGGTCTTGATCGTAGGACGATAGGCGAACATGGCCATCGTCAGACTATAAAACACTGCACTGTAAGAAAAACCGGGCAAGTACGAGTGTGACTCGCGCAACGGGGCCTTCCGTACAAACTTGCGACATAAAGGGCCATATCTTTTGACTACGTAGACTTAGAGGGTTGGTTTTTTCACAACGTCCAGTTAATTTCAACTCGATAAATCTAAGCGTTCTCGAGATAAAGGGTCTTGTTGACAGTCAGACAGACAGACGGACGCACAACAAAGTGATCCTATAAGGGTCAGTTTTTTTCCTTTTCAGGAACGAAACCCTAAAAATGACAACCTTATGACTAATTCACATAGGTAACCCTTATTTTAAATAGGTACCTACCCTTTATTTTCCAGTGCCTTTACAAACATGTCACTCGAGCCTCTGTCGGTTAGCAATCGATGCGTGTTAGGTACGTACGTATGTCCATTATCTAGTGCTTAAGACATTCCGTGCTTCCTAGTGCTTAGACTCTCTTCTTCTATCTCTTAATGTTTATTTTTCACAACGCTATACCTATCTTGTGCTTTCTGTGAACTGTTTAAATAAACTTTATTTTCTTCTGTAAGCTGTGTTTGCTTCAACATTGCCAACTCACACGCTTCATGTCTAACACATCTTGGCTATCAAAGCTTTCACAAATAAAAGTAAATTACACTGTTATTCTGATCGAGTTTAAATAAGAATTGATGGCCTGCTGTTATTAGAACAGGAAAAAAAAAACAAATTCGTTATTTACGTCTATAATATTCATCGGCACTAAAATGTTATATTGCTGGCTGTTATCAGGAATTCAGGACATTTTAATAAAAAAGTTTTAGACATAAAGACAAGAAAGTTTTGGCTTTAGAAAACGATCGTTTTTTTTTTATGTTAAATTTCTTCAACTAAGTAGTTTTAGGTAATAGTCCCTATCCTATGTCTATTGTCTAGTCTAAGAGGAAATACGAGTACATACATTCTTGTACTCGTATTTCCTCTTAGTATATTCGAGGGAAGTTTGAAAGTTGCGCCTGTTACAGAAAAATTGAAAGGGAGTCGGTTGTCTCAGTATGGACATGTAATAAGGAGGGACTTAATTAAAAGAGATATAGATATGAATGGAAAGGGCGAAAGAAAAGATGGATGGATGGATTGTGTAAGGAATGATATGAAGAAGACAGGATTCCATACTCCGACCCCAAATAGAATGGGACAAGGGTAGGAAAATTATGAGTAAAATACGAGTGCTTATACCAATAGGATTTTAGGGTTCCTGATCTAAGTTTCAGACTCTTGCAGAAAATTGGCCTTCACTCGACAATGTCAGTTGCAGATGAACACTGCAAAAAAGCATCATCATCATTTTCCCAACTACATTGATGCGACTTAGCTTTGAATCAATGACGTCACCGTACAAACTATGTAATCTAAATATAAACATTCTCTACCTGGAAAAGCGGTCGATTTTAATTAGTAACATATTTTGCATATTTACAGGCAGCTAATAAAAGCGTGTTACGAAAAGATGACTACTTTTTTTTTTTTGGTGTGGCACTAGTTGCGTCTTAGATGACTACTTAAAAACGTCTCAGGAACAACTAGTGACGTAGTACGTAATAAATTCCCAAAAAAAGCACATTTCCTTGTCATTTATAACGACAAATAAGCGACATTCTTCGTCATATCATGAGGTTTCATTAACAGGACGCCTATTCGACGTCGTAAGTGCGACACGAACGAACACAGGGTAGTCGTTGGTAAACGATCAATATAATCCGGTACGTACAGGAATCTCCTAGGAAACGGGAAAGCAAACTTGTTATTGTGACGTAGGCTAACGGGATAGAAATGAGGAGTGGATAAGGAAACAATGGCTGTAATCGTATACGAATGACGCTGATCTATCACGGGTTCCGTACTTCAAAAGGAAAAAACGGTACACTTATTGGATCACTTTGTTGTCCGTCCGTCTGTATGTCTGTCAAGACTCTTTCTCTCGGGAACGCGTGCAGGTATTGAGTTGAAACTAAAACCATATACCCTACTCTTTGGTCCCTTTTCCCATGTTCCTTTTTTTGGTCGTTGTGTCCCAGGGCCGCGGTATCTCTTTCGAACAACGACGTGCAAAAAACGGCCCCCAAAAAAGCTATGTATTAGCTATTACTTGTTGTAATAAGATAATATTTCTTTGCTATCATAATTTATTGTCGTGGTTACCCCTTTCATTCTTTCCGTTGGTGTTTATTTAGCATTTTGATTTCAGACTTTTCAGTCTGTTGTGGAATTATTATGTACTTATCTCATGTAAATTCTTGTCGAGTATTAATTTTTCATTTTTACTAAAAGTTATAAGCAGATCGTCCACATATACTTAGAATAAAATGTGTTATATAGAAAATAACTCACGTCGGACATCCAGGAAGAGGCTCCCTGGTGCATGCTGTTTGCCGACGACATTGTATTGGTTGCCGAGAGCGGCCAAGAGGTCCAGAGCAGATTGGAAGTGTGGTGGCAAAGACTGGAGAACGTTGGCCTGAAATTAAGCAGAACTAAAACCGAATACTTGTTCTGCGATTTCGGCGGTCTCTCCAGTCCTGTGCCCATAACCCTTGCCGGAACGCCTATACCGATCTGCTCCAACTTCCGGTACCTCGGGTCGCTTGTCCAAGGGGACGGCGAAGTAGACCGGGACGTAACGCACCGGATCAACGCAGGATGGATGAAATGGCGACAGGTCACTGGAACAACTTGTGACCCACGGATGTCCCTCAAGTTAAAGGGGAAAATATATAAGTCCGTGATTAGACCTGTTGTACTGTATGGGTCAGAATGCTGGGCTGTAAAAAAGGTGGATGAAAAACGACTGCATGTAGCGGAGATGAGAATGTTGAGGTGGATGTGTGGAGTGACAAGAATGGATAAAGTAAGAAATGAATATATTCGAGGAAGTTTGAAAGTTGCGCCTGTTACAGAAAAGATGAAAGGGAGTCGTTTGTCTTGGTATGGACATGTAATGAGGAGGGATGAAGGACATGTGACTAAAAGAGTAATGGATCTGAATGTTGATGGACGGAGAGCGAGAGGAAGGCCAAAGAAAAGATGGATGGATTGTGTAAGGAATGATATGAAAGAGAAAGGAGTAAATGATGCCATGACGTCTGATAGGGGAGAATGGCAGAAGAAAACGTGTTGCGCCGACCCCAAATAGAATGGGACAAGGGCAGGAAAATGATGATAGAAAATAACTCATAAACAACCCCAGCACAAAACACAAACCCTTCTTCTGATCAAGTCTATCTAAGTTTGATTACCAGGTCGTGCAGGGTCATTAAATGTCACGAGTAGCCATGACTTAGTATATATTTGTACTTATACAATATAATTAAGAGAAAACAATTCTAATATAATAATATATAATAATCTCCGAAACGAATACGTCTGCCTATGCCTACCCCGCGGTAACTCCAGTCAGGCGTCCGTCACTCGCTCAAGGCCACGCGTTTTATGCCTACCGCTTCGTGTATCGCCGTCGATACAACTGACAGTGGGCTGTCGCACCGTGCGACGACGTCGTGATTACCGCGCTGAGTTTCAAAATGCCGAAACCACGTAATTTTTGTGCAGTATGGGTAATATAATTATATTGAATATAATAATATAATAATTCTACTATTATACTTCAATATAATAATTATATTGAAGAATTAGAAGCAACTTTTTTAAATAGTTTTGACAACGTAATAATGGATCGGCCTGGCAGTACCATCTTGGAAATTTTGAAATTGATTGATTTTCCTCCACTTTGCTCCTGTTTCCCTTTCGATTATTTATTAAAATTATTTACGCGGTTTAGAATATTTTCCACAATAAAATTTAATAATCGTGAATTCAGGGAATGAAAAAAAGATATCAGTCATTTTATTAAACTGAAACATATTTGATTCTACAACATTCGTTTTATTATCATTATCATCAATTCATCATACGTTCAACCCTAGCACATTCGCTCGATGACGCGCCTGCACGTTGGTCGCGCGGCGAGCAATACAATCTCAACTCTCTTTGTGCGTACTTATGGTGCATTTCTTTTGGCTGCAAACAGCTGGTATTATTATTATGATTTTGTAGGCTATTATAGCGTAGGTATTTTCCTTTTTGTATTTGAGTGATGTATCTGCTACGTAGTAGCTATTTAGTAATCTGTGCTCCAGTTCATTAATTACTAGCTGTAAGTCTTAGGCACAGATTACCCAATAAGTAGAAAACTACGTAACTACGGATAATATGGCATACATTAGCATCTCCTAATTACTTACCCGCAAAGTTAGACCATTAGTAGTAACTAGATGCTAATCTACGGGCACTGCCGACCGGTCTTCTAATGATTCAGCGGTTACTTTGAGACAACCCGACATATTTCCTGCTGGTAATTGATAAAGATTGGTCATCAACTCTCACTACAGTGAAATCAAGCTATCTGGCTATACTCAACTCATTTATTTATAATACACCCGTGACAGGCATATTTGCATAATCAAAGGGAACTAACCTACAGTCCAGTCACATGCATTATAAATGTGGATGGACTGTAGTTTTTGTTTTTTAAAATGCGTTGCCCCCGCACTAGGAATTTCTCCTGTATCGTGGGTGCGTTTCCAAAGATTTAAACTCAGATACACAAACAGCCAACTGGAACAACCACCTATCGGTCACACAAATATTTGTTCCGTGCGGGGCTCGTATCCGCGACACGCGGGGCAGCAGTCAATCTCTTAACTACTGCGCTTTCCTTACTTTAGGATTTGTTCTAGGATAGGATATGTTCTAGTTCTAGGATATGTTTTAGCAATAAAAAGACATGAAATAAATAGGGAAAGCATGAGGCACGAGATAAAGTTATATTATGCATAGCCAGTGCTAAATCACGAATTCACGACATATATTTCTTGCACTGACAACTTCGAGTTAGCTACCCAGCTATGACATTATACAACTTGCACAACCGCTATGTTGTGAATATTTTTAATAAGGAAGAATACGTGAAGGCATTGTTCGTGGCAAATACTTTAATGAGTCAACTAATAGGTAGGTCAACTGACAAGCTGTAATTTTGCATATATAAAATTCAATACCAATGATTCCCGACCCAAATCCTTACTTAATATTATAAAAGCGAAAGTGAGTTTGTTTATTTGTTACCTCTTCACGCTTTAATGGCTAAACCGATTTTGATGAATTTTGGTACAGGGATAGTTGGGAATCGAAGACGGACATAGGCTAATTTTTATTAACATCACAAATCGATCAGGCGCAAGAGCAAAAACTGCAGGTCTGCTTGGTGTGTTATACGGAATTTAACGCGAGCGAAACCGCGGGCGAAAGCAAGTCTATAATAAAAGGAATATTTAGACGTTTTTCTTTTCTTATTATTTTATGGTAATCGATAAGTGCCAAACCACACGTGCCACAGGTCATGCTGTTTGATAGATAGATAAAGTACCTATTTATATGTTTTTAAATACATACGGTTTTTTTTGCGGATGGGAATGAGTTTTTTTTTTAAAGAAGTATATTCCAGGAAAATATTCACTTACCATCAGGTGAGATAGTGGTCAAACGCGAGCCTATCAATAATAAAAAAAAAAAAAAGTGTGCCCTTTACTATCTACTACATACAATCACGAGCACCAATATATAAAAATGTAGCAAAATTCAAAAGCGATTTTCCTCTACAGAAAATTGGGGGGGAAATCGTAATGAATGCAAGTCCAACTGCATTGATTACGGTTTTGGTTCTCACGAACAATAGTATTTTGTAAGCCATATTATTAAATAAATATTATCTGATTGTAGAAAACGTTTTTTCACTACAAAATTGTTTTCAATTTTACGTAGCGCTCGACTTCCGTAAAGTTGTTTTTATTAAACGAAGTATTCCAGGAAAACATATTCCTTTTACTACACGTTTACATTATGTTATCAATATTTCTTCGATTAAGAATGTGTAAACAATCGTGAAAAATCTCGCATAATATTTACTAAATTGCCGACGACTCAAAACAGGATCATACATCAAAGTACACTGTACTAGGAAACTTGGTCTCCTGTCATGTCTAAATATAGTTCCCAAGGGGAATATTTACCTTCCTTGTACACGTGGGCTTGTTATTATAGCTGGCGAAAAACAAGATCCGCGAATATTGCGATCATCGATAATTTTAATCGAGTTGTTTGCGGAACTTCGGATACTGCAAGCTGAAAACAATCGCTTAACGCTCTTCAAAGTCCTGTAAAGTAGTTCATTAAACTAAAGATTTATTGGTGTAATTTTTACACAATGGTCGCGGTCGTTACTTATACTGCCTAAAATAAATATGGGCCAGTTTTTATTCTACGTTGTTTTTTTCTGATTCATTCATATGAATGAAAAAAATTACTGGGAGATACTGAAACAAAAGGGCTCTAATGACCGTCGTGTCGTTCATCGTTATTACGGCAGATAGCTCGACTGCTGTGCTGCGTATCGCGGATTCGATCCCCGCACGGAACAAATATTTGTATAACCTAAAGTTAGTTGTTTCGGGTTTGGATGTTTGTGTTAAAAACGTTATTATGTGTATTCTGATAAGAAACGGAGCTCTTATAGGATCACTTTGTTGCCTCTCTGTCTGTCAATACCCTTTATCTCGGGTACGCGCTATGGTATCCAGTTGAAATTAAAACCATATACTCAAGCCTGTAGTCCCTTGAATCTGTAAAAAAATCAAATCTCTAAGTTTACGCAGTCAAAAGATATGGCTGTTTATATCAGAAATTTGTACGAAACCCTCGGTGCGTGCGTCCGACTCGCAATTGTCCGGTTTTTTTTTTAAATTACAACTCCCAAGAAGATCATAACCACAAAACGGTGTTCTTTAAAATAATAAATTGGTTTTTTTGCACGTGCGGTTTGCGGCTACGGTCACCTTTGGACTTATACTATAAAGAACTTTTGTATTAAACACTGAACTGCAGAATATTCTCCTTTATATTTTCGAAACCATCTTCGCTGTGTCGTTGATCTGTCTTTCCAATACTTTCCATCGGTTTCCCAATTTAAGGAGAGTCTTGAAGCTAAAGTACAAGCTAGTCTCTACTAGCCTATACTTTAGCTTCAATTTCGTAAAACAAGTAATTAAATAGTACTTAAGTCTCTTTACTTAACCCTGTAGGAAAGAAAAAAGTAACATAACAATCATACGATGACTAGTTTATATTACCGTTCAAAGTAGAACAAACACTGAAAAATAATGCAAATGTGTTACAGCGTAAATTTCTACGAGTCATTTACATGTGAGTCTTAAATTCTAAAAGATTCTAATACTAGGTAACAAATTCTGACGCATTTAGGTCGACCGTAAGCCTATTATCTGAGGAAACTGGTTTGTTTATTTTCTATAGAACTCCGTATTACATGAACTGAGTGAATCTGTGTTTCTTTAAACTAAATATTTTTGTTGTAATGTTGAGAAGAATATGCATAGAGCTACATATTTTTTTGGAATTAGATCGGAGAACGAATAGCATCTATAGCCAGACGATCTTTTCAACAGCGATGCGGATTGTTATTGAGATAAACTTGCAATGGAAATCGAAATACTATAGATACTACAAACTGGCGGTTTAATCTAGAATCTTGAATAGCTATCGGTATCTTATAGAGAAGCATGCTCCACCCTATTCATCGCTTCACGTCAGGCGAGTTGCGATCAATCGCAAGCCTAAGCATTTGCTTAAAAAAGTTATTTTTTTTTAAACTTTTTTGTGTACATTTCTAATCACCCTAGACTTTTTTTTAATGTTGCCCCACACTAGTAATTTTTCCTGTATCGTGGGTGCGTTTACAAACATCTAAACTCACATACTCAAACAGCCATACCCGAAACAACTATAAATTATAGGCCATACAAATATTGGTTTGGTGCGGGGATCGAACCCGCTACACGCAGCGCTGTAGTCGATCGCTCAGCCACTACGCCAACCGTGTCGTCAATTCAATTTGAATTTTAGAGATTATTTCTACAGTAGTTTGTAGAAATAATCTCTGCATTTAAAAAATCTGCATTGTTAAGAACGCTGATATAGTTATCCACGGCCACGTGTAACTTAGATAAGCAGCATAACGAATACAAAAGGGTATTTTTAAATACCACTCTTCAGGAGGACTTATTATCTAATATCTTATTGCACGTGGCTTTAGATTATAAAACACCGGTAATTACAGTCTAGAGAAAAACTGTAAGTAGTGATGTAACGCAGTTCGCACACATAATCGTAACGAGATTAAATTTAAAGTATGTATGTGCTAAATGTTAATGGTTGAATATAAGTTTAATTAATCTCTGTAGAAGATCCTAACGTATACGTGATATTAGGTACTAAAAGTAAACTCACTGCAATATTATTTTATGAGTTTTAAGACATTTTGCAGCGCCAACAGGGAACTATTTGTACTTACATTGTGCATTGAATTGAATAAATAAATCTTCTAATATATAAAATTCTCGTGTCACAATTTTCGTTCCCATACTCCTCCGAAACGGTTGGACCGATTTAAACGAAATTTTAAGTACATATCGAGTAGGTCTGAGAATCGGCCAACATACCCCTAAGTGAGCAGCGGGTGAAACCGCTGGGCACAGCTAGTAAAATATAAACACACCTGTAATTCGCGAAGGATTAAGTCTTTTAAGTGCTATGTATTAAGGGTCGAGCGTGTTATCATCATACTCTCCCCGCGGTCCGCCCCGAGTGGGAAAAGTTTTTTGATGCTTTACCATCCGCAAAAAAAACAGTGATATAAGATAAATTCTTCAGCACATGTAATCAAGATCAGAAACATTTGCGCCATTCAGAAATTAATATCGATACGCAGCAGGTGTGTGCCGTGTAGGTGACGTTCAAAATATTTGGCACTGGCACGAGGGAGTGTCACGACGTCACTCTTGGCACAAACATGACACAAACACATTGGCGACAGTCTACTTACGTCACTAGAGGTAGGGCACTTTCAAAACACGAATTTCCTTCAGACCGGACAAACAAAAAACTACGTTTACCTTGAATTTAGGCTATGCAATTATCCTTTACTCATATTATAATGAGGTTCGTGTGTCTGTTGGTTTGGACGTAGGAAGTATTTTGGAAACTACTGATCCGATTCCGAAAATTCACTAATAGGAAAGCTACATTAACCCAAAGTGGTATAGGCAAAGGGGTGACAGCCTCGTTGGTCTACGTTTTAAGTGCGACTGCTAAACATGAGATCCCGGGTTTGATTCCCGTGTCGGGAAAAAGGTTATTGGGTTTTTCATCAGAAATTTCCCAGTAGCCGTCTGGATTTGCGACCGGTGGTGGCAATATGCTCGCCTCCTATTACACGGAACTTAAAATAAAACAATTGGCGAAATATGTATATATCATTAGGTACACCTCAGCTTAACCCCTTTGCGGGTTACAGGCTATTGTTATGTTATATTATCCGCAAGCGAAACCGCAAAGAAAAACCTACACAAGTTTATCACAAAACTACGAAGTTCACCTTGAAATCAGTAAGTGCATTATAAGTAACAAAAGTACTTGGTTAATTAATTTAATCTTTATTTGTGTGGCACAATCTCTTGTAGGGGCAGGCAAGCAACACTTAAATGGTAATGTGATGTGCATTGGTTCCGCTTGGCGTGGTATATGGCGGTTGGTGAGCTCGTGGTGAAGAAACGTTCGTGTTAGTGCAACCATAGCAATTTGTATGTTAATAGAAACTATAGTAGTTTCTATAAAGTGGCATCAACATCATGAAGTGTTTGTAGAACCCACTTTGCAAGAATTGTAGGTTGAAAGCAGACAGTTGAAAATGTAAAGCAATTTTCAGTACTATGATGATTGATGTGGGTAGTTTATGCTCAAGACGGGCAGAAAGATAACACGGGATCTAATGCCACGCGATAAAGAGGTCTAACGTGTTCTATCCAAATGTATGTCAGATTTTAGCTACCACCTACAGGAGATTTAATTTTGGAGATAATAAGTAACGCATGTGCTGTTCCAGACTATCCTACTAATATATACATATATAAGCGCGAAAGTTTGAATGGATGGATGGATGTTTGTTACTCTTTCACGCAAAAACTACTGAATGGATTTTAATGAAACTTTACAATAAAATAGCTAGTGATGATAAAAAAAATATCTTTCTCTCCCCTTTTCTTCCCTCTTTCTATAACTATCTCAAAATCGGTTTGCGCCTGAAGACGTAACAAACAAACAAACTCACTTTCGCCTATTATGTAAGGATAAGCATACTATTACTTACTCAGCCTATAAAGTTCCGTGACGAGCCAATTCCTTCGCAAGTGGTGGTAAAGAAATGAATACACAAACTAAAGTTCCTGGGTTTGAGCTCACAACCCACACCAAGTTAGTCGGTGACACTAAGAGAGGTTGACCAGCTCACCACCGCTCTCAACTTGATTTAAAATCACACATTTCTCTACAGGCCACCCACCCCAAACACAAATTCATCCTAATTAAAACTAAGTACTTAAACAAATTGCACATGAAAGGTGATATTTCACTAAATTGACTTGAATTTATTGACCAAAAAGGTCAGACTGCAGTGTCAATTGGTCAACAAGACGTGCTACCGGGTCTTGCACAAATTGTAGCCATTTGTAGCCCATATTAGCATACATCAACCTTTTACGTACGTACGATTATAGAGGTATTTGCAACTATCAAGATAAGCTTGGGGCGAGGTCGTAGGTTTTCCTTTACTTTTTATGCTATTAAATACAAACGTACCTAATTGTTTTGTTGGAATTAGTGTTACAATTACTTTACAAATGTGTACGAAAATGTAGATACTCGTTAGCAATTTCTATACGAAAAACGCGTGCAATCTCGTATAGTTCAAACGGGGTTATTAGCTTAAGTAAGGGTATTCAGCCGCCCAACAGTCTGACAACCTCTCCTACCAAGAGCTATCGTAATAACCAGTAACTGGGTCGGATAGGCAGTCGATCCATAAGCAGTATTGTATTCGGTTAGTCTGGAAAGCAACTCTAACAAGGTGATCCAACGCCAAGTTATGTGACCGGTGTAGAAAAGGGACCTTTAACACCTTAATTGGCAAAGAAAGCTTCGATACTGAAGCGTGCAACCCCACCGATTACGATAAGTAAATCATAGTGTCTGTAATTCGATTAGCACTTTCTGGACATACGAAGAAAACAGCAGAGACATCGTAAAAGTCAGTGCCACAATTCTGCCCAGTGCCCAGTAAGTACACGTATGCCCGGTAAAGTTCAATTACTTGTCGCCACCCTATTAGGTCAACTGTGATGTATCCTAACACTGAATAGTTATTTTCCATTAGCACTTTGAAGCCATTTTTTATAAGTTGACAAGCTTGCTCAATTAATTGCTATGGTCATATGATAAACAATAGCTAAAATAAATTAATGATAGACTTTAGCGTCGATAACAAGTTAATCGACAGTTTTGTAAGTCCTCATAGAACTTGAGAACATTTTAAATTCTTACACAATTATAAACTAATCCAACCTTCACGGAAGCAGCGAAGTGGAACCCTTACATAAGAGGAAAACGCCACATACATATGTAAAACTAATGACATCGCAACGGATGAAGTTAGCTAGGCTATACCCGTCGACCTTGCAGGTGAATCCCTGGATTTCCACTCCTTTATAGCTTTTCTTAATCAAATATTGAACAAGTTTGAACGAAGCAATCTTGCTACGAGAATTTCTTTACAAATCTTGGTTGAAAAGAACGCTTTTCTAACACAGGAAATTTAACCTGATTTCTAGATGGGCAGGTCGTCTTATCGTAGGGTGCGTCCCGAGTGCTTACTGGAAATGGGACGCGGTTAGCTAATAAAACATCGAATAGACATTTATGGTAGACTGACCGCGTGGACAATGACTGCATTGTCAGATAAAGGAGTGGCTGTTTTTTTAGGGTTCCGCAGCCGAAGTGCTAAAACGGAACCCTTTTTAGATTGCTTCAATCAACCTGTCTGTCTGCAACGACTAAGTTTACTCCGAGACTGTTGGTACCACACATCTGAAATTCTGACTCTGAGTACTTAGGTGTCTTCTAAAAACCTCTACAATAGTGCCAAATTATGAAAAAAAATATATAGGAGTGGCTTATCATACAATATGTAACTGAGGTTTGAAAAACGATGTCAATAGCCGTGTGGAGTAAGTATTTATCAATAGGTCTTGAAAAGTAATATCGCGGTACTTAAAACTTTTTGTTTATTAAGCCAATAATTAGTGAGATATTTAAGCGAAGAAGCCGCAGGCAAAAGCTAGTATAATTAAATATATTTTATTATTGACAGGCGAAATGTGGGTGAACTATTAGGAACACCTTACTTAATACTTCGTGGACCTACACGCGTGATGTTAAGTTACGGTAAACTAATTCAAGATATATTATGGTACCTAAGCCTGACGAATAAACTTTTTTGTTTTAAATTTCGAAGGCTTGCTCACCAAACTGGAAACGCGAATTGCATCAGAATTTGTGGAATGCATCTAAACTTAGACGCGCCTCATTGGTTCAGTTGTATTGATTGGTAATGGAATGTTTATTTATACAAATAAATGTGTTGTTTATACCGATTTAAGATTAGTCACTGCTGGGATATTTCATCTTGCATTATGGATGCTGATTCTGACGATTCTGTCTAATTTTAGATGCAGTGTGATGACTAGTGAATGTCTAATAATTTATCTTAGGAATTCAACTATTTAGTTGCCAGTTGGTGATACTGAACTTTGATTTATCATCTACCTAGCCGTTTAACGACTATGTTGGGTCGGCTTTCAGCTTTACCAGAATTAGCTGACCTGACCTCCATTTTCCATGGAGTAAAGCATGGGGTTAATAAGACTGGCTGTCTAACTTTAGGCCCGTAGAAGAAAGAAGTTCTATAAACAGCTGAAGAACTTTCAAAAAGAGAAAGTCAATAGAGTTGAAAGAAAATAAAGCATAAAAACTTGACGGGAGATTTTATAAAGGTAGATGGACAAGAAAATGCTTCAAGTAATGGATAACACAATGGGTTTAAAATCATTCAAGACTTATTTTTTGCAAAAGCGATATTTATTTCAGTCTTTTTTGTTGGTATTTCAACCAAAATCTTATCAAGTATACATATTCTATTGCTACTAAAATATATAAGCATAATATCATCATCCACATACTTTAGAAGAACAAAATATGTATCAAAGAAGAAAACTTATAAACTACCGAAGCAATCTACATAAAATTGATATGGGGGGCCCATTCCGGAATACGTATCTAAACATGAAAATCGATCCACAATTGACAGAAGAAAGCGTGTAATAAATATTTAAAAAAAAATTGGTCGAATTGAGATTTTTTTTTAAATCGGTTAAAATCTTGGTAAATTAGAGCACTGGCCAGCATTGGAACACTAATGATTAAGAAAAAACAAGATAGATGTGTACATTTCGTTTTTATTTCTCCTCCGCAGGTCTAGTAAAATTTCTTAAGAAAGAAGTTTGTGCTCAAATTGTCTATGTTATTTTCCTTTGTTGTCTACTAAATGTAACGAAATTAAAAAGTAAAGGAATATTCAGTAGAAAAACTAAAAGTTGAAACAAATAAAACCTGTATTTATTATGTTTATTTATAATTTATTATCAGTGTATCCAAACAATTTTCGTAAAATACCTATAGGTAGGTATTTCTCAAATTTACTTGAAGATAACTAAGATAAGAAATGAAAATATTTATTTTAATTAATCAACGCAAATACGTAGACTACGTAGCTACTGGCACGTACGCGGCAAATGACATGGTAAGAAGTATTTACGTAAAAAAATAAATATTATGTGTTTTATTTTTTTAATTCCTCTTTGAATAAATGGTATCATGCTACTTTACTGTTCAGCGTTATGACCATCATATTTTTGTTTCTGCAATAACTTAGGCAGAAAGCACGTTTGTCCGGAAACCCGGAAAGCTTCTTCTCTTAAAGAATAATAGGATTGGCAGGTGTGATTCTATGTGCTATTCATACACTCCATTTCAGTATTTTTGCGCTTTGCATAAGAAGTAATGAAGCCCTTGCAATAAGCACATTTGCTAATAGAAAGAATGCGTAGTAGTAACCCTACTGGACTAAGTACGAAAAATAGCCGCTAATATGAATTACGTTAAAACTCGTAAAATGGTCACAAAGTGACAATTCACAATATTAACTGTTCTGCGTCTGTAACCATTTTATGAATTTTATCGTAATTCATATTATTATCCTCATAAGATTTTGCAAAAGCGGCCGTTTTAGAAGGCCTGGACCACCGAAGAAGCGGAGTTAATACAACAGAGCTAGTGAAACATTGTAGGTACACATCGTGCCCCCATCATGACCACAAAAATCGATAACCAACGATTTTCATTCTACATCGATGAACCTAGGTCAGGTTATCAGTTTAACGTAAGTACCCAACTGTGAATATTACAACACTGATCGGGTCAGATGTAATAATAGATGTTCATATTGACACTTAGATAATCTTCATTCCCTGTTTGATACCCTCTTCGCTGATAACAGAAATGTCAATTTACATTGTAGTCATTAACATTGTTTTGTTCACACGATGCCTTTTCGTGATTAAAATAAAGATTCAAGGCTCTTTGGCAATTGGGGTGGAATGATCAATTAGTAGATGAAACTTAATTTATTGAATGGGCAGTATTGGAAGTCTTGCTAGAGTGTAAGGAATTAAGGAAGTTAAGTTTATTAGGTTATAGTTATGTAGATTTATAGTTAATATTTCGATGATGATAATTTTCGATCAAAAATGTACATTTACAAACATTCATTTTGATCGAAGTTAACAATAGATATTTTTTGTTGTTAAGACGCTTTAATAAAAACCTCTCCAAGCCAGCCGCGAATACAGCAGGGAACCACGAAACGAAAAAAATATTCCAACCTTATTAGAATTCAAAGTCTTTTAAAAATACGTCACTGGCAGGAACAAAACACAACATTGAATTTGAAAATCGAATAAAAACAAAATGAAGGCTGAAAACGCCCACTTCTCTTGCTACGTTCAGTTGTTTTAGCGAATAATAACAAAACTTGTGATAGAAGTATAAAACTTTCATATAAATTTCGATAAAACTTACCGGCGTCGCCAGAGTAAACTGTCTGGGGAGATACTCCGCTTGCCTTTTAAAAAAGCCTGTCTAAACTGAGCTAGAGGCAAACTCTCCCGCCGCAAAGACCATCGGACAGTACGTACACAAGTTTTCTCTGCATTTTTTTCCATTTGCACTACCACATACCACAAAAACTTTAATACTTCACGATTCAACATTTATTTAGTGCCATTTTTAAAAGCGATTTTAGTAACAATTAAACAGAATAACACGAACAATTGCATTACACGATCTAAAAACGATAACAACAGGTTGGAAACTAAATGAATGCTGCAACCTTATCTGTACGGTTTCTATTTCATATTTACGTTTAAAGATAATACTGGAAAATGTGTAAATACGTACTGTATTTGTTTAAATTATATTATGACTGATGTGAGTTTAAGTTTTTTTCACAGTTCAAATGTTTTTATCGTCAAGCGCGAATTGCGAGAAGTTATTACTTACGTCATGACGTTTGGGCAAGACAAGTTTTGTTTATTACCTACCTACAATTTTTTTCTAAATAAGCAAGGCCTTCCAACGGAGTGATTTTACAGAATATTCGTATATTTAAAAGCCTTGGAACAACCTAGAACAATTTGTTTAGTCTGTAAACGAAGTTATTGATTTGTAAAGTTTTAAAACAACTTTCAGTAGAACAACATTCGAAAGTTAAACGACTGAAAAATGTGCTCTAAAACTTTTCACAGACAACTAACTCAATTTGCTGAAGCGTTAAAAGAAAATAGAAGTACCGCCCTGAATAATTCAACTCGTTTTATAACGACACGACCATACAAATTCGGTGTGAAAACGAGCGGAAAACTGCCAAACGCATTACCGCGAAGACCCTTCAAAGTCCGGAATTGATAACAATAATAAACGATCTCTATCCATACTGAAGTACTTGGTTTTACGATGGAGTAGCCGTCTAGGTTGATGATAGAAACTTGGCATAGCGACATAGAGTTTTGTATGTATAGCAAATTGATTTTCCATTCGATTAGCCACGAGGGAAATAGCCACGAGAGGCATTTGCGTGTTGAAATCTTGAAATGCATTTGAAACAGTTGAAGTCCGGATAACATACCCGTGGATGTGGCGTCACGTAACGTCAGGTTATCGAATCTTAGATGGCATAAATGGCTATTTTTACCGCTATTTTTCTCAAACTGTTTTGGATTGCGTGATCGACCAACTAGACGTAACAATACGCAAAATGTCCCACTATGGGCGTCGTCAGAATTTGAAAATGGTATACACTGTAGTTGTATCTTTTATAATTACGGAGGGATTTTTTCATAAAGGTTTTCGTTTATTGTAAATGATCGGGGGAAAACCTGAAAACATTGAAGTAGGTACACGTGAAATAGCTAAATAAAAGTTTATAAAAAAAGCTAAGTACTCACTGCGAGGGGGCCGGTGTGGGGACTCGGAGGTGATGTCCTCTGCGGGGTCGCTCAGCGTCGCTGCCGTCACTCGCCTCCTCTGCGCCGACGCTGCTCGACCCGCCCGCCGACCTACACAGAAGAACAACTTAGTGCTTCTTCTTCTCTTCTATCGAGATGGTCAATATCCAGTCGTAAATATATTGTGACACGAATGTATTTCATCAAATTACAGAAAGAAGTTTTTTTTATTATTGGATGGCAAATAAGCAAAAAGTTAACCCCACTTGATAATTAGAAGTAAGTACACGCGGGGACTAATTAAGCTATAATTAACCAGTTTATGCAGATCTCTCATTGTATGAGACATTTATACAAAGCGAGGCCATGATATACTGAAATTGTAAGACCTGCAATGCCCAGATGAAGAATTGCAGATGTGATACAATCTCAGGAACAAAACCAAAATGGCGCATGTTTGTGCCTGTATCTAATTAAACAAGTGCCTTACTAAGTAAGTACATGTAAAACAGACCATAAAAGTAAGATTCAAGGTTGTATTTCACAGGACAAGCTCTATGATATAGAGCTGATTGCTCTATAACTCACACACTTGTCTATGAGTGACAGAGCCGATCTTTTCCTGAACCTCAATGTGCCATATTTACAATCGGCTAGTGTATAAGCAGTGTTAAAAATTGACCAGTCAACAAGTGGGTAGTAAGGCCGACTGAGCCATCGATTGTGTTATTTCAGTTAAGCCATTTGTGAAGGATTTATGATTTGGATATGATAAGAAAACAGTGGAGGAAAGCCGCCATTGTATATTCAAAGTCGTTAAAAAATACTATTTGTATTTTTGGTCAACCGTTTATTTACAAGCCTATGTATTCAGCGATCACTACTTCCAATTTTATAATGATTTGACCCTGACCAAAAAAAGAGGGGTGTTTTTTTATCAGATTGAAGTGAGTATCTGTGCGTTTTTCCGTGGCATCAACGAATTAAATGATTTCGTTTCAGTTTTTTTTTTATAGAACGCAGTTTGGTTATGATATGTAGGTCAATTTACATACATTGTTTACAAATGAAACCATAAAATAGGATTATTTAAAAAGAGAGCAGTATGGAAAGCTTGCGCTTCGAGTTCTCGGAATTTTAAACACTATTGTAGCTTTTCATTGAATTCTTTCTTTATCTATTTTGTGATTTCAGAATGTATGTTAAAAGATACAAAAGTAGACTGTATAAAGAAGCATACTTAATTTATATATACATTATGTATGTAAGATGTAATGTTCGTCAAATTGTCTGATTCGATTTTAGTGTAAAAAACAGGGGATAAGATTATTTACGTTTATTAAAAACTAGCTATTGCCCGCGGCTTCGCTCGCGTTAAATTCGGGGTAACACAGTAACCCCTTGCGCCTTATTGATTTGTAATAGCAACGCTAAGTTTTCCCTTTTCTTCCCTCTTTCTCCCTCACATCCCACTTTTTTATTAGCAAAATATTATTAGCCTATGTCCGTCTCCTGGTTCCCAACTAATTCTGTACCAAAATTCATCAAAATCGGTGTAGCCATTTAAGCGTGAAGAGGTAACAAACAAACAAACAAACTCACTTTCGCTTTTATAATATTAGTAAGGAAAGGATGACGCAAATACAAAGAAAATACAAAGCACGATAGATCGAGTCAGAAAAGTAACACTAAATAATAATAATAAATGAATAAATATCTTGGGACAACTCACACACGGCTATCTGATCCCAAGCTAAGCAGTGCTTGTGTTATGGTAACCAGACAACTGATATACATACTTATATAATTTATAAATACATACATATTATAGATAAATCACACCCAGACACAGAACAAACAATCATGCTCATCACACAAAGTTTGTCCTGGGTGGGAATCGAACCCACGACCTCCGGCTCAGCAGTCAGGGCCACTAACCACTAGACCAACAGGTCCGTCACTCAGCCCTCGCAACCTTTTCCCATTTTTTTCCACCCGTACAGTTTACAATATATACAAAGTATCTCTCTCACTTGCTCTCTGTCTTTCTTGAATCATACTTTCAATACGTCATTTTCGGCATGCTAACTTACAGAATATACTTAAAACTAAAATACGCTTAGGTATCGGTCTTTGCCCTTTTCCCGATACTACATGTATGTCTCAGCGAGAACATCGCATTGATCACTAATTCACCATGCGGTCAACCATTTCATAACCTGAACTTAACATAAATTAGTTTATTAAATTGTTAGAATGTATTTCGTTTAACAATAGTACATTTTGATGAGAGTGAAGAAACTCTATCATCACGACGGAGGCGAAGCCATTAGGCGAGGGTGTTATAGAGCCGAGAACACCAGTGACAAATTCTCATGTGAATCAAACGACGTTTTTTCAATACATGGCAGATGTGAATGGCAACACCGTAAGGGGACCATAGAAGGACATATACTGACCTTGATTGTGAGGTTCCTCAGAAAGGTCAGGTTCGTAGTGCTGTATGAATGTGGACATGGCAAATGGAGTAGGCATATAAGGATCGTAAGTGGTGGAATTCTGTGGTTTTTGCTTACCCACATTGGAAAAAAGGCGTCAGTTTGTTTGTGTGTACACACGACGGCAGGTCAACCTATTCTAAACTATTATAACCTGATCTCTCTACTACGGATCGCACACCATCATCATCATGTCCCATTCTATTTGGGGTCGGCGCAATACGTTTTCTTATTCCATTCTCCCCTATCAGACGTCACGGCATCATTTACTCCTTTCTCCTTCATATCATTCCTTACACAATCCATCCATCTTTTCTTTGGCCTTCCTCTCGCTCTCCGCCCATCAACATTCAGATCCATTACTCTTTTAGTCACATGTCCTTCATCCCTCCACATTACATGTCCTTATCAAGACAAACGACTCCCTTTCATTTTTTCTCTTTAGAGTAAAATGGGTATTGTGTAGGTTGATGTGCCGTCGTGTGTACATTTCAATAAATATATTTATTTGACCTACACCCAAGGACATTCAAATATTAACAGGTGGTAGATGGGACAATGCGAAGAAAATGTTCGTCCGATACTTGTTTCGACTTGGTAACGGTCGTTCTGCCTAACGTCACACGCCCGCTTAGCATAGCATTCGTGAGTGCAAATTCGAAAATTTTCGAGTTTTTTTTTTGTTGTATACAACATTCCCGATGTCCGCTCTATAAGTCTTTTGAATCACTTTACCTAAACCTGTAACATAGGATAATTTCTAAGATCTGTCCACGATACTCGGATACATTGATTGGAAGCAGATAAAAGACAGTCAGGTGTGCCAAAAACTATATGTAAACAAGAAGCATCTGAAATAGAAATAATTGGTTTCAGATTGGATCACACAAACAAAAATAATTACCCAACGGAAAATATATCATTGATTGCCCAAACAAACAGAGACAGTTATAATAAAATAGTTCATGTTCATAATAAAATAGTTCATGGCTTTTATTTAGTAATGCTTTGTTTATTTCTATGATACCATTTATAGAAAACAAAGTTATATTTGTTGATCGAACATTGATTTAATGCGGTTAGTGGTCACAAGATAATATCACTGTGATCCCTGAAGACATAGGCAGAAGTGTACCGAACTTAAACATAGTAATATTCGTCAGTTATATGTATTACTTATAGTTGGACATCGGATTTTACGTTCTATCCAAATGCCAAAATATGAACTGGAAATTGCGTAATTTGCACATAACAAACGAAAATTCCTATATTAAATAGTTTTTTGATATTGGTCGTGTTTCGCTTTTTAAGCAGTAAGCATTTTTTTGTCCTGTAATTTAATTTTTCCGAAGTAGATATATTGAAAAACGTCGTTTAATTCACGCGAGAATTGTACTGTTGTTCTCGGGTCTATAATGCTCTCGCCTGGCTGCTCGTGAGTTAAATCCGGCTCGGCTGTGATGACAAAATCTCCTCACTTGAACCAAAATGTACTATTATACGTCAGTGACGTTAATGCCTGGGTGTATGTAGAACAGCAACGAGTTTAACACCTTTGACTACTGAAATATTCACTTTTGATGAAGAAGTACTAAAATATGCAAAAACGGTGTCAACATAGCGTTTTATGCATTTGCATAGGCAATCATGCAAATGCATATAATCCGTCTTAAACATAACTGCGCAATGTGGGTGTACTATTACTCACCACCGGTATACCACAGCCCTAACCCTTTGGGAATTACCGGCAGGATTTTACACAAGTATTATGGTAATAGGGGCTAATTGCTGTTTTAAAGCCACAAATCTGGGCTTTTTTTGGAGTGGGAATTCATCAAATTACCTCCCCCGCTCTGGGCGGAGCGGGGGGGAGTCTCAGCCTTGTACTGACTAAAACCAACCCATGTTCCTTCCACTGCCCTTTATGTTCCGGAGCCGCGGTACTTCTTTCGAACAACCCGCAACCCCGCAGGCAGTGGCACTGGCAGGCCCCTACAGACCCTTTACAAATCTGGGCTGCTACAAAGAAAATTCTAATGGAAAACCCAATGACACTTTTCCTAATCCTTCACTAGACTACAGTCAATCAAATAAACTTATGTAGATCATAATACGTGGTTTATCAGCCATCAAGACTAGAGGACAAACTAAAAAGTGGTTCTCAAGTGGAACGTTCTAGCAAACCTCAAACAAAGTAGGAAAAGACGCACGTGGCGAGAGGACAAGTGGGTCGCTCTACTTACGAGATGGAACACAAAGACGATGTGAGCATCAACAAACATACTACCCGACATAGACAATACATGAGATACAGCCAACGGGGTGAATAGCGATAGCTGAACTAAACTTTGAACGGAATAATAATGTAGAACCCAAATTGGGTGTGATTTATCTAAAATATGTATGTATTTATAAATTATATAAGTATGTATATCAGTTGTCTGGTTACCATATTACAAGCTCTGCTTAGCTTGGGATCAGATAGCCGTGTGTGAGATGTCCCAAGATATTTATTTTTTATTTTAATTTTATTTGTAGCTAATGGAATAATTAACGTGTAATGGAATAATATACATAAATCAGTGAATTTTATATTTGTGTTACTGACAATAGTTTTTAAGTCAGTATGTATACTGACTGTTGGATCAAGATATCCGTAAAATAAATTGAATTGAAATTGTTAAACGATGAATAAACTAATAAAAAACTAAATGTCCAAAATTCTTTTTTTAATCGAATGGGTGCACTCCCGAAGGGTCTCATAAGAATTTTAACTAAATTGCTTGGGTAATTTTTTTTCTGTAATGTATTAGGACAATATGGTAATATTTCGTAGCAATACTAATAATAAATCGATAAGAATTTGTATGAGATGCCATCATAGTCCAACTTGCTAATTAAATTGCAGGGTATCGCCAATATTGAAGACACGGTTGGCGCATTGGCTAAGCGTTTGACTTCTGCGTCACTTTTCACGGGTTCGATACCCGCACGGAACAAATATTTGTATGACCTACAGATAGTTGTTCCGGCTCTGGCTGTTTGTGTGTGAGTTTTAATGTCTGTAAACGCATCCACGATATAGGAGAAATTACAAAAGTGGGTCAAAGTTTTTTATTAAAAATATTACCGGTAAACATTGCTGTAACTGTAACTGATTTTTCCGTGAATCAATAATTACTTATTTCCGGAAGTCGGTGGCAAAAAGTCAACGAAACCAACAAAAGTCACCGACTTCGGGAAGTAAAGTTATTTTCCACTTTTTTTGGAAGTCGATTTTATTTTTTTTATAAAAAAGATTTCACTTACTTTTATTAGGAATTAGGAAGTATAAGGTTTTTATAAAGGTGCAACTTTCTAACCGAATATCTCTTGAAACATAAAGCAGTAAAGTAGGGTTTACATTAACAGGATTAGTTTCCAAATTAAACTCAGTGTCTATCAGATAACTTACAGTACAATTTAAAGCGTGCTATTACAAATAAGATAAATAGTGCAGCTATAAAGAGAATGAAACTACGAGGAGTATACAGTGTATCTTCCCCAACATGTCCTTATTGGTACCTAAATAATCAACGTACATACAACAGTCATAATTTTAGAAAACAGATACTGAAAGTTATATTGAGAGGCCTGTTTTTGTTTTGCGGATGGGAAATCATCAAATAACTTCCCCCGCTCAGGGCGGTGCGTGGAGTGTCAGCCTTTTACAGACTAAAACCCACTCTTTTGCCCTTTATGTTCCGAGGCCGTGGTTCGATACAGATATCGAACAACTCGCAGCCCCGGAGAGTTTAGTGCCTTTAGTATCGTTTTTCAATTCCTGTAGGCCTACTATGACGTCTTAAAGCAGAACTAATTCCACTGAGGGAAAGAGACAGAGCTAAACAGGGTGTCTAGCACCATCTCTTGCCCTGAGTGGAATTAGTTCTGCTTTAGGACGTCATAGTAGGGTAGCTGTAATTAACAAACAAAAGCACACGACGCACTTCAGAGTCGTCAATATCCACATACATATTAGTACGCCACTTTTTTTTTTTTTTTTTTATTGAGAATGAACTCACTCTTGACCTCGATCTCGCCTGATGGTAAGCGACAGATGAGGTCTACGATGGAGCGAGCGAGCCCAGAAGATGCCTATTGACTCTTGTTTTGAAGGCAGACGGGTCATATGTATCGTATGTCGTATTTTATCAAATCGGACAAGTAGAGAAGAACACAAGTTAATATAGCGTTACTACTCTCTATCTACACACACTAAGGCATACACATGCATATAACCAGTACCTTCGCATTATAAGCTCTCAAAAAGCTGCAAGCAGGCACTAAGTCTCGGTTATACGGTAAGGGATACTGTCACACGCCATGCTGATACCTAGAAATAATAAGGGCATGATAACGGAGGCTGACTGCAGATAATTATGTTCGTTTTGACTGGCAACACAATATCGTAGTTTCCAGGATCAAAATAATTACATTCTATTTAGTCCGACTTTTAGATTATTCAAAAATAAGGGACACGTATTTTTTTATTTGTAAATTAAACCATAAATGACAAAGATATAGCCCATTAAAGTTTACATGTGACGTCACTTGTTGCGAAAAAATGCAACCGCAACGCGGAAATTAATTATTTTCACAGTCCATTACTACATACATGTATTTGAAAATTCGTTTGACAGCGGAAATAACGCAATGTAAGCTGTTTCGTTGTCAAAATGAAAGCTATCACCATTTTATGTTACTCAATTACGTTATGGAAGGTCTAGACATCTACATCTGTAAAGGTGTAAGTACGACGTGTTGATTTTAAATGTGAGAGATCACCGCCGCCGCCGGCAGTACTTTTCCTACCTATGAATACAGTTTACTGCCTACAGTAGTCTAGTAGTCTACTGCTGGATATATGCTTCTTCAATCGCACGCCTCTTTACTAGATTCTCGGTAACTCTCATTCAGCTATTCAGCCTGAAGGCGTCCAACTTTACGCTTGCTGATTAGCTGTCTTCTCGACCCCAACATCCATCGTTTCTACGGCTAACATGGCCGGTCTATTGCCATTAAAATACCTACTTCAACCAATAGCAGTCTACTAGACAAATTTCGTATTTCTATAATGCCTTTCGACTGATTCGGTGGCATTGATTGCGGTGATTTAGAGTAAGAATTGTTTCTTAATATCTCTAGGCCTCGATAGCTAGAGGTTTAAAGTGCTTATTTAAAGCAGTGGTAATCGTTAGTTAATTAACTTTATTCTGTCTTCTATATATTTTTTGAACTTTGTTGTGAAAAATTGGGTACAACTTGCAATCAAATCCTCTTTCATAGATCAAGCATTATCTTCAGGAACATCGATACCCACTATATTCAGTAAAGATATTATGATAGTAGCCTGCCAGATAGAGGAGGACGGTGATTGATCGCCCGCGTGTTTACGAGCTATCGTTGTTCCTACTTCCTTTGATACAGTAGAATATTATCAGTAGGGAGGCGAAGCCAATCGATTTTTCCATGAAAACGATTTTTTGAGAACGGTATATTGTCGATTACTATAAATTGAGTTACTTGCACCACAGATCATTTAAAACGGTTAGCGGTAAATGACTTTAAAGCTATCGTTCTACTGTGCAAGGGTCTTGAAGAACAATGTCAGTAGTTTTCGCGCTTTGAAAAGCACGCTAAGCTGTTGGGTTGTTCGAAAGAGATACCGCGGCCCCGGAACGTAAAAGGCAATAGAATATGGGTGGGTTTTAGTCAATACAACTCTCACTACTCTCCGCTCCGAGCAGTGCGAGGGAAGTTACTTGATGATTTCCCATCCACAAAAAAAAGCCGTTGGTCCGTCCCGATGTAAATCTTTGATAGCCGTTACAGTTAGTTCGAAACTAACACCCTGCCTTACAAGATAGTATCGTATTGTCCAGTATTCAGGGTTGTGGCGGTCAGAAATGCGGTCACCCATGTCATGTATGCAATGGAAGCCGACTCCAACACAGTTGGGAAAAAGCTAGGCAGATGCTTTGTGTGCCATAGAAGGTGGCTAATCATCTGAAAACTTTAATTCTAGTTGGCAGCGCAATAATTATTGTTGCTGATATAAAATAAACTCGAACATCTATTATGTATAATAAACATATTCTACTATATAAACTATATGGTGATCTCAAATAATAAATTCTAATAAACCATTAGCTATTTATTCATTATTCTTTAACAACTAAATATGGCTTCTGTAAAATCGTTTGAAGATGTCGGAGAGAGAGCGATGTTTAAATAAGTTTCGCCTTAAATGCGTTAAATGATCTGTGGTACAAGCAGTCTTTAGTCTTTACATAATATCTGCAGCCAGCCCAAAGCTTGTATTAGGTACATAATATAAATAATTATAACATTGTTAACCTACTACAGTGTCAATTAGATACGTACTGAATTACAAGATGCTTTCATGAAACTTAAATCAATTACTGCATGTAATTTACTCATCCAAGTCAGCGATTTCCTGGAGTTTCTTTTTGCCTATAAAATAATCCAAAGTCTGACGACCTTCAAAAATCATATTATTCTTAAATATTTTAACAATTTCAACGGTAGGTACAGGTTGTCTAAAGAAAACTCTTGAGGGAAATCACTTTCCTGGTGATTGCAAATTACAAAACACCTAATTTACTTTTTAATATTTCTTATACTTGGAAAAATAAACAAAAGTACTTAATACTTTTTTTCTAAACATATTTTTGTCCTCGAAATCTTCTTTATAAGGAAGAGCTCGAGTCAAGTCAAAAAAAAATACTTACCGGAATATTCTCTTCAGCCGACTAATGACTTGGTATTTTATATACACGTTTCTCACACAATTCTATGCTACGGGCACACTTGCGTACTTTTGTACATAGTTCAAATCACTTTTGGTTCGAAAATGGCTGATACCATTATGCTGATTAATTTTACCGGACAAAATACCTGTGGCATGATAATGAAAATTGATTAGAGTTTTTGTTAATGGTTTTTTTTTATATAAATGCTTTCATAATGATTTAAATCTTTAGTAGGTATTAATATTTATAATGCCCTTTTGTTTCAGGTAATGAGTGTTGGACGTTTGTTTCTAGATAAACCTAATTGAATTGACTCCGTTATCATAAATATTTAGAGAAAGATTCAGTTTGATACGTTGTGGTTTTTGGCACATATACACCAAAGCTAATTAAATATCACTCAACGCTCAAAAACTTGCCAATTTTGTTTTTGTGAGTGTTTGACGTAATTTCCTTTTTAGTTTAGTTTTTGATGTTTATTTCGATCATTTTAAAAATAACAGTGGCCACATATTTCAATACAAGCTATAAATAAAACTACGTTAACTGAACACTGTTTTGGCAAATAACCGCGACGTTTCTTCTCAGTGGACACAGGTCGGGTATATGTCTTTTATTTTAAGTCCTTTTGAATTGTATTTTCAAAAGGACTGTCCTGTTTACTATTTTAAGTAACTTTCAAATACTTTTCCGAGACATAATTTCATAGAAATACATGTTTGAAATCGTATGTTCACACGTTTCATTCGTGGTTTTTTTTTATTTTCAAAGCGGTTGATCACGCATTCATCTTTAATAGTGTACGTTTTTTGGTGTTTTTTCTTAATTTGTGGATTTCCAGAGATTCAAAAAAGTTAAAAAATGGTAAAACCTCACCCTATGTATGAAATACAAAACCTATAGGAATTAATAGGAACAATTAAAAACAATAACATCAATTCCAACTTTGCGGAAGTTTGTATAAGTGGAATTATTTTCCGTAATTCCTATGAACTGTATGTAATTCTACATTAAATGCAATATGTGAATCATCCATTTTATGAATGAAAGATGATCGTACCTATATTTTTCAGTTAGATAGTCAGAGATGACTTACAATTTCATTGGATTACATGCAATGACACAATGTTACATTCAATTTAAAATTTAATTTCATTATTCACGGGTGGCAAACTCGATCAAAAATAGTTTAATTTTTAAGTGGTCGAACTTGGCTCTTTCAATTTTAACTCAAAATTGATGCTTTATTTAGAACATTTAAATTGATTATGTTCTTCGACATTTTAAATAAGAAAAAAAAGGAAATTGTTTTTAATATTACGTTTAGATTTAGAGTGAGATATAATCAACTTTCCCTTAGGCAGGTATAAGATTATTTTCATAAAAGTTGTTTTCTTTCACTTTAATCCTTACCGTTCGCAAAATAAGAAACCTTTTCCAGCTACGAGAAATTAAACCGATATAATTGTGAAATGGGCAGAACACGGAAGTTATTACGAAGCTATACAATTCTAAACAATCTTGATTAGGTAGTTCACTTGAGAATTTGTTATTATAAAAAACAACTATTATGTGTGTACTCAGAATCTCCAGCGTTCCTATGATGCATTAATGTTGGAAATATTAGTCGCTATGAGGAAATTAGAAGTAAATAAGTAATGTATGCCACATTTATGTCTATTATTTATTTTCTTGTCATTGGAATTATTTGTCGCGAGAATAAATAACAATGCATATTACCATTACTGTGGGAAAAGGTTTTTTTAATATAAAAATAGTGTATTGTAAAAATTAGGGTGAGCCCTGTTTTATTTTAAGACGTCCCTTTTATTTAATATGCCAAGGATGACCGCTCAACTAGGTAGGTATAGAAAATGAAACTTCGTTTTCACAATAAATTTTCCTATAAAAATGCAACATACTGGATATATTAATTTTAAATACTGAAACCAAACCTTTAAATCGTTTAACTACGCAACAAAGAGAAAATAATAAACGCTTCAAAACGACAAATTAACGCATTCAATTAGGGATTTTAAAGGAAATTTTACAATTTATATTGTCACCACACGGAATCACTAAAACGCACGATATTTTGTTTGTAGGAACACAGTTTTCTGTGATAACACGACGAGGATAACACTGATATTATGTTAATATTACGTATTTTGTACAGACTACACAAAACAGGCGCTGCAAACTGTCCAACCTTTCCATACCACTGGCTGTCATCTGGGGTTTACCCCCATTCAAGCAAACCCCACCTTTAGCAATATAAATATAGAGTTTAATTTACCCTATTCAAACCCCAGTTCTAGGGAAACATGCGCAGTGGTGCATTGCGCACAATATTGATTGCAATCATATGTATGATAGAAAATATGGCGGAAAGTTTGATTTCGTTTTGGTTTTTATTGACAGTTTACATGAATATTATTTGTGGGTTATAGTCGTTTATAAGGAGGTTTCGGAAACAATAAAATTTACTATTACCTTGATGTTAACGATAGATCTATTGAAAAGATTATTTTAAAGTAAATAAACTGAAGTTTTATTAAATATTGTAAACATGTCAAAAAACTAACTAACTGTAAATATCTATTTTGTAAAGTAATAATTTTTTCGTACCACTTGCTCAAAAAAGTGACATTCTATGCCACAAAAAGCGAACATAACAATAGTCATTTTTGACCTGTCAAAAACAGGGAAAGAAAGTTGTACTGAATTTCTTTCATCCCCTAGGGAGAGAATGTGATTTAAAATTGGAATACTTAATACTGAACTACATCTGTGTTTACACCATTGAGTTTGTAGGTATATAAAGCATTAAGCATCTTTTTTAAAAAGGAACACGCAATTAATACGCAGTTATGATTATTAAATAAAATTACCAAAACCGACGAGGTTGTATGAGCTTGATGCCTTTGCTTTTCCGACAAAACATATTAGTCTAGGAATTTGCCGCGATTTTGTTTTCTTCAAATACATAAACGTTAAAATTTTTTTTATAAATAAGTTAATGTTCTATAAATACATTGTTAAATCAAAGCGACAGTGACAGTGTATCGTCGGATTCCATCAGTGCAAATGCTGCCGCAATCATACTCATCAACAATAATGTACCAAACAAAAGTGTAGTCTATATAAATAATTGGACCAATGTTCGAATCTTAACTTTTACTTTTAATGTCATTATCTTTAATAAATGCTTATCTCATATTATTACTGTGTTAATTTTTTCGCAAATGGTACGAAAAGTAGAGTATTTTCCTCGGTGATAAAGCTGTCTCAGTCTTGGGTAAACTTAAATCTCTCGCTACACTCAGGACTTGTCTTAAATCCCTCGCTTCGCTCGTGATTTAAGTTTTTAACACCCTCGCTACGCTCGGGAGTAAACCTCGAGTCCTTCGTTACACTCGCGATTTAAATCGTCACCCGCGACAGAAGACACTGCTTTATCCCCTTGGTTAATAATCTACTAATTTTCAGTTTTCTTTGAACTTTGGTATTCATGACGGGAAAAGAAAAATATGACGAGAGGAAAAATGAGGCAGGTTTTTTTCCGTTTCAATGACAATGTTCTCGTTGCTTATTTTTGATAGTGTTTTGTTTCAATTCGCGAATTAAGCTTTTTTTTCTGTGGCATTTAATTACTACCAAAATTATTTTCTAATTTGTGTTAAAGTGCAATGTAGTTGGTAATAACTGGGTTGTGAAGGTCAGATAGGCAGCCACTCCATATAAAATTCATCTGTATACGGTTAGACTGGAAGCCGGCCACCGAACATAGTAGGGGAAAGGTTAGATGGACGATGATAATAATTGAATTGGGTATATCAGGATAGCTCCATTTTCAAGAGATTGTTATCCATATTTCTTGCAACTGTTATTCCAATAGGAAAGTAGAAGTAAGTCTAGGTACTTGTGTTGTTGTTTTTTTTTAAATTTTGTACTTAATAGCTTAAAACAAATAAATTGAAAATATAATATAAGTACATAAATTTACTATGATTGTAATGTATTTCTATTACTTATAAATAAAATAAATTTATTTGTTTTTTTTTTCTGTAGAACAATAGGTAATTGACAATTATGTAAAACATTTAACAAATTAGTTATTTCTTTCGTATTTTATAGTAAGTAGTACTATTTTATTGTTGGTGCACTGCTAACGTTTTAATAGACCGTAGGTACCTGAGAAAATGTTCATATCGTGCGTGACGCATGCACATAACAATGATAATGAAAAATGTAAGTACACAAATGCGTGATTAATTATTATTACTGTTATCTATTACCCCTGAAACGCCCTAAGTATCAAGAGGTCATGACGGGGTTGTGGGTTGTTCGAAAGGGCTACGCTACGATGGCCCCGGAACACAAAGGGCAAAAGTAGAACCATGGATGAGTTTTAGACAGTACCTAAAAAAGGATGACACTCCCTTCCGCTCCGCCTAGAGTGGGATATTTTTGATAATTTTCCATCCGCAAAAAAAAGAGTCGATTTACACGACTACATAATTTTAGTAGTTGTGTATACTTGCATTGTGGTACATAAATGGAATGAACTTGCTCTCGACACCGTCCAGGAAAGGTCAAGGTAATCGCTTAAGTGATACGCTTATTTTAATAGATACATAGGTATTATATAGTTTTATTAATTGTTTCATGTTTCTATGTAATATGTTATCTACTTTCTTAAGAAACGAAGCTGTCATTTTCCAACAAAACAAGCTGCTACTACTAGTGGTTTGTAATAGAATACCACCCATGAATAACTGGTTAGCTTGAAAACCTAGTTAACAATTAGTTAAAAAAAAGAAAGAATTTTAAAAAAAGAAAGACAATTTTGTGTTTTTTTTAGTTTGTGTCAATATTTTGAACTATTGTATTCTGTTCCATAGTTTCTGATTTTTCGATATGATGATCCTAAAATTATTTTTGTCAATTAACGAGATAATAAATAGCCTTTAGCCCCCAATCCCGGTTGTATTAATAATCTACGTCATCTACGTAGGAAGTGTTGAAGTTGAAGTGTTTACCAGCTGCGGGATTTAGGTTATTCAATGTTAAATCACCTACTTCACCTTTGACCAAACCTTATAGTAGGTGTTTGTAGAATTGTAATCTAGTCTGCTGACTAGATTTGCTTTCTTATCTATAAACATCATCATATGCCTAGCCTTTTCCCAACTATGTTGGGGTCGGCGTCCAGTCTAACCGGACGCAGTTGAATATCAGTGTTTTACATGGAGCTACTGCCTATCTGACCTCCACAACCCAGTTAGTACTGGGTAATGCGATACCCCTTGGTAAGACTGGTTGTCAGACTTTCGGTACCTGTAACGACTATCAAAGATGTAAGTACAAATGACAGTCGGGATCAACGGCTTAACGTGCTTTCCTAGGCAAGCGCAGCTTAACCTAAAGATTGATCTAGCCACGAGCTCCTCTAGAGCTTTCTTATCTATAAACATAGGAATATAAAAAAAACATCCTTCTTTCTGATGTGTTTGTCTTTAAATTTCTATTTTTAGTGTCATTTTGTTTGGCACAGTAATTCTAGAACTTTCATTTGAAAGTTTACACGGAAATAGTCGGGAGATAAATTCAAAAGAATAATATTTTTTGTTTTAAAATTACGCAAATATTTTGGCAGCTGTTATGCTCGCAGGTATATAGATATTCTTTTGATAATTCATACAATCATTTTTAATAGAAAGTCTAAACTGTTTCTGGTAGACTTGCATTAGAGGACATCCTGCAATTTTTGGCATCAGATAGAACGAGGCGAAAACTCCGCATATCGGCGCAGTCAGTCACAACATAACAGTCTCTCTTACATAATTATATTATTTGAAGCACAGAAAAAGCACACACAGGATGCGATCCGATCATTCGACCCGACCAGATTGGTAGCAAAATGCTTAAATATTATGAAGTCCTTATGCCTAGGCGTAGGAACTTTAAAAGTTGCGTCTCGTCTAGCAGCAAGGAATAGCATTTTCCCATGCTCCTTTGTTCTTCTGTCATACCGTCATTAGCTAGTACGAAAGACAGAGAGTATCACAAGTGCCAGCATCGACGATGCAGCCCGCAGATGCGATTCCGTGCTTTTAGAAATCTTAGTTGATAATTCACCAACCCCAAGAGGTGCCCCGCACGCGGAATAATCAAATCTGAGGTCCTAGATAAGTGGCAATCGCTTTCAAATCTTTTCGTATTACTACAACGACTATCTACAGGTTTGACATTAGCTTTTCGATAGCCTTTTTTTCCGTTTTTACTTTTGGTTTCCGTACCTTAAAAGGAAAACATGGAATCCTTATTGGACCACTACACTATACACTTTGTCGTCTGTCTGCCTATCATGTCCCTTTGTGCTGTGAAAAATCAGCCTGCTAAGTCTACGCAGTCAAGAGAAAAAGGCTGTTTATGTCACAAGTTTGTACAGAACCCTCGGTGCACGAGTCTAACTCGCTCTTGGCCGGTTTTAGCCTTGTCTGATCTCGACGATCTGACGTTACAGTAAACGCGGATTGCAGAGTTCATCTGCTCTAAACAGCCGGATGAGATGATCGCATTATGTGTGTGCAAGCCCCAAATCAGTAACTGTCAAAGCAACTCACGTGATATAAAAGATGGGCGCGTTATTTGACTCCTTGCCAATCGTCTGCAGCGAGCGCCGAGGAGACACCGCCTGTATGTCCAGGTATGCCACATCTGGACCTGGTGGGAGGTAGAATTATGAGGTTATTATATTGAATTGCGTCATTGATAATGAAAGTGGGGCAGAGACGCGAAAATGTGACGCGAGAGCGTTGGTGGGATGTGTGAGTTGTGATAAAAGGTGAATAAAATTGAAAATCACTTAGTGATAGGTCATTTTATTCGGTCTTTCGAGTAGTATAAGTGTCAAGTAGATAAATTGATTGTTTTGTACAGACGTCTATCAGAAAGAAGTTTGAACCTTTTTTAAAAGGCGATTTTTCAAAACTAGATGCTTGGCCCGCATCTAATTTTGAAATAAATGACAGGCTGTGTGATCAAAACTTGTCAGAACCTAAGTGTAGCACTGTTAGAAATTAAACTTTCGAGTTGATGTTGTCGAATTTACATTGTGTGAAAATGAATGTGGATTAGTACACTGGATGACAAAGAATCAATGGATAGACTGAGTGAAAGATAATATGGTAAGTGTCTGATGAGATGACGAGAAAAATAAAAGTATGGATGAAGAAGACATGATGGAGAATGATGATGATGTATGAAAATTACGTTTTACGTCATAGACCTCCTAGATAGTACATAGCTTGTGCTGACAGCAGATTCAGTCCGAATATTTTTTTTATTATTTACCTACTAACGGATATTCTTGCTTTAAAAAATATGTTAATGTTTACAGTAGATTTCCCTGGTGGATTTCCCGTCTCGACACAAGTTTTAGTTTAGGAAAAAACATGAAGAGGCGTATGAGGTAAACAAAGTGTCTGGGCTTATGAAATTTTATTTATTCAAGAGTGATGAAAGTCAAGGGCATAAGCATTATGATTTATATTATATAATTATTATAAAACTAGCTATTCCATGCGGTTTTACCCACGCTGCTCAGCACCTGTTGGTCGTAGCGTGATGTTATATATATAGCCTATAGCCTTCCTCAAGAAATGGACTATCCAACACTAAAAGAATTTTCCAAGTCCAACCAGTATTCCCTGAGATTAGCGCGTTCAAACAAACAAACTCTTCAGCTTTATAATATTAGTATAGATATGCTAGGAGTTATACACATTTGTAATAATAATATTGCTTTTTGCCTGGCCTTCTCGACTTATACCGTTTTTTTTCCATTCCATTCTAAAATTAGTATCTAAACGAACGAGTTTTACTTCTAGTCACGAGAGTTAACAAGTATTGCGTGATTTTAAATCTATCTCTATGGTTTTACTTTCTTTTTCATTTGAGTCTTTCGTGATTTGAATAGGGTCTTTGTTTCTTATCGGGTATTGAATCATTATGTTCTATAACTATTGTTACTTTGAGTTAAGCTTGATCGATCATTTCGTTTGACAGAGTTACTGTAATGTTTTATACCGTAGAGCCGGTAGGTCATGGCTCAACTTTGACTAAAGTACCTTGCTGTGAAGGCCAAGAAATCTACGAAAATCTCATTGATTCACCTGGGGCCATTGTGAAATGAAACGGCCACTGTCATGGATAGGATTGATTTATCTCTCTATTTAGGAGGAGAATGGAGGAGATTCTCAATTTCACTGTATTTTTATATCTACTTTTTGTTATGCGATTTCTCCATCAAATGTGGGCCGATTTCCAAAATTATTTTAATCTAAAGGGTACACTCCCGAAGGAGTCCCATATCAATGTTATCTATGTTGCTGCGGTAATTAATGAGTCATCGTCTATCTATAACACATAATTATATTTTCTTCTAATGATATACTTTAAATATATCTTTTAGTAGCAATGGAAAATGAATACTCGATAAGCATTTGTGTTAGATGCCATTAACTAGACAAGCTGTAATAAGAAACTCATTTTTTTTTAAACTGAACAAAATCCTTTTATCCCTAATTGAGAATCAATCTAATATTGATGAGTATAGTGTCCTGTAGGGCTATTCTCTAAGAATATTATTATTGTTGACGTCAAGTTTCATAGAGTCGTCTAGGATCGGCGGCGGGCGCTGCGCTCAACGATATATAAATAATAAGGGACTTTGTCTGCAATAAAAGCAATAAATATTTTGTTTTATTTATTTATATTCTAATATAATAGCCGTAATGTGCCGATAACAACTAAGGGATATCTTATTAGATAGGATCATTGAAAAACGAGAAGATTATGAATATTATAATGATATTCCGTAGTGTAATAACTGTTATTTTGAGGTGGTTTTAAATAAATAAATTGTCGGCTGTAGAGCCGACTGTGGACATGTATCTGTCGTCTGCACAGCTGACAGTGGATCAGTAGATATTATAAATGCGAAAGATTGTGAAGATGAATGGATGGATGGATGGATGGATATTTGTCACACTTCACGCAATAAAAAAAATACAGGACGGGTTTGGATGAAATTTGACACACATATAGTTTATATCCTCAATTAACACTAAACTTTTGATACCAGCCTACGCGGGAGGAACCGCGGTTCTCAGTTATTAGTTTTATATATTTGATTGCCATACCAAGCAAATATATAAACAGAATACATAGATTTATATAGACAAAACCGGTCTTTTTATTTCTAACTCTTAAAGCCAAATACTATAAAATATTTAACCGATATGGCCATAGATAATATTAGTATGATTAAGGCACGTGCCTTTTTATGAGTCAACTAGCTTTCGCCCGCGGCTTCGCCCGCGTTAAATTTGGGGTAACACAGTTCCCATTGCGCCTTATTGATTTGTAATAGCAACGCTAAGTTTTCCCTTCTCTTCCCTCTTTCTCCCTCACATCCCACTTTTTTCAAAAAAATATTAGCCTATGTCCGTCTCCTGGTTCCCTACTATCTCTGTACCAAAATTCATCCAAATCGGTTCAGCCATTAAAGCGTGAAGAGGTAACAAACAAACAAACAAACAAACAAACTCACTTTCGCTTTTATAATATTATATAATATAATATAATATATAATATAAATATAATATAATATATAATATAATATATAATATAATTATATAATATAATATATAAGTAAGGAAGGATGATAGTTGTCCTGTCTTTATGGCACTGGGTAGAATCGAACTCCCAAATACTTGCTTAGCACGTTCTGTTTATCTATTTTCGCTTATAAAGTCATCATGAGAACTGAAAGATGTCTGTCAGTCAGTTCACTGGACTTAGGAATAATCCGAGGGTAGATGCATCCACCCTTTTTTTTGAGGTGGGAAATTATCAAATAACTTCCCTCGCTCTGGGCGAAGCGGGGGGGAGTGTCAGACTTTTACTGACTCAAACCCACCCATGTTCCTTCTATTGCCCTTTACGTTCCGGGGCCGCGGTATCATTCGAACAACCGGCAACCCCGGCAGGCGGAGGCCCTAGCAAGCCCCGCTGCTTTGCTGACATCTCTTTGAGGCGCGCGTGAAACACAGACGCGCCGTAGATACGGCCTGTCGTCAATAGACGGACGGACGGTGAGCTACCCATTGCTCACCTTCCACAAGCCCGCATCTACTTAATTACATCTATTATCGCTTATAATGTCATCATCAGAACCAAAAGATCAGTCAGTCTTCTACTGGACTTAGGAATCCCCCAAGCGTCACCACATCCACCTACCCTGTCTGTACCTCTTGCATCTGCCCTCTCGCTGCCTTTCTAAGGTCCACCTTATGCTGGGAGGCCTTTCAACAGGGAATTTAGTGTTGTGCAGAGCTTATGGAAGTTGGAATAAACCCCGACGCTAAAACGGTAACCTCGTATTCAGTAGATTGAATTCTGTACTTCTTTTTTTGCTGATGGGAAGCCATGAAATAATTTTCCCCGCTTTTGGCGGAGCGGGGGGGGGGGCGTGTCAGAGTTTTACTGACTAAACCCACCCATGTTCCTTCTTTTGCCCTTTATATTCCGGGGCCGCGGTATCTCTCTGGAACAATCCGCAACCCCAACAGGATTCTGTACCATAGTAATTTTTCATCGGAAATTTTACAAAAATCCTGCTGTTTCATAGATTTTGACCGTGGTGGCATTACAGTTTTGTAGAATCTATCCTTTATTATGTACACAATACAAATGACAAGAATAACAATAAAACGATCTTTTCAAGACAACCTTTGGATGGATTTAACGGAGGAGATACAGTACTGATTTATGTTATTTTATTAGCGTCGGTGTCCCGAATGGCAGAAGAAAACGTGTTGCGCCGACCCCAAATAGAATGGGACAAGGGCAGGAAAATGATTAGCGTCGGTGTCCCTTTCACCCTGTAGATAAGGAATCTTTTTTCTTACCTTTCTCAACGATTTCACAAAGTCCTGTATCAGATACGGAGCGTCCCCTCGATCTGCTGAGTATTTGGTTGTTCTTCTTAAAGTGGGGCCAGTGCCGAGCCACTGATGTCCGTAGGATGCGATTGAACCTGTGTGCAGTAACAGATGAGTGTTAATATTATTTGTGATGACACAGCATCCGATGTGTGTGCGATGTTTTTTTTTTTTAATTTTTGTAGCTCAAAAGGAAAAAACGCAAACCAGATCAGGTACGCGTGAAGGTTTCGGATGAAATTAAACCCATATAGTTACTCAAGTATGTGCTCTCTTTGAGCTGTGAAAATTAACCCTCTAAGTACACGCAGTCAAAAGACATGGGCATTTATGTCGCAAGTTTGTTCAGAACCCTCGGTGCACGAGTCAGACTCGCTTGGCTGGCTTTTTATTTATCCTAGGTAGGTATAATGATTAATTTCAAACTAACAACGGCATAGACCATAATCGGAGAATTCCTATTATCTCTTCGTCACCCACACCCCGATAAAAATGTCAATTTACTAAGAAAATAACAACTTATCTAGACACCTACCAATAGGACCCAGGTGTGCAAATATTCACGTGTGAGTCACATCACTATGTATTATTGGAGATAAACTATCAATATCTAAGTACTTAAATAACGTAAACATTGCTATACCTATTTAAAACCTCCACAGAATTACGTAAACAGACAATCTAAAGAACGTGAAGTCGTGGGTAATAAATAACAAAGTCTTTTAAATACTCACTACTCCCGAATCATATTCGCAAAGTACGCGCCTCAGACGTGGAGTTGCGGGCACGAGCCCGATAAACAATACAAATACTCACTACTGTTTACTTAATGTATTTTTCGAAGGAAAAAGTAGTGATGCACTGATGCTTATAACTTCTCTGCCCGCGCCTCTTCGAATACGCGAGGTAAGCTTTTTAGGGTTCTGCACCTCAAAAATAATAAAAGGACTCTTATAGGATCACTTTGTTATCAGTCTGTATATCAAGACCCTTTATCTCGGGAACGCGTGAAGGTATCGAGTTGAAATAAAACCATATAGGTACTCAAGTCTGGATTCCCTTCGAACTGTGAAAAATAAACCCTCTAAGTTTACGCAGTGAAAAGATATGGGTGTTTATGTTGCTCTTTGCCGGTTTTTAATTCTTCGGCGCCATTCATTTCGCCGATAAGCATCATCGTCAGTACCTTAATAGTCTAAGATCCGGCTGCAGAATCAGTGTACCTATCGAGTATTTGCTGAAAACCAAATTTTTACACATATTCATGATTAGGAGAATTTATATCCACCAGGTTGCCTATCAAAATGTGGCCGCTAGTATTTTTAATTAAATTATTAATAATTCATAATCCGTAAGAAATTTCATTGACTTTTTTTTTCAATGAAATGTCGTCTACTTTACGGCAACATCTATAAAGACTCTGAAAAATTATGGTTGCCGTTGCGCACCTGGCCGCACCTCTTCGCAGCCAGGTATACACAGGTATGAATTTGTTACATTTATACACCCACAACGTACATTTATAATTTATATATCAAATTAAAGCTAATTTTTTTCTGTATATTATTATATACGGTTGCTTAATTAAATCTGGCCGCCAATAAGGGTTGCTGGCTAATAAATATAGTAAATATTAAAAGTAGATTGAAAGAGAGCTAGCGCGTAACACCACTAGTCAGACGAGGATAGCGATTGCCAGCTGTCGGACGGTTTAAAGCCATTGCGCATGCGTCAGATGTTAGTGTTCTCAACCTCCGATTCAAACAATAGTAGGTACGAGTCAAAATAATAAATACTCCAAAAGAAACGTCTTTCTTTTCTAAAATAAAAATTAAAAAGTCAATGACAAATTTAAAAATTACAAAAAAAAATGAATATTGATGATGAATAAAATCAAGGTTACTTATGTAAAAACATTGTGTTGTACAAGTACTGTATGAAAAAAGATTTAATTTTATTCAAGTATTACATTTATTTTACATATACATCAATCATCAGTTTAAGCAAATTATGAATTTTTAAAATGTATTTTATACTTCCATGACTCTTTTTTAAAAATCTGAATCATCGGAGCTCTCAGTCACACTATCATCGCAGGTATCACTTTCATCAGAAATATCGGTATCGTCATTATTATCGGAAGGCTTGTTCGTGGAATCACACAGCACATTCTCAACTTGCGCTGGAGTTGAATCTCCCAGGAACCATGTTGGTTTTAAAAAACCATCTAACAGCAGCCAGCCATTATTTTCCGCGCTGAACTTGATGCAATCCCGCTCAGTAGCATTTAACCACATCGAATTAACAAAGATGGTCCGCAATAATTTTTCCTTTAAAGATTTCCAGCATTGTGGAATGTGCGAGATTGATAATTTTTCGATGCACAAATAAAACAGCAATATATTATGTTGTGTATTACGTACTCCAAACAGCGTGGTTTCGAACTTAAAATAAAAATCACAACTGATCCGTTGAGAACACTAACATCTGACGCATGCGCAATGGCTTTAAACCGTCCGACAGCTGGCAATCGCTATCCTCGTCTGACTAGACAGTGGTGTTACGCGCTAGCTCTCTTTCACTCTACTTTTAATATTTACTATATTTATTAGCCAGCAACCCTTATTGGCGGCCAGATTTAATTAAGCAACCGTATATAATAATATACAGAAAAAAATTAGCTTTAATTTGATATATAAATTATAAATGTACGTTGTGGGTGTATAAATGTAACAAATTCATACCTGTGTATACCTGGCTGCGAAGAGGTGCGGCCAGGTGCGCAACGGCAACCATAATTTTTCAGAGTCTTTATAGATGTTGCCGTAAAGTAGACGACATTTCATTGAAAAAAAAAGTCAATGAAATTTCTTACGGATTATGAATTATTAATAATTTAATTAAAAATACTAGCGGCCACATTTTGATAGGCAACCTGGTGGATATAAATTCTCCTAATCATGATTATGTGTAAAAATTTGGTTTTCAGCAAATACTCGATAGGTACACTGATTCTGCAGCCGGATCTCGTACTATAATGCTTTTGCATGTCTTTCCGGACATTTGTCATCCAAGTAGTTCGCAGTCTACCTCTCCCTCTCTTGTAGCATAGACAAGCAATTTTTCACGATGTTTATCGGGTAAAAGCTACCCATAACACATGTCCATACCTACCACTTTAGCCTGTACTTTGTACCTACTCTTTTCAGCAATAGGTGTCACTTTAATACTCATAATAATTACTGATTTTCAAAAAAATTGAATTCTGAAGGCCTGGGTAATACTATTTCAACAACTTTAAATACTGTCACAAACGAAAGTCAATTTACACTTCGATTTACATACACCATTGATTGATGGCATTTTTAAATGGAACTACAATCCTTACTATTATTATTAATATTATAAAAGCGAAAGTGAGTTTGTTTGTTTGTTACCTCTTCACGCTTTAATGGCTAAACCGATTGTGATGAATTTTGGTACATAGATAGTTGGGAACCAGGAGACGGACATAGGCATATAATAATATTTTTTTGAAAAAAGGGTATGTGAGGGAGAAAGAGGGAAGAAAAGGGAAAACTTAGCGTTGCTATTACAAATCAATAAGGCGCAAGGGGAACTGTGTTACCCCAAATTTAACGCGGGCGAAGCCGCGGGCGAAAGCTAGTTAATTCATAATTCACATAGACCTACATTACGAAATCTTGCGATTGTATATGTTGCAGTCAAAACTCTTAAACTAGTCAAAAGTACTTTTGACTAGCAAAATCAGTCAAAAGCACTTTTGACTGAACAGGTTGGTTAAAAGTGGTTTTGACTAAAAATTATTGGTTTTTAGTACTTTTGACTGCAAATTTGCGGCAGAAACGACCTGCATTTATAGAAAAAAGAGATTGTTTTTAGTTGGTTACCCGGAACTGAACTATTTAGATTAGGAGGCATTACAATCTTTTTAAGATTTTTGACTGATACAACCAGTCAAAACCACTTTTGACGGAATCACTTAGTCAAAGGTACTTTTTACCAGCTCCATTGGACAAAAGTACTTTTAACTGTTATTTTAGTCAAAAGTACTATTGACTAAATCATATGGTCAAAAGTACTTTTGACTGATTTTGCTAGTCAATAGTACTTTTGACTGGTTAAGAGTTTTCACTGCAACATATACAATAATCAAATATGTGTGTTTGTCGACTTTGGACATGATCTAACTAATGATAGGTCTCACATCTGAGAAAATACGTTTTACCTATTTTCACACGAACAGAGCTCGTCGCCCAGATACTACGTATGAAAAATGCCTTAAAAAAATCTTTGGGCGCTCGAAAGACAAGTTTATACGGGGCGCTGCTAATGCAAACATAAGTACCTACCTACCTACATATTTTTAATCAGTTCTGATTTTGGACAAGCGCCAAAATATCATTGTCTATCGTAACTTTCAGATTTCCCTTCGTAATTTAGATTTCCGTGCAAAATCGAGTCGCGTCCACAAGCGCCAGTGCGGCCACGACCTTAGTCTATGAATCGAACATTCCCGCCGTCTGTACCAACTCATGACGTCAGCATTCAGTCGTTAACACATTTTACTACTGTATCCTTGCGCGAAACGTGTGTTATCCAATGTGTGGTATTATGTAGGTTACTAATGTGAATATTTTTTACCTATCTGTTAGTGTTATTATTGTTTTACATAAGTAACAAATTTATTATGGAATATGACAACACTATAAGAGATAGACAAAAACGAATTTGAATCAATCAAAAAAACCAGCCAAGTATGAGTCGGACTTACGCACCGAGAATGCCCATATCTTTTGTCTTACTTAGAGCATAGAAATTTCTAATATATATGAATTATAGGGTTGACTTTTACACAGTTCCATGGGACCATAGACTTGAGTAAATAGAAATTTTAACTGGATATCTCCAGCCGTTCCCAAGATAAAGGTTTTGGACAGACAGACGGACAAAATGATCCTATAAGGGTTCCGTTATTCCTTTTGAGGTACGGAACTCTAAAACCTACAGTAATTAGCAGCCTTGACTGGCAGTTATTTATTAGACAGACTGCTATTACCTCCAAAAAATTAGATCGTTTATTTAAGTACCTATTCAGGATTTTTTATTTCTACTAATAATGGCTCTAAAGTTGTTTTAGAGGCCCCACCCAAATTGGATTTAAAGCTTCGTGAACATCTGGACAATTGCAAATATCAGAGATCCCGTCTGTCTATCGATCCTCGTCCTACGACCCGACCTTCGTCCCACAGGGCTGCGGCCTGCGGGTCAATGCGGGTCATCCTATCCTTCGAGAAAGGTCGTTACTATTTGACTAACCCAATTAAGGCTAGCCTTAACCTCAATAGGTGGTTTTTATCTTGGCTTAACCTCCTATACTCAGGTAATTAGTTTCGTGACTGCCAGGTGGGTATTTGAACCAATTAAGTAAATTATTCGGGAGAACCTATAATATATATACTTATATCTGTATCGTTGTTCAAATGCAACCGCAGCTGGACACGATTTTTGAGTTGGACAAAATGATATTAGGCTTTCCCATCAGCTTTTTCTAAGCAGCACTCAAGAGTCAGGCTTTGGGCCCGTTTTATATAAATATGGGCTTACCACCTACTACAACGTTACTGTGATAGTTTACGATGTGGACCACTTATGAGGAAAGACGTGATGGCCCAGATTTTAAGGTGTTGCCTCTCATTTCTGGTGGTAGGTCATAAAGCTGCAAGGCGAAACTGGGACTGAGCAGGCTATATCTGCCGGATGCCACCGGCAGATGCGGACCCGATATCGCAAAACTGTGAGACTGCTAGACGATGTCGTGGCAGACCGTGAAGATGACGGGACCCCTGTTTTGTCGGGTGGGGTGGAAGAGAGTTTCAGACCTTTACTGACCAAAAACCCTTTATGTTCCTTCTATTGCCCTTTGTGTTCCTTATCTCTTTCGAATAACCCACAATACCAGCAAGCAGTGGCACTGGCAGGCTTCTTTGCTATGAGAACCCTTGGATAGCTTTAGCGTTAAATAGGCAAGAAGAGTACACCACCAATGGGGGAAACCTTTCCTTAAAAGTGGGACCGATTAGGCTAAACAAAAAAAGTAAAAACCTACCTATAAAACAGGGGGATAACCGATTAATCTAATTATAGGTTACTTTTACCTCTGATAGATAGAATGATACCGTTATGCAACACTTTTCATTCATATGTATTATGTCATGACACCTGCATGAAACGTATGTTTTGATATCTTACAGGCAGGTGTTCAACGAAATCATGACAGCTGGCACCGGCTGGTACGCCATGGGTTAAGGGTTCATATGCAATATTCTGTCTGGGTTATAGAAGTCAGATAGGCAGTCGCTCTTTGTAAAATACTGGTCAGCTGCATCCGGTGAGATTGCTGGCCTAAATATTTTAGATAATTTCAATTGCTACCATGGCACGCCACAATAGTGGCGGTAAGTCCACTCTTTTAGAAATGGCTGGAGAGGCGCTATGGCGTCCTCACCTACCGCCTGACGCAGGTCCTTACCGGACAGAGAACTTTTGGGAGCATCCGGCACATAGGTAATCGGGCGGGAGAAAACGCCCGGGTGTCACCATTGTGAAGATCGCCCGGAGGTTACGGTAGAGCACACAGTGGCGTGCCGTCGATAGCGATCTCTTGCGTTCGGCCCTGGTTCAGTCCATGGTCCGGAGCGAGAGGGAATGGGAAGCGGTAAATTTCTTCTGCGGAGCAGTCATTCTAGCGAAGGAGGTGGTCGGGCGTTTCAAAGAGAGGACCTCAAACCAAACCAGCCGCCGCAGGAAACGCTCCGGGCGTCGGGCGCCGCTAGACGAGTCCCGGCCACCGTAGACGGCGCGTTAGTGTTCCACGCGCGACTCAAACAAATCAGAAGGGCCTGCCAGGGCCCGCGCCTGCCGTGGTTGCGATTTGTTCGAAAGAGATACCACAAGGGCAATAGTTATTTTTTGCCTGTGGAAGTCATACGCAAAAAAATGCAGGTGATAGCTCTGCCAACTCTAGGTAGGTATCTTATAGCTAACTAGTGATGGATGACTGAATTGAATGCCTTATCCTAAAGATTAACTTCTCTTCATATCTAAATATGAACGTTTTTAGTTTTTGAAGATCTTGTTTTGCAAGTAGGTATATTTATTGGCATCAAATAGTTTTCGTGGAGGACACATTTCGTCATCCTTACTAATATTATAAAAGCGAAAGTGAGTTTATTTGTTTGTTACGCCTACATGGCTAAACCGATTTTGATGATTTTGGTACAGAGATAGTTGGGACCCTGGAGACGAACATAGAAAAATTAGGGAGAAAGAGGGAAGAAAAAAAAGGGAAAACTTAGCATTGCTATTACAAAATAAGGCGCTAGAGCACAAAACTACAGGTAGCACGTACCTGCAAATCAGGAAAGTGGAACTGTGTTAAGTATACCGAATTTAACGCGGGCGAAGCCGCGGGCAAAAGCTAGTAATACCTACATATAATAAATATTCAAATAAAACAACAATACTGAAACTCCTACACCATAACTATCTAGTGGTCGCAAGGACTGGTGCTGAACTTGAGGCCTGGCTTTCGATTACCAGTCAAACAAAGTCGGGGACTATCCACTAGTTATAAAATAACAAAACATTGCAAGAATGTAATAAATAATAGCGATAGTAATGTTGTAATAAACATCGCGGTACGCAGTACGAAGAGAGTAGGTAATCGTTTCAGTATTTATGATCAGCTTTTATGCCAGAACGGTTATAGCTTCTTATTACGATCAGTGGCAATAACCGTTACTCCTGAAACATTCAATAGGTACCTACTTATGATAAGTCGGTTGGAAGGTTGTTATTCGAAACAAACGAGTATTTATCAGTCCATTTGGGAATTGAAATATCGTTTTTCTGCTATTTATAAATAGATACAGCTAAAAATGACATTTCCGCCGAGATAAACAAAATTGTAAGATTACATGACAAGGTACAAGAATACTGTCATGTTAGTATTTTTTTTCTTACAAGGTAAGGCGTGGGTGACACCTTTATTTGTTCCTGTAAATACCTATTACAATGCGTACCTAAATCACCTTTTTTGCGGATGGTTAATCATCAAATAGCTTCCCTCGCTCTGGGCTAATCAGACTTGTACTGGCTAAAACCCACCCATGTTCCTTCTATTGCCCCTTATGTTCCGGGGCCGCGGTATTTCTTTCGAACAACCCGCAACCCCGGCAGGACCTAAATCACCTTACATTCTAACACAAGCCTGTTATAACAGCATGTAACACAATACACGCAAGACCTATCCAGTTAGGTGTGGTGTCGCAGACAATAGGTACATTAAAATGAACAACTTTAATTCTATGCCTTTTGAAAATTCATTTCTTTTCTTTCGCTTTTGATGTTGTTGATCAGCCGGTCGCGGCCATTTTTGGCCGATTAGAAAAAAAAAGTTGTTCATTTTCATGTTAAGAGAAACCACAGTCTTGCGTTATATATTTTTTTAATTTATTTGTGTATTTTACACCTTGTAGAAAGATCCTAAGAACCTATAAGTACCAACATACTTGGGGATTAAGAACTTAATTGGGTACGGTTAGGTAATAAGGTAATTTCATGAACTGTTTGTTTTCTTTCAAATAAATGCATTATATAGCATTATTCAAAAACATTCACAGATTTTAAGAAGAAAAAAAAATTTCTGACGAGTCTGGCTAATCATCTGTTGTTGACTGTACATAGGTTAGTACGCCATGCGTGATAAGTAGCCACTAACTAATCAATGCTTATTCATAAATTGCTAGAGATAAGTATGCGTCAGTCAATTAAAGGTCCTTACCTCCTGAGTGGCGTGTCATAGTATTCTGATGACGAACTAGTTGACGCTGAAGTTTCACTGCTACTCGAGTTAATGTGGCTCACGAAGGAATACACCTGACAACTCGCACTCTTGCGCATAGGCACCAACTTCTTTGACTCTGGCATTGTAACTTACACCTTAACACAACGTTATAAAAACTGTTTTGTAACTCGTCTTGAAACACAAATTTCACTATGCGTACACTTTGAAGTCCGTTTCAAAACTAAGAATTTGTTGACTATCTCAATGGATTACGCTCGCACATGAAAATTTTGTCACTCGCTTCTAAATTTAAACGTAAATGTAGAGACTGGTGCGCTCGCGCCGCTCGGTATAGCGGACCGACTTGACTCATCATACAATCAGATCAGTGGAAAATCGCCCAATTCATCTTTACTAGCGCACATAACTGGGATTCATAAACATTGTACGCAAGACTCGACAGATTTTCAAGACGAGATTCTCCGCAATGAATCAAGAGCTATATACGTTCGCACGGCCGTGTTTACACTGGACTACCGTCATTTGACAGTATTGATCCCTCACTATCTGTATGGTATCGGCGAATACTCTTATCAATACACGGTATTTATTATCAGTTGATCTTGCTCCGTGATGACACATGCGGCGCAGTGTTCGCCAATTCGCCATCTGTGCTCATACTCGCTTATTCGGGTTACCGCTTTTAAAGCAAATATTTGTCTGGGTTTACCTACCAACAAGGTTAGGTTGTTAAGGTACAGCTGGCTGAAATGTAGATTCTTGTTGTTTTTTAAGCAAAATTGTCCCGGTAAAGATTTTAATACGAAATATCCCTATTTGTTTCTAAATATCTTCACGCATTAGCTGTTATTTATTTGGTAAATCTAATCTTCTAAGTCCTTGTTTGCAATTGATGTTAACTTCCTCTTGAACGACTTTCAAATTTACGATAGTGTAAATTAAGTTCATTTTAGAATGACTAGAACAGTTTAACAAACTTTATAACATCATCTTTTTACCCTTGTCCCATTATTTGGGTTCGATGCAACCATGTTTTGAACACATTTATTTATGTTTGAAAACTATATTCCAGGGTACGAACTGGGTTGTAGAGGTCAGATAGGCAGTCGCTCCATGTGAACTGGTATTCAACTGCATCCGGTTAGACTGGATGCCGACCCCAACATAGTTGGGAAAAGGCTAGGCTGCTGATTTTTACTATTGCACATGACTTCTTTCAATTTGGGCTCCAAAGAACTAAGAAAGTTTCTTCAAAGATTAATAAACAGGTATAATTAAATAAAAACACTTGAATTGCCTTAACCAATTAAATCTCCTTTATTGACAACTAGCTAGAATCAACTTACAACATAAGTTAGAACACACATAATTTTATTTAGAACAAATTCTTTAGTCTCATTACGTCGCTGTTTCTTTGCATTTGGACAGGATTTTGGTTACTTTGTGGGTAGGTAAACAATTGCATTTAAAATAATAACCTTGATAGTTTACATTCAACTATCTACATAAGTTGAACGCGAAATTCAAAATGTCTGTTTTTTTTGCAATTTGCAGGCTAGTGTCAAGTTCATGAATCCTGACACGTGCATTGCTGAATTATAAATAATATAAATTGTGACTGTAACAAATATGGTTTTACACAGTTGTAACAATTAAAATCACTAATATAACCCTTTACGCTTATTGTACGCAACAAATGGCCATTTCATGAAAAACTCACATAAGGGAGTCAAAAGAACTTAAGAGGGTTGTTTTGACGATTTAAATCGATCGCAATTCATATTTTAATCAACATACTATTTGACATTAACCTGCAAAATGCAAAAATGTTAAAAAGTTATAGTTTCGTGTCTACCTTTACGTTTTCAACATAAGCATAATTTAGTCGAAATTGATTTTTGAAATACTATTTGTAATGAAATCTTAAGGATGTAAGTGCTAGTTGCAATGGAATTTGAACTTTAGCATGCATGACAAAGAGCTTCCGATGCGAAATATCTTAGATAGTAAATTCAAGTTGAATTAGAATTGTATTTATTGCACCTATAAAAATGCACTTTTGTTTAAGTCAAATAGAAAACATTTTTCTTGACAAAAGTGTGTGACGCAAAACTTATTACAAAATGTAGGTGTAGGTACCTAATGTACTTACTGAAAATCGTTATATAACCCCTACGCATAAAATTCTTGACATTTATAAACGTTAATAAATAAAACATATTTTATCGTTTTCATATTAATTTCAGTCACATCTGAATTAACATACAAAATTCTTAAAATATCGGAAGAATTAAATAACATTTTTTATGAACAATAGGGCAGTTATGCAAATACAGGGTTTTCATAATTTGTACTGTATTATAATTTGTAATAGTCTAAGATCCGGCTGCAGAATCAGTGTACCTATCGAGTATTTGCTGAAAACCAAATTTTTACACATATTCATGATTAGGAGAATTTATATCCACCAGGTTGCCTATCAAAATGTGGCCGCTAGTATTTTTAATTAAATTATTAATAATTCATAATCCGTAAGAAATTTCATTGACTTTTTTTTTCAATGAAATGTCGTCTACTTTACGGCAACATCTATAAAGACTCTGAAAAATTATGGTTGCCGTTGCGCACCTGGCCGCACCTCTTCGCAGCCAGGTATACACAGGTATGAATTTGTTACATTTATACACCCACAACGTACATTTATAATTTATATATCAAATTAAAGCTAATTTTTTTCTGTATATTATTATATACGGTTGCTTAATTAAATCTGGCCGCCAATAAGGGTTGCTGGCTAATAAATATAGTAAATATTAAAAGTAGAGTGAAAGAGAGCTAGCGCGTAACACCACTAGTCAGACGAGGATAGCGATTGCCAGCTGTCGGACGGTTTAAAGCCATTGCGCATGCGTCAGATGTTAGTGTTCTCAACCTCCGATTCAAACAATAGTAGGTACGACTCAAAATAATAAATACTCCAAAAGAAACGTCTTTCTTTTCTAAAATAAAAATTAAAAAGTCAATGACAAATTTAAAAATTACAAAAAAAAATGAATATTGATGATGAATAAAATCAAGGTTACTTATGTAAAAACATTGTGTTGTACAAGTACTGTATGAAAAAAGATTTAATTTTATTCAAGTATTACATTTATTTTACATATTCATCAATCATCAGTTTAAGCAAATTATGAATTTTTAAAATGTATTTTATACTTCCATGACTCTTTTTTAAAAATCTGAATCATCGGAGCTCTCAGTCACACTATCATCGCAGGTATCACTTTCATCAGAAATATCGGTATCGTCATTATTATCGGAAGGCTTGTTCGTGGAATCACACAGCACATTCTCAACTTGCGCTGGAGTTGAATCTCCCAGGAACCATGTTGGTTTTAAAAAACCATCTAACAGCAGCCAGCCATTATTTTCCGCGCTGAACTTGATGCAATCCCGCTCAGTAGCATTTAACCACATCGAATTAACAAAGATGGTCCGCAATCATTTTTCCTTTAAAGATTTCCAGCATGGTGGAATGTGCGAGATTGATAATTTTTCGATGCACAAATAAAACAGCAATATATTATGTTGTGTATTACGTACTCCAAACAGCGTGGTTTCGAACTTAAAATAAAAATCACAACTGATCCGTTGAGAACACTAACATCTGACGCATGCGCAATGGCTTTAAACCGTCCGACAGCTGGCAATCGCTATCCTCGTCTGACTAGACAGTGGTGTTACGCGCTAGCTCTCTTTCACTCTACTTTTAATATTTACTATATTTATTAGCCAGCAACCCTTATTGGCGGCCAGATTTAATTAAGCAACCGTATATAATAATATACAGAAAAAAATTAGCTTTAATTTGATATATAAATTATAAATGTACGTTGTGGGTGTATAAATGTAACAAATTCATACCTGTGTATACCTGGCTGCGAAGAGGTGCGGCCAGGTGCGCAACGGCAACCATAATTTTTCAGAGTCTTTATAGATGTTGCCGTAAAGTAGACGACATTTCATTGAAAAAAAAAGTCAATGAAATTTCTTACGGATTATGAATTATTAATAATTTAATTAAAAATACTAGCGGCCACATTTTGATAGGCAACCTGGTGGATATAAATTCTCCTAATCATGAATATGTGTAAAAATTTGGTTTTCAGCAAATACTCGATAGGTACACTGATTCTGCAGCCGGATCTCGTACTATAAGTAAGGAACTTAAGTACTAAGTCAAATACGTAAATTATTTTGGCAGCACAATTAACGATATTAATAGCAACCATTTAAAAAGGAATAAAATATCATAATAACCTCTGCTGAACCCAATTTGACAACTTCGGAAAAAAAACCTTTTTCTAACTACAGGAATAGTTAAGTCTTCTTAAATTCTTCTTAATAGTAAGGTCTTCGTGGGTTGTTCTGTAAAAGAAGAAAACATGTGAAAGGGCAGTCATCAAGAGAAAAAAATGATAACAAGAAATCTAAGGTTCGCTTGCACCACACAAAAAAGTTGATTAAATAAAATATAACTCTGTATCTGACAACATGAAACGATTGGCAGAAACATCTTTAAACTTCGTTTAGTTTCAATTGTGTTCAGCAATTTGTGGTGCAATTGGGCCTTTCAATGTGTCAGTTTGTTTTAAAATTAGGTTATTTTTTGCACAGCTAATTAGTGAAATAGGTCCAAAGTACAATGGATAACAGTCGTTTTGGCAAACATCCTTAATACATAACAATACTTAATACATAACGATAGTTTGTTTTCAAGAAAACGTGAGCGAACTCACGTTTTTTCATGTGGGAGGCAGGTATACAAATCGGTATATAATGCACGTGGGATCTCCAAAACTCGTTTGCAAGAAAACATTCACAAGATATTTTCATCGAGAACAGATTTGTAGTTAAAAATAGCAGAATAATACATAACAATTCAATTGAGTTCTATAATTTATTTAAATGTGATTTTGACGTTTTGAATATTTTGCGTATTTTGCTTGAAATGATTTTTTTATTATGTTAAATACGCATAGAAATTATGGAAAAAGACCACATCGAATTCAATAATATGCACGGTCTGGTAAAACTCGTGGGCAATACTTCAGTTACAAAAAACACCCTTACTGCTATCACATAAAAACCTTATTCGCACGGGCGATTTTCTACCGTGACGATGTTTTATCGCGCACTTGATTTTAAAACATACATTTTTACGCTTTTTTGATTCCCAGTCCTGGGCTCAATCCCGAGAATTGAAAATGCAGTGCGAGACAAAAACATCGTCAGGTTAAACACCACCAAACCAATGCAAAAGCAATGCAATTTGTGTTTTTTTTTTTGTGCAATGTAGAATAAGACTATAGTGTTATTGGATGTCCGGCTGACAGAATTAAATTAATTATAAAAATGCCATGTTAATCTCAATCTTAATTTAGCAAAAAAAGGTTCCGAAAAATAATTTAGATTTTGTGCGACGAATATTTAGACCAGGAGGTCTAAAATGGCCGCTTAACCAGAATCATTATAGGATAATAATATGAATTACGTTAAAATTCTTAAAATGGTTACAGATGCAGTTAATATTGTGAAATGTCACTGTGTGATAGATAGATAGATAGAATATTCTTTATTATGTACACCATACAAATGACAAGAATAACAATATACAACTTATAAATAGGGTGACACAATGGGCGGTCTTATCGCTTAAAGCGATCTTTTCAAGACAACCTTTGGATGGATTTAAAGGAGGAGATACAGTACTGTAGCGTGTGTGACCATTTTACGAATGGTAAAGTTATTCATTATATTAACCTATTATGATTTTGCTTAAGCGGCTATTTTAGACCCCCTTTGGTTTTTCACATTGAAGTCCTAAAGGGTGCATAACTACTAAAATCTTTTGATACATACCAAAGGATTTGGTCTAAAGCGGTAAGCGAGCATCATCCGTTTCCTATAGGCGTCGAATTCGTCATCTTCAGCCGAAACCCCGTCTGATGATGAAGCTCCCAGACCCAAGTTGGATACAGGCTGATTTGCTCTGTGATAAGAGATAGAAATGATGTTTTTTTAGTACGAGGTCGAATTTAATTAGCTAGCAAAACTCAAGAGACTCGCGTAAAGACTTATAAATATTACGATATTTCAAGTAACCAAGACAAACAAATATAAAAATCATCAAAGAAATGATTACTTTTGTTTTAATTTAAGAGTTTTGCTATATAATTTAACTCGACCCTGTATCACTACCATGAAGCGAGTTTCCTTACTCTAACGAAACTAAGCCAAATCTTACAAGCATTTCATGATTTTACTCTTTCTTTTGTGTTTATTTCTTTCTTATCATTAAAAGATAAACCAATCCTAAAATCCCAATTTGATTGCCAATTAAATTGCGATGTATGACATTTAATCTAACTTGTGCTTCTGTCATATGCATGAAAAACTATATTAGATTAGCGCCCCTTTTTAAATTTAACATGTTTTACGTGTTAAATATCGAACTGGCAATTAATAAATTAAATTTAACTCCGGATTTATGCATTTTACTAGGATTCTATCCATGCCTTCGATTCAGTTGTCTAACGAAAGTCTCCTTAGGTATTGGCCGAGGCTCTTGGTAATTAAGCCATGGGCAGATAGGCACAATGATCGCTGAGTCCACATACAACATGTCGACAACCTCGCAAGCCAAGTCAATATACTTGATTTGCTTATCTTTCTAGGCTTTCACAATATTCTCGTCATGTGGGCCCGTTATGTCAACAATCATTGTCTAATTTTTATTAACTACATAAAATATTACTTGGTTTAAGTTTTGTATTTATATGTATGTCGATCGTCGTAGTAAATTCTCGGAATTACATTCTAAAGTACGTAAATTAATTAAAGAAACCAGTTCGACTGGTTTACATAGAAATAGCTCCACGGCAGTATTTCTTAGAGATATGCCTAATATTTTATACGCTGTTGACGGCGCCATGAAACTGTTAATAATCGGTTGAAATTAATTGAAACTTGTTATCATCATACCGCAACATAAATGACTTAACTATTAGAGATAACGAAATAATTATGTCCACGGCTATAGATGTTCGTTACTATTTGTAAATCTACATTTGCAAATGTTAGCGGCCAACATCTGCCTAGCCTTTTCCCAAATACGTTGGGATCGGCTTCCAGCCACTATTTTACATGGAGCGACTGTCTATCTGTGCTAAAGTTTATCCTATTGCAAAGTTGATCTACAAAAGTAACTACGATTTGGGAGGCACCCTTAGTTTCAATGGCCAACATAATAGGCTTTTCTTTTATTTCCCAAAAAAAAAATTGACCGTTTATTAGATTATTCAAAAATGACAAAGATATAGCCCATTAAAGTTATGTGTAACGTCACGCGTTGCTGCAGTTTTTCGTAACGAGTGACGTCACACGCATCTATTTATCTATTAAAAAAAATACATGTCTCTTATTTTGGAATAATCTAAAAGTCGAACTAAATAGAATGTAATTACTTTGACCCTGGAAACTACCTATTATGGATACAAAAGAGACTCGCCCATTTCCTTGACAATCGGCTGAGGTTCTTGTTCTAAGGTAAAAAGTTATGCTAAACTACTTACTTGTTTATAGGTTCCACGATGCCAGAACCCTCAGCGCCGAGACCCTGACCTTCAGTCCAGCCCAGCTTTTGTAACATTTTGAAACCTACACAGAAATATTATGGTTACAAATTAATTTTAAATGACATATCCAATATACCTAGCACTGGTGAAACATCAACACAAACAAACATAACTTTCCATTATCGTATGTTTCATCCTCAACACCATGTTTTTGACAAAAAAAAAATGACTTTGCTAAACCGGCCGACAAACTGTTACGCAGTTTGGCGTTTTACTAAATGTACAACAATTTAGGTCCAAAAATAAATTATTTATTTATTATTATTATTATAAATTCGTGGATCAATTATTGTAAATCAATTTCAGGAGCGAGATTCAGTTACCACACCACTAAGAAGAAGCTTTTCACAGTCAAAGTGAGGTCTTTGAATCTCATCCAGGCAAAGGTTGAATAAATAGGGACTCTAGCCAACCTAAGAAAAAGTTGCTCGACAGAAAACTTTAAGAAGATGTGCAGACAAAGAATTTTAATAAAGAAATACCACAGTAAAAGGTAAAACTGAAGGAGGCTATCATAAACGCGATAAATGCGTTTCAAGACTTGAACAAATTGCCAGATACTAAAAGCCAATTCTTCAAATAAGTGTGTCATCAGTATTTACAACTCATTCAAGTGCCTGGCCTGTATCCAAACATCGGAACAAATTCGTAGAATTTTGATACATTCCTTCTGATAAAGTCAGTAAAGAATGCTGAAGATGCAAGCGGTCGAGGAAATGACCTCGCGAATTGGGAAAATGAGAGTTTTCTGTGTTTTCTTCAAATGTTTGAAAGATGAGTGTTTTGAGGGAATCAGCGCTCTATTTAAAAGCAAACGTTTACACATATGACTGCATTGGATCCTTAAAATTCGTTACGTGCCCCTGACCAGACGATGGCCAACTTGTCTTGTCGATATATCATTTAAGATCGTAAGTGTTCCTACTCTTGTGAAGTTCCTGAAAGAAGGCCTCTGAAGCTGCAATCAACACAACCAACAACTTTGCTAAAGTACGGAGATAACGAATGTTTGATTAGATCGAAGTATAGTTGGATTGTATTTATAAATCGAGTCAGCTAATCTATGCATAAGTGCGTATGTTGATTACCATACGATAGTAAATTAGCCAACAATCAGGCGATAAAAAACTGAAGCGTGCCGTTCAATAATTGTGAGCGACAGTTTCTACGACTTAACTTGACATTGCGATGTAAATAGTACAAAAGATAAAAGCAGATGCCAAATATTCGACATGGTATACACTAGAAATATGTACGTAGTAGAATTATGATATAGGGAAGTACAAAAGGTCTATTTTGTACAAGGTTTTTTTTTACAACAACATTCGTGTCCAATTGGTGGGAATAGGCTCGCAATCAACCGACTCAACTAACCAGCCAACTTAGGATGAAAGGAAGAACGAAGAAAACTATTGAGTACACTTAACCCTTCGGAGTTTCTAGGCGTGATGTTTAGAAATCAACAGTGTTATGAAAAATTTAGTTTAATTGATGACTAATTAGATGATAGTTAATTAGAGGATAGTTGTATTTTGACATAAGTTCTACGAGACTTATGTCAAAATACAACTATCCGTAAGCAAAACGAGTCGTTTTTGTTTATTGGAACGGGGCATTAGTCATCATGATTGACTGTTTCAATTTGATTAGATTACATACGCGTTATACAACTATGACTAATTTGGTAGTAATTGATCGATCGATTGAGAAGTTTGGTTCATTGACTTAAAATAGATACTTTTGTAAATGAAATTAAACGTCGAAACTCTTGATTCTGTCGATATAACGACCATGAAATAAATCCATGATAATCCAAGGTAATGTAACAGCTGATTTGGTTTTCGTATTCATTTATTGGTCAATATAACAGTTTTTGAGTCACTTTTGTAACAAATACTAAGGGAAAGGAATAAACGTCACAATAAATGAAGAAACAATTAAGTAGATCATGTGTGCACTTAATTCAGAGGAAGTCTCGCGTCTTTGACATTAATTTGTGAAGCTGTAAGTAGTTACTGCGTTTTGCCCTTCTGCTGCTATTTCTGTTGTATGTTCTGAAATATTAAGGCGCACTCACCGAGATTGTCTTCCTTCAACTTGAATTCTTTGTAGTCGCTCAAGTCTGGCTCCTTGCCACTTTTGAACGCTGAATATTTCTCCATGAATCTGCAATATAAACTCATATTAATATAGAAATTCACAACCTAGGATAGAAATAATCAGGTAATGGTGTCAATGCAAAAACATCAGTTTTAGTTTGCACACAGAAATGCACCATGTGTCGTGCCATAATTTGGTCCTTCGAGTCGGATATACAAATATGCCTAATGGCGCCCAAACAAGACCTTTAGGCGCAAAATAAAATAACACCTAATTTCAATTAATGAAACGTTACAACAATAAGTGAGTTTTTATTGCGTTCATTAGAAACTATAGCGGCAATCATTTGTAATGTGTCTTGTAGTAACATTCGAATTGGAAATACATGGTCAAGGCATTTGCATGATCAAGTGGCACAGTTTTGCAAAACAGTTTTATCACATACACGTGCTAACTAAACATTGTTTTAAACTGAAAACAAACAGACTACACACTAAAAGAAATTAATCGCCGTTTATATTTTGACTCTGAACAAAACAAGCGAAAAAAATGTGTTTTTAAATGTAAACTTACTTTCTAAGCTCTTCTGGCGGTAGGAAATCGCCGATGTGATGTTTCCCAGCCGCCTGCTTTGTTAACTCGTCCGCCCACTTTTCAGTGGCATTCATTTCTTTGGCTCTTAACCTATTAACGGAAACGAACAAAGAATAAGAAATGGTGTTAGGTAAACAAAAATACTGAATAAATCAGCGAATAATTTTAAAACTAAAACAAAGGAGTTTGGTTTGTGAGAAAGAAAATTAAACGATCTTGTTTTTCCTTATTCCAGGTATAAAGTTTACTATAAACAAAGTAATGTGGATATTTTTTATTAGCATAATGACCCCAAATAAATTGGGATGAGGGCAGAAGAATGATGAGTCTGCTTGTAAAAAAAACGCCAAGATCGAATCAAGACTTGCGCACAGCTATATAAACGACCGTATCTTTTGACAGCGTAAACTGAGAGGGCTGATTTTTTTACAGCACAAAGGGAATACAGACTTGGATATGTTTTAATATCAACTCGATACCTCATCACGTTACCGAGATAAGGGAATTGACAGACAAACAGGCAAACGGACTAAAAATAAAAACTAAATGTAAAAAACAAACTATAAGGGTTTCGTCTTTTCCTTTTGAGGTACGGAACTTTAAAACAACAAATCCTTACTTCCTTTCCTTACTAATATTATAAAAGCGAAAGTGAGTTTGTTTGTTTGTTTGTTACCTCTTCACGCTTTAATGGCTAAACCGATTTTGATGAATTTTAGTACAGAGATAGTTGGGAACCAGGAGACGGACATAGGCTATTTATTTTTTTAAAAGAGTGGGATATGAGGGAGAAAGAGGGAAAAAGCGGGAAAACTTAGCGTTGCTATTACAAATCAATAAGGCGCTACCGAGTTTAACGCGAGCGAAGCCGCGGGCAAAAGCTAGTGGATAATAAAATAATAAACTTGTATTGTGTTATTAATCATTTGAATGAATATTCATCGCTTTTATTTGGTTAAAAAGTGCAACTAATATAACTTGCGATTCACCGTTAATTTCGATTTAAATGTCTGCCTCATTAAAACTTTTAAGCGCAATAAAATCTACAATACTCCTTTTTCATTGAAAATCAACTGTTTCAAAAAACAACAACAATATATTAATAAACCTATCATTTATATTAATTATCGGTTTGAAAACATACAGATAACATGGCCGAGATAGTTATTAAAAGACTACGATACTCATAACATGCGACACGTGGCGCCACCTGTTGCTTTCACGTTTAACTGGGACAGATTATTGCGTGCCAACAATGCACTTCATAACCAGCTATGCGGCCAAGCGAATATTTGTTTATTTGCAAATGTAGATTGAAGTTCCAAGTTATTTTCATAGATTAGAGAAATACTTAGTTGGCAAGAAGAAGTTTGGTACCCATTTTTTTTTGGTGTGGGAAATCATCAAATAACTTCCCCCGCTCTGGGCGAAGCGGGGGGGGGAGTGTCAGACTTTACTGCCTAAAACCCAGCCATGTTCCTTCTATTGCCCTATACGTTCCGGGGCCGCGGTATCTCTTTCGAACAACCCGCAACCCCGGCAGGCGGAAGCCCTGGCAGGCCCCTCTGCTTTGCTGACATCTCTTTGAGGCGCGCGTGAAACACTAACGCGCCGTAGTTTGGTACCCTTAACGCAAGTTTAATCTTACCTTGGGTTATTATTTTAAAGGTATTGTTAGTTTGTAAGTGGTATTGTACAAGTCTCTGGTTATAAATATTTTATTTATTTATTATCTACTGTCACAGTTTTTTCCCATACTCCTCTGAAACGGCTGGACCGATTTAAACGAAATTTTGTGTACATATCGGGTAGGTCTGAGAATCGGCCAACATCTATTTTTCATAGCCCTAAGTGGGCAGCGAGTGAAACCGCTGGGCACAGCTAGTTATTTATAAGATTAAGACTAATCAAACGAACAAATATACATCAAACTGATAAATACATTACCCCCGCAAGTCGTGCAAAAAGGTAAACACGAATTCATACTAAATAAAATATTAAAAATCTACATATATTTTAGTGTATTTTTATGCCTTTCACCAGCGTGCGTCAATCATGGCAATTTAAATATTATTTCGATTCCGCATGACGCTTGATTGCGAATTGAAACGACTTTTGTAATCGAAAGTAAAAATTATTATGATTCCATGGAAATTTATTCATATTAAAAAATCAGTAATAAGTGATTTACTTTGAAGATAATTATGTATGTATAGGTAGCTACTGAACAAATGTTATAAAAGTACTAGCGGTTTCACCTGGTGCTCTGGTCCTTATCTAAAGAGGACCACCCTTATCACTTAGGGGTATGAAAAATAGGTTACGAGCGATTCGCAGACCTACCGAGTACCTACATAAAATTTCATAAAAATCGGTCAAGCCGTTTTGGAGGCGATTAAAACTGTGACACGAGAATCCTTACTAATATTATAATAGCGAAAGTGAGCTTGTTTATTTGTTACGTCTTTACGCCTAAATGGCTAAACCAATTTTGATGAATTTTGGTGTAAAGATAGTTGGGACCGTGGAGACGGACATAGGCTATTTTTTTAATGTTAGATAAAGTGGGAGAAAGGGGAAGAAAAGGAGAGTTTTTTTTTCGATTATCAAGCGGGTTGAAGTTAGCGTTAGGCCAAAGTAACTATGCCACGCGGACGAAGTCGCGGGCGGAAGCTAGTTTTATATATGTACAAGATTAAACAAATATAACATACTTGTGTTCCCAGGTGCCTTCTGCGGTGTCTTCATCACTATCATATTCATACTTGTATTTTCCCGCAGCCGCCAGACGTTCCACTTCTTGCCGTTTCTTTAACATGTCCTATGGGAAAACATATAGAATGAGTAAAGCCGAATGCAGCACATTAACATAATTAAGTTTAACACCTATTTGTGACAAATAAAATAGAGGAGCTCGTGGCTAAATAATAGCAGCCGCTCGGGTCGATCTTTAGGTTAAGCCGCGCTTGCCTAGATTGGTCTGTGGATGGGTGACCACCCGTTACATTCCGAGTTTCCTCCGTGCTTCTGAAAGCACGTTAAGCCGTTGGTCCCGGCTGTCATTTGTAGATCTTTGACAGTCGTTACAGGTAGTCAGTGTCCCGAAAGTCTGACAACCAGTCTTACCAAGGGGCATCGTATTACTCAGTACTAACTGGGTTGTGGAGGTCAGATAGGCAGTCGCTCCATGTAAAATACTGATATTCAGTTGCATCCGGTTAGACTGGAAGCCGACCCCAACATAGTTGGGAAAAGGCTAGGCAGATGATGATTGTGAAAAATAAAATGATTTGATTTGAAAAATGTGGGTGACAAGCTTCAGTAGGTTTAATTTTTGTTTTTTGTGAAATCTTGTTGTTTTGTTCCATTATGATTCGATTAACTGCTGCTATTTACCTACACCAAGGACAAGAAATATCAAGACTTTGATTTTCAACTTTCGGCGCTAAACCGAAAGTTGCACATTCAGCATGCACGACATCTCTTAAGACATTAAGGATTCGTACCGTTTTTTTGCAAAAAAAAATGCAAGCAAATACAAACCTGATACAAAAGATTAAGCTTGAAGTTATCCTCACACTTCTTCCAGTCTTCAACACTCAGGTTGGTGGTGCCATAGTTGGTCATAGCATACTGCATCAACGCCTGGTTGTTGCGGTTGACGGTACACAGCTTCATACCTTCCTCTTCTATCTTAGCTAACTTAGCGCCTAGGAATCAGTAGATGGCATATACACGAATTAGTAAAATATAAAGTTGAGTAAAACCTTTTTACCGTCAGTTTAAAGAAAATATACGTACTTGAAATAATACCAGTCAGTATCTCTAGTTTTATTGGTTGTTGAATTATAAATGACATCTACCTTGTTGTACAAAGTATATTAAGATTATAAACTTTGTTTAACATGGAGCTATTTGAGAAAAGAGTATAAAATAAAAACATATCTTACATATAATTTATTACTGGAATCGCAATTACTTTTTCACTTACAACTAAGCAACATCTAAATATTATCGCGCTTCAACTAACCAGCGCTTAGCCGAAGTTTGAAAGTTACAAGTGTCCTTATGTAGGCATTTATTTATGCCACTATCTATGAGCATGTCATTTGGCTAGATTTAAGAAACAGAGCGGAAGTGCTATCGCCCGCGTCAGTATCGACGATGCGGTCGGCAGCACGATCTGTTTTTCGCTTTACCAAATGATAATAATTCTGATTTTGAGGGACAAAAAATCATAGGAGCATGGAAAATGCAATTCCGTACTTTCGTTGCATGGAAAATGCAATACCGTGCTTCCGTTAAATATTGTGAAAGAGGTTTCGCTTTTGAACTGATAATAAATAAATCTCTATTCTAGAAATTATTGGCGAAGAGTGGGCGGGCGTTTTGGGGGACCGTTCTTTGTAAACTTTGACGTTCAAAAAGTGGTGATTATCAGCTTAATTTGAATAAATGACTTTTGATTGATGAAACTCCTGAAACTTCTACTGTACCTTGTAATAAACTAGGCATGGGTGCCACCACTCCTGGTGGTTTAATATCAGCGGCGGGCGGTTCGTCACTCCATCGCGATTTCTTCTTCTTACGTCTTTCGCGCTTACTGTCAGACTCCTCTTCACTTTGAGAGCTCTGTTCCCGCTTATACGGCCGACCGTAATTGTAGGGGTCTCTGCTAATGAAATGGTTAATTTTTATTCATATTTTTGGGCTATTATCAATATTAGTTAATGTTATGGATATGAATATTGATAGAAGAGGTAGAAAAGGCCGAAGAAAAATCGGATGGATTGGGTAAAACATGAAAGAGAAAGGAGTAATTGATAAAATAACGTCTAACAGAGGAGAATCGAAGAAGAAAACGTGTTGCGCCAACCACAAATAGAATAGAACAAGGGCAGGAGGATAATGTAATTTTTTATTAAGTTTACTAATTGAATGTTTTGAAAAATAAACGTTTTTGTCACATACCCGTCTCGACCATCATCCCTGTTATTAAATCTGTAATCATCATTACTGTCGTCGTCTTCCAAACTGAACTCAGGTTCATATTTGTCCTCAGGTTTAACTTCAGGTTTCTTGTCGCCCTGTTCACTCCTGATCTTTCTAACTAGATCTCTAAACGCCTTATACTCGTTCGAATTTGTGTTGTGAAGGAACCTGGAATGATTCGCACAATACAATCATCTAATGTAAAGGGTAAACATTAACAAAGGATGCTTTTGTGTTAGGTTTTATTTAACCTGAAAATACTATGATGGAACAGCTTGAAAAACTAAAATGAAAGAAAAGATTCGTCTTTTTATTAAAAAAAAAATATGATTAAAAAAGAAAAGACAATTAATAACGGTTCTGCTCCATCATAGTGATTGCGACAAAAAAAAATGTATGTAAATATAAAAAAGAATACAGCACGTATCCTCCTGTGGGGGATCAAAGTGGCTACAGTGGCATTACCACAAATTTTGATCTTGTGAGTGAATTGCTTTCAGGACATTTTCCCAGTGGTCGCCGTTGCACGCGACTTCGCTGGCGGCTCGCAGTACTGATGGCGGCAACGCATCTGCAGAGAGAACTGCACACCACGAGTCAACATATTGTCTGGCGGTCACGTCGACGAAGAACCGGGCCGACATTAATCTTACTACCTTTTTGGTAAAGATGGACTACGTTACAATGACTAAATGAACACCTCTTTTGGCACAAGCGCGTTTAATTTCTCAAGTTGACTTTCATAATCATCCCACAGTAAATTATAACTATCAAGTCAATTGGACTCTCCAAGTAGTTGACATTCTTTAGGGTGCAACGATTTTGAAACGAACATTACGTTATGACGTTATATATATGTATTTCGAATAAAACAATCATAGATTTCGCCCAACTGGTCTAGTTTTAGTCTGACAGCGCAAATTGGTTGGGAAAGTTGTGGCAAAGTACCGCTGCTAAGTACCGATATTATTAAACATTTTAAACAATAATATCGGGAGCTCTTTATAAATGGAAATCACGGAAGATATCTCGTAAGTGGCAGTTTAACTAATGATCTATTTTATTGTATGAGAAGGATTCACGTGATATTTTTTAGGAGGATATTCGCGTTCATTTAGGCATTGTAAGCGCTCCGTGCCTTTACTCTACGTATCTTCTACGTAACCTACACTTTATTCGTTCAGAGGTAGCGTGACGGTTACAGCGCATGCAAATTCTCTGATATTTAGACAGATTTATTACAAATTAAATTCCATTGAAAGCATGTTGCTGTTTCTTATATTGTAGCAACGAACGTTTCAGGAATAGAGTATAATAGCAGAATTAAACTTAACTACTGCACAAAAAGGTATGGTTTACTGGAAATTCAATAAGTCTGATTCATTTACTAGATTATGGCTATGATTTTTCATTTCTAAGGGCACTCTTCACAACAGCTATGATAATTTTATTGAATAAAACAGAACTTGAAGAACACTAAATATCAGAAAACTATTGAAATTAAATAAGAATAATAGTCGTTCGGCCTTTGCATTATTATAGACAACGAAAATAATAATATAAAGGCATGGAGGGGAGCTGTAGGGGGACGATTTTTACCTTGCGATGGTTTGAAAGGTCCTCCAGGAATGTCCATGTCGTTAGGGCTTCCCAGCAGGCCCAGTGGCAGTGGTGGGGGCATCGTCATTCCTTCTGGTTTCATTGGAGTATTTTCTAACGCTTTTGAGTCCGGATGGTGCATTGGCATGGAGTTCGGAGGCATGGAGTTTGGTGGCATTGAATTAGGAGGCATGAAAGGTGGCATCGGAGGACCTCCGCCGTTACCAAAGTTTGGAGGACCATTAGGCCCGAATGGTGGACGGCCACCCATGAAAGGCATGTTGGAGTTATTCATTGAATTTGGTGGCATCATCGAATTAGGAGGACCATTAGGCCCCATCATAGGATTCGGGAAAGGAGGGCCAAAGAATGGAGGCATAGGACCATTCGGTCCTGGACCACCGGGGCCCATATTTGGACCACACATGTTAGGCGGCATCGGACCGCAGGGACCTGGGCCATTTGGACCCATGAAATTTGGTGGCATTGAGAAATTAGGCGGCCCACCCATGAACGGCGGCATTGGACCTCCAGGAGGCATATGTGGCATTGGTCCCCTAGGTCCCATCATTGGGCCTGGTCCCATGCCTGGTCGAGGACCCATATTGGGACCAGGGCCCATGTTGTGTCCTGGACCCATATTTTGCCCGTGACCCATATTGGGACCAGGACCCATATTAGGGCCTGGTCCCATATTAGGCCCCGAACCCATATTAGATCCAGGCCCCATGTTGGGACCAGGTCCCATATTTGGTCCAGGGCCTGGGCCCATATTGGAGGCAGGAAGCATTGGTCCTGGCCCCATGTTAGAACCAGGTACCATATTGGGTCCAGGACCCATACCAGGTCCGGGCCCCATTAGACTGGGGCCCAGTATACCGGGTGGTAACGGCCCGGGTGGTAAGGGCCCCGGTGGTAAGGGTCCAGGGCCCATAGGACCGGACCCCATATTTGGACCTTGCTCTGTACTGGAATCTTGATCATCATCAGACTTTGAGCCCATGAGCCAGTGATCTGAATCGATAGATTGAGTATTTGGTGGCATCACAGGGATTTGCATAAGGGCTGGGATATTGTGGGGATTCTTGTTTTCGACATTAAGTTTCTTCCTTTCTTCCACCATTGGTGATGTAGGACTGTGTGGGCGGGGTCGACCTCTATCATTCCATCGGCGATTTTTGTCCCTGAAAATGAAAATATGGAATGAAAATCTTCAAGAAATCAAAACTTAAATCCCACAACATTAAACACATTTGCTCTCAAGGCTAATTACATGTTCTACATTTTATCTTATTCTTTTATTTTTTTTAAATTAAGTGTCCACGAGAATACTGCCGACAAACTATTCTGCGAATTACCACAGAATAAATATTTAGTACTATCTAGTATTAACTAGCTTGTGGACGTCAGATAGACAGTCGCTCTTTGTAAAATATTGGTATTCAGCTGCATTCGGTTAGACTAGAAACTGAAAAGGACTGAAAAAGCTGGACAGAATAGATGATTACATAGAAACATTAAGACAGATTTAAATATCTTATTTAAATGCAAAATACAAGAAACAACCTACCATAAGTAAAAGTCATTTGATTTAGTGTGCCATTTTCGAAACCCATTTTCTATTTGTGCACTATTGGTTCTATGATTTTTATTTGACACAAGGTTAAGTTAAAAATATGTTTGGGAATATAAAGTACGGCCAACGAGAAGCGATACGAAAGATCATTAACCTAAAGAACAACTGTGGCGTTGACAATCTAATATTTAGCTCTTTCCATCTTGTGCCTTTGTCGTAATGTCTCGTTCTCCCGGCAAAAACATGACAACGTTAAGACGGGTTCGCCAACATTCGGGCGGCCATTTTAGATGGGGTTTTAGCATGGGTTTTGTTTACATTTGGTATCGTGTCTCGTTGGCCGTACTATAGTTAAAGTTCAATACAAAATCCATTTGGTGTGTGGAGGCTCCTAACTAGCTACATAAGCTATATGACTTTTGGGGTAGTGTTCTTGAATGGTGTTTGCTTATTGGCTAACAAAGGATAGGAAATCTTGCAGAGTTAATATTTAAAAACTAGCTACGCCCAGCGGTTTTACACACTGCTGTGTCTATGGTTTTATAGCCTATGTTACTTCATGATTACTTAACTATCTATTGGTGAAAAATAATTTAAATCGATCTGGTAGTTTTGGAGCCTTATCGGTACAACAAAAACCTTTTCTCTTTATAATATTTCTAGCGCCGCGCCCCGGCTTCGCACGGGTGGAATGCAGATACTAAAATAATACATATAATTGTCCCTCTTGAATCACTCTGTGTATTACTGAACACTGAATTAAAATCCGTTTACTAGATTAAAAGACCTAAACGAACAGGCAGCAGAAGCAATCAAGGCTAGATGGATGTCGCCAAATGAACTGAACAGCTGCTTGTTGCTTGGAAAGTCTTACAGCTCGACATAGCATAGAGCTAGATGAATTCAAAAAAGGAAAAAGTTTCAATATACCTTTGCTGGCCTCTGTCTCCTGACTTCCGTCTTTCATCACTGCCAAGGCCAAAATGTTGACTTTCAAACTCATCGTCCATAGACGGCATTTGTTCCTTAATCTCATGCTTGACTGGTTTTACTTCTTCTTCAATCTGAACTTGCTTTTCCTGCTCTTCTTTATCTTGCTTGTCAGTTTGTTTCTGTTTTTCTAGCAAGGCTTTGAACTGGTTCATGAAACTGCCATCATTGGAGAAAATGTTGACTGATCCTTTATCATCTTTTGAGATTGGACTGGAAATATAATAGAAATATTATTTACAAGTGGCTGCAATCAGTATTTTTTTTTAAAACTCGTTTGCTTCCCAAAATTCATAGTTACAATCTGTAATGAAGTCTTTGAAATTAAGAATTTATTCAAAATTGTGAAATAGTTTTATTTACCTACTATAAATATAACTGTAACTTTAAAACATACTACGTAATCATAATAAACAATTCATATGTTGTTATGAATATTACTAACAATCTTGAGAATTTCTGTTCAAAAGTGTGTAAAAAATTACACACTTGTTATGAGGAAGTAGCAAGTAGACCATAGACAATTATTTTACTTTCATCAATGTTGATTGAACTGCATTTTTTACTTGATCCGCATCAATGATTTCATACATACAGATTAAATAACTGACATTACACTTGTATGTATACATTGTGGCAGTGAATGGTACTAGTAATACAATAGCTAACTGTATACACAAAATAACAATGTCTGAGTGATTTGATGCCATTGTACATTGAAAACGATTCATATCCTAAATCTAATGTTGAAGTACAAAATTTCATGTTGCTGTTGTTGCGTATCTTCAATAGAGCGTAAACACTGGTCAGTAGACAAGAACGTCATTTTGGGATTAAAACGTTGAGCGTTTGACGGGGGACGTTTTGGGGGGTTGTCTTGAGTAATGACGTTCAAAAAGTGTTGATCATCAGCCTAATTTGAATAACTGACTGTTGATTTTGATACTTGATTTTGCTGATAGCCTGAATAATTTAAAAAAATATATGCATTTTCAACCATTTTTTAAATTATTTATAGTAGGCCAGCACATGATACAGATCTTGCAGAAATCCTAATTGATAATTAACGATATATTTTGTCTTCTATCTCTTTTATCCTTTTATTGTTGTTCTTTTCACTCCCTGAGTTACAGTATGTCTCAGAGTACAGTGTCCCTCTTTGACCTTTGGCCTTCTCTAATCATTTCCATTAATTTCTGTCCTTGGAACTCTTATTATTGTTCATCTTCCCATTATTTGCATTTTCAACCTCTTGTTTCCTTTACTACTTTTAGGGTACTATTCTGTCACGGATAGCTAGACTTTTTTTTTTTTTGGTAGATAGGTAGTTTTTGGTCCCAGATCCACAGACTTATAGACTCTGCCACCTATTCCAGAGGTTGGTTGTTGATTTTTATTCATGCAGAACTGAATTTGATAATAGCTTTGTATGTAACTTTCTTTGTTTAACTCTTTTAGTATTTCTTGAAGCAGTTTGTGAGTTTTACAGTTTTTAAGATGACATTATCAATTTCATTAATTTATTTTAATATATTACCTGTTGTTTGGCAATATCCTATGCAAGCCCTCAGTTTGGGTTTATGTTTTGCTGGACCTATGTGCAGTACCCAATAGAACTAGTAAACCGATACCTCCAAATTGGAAATAACTTTGAAATTTGTAAACATTCATGATGTAGAATTGTGCTGCTTGAATGAACCTCTGAGTCTGAATGTTGTTTCTCTGTCTTTTAGTTACTTGACTAATACTTTGGGGTGTAGCAGGGTGCGTTCCAACTTGGAACGCGAGCGGAGAGAACGGAGTCGTATAATACTTGGAACTTCCAAGTATTATACGACTGCCTAGCTAAAACTAGTTATAGGTTAATTATAAATTGGTAAAGGAGTGATGCCATTAAACCATATCTGTAAAATCATCGATTTGAACACTTTTCGTAAGTTTAATGTCAGAAGTAGTCAGAACAAACGGTAATAACTATTGCACACGTGACGAAGTACTAAGTAAGATACATTTATTAGGAATTCATAATTACGGCTTACTTAGATAGTTTTGCTTGAGCGGCAAGCGCCGCAGCCTGCTTTTGGGACTCCAACTTGGCCTGTATCTCCATTTTCTTTCTTTCGATTATTTGTTCTTGTTTCGACATTTGGGCCCATCTTGTACTTAGTGCGGATTTCGTTTTATTATCTTTAAAATGAATCATTGTTTGTTCATGCTACAATGAATTAAATTGGAAAATAAATGAAAATAAAATCTCCTCAGATTTCTAGCGTTTCCGAACTCGCACGAACTTCACTTCTATTAGTGACGTTACGACTCCATACAGATAACGCAAAATTGTACACAGATAAATTTTCCTAAACAATCGGCGAAAATCGACTAAAATAAAACTCACAGGCCAGCTTTTCTGGGTAAGTCCATGATAGAATCTGCTGATCTTCAAATCTTTTATTTTACTGACAATTTGAGTCATTTTCGTTTTAGTGCATCGAAAACTCAGATGATCAAATCAAAGATATTATAAACTTGATTTCAACATGCAGTTGTATAAACCAAGCTCATTTGACAGTGTGAATGATGGAAATAGTATTTCTGTTTTATAAAAGAGTACGTGAACGTCTTAAATTACGAATTTTATGTAGGCCAAAAGGAGCAAGGAGTGCCAAAATCGCAATTTAACATTATAATCAAGCGTAAAAATGAACTGGCTTCACAAAGCGCCTACATGCAGAGGCTGAGAGACCTGGTTGGTTTATTGTCGACTTGATAGAAAAGAACACAAGCCCTCTCGTGAACTACTTAACTCGAGATGGCGGTTTGAAATTAGCTGTGCGCACAATATGAACGTCGGTGCAAAACGTTTTCTTCTTCCATTCTCCTCTATCCGACGGTGTTCATATCGGATCTCGGTCTATTGCGAATGACCAACTTCTTTATATCATTCAAATTGATACAGATGTTAAATTCGTATCTAGCCTTGGATATGGTATGATATCTAGACTGTGATGTGGTTCATTTCTTATCTGAAAATGTGAGCTGCGCGTGCGCCGCCAATGACTAAAATCTCTATTGTTTTTTAGTATGGAAACATTCAAGATGCCATCCTCTTGACCCATTATAAAAATCTTATAAGTTTTATAATGATTCGTTTAAATACCCGAACGCGAATGTCAACTTCAAGCCCTTTGAGCATTTATCGATTGTCGTCATTCTTGGTACCTAGTGTTTTATACAATATAATGTAAAAAGTAGACCGGTACGTTGGAATGCGTACAGGAAGTCACTTACTGGGCCAAGGCCTAAAATGAAACATCAAATATCATTGCATATTATTCTTTTTATATTTTTTTTTCATCAGTTTAAATGGAAAATACAATTTCATTTATTTATAATGTTGTCATTTATTTATTGTAAACAAATATATTATAAAAGATTTACATATTACTATCAAAACAAAATATTCACAAAATGGCAGACTAACTAAACAATTACTTAGCTGTTTCATCAAGCATGCTAACAATTGCATCGTTTTGAGCTAAATAAGAAGGAGAAAGTTTGGCACTGATCCCATTATTCAAATTAAAGTGAAGATGGCATAAATGCACATTGCAGCAACACTATCTGTCGTATAAGATAAGTTAGTCTGTTTGTCCAGATTTTGAATAGGTACCTTTTATAACGATACTCTTCACAACCTCTCTTCAGCTCATGTATTGCATGATCTAATACTGACTACCTATTATACCTTCATATAAGCACTGCGGACGGCTAGCGTCCGCGCACTGCCAAAGTTTTCAAAACTATAAAGGGCAACGCCAAAGAGAGCCTACATCTGACTATTGTTTCTGTGGTAACTTGACAGTTATAATAAACTAATCTGCTGCCTCAATATATCGAAATTCAAATTGACTTAATTAAAAAAAACAACAAACTCTGGCTCCTTTCATAACAATACAAATTCCATTGAATGGATAAAAGTAACTCAATTTAAAACATTCAAACAAATCCTCAATCAATTCAAATTAAAAAAGTACCTCTTCACATTTCTGCATTACCCTGCCTTAACAAAATCATATTATACACTTAGACAGTTGACAAACAAAAAAAGCAATGGAAGAGGACAATGAGCAAAAGAAATCACAAAATATATAGAAACATTCGACATTGTGTAAGGTTGCTTCAACAAGTGTGCTTGGATGTTCTACGTGAACATGGGTTGCGAACTTACACAAAATATTTCGGTGTAGCAAAAAAGCTAGGTCACTTCCACTGTTACATGAAATGCCGAAAAGAAAAGTATAATTCATAAATTGTACCTATACTTTGTTTATATTCTAATTTTTTTTTACATTTTAATAATTTAAAAACAACCAGTACTTGGTCGAGAAATTTATATCCATTTTTTTTTGTGTATTTTATATTTTGATGAAATATTTATAAGCTAATTAACGTGAGCCGATGTCAGGATTCATAGCTAGTCGTCGTTCGCTCGAACCGGCTGGCAAGTCTGTCTCTCTCGTCCGCCCGACTCGAGCTTGTATAAACGTATCTATACATTATTAACACTACCGCATCGTCTATACATCTTGACTCATATATAATGCACTGATATTTCGAGGGGCACAAGGAATATCGCAGCATTGTTTCATCGCGCGCTGAGCGCTAAGGCCGCCGCCGCGCGGTCGGTTCGCACCAACCATAACCATCATTCTATATTCATATAATTTCCCCGTCATATACATTTCATAGCAATTAATAAAAATAAAACACTAAGATTACATCCCTTAACATGTCTAAATGTCTAATTCGTACTCTATTTACATTTGACATAATACATAATATTCAATTGTTCGGTGAATCGACAGTCTTGCGAGATCGATGTCGAGCAGTGCTCGCAGTCGAGCCCGGGCTCGCGGCGGCGGCCATCTTATTACTGTACAGCAAATTTACAATAACATTTGATCAGAATACGCAAACTCAAAGATCTATATCTAAAAATTAAAGTAAGGTAAGGATCATCATGTATGTAACGCCCGCCTTAAGCCGCTATAATATCAGCTATGTTAAGTAATATAACATATTAAGTTTGCACATGACAAAAATGCCACTCGATAACATACATAACATTATTGAATTAAATAAAATAGGCCACATTCATTGTTACTGTTCAAATATGGGGTTAACACAACCTGAATAGAAGTTACGTAGGCAGATGCGATCAAGATGACAACGGAAGTAACGTAGTAGACAAATATTGTGGCGGATTTGTCATGCGACAACAAATGATACATATTTGGGAATTAGTACTCCTAATATATCACTAACTAGGATTTAAGAAGAAGATGACGTCACTAGATACTAAATATCTTCTACTCTGTACAATGGACTATGATATTTTATTGAGATATTTTTTTCCTTTGTATAAACATGACAAAATACAAATATTTCTGTCCAACTTTATAATAACTTAACCGGTAACAATCGAGCAACATTTGACATTTTATTACTCCCTTTGTGACAGTATAATTAGATATTATATTGTATTACTTTAGAAAGGGATATCTTATTTTAAGTGGTCTGGGATTTGTAAATAATGGTCTAATCTACGTCATTTAGATGTCAATATGACACGACGCGTATTAGTAATAGGGGATCTAGTTAGTGGTGTCATATTGAATCTAAACAGAATTACGACCGCGTATCTCCTATGCATTTTATTGCCTGAAAAAATATAGTATTCACATTCTTTTATCGCTATCCACGTACTAGGTGCGCCGATGAACAGTGCTAAATCAACGGTTTTGACAAATGGAATGCATTTTTCACAATATCCACTTCAATAACTTCAAACAACCTCCCCGAAAATTATTAACAGAAGAAATCTACTATCAATAAACGAATGATTCAATTAATATAATGCATGTTATATTCAATAGTTATTACGAATTATTATAATAAAACAATCGATAGTGCTTAAACTAGTGGTAACAATAACATTTTAACTGTTTGTTCCTATCGATTCCAATTGAGTTGAGTTTTTTTTTTTTATTATTAAACTTGTAATAAATGACATTTTACACCATGCGATGCAAGTAAGGGCAAGCAAAATGTTAAAGATTAGGGATTTATTCATGCGGGAATTATCTAATGAAATTATGAGCATAATCAATTGACGTCTGAAAAGTAGGTGTTATCACTTATCAGTTACAGGTTGTCAGTAAGTCGTAAAGGTCACTGTTTATAAACAAGAGATAAGAGAATTCCCGCACAAACAATTTCTTGCCGAAAATCTTCAAGTCACAAACAGTGTTTTTGTTGAAATCCATTATTACAATGTATAAACACTGTACGTTAAAAAATACCAAACAAAATTCTTTGTAAAATTCACTGTGTAGCTGATTCCTATTAACGATTCGACACGTAATAAACGTTTAATTTGATAACTATACGATTTTCACTGAATTTTAAATACTAATAAATACTGTACATCCAAGGCCATTTTATTGTAATAACGTTTCGTAACAAACAAACTGTTATGGTGACTGTCACGGCGAAAAGAATGAGTGAGTTTTGAATAAATAAATAACAGAAATAAATTAAAACCCAAAGCGAAATTTAATCATCTAATATCATGACCACAATATTGAGCATTATAATGAGTAAAAAAGCGATAATAAAACCACAAACTATTATCGTGAGCAACAAAAGGGCACTTACGTTTGAATTGACCAAAAACTTCACATCACTAATGAAAAATCTACTGTTCCTGTATATACATAAAACAATTGACGATTATAATGAAAATGAAATCCTAATGCCGTTTTGACACTTTAATTGACAAAAAACTAACAGAAGTAACTTTATCCTTTAACAAGGTTTCGTAAACCTACGCAAAATGTTCGCGTTATACTATATAATACGCATATAACAACAAAGAAGTATACATTAGGTGAAAATTAACTTTACAATGACATCAAAATTTAAGGACGCTTATGCCGTTTCAAGTTGACTTTAACAAATTGCATTTGGAATTATGTAATGGACTTGCACAACTGACTTTGCTTTCAAAGATAAAAATCAGAATCACTTAACGCTAAATCATTTCAAATATGGACGTTACTTTCAGGACATAATATGCAAGACGGCTTCCAATACATTGGACCAGGGACCGATGTTCGGTTGCATCAAGTAAGTATTCAAGATCATGTAAGTACTCAAGTTGGGCGATGTCTGTCGACTGGCCCGAATGTATACTAAAATTACTAAGAATTTTATTGTGATCTGGAGGGTATTTCCGAAAAGGACCAGATAAATCTCTTATTTCTAGTGGATGTCCAACACTGGCCGGTTGTTGCTATCTTTCGAGACGTTACGTTTGGCAATAGAAAATAAACATTTACTCCGCGATTTTGGCAAAACACTATAACCTCATTATGCATTTGGAACTCTGTCGTGTGATTCCCGAACCCGTTCTAACACTACAACATTAGCCAACGCTCTCGGGAGACTTTACTTTACTTTGTGACATACGATGAGTTAGTTTAAAGCCATACCATATTTACAAGATCTTAACACGGCAATAACACGACACAGCCAAATTTTAATAAATATGATATTTAATATTGAAAATAAACCTGAATTATTACACTAGTCATAACAAAATTTAACAAGAACGTGAATAAATTTCTTTTATAAGATACTACTATGTACAACATGCAAGCCGGGCAAGACAAATAAAATAAAATGAACGTCCAACATTAAAATATGGATGGATTGTTTAGAAGCGAAAGGGACGACATTGGGCTAATTAGTATAGGTAAAAAGGGCATTATAATTGTTATTAAAGGCCAACAGTCGATCAAATTGACTTTAGAATTGTCAAAGTTTTCATTACTTCAGTAGTCATACGTCTGCGACATTAAATTATTTACACTTTGACCTTGCTACAAGAGAAATAGTAAAATAATTCAGCATACAGTATAAGCAAAAATTCATTTGGACAACAATAACATTAGACGGCAATAATTTTCGACTGGAATTAAATGTGGACGAACATATATCTAATTGGACTATTATATACTTGATAATTTAAATTTTTAATATACATATATGCTATTTACAATATAAAAATCAACCAGTTCGTGTCTGCTTCAATATTGGGAATAGATTCCCGTTATACGATTGACGACGGAGTAAAATTGCGATTGTCAAGAAGTCTCATTGACAATGGCAAATAAGGACAGTTATAGCAGGACCATTTTTGTTTCTCTTCCGTTTAAAACTAAGTAAAAATCTGATAAAATTTGCACTCTGTTACAAAAGCAAGAAACATTAGGTCCGAAAGGAAGTATATTACAGTTGTATTACAAAGTATTGAATAAGATTTATTCAGTATGGGAACTCACATCAGTTATAGCGAATATCGCTCTGTTTAATCAGATGGTCAAGGTATCGCTCTGTTAAAATTAATGGAAGAACAATGAAACTTAATATACTATTATGTAACTTAATATTTTGTATTTATTAACTACAATGAGAATGACTAAAAACAGAACAATAATTACCTTAACCATGTGTAGTCGCAACTAGTGTTGTCTTGCCAAGTTGGCAGGCTACCGTAAGCGCATCATCGATGCAAATATTAAAAATAAACGCAAAATTCAAGTTCGTTAACAGGCGCTTATTCAATTATAGAACGAAATAGCAAACTTTCATTTTCGTCCGAGCAGAGGTCATTCGTTAGTACGTATAGTATTCCAATGACAACAAACTGTTGATTGGCATGATTCATGCATATTTATTAAGGTTTTTTCCTTGTATACTCGAGCGAAAATGTTGTTCACGATTCGCGTTATAGCTCATTGAAAAAGCGCTCTTAGGGGAATTACACAAAGAATCAACATAGAAAATAACAATTTCAAATCCCCTTATCCTTAGAAAATGGATTTTAAAATGCATCTCCGTGTGTATACCCACCAAATTACAAAAGAAACAATCCAATTCAATAAGATAAACAATACCTGCCACAAGACAAGAACGACATCCAAATCTGCGATACATTGTCCTACAACGTTATTCGGAGACGATAATCGTATTCCTAACAACAGGAATAACTTATGATCAAAGTATGGAACCAATGCAGCTGAGACTGACAGTCCCTCTACTTACTATTTGATGATATTTACAACGACTGCATTTCACAGAAATATATGGCCCCACGCTTCGATCAAAGATTATCGTCCCTTACCAGCATCATAATACAGTATCGCTATTCAAAATCCTTGTGATAAAACATTTTGCAGTCAGCGCGGCTTTATCAGGACCGTTAAGGGTAAATCGAAGGCCTATCGTTATATATATAAAAAGCTTAACTCTGTCACTAAACGGGAGACACTGACTCGTATAAAAACTATAGATCTTATAATACAAATGTCTATGACCTGTTGAGATGCTCTGTGTAGGCGTGTTAGTTATATATCAGTACTAAAGGCAGCGAGCGGCGGGCGGCGGGAAACTCGAGTGTCAGTACGCTTGCGTTGTGCTCGCGGTCGAAACACGATCTGGTTTTAAGTTTCGCTGTAAACAAAAAGCAATATATTCATAAAAAACAATCGATAAAATATTCTAGATAGGGTTTTTTGTTTGAATAAGTGGATAATTTCTACACTTTCTATCTGCAATGGCATACTAAGGCGTCGTCCTAGTTGGCAAGGATCGTACAATGACACGATGCGTTCTCGTCGTACGATAAAAATGGTCAATGAAATATTGCACATGTTGGCTTGCCAGCATTAATTAAGACACTGAAAAAAAAAATATTCTGTATGTTAGAACTCATCGGGCGACGAAAACGCATCGTGTCATCATACGATCGAGAGGCAATTAGGACGACCCTAACAGTTAACAATATAAAGTACCTCTCGTCTAATAATAGTAAAACACATGCATTCAAAAACTCGACAGGAAAAATAATTTGCATATCATTTCACACGCCTTATCACTAATTCACTATACTAAACATCGTACGTTCGTACTTGGAAACCGATATCGATAACAAAAGACTGCCGAGATAAGCTTGTTGCAATTTTAGGTGGCTAAATTCAAAATGGTAGCCAGTTCTTTCAAAACTACAATCTAATCCATTAAAAAGAATATTTAAATGTTCTAGAAAGAACTGAAGTTCCGAAATTTGTATAGATTAAAATATTGTTATTGATATCGATTTATCAGTCGAACACGAGACACAGATCATATCGATCTATAAATAAAATTTACTTATCTACTGAACAACACATTTTCCTAAACATACAACGTTTCGATCTACGGTGACATTACAATAACTTACTGGTATGTTTCCGTAGTCCTTTAAATGCGATACAGACTTGAAATAAATAAATTCAATTGAAGGGCCGCTCTAAAGATTTACAGAACAACTTTGGGGTCAAGAAATTCTTCTCTTTGAATATCTATCTGCAATATTATAGTAATAGTTATCAATATCATCACGTTTGTAATCCCGAGTTAGGCACTAGTATACCCACGTTACACCAGTAACAGGGGTAAGTAAGCCTACCAATATTACTCTAGAGCAGGGATGACCAACCGGGTAATGGTCGATCGCGGCTAATAGTCCAGTCGATCGCGGCAAGGCAAACAAAATAAATACGTCTAACAGATGCGCAACTTAATACTAATCACGTATAATATTGTGTGATTTTTTTTACTAAAAATACATCATGGTATAGATACTCAACTATACTGTTTCATTTAAAACTTTATGTCGCTGGTAGATAACACAGGGTTTCGTAAAAAGGAGATCTTGGGTCTGTTTAAGTTGGCCACCCCTGCTCTAGAGACTAGCCTATTATCAACTACTTAAAAAGAATCATTGCAATATCCTTCCATCAATTATTCGAGCCAATATACAATTTGTGTACTGATTGTTTTTTTTTTAATGAATAATAAAAGGTATAATGCTATACCTTTTATTATTCTTTGCAGCGGCTCTAAATAAAACCCTCTTTTGTATGTGCAATTTAAAACCATTATAAATATAGCCTTGCTGGTAATAAATTACACTTTGCAAACATCCATTTAAAGCCTTAATAACTAGTTAATCCATTGTTCGTTAAGAACTGCTAATAAGATGTCAATTAACACTAACCAAGTATATAATTCAAGTCAATTCAGACGGAGCTCTATTTGCTTCAGAGAAACTCCTCCGGTTTTTCCCAAATGCAAATATGTATTCGATTTTTCTAGAAGACGAAATCGTGATTGTGCCAATAATATTAGTATCTCTCCTAAATAATAAATCATGACTATAGAACGATGATCTTATTAGCTATCTGTTTTTTTAAATAACTATTGAATTCACAAACAAAAAGAGCCCACTAATTTGACAGTTGCCTTCCCCATTGTAAAAATCTGATAATTTCGGAGGCTACCTAAAGGCATCCTCGTTTATTACTAGAAATATTTAGGATGTAAGGGGTAAAAACTCACCAGTTGATCATACTGATAAACCATACGCTTGATGTGAGTGAGTTTACGATGCAGGTAGTTGACACGCCGCCTCTCCTGCTTGTAGCCCGGGTCGTTATTCACGCGCCGGTATTCGTCGACGATCCGTTGTTCTATACTCTGTGTAACAATATAAAGGTCTATTAGGGAGATGGAAATAGTATGTTGAGTGCAGGGACATAGATTACCATCCTAGTAGAACTATATGAAACCCTACATGGGTTGCAGGTTGTTCGAAAGAGACATAAAGGGCAAAATAATTATGAACATGGATGAGTTTTAGTTAGTAAATGTCTGACACTTCTTTCCACACAAGATATTTCATGATCACCTATCCGCAAAAAAAGCATATAAGTAGAATATCTACACTTCTACACTAATATTATAAAGAGATTTTTTTTTGTATTTTAGTTGTAAGGAATAAACTCAAAAACTTCTGGACCGATTTCAAAAAAAGCTTTTGGCCTTAGCAAGCTACATTATCACTGAGTAACATAATTTATATAACATCACACTGTTACCCACGGGTGTGCGGCAGTAACCAAAGACGCGGGTGAGACCGCGAAGGACAGCTAGTCTATTTTAAATGCGAAAGTTTGTTTCTGAATGTTTGATAATCTTTCACGCAAAAACTACTTGACAGATTTGGAAGAAATTTAGTAGACTGATACTTTATAGCCTGGAATCCCAGTGGAACGATCCCGTAGGAAAATTACAGAATTTTAAGGCAACACGCGCTGGCATGAGCAAGTAAACTATACAGTTACAGAAGAGTAAACTCACACTAGACGAAATCTAATAACGATAGTACTACACTATCGTTATGAGATTTCGTCTAGTGTGAGTCTTATCTGTGTAAAGCTTGATGCGTCATAATATTTACAACCGGTTGCAGTAATAGAAAATTCGGTTACAGAGTAATTGATGAGGTTTTTTCATCAACGTCATACTAGCGGGAAAATACCTAATATGCTGACTGAAAGTTCTCCCAGATATAGCCAGATCCAAGTTGTTTGCAAGACATTTCGCGGCCCGGGAACAAAAGGGCAGAAGGAGGAACATTGATGGATTTAGTCAGTGAGCCTGACATTCCCTTTATGGGAAATTATTTGATGATAACCAATCTAAAACTGGCTATACCTTTTGTACAGCCAGTGCGCAAAAATGACTAGTGCTGAATTGATTCTCCATCGATTCGGATTCTTAAAGTTCCTTTGGTTTCGATTTCATTGACAAGGGCAAAATATTATAACATAAGTAAGCCTCTGAATTACGTTTGAATACGAGCAATATCACAATGATGATTGATGATGATTGTGACATTGACCGCTAAATATTTCGTCAGAAGATTTTATAGTGACATCGAAACATTCTAGAAAGTTGTAGATTCGTCTTCGCTGATTCAAAAACGTTTACCTATGTTCTTCATTTAATTTTACAATCAACTAGCTGCGTCACGCCGATACGCGCGTAAACATAAAAAGTCGATGTGTTTCCAAATTCATCCAAGTACGTTAAGCGGTTTGAGCGTAAAGGAGTATCCAAACACACATACAAAGTTTCATCTTTATAATATCAGTGTGATTTTTACGTGATTTGATAGTGTATGTTAAGCTTACAGAAAATTATTGTAAAATAAGTCGTTACGTAATTAAAATAGGTCTGAATCACGCATATCTGCATTTGTTTATCTAGGAAAAAAATACGATATAGTCATTTATCGCTAATTAATAGAAATATTGTAGATAAATTATTTACTTATCAACCTCTCAATGGCTCACGTAATGTTGAATTTTATTTCAATTGATCGTGTCTTAACTTATAAACAAATGCCGGTTTAAATGATCAATTATATCGCTGATCATCAGTTTAGTATACCTGCCTACCTAATAATTTCCAGTGTTGTGCAATTTTCCGAATAGAAAATAACTGCATAAGGAAATGTCCACGCAACAACTTATTAATTGGACATCCCGGTGACTTTGAGGAAAACTACGCAATCCAATAGAATGTGTTGTTTGTAACATACAGTTATCATTTTGAAGATTGTCTGAAAGACATCGCAATTGAAGATAAGAACTTTTTTATAGTGTTTTATCTTTTAGTAGACAATAATTAGTACTCTTTGTTATTTTTTTTTTTAGATAATTTGTTGACTCTAATTGGTTGATATGGTAAGGAGGAGTCAGATGAGATTAAGAGCAATTTAATAGAGAATTATGTAAGAAGACATGGTGCGCTGATTCAAAATAAATTGGGTTGAGGTCAGGAAAATGAATAATGATATTGTTGACTGTCAAAGACATCTTCAAGAATTCCATAAACTACTGTTATTCAAATAGCAATTCGTTTAAGATTTTCCGATGACGCGAATAACGTTTTATATCGTCACTTGTGCTCAAAAGGTCAAAATGTCGACTTATCTAAATACATTGTACACTACAATATTGTGTGTCAACCTTTTACTTCTAAACTACTGGATGGATTTTAATACAGGTTTCACATGTAGAAACAACTATGATCGGTTGAATTTCCTTTTTTTTTGTTCTGACAATATATTGACCCGTCAAAGCGAATTTGTACTTTTGAAATAGAGGAATTTGACAACATACCTGATGATGTGGCGATAGAGGTTGCGCGCGTTTAAGCTCAGCTTCTAAGCGAGTAAACAGGGCAGCCACTTGCGCCACTCGACTGTACAGTGACCGGTATTCCGTATACAATTCCGCGAACTCGTTCTTATACGCCCGCCGAATATTAGAACTAGTGATAGGCGGATATTGCCTGGAAAGAAAGAAGGTTTTGGTTAGTGATATGTTCTCTAGCCTAATTTGGAACCTAGGTTAGGTGACCCTAATGAGACAAACTTAAAGAATCTCTGAATTATCCACCATTGCTAATATGATTTCCATTTATCTGTTGTTATGTTATAATGTACGAACAGTTACAGCAATATCACATTGTGGAAATCTAAACGCATCTACTATGTAATATTTTAAATAAATTCCACCTTATTACCAACAACAATACGCGACAAACTAATCACGATTACTTTACTACGTTACATACAAATTACAAATGCACTAGCTCTTCGAGTCATTGTACTAGAATAACCTCTGACATTCAGTCAGAAGATCCAAAATGTCAACTGCATTGCGATTTATTGAGAGGCTACACCTGCCCAGGTTTTGATAAAATGCTAATCCCCAAGAAATAAGCCACATGTATGCACGGCAATGCTGTTATTGGGACATCACACGTTTGCATTTCCCACGCAAATTATTGACGCCATCTTTAATTTTCATGCTGCGTTTACACGACTCTCTAATGTAGCGAGCTCGTTTAGAATTAATCTCGGAACTGATTTAAATTCTCAATACGCGTCCTTTCGTGTGAACGATACCGTTTTAATTTAGTTCAAAATGTTTGTTTACCTTGAAATCCTTGATGATCTGGGGATAAAGAAAAACATAGAATGTATCAAATGCGAACTATCTATTTACCAGTGTTACAATTATGACCAATTTAGGGATAGGTTATGCTACTTTAATAGATGGCGATGGGTTTGCAAACAAGTGTGATTTTATTTAGGATAATACCTACGCCAAATGTATTAATTACTCTATAAACTATAAATACACCACGAGATACCTTAAGTGTATGATTATTTCAATGATTTTACGGGATTATATGATTTAAATTTAAATTACCTTTCAATCTCTTCCAAATCAGTCATATTCTCATCAGGGACAGGCGGTAATTCTGTAGTATTTTCTAAGGGTTCATTATTTGTGATGTCTTTTTCTGTAAATAATAAAACGACTAAATTATTCTTCACATCCTGAAAAGTTTTCACTTATTTCGTTAAAATACCTAGCATACCATTAAGTTTGCATATTTTTGGGAAAACAAAGATATTTAATCAGGTGTCAGTCACCTGTGTTTGACTTTCGATATGGCCTTAAGTTTGTATAAAAATTCTTGTATTAAAAATTGTAATATTTGTAAACTTGGAGAACATAATCTCGCTATTTATATGCAATCCTTGTAACTGTTTATAAACAAGAACAGAATGTTACAAATACGATCATTAGTGTAATAATTTGAACTGTTACTATGACCAAGTTATAAAGCTGGGTTGAGACAGGTTGAATTAACGAGTGAATGAGTTGCGCCAGCCTTCGTTTGTATGTTGTAAAGATTTATAAGGCTGTGATTAATTTTGCTGCCGTCCGTTCGTTCTAAACTTGGTCAGACTAACTGTTCGCCTAATTTCACTAATGATCATGTATTATACTTTTTTTATCTGTGACACATACCTGTGATATTAGGTTGCTCTACTGGGGGACTACTTCTAAAACCGTTCGCCTTCACAGGACTGGGGCAGAGATCCTTAACAGTACTATAATTGAGGGTATAACCATTGTCCTTTTTGACTGAAACGATAATAAAAAGAACACATTACAACATAGTCTAATTGGTAAAGTGAAAGGCACTAGGTTTTAGTGAACAGTATTTCGCAGCCGCTCCAAATTCCAATTAATCGTTTTTTAATGACTCATTGTCGCTTTTGTAAACAATAAATTGTCTGGCTATCAAATATTTTCATACAAAGGCCACGAAAGTAGGTTATTACGGCTAGTTCCATTTCCTTTACTTAGGTGTTTTTGACGTCATTTCCTATCCCAATTATTACGGGAGTAAATTATAACTCTTGGTAGTATTTATACAGTATTTTAATAAAGTAACAGTATAATTGCTCTGGCTTCTACTAGTCTGTAAAACAACGTTTGTTTACGTGTAGATTATTATGATTCATACTTTGATTTCCATACTGATAGTATCTTTTACCAAAAGACGTATGTATTAAACGTCATTTCTTCAGTCACCTTATCACACCTTTCAAAGACCTTGCTCTCAAAGGCATGAACTTATGATTGAACCTTGGCAACATATACCACGACACTCACCGGCTCAAAGGGTCACTGACATTACTTGACTATCATGATACTCAGAGATCTATACTACAACAGGTTGAGTTTAAGTTCTATAAAGGTCAACAACCTTGGTGAACCTAGTAACAAGGGGCATTATCCTTATTGGTAATGATATCAGACTATAACCGTGATGAAATAAATATTAGGCCACTAGAGCTACTTTAAGATGGCGGGATACGTGTTTCGTTGATTTCGAAGGGTAGAATGTGATCTAAGTATTGCGTGTGTACCTTTCCAATACAGGCTCACAGACCTTTCATTATATTTAACTTTTGTTTTCGGAATTCTTTCTTGTAGTCGTGAATTTGCCAGGCTTTCAGTACGATATAGCGGTGTCGTCCCTTATAAGAGGGCCTAGACAAGAGTCGCCGAGTCAACATTGAGTTGGTCACTCACCATTGGTCCGCTCGTCCTCGTTGTCGGAGGCCTGGCGCTCGCCCGAGGAGGTGGTGGCGTAGCCCGAGGAGGGCGGCGAGGGGCGGCGGTAGTGCGAGATGCGCTGCTTCTTGGCGGCCGGCGGCTCGTCCGGCACCAGCGCCGGCAGCACGGACACGGACGCGGCGGCGGCGGCGCCGGGCGCGGGCGGCGCGGGCTGCCCCGGCGCTAGCCCGGGAGCCAGCCCGGCCGCGCTGCTGGGCCGTTTGCTCGCGCTGGGCGACGCGCGCGGGGATAGAGAGTTCGCCGAATCGCTGCTAAGCGGTGGCGTTAGGTTTTGAGGTTTCCGCCTGTAGGAAAGAAAGGTAAGCGGTTAATTTTGAAGATTCACGAGAGGGAAGATAAAATGCCCAAGACGAAGGATAGTGAGTTACACCGCAGCTTTGGAGAGGCCTTGCTCCAGCATTGCACTGCTATGTGCTGAGTTCATGCAACTGCAGTGTTTGCAAGTCTGATGATCACGACGTTAACATTGCCATCTTATTTTGAATCCGAATTTGTTTCTTCTGGAAGTTAATACTTTACTCTCACAATCTCACGATAATGATGAGGAATTTATATGGTTCTCATTACTATTATTTGCAGGTGTAATCTCAGCTGGAACTGGGGTATAATATAGATGTCTATGTAAGCTTGTTTTCGAAGAAACTCTTGAAGGTAGCGACACTTTCTTTGTATATATATGGAAGATTCTGTTATCTGTGTATTTCAAGCGTGGCAATAACATAATGCATTTAATTGCGCTGTGTACTGTACTGAGACTGAAAACAACAATTAATAACATATTTATATTCGTTTAAAGGCTCGTCAACATGACAACACTGGATCGAATTCGAGAAACTATCATAAAGAACATTCGAGAACTCGCATAATCGCATTGCAGTGTGGTATTGAAAAAATAAAATATGTTTTACTTACAAGTTATAGCAGTATATACTTCCTGAATTCCTTGATGAAACTTACCTTATGTTATCTAGGATTTAATCTTATTTTTACTTCTTTACTAAGTTTTTTTGGCGTGATTATGTAATACTAGGTTCACATCAGGCCATGGGATTTCCACAAGTTAACCATAATTTATTCTTTGGCCTGATTTAACCGTTTGAACGCCATTGACGCCTATGTCTAAATTATATCCCTAACGAAAATGCCTAACAATTAAGTACATTTTTTAGGCTTGGCGTCGGGGGTGAATTAACGTAAAAAGGATATGGCGTACAAAAGGTTTTAAAACATTAAAAAGAACGTTGGTGAATATTTGTTGCCGTAAGTGCCTCAGTGTGTACCCAGCATACTTAGAACCAATCTTTTGCTAAATTTAGTAAGAATTAGCGTGTAAACAATACCATACCTCTTGAGCATACGTTTCTCCTCCTCAGTATAAAAAGGCCAGTCCTCATTGACGTCATTCCAAATGTTTCTTTTTAAGTGGTAACAGTTATCCTTGAGCGTACTTATTGAAGGCAAAATCTTGTTCACCAAACTGCGCTCCTTGTCTTTGATACCCTCTGTAATTGTATGGCGAGCGTTAATCATGTGGAGTATGTGCAAATTGCACAGCGTGCTCGGAATCTCGACTTACCACTATAAAGCCTCGCGTATAATTCGGGCTTCTTGAAGGGTTTCAATGCTAATAACTGTATAAGTCTTTCTCTGTAATAAAAGAAAATTGGATATGTTAGTTGCGTTACTTATTAAAAAGGATAATTACACTACATCACATAATAGAAAGTTATGTTTTAAAAGTTCAAATTGAGTCATTGTGGAGCTTTCACGGTCGTTATAGTGGTTCAACTCTACCAGCCAGACTTTCCAAGGGGTATTTTATTACCCCATACTAATAGGGGTATGGAAATCAGATAAAAGTCGCTCCGTGTAGGAATACTGGTATTCAGAGGTTAGACTGGAATCTGACCTCAACATAATAGAAAAAAAGACGCTGATGATGAAAAGTAAAAATGGTAAGGGTAAACTGGAAAAATCCATTCAAAGGAAGGACAATAAAGGTTGGTTGGTTTAAAAAAAAGTATGACTACTATAAGACTGGCCGAAATTGCATTTGCATTGCAAAATCTGGTAGTAAGCTCGCCTGAGTAAATTCTTTTTTTAAATGCGTAAATGATGGCCGTTAAAGATTTATGGGAAGAGAAAAAACTGTTGCGCCATCTCCAAATAAATTGATATAACGGCACGAGACTTAACTTATTAGTGAAGATTGATTTGTTATGCCACTGGAAAACGATTGGTTATCTTATTGATAATTGCGCTTTTCAACGGATTAGGATCGGGGATTTCCTAATTGACATTTGTAATACCCAATATTTATGGGTATTTTCCTAAACATTGGTCTATTGAATACTACTGCTCTTTCAGGCGGATGTTTTCGAAGAAGGTTGTTGCTTTCTCTTCTTGTCTTTGGTTTTAATATCAGATCATTTTACTATATCATTACTTAGTTTTATTATATATAACATCGCAGTTTCTTCGACCTTAAAGTTCAAGGTTACCCTCGTTAGTCAGATATGGTAGCAATGTCGCTAAGAAAATCATGAAAAGAGGAACCAAACCGACTTGAGATATTGAGTAGTGGAAATTACCTTGTGAAGTTATTTGTTTAGTACACAATACAAATAATGTATGTTGTCCTTGACTCTGACTCATGTAATTATATTGAATAAAGTTCTGTTCAGCTACAAGGAAATAATATGGATGCATACGTCAATGAATCCATGTTATGTGTATCGTATAAACCACCCAAATTGGGTAAAAAAGGTTATTTAGTTTGGAACGTTGTTAAACACATTACTAAACAAGTAAATTAAGATTGTTCACTAATGCGATGGATAATTAGTAACATCATGATTAAACAAGGTCGTAATTGTACTATTTCATAGACACAGTTAGTTTTTTTTGTAGGTACCTACTTTTTTATGGAAAATTATATTTGTTTTTTTTAAGTAAATATTTTGTACATAATAATGTAATATAAACCGCTGTTCCTTTGTGTATCAGCCGCAAATTATCACTTCGGTTTTATTATGATAACGATATGACAACATTATCATAAGACCGTCCCGTGAAGCGTCACAATTTCGCGTATCATTCAAATTACAAACATGAAATAGAATATAACTGTTTCGTAATGAAATTTGTTTAATTAGGAGGAAATTCAGAATAATAAATATTCATTTTTAAGAAATAGATCATTTCTGAAAACTGCTAACTATTAACTCAAATAATGCAATAATCAAAAATATTTACAGTATTGAACAATATTTGTGAAAGATTATGAAAATTCAAATGAATAATAAGCTTCAGTATGATGTCATCATCATTGGTAATACCCACTCCAACGCTAGGCAATGTTTCATACGTATTGTTACGTAAGCAACTAACGAACATGCATTTGCATGGCTGCAGTACACATTATGATGGTAGTGCGCAAAAGAGAGATCATGACGTCTCACGTAGGCGCCCCTCCATTGACCTTTTTGTGTGGAGGGAACATTGTATTTATGTTAAGAATGTACTTTCGCATCCTTGCAAAAACATGGAGGTTTCATCCAATACTGTGCAGTCAGGGGAACTGATTGTTTAGGAGTTTTATATAACGATAGTCATGCTCAACTTACTTCAGGGACCGCCTAGTGAGATCCGGATTAGGGGGTAGCCGCTGCGGCTGGTGCGGGTTGGGCGGGTGAGACGGGTGCTGCTGGTGTTGCGGGTGCTGCTGGTGCTGCGGGTGCTGCTGGTGCGGCGGCGCGGCCGGTGGGGCTTGCGGTCGCGGCGCAGGCGGGACGGGACGCTCGGGCCTGTCCACCCGCTCGGGCCTTTCGGCCCGCTCGGGTCTCTCTGGCCGTTCTGCCCGCTCGGGCCGCTCAGGCCGCTCAGGCCTTTCGGTACGCTCGGGCCGTTCAGGCCGCTCAGGTCGTTCTTGCCGTTCGGGCCGCTCGGCTCGCTCAGCCCGCTCAGCCCGCTCGGCTAATTGGGTTGCGGCCGCAGCCGAGTAAGGATGCGCTGTGCGCACTTTGACGCGACGTCCAATGTCCGTCTGGTTAGGTTTGATCACGCGGGTGCTGGAATAGGACCATTTGAGTGAATATAAGCGGACTGTATTGCACGTTGAAGGTTTCAGATTACCTACACGTGATAGCAATAAATACCGACTATAATATGGTCTAGGTGAATTCCTATGTCAACATTGCAAAATAACAAATAATCTGGATTTGAATGTATACTTTATCGTTATAATATTTTGATTCGATAAGGTTTAGTTTAATCAACTTTCCTGTTTGTTTTCTCATTCCATTATTAATGCTAAAATGCCTAAGTAAAAGTATATTTTTGCAAGAAACAAGCGAATATGTCGAAAATTGCAGAATAGACTCATAAGACTTTAAATTAAGAGAAAGAAACCCAGTTTTAACTAACGTAGCAAGCAAAGAGAAAGAGGCTTTAACGAGGGTGTCGATTAAACTTTTAATATCTTTACCGAGGTTAATTTTTAATAAAATCAACTAATTAAGTTGAATTAAGGGGTGATTTTAAGACAGGCTTTTTTTTCATTGTTTTTTTTCCAACAAAAACAAAAAAAGTTTCTAAATAAATTTACTTCACGTGCAAAAACGTTGGGGGATGCAAGTAGTGCGTATAATACTGAAGTACTGACCATTTACTCTGCTCCGCGGCGACTGTTCTCGCCATACGGTCCTTGGTGGCCTCGTACGAGTCGTCATTGGCCTGGACACGCATTCTGCGTGGTAGTGGTCCGCATGACTCCAACCTCCGAGCGCCGCCACCCCGGACGCACTCGAACGAACCCTGAAACACAAGTAGATAACTTTAACACTTAGGTTCAGGTTAGAGTTTCCACAATAAGTCAGTTGTGGCCTCAAGTGCTGATTATCAAAAGAAACTCGAAAACAAAGATTCCCTATCAGTGGACGTCAAATGACTTGATGGCATTTTGATTGCAAGTCGTTGTTAATTTTGTCTAATTCCCGGGTAGTCGTGTACCTATGTTTAAGAAGGATATCTTTTTGAATATCCAAGTAATATACCAGAGAGGCGACTACGACAAGTTTTTTTTTTTGGAAGACGCCTATTATATCTATCGTATTTTCGCAAGCACGATAATCACTAAGTCACGACTGCTCTATGATGTATTAATTAAGCTATATTTTCCCCTAAAAATATTACCCAGTCCAACAGCCAAGGCTGTTCAATTAAAAGATTTGTCGGCCGCGGAAATTGAGTTTCTTCCTAATCTCATTAAAATCCAAAGCCTCTTTGTTTAAAAGAAACCTTGCAAATATAATGTACCAAGAAATTTTGCAGTAAGTCGATTACTGGAAACTATTCTTTCCATTCCATTTCCTAAAATATCACTGAGTATTTACTGGAATTTGATCGTGTACCGAAAAAATAAAGGCAAAATTGCCTTACTATAAAAGCTTTTTCCGAAGCTTTATTGAACGCAGCTCGTGGGAGGGTGAAATTACTACACCCACGCGAAAAACGCTTATAGAGGCGATGAATCGCTTCGGCTATTTGTGATATTCAACCTAACACCTTTAGGGTTTGTATCAAGTGTCCCGTTATATTTTGGGTGTGAATTTTCTCTTCGGCCACGACACACATCTACTCTTACCAAGACTTGACCTCGCAAAAGTATTGTTCCCGTAAAAAAAAGACAAGATATTTAATAACTGTGGATTAAAAATTAAAATGGAGTTACTTTATGATGCAACGCGTGCGTTCTGCGACTGAATTCGCGCTTTCTAACGGCTATTGGGTAACGTTCTTAGGACGGCCCGTACCATCGCATTCCAAGTCCACGTGAAATTTTCATTTTTTGCAAATCACGACTGAAGAATTGTACAGAATTACAGACAGACATTTCATAATAATCCTGTACTAGTACAGTTTGCAAAAAATGCCGCGTCATCATGTACAGCTTGCCAGCGTTCTTGGCGGAAGAGTCATACGATTAATTTAGTTTTTAGACAACAAGTACATTTAAAGTTTTACTTTAATTGTATTAACCTCAACTTACCTTACTATCAATTGGATATCATGCAATTATTAAGCAATATTTTTTAACTAAATCTATTGCTCTATTTATAACTGAAGTGAGCATAAAATTATCAAATCCATAAACAAATTAATACCTGCCATTCCGACTCATACTAAAAATAAAATATTTTGACGTGGTCCCACGAAAATATTCAGGGCATAGTAAAGGCGCCACACGTCATTTTACTCTTAAGAATTTGTCGGTCACGCAATTTATTATCGGTTGCAACTGTTCCGCGACCCACAAACCCAAGAACGCGTCACAGTATGGGAGAAGCATGGAGAATAATAATCAATCGCCTCTTGAACAGCTGATTAACACATCGTTAAATTATATACTTCGAATTGAATCAACATTGAATGTAAGCCGTCAAGTTTTCTTATCTGGTTTAGGTCGTAAAAATTGGCCGAGATGTGTGAAAGACGAAAGCGTGATTATATTTGTATAACACACACATACTTACTACTCAGTTGCCAAGGGCTCTGTGTTGTTAACCTAACATACGGTTAATGTATGTCAAGAGCTGATAAAATAACTCAATGTTTTATAATAATTGAAGTTTGAAGAGAAGGCGTAAGAGGATACAGTATCACGGAAAGTCAGTCAAAAAAAGATAGTTGAATATTGTAGGATATATATCTGGAAGAATTATAGCCCCGATCTCTAATCTTTACATGGATAGAAGATCAGTAATCCGTAAGACATTAAGTACTTCCACTTATATGATAACAACATACTGCAAAAACCTAGTTTCTCAGAAGAAAACTCGAGATGTAAAGTTCTTAGCGTTCTGATAACGGAACAATATTTGCTTAGTAACCATGCAAGTGCTAATGAACTGTTTTTCAACTAAATACTTCTGGATAATTCTATACATTACCATAAATAGAGGCCTTATAAATAGTCCACTGCAATTTATAATCAGGTTTTCAATAAGTTTGTCGTCTGCTATTTAACCTTGATATTTGTTAACATGATTGAAGTACCTACTTTGTTTATAATAAGGAAAAACTCGTTTTCATATTTAAAACACCAATTTTTTTTTCTGGACAAACTTTATCAATATTTGAACACAACGAATATTGAGAAGAACTGGACATTCCAGACTTTTTATGATTAACAAAGGAAATATTTTGTAATTTGAGTTAAACTAGACCATGTATGAAAAATGTTTGCTGTTATGTGGAAAAGATAAATATCCAAGCAAAATGGAGACTATCGGCTATGCATGTTTGATAATACCCGCATGTAGCAAAACCCGTTTTTACCAAGGTAATCCATCTGGGATCTGTTCAAATAGGTTACACTCATAATATTTTTTAGTTGGTTCTTCTAAGAGACGATAATTTTGGGAAACGATAATGGCTATGAACGGCACGATACAAGAGATAGTTAAAATCATTTTAACGTAGTTGCTACAGTAGGAGTTGTAAAGTATTAGTCTGAATAGACTAAAGTTTGATTCACAAAAACGTCCTATGTAAAAAGAAGTTCACTTTCATTTGGAATGTTGGTCATCTATGACTGTCAAAAGGTTTGCGTTCTGACAAGTGCCTGTACAGTATACATGTCAAGTCTACTACTGCACATAGGCCGAGCATACACAAGAACAACTGTTCTTGAGGGAATCATGTCATAGTTATCATGCCTTGCACGTGCTTGGAGATCGCAGATATTATCGGTTTTAAGTAGATGTTGCCAATGCGCCTGATATAAATCTTAAATTACCTGTTACTGATTAAATGTTCTAGAAAGATTTTCTGATCTATTACAAGCATGAGAAAGAATGCCTTTGGTCTCTGTGTGGGTTTCTCAAGAATAAGTTAAAAGGAGTATTAAGTGGTTGGTTACCTGTGGACCCTCCATTTCTGCATTACTATTAAAGCTGAAGTGAAATGTAGCCTCGCCTGATTGGCCATTGCCACTGGCTGGCGCCGGAATGGAGATTTTCTGAAAAAGGGAAATAATAATGTTAATAATCGAAAAAAAAAAATATGGAGAAATCTCAATGGTCTCAGTCGAGCTTCGAAAGATCCAGAGAAATTGATTGGTCTTAGCACATTAGCAATAACCGCATCATTATTCTTAGTTAAGTCTGCTTCAATTGACTCATTGGATACGTCAAGAGTTTAAAGCCAAGGTAATGAGTTCCTGACATTTTAAATCGAAAATTAAAGTATTCTTTATAAATAGCACTAACCCACAAGTGTTTTTTTGTCCTTATCAACAGTACAAATATAAACAGTGTCGTTCAGTGAACGCACGTGACATTCTTATGAAGAAGACATTAAAATATCTGTTAACACACTTTTGAATTCTGCTGCTGTATCAACAATTGATTCAATAAAAACGGCCTTTGGATTTGTTACACTGTATGTAATTATTCCATCCAAGACCATCTCACTAAACCAGATACCTGTATAATCAAGTATTTTTTTCCAGTGCCCTTGAGCACTATCTCAGGAACGTTGTAGTAATAAATATTTATTTAATGTTTTCGTTTTTATAGAACAAAAATAGGATGTGCGCGGTACGTGTGAATAATAGTTAAGTCGTAACATGTTGATGACTGACGTAAGCAAATGATAAACAAAAGTATTTCGGCGAGACTGAACAGTGCAGATAACGTTGTTCTAATCGATGGAAAGAGTCTGAAACACGATGCAGCACGTGAATAATTTGAAAAGAATCTGTTTTATCGCGTGTCTAAGATGTTAGGAGTTTCAACGTGGGAAATCTGGCACGAGATCACTGTGTGAATCACACAAATAAAACGCCAAATTACTATGGGGGCTGTTTGACGAAATCAAGCATCATGCATAATGAGAGACCAGTGTTTTATTGTATTACATACACTTATCCACCTGCTATGCGATTGCGCGTAGTTGATAAAAGAGCAAAGTAATCCCATGAGAAATCTACGACGTTTCTTGTTACATTTCCAAATAAGGCTGACCTGGGCCAGTAGGCTTAACGCAATTGCAACCGCGTACGTACATATGCGTCCATAGACACACAACTCAACAAGTGAGTAATGACTTTCATCGTCTGGTATGGCAACGTCGCAGCTACACAGCCGATAAGCGTATCATACACCGTTTCACCATTAAATACTTCATGTTTGTAAATAAATCAAAATTCACAAAACAATATTTCGCCCATGGTATTTGTAACAATTATTAATAGCTGTATCAGTATACAAATATCTTTAAAACAACACTCAACTTTCGGAATCTGTTTATTGAGGTCGCTACGAGTTCTTCATGGTTCGCTACGTGATGCCAGAAAAAACAAATGAACTCGATTTATTTTGTCCAGATTTTCCACTTCCCTTTCACAGACATTCAAAAAATGAGTTTCTTTTTAGAGACACTGATGAAACATGACTACAAGATGACCCTTTTTGACGCAAAGGCGGCGTGCTTGCCAGCGATGTGTTCTATTATAAAATAGTGTACAACAGTAAGACTAGTGTCCAGGCGTGCCTCATTTGGTGACGCGCACACCTACATGCGTGGCCGCGAGCAGCCGTAAGGTCGCGGCTGGCGATGTGTGCCAGCACCACAATGCCAGGCAATTAACCTATTAAAGAGTGCGCGGCGACGCGGACACCGATGGAGCAATAACCCGACAAGTCCCGCCGCTAACGTGTTAACCGATACTCAGATTGCTCATTACACCCTTCCTCGTTTCCTTCTAAGGTTTATTCCCTGAACCAGCTGATAATGAGGCTGTGGCAATGACTTAATTAGGTGACGGCGTATTTTCCTGCTCGGCCAACGTGACTAAAACCTGATTACTAAATCGTAAACTACTGTAAAAACGTAACAGTATCTTTACATTTGGCTAGATAAGTAAAATATTATATTTTTAGCCAGATATCAGTTACTTCACAATATGATGTAGAATCTTTACAAGTATTCCGTAAAAACTAAGTCAATAATGCACTAAGCGTCGTCGCCCATCACGCGATTCAAGTCTGATAAACACAAGGTAAAGGCATAGAGCATAATATGGAATTATGGAGCTAATGAGGAAAAAACCCGCTACGAGCGGTGCGGGCAGCAGACACAGCGGGGGAGTGCGGGGCGCGGCTTTCTCTGCGGTACAGCCGACCGATATAAAGAGCGCCTCGCGATGGAACACTTCGGCATTCGGTGAACAGCCGTCTCGCCCGCATCGCCCGCTGCTCCTTCCATGGTTCCCTGTATTGTTTTGGCTTGCTGCTTTTATTGACCGATTTTTGTGATTGTCACTAATACAATAACATATACGATTAGATAGTTATTTATAGGTGAATAGTCTAACCATCTGCAAATAGTATCATGTCAAGGTCGTTAGTTTCATTGTGTCTTCTGACGAAGGTCGGCCAGTGCGCCTCGTTTGGACCGGAAAATAGGTGTACACGAGGAAATCCGTCGTCCGTTTTTCAAGGCATTATTGAAATGCCACCTAGCAGATTAAACTGTAGGTGTCTTATCAGACTTCACATGCCAGCTGTGCCAGTAAATCTTTCGATTACGTCATCCTGAACGCGTTAACAGCTGTTTTCATCGGGATTCTTTTGATTTTTCGGTCGTGGTAGGGGATTTCTTTATTGTGTATTGCCCGTCGTGCGCAACGACTGTGGCTTTTGTTGGTTACCTAATTTCACAGAAAGCGGCGAGCGGTACACAGGCTTGCGAAGTGAGAGGCCGTCGCAACCGGTCCGTTCGGCTCGCTCGACCGAGAGATATACAACTACGTCGCAGATAGTGTTCTTGGTTGTGGATTGGCTTATATGATCACTCATATAAAATATTCAGCCGCTTTGTTTCTAGGAAACCGTTCAAAAAGCATTGTGAGATATTATAAAATACATAATGTATTTTACAATTCCACGGGACAAACCCGGACGCAAACCAGCGGTCGTGTGCCCCAGCCTCGAGTTAACGTGTTGTATCTTATTGACGTAACATCGCGGAGGTGGCACCATGCGTGCGATGCAAATTGAACTTTAAATATAGCTAGCTGTTGGTACAATATTCGTTCTACCGATGTTGGCATACGTCAGTAGTGTACGATAATAAATGGTTCACTTCAACACGAATCGTAGCGGGAAATCCACGCGACTGGCTTGTGATCGCCACCATGTTAATTGCTTGCCGACTTGTATTTTCTTTACTTTATGATAATGTGTCTTGGCAATAATTATTGCTAAGTTGTTTACAGTTCAACATACAACCGAGAAACTGCTGGACTGGAATGGAATCAAAAAGGAAATCACAAACTTGAAAACAACAAAGAAATCTGACAAGTCAAATTACGATCTTCCATTTTGGATTTAACCTTCAATTTTAAATATGCAATGCAGTGGCAGGAAGCAAAACATATTTCGTTACTAATGGAAATTCTACTTTTTAGATAAGATACTAAGAGCCACTTTAATTAATCCAAGTAATATAATTGCAATTAATACCTCCCTTTTATCGCGTACTTATATCAAGAACGGACTTATCAAAATTTAATGTAACCGGCTAAATTATCGCGTAGTTAAAAAAGATAACCAATCGATTGATCAGTTGAACAACAACCAACAACGAATTGATCTCAATATTAAATGACCGCGTGCCCTTTGCGAGGCAATAAAAAATGTTAAACCAGAACTAGTACTGCCATTCTCGAGACTCTCTACAAAATAAGGAATCATAAGAAATAAGTACTAGGGCTATTTATAAATAAACATACGAATGTAAACGTTCAAGTAGTTGACGTGTTGATAAACAATTTTCTGTTTGAACAAGATGTTTTCCGTTTTGATGTACGAACGATGCGAAAAGAATAAGTGTCTTTTAAGAAAGGAACATTTAAGTCCAGTTTGAGAGTAGAGAATTTGGCAATGCGTCCGCGGAAGAAATTGTTCTAACACAATTTACTAACGGTAATAGTCACTTTCATCGCAGCAGACACATTTAAAGGCGAAGTGAGTGGCCAGTTATTCGTGAGGTTTCTACGATACTATTTGCATATTCGCCGACTTTCTAATGGACGATGCGGCCGCTCTTGTCGCAATCGTCGGCAGCGGTGAGGTAACACTGATTCATTTAATTATATACTTATGTTGAAAAAACAGTATTCGAGTCTCGAGCATTGTTGCCATTGAACACTGTTGTGTATGCCAGTCTAGCTTGGGTTTTTTCGCTCGCTCGGCGCACGCTCATTGGCCGCAGCCCCACTTATTAAAAAGTCGTGTTCGAAAACCAGAATACCTTGTCTTTACGTTTATTCGATCGATTTAGATTTAAGGCAAGCAATCGACACGAATGTACCGTCACCACCGAATCGAATAATTTCAAACTAAGCAATTTTCTGTTTCTTAGCAAACACCTACCACTGATACGGTTGCGAAAATTTTGCGGTTGCAATACCTAATCAAACTTTGTCTTGTCGACAAATAGGTAAATTCTATTTTACGTAAAGCTTCTATTGCGGTGAATGAACTATGTTAATTATTTGCGCGTGGTAAATGATTAGATTAGTACACCCAGGCCACTTGAGCGTGTATTTTGTTATCGTAGCTTCCTATACTGTAGATACCGTTGATTACGTCAAACTTGAGATTATTCTTTGGACGTGACAAAATATAATACAGTTTTGCTCAATGTTACGTTGGATAAAAACATTGAAGTATAAAATTATGTGCGTTGCATTGTAAATATCACGAGCGCTGCGGTTGACGGGTGGGTCTTTGCAAGGATTCATTCTGGTGCCGTTCTCCTTCGCGGCGGCCGCTCGCGACCTTCCGCCAGAGGAGGGGCACCTCTCACCGACGACGTGACTGCAACCACGGCCTTACGACGCGAGGCTGTATCGAAACCTCTACGTAACGAAGCTCTTTCCAGCCGCGGTTACTCAACGCCCGATAGTTCCGTCGATACATACCTACATACTTGCTTCGCCGTATAAACCACCAGCAGATCACGTGATTACATTGCGTAACGAATTATTGCCAGCACACCTTTTGATACAACGTGAAATACATAGAAATCTTTCATTATTGAGACACATAATAATGGTGAAACTATTTCTTAGTTGCAAAACAGAATAACATCAGCAAAGATTCTTAGTAACCACTTATCATAAACAAGACAACAAAAAAACCAAAACACCCGATTGCAAAGTTTCAAGACAGTCGATGATAATAATTATGACGACGTTGGTAAGTAGTACATGATTCTAGAGATCGCTCCGACAAAAACAATGGTAAGTAAAAGGCGAATGGATGTTCCCACTGCAAGCAAGACCAAACCATTGTACGAAACAGAGTTACTTTTACTAACTATCATCAGAATAACCACATTGTTTTATTTTCCACAAACACATTAACCAACATTCATCCACGCATTTAGGCCGTGTGGTAACTGCACTAATAATGTAATAGACCAAAACATCTCTCTAGATGGTGGTTTTAAAAGAGCAACCCATATTAATGAAGGCGCAAAACAATCAAGATACGAAAAATTGCAACTTATATTTTTATAGAGAAAAGTGCAGTTTTTATCGTTCCGCAGTTCTCCACCAGTTTTGGAGAGGAACTTATCATTAAGGACAAGCGATCAATGCAATGACAATGAATCAAAAAAGCAAAAACATCGATATAATAACGTCACAAATGGGATGTTGACACGATTGGTGATCTTGCCGGACGTCACAGTATTAGGGTAAGAGAAGCAATTGTGGCTCGTATAGTAGTAATTTCTGAGAAAATTACGTACTTATATGATAAAGTATTCGATATACCTCACATATATTTTGCATGGACGGTACTTACCAAGATTATTCATATCCGATATTATTATAACTTTAAGGGATACTAACATAGAATCAATCAAATGAAACCAATAACATATAAAATGAACTATACAGATCCAAGGATGTAGTAAAACAAAATAAGTTACAAATTTATGAGATTCAACGCTTCAAAATGTAGCATACTGATGCGAAAGGGGATTGACCGAGGTTATTTCCCTCAGGACTCGACGCTAAGAAAGAGGTTAACCGGAAAAATGAGCTCGTCTACTAAAAGTCAGATAAGTCACGATTTTCTTTATAAGATTTACTCCGGTGATTTCTAGTCATTAATTTAGAGGACAGACATTGTTCAACATGACACCAATAAGATTTTTAACTTTTAATTTAATTTTAATGTAGTTAACAGTACTTCAAGGCAGTCGAAACTGTCGATGCAGTATCTGACGCACAATATAACGACGAGACCAGATAATGTCGCAAGTATTTAGATCAAGGTGCGAAACACGCGTTCGAGAGTCGAGATCGGATCCGAGGAATTTTTGTTGAAGATCACGCTCGCGCTCATGTTGAAGCGCATAAATTCATAATGAAATCAAAGCGGAATATACAACAGTAGAAATTAATGTATAAAACAAGAAATCCACACACGAATCAATTGAATATTAAAACGGAAAACAGTTTTAAATACAATCAAAAGGGAAATTCGCATTGTGATGAGCTAAAAATGGGGAATTTCGATATAGGGTCACGAAGGGTACAATGTTATACTTTAAATGACATCTTATCAAAAACCGGTGTGGTTTGTAAAAGATAAGACAATGTACAGTTGATAGTAACAACAATAACATATGTCACATACAATTATCAGCGAAAGTGCTCGTGATTTCGAGAAGTCTGGTATTATGATTAAGAATAATACTTAACACAGACAAGTAGTTTCCGATATTTGCATAGGAACTGGGAAATAAGATATTTTAGAATGCAATCCGCTAGAGAATGAGTTGTGTGTGAACGTTGGATCCAGAACAATCCAGTAGCATAGACGCGGCGCCGACGCGACGTGACGCCGGCCACGCCTCCGACGCTACGGGTTTATATTACGTCTGCTACCGACGCAATTATTGATGTAGAAGGAACACAAAATCTATACAAGTCTCACTGACATTTACATTAAGTTTGTGATCATAAGGAATTTGTAGCTCTATAGACGGATAAATGTACACATATTACATTCTCTCAAATTATTGCTGGTGTCGAAGCTAACAATAGGTTGAGCTAAATGGTTATAGCCCAGTAAGTATATTATGAGAACTCGCGAAGTAGAACTAAAACAAAGCTGCAATAGGTAATTAATAATGTTAGTGGAAACAAACTTTAAATAATGGGCTCCGTAAGGTTGAGTCTGCATAATTGAGTTGTTCTTAGGGTTTCTTCGATTGTTTCGTAATTTGTTCAGGTGTGGCTTCGTATGTAAAAGTATAAAGGATTATATCAGAAAATCATAATTATACATAATTTTAATTATGAAGTATCAGAGTTCTGGAACAGTAAACCGCCATCCAACTACATAAATAGTGCCAACAAGGCTGTAAATAAATAAGCCAGATGTCAATGATAGTTTGAGACTGAACGGCGAACAGCGAGGGCGCACAACACACACAATAAAGCAGACAAATTGACTGCGAAACCACTCGCGGTGGCTGAATTCAATATGTCGAGTAGGTGCGGCTTTATTGTTTCCAGGCGGATATGCTCCCGACCAAATTATAATATATTTTAACCAAGATTTATGGCTGGGCCAAATGCTTTAAAGTAATCACAATGGTGGATTACTGGAAATTGAAAACAAGCCTTTCTGAACTTCAGACGACTTTGGTCAAAGCTTGAAAGTCAGCGATTTTGTTAAATCTACAATTGAAGGGGTAATCTTGGACACTCGATGTACAGATGTTTATTGTAACTGGGAATATGAGGGAATCCGAACCAACAAGAGATTTTTAGAGTTTCTATATATCTCTGAAAATATGATATGATGGAAAGAAATAGGATTGACTTATAAAAAAAACCTCAACAAACAGGAATTAGAACAAAGAAAACCTGTTCAGCAATTTAATATGTTGGCACCTAAAATGTGACAAAACGCAAAAGTTGTTCGGGTGCCTAATTTGCGTTAAGTTGTAAAATTTTCACTCTCAGCAAACACAACCGTTACTTTCGTAGAGATAAATTCATGATAAAAGATGGAAAATTTGTGAATGGTGTAACATGATAAGTGATGTTCACATACAAGTATCAATGAATTTTGAAATGGTGAGATGAAACATAATCCTTTTGACGGAATTGTTTGCAAATGAATAAGCCCAGATTTGGTTATGTGAATAAAAATAAACAGTCAGCCGTGCCGTAGATGAACAATAGTAAATTGTACACGATGCACGACTAACTGCTGGCCTCTAGTTTAGCTAATAAGATTTGTTGTATAACGGGCATTACGACTCCAGCGGCTAACAGGGCGAAAACAATTGTGGACAAGACCGGTTTCCTCGCTAATGCTGCATGGTGTTGGTGTCAGATTTGTAATACTCATGGCTCATACAAAAGCGACAACGAATAAGGAATATTAAATTAAGTGGTAGTTATTTTTATGAAATGAAAAAAGAAAAATTCATTCTTGTAAACTTGGAAGAAAATGAGCAACACACATTGAAGAAGAAAGTCTTTAAACCTTGGTAAAATGTTGAAGAAAAAATCAATCCATAAAGTATGAAAACAGAAACGAGAGAAACGAAATGTATAGTGTGGGCACAACAAAATTATCATAATATATACAAAACAAGACAAATGTGATTTAAACATCCTGATACTAGACAAGTAAATACCAACATTAAAGAAATATTTTCTAATGTTAAACGATTCTGAAAACGTTTCTGAAGTAGAATTGTCCCAGCTGTTTGTTCCTCACGTCATAGCGAATTGTAAATGGATATCGGTTCAATACCCCATATTTTACATTCAAATCGATTGTATGAACGGATGACGATTGAGGCTTGTCTATAGTCTTTTGGGATAACATTTTCAGTGAATTGAAAACAGAATCGTACTGTTCACCTTTTTGCGGTTTTAGTTTATTGTTTGAAAAAGAACTTTGAACTGGAATTCATTTACTAGAGTGTTTGTTAAAGTACACAAATGTCGATTGAAAACCTCAAACAGTATTACAATACAAAATACATGTACAATGATGTATTTACGTAGATATAGCACGTGTATTAAATGACAAATTGAAATTAATGTTTTGATTCCGAATATAGGTGCTATCATTAATGAAGACTTGAGCAACAAGGTTTAGTCACATTTGTTACGGCGTGGCATTACATTCATCATAAATAGGTTTTGAGGTGAAGGCCATACAGCTATTGCTAACATTGCTTTTTTGGAACACAAAACAGTTTATACCAGGACACTAATTGGTTTTTACATTGTTTTGTACCTATTTAATTGTAGCAATTAACGGGTCTTGTAAACCTTTGACAGAGCAAATAAGCGGTTTTGATATCTTGAAATCGAACTCGGCGACAGATTTATACCTGAAGATATAATCAATCTTGAGAAAAAATTAAGTTGTGTTCAGACCAGGATCGACTCAGAATCGGATAAAAAAAAACGGAGAAAGCGTCGCTCAGCATATTGGGGTCTGATAACGTCACCGACGAAAACGGTAGTGTATCATTGTATCAGTAACATATCGGAGTTTTCCTATGTAAATAATGGGCGTGACGGCAGTATATAAAAAAATCAATTGTCCAGTGATTGCCGCCTACTCAGGTGAAGTTCAGAATAGTGCTGCGAACGAGCGGTTACTTTTACCAGTTTACGTAAGACTGCCAGGCACAATTTATTATCGACTCCATTGCGAGCTTTCGTAATATAAGCCAGCACTGCTTATGCACTTTATGTCTACTTGTCCTCTTTTCATAGACACCCGGATGTTTTGGGCCTTGGATAGACTAGACGGCTAGCGTTTACAACGGCTACGAGTAATTCCTTGTAAATCATCTTAAATTGACGTTTGCTGGTTCAATTCTTGTTGTGTCGATAGAACATTTGGAATATCTTTAAGATTAGCTGTGAGTTCATCGAGTATTCATATTTCAATTTCTAAGGTCTTCTTGAACGGAGTCGAGTGAAAGCTACAATTATAGTGTATCTTGTTTATTTTCTTTTACAACTTTTTTTCGTTATATTATCTAAAATACATATTTCAACTGACAGCTGTTCTTGATCATCTATTTTATTTCTATTTTTGCAAAGGTATGCTCAGGCAAAGTTTTCAAGTAATCACTTTTAGATTTCTATTTTTTGTTTGTTAAAAAGGCGACTTAATTCACTAGGTTCCCAGCTGATACATATTTCAGTAGTACAGTGAATAGAATGAAATAAATGAATGCCAATGGATAGTGAAGTTGGTAAAATGTGACGGGCGTAGGCCGAAGACTTACAAGCGTATGCCTGATCTTTTGACCTTTTAGCTCAACAATTGGAAAGTAAATATATAATGAACGTTAAATAGATTCTATGAACAAAACACTCTATAAGAAATAAAAGATACGAGTAAATATGCAAAAACCGTACTTATTAATTGAATTTGAATCGTCTAATTTAAAGTAAGTTATTTGGGCACTGCTAATCAACATTCCAACCGGTAAATCAGTGTACTTCTCAAGACAAAGATACACACATGCGCGTAATTACCTATTTGTTATTCAACAATAACACTGCAACCATTATCAGTGGGTTATAAGTACAAATCGCCCGTAAACTGATTTGTTGCCTTTGAACCTTATTACGTAGCAATAAGGCCGAGAACGGAAAAACACTTAAAACCGACGGTGAGCTAGTTGCAATGTCACATTGCACGCATCATTGCATACAGTGATCTCATTCGCTGCCAAATTGAGTAAATGGTGCAAGTATTAATTTTGATAGTAGTATAAGTTTTACACAATTTTCAGATTTTTATTAAATAAATTGAGGTTATTCATTTTAAACGTTGTACTAATGACATAAATGTTCAAGGGGCGTCTCGTCGTGTGCCAAAAGGGCGTGTCCATGGATTTATGACTTTTAGCACAGACTTTCAAAATATATATGGAATATTTAATCATTCTTTGTTCTGTCACGGTTAATTTATATAATAAACATCTGTTACAAAGCGCCATAACTTAGTTTTCAGAATCAAAAGAAAGTAACCAACCGTTTGTTGATCCTACAATATTTACTAGCTACATTTTATTTATTCGCTACCACATTACTTGAAAAGCTCCATAGATTTTTCCAGAATTCATTGCTGATCACATTCATCACAAGTCGTTGACGGAAAACATCTCGAGGAAACCTGCATTTCTGAGGAGAAATTCACAGCGTGTATCATAAGTTGTGGATGCATAGCGACAGTGGCGCCACCCATCACTGGTCATAAACACGGCGGCATGTGGATGTTCTCAGTGTCATATGTTTACGCTGCTATATTAGTAACTTCGGTCGCGATATTTAGCACAAAGATGCGTGGCTATAAAAACACTAGTTCTAAAAATACCCTGGACACTTTATGAAGGAACGATCGTCTTTTAACTGAGGTATAAAACTGAAACGCCAGTTTACTGCGCAGCGCACACAAGCAGATTATTTCCACTGTTTTCATTTGCATAAAAAAAACATGCAATAAATAAAATAGTGTGTGATTTTACGCATTTATTGGCTTGAGCATACAAGACACACAAGCTACATTTTGCGTCCACTTCCTCGTTGGGTATCGAAAGCGGTATTAGCTATGTGTGTATGATGGACATGCGGCGTCGGCGCACACGACAACTTTCCCTTCTTTAATGGAAAAACAGCATTAAAACGTGAGCCTTAAGGATAAAACTCGAAAGGCACGAGCGTTACGCGTGGGATACCGGCTTGACCACAAGCTCTACTTAGTCAAGGTGTTGACAATGTTTAATATAATTCTATTCTCAGTCACTGCAAGGACTGCTCTGTTTTCTCAGAAAGCTTTATAAAGATGCCATAAATACATGTCATCCATCACAAGCTTTTTGTTTTAAATCAAAATGGTGATGTTCGCTTTTTTAAATATTTACAGTTAATTCTACACCGACCTTATCAAATTGAGACAATCTTTCACGAGTTTTCGTATTTATTTACATAATTACTATAGCGCGGATCACGCTAAGCCTTACCTGACATTCATTTCTTCGAATCGAATGCTTGAAGCAAAGATGAAGCGCTTCAGATAACGAAAGACAGCGTCGTCGGATATCGAAAAAAACTTGTAAAAGATCGACAGCGAATTAAGCGCATTTCTGTTTAACATAAAGACTGTTGCTGCGTCTTTAATATCCGAAGAGGTCGTTAATCAAAATTGCCTCGATTATTATTTATTGTCGTTTATATACTATTCATTTTTTGGGTATGTCAAAATAGGCCAAGTAGTAGTAATGACTGTTGTTAACAACTATTGAACACCATTAAAGCCGAAAAGTGAAAGCTTGAGAATGAAGCTCAATAATAATTATCGATGCTAAATTTTTTATCAATGGCCGTGTAGGTAACGACCACCGAGAAAATGCGCAACTGCCGGAACAATCTTATGGGCTGATAATTCATCAATTTTGATGACACAGCCAAACAAGCAGAAAGGAAATCACAGTGAGTTTGGATAAGATTAAGTTGTGACTTCGATGTAATGTGATATTATTACTTATTCATTCTAGCAGTAAGTTACCCAATTGTTTCTAAGTATTAGATAGCATATCAAATCCAACTAAAGCGAGGGTTTGTATTAGTTGTACTGCATCGTTGCGTGATTATACGAGATGTTGACGGCATGTTTCATTGTTAGCATGACGAATATGCAGGATTTTCCTGAGGAAGGTAAATGCGTAATTTTTCACTTCTTGCCTAATGACTAGTTATTGACTTTTATGTATCTAAGTCGCGGTGGCCCCAATTACAATTCAAGATACGCCCAAATCCACATCGGCGTGTGCTCAGGTCCAATAGCAAAAGCACGCGCTGTGAAGTGAAAGTGAATAGCGCGCACGTACGGTCGGCCCGCAGCCCCAATAAGACGACACCGCCGTCCGCATACTTCAGCAATTACCACGAGGAAATCAGCAGCGTTCCGCCAAGTCGCTCCCAGAACCCTGACTAAAGGCGCTGCCGAATAGGCCACAACGCTTAATCTTTCGAAAGTGCATCCCAATATTGCACTTCTCTTGTTCTAATAACAATGATATTACCACAATTTGCACAACAATACCAAGTTGAACGAGTGATCTCTGGCACTAATAAAATTAATGCACTTGCATTTCTAAACGATCAACGCATTGCCCACAATAGTTAGATTCATTGTAAGTAAATTTTGTTTCATGTACGACTCGACACACCTACGCTCAAACAAGTCGACCTAAACAATATTCCATTTTATCTTCACGGGATATCAAATGAATGTACTTCCAACCCTGACCCCAAGGTTGAAGCGAGCACATGCAACCAGCCGGCCTCAGCAGCTATCGATTCTAAGGCTCTTCTACATTTATTTAGTTCCGGCCCGCAATAGATCGTGAATTTGCGTTACGTAACGATTAGTAACGTTGTTAAAACATTGACTACTGTCTAGTCTATGCGATGGTAACGTTTTATTATTTGTATGAAGTGTTGCGTGTGAATGTCTCAAAGAAAATGGAAAGTAACACAAGATTAAATTTACGCGCGTAATTTCCAATAGTTAAATGATTTCAAGCAAAAAAACAATACGACGATGAGTGAGTAGCTACTAGTCAAATGACGTCAATGTCAATACGCAAGCATGAATGTAATCACGTCAAACACCGAGTAAAATGTAAAATGAATCAAGTGTTGTTCTAAATGAAAAGGCATTGCTTAATAACATAAACAATTGAAAGAATAGATGGCAGTTGGGTAACATTGATTGAAATATTAAGTAAACTCAAGTTCCAGAAACACAGCTCTCTACCCAATGAGAGCTTCGTTCAAAGCAAGAAGTTTTCTGGAATATCGTAGTTTCTAGAAAATTATAATTTTCATAAATAAACGAATGAAAATAATCAGAAGAATGTGTGCACAGGTGATTTTCAAGTTGTATGTTGCATAATGAAATCCAAATTGCTTGTTTTGCAAGTAAAATTATAACTTTTGATGTAGCAATTTTTTCGGACAAGGCTTCCAAAGAGTGGGCCAAGTTTAACGCGAGACAGAAAGACGTTAAACACAATAGGCCTATATTCGAGATCTTTATGTGCTGGACGTAAGTACAACAGGTCGTCCTTGTAGCGAGTGTAAACACTATTGTTTGATCACGTGGCTGCACCCATTATGATCTGATAAAGGTTCACGCCAACACACCTTTGTTCTATAGCTACATTGGTAACAATGTCTGTCATATAAACGCCTATTCCGCTAAATTAGCATTATTCCCAATGAGGCCCGTTTAAAACAGATATTGATTATTGGGTATCGATTTTATTACAACTTTATCGGTCAAAGGTTTCGGTTTAATATTGAGAATATGTTAATAAATCAAGTCAGTGTCACGTTTCAAGTCAAACAAGGTTCTAGGGAAGGTTATATGAACAAAATCTATAATGAGTAATACAGAGAAATCGCCAATCGGCTGATAGCCTTCAGTAGTCAGTCAGGCATTACAAGATGGGTAAAATGTAGCAGGGAAGCAGAGTTGAGATGAAGGTTAATGAGCATAATGGATCCGCAAACATGCCGCCATGTCGTTGTCATGTTGCCATGGCCCTAGCTCACCATAAAATTGAATATACTATACATACATGAATACTACAATAACAACAAGAGGCAAGTGGCCTGAGGCAAACCTGATACTACATACGACTGTTGAACAACGGTATATTTTTTCAATCCCTGACAAGTTCAATTTAAAGATTATTATGTACTTTATAAAAAGAATTTATATTCGACACTTGAGAATTATCGGTTACCAACATCAAAACATACATTTCCGTTTAATACAAAATCGAATCCTGTTTTCAAGGACTGCGATAATGTTCCGTAAACCGTTGGTGAAGGTAGTAAAGTGTTGGGAGGACAACGACCTGACCGAGTCAAGACGTATTCCAACTTACATTGTGAGGAACATTCAGTTTTACAATGCAGAACATTGGGTTCAATGTACATAGAAGGATGATTCATTAGATGCAGAGATAACATCGATAGACTTGGCGATATGCTGTGTCCGGAAAATTAATGCGCATAGTATCTGAACGGCTGAAGACTGCAAACATCTTGTATTTGAATTTTTGTAGCCCTTTTGTGCAAACAAGTTATACCATCAAAACAATACCGGAGACTCGATCCCGATGCGTGTTAAAACATTATCGCGAAAGGGGACAACGGCCGCGCACCTGTGAGGTGCAATCCACATGTGCCCACTAGCGACTGGAACTGTTTCTATTTTTACACACTCCACTCTATCTTATTTACTATTCTGGTCTGCGACTCATTGAATTGTGGTTATTATGTGCAAGTTGGATATGTGCCAGCGAGTCTCGGACCTAACACACCGATACAGAGATATTCGAGGAATGATGGCGAAGCGTTTTCAGAGAACACCGTTTATCCCGAGCATATTCTTAGGAAGACAAAAAAAATAACACAAAGCCAAGGTTGGCCCGCTATTAGGTTTAACAGTGTTACAATTTACATAATATAAAACATTATGTTGTTTTGCATAAAATGGCAATGATTTTTGCAATGTAGAACATGTCCCATACTTTAATTAGCATTAGTTAAGTCAGTAAGTTATACAGGAAAATATTGAAGCGTGACGTTTTAGATTTCGAATGAGGTGGTCGGGGTCGTTTACATACGATACGAGCAAGTGACTCTCGACGAGCAACAAGAGAAGAGATCACGTCAAACCGGCAGGCGAGTCGAGCGGTGGCAACAAGCAAACCGGTCGAAGGCGCCGGGCGTCGGGCGCGGGGATCGACCGGGGATTAACACCTTGTAAACAAAATTGCATTAGCCACGTTTTTTGCAATGACTGAACAGTAAGTGTGACGTTAGCTGTAATACTTGTTGCATCTAACCAAACTAAATATAATTTACCAACGCTCTATACTTCAATTTCACACAGCTTTGCGCTAATTCGCCATCTCTTCTTCATGGTTGTACGGTTTTACGTGACGTAATTTATCGGCGAGTCCCACGCGGAAAGTTTATAAGTAAACAAGAGGCTACCGTCAGAGGAAAAGGCTTGAAGGCATATTAAATAGTGTCAACCAAAGACGTACTGATACAATGTCACTGGCTGTCAGTTTATAAGTGTTTCAAAGTTCGTGTTCAACTAGGCTGAATGACGAGGCCGCTTTTAGTACGTGACGGCGTGTAATCCGCGTTCAATTTGTTTTTCGAAATAATTTAGGGTAAAAAGTTTAATAGACCACCGACCGCAGCGTCAAGCAGCAAATCGAAATCGGCTAAGTGGGTCATCATATAATTTCGCAAGCGTATCGAGTGCCGCAAGCGTTAACTGGTACGCCCGAGGCGAGTCAAGGCCCATACGACGATGAGGCCCAGATCCTGACGAAGCTGTACTCCTTCATTCATTTCGTTCTTATGCATCTTCAAATCCTTATTCGACATCGTAAAGTGATCGACTTACTTAACTAAACTCCATATTTAAACTAAAGCATTACGTTTGCTTTTATAGCCTGCACTTGCATAATAAGTTTGAATGTAAGTTGGAAATTATAAATGTTTTGGTGTTGTTGCACTTGTGTTTAGTAAAATCTAAGCTGTTTTCGAAACACGTCAATTGTATGTTTACTCGTGACAACCATAACGAGATACACGCACGTTGTTATTAATCACTAGTGATAAGGTCATCGAATTATGTAAAATGTACAGAGAAGTACGTGCAAAGCAGACCATTGTTATATCACTCATATTAGGAAATCTAAAGGTAAAAAGATTCCGATGTATTTTATTCAAAGACGTATTGAAACATGTAGAAAATGTTGAAATTGCATCAACGAGATAAACGTCAGGTACTGCTGTTTATTGAAAAAACAAAAGTAATAAATATGCAAAGAGGACAAATTGAAACTTTATACTAAACTTGACTTTCGACGAAAAGCCTTTATAAAGAAGAAAATTTATTCAGAGAACAAAGAAACATAATTTCGAATTGCATTTCTCTGAGAATTCTTCTTTGCAAAATACATTTTGTCAAGTGTGCATGGAACGTTGTTTACTTACGATATCGGTGCTTGTTTAAACAATTAATAACTAATACGGATACTAGGGTATGCTAATTAATGGGTACAGTTTTATTTATGGTTTCTAAACTGCCGTTAAATACATTTGCTAATGAATCCAAACTTAAGGTGCGTAACAACCTACATCCAATATGGTCAATTTTAATATTATGCTACTTTGTTTATTTATTTAAAAGAAAACCCACGGTTATGGTTTTAGTATCTAACTGGATTTTCTTTTATCATTGACTCAATGAAAAGGGATGCCGTCTAGACCATGTAGTTTGATTATTTAATACTGATCTGGTGCTTTTCACTAGACATTAATGTAATGTGGCACTATACTATTTCTAATTTTGAAATACTAATACTATTACTTCGTGAAATGCTCAAATTAAAAAGAGTGGTCCAAGAACACTACCCTGTATTATCCCAGCTATTGTAAAATTATAGTTTTGTAGTAGCTTCGTAGCAAACAAGAAATATGAATTCAATACAAATATGTATTGAATTAAGGCCATTTGGAAGGTTCATTTATATAATGAACTAGCTTTTGCCCGCGGCTTTGCCCGCGTTAAATTTGGGGTAACACAGTTCCCCATGGGCCTTATTGATTTGTAATAGCAACGCTAAGTTTTCCCTCTTTCTCCCTCACATCCCACTTTTTTAAAATAAAAATTAAGTAAGGATATTATAATATTTTATCCTTACTAATATTATAAAAGCGAAAGTGAGTTTGTTTGTTTGTTTGTTTGTTACCTCTTCACGCTTTAATGGCTGAACCGATTTGGATGAATTTTGGTACAGAGATAGTAGGGAACAAGGAGACGGACATAGGCTAATATTTTTTTGAAAAAAGTGGGATGTGAGGGAGAAAGAGGGAAGACAAGGGAAAACTTAGCGTTGCTATTACAAATCAATAAGGCGCAAGGGGAACTGTGTTACCCCAAATTTAACGCGGGCGAAGCCGCGGGCGAAAGCTAGTAATATTATATAGTAAGGATTACTATTATCCTTTACAAATGTTGGTTGCCTCTAACAGAAGCTTCAAAAAGGTCATGATATGCACTACTTTTCTCCCCTTGCAAGAGCCAGCCCGCGATGCTGAGCCAGTAAGTTTAAATCAGTCCTCAAATAAAATCACTCAGATCCAGCCTGTCCCTTGCTGTCCCTCAGCGACGCTCTAAACCGAGGCTCGTACCCCACAAACTAAGCGACTGTATTTATGTCGCTTAGTTTGTAAGTTTTTACCCTGGCTGGAGGTCTTAATTTTTAAGGCATTCACAGGATTCGCCCGGTTAAGCAGGCGACAACCTCCTTGGTTAAACTGCCAGATGCCCTTCATTAAAAAATACTTTTCTTGTTTTTACAGATTTGTTTAACTGATCTTTGGTAAATTATGTGGTTATAACTGAGAGGCTTTCTACAACATACTTCATCTATAACCCTGAGACCCTTTTAAGAGTTTATTTTATTCAAATTGGTGCTTATCATCCCTACCCTTACGATTAACCTTACAACTTTTAGGATTCGGAACAAAAACAACGGTTTAAAATGGCACTTACATACATTTTTAAAACTTTTTAGAAAAATACTGTGACTCACCCCTTCATTTCCGGGTAGGAACTGTATTTTAGGTTTTGCCAATCTGTCCTGAAAAAAAAAGAAAGAGCAGAGGTTAGTATCTTGTAAAAAAAACACACTTTGCGAAGTTCCACCAAATCAATTTGTTAATCAAGAATGTCAACTAACTACAAATATATTGAGCAGAACAAAAAAACAGCCTGCATGATATTGAAATAGGAATTGAATCGAAAACTGAATTTTATTAATAGTGCTGCTGTTTATCAAGTGTTGTCTCCCACAAGTCTGCGTAATATTCCGTGGCGAGTCACTTGGTTAGACAATATAATGGTAATTGAGGTTTCCATTTTAATGCAAGTATAGTAGATCATGAACAATGCTCAAATGCCATACAATGCTTAAATGCCATACGGTACTCGTAAGTGTGAGAGCTGCAAATAAAATATCTAAGTAAATATTTCAGTTTATGACTCCAAATAGACACATTAACCTGGTAGTTGTTCGAATGGTTAGTTTACTGCAGAATATGAGACAGATGTTCAATGCATTGACGTGCGAAATATTTAAAAACAGATTTACGTAGACAGGAAAATACAGCATGACATGACGCACATTAAAGTTAAGTTAACAAGGTATAGCTTTAGTACAATAATTCAAAGTAAAATTCAAAGCAAGTATGGGAAATTCATAGTGCAAATAAGAACGACGTACTATGAATCATAATTCATAACTGAGCCTTGGATTTGGATCTATCATTCCATCAGTTCTTGCAAAAAAAGAGCAGGTCATCGAGGATTGTATTATGATTATTCAAACAATGTATGATAGCTGTAATCTCACATCTTTGTTTTTTCTAGTCAGTAAGTCTAATGGAATATAACGAGTGAGATTCAAAACGTAGTAGAGAGGCGGAAGTTTACTTGCATGAAAAGTTAAATATGTATTTCAACAATAGTATCTCGATCATTGAAATCACAATATTTCTGTTAGATGAACACTTAGAATCAATGTTTCAATAATATAGGCATAATCTAATGAAACGTCGTAATTAGACGACAAGAAGCCAAACCAGTTGGGCAACGAGTCAGGTTGGCCACAATAAGCAAGTGTCGGCAAGTCGTGGCGTTGCACAACCGGCGATGGTCGAACGCGAGAAACATAACTAGGCTGGGCGGCGGTGCTGATGATGTAAACTTAAAAATTGCTTTACTTACTTACTTAACCGCAAAACTCAATGTGAAATTCAACTAGTTGCATTGCCGTCTAGACTCTCAGCGGGAAGGGATGACCCGGAACTTACCGTGGTTAGCATCCATGGCCGTGACTCTCGATCTCTCGAGGGTCAACCAATTACTATGCCAATACGAGAACGTTTTTTGCTCTTATGCATTTTAAACGGCAATAAAAAATTGTATTTGAAAAATGTACACTTATGAATGCTACAAATTTGCGATAAGAGAATCGTCTACTTTGATTGAGATTGAAATCAGTCGCGAATGTCAAACCAGTTTTTTTCCGGCAAGGTCATACGCTGTATTCATTTTCCTATTCAAACTTAAAACTCGCCAATACAACTAAAATGGTAAAAAGTAGTACGTTACATACGTAGTTATTGATCGGGGTGAAGATGTTTGCATTAGTCTTAGTTATTACATTACGTAATCATTATTATTTATTTTATTAACATATGTGTACCTTGGGAGCCATTTGAAGATAATGACTATCATTCACATTAGAATCTGAATGATTAGAGTTGGGAAATAAAGAAGTGATAAGCAAATAACAATATTTATCAACACCAGCACTGCGCAGAATACAAACGGTTACCTCTGGCGTTGTTCATCAAATTTGTATGAATAGTCGATTTGTAGCAGATAAAGAGATAAGTATACCTAAGCTACATGTAGTAAATAAGTATAATTTTGTCGAGTAAAAAATACAAAAAGCAATTTTGGCCTTGCGTTGAATTGCTGCGTTGTACGGAGTGAGGCAATAAAATACCTGCACAAAGTGACCTTAGCGGAATATGCTGGTGACCTTTAGCAAAGTAAAAAACTTTTACAAGCTTTACGTTTTTAGATTAGTGAAAACAAAAATACTTGATAATAGAGAACATTAGCATACTAATAATACTTGAATAACTTCAAACAGCTTTGTGAACTGAAAAAGTTGTCATTATTTTTTGTTTTGGATATTCGCGGTTTTGAAAACCACCTAATTATCAGTACAACCACAACACAGTAATTGGTCAAAAACAAAATTTTATAATAAAAAAAGTCGTAAGAAGAAGTTTTAGACATTAAGTGAACTGCCAACTCTTGCAAGTAATGGTTTGTCAATACAAAATGTTGTTAAATTATTATAGAGGGGTCACATCATGATACTCGTATGTTTGCACAAGATAAGAATTCGTCAAATGTGAACCGTGGCGTTCGGAACCGTTGTACGAAGTTCTGATCAAGACTCCACTTAGCGACACACATTTGAATAACAACACCGTTTCCAATACTGCCACATTAGGGGCCTTTTGGGGCTTTTATTTCTTCGGGTTGGTAGTATGTTAAACGAATCTTGAAAGATAATTTTTATGTTTTATGATATACTGCATAAATGAAAGAACAATATGGCAGCTAAAGAGGAAAATAAGAGCATTCAAAACATAAACAATCTTTAAATACACCGTGAAAGGATCTTCCGTTGAAGAATTTATAAGTGTCTGGGCGCCTACCTGAGCTACGGCATCCGAGAAAGTTGTTCATGTCTAGTTTTGTATTACGTTGCCTCTAACATCTATTCGTACAAAACCTTTTTTTTCTGAACCACGTATTTGATTTTCTCGCATTGCTTACAAGCGAAAATTCATATAAATTTTACTATTATCTTTTTATTTGAAGTCCAACCTGGACCTACTATACACAAGGCTATCTTGGCATTGATTGGGCATTTAGTTTTATCATTTAACATTGAAATCTTATTACTAATCCGGTTCCTTTGTAAGACACACCAAGGCTTTCTTTTTTATAAAATTAATTTGCCAGACCTTGTAATTACAGTTTTCATTATTGATCCGCTTGTTATTTATGTAAACGCTATCTAGACCACACCCACTACCAGTGCTAGTTTCCAAAATTACAGTTCATAATTTACGTACAGATCTGTGTGCTCATCGAAAGTTTTGCAATTTGCCAGTTCAACAGGTGGTCTAGTGTAGGCACTTTCAAGGGCTCTTCAGAAATGAACTTAACCGAAGGCTTGTTTACGTTTTAATTAGTGCAAGTTAAAAGAAGATATTAGTAGCTCGTCGTCAGACCACGTTAAAATGATTGTATTCATCGTTAGTGTAATTTTAGAGTCTATTAACGTTATTTTAACATATTATATCAAGTGCAAGATTAGTCGCATTGCATTTGTCAGTAACAATATTCCGATTCCGTCCGTTTTCCTGAATATTTTTAAATAAGCTATATTGTGTAGGATGCAAACTGAAGGTCGCGTTTAGTGCTATCAATATCATATTTTAGATCAATCGAACCAAATCTGGGTATAGACATGGTGCTAGGAAATGAGATGTACAAGGTTCAAGCAGGGCCTTTTCAGTAAACTTTTTATTGTCATCCTTGTATTTTTTCCTTTAAGTATATTTTAGTGGTCTATAGAACATTTTATAGTTTAGATAATAAAGTACATGCATTTACCTGCGTCTGGCAAAGCTTTGTTGATGCAATAACAAAATGCGTCTTTTGACTGCTTTAAATAGAATTATCTCTGTAACACAGTTAATTTAATTGGTAATCAATAATTAATATAGGAGATGTTTGTGTTCAATGTCACAAGGAGTATTTAATCAAGTAATCAATTGCATCAACTTTTCGGACTTAACTTTGTACTTCCAACACCAAGTACCTAACTACACTTTTTAGTATTCAGTCTAATTTTGGGATCCATTTCTCGTCCTTATTAAGCAAAGCTAATGTTTCTTATATGCTAAATATCCCAAAACCATAACAGATATTATATAATGTCTGAAAATAACTAAATTGGTATTTCGTAACGGGTTATTAGAACCCCATCTGTTATCCCCTTATGTATTTCTGGAAATTCTGTAGAGTCTTTTTCGCAAAATTCATTTAAATATAATATTCTATTATATGTAATAAATACTAAAGCAACGTTAAACATTGAATTTAACCTCAACAAAAAATAAGGAGGCTTTATGAAAAATAAGCAATTACAGGCTTTAGTCATTACTGCACTGTGTCTTACATTAAGTTTGACGGATGATTAAAGTGTAGTCAGTCATTTTGACCTTACAAGCAAGCCACTCTATTTCAATATTAACGAACTACACACGCGTCTTTTGTCCGTTGACTCTGCCATAAGGTTGGCGTCCCTAACCGCCCTATTTCTAATCATCCGTCCTTTTCTAAAGCACGTCGCCTTTCATGGGGCGGTATACCCCGTCGTATATGATGGCCACCTTCATAAAAACATCACATGATTCGTAGATCCATTTCTCCATGTTACTACCGTTTTACGTCTTTATGGGGACCACGGTCCATCAATGTTTTATGCCTGCTCAAACAATTAAATATTTCCCCTTTATATCTGGTTGCATCATGTGAATTTGCGGCACTAGCTGAACGGATTGGCCGACATTTTGCAAACTTGTTTGTTTAAACTAAACGTTAGTAAACAAAATGTTAAGAGCATATTAAAATGATGTAGAGTTATTGAAGTAAACAATATTCAATTAAAACGCCGAGGATAACTGTGCAGTTAAAATGTTCACGTCGTAATCAGAGAATGGCCTTTTAGACACGGTTTTTTTTTTTTATTTCAGGCGTTTTAAAACTGTCTCGTGGTATGAAGGCATCTATTAAATTGATAGTGGTTATGGATTCCGATCATTTTATGGTCAACTTTAACTAATAGAAACAAGGTTAATTGCAGAACAATACCATGTATTTTATTGTCATAATATAAGTGGTTGCATAGTTGACTTCTTATGGTCAGAAACCATTTTCGTAAACAACATGAGGTACCTGAAGGTTTCATAAAAAACTTGTTACGAACAATACTTAAAATCTTAGGACAAAAATAGAATGAAGGGGCGGGCGTCGAGATTTCTCGAGTCTAACATCTGTTCGCAAGTAACTGCTTAGCAAGGGACAACCAGGTGCCAAGGCTCGGGGGGACGGAGGGTGCGACGACCTCGAGCCCTATCGCTCGTGTTCATCGTCACGCAGACGTCACAACATCTATCACACACAAATATTGACTCTCCACCAAACAATTTAAAGATCAATTTGGAACTTCCTGCAGACTCGCTTACATTCGCGAGAAAAATCTCCAATTATCCCTGATTTTATTCTTGTACTATTTAAACTTTCAAAGATTGTATGTTTGTATTAATTTTAATTTGATATCTAGATGTTCTCTAGCAGTTACTTTCATCATAGTAGCCGCCGGCATTTTTATTTTACTACTCAGATGACCCTGATGTCAAAGTGAGTTGATAAAATTATCTACATTGTGTGTTGCCAATAGGTACGCTGCAAATACTGTGCGTTTTTATATTACGGATTATTAATAGATTAAATTCTATTACTTGCACTTCTATTCTTATTGTTTATAGTTTAATCAACCATCTTAATATTTAGAAATTATATCCAGTAACTAACATAATCTTAGTTTTGGTTGATCTAAAGGTGGTCATCGAGAGAAAGGTGGTATTATTATCAATGAAACTGATATTATTTTTCCCATATGGCTAGTGCAAATATGGCATACTTTGTACAATGTGGATATCCGGTATAGATACCTACTTACGTGACAAAGTACGTGAACTTCAATGTAGTGTAGTCATTCGCCATAATGAATTCTAATAAAACTGAAATTTGATCTTAGTATTGCAGAATGGAGTAATAAGTAAGCACTGCGTATTTACAACGACTATGATTCATTCAATCAAGCCAAGGGTCTTCTAAGGCGAAACGCTGGACACTCATATGGCGGCGTTACAACAGTGATTCACGGCTTTCAATGGATTCTATGCCCAAGAAAAAAGGCCAGGTGGCACGCTTACAAAGCAACAACAAAAAAACGGACACCAAACCTGCGGCACATCCCTTGGGAGAGTGTATGGGAATTTGGATTTTGGCAGTATATAGAGAGTGTCTATAGTCGTTTAGCCAAGTTGAATAATAGTTATATGCCACTGATCTTTAGGCCGACACAAAATAAATGTATCGTTGTTAAACACGTGCATGGAATGGGGAATCATAATCAGGTGGGCGATCAGCTTTGAGTGACGTTACAGAATTGTTTATATTGGCAACATAAAATTTTGTTGGTATCTCGATTGCTTTGAAATCTTTGATAACCTATATTATGTAATTTTGTTTTTTACAGCCTTAACCATATAAGGAAGTTGCAGCGTGTTTTCAATTTTTATGGGTTGGACTTTTTTAACCAGGGTGCACTGTGTGAAAATTCAAAATACAATTCCAGGATGCAAATTTGAATAGACAATTTCGATATTATTCTGTCCGATTGTGTGTGTTCATGACATCGTTTTTTTTTTAAAGGCATCTCGAAGTTCAATCTATGAGGTCTTTAGCTGCTCAACCGGACTATCTTTTGGATGCCTTGCATTTAAGGCCTCCAGACCACTCATGTTATTTATAAAAAAAAATATATATAACGTTATTTATTATTTAATAAATAACTATCAGCCTAGATTAATATCAGTGACGTTCGGTTACTACATAGTCATAATATCAATGTAGTTGCATTCATTTATTGTATAATTTAATTGTAAAATGGTGTTTTGTCGCTAATTTTAACGTGTATGTCTGTAGCGAATATAATTTATTATGACCTAAAAGCGATTGATAATGTGGGATTATCCATAAATATTTACATTTATGTCAAATGCCTAATAACGGCTCTGTACATGTTTACCTTATTAATTTATAATAAATAGGTAATATTACGGCATCCAATTAAGAATAACGCAGATAAGTCCAATATTAATCTACAAAAGCCATGTAAGGCTTGATGAACATCCTGCCGGGGCTGCATGTTGCTTGAAAGAGATATCACGGCCCCGGAACATAAAGGGCAATAGAAGGATTATGAGTGGGCTTTAGTCTATACAAGTCTGACAGTCCCCGGTTCATCATCATCATCATGATGTACTCATTGTGCTTGTTGCAAATAATTTACTATAAGCTACAAGATATATGGATAAAAAAATCGACGTATTTACGTTATGTTTGCACGCGAACTGGTGCTAAAGCCTAAGGTATTCTCACACTTATTCCTTCCGCATGTATACAAGTCTGACAGTCCCCGGTTATCCCCAGTTATTTGATGATTTACCATCCGCAAAGAAAAGGCTTACAAACATAGATTCATTTGGCTACAACTACACTATTGTAGTACTACTGCCAAAGATGGCAAATAGGAGAGGAAAGCTGAACAACCCACCAGATGTATTTATTCCGATATGAGTAGAGCACGACATTTTTTAACTAACAATATTCGATATACGTATTACATGTAAGATTTTCATATTTTTGGGAATTATTAATCAATCTGGCGCAGTGGCTGAGCGATTAACTGCTGCGCTGTGTGTCGCGAGTTTGATCCCCGCACTACAGGTAGTAAACAACTACTCGGGTCTAGCTGTTTTGGTATGTGAGTTTGAATGTTGGTAAACGCACCTACGATACAGGAGAAAATCCAAGCAAGGCGCAGTTTTTTTTTTAATATTCCTCTTTATATGGTACTCACTGTGCTTGTTGCATATAATTTACTATAAGCTACAAGATATATGGATAAAAAAAATCGACGTATTTACGTTATGTTTGCACGCAAACTGGTGCTAAGGCCTAAGGTATTCTCACACTTATTCCTTCAGCATTTCTTGTCGAAAGGCCAATACTAACAAGGTGTAAACAGAAATCACCAACAAAAAAATGTTTACAGGGCACGCCATTTTTAGAGTTCGTCATAAAAATCATAATAATTTGTAAGTGCACGTAGTCATCATCTGCCTAGCCTTGTTCCAACATTATTGAGGTAGGCTGCCAGTCTTTACATGGAGCGTCTGCCTATCTGACCAGTCAGTTCTTTAAATGACACCCGTGACCAACGGCTTCACGTGTTTTCCGATACATGGAGGAAACTCGGTAATGCATGGTCACCCATCCCCAGACCAACCTTGGCAACACCGGCTTAACCTCAAAGATCCTCCGGCTTTTATTAAACCTCCAAGCTCCTCGATATGTATAAGTAGTAAAAAAAAATATTTTTTTATTAAATTATGTTGACTAACACACCAGTCTTTGCAAATAAACATCATTATGTAATAGGACTAAGAATGTTATCACTGGCAACAGTAATGAACTTCGAACGATAAATTCATTACAATGTGAAGTTAATGCCATCATTAATGATTTGCTATTCTTAATGATATAGAACGGTGGAAATTGTAAGGGGCATAGGCCGGTAATTACACTATCCATGCCAATGGAAAACATCAAACTATCACGTTTCGCAAAATCATCAGAAATTAAAGAACAATTATTAATAAATGATTGCTTACCTACTTACGTAATTTACCTATCTACTTGGTTCATTAACAAATTGCATTACATTGCATGTCGTCTAAAATCGTAGCAAAAAATAACACCTATCAATGGAATTTATAAACGAAAACTATGTGGTAAATACCGCAAATTAACTTGTAATTAGGCTTTACCTATCTTTAACGACGTGTACTATACGATGATACGTGTCACTTATCATAGGAAGATAATAGATGCGACCTTTTCAAAATTTGTAAAAAAAAATACAATCGTGTTGTCCCCATTTTACTAATCGCAGTGATTTTGATAATGACGCCCTATCAATGTTAATGAAACAGATGCAATTTAATGAGGTGTCGTAAATCAGAAACGAGGCCACACTACATGTAAGGAAAACTAGATTATCTTTACAACTGTCAACAAACCATCATTGTAATAGCTGAGATTGAGAAACATTATGTTGAAAATTGTTTTATAAGCAAATATATATATACAGTAATGTTTTAAGTACGTATTACCCAGTAACTGGGTTGGAAAGGTCAGATAGACAGTCGTTCCATGTAAAATACTAGTATTCAGCAGCATCCGGGTAGACTGGAAGCCGATCCTAATAGTTAGAAAAAGGCTAGGCAGATGATGTTTAAGTACGTATTTATGTAACACAATTTAATTAGAACTTGATTATCACACTAGTTTTAATGTCGCAATTATTTTTTAATTCAAATTATTCATATGAGCAAGTCGTGAACAGGTGGCATATGGTTTAGAATTTAGAGGTAAGATTTTTTTGCACAGCATAAGTAATCCGGCAGCTGTTGGTACTTTCACCTGCGCGGGCGGCGCCCGAACATTGTCATTGCGGCTATGCGCCCGATTCGCTTACCTAATATACGGAGTTTGCGAAACTGGGCCTAAACGGCTAGCTAGACACGCGCCGAATGCCTACGATTTAGAAATAGGAGCAATCTGATTTAAGATTGGAAATGGTTAAATATAAGAAACTTTCAATTTATTCCCAGGAAACTAGATTTAATGTTAGTAAATATGCCAAACTACATTCAAGTTCTTTTCGTTTTTTTTTTAAATCCAACAGTAAAAAATTTGGGTGATCAATACAAAAATACGTCAGGCTGAAGTGTTTTGTTTATGCAAAGGTGCAAGATGATATTTTTTTTCTGCAATTTATCAACAGGAAACACTTTGTATAAAACTCACACTAAACTGGTTTTGATTTTTTGTGAAACAACATTGGTTTATTGTGAACATTGACTCGATGGAGAAAACTATTGTTTCATTTGTATTATGTGGTTTCAAATTGAAAACAGATTTACTTTCCTTATGTTTGGTTTGAAAGCTTTCTTTAATTATACCCGTCTTACCAGTATTATACTAACATCGTGTTTGATTACTACAGACAAATTAGCAGTTTATATAATATAAATAGAATAATGACTTCATAATAATAGATAGGCAGTAAGTTTATTACTTACTGAAATATTATTGAATAATTAATTACAATATGGGCCAGTGGTTGTTGGTTTCATTGCTTGAAAACATGGGCAGAGGCTTTTGAGTCCTTTGACCACCAGTGTAAGAGTGTAGGGTAACAGTAATTACTATAAAAATATTGCAGAAACTCTGTAAATATTGCAGGTATGATTTATAAAAAAAATATTAATGAACTTTATTATTAGGTGATGGTAAAAGAAAAACGAAAATACTCTTTATATTTGTTTACCATTAATATGACCAAATTAAAGAGTATTCATATTTTACAATCAAAACTTACATACATGTTATGTAAAGATTGTAGTGAAATTAAAGATATTTGTAACAGATACCTATGAGATTAGAATGAAAATATTCTTATGAAATACCCCACTTTCTGTGGATTCTAGAAAAGCAACAAGTGCACCAACCTTGCTCTCTTAAATATCTGCAACTATAATTCGCAATTCTTCATTAATAATGCAAGTATTACATAAAACACACCTAGAATGCTTGGAAAATAACTGGTTTGCAGACATAAAAAAATAATTAGGAATACAATTTATTAGAAGAGTTTTACTCATTCTTTTGGGTTTTGAGTAAATAACTTTCACCAACAGTTAAGTGGACTGTAGGTTTTTTCTTTATTTTTCTACTTCCTAGTGTGCATGGTTTTAGTTTAATAGACCTTGTTTTCTTTCCCACACTTCTTAGTAATACATCATTGTGTACCAAGCATTGTCAAATACGTGGAATATTTTACAAAACTGCCAATTCTATGCATAGTATTTTAATTTTGTTTTTATTCAGAAGTATGTTTAAAGCATTATGATGGAAATTGCATAGTATTTAACACATATGCATGATTTAATATCTAGTAAAGTAAATAGGCCCAATAATGAATCTTATCAATGAAAATAATAATATAGCATGGCATTAAAATTAATTTTCAGATTTTTATGAATGAATCAATTAACAGTATGGTTAATAATGTTGTGAAGTTATTAGAAGTTTCTCAACATGGTTGTTGCAACAACTTGCAACTCGTTCAATAAACTATGCAACATTACCTTGTCTATGTGTTGAGACAGTGTTCATGAGTGCTTCTTATAGCTTCTAAAACTAATATTGGACTTGCTCATATCATACTTTTGCCATGGTGAGGTTGGCAACCTGTTTTCTTCATCCATAGTTTTCAATTACCACAGTTCAGTCACCTCATTTCATTCCTTTGGTTTCCCTCTAGTGTATTTTTAATCACACTCAAAACATGACATTTTCAGATATTCATTGTGAAATATTCAATTATATCAACCTGGTTTTTATAATAATTGAATGCTCTAGAGCAGGACAGTATAGTTGTTCACCTGTACCAATCAATACTTCAAGTTGACTAGACTTTAAGGTGGTAATCAACTTGTAAGTTGATGACCTAGATTGGATACTTTTATAATATGCAAGTAGGTTACTTCAAAACTCACAGTAGGAAGTTTTCAGTTAAGATATTATCTAAATCACTTTCTATGGATTGATAAGACTGGAATTCATTGACTAATAAAAAGGGCAGTGTCATTAATGTGTACTACTTTAAAGAGTATTTGTTTTGATTGGTTTGCTGGCCTTGCTTTGGGTATTTCCCCTTTTTAATAGTTCTTAGTAGATATATACATGAATTCTACAAATTCCAAGTATTTAATACTTAGGTTAATTTAGTATGGTTTTATAATTAGGTGTTTACATTGTGTTTTTGCTCATTACTTAATAACTTGTATCAGAAATGTTTTGATTGTTATGTCAAGCATTTAGAATATATTGGCAAATATCAACCCTGGATTTCATGTTTTATTTTAGCAAAATTCTAATCATATCTAAAAGAGTTGAAAATATTTTCAACACATTTTCTTCTTAAGTGGTATCATTCACTTATTTTTCCCTCATTTCACTCATACAATCCTTCCATCTTTTTTAAGTGTTCCTCTCTCTTGGATTTAACTGTTTATGGGAAAATCTCCTTAATAAGCCAAAATATGCTCCTGGAAAGAGGTCAGTAACAGTTTTAATTAAATGATGTATCACTAGCAGTTTGCTTATGACAATCAGAATGTTATTGATTGAGTATCAATTTCAGTTCTATGAAATAACCAATCATGCCTTATTTTAAAACATACTTAACGCCAGTATTGTTTATTAGCAACTCAGAACTATACTTCAGCTTAATAGATAAATTACTTGACAGTAAAATTACCACACATACAGCGCCATCTTTTGTCATGATGTAATACTACATATAAAATTGTTGTTTGGCTCTAAAAAATGTTACCTTGAAACATAATCTTTACCAAACATGACTAGTTTCTTATTTTTACAGTACTGAAGAAAGATTTTCCTGAAATCTATTAATAAAAGCAAGAAGAGAAACTATCTCAATGCATAAAGTTGTTACGATGATGAAACTTGGGGATTAGAACATTTAGAACTAATATGTTGGATTTTCATTGCTTGATGCAATCTTGTAAAACAAGCAATTCTATAAAATATTGCATGATTCTTGACATTGAAAATTTTATTTCATCGCAGCCTCTACTGAAAAATTATGGTTATAATGTTTTAAAAAATTGTAATTGTAGAATATTAAAAATTTAAGGGCAAACTTGTAAAGCTAGGCAAATGTTGACAACATTTTAGATATGTCATCTAATAACTGATTCTTGGCATGAAATATGATATAATATTTAGTTCCACTTATTTTTCAGGTCATAAATTCATAATTGAGAAATAAATTTCGAAATCAATGCATAATCTCTGCAGCAAATAAACATAAATATTCCTATGCATACAAGTTGTTGTTCAATGTTGCAGTGGAAATGATAATACAAATCTATTTGCTCAAAACTTTAATGGGTAAAATATTTTTAATACCAAATTATGCTATTAGAATCAACTACATCAAATAATGCGTGGTGTTTTTCCAGTAGGTAAACCAGATAAGTAAGACTTCTTCGTCTTGAATGTTTATAATCTGAATTCAATTTATATCCCTCGCGGGGGCACAATCTCTCTTTACGTGAAACGATAGCGAGGAAAAATCTACGATTTGTAACATAACTCCACGGTAAACGTCGAATTCCGCAACAATAAGTCCGAATTCTCTAATTATAGCCGTATGAAATGTAAATCTGTGAAAATAACAGAGCAAATTTTCTACATGTTGACGTGGCGTGACATTGGAGAGGAGTATATATCGCAATACTACCTATTTAAACTTGTTTAGAAGCCAATTATCATAATTAGAAAACTGATTTGATGGCATAAAACTTCTAAATTTGCAGTTTCATTTCAATTACTGTAATATAAGTATGGCGCCTGACATTGTTGGCTTATCTTTATTTTGGTCTAACAATATGGCGATTGGACTTACCCTATTATTCCTAAGGAAGTCTTCAATAGCTTTCAGCGCTGAATCCGTTAATTTCACAAACACTAGTTCCTTGTTTTCTTTATAACTAGACTCCGATGATAACCCATACTGAACACCTGCTGGCAAGGCCGCCATTTCTTATTCACTATTCGCACTGTGGACCAGCTGACTCCTTTGCTAGTCGTCACGATTCATATCATTCACACATTTTCTTAACCGTAATCACAAATTCACAACCTATATAAAATTATAATTACAACAACAAAAGGGTTTTAGAAGTCCAAATTAACAATCTTTTTGTAACCCCATCGACTCGGCCTTTGTTGGCAGCGCTCTCAGTCTGCAAGGCCGCACTGACTGTCATGCGCAATGGCGCTTTTGACAGGAAACGCGAGCATTCACTGCGACACTAGCGCCAATTAGCAGTTGGTAACAAGTATTTTGAACTGTAACTAACTTCACACCTGTCAAAATTTACAATATTTTTTTAATTTTCGCTGAATAACAAATGAAAATCAGTGATGTTACAATGAAAAACTCATGAAAAGTGTTTACTTCGTCTTTTTAACTGCAATTAAGTGAAGGTGCGTTAGGTTATAAGTCTTTACTACTGCACTGAATTTTAGAGGTTATGTTTCATCCAGTTTCGTAAGACACCTCACTTACGTGTTATTGCTTCTTGTATCTGTCCCGTTCATGTAGTTTAAAAAGTCTTTATGGTTATAAGCTTAAAAAGTGATAACACATTCGAAATCTCATTACAAACGGTGAGTATCTATTCAGTACCATAAGCTTCCTTGTGTAGTGTTTGTGTATGCGGTAGTAATTTATAAAATCTATGGACAAGACTTTAACCTAGATTTATTTCTCATGTTTCAGAATTTGTTATTTATTAGCCATGGCTTCCTGGGAAGAAAAGAAACAACTAATAACACGCAATTTGCAAGAGTATTTGGGTGATGAAAAGCTCACTGAAATCTTGAAGCAAAGAGACCTTAAAATCTATTGGGGTACAGCAACAACCGGACGGCCTCATGTGGCTTATTTTGTGCCTATGTCGAAGATAGCCGACTTTCTAATGGCTGGATGTGAGGTGACTATATTGTTTGCCGATTTACATGCTTATTTAGACAATATGAAAGCTCCTTGGGAACTATTAAACCTCCGCACTCAATATTATGAAGCTGCAATAAAAGCAATGCTACAATCAATTGGTGTGCCATTAGAGAAATTAAAGTTTGTAAAGGGTACTGAATATCAGCTTAGCAAAGAGTACACACTTGATGTATACCGCATGTCATCTGTCATAACAGAACATGATGCTAAAAAGGCAGGAGCAGAGGTTGTGAAACAAGTTGATCATCCATTACTAAGTGGGCTTTTGTATCCTGGACTTCAAGCTTTAGATGAAGAATATTTGAAAGTTGATGCACAGTTTGGAGGGGTTGATCAAAGAAAAATATTTACAATGGCTGAGAAATATCTGCCACAGCTAGGGTATGCTAAGAGAGTGCATTTGATGAATCCTATGGTACCTGGTCTTACAGGTGGTAAAATGTCGGCATCTGAAGAAGACAGTAAAATTGATCTATTAGACAACCCAGCAAATGTAAAGAAGAAGCTAAAAAAAGCCTTTTGTGAACCAGGTAATATAACTGATAATGGTGTTTTATCTTTTACCAAGTATGTAGTGTTTCCTCTAATGAAATGTGATGAAACTTTCAAAATTAGTAGAGCACCCGAGCATGGTGGTAATGTTGAATATACAAAGTTTGAAGATCTTGAAAGTGCATATGCTAAAGAGGAAATTCACCCAGGCGATTTGAAAGCTAGTGTTGAGTTGGCCATAAACAAGCTTTTAGGTCCTATTCAAGAAATATTTAAACAGCCCAAGCTTCAAGAGTTGGCCAAAAAGGCTTACCCACCTCCAGCAAAAGTCAAAGGAAATGCATCTGCAGTTGATGAAATAACACCTGCAAAACTTGATATTAGAGTTGGACGGGTAATAGAAGTTTCTAGACATCCTGATGCTGATGCTCTCTATGTGGAAAAGATTGATTTGGGTGAGGAAGAACCAAGAACTGTTGTTTCTGGTTTAGTAAACTATGTGCCTATAGAAGAGATGCAGAACCGAGATGTAGTGGTTCTCTGCAACTTAAAACCAGCTAAAATGCGTGGTGTTGAATCTAAAGGTATGGTTCTCTGTGCATCTGTTGATGAGCCTAAACAGGTTGAGCCCCTTTTGGCTCCAGAGGGTAGCAAACCTGGTGATAGAGTGGTAATAGAAGGGTATGAGACAGGGGAACCTGATGATGTTTTGAATCCTAAGAAAAAAGTTTGGGAAAAACTGCAAGTTGACCTAAAAACAAATGACAACCTACTTGCAGTTTGGCAGGATAATAAACTGATTAGCAAAGTAAATGGAAATCCTGTTTCAACTAAATCTATGAAAAATGCACCTATAAAATAGATGCATAATATATTTATTTATTTGCTACAACTATGGCAATTTCAGCATTTGTGAAACAATAATAATTACTCTTCCATCAGTACAGGCTTATTTATAATTTCATTTTTTAAACATTAAAATAAAATTTATGTTATTTACGTTAGTATTGTTTAATTTTAATCACAATCATAATGTTTTATCAACAAGTACTTAGCTTTTATCAGTGAAACTTGGTCTGCAAAGATACTTTAGGCGCCATCTCTTGGATACATTTTGGTGTCTGCAATCATTTTCAGATGGCGCTGTTGTAACTACAAAAAGTAACAATTTTAGAAAAAATAAATATTTTACCAATGTCAAAATATAGTTCGAATTAGTTTCTATCATAGTGGTTCCTTTTTAATTGTATCATTTTGAGAACTTCTTTGAGCTTCCTGACTTATAGATTCTTGTTGCCACTGAAGTAAACACATTTCGTATTGGCTTGGGCTATCAACAATTTCGTCCAAAAGTAATAAGATCTTTCTTCTAAAAACTCTCATTTGGCATTCGGATAAGGCATTAACTTCCGGCAACAAACTTAAAAGAAACATTTTTCTTGAGTCATCGACCACCTCGGTGTTATTACTTGGTCTCTGTTGCAAATATTTAATGAAGTTGTCGCTAGTCCGAGATTTCTTCTTTGAAGGTTCTGGTGTTTCCATTTCTTGGTACTGAAGTTGTAGGGGCGAAGTGACTTTATCGTGATCGTGATAGCCATTTACTTCTTCATCCGTTTCTATATCTATTTGTTGCGAAACAGTCTCGTGTAGTTTAGAAGATCTAATGTATGGTAGTACAAATTCCATTTCATCATGCAAATAATATTTCCTCTTTCCTGATCCATCTGGGTTTAGCCTCAAACTCCGCAAAAGTCCATAACGCAGGTTTTTCCACTTTTCTTTACATTCAGCAACTGAAAAAAAAAACACTTTGTTAAATCACATTTACAGGGTAAAATTATTAGAAAAATCACATCGAAGTTATTATCACAATCTTGTTTTCCTGTTCAATGTCAAGTAAAGTTAAGTTGGACGGCGCGGGCGTGTAATGCGCCGCATGCATTCAAACTATCGTAGGTACCTACGTCTCTTGACAAATTAATTAAAGCGTCTTACCTGACAATAGAGTTTGGCTTGCCACATCGTGCCACGCTTTTTCACTTATATCCTTTTTCAGGTACTCAGCTAAATTATAATTGTACAGACAAGGAAACTTTTCAATTGCTTTCACTAATTGCATGTTTTTGTCGCACATGATTGTGAAAATGTTGCCGCCTTGTTAGTGTTCGTGCTCGAGTTGGACTGGCGATGGCGTCATGTCAGCTACGCGACATGGCACTATTCGTGTTGCGTCGTTGTCGCGGTGACGCAACCGTCTTATCGAGCTCCTATTGGTCGCTGTCATTTGCCTCATATTTGAATGTACATTCACTGAGTGTAGCGGCCAGTGTCGCGAGCGCCGACTGGAATTATAATTTTATATCATCGGAGTTTGTATAAGGAAGCAATTAGGGAAAGCAATGATAAATAGGGAACTGACTGTAGAGTATGTTAGGAACATACTAGACTTAGTGAGGTGTGTGTTTTTAGGGTGGTCACAGATATTTTTAGTCAGTGCCGTATTGCAGGCTGGCAGATGGGGCAGGGCAACAGGGGCACTTGCCTGAGACCTCTAAAATGAAGGGACAGTTAGATTTTTAGCATAGAAAAAAAGATTGTAGGTAATTTTGATGGCTTAATTTCGGAAACAGGACGTTTTAGAAGATTTTTATATAAAACTCGTTTGGATTGAAGTAATCTATTTATTCGTGCTTATAATATAATTCACCGCAATTTTTTTTTTCAATAGAAAGTAAATCAGTGGAAATTTTGTGTTGAACTGTACTGTACTGGAGAGCATGGGCGCAGCCAGGAGGGCAGGAGCAGGATTTTTACTGTTTTTGTAATTTCCTGCCTGATGCCACGGAGTTATACAGTGTGTCCCCAGATAAAGTGCACAAACGAAAATGGGTAAAACTAGACTACAATTTATCGTTAAAATATTGAGAAAAAAATATATTAAAATTAAATTTAATTGTATTGCCTCATCCTCTTACCCCCTGGCTAAAAAGCTGGTGACGCCCTTGCGGAAAGCGCTAATTTTCCAAAAAGAAAACGATGAAACTATATATAGGTACTAAGTACCTACCTCTATATGTAAATAAATAAATAAAATAAAAATGTTTATTTCATCACTTTTGAAAACAACTTTGTTAGGTTTGGAGTCACCTTTTAAGCAAAGATTTGCTTGTATTAGGTGGTTCCGCTCCTCCATTTTAAAATACTCTAACATTTTGAGAAATACTATATATAATAATATATGTACAGAAAACTTCAATGACACAGAACAGCTTTTAAACGTTGTTCCTATAAATTGAGTACCTATATCAATAGGTAGGCCTATTGATGTATTGCGAGACCTATTTACCTATTTTCGACGACAAGAATTTTCCATTCGCCTAACATTTACCTATAATATGATTATTTTTTTAGTCAGATTTTATTTTATAATGAATAATATTATTAATATTGTTTTTAAGTATTTTGTACAAATTAGCTCAGATTATTTTGTCTCTACATTTTTCTGCTGGATTCCACTTATTGTTTGCCAATGGGCCTCCACATTCTTTAAATAAGGCCCTGTGTTTAGCACATTGACCATGTCAGCAGAGTTATAGCGTATGTTCTGAGTCGACTAATATGGTATAATTATTATTGGCACTTATCGACCACTATTTTGTTTTATTATTAAAGGTTGTAAACCTTTATTTTTGAAGCAACTAAACTCCAGTTGTTTTTTTTATCTGAAAGGGAGAAATGCACTATTTTCAGTAATCAGCGTACACAAATCAATCAATCATCAACACACAACCTAATATAAACCTGTAAATTGCAAAATACGTAAAAAGTTTAAACTTCGCGGAATATACAAGCGTTACCTCAACCTCATACAGCACTTCTGCGTCTTAAATGCGGCAATAATAACAGTCCCTGCACAGTATACTTCTGGTGAATATTGTCTTAAAATTTCGAAATGTCTAACTCGATAACTAAATGTTAGTTCCCTTCTTTTGAGAATTCGCTCGCTTAGAAATATAGTGACTTAATCCAAAATAATATATTTTTGACTTTCATTAAAAAATGACATAAATAACATTTAATTTCATCCATTTTATGAATGAAAGTCAAAAATACAAAATTTTGGATTAAGTCACTATATTTCTAAGCGTGTGGTCACGACCTAAATTAACAGTAGTCCAGTTAGTCGTAACTACATAGATTAAGTCACTATATTACTAAGCGTGCGATGTACTCAAACAAGTAGCAAAATATAGGTGCGTAGAAGGTACTACACAGCTATGCCCAACCCTAGACAGAAATGCAGGTTCGATTCTGAGTTTACTACTTTATCAGACTCTATTGTTTAGCAAAGCAAACAACGCCATCTGTTCCGTTCAGTAGGATTTATAAAAACTTGTCTTCTTTCTTGATTTATAAAATCTTGAATAGAATTAATATATATGAACCATGTTCTTGTACGCACATAAAGTTTGTTAGAACTAAACAGAGTTAATGAGCTCTAAACTTTCTCCGGTTGATTCACTGGAAATAAATTGCCAAATTTTTACAAATGGAATTCGGAATAACTACTAATAAAATAACTAATGAGTGTTACCATTGACGAAGTGGAAGGATTATGTAAGGCGCGTCGCTCACTGGTAAGTCGAGGCGACGCGACGTCGCGTCAGCGGCGGTGTGGCGTCGAAGCACGGGCGAGGATTGGTCTCTGCGTAGGAGTCGAGGCGCAGGCGGCTATGCTTCCTTCACAGTATTTATTCATTCACCATGTCGTCGTCAGAAGACGAAGACGTACTCGCACTGATACAAGTTCTTAATTTAAATAGAAGAAGATTTTGTGTTGGGATTTGGGTTTTTTGGGAACCAAATGACAAACGGGGGTGGAATAGTGGCTTGGGCGCACTTGAGCGCCCCTCCTGCGCCCGTACCTCGCCTTCACTTCACCTCGCTCGGCCTCGCCTTCACCTCGCCTCGCTCCGCCCCGCCTTCACCTCGTCCGTGCAACTCTTGTATATGAGCGCACCTGCGCACTGCCATTCATTTGTACAGAAAATCTTGTTGCGGCGTGCCTCTCATGCCCCCGCGCCTCGACTGCACCTCGACTGACTGTTTATCGTGTGGGCGACGCGCCTAAGGATCGTAGCACGTGGCGTTCTGCAGATTCTGCCAACTCTCATGGAAGAGAAATGAGTTCATGTTAGTAGCTAGTTTTGGATACATTATGTATGGCTGAACCAAAATACAGCAGTACTGTACAGTACACAGTTGGATGATATAGCCAATATTTGGTAAAACTAGGAACGCAACAGGTTACATCATCTGCCTAGCCCTTTTCCAACTTTGTTGGGATCGGCTTCCAGTCTTACCGGATGCAGCTGATATCAGTATTTTTACAATGGAGTCACTGCCTATCTGACCTCCATAACCTAGTTAGTATTGGGTTATACGATACTCCTTGGTAAGACTGGTTGTCAGACTTTCGGGACACTGACTATCTGTAACGACTGTCAAAGATCTACAAATGACACCCGCGACCAACAGCTTAACATGCTTTCCGATGTACGGAGGAAACTCGGTATGTAATGGGTGGTCAGCCATCCACACACCAACCTACGCAAGCGCGGATTAACCTAAAGATCGACCTGAGCAGTTGCTATTATTTAGCCACGAGCTCCTCACAGGTTACCTAGGTACCTAAAATGATTTAAATTTCATTTCAAAAAAGTACTTTTGTCATTAACCAATATGAAACTATGATTTAATTTGATTTTCCCCTCGGATCTCCCGAAGGAGATACAAAGACATTGCTAAACAGCCTAATAGTGAACGTCTGCCGGCTATACGGATTTGAGCAGTTGTTTTATTCGTTTATTCATTTGAAAACATATAAATAAATAAATGACATTTTTAACAAAAACGTAGAAAAAAAGCAGTTGCTTCTTGGTATTCGTGATGAAACAGAAAAACATTAAAGCCCATGTCGCGATAAATGAGAAAAAAAGCACGCGGGTGAAATACATTACAAGTTGATCTAAGTAGTTACCCAGTTTTCGAGGAAGTGTATTGAAAACGTTATTAATAAAATAAATATTTTTAAATATGATCTTTCCAATATCTACGAAATGAAAAGAAGAAATGGAAGTCGAACCTGTATCCCGAGGCTAAGTGGATAACACGTTCCAATGTGTAAGTGTGTTTTCACTTAAATCACCACCCAAAAAATACAACTACTTAGAACACATTTCAGCGTCCGTACTGTACTGAATTTCCGCCATTTAATTTAGTGGGACTGTGGGACATGTGATCAACATGTTGTTGTGCAAATAGCAATTTGGAACCTTTAGGTACAGACGCCTGCACATCAAGCTACTACAATCTGTCAGATTTCTTTGATATATTCTCGACTTTATTTCTAAAGTAATAAGGTTCAAGGTTCATTGGGAAAAATTGGCAGTTTCGGGTAGCTTGACCTGCAGGCGTCTGTACATAAATACTGTTCGTTTATTCTATTAGGGGTATGAAGAATAGGATGTAAACTCTTTGACACTCGATAGAAAAAGGAGAATCCCTTACCTCGCGAAAAACATTGCTTGTGAGATGTAGGAATTGTGAGTTCTTCAGTTGTGGCATAGATGGCACTGCAGTACTTTTTGCCGTGGAATTATTGTAGTGTCGCTTCACTCTTCATCCTATCTTAAAGTTGTAAACTTGTTAAGTAACCCAAGAGAATTGGTTTTTAAAAGGCTAAGTGAAGTAGTTACATTAGCATTAGAAAAGGGAAATTTCGGTCTGTCTTTATAATGAAAAGTAGAACTGAAGCTTCAGGCTGAACACTCGACTCTAGATCGGAATAGTTGGAAACAAGGCTAGATTAATGAGTAGAGAGTGATAAAGACAATCGCAATGACTCACAATAAGTTCTACAAAGGTCATACTCGGTAAATATGAATCAACAACCACAGTTGTTTGACTTGTTGATTCTGTTAGGGGTCCTTTAGCTAGAATTCCATCAATTATATATCAAATTTCCAGAAATAACAATAGCTCAGAATATTCTCGACGTTAATTTGCTCTAAAAAAGCTCTGAATCTCATTCCGCTAAAGTTAGCCAGAACTGCCGCATTTTATACATAACTTATGGAGCGGCCAGGTTACTGGATAATAATAAAAGTAGGCCGTGAATGCATCGCCGAGCTGAATACAATAAATGCATAGCGATAAAATTAGATATTCAATAACGGGAAGGGGTCGGAGGTCCGCCATTTTGGAGCTTCGGTCAGACAGGGCTACGGGTGAAGGGGGATCGCGCATGCGCAAAGCTTGCACCCGCACCCTGTTAGGGCCGGGACTTCTGCAAGTGCGATGTCAAAAAACACGTTATTCTCTCCCCTAATTCTACTAACCTAGTACGTCTTAATAAGAGAAATTAATGATAAACGCCCTGATTTCTGTGATCTGATCGTTGACACGTAATCTCCGACCGGGAACCAAGGATTTGTGGAGGACTCTTGAAATATTTATCAGCCCGAACAATGACAGGGAACGGCTGATTGGACAGTGATTCATTTGTGTTAATATTTATGTGGGAACCACGGACATCTTTCGGTAAAAACCTGTGAACGGTTTTATAATCCGCGAGGATTACGTGTTTGAGTAAACATTGTGTTTGTGCGTTCAGTGGCAAGTGACTTTTCGCGTTAAAATAGCGACGATTAGTGAACATAAAAATGGGATGACATCAAAGACAGATGGAAAAGGTTTGGCGTCGGGTTGGTCTCCATTCCTCCCGGAAGAAGAGGGATGGAAGCGGGACTAGCACAAGCAAGGAAGTGACGCCAGCTGCCGCTCCACCGCCACAGGAAGCTGAGTATCAGAACATACACACACTGAGAACAGCTGACTTGATAAGACAAAGGCAGGGCGAGGGCGAGAAGTCAACTCTACGCTCGTCGTACATTATCAGAAACGGGGATAATTTTATCTTGGTTGAGAGGAGACGTCGCAGGCGTCGTAGAAGTGGCACGAGGGCTTCTTCCGGGAGTAGACATCACACTCCACCCGTCGAGGAGAACACTAGAACGGAGCAAAAGAGGCGTCCCCCGGCCAGATTGAAGATTTTCGGCATACAATGGCCGTTGCACTCCAGCGATTCTAGGTAACTGTTTATTATTTACATGAGGAATTATGTTGGTTACTTTATCAGCCAGGTTCATTATACTTACTTACTGCAATACGGTAGATTGCACGACATGATTACCGTTCTGTCTTATATAAACTTGCAGTTAACTACGGACGCAACAATGCAACAAGCGTTCGAGGCAAAATATAATTAGTTGTTTACGCTTAAAAGTACCGATGGGTAATGACGAATGATTAAATATAAATTAAATTCTTCAGTGATGCGCAACTTTGTTTCTTACGTGTGTTGAGATTGGGTTACATGCAAGCTGAGGAATAATCTAAGCATCTTTAATAATGGAGAGATAATGTTGTAACTTTGTAAGTATGCAATGTACAAGAATTGTTCTTGCAGACTGGAGACTGACGTAGCTATTTAGGGATAAGCATGAGTCATAACATGGGATAACTCATAACTGTGTGAGGTCCTTGTGACTAAGCGATTACGTTAAAAGGATGGGCACAACATCTTTCTTATAGGAAACTGAGATCACAAATCCGTTTAATAATGGCAGTTCTCTTTTGACCGTTAATTGTAACGGTCGTTGGGTACACTATTTCTATACGGCTGGGGGATGCTTCAGTAAGCATTTTTGTTTATTATGAGCCCAATCAAATGATGAAGACAAGCTACTAGTAGTTCTTAGTCCTTAACTTCCTTCTCAAACCGGTTATTTTTTATCTAGAAGCAAAGGGTATCACTGGAACTGGAACATTCCTTCTTAAGTTCGCGTTGGAACAAAATCATAATTAAGTAGTTCCGGTTCTAAAGTAAATAGAAATAATAATGTTATAATGGAATAGATCGGGTACACGTGAACCACACGTGACGCTATTGATCAACAGGGCTCCGCTGAAATCTCATCGAACGTAGAATGTTGATATCGTGTTCAAGAAAAGCTTTAGAACAGATGAAAGTGTGTCAGTAATGTCAGCTTTTAACGACCCTACAACTCTAAACCTTCATCGCCTGCGACTTCGTCCGCAAATAATGTCATAGCTCAGCTAGTTTGCAATAAAAAAATCTATTAGGTAGCTCTGATATTTTTATTAGGTTCTAGCTGCGTCTGGTGGAACAAGTTCACTAGCGTGGTGATTGAAAATTGTGATAATGATTGTTAGAATGTATTTAATTTTTCACCAATTTTTCTATGTTTCATAATATTCTTCTATTCAGGACTGCGACAACCTCATTATACATGAAATAGATGATCTCCAACAGTTTACGAGGCGCATGCTGGAATAGCCGCTTTTTCTTGACACTTATTGTTATAATGTGCATAACATACAATATATTGAGTAGCCTTTGTGTTATTCTGATATGTAAGCTATATTATTGTGAAGTTTCATAAAAATCCATTCAGTACTTTTTGCGGGAAAGACCAACAAACATATACTTACATACATACTTTCGCTTTTATAATTTCATTCCAGAGGATAATTACTTTCAAAGATTTCCTCCTACATACAAACTTACAAAAAAATAACAACTCTTTTTAAAATATATTGATGACTATGCACTTTTACACGAGCCAAGGCCAAAGTCATGTCACTTTTCGAGTCTTCTTCAAGTTGTTGGCTCCATGCTGTGGGGGTGACCACATCGTTTTAAAGCAATAAGTAATGCTTTAATCTTATTCTGGAGTACTAAAATGTGTACTATTCATAATCATACAACAAAACAGATTTATCACGTCATGGTCCTGGAAGATCCCTGTTAATTTATAATTGCGACGATCTCTTTCTATTCGGTTTCGGAGATCTTGATATTTTATATTTGAAACTAAGACTACACTGATCATTGTCATTATCAGTTCATCTTCTGCCAAGACTCTTGACATCTATATAGAATGGTACAGAATCTCATCATCATTATTATCATTCTCTTGCCTATCCTTTCCCCTATCCAAATCGATATTAAACCATATAGGCATTATAGTATATTCTGGAATACTGATTGCAGCAATCATTAAAGATTTGCTGTCTCCAAAGATCAGCATCAAACTTTCACCAATTTTAATTGGAACTACCGCGGAATACTGTTATTGCAACCAAAAAAAATACAACCCTACCTTTTTTTGGAAGTCGGTTAAAAAATCATGCATGGCAATGAGAAATGAAACATGGAAAAATAAAAAGCTTTATCAGAAAGATCATTTGATAAAGTTTCAGTTTTAGATATTTGGAATATTTTGACTGGTAACCAACAACACAGCAAAATCTTGAATTTTTCGATTACTGTGTTGATTTCTATCAATGTTAATCATGTGTTGTGATGACAAAGCGATATCAGAGAATCCGGTTTTACCAGACGGCTTATTTTTTATATTGAAAACTAGCTTTTGCCCGCGGCTTCGATCGCGTTAAATACGGGGTAACATAGTTCCCCTTTCTTGATTTGCAGGTACCTGCTACCTGTATTTTTGCCCTTGTGCCTTATTTATTGTAATTAGCTTGTTTTCCCTTTTCTTCCCTCTTTCTCCCTCATTTATCAATTTAAAAAAAATGCCTTTGTCCGGCTCCAGGGTCTCAACTATTTAAAGACCTTTAGGCCAATAACACCGAGGTTGGCAATAAGGTTTTTTTTTTGTTTCGTGGCCGCGGTATTTTTTTCGAATAACCAGCAGCCCCTGCAGACAGTGGCTCTGGCTAGCCCCTCTGATTCGATGACATCTCTATGAGGCAGGCGTGGAACACGAATGAACGACCCGCGTCTATGGTAGCCGGGAGTCGTCTAGCGGCACCCGTTTGAGGTTTTCTTCCTCAAAGTTCAGCCATATCCTTTGTTAGCATAACTATATCCCAGAAGGAGTTGACCAGTTCCGGTTCTCTCTCGCTCCGGGCCATTCATTGAACAAGAGCCGGACGCAAGAGGTTGCTTTCTCAAAATGTTATCAACGGGTACCTACATATGTTCCACGGTTTATAGCACTAGTCTACATAGTAGTCCCGTGTCATGCTTCTTTCGGTGCATGATAAGTTCATAGCACGGTCATGGTGTCGTGGGCAGACTCCATTCTTATGTCCGTTGATTGCACTGCTGGAATGCCAACCTCTGGATGGAAATCTCATGGAGCGGTTTTATTTAGGTACTAGGCTTAGGGTGAGTGCAAACAGGTAGACACTGACGAAAAGAATGTTAAACTATTCAGTTTGCTAGTCCTAATACTTATTTTGAATAAATCAGCATTGCATTCGTTCCAATTATAATATGTAAATCCATTCCATTACATACCGAGTTTCCTCCGTGCCTCCGTTGGTCCCGGCTGTCATTTGTAGATCTTTAATAAACGTTACAGGAAGTCAATTGCCCGAAAGTCTGAAAACCAGTCTTATCTAGGGTTGTATTACCCAGTACTAACTGATTGACGTCCATCAGATAGTCGCCCCATGTAATATAATGGTATTCAAACATTATATTATATGGAGCTGCATGCCGATATACAGGGATGCATACAGGGAGCAGCCGCTTCTGCATCTGGTTAGACTGCAAGCAGATCCTTGGAAAAGGCAAGGCATATGATGCATTTGTTTCAATACTGTCAATTGTTCAGTCCCACTACTCTGTTTACCTAAACTGTTATCACTAGAACGTCGAGATTATTCCTTATCAGTCATTATCCGCCTAGCATTTTCCAATATATCAAAGGGACGTCACATTTAGCAGATGTGATGTAATATCTATATTTTACTATTACGATTACTTATTTAATTAGAGGTTAGATGTGCTTCGTTGGTTGAGTGGTCGGAAGCTCGAGCTTCCGAGAGAGGAGGTCCTGAGTTCGATTTCCTTTAGGATTTCGTGGTTCGACCAAAACTGCTGCCACTTTGATAGCGTTATTAGTGGCTCTGAACAGCTACCCTACTATGACCTCTTAAAGCAATTCTTATTCCGCTGAGGGAAAGAGACAGAGCTATACAGGGTGTCTAGCACCATCTCTTTCACTCAGTGGAATAAGAATTGCTATAAGATGTCATAGTAGCCCTTCAGGTCTTTGGTGGAAATAGACAAGGAGCAGGACATCATCTGCGATCAGAAGGGCTTGCCTGGGCCACCGTCTGCCGGGGTTGCGGGTTGTTCGAAAGAGAAACCGCGACCCCGTAACGTAAAGGGCAATAGAAGGAACATGGGTGGGTTGTAGTTAATACAAGTCTGACACTCCCCCCCGATGACCTAGAGCGGGGAAAGTAAATTGATGATTTCCCATCCGCAAAAAAAGATCGTGTGCGATCTGACTATTATTGATGGAGACACGCCGCAAGTACACTTTAGATCTAAACCGTCCATGAATCTGTAGAAATTGTCATAACTTCGGCGAAATGATGTTCCTAGTCTATTTAGAGACTCAAGTCGGCCACAGCATAGAATAACCAGGTGTTATTGTAGTACTAAACCTAAAATATCTTCCTCAGGCACACATCTATTACTCGTCGGTTCTGCCGCGGAAGACGTTCCCGTGAAGACAACGAACTCTACCGCTCCAACAGCTTCAAGTTCGAGAGATTCACGAGAGAACCGCCGGCTGATGAGTTCGCTTCTGGCTCTCAGGTAGGCCCTCTTCTATTTTTGATATTGAAATGTTGTTGAGACCGCTTCTCTCAACATCGCCCCGCGCTGGCGGCAGTGAACGAGGCGTGCGGGGATAGTGGGGAATGAGCCGGCAGGCACCACACCAGTCAGCTGTTGCACGCCTTTACGCACGGCTGCGCTTAGGTACGCGTTCTCTAACGTCCTTATATTATTTTATTTACATTTTAACCGACCGTTGTACATATTTCATGTTCCCTTTTACATATTTCATCTTCTACGTCCGCGAAATCTCTCATTTTGCTCCACAACGACGAAATATTCATGACTACTTACTTTCAGATTTAGATTGTAACTTTTTATCGTAATCTTGACCCTATCCCAACTTTATTAGTTGTCGGTGATGTACCTATGTCTTTTCTCCATACTCCTTTTCAGTATAATTTGTTTCATTTATGAATATATATTTATTTTTAAACATGAATCGACTACTTTGAAACAAGAATGGACTTCACGTCTATACATCTACAGCGAAGTCGCTTATGTGACGTATTTGTGTAGATACGAAGTCTATTATGATCATGTAATTAAGGAAGTAGGAACTGCTCGGAAGCAGTGGCCTGAAATAAAGGAAGAAAGATTAATTGTCTATGAAAATGGATCATTTCTCTCGAACTAAACAATGGACCTCTGACGTTATCTAACATTACGGCTCTAGCGTAGGAGAATCTGTTACTATGCCGTAGTTCATGAAAGATGGAAGACTTCCATTGAATTATGTTCAGCACATCGCTTAAGCTTTATTAGTTCTAATACAGGTGTCAATCCAGATATTAAAATAGATAAAGGAGTTCTATGAACGAAGAGATACCTATTCGAAAGGGTAATGAACTTTAAAGTAGGTACGAACCCATACGCTGAAAAACCTGTTTTAAAAATACTCATTTTAAAATATAACTGTCACCGTTACGTGTGTGTGTAAGTGTACCATTGTTATAAAATGCAAATTCGCGTTTATTTATAAGGAAGACATTTCAAATTTGTAGCTCCACTAAGTGACAGCAATAGCTTCCTAAGTTAACAGACACGGTGTCTAAAATGAATTTTAGTTCAAACGCTTTCCTATCGTTGTAAAATCGAGTTCCTTAGAAAAGTTGTCTGGAGTGTGAAAGCAAGTCAAGGCTCGCATGATACTGCCTCCCTTCTTACCGTGAAAGCGTACCCACTTATCTAGATGAGCCATCTTTTGCACAAAGGACCCACTTTACAGAGTCTGCGAAAAAGGATTTCCTTTAAAGAACTCTATTGAACTTCAACACCATCAATACAACGTGTTTCGCAGAAATTGTATTAGCGACCATATTGGGTTTTATCTCGGTTGAAAATCGTAAAAAGTTTTATGAAATATTTTTCCTTATACACAATGGAAAATGTATTGAGTACTTTACTGTTTTCAAATTCTTGTGTCTATTTATGAGAAATCTTTAAGTTATAAAATGTCAACGGTTTTTTTTATTAGTAAGAAAAATGTCACAGCTTCACACGGCCTGATCAAACAAGATTAAATTAATTGATTCAATGTCTGAGGAGTTTATCAGGTGCGGTACAACAATAAACATATAAAGAGACTTTTTACTTACTAGAAAATTGCCAGTAAAGGTCTCTAAAATTTTCTCATTACCATAATTTAACAAGGACGTGCGAGTAAGCAAACTAACAACAGGTTATTGGCAAGTAGACCTATTTGCTAATAAAAATTCATGCCGATAATTAAACGTAAGTACTTCTGAAATACCTAATACCTAACCCAACTTGGTGTTAATAATATTGTATTTTTAATTGATTAATCGGATTAATTATATAGCGATAAGCTATTGACACCTTTTGTAATAGTATAGGCTCTGGTTGAAAACAGTGATGATGAAACTTCAATGATGACTCATTTTGTTATGAAAACATAAAAAACAAAGCGCTGAAATGCCGATGAGTTTTGATACAGTTAGCGCCATCTAGTGGCGCGGATTTGAATCTAGGAAAATCTCAACAAGTTTCATCTTTGGCGCTTCACGACGTAATCAGTAGATGGCGTTGTGCAAGCGTGTCGCTAAAGTTTCCAGTAACAGACATAGAGGTCGCTTTGCCAGGCATCGTGATAGCTGTTTCTGAGTAGATTACGTTGTCTAAATAGAATTTAATTGATATTCTTCAATACTTTTCTTACCTAATTTGAGTACCTCTGTACTCAAATTTTATATGCTTTTTTATCCTGTTTGGTTTACTGCGTGTACATAAATATTTGAATAAATAAATAAATACTCTAGCAGTAAGTACTTTTAGTTTTAAGTAAGCTTTTTGGAACAGTTACCACCAGTTTTGATCTACAACAAGCTTTTGAAAAGGTGAAGTATGTTATTGAAAGTTTTTATGCAAGATCTAAAATCTTCTTCAATCTTCTTCTAAAATCTCGATCAAGACACGGAAGATTTTATCCGATAAGTATAGAAAAATAGACAGAACATTGTTGGAGTAATTACTTTGGTGCTCCACAAGGACTTGTTCTAAGACCTTCACATTTCACAAAAGTTTTGTTTGTAAGCTATCAGGCTTTCAACAGGTTACAAATAAGTCTATTTTTCTTTTTTGAACTTTACTCAAAATAAAGCTACATCTTAAAAAAAAGCATCTTACATACGTTTTAGTATCTATGATGTGTAAACAAGGATATAAAAATAAAGGTAATATTATTTTACTGGAGTTAGTACTATGATAGTATTTAAATTTTAATCGTATCTAACAAGGCACTTAGGAAATCCAAATCCTGTTGCGTAATTTCATTTTCGCGTCAAAACGTTTGCGTGAATATTCGTGTACAAGGGGTGCGTTGTAGTTTGTGTGGTATTGCAACATAAATTGTGTGCACACGTTGTGAAGGGGAGGGACATTAATATCATCTGTCCTATCAATTACACCGGCGCGGTCACCGACGCGCCGACAGCCTATCGAAGGAAAATACGTGAAAAATTTGACACACGACCCTAATTTATCCTTAGAATATGCTTTTAGGGCTGTCTCTATACGTTTGTTTTCATGTATCGTATATTTCGGTTAAAATGTTTTGCAGAAGTTGGTTTATTGCATGAAAAGTTGTACATGAAGTGTTTATTTTGATCTTGACAAACTTATTGTTGCTCAGGGACATATCAAGTCGAAGTTATTAGTTATGTCTCTCTGGGGTGTCGTGTTCTAATCTTCCTGATGACAATTCCAGCTTTTGTAAGTAAAATTAAACAGTATTGTTGTAGTTGAGTGTTGGTAAAGAACAGATAGGACAAGAATTTTCGTGAGGTTTGCTTAATCCTGTAATTAATATGTCGTTTAACTTATTAGTAATTATGTTACTGTGCTAGTTAGTTTTTTTTCACACAACAATTCAATTATATTTTTACTTCTTCATATTTCAAATTTACTATCTTTCAAAGTAATTGGGCCGAGTAGGTGGCCGCATGAATCGCGGTGTTAGTAACGTTGTTTATGTCCTCTCAAATGTAACTTTGGACACTCCATTTCTACTTAAATCCCTCGAATATCAAATCAAGTAGATTGCCACTCATATTATTGTGTTCGGCAACAACCCTATCCATGATATAAATCACGTTATCCCCGTCGTGATCGCGATTGCCTCATCAACATACTAATGTGGACGCCAGATGTGCCCCCCAGACTTATAAAAGTCTGCTAGACTTTGAAAATGCTTCGAAATAGATTTCCTTCATGTTACTTCTCTTTTGTAGTTTACGCGCGTCGTTTCCTTTATATTGTTTCAATAGAAATGTTGATAAGTCTAGATCTACACTAATATTATAAAGAGGAACGATTTGTATTTTTGTATGTAGAGAATAAATTCATTAACTACTGGACCGATTCCAAAAAATATTTTGCCCTTACAAAGCTACATTATCTCTGATAGGCTATATAACATCACGCTACTAGCTACTACTACTACTACTACTACTACTAGCTACAGGACCGGGAGGGCAGTAAAAAAAGACGCGGGAGAAACCGCGCAAGACATCTAGTATGTTTTTTTTAAAGATTAAACTTCTATAGACATGGTATTCCTTGGTTCCGCTGTAAGGACAAGTCTCTAAGTTTGACTTATAGGCATTCATGTATTTCAGTCTCTCGGGGACATTGCTAGCTGACAACGTTGAGAAAATGAATTAAAAAGCTTAATATTATGTCAATACTTATGAGAAAATCTTTACAATATGTATATGTTCAGTACCTATAAATTGAGATAACGTTAAATCAGAAGAAGAAGGTAGTTTCTTTGCCTGGTCTTCAAGTAATATGCAAATACTTAGGCACTAAACTATACTTACTCCGATCTCTGGTTTATCACTTTCTTATAATGCTGATGTACCATCATTACTTTCATCAATCTATTACATATCTACTTTACTTGTCCAGACAAGAAAGGCAATGTAATTTTCATATATTTTCATGGATATATAACTATCGATTAACGTGTTAAAGTGCTGTGTCGCCTAAGTGTTTTTATAGCACCAAGCTGGCTTTATACGATTTTCAATGAGACGTCTACTTATTCTGTTTTTTTATCTCAGAATCGTTGGTTGAGACAGCATTATAAGTATGTTCTTTATGTATACGGTTTTTGGAGTCTGATGTAATTGTTTCAAAATTAAATTCGTCATATCTTTCATTTATAAAACTAGGCTCTTCTTTGATTTTTTTTTATTCTTAACTTATCCTTACTAATGTTATAAAATCGAATGTGAGTTTGTTTGTTACGTCTTAACGCCCAAATGACCAAAACGATTTTCATGAATTTTCGTACAGAGATAGTTTAAAAAAAAAGTGGGTAAAGGGGGAGATATATTTTTTTCGATCATCAGGCGAGTTAAGTTAGCGTTAGCCTAAAGTATCTACTATGCCACGCGAACGAAGTCGCGGGCTGAAGCTAGTTTTATAATAAACTAGCTTTTGCCCGCGGCTTCGCTCGCGTTAAATTCGGGGTAACACAGTTCCCCTTGCGCCTTATTGATTTGTAATAGCAACGCCAAGTTTTCCCTTTTCTTCCCTCTTTCTCCCTCACATCCCACTTTTTTCAAGAAAATATTAGCCTATGTCCGTCTCCTGGTTCCCAACTATCTCTGTACCAAAATTCATCAAAATCGGTTTAGCCATTAAAGCGTGAAGAGGTAACAAACAAACAAACAAATAAATACAAATTTTATTTAATATTACTATTAATATTAATATATTTGCCATTAAAGCGTGAAGTTAACTCAAAACATATAATCACCCCGGTTTTCTCCCAACTACCTTTGGTACACACTTTACATTCTTTAACAATATCTTATAAGTACTTCACGGTACTATATTCTTAAGTAAAAAATAAGCCAGCCAAGAAAAACAGCAAGCCTATTTGCATACCTTAGTACCGTACAAGTACGTAGAAAGGAAAAGTCGACAAAAACTGTAGCAACACTACTCAGTGAGGGCTTAAAGCTAGCTCTCCACTTTCGTTATGAGAAAACTTGGAACATTTTGTACCGCAAGTCGTTTTAACATACACAGGTAGACTCAGTTCTATGTGTAGTTAGTTTCAGGTGGAAGTTTCGTTATTTAGATTGAGTGTGTGAATCCTTTCTGTAAATAATTTTGGGAACTAAATTGCTTCTAACTGTTTTAGAAACCGTTATACTGTTTAATTTACTTGTAGCAATAGTAATGAACTTGGTATATTTCTGTCTACTCACTTAACTTCTATTAGTTCTGTTTTTGCCTTTGTATTTTCAACGGCATCATTTATATCTTTTTTTGTTGTCAATTCTTCATACTATCCGTTTTCGATAAATTGACAAGGTATGAACACTGCAAAATTCTGCCTCACAATTCCCTCTCACTTCGATGGAGGAATTTGAATTAAATACAGAATTTAATAAACACCCGACAATCGTTCGTCTATCCTCAACCGTCAAAAATCCTGTTTAAGCACCTCTTTAAAATCCGTTAATCATCTGACTGGGTAGTTTTTAACTCGATTACAAATACGTATTAAAACCACTCGACTATTCCCTTCGGCTACTGTAATCAACTTCAGTTTCGGATTCGGGTGGTAATTGAAAATGTCGAGTCGTGCGATGTTCATTTTCCACTAATTAATCGCAGTGATGACATTGCATCCATCCCCTGTCCCTAGGTACGCATTGTTGCCTATATGCATCTCACGCTTAGATGGATTGGCAATTTTAGGCGGTGTTCGTTGGCGTGATATTGGGTATCTAAGGTATAGGAATTCTATGATCATGTCTACCTTAAGGGTTCCTGTTTGGTGGCCACCAATTTACGTAGACCTTTATTAAGTGATTGAAATGAGTGTCTAATAAGGATATACCTATATTTCATGTTATTTTAGTCTACTTTTATCAGCTACTTTAAAATGATTCTTTGAAATCTTCACTGTATTTTTGAAGTTCTGGAATCTATGTAATTCAACTTTACTATTAACAGCTTCCCACATATTGACCAATAATATTTTTAGTTACTTTGGTACCGACTCATATATATTTCATAGTATTAGAATCGTACCCAATAAATAGCAATCACATAGCAATATTCTCGTCCCGTCACATGGGACCAAACATCGTCCTTAGAAAACTTTGGGTACGACGCTTACCTTTTTCTTACCCTTTGGGACTCTCAAACAAATCAAATGTTTTGAGTTTATCCTCAGCTTTAATATACCTACTTGTATTACTTGTATCGTAGAGGTTTAGATGCGTTTTAGTGTCTGTGTAAAACTGAGATATGCCTGGAAATTGCACTATTTTCAAGTAGCTTGCAATTGTGTCTTCTTCTCCCATTCTTCACTATTACTCGACAACTCAGCGGTCACCTCATAAATAGCTTTATCATCCTCACACAGACCATATATCGTTAATTGGTCTTATGATCTCATATGTCTGGTATCAATATGTATTTTTAAAGATTAAAGTAGCTTTCCCATCTGTATGTGTGACGGTTCTTCAAAAGTACTCAATTCACACCTTCATATTAAAAGTGTCCCAACAGTTTTATGCGTCTAGGAAATTATTGTTATTCTTACATTGTGAAGAAATCTTGATGTTCTGTTCCGTCTCAACTGGCAAATTTGGAGTGAAGCAGGCGCACTAGTACCTAAATTCCTAAATAATATATGATCATGTAACAAACCACTTAACCGTGCAAATAAACGAGGTTTCACACGAACCGTTTGAGGTTCAAGTTCGTACAAACTATAAGTTATTCTGACTTACATTGTCTCTGTCGGTGTTGACTACAGAGATATTATCTTGCTCTTAGTTTTTGCGCTCGGACCATTTTTTTGGGCACCGATGTATACTTAGAGGATAGGTATAAAATATGGTTAGGTTTAGGTTTCGTCTGGGTTATGATGCTGGCAAAAGCCTTCATGTATCAGGGATAACAAAATTCTCTTGGGAAATCTTTTTTGTGTTACTTTAAACTTCAATTCATAAGGTGTTGTTTCGTTCAAAGTAATGGATGGATGGATGTTTGTTACCCTTTCACTAGATAGATAGTCTGGAATAACACGTAGGATACTTTTTTTCGATTTCACGCGGGAGTAGCCGCGGGCGCCAGCTAGTTCTATAATATGATTACTTTAAACTCTAATTCATAAGGTGTTATTTCGTTCCATGGAATGCAACACTCAAAGTTTAACTTTCGAAACTTAAACTTAAATTTTTGAATACGAAAACTGTCAATATGTTTTCATATCCTTTTGTTGCATCGATATTTTGATAGAATATTTAATGAGTAACTTTATGAGCGAAACCTCCACAGACTATTTCTATTCGTCAACTTGTCAGTATAATGTCACCAGATCTTATGCTGGGCATCGTATGAAAAGTATTTTAAACTTTTTTGGCCAAAATAATTGCCACTACCATGTCTACCACTTTGTCGCCGGTAGCAGCGCAGGGGTCACTTTGGCTGCAAGTTTTTGAGGAAAAGAAGGCATTATGAGAGATGGAATCGAGATGACGTAATAATTATTACAAACATAGGTATGTTACATGCCTAAGATATGATGTCTGCATAGATATTTAAATAGATTGACGAGTGAGAGACGGGATAACGGGAAGAAAATAGTGATTCAATACTTGTTAGTATTTATCAACTGATCGGTCTATTTTATGTCCCACGCCCGATTGTTACATAATACGATGTGTCCGGTCATGGACTAGCGATATTCTTAATACTTATGTAACGAGTGTTTTAATGTACTATAACGCTACACACTAGTGTCTAATTCACTTCCCCGCTTTTTGACAGCCATTTTGGGATATACTCTATGCGTGTACAAAAAAAAAATCATATCTCTCAAAGTATTGGTTTTACTGAGACGATAATAAGTTTATTCAGAGGGCAACAATATTGTCTATCGTTCAAATTAAGAAATGATGAGCTAACATTTTCGTAACTTTAGGAAACAAATTAAAAGTCCAAAAAAAATGCAAATTAACGAAAGTTTTGTAAACTTTTTTGTGAAAAAGGTAGTTTTTTTTATTAAATCAATAAATTTGAGTACTAGAATGTTTGTTATATAAGTACCGGACACATTGTATATTTATATTTATTCAGAGATCAACAATTGGCACTATAAATACAATTTAAGTCCTTAAGATAGCATTTATGTCAAAATCGAAAATGTTGTGATTCAAATTTTATTCGCTTTATAATTCTTTTAAATTATTTTAGGTGAGTGTCAGTGTGATATGGGGGCGCGAATCAAACTCAAAGGTCATGTTCTTGGTTAAAGTCCAGACATGGTGGAATATTCTGTGAGATAAGTACTACGTCAATGATTTATAGTCAGCTTAGATAACTAGAACAATAAAAACTGGTGTGACCGACCAATCAGATATTTTAAACAATGGTCAATCAGGAACTAATATGAACTATATTTTTTGTTGTTTATTTATCGCAATGTCTCATAGTGTATCATAATATTTGTCACGATTTACGTTATCTCATTATGCTAATGAAGTTTGACAGTTTAAGAGTTTGTTCAGACGAAGCGATCACGCGTCAGTAATGAGAGCGTTTATGAACTAGTGCGATATTCTCTCATGAAATTTAATTTGATATTTAGACAACATGAAAATTCTCTCATTCTACTTCTAATACTGAAAATAAGTGCGACACGACCCGATAAATGATTGTGCTGAAATTGAGAGGATTGGACGTAGGGCATGCAATACCGGTTTCCCAGTTTTCATTTTTACCGGTAAACTGCCCATTTTCGCGATTATTAAATTACCGGTAAAAAAAATGTAACCGGTAATTTACCAGTTTTTAATAAGTTTTATATACTAATTATATACGATTTGTTTAAAATATTATCGAGAATGTAAGTTGAAATTTAACTTGAGTTTATGTGATCAATTACATTGCGATTGTCGTTTATACATATTATAAAGGAAACGTTGTCGCTGATTGAAAGGTAATTTGAGTTTATATACTAAATTGTTCAGTACAAATACTGCGGAAAATATTAAGTTGAAAATTAAGACTACTAAAATTGGTATCTTACATACTGATTGTTTTTTATTCAAAAAACCTTTATAATTTGATTGTTTGTTAACATGTGATAATGAAAATTGATTAAATTATAAATGTGCTACATTTACCCTTGACTGCGCCAAAAGAAAAGTCATGTTTTTAGAATTTGTGTTCCCATGCTCATTTTAAGCAATAATATAAGTAAACATGTTTACCACCGCTTTAAGACTACCCAATCATATATTGTTATTATATCACATTTAAAAAAAAATACAAAAATTACCGTTTTACCGGTAAAAATATTTCTATTACCGTTTTTTTTACCGGTAATTTATTTTTACGGTAATTGCATGCCCTAATTGGACAAGAAGCAACGATTATTGGCAGAAAAACCGATCAATGACAATGGCCGCTGGGCCACCATAATCTGATTACGTGCGGCTGTGTGCATTTTGCGTTATCTAGTCACTTCGTTTGAATAAGCTCTTAGATGTATTTCCAAGGTCAGAATTCACGTGGGTTCTTCGGACAACTCGGACAACCATGTATGCTTTAGGTTATCGATACTGACTAAGATGTACGAAGTAACCTTAATAGTATCATCGCTTAGATTAGGTATGAGGTAGTAGGTTAGGTATACCGTTTTAATGTGCCTCAAAGAGATGTCAGTAAAGCAGATCGACCATTCAGCCCCACCGCCCCTGAAATTATTTGATGATTTCCCATAGCTAAAACAAAACAAAACTTGATAGAAACTCGGTAAATGGGTAACCTAGGTAAGCGAGGCTTTACCTGAAGGTAGAGTCGAGAGTTTGTTATTATTACGCTACGGGCTCCTTCAATAAAGAAATACCTACTCAAACAAAATTGTTTGCAAAACAAAATGCTTAACTAGAATTCAATATAACCCTTTCAAGAAGTAACAAAGCCTATAGGATTTCCGTAGCATCAACACGATCGACTCGTATTTGTTTAAACAACGCGTGTAAATTGATTCGAGCGATATTGGTAAAGTTTGTAACAGTAAATCCCGGGAAGGCCCGAATCTGGCCGAAGGGAGAAAGGGGAGAAGTCACGACATGGGTGACATGTCTCGGTTATTTGTCAATGTTGTTCGACTCTTTGTCACTGGTAATGGGAGGCAATGTGTTGGAAACTTTTGTATACATTTAAAATAGAAACCGATTAGAGGTTCTAAGATTCTATTAGTGACAACGGTGACGAATGACGTAGCTACCGAAGTAGATGGTCATCTCAAAAATAAACATAGAGAATGTTTTAGTCAAGTACATAGTTTTAGTAGAATGTTAAATTCAGATTTATTCTCAGAGGAGTGAGAAGAGAGAATAAATCAGAGGAGCTCGTGGCTAAATAAATAGTAGCCGCTCGGGTCGATCTTTAGGCTAAGCCGCGCTTGCCTAGGTTGGTCTGTGGATGGATGACCATCCGTTACATACAGTGTTTCCTCTGTGCTTCGGAAAGTACGTTAAGCCGTTGGTCCCGGGCCCGGCTGTCATTTGTAGATCTTTGACAGTCGTTACAGGTCGTCAGTGTTCCGAAAGTTTGACAACCAGTCTTAACAAGGGGTATCCGTATTATCCAGTATTAACTGGGTTGTGGAGGTCAGATAGGCAGTCGCTCCATGTACTGATATTCAGTTGCATCTGGTTAGACTGGAAGCCGACCCCAACATAGTTGGGAAAAGGCTAGGCAGATGATGTTAAATTCAGATTTATTGATTTCCTGTCAGCGTTGTGGGTTATTCGAAAGAAAGCAAAAGAAGGAATATGGGTGGGTTTTAGTCAGTAAAAGTGTGACACTCACCCCCCAAGAGCGGGGCAAGTTATTTGATGAAAAGCTTTATTGAATTTTGCTTATCAAAAGTGTCGTTGTATATGAAGAAAGTACTGCTAGATGAAATGGTCATTATAGGGAACAGTTGAGTGAGTTGCCTTTTCAAATAACCCTTCATAAGCTACGGTTATCCTTCATAGGTTTGCATTAAAAAAAAAACCTGTAGTCTTAAAGGATTGCTCGACGCTTTACTGCATTGTAATCAAACGATGACTGCAAAAGGGTTAGATGATATGATACTGTGAATAAATGAAGCCTTTATAAAGCTGTCAATTATGTTCTAAGCTTCAGCATGATTGGCCATATCGATGTCTTTTGTGCGCCAATCAAATGCAGTTGAATGATAATGATTTGTCATGTTGCTTGAATTGTTTTCTTGACAGTTCATGCTTCGGGAATTCGATCTTCTTCAGTGCAAAAACTCGAATCAAATATTTACTAAGCTCCCTTTGTTGTTGGTTAAGCTTCGCATTCTGTATAAAATAAACTAACTAAACGTGTGACATAAACAGCCATTTCTTTTGACTGCATCGACTTAGAGCAGGGGTCGGCAACCCGCGGCCCGCGGGCCGCATGCGGCCCGCGGACGTTTTCCTTGCGGCCCGTGAACGTTTTGTAAATAAGTTATAATTATCAAAATCAACGCATTAAGTAAACGCGCCTTTTAACCCTTCTGCTCGGCAACACTTTGAAATGTGTCATAGTAGCTGATATTCTCTCCTATGAATCCAATGATCTTGTTAAATGCCATCTGATTTTGAAGAGTTGAAAAAGTTTGCTAAGCAGTTCATTGCAATTTTTCAATTGTCAATAATAGAAAAAATAAATATGCTACTCGTCTTACAGATGAGCATTTAGCACTTTTCTACAGCCAAAAATACCACCCCGGGACCCAATTTGATGATTTTCCATCTGCAAAAAAAGAGCTATTCTACGATTTGTCACGACAAATATGACTGCTAACATACAAGAAAACCTCCTCCGCCCTACCGCTTCTCAAATGCAACCTCAGACATCTTACTGAAATTTGTGTTAAATCGGTTTCCTATTTAGGTAGGTAGCTTTTAGTTTGCAATTCTTTATTTTTCTCTTGTTTTATACCTATAAAGCCCAAACATATAAACATAATGTAAGTAATATGTTAACAATTCTCAATGGCATTTTTTTTTATAGAATATGGCCAATTGAGCAGGTATATTATTGAGCTTTGTGGGTTTATGCGAGTAAAATGACTGCGGCCCGCCTTTAGTTTAATTTGTCACCTTGTGGCCCTTGCTTGCCAAGAGGTTGCCGACCGCTGAGAGAGGGTTGATTATTTTACAGCTCCTTGGGGCCATAGACTTAAGTATATATGGTTTTAATTTCAACTTGATTCCTCGACGCTTTTTCCTGAGGTATAGACAGATAGACCGACAACAAAGTGATCCCACAAGGGTTCCGTCTCTTCCTCTGAAGTACGGAACCCTAAAAACCATTGCTATAATACATAACATTTGCGTCGAAAAAACTGTTTTCTTGGGAATAACACTAGATTCAAAGCTACAATGGGGTCCGCATATAACATCTCTTGCAGGACGCCTTAGTTCAGCAGCATATGCTGTTAGAAAAATCCGTCAGTTTACTGATGTTGATACCGCGAGACTAGTCTATTTTAGTTATTTTCATAGTATAATGTCATACGGTATTTTACTTTGGGGACGGGCTGCAGACATCGAGTCTATATTTATTCTGCAGAAAAGAGCCATCAGAGCCATATATAACCTACGTAGGCGAGATTCCTTAAGGGAACAGTTTAAGGATATTAACATCATGACAGTACCTTGTCAATATATTTATGAAAACATCATGTATGTCAGGAAAAACTTGCATCTTTTTAGTAAAAGAGGTGACAGACACAATTATAATACTAGAAATAGGGACCAATTAGTACAACCAGGTTTCAGGTTAGCTAAAGTAGACTCATCCTTCATGGGGTACTGTTTGAAATGCTACAATAAAATACCTCCCCACATTCTTCAACTGAATGAAACGAAATTTAAATCTTGTATTAAACGCACACTATGTAGGCAAGCATATTATAAGTTGGGGGATTATATTGATGATAAAAATGCTTGGCTCAATGCTGGTCCTGCTCCACAAGCATAGGGGTAAACTCAGTATCCGAAGCTATAGTGGAAGCTGCAGAAGATTAAGTAAGACTATCTTTGCAATGTATAGAATCAATTCTTTAATATTGTATAATTATTAAGCCCATATGTGAGTGCTATGTATTATCATTAACTTGATGAAGCCCTGGTGGTTGATAGTGTCATGCTCACTTAAATGTCTCGCTGATGGTGGCGGGTGTGTCGGGTCATTTAGCTCCTTTCAAAATAGTCGAGCTGAATGTGGCTGATCCATACGTCATGTTCGTGAACGGGCGCTGTCAGTTGGGACTGGTCATTTTTTAGCTACCACGGTTCATTTTTAAACTTATTTAGATTTAAAATTAAATTTTGCTTTTGATTTACTCTGGACGCTCTTACTGTGCACGTCTTTCTACATCGTTCTCACATATTTGTATAATCCCAACCTGAATGATGTAAATACGTTTTTGTAAAAATATTATAATTTAAAAGAGTGTCCATGGAGTTTCTTGCCCATTCTTCTCCATAGAGATCAACGCTTTGGAATGGGCAACTACAGTACTTTCACAAGTTCTTATGCCTTGTGACCGGGATTGTAGATTCATTTTGTTTCTTGACATTCAAAAGTGCCTGTAATGGTCTAATTGAAATAAATGATTTGATTTTGATTTTATAGTGACAATTCAATTTATTATTATTATCACATGCATAGCCTTACTTCATTCATAAGCGACCTACACAAATGTCCTTTTTTGATATTGTTCGCCGTGTCGTTGAGCTCCTTGAGTTATGAGTCGAGCTACATGATAACTGACAAATGCTTGCACCGACTGGACAGGTGCGCTTAATGCTTTCTTAAAAAGACCATTTCAGACACTAATCTACATAGTCCTCTTTTGAGTTGACCAAGATTTTTGTCTGGACCTTAAAAGAGACTATGACTTCCGAGTTTGTTCCTGCTGTTTCTTCTCAGAGTAGTTGGGTACGAAATACCAGCCTCATCTAATTTTTGAAAACAGACCTGTAAAAGTGTTTGTATTAACCTACTTGCGAAATAAACATCATTTATCATTTATTTTGTATCTGCCTTTCTCAACACTTTTCTGCCAGTCCTATTCAGACCGACTAAATTGTTCTCCTAGTTATTTCATATTATTTATTAATCACAACCAAAAGTCTAGAATGACAAAGAGTCGTCTAACTTTAAGCAAAGCAATGTGTTTACATTGTTTTAAACTTTCACGTCTTTAACAAGGCAGAAAAGATTAATTTTGGTAAATTAGGTACTTATTGGAGTGTTTATATTGAATAATCTTTAGTCTAGAACTTTTAGCAGTTTCTCTTTCATCATCATCATTTTGTTGCCTTTATTCCATTTTATTTGGGGTCGAGGCGACGTTTTCTTCTTCCATTTTCCCGTCAGAAGTCACGGCATCATTTACTTCTTTCTCCTTCATATCATTCGTTGCACAATCCATCCATCTTTACTTTGCCTTCCTATTTCTTTCCATCCATCAACATTCAGATCCATCATTCTTTTAGTCGCAGTTTCTCTTTCATAATTACTGAAAACGGTGAAAGTTCTAGAGCGTTTCCCAGGCTTGTTTACCTCAACTTTACGGAAAGTGTTGAAAAGGGCAAAATTATGGTGTTAACCTCTCAAAATATCCTTCGACACGACAAAACCACATTACGCAACCTTTGTGCCCACGTTGGCTATTACCGTTATAGGCAAACTTTGATCGTTGCGCTCCTGCAGAACCCTAATGGGCTTAATGATTAACAGTCAATAAACGGGAATAGATTCTTATTATAACAGATAATGATCCCTGAAACTATTATGTGCCGTTCGGTTATATAGATACGGTTTTATGAGAACTTAAAGTTCGGATAAGTGTGATTACGATACGTTTTAATATTTTGGTTTGTATGTTGTCGGGTGTGTTGTACATGCTTTATTGTAATAATTATTGTGTAAACCCCTGGTGTTGTGTCATTGCTAGGAAAAGGGCTCCCTTAATTCTTCCCTTTATTTATTGGAATAGATAGAAGATGTAAATGATTTCTAGAATAATAGCAGCATTTGCAAACTAGATTAAACCCAGGTTCTGATGATATTTACACGATATGTAGATAAACAGACATGCTGATATAGCCTTCCCTAAAATAAACTAACAATCATTGCCATTTTTTGGTTGGGAAATCATCTAATTCAATCACCCCATTCTAGGCGGAGTGGAGGAAACGTCAGACTTTTACTGACTAAAACCCATCCATTTTCCTTCTTTTGCCCTTTTTGTTCCGGAACCACGGTATCTCCTCCGAACAACCTGAAAACCCCGGCAGGCAGTGATCCTGGCAAACCCATCTGCTTACCAATCATATTGTGGTATATTTTTTTAAATATATTTTTGATTTGAAAAAGGACAGTTTATAAATATGTCCATATTACAAAAATACTTTACATACAGCCGATGTAGCTGAAATGCGGATATATACGCGCACCACATATCACAACACAACTTTAAAAGCAGTGAAAATGAAAAGGGCTTTCACAGTCCAAAGAAAAAGGAAAACACGAGGCAATATCAATGTCGGGCGAAAATCAGTCGGCTCCTGTAGCTCCCACTTTGATCTTACGTACTGCAACATTAAAATTTACATATTTTCCGTATGTTCTTGTATCTATTTGTGTTAGCTTTGATGTCCTTTTCAATGCGGTTCCAATCGATGTGGGTTTGATAAAATGTTGTTTATGGTATGCAACTTAGTTTATGGTTTGGTTTGTTTTGTTTTTTGGTGTGAGACATATCGATGTTATGTGATCCGGGTGAGGTTGCTGTAAGATGGTATTCGTATAAATATTTTTAGACTAACTTTTGCCCTCGGCTTCGCTCGCGTAAAATTCGGTAGCGCCTTACTGATTTGTAATAGCAACGCTAGCTTTTCCCGTTTCTTCCCTCTTTCTCCCTCACATCCCACTTTTTTCAATAAAGCCTGTGTCCGTCTCCTAGTTCCCAGCTATCTCTGTACCAAAATTCATCAAAATTGGTTTAGCCATTAAATCGTGAAGAGGTAACAAACAAACAAACAAATTCACTTTCGGTTTTATAATATTATATATAATATATTTATATAGTAAGGATGTCTTGGGCGATTCATGAACTTTGATTATTTTCAGCGGGCTATCTGCTGTAAAATCCGAGATCTGTGAATTTTGCTGTGGCAATGTTGATGTTGCAAAATCACTAAATATCAATAAATATTGTGTCATAGAAGATACTTTTTTGGTAGTCAACACACCGTGACACCAATTTTGATAGTGGTTAAACATTTTTTGACCAAGTTATTCAAGTTAAAAACGTTAATCTTGCGGATAGGCATATCAAGAACACAAACTTCAAACCAAATCTATACTAATATTATAAAGCTGAAGAGTTTGTTTGTTTGTTTGAACGCGCGAATCTCAGGGACTACTGGTTGGAATTCGAAAATTCTTGTGTTGGATAGTCCATTTCTTGAGGAAGGCTATAGGCTATATAACATCACGCTACGACCAACAGGTGCTGAGCAGCGTGGGTGAAACCGCGTGGAACAGCTAGTGTTTTATAAGAATTTTCTAAAATCTTAGCCTTAAATCCAAAACCCTATTCTTTCGTCTGGAAATCTTACCTTTTGTTTTCCGGGACCGCAGTATCTCTTTCAAACAACCTGAAAACCCTGGCAGGTAGTGGGCCTGGCAAGCCCATCTGCTTATCAATCATGTTGTGGTATTTTTTTTTCTTAATATTTTTGGTTTGAAAAAGGACAGTTCATAAATATGTCCATATTAAAATTAAATTATTTAAAGTATTTTTGTATACAGCCGAAGTAGCTGAAATACGGATATATACGCGCACCACACATCACAACGCCACTTTAAAAGCAGTGAAAATGAAAAGGGCTTTTACAGTCCAAAGAAAAAGGAAAACACGAGGCAATATCAATGTCGGGCGAAAATCAGTCGGCTCCTGTAGCTCCCACTTTGATCTTACGTACTGCAACATTAAAATTTACATATTTTCCGTATGTTCTTGTATCTATTTGTGTTAGCTTTGATGTCCTTTTCAATGCGGTTCCAATCGATGTGGGTTTGATAAAATGTTGTTTATGGTATGCAACTTAGTTTATGGTTTGGTTTGTTTTGTTTTTTGGTGTGAGACATATCGATGTTATGTGATCCTGGTGAGGATGCTGTAAGATGGTATTCGTATAAATATTTTTCGATTTCTTGGGCGATTTTGATTATTTTCAGCGGGCTAACTGCTGTAAAATCCGAGATCTGTGAATTTTGCTGTGGCAATGTTGATGTTACAAAATCACTAAATATCAATAAATATTGTCTTATAGAAGATACTTTTTTTGTAGTAAATGACACCAATTTTGATAGTAGTTAAACATTTTTTGACCAAGTTATTCAAGTTAAAAACTTTAATCTTGCGGATAGGCATATCAAGAACACAAACGTCAGACCAAATGTTTTATAAGAATTTCCTAAAATCTAAGCCTAAAATCCAAAACCTTATTCTTTCGTCTGGAAATCTTACATTACGGTCCATGATTAGAAGTAGACAGTTTCATACAAACGAGGTTTGCTACAATATACGATGTAATTTGCGTAGTCTGGCGCGACGCAATCAGACGCGCGTATTGTGTGCCGGTTGTGTGTCTGCACTGTTTTCCAGCCTTTATTTATATAAGTTACTGTATGGGCATATTCTTTAGATTCTGCAGCTATACGATTATTGCTGTAGCAGACTGGATTGACTGAATGAGGGTTGTCGTTTTGAGCTCGCAAGGTCCTATCATTCATTGTATTTAGTATCAAGAACCATATAAAAAGTTTACTTTATAACGTACTAGCTTTTGCCCGCGGCTTCGGTCGCGTTAAATTCGGGGTAATACAGTTCATAATATATTTAAAATAAAGTGAGAAATGACAGAGAAAGAGGGAAGAAAAGGGAAAACTTAGCATTACTATTACAATAAATAAGGCACAAGGGCAAAAACTACAGGTAGCAGTACTTACAAATCAGGAAAGGGCAACTGTTACCCCGAATTTAACGCGAGCCAAGCCGCGGGCAAAAACTAGTTAAAAATAAAGTACTTAATTAGCAGTCTATGGTTTATAAAATATTGTTCGTCATTCTTTAATATCCTGACCCATTTAAATAAATAAGATACGTAATTTATAATACTCACTGATGGCATAATAATCCTAAAAGGTTTTCGTTCTGCTAATTGAAATGTTGGAGGGAAAGGGCTTAAAATAACACCATCTGACGCGTTCACTTGTGCAGGTGCAGCCGAATGTAATGATATTATTAAATGGTGTTGCCATTGTAGATATTAGAGTCAGGAATAAGGATGTGTTGAAGTCTGTCTGTAGTTTACATCTTCTTAGATAGTTGGAATAGTATATTGAAATTGGGATAGTTGTAATAGTATGCCCATGGGCACGATATGCCTGTGAGAAGTCAAGGTAATAGACAACCCTTGGAGGGTTCCTTGCTTTGAGCACAAGGGATATATGAGATATTTTTTGCGGATGGGAATTCAACAAATAGCTGCCCCCGCTCAGGGCTTAGGGTGGAGCGGGAGGGGGAGTGTCAGGCTTTTGTACTGACTAAAACCCACCCATGTTCCTAATATTGCCCTTTACGTTCCGGGGCCGCGGTATCTCTTTCAAACAACCCGTAACCCCGGCAGGCGTAGGCTCTGTCAAGCCTGTCTTTGCTGACATCTCTTTGAGGCGCGTATGAGACACAAACGCACCGTCGACTCGGCCTGTCGTCAATAGACTGACGGACGGTGAGCTACCCATTGCTCACCGTCCACAGGCCCGCATCTACGGTGGCCGGGAGTCGTCTCGCGGCGCCCGGTGGTTGGTTTGAGGTTCTCTTCCTCAAACGCCCGACCTCCTCCTTCTAATGAAGGAGGAGGTCGGGCAGAGCTTCCCATTACCTCTCGCCCCGGACCATGGACTGAACCAGGGCTAGACGCGAGACGCGCGACGCGCACGGAACAAATATTTGTATGGCTACAATGGCCTGTTTGTTGTATGTGAGTTTAAATCTTTGTTAAAGCACCTAACCAAACCTAAGCGCCGGCAGGTCTTGAGATTGATTTCGAGGTCGGGCAACTTTTTTGACGGCCAGTCTTTTGGGGACATTGCCAATTGACAGCATTGACGACGAATTTTTTGACGATATTTTTTAACTTATTTTAATTAATTTCTTTTTGAAAGAATATTTTTATCAATAAAATAATATATTATCATTAATAACCAACTTAAATGTTATATAGTCTAAATTTGACTTTTGAGTGAACACTGCCTACACCTCTGAATTCTTTGTCGGGGAAACCAGCTGTTATGTTATGTGTGAATAGTTTCATTAGGATCATTTGGGTCATTTAAAGTAGATAATTACAAACATATTTTCATTGTAAACATTACGTTTCTTTTGCTTTCGTACCCAATAATTTTCTTCATTTAAAACATAAACTTACTCATTAATTTTAATTCTAAATAAACATGAGAGAATAATTTGAAGTAAATAAAAAGGCTTTATGAATGCTGGACCAAAAACAAACAAAAATATTTGCCCAAAAATTAACTTGCAGTTTGAAATACACGTTGCCTTTCAGAAAATAGAGTACTTTTCAGAATGTTAGCTTATGAAAATAAAATGACGTCAAGTTCCAGGGTTTCCACCAAGTCGAATGTTTAATGAGGAGGCAGATTTTTGTTTAATTAACTTTGAAATAAAAGCAAACCCACGTAATTTGAATCACAATAAGAAGTTTCGGTCGCTTGTGGATTTTGAAGACTTCGGCTTGAATTAGGGACTGCCTTTTGTTTCTTTTCATTATTCAACCTTGCGCATCTGTTTTATGTATGCTATTGTTTGTTATGATTAATTTAGCATTTAAATTTAAATGATGAATTGTGTTGTGTAACTATTTTTTGTTGGAAATCGTGTCAAATTCCTTCAAGTTTACCTACTTTCCAAAAAAATACAAGACAACACAATGATGTAGATTTCTAAGCTTACGAGATGAATGAAAAATATAAATCGATTTTTAAAATCGCGCCAATCTTTCGTGTAATTCAGAGGACCATAACAGCCACATTAATGATGCAATCAACAATGTATTAAGAAATAGAACATTTTGATTCAATTGAGGAAACTTTGTCATTGTGGCCGAAGCGGATTTAACGCCCGAGCCGCCAGGCGAGGTCATTCAGAGCCGAGAACAGCTACCCTACCATGACGTCTTAAAACAGATTATTATTATTCCTCTGAGGGAAAGAGACAGAGCTATACAGGGTGTCTAGCACCATCTCTTTTTCACACAGGAATGAGAACTCCGATAAGATGTCATGGTAACCCTGCAGCAGACACAAATTCTCACGTTTTTCAATACACTCACGGAGAAATTAAATAACAGAACAAAAAACATTTTTTCAGAACTATACGAACCTATCTAAGTTACCTCTATGAATTGATAACGCTCCACAAATTTTGCTAGACGAATTGGATTGCTTTAGTATATATTTTGCTCCCTCAAAGCTTTCAACAACAATGTTAGAAAATGGGTTTGAAAGACAACTTAATAGGGTTTTTAATAGGTTTCTGCCACACAATATAGACTACTGTTGTTCAGGGACTTTCATTTGCTATATTAAGCAATATTGTTTTTTAAAATACTGTCTAGAATATTGTTAGGAATGGATAAAGAATGTCTATTAGAGGAAGATTAAAAGTGGTGAATATTACAGAAATATTGAAAGGGAGTCGTTTCTCTTGGTATGGACATGTAACGAGAAGAAGCGTAACGCATGTGACTAAAAGCGTGATGGATATGAATGTTGATTGATAGAGAGGGAGAGGAAGGCAAAAGAAAAGATGGATGGATTGTCTAAGGAATATATATAAAGAATAAATAATTTAACAAGAAAAAGCTGGAATGGGACAAGCATGGCAGAAAGCTGATAATGTCTAGAATATTGTAGGTACCTTTTACTTTCAAGGACTTAAATAACGTTTTTTCACTTATTTGTTCATGTTATTATGACGCTATTTATTAATTAATTTATAAGTTAGTTAATTCTTTTAATAAATAATAATAAATATCTTGGGACAACTCAAACACGGCTATCTGATCCCAAGCTAAGCAGAGCTTGTGTTATGATAACCAGACAACTGATATACATACTTATATAATTTATAAATACATACATATTATAGATAAATCACACCCAGACACAGAACAAACAATCATGCTCATCACACAAAGTTTGTCCTGGGTGGGAATCGAACCCACGACCTCCGGCTCAGCAGTCAGGACCGCTAACCACTAGACCAACAGGCCCGTCATGTATAAAATAAGAAAATATAAACATTATGTAAGAGTTTAGATTTATATAAATAATACCTTAAAAGCCACAAGAATGTCAGACGGCTATGACAATTATAAGATGAAAGTGTTTGCCTTATTTTTTCGCAATTTTGCTGAAAAATATCTGTCGAATATACTGTAACCGTATTTGTACGTTTTATCGTTTTTCCTCGCGTTTCGTAATGAGATATCCACATAGCCGAAAAGTAACGTTATTGGAATTTTATTGTATTCTAAAAGATCCCAAATGTTTTTTCTCAATATTCCTACGTTATTTTGTTGACACACAAAATATTTGTGATTTGATTTTATCAAAAAAAAAGTTCACATACATAAACTCCTGAGTTTTTAGCCCGACTTAAGCTTTACAAACTCATGAATTTTCGTATTTATTCTTTAAATATTTAGAACGTGTTCTAAACTTGGAAATCCCATTGGTTTTAGAAACGTTTAGTCAAGAAATTCTTGTCTAACGTTATCTTCATGCTTCCTCTTGACTAATGTTGTCCAAATATACGTCAGTGATGGCGCCAATTTTAATACCATAATAAGTGGCTCGCTGCCTCGTTCTTTAAGAACAATATTGTCATGTATCTGGTACGGACAACAAATTATAGAAGTGAAAAGAAAAAAAAAACAAATAAAAACGTTAACGCCTCCAAATCGTCTTATGTTCTTGATAATGAAAACTGTGTGCACTATTTGAAAAACATTGTAGATTAATTTGTGAAAAAGAATGTAGTACTCGTCAATGCTTAACATAATGTCAACGTAAATGTCGGTCTTAATTGCCGCACTCAAAGATTTATGCTCATTCTTAACATCGATTAGGAGATAATGGATCGAATCATTCTTGGAAAATTTTCTCTCGTTACGCTTTCGGTACGGACGGCGAGATGATGCATCTGAGATGTGCACGCGATCTTAACTTATGCTTTCAACGTAGCGTTGATTTTCTGTTAATTTCTAATTAGAGTTGTTAGCTAAGTTGATATTTTCGTGGATCTAAGTTGGTCTTAAGGGGCAAAGAACAATTATCAGCCTACCACGGTATCACTGTTAGTCTACATGCATTTTTCTATGAGAGGAATTGTGCCATAATCCATTACGTGAACAAGAAGTAAAATCATTTTCTGAAATACCAATAAATGATTGTGTTAGTTAACTTTAATTGTAAATTTAACAGTAAAGATAGAAGTTTATTTTTTATTATTAGGTGAGAAATGAACAAACACTAAGTTGTTTTGCTAATGTAACTTTTATTTAAAATACTTACCCTAGTAAATGCATGAAATGGTTATTTACAAAACAAACATTAAAATTAGGAAAGAATCTAAATTAATCACAGAATTTTGTCAATTACACGTAAATTGGCGGCAGGTAACTCTTCATTGATGGGCCCGCACGTCCTAGAGGAGGCAAAGATTTTATTTGTGGTGGACTTATATTTCTTCTTAACCCATCAACTTCGTCTTGTTCAGAATTTGCGAAGTTATTGTTTCGATGTAAAACTTTATAGTTTTTGATAACTCCACGTAATTCTGCTTGCTGTTGTATTGTACGCTGATTACGGTTTTGGTTCTCCTCTATCATATCTTCAACCTGTTCAGGTGTATAGTAACGCAGTTCGTTCTTTTGCTTATAGTTATTACTAAGTGATTGTTTGGGTGCTAATTTTATTCTACTAGACTCAAACTGATTTCTGGATATGTAATTGAGAATGTCAGATATGTCTACCGGTTTCTTTCTTGCAGGTTTGTTCTCATTGTGAGGCTTGGTCTGGTATTGAATGAATTTCGGATGCTTTTCGATTTTTTCAAGTGGCTTAATTTGAAGGTTTATTTTGTTGTTATTTTCTTCCCGTACGTTGTTATTGGGTTCTTGTTCGTTTTTGTTGTTCCTAAATAAATTTTTCAAAAAAATGTTTTCTTCAAAGGCATTCTCAATGCTTGCTTCAGTCGTTGTAGTAGTCGGTTCAGGCTCGGGTTCAGTGAATTTAAAGAGTGGTTTGAAGTCCTCTTTATTTTCAGGTACTATGAAATCGGAGAATTTTAATTTACCACTGCTTATGGTCGAGTAATCTGGCAACTTAATAGTAGTTGTCGACGTCTCTGTAGTGGTAGATGTTTTTGGTTCATTTTTAGCTTCTTTTTTATCAGGTTTACTACTGTATTGAAGATACTTTTCGTAATTTATTGGTAACACATGCAAGTTTTCGTTAATGTGTGATGTATCTGAGTTTAATATTTTAGTTTTTCTAGATTCAAAATTGTCACTATCATAATTGTAATTTTGTGTAACGGTTTGACTTTGAGGTATAAATTGTTGCTGTGTTATAAGTTTGGGTCGAGAAGTTTGACTACCTTCATTTTGTAATTGTCTAGAATTATCATTGTTGTTTTGAAGATAGTTTTGATTCGAATCATATTGATTATTACTGGCATAAAGGTGACTGGTGGCAGTTGCATAAGTTACAGGTAAAATTCTTTCTGTTGAGTACTGGTCATCATTATTGTTTACGTGAATTTCTGGCTTCAAGTTATGATTACTGTACTGATAATCTGTTTCTGGAGTTGATTTGTAATCAGCATAATAATAATTTTCTTTCATGTAAGGGTTTTCATTATGATGCTGAGTTTCAGAACTTTCTTTTATATTGGGTTCTAGTTGTTCTTGTATCATTTTGGTATACTGCTCTGAATTCATATCGTTAAAGTTCATTACTACATCATCTGCTCCGGATGATCTAGAAATTGAATTTTTTTCAGTATTTTGGTTGGCATTTGCATTAAGACCATACTGCCACCTCCACAATGCTTTATTACTTTCTTGATCGGCCTCTTTCATGTTTGCTTCGTAATTTACTAACTGAGGCATTGTGGATTTCTCAGTTGTGAAAATTCTATTTATTGCTTGTTGTTGAGGCGTGTTCACAGACGGATTGCGAGCGCCCTGTGAAGCCAGAAAAGTTATTTGTGGGGAAATTGTTCCACTGTTTTGTTTAGTTGGCATTTGATTTGCGAAGTCAATAGCCGTTTGAACCGGACTTTCTGAACTAGCTGCGGCTACTAAATTATTTTGAATGTTAGGTTGTTGTAAAAAACTATGCGAGAATGATTCAGGAGTTTTCCCTGTAAATAAACTACTGAGCCGCGGAGGTGCGACCGCAAACTGATGACGTTTTTCGCTTTCACTAATTTCGTTTTCCTGCTGTTCAGCACTCCATGATTTTAAATGCGGTGGTTTTTTAGATTCTTCGGCTAAGTTGTACTGAATTGCTCTAGAAATAAAAGAGTACCTTATGAATATTTTGCATTATCTTTCTTTTTATTGAATTAGTAATATAAGAAATTGTACAAACCTTTGAATGATTTCTGGTACAGGTGGTGCGACGGGTAAGTGGTCGCCGCTTGCTCTAAACCCATTCGCATCTGCAATGTAGTGGACCGTGTATGTCTTTCCATTATCTCCAACATACGAATATGAGCCTTCTACAACTTGTTCATCTTTGCCAGTACCCGCATTCTCCATGCGACTATGCTGCACGTAATGGGTCTGATCTGCTCCTAGAGCCCTAAAATAGGATGTGATTAGTACTGTAGAAGGTCTTTTGTCTCCTTAATGTATATTATATAATGCAATAAATTTAAGTGCATGCACCACTTACTCGTAACTAAAGCTTCCATCTAAATCCATTTCGTTTGACAAACGTAGAATGGGTATGGCGGTTTCAGTTGTAGAAGATATGTAAATACCAGGTTGTGGCACATACTGAGGGCTAGGATAACTTCCTGCTTTCATTTGATCCATGTTGTGATCTCGTTGAATGTCCATTATGCTTATGCTACGAGGCGCCGCTGTTTGCATTCCTCCACTTTGAGGCGGAGGATCAGGGCTAGTGTTAAATTGAAATGGCATTTTCGTATCTATTCTATCTATAGGATTCTGAAAACTCTTTGGAATAGGTCTCATCTCTCTTCTTTCTGCCATTTGGTTTGGTATTCTTTGAGTGTGATTCATTTGGTTACGTAAGTACTGCGGACCTTGCGTTGTTGGTTTGTCATCTTCATCATCGTCATCATCATCTTCGATTTTTATAGGTCTAAGCGTTGACGATATTATCAGTGGAAAGGGTGAAGGGTACCCGAACGGTGCCTTAGTAGCGGTCGGGGGAAGATATGGAAATGGTAATTTGTTCATATTATTCATATTCATTTGGAAATATGGGAGGGGTGTATGATTCTCAGGGGGCAAGTAAGGATTTTTCTCCGATGTAAACATACCGGATTGAAATTGTGGTGGAAAAGTAAAATGTTCATGAGCTTTATTGTCCACTGCTAAACTTATCGTCAAAATTATTAGTGGAATCTGAAAAATAATACTATACGTTATTTTGAGAACCAACTTACAGTTTTAAACCATCCAAATAAAAAATCCATTTTCACTGAACGACACAAACACTTTCCACTTACCAGCTTCATTTTTCTTGAAGCTGTGATAGTTTTTGATAACAATTTTCACGTCACACTATAGCACTTGTGAAAAATAGACTGGTAATGAAAATGAATTCCGCATATATTTATACGCACGCGAGATGTGTCCAGGCATTCGTGAAAGAGATCGTTTCGACAACGTTTCTCTTCTTTAATGCACGCTTTTTGCTTCGTTGTTGTTTTTATCAGGTATCCAATACTGCATCGCCTCTGCTTGTAATTATGGCTTCAAAGTAAAAGCGCCATTGAACGATGTATGATTGGTAGTCTTAACGAAGGATAATTTACATAAACAAGCAGTATTGGGGTGTGTGTTCAGATACCCGAGACATGAACGTTTTTTTAACTGTACTTGTTCGAGTCAATTACCTCAGAAATCGTATGACGGTCGGTATAGAAAGGTGAAGAATGACATTTTCTTTGTATCAGTGTGGTTTTTTTCCGTTATACATATATGCGGTGTATTTGATTAAGTTACTACCAGGAAGTATAATGCATTTAAAACAGATTGAACGAAAGCATTGTTTATTTATCTCTTTCGTCGGCAAATAAACGATTGATTCGGCACACGAAGTGTTTCTAAAAGAAAAGAAATACAAAAGGAACAAATGAATCATGGGTTTTAATTAATTAAAAGGATCAAAAACCCCCGAGGCGGATACGGAGAGGCAGGTTCGATAAATTGCACGATAAATTGAAGGTTTTTATACGGTCATCCCGAATTCGCGTGTCGTAAAGTGATGCAAGTTTTGTAATGGGTAAAGTCGAGTCAATGGCCCAAAAGACCGGTTCTCAAGAATTTTGGTTTAAACCTACAGCGGTTAAATTGCCCCGTAGGTTGAAAAGGTTTTTTTTTAATCTCGTTAATATTGTCAACTCTTGTTTGATCTTTTAATGGAATCGGAAGTGTTTGTTTATTTTCTTTAGATTGTAGGTACAGATTTAAAAAAAAAAACTTTCCGTAAAATTGTTTTACTTTATTTACTTTCGTTGATATAAAGTCCTAATTGGGTGCTTAATTTTTTTATAAAGATGCAATCTTAATTTTTAGAAGAGGTTTTTTATGTTTAAAGAAACATACAAAATATTCCATGCTATGGACGATTATTTTGTGATTACTTCGAAAGATACTGCATTATACTTTAATGACAGTGTACTCACGGGAACTCAACAATCGTGCGGAATTGCGAATTGAACAGCGAATTTTGCACAGCATTTTTTCTGCAGATGGGAATTCATACTTCACCCGCTTTGGACTGGAGCGGGGGGCGGGGTGTGTCACACTTGTACTGACTAAAACCCACCCATGTTCCTTCTATTGCCCTTTATGTTACGGGGCCGAGGTATCTCTTTCGAACAACCCGCAATCCCGGCAGGCGGTGGCCCTGGCAGGCGCCTCTGCTTTGCTGACATCTCTTTGAGGCATCCTACAGGGCTAGAACTATGCTAAACTAACTAAACTTTTTCCTATCTGAGTGCAAATTGATTACTTTGTACCCACATCAAGATTTCTTTAGAAATAAGGCTTCACTTTTGTGGCTATTTTCTGTTCCTGTTTTCTTTACTGTGTTCAGTGTGTAGATAAATCATTAAATAAATAAATACCAAAAAAGCATCAGGCATTATTGTCAGTGAAGAAGGATTCAGAAGTTCAAACAACAAATTATATACAAAACTTATTTATTGATTACCAATACATCACATATGAGGCTTTGAACATACAATACTATCACAAAACCTGTCATACCTCGATCAGTGATCGAATTCACAATTCATAATCGTGACCAAGATCACTGACTCCTATCGATCGAATCGATTCACATCACTAAAATCGTTCAGAGGTAATATAATTCGTATACCTATAGAGCTAAGCGTCCCTGTACATTAGAATTCATCGACTTAATTAGAGAAATACGATACATCCCGACAAAAATACAGCGAGACCGTACTTTTGGGAACATTGTTTTTAACGGTTACTGCGAAACAGTCTTGGTCTCAAAATGGCATTATTTTAATACGATCATGAGCCCAAAGAACTTGTAACTTTAACCACAGTACTTTCAACCAATGATGTTAATATTAACGAGACGTTTTAATGTACAGAAGACAGCAATCATCATTTTTAATACATACATAATCTCTATGGTCGTTGTTTGTGTTATATATATACCACAAGTTTTAGGACTACCCAATTAAGAGTTTAAACATGGTTGGTTGGTTGCTGGGCGTAGAAGTTCTGCTGAGGCGGCCAGTTTGGCTGTGGGTAGTTAGGAACATATTGTCCAGGCCGTTGAGGTTCATATAATGGCTTCACTGGGTGGTAGACCGGCGCAGGAGTCGGAGTTGGGTGGCGAACTGGCGCTTGTGTCTGAGTAGGGTATTCGTCATGTTGAGGTTTGAAGTTGTCAGGTTCCTGGGCACTGTAACAATAAGATTTTAAATAAACTTCATCTTTATTTTAAACCAAAACATAGTACAAAAAACACATAAGGACATCTTATCATTGTTCTAAAGACGTTGTCTTACAACTTAAAAGTTAATACTAAAGTTTTACGCAGCAAATCCCAAATCTGTCATCTAGAGGTTGAACGATTATGTCACCCACCAGAGCCTTAGATATAAAGCAACGAAAACGTCGTTTTTATGGCTAAGATAACGTTTATGTCCCATAAAAATCTGTCAGCCAATAGTTATTCACTTTCGTGATTTTTATTTACCGTAAAATCAGTTATAATAAACTATTTCCCATTTTTGTATCGCTTCTAAATCGTAAGTTATTGCATCTTGCCGAAATCTTTTATTTGTGTCGTTTTTATTGTAAGATTGGCTTCTACAGTTGTATCCTCTGCAGTTTATATTTTTCTATCTTTCTTCGAATAATGTTTACTTTACTAACAGTATTAGTCAAAATAATTGAAAGAAATTGTTTTAAACATTGCTAACCCTAACTCTTTGCTGTCTTCAAACCTCTCTATATAAGTATACAAAGTATTAGTTGCCATTGACGTGCCAATTAGTGCAAAAATAAATCGATATTGGAAAGAAACAAAAGAGAAGCGCTGAAGCAGACGTTATTTTTTTTCCTTTTCTAGAACATTGGATTAATTACTTCTGTGACTTATTCTATTGGCATTAACGACAGCTCTTTTTGTAGCATCCGACAATTGTGTATCAGCCCTGGATGCATATGTTGGTATCCTGACATCACTAATATTGTCTGATTTTATAATTTGCAGGGTATCTTGAAAATATGCTTCTTCTCCAAAACATTTAACCGATATTAATTCTTACTAGTTGATTAATGCTACATTTAAAATAGCTATTTAACATGTCTGACCCACCATCTATTATGTTATATGCTAATCCTAGATTTGATGTGACAAGCGGGCGGACAGTTGAAGCTCTTAACTAACTCGCTTTGGTGTCATGTCATTTGTTATTTGGTCTTCTAACTGTAAATTAGCCATTTTTATTTCGTTGTTTATAGCGGGTGCTGTCTTAATATCGTGTTGGACATGTATTTGTAATTTAGATATGTCTGTTTAGTAAGATTGTTTAGTGATGCATAATGATACAAGACTTTTGAATTGAATGTACAATCATTGTTTTTTTATGTTTTGTTTGTTTGGCACATAAAGTTTCTATTGTAATTTAATAGCTCTCTATAATTTAATCTAGAACTACTATTTAGCATTAAAAATACTTATAATATCACGATAATTTTTTTCGTGTGGATAGATTTTAATTTACGATTTGATTTCCTAATTTGTTTGCAAATATTAAAAACCAGAAACTTTGTAACGGTATGCGATACGGAAACTAGCTCACTAACATTTATTTTTTAAATATTTCTAAGGACTAGATTACTGAATATATTTAGAACCGAACAGGTTCCAGTAGCAAACTGGTACACTCATAAAATTAACACAATTGAATGAGTCACACGCTACTTATTTTTATAGCAGAAAAAACTTAAAATATTAACGGTCAGACGTAAGAAAATACTTTCATTTTCACGAAGAATTTTCCACAACTTATGTTTGTTTTATGTTGTTGTTATTTGTAGCCATTTGTCACGGGCTATGACAAACAACTTGTGGCTATAATTCACTCAACAACACGCCTCCCTGTTCAGGAAAGTAGGGGAACAACCAACCACCGAGGCCACGTCTTTCTTAGCATTGCTAAGATTTCGATTTGTGGAAAAATAATGGCTTTTAATAACCTTGTTTGTTTGATTTTGCGTTATTTTCTTCTGGTTTTTATTAATGAGCTCATTTCATTTGTTGTTGTTTTTTGTTAGAGCGTATATGTGACATGGTTAATAGGCATACAATGCGTCAAGCTAATAAGGCGAGTAGACTGTCCAGAAACACTGATATCATGTTAAGTAAGGGCAAGCGCAGCTTTTGGGTTTGTATGAAAATACGCCACTAGATATGCTATGAACTTTCAAAACAGTCAATTTTGAATTCATCCTAAAATTTGCTCAGCATTGTTTATGTAAAGAGAACGCATAGATCTTTGCTATGGGAGCAATAAAGACTCATTACGTTTATGCCATAGTTTTTGTAGTCCCTCCTTACTTGTTCTTCCTTAATAGAGAGAATTCGCATAACTAAAATTGCATTTTTTATTTCATTATGAGGATCAAGATGCAAAGTTTTTATAAAAAGTAAATGCAATCTAGTTGAAAATTTACCAACGTCACTTGACGAAATACTTACGTCTTGGGGGCAACAGGCAGATGCGCACCGTACGGGAAGTAGCCATTCCTGTCAGCATAGTAACTGACAGTGTAAGTCTTGCCATCAGCACCAACGTATGAGTACCAGCCCTTCTTGACCAAGCTCTCCTCAGTCTGCTTGGGGTCAGTGAAGTAGCCTTCTTCTCCTACCCATGTGCCGTCAGCGAGCTTGTACCTGGGGAAGATAGATTAAAGCTACAGAATATTTGGGCATCGAAGATTTGAGGTGTGTAAAGATGAAAGAGAATTTGATTAGAGTAGTCAGGAACAAGTTCGAGTACTCAATGTACTTGCTGTACCTAATTTTCACTTCTTTGAATCTTGACATATTTCCCAAAATTTCTCCCGTAATCCAATCATGAAGATGTCGTTATTTGTGTTTGTCAGAAAATATCTTACAAATGTTTGAGGAATATGCCTATGTAAAAGACACTAAATTCTCTGACAATACAATTACACTGATCAGAACTTTGGGCATCTCTCTGACAAAGTATAGCGGAGGTACCTAAAACGTACTATGTGTATGAAGTTCATGTGTAGTACGTGCCTTTATGTTCCGTGTGCTGGTTTTTTTCAAGGCCTGCCACACTATAAAGATTGCCATCAACGCGGGATGTGCTTAGCAGTTTTTTTTATCAACCCTACTTATATCATCCGTTTGTGGGTACCTAAATAACCATAAAAGGAGTTTAGATAAACAACAATAGAAGACACATATCGGCATTAGTAGATCAATAGGTTGCACCGTTAATTTATTCCTCATTAATTCAGTATTTCACGTTTATTAGAAAGACATTCTGTTTACGGAAACGCGTTTCAAATTATATTCCAATATGACAGAGATATCGAAAAATTATGGAGTTTTAAATTCGGTTGGCGATATGGGTATGGTATGGGTATAACGGTAAAGTGATAAAAAATATTCGGAGATTTTTTCCTGCTGGTGACGAGGATCTAACAGTTATTATGGGATCCCGAGTTTCTTTTAAGCACACAATTAGGACCTTTTTTAAGGTCTGATCATCGAACAGTTATGGTAAAAGATGACTTGGTTTTTTTTCTTAAACCTGAATGATCCGTTGTGTGACCGCTTTTTGACTGTGTCATCAAAAGAGAGAATTTTACATAACATTTGCATTTTGAACCGAGTTATGATTGTCAAGGACACTGGTCTCATTTTCATGTAGGTTTTATATTCTAAGGTGGTACGTGAAGTAATGTGTGTTTATATAAATAACAGATACAGTACCGGAGAGTTCATTGTGAGGTCATGAGAATCTATGAAAAGATTTTGTTAGGTTAATGTTTTCTTCAAAATGTTAGTTTAACTGAAGTAAACTCGATTATTTACACAAGAACGTTCGATGTGACAAGTACCCGATTAAGTAAATAAGCAATACAGTGTGCGAAGGCTCAAAACTTAAGTTTGTAAAGCTTTAATACAGCTCCAATATTTTACTTGTGTTTTGTCAAGATTACAGACATCGCGTTTGCAAACTGTTACGTGAAGGTGTGAATTAATCTGTGAAACTTCTTTGGTATAGGTACATATAACGTGTACTTTATAAAATTAATTATGTTAAGGACTTTGTTGTCTGGAAATACAAAGTACTTGTCTAAAACCTTTTAAATAGCTTAAATAATTTGCCTCGTTAAGCTGTTTGTCCCGGTTCTCATTTGTAGATCTTTGACAGTCGTTACAGGAATTCAGGACAACCAGTCTTACCTTGGTATTACGGGGTTGCGGAGGTCAGATAGGCAATCACTCCATATCAAATACTTTAGGAAAAGAAAACCGCTAGCATTGATCATCACGTTTTAGTGGTGTCAATGTTTTGAGTTTCTAACGATATACACAAGATGTGATCTACAGTCATTCACCTGCATTAATTAATGCAACGTTCACGCATACACGAGAACGAGGATGGTAACCAATACGATAGGTCAGACAAAATTAAAACATTCAACTTACTCATATTTGTAATGTCCATTCTCGCCATAATACCGGTCATCCTTGATCACCGCTGTTGGGGTGGTGGTAGTAGGCGGGTGGTACACAGGGGTGCTCCAATGATGGTGGTTATCAGGGTAATAGTAGTCGCTCTGTACGTTAGCAGGAACTCCCGTTTGGACTGGCTGGATAGGCTTAGGTGGTTGCCAATTGTTCTGGGGAGGGACGTAGTTTGGCGCGTCCCAGTGTGGAGGCCTCTGGCTCGGAGGCACGTACGCGTTATATGTGCTCGCGGCAGCAGCCAAATCTACACCTTCTTTCATAAGCTCGAGGTTCGCAGATGCTTCGGCTTGAGAGTCTTCTATGGCTTCTGTCTTCTTCTCCTCTTCAGCCAGAGAGAAGGCCAAGATGGCGGTGAAAACTAGTAGCTGTGGAAGAAAAGTCTCGTTTAGTTTGTGTCAGTATGTTCGTATACACTAACTTTTTAAACCATCCAACCGATTTCAATGAAATTTTTTGAATTTGTAAGGTTGATTTCTACTTAAAGGATAGGAATTATAGTTTTAGAGCCGATAGGTGGCCCTGCGAATCAGGGACGGGCTCTAGTAGATATTTTGAATTAAGGTTTTATAATATTTTATTTCTTAAAAAGAGATGTTTGCTTATTCATTAATGGAGGAAATGTAAATAAGTTAGCACGAAGACGCTGAAAACTGAATGTTTTGTCGGTTTTTTTTTCAGTTTGGGTAGGTACGGTTAAGTACGTTATAAATTAAGACTTTATAACGTTATTTTAATGTTTACGTTGTAATAAGTTTTTATTATTTGAAATGTATTCGTTTTATGCGTCTCCTGGAAGTTTAACTATTGACAGTCCAATTTGAGGTAAGATTTATTACTATTTTGTATTAAATCGTAGTTTTTCCGTTACTGTTGATTTATTTAAGCTATATTTTAGTTCTGATTAATTTGAGTCTTTATATTAGACTAATAGACACTTTAAAGTAAGCTAAATGGAGATTAATTGTAACAGGATTTATATTTTAGAGGAAATTAACTTCGAATAGGTTATAAACGCGAGCCGGCACTCAATTAAGCGATTCTGCGCTCGCATTGAAATTAATTATTTTTTGGAAGAGAAACCTTTTTAAATAATTTATTATTATTTTCGTAAAGCACATTTTTATTACATCAAGTTCGTTTAATGAAAGAAGTTTTTAAACAATAAATTGCTGCACTGATTTAAAATTTAAATTTTATTTATTAAAATATTAGATATTTAAATATTACAACTACAGACTGCACGTACAGACGCCAACAATAATGCAATTCAAAAAAAATATTTATAATTTTTTTTCACTGATTTAATTTTTATTTATTTCATTTCACAAGCACTGGCACGAAAACTTAAATTTCGAAGGACTCACCAGCTTCATGTCTGTGTCCTTCCGATCCTCGTTCGATACTGTGGTCACAAGGGGTCGTCCGACATTTTATAGCAAAAAGTCCTGCGGCTTCATGCGTTCGTACATCTGCGTCTGCGCACAATGACCTCGCTCTTAGATCACACATATGATTAATAAAATAAGATTTTAGGTTAAAATGAGATTTATTGTTTTTTTTTTGCACATGCCATCATAGTGAATACGGAAATTGACGATTAATTTTCATTTTCGTTAGATCGATTGTTTTTTTGTTCTATTTTTGAGTTGTCTAGTCAAAACATAATTGTATGTCAAGTTCAAGGTTAAGATCATTTGAAGTTTAACATACAATTGCAAACAAAAATTACGTATACATTTTTATGTATTTTTTAAGCAAAGCCTGGCATTACAAATCTATTAATGAACTAAAGAATTGAATGGGCTTGTAGTGCTTCATTCATAACGAGTAGTGGGCGTATGTTACGTTTATTTACCTATTTACTTAGCAGTTGACCGAAACAGGGCGATGTGAATAGTTCTAATTGGTTCTTAAGGTTTGCACTTGTGTGATTCATAGGTGTTAAGTTATGTCAATAACTTTTGCTTGGGTTTTGTGTAGGACCCTACCAAGGTAGTTTTCTTTTGTTTTTCTTTTTAATGGGTTCTTTATAAAGGTTTTACTGATATTGTGTTACTATTTTGATGTTTTTACTATTTTTGATCATTTATTAACCTAGAAATGTAGCTTTCCGGCTTTACATCTATACTAATATTTTAGGAAAGGATTTTTATTTCTGTTTGTTTGTAACAAATAGGCTCCGAAATTGCTAAACTGCTTTTAACCATTTTAACTAAATAATAAGGAAGTAACATAATTGAGCAGCGTGTGAAACCGCTGGACACAGCTAGTAAAAATAAAATGGATTAAATCTTTGATGTCCACCGATTTAGGATTTACAATATATTTAAGTAAAGTGGTACATAAATTCTCTGTTATACTTTTCCTTAAGAAAATGCCAGCTACAGTAAAGTCGTGTAGAAATAGTTCATTTAGGGTTTATGGACCAAACTAGCTTTCGCCCGCGGCTTCGCCCGCGTTAAATTTGGGGTAACACAGTTGCCCTTGCGCCTTATTGATTCGTAATAGCAACGCTAAGTTTTCCCTTTTCTTCCCTCTTTCTCCCTCACATCCCACTTTTTTCAAAAAAATATTAGCCTATGTCCGTCTCCTGGTTCCCAACTATCTCTGTACCAAAATTCATCAAAATCGGTTTAGCCATTAAAGCGTGAAGAGGTAACAAACAAACAAACAAACAAATAAACAAACAAACAAACAAACTCACTTTCGCTTTTATAATATTAGTAAGGAGTAAGGATATTCGAAATTTTGTCTAAACCAGAGATACAAGTCACATCTTCATATCGTAAAAGAGGTCGTTGGTGGGTAAACCAATGTATTTGGTTTAGCAAGACTAATTAACATGTTCTTCAAGAAACTGCGTAGGCGCATCTTAATTGTTTTGACTTTAAAACGTGAATAACACTCAACACAAAAAAGAACAATTTATTTAAATAATTGGATTCTCCAAAAGTACCGACCGCTGTACTTGACTGTACTTTATCTACATCGTATTTATGCATTTTGACTGAATACAGAGCAAAATATACGTGTAAAGAATGTAAAGAATCATCTCACACAAATAACACACATGTCATACATAATCGTATGTTTATTTGACTTTAAATTTAAGGAATTTGAAAATGTCCGAAAAACCCAAAATGCATATTTTGTATCCTTTTAATTCCCTGTGTTATAGAGATTTGGAATGCAAATCTGACATTAGCATACGTAATATAGAGAGTCAATGTTGATTTTTACGAGATATGAATGAGGAAAGTTCTTTGTCGTGTTTAAGCTTTTGAATAATATACATTACTAGCTGGTGCCCACGGTTTTGCTCGTACGATGATCGAAAAAAAGTATCCTATGTGTTATTCCAGACTATAATCTAATTCTGTGCCAAATTTGATCAAGAGGCGTTCAGCCGTTTTGACGTGAAAGAGTAACCAACATCCATTAATCTATTACCACAAACATACGCATTTATACTATTAAGTATAAATTAGTAGGATTCGGCTTCACAGAGTTAGGTTAAGTCTTTTTTTTGAAACTTTGTCCCACACTAAGAATATCTCTGCTTTTACAAACATTTAAACCCACATACACAAACAGCTAGACCCGACTTCTATAGACTTCTATTGAACATGGGGTCTTGCGAACGTTTGTTGGCAATACGCTCGAGTCCTATTATTACATGAAACTTAAAAACATTACTGGTGAAATTTGGTTGTACTATTAAGTACACCTCAGCTTAACCCTTTTGGCATTACAGGCGTGATGTTGTGTACAGAAAATTATAATATGAACTAGGACATCAAGTATTACTTATATTATCTAACTCTGTGAGTCCCGTGTTTCCTCAATTAAATACATGTCCATACAAAGACAAACGACATTTTTCTAATTTTTGAGTAAGAAGCGCTACTCTTAAACTTCCTCTAATAATTTCATTCCTTATTTTATCCGTTCTAGCCAGTCCACACATCTATCTCAACAAACGAAACGATACAATAATATAACAATCAGACTGGTCAATTATTTTGATTTACTTGATATTTTTTTTATGTACTTAACATGGTTTAAAAGTACCTGTTTTGTCTACTTGCTGAGGTCCGACCGTCTCGATTGTTTTACCTCTCCTAGCCTCAGAATGCACGTAAGGTCATTGGTCTTGGTTGTCATTCGTAAATCTTTGACAGTAGAGCACAAGTTACCCAGGTGTATCGTGTTACACTGAGTAGCTCCATGTAAAATATGGATATTCAGCTGCATCCGGATAGACAGAAACCGACCCTTTTTTACTGATGGGAATTTATCAAATAACTTCCCCCGCTCTGGGCGGAGAGTCAGACTTTCACTGACTAAAACCCACCCATGTTCTTTATTTTGCCCTTTATGTTTCAGGGCCGCGGTATCTTTTTAGAACAACCCGCAACCTCGGCAGGAGAAACGTAGTTGTGTAAAGGCTTTGAGAATTCATTGATTAGTATGAAATATTATCTTCTTATGAACGTAGATTCCACGAGTAGTAAAATAAAAACAGTGATTGACCATAAAACTTACCGTGGTACAATTTTAACCCCCTTTACAGAACTTCTCTTGCATACTCATATATTATTATAAAATTTGTTTAGTCAGATTAAAAAATCAGAAATATAGGCAAGGACTGCACACATTCATCCTCTTTACTTAATCCCTAGTTAATAATTTTACATTCGTTAGGTAATCCCCCAAAATAGCAGCTACAGAAAAAGATGACAGATAAAATAAAACGAGGAAAATTCAATCGCGTAAATGATCTAACCAAATAATTTATTTAGGCACAATGTAGGCTGGATTTTGGGTATTTCAAAAAACTTGCCGCACCTTACAAGGGTCCCAGAGATACATACACAAAATTATGATTCATAAAAATCTTTTGTAACTGTAAAAAAAATATGCATTTAATCTTATAAACGAGCACTTGTCAGTCTGTGGCGAAATTTTCGTCTCAACTCATTTGGAGGAAACTTCATGCCTGGCATTTCGTAGAAGAATATACTATATACGTCAGGGCAAATTAAAAGCTTCATAACGACGGAAGACACGGGAAAAGCTAGATCATAAAATGCGTTAAGTAAAGTAAAACAAATAATATTTTACAGGTTGAATTAAGACGCTAAATTTTAAAGTAAATAGGCTCTCTTGAAAACAATGCAATTAAAAATACACAGCTTATCAAATATTTATTCAGGTAATTCATGTATTATGTTTCGTCTTAGAGCTTTTAAGTTTTGGGATGAGGTTTACGGCGATAAGGCATTTGTCTCAGCTTTAGCGATAAGAGATTAAATTAGTAATTTTTCGTCGATTCCGTAGAAAGTTTTCACCGGTATGGCAGTCAGTGATCAATAGTTAATTTGTCATTTTACAGTTAAAACTACTTAAGAACGGTTAAACGAATATTTTTTTCATGTCGGAAGCTCATAATAAATATTAAACATGGTGAATAAGATGTTTTAAATGTATAATATAACATCTTGTTGCTGTTATTCTTGTACCTACTAATTTCTCCCGCCCCCATGGTAGTAGTACGTACAGTGGGTTTAGTTGGTTACTCAAAAATAAAATAAAAGTATAGAAATCTTGTAACTGAGGCGTTCCGATACGGCATAGAAAATTTTATTTTAACTTAGTAATGGCTATGTTTGACTGAAACCAGGTAAAATTAAATACATTTATTTGTTTGACTCGCACGGGATGACGGGACCGCCAACCTTTTGAACGTTTCTAGAGCGGGGAAATCGTCGATAGCTAATCGCATCTACGCTTGCGATGGGACGGGTCCCTTATGATGAGTTTTTTAGCAATAAAGGATTAAAACCTGCAATAAACATTACTCAGATTAGGATACTGTGTCGCGGTTGCAATTAAAAACCCAAATGGTAGGTTTAAGCAGATTATATGAAAAAACATAAAGTTTATGTTTATTTTAAACCTGGAATGAGAGAGATATGTTCTCCATTTTAGTAATATGGTCTTGACAGAATCGTCTTTGTTTCAAAACTTGCATTATGATTTAAGACAAAAAAAAATAAAATCAAGATAAAACAAAGCAAACGAAATACAAAGTTTCTGATGAACGTGTTGTGAAACCTACCCCAATGAGCATGTCGTGATATTATGTTTGTTTTTCCAATTTATCCATAACACGAGATAACATTACATCGCCCCTGTAATCGCAGGCAGAGGTGTAACTATAGTACACTCACATTTTAACAGTTATGAAGTCCCATGTAATGAGCCTATAGCCAACAACCGAGCACTCCGTGGCTGCTACTAAGAACTGGTAGAAAAACCAACCAAAAGCAATTTGCTCCACCCGTGAATCGAACCCAGAACCTCATGCTCAGCAGAGCAGTCGCTATTGCGGCCACTAGACCAACGAGGCAGTCAACACAAGGTAAGAACTTAAAACTTGAAGCAAGGCAGCAAGATGTATCGGTAGTGGCGACCTCTCGCGTCCAGTTTTAGTTCAGTCCATGGTCCGGGGTGAGAGGGATTGGGTAGTTGTCTCTTCTGCGAAGTAGTTATGCTAGCTAGATGGTGGCCGGGCATTTTAGGGAGAAAACCTCAAACCAACCAACGCGAGACAAGTTTCGGCCACCGTAGACGCGGGTCTGTGGACGGTGAGCCAATGGGTTCCGCACCGTCGTCTATCGGCGACAGGGAGTGTCGACGGTGCGTTTGTATTCCACGCAAAAACTTGAAATACAAAGAGCAAAAGTAGGAACATAACTGGGTTTTAGTCAGCAAAAGTTTGGCACTCCCTTTTTCTATGCGAAAAAAAGCAGTAAGATATTGATATGTTTTCAAAAGAGATTGCTTTAGTAAGGAAAATATTTATTAAGAAAATTCAGTGGAGCGCGTCATAGGGTTTGAAATTTTATAAGAGAAACAAGATTACCTAACGTTTTTCTTGTTGACCCAATGTCCTAAGCCTTTATTCAGGCATCTTGGCAAAAAAGGCTATGAGGTAATTGTTCGATTAATTATTTTATCAATTACTAAGTTAATAGTACCCCGCTAAGGTAATATCAAAGCATTTAAATAAGCCTTTTTGGTATACAGTTGCAACGCGTGGGGTAAACATTTTGACTAAAAATGGCTACAGATGACCTTGATGAAACTTTTGATTTTATATCACAAATTAGGTTCTAAACATTTTTTTATCCATAGATCGTGTTTAAAACCAAATCAAAACTAAATGAAATCCAATCTATGGAGCGATTAATCTTATGGTACTTAAAATAAATTTATTTTGTCTTTTATTTTTTTAATTTGTCCAATAAATTATTGTGTATATCCGCGTTCATGAAAACAAACTAGTTTAGTTTTTTTTAATAAATCGTAAAACCACGGTAGGCGTATCCAAAGTCATTTTCAATTAACAAAATCAGAGCGGCTTTAGAAGTAAAATAACAAAAATCTAACTTTTAATAAATTGAAGTAATTTTTCGTAAGGCTACCTGCAAAATTAGATAGTGTATATTAAACTACCTAGCTAACATTTTCTGAACTATGTTAGGTACGGCTTTCGGCCTAATCAAAAGCAGCTTAATAGCAGTATTTTACACTGAGAGGCCTATCTGATCACCATCACCCAGTTAGTACTGGGTATTAAGATAACCCGTGTTTAATCAAAATCAAGAGTCATTTATTCAAATTATTCTGATACCAGCATTTTTGAACGTGAAATTACAAGAGACAGACCCACAAAACACCCCGCCTTTTGCATTTAGACTGTAGTTAGACTTTCAGGCGACCTGAAACGTTTTATAAATGACAGTCAGAACCAACGGATTAACGTGCTTTTCGAGGCTCGGAGGATATATGAAAATACAATAAAAATTATTGAAAATCCTGCCTGATCCGAAAGGGGCATAAAGGTTTAACAATGACATTAACAAATAAAATAAGGTATAATTCTGGAAAGTCCTGTGTTGTCATGTAAGGTTCATCATATCAGTACATTTTATTTATTTTTTGTAGAGATTTTCCCAAAGCTTGTTATCCAAACAGGATTACATAAATGGAATCTAATCCCGATGTTAATAATACCCAAACGGACAGGCTTTTTTACATACATATGTACTTATAGCATGTTTACTGGATTGAATCGAATCTTACTTTTCATTATTATATTGACAATTCAAGAATAAGTACAATATAGAATTGTGATGGGATTATTTGTACTATGACAGTATGATTATAAATTAGTTAATTTAAATAAAAATATATCACCCTGTTTTAATTTTGCACGCCGAAATTAAAGGCAGAATAAGAGATCAATTTGTCTATTTGTCAACTTTCTGTACCTTATTTACGCAAATAAATGATTACGTTTTTTTTTTGTAGAAGCGTTAAGTTTTCACATTGATTGTGCGGACCGCCAGTCTATGGAATTAATTTGTGGCTACTTAGTTTCCTGCTCATTAATATCTATATCTCTCATGTTCGTATGAATCGATTTTCTTCTAGACAAGCGTGCTCCGCTCCACTCCAGTTGTTCGCATCGTCAGGGGACTTACAGCCAAACACATACCTATTAAATTAAAAATAAACTCCGTTGACTCAAAGAAGCTCAGTTCTTCTTATATTTAACAGTAATAACGTCTTTCAAATCTAAACAGCGATCATTTAACGTGTTAAAGATGTGTTTTTACTAAAAAGCTGTTATAAATCGTATGTCACGACTCGTAAGTGACAAAGATGGCCAACTAATGTTTAATAATGAAACACATAATTCGATTTTGTCTTTATCTTCACTCTAAGTGGATTTATATCATCTTGACATTAACACAAGGTTTCATCAGAAACGGATATATCAATTCCGATTGGTTTTGTTTTTGAGATAAACCCTTTGTTGGGAGAGAAAGAAGTGTTTTGAATTGCGGTGTCATGATTTAGGATTATTATTCGACGTGGCCCAAAGGTTAAAGGTCCATCATAGATAGTAGTTTTAATGTCTGCAACACATTTCCTTTTTTTAGTTACGGGTTTTGAAATCATCAAATAATTTCCCCTGCTCTGGGTGGAGCAGGGAGGAGCATCCGGAAGTCTGCAACAAAAGTCCGAAGGAATTCCCTATTCCCTTGGACTAGGAATTAGCAGTTAATTTCAACAGGCTCGCCTCCTGTTACATGTGACTTAGATAACTTACGTCATGTTGCAGTACTACAGGTACACATCTACTTACCTTTTGTAATAAAAATTTAATCTTATATTTATGACGTTTCACTGAAAATTAAGGAAACCATTGTGTACAGTCACGGGCAATAACTTGTATATACACTTACCAAAATTCAATAGCGATTTTCTAGTGAAAAACCGGCCAAGAGCGAGTCAAACTCGCGCACCAAGGGTTCCGTACAAACATGCGACAAAAACAGCTATATTTTTAGATTGCGTAGACTTAGTTTTAACTCGATACCACAACACGTTCCGGATATAGAAGGTCTTGACAGACAGACAGACAACAAAGTGATCCAATAAGGGTTCCGTTCTTTCCTTTTTAGGGACGTCACCCTAAAAACGGTTTTTACTGTGAGATGAGACTTATTTTGTAAAAGTATGGCTTTTTAAATACTGTTTAAATCGCTTTTCAATTTCAGTAAGTATTATTATTGAAACTGGCAAGACTGAGCATGGGAGCTTGACGATAATTCTCCTTTATATGTACGAAAAGGCCTTTGACCTGCAGTAAGGCAATTACAAATTGGGAATTGAGAGTACCAATCGTAATTTATGTTCCGTTGTAATTACAATGTCTCGTTATGACATATGTATTACAAATAAATCACGCAAGCAATTTTAGTCATCGACAAAATAGCAGCTGCGGTACTTTTCATCATTATTTTTTATCGTTTCTAGATTGTTCGTTGTGCTTCGGGATCGCTTTTAAATCTTCCGAAGATGATTTACAAAAATGGCCACCCAGGAGAGCCATCTCTTGTTTGGCCCCATTCTTCATTCATTCTTTCCATCTAAAAATGAGAGAAATAAATTCAATGTTCTAAATATTGGCGTTAAGAATTACTTTATATTGCTTTCTTGAATAATCCTTACTAATATTATATAAGCAAAAGTGAGTTTGTTTGTTACCTTTTCACGCCTAAATGGCTAAATTGATGAATTTTGGTACAGAGATAGTTGGAACCCTGGAGACGAACATAGGCTATTTTTTTTAAACTGAGAAATGAGGGAGAAAGGGGGAAGAAAAGAGAAAACTTAGCTTTGCTAATACAATAATTCAGGCGCAAGGGCAAAAACTACAGGTAGCAGGTACCTACAAATCAGAATAAACCGGGTTACCCCGAATTAAAAAAAGCAAGTAGCAAAAGCTAGTATAGTACATTTCAGAATTGATTTGGGGGAAATGCAGCATTTCTTCTTCATCCATACTTCTCTATTACTCGTCATCTCATTAAACACCTTCTTTCTTACCATATCACTCTCCACACTGTCCATCCAGAGACAGGAAAGAAAGTTTAAGAGGGAGACAAAAGAAATGTCTTCCTCTTAAACTTTCCTGACAACATTTTCCTCATTCCTCCTCATCGCATACCAAGACAACTGATTAGCACTCAACTTTTCAGTCACGTGTGCCACTTTCAGCCTTTTTTCATTATTCTTGTATATTCATTTTTTGGTTTATCCATTTGCTAACATCGCCCATCCCTTTGCATTCACGTTATACTTACTGATTGCAAATGATTGCACAAGTTTTGCTCCTCTAATCCAACTTCCATATTAATCATTATCATTTTCCTACCCTTGTCCCATTCTATTTGGGGTCGGCGCAACACGTTTTCTTCTTCCATTCTCCCCTATCAGACGTCATGGCATCATTTACTCCTTTCTCCTTCATGTCATTCCTTACACAATCCATCCATCTTTACTTTGGCCTTCTTTCTTAACTTCCATATTAATCAATGAACTATAATTCAGCATTAGCTTATAATCCAATAATGCTTTTCATAAAGTGTTCTACAAATAATATCTCCATAATATACAAGGCATTAACGCCTTAATTTGGTATGTACATTAATATTCGAATCACCACTAGGTCTAATAAATTGTGATTTAGAGGTTTTTTGAACTTCCACCGACTGTGTGTAGGATAGTTTTTTTGTCATCTGTAGTGTTAGTCATACTGCTTTTTAAAGATCTTTTCATATTCAATTTTCCATCTTTAATGGCGGTTTCCTCCCCAGGTCTTGTTTATAATTGCTTATTAGTATGGATTTCACTATTAATGCCGTCATATACGTAGTTATGATATCATAATTGGTCATTATGAATTAATCTTCCCAAAGTGCACATGACACATTGACCGTCAATTTCCTCCTCAGAGCTCTAATTTGAGCTTAGTTTTTTGTGTAATTGTCGGTATTGAATGTCATCTAAACAGCAATTTGTTAAAATAGCAAAGATTTCAATCTTCTACGGATCAATTAAAATAATCGTGTCTTGTTTGGTCACAGTTTACCTAATCTTTGCCATTTGTTTCATTTTCCTGTGCCACCCGCTCAGAAATGTTGGTGTCTGGGATTTTGAAATCTTGATTTGGTTCCAAAATATAAATAATATTCATGTTTACAGTCATCAATAAGATAGAACAAGGGGCTGAGTCGAAACAGAGTCAGTATCAATTCAACACAATAGGTTTAATAAAATATGATCAACAACAAAGGTAAATAATCAATTTGGAGCACTAGTTACTAGCAGTTTTAGGTAAACGATTATTTACTTGGGAATTTTGAATGAGTTCTTGGTTCTTATGAAATGCTCCACTTAAGGATAGCTCCGGATGCCATGCGTCAACTTCCAAGGTTTCAATGACACATAGTTTCATCAGGTTGGGCAGTAAAGTGATTTCATTGTGACCCTCTTGTGATTGACCTTATTTTTTATTATTTTGAAGTGCGTCATGAATGGCCTGCATTGACTGGTGTTTACAACTTCATCATGCTTAAATTCGCTGAAAATGAGAAAAATGGCTCGTAAATATAGATTAAACAAGCTTTGACCTGGGGCTTCGCTCACGTTAAATTCGGGGTAACAACAACGCAGGAAGAAAAGGGAAAACTTACTATATTGCTATTACAATCAATAAGGCGCAAGGGCAAAAACTACAGTTAGCAGGTACCTGCAAATCAGGAAAGAAGAACTGTGTTACCTCGAATTTAACGCGAGCGCAGCCGCGGTCAAAAGCTAGTGAATCATAAAATGAAAATGTGATGTGATTTTTTTAAATAAATTTTGGCATATTATTATGATCAAATTCGCTTAGTAAAAGAAAGGCTCGTTATATTAACATAAGTGTAACGACAATTGTGTTTATCAAATGCAAAATATGATAAAGGATGTGGGTGGGGATGTGTGTGTGGGGTCCCGAAAATATGATTGAGTTTTATAAATCTCCGTTCTGATAAAACCATGTCTTTGTGAGCTTTTTGTTAGACTTTCGTTTCTTTGTTTTTAATGATGCCTACATTCAATTGGGATGGGGTTTGGGGAAAAACAGCATGTACTGGGATTTCTGTGTGTTAGTTAATAGGTTGGTACTGTCAAGTTGATAGAAAATTCATAGACACAACTGCATTGATGCAACGTGATGTTATTGTTGGAAAGTAAGCATCGTGCCTTACTAAATTTAGGAAAATTAATATTACGCTTGTAATCTCTTAAAGGAAAAGACAGAGGTGTTCTTAATAGTAACACCCTAATTTTGTTATATTATAAAATTAGGAAGCAAGTCTATTCTCATCGACCAAATCCGGGCTTCCTTATTCGCTTCTTCTTCCTCCTCTGCTCTTCTTTTCCCTCGTCTATTCTTCTTCGGTTTAAACATAACAGAAAAATAAGATTTTGTGTTTCACAATAAAGTTAATTAATAAATCCAAATATTTTTCTTCAAATAGGTAGGCCTATGTGAAATAAAAATGGGCACTTATACATCGTTGAGAAAAGGTGCACGGTTTCGGTTAGTCGTTTCCTATGGAGAACAACTTGCAAAAAATCCATGGTTACTGTTTTAAAATCATTTGGTTTTACAATATTGTTGTTACAGCGTTAGTACTTAAGTATGAGAGGAAAGCGTAGGCCCGAAAATAAGTCATTGCTTACTTTACAGTCTCTCATACAAAAAGTGCTTGAAAGTTACGATCAAATAACGGTAAGCGGCGATCATACATTTGTGCATAACGAAGTGTTTACATAAGAGTATGAAAACCAAGTGTGTTTGTTTTAAATTCGTAATACTCCGTCAGAGAGGGCTCCCGTTGCTGGCAAACACATTCTTTTCTTTGTTTTTACAATACAGTACCGTAAAGGCAAAGGTCAGCTTTTTGGTTTTAACTGCTAAGCTACTGGTGTTTTTTTTGTAACCTTTTTATATCGCGAGTAGCTAGTGGTGTAAAGGAATTCTGTTTGAAAATAAGCAAGGACACAAGAATGAAGCTTCTAGAGTAGCTCGACGTAAGTATTTCCTAAGTTAAACTGTATTGTTTTATGATTAAGGTTCTATTAAAGTCAAAAGGCAATTCCCTGGTGGCACATGTCGCCCGATACCAGTCCTCGCGAATTAACTACCTTTGCCATTCAATACATACTCTCGCCACTCCCGATTCCTGTCATCGTCCTCCTGGAGAGCTGTAAGAAAACTAGCACCCCCAAAAAGTTCAGACACAAAACGCATTCATTCCGCCGAGTCAGTATTAAACCAGTTCCAGTCCCCAGCGACGAAGCTGATGCTTGTATCCAACAGGGGGTAGCCCTTAGCTTGTAGTTACTTAAGTTTTTACCCTAACTGGAGGCCTAGCGCTTAAGGCATCCACAGGATTGTCCGGCTAAACAGACAACTACCTCATAGGTTGACCTGCGAGATGACATTCACAAAAACAAAGTGGTTGTCCTGCTTATTACATCTAACGGATGTATTATTAATTTCTTTTACAATTTATATATTTCAAGTCTCATACCAGCAATTACCCTTGTCCTTTCCTTCCAATACAATATTAAAAAGCTGTCGATTTTCCCCGAACCTTTCTTGTTAATAAAAAAATAAAAGTTTGTTCCAAACTCCCAAGGCCCTTACTAATTTCAATTCTTTAGCAATGACGTCAGGTCCCGCTGGGAATGCAGAGAGTAAATTTTTCGTCAAATCAATAAATAATCAATCCCTTTTCTTGAGAGATACGTAATAAAGTGCGCCCACATTTGCGGTCAGTCGAAGATAACTTTAACAAAAGTGTCAGCAAACATTTTGATATATTGTAGAACAGTTCTTTCGGAGCCTTTCGAAAACATATAAATCTAAACTCTTGTTTTAAGAATTTGAGATGTCTTTCAAGAAAGTTTTACAGTAATAGGTTTGTAGGTGTAATTAACCTACAAAAAAGCTATTTATTGAATATCTTTACATGAGTATAGCGTGACTATTAACATAATGTTGTAGTTATTTTAAAATACACACCTAAAAATAAATATGATATACCGAAAGTGTGTGTTTTGCCTAACAGTAACAGAAATGATAAACCGCAAAATTCTGAGGATGCTTAATATAAACCACAAACAAAAAGATAATATGGTTGTGGCATCCTTCTGAAATTAATAGACTGATTAATTAAATCGTGCACCGAGTAAGTTAAAAGCAATTTATATCAAGTAAACATTTTATCATTTTGTCAACAGAATATGTTTTTCACATTCTTTCGGAAGATTTATAAAACATTCATTAGGCATATCGCTCAAAGTGAATGATGAATTCACTTAGATAAATGAGTAACAGTTCGTAAATTTTGCATTTTGCGAACCTGTCGAGGGTCCAATCAGAATTCAATTAGTAATATCTTTTTGAAGAATGTTTTCTTTACATTTATCGCGTGTTGTTCTACACATTATACTTTTGTTCTTTTGGTTGGTTATTTTTTTAATGACATATTGTACCTGCATCCTGTCCCTAACATCGATTTAATTTCGGCCATATCAATTTAAAATGTTTTAGTCTGGGTTACCACACGACAACCTGCTCCAAAAACAAATGAAAAGCAATACGCTACAAAAGCTGACTCACCAGTACCTTTGAGTTGAGTCAAACATGGCTTATCATTACGATCTAGAGGCGGTTTCTCACAAACAACGTCCACAGTAGCACACATGTCGGCTTATATCCGTGTATGTTATTATTATACCTACCGATGGTGCCCCACAGCTATGCAAAGGCATAGCTTATTCTTTGTACACTTAGCCACTGCCCTAGGCAGCCGCTTAAGTCTAGCTTGCCTATGTGGATACTTGGATGTGTGAACAACCATTCAAAACATACCAAGTTTCCTCCATGTCTCGGGAAGCACGTTAGGTCCGTTGGTACCGCTCGTCTTTTTGTAGTCGACAACTTTGACAGTCGTTACAGGAAGTCAGTGGCCCGAAAGTCTGACAAATAGTCTTAATAAGGGGTTTTGTGTTACACAGTACTAAGAGGGTCGTAGAGGTCATAAGGGCAGTCGCTTCATAGAAAGATACAGGCATTCCGTAGGTTAGACTCTAAGCTGACCCACAAAGATGATGATCTAGCCACTGCCCGCAGCTTTAGCCCAGACTTTCTTAAAGTAATTTATTTCATCTCGCCATCTTCGTTTGGGAATTTAATATACATAGTACGTGTTTAATTAAAAACTATATTTAACTAACATGATAACATTTGCCTCATGCTGCTATACCCCATTTCTAGTGTGAATCTTCAAATTTATTTACCGTTACATCTTGACCGAGTCATAACATAACGTTAATAATCTACATTTGAGTGAAGAAAAAACCCGGTCAAGTACGAGTTGAACTCGCACACACATGGATCCGTATCCCTGTATAAATATGTCACGTAACGTACTTAATTTTTAAGACTGATAAACCGTTGTTGTATGGTGTTTCCTCCCGGAGTTCCGGGTCGGTCATAAGACATACTACGACCCCGGAACACAAAGGACAAAAGAAGGAACATGGATGGGGTTTAGTCAGTAAAAGTCGGACAATCCTCCCTGCTCCGCCCAGAGTACCACTGCTCTCAAATTATTTGACGATCCGAAAAAAAAAAAGTGTGTGTGTCAGCTCCGACGCACGACTGGAGTTTACTCCTTAAGTACGAGTATCTAACCATACGCAAAATGAGTTTATTCAACTGAAAAAAGATTAATATCATATAAAAGGGTAAATTCATAAATTAATGAAAAAAAATAGCAATATAAATACATCGACACTGATAGAAACAAACAAGCCCAATAACATTTAGTATATAGGTATAGTCGCCAATTAGAAAGTTGCGCACCAAAAACGTGACACATTTTCGTTACTTTAGTAGGTATTACCCCTCGGATTTTTCTCATACCGGGCGCCTTATATATGAAAATCGATTCTTAAGGAGTAAACTCCAAAAAATGGGAACTCTCTCAATTTTTTTTTCTATTTCATGATGTCGTAGTGTCTCCTTGTTACGGTTTAAAAGTCGCAGCTCTTTAACAGAAAACATAGCATTTGCTTTAGCATAATTTCAGTACGGAACCACAAAAAGTCAATTCCCATGTCGATGTGAATATTATTCAAATAGGCTTTGGTATCGAGACAACTTGATGTGTGTAAGTTTGTCTAAGCTCGGCGTTTGCTATGTAAATCAATGTTCGCACGTGTGTTTACTAGTTTCTGTCCTTGAATTCTATTGTGTAGGCTTCCGAATTGAATAGCGATGGTTCGAGAAAAGCTGTGGCTTACATAGTTTGTTTCTCCTATATTTGGCTTATTTGTCTTTTGATCGATAACGAAGTATCAAATCTAGTCTAAGTCTCGATAGAATTCACTATGTGACAATGACTATTTAAATATAGTAGGCCTACAGTTTGGGTTCAAATTACCTGAAGAGAACAGGACAAGCAGGACGCGATATTAAGTGTGTGAGGTGTGTCATCAAAGAGGCCCGCCAGGACAACTGCCTGCTGGGGTTGCTGGTGTTAAAAGTGATACAAGAGATTTAGTCAGTAAAAGACAAAACACTTCCTCCCGCTCCGCCCAATACGGAAGTTATAATAAGTTATTTGATGATTTACCAAAGGAAAAAATACCCATGCATTCAAAATCTGAAAACACCAAAAATAAACTGAAAATATTCCACACAACTCTGGTACCTACCGTACTCACCCAATTAATCCAATATCTACAATTCCACGTTACATTATTAAGGCGTACCAGGAACTGGCACCTCGTAAATCCCCGAGGATCATTTCGTAATTAAGTTTCCGAAACGAACAAGCGCCAATACGTTCAAATCTACTACGATAACAAAAATATGGGGACCAGAACACCGCGTCGCGCTTGTGATTTATATTTGCCGTCGGGTGATAATTTCTTTTAATTGTGGCTTGGTCGGTGCGGTCTGCGGTTTGTGGCGAGCCTTAGGTGGCTGTATTGATTTATCCCTTATAATTAAGTTTAGATACTGCGTAATTCTGAACTGAAATGTAGACCTTTCAGCGTTGTTTGTTTGAAGCCGTGTGTAGGTATGTTGTTGAAAGTGTTATGTATGTTTAAGTCGACTTATGGAACTGCGCAGGCGTCCGTTTAACACTGTTCTAGGAATATAGGATTAAAAGAGATGTCAGTAAAGCAGCGCGGTCTGCCAGGGCCTGCCGGGTTTGCAGGTTGTTTGAAAGAGATACCGCTGCTCCGGAACATAAAGGGCAAAAGAATTAACGTGGGTGGGTTTTGATTTTCCATTTAAAAAAGCACTGAAGGACTGTTATTAATTCTGACGACAAAATTTCTTTAGTCTACCAGCTGTCTACTAATTTACCCTTCTTTGAATAACTCTTATTGGATCGCTTAATATTCACATATTCAAACTCAACGGTCGATCTTAAGCTCGGGATAATATTCGACAATCTCGTTTGAGTTCCAACGCCATATTTCTGCTGATATAACATAGGGCTGACAGCATGAATGATACCTCTCTCAAAACATTGAGTCGATGACCTATTTTATCCTTCAACATGTAATTTTAAACCTGCCCTCGGGAATACCAGGAATAGTGCGATATTTTTGACTAACAACCGAAAAACATCCTCACGTTTTAAAATTATGGCGATGCTGTAACTGGTTTTAATATGTTACTGACCCCTGGCGATGATTCACTGTGACTGTTTACCTTAACTCCGCGAATTCAGGGTTAAGATGCGATTACGTGTGATTAATTTCTTTTAGATAAGACCCATTTTATTTGTTACTACATATCGCTGTTAATTAAACTTGATTTGCAGGACATAAACTTAATATGTGAAGGAAGTTCGTTAAACTTGGGACTAGAAACACACGGTTTTTTAGCGACTTTGATAGGTTTTTTAGCCGTCCCAAGTTGAAATGGTCCGTTTCGTACAAGAATTTCGATTCTTGAGTTAAGAACGGTCATGCTGACGTCATCCCTGAATTTTTTATTTATCTCCGTTGGATTTATAAGGATATGGACCTGCCCTAAGGGCAATGCCATCAGGCGGAACTAACTGCTTTCATATTTATTTACATGCCTACAAAATGATCATCCTTTTTAAGGTGATGTTTATCCCTCTTTCTCATTACTTATAAATTGTTATGCCCTTCCTGAGAAGTTTTGAAATTCGAATTTTAATTTGGTTTCTATACTTTCGTTTCTTTAATCCTTATTTTTTTAGATGTTCACTCAATCTCTGTAACAATGCTTCAAAATTATCTGTTTATAGACTTCCGTACTTGGAGAAAATAGAACTCTTACTTATTACTGTGTTGTCCGTCTGTAAAGACCCTTTATCTCGGGAACAACTATATATATTTATATTATGAAAGCGAATGTTTATTTAATGAAAGTTTGTTTGTTTATTTGTTTGTTACGTCTTCACGCCTAAATGGCCAAACCGATTTTGACGAATTTTAAGAGGTTTTTTTTCGATCATCACGCGGGTTAAAGTTAGCGTTAGCCCAAAGTTACTATGCCACTACTAAACCGCGGGCGGAAGCTAGTGCATCATAAAAAGGTGATCCAAAACTTAATTGCAGTTAGTATACTAACCGCAACCTGTGTCGATGTATGGGGACATCAGTTTTTCAGCAGCAAAGTTAAGTTTGTCCTTCAATACAGTTTATCTTTTCGCTAGAACAATGTTTAGCACTTCCGGATTTTTCGTACTGTTCTAGTAGTATATATAGTTAACTTTATGAATTGTAAAAATAAAGATGAATAAAAGAAACTGAATGAAAATTTCAGACAAAACCATGTTTTAGAAAAATACCAAAGAAACATTCGCAACAAGTTAAAGCAATTAATTATGCGGACGAAGACTTACAAGATTTTACGAAAGAATTCCCAAAATCAAAAGGAATGATCAAAAATAATATAGAAAAAAGAAGTAAAAGGAAAAGTATCAAAAAGATCAAAAAAAAGGAAAGTAAATGAACCTCTAAATGGGACTTTCGAAAGATTCCGCAGAGCAAGGTCATATGCAGTCGATGAACTCTGCGGCGATTATGTTAAAAGTCCAAACCTTTATTGCAATTGACATATGCTAATGAGTGAGTGAAGTCATTGAATATTCCGTACCTCCCAAATATATTTCTCTTTTGCTCTCGAGAAAGGTATTAGATGTTTATATTTCGAATAGCATATTTTTATGTTCGTTAATACCTCATCAATCTCCTGCCCTTGTCCCAACTTATTTTGGGTTGGATCAGCATGTTTTCTTCTTCCATACTCCTCTATCATTCGTCATTTTATCAGACACCTCCTTTCTTGCGTCTCATCTCTCACACAGTCCATACATCGTTTCTTCGGTCATCCTTTATTTCCATACCCATCCTACATCATCCATATTCATACTTAAAACATTCCTATTAATAAAAATTCGTTTTTATCGTGATTAATTATATCTTTTAACCCAGATTTGGAAAGATATTAGGCAAAATATCTAATATTATATTAATCGTCTACTGGTGTTAAAATAACGGCTTTATTAATAAAACCCAGATATTTTGACAAACAGGATTTATGAGGGAAAACTGTACCTACTTCATTTTAATTTACTACTTCATCTTAGTCATTTAATTAAGCAGTTTTAAATTTTTGATTGGGTATATCGTAGGTTTTACTATCAATAAATTCTGCATAGGCTGAGGTACAACTTAGAATCGATTTTTAAATGGAGCGATAATTTAACTACCGATACTAATATGGCTTGGAATCAATCAATTTTTATTTCGACTCTATTGATAATGGAGAATATGCAAATGTTTTGTATCAATGATATTAGTTTTCAAGGTTTTCTCAGTTTTTGTTGTAGTCTAAACATTGTGCTCTCAATTTTATGGTTAATTTAGAACTTTAAAACAAGTTCCGGCATAATTTACAGACACATTTTCTAGTTGAGTTTCAGCTTTTTGTCATACGATAATGTCACTTATGCCGTCAACTTATCGTCCCCTACCCATTGCATTGTTAGTTCTGCAAAAAAACTGTCTTACTTTGTAACGGCTTACTTTACCGCTTCCAGCCCTGACGGTTTCCTGTTCATTTGCATAGACAAAATGTAGGCCAGCGTTACGAATGCCTTCAACCATGAATCTGTATTAGTACTAGTGGGTTACTTGAGAACTGAAATTAGCATAATATTATTAAATTTGGCGTATATTAGACATCAAGTAAGTAAAATAACAATGATGGGTTCGTCATCATCATCATCATTCTCCTGTTCTTATCGCAATTTATGTGGGTTCGGCGCAATATGATCCTTCCTTACTTGCTCTTCTTTTATCTCTTGTCGCTTTCATGGTCTTCTAATCAGCCACCTTTTTTGCCATTCCCATCTTGTTTGTGCCTAAAAAGCGATTCCGTTAAATTTAGGTCTTTTATCTTGTAATTATATATTTTCTTGTCAACTTTGCTCAAGTTTTGACAACTTGTTAACATTGATCCTAATCATAGCAGACCCTACTCAGGGGCGGAAACACGGAACTGAACAACGCTTATTTATCATCCTAGACAAATTGAAATGTAAAAACCTTGAGAAAGATGTCTGAGTAAACTACTCAATCGCCTGAGACATATTAAAAAACAAGAAATTGAAAACCATGCGAATGCTGGAGAGAGAACCGAATGAATCCGTACTTCCACACAATAGACGAACCGCAAACGTAATACGAGAAAATGAAAGAGGTTTCATTCAACTTTTGGAAAAGAAAGGTAGACGTAAAGTTGGACTGACAACATTGGACGGTGGGAATAATGAAAAGTTTTCTTGCGAAAAATATTTTTAGTTTTTGAATGTTATGCATAGTTTTGATTAGTTTGAAACCTGAAATAATCTCGAGCCGTCTTAATCTTATTCTGACCTAAAAATATTTAAATGCCTAAGAAGTAAATAATTAGAGATGTGTCTTTTTTGTGTGTTTTTTAAAAACACATTATTCAAAATCCAAAGTAATTATATCCAGTCACCGCCATTTGTTTTAACCTCATCAATGTCTTAATTCCAATATTAGACACGGTCTTGACATTGACGAAGAAATAAATGAAAAAATAACCAAGGAAGGAAGCAAACGATTGTTGTATACCTTTAAAATTCCGCTTGTGTATCGATTATGCAAATGACTTGGCTGATGACACGAATATAATCTCCGTCGTAATTATCGACCCAACAGCAATTTACTTTGTCCCATGATCGAAATACCAGATTAAAATGCTGACGTGACAAGATTACCACCACCGTACCTATCTCACTTTCTTGATATTTCTAGACACGTAAGAATTTTAGATTGTCATCATCGCTATGTGCTTGTACGACAAAAACCTTTGCGTGGGCTTCTACAGGATAATAGATGCCCTTGAGGATTTGAGGCACTCCTAGTCTGGTACGTCTTTACTGTATGCACATGTAGAGAATTTGTGATTTCTTAAATATGGTGCTGTAGGCATTTTTTGACCAAAAAGGCTAACTTCATCTGCCTGAAGATGTATTTTAGAAGATGTCTTGATGTTGCTACTGTTACTAGATTTTGTTGACTGATTAGCGATTGTATAAATAAGTGAACTGCATGCTAAACATTACAAATCAAGCTGCATGAATTGCTCTGAATCTACACGATGTAATAAACCTTTTGGTATATTTTAAATGATAGAACATATAAATTCTGCTCAAGTTCGTAAACATAACATGAGTCAGCAAGCAGATGAAGGTTGCTACAATAACTTACTGTCACAACTTTCAGCAAAACGTTTCTAGCAAATATGTCTGTACCAAAACCAACAATTTGAAAATTCCCGAATTGGCAGAACTTCAAGGAAGGTTAAACGTTAACGTGGGCGTTGGCACAGCGTTATGCCACGTTATGCCCCTCTTGACACTTGCCTGCATGCTATACAGTTTTTATAAGCTCACACGAGGTATTACGGTATGGAACATCTGCACCAAATTTTATAGCTGGGTTAAATTTTGAACTGTCATGCATATTTGAATGGTGTTCAAGGTCCTTTGTATTGAGATGTTTTGTACCTGCTTCATCATTGATGTACTGTTATACTGGTTTGAAGTAAAGAGTGAGTATGCAAAAATTGTTTACCTCCCAAATACCCGTTGTTGCATAAGGACTTCCAAGTTTAGGTTGTTTGAGTTCAATGTTACTTTAATTATTGACTGTAGGTGTAAATGTCCAATATCCTCGATTCTTGTAATATGTAATTGTACCAAACTATATTGCCATAACATTGCAGGTAAAATCTAGTTTTTCATATGTTTCAAATACATATAAATATACAAGGCTCAAGTTCAAAACTTCTGAGAGGCTTGACCTTGCATGAACACAATGCCGTGTAATGATGGCGATGCCATTGTCAACGAACCGTATTCAGATGATCGATATCTGCATTATTATTGCTCTAGAGTTAAGAAGTACTCTACCTGTCACTTTATTGAAAGAAAAACGTTTATGACTGATGGTATGATGGACTAAGTTATATTTGATTAAATCTAGGCTCAATTTTTCATAAGGAATAAAATTACGAACATTCTTTGCTGATTTAAAATGTACTAAATACTTTGCAGCCTTTTTAAAAATCGCTTTTACTTACATATACCTTCACTTCCCATTCTATGGTGGGAACTTCCAATAATGTTAAGTTTATTAAAAACTCGTTTGGTATATTGTGAAGTATTTTTATAAGGTAGAAAGGTCCTTACATAAACATGGCAAAAGCTTTACCTTTCATTTCACGGCTTCCAGCATTGAAGTGTTTTCATAAGAGTTTCTATTCATTTGATATAACATAATGAATTTCCAATATCGGTATGGCAATACCGTTTTTATGGAACGTGTTTTTTCTATTGACAATTTGACCTTGTGACACAACTTTTAGGACTTATTTATTAGACAAAATATCATGGAATATTGGACTAGACAGTTTATTATAAAAGTCTAATTCTTATCTTTTGTGTTCATTTCTTCTTTTTGATATTTTATTGTTGCCTATTCGCCTTATTTCTAGGACTGAAAATAATGTTATGTTTAGTCAGAGTCCTGTCACTTATAGTACTTCTTCAAGTCTGCTTATCCCGCAGAATGTTTTTTATTCATATTCGCATGACGTTGTAGATTTTATCGATCGTTATCATTCACTTGTTCGGGCTTACGTTTTATTTCTTCAATTCTGCCTTCAAATATATATATTGTGTGTGCGTATCTTGGGTTTTGAACGTCTAAACATGCGTGTATTTCTTGATTTATTATTTTTTCTAAGCAATAGTGTGTTACGATAGTTAATATAAGTTTTTATTCAGCCTTTTATTACGTTTCTGGTTTGGATATTATAAATCATTCTGTGAGAGACGTTTTTATTCTTTAGCAGGCAAATTTTTGAATTCGTCTTTTTAGCGAGTTGGTTAAGTTTTCGAATTCGATAGCGCTCTGTCGTACCTATTACCCTAGTACCCGAGAACTTTTATCGAAATCTTCCCATTTATCCAGAAAAAAAACCTTTTTTTATTTAGTCTGATCATTTGTTAGGTGTCAATTGTCAAGCCAACGCTCTTTGTTGCAACGTATTATAGGAATTAAAAAATAAGATAAAATTAATTAAAACAGTCGATGAAGATCCAAAAAATTTGAAAACCACGTATTTATTACGAAACCATATAAAGTTGTCAAAAATGGCGATTCTATAAACCGTAAGAGAAGTCAATAAAATCATTCTTTAGTAAGATGATACACCAGTCTAGCATTTTAGAGATCTATTGCCAATAAAAAATAATTAACGACACCTACTGTGACAAGCATTTACAGAAACTGTATATTTTTTAGTATACGAATTGTAATATGATACCCAATATATCATTGAAGTGTTAAAACGGTTTGAGTGATAAAATCTACTCTTTAACCTAAAAAGTATTACGTTACATTTGTTGAGTGCTTGATTTACTGGTCTTAACTATATGAGTAATCAACACGGATAAAAAAATAAAGAGTAACGGTGAAAAATTGTCAAAACATTTTTAATTTAATATTTTTTGTAAGATTTCTTCAAACATAATTTGTAACCCGCTGAAATGTGTTGAATAGTGTGAAATACTGTCAATGTTGTGTTTGAGCCATTTTATTGATGTGTTTTTTTTTTATTTTGTTGCATACGGTGGTCAACAACATATAAATTCCAAATGACAGCAAAATAGAACGTGTCATTGAATTTCCTTCACATTTATCGCTTAGTAAATTTTACTTTACTTTACTTTAGAGTTATAAGACCAACAAATTTTAGACTTGCTATGTTATAGTAATTAAGTGACTACAACAACACAGATGAATATTCACATCTGTTTTTTCACAAGGTTTTATTTAACTTGCAATGTTTGTAGTTTGTATGTATGTTTGTTAAAATCTTGCAACTGCATTTTAAAACAGTTATCACCAACCGATTGAGCTGAAATTTTACAAATACCATTAGTTTGAATGACAATGTGTGATTTAAGTGACGTCATTTTTAAGCAACTTCAAAAAAGGAGGAGGTTCTGTGTCCGATATGTTCACCGATTACTCCGCCAATTGTGAACCAATTTTCATAATTATTTTTTTTCTATGAAAGATTCTTCTGAGGTAGTCCCATATCAATTTCATTGCTTCGTTAGTTTTTGAGTAATCGTCTGTATATTTTTTTTCAGTGACAATATGGATGATTTGCTAATATCTCTTAGTAACAATGTATAATTGATACTCGTTAAAAAATTGTGGGACATATCATCAGAACTAACATGCAGATTTAAAAAACTTTTTCCAAAAAAATAACCAGAAACTACTAAACTAAATGCTTAGTTTTTTTATTTGAAACTAACTCCTGCCTGTTACCTCTGTCGAAAACTTGGGTGTTTTGTTGACCTGTCTGTAAAGTTGCAAAAAATTAACTCTCATTCTGGTTTTTATATTCTCCAAGGAATAGTGCCTTATATTTCACGTTTTTTCCGAAGTTTCTTCGCTTCGTTTTGTGGTTTAAACTGTAAGTTATCTCCTGCTTAACCTCCATCTAGTTTGTTATACAACAGCTACAAGATACCTAAATATACAAACAAACATGTTCATGATATTATGCCAGGATATTTTGGTTCGCTTGCAGTCAAGTCGCCTACAAGAATCATAGGGAAGCTCGTGTGCTCGGATTTATTTCCCTGTTTGACATTCATAACTTGTGCGGAATAACAAGCAGTTGATACATTTTACAGCTTTTACGCAACTCTTAAATAACTAATGACATAAATATTTATTTTGTAACGGTATTATTACTTTGAGTGACAGTAGCACGGCTTTTTGGCTTTTCAGTGGCTGACATTAATTGAAACCTGCTACGACTATAAATATAATTGTCAACGTTGCCATTTGTATGGGGTTTCTAATAGATATTAAAACCGTAAGTAATTTTGGTCAAAATTAGAACGAAATCTGATGCAAAATCACCTATGTGGTTGTTTGTGTTTTCAGTTTTAGTAATATTTACAGCATACTAGCTGGCGCCCGTGGCTTCGCCCGCGTGATATCGAAAAAAAGTATCCTATGTGTTATTCCAGACTATAATCTACCTCTGTGCCAAATTTCATCAAGATCCGTAGAGCCGTTTTGACGTGAAAGAGTAACAAAGATCCATACATCCATCCTCACAAACATTCGCATTTATAATATTAGTAGGATTATATCACGGCTTGTAATCTCTGAAGGGTAAGGCAAAGGTGTACCTACCACCAATGCTAAAGTACCATATACCAAATAGGGAGTGAGCCTAGTGACATAAATGCTAGCAAAGGAGGCCGGGCGTTTGAGGGAGAGAACATCTGCCCAACCCAGCCGCCGCGGGAGACGCCCCGGGCGCCGGGCGCCGCAAGACGACTCCCGGCCACCGTAGATGCGGGCCTGTGGACGGTGAGCAATGAGTAGTTCACCGTCCGTCCATTGATTGACGACAGGCCGTGTCGACGGCGCGTTCGTGTTTCACTCGCGCCTCAAAGAGAGTCAGCAAAGCAGAGGGGCTTGCCAGAGCCTCCACCTGCTGGGGTTGCGGGTTGTTCAAAAGAGATACCGCGGCCCCGGAACGTAAAGGGCAATAGAAGGAACATGAGTGGGTTTTAGTCAGTACAAGTCTGACATGCCCCCCCGCTCCGCCCAGAGCGGGGGAAGTCATTGGATGATATCCCACCCGAAAAAAAAAGCCTATTGACATAAACCGAGACAAATCCAGACTCCGTGGCTCCCGCAATTAAATTTATACCTAACTATAACCTAATACTACTTTTGCCGACCCGAAAATCGGACCTGATAATTGGCAGTCGCGGTTTCGACCACACGACCCAACGAAGCAATGATTTAGCCAGTTGTGACTAATATGGTAATATTCCCGTTACCCAATCTCATGAGCAGTCCACCAAGAGGTCCATACATGGTGATCTTCTTTACAACTTCCAATACTTCTTTTTTATTAATGACATCATGAAGTTCGTAAACCTGTGCAAAGCCAGACGAATCGTTATTTATAAAAAACATGAAACAAATGGAAATGACAGCTCTAGGTTTTTAGAACGAGAGTCTGTCATTGACAGATTAAAACGCCCATTGCGTGTACATTTTTAGGGTTCGTTTTGAGGTAAAAAAGAAAAAAAAACGGAACACTTTGTTATCCATCTGTCTGTAAAGAAGCTTTTTTTTTAAATACTTTGCCCCACACTAGGAATTTCTCCTGTTTCGTGGGTGCGTTTACAAACATTTAAATTCACATACACAAACAGCCAGACGCGGAACAATTATCTGTAGGCCATACAAATATTTGTTCCGTGCGGGAATCGAACCCGCGACACGCAGCGTAGCAGTCTTTATCTCGGGAATGCGTTAAGGTATGGCGTATACATTATATATATTGTAAGAGTTGAAATTAAAACTATATACTCAAGTCTGTAGTCCTGTTGTGTTGTGTAAAAATCAACCCTCTACATCAACACAGTCAAAAGATATGGCAGTTTATTTTGCCACTTTGTACGGAACCCTCTCGGTGCGCGAGTCTGACTTGCTCTTGGCCTTTTTGTATTATAAGTGCCTACACTGCCTACTCCACAATTGTGTGTATCCTTCATGTATAGTTTCATCAACCGGTTTCCATTTATGTTGTAGTCGGTGTCGGAAATCCGGCACTTAGTAAAAATATTGAACTTATTTTAAAAGATCGTTTTAGTTTTTGCTCATGATGATTATGATTCACTGAAGTTTAAAAAAAAATAAGTTGACCTTCAAAACATCAAATGAATATTTAAATACAACTTGTACCAGACATTGGTGTCGATTTTGTTGGCACTAAACTAAAACTACTTTAAAAATTACTAAAATTTAGTTTATGTCAAAGGAGGTTTCCTATTCTGAAATTGATTAAAGTGACACCACTTAACTATGTATATTATAGTTTGAAAGCATTAATGATAGTTTAGTTACTCAATTTCGAAAAAATCGCAATTTTTCTATTCTGAAATTGACGTTTTTACCAAAAATAGTAGGTACTTGTCAAGCTAAATCGGACTATCTAATGGTGCAGAATAAAATTATATGTGGCCAAGTATGTCATTTTAATCTTAGTCTTAAATCCGGTGGTTTATCAGGATCAGAACTAATATCTAATAATTAACTTTTAAAATCAAGATACTCTTGACTATACTGTCAAGACTTCGTAAAAAATGTTTGATCGTTTGTTACCCCTATGAGGAGAGGTTTTTATCGATAAAGATAAATTATAGGCCCTTGTCCTATTCTATTTGGAGTAGGCGCAACACGTTTTCTTCTTCCATTCTCCCTTATCAGACGTCACGGCATCTTTTACTCTTTTTTCCTTCATATCATTCCTTACACAATCCATCCATCTTTTATTTGGCCTTTTTTTTTTTTTTTTTTCGGGTGGGAAATCATCCAATGACTTCCCCCGCTCTGGGTGGAGCGGGGGGGCATGTCAGACTTGTACTGACTAAAACCCACCCATGTTTCTTCTATTGCCCTTTACGTTCCGAGGCCGCGGTATCTCTTTCGAACAACCCGCAACCCCGGCAGGCAGAGGCTCTGGCAAGCCCCTCTGCTTTGCTGACTCTCTTTGAGGCGCGCGTGAAACACGAACGCGCCGTCGACACGGCCTGTCGTCAATCGACGGACGGACGGTGAACTACCCATTACTCACCGCCCACAGGCCCGCATCTACGGTGGCCGGAAGTCGTCTCGCGGCGCCCGGCGCCATGGGCGTCTCCCGCGGCGGCTGGGTTGGGCAGATGTTCTCTCCCTCAAACGCCCGGCCACCTCCTTCGCTAACATTACTGCTTCGCAGAAGGTGGTGACCGCTTCCCATTCCCTCTCGCTCCGGACCATGGCCTGAACCAGGGCCGGACGCGAGAGATCGCCGCCGCCGATCGCCTCTACGAGGGCACGGCGGTGCTCCGCCCAAGCCGGGCAGATCGCCACTGTGTGCTCCACCGTGTCCTCCGGGCGATCGTCACAATGGTGACACCCGGGCGCTTCCTCCCGCCCGATGATGTGCAGGAACCTCCCGAAACTTCCGTGTCCGGTGAGGACCTGCGTCAGGCGGTAGGTGAGGACGCCATGACGCCTCTCCAGCCACTCCTCAAAGAGGGGACTTATCGCCACTATTGTGGCGTGCCCTGCACGGGGTTGCGACAGTCGCTCTCTCCATGCCACCATGAGATCGCACCGGAGGTCTGCCCGCCGAGCGGCAACTTGCCGCGGCAGTGGGTTTTCCCCCCGGTGTAGTGCCTCCGCGCGCCACTCAAACAGGCGCGCGAGGACTATCGCCTCCAGATCCCACGGTGGCAGTCCGGCAAGGAGGCTTGCTGCCTCGCCGGAGATCGTGCGGTAGCCCCGGACAAGCCGTATGGCCACCACCCTTTGGGGCGCGTTCAGATAGTGGGCGGCGCGCCGCCCTAAAGAACGCGCCCATACTGGGGCCCCGTAAAGGGCCATGGACCGCACGACTCCGGCATAGAGCCTACGGCAGGAGGCGTTTGGCCCCTTGAGGTTGGGCAGGAGCCGCTTGAAAGCAGCCCCCGTCCGCTCGAGCTTGGGAGCCAAACGTCGGAAGTGTTCGACGAAGTTCCACCGGCTGTCGAGGACGATTCCCAGGTACTTCATCGTCGACCCGACGCCGATGCGAACCCCTCCTACCGTCAACTGGGATCCCGACGGTGGCGTGTTTCCGCGGCCATGAAAAGCCATGGCCTCGGATTTGTGCACGGCCACCTCGAGACCCAGTAGCCGGATCCTCTCCGCGACTATCGCAACCCCGCGTGTCACATTGTCGGCCGCCGCCTGGTGCGACCCCCCCTGAGCCAGGACGAGCGTGTCGTCAGCGTAACAAACTACACTGACGCCGCTGGGGAGGTCGGCGCGCAGCACCCAGTCGTAACCGATGTCCCACAGGAGCGGCCCCAAGACCGATCCCTGTGGGACACCGCACGACATCTCTCGCCGGTTCCACTCTCCAGAGCGACCGGGGTATATGACGGCCCTGTCCGTCAGATATGCCCCGACCACACGACGAAGATAGGTCGGCATCCGGTGGTATTGGAGTGCCTCCCTGATGCAGCCCCAGGGCATGGTGTTAAACGCGTTAGCGATGTCGAGAGACACCGCCACGACAACCCCACCCCTGGACACTGCAGCCCCCGTCGTAAGGGCTCTCACGCGCATGATGGCGTCCACCGTCGAGCGCCCCTTGCGGAAACCATACTGGTGATCCGCAAGATCCGGCCCCGTCCCCACAAGGTGCCCGACGAGGCGGTTTGCAATTACTCTTTCAAAGAGCTTGCCCACCTCGTCGAGCAGCACAATGGGCCGGAATGCGGACGGAGAGTCCGCAGGGCGCCCCGGCTTCTGAATGAGGACCAGCTTCCCCGTCTTCCAACGAAGTGGGAACTGGCCTCTCTCCAAGCATGCGCTTAGGAGCCCTAGTAGTCGGGGCCCGAGAGCCTCCAGGGCCAGGACCCAGGCTTTGCCATGCAAGCCATCGGGTCCCGGGGCGGTGTTTTTGGCTTTCAGCCTGCCCACCGCCGCTCTCAGATCCACCCCAGTCACCTCCGGAACGTCGTCGTCGTCGTTGTCCTCGTGGTCCGCTTGTGGCACCGCAAGCGGCGGAGCCATGGGCGGAGGAGCATGCTCCCCTCGCGAAGGGAACAGAGCGCTCACCACATCCTCGACTAGTTGGGGCCGGAGACTCTGCGTCAGCGGGGGGGCCCTGGTGCGGAGTTTATCCCGCACCATCTTGTATGGGCGCCCCCACGGATTCCTGTCCAGAGACTCCAGCATCTCCTCGCGGGCCAGATCCTTGGCCCGCAAGACACCTTCTAGGAGGGCGGTCTTCGCCGCTCTGTACCCCTCATATAGCTCCGCCTCAATGGCTGCCGCATCCGGTGCTCTGATGCGGAGCCTGCGGTGCCTGGCGTACCGGTGTCGCGAAGCGACGCATGCCTCTCGCAGTGCCGTCAGCTCGCGCGACCACCAGTACACCTGACGCCGGGCGCTTCCAGGCCGGACTCGGGGCATTGCCACGTCACTGATCTCCGACATGGCCTCCTGGAACCAGTCCGCCTCGTGGTTAGTGTCGGCAGGCCTGTCCGGTGATGACACCCAGGCCTGCACGATCGAGGCTTCCAGGAGGAGCTCCCGGTCCAGCTGTTTGAGCGCCCAACGCGGACCACTCGGGGCCTGCAGGACCGGCGCGCTGGAGGTCTGGGTGGAGACGTCGAGCCGGATATACCGGTGATCGGAGTAGGTCTCCACCTCCTCCATGACGCGCCAGTCGACGACACGCGGCGACAGAGCGGGGCTAGCGAACGAAATGTCCACCACAGACTCGCCCCGCATCCGCACACACGTGGGGACAGAACCCCGATTTAGGACGACCAGGCCTGTCTCCAGTGCCCAGTCCTCCACCATCCTTCCCCGCACATCCGTGTAGCGAGAACCCCAAGCCAAGTTCTTGGCATTGAAGTCCCCGAGCACTAGCACGGGGAGGGAGGGGTTACCGACGACGACGGTCAACTCCCTCAGGGAGTTGTGGAACTCGGCGAGAGTTCGGCTCGGGGAAAAGTAGACACCCGCTACGACTATATCCCCGAACCGGGCTGCGACGCACCCCTGACCCTTCCTGACACCCTCGAAGGACGGGGTACCGGCGGCGACCGACGAGATGATGGTCACTGAGCCGCTCAGGTCCTCAACCCAGTCGTCCCTGGGGAGGACAAAGTACGGCTCAGCGACCACGGCGATATGAATCGACCACTGCGCCATGCTCTGGAGCAGGAGATCCTGAGCGCAGGCGCAGTGGTTGATATTCGCCTGGAGGAGGCGCAATGGGGCCGTTATTGGCACTCCATTACAGCCCCCTCCTGGGCCCCCTCTGATGGCCCGGCTGCCACTGCTGTGGCGTCAGCGGCGGCAGTGATGGCAGCGGCAGCAGCGGCGACAGCTGCGGTGGCGGCGTTGGTGGTGGTGGTCGCGGAGGACCTTCCCTTGCCCCTGGTTTTGGCGGGTGGTGCGCAGGCCTTGCCTCCCGCCCGGTGATCGGCCGGCCTGGCCGCCGTCGCACATGCGTCGCAGTGCGGCGCGGCGTCGCAGGTCGCGGCCTTGTGACCGGGCTGGCCGCAGCGGAAGCACAGGCGGCTGCGGTCCACCTCCGAGCACTTGACTGCCACGTGGTGACCCACGTGACAGCGGAAGCACCTCAGAGGTCGGGGCTCTAGCAGTTTAACCTGCGCGGATACCCAGCCCACCAAGAGCCTTCGGCCCTCCACGATCGTTTTGGCTGCCGCCACGGGGCAGCTAACCGTCATGGTTCGCATGCCCTCGAAGTCAGGACGTACCGTGCCCACTGCCTTAACTTGGTCTTTTATTTGGCCTTCCTCTCGCTTTCCGTCCACCAACATTCAGACCATTACTCCTTTAGTCACATGTGCTTCATCCCTCCTCATTACATGTCCATACCAAGACACACGACTGCTTTTCAATTTTTCTGTAACAGGCGCAATTTTCAGACTTCCTCTAATATACTCATTCCTTACTTTATCCATTCCTGTCACTCCATACATCCATCATCACAAGTTGTAAAATATTGTACATAATTATGATGCGTCGTCGGGTATGCCAAAACACAATGACAGTCAGACTATGTACCGTAAATCTTTTCACATTTCTTGTTCCTAATTATTTCCGTTTGAAACGGAAGCCTTCCTGGCGACGGAACATTGTTAATGAGATATCATAAGTACAGAGCAATGGATGCTGTGGGTTTGGGAACGTAGTTGGAAATCGATAGAAAGTTAAATTTGGACTTTTTTTACGGATGGGAAATCATCAAATAATTCTTCCCCTCATCCAGTATCACGTGTATTTTTTTTATTATTGAAAGATTAGATAAATTTAGAATCTGTTTTAATTTTATTATAAAAAAATGACATATAATCCCCCGGTCCCTCTAACAGTGATTTTCTTTTGACCACCTCCCCCGCTGTTAAAGCGTCACGGAGTTAGAGGATGAACCCTAATCGAACCGTACTTTTGACATTGTCGACACATTTGCAAATTGCATGGTTTAATAATTGTGTCCTAAATGTTGAAATTTTTGTAAACTTGTATGTAATATCATTTTTAAATTCTTTTATTGTTTTATAGTGAATGTTATAATTAGTAATAGGTAGTTCTTTGATTAACCATAATCTATCTATAAGACCTACTGCACCACTAAAAAGCACACCATTATACACTACTAGACTTTTAACAAAGCAAATACGGATACGTATACTTTTTACATAAACAGAAAGATAACTAAGACAAATGGTTTGCCAGTTTTACTTTACAGGATCATGTTTATTTAAAAGCAGCCAGACAGCGTTGTTTTATTTCTATGTTTAATTTTTTTTTAAATCTTTAAATAATGTATGCGAGAATAAATAAACAACGCATGTATGAACTGCAACATAACGTAAATACGGTTGGTAGTAGTTTAGACAGTCACTTAGACGGATAGAAAATAGGGTTACAGTATCAAAAGAATAATAGTCAATGGTGCAAAGAAGCGAAAACATTATCATCTAGGTACCTAGCCTTTTCCCAACTATGTTGGGGTCGGCTTCCAACCGGATGCAGCTGAATATCAGTATTTTACATGGAGCGACTGTCTATCTGACCTCCACAACCCAGTTAGTATTGCATAATACGACAACCCTTGGTAAGACTGGTTGTCAGACTTTCGGAACACTGACTACCTGTAACGACTGTCAAAGATCTACATATGACAGCCGGGACCAACGGCTTTACGTGAATTCCGAGGCACGAAGGACGTTCGGTATGTAAGAGGTGGTCACTCATTCACAGACCAACCTAGGCGCGGCTTAACCTAAAGATCTACCCGAGCGGCTGCTATTATTTAGCCACGAGCTTCTCAAGAAGCGAAAACAAAATTGGTAACTATTTAAAAGGTCAGATTTAATTAACTATCTGCTACTTATAATATTGATCAGTGACCTTGCAGTAATAAGTAAGGCTTTCAGGACTCCTTTATTATTTCCTTTTGGCATTCGATTGGTTCCTTTGTTATTTTGACGCGAATAAATCCAGTGCAATTCAATTCTGTTTCGATTCACCTGAATAGTGATGCGGCAAACGCATGTTTAGTCTGACAATCGATTAACAAAAGGTATCGAGATGGATTCGTAATCGATTACTTTATTTGTTCAGTGTTAATGAAGTGTGTGATTTTAGGAATTCTTTTAGTAATGATGTAGGCGTTAACTGTTGGTTTGTTTTTATATTTTGGCAATGCACAAAGGTCCTTATAAGGATGGCTTTAAAAACAACTTTCATAGTATAGATTCTTCTTCTTCTTAGTTATTCTATCTACACCTCAATACGATACCTATTCATCAGACATTTCCGAATGATATTAGGATTGGCTTCCAACCTAACTGGATACAGCTGAATTTAGTTTTTTGAGCATTTTATATGCAGCGACTGCCAATCCGACATCCACAACTCAGCCACGTGGTAGTTTGTACTTACGTTACCCCTTTGTAAGACTGGTTGTCAGACCTTCGGGTCCCTACTATTCGTAACGACAGTCAAAGATCTATAAATGAAAATCGAGGCTTCACGTGTTTTCCGAAGCACGAAGTTAGATCTAAAAAAACCGCATTTTTGAATAAATTTGTAAAAAAAAGTCCTTATAAAACTCAAGCAGCGTTACATCCCAAAACGCATTCAGCACGTCCGAACGGCGCATTACATATTATTTTCAACTTTATTGCACGACTTTTATTACTTTTAATAAAACCGCAAAATGCTCACGAACTCTTTTTCCAGGACGTTCGAACCGGTTTTAAAATATTTGGGAGAGGGTTACCACTATCCTTTTTTCGTATTGGTCGAAACAAAGGATTGATGTCCATTGCTGCATGACTGTGTTGTTTGACAGAACTTTGGCGTATAAATGGGGTGATGGAAATCGGTTTTTAGGTTTTGGTCCGTACCTTTTTCCCAATACAACGGTGTATGAAAAGGAATGAAATCAAGATGGTAACGTCAGGTTTGCCAAGTTATTTTGCGGGAAAATACTTGAAACCGTTATGCAATAATGATCTTATAATGCAGTGTTGAGTTACATGTTATTCAGTTAAATTAAAATTGAGATAAGATACAGTGAATCATGTGATGAATGTTTAAATATTAATGTTATAGAAATGTTAATTTCATTTGAGCACTTCGTTGCTTTATGAACTGTCTGCCTTTTAGAATAAAACCTGTATGGATTTTTACTTAATATCACCATAATGGAATTAAAAATTAATTAAAACTGAAGTAGCACGTTTAGTAATTATGACATAATCAATGGATCACCAATATGGAAATATTGGAAAACGGTGAAAAGCCGCTTTGTTGTTGGTTGCTCGGTTAAGCTGAAATCCGTTATGAAAAGGGAGATTACTCGTCATACGCAGCGCTCCTAATTGAAACGAGAAATTGATTTTAGAGGTAAATGTGGTGGGAGTCGTTCCGGGCGTCGGGTGCCACAAGACGACTCCCAGCCACCATAGATGCAGGTCTGTGGACGGTGAGCAATGGGTAGCTCACCGTTCGTCCGTATGCCGACGGCGTGTTTGTCTTCTACACGCACTTCAAAGAGGTGACAGCAAAGCAGAGGGGGATGCAAAGGCACTTTCCGGTTGGTTTGAAAGAACTTACCAATGTTCCTTCCCAAACATAAAAGGCAAAAGAAGAAACATAGGTGGGTTTGAGTCAGTAATATTTTTTGCGTAGTAACTTTGTTTGATGAATAGAATGCTCGTTTTACGGTTTCGGGAAGGGTCCTTGTATTTTCATCATTCAACACTTTCACAGATTCGGTACAAAGTCTCGTTTGCGTAATAGAGTAATAATTCACTCGTTTGTTTATTGAACACCCTATTCCGTTACATAGAGGGTATGTACTGAACCCTATTGTTTAGGGATGATAAATTAGCGAAGCTTACCTGTCGGGCTGGGATTAGTACCCTCGAACGGTCTCAATCGACACCCCTGCGTGTCGTTTGTGCGTTTTTATTTGCATATAACTGTTGATTAATTTGTATTGTAACAAAAGCACGTCCTGTATGTGCTACAGGTGGATTGTAATTGTGTTGTGTGGTTGGTAATGGCTTAATCGATCATTGTACTGTCGTGATGGAAGGCCGTCGGTGTGGTATTAATGATTGTATTGGAACATGATGTGGTTTCTATTGTTAAATTGGTCTGGTTTTTATTTTTAAATGTAACCTGCTGAATAGTAATAGACCCCTTGTTTAGAGTATATCATGTATGTTGATCTGCTTTAAAATATAAAGGTATTCCAATCTGTTTTTCTTTTTGAAAAAAGGTTAGTGGAAAACTTCGATGTTTGAATCACTAGTTTTTTGGATTATTCATCATCCTAGCCTTTTCCCAACGTTGGCTTCCCATCTAACCAGAATACCAGTACTTTACGTGGAGCAACTGCCTATCTGACACAGACACACACTCCACAACCCAGTTAGTACTGGGCAAAACGATATCCCTTGATAAGGCTGTTTGTCAGACATTCAGTACACTGACTACCAGTAACGACTGTCAAAGATCTACAAATGACAGCCAGGACCAACAGCTTAACATGCTTTGCAAGGCACGGAGGAAACTCGGTATGTAACGGGTGGTTACCCATCAACAGACCAACCTAGAGAAGCACAGCTTAACCTAAAGATCGATCCGAGCGGCTATTATTATTAATTAGCTACGAGCTTCTCCAAGTTCTTTTTATTATTGATTTTAATTAATAGGAATAACTTTAAGAGTTTACAAGGTGGTGTCTCATCGAAAGATTCAGTATTCTGTTTCAGTAGAAAAACTCACGAAAAGCATCATTCGAAAACACATAGCTATTCGAAATCAGAGAACCGTTCCAATTTTTCTCCCAAACAACCCGAAGGCTAGCCAAAACATTTTTCTCATAAAACTCTCAAAACGAAATCTAATTTCTTTAACGCCAACACGAGAAGTAACACGATAATATGAAAGTCACAACAATTACGTCTCACTTATCGGCGCGTCTCGTCGAGTTTTTGCCAAGTGCTCGACTCGTGTGAGTTATGACGGCGAACGTCAGCTATCTTGACGATAAATCAAGCTCGAGCTTCTTCGGCCATCTTCGGACAGCCTCGGGAAAGCTCGAGCCACCTTAACGAGCTTCTTATGTTTGAAAACTGAGATGTAAGCTCTAGAAAAACGTAGGTACAGTCAACAAAAGAGATAGGGAATCAGGTTCGTCAGTAACCATTGAAATTTTCTTAAAAATCCATAATTTTTTTCGAACAAGGTAAAATTTAGTTAGTAAAAAATCACAGGTCATTAAATAAATTGAATGTGAGTTAAGATATCCATCAGTTTCTAAGAAAAAGTAAACTAAATAATGACGAGCCTGGTTACTTTTTTTTTGTTGACTGTACCTTTGTTAGTACAAGTACTAACGTGGATAAGCCTTTTTGTTTGTTGAACAGATTTTCTTAATCGAGAATGTTCCTGTGATGTTTTCATGTTTCATTGTGCTAAAAGGTTGTTTGTTATGTTTTCATGTCGTTTATACGCTGTATTTCTTGTTCAGCTTGGCACGTTGCTTGTCATAATTCTCTTGGAATATCTTCCCTATATTTTCTTGTTAGAATATCTTTTCATAAATCTATGCTTGACTGTGGCATTCATTTTAGAATTTGAAGTTAAGAGTTTAGAGTTTTCGAAATATGAATTGAGCTTTAGCGAATAGAGTACCGAGTAAGAGAGTTGAAAAATGTGCATGACCTTTGTGTTTTAGACATCGTAATATGTGATTTTTGTCATGAACATAAGATTAATTTTTGTTCGAACCATTTCACATGTATTTTTTGACATCGTAATTTGTGGTTTTTGTCATGAACATAAGATTGACTTTGGTTCGAACTACTGACTCGCCATTTCAAATGTACCTAGAGAGAAATCACAAGTTCTTAAGACAGTTATTCGTTCATTACATTTCATGTTTATTTGAACGATAATAAGACGTCAAACCGTCAATGTAATTACAGTTGCGTGTGAGTGGTGCGACTGATTGGAATGTACCAATAAATTAACGCCGATAAAATCAAAAAAATGTGCGTAAACTAAACCAGTAACATAATTGTTTTGTAGAGGTCCTAGCATGAATGCGCGGCGTAAAAGTAATGTAAATTTAATTTTTTTTAGCGTTTCTTACCTCAAAAGGAAAAAAGCCTTTATTTATCGACGCTGCATGTCACGGGTTGAATCCCTGCACGGTCAAATACTTGTATGGCCTATAGATAGTTGTTCCGCGTCTGGCTGTTTGTGTGTGTGAGATTGAATGTTTGTAAACACACCCACGATACAGGAGAAATTCCTAGTGTGGGACAACGTTTTATTAAAAGAAAAAAAAAAGAATTATACAATAGTTGCCTAGCTAATTGACGAAGACCCCGTATGTCTCTCTCTCCTTGAAAAGTAAGCTCTTCCAAGTCCCAAGGAACTTTATTGTCCATCCTACCGTTTTTGGGCCAAGGCAACAACGAGAAAGGTCGCACGTTTGATGAGATTTCTATTTCTTTGTGTGGATTGTAGCTGACATCGTGATATCAGTAATTGAATACTGACTACTTAGCTGTCAGTCCACCAAATGTTATTTTTTCTTCTTAGTATTCTGATCTGACACCCTGATACGCGTTGACATGTCAATCTTTTTAGGGTTCCATATCTCGAAAGGAAAAAAATGGAACCCTTATTGGATCACTTTAAAAGATATGGCCGTTTATGTTGCAAGTTAGTACGAAACTCTCGGTACAAAAAAAAGGTTTTGCACCTTTTTTTTTGCGGGTTGTTCGAAAGAGATACCGCAGCCCCGTAAGAAAAAGGGCAATAGAAGGAACATGGGTGGGTTTTAGTCAGTACAGACACTCCCCCGCTCCGCCCAGAGCGGGGGGAAGTTATTTGATGATTTCCCGCCCCAAAAAAAGGTGTAATGAATAGAACTACAGATTAGAAATGGAAATTGCTGCTTTTCCTCTTAAAAAAGCTATTGACTTATAACTGTGGCTGGAAAACAGCTGACCTTCGGCGGAGATAAAAGTTTATTTAGTATTTTCTCAAAATATTTGGACGTATTGCACTCCTAAGTTCTAATTCATGCTCGAATGTACATGTAATCTAGTTTAAGTACAAACGTTAGTTCTTGTACTAGGATTTGCTTTTCCAACGAACGCGAAGTTACTTTTATAAAGTTTTCTACGTAAATTTCGGTTCGTTTGTTGCTATTCTGATTTGTGGATTGTATTCTAGAGAGGTGCATGTACGTGTAGTTATGTTTTGTTCGTAAATTCATGTAAATAAGTGTTTCTCTGTATAGGGATGTACGATATCTTCAGTAACATGTGAACCAAAGTACTAATAATTATTGAAAATGTTAAATACTTAACGTTATCCTAGCAAGATGATGCAACCGAGAACTTCGTGTGCCGTAAGGGCTTCAGGGCTTCAGGGCTCCAGGACGTTTTTCTCAGCGTTCATTGGTCGATTGGTAGGATGTATGTCGATTTTGCAGCCCCGAAAAAGCAGTATCGTTTTTAGTAAAAAAATATAGTACCTATTCACCCTTTTTGAAATTTAGCTTAATTTTCTTAATTTAATTTTATGTTACTTTCAAGTACTCGTTTGAAATCGTTAATTAGTGTCACATTGGTGATATATTTTAGTGTCACATAACATTGGTGATATATTTTCTTCAAGAAACTTACTAAAAATACATACTTTCAAATCGGTCTCTAAAACTTTCCCAAAATAAAATCAGCAACACCCAAAATACAACATCACTCTCAATCCAGCCAATCACAAAGCGATTACAATCAGCTAAGCTTGAAGGGAAATCTGTTGCTACAAGCTACAAGACGGATGGAGAATTAAACACCACCCTGTACGAGTGATCGAGTATGAAAAATCGCTTCAGATGGCTATTCGATTGCCACTTATCGATCAACGTATGACGCGATACGAGTTAGATTGTGAAATTAGGTGTTACTTGTTATTTCGATTCGAGAAATACTTTTTTCAATACTGTTTGCATTTTCTGCTTTAGTTTTTTTTCTGATTTCACCACGGTACAATAAACAAATGCTGAAATCTCTATGGCCGGCGCAGATTTTATAGCAAGGACTGCGCATTTTTTAAGGCCTTATTTTTTATTGTGTTTTTCAACAGAATATCACAAATAATCACGACCATTTATAAAATAATTTGATTTTAGTTGGTTTATCGATTCTGTTGCTACGTCCCACATGGCGCCTAATAGTACACTTTTGGAACCTACTAAATCGTGTTCTAAAATACAAGTTCAAAAGATATAAACACAAATTGACATTTATTTGGTTCTAATATTAAAAAAAAAAAAAAATCTTATTTATATATTGAGCTGTTTAGTGACGTCATACCTTTTAGTAGTGGTTCCTTTAGTAAGACAAGACAAATTGCAGGTAGAAAAAAATTAAATCATAGTTTCATTTTGATTAATGACAAAAGTACTTTTTGTTCCGTTATTTAATTTCTCCGTAAATGTTTTCAAAAACGTTGATTGTTACTTACTTATGAATTTGTCACTGCTGTTCTTAGCTCCATAACTCTCTCGCTTGGCAGCTAGGGCGTTAAATTCGCTTCGGCCGCAATGTGCTATTCTGAGGGAAGTTTGGGAGGACTTGTGTTTAGCATTTTTTACGGGATATCTTCACAATTACTTTTACTTTTGGAGCATGCGAAATCTTTTTAATACTGAACTTAAATTATTAAAGATTTTTACTGAGGATAAATATGAAAAGATGGTAGTGAAGGAAGGTGGTGATGAGATGACGAGTAATAGAGAAGTATGGAAGAAGAAAATATGCTGCGACGACCTCAAAACATTGGGATAAACGTAGGGAACTAGTGATGATAATTGTGAAATATAAAAAAAAGTGTATTGTTGATGCGATTTCTCTTAACCCTCGGTATGCCTGGTGGCGAGATGTGACGCGGTATGCCTGGTGGGTCTGACAGACCCAGTTTTGAATCACTATTTAATAATACATATTGCAGTAAATAAATAAAAATATGTTTTATAATGAAATTACATACTAATATTAGGATTAGAAATAAAAATTGTTTTACAAATCAAATCAAATTTTAAATGAAAATTGGTTTTGCTTGGGAGTTTGTTCCGCCTCTTCTTCATCCCAGCTAAAACACTAGGAAGCGGCGAAACGCGGTCGTTCTGGGGGGACTGTCTCTTGTAATGTTGACGCTCTAAAATGCTGATTATTTATCAGCCTAATTTAAATAAATGACTTTTAATTGATTTTAACTAGTTTTTTAACGTTTACAATGTGGTCGTCTAGTCTTAAAAGATTCTTTAAATGTGTACAAGTTGTACGACTTTTGATTTTGTTTTTTCTTCTTCTTCAATTGTGTTTTCTAGAGAGGTTTTTGTTTAAAACTTGCAAATCTCTAGAAATTTGTAAAGTTTTATTTCCTTTGAGGTTTAGGAAATACTTTTATTCCGTTTTAGTTTTTACTTTCACGTTATTACTTTTACATTAGACTTCTCCATGTCCTTAATTTAAAATGACGCAAAATGAAATATAGTAATTAATATTTATCTCTGGGTCTGCCAAGGGACCTACCCCTTTCCTGTTGGTAAACATTTTTTACAAGAGTATAAAAATATTTCTCCCCTTACGGTGAAACATTTGGCCCCGCGAAAGGGCAAATTAAATCATACACCGAGCGTCTCAATTATTCCAAACGCGCGGTATATGCCACAGGCAGTTACAAAAAGAATGGTGGCGCTGGTCCTTTGAAAAGCCCATCGGGGGGTGCTCTCAAAGCTGTCACCCCCAGAAGCACACTTCACTACGATCGTAAACATCGAAATCGGCAAAAACGCGCGCGCGAACATCCACTGACGCTTACGTTTCTCGAACCGTACAAGCGCAAACAACTGAAGCAGCAATGTGTACAATGAGCACCGACTGCGCGGCGGCGTCGTTTTCGGAAGCGGTAGAGGCGCCGCGGCGGCTGGTACCGCGCGCATGCGTGGGAAATCTCACCCTATTGGTCTAGGATGACGTCATCGGGGTGAACCCGTAGGTCTGAGTGACACTAACAGTCACCCCCGAGCGTTCGTAGGGGCACCTCGTGTCCCCAGTGGTGATACAAAAACAATCGTTGAATTAACAATCTGTGAAAGACAGTGATATCGTACAATAATTTGTGTTGTAAGTGTGATTGGTACAAGTGTTAGTTTCCGTCTGAGCGCTGTTCGGCTGCCGAAGCTGAATCTTCATTAAAAAAGGTAACGTTATCTCATGTTGTTTACAGTTCCAGGCCGTGTCAGTGTTCTCAATGATGCTAGCTCATGCATGAGTTTGTGAGACGTGTTTTATCATATTTTGTGGATATGTGAGAACCGTTGAGTGAAAGCAACGTTGTAGAAAAACGTTCCGTCGACAGATTTTACGCTGATGAGATTCTGATGTTTTTCGGACGATAAATCACATGCCGCCGGTTATTTGTTTATCTTGCAAAGCATTTGTCTACCCTCACAAATAATGAGCTTCTGCTTAAAGTTTCAAGTGGGATAAGTTATAAGAATGGACAAGGAAACTAGTTGAGTCGAGATAAAAGATCGTTTTGTACAAAGTTTTATTCTCCAGTGTAAGTTACTGTGTTAGTATGTTTTGCATTGTTATCGTGTTCAGTTTTACGTAAACCATATTTTTCTTTTGAAACAAGAAAAGTATCTATTCTGTTCAAGTAAATTGAAGTTGATCAAATTCTTTCGTCTTCGTTTGCAGATGACTCATATAGAATGTCAACATATTCGTGTGTTCCCCGGTTATCAATGAACCAAATCTTCTCTTCAGATTAAATCACTCGAATACATAGTTCATACTCGGATAGCATTGATAATCTTGTTTCCGGTGGGTTGCGTCGGTCAGATGGTAATCTCATTCAGGTCAGGATATTCACTATTATAATCATGTCTAGTGGATACAGGAAATAGGAAGCATTATTGTCCAACTGATTAGTTGTCTAAAGCATTTCCAGCAATGAGTCTATGTAATGTGGCAATAGGTGATATTGGAGCTTGGGTAGTTTTGAAGGCCAGTTTATATCGTCTTTTGTTTTTATTGCTATGGTGTGATCGAATCCAATCATACTAGATAGACCTCTGATTTTTGGATTCGTGTGCGTATTGTATAATTATTATCGTTTGCTTCGGCGAAAACATTAAGAGAAAAATAAACCAGCCTATCAGAGATATTTCTTGACGGCGGAAGCAAATTCAGAGGCCCAGCAGCAGAGGGCAGCGTACAAACTCTGACACCAACTTAAGGCAATAACCGCACAAATGAAACAGTGTAAAATTAAAGCACTTGAAGGAAAATACGTAGTAAGTAAGTAGTAGTAGCTGAGTTTTTGCTGGGTTTTATTTTCATAGAAAACAACAAAACTTGTTTTCCATTAATAAAGATTCCAAGCCGTTTATTTACTCAAGTTTCATAAGACAGAGTCTTTGCCAATTTGAATCAACAGTGGGATCACGTTTTAGATATCGAGTTGGCTGTGGTACCAAGTAATCTAATACTTTACATAAATTAATGTCCCCAAGAGCGGATACATCTCCTATCTAACCAACCATTACAGGCTTTCATATCCTATTTGAATATTTAGAAGGAACAAAACGAGCGGTGTAAAGTTTGCGTCGCGAAATTGTTTTTTTTTTGCCATCGACATGGAGTTCGCTTGCAATGGGGAAGTCATTTAAATAACCCCTGAGTCCGGAGGGATAATACCCGCCTAAGTTAATTTGTTATGTGGTGCTACACTTCACATTTGGAAATTTATTATTAAAATTCTGGATTTTGGCAGCCGGAATGTTTTTCACTGCCATACAAAACCTAATCATCAAATATTTTTTTGGTTTTGGACTAAAGCCCTTTGGAATGGTAATTTTTTTTTCAGTTTGATTGCTTACATTTTGTGAATCTACTTTTCTATTGACAATTTAAGTCCTTTATACATAATATTACGGTTGTAATCCGCGAAGGGTTAGGCAGAGGTATACTTAATAGTACACCAGCATAATCATAATAATTTATTTATTAGTTACACATAGGTACATTAAAAATCTTATAGGTAGTGCTCGTTCTTGATGTTGTCATACTGATATAAAAAAAAGAATAATAATTTAATAAGAAGCCAAATCAATATTTCAAAATAAAAAACCGATTTTCAATTAAAATATTAAATGTATTTTTTTTAATTACCTATTGTCAATTAAAATGAAAATTGCGTTTTGCCAGTTGAAGTCCCATGAAAAAGAGGGCGAGCTTACTGCCTTCACTACTACACTACAGACTGCTACTGTAAAATTCCTTATGAAAAACCCCAATGGCCCTTTGCACGACCTGGGAATCGAACCCAGAATCTCATGCTCAGCAGTCGCGCTTACTACCACTAAACAAACAAGGCAAAGAACTTTGCTCGAAAATATGATCGTTTATAAAATCTTTCTCAACCTTAATCTGGTAACGAGTGTGAACGATTAAATTTTCTTGACCTGATTATCGAAGGACCCGGAGCTTCGACCATGACCTATTGTTTTAAGTTCCTCACTACTTGGCACTTCCACTATATTGAGGTAACTTATATAATTTGATTGGTTTGTGTGTGTCATCATTTCTCATCTTGATTAACTGTCTAGTTTTTATTCAAGAGGAAACAATTTCTACGATAGTTTTAGTTAATTACAAAGTTAAGTTAAAGAGAAAATAAGTGATTTTAATAGAGTAACCATGGAGTTCCTCTTCGATTCTTCTCGATAGGAAACGACCAACTTGCACCGTGCATCTTTTCTCGACGTTTTATAAATGCCTATGTAGGCCTATGTATGATTTTTAAAGATTATTTCTTTCTTTCCCAATTTCAGTAATTCTTGTATTCTATCACAATGTTTCATTTAGTTTTTGAATATCCTATTTATTTTACACTAGCTGGCGCCCGCGACTTTGCCCGCGTGATGATCGAAAAAAAATCCTAATCCTATGTGTTATTCCAGACTATAATCTACCTCTTCATTAACATCCGTTCAACCGTTTTGACGTAAAAGAGTAACACACATCCATACGTCCATATTAGTAGGATATAGTGGGAATATCCGAAAATGTGACCAAAATCCAAAACTGGAATCCTCTGAATATGACACGCACAACGAATTTCTTACAACATAGCCGATCTTTGAACCTACCAAGTTTTTTAGATTGATCAAACTAACTTCACAACCTAGTACTTTCCCCAACACGTTTTATATGAAAACTGAACTTTGGAGAGACTGAAATATAAACTTGATAATGATCTTGGTACGTCGTTGTCGTGTACGTTTTACGATACGTAGACGTTTCGGCTCATCTTAGTAATATGTTAGTTGGAAGATTTTACAAGTGGCTTTAAAAAAGAGGTGGAATGGAGTCGTCCCAAGTTTTAGTTTTATTACAAGAGTTAAGTTTTCGTGAAACTAGATTTGAGTTCGTTCTTCGTGAAATTTGATTTCTTTTTTTTCTTTTATTGAGGATTGGATTCTTGTTGAGATTGGCGCTGTGAAATAAATTTTCATCCTCACTCACAAAGTTGAGTAGTCCGCTGATTATTTCAGTTCAGATGTTTTCTTCTCTAAAATTTGAGGATTTGGAAGTAAAACTTTACTAAACAAAAAATCTGACGGCACAGTTGTCGCAGTGGCTGAGCGATCGACTGCTGCGCTGCGTGCCGCGGGATCGATTCCCGCACGGTACAAATATTTTTTTTAAGTTTTACAGGTAATTGTTCCAGGTCTGGCTGTTTTTATATGTGTTTAAACACACTCTCGATACAGGTGAAATTCCTAGTGTGGGACAACGTATTAAAAAAAAAGATAAAACTATAACTAACAAAATTCCTCAAAATGGTCGAGTCTAGTCCAGCTTTACCAAAGATACAAAAAAAAACAACACAAATACCACTTACTTAATTTAAAATCTAATTTGTCCACCAAAATCCAATTCTCCTTTGAAAAAAGAAAACAATTCAGCCAAAAGCGCGGTAAGAACAGGATCCTGAAGAAATAAAGGCAATTACTGAAATGGCGAGCCCCATGTGCGTTGAATGCCAATAATTGGAACTAATCACCGATACGGACTCGGAAAAGCTATTAGATTATGGTGAAAAAATAACCATGGATGTCGACCCAAGTAAAATGTTCCTTGTTTGTGAGGAAAGGTTTCATTAATTTGCATTTGATTTCGAGATCGAGAGTAGCTTGCATAGGGAGGTATTACAAGAACTGTAATGCCATATTAGATGTTTTGGATACCAAATTACAGTTGTTTGATAGAAAATTACGTTTGTTTGATAGAAAATTACAGTTGTTTGATAGAAAATTACAGTTGTTTGATAGAAAATTACGTTTGTTTGATAGAAAATTACAGTTGTTTGATAGAAAATTACGTTTGTTTGATAGAAAATTACAGTTGTTTGATAGAAAATTACCATTGTTTGATAGAAAATTACAGTTGTTTGATAGAAAATTACAGTTGTTTGATAGAAAATTACGTTTGTTTGATAGAAAATTACGTTTATTTAATAGAAAATTACAGATGTTTGATAGAAAATTACAGTTGTTTGATAGAAAATGACATTTGTTTGATAGAAAATTAAATTTGTTTGATAGAAAATTACAGATGTTTGATAGAAAATTAAAGTTGTTCTATCAACTATACAACAACAACAAATATAATCTGGACTCCATTTCTGCTACTGAGAAATTACTGATGGTTAAACCGAATAGCACTTAGCCGACCCGGGACTTGAACCCAGGGCCTCTTGCTTAGGAATTAAAAAAATATACCTACGTAGTTATAAAAATGAGAATAATAATGTAAGAAGGTTACAAAGAAACGGATTTAGTGAAGCAATCGCTAAATGATTATGTAAAAAAACCGGCCAAGAGCGTGTCGGGCCACGCTCAGTGTAGGGTTCCGTAGTTTCCCGTCCGTCACAATAAGTGTTCCCAGTTATGAAGCCAACCGAAAAATTCGGTAATACCCGATCCAATGTAATAAGTACCTACAGCGCCATCTCTCGGGGAATTGGGTTACTAATTAATACAAAGACGTGCAATTTCGGTGGTAATTTTGGATTGCGAGAACCGATTTCAATAATTCGTTTTTTGTTTGAAAAAAGATACGTTCAGGATAATAAAATATGTAAACAAAGTTACAAAAAATGCTTGCATATACGATTATACTACAAACTTAGTCCAGAAATTATTTTGTACAACTTTTTGTCATTTTTGTACAAAAACTGTTGTGTCAATCAAGTTCAAAATAATTTTCATAGAAAGTCCTTATAAAGTTCTACTTTTCAGATTTTTTTCATATTTTCTAAACTTATGGTTCAAAAGTTAGAGGGGGGGGGACACATTGTTTTTTACTTTAAGAGCGATTATTTCCAAAATTAATGACATTATCAAAAAATGATCTTTGTAAACCCCTATTCATTTTTAAATACCTTTCCAACAATATATCATACGTTAGGGTTGAAATCAAAAAAAAAATCACTTCCCACTTTACATATAGGGTGGCTACCCTAATAAAACATTTTTTTCAAATTTTTATTTTACCACTTTGTCGGCGTGATTGATATACATATTGGTACTAAATTTCAGTTTTCTAGTGCTAACGGTCACAGAGATTAAGCGAGGACGGACGGACGGACGGACGGACGGACGGACGGACGGACGGACGGACAGACAGACTTGGCGAAACTATAAGGGTTCCTAGTTGACTACGGAACCCTAAAAATGAGAACATTCTACGCCACGGAACGACCCAATTTCTCATCTCAAAGCACGACAAAGCTCTGTTACAAAATCAATTTCCTGTTAATTTTCAATGGATTTTTTCCTCAAATTATGAGAAGAGATTACTTGGAATCCCTGTTGCGATTGAGTAAAAGAATTTAATCCGTAGATTAGCTTCAGTTGTGTTCGTTCAAAGCGAGTCCTGATCGGCATCGTTCGATAATCGGTCCTAATTTGATTGGCACTCGGGCAGCTGGCAACGACGTGAAAACTCTATTACTCGCCAACTTTGTAGGGTTTTACGGTCCATCAAAGGGAATTTAGTATATTGATTGGCCTATTTACGATTGAGTTAAGTTGTTGTGGCAGTCTGTTCTACCTGTTCATGGTAGTTGCCAACTTTAGACAGATTCTTGTTATTTTCTGGTGAAACGAGGAAGACTTGTTACGGGTGCTTCTACGAATTGAAATGGTTTGTTTATTTCAATGTTTATTATAGGAGTGGGAAATCATCAAATACCTTCCTCGCTCTTCGTGTCAGACTTTTATTGACTAAAACCCAGCCATCAGCCTCTTTGTGTTCCGGGCCGCTGTATTTCTTTCGAACAACCCGCAATCCCAGCAGGCATGCCGATTCAGGGCTACATTTCCATTCTTGAAGAAAGCTTTAGTTTTGTACACAACCTCTTCAACCGTAACTATGTAAATTAATCTTAGAAGTTATATTAGACCCTACTTCCCAGTTACTAACAACAAACATTGATGTAAAAATAATTAAAATCAAAAGGTAACTAAAGCGTGTTTTTATTATTTTTCATAAACTACTATTAATACATTTTTACTGTCCTTTTAATTTTTTTTTGTCCTTTTGATTTACAAAGGCACATAGACACATATCGAAGTCACATATTACTAAAACATTTTTAATGTTGCGCGGTTATTTTAAAACATCGTGGTCGCCAATATCGTCACACAGTGAAAGTGAAAATATTCCATCAGCAACGGACCTGATTAATATCTAGCATTCATCATATTAATTATTTCTACCAAAACATTTAAACCTTTAACAGTTCACCGTTAATTTATAGAAACTATAATTAATATCGCCTAGGGACATTGGTCAAGAATGTAGTCCCTAAATTGAGTCATTTGTCAATATACCGTACTGATTAATTGATTTAAATTATCACCAGTTTATTTTTAGCCGACTACGAAAATATAAGGGTCATGAGGTTTTATTTATGGATATCGAATAAACAGGTCTTAACTTTACAATAGATAAAATCAAATGTGAGTAGCGACTGATTCTTTTTTCAAATAATAATCAACAACGACTGTGTTTACCATAGACGTTCTCAAATTTCAAATTTAGAATGTTTCGTAACCAGCCTTTTCTCAACATAGTTGAAGACAGCTGCCAGTCTCCCTGGATGCAGCTGAATACCAGTATATTACATGGAGCGACTGCCTATTTGACCTTTACATTCCAGTTAGTTCTGGCCAATACGAAAACCCTTGAAAAGACTGATTTTAGATTGAAGCTTAGCTGCAGTCTAAACTGTAAACGTAAAAACCTATAAAGACATAATTTTAGAATAATTATTTCTTTCCGAATCTACATAAAAATACTAACGATTCTAAAAATGCAGGCATATAAAACCTGTTTTCCTTTGTCAGTCGACTCTTTAGTTTTGCCGAGAATAGTCGAGTTAACTAAATATCTAATTAAGCATCGGAACATCACTATGCCAATAGTGCAAGTGGTTTTTCGTGTTAACTAAAAGGGGGAGACAGTATTGTTTCCTTTTCTGGAGATTTGCTAATTGATTGATATTGGTTGGCGATTAAGATTTCGTTTAGGTATAGTGTGTTAACTTGTATAGTAACTGCCATCAGTTACTTTAATTACCGGAGTAAGTTATTCAACGAATGCAAAAAAAGTATTATATTTCAGCATTTTTAGATATGATATGATGATATTTCACTTTTTTTTATAGAATATTCATTTTCTATTGTTACTTTAGATTAGCAGATCATCCATACATACATAGAAAAAAGAATATGTATTATAGACGATAGCTTATAAACTACCCAAACAATATATATTTATATGACGGCACGGTTGGCGCAGTGACTGACTGATTGACTACTGCGCTGCGTGTCGCGGGCTCGATTCCCGCACGGAACAAATATTTGTATGACCTGCAGATAGAATTATGAAAATGGTTCCACAGTTGGCGGAGTAGTCGGTGAGAATATATAAAAATACGGTCAAACATAGAAACTCCTCCTTTTTTGAAATCGCGAAGAAAAAGATAAAGAACGTTTTTTTTCTTGAGTTTTCTTTCTCAAGTTTAGGGATTTTCTGAAGATGATTTTGAAATCGTACCTAACAGGATTGTAATGTAATCCTTTGGGGTTGCTTGTCGAGTATTTATAAAGAAATCTTATTGCATGAATATGAGACAACCATACAGAGTAATTGAATAATGCCCACAAGATAGATAAGACAAGACAAGCTCGTTTAAAGTTATTGTAACAATAATATATAGGCGCTTCAACAGTTTAGAATGGGAATTGGTAAGATTATAATAAATGATTAGATTGTCTTCGGAAATATCTTATGAAAGGGCAAATTAATCACAATCTACTATGATTTCATAATTTCAATATAAATTTATTTACTTAAGGATAAATAATTATTTTAACAACATATCAATAAATACTAAAATGAAATATAATGTTCTAATATATTTATGTTTTGTTTTGTTTGGTGTTTTCCTCATCAATTAACTGAAATATAAATTATCTAACTCAAGAGTATTTAATAAAACAAAGTAATAAACATACAATATCAAAAATGTTGTTGTATTTAAATTAGAGTCATGAATATTTAAGTTTAGCCTTTAAAATATTCTCTACTACTGTAAATATTCTGAATAAACTTTGAATATTCTAAACAAATTTATCATTAAAACCAGTACCCAGTTTACTTAGTCAAATAATTATGAGATGTAAATAAATATTGACATATCTATATAACTTGTACCTGTTGCTTTAGAACTATTGACATTGTTAATCGATTTGAAATGTTTAAAATAGTCCTAAATACTGTTCTACAATATTATACCAAACATACCGCACGCTGTGGTAGTAATTTACACGCAAATATAACATCTATGTATATTAGGATATAAATGTTTTATTCGCGTGTATGGATGCGTCATGGTTTTGGCGTGGCGCTAATAATATTGTTTAATTAATATTTCGTGTCATACGTGGCTGTTAAGAGCCTAGTCTGGCTAGCCTTTTGCATGCCTTAAATATTTTTGGATATTTCTAGGTTTTGCGTGCATAATAACGATAATATTTAGTCACACCTGGGGAGGCTCTAGTTAGACGGCTGGATCAAGGTCTTGATACAGAAAGCTTTACTCCTGGACACGGCTCGTATTGTTAGGAGGTTCCTCTCTTTGGAGCCCTGATTGCCGGTAGCTTGAACCCTGTTCCCGATACAGATGGGCTACTATTTTTTGAATTTTTAAATGTTCTTTCTTTTTTTTATATCCCAATCCTTGCTAATATAATAAAAGCGAAAGTGAGTTTGTTTTGTTTGTTACGTCTTCACGCCTAAATGGCTAAACCGATTTTGATGAATTTTGGTAGCAGAGATAGTTGGGACCCTGGAGACGGATATAGGCTATTTAAAAAAAAGTCTGTGATGTGAGGGAGAAAGAGGGAAGGAAAGGGAAAACTTAGCTTTGCTATTACAATAAATAAGGTGCAAGGGCAAAAACTACAGGTAGCAGGTACCTGTAAATCCGGAAAGGGGAACTGTGTTACCCCGAATTTAACGCGAGCGAAGCCGCGGGCAAAAACTAGTAGGAAATACGTAAAAATGAAAAAAAAAACTATTTATTTTCGTTGTTTGTTTGGTATAAAAGTAGAGGAGGGCTTAGGAAACGGTGGGTAGGACTGTGTGAAAAATCATATGGCAAGAAAGAAAGTATCCGATGAAATGACAAATAATAGCGGAGTATGGAAGAAGAAGTCATATTGCATCGACCTTCATCTTCGGATAAGGGCATAATGATGAGTAAACCATAAAAGTGGTAGGTTTAGTAATACAATTTTGCATATTACGATAATGTAAGCGTGTCATTAGTGATACTGACTAGAAACTTTGAGAATCAGTGTTATATCGGAGTGTGGTACAGTGGAGTATCGTTTATCCAATATGCACTGGTACAAAAAAAAATCTATTTATTTTATTTATAACCACCTTATACTAACAGAAAACACCACACACAAGTTATCGGTCGTACAAAAAACATGAAAACCAAGAAAATTAAATAATTTCACAATAAGAATAAGCAAAAACAATATATGATAGTTCAAAAAACAATAAAATTATATACAAAATTATTTCATTCACGGAGATAGTACTGGGGGTAGCAATGGACTCTAGATACCGGAAAACATTGATGGGAAAAACATGTGCCTTTCGGCTTCATTAAAGATATTTTAACACTCTTTCTATAAATACATGGTATGATATGGATGGTGAATATGGTATTTTCAACAAAAAAAAATGTATTTCATATTAGTTATCACCGTGGTTTTTTGCTGGGGCCTTTTGTAGTAGATGATCAACAAGCATAATCTATTCAATTTTCAAAGGGTCAAAGAATGCTTTACGGCATAACCCTTTTGCTATTGAAGAATTTTATCTACGTAGATAGGTACCAACACAAACTTACTGAAGTTCCATCGGTAATTATCCCATCAAATACAAAGGAAAACTATGTCTACACAATAAAGGTAATATCAGATGGCCCCTACGCTTGTACAAACGATGATTTCTGATTTACATAGGGGATCTGGGGCTGGGGACAGGGGTAGGCGTCCCATGAGTGAGCGTTACCTGTCACTCCAGTGATTATACCAATTATTTATGGTATGTTATCAGATTGTACTTATCGATATACCATGATACTTTTGTCAACTGCGGTAGGTAAAAATCAAGCTTAAAATAGAACTAAAAACACATTAGATACCCATTTCATTGGGATGCAAAAAATAACAAGTCCGCTAACGATAGGAGCCTATAATATTGGATTTTAGAATGGTAATGGTCACTTAGGTAACTAAGTGGCGTAACTACCATTAGTACTAACATTTATTAACCGGAACTCTCCGTTAAAGTTTCCCAATTCAAATGTTATTATATTTTTCATTCACTTTGCTACCTCATCAGATGTAGTCATTCAGTTAGGTACAGTAGAAGCTAAAAAAAGCATGTTAAAAAGGACATTTCTATTATCTCTAATGATCCCTAATACAACTATTTAATTATGGTTTCATAAAGTTGGTTAAAACATCAAACCGCTATATTAAAAAACCTTTTTCCAGCAGATTTTCTGATAAATCTTACTACGAAAGTTAGTGAGCATGGATTAATGGATGTTAGTTATTCTTTCACGCGGAAACTGCTGAACCAAATTGCACGATATTCAGCAAACAGACGGTTTTTAAGCTCACAAGTGAGCGAAGCTGCGGTAGTATCTAGTTGCCAGTAGATACCATACCTATTTAAATTTAGGTATCTCTTAGTTACCAAGCGTATTACTATTTCGTTCGTGCGTATTAATTAGTTTCACATGTGATTAACAGTCATATCTTTTTACATTAATTATGAAAGGGAGCGGTAATTTAATAGTTTTCGTAGGAGATTATTTATTAGTATAATCTTATTATTTAAATTTTTAATATAAAACATTGTCTAAATAGTAGAAGTGTCAGTATGTCTCTATTTAAAAGACTTAAAGTGCATAAAGTGAAAAAAGAAACTGTATTTTCCATGTCCATCTGAGAATATTTGCAATCTTTTGTTGTATTATTTCGAGAGATGGTTTCCCAAAATAACTTAATGATAAAACTTTGCTTTTAATTCAAATCAAGTTAATTCATCTTCAAAAGTATTGACGTTCTGAACGAAAATCTGAGGGCAGCGCTTAATGAACTCCTAACTCAAAAAGTTTTCGCAAACAGAACTTAAACGCAAACGTTTACGTTACAAAGAGTAGGGGTGTTATAAAATAAATCATTTTTAACTTAATGAAAAGAGAGAATATATCAATCTTTTGTCTCAAGACGTGACGTTAGGGCGGGAAAATTAAGACTTAGAAAAATGGCCGCCCATTATGTAAATTATTATTTGTTTATAAGTAAAATGGTGCATTTAAATAATGAATTTTGGTAGGAAATGCGTTTACTTTGCAGAATTAAAAGCGAGGTAGTAATTCTCATTATGTTGTTTAGTATTAGTCATTTTTTTAGCTTTATACTTGGGGCGAGTTGATATGAAATAATAACGCGTTAATAAAATGATGTCGTGTTTTGGTATATGGATCGCTTTTGAAATAGGTACTAGTTAACATGTTATGTTTTTGCTGGAGTTTCTGGTGGTCTATAATAGCCGCTTCAGCGGAATCATTACAGGATAATAACATGACAACGGCACGGTTGGCGCAGTGGCTGAGCGATCGACTGCTGCGCTGCGTGTCGCGACTTCAATTCCCGCACGGAATAAATATTTGTATGGCCTACAAATAGTTGTTTATGGTCTGGCTGTTTGTGAGTTTAAATGTTTGTAAACGCACCTACGATACAGAAGAAATTCGTAGAGTGGGGCAAAGCTTTTATTATTTAAAAAAAATGACGTTAAAATTCTTAAAATAGTCACAGACGAAGATTAATATTGTGAATTGACATACACAAACTTACTTTCACTTTTATAATATTAGTAAGGATGTACCAGGTAATCAGAAACCTTAGAAGTCAATTTACCATATAGAACCCACTCATAACAACCCGACATCTTCATATTCACTCATCCGATTATTCATAAACACAAACAAGGTACCTCATCGATCTCCTAAATTATGACTAAACATCCTCAATTTAGTGAACGAAACGGTTTCGCTCGGAGCGATAGGCGATTGAAAAATTGTAGCGTTGGAGGCTTACGTAATTTGCTAGTGACTGTGAGGCTTGATACGGAGGGAGTCCCGCCTCGGGGTCTCCGGGATCCTCCGGGCTTGTGGGGGTGGAGTAATGCGGGATTGACACTCATGGTAGATGTCAGTGGAAATTATTTTCGATTATCGTTCGTAGGTGGTGACGATGTAGTTGCGGATTAAATGTCTGTGTATTAGTATTTCGGGGCAATATGGAATTAAGTGTAACAATGTGAAGGTTTGCAGTTTCCTTAATTGTGTATTAAGAGAAATGTGCACTTATCACCTTCTCATGCTCACTCATACGGTGTCGTAATTGAAAAAATAATGTTTGTTTCATTGACTTTTTGTCACCGACTTTCAGAAGTAAATTTGATAATTTTTTTACAGAGATAGTTGGGAACCTGAAGACGGACATAGGCAATTTTTTTTTAAAGTGAGAAATGAGGGAGGAATAGGGAGAACTTAGCATTGCAATAAATAAGGTGCAAGCGCAAAAACTACAGGTAGTAGGTACCTGCAAATCAGGAAATGGGAACTGTGTTACCCCAAATTTAACGCGAGCAAAGCCGCGAGCAAAAGCTAGTTAATAATAAAAAAAAGTTCTTTTTAACTTTTTTTGTAAATTTTAGTCAGCATTTTCAGTTGTGGTATGATGAAATCAAACACTAGCAAAACACTAGAAAATAAATAAGAATTTTTATTTATTTTTCATTGCCACTAAAAGTTAAAAGCAGATCATCCATAAAGACGTAGAAGAAAATACAGGTATTCTTCTTTTTAGAAGTCGGTTAAAAATAAGTAAAAGCTTAGGATACATAATTAAAGAGTAAATAGCATCTTTAGATAAATAGCTATTCAGCAGCATTTATGTCGGAATTAAAGCCCTAATAGTACATTTAACTCAATTTGAGGTAGTCTGGGGAAGAAAATAAAGTAAGTAGTGCATAAGACACATTAGTACCTTCTGCTATTTATCTCCCTGAGTTCATTACAGCTCACACAAGATAGTCACAGCTGATACACTGCATTATTCTAAGAAACTGAATTAGAGACCAAACACAAACTTAAGGGGTATTGTGTCCGGCTTGCGGGTTGTTCGAAAGAGATACTTCGACCCTGGAACACCTGGAACCCCGCTGCGCCCAAAGTGGGGGAAGTTATTTGATGCCCATCCGAAAAAAGTGAGGATATTGTACCTACATGGACAAAGGACGTCACTGTATCCAAGGTAGAATAACTAGTGGCATACAATGTGACATACAGCTATAAATGATAAGCGTTGTTATATAGTGTGAGCGATATCTCTGTTTAGCTGCAGTAATTTCCACATTAATTCGTTTTCTTTTGGTGTTCTGAAAATTAAATGTGAGGATACGTCTGCTTAACACTTTAGGAAAAACAGGCGTTATGTTATTTTTTAATGAAGTATGGAAGACTTACAGCCAAAGAAAATAATATACATAGCTAAACAAAACTAAATTCTTTGGACATTACACCAAAAACTAAACCTATGACAAATTCCTTTGTGCCTTTTTAAAGTACGACAACTGTTGCTGGGACTGGTCTTATACACATAAAATTATATAATCTGTTAACAGATTGGTAAAGAACAGTTTCTCTTAAAAAAATTACTACAACTAAGCTAATTTTCAATTGTACAAACCAATAACAAAAGCTACTTCATAAAGTCTTGCAGTGTCAACATAATGACTTTAAACGTAGTCAGACACTCTGATTCATCGCTTTTGGTACTAATGTAGGGGAATAGAATCCGATTAACTGGACATTGTGGGGTACAGTCGCACTGCGCGGTGTCCGGCGATACCGTGACGGATTTGCTTTTATTGTTTGTAACACCACAAAGAAGATGGATGCAGAAGGCTAGATCTATACAAATAGCGAAAATGAGTTCACGGATCTCAATAGACAATCGACCCGAAGCAATGGCTAGTAGTTTATACTGATAAGGCAACTTAGTTTGGCACCTACCAATGCTGAATTTTCGGCACAATTTGAACTATACGAGTGATTTTTTCCGAGCGTACACATGATAACATCATGCCTGTAACTCCCCAGGGTTTCGATAGAAGTTTATGTCTAAGTTTTAGGTCTCTACCTAAGACAAGTCTTAGGTAGAGACCTAAGACTTTAAGATAAACTCATATTTTGCTAGACTAACCTTAGTTAGTTTAGCAAAATATGAGTTTAATATTAGATCGGTATCGATCGGGCCACGTCAGACCACATACATTACAGTGAACTATTGCATATTTTCGATTTCACCGACCGGCATTATAAACAAAGTCCAACCAAATATGCGAATAGCAACCACTTTTTTTGCAGATGGGAAATCATCAAATAACTTCTCCCGCTCTGGAGGAAGCGGGGGGGAGAGTCAGACTTTAAACTAAAACCCACCCATATTCCGTAGTATCTCTTTCGAACAACCCGCAAAGTCAAACACATGCAAATGCCACGCAAAAACTACAAGCATTTATGTTTTTTTCACTTGTGGTATGCAGCTGACCTTCTGTACAGCTGTCTATTCTGTGGCTTACTGTGACTGATTTGCTTTTATTGTATATAGCACCACCCTTTTCACCTGCACAGTGGGCCGGTGTTTGGAGAGGCGGCTTAAAAATATCTGCCACTTTACATAATTAAGTTTCGGGAATTATTTCCACGTCTGTGGATTTGCTGGTGTTTCAACGTGGTGTAATTTACTTTGGGCTGTTTGTCTTTGACTGCTTTACAAATTATTTAATTTAAGTATTAATTATAATTGGGTTTTTCTCTCAGTAGCCTCGGAGTCTGGATTTGTGTCAATAGACTTGCCTCTATTACATGGGCTATATTATGGCTTATCTATACGTGGCGAAATGTATGGGTGCTATTAAGTAAATATAATAATAATCCTTACAAATATTAAAAAACGAAAGTGAGTTTGTTTGTTTGTTACGCCTAAATGGCTAAAGCGATTTTGCACCCTGGAGACGGATATAGGCTTATTTTTTAAAGATTGAGATATTAAACAAAGGCAGAAAGGGCAAAAACTACAGGTAGCAGGTAACTGAAAATCAGGAAAGGAAATTATGTCACCCCTCATTTAACGCGAGCGAAGCCGCGGCCAAAAGCTTGTTAAGTTAATAATTAAAGTCTGACATTGCTATCCTGTCCTTAGTAAGACCAATTTCATATCTGTCTATGAGGAAGTCTTTCCAACGGCTCTATCACCATAAAGAATGGTATTCTTTTTTTAATTGTTGGCTAACTTTTAAAATTTTGTTTGAGGTACCTGTCTTTGTAGTTTTATTTTAAGAAATTTCTTTGTAAGGTGCCTGTGTATACAGAGTTAATTTGGTGTTTTTTAATAGATCTTAACTTGTTGAAGATACCTACTGTTACTTAAAACTTGTATGTAGGTCACGTTTTCTTTTCAGTACTTTTAAAAGAACTTAGTATGATATTTATGTGATCAAACTTTATTTTAGTTCGACCAAACTTATTTCAAACAGAAAAAACGGGCTAAGAGGGAGTCAGAATCGCGCTCCGAGGGTTCTGTAAAAACTTACGACATAAACAGCCATATCTTTTGACTGCGTAGACTTAAAGGGTTGATTTTTTCACAGCACAAAGGGAGCACAGAGTTAAGTATATAGTTTAATTTAAATTCGATACCTGCACGTGTTCCCAAGGTAAAGGCTCTTGACAGACAGACATACAGATGGACAACAAAGTGATCCTATAAGGGTTCCGCTTTTTTCCTTTTTAAGGTACGGAATCCCAAAAAAACATTCTTTATTCTGTATATTTCTAACTTAAGTGCCTACCAAAATACTCTCCCCAGAGGTAGTCACACTCGCAGGCAAAGCACACATTTTATATATTTATGTATTAACACAACTCAAAGAGGGTAGCCAAAGAAACGTTTTGGGAGTTCGGACGGCAACCTCTCAGACATTCTAATGAGGAGGTCGCATTTGTGCTTAGAACTGTAGACAATGTATATTTATAGAGCAAAGTGCTATTTCTTGTGTGTTGTCTTTTTTAAAGTCAAGTCTCGTTGTAGTATTTATTTAAGGGTTTGTGGAAGATGGCTTAACGAATGAGGTCTATGGTGTAAAAATGCCCTGCCGTTCGAAGAAATACCGTGGCCCTGGAATATACGGGGCAAAAGAAGGAATATAATAAGTTATTTTGATGTTTTATCAGACGCAAAAACATGGTGTAAAAAGTCAAACTTTAGGGTTGATGTTTGCACTTTTTAACCGACTTCAAAAAAAGGAGGAGGTTCTCAATTCGACTGTATGTTTTTTTTTTTTTTTTTGTGTTTGTTACCTCATAACTCAGGTTTGAGTGAACCGATTTTGATGATTCTTTTTTTATTCGAAAGCTGGTGGTTGTCGTTTGGTCCCATAAAAAATATCAAGATCCGACAAGTAGTTTTTGAGTTATCTTTAATAATACGTATTAGATTGACTTCGCGTACGTTGATGATATACTCATTCGTCGATTATATTTTAGAAGTTGTCGAAGACAAATGATCAAAAAATGGTATGTACTACTATGGTTTGGAAGGTCATGGCAGTAATTTGGTGATAGATCTTCAGTGATATACAACGGCACTATTTAATAAATGACAGCAAATCTGCCGTGATTGCTGCAATCACATGTATAAGTATGGGTTTTGCCAGGGTAGGCAGGCGAGTGGGAGCAGGGTGACCGTATCCCCTCCCCACCCCTCACCTAGTCATTAAGAAACATAAACATCAGATCAAGTATCAGCTGTATCCCCTAGGGGATGATGCTTATGATTTCTGAATTGGTTTAATACTAAAGCATAATATAGATACTTAGTATTTAATCTATAGCTTGATGTGGAACTAAAAATTGTATCTAACACGGGACTAAAGCTAAAAATAAAAACTTTTAAACCGTGTTTGCGTATTATATCATAATACTATAACTAAAAATTTTGAAATAAAAACTTTTTAGTAAAAAAATAAAACCGACTTCTAAAAAAAACTAAAAACTGGAAAATAACTTTATTTCCGGAAGTCGGTGGCCAATAAAGTCAACGAAACCAACAAAAGCCACCGACTTCCGGAAATAAAGTTATTTTCCAGTTTTTAGTTTTTTTTAGAAGTCGGTTTTATTTTTTTACTAAAAAGTTTTTGTAATACACCATCGAAAAACATAATCACAATTGTTTTACTTTGAGTAGGTTTCTGACATAGAGCTGGAGTCAAAAACAAGAAAAATATTTTCAAAGCATAAGAAAAGTAACCTGTCGTCGCTTGAGAATATTGCAGTAAAATGGACATTCTTTCTATTTAGTCACTTCAGTTTCATATTTCTGATTAGCTTAACAAATAAACAAAAGACAACTCAGCATTACAAGGTTCCCCACTGTCCACCTCCAGTGAATATTGAAAACATATTACGCACATAAGACTAAACTCAGATATTTCACTCCCAAAGCAAAATTATTTTACATTCCCGACTTATCCGAGATCCGAGCTTGTGTTGCGGACCCCATGTCGGTCCTCTAGTTTAAACAGTACACGTATCCGCATGCAATATTAATAGGAATGCAGTCGCACCCCTACGGTAGGGAGCTGGGGATCCGGCGAGCTAAATACATCACTAGTATTAGCGGGAAATCTACTCAGTTGCGTTCCTGAGATTAATTAAATTTATTGATGGACACTTCGAGAGATTTAAAAGCAAATAAATCACTAATTTTATGAAGGTTTGTTGCGAAACAGTTTTGATTAAGTTATTTAGTTCAGGGCAAATCGAGTTTAGGTTGATTTGGGACTTAAATTACGTTTCGGGAATTTAGTTTCGAAGTTGTTGGTAAATTCGGTACAGAGTTCAAGGTTTCCTTTCAGCCTGCTAACCCAATTGGTTTATTTACATTTAGAGCTTTCACGAGTGTCACATATGTGCCCTAAAATTTTACGCACGTGACTAAAAGCTTTCGACACTCACCTAGTTGCCTGAAACTGGTCCAGCAATCTAGCCCCGTTGATGAAACTTCCTATGTGAACACTATCGTAAATATATACCCGTGTATATATGGAACAGCCTGCGAAAATCAAACCTCTCCACTTTCTCGTACTCGACTCTCATCACGCGAAACTGTAGTCTTTTTCACAGACTGTGACAGCTGTAACGGAGCCTAATCTTCTAATCAACTCTTGCTTGCCTGAGTGCCCCTTGAAAAGCCACTCACCATTATGGAGGATAGTAATTGTAGGATCACTACAAGACTCATTAGAGTCATTAGCATCTGTAAGCTAAATGAATACTTCAAAGCACAATCCGCTAGTGCTGCCACATCTACACGATGTCATCTCATCATTATTCAGAATGAAACGGTCCTTGTCCGCATTTTCCGACGAATCCTCCACACAGCCACCGTACATTGTTTGTTTGGAGTGTCGTTGCACTGTACATCATACATAGCATTGTATGTACAATAGGTAGTCAGTTTAAGTGGATTACACTCGGCATTGGACAATGCTTTAGTTTTTATGACCGTTTAAGCTGTGAAACGAGTGAGGGATGGATGGGTCGTTAGTATTTTTCTGTTATGGACTGAGGGTGCAATTTACGACTATTGTTTGCCTTTGAATGTGTTAGATCAGGATTTGCGTGGAAAATTTAGGTTTTTATTCACCGGTTTATCACCTTGTCCATTTGCTGACCGTGTCTTTTCAAATGGCATCATTGTCTGCCTAGCCTTCTCCAACTTGCTTTCAGTCTTATTAGGTTCAATGCACCCACTGCCTACCTGACCTCCACAACCCAGTTAATAACTGGGTAATACGATATTCCTTGCTGTGATTGTTTGTCAAACTTTTGACCCCCCTCGATCTACATTTGACAGCCAGGACCAACGGCTTAAAGTTCTTTTCGTGGCAACTCGGTGTGTAATGGGTGCTCACGCACCTACGGACCAACTCAAGACTTACCCCAGCAGCAGTTATTATTTACCCACAAGTTCCTCTTCAATTGACGTTTACTTTTTAAGTGAGACACGATTTTCCTTTTGTAATGTTCTCTTATTAACTTGTACTTCTGTCAAACAAGTAAAAGAAAGCCATAATTCTTTCATTGTTCTGCAAATTAATCTTGGAATCCGAAACGGGATCCGTAGATTAATGTCGGCTGGTGCAGCAAAGGCTTACTTCTGTAATCCGCCCGCTGATTTCGGTCGCTCCTAGCTCAAGCGGTGCTGCTTATAAACATAGCTATGTTTATCATAGTCGGTGCATTTTGCTTGCAATCAGGGCCAGTTGATCTATGAACGGTGGTGAGTTCATGAGATCGGTTCACACCGATCTATCATAGCTTATACTCACGTATAAGCTATGCTTATACTCGCGTATAAGCTATGCTTATGGCTGTTTGATTAGCTCATCTCAATAGTGTTAGAGCCTGTGGCTATCAGGAATAAAGTCGAACATACATTGTGATGTATGTTCGACTTTATTCCTGATATATTATTTTTCTTCTTGTTCTTGTCACACTATATAGATTTTCTTTAAAAGCTGAACGTTTTATTAGATTCTTTTATTTTATGTACAGTTTCCAATTTTTATTAAAAATAATGTCCATGCCGTAACATCGTCGTTGGCCTAGTGGTCGCAAGAGTGTCTGTTGAGCAAGTTCCTAGGTTCTGAAGAGTTATTGGATTTTTCCATTAGTAATTTCTCATCCACGGAGTCTGTATTCGTTTAAATGCTCCCCTATAACATGATACTTAATAGTACTCTCACTTCGCCAGCTTCTGCCAAAGCCTTCGGGGATACCAAAGAATAGTCAGCAATCTTCAAATCCCACTCAAAAGAATCATGTTTACATTTATCAAAATTTCCATTTTCATTTCATTTCGTGCTCATTCCTCACTCCTTTTGGTAACGTCGTGTTATGAAAATTCATTCTGTTCGTTGGCAAGGTGCCTGTAGCTTGTGTAATACGAATCTGGTAGCTCGACACATGTCAATATATTTTATTCATGCATACAGGGACACTGCAGATTGCGTTTTGAGCAACGTTGTTGTGTGTGTGTGTGAGAGAGAGATTGAAGTAGATGTGTTTAAGTTTGATTATGGTAGTATTGTTTAAGGTTTTATTAGTGATTATAGGAAAGATAACTTTGAAATCGAAACTGATTAAATTACAAATGCGTTGTTTGTGTACCTTTCAGGCAAAATTGATACCCTGTTTTTCGGATTGGAAATCCCCAAAAGACTTCCCCCGTTCTGGGTGGTGGAGCGAGGAGAGGTTTCATTTATGTTCCTACTTTTACCCTTTTTGTTCCTACGCCGTGGTATCTCTTTCGAACAATCCACAAATCAAGCATTTGATTGTTGACTACAGAAAATCTGAAAAATTAAAAATAGGTAGGTCAAACAAAGCGTTTCTGTAAGTAAGGAAAGCTGCCCATTCGCCGAGTAACAAAATATGAAGAAGCTTTTAGCCCAGTGCGACACATCTGGTACTAAGTAAATGTTAATGTCAGCCATTTCAGTTTTAGTGCCTACTCAGAGATAGTCCTACTCCTCGTCTATGACTATTCCTAGAGAGGTTTATGTCACGTTGTATAATTAATGTAGAACCTAATGGGTTTTAGGCAGTGCTTACATTAGCACCAGAAGGGTTATGTCTTCCATAGAAAGAATAGTTTTTTCAAAGGACTTAGAAAAATGACTTTCTATGACCGATTAAGATTATGGAAAACTCGAAAAAGGTATTGTATTCTTACCTACGATATCTAATGTACTGTTGGACTTTGTTGTAAAGAAATATGAAACGCTTGAAACACTATAGCCACTTGATTGTCGTCAAAACAGTTAGTTATTATACAGTTCTTACTTTCTTCTGATAAGTTAGTGATTGTACATTAAGGGCGTACCCTAACCCAGCCACCGCGGGCGACGACGCCCGGCCACCGTAGAAACGGGTCTGTGGACGTTGAGCAATAGGTAGCTCACCGTCCGCCCATCTAGTGTTGACAGACTGGGGTGACAACGCGTTCGTGTTGATTCGTGAGTTGTGATCAAAGCAGAGGGGCATGCCAAGGCCACTGCCTGCCGGGGTTTCGGGTTGTTTAAAAGAGATACCGTGGACCCAGAACATATAGAGCAAAAGAAGAAACATTTGTGGGTTTAAGCCAGTAAAAGTCAGAAACTCCGCCCCCACTCCGACCAAAACAAGCAATGATATTTGCAGAAATCCCATCCACAAAAAATAAAGGAAATTCTTAATTAGACTGAGGCCTTAATCTTTAGTTTTATAACGTCACATAAACAAGTAAAATGTATGACAATGTAGCGTTGCAGTAGTAACTTAGTTAGCTCCTGAACCGGTTCAAAATAAAGTGAACTTCAGTTTTAAAAGTACTTAATTCTCTTGGGGAATGTTTTGTGGCTGTGGCTCTTTTTAGGTAAACTAGGACAATTGTAGTTTTGCTAAATGAAATTTTCAGGCTGTAGTTTGCGGGTTAATTTAAATTTAGGTCAGAGAGCAATGCCTGAATTAAGTATGTACATAGTGTAATTTTATGTGTCAATTTCAATTTAGGGTCCTACATCGACATCACGCCCGTAAACCTGATGGTTTAGGCAGAGGTGTATCTAATTATAGTACACCTACATTTGCCAGTTTTTTCTTTTTTTAAGAAACGTTGCCCCACACTAGGAATTTCTCCTGTATTGTGGGTGCGTTTACAAACATTTAAAATCACATACATAAACAGCTAGGCCTGAAACAATTATTTGTAGGCATACAAATATTTGTTCCGTGCGAGAATCGAACATGACTGTGATACGTAGCGCAGCAGTCAATCGCTCAGCCGTCAAAGTTATGTCCAAGGCTCCGTGTAACAGAAGTCTCCTTAGAATGCTAAGTGGGAATGGTGAGCCCTGAGGTCCAGAGTTTAATTGCTGGGGTGGGTTATTGAGGTTTTTCATCAGGAAATTTGCTAATGGTAACCCGGGAGTCACGATTGGTTAATGGCAATAGATTCAATTAGATAGACTATTTATATTCTCGTTGAGCACACTCAAGCAATGTGCATACAATTATTATGTGATAATTATAGACCACCACGCGAGCTTTCCCGAAAAATATAAAAAAACACGGAGTTATGGAGTATCGAATTTGAAATACAGGCATTGAGAACTCCTCCTTTCTATAAGTCGATTAAAAACTATAGATGTAACCACGTTGTGTTTTGTTAGGACTGTAAGCGACTGTCTTAAGACAGATTGTAGCAATCAACACATAGGGTAAACGGATTTATTTTGTGTCTGACCTTGGGTCAGCTTAGTGAGCTTAGCCGCAATCACTGCCATGATTACAAATAGGTTCGTACTGTGTTCATTTGTTTTTCTTTGTTGCCTTTTGCCTTTCTTTCTTTGCTTCTGTAGCCTTTAATAATAACAAGAGGAATAAAGGATAATGCCATATTCGTAACACAAGTGTTTTTAGGGTTCCTTAACTCAAAAGGAAAAAGCGGAGCCCTTATTACTTTGTTGTCCTTCTGACTGTCAAGACTCTTAATATCGGGAGTACGTGGAGGTATCGAGTTGATTAAAACTATAATATATACGCCATTGTGGTTACGCGGTTAAAAGCACGGTCCATGAATCTGACTCGCCCTTGGATGTATCATGTTTTTTTTTTATGTTTCATGTGCAAACATGTGTTATAATGCCATAAAACGGAAAAAAGTAGTTCAGATTCCTCCAATGAGGTTGTTGTGAAATATTAAAAGAAATGAAGTATTTATTCAAGCCATAAGTTCATACAGTCCATAAAATTGTTTAAATTAAGTGTTATTAATCATTAGGAAGCCAATTAAGATAGTATACGGCTATAATTTGCATGTTTCTTTCTAAAATACACGATGATCCGTTATAGTGATTCTGCATACCTGACTAATGTATTTTCAATGCATATAACGAACTGTTTAGATCGAATCTTGATGGATCGACGATGATTTTAAAAGCATATTGGGTTATTCCACGTAAAAGAAGATCCTCCATTTTGAAGTTTTTTTTTAAAAAAAAAGGACGTATGGGAACTATTTGGGGTCTACGCTGCTTCTACGAAGGGCCTACGCAGGGTCTACGCAGAGTCTAAGCTACACTATCTTTAAAGAAGTCAAAAATCTAACTTATCACAGACTTGAAATTTCTATTACTATTCGTGTATTGTAACTATTCTTATCCGTGTTTCCACGACTACAAAGGGGCGCAAAAATAAATGACTGAATGTTACAGCACTTTTGGAATTTAAACTCACGGCGCTGAGTCAAAGATTGCTAGTCGAAAGAGAGATTTGGGCATTGAGAATGCCCAAATTTCTCTGACCCACATTAAATACTCCAGAAAGCAAGTTTGTGTGTACTATCAAGGAAGCCCTCTAGTCCTTTCTCGATGGAATGATAACACCGACATAATTCAACAGTATGGAATTCGAACTGTCCTCTAACTTCCAAAATGCCGTTTTCTTGACAAACGACTGTATAACGCGGCTAGACCGTAATGGTGACTCTGAATATTTATGTAAATTGTGCCTATATGCCTACTAATAGTAATATATTGGCCACCTACGACTTCCTTTAATCAATTACTATTGACAGACACCGTTTTTGGGGTTCAGTAGTGAAGAAAGGAACTTTTCTAGCTGCGTGCGTCATGCCGTTGGTCCCGGCTATCATTTTTAGATCTTCGACAGTCGTTACAGGTTGTCAGTGCCCCAAAAGTCTGACAACTAGTCTTGTGACAAGTATTTCATATAAAAAGCGCTTGTGATATGGTAGTAGCTGCATTCGGTTAGACTGGAAGATGATCCAAGGCTAGATAGATCCTACCCGGGTTGCGGGTTGTTTGAAAGAGATACCACGACCACGGAACATTAAGGGCTAATAGAAGGAACATGGGTGGGTTTTAGATAGTACAAGTCTGACACTGCCCCCGCTCTGGGCGGAGCGGGGGCAGTGTCAGACTTGTACTATCTAAAACGAAGTTAATAGATGATTTCCCATCCGCAAAAAAGGCTAGGTAGATGAGTACATGCATGCATTTATATCTGGTGTGTATGTACTCGAAATCTTAATCGTATTCTAAAAAAAAAAGTTATCTGTCTCAATATTGTTTATATTTAAAAGAATGAACGAGATAGTCCCAACACAAGTATTATCAATAACTTACTGGGGTATCTCATTTAAAATCAATGTAACTGTTTTGAGACAAATAAACTCTTTTTTTTTTACGGAACCATTTTTACGAGTCAATCGAAAAGAATTTTGCAAAAAATCTTATTTAAGTTAACTTTTTTTAAAGACTTGTAATAAACCAAATTACATACAAAAGATTTCAATCTGTTTTCCTTATAAATAGTAAACACATAAAATTTTTGGTAAGCCATACATCTTCCAAAACCATTTAATAAGGACTTGTTTAAACAATCTACGATAAAATTTAAATAATTTACTGTTGTTTCTGTATAGGAAACTTACAAATGGATTGTGGTTACTTACACTATCATTAGCTGGTAATTTAATTAATCAAATAGCGAAAGGTGAGAGACTAAGAAACACACTAGAAATTTAAATTAAATTATTTGTGAACAATATAAAGACATGCTGTTCAGATCTATAGACAATAAATATATTAATGAAATAATAAAATATGGATGGTATTTAAAAGTACTTTTCGTTTACCTAATTTTGCCTGTGTTGCACCAAATATACTGAATGTGCACCAAAATATGTTAATTAAAATATGTCATAACGAGCATCAGGAAAAAGACAGCACTACAATAAAAAAGTGTTATATCTTTATCCATTTTCTATTAATGCAAGTCGTTACTGGGGGTCGCAGTTTTAACCTAACCTAACCTACGCATTTTTTTAGCATTCAGGAAAGAATATTTGGTGCACGATCAGTATTTTTGGTGAACACAAAATTTTTTCCCATAAAATATTAAAGAGGAAAGGTTTGTTTGTATCGAATAGGCTCCCAAGCTACTGGACCGATTTTACCCATTTTTTTTACTAATAGGAAGCTACATTATCAGGAAGTAACATAGGCTATAAAACATCACGCTACTACCCACGGGAGCGGGGCAGCAACTAAAGACGCGAGTGGAATCGCGCAGAACAGTTAGTAGACAATAAAACGGTAAGTCTCTATATGCATGAAAGCCGACACCTAAACGGTTGGACAAAGCTAGGCAGATGATGATGAGACTGTTAGAACTAGAAGTATTCTATTCTATAAAAGATGTAGAATCTTGAAACATAACAGACAAAATTTTAGTGCACTCCATACTACTGTTCAGGATTACAAGTACAACATTATGTTATGTTAAGTATAATCTATTAGTAAGTAAAGAAGATATGACGCTAAAAAAACCGGCTTTGAGCGAGTCAGATTTGCGCACCCAGGGTTCCGTACAAACTTGTGATCTAAAAAGCCATATCTTTTAACTGCGTTGACTTAAAGAGTTATTTTTTATAGCACAAAAGGAGTTCAGAGTTGAGTTTATGGTTTTAATTTCAACTGGATACTTCTACGCGTTCCTGAGATAAAGGGTTTTGACAGACAGACAGACAGGCGGACAACAAAGTGATCCAATAAGGGTTCCGTTTTTTTCCTTTTGTGGTAAGGAACCTTAAAAATGTACGAAACATGACACGAGTACTTGACTAAGTACCAAACTCAATTATAAATAAGCTGTATCAAACCGATCCGAGCAGCCGTGACCAAAACTTTAGCAGAGCGAAAAGCATCAGATAATGTAACGAAAAAGTTGAAGAGACAGCATTAACGAAGTTACAAGCAGTCATGCAACAAGCTCGACTAACGAGCATGTAATATACAGTCGTGGAACGAAATATAAGCAGTTTTTTTCATTTGACCAATTATTGACAGGTACTATAAATTTTTCCATTTGTCGTTTTACTTAGGATTCAGTTAATTCTGTAGGGTTACCATGACATCTTATAGCAGTTCTTATTCCTGTGTGAGAAGGAGATGGTGCTAGACACCCTGTATAGGTCTGTCTCTTTCCCTCAGTGGAATAAGTTCTGCTTTAAGACGTCATGGTAGGGTAGCTGTTCCAATTATGAACCGCTGAAATTATCTTTCGAAAATTGCCAAAGAGTATTCCCATACTAGGAATTTGCGTTTAATAAAATTTAAACTAACATACACAAACAGCCGGACCCAAAACACCAATCTGTATGCCATACAAAGACGCAGCAATCAATTGCTCAGCCACTGCGCCAACCGTGTTGTCAAGATTCTAAGAGAAAATGATAATTAAAATTGGCGCTGATAATTCTTGAAAGCAGTTAAAAAGTGATAATCACATTCACTTTCATGCAGGTTCCAGCATAAGTAGCATTGTAAAATGAATAATAATTAATCTATTACCTAATTTTCTAAATCTCGCACTTTATATTCCGCCATTATACCTACTTACTTACATACAAGGTATCGTAGAGGTCAAATAACATTGATAAAACCTGTGACAGTACAGGCTGGTTTGCATTCGAATACTCAACTTTTTAAATAAAGATTTAGTAATAATAAAAGAGCCTAGCTTTATTTTTGACTAGCTTTTGCCCGTGGTTTCGCTCGCGTTAAATTCGGGGTAACACAGTTCCCCTTTCCTGATTTGCAGGTACCTTCTACCTGTAGTTTTTGCTCAAGCGCCTTATTTGTTGTAATAGCAAAGCTAATTTTTTCCTTTCTCCTACGTTTCTAACTCTTTTAAAAAAAATTGCCTATGTCCGTCTCCACGGTCCCAACTATCTCTGTACCAAAGACCAAAACTCATCAAAATCGGTTTGGCCATTTAGGCATGAAGACGTAACAAACAAACTAACTTTCGCTTTTATAATATTAGTAAGGATAAGGATTGTGTGGCATGTATTGCTGAAACTATAAACTAAAATAATATAATCTTTAAAGTATTTTATTCGTGTTTTGTTTAATTAAGTATAGTTCCCCACACATTACAGTATTATACCCTCCTAGTAAATATGCAGATAGTTGTGTCAACCTGTTTCCGAGGACGTGGCGTCATTTGTAACGTTAACGTCCATAAGATAAGGGGTTAATGATGTAGACGGAGCCTGTGGGAGGGATTTGTACGTTTTAAAGCAAGTATTTAAAATGTAGACAAACTCAAAGAATTTATTTATATTAGACCATTAAAGGCACTTTCAATGTCATACAAACAAAAAGATGCTTCTATAGTCCCAGTGACAAGACATAATAACTTGTGAATGTACTGTAGTTTGCCCATTCAAAAGCGATCTCTAAGGAGAAAAATGAGCAAGAAACTCCATGGACACTAAGATTTTTACAAAATTATAGTTACATCATTCATGTTGAGATTATACATTTATGTGAGAACGATGTTGAAAGACGAGTATATTAAGAGCGTCCAGAATTAAAGAAAAAAAAGAGAATATTGAAATGTTGGTTGGAACTATTTCTTACTACTAATACCTAAAGCAGACCCAGAGGTTCAGAGCCTCGCCTCTACTGCATATTACCTCTTACAGGGTCAAATCCGGGCAAGTACCAATGTGACTTTTTTCAATTTATCTGTACTTTCAAAGTTCATGTTAGACGTCACGGATATCGGTGAAAGAAAACATAGTGGGGAAACCTAGGCTTATAATTGATATAAGTCTAAAATCGCTAACCCGTCCTGCTATATATGCTGATAGCGTGGTGATCAATGATCACGCCTTCTCTTCTTATTTGTACTGGAAGAAGTTTTTGCCCAGCATCGAGAGAGATACAGGCTGGTACTATAAACCTAAAGCAGTCAGATTATAAATAATAATAATGTATAGCTTATGTCTCTGTCTTCAAGTGGTGTGACGAAGATAATTAAACAGTCATTATTGAAACTCAACTGTTTAGAAATATTTAACATAACATGCCAAAGCAACTACATTTCTGTAAAAGCGGCATTAGTATGCCCAGCAAGAAAGCGCCTGTTGAAAAAATGTGAGTAGACAAGATATGCGCTTTATTGCTATACATAAGTGTGCAGGCGCTGTTGAACGAGCGTTTTACGTTCTTTGTGAACAAGATTGCGTAATAAAACAATTATTGTTTTACTAACGTCTTGCTGGCTATGCGGTTTATATTTATTTTTGAGCTGAATCTTTAGAGACAGATGTCTTTATTATTTTGTTAGGATTCAATACGTAAGTTTCAAGCCAAGTAGGTATTATTATCCTTGGCTTGCAGCGTTTAGGTAGGTAGTCACTTCATGTAAACTACTAGTATTGAGCTGCATTATGATAGAGTGGAAGCAAGAAGAAAAAACGCAGATAAAGATGACCTTTTAAAATCCTACAATTTTTCAAAACATTTAGTAACGGATCTGAACGTCATGATGTTTAGGTATATTTAAATACCATCTTTATATTCTAAATACCATCCAAATATTATTAACTAGCTGCGAACAGTGGTTTTATTCGCTGCTTAGCTCCTAAGTGTCGTAGAAGGATGTTATATGTTTATGTTACTTTCTAACAATATCGCTTTCTATTGACGAAAAAATTGTTATAATTGGTTCAGTAGTTTTGGAGTTTATTCTGTTTATTCGGTATAAACAAACAAAAAATCTTCCCACTCTATAATATTATTAAGTAAAGAAAAAGTTTGTGACCACGTCAGTTTAAAGATTAAACCATACAATTAATTAAGGCGATATCAACGGTACATTAATAAGCTGAATAACTAGTTATCCAGATAGTCTTAGCAACACGTCTGAATGTAATTTGTAACAACGTTAGGCGCCGCCGGACGAGATAAGGGTCCGTTTGCGGTGAAACTTTAATATTGCCACATTCACTCCTTAAGAAACCACTGAGGTTAAGTCGGGACGTGTATCTGTATAGTATAAGCCAAAGCTGCTCAACTTATTCTGAGGGTGGGCCAGCATTTCGATTCTGTGTCATCCGACGGGTCATATACGGATCTAAAATGGCTGCTTAAGCAAAATCATAATCCTTATCTATACTAATATTATAAAGAGGAAAGATTTGTTTGTTTGTTTGTTTGTAATGAATAGGCTCCGAAACTACTGGACCGATTTCAAAAATTCTTTCATCTTTGGAAAGCTACATTATCCCCGAGTAACATAGGCTATATAACATCACGCTACGACCAACAGGTGCTGAGCAGCGCGGGTGAAACCGTGGGGAACAGCTAGTACTAATATAAAAGAGAAAGTGAGTTTGTTTGTTACGTCTTCACGTCTAGTATCTTTAGGAGGTTCCTCTCTTGGAGACCTGACTGCCGGTAGCTAGAACCCTGTTCCCGATACAGGTGGGCTACAATTTTTTTGTATTTTTAAATGTATTTTGTTACATTGTGGTTTTTTAAAATCCTTACTAATATTATTAAAGCGAAAGTGAGTTTGTTTGTTTGTTACGTCTTCACGCTTATATGTTAAAACCGATTCTGATGAATTTTGGTACATAGATAGTTGGGACCCTGGAAACGGACATATGCTATTTTTTTTAAAAGATTTTGATGTGATGGAGAAAGATGGAAGAAAATGGAAAATTTAGCTTTGCTTTTGCAATAAATAAGGCGCAAGGGCAAAAACTACAGGTAGCAGGTACCTGCAAATCACGAAAGGGGAACTGTGTTACCCCGAATTTAACGTGAGCAAAACCGCGGCAAAAGCTAGTCGTTTAATAATAATAATTACGTTACCATTCGCACAATATGAACTACGTCTGTGACCATTTTAAGAATTTTAACGTAATCCATATTATTGTCCTATAAATATATGTAAATAAAACTTTCCTGATAACTTTATTGAACATATTTCAGATTGCTACTGTGGCTAAAAATAAACTTTTATATTTAAAATTAGGAAAGTAATTTCTAGCTAGATATTGGGAGCTAAGAATGGTTTCATAAGAAGTCTAGTTTAAAATCCAGAAATCTGTTTTCAAAAGAATGTCCTCGGACAGTTGGCAAGACAATTCATATTCATCGCCATTTTGTAGTCTGCAGGCCTAAGGTTGAGCGACCTAGGTAAGCCTTTCATTACTATCTTCTAAGTCTGTGTATGTACTCAAGGAGGCAGACTTTAGGCCTAAATATAACCTCTTATATACCTACTTTACATGCATATGAAGAGCGGTATTGTTAAGGTTTCTTGCGATTTAGAATTCTAAGTATCGTTGGAAGCAAGTTAGGCTAAATTAAACCATTTCAGTTTGGAATTGTACACTCGGTGGCACATTAAGTTATATATTTCTAGTATAACAAGGCCTACATTTGTATAGATTTTGCGTACAATGAGGGATAAACTAGCTTTGTGAACCTTGATTAGTTGGCGTACGTGCTTGGGAAAGGTGATTAATCATTAAGATTTTAAGTTCCACATGAAAGCTGTTCTGAAAATAGTTTAGGTAGGTACTAAGAAGGTCTTAAACTAAGTACAGCTTATTATAAGGCGCTTGTTGTCGTAATTCAAACATTTGTATACAACTTTGTTTTGAGTTTAAAAATACGTACGTTGTAAACTAAAGCACGTTGTAAAGAAAATGCTTAAATAAAACTTGTAGAGAGCGCCGGCATAAAACCTACAAAGTTGAAGTCATACATTGTTTACCTGTTGAAAATAAAACCCGTTTACCATATACGTTGCATAATATGTTAAAATTCTACATAACGCGTCTGTTTACAAAACGCCTGTCAAAAAACGCAACGCAAATCAACAAAAACTCGTTAATTTATTCGCGACTACAAGGGGCCATGGGGGCTACATTAAAATTTGAGCCTTGTCAGGTGCTAAGTCCATAATTTCCCCCGGGAACAATCCCGGATCGCGTTTTAAGGGTTTCCATGAATGGCAGTTCTAATTTCCACTGACGGTCGTCTTCCCATTTGTTTAAGGGTATTGTTTTAGATTGTTTTGACCGTGAAATCTTAGAAACACAATGAGTTGTTACTTTGATGAAAAGGGCTTACCGTTTCTCATAAGAGGTTTTTGATTGTTGCAAATACTGTATTTTATTGAAAGATTATTTGGTGAAATATATTAACTATAAACATAATAATAAATTGTTTATTTATAAAAAATAAAACAAATAATAAAATAAATAAACTAGGGGGGTTTATTCTTTTGTTATGCAACGATTTGCAAACTGTGTCCTTATCTTTGTAGGAACCATGAATTGTTTAGCTATATACGGAATAATTTCAAAAAGCGTTTTCCTGAAACTGTCATCATATTTATATTTACTTTTAAAGCATGTTCTGACCTGAAATTCTTTCCTCTGTTCCAGGTAAAATACAAAATAACTCCGCAACATTTTTGGTAAGCCAAGCTAAAAACATGTGGTTTTACATTTTATCCCTACAAACTATGTAGCCCTGTCGGAAATAAACTTCAATCGAGTGAGGACTCTCGGTTCGTTTGCGCGGTTTGCATGCTAAAGTTTCCCGAATGTTTTCGTTCCTTGGTCGAGACCGCAGAATACGGTTTTACTATGTCGGTTTTTGGTCAGAGGTACAAAGGCACTATGATTGTGAGACGTATGTGATTTTTAAGTAGCATTTTAGTTGGAGTAATGTTTTTAATAAAAATTATTTATTTATTTGTCAGATCAGTACAATCCATTAGTGTTAGTAAAGACATACACAACTTACAAACTAATGTTAGAACGTAAATACTTAGGTCAATTAATTACAAATGTCAAAATTTACATACACAAGTAGATACTTATAGATTTTGGAGATATCGGAACAAACCTATCCTAACTAATATTATAAAAAACGAAAGTGAGTTGGTTTGTTTGTTTCCTCTTCAGCCTAAATGGCTAAATCGATTTTGATGAAGTTTGGTACAGAGATAGTTGGAACGAAAGTTGTCTCGTATTTACAAACGCTTATGTATGTTTCACTCCTATCGTAATGATGCTCACACAACATAATAATCTAGGTTATAATAATGTATGTGTGGTATGACTACAATTCCCACTCTTTTGTTTTGCTCAAGCGTAGTAAGGACAATTCAATGCGGAGCTAATCAAATCAATCATTCTATGATTTGTTCATTTGTGATTATATTATATCTGTACATAGTATAAAATGAAGTCGCTTGCACTGTCTGTTCGTTTAATTCTTGTAAGCTGCTGCTGATTTTAATGCAGTTTTCAGCAATATATAGAGTGATTCATATGGAAGGTTTATATGTATAATTTCCTAGTCTACGATTCAAACCGCGTGGAGCAGCTAGTTGTTTATAAACAACAGCTGTTTTCTTAGACTTCCTTCCAAGTAGTTTGAATAACTTTCCTTTACAACTTATGGTTTCAGCGGCCATTTGCCGATTTAGCATAAACAAACTAAACTTATACAGTTAAGAAACTAATTATGGCTGTAGTTACGGACAAAGGCAACGTGGTCATTATAAATCTAAATTACTTTAGGTAGAGAGTTGAAAATTAGCCCTTTGATAGTCTGGGTAAATTAATAGGTGGCAGAAAATACTTTGATGTCTAGAACTAACATAACATGACGCTTGTTATTCCCGAAGGGTAAGACAGAGGTGCGCTAAGTATTTCTAGAACTATAAATTACTAAAAAATAGAATGCCATATAACAGGTATCAAGTTCGAACCCAAGGCACACTCCTTCTGCGAAGCAGTTATTCTAGGGAATGAGGTGGCTGGACGTTTTAGGGAGAGAACCAACTTAGCCGCCTCGGGAGACGCTCCGGGCGTCGTCGGGCGCCGCGAGATGACTCCCGGCCACCGTAGATGCGCGTCAGTGAACGGTGAGCCAAAGGTAGCTGTCCGTCCGTCTAGTGTCAAAATATGTAAAGATATAAAAATAGGTATACAAATAAATAAACGATCATAAACACTAACATAGTATATAAGCATATTCTGTTACTAATTCATTACCATATTATTAACTGGGTCTGTTTTTAAAACACTTACCGCTCGTTATAGGAAGAAAGAATTATTTGTGGCAATGTCTGACTGAGTATTGTTGTAAGTGGACTTTGCATGCACTTTAATTGATCGTTATTAATAGCACGTGTCGGTTCAATAACGTCAATTTTATGGCCATGATTTAAATTGTTCATGAGAACATTATTTGATGGCTCAATATGATTAAATATCTATTTTAAACGATGTTAAAGGCGTTTTAAAATAGTTTGTTATATTTTAATTGAATGTAGGAAACAAAAATTGCACACCCTAATAACCTTGTTGTCCGGTCAATATGTCATAGAGGTATCGAGTTGAAATTAAAAACCATTTACTCAAGCCTGTACATTGGGGCTATAAAAAATCAACCCTGTAAGTCTATGCAGTCAAAAGATTTGGCGATTTATGAAGCAAGTTTGTACGGACCCGCCTCGGTGCGCGAGTTAGGGTTCCGCTTTTGAGGTACGGAAGCCTAGGAAGGAAGTTAAGTAATGTCGATCTGTCCGGTACTCAAAGAAGAATAAATAACGTGATTTTTAGATACTCGTTAATCAAACTAAGTAAAATACTATCTATAGTTTAATCGAACATCACAATCAGCCCCAAACCTCCGCCATTATCGGGACCATAAACAATAACTGAGTTTTACTCTGTTGTTCATTACACGAGCGTCCGTGAAGGTTCTTTATGCTTCGGACGAGGAAGTTTGTCGGGTCTCGATGGAAATTTTAGAAGATCCAACTTGGCTGGAGTCACGAGCATGACCGGGACTAGTTAGCGAATACTCGCCTCTTGTTGTGGCGGCTGTAAATTGTAAAATGGCTGCCTTGCGATTGTATCTTTGGCTACCGGAGTTGGAAATTTTGTTAAGAAACTTTGTAATGTTATAAGGACATCTTTTTAGCCTATGTCTATTGAAGTTACGCATGTAATTATGTTTTTTTATTTTTAAGGCATATTACATATTTTTTTCCAATAAATCATCTTGCTGCTTGGTCTTCTCGTCAAATATGTCAACGAGAGATCAAAGAGATATTTTTGACTACCGTGGTACGAGCATATGTAAATTCAGAGTTTAATTAGAAAAATGCTAATTTATAAAGAAATCTCATCCAGGATACCTGCGAAAAAAGAGTAAATACAAAAAAAAATAGGACACACACAAGACAGAGTGCAAAAAAATGTGAAAAAGAATACAAGAAAACATTTAGCAAATGATGATTATAAATACAATATACTTAAATACATACAAGTACAAAGACAAATTTATTACATAAATACAATATAAAATTAAACTATGGCGAAATAGAAAGATAATCTCCTTCTGCTCTTCTTCTGAAAACTGAAACAGTTTGACAGTCCCTAAAGTCAGGCGTTATTGGGTATTCCAAGTAGGAATTTCACAGTTGCTGCCTCGGAGTCTGGAACTGTGTCCGATTGATGGCATTGTAATCGCCCCATTACATCGGACTTAAAATATAACTGGTGTATTGGATCCACCTTTTTTTTGCGGATGGGAAACCATCAAATATCTTCCCCCGCTCTGGGCGGAGCGGGGGAGGAGTGTCATACTTGTCTGACTAAAACCCACCCATGTTCCTTCTATTCCCTTTATATTTCGGGGCCGCGGTATCTTTTTCGAATAACCCGCAACCCCGGATTGAGTCCACCTTAGGGTATAACAAGCGATACATTATTATATACCCACAAAAAATGAGACCAGAGTATCATGAAATAGATACCATATAAACTCCGCTTATTTATAGCTGACGCATGACGTTCCAAAATAAGTATAACCCAAATAGCGGAAAGGTAGACTGACATGTCTTTCGACAGTCCACTTTATGTATATCATAGCCTACATAAATACAAGTGTAGGCAAATCAATACGGGTCTACCTGTTAGTAAACACAGGATATTGAGTTTCATGAGGTGTTATATGTTCGGGTTCAGCCTTTGATGTTATCTGTAAGGGATGTTAACGTATTTATCTGTTGACTATCGATGTCAGATAGTACTGATATCATGCATCACTACCTCTCATAAGTAAGTCCATACAATAAGAACCATCATGATCTGGCTGTTTGTGGACTTTGTGGCTGTAACTCTGATAGTATGTGTGTTTCAATTCAATGTTTGTACACGTAGCCGAGATCAAGGACAAATTCCTAGAGTAGCGAAACTGATTTTCCAAAATAAAAATTGATTGTCTATTCCTTACTTATGTTGTTGATAAAAGGGCGATTCCCTCAAAAAGGATGGTCGGCAATTAAAGATTTCTACATCTGCTGTAATGTTTTAAAGTCTTTAGCAACTCGGAGTCTGGATCCAAAAATAACTAAATCTGGGTGTACTTTAGTTCACCTTATTTCAACCGGCCAAAAAATCACCGTGATCTTATGTTATGTGAACTTTGCCGACAGAGTATGGTATAGAGAAGCATTGTCATTTCTCACTATACTTACGGGATTAATAAAGACTAATACAGAATGGTTTTATCTGTTTATCACAAAAGGGAGAGCTAAGAACAAAACCAACCATAGACAACAGACCAGGAATTTAAATTCTCTTTCAGGAACACCACCGCCATCTTGTTTATGCTCACAAACTAATATGCCCAGCTTAGCTCGCTGAACTGCAAAATTCATTGACCCGTTTACACCATCGTCAGCGATTTAAAACTTGGATTAATAACTTTTCTCTTATAATCAAATCCGACTTGAAGAGGGATAAGGTAACAGGGGGATTAAGAATTCCAATGCTCTTTAATTACTTAACTCGGCAACGATATCTAATGAATTTTTGGGACACTTTTTCGGAATCAAAAAGTTTAGAGCTGTCCGTCTACTTCGAGATTTATTATTGTATTGAAAGGGGCTTATAATTGATGAAAGGTTTTTCTTTGGAATTTTACTTGAGATTTGTGAGAAAAATATTTTAGGAATAAAACTTACTTTATTGTGAGTAATTTAGAAGCAGTTCTAGTAAATAACGATGTATATTAGCGCGAAATATGATTCTACAAGCTTTTGCCCGCGGCTTCGCTCGCGTTAAATTTGGGGTAACACAGTTTCCTTACAGCGCCTTATTTATTGTAATAGCAACGCTATGTTTTCCCCTTTTTCCCTCTTCCCTCGAATGTTTTCCCCTTTTTTCCCTCTTTCTCCCTCATATCACAATCGTTTTAAAAAAAAAATAGCCGTCTCCACGGTCCCAACTATCTCTGTACCAAATTAATTCCAAATCGGTTTAGCCATTTAGGCATGAATACGTAACAAACAAACTCACTTTCGTTTTTATAATATTAGTAAGGATTAACAGAGCACCCGATTCCAAAAAACAAAATACATTATAGCTTTTATTTTTGCGGATGGAAAATCATCAAATAACTTCCCACCCTCTGGGTGAAGCGCCTAAAACCCCACCTATGTTCTTCTTTACTCCTTTATGTTCTGTGATATCTCTTTAGAACAACCCACAACTGTAAGAATGAATCTAAGCTTGAATATACCTTTAAAACACTAAAATAGTCATGTAATTAAACTCAGCTCTTGAACACCGTAAAACTATAGCTTTAACTTGTCGTAAATATCTCGTACTACGAAGTTATTAAAACCTTTAATATTAGATTAGATAGCTATTTTCGTCCGGCTTATGAATGAACAAAGCCAACTTTTATTAAAGTTAAAATTGTTGCCCGTTGTGTGGAATGTTGTTATGGGCAACTAAGTAAACTTGAGTTGCATAGTTTTGGAGTGAATTATTATTTATATATTTACTAGCTTTCGCCCACGGCTTCGCCCGCATTAAATTCGGGATAAGACATTTCCCCTTTCCTGATTTGCGGGTTCCTGCCACCTGTACTTTTTGCCCTAACGCCTTATTTATTGTAATAACAATGCTAAGTTTTCCCTTTTTTTCATCTTTTCCCCTCATTTTTCACTCTTTTTAAAAAATAGCCCATGTTTCCAGGATCCCAACTATCTCTGTACCAAAATTCATCAAAATCGGTTTAGCCATTTAGGCGTGAAGAGGAAACAAACAAACAAACTCACTTTCGCTTTTATAATATTTGTAAGGACTAGTTTCAATGTGTACTAAATTGTTATAAATATCTATACTAAATACTGTTATTACGTCTGGGGACACGAGTGGTAATTCCGTCGCATCACAAGTAAATTTTTTAATTATTCATCTTGCAGACTAACTGAATCCAGCTGAATACTAGTAGTCCATAATATGGTCTCCATAACGCAGGTACTGGCTGAAAAAAAAGAGATGTAATGTTTATGGTGAGTGTAATTCCTGCAATTTGTTATTATTAATTCATTTCAACGAGTAGGCATCACATAAATTAATGACTCGTTAACGCACGTGTCACAAACATAACTGAAATATTCTCGTATTTCAAAATATTTCAGTTTTTGTCGTAGTTTATTTATGAAAAAATGCAATTCAGTTTTGCAGGAGTAGCAAAGTATCGCGCCAACATTTGGCAGAATCGTCTAAATTATTCATGTACAAACATTTAATTTGGAACTGCATTTAGCGCTTTAATTAAAACGTTCCACGATTTCGAGGTTCTGAGCGAAACGGATATGTTAGTCTTGAATCTAATTCAAAATGTACTTCGCGGCAACTTGTACGTTTTGGATGGCTTTGGTATCATCGTCGTGCCAAAACAAATTGATGTGACTCTATGTCAAGCAGTGCTGGGGTCAAGTAGTAAAAACAATGCTGCATTTATTATAGATAGTTCAACTAACGCTTGAATGGCATGCAGTGCATGGTAAACAAAAAAAAACAAGATGTAGGCGTTGGTTCCGATTAAGGCAACGATACAGGCAGACCGGCAAAGAGAATCTTCTCTCTCTGTCATATTATTCCTTATACAATCTCCCTCCATCCAACAAAATGTATACCTATCACTCTTTGAATCACATGCGCTTTGCACTTTCCACGCATTGCCATCATAACTAAACATATATATGCAAAATTTCAGCTGGATCGGAAATTAGGTCAAATTTTAGTTCTACGATTTTGTTGCATAGTTAATTACAGGTGAAACTAATAAAAGCATGTTAAAATACTTGTGCATTTCCATAGCACATAGAACATAGGTAAGGCCTCAAATTAATTCGATATTCAAAATTAAAGCATGTTCTATTCCTGACATCCTACTCCCGTCGGGCACGTTTTCGAGAACCGTTAGTTTTAATTTTAAATTTTACGATGGAATTGGGACGGCTTGCAAATGAATTTAGTTTGAAATTGGAAAACCTAGCTCGCCAGTAATAAAATTGTAAAGGCTGGGTTTGCTGTTCAAATTGTTGTATTATTTTTCTGTAGCGACAGTTTTTTAACTGTAGTATTCAATTTCGTACCTACAGGCTGACTCTAAAGGAGAACTAAAAATAGAGCCAGTTATTTTATTTAGTCGATAATTGTGTCAAGAGACTTGGATGTTAAAACCTCAATCATCAAATATGAAACCATTAAATATGGCAAAGAGCATGTCAAATTCAGTTCTATAATATTATTATCAAGGGTTTGATAGAGTGAGGTATTTACAAGATAAAACGTAAGTCTTAACTTACCGTTTGCTACCATCGTGCTCTACTTTTATTATCCCATAATCTTAACATTCCATCTACAACAATGGTAAGTACTCACCCTTATCGTATTACTTAAACGGCTTTAAGATACGACAGCAACCGACAAAACGTAAAAATCGCGTTTTGAATGTTAGCTACATTACTTTAAAGCTCATTTTCATTAAACTAATTGGTTGTTTCTTAATGCCGTCTTTCACTTGAACAGATGTAATACAAGTTTTATTTTTCACGAATGTGTCCAATTTGAAAACAGAACTTTAACTCTCTGACGTAACGCTCACACGTTCCCGGCAATCACAATTCAGTAACTTTTTTTTGGAATATGTCAACGCAAAGGACAGCTTTTACGAGATTCTCGTAAAATGGAAAGGTTTCATTGTTCTGTAACGAAGGACCATTTTCTGTTTAGGGGCCTTTGTTGATACTGCCGTTTGATGTACTGCTTCATTTGAAGATGGCATAAAGAACCTGATAGTTTATTTTGAAAACGAATTTGTTTTATTCAAAAGATCTTTAATAATAAGGTGTGTTATGTCTGCAACTTTATTCATGAAAACCATCTTCAAAATATTTGTCACTTTAATACTTAACGTTATTACTCATAAAAGTTATATTTATTACCAAAGTTCGGAATATGAAAGCTTTCATTAGACTTTCATTAAACCAGCCTTGTAGTTAATAAAATTACTGCTCGTGAATGTGCGTAAAAGATACGTCATTGCACGAAAGTAGCCGAGTTTACCCGAAATCAAAATGTGTGCGAAATTATTATCTTTTATGTAACATGTTTTGACAGGGTTTGTTGAAGAGTTTAAGCAATAAATTTTAGGCTTATCATAGTAATTACTTTAGAAATTTTACATATTCAATGTCCCAGCTGGGCGCCAATATAGAGTTTTATTAAAACTACCCACTTTAATATTTCATGTTGTAGCAATTTATCATATTCTGTATTAATGGGTAGGTAAAAGCTTTTGCACATCCATTACTCCGAGCGATTTCAATAAGTTATTTAAAGTTTATTAACATTGATTGGTAAAGAGGTTGTTGTTACTGAGTTTTTAATTTATATTACAGGTCCTGTTAATTTATAATATAATCTAATGAAGATCAGGTTAATACGACAAAAGTTTTGAGTATAATAACGAATAATACCGATCGCATTATAACATTTTCATAACTTATAATATTTAGTTGAAGCTTATCTATGTTCTGAATACCTTTCTAACACACAACATTAAACTCTAACATTAACATAATAACGACGCAGTCAATCGTTTGAACTTGCCTGACAGGGCCAGACTCTAGGACCCTTATACGGCCACCTCACCTCTGCGTCTAGGTAGGTCCTTCACAATGCCTAGCCACCGCACCTTTACACCTCAAAGGTTTTCTCGATAGGTCAACGAACCTTATATATCGATATAGTTTATGATCGCTTTGAACTTAATTGACAATGGAAATGGAATATTGGCGAGGCTTTGTTATGAGCTTGAAGGAATATTTGAAGAAATTTAAAATTAAGTTACCAAAAGTTAAAATGGTAATTTGGTTTTGTTTTTTTTACTAACTTACACTAAGGGTTTCTCCTGTATTGTGGGTTTGCTTACAAACATTTGAACTCATATGCAAAAACAGACCCTAAAACCAGACCCGGACTATCTGAATCTGATCTATCCTGTCTAAATCTGAACCCGCGTCTCGCAGTGCAGCAGTCTGCCGCTCATCCATTGCGCCGACTGTGTCGTAAAACCGTTTGTTTCTATGTCATACATTTTAAAGACGTTGATTGTTTCTTTAGTGAATCAAACTTAAGCACGGCCTGTGCGGATACTTTTTGTTAAACAAGCTTTTGCCCGCAGCTTCGCTCGCGTTTAATTCGGGGTAACACAGTTTCCCTTTCCTGATTTGCAGGTACCTGCTACTTGTAGTTTTTGCTCTAGCGCCTTATTTATTGTAATACCAAAACCCACCAAAGTTTTCCCTTTTCTTCCGTCTTTCTCCCTCATTTCTCACAATAAAAAAAATAGCCTATGTCTGTCTCCAGGGTCCCAACAATCTCTGTACCAAAATTCATCAAAATCGGTTTAGCCATGTAGGCGTGAAGACGTAACAAACAAACAAACTCACTTTCGTTTTTATTATAGTAAGGATTAAATTAATAAATTAATAACAAGACTTTTACCATAAGCATAGAATAGCTCACTGACTTGAAAGCTATGACATAGGTTATTTGGCAATTTAAATAAGCACGTTTAAAGTGTCATAAATCATCTTTTGTTATAGTCCTTTTAACTGAAGCTACTTAAAGTATAACCCTGAAAACCTAATTCAAACAGATTTAAGTCGTATTGCGCTACGCGAAACATTTTGTGAGGTATTAATTTTATCTGACAACAATCGTTAACATAATTGCCCTTGGGAATATTTCTTGTTAAATCTCGAAACATGAATTGCTTAAAGCCTGGAAGGCAGGAAATTCTTTTATATTTCCGTTTCTATTTTCTGGCTTTAAGTTCTTCTAAAATTATTAATCCTATTAATATTATTAGAGGATCTATGGATGTTTGTTACTCTTTCACGTCAAAACGGCTGAAGGGATCTTGACAAAATTGGGTTAGAGGTAGATTATAGTGTGGAATAACACATAGGATACTTTTTTTCGATGTCACGCGGGCGAAGCCGTGGGCACTAGCTAGTTATTAATAAAATAAAATACAAAAGTACATATCTGAAATAAAGAACAAAACATGATATCACGCCTGTAATCCCTTAGTAAGGTGTGCCTAATGATACAGTCACATATCGCGAGTTATTTTGAAGTCCCATGTTATAGGGGGCGAGCCTATTGCCACCAACGTTGACAAATCTAGGCTGTATGGCTGCTGGAATATAAAAAAAAATACAAAATTACCTTATACTAAGCCTGCTTTGTTCTATCTTAATTAAAGTTGCAATGGATATTTTTATTTCACGTCAGAATTCTTAAGACCCCCTTTTCACATTTCTTTAATCGTTTGGTTTAACGAAAAGTGTCTTAAAATTGATCATGTTAACTTACAAGTGGATATAAAAAATTGCTTGTGAAGAAAACTAGAGCAAAAAGTTATTACTCCCTTGACGAAAATTGACAAATCTTCAAAGCATAAGGTAACTTTTCGCTTGACTAAACTCTGTCCTCCCAAATGACTTCGGCTCGCATTTCCTCGAAGTTTTCCAATGAAATTCTTTATCCTTCCATCGTGAGCGTTACTTTGTGACATATATTCAGGAGAAGATTTTCTTTTGGAATGATTGCAACTAATTTTTCGTAGAAAAACTAATTTGGAACTTTTGTCAAAAGTTATATAGGTACTCCTTCATTTTATTGGGATATTAATTATCTACTTTCCAACAATTATTTTCTTTTTTTTTTATAAAATTAACCTAGTTTAGTAATAGACTTAAAACTTAATTTAGGAATGACTTAACAAAATAAATTAACTTATTCCACGTAACTTGAAATGTTAGTTCGATTGACGCCTGGTTCCAATAAACAAAAAACGATGGGTGTTGCTTACCGATAGTAGTATTTTCTATAAGTTCAAAATACTACTATCTGTAAGCAAAACTAATCGCTTTTTTTTCATTGGTACCAGGCGTTAATCTCACACTTTCCCAGAAATCCCATTTCTTAGTAACACTAGCTCATCCAAAGCTAGAATCCTCTAAGAAATTCTTATATTTTAGCTTCACTATACTTTCTCAGACGTCCCCTATTCACATCTTACCATAGCGAGGATGTAAGTCACATCTTGCCACAGAATTTCAATATCGGTCCATAAAGGAAGGGTGTTTCATTCGTTCTCTTGGGAATACCTTGAAATTGTTGTACTATGCTATTTGTCAACCTTTGTTAGATGTTGGCTGAATGTGTTGTGAATTGGGCTATCTTGAGGCAAGTTTTCAAATGGATTTAGTAGCAACTACTTGTAAGGTTAACTTTTTGTAAGGGAAACAGCAACTTTAAGGTTAGATTTGTGCAAAGAAAAACCATGTTCTTCTTTAGGGTAGAACACAAAATCTATCTTTAACCAAAGTATTTTTTTAGCCTATTTTATTCCACTTCTTTAGCAAACGTCTCCCCATGCTTTTCCAACTATCTCGGTGTTTTGCCTTCATTAGCCAATCTGGAAGAAACGTGTCCAAATCGACCCGCTAAAGCATGTTTTGGGCATGACTCGGTGACGACGACCGTCTTCGAACTGAAGTAACAATTTGCTTACTTACAAAAATATTATAGCATCCTATAGATACTAGTAAAACAAAAGAAAATTATTGGAACAAAATCTTGACAAGCCACCATTCCCACTAGGCAGGGCATAACCAACCTTTATAGCACAAAAATAAAGTTCAAACCGACTGCAAACGTGACTGTTGCAACTCTTCTTGTTTGATCGGAAACTTAGCGACCGTGCAGAATTTCAATAAAGAAACTGGGAGAAATATTGTTGTAAGGGACCCGTAATGGCTGAACGTACGCGACTAAACACCAATAACTGATACTACGATTTTTACGAGGAATTCGCAAAATGTTTATTCGTGGTGGTCATAACTTTTCGATACGTGATTTTGGAGTAACGACCCACTCTTGTGATTAAATAGTTCGTAATTAGGGTATTAAGAAGTTGTTACTGCAGAATGAAGTGTAAAAATGTTATGAACTGCTGGAATTGTTATGGCTGTTATGAGGTAAGTAGTTATTCAAGTTCTAGAGTAATTTGATGGATAATAACAGAATGATGATCTTGAATTGAAGGTAGGGAAATCAATTCGCAATTTGTATCTGGCATTTTGTAAATACATATTTATACATATAACAATGGCGTACTGTGTTTTTTCGATTCACGTGAAGATGAATCATCTCGCTAAGTGATATCTTTCAGGAAAACATAACCATGATCCTTTACTTTGAAAACGAGTAATGTATGAAGCTTCAAATATCATTAGTGTGTTCCAGTTACAGTTCGGAGCGAAAAGCGGTTGATATACAAAAATGTATGCATGTTTGTGTGTCAGCTGAGCTTGATGTCCTGGGGTTGTTGTATGATTTCAAAGTTGAAACAAACTATGTTTTCTAAAGAATCTTATGAAAGTGAAGTGTTGCTGGTGTTTATGCTCATCCTTATGTATCTATAGGTTATCTAGCAGGTATTTAGCACTTTCTAGAAGTCTTTAGTCTAGAAAAGTTTCCCTTAAACTAATCATAAATGTTGTTATGAACTTATTATTGGCACAGTATTAAGCTTAAAATACGCAAAGAGAGACCTAAGCACCAAACAGCTCTAGCTCTAGTTGTGACTTGGTATTTAAAAGCAAATTCTGGCCAGTACTATATCGGCAAACACATGGATAATATAGTTTCAAAGGGTCGCCGTTACCAAAACCGGCATGGAGGCCAAAGCATAATATTGACACCGTGAGGCAACCCTACTCTAGGGCTGTGCACGGTTATTTAATCCCATCTTAAGATTTATTTAAATCAATACAAATATCCTTCTTATCAGATATTTTGAACGCATAATTGACAATGTGCCAATATTGAAAATATTCGAAACATTCTTCGTTCTTTTTTGCCCTTAGGATAATAAATCGCTATTTAACTCTCAGTTTTCCCGCTTTAATACAAGGACATTGGTATTTCGATAATGCTCCTGTTATCTCCTATATCTCCCCTCTCAACAGGAATTTATCTGGGGTGAGCATGCGAAAAAATACCGTAATAATGAGAATCGGGGACAGTGTTTCTTAAGTTGTTTTGGCGACTGGCAACTCCACTTACTTACCCGCTTATGAGGATTGTGAGTAGGACGCTGTATAAGGACTACCATGAGTGCAGACCGGCCGGAACCTGCGTTTAATTATCAAAGTTTGGAGAGCATAGAAATATAATTACTGTGCCTATCTCATATAGCCCTGTTATTCCGTTCAATTTTCTTGTTAAAACGTAAATAAGCCAGACAATATGAGCCAAAGAAATGAAGCTTTCTTCTTTGTAATTGAAAAATAAAATATTTCTGTTCTTTCTTATATTAAGAAAGCTACGCGACATTTTTTACTTTTCTTATGTAAGAATTTCGTTTTTTTTTTGTTAATAAAATGCTAACAATGAAAAACTGTGAAAGCCTCCAAATTCTTTTTCACAACACCGTCGCATACAGATAAGCCCCTTATGGCTGTTTTCACCTATATCGAAGCAAATCGATTCCAAACAAGTTCAATCGGATTCTCCGCTTCTCGATTATAGAATCGGAATGTCAGCAAAAGTCATAAAAACAAATCGATAACACGAATTTAACCCTCCGTTAGAGTCCCCTCCCATTTTCCGCGTTTTGATTTTCCGTTGATTGGGTTTAAAATGCCCTCCCGCTATTTTGATAAAGCCCACAACAAAATGCTGGATCATTCGGACCCTTTCAATGCACGAAACTATATTCATAGCGGTAAGTATCAATTTTGTTACGTTTATTAGGGGTAGCGGTTATATTCGGTTTGTTATTTTACTCGTTCGTTAAATAACTATTATCATTAAACCAATATTATTGGGATATAAAGGATTGCTTATGATGCATAAGTTCTCTTCAAGATCAACATACATATGTTCTGAAATAATTCAAACTTCATTCATATTTACTATTTTTTATTATTTTACTAGCTTGTGCCTGCGGCTTTTCTCGCCTTAAAATCGGTGATACTGCTACCTGCAGTTTTAGACCTTGCGCCTTATTGATTTGTAATAGCAACGCTAAGTTTTCCCTTTTCTTCACTCTCTCTCACACACAACTCACTTTCGCTTTTATAATATTAGTAAGGATTATTGGTAGGTATTTAAATACAACAAAAGACGTACACTGCCTGGTTGGTGTAATGGTTGTGAGCCCAACTGCTGGGCAACGGTCTTGCGTTCGATTTGCGTGTACGGCAAAGGGTTATTGCTTTTTTTCCAGCACGAATTTCTTGGTAGCAGCCACTGAATTTAGACCTGTGCCCGTTGATGGCAATAGGATCGCCACTTTGCTTGGCTGGTTAAATGTGTCTGTCCAATAGGACAATGTGCCTAGCCCTTCTAGGATTACAAGCGTGATGGTGCGTTATGTAAAATAATGTATAGTTGCTCGAAATTTTAACTAAAAATTAGTTCCCGACAGCACCTACTAAAACACAAAGCAATTCCTTTTTTGGTACATAAAACTTGTTCATTCCTTGAAAAACTTTAATTTCCATTCTGACCTATATTCCTGGAAAACATACTTTGTTACGTAATCTTATCTCGTAGCAACAAAGTACAATATTCTGGAGAAAATTAATTATTAACAGACATGTGCAGGGGGCTTGTCACTGCATTATTACGTTGGCTTGTACCTTGTAACAAGTTACACGAATTGGGTGTACAATATTATAAGACAGAATGCAGATATAAGAGATAGAGAGCTGCAAGTATGTAGTACTTTTATGGATCGATGGATCATTATGGAAATGACGGCACGGTTGGCGCAGTTGCTGAGTGATTGTTGCTGGTTCGATTCCCGCACGGAACAAACATTTGTATGGCCTACAGGTAGTTGTTTCGGGTCTGGCTTTTTGTGTATGTGTTCGACTCGCGCACTAAGGGTTTCATACCATTAAGTATAAAAGCAGCAAAAAAATAATGTTTAAAGTATAGGATCCCCCTTTCATTCTTATAACAACGTTGCCCCACACTAAGAATTTCTCATGTATCGTGGGTGCGTTTTCAAACATATAAACTCACATACACAAACAGCCAGGCCCGAAACATCTATTTGTAGGCCGTACAAATGTCTGTTCCGTGTGGGAATCGAACTAGCGACACGCAGCGCAGCAGCCGATCGCTCAGCCATTGCGCCAATCGTGCAGTCAAAATAAATATTAATTTAATTATGTTTATCATTATTTGTTGTTAAATACATCATGAGTGAAAAATCCAATTTTGTATCTATGACGGTTTGTGAGAAACAGTCTCGTGACAGATGACCGGACGGACAGCTTAGTCTCGTTCCAAACCCAAGGGTTCTAACCCTTGGGTTTGGAACCCTAAAAACGTATTAAATCTGTGTTTTATTTTAACAAGCCACAGGGTTTTATAAAGGTTGTTTTAGCAATATTTATTGGAATAACAAATTGACTGTATAGGAACAAGCTTAATATGTGGGTACGAGCATGCCTTTAGAAAGGGCCTATAAGAGGATTTAGGCAAAACATATTAAGATGGGTATGAAATTATACGGAATTTATTTTTTTATGAGTTTTTGTCCTTGTAAACGTTATGATGAAGCGGTCTTTTCTGAAAAAATATAGAGTAATAATATTTTTCGTGGACTGTTTGTTTTCCGACAGTCGTTTTCAATTTAGAATATTATTGGGTATTTATTACTTTGATTTATTAAACTGTTTATTTGAAACGTTAACATAATGTAGTACATTACCACACCTACCTTGTCGCAGTCACGGCGTGCTACCTATATTTTCATTTTTGTTCCATATGTATTTACTAGCTTTTACCCGCGGCTTCGCTCGCGTTAAATTCAGGGTAACACAGTTCCCCTTTCCTTATTTGCAGGTACCTACGACCTGTAGTTTTTGCCCTTGCGCCTTATTTATTATAATAGCAAGGGTAAGTTTTCCCTTTTCTTCACTCTTTCTCCCTCATTACTCACTTAAAAAGTGCCTATGTCCGTCTCCAGGGTTCCAACTATCTCGTACCAACATTTATCAAAATCGGTGTTTCCATTTAGGCGTGAAGACGTAACATACAAACTCACTTTTATAATTTCAGTAAGGATAAATGTTTGTTATGCTTTGTAAGTTTTATCTTTTTTTATTATTTTGTGTGTTCGATGTATTATGCGAATAAACATTTATTTTTATCTTTCGTTCTTTTAACTTAACCACAAACTACAACCTTGAGCATTTGGTGTTTTGTGAGAGAGTTTGCAAGTCACATAACTTGGGATTAGTAAAGAGTTCGCAATAAAACCTACTTGCAACATTATTTGTCACGCAACTATTCCCTGATACGTTTCTGCTTACAGAATCTTTCTCTGTTCCACCGTTTGAAATTCGAATTTGAATTTAAAATAAAAAAGAAACACGGTGTTTTATTAGGGTGAATTTCTTGGTGTCATCGGCACCGAGGTCTTTGTGGCATGTTGCTTACGTCAGCTTTAGGGTTGTACCACGTGCTTAATTTGACATCGACGCTTCTCGCGACTATAAATTGGCAGGGTAGAGGTGGGGGGGGGGTTAAGTCGATTGACAGGACGAGAGTATAAATAAATCCTGCTTGAATTTGTGAATTTCTGCTTAAATTGGTTGGAACATTAAGTAAACGTGTTCTTAACATATAAATATGTTAAGAGTTTACTGTGAGTTTACTGTGAGTGAAAGAGAAATCTAAACAAACCATTTCCACGATTTTATAGGTAACTAGCTTTTGCCCGCGGCTTCGCTCGCGTTAAATTCGGGGTAACACAGTTCCCCTTGCGCCTTATTGATTTGTAATAGCAACGCTAAGTTTTCCCTTTTCTTCCCTCTTTCTCCCTCACATCCCACTTTTTCCTAGAAGTAAGTATTAAAAAAAATGCTGTCTTCTATACAAGTGCAATACTTACACGGTCAAATGTATGGAGCAGCAAATTCTCTCTTTCGCGGGTTTTTACTGAATACGTGTAACTTTTTGAGCGTTAGCGTCCCATGCATCTTGTTGTATAACATAACAACAGCAGTAATTCTTGCAATATTAGTCAACAGCCAATATTAAAGTCCATTTAAGTTCTTGTTTTAATAGTAACACAATGTGTTTACTAAAATACTTTATCGGAAGAAATGTATGTTGCCTTGTTTATTTTTTTTCTTTGATTCATTTCATGAATTCATTTCATTCTTCACCGAAGATTGAATCTGTAGGGAAATGTAATAGCAGAGTCAGCGTTTTTCTATTTTATTTGCAGAAACGAAACACAAGCTTCATGCTTCATTCATTCCCAAACCGAAATGATAAAGTTTATTCGATACAGAAAACCAAAAAAAAAGTGTCTACAAAGTTTGTGCGACGTATTACGAAAAACAAATTTCATTACAAGACATTTTTTTAAAGAAAATTTTGACAATCCTGTATTTCCATTTGTGTGGCAGAGCTAATTCAATCTCTGTCCTCATATTTTTAAGGTTGGATTTTGTTGGGATATGGCAAAAATGATACATGTTTTCATTTTCGCGTCGTGACAGCAAGGGGAGACGTATGATGGGAGTCCGCTTCCAAAATCCAATATGACAAATTCGGAAGTACGTGATTGGAATGAGTGCGGGTAGAGAATTTTATTTTTGGCCCCACACTGACAGATTCCGGGACACCTGGGTCGTTACTACGGTTGGACGAACCGATGACTTTCTGATGAGAATTATAAAAATTGTGAATATATTAGAAGGGAATCAAGGGGAGTGGGTACATACGCGATCGATGGCAGGATGTAATATTGTATGATTTGGAATAATTGAGATGCCGTATAAATTTATTTTTCAGATCTATTTTACAGATCCTCGCATGCCTGCCATGCTTTGCATGGATTGCAATATGATTTAAAAAAAATGGAAAGTTGTGAAGATTTAAAAATACCAAGTTATGTAACGTTAAATTACGCTAAGTGAGTTTTATCATTTAGATTAAAATTCAGGGTTGCGGGTTGTTCGAAAGAGATACCGCGGATCCGGAATATAAAGGGCAATAGAAGGAACATGGGTGGGTTTTAGTCAGTACAAGTCTTACACTCCCCCCCCGCTCCGCCCAGAGCGGGGGAAGTTATTTGATGATTTCCCATCTGCAAAAAAAGGTATATATAAAAGATTTCATGTTTTTTTTATGATGTCTTTTTTAAATACTACAAATTAAAGCTTAACTTTTATTTTTTGTTTTATTAACTGTCAATGTCCTACTGCTGGGCTAAACCTCCCCCATAACTATTTAGGTACGTTTTTCATTCGCTTGTATTAAAAATAAAATGTATAAAACACTAAAAAGAGTTCACTCAATTCAGAGCAAGTTGATTGACGGAAATAATTCAATAATGTTACATCTGGCCTAGTGGAATGGGTCATAGAGTAAAGTAGGTCGAAGGTAGAGGTTCTATCTATGTTAGCGGTTCATAAAACATTCAGCTGAATACGAACTCATTAAGTGGTTAATATTGTTATGTATTTATTGTACCCAAAGTTATTGAGTGTTATGTCAATCATGATCCTTAACTTGTCCCATTGTATTTAGGGTCGGTGCAACGATTTCTTCCTTCTATTCTCCCCAGTCAGACGTCACGGAATCCTACTCCTTTCTCCTTTATTTCATTCTTTACACAAACCATCCATATTTTCTTTAGCCTTCCTCTCCTTCTCCATCCAACAAAATCTATGTCTTTCTTTTATTTACAATAAAGAGTGATAGGATTTAACAGAATAACTTGGGGAGTGTTTTCTTATTGAAATAAGTTTAACTAAATTCTCTTTATTAAATGTATGAGAAATTACAAAGACAACACCATTTTTTATCGTACTATTAAATGTTAACAGAAGAAACATTCCTCCCTGCTTAGATTTCAGTAGGTTTTCAAACCTTTTTGGTCCTTAAGTCAGTTCCTATACAAATCCATTTTTTTTTACCAAATTTCAAGAATTCGTGAAACACTATGTATTCAGGTGGTCTTGGAGATCACATGTTACACCTTGTATATTTAGTTGGATCTGTAGGCCTACCTAAAGCAGAACTTATTCCACTGAGGGAAAGAGACAGAGCTATACATGGTGTCTAGCACCATCTCTTTCCCTCAGTGGAATAAGTTCTGCTTTAAAACGTCATGATAGGGTAGCTGGTTTAGGTAAAATCAACACAAACATCATTGGAAACAATTTGACAGTGACAGCACTATAAAATTGTAACAATAAGGTTGACTGTTGTACATGTATCGTACCCGGGTTGTGAGTTGTTCGAAAGAGATACCGCGGCCTCGGACCACGAAGGGTAAAAGAAGGAACATGGACGGATTTTAGCTAGTAAAAGTCTGATACTCCTTTCCACTCCGCCCAGAGCGTGAAAGGTATATAATTTTTTTTTTTTAAATACTGTTGTTACCAATGAAGTGGGTTCGTACATTTACTAAATTGACAATGCATAAAATATGTTGTCATTTGTTTAAAAAGAGAATAAAAAAAACAGTACTACACATAAACCGAAAACAATAAACACATCCCTTACGTGACCTACTTTATGCCTAAAAAACTTTTCGTTTTGCAGTTTTATAGAAGATAAAGTGCCCGAACGTACTGCGTACGTGAATTTCAGAAGGCCGTGAGAGTAATTTTAACCAGCTTAATAAATACCTTTTTCTAGCTCTAACTTAGGTTCAAAAAGTAAGTTTTTTTTGCATGGGAACGTGTTTTCTTTTGAAGACTATACCTACCTAATACGAAATCCTTTAAACTTTTCATATTTTCTAGTTCACTAACAGTTTTGTTTCGACAAAAGCCAACATTACATTACATATAAGTCGCGCTCAACGCATTTTTAAATCAACAAAGAGATTTAAAAAAAAAAAGGGAAAATTCAGTTTAAAAATCGAACGCGAGTATAGATGCAAAAGAATATAAATTATGTGTGCATGAACCTTTACTCCGTAGTACGTATATTGTACTTCAATAGAAGCAATTTTTATCCATGCAAAATTGTGGAATGACTTGTATTTTCTACATAAACATTGTTTTCAACGTGTTTTCTTTCAAACATTAAGCCTATACCTGCCTAATACGAATTTCGTTTCGACATAAGCCAAACATTTATAACAAGGACTGTAATAAAACGAAAAACTGTACATAACTCATGCTCAACGCATTTTTAAATCAACAAAAAGCTTAAAAAAAAACAAACGAATATTCAGTTTAAAAATCGAACGCGAGTATGGATGCAAAAGAATATAAATTGTCTGTGCATGAGCCTTAACTGCGTAGTACCTATATCGTACTTCAATGAAAGCAATTTTATGTCCCCATGCAAAATTGTGGAATGACTTGTATTTTCTACATAAACGTTGATTGAAAATGGGGTTTCTTTATTGAAAAGACGTTTTTAGCGTTCCGTACCTCATAAGGAAAACACGGAACCCTTTTTGGACCACTTCCTTGTCCGTCTGTCTGTCTGTCTGTCAAGACCATTTATCTCGAGAACGCCTAGAGATATCGAGTTGAAATACAAACCATATACATGAAATCTGTGGTCCCTCTGTGCTGTACAATCAATCCTATAAGTTTACGCAGTCATAAGATTTAGCCGTTTGTTCGGAACCCGCGGTGCCCGAATCTGACTCGGTCTTGGCCGGTTTTTTTTAAGTGCCATTACGAATAAAAAAAATAATAAAAAAGAAAATTGTTTGATGTTATTCTGAAATTACTAAAGTCATTATAATTTTAATTCTGTCAGTAATTCGAGTTTTCTAAACTAAACTAATTTGAAAACAAAAAGTTTAAGTCATTAATTAAATCCTTGTAAAAGCTTCTATGTCCTTAAATGAGTATGAGTAGAATTTAAATATTAATAACTACGATGCGCAGCGCTCACAAAATCAACATCTAACACAATACTTTTCTATGTATCCTGCATAACAAAATACTTTTATCCGAAAGCCCGAACCGATACATTAAAGCACGTAGATATAAAACAAACAATCCTCTATTTGTTAACACGCAATAAAAGTATCCGCTAAAGCTCGGATACGGTCAATATTTACAGAACCAAGCGAACCGAACAACCAGAAAAGGTAACCCCCATCGATTGCTAAAGTAACACTAAAGGCCTAGTGCAATAGCCGCGGGCCATAGGGGGGTTCGCAAACACCTTCGATAGAGACCAAGAAAGAGGGTTAGTTTCGGCTAACGGTTTAGGAGCCGAAATTGAATTGCGAAGCCGAAACTAATTTGTTTTTTTTTAATATCTTGCATCATAAAACATTTAATACACTTATTATCAAAACACGACGAGATTTTCCGTATGAGTGGCTCATACGGAAAATTTCGTCGTGGTTATGTAGAAAATAAAAAATCACTTTTGGGTTTATTAAATATGGATAAAATAAAAGCTATTACTCAGCAAGTTAAGAAAATAAGTTATACATCACAACACATCAATCACACAGTCCGTTTTGGCACTTACCAAAACTATATTTAGCACCACATTTTCCCAACTTACTTTTACTTTCGGCCTTGACCGCGAACTCGATATCGGCGGTAAGTCCGAAACCACTTTTCCCAACACTAGCGGGTCCTCGGGCCCTATGTATCCCAGTGACTGAAAGATTTAGAGGCAATAACGTGCAATGTTCGCTTCGAGCAATGCGATCTCATTGTTCGTTCGATCGGATTAGTATCGCGAAGATTGGTGAAGCTCAGTTGGGTATTGGGACTCGATGTAATCAACGATACAGTGGGAGTGTCCTTGTTGATCTATGTTCAGGATATATTGCCACCAATAAAGTGTTTGTATCAATCAGGGTCGTTGCGTTAGTACCTATTGCATTGCGTAGTGGCACAAAGAATTTCACTAAACGCTATTGTATACAAAACAATATCAACATGTTGGTAAATATAAAAAAAAAATCCAAGAAAGAAAATTACAAAAAATATCAGCTGGCCCTCAAATTCAAATATTAAGACAAATATTAATATTGGTCATATATTAAGAGTGTTTTCTCTGTAACATGTAAAAACCTATTATATCACTAAAAAAACGATGGGTTCGTGTAAAAAAACTTAGTGTGCAAGCTTTGAATCTAAAATTACTTTTTGTCTTGTATAACTGGCGGATTAATTTAAAAGAGCATACAATTTTTAAGCTATGGTTTTACGACTTGTGTGAGCAACGTGTACTCTTTGTAGACTTTTAGGCTACGCAAAATGGCGCCCAGTCCGCTGTTACTTTTTTGCATAACGTTGTTTGTCACCTACAGGAGCTGGCTTTTGATATATTGTGTGGGCTGCCAAAGTTTATTTTTAAGTGAAAAGTTGAATAATAGAAACAAATTCCTCGCAAACATTGGTTTTACATTAACTTGTTACTCATTTACGTTTCGTTTTATTTATTATGGCTAGTACTGGTTTAATCGAGTACAAAATGAACAAACACAAAAGAGTTCATGGTTCATTCAACTTGCATTTAAAATTCGAATAGAGAAAACCAACTTTAAAAAAATGTTTCTAAAAAAAGTACTGCATTCGAATTTTAAACTACGTATCTGTATCCCGGTGGGCATTTGCAAGGGTGATCCCAAATCTAATAAGGTTAAACAAAGGTATGCAAGTCACGCACTGACTGAATTTGCCTAGGACTGCGACTAAGTAATTGACTTTCAGGGTTGATTCCTTGGGATAGGTAGGAAAAACTTACCCCTTTATTGTTGGGTGCTTAGACTTTGGGAAAAGTTTCGGGTTTTTTAAAGAAACAAATAGTATATCGCATTAGCCAATTAAATATTTATCTAGTCTAGCTGTGTTTATGCTTCATTCTTTTCTTACTATTTTTTAAAATGTAGAAAAGGTAGGTATGCCAAAATGCGCAAAAATAGATATTTTATATTCAGCGCTCTTCACATTTATATCAATCACCACTTTGCATGAAAAGGTTTCAGATCAAAGTTAGATCAGAAAAGGTTACATTGAAAAAGGTTGATCGAAAAAAGTTCTAGATTTTTCCCACCGTAAACCCTGCCAAATACAACCGAGAGCAACATAAATGCAAATACAGGAATGAGCCTAAAATAGACGAAACAGTTGAAGAGCTGACCCTTGTCATGAATAAAAAGCCGAAAAGTTTATTCCATCTCAAAAAAGGTCTATGCTAAACATTCTTTTTTACCACTTCATGAAGGAAGCCAATTGTTATGAAAATTAAAAAAATAAAATAGGCTCATTATATTTTTACGTTCGAATTTTCTCGAAATAAGCAAAAGACGTTTAATAAAGGGACCACACTCGTTGAATGAGGCCATTTCTATTGTCTTCCCTTTTCATTTTAACCGCTAAAATGGAAGATTCGACGATAAAATTTAAATAAAGGTCATTTTCTTCTTTTAAAGTTGAAATCTTAGGTGCTTGGCTGAGAGTTACGGAATATTTAAAACATGAAGAATACTTGAGGGTGAATGTATGTATTCTGTTTTCTTGAAGTTATGGGGTTACTCTGATTCATTTTTATTTGTGACGTGCTTCTTAGATCTAGATAAGAAATTCATGAAAGTTAGCACTTAGTGAATGAAGTTAACAGACTCTTTCAGGCGAAGTAACTTTTAAGTTTCTGTTTTAGTATCAACATGATGTGTTTTATTATTTTCGCCAGAGGGTTTATTCTTGATAGATTTAATATTTCTGAGGTACTTATCCGACAGTTTTTTTTTTTAAATAAATGTTTGACTGACAGCTGTCAACACTAAAAAATATTTTTTAGCGCCTTCTAATGTCCAGTAACTGAAATGATGTGCTCTTTACATTAAATATTATTGAAATATATTAATACACACTTAAATGCAAGCGACTATTTGACATATTATTTAACTATTTGAATATTTTCACATTGGATTTAAAACTCCTTGATGTTTTTTTTTTCAATACATTTTTTTTTTAAATGATGCATTTATATAGCTGTGTTATTTATTGTTGTATTAGTATGTAAATTGCATGTATACCTATAGTATATTCAACACAATGTAAAAATTGTTCATGAATAACTACAACGAATGAAATGTTTCTAATATCAGTTGTTCAAGAATAATTATAAACAAACCACATCATGCAATTACCATAAGAAAAACGCATAAAGTTGAACGACAGACTCCGCTGCCCATTCAAAAAGGGTTAAGAGTCAAAACAATGCTACAATGTCATTCAGAATAAAACATCTTCCCTTAGTAATGGTATTATACTCCCGAAAGGTATGAATTTCAGATGAATTTAGCATGAAGTGAGTTCAATTTAACCCACCGACGCTTTCATACATAAAGTATGAGACCATGAAAGTCAGACTGACTGTACCTCTTTAAATTTAATATTCTGGCGCACTTAAACTGTTGATAGACACGTTTAGGAAATACTTTTTAAATTCTCACCTAATTTATAATTAGGTTGGTTTAACTTAGCTTTTGTAGCGGCTTATCTTTTTTGGTACTTTTTTGGCTGACGAAAATTAGAGAAAATGTGAATTTTCTAGGAGACGACAACGGCAATTGTTTTTCTGATATCAATCTTTGTTTTAATGTTACTCGTTTGCATTCACATTAATTGACATGAAAGGTTTAGTTTATATACAAGTTGGTTTCTTTAAGTTTTTTAATTTATTTTCGTTTAACATTAATTAATGTCTCTGATGATAAAAAAAGCGAGTTCTTGTATTTTCAATGTTCAGAAGCTTCATTCATTATAATACTCAGGCAATAATTTACGTGTGAGAAACGGGAATTAGTCCCTCATTTATGCACTCATTACGTAATATGTTATACCGTATCCATTAAATTAAACCCAATAAAACATATTATTATCAAAATCCTTACTAATATTATAAAAGCGAAAGTGAGTTTGTTTATTACCTCTTCATGCCGTAATAGCTAAACCGATTTTGATGAATTTCTGTATAGAGATAGTTGGGACCCTGGAGACGGCATTTTTTAAAAAAAGTGGGATATGAGGGAGAAAGGTAAAAAAAGGGGAAACGTAGCTTTGCAATTACAATAAATAAGGCGCTAGGGCAAAAACTACAAGTAGCAGGTACCTGCAAATCAAAAAAGGGGAACTGTGTTACCACGAGTTTAACGAGCGAAGCCGCGGGCAAAAGCTAGTTATCCATATAAAAAATAAATATAAGATCAAAAAACGAAAGCAAACCAAACGATAACAACAAGTGTAATCACATTTAATATGTTTTCTTTGCTATTTCTGTCAGACAAAGTTGGTAAAAAGTATAAAATCGTTAAGGAATGTGTTGTCAAGCGCACACTAAAACCCGAGATATTTTGCTGAAAACATGACCAGGAATAGTGGGTAAAGTGCTCTAGAAATTGCCCATATATAAGGCAAATAAAATCCAGGCTTCTTACAGGCTTTCAATACTAGCGTATATCTTGCTACGTTGTACTATAGTCTAAGTTTGTATAATATGCTTTTACGATCTATAAGATGTGAAATATTTTTGCAGATGATTAAATATATAAAACCATTTAATCAGCTGAATGAACTATTAAGTTATTATTTATCTCATAAGCTTTTATCATCATCTGCCTAGCGTTTGGCTTCCAGTCTTACCGGATGCAGCTGAATACCAGTAATATTAAATGGAGCGACTGCCTATCTGACCTTCACAACCCAGTTAGTACTGGGTAATACGACAGCCCTTGATAAGACTGGTTTTCAGACTTTCGGAACACTGACTATCTGTAACGACTGTCAAAGATATACTTATGACAGCCGGGACCAACGGCTTAACGTGCTTTCCGAGGCACGGAGGAAACTCGGTACGTATCGGGTGGTCACCCATCCACAGACCAACCTAGGCAAGCGCAGCTTATCTCATAAGCTTTTAGTGGGTATAAAATTAACAATAATTACCAAAAATAAATAATTTGCAATTCAAGGATTCATCACTTAACCCACTGGAAATCAGCGGACTTATTTTTTATCGTGACCGACTTCATTTCAAAAGGACCTTTTCGAAATGATTATGATCCCCAAAAAATCTGACATCACCAAAAAAAAAGACGTCACTATACCCTCTTGAATTTCACATCAACCCCAAGCCTTACGTCAGCCGGTCATTCTTTTCTTAAACACCAGCACGGAGAGGGTGAAAATGAAATTAAATTCTCAATGAAAGCCGATCTTGCCGTGAGATAAAGGGGGATCTTCTATGAATTATATCCCCTTCAAGACGAGGGGGTAGAACAATAGTGTAATCGTCCAATTAAGTGTTTGTATGAGTTCAAAGCTAAGCTGAGAATGTGAGGCTTAGAAATTTTCGGCGAGCTCAAATGTGTTGCCTTACCATTTTCGTATTTGTAAAGCCCTTAACGTGTGTAATTAAGGCTGCAGTAATGATGATGAATATTTGGTTTCTAAAGTAAGTTTTATGTTAATTGAAAAGTATATTTAATAGTTGTTAACTGCCTTAGTTGATATAATGCTTTTTTTGCAGTTGGAAAATATCAAATATTCTCCCCCGCTCTGCGCGGAGCAGGGGGCAGTGTCAGACTTTTATTGACTAAAACCCACCCATCCTAGATCTAGTATTTTACAATATGTTACAGGGTTAAACTCTAGCTTGTTGCTTTACAGTAGATGATATATTTTAACAATTGTAAATTTTATCGCCAAGATCGTATAATAATTTGAAGTCAGAACTGTGAGATATGCGCTAAATTACTACAATTAAAACATATAAAATCCTTTTAAGATTGTATTTTAATATTATCTTTGAAAGGTATATTTCACGCCATTCCCTAGTCTTCCTTTTTCTAATTCTCAATTTAAAACGACATGAGGATTGGAACTTCATGACCAACCAGCCAGCATTCGGCTTTGGTTAAGGTATAAAACTTTTTACAGTACCATACTTTTTACAGTTCGTTTAATTTATTTTATTCATAAAACGTCATGTTTTTGTTCACCACAAAAACGTAATCATAAATAACGTCTAAACATAATCGTCACAAAATCAAAACAAGATTTTTACACCACAACACACAAAATTATTTCAAATTGCTTACAATTCGATGAATTAATCGTCTAACCGTCATTCATATTCATATAGCGAAGCCTGCAGCCGTAAATTCGTTGGAGCTCTGTTTCGGACGCTGCCTGTTCCGAATCGCTCATAATTTTCGATTTTCCGCACAATTGAGCCAGATCGGCACCTTTTAGAGGCATTGGCACCGTAGCTTTAGGGGTTTATAATTGTACACTGTGTTCGATGGTATCTGTCGTCTGGGGTAAGATACAATACCCACAATATAACTTTTTTGGTAACCATGTGTCTTTCATGGACATGAAGAAAACTACAAGTCTCCGACAGCCGTTGTCAATATTTGTTCAAACTATTTGGGTTTTAATAATGTTTTTTTTTCTATTATTTGCATAATATCATAATTTCAAGGCAAATAGTGACGTAAGCCCTGATGATAATCTTAGAAGTATGAACAATGATTTACTCTTAAAAAAATATGTTACAGAAAAAGTTTGAAAAGGTCTGGCCTTAAACATAATACCTATTCGAATTATAACAACAATAACTTTTGCCAATTCAAACTTTAAATTTACCATGAAATAAAATTACAAGCATTATAATAAAAAAAAGTTTTTTTTTATAAATTATAGTATAACAGCTCATTAGTTGTTAATTAATCTGAATTAGTTTGATACCTGTATGCCTTAGCGGCTTGGTGGTGTAACACAAGTTTTTTAATGCCTATTTACAGGCACCAGTCTCTGGAAAATGTTTACGTGTACGACGTACGTGTGTATTAGGTTATGTAACCATTATACTTGTATTGCAGAAGAAATTTATATTTGTTAAATGTGTATGAGAGAAGTTTTTAGTTGAATTCATTTCAGTTAATGGAGCTGTACACAAACACGAAATACAACTTATATTGGTAGGTAAGTTATTTAGTAATAAGTAAACCTAAACAATTTCAACAAAATAAAGCTATAATTTCTACAGAATTCAGTAAACAAAAGCAGTTAATCCAAAAGCCTACAAAAGTAGACTAAACAATAACAAATTCCAAAGAGCAAGTTTAAAGTAATAAATTATCCAAACTTATCCTGTCTCAATATATTTGAATTTGGAACCGGCCACGCACTTTAATGCGATTAGGCCTTAAACCCACTTTCCCAGGTTAGAACCATTTAGCTTAATGAGTTATGAAGGCCCTTAACCTCAAAGAAATTAATATTCTGCTATAGAGTACAAAATGTGCGGGAATTAAGCTTTTGCATAACGCCTTAAAAGGCAGCGTTTCTTAGAAAATGTATTGAAAGAAGGAAAAGGTGTAAAAAAGTTTGGTATTTAAGATTTGACCTTTAGCGAGACTACAGATAAAAAAGATTTTCGGAATATTATTATAAAGTATTTTAATCGGTTACTCGTAAGGCCTTCAAAAACAGACTCATTTATAATCTTTAGTAAACTGTAAGTTTTAGAAAAGTTTAATTTAACAAGATTTATGTCCTGTCCTTTGTAAAACAAACTCTAACTCAGTATAAATAAATATCATTCTACACCCAAAAACATTCTCAAATCAATTCAAAAGCTTCTATCTTTCATATGACATTAGCACCCCTCACATTTTAAGCCCGTCTCCCCCATGCTGAGAAGCTAACCCTAAGATTAAGATTGGCTCAATTCCATCCAACGAAGACTAGACCGGGCAAATGAGATCGACAGTAATAGACTTACAAGTTGCATAGAATGCAAATTGATCCAGTTTCAAGCGCATTGTTTGAAGTCGCCGTCCATGAAATTGTGGCACTGCCAATTATTTGGTCTATCTTTGTGTGGTTTAAGTCATAGAATAGGATATATATAGGTGTAAATATATGAAGATTGAGTCAAGACAGTCAGTCTTAACTATCGCAATGTGAAATAATCAGGGTGCGTACGTACGTGCTTCATTAAAACTATTTTACCACTCAAAGAGGCAGAGTATGGTGTAGAGTTAGTGCTCAGTAAGAACAGTTCAGAATAGTAATATAAATATATAGAATAGAATAGTAATATAGTAATTGCTATCCTTACTTTAAATATTATAAAAGCGAAAGTGAGTTTGTTTGTTGATGAATTTTAGTACAGAGATAGTTGGGACCCTGGAGACGGACAGAAGCTATTTTTTTTTTCTTTCCATGAAAGATTGAGCCACAACATAAATGTATTGCATGATACATGTTATTTTGTGTCGAAAAAATGTGTTTTTCTGACACAGAATAATATGAGCCAAGGTTAGGAAGATCCTCAAACCTCAAGCTCCGGGCGACGAGCACCGCGAGACGACTCCCGGCCACCGTAGATGCGGGCCTGTGGACGGTGAGCAATGGGTAGTTTACCGTCCGTCCGTCTATTGATGACAGGCCGTGTTGACGGCGCGTTTGTGTTTCACGTGCGCCTCAAAGAGATGTCAGCAAAGCAGGGGGGCTTCCCAGGGCCTCCGCCTGCCGGGGTTGCGGGTTGCTCGAAAGAAAAACCGCGGCCCCGGAAAGCAAAGGGCAATAGAAGGAACATGGGTGGATTTTAGTCAGTAAAAGTCACACTCCCCCTGAAGTTATTTGATGATTTTCTACCCCAAAAAAGGTCAGGAAGATGTTAATTCCATTGTAGTAGTAATTGATAGATCTAAACTAGACTCAAAATCAGTGTTGGAGCTATTGTGAAGTAATTTACGATGACGGCACTGCTCCTTGCTCTTATCGCGATCTTTTAAAAGCAATTTTAGTTTCAATTTCGCATAAAATATCGTAAGAAAGTTTCATTCAAACAGTTTTTACAATCTAAACCCGGTGAGCTAAAATGAAGATAATAAAAATGAAGGAAGTTTGCGCCACTTCATAGAGATCACTGTCGTTGAGCTAAATTCTTTCTCTATTCATAAATCTTCACGGTTTTAGATTGTGCCAGTTTGATATATTATGCATTTTATTTTATCCTGACTTGTTGAATCTAAGTAAAGTCTTTATGACTCTGATAAAAGTAACATTTTAGAAAAAATATTTTTTTAATTGTTATCATCACTCCCAACGGGATATTTGCCATGTTTATCATTTATGTTGAGTTCCTGATATTTCGGCGTTATTGCTAATGCCATCTCTATGTTCTTATATATATACATATATATATAGAAATAGTAATATATATAGTATTTCTTTATATATATATCCTTACTAATATAATATTATAAAAGCGAAAGTGAGTTTGTTTGTTTGTTACCTCTTCACGCTTTAATGGCTGAACCGATTTGGATGAATTTTGGTACAGAGATAGTTGGAAACCAGGAGACGGACATAAGCTAATATTTTTTTGAAAAAAGTGGGATGTGAGGGAGAAAGAGAAATTTAACGCGGGCGAAGCCGCGGGCGGAAACTAGTATATATATAGAAAGAAACAACAAAACGATATGTTCCTACTAATAGAACATACACAGTTTGGACATTGTACAACGATCCTTTTGCGTGTGAAAAGAATAGGAATGATCGCCGTCAGCATTTATTTTTTAAAGTCGAGCTTCAAAAGCTGCAGGCAGCAATGTATTTTTTATAATTCCTGCCAGTACTTGCAACTAACCTCTTTATAAACAATTTTACTAGTATTTCAACTAGTTAGTAAATCCCATCACTAACGAGGACTGCTCACAATGAATACCGTCGGGACTTCATTCCCTTGTTTTGTCCATTTGTTTAGAAAGTCCGCTGCCAAGATTTAAATTCTTAATCCTTTTCGTTATCTGCAAGCGAAATTGGTTCATTTTATTGTGAGATGTTTACTAAAGCGGGGAAACCCTGCCGGACATTTTTATTCACTTTTTATGTTCAACGGGGTTGTGAAATGATTACACCAAAACGGCTTTGTAAAAGAATAGTCAAGTAGAAATTACCTCATCCTCAGAAAATGCAACTGCTTTAAAAATAAATGCAATTACGAGCCAGACAGGACAAGATTTGCATCTCAGACTGTACTGCTTCTTAATAAGGAGAGCGAATAAAAGTAAGTCTCATAAGTTACGTTAATGATATCATTTTGTGAAGCCCCCTTTCATTTACACCTGCTTGCATCCACGTACGGTTATTCTTCTCAAGCGCCACTCACCATAATGAAAAAAGTTTAAAGCAAGTATTAAAAGAACCAACACTGGCAGCTAATAAATTGTAAACAACTCTCATTCAAAATTATCCGAAACATCATTGTTTTTCGATAGCCTCCTGGTAAGGTTTACATAAATCTTGATAATATGCAAATTTTATTTCATTAAAGCGGTTGGTCTATAAGCAATATTGCCCGGCTGAGTTACTGCGGGTCCGCCCCCGGATTAACTAATGGCTGTTTATCTTGTAAAGATCCCCAGCGTAAGAGGGACTGAAGGATGTGTTGGAATTATTAATTTGAACGTTTTAAGATGACTTCACTTTGCGTAAGTCGGGTGCGGTCGGTTATGACCTGCCTTGAGTGGACTGAGAACGTTACTGCAACCTGTGCCTTTTCTTAAATATTTGATGATAGGTAGGTTCTTTTTATAGGAGCTTGTTCAGGCAACATGATCTATACTCCTACTTATTATATTGAATTCTGTCGCCAAGTGTTTCAATTTAAATGTTATAGAAATAACACGGTTCAATCTCCGCACGGAACGAATATTTGTATGACCTACAGGTAGTTGTTTCGGGTCTGGCCGTCTTGTGTATGTGAGTTTAAGTGCTTCCACGATACAGTAGAAATTTCCAGTGTTCAATGTTTTTTTTTTTAAGTTAAATTACAAAAAGAGTGAGAAAGGCTATTTCACTACTTTATTGGGGTGGCGACATATCTAAAGTGATTCTGTTATAGTTGATGTATATAAGCGACGATGTGTCACTTACTTGATGTTTAGCACATCACCTGATATTCATCTTATCTGTTAGTAAAAAGTAGTCTCGTGTTACAAATGTATTTTATGAGAAACTATAAATATTACTAGACAATATTGTTCGTTCGTATAGCACTTACGTGTCATATTGTAATATTCTGATATCCAAGTTGATATACTAGGAATGAAATGAATATTGAACGTAACATATAACTTGAAGGCTCTTTGCGCTGAATATTGAGCAGAAATACGCAAGACCTGAAGATATTACTTTTCAATAGGGCTAAGGGTTTCAATGCTAGATTTTTGATACGGAATAGAACAGGAGAGCGCTTTAGTATGTATTCATACATGAACTGAAGGATGAGTTACTGAAGGTGCCAAGTTACAAAAAAATAATAATTTAGTGCAACTAACTTACTAAAATATGTACAGAACAAGTCTCAAAAAAAAGGAAAACAATAACAGGGCGTCAAAAATATCATCCACATCGTTAATAGGAGATCAATGTCATTAGGAAAAGTACCCAGAAGCCTGGTAGCTTTGACACGTTGGATGACAATGCTAAGTTACTCTATTAATTTCAACTAAACTATTAACACTAATTCAGCCAATCATGGTGGTAAATAGAGCTGACCACTATACTTCAGCGAAGAACTTCCAGCAAAGAAAAGCGGTCTGAACTATTTAACATAATAAGAAAATAATAAAGTTTCTGCAAGCCAAGCAAGTTAGATTGCCTGTGAGTCGATTTTATCGATAACCACGCTTCAACTTGGGACTTTTTACAGTTATTTGTTACTGTCAAGTTTTTGTTCGCGCTTCCTTAACCTGACGAGGGTAGAAAGAAATATGGATTGATGTGAGACTTACCTGAGAAAATACCATTTAAGCTTAGCTAGACTGGGGTAGTAACTGTGTTGTGTAGGGCAGATAGGCAGTCACTACATGTAAAATACAGGTATTTAGCGATAACGGATCGTATTTTTTCAATACCATGCTTGCGTTTGGCCACCACTCTCCTGATTATGGACCGATGTTGCGGTCTAGGAGCACGTTTGCCTAGACGAAACCGGTTCACTCGAATTTTGAAGAGATCTAGATTATAATGATCAGAGATCACGGTTATATTGTAAACCGACTCGTTACAGCTAAAATAAATGGAGAACTTGGTAAATGATGACTACCGGAGACCGGTTCGGTAATAACTGAAGAACTAATAAAGCGACTCTTGTTTAGAGTTGTCAGGGGGCTCGTCAAATAACTCCCCCATTACAAATGTTGCAAATTTGACGCAGTTAACCGTTAAATATATGCGCCTCGTTAAAGCGCCAATCAGCGCCCTTGACGCGCTCGGAAATCGTAAAACAACACAATCACAGTGTACGTGGGCACAACAAAGGCTCACCGAACGTATTCATTTCGCTCATTTGCGTTATTGAATCACGACATCGATTATTCCATATCCGAAAACTGATAATCGAATGCATCCGTTTTAATGTTCGCTCTTGATATTCGGATATCGCTAATAAATCGATGCTGTGTTGTCGTTTTTGATGATTTATTTCGTCTATGCATGTGAATGGGCTCGGTTGTTTCATGAAACGTAATCGAATAGGTGTCTCGTATCAACAGGACGCGTTGGATGAGTAACAGACCCATTTGTTTCTGTCAACTGTGTAAAATATGCCGTACGGTCAGTTAAAGTTCGTTTATTTATCGATTCTAGAGGACAGCGCTGATGTAGCAAGCGTAAAAAAACAGTAAGCTTTAGTTATAGTATGAGAGACGTCATGAACTGAAAGCGATACCGCTGGCCCCGGAACATAAAGGGCAAAAAAGGAACAGGGGTAGGTTTTAATCAGTAAAAGTCTGACAGTCCCCCCACACTCCGCCTAGAGCTGGCGAAGTTATTTGATGATTTACCATCCGCAAAAAAAAGACATCATGTGTCACTTTTGGTGACTATATTTAAAAGCTGACTCATTTATCACACAAGTGACGGAAATAGTGATTTATTTTACTTCAACTGCGTTCATGTTTATTTAATTTGGTTACTGCACACAATTTGAGCTTGGAACTGAATCAAGCTTGTACATTAGTCTGGTAGAAACATTTATAGAACTTTCGGCACGACATTTATTTTTAAAGGAAGAGTACTACCGAAACGTGCATATTTTGAATATTGAACTCTAATTTAGACTGCATTAGAGACGAAATTACTGTAACATAAGTCTGTTTAGCTCCAACAAAACATTGTTGTCTTTCACATAGGAGACTATTGTTTTTCTACAATGCGATAAGATGTTCAAAAGCAAGAAAAACAATTTTCCCCGTTCGTACACACAAAGGCTTGCATATTCTTATGTTCTATACGCACTTTGGTTACGAAGGGAACTCTGCTCTTTTCGAAATGAAACCACTGTTTATGTTTTCACACAGTGATTAAAGTGAAGTGTCAAAAACAAAATGCAAACGCGGCTGTAGGGGTTGTGGGGAACATTTTTCTTACCCAAAAGTGGGGAATATTACGGCTTTGACGGGGTGTCGATAGTAAACGTTGAAGACTATAATTTTCTTTGTTTCTTTTGTGGTTGTTTTGCATCCATTTTAGTTTCCCTCTCTGTGTTGTAATCGGACTTAATTTTGGCGGGTGTTGTTTGTTTGTTGTCGTTGCTCTATGATGCTTTCATTTGTCTTTGAAAACGTGATTTGTAATAGTCGTTTTGATTGCTTTGGTTCTACATCATAGCGTAGATGTCGTTTTTTTTTTCAAGCTATGAAATTCAATTGGGGAATACTACCTTGCTTGCTTGCAATGAGATCTGATTTGTGTGAGTATTTTTATTTTTTTTGTTATATGAATGGATTTGCAGCCAGTTTGTTGTATATTGTTTAAATTTGTGTTAACCCTTCAATATGCTTATTAAAGAATATTAGTCGCAGTCAGTAGATCGTTTTTGAAAGCATTTATTTTAAGTCTATTTTAAGAAGATTTAGAAAGAAAAGATTTGTCCATTCTCGATGCAGAATGTCGTGGTAACAATTTGTTTTAAAATTTACATAGTTTTATAAACATTGACGGTCAGTAATAATAGCGATTAACCATTTTTTCGTTAAGTACTTTTGAAAATAACTCATTGAAGGGTGATTTCAAATTCAATAATAGATTTTTTTAAACTTTTACCTTATTCATGTCGAACAAATATATCCATCAACTTCATTCAAAACAAATGCAATCTACTCTTTGTTTTAGATATCGCGTCACCATTGATAGATTTTAATGCGGATGACGTCAAAAGGGGAGCGTACCCTTATCTCTAAGATGCAGACTTTTTAAAAAACAAAAAAGGGCACTGTTCACACTACTGCAGGGTGTGGAGAAAATCCTGAGAGATTACGCATTGAGTGATTGCTGTGCCTAAACTCTTGCGGCAATGTTCTGAAAGTGAATGTTAAAGGTGACTTAGTGAGGCGACACCTAGGTTTGTGACTTGAGGGTTTATATTGATAGGCGAATTATGCTGGAGTCTGCTGTTTTTTTCGGTTATAAAGAATGTTTGTTTATCTGTGGTAGAGATCTTTGTGTGATTTTAAGAAGTAATAGGTTGCTTATGACAGGCATGCAAAAGTTTGTGTAGATCAGTATTAGTTCTTAGACAAAGATACTGAGAGATTTTTATAATAGTAGAAATCTAATAGTTTTGGTATATGATTGATTTCAAATTATGATCAAATCCGGGGTTGCGAGTTGTTGTCGGGGTTGCGGGTTGTTCCGGGATTGCGGGTTGGCCCGGGTTTGCGGGTACTTCAAAAAAGATACCGCGGCTCCGAAACATAAAGGGTAAAATAATGAACATAGGTGAGTTTTAGACATTAAAAGTCTGATACTCCCCCCGATATTAATTTGATTAAAGGTATGATCAAATCAACAAGACTGAGGACTACGGACTTCTCAGTAAGCGTAGTCAGAATGCTAAGTCATAACATGTTCACTTCAGGATGTTCGAACGCTCACATAATATAAAACTGAATATAAAACTTGGTATGGTAGGCCATGTGTAGCTACATCACTAATGCATTCAATGATTTACCTATGGGGCGACAAAATTACCATCACCATACAATTGAAAATACACTCTACCCCTCAGCAATCAAGGTTGATTTTACTATGCGATTGAAGATTGCATGAAATTGGTGAATTGCCTTCTCTCAACGTGAGTTCTCTTGGCTATGATGGGGAAAGTTTTCTTATTATTTTTTATTTATTATATTCCCTGCTGTTTGGCGGTGGCGCTTGTGTCTTATAATGTTTCTGAATAGTCTGTGTTGTCATATATAGACGTAATTTAGAGGCTGAACTTGAAAACAATGCTGGCAACATTACAGTTCTGTAATTCTGACATGCTATGATGTCAGACACTTTATTTATTTATTTTATGCATATTTTCGATTCAATGGTATTTCATTTTCGAATGAAGTTGGATGCGGCAAATGAGTAAGTATGTAAGCTTTGTAAGAATCCCGGGTTGCGGGTTGTTCGAAAGAGATACCGCGGCCCCGGAACACAAAGGGCAAAAGAAGGAACATGTATTATAGTCAGTAAAAGTCTGACACACCCTCCTGCTCAGCCCAGATCAGGGCAAGTTATTTGATAATCCCATCACCTAAAAAACCTTGTAGAAATTTGCGAAATAAACGGTCATGCTTTGACTGCGTAGATTTAGAAGGTTGATTTGTTCACAACTCCAAGTAACCATGGACTTTAGTATATGATTTAAATATCAACTCGATACATACACGATTTCCCGAGATAAAGGGTCTTGACAGACGAACAGACACACACGTGATCGGTTTTTTTTCTTAAATTGGTCTTATTATGTACAGACGCCTTCAGGTCAAGCTACCCGAAACTGTCAATTTTTCCCAATGAACCTTGAACCTAATATTTTAGAAATAAAGTCGATAATCTATCAAAGAAATCTGACAGATTGTAGTAGCTTGATGTGCAGGCGTCTGTACATCACAACTATAGGTATCAACTTTCTTTTAATTTCTATAATCTGATAGTAACTATCGATTCATCCCCGAAGGTCGCACGACGTCCAACCGGAAATATAAAGCCGCGTGAACGACACCTGATAGCGCGACGGCCACCACTTCCGGTGGCGCTGTGCGTTTCCGGCGCCCGTCAATACGTTTGCTCCCATTGTTTATTTAATTTGTAATCAAACGTTATTTTGTTTGTCCATATTAGATTCGTCTTTGCTTACACGTGAAGGGTATTGTTTGATGTTTTTGTAAAGAATGAAGTAGTGGGCGGTGTACCACTTTATTGTGATTGTTTGTGTATGTGGGTTGTATTGCTAGACAGGTAGAAACAATTGTTCACATACTGGTTTTCTACATAGATATGTAGAAAACCAGTTTATGCTGATCTCTGAACTACGGATCGTATAGGTACCGTAGATTTCCCGTACGATGAGATATAAGCTTAAAGTGTTTTTTTTATATTTCTATGTAACTCAGGGAAATCAAAATTGCATTGATTTTATCACGGAAACTCTTCTTACACGGAAAAAGTTAGATTATACACATTTTTATACATACATTATTAGGGTTACGTACCTCAAAAGGAATAAAACGAAATCCTTAAAGGATCAATTTGTTGTGCGTCTGTCTGCAAGGAGCTTTAAAGTGGGGTCCACGTGGATGTACCAGGTTTTGAATAATACTAAATACTAAAATCTGTGGGCCGTTATAGCTGTGAAAAATCAACCTTCTATGTCTGCACAATCAAAGGTTATGCCCGCTTGTGTCGCATTTCTCATACATTCGCAAAAGGAATGATAATAAATTGGCCCATTAGACTTGCAGACATCTCTATTAATAAGGGCTTAAGGTTCAAAATTAATTAATCAGCGCAATATAATTCTAGACGTCTATCAACAAAACAAACCTTTCCCGGGATTCTCTGCTGTATTAGATACCGTTGTCGGGGACGCAAGGTCCAAGCGCAAAGATGACCCTTATATCCAACCAAATAAATTACTTACACGACCTTCCTTTGAAGCATATAATGTAAATTTTAATACACCTTATCTGGGTCATCCATGTGAAAAATTACATTTCTGAAATAAGCTCATTATATAAAGGCATTCCGGAAAATCTCCTTTCTTGAATAAAGTATACGGTGGTACTGGTCATTGTGGAATCGTCCGGTCAGCAACGATAAATATAGAATACATTTCGCCCGAGATGAGAATATAATCCGGATTTAGAAAAAAACCGTTTTCGTCCGCCTGTGGATAACGTGGGGTAGTGAATGAAAGATGAAGATTTTGCTTTTTATCGGTACGAAATTCTGATATTACGGTTTCATATAGGTACCTAGTTATCTAGAAAAAGTAAGTATGCTGGTAATATTGAAACTGACTGGAAGTTTGGAGATTTGTTTTCTTTCAAATATAGTTATGATCCTAAGAGGGATTTGATATCAAACCTTTCAAAGCTGAAGAAGTTTCTTTTTGCGGATCATCAAATGACTTACCCCGCTCTGGGTGGGTGGAGCGGGGGGAGTGTCACTCTACTGACTAAAACCCACTCATGTTCTTTCTTTTGCCTTTATGTGACGGAGCCCCGTTATCTCTTTCGAACAATCCGCAACCTCTGCAGGCGGTGGCTCTGGCAGGCCCCTCTGTTTTGCTGACATTTCTCTGAGGCGCAAGTGGAACACGAACGCACCGTCGACAGCTAAAGGAGGTTCAGTCTCTGTTCTAATTAAGTGTTTTAACATTTTAATGATTCAATGGGCAGATCGTAGTAAGCGTCTAGATCCTTCGACACCGCTTTCTGGGCTGGCCTTGGCGGCGAAGTCCATCTTTAGTTACAGCAAGGCAAAAGTCTTCCCTGACTCTCAAAATTCTGTCCTGCAGTCGTTGAACATGATAATTGGTTTGAGGTAGCGTACGAAAGGCTATCTCGAAAGATATGGAGGAGGCTTTTACCCATTTTAATAATACTTAAAAAAAATAAAAATAAAATACAATGAAGAGTGAACTGTATGTACTATCTACATTGTTACATTAAGGTTACATTTAAATACAGCCTTTAAACAAAACTCAGCAAAAAGAATTTATTTTACCGGACTACTGTAAAATTCAAAGGACTGTTATTATTTTTAACATTGTAATTTTAAACTTGGCTATTGCCATCTGCATGTTCCCAGTCTTTTCCCTATGTTGGTATCGACTTCTAGTCTAATCTGATACAGTTGAATACTAGTATTTTGTATAGAGTGACTGCCTATCTGCCCTCCACTACCCAGACATTATTGTACTTGTATACCGAAAGGTATACCTGGTCAATGCATCATAAATTTTATTTATCTCAAACCTTTATATAAAGGAACTTTGCCCACATGCTTTTACTCAGCAACTATGAAATATTTTTTCACTGATAGTGTTACCGTACAACACTAGCAATGCTTATAAAAATGCGCATATTATACGGCGGAGAAAAAGGACAGTTTTTGGGTAAATCTCGCTCTTTGTTGTCGATGACATCATCCTTTGTGTATGACGTCATAAGGATATAACATTGTGGCCTGGATACAGCTGGATTATGCTCTTTCTGATGTTAATGTAGTGTGGGACTAGCGTGTGCTTCGCTTGTTGAATTTAAATTGAGAATAAATTGGGATTTTGTTGCTTTAAGTTGGATAAAGATCAGTAAAAATTACACAATGAAAGAAAGTTTGCTTAAACATGTGATTTTATTTATTTAAACTTCATGTATAATAGTGGTACATAGGCGGAATCGGATCTTTTCGATTTTGTAAAATACTTCAGAAAAAAAGATTCTTTAGTATATTATTTCTATTTAAAGGTACATGAAGCATAGTTCTACGCGTAAATAATTAGTCCATAAAAAAAATATACCACTACATTTCTGCATCAGATTATGTAACGAATCCAGAAACAGTTTATTTATTACGGAACCCGGTACTTATTTAACCCAATGTAAGTACTTTTTTCTCTCAAAAAATCAAACCTTATTTACATACAACCAAAAAAAGGTTCACGTTTTAGGTTTTTCCGACATACATGTGGTGTCAAATCACCTATTAAATTATCATTACGTAGATATAACACCGCATAACCTCTGTTTTGATGGCGGGTCCCCAATGTATTGCTATAAAAACAATTAGACGCCATCTTTTTTTTCTCATAGCACGTATAGCGTAATTACCAGCAGATGGCGCTGCTCGTTAGGGTGGGATGATATTAGTCATTCATGCAGGGAACTATTGGACGTTTTACGATCCAGTTTATTTTGTGTTTTTATCTGTATTCATATTTTTGGCTCTGGTAACATTTCGGGTTAAACAATCATCAATGAATCAAGAATTAAGTATAAATAGCAGTTTAAAGTAAGCTTCCAGCTAAGTTCATTTTAAAAGGGATAATTTTGTGACATACATTAATAGGATTCCGCTGCAAAAGAGGCTGGAAATAAATAAATAGTAACAAAACAACACGCCTGTGATTCCCAAAGGGTTAGGCAGAGGTCTCTAGAGAATTTAGGTGTTATCCTTACTAATCTATACTAATATTATAAAGCTGAAGAGTTTGTTTGTTTGTTTGTTTGAACGCGCTAATCTCAGGGACTACTGGTTGGAATTGGAAAATTCTTTTAGTGTTGGATAGTCCATTTCTTGAGAAAGGCTATATGCTATAAAACATCACGCTACGACCAACAGGTGCTGAGCAGCGCGAGTCAAACCGCGGGGCGCAGCTAGTAAATGTTAAAACGGCGGTAGAAATTAAGCTTCCAACTAAATTCAATTTAAAAAGGGTCATTTTTGTGACATACATTCTTAAGATTCCTCTGCAAAAAAATACCCACTTTACTATGACTGGCGAAATCTGGGTGTAATATTAAATAAATAATACGTTCTTAATATTCAAACAAAACAGTGATTAATCGTTTGTAACTTCAGTTTGAAAGTCTATAGAGCCCCCCACCTCTTGTTGTACTTCCGAACTCACAACATTAAATAATACCGGGACACATTATTGAACACGCGTTCAATCTCACAATACAAACCGCCCACATACTCCAAAACCATCCACAAGTAAGCATGACTGTCAGAATTTCTAATCTTTACACGTATCAATAACTACATACATCAGAAAATACTTTGGGATCCAACAGATATTTGTATGAACATCCCTTAGCAACAGATGCGAATGATCCCTTACATACCGAACAAAGTTTTCTTTTTGGATATTTTGTGAATTGTATGTCCGCGATAAAGTTCGCATTGGGTCAAAGATTTTTGCTGTTAAAAATATATTTTCTTTTTTTAAGGAAATGGGTAAATAAAGTTATGTTCACTGGTCCAAATAACTTGCTTTTACAGGCCAAACACGTTCTTATAGAAATGATCGCTGTCAACCTTTGTCAAAATTAGCTAATTGCTGCTTATCTCAAAAAATAAGGTTCTAAAACCTTACTTCTGGCCAAAGTAACAAGCGCTATCTGACGACATTGTTTCATGATACTAAGGTAAGGTACTAAGGGACCGGGGTTGCGAGTTGCTCTAAAGAGATACCGAGGCCTCGGAACATAAAGGGCGATAGAAGGAACACGGCTGGGTTTTAGTCTTGCTCTTTATGTTCTGGTCGCGGTATCTCTTTCGAACAACCTGCATCCCGGTGGCCCTGGCAGGTCCCTCTGCAATACGATACCATTTGGTAAGACTTTATTTATTCAAGCATGTACTTGGCTATTAATAACTCAAAATATTATAATTTGGGTCGCATAACATAACAAAGTAGAGTCAACAGCATTGCGACATGTCCCAAACACTTATGAAATTCTTACTTTGAACCCTTTTCAACACCAAACTATTCAGTTTCACCGAACTACACAAGCATTTCAGCCTGTAACGTTGCAAGAAATGTCAATCTTATCCTAGCGAGGGTTAAGATTTTCATTACTTGCAAGTCATTCTGTCTTCAATGCTGATAACAGAAATAATTAATCGCTAAATTCTATTATGACGTCATTAGATCCCCAAATATTGACCAGACAGCGTTGGGTGACGAAGTGGAAAGATTAAGGCTTTGTTGGTATAGCCTGGTTGGTTGATTGTGTTATATCTTTATAATAATAGATGTTATTATCTCGAGGAAACGTTAATAAGATGTGTGTGAATTGTGAGAGATGGATGTTTATGTATTTTGCGCTATATGATGTTTATTTTACAGGTACTTTTTTTACAAACACTTTTCCACGTCGTTTTTTGTGTACCTGACTACTTTGAGAAGAAACAAACGAAAATCTCTAAATGTCAGTGTCTCTTTTAAGTTCCAGACAAAAAGCTTGGACAACTTATGTGACGACTATGCAGATTTGTATACTATGTGAGTGTACTATTAGGTTCAATTTTGACTAAAGCTTCGGGCGAATACAAGCGTGATCTATTGCTACTTTTATGTTAGTACAATACAGCGAATCACAGCGAAAAACAATAAAAAACAGTAGTAGACTCCATTGGGTCTACTACAGTTTTTGGTAAAATATATAAATTTTAAGTGAACAAAGACTTTAAACCGAAATTGTCTTTGAAAGTTTGTCTAACGAAAATTGAGTAAATGAGTAAATAAATTTCAACTACCTCAAGACAAAAGTTTCTCTCCCAAGTGACATATTTAAAATCGGTTAATTAGTTTTGACAGATTCTGTCCTAAGAAAAAACAGCACTTTACAAAATGGTAGCACAATATTAAGTGTATTCCATCTACTTCACTTGCCTGTAGAAACAAAGCAGGTACTCATTGAAAATACTTTTAAATTACTTCCTCGACATTTGCATGTACTTAAGTCGATATTTATTTAATAGAAGCCTTCTTTCTTTTGAAGACACGGTTGCGATACGTAAGCTTTCATTTAAGTTAGGGGTGGGTTACATTGTCTGTAGGTAAGAAAATGGGTGTTGAGACAGTTTTTATTTTGACGAGAGTTAGCTATTGTATATTGGATACAATAAATAACTGTGAATATATATACATGTTTTTTTTTTTGCGGATGGAAAATCCTTAAATAACTTCCCCCGCTCTGAGCGTAGCGGGGAGGAGTGTCAGATTTTTAGTGACTAAAACCCACCCATGATCCTTCTATTGCCCTTTAGGTTCCGGGGTCGCAGTATCTCTTTTGAACAAATCGCAACCGCGGATATACATAAAAATTTTTTTTTGTTTAAAATTACGTTGCCCCATACTAGTACTAATTTCTCCTGTATTGCGGGTGCGTTTACAAACATATACAGCCAGACTAGACCAGGTTTTATCAGGGAATGTCTTAGGCTGGTATGTAATGTGTTTAGGTATAGATTTAAGGTCACACTTTAGTATTATTTTTTAATATTCTTGTATACCCCACTACTGGGTAAGCGCTTCCCCCATTTTTAAGACCTTAAGTTATTAACGAATTTAACGTTAGTTGCTTTTGTAATTTTGAAATCAACGAAATAAAAAGGACGAATTACAAGGTATTAACATTAAAGTCCAACATTTAAATTTTGAATTATTGTATGTCTTGAAAATGCCTTAAGTACCTTAAAATAGAATTAAACTATTTACCTGACCACCAAACTTTTCGAGACACTGAAAATGTAGCCCAACCTTTAAAATATTTCGCCGTCTCCCCCGTTTCTTTCAATAAACTTTTACTAAGAGCTTTTCAGAATATTCATGAAAATGTCTGTTCTTTTCAGGTGGGTGTATTCAATTGGCTCTCTGCGGTGAGTAATTATTCGTTTTTTCCATGGTCGGCTTCACCTAGGTGAAACTTAGTTACCGTGAGTTCCGAAGTCGCTGCTCGTTTAGTTTGCATTGAAAACGAGTACATTTGTAATTGAATTTGGGTACGTGTTGCAGACTATTTTAGTTTTAGAATTTGTTAATCTGATTTTGTATTTTAGTGTTACGTGTGAAGAATTAATTAGTGTCTAGGAATAGATAGTAAGAGAACTTAGTCAATGTTTCAGATATTTGCAAGTAAATTGCTATAGACTTTTAGCCTAATCAGGGTTCGCACAACGTTAAAATTTTGGAGTGGATCGATTAGTGTTTGAGTTTCACAACCCAATTGGGTTCTAAGCGACGCGCAGAATTCTAAAGTTAGCCTGGTTGACAGATTGACATCGTTATTTTGGGAGACTAAGAAGTAACGGTCAGATCAAGTTAATTGGGATATCAGATAGCCACTGACCATCACTCGTCATTTAAACAAATGACAGATATTCGGTTACAATATTACGATGTCCACAGCTTAATCATAAACCTCACTTACTGAACAAAGCGAGCGAAACTTTAGAAGAGGTCATAAATTATTTACTACAGTGTTGACGTTTTCCAGCTGAGGCACTGTGACGAAATTGCTACATTATTCTGTGAACATTTGTAATCATTGTGCTAACGCAGTGTAACACAGTTTTCCTTACGGCCTTATGGTTCTAAGGAACTTACCCTATAAACCTGCGACCTTATTGCTGGGAAATATTTCATTTAATATTATACATTTTAATCTGAAAGATGAAGAGTGACAGAGAAGGATAGATATCGATAACTCTTGCTGTCAGTAATTAATTTAAGAAGGGACGGGTTTCAATTATAAATGAGACATTAGAGATTTGGGACTTTGTCGTTAGGCACAGGTTCTCTTTCAGGGTTCTTAAATAATGAGTGCGAGGTCATAAGGTTTATGGAAATGGATCGGGGAGAAGGGTTTTAGGTTCGTTTTATGCGAACGTTTTAATGTCGAAAGTCTGGAAAGAAAAGAAAAGAGTATTGCTTTGGTGTTTAGTGGTATATACATCTTTTATGATAGGATGGTTATTTTGCTTTCAAAAATAAATTACAAGCCCAAGCAGAAGCGACTCAGTATTTTTTGATAACACTTCAAAGAGGATAGCTTTAAACAAACCAAGAAACTATCTCAGTAGACATCAGACTTTGAACACAATTTCCAAGTCCGCCAAACACAATAAACCCCAATTTGACATCCACAAGAACTATCAAGAAATCAATTCGCCAATATTTTAAGACGTGAAGAAGTCACGTCCTGTCCGTGGCTCCAGGAATGACACCCTAGGGAGAGGACATAAAGATTAACGTGGCGAGTCTGTCCTCGGGCCTAAATCACATTATAGTCCCCCTACTCTTTGTTTAATGCCGTCTTAAGATGGACGGCCTTTGTCAATGAGGTTGTGATTTTTCTTTCTAGCTACCTGTATTTTTCAAGACTGTTTTAGTGGGTGGATGAATAGGGTTATATTGGTAAATCAATACGTTGAAAAAAAAAGTAAAAAAAGTAGGAAACGCTGAAAGAAAAGCTTTATTAATTAGGCCTACACTGTAGAGTGTAAATGCGAGGAGCTTGTGGCTAAACAATAGCAGCCGCTCGGGTCGCTCTTTAGATCAAACCACGCTTGCCTAGGTTGGTCTGTGGATGGGTGACCACCCGTTACATACCGAGTAAGCACGTTAAACCGTTGGTTCCGGCTGTCATTTGTAGATCTTTGACAGTCGTCACAGGTTGTCAGTCTTCCGAAAGTCCAGTCTTTCCAAGGGTTATCGTATTACCCAGTACTAACTGGGTTGTGGAGGTCAGATAGGCAGTCGCTCCATGTAAAATACTGATATTCAGCTGCATCCAGTTAGATTGGAAGCCGACCTCAACATAGTTGGGAAAAGGCTAAACAGATAATGTAGAGTGTAAAGGCGTATTTAGTTTTTATTGAAGGACAAAACAATCTGGTTTATGTAAGTTATGCATTGAGGATTGGATTGTCGTTTGTGGCTACATAACACATCCATTAAACGTAAAGTAAATAAATGTCAAATATTCTTGTAATACATATAACTTTTCGAGAGTAAGAACTGAGTGTGGCCCTTGAAGTTCCCGTAAAGTGACGTCCTTTTATCGTTGCTAAAAATAAAACGTTTCCTAACTTAACCATTCTTAACTTTCGAGACCCGAAAATATCCATCGACAACGCTTGTTTTTCCACCCTTGATTGCGAAACTGTTACGGTTCGTTCAACACAAAAAATTTTGAGTAAATTTTTTGTTCAAACGCTGTGACAATATATTTATTGGAACGGACATATTATGAGGTTAGGTTGTCGCGGACATAATGTAGCGAAAATGTCCATAGAGTATACGTGGTCTCTTCCATACTTTTGTTTGGGTATAAATAAAATTTATTAGACTAATAACGTTAAGGTAATCTCATAAAATGCATGACATTATTTATGCATATCGTTCTTTCATAATGGAAAGTTTTAAACGATGTTGTGCAACGCTTTTAAATTACGCAGATTTTATCGTTTTGGGTTATTTTTAGTGGGCAATTTATACTCACATAAAAATTCTATCGTGTCCCGTATATCAGAGATATTAAAAATGTTTTGGTCACAAAAAGTACATCCTCGTATGTTTGTAACAGATTTAAACAAAAAAAGGCCAATTGCGAGTCGGATTTGCGAGGGCTCTGTGCAAACTTGAGAAATATACGGCCATATCTTTTGACTGCTTAGACTTAGAGTATATTGTTTTAATTTGACCTCGATACCTAAGCGAGTTCTTGAGATAAGTAGTCTTGACAGACAGATGGACAACAAAATGATCCTATAAGGGTTCCGTTTTATCCTTTATTTGGTTTATGATTTAACTTTTTCAAGTTACTTTTTAATTTAAAAATACTGTCAATCCAGAGTTTAATACTTAATTTCATTGTGAATTCAAAGTTCGAGATCATATTTTATTTTTTCAGAATTCTTTTTTTGCACAAAGAATAATGAGCTTTAATAGTACTTTACTTCCTTTTCGCGTCCTTAAGATGAACAATATGATTTATTTTTCTAAAACATTTTTTAGCACAAGCTAGAGAGGTGTGGAAGGAGAGAGGAGAGACCTTTGCCCAGCTGTCAGACACCACCATTTTCTTTCTTCAAAAAGTTTTGTGGATAGAGGATTTAGTCAATTCAATCATTCCTAGATTTCCACTAATTCACCAGTATAATCTATCAGCAAGCTGTTCACGTGTGTTTGTACACGTCACGGCGTGTTAATGACAGGCTTCACGCTTTGTTGATACATTATGTAGTATAGACAGAACTGTAGGTATGTAAGCGATGAACAACCGTGTGTAAACAATTGGAAGTGACAGCTGTATTCGATGTTTTGAGTGTAATTAAAATATAATTTGGGTGGAGGAGGAAAAAATTTGGATATTATAACAGTAGAACTTGATTTTGTACGTACAAACATAAGCTGTGAGCTCTTGACAGAATATTTACCATGTTTGTTATTTTTATTCAATTTCCGATATTTCGGCAATGTTGCAAACGCTTATGAACACGGATGTTCATCCATGATCATGGCGTTTGCCGTTTCAAGTGTTAATAATAATGTTAGTGACCATGTCAGTTTTAAGACTTGTATAAAAACGTAAACTCACAGTTTTTTCTTAGACAGACAACTAAAAATGCCAATTGCTATATTACATACTCTGTTGTTTAGTCAAGAATAGGTAAACAGTTTTAAATCTTAGTACAAGGCCTAATCAACAGTTTAATTTTGTTTCAACAAAATGCTTTCATACAAAACGCGAGGTCGATAAACTCTCGTAGCATCGTAGGCTGTAAATCAGCGTGTGACGTCGCACCGCAGAGCACGTCGACCGGCGTAGCGGTCGTAGCACGTAGCTCGTAGCGCTACGTAGTAGGTACTTCATAAATCTGTAGACCTGATATAACAATGTTTTAGCGAGATTGTTTTGTTATTGAATGTGGATATCTTAGAGTAATTCGCGTTAAAGGTGGATTGTCGGATATTAAAAAAATATCAGATTGAACAAATTATGTTAGATCCTTATTTAATAAAAAGCAGCATGAATAACTTCAGTCTTCAAATCTAATCTTAAAAAATCTGGTAATCTCACTATAAAAACGAATTCAGTTTAATCATCTTTGTAATTATCTAGCCACAAACAACATCGAAAATGATAATTATAAAAAAGAACATCAAGTAAGTTAAGGAAAACATATTAAAGTGTGGAGAAAAGCATAGCGTGAAAAGGATTTTTTTTTCACAACGTTCTCTATAACATTACATAACTGATCAAAAGCACTTTGCCCGACTTGTGAATCAAACCCGGGACCTCATACTCAACGACCACTACACCAATGAGGCCGTCAACATTCCCCATACTACTATTAAATTGTCACAACATAAAACAAATTACGTACACAAAGATAAAATCTCTAAATCGCCCTACCTTACTACTCCTAGTTATATTTTATTCTAAGGGCTGTTCAACTTTGTCGACATTGAAAACCCTTTACAGATGTCACGCGGGGAAGGGGTTCCGCATAGACCCTTATTTAGGGAGTAACTTAGAAACGGATAGGTTTCGACAAAACTTTCTCAAGTTTACCATTGGATTGAGAGAAAGAAACTAAGTACTTACGATTGACATATCTCCCCATTTATTAGGACTCAGATTTATTTAGTGAGAAGGCTGTAAGAACTATAGTTTTTACACTCGTATAAACGACAACCTGCACTACTTTATGTGTAAAAATATTCGTACGCCTTTCAGGGCAGCGCATAGTACAAGCATTTTTTTATTTATAACCATTTATAAATATACATGGACATACATAAAAAATGCTATATACTTGTAAAAGTATATAGCATTTTTTATTTATAGAATAATTATTCACATAGTTACCTATGTGAAACGAACAATTATTTGAATTTAGAATTTGATTTGTGCGTCATTTTATTTTCAATAACTTTTCACGATTGGTAACACCATGTATACTTACTTCTACCTATGTGAACCGAATAAACCTATTTGAATTTGATTTGTGCGTAATTTGATTTTCAATAGCTTAACCAACCCAACTACGTTGGGGTCGGTTTCCAGTCTAACCGGATGCAGCTGAATTTCAGTATTTTACATGAAGCGACTGCCTATCTGACCTGACCAAGTCTACACAAGTAGGTAGTACAACAGTCTTACTTACCACCCATACACTTTTGTGTTTTGACTATTCTTGTGTATTTCAACCAACATCACACATAGTTACCAAATAAACACATCTTATGATTCGAATACTTAATTAACATTGTGAGGCGGCAGACAAAATAATAAGCTCTTGGATACAGTCCAAGGATTTGGGGTGAAAGCCGATATTAAAACCATGCGGTTGCGACTAATTTTGATAGAATACATTAAAGTGTGTATTAATTAAACAGTATTTGTTTATTAGTGAGTCATCAAACAAAATGGGCTAAGAGCGTGTCATACTAGTACTAATACTTATTTGTATGACCTGCAGATACTTGTTTCGGATCTGGGTGTTTGTTTATGTAAGTTTAAATGTTTGTAAACGCACCCACGATACAGGAGAAATTCCTAGTGTGGGGCAAAGTTTTTAAAAACAATACTCGCTCACCGAGAGTTCCGTACAAACTGCGACATAAACGGTCATATATTTGGACTGCGTAAACTTAGAGAGTTGATTTTTTCACAGCACAAAAGGACTATAATGTTGAGTATTCGGATTTAATTTCAACTCGATAACTCCTCGCGTTTCCGAGATAAAAGGCCTTGACAGAAGGACAACAAAGTGATCCAAGAAAGGTTACAACATTTTTTTTCAGATTTGGAACAAAAAAAGAATAAACTGAAACTTGTTATTAAAGAATAATAGTTAAGAAAAGATACAAGTAGGATCTCCTACTATTTTCTTTCCTCTTTATTTTCTCTGGACATTAAACAAACAAATACCTACTCGTCCTTTGAACTGCAGACAGTAATCACTTAGCTATAGTACCTGTCGATATGTCGCCTTGCATCCCCTTTTAACATAGAGTAGCAAACTTCGGCACAAATCTCTGTTAATTATTCTGCAGTATTGAGAACGAGTGAGACGTGTGTTGCATACAAATTTTGTTGTGTCGTTGAGTTTAATTTAGATACAGGTAATTTATAGATTTATTTACGTATATAGACTCCTTTTTTCGGAATGGAAAAGTTTGGACTTTTTAAAAATCTGTATCTAAAAAGGAAAAAGTGGAACCCTTTTTTACGTATGTAAAATCATCAAGTAACTTCCGCCATTCAGGGCGTAGCGAGGGGGAATGCCAGACTATTACTGACTAAAACGCACCTATGTTCTTTCTTTTGCCCTTTACGTTCCGCTGTATCTTTTTCGAACGACAATGCTTGGAACGCGTGGAGGTATCGAATTTAAATAAAAACCACATACTCAAATTTGTGGTTCCAGAGAGCTTTAAAAAAATCAACTCTCTAAGTATACGTAATCAAAAGCTATGGCTGTTTACGTCGCTAATTTATACGGAAAACTTGGTGCGCAAGTCCACTTGGCCGGTTCTTTCTTTATGGTTTTACTGTACGTGCAGCAATTCAATACCGTCTTACGTTTGTTTTTAAGACTTTATGGGTGGACTTTATGGTGCATTTCGAAAAAATAAACAGACGTTTAACATATTTAACATCACCCTTAGTAAGCCTGTGGCTTAGGCAAAAATGTGGACATCGCCCCTGTATGCGTTTGAGCTTCTGAGGCACTACTCGGAATGAGCATTACAAAAAGTAGCTTAATTGTATATTTATATCGCTTGGTAACCCAACGACTTCTTTATCGAAAAGAACTCCATTACTTAATCTACCTTTACTACAAACAACTAGACGATGAAATTCCATCTTCTACCGACAAATACACACACACAAAGACCCACATTACCACATTGTCAAACGCTTTCAAAGTATCAGGTGTGCAGCATGAATACCTAATCTTAATGGAGTATGTACATGTACAGTCGCGACCGCCAATATGTTTTCATTTAGCCAAATTTTGAAGTGATTTTCTAGTGGAATAATAATTTTAAGTTTGATTTCATCATTGGTCTTATGACCGTAAACGATACTGCTAGGTAATGCGTTCGATTCCTAGGTTGGGCAATGTGCTTTACAGGTTTTGCATCCGGTTTTATTTTTACGTGGTAATTTACATAATTGGCAATTATGGATGTTAAAACTGTTTGGCAAACTTACTAAACCTTACGTAACCCCTTAGAGATTACAGGCCAGGCAATTTTTAAATGTTTTTTGTTTTAGGTGCAATTTAATAAGAAAATTTATAAAAATATAAATAGAATATGAGTAAAATCGAATAAACAAAGACTTCAAAATACCCTGTTCGTCTCAACACCAATAGAAGAGCTAATCTAATAGGAGAACATCACTTTTAAAAGGGTCTAACTGTATAGACATGAATGTCTGTGACTGTACCTTAGATAAGGGACGGAATAAATCATCGAGCGAATGTACCACCAAGTTCTCCCGGTGGGAAGAAACAGATTGTTCCATCGAGTGTCGTAAGAATAAAACTGTTTTATCGCGATTTCATGGGGACTTAAATTGTTTGAAGTGTCATAAATATTTCAGTGTGAAAATGGGGAATTAGAATTAATGTTATATTTACACAAAATGGGTCTTCAATATTATGTCTACGTATTGAAAAACACATTTTCGAAAAGTGAAATGGTATGAAAAAGAATGGGCACTTATAGAAGAAATTACGATAATCTTTTAAAGCTAAATTAGACACTACACTTTACTCTCATGTAGGATTAAAAATAACACAAACAGAACTAGTAGCAGGAATATTTATTTGTCTAATTATATCTACAAATTGAAGACAAAATAAACTGAATTTTATCAATGGAGAACATGGTAAATGTTTCAGATTTATAATCCTAAACTATTTAAATTCCTCTTCCCACTCTAGAGCAAAGTCTACGAAAATGTAAATATTTGTCGAGTAAATCGCAACAGTAGTGCAAACATTTAAAACGGTTTTCAAATGTTTCATGTTAATTACTAAACATATATATATGTAAATAGTACATACTTTTCAGTTTATTCCTGCAATTGAAAACAGCTGCACAAAACTGCTTTCACCGTTAAACGATACGATGCGGTCACGAGAACAAAATAATTCTCGCAAAAAAATCTCGCTTAGATAACGTTTTCCTTACAGCCTTAGCCGAAAAACACGAAATTGATCTCTATATCGCAAGTCATAAATAACATTTTTAATATCGCTGCGAATTTTCCGGCAGATTTCGGTCCTCTCGACCGATTCTGGAACTAATCCTGCCGTGTTAGAGTTAGTAATTGCGTGTGTAATGTTTTGTGGGGTTTGCAGGCGCCGGCGTTCGTCACGTTTAAATATGATTTATGCAAGTAATTTAGTTAAGTACATATAGACATTACGAGCTACAGATAGATTAAAATGTTCGTCGGATCGTGGATCCTTTTGTGGTGCCGTATCCTTGTCGTGGCAATGAATTATGTCCTTTACCTCAGTAGAACAATGTGGTGTGAAAATGACGTCATTCGAATATTAATGACATTGCTGTTAATTATATTATCGTTATTACATTTGTGTGGCATGTCTGTGTTATTACATTTTATGGGTAACATGAGCTATATTTTTCGTATCTTTATTACTTTTGTTATGTGATAAATGTAATGATATCCTGCTAATTACGATATAAAAGTAATTGTGTCTACTGTTGCCAACTCGGAAATGAGTCATTTCTGGACGACAATCGGGATCACATTTCTTTGTCCTGAACGATAATAGCCACACAACTTTCTTGTAGATATAAAAGCTAAAGGAAGTTAAGAAACACATTCTATCTAGAGCATTCTAGAAACTTTTTCACCCTAGTTCTGGGTTTCTCTAGAATAATGTCCTGGATTAAGAACATAAAGTTTATTCGTACCATAAATTAGCGGCAGATTTGTAAAGTAACTTTTTGGAAGATAAGTATTTTCTAGAGGCCCATTTTCTTAACATTGGAATATTCCACAGTGTATCTCCATCTTACTTTCCTAGACTGAGTTAAAAAGCTGTTGAATGAAATAATGTCAACATTCAAATCCTAGAAATGTCAAATTGATTACCTTGAAACTATGTAGGATATAAGCCCCTCCCTAAACCTGATTTAAACAGAATATAACAAGAGCAATATCATTCTAGCTCATATTTTCGTCAAATGACTAGTGTTGTGTCTTGTCTATTTTAGACTACAATGCCTCTGGGTGCGACGGAGTATAAACGACGTATAAAATTTCCATACGTAGAGTTCAAGGCTGAAATGAGGTGAGATTTATAAGCGACAGCGGTTTCTAAGAGTCTTATATAAAAAAAAAGGTTTTTTGGGATTACGAAATGGCGATCTTATTCCTATAGTCATTCAAAAGATATATACCTTCTTTACACAATATTCTCTATAACATTACATAACTGACCAAAAGCACTTTGCCCGACTTGTGAATCAAACCCGGGACCTAATACTCAACGACCACTACACGAATAAGGCCGTCAACATTCCCCATACCATTATTAAATTGTCACAACATAAAACAAATTACGTCGATTTTATTAGCACCTTTATGTAAAAGAACTTAGAAACTAAATTTCAACCTTTCACGTTCGATTGAGCTGACATTTTGTTTTAATATAAACATTAATACAAAAGTAGGTAAATTAGTTAGGTTAGCCCTCACTAGTTTTCCGTTTATAAAAAAAAGTAGATATACAATCTCTTAACATACTTACACAAAACAGTTCTGGCATAAAACAAAACACATTCAAATTATACCAACATACATACATTTGTGTCAAACTGACATTGACATTGGCTTTGCAATAGGGCTAACAAAACGTAATAAATCTTCGTATAGCTTTATTATGAACTGCGATATTTATTTATTCCATAGACTCTGCGAATTCTCATTGAATCTTATCATCAACGATTGTAGAGACATATGGAGAAATTTATTCGTTAGTCCTTAAACAGGAGATTCTGACATTGAATAAAGACATTTTAAACAATACAGAAAATCAGCAAATATCAATATTACTCTACTATGCCTGAGTTTTAATTTTCACTTTTCACTTGTACCACACCTCATGGCTAGTATGACTCACCAGTCGCCTGGAAAACTCTTCAGCCGGTCACGTGACACCCCCATGACGTCAGCATGCGAGTATCATGCAAACACTATTGACATAGAACGTGATTATGCGCCGTATTCATTATGTAAATGCCGTAGTCAAGTTCCAATGGACATCATTGTATGGAAAATATGTAGTAAAAATACAGTTTACTGTCTGTGTTGGAAAAAGACAGCGATGACAGTGGTTCTGTTTTTTTTTCAATTGATTTCTTCGTTGGAAAAAGCATTTGTTAACTGTCGTGCGTAGTTTTATGTAGTTTTGTAATTTTTAATTTGCATTTCCAAGTTAACCTTGCCTTGTTGAATATTTTTAAGCAGTTTATAGTAGGCACAATGTTATTTTCACTTGTGCCTAAAATATCAAAAATAAATCTACCCAAACAGTATTTATTTCTGCCAAAAATGATTAACGCCGACAGATTCTGTAGCAATATGGCGTGTTATTTGCCGACAACTTACTTTATTTATTTCCTCTTACAACTTACTTAAGGGTCGTCCTAATGATGTATCGTTGTAATATATGGCGATTAACTTGCAGTTTCTGACCGGCCCCTTACAGTGCAAGTGCAAGGATATTGTTCGGAATGAATGTTTGTTTCTCACGCGATCGTATTTTAGACGAAGAATTAAGTGGTTAGCCATTCGGTGATAGATTTCTTGTAGTTCTCATGGTGATGTAGTGTTTAGGGTTACTTTTATGCGGGATTAATATCATAACATCACGCCTGCAATCCTGAAGGGTCAGGCAGATGTGCACCTAATAGTAGTGGCAGGTTAACTTATTCTAAACTATTATAACACTTAAAATGGGATATTTAACATGTTTGTTATTTATTCTGAGTTTCCGATATTGCAAACGCCATGATCACGGATGAACTGATATTATTGCCGGTACTGTTCATGAGCAAAAAAAATATCCAGTGAAGTATCCAGAACAAAATCTAGTTGTGACGGTGTTGGTGGTACTGAACGCAAAAAGCGAATAAGAGAGTAGAGCGTTATTTCTGCTAAACATGATCATGGCGTTTGCAATATCCCCGAAATATAGGAAACTCAGAATAAATAACAAACATGGTAAATGTGCCGTTTTAAGTGTTAATAATAATGTTAGTGTTGATGTCAGTTTGAAGACTTATATTTTACATCGTGGCTCTTGATACTGTCCATCGAGAATAATGTTTTCGCTGTAGCATGGTGCGGGGGACATTAGTGAGATGAACTGTTCCTCTTCGATTTGGAACGTTACCGCTTATAGGCTTCACCCTGAATATTACCTACAACTGTGAAGACTCATCATAGCAATCATCACTAAACATGTCTTTTCATATAATGTTACTCGTACCATGCTACAGCGAAAACAAGTAGGCAAAGTTGTTCATTGAAAAGAGTGGTGTCTCAAATGGTCCATTGAAATATTTTCTGTTCTGTCTGGTTCTAAACAGTTGAACAATATTGCTGTTCAGTAGTAGTTATTATCAGTACCAGCTACTTATCTATGTACTCGTTGATGGTAATAGACCGTCTTCGTAATAAATGGGACTACAATGTAACTTGGGACTGTAGGTGTACCTATATTTTAAGTGTGTGTATTAGGTACCTGTGCACTCTGCTTAACCCATGAGTCCCTAGTACAGACGTTCTGTTGTGAAGTAGATAATGATAAATATTATCGGCTAGGTATTATAATTCACCTATCCACACAAAACAACTGCGCGTCGTCTTTGACATTGACGTCATTGAAATAATTACTGGCATATTGGTAGGTACCCAATGGTTCGTAGGGAAATAGGTTCCTGTGTAGAAAACTCAACAATTTTCCAGAAAAAAGTGTGTTCATTTTTCATTTAAAAATAGTTGTAGCACACGTTTCGCAAAATACGTGGGCGTGATATTCCGCGCTAATTCGGACGCTCTGTTCAAAATAAATATTGGAATTCAGACAATCCAAATATTTGCCGATGACTCAATTATTTGATGCTAAAAAAATATGTTTACACATTCTTTGTCTGCGGTTTTCGTGAGTATTTTCTGGTAATTTATTAAGTCTATGATTCCTTTTACTGTGTCGGGAATTTCATTTTTTTTGCGTCTATATATCATGAATATTAACGAGGCGAACACTGAAATTCTTCGGTAATTAGTTTACAACACGTCCATCAAAATTGTTGAAAAATCTATCTTCACTAACATCTAAAGTATAAACATTAAACAATCTTAATTGCATTCCAGTACACCAATACATAGACTAGACTAAATAATGCCTCCTTACGACAGACTTATAATAAGGCTTTTGCAATTTTTTTCTTTCGTCTGTTGTCCATGGAACGGTTCGTTTTCAATTAACGATATAGAGATTTTCCACGTCGTCGGTCGTAATCCGAACCGGCTGTAATGGAGCGCAAAAAACCTCTTGACGTTTTTTCTAGGTTGCGTGTATTGAAATTACTTTTTTTTGTACAGTCTATAGAGTGTAGGGGTTAGGATTTAATTGAAAACGTTCGTTATGGCTCAATGACTTGTGGACGTTTTTATTTTCAATTGACCTTTCACGTGTAGTTTTATTTTTGGATCTAGCAAAAGAAAAACAACTTTCACGTGAATGCTTTATTTTTACAAAACATGTGACTGTTACTGACATAAAAATATCTCGGCACTCTATAAAATTCAGTAATGCTTTGAACATGACTTCACAAACTATTAAATGACTAAGTACTTCAGTCATTTTATAATAATTTATTTTCACATAAAGTTCGTCTAAAATATTTATGAACACTGCCACAGTCCAGCTAAAAGAATTACCATTTATGACCCAGGCAAGCGCACACAGAATACGAAATTCAAATCTCGTTTTAATTTTTCCACCCATAAACGGTTTCAATTCAGCCAGTACTTAAACGTTCCTGATGGTAATGTTCCACGTAGCATTCTCATCTTGGACGCCATTTTAATTGTGATTACTGTGCCGATGCGCTATTTGTATGCAATATTAGAACATGGAACGCATTTAAAAAAATGAAATGGGTACAGTTCTGTATAAAAAGTAACAAAAATGACTGGCTGGACTGGAGGCATAAAAAATCCAAATTCGAATGGTCGAGTTTTAAAAATAAAATATTTTGCTTTTTGTTTTTGTTTCTGCATATTGTACCGCAAGGGTAGTGAAAGTTATTACTTAATAGCTTTTTGATTTGTGTGAAAAATGAGAATAATATTAAAATATATGTCTACGTCTGTTTGTTTCTACATTTAAGGTTTCTATCTGTTTTACAAAGCAATAGACTTTTGAGACCCTTGAATATAGTAGAATAAAATAATATTAATATCAGTTAAAAAACAACTTAAGATGGGCCTAAAACTCTACCGCAGCTAACATACTGTTAGGTATTTGTTTATTCATGCCGTAGTGTTATTGTTGTTTTATAATGTTTACTTCTGAAATTATAGGAAAACATGCTAAGAGCATTAATTGCATTTTTTTATCGTCATGTTATGGGAATTCATTGAGGATAAATTCCTCATGCATTACACAATTACAAAAGTCCCATAATATTTTACAATACTGTTCAAAGCAATGATTAATAAGCTTAAAATAGAAGTGAATGAGTAAGAATTTTCCATATATTTTATCCGTTTTATATTTACAAATACATTACAATGTCCATAGGTAGCGGTGATGCCTAACGGACAGATAGCTTCCTTGCTAGTTTAGTTCGAGTTGGACTCGTACACACGAGTTCTGTTGCATCAAAAAAATACAATAACAATATTATGTATGCTATTTGCCATTATAAATAAACTGGTTAACCATGTAATGAGTATTTATTTCTTACATAATAATTAATTACAATGAATCAAGGAATGTCAGAGTCGAGAGCAACCTGCTGTAGTTCCGCCGGAAACCGCTTGGCGCGCACAAATCACTCCGTTCGGAAACACACATGATTTGAGTCTAACAGCCTCTCCCTCGTCACTCTAACTTCTTTTTCCAGGTTCCAGATCAGAGGTTCAGACGATCCGGCTCCTTCCTGGTCCTCTGCGATCGGCGGACTGCGATAGGGGAAGGTAAGCGCCTATTTGCATTTGTAGGCTCTGTAGACACTGCAGTATGGACTGTTGGCTCTTGTTCCTGCTGCACTTCTTTTTGTTTCCTCACAGGACTGACAGGTTTATTAATAGGACAAGTAAAAGGTATTGTATGCATTGTCTCCTCTGGAATATGTTGTATACTTTCTCTTCCTTCAGCTGTTGCCTGCACAATCTCCTGTGGCTGCTTTGGATTGAATTGGTAAGTATCAGGTAGGTATTGATTCTCACTTGTACTACAGTAGGTCTTAATGATTTGATCCACATGTCGGTGATGTGTCTGCCCCTCTACCTCTATCTCATAATGTAATTTTCCACATCTGTTAATTATCTCCCCAAATTTCCATTTATTATTATCATACATTCTAATCTGTACTCTGTCTCCTGTTTTAAATTCCTTTTTAAATTCCAAATTATCATTCTTGCTTCCCTGTCCTATATCTTCTCTTTTCACTAAATCAATTTTTGTTCTATACAGCCGTTTAAACATCATCTCTGCAGGGGTCAATCCGGTAGCACTGTTAGGTGTTCTCCGGTAAGTCATGAGAAATTTTTGAAGCTTGTCTTGTAGTGATCCATTCTCATCTGCCATTGCTTTGAGCTTATTTTTAAATGTTTGTACATATCGTTCAGCTTGTCCATTTGAGCTTGGATGAAAAGGAGCTGTAAACTTGGCTTGTATGCCGTTTCCTTCTAAGAATTGTAACATCTCTTGTGAGCGAAATTGCCTTCCATTATCGGATACTTGAGTAATGGGTAATCCGAAAGTTGTATATATCTTCTTGAGAATATTCACCGTTGCTGTAGCTGTAATAGATGTTGTTGGCACAACTTCAAGCCATTTGGTGTATGCATCTACGACTATGAGAAAGTAATTATTCATGAATGGACCTGCGTAATCTATATGGATTCTGCTCCAGGGCTCTTTTGGATATTCCCATACGTGAACTGGTACTTTTACTGGATTTTTCTGCATAAGGCAACAAACTTTGCATTCTTTTGCCATTCGATCAATGTCAGCATCTATATTCTTCCACCAGACGTAACTTCGTGCTAACGCCTTCATCTTAACAATGCCTGTGTGTGCAGTATGTAATTCTTCTAAAATCCTGTTTTGTAATGACTTCGGTATAACAATTCTTATACCATAAAATATACAGTTGTTTTGCAGGGAAAACTCGTGTAGTTTCTTAGGATCGCTTTTACCCGATTGTATTTCTAAGTAAAGCTTTTGTAAGTCTGGGTCTTTCCTTGTTCCTTCTCTAATCTCTTGTAATGTAACAGGCATTTCCGAAATTTGATTCAAATAGAATGCGTCATCGTCCGTTAAGTTGTCCTTTTCAGTTCCTGTAGCCTCCTTGTTTAATCTTGAAAAATAATCTGCATTTGCATGTTCTGTGGTCTTTCTAAGTTTTATAGTGTAGTCGAACCCAGCTAAGAAATTTGCGTAGTGTACAAGTCGAATAGCCGTAGTAGTAGGTATAGCCTTCTCTGGATGTAAAATTCTAGCCAAGGGTTGGTTATCTATGATTAGTGTAATTTTTCTTCCATAACAGTATTGAAAGAATTTCTTTAAACCCCAAATCAAGGCAGCTGCTTCCTTGTCTAACTGGCTGTAGCCCTTCTCAGCTTTGGTCAAGGATCTTGACGCAAAAGCGATCGGCCGTTCGGTCTTGTCCGGCATAAGGTGTGATAATACTCCTCCGAATCCCGTAGGTGATGCGTCTGTTGCCAGGGTGACCGGTAAGTCTGCATGAAACGGTATTAATACTTTTTCCCCACAAATCTCCTCTTTCATCTCTTGAAAAGCTTTCTCACATTGATTTGACCATTGGAATACTGTGTCTTTCTTTAATAATTGGTAAAGTGGATTTAATTTGGATGCCAAGTTTGGAATGAACTGTTGATAATAGTTGATCATTCCTAAGAAGGTACGAAGAGATGATACATCTGTAGGCCGTGGACTATTCACAATATCTTTAATTTTCTCTTGAGTAGGATGTAATCCGTTTTCATTTATGGTATGGCCAAGATATGTAACTGACCTTTGGGAAAATTGACATTTATTCTTATTTAGGTGTAGTCCACATTTAATTAATTTCTCGAAAACTGCTGTAATTCTTTGTAAGAGTTGTATGTATGTACTTCCTTGCAAAGCTATGTCATCAAAGAAACAAGCTGTGCCTTCCATGCCTTGTAACGTCTGGTCCATATACCTTTGCCAAATATTAGGAGCCACCTTGACACCAAACATTAATCTTCTAACTTTGTAAGTACCCTTGCAGGTGCTGATAGTCTGCATTTTTGCTGTCTCTTCACTGGTTCGCATGTGTAAGTATGCTTGGTTTATATCCAACGTACAAAAGTATTTTCCGCCACTCATCTTAGAAAATATTTCTTCAATTCTCGGAATAGGGTAATTGTCAGTTTCTATATTCCTGTTTAATGTTGCTCGGTAATCTGCACATAAACGAACCTTGCCATTTTGTTTTATTACAGGTACAACAGGTGTCCCCCACTGTGAATATGCAACTTTCTCTAAAATGCCTTCTTTTTCTAGCCTGTCGATTTCATCTTCAACTTGCTGTCTCAATGCAAATGGTACTGGACGAGGTTTCAGAAATACAGGTGATGTCCCTTCCTTTAATTTATATGTAGCTTGAAAGTCGTTAATTTCCCCAATTTCTTCTGTAAATAATTCTTTGTATTCTTGTAATAGTTTGTGTAATTTTTCTTTAAACTCATTTTCTGTAATATCATTTTCTTCTTTATGTATTGATTTGATATCAAACTGTATGTTTAATTTCCTTATCCATTCTCTGCCTATTACTGGGTCCACATTCCTGTCAATCACGAATATTCGTCCTTGTACTTCTGCGTCTCTGTATTTAATGTTGACATAACACGTGCCCAATGGTTGTAGTATTTCTCCAGTGTATGTCCGTAGCTTTATCGATGTATTAATTAGTTTCAGGTTCCCAAACTTATTCTTAAAATATTCTGCAGAGCAGGTTGTGACTGCGGCACCTGTATCCAGCTCCAGGGTATGTAAATTTCCATTTATTTGCAATGTAATATTGAATTTATCATTTTGTGTACTATTTCCATGAATAATTTTCTGTATTTCATATATTTCGTCTTCATTATTATCCACAGGTAGCTCGTATAAGAGATCTAACTGTTTGTGCTCTTTAAAACAAACAGATTGGATATGTCCCTTTTTACTACAGTTCTTACAGTATAGTTTATCTTTCAGCCTGCACTGTGCCGCTGTATGGTTCTCTTTTCCACATCGGAAACATTTTACTTGTTTTTCTTCTTTAATTGGGTATGTATTATTTGTGTTGTATGAAGGTCCTTTATCTGTATTTGGTTTAAAATTGTTTTTATTCTTTGTGTACTTTGATATTTTGTTAATATTTGACTGTATATCCGGTTCCATTTCTTTGCTTTCAGATTTTGCCATTTCTATTGCTAATGAAATTTTTATTAAGTCATCGAATTTTATTAAAGAAGATTCCTGTAACAACCTCTCTTTAATTTCGGTATTTCTGAGTCCTCGTATAAATTGGACACGAAGGTGGGTCTCGAAAGTGCTCTGTTGGCAATTATTACATTTAAAATTGCATTTACCCCCTATTCCTTTCAACCCCGCTACATAGTTAGATATACTTTCGCCTTCTTGTTGCTGCCTCAGGCAGAATTTGTGCTGCAAAGCGACTTCACCAGGTTCTGGTGCAATATGGTTTTGTAACAGCTTTATAAGCTCGTCCAATGCTATTTTTTCTGGGGTCTCTGGTGCCGTTATGTTTTTCAATATTTGGTAGTACTTAGGACCAATACAGTTGAGGAATATTTGTACTTTTACTGTAGAATTTGTTACTCCTTTTAAGGTTATGTAATTTTGAAGTCTTTGTAAATAAGACGAAAATGTCTCATTCTGCTCATCATACGGTTGTAATGTAATACCGCCAACTGACTTATCACTGCTTTGTAACGCTTGTTGTAATTGAGCTTGTTGTAATTGCATACCTTTCATAGTTTGCATCATTTCTGCCAAAACTTGACCTAATTGCATCTCCATTGTAGTATTTGTAGTACGTATTTATGGTAAGGAGAAAAAGGAATTTGTGTAGCGGGTTATCAACACAGGCATGGAACCCTTGGATTGGTAGGAGATGGTAAAAGGTATCACTTGGAACATGAATTTTCACTACTTTGAGCTTTGAGGTTACTCAACACCACGTGCAAACTGTGATGGTATATTTTTTTCTATGGTTTCGCGTAGATTCAGTCACTAACTCGTCGCCACTATTATGTATGCTATTTGCCATTATAAATAAACTGGTTAACCATGTAATGAGTATTTATTTCTTACATAATAATTAATTACAATGAATCAAGGAATGTCAGAGTCGAGAGCAACCTGCTGTAGTTCCGCCGGAAACCGCTTGGCGCGCACAAATCACTCCGTTCGGAAACACACATGATTTGAGTCTAACAAACAATATTTTAAAAGCTCCTTTAAATTAAATGGATATTGGCACTAAACCGCAAAACTAAATTTGTTCTTCATAATAGCCTAATGAAAAACAAAATTACAGCTGCAGTTTGATGAAAAGTCCTCTAACTCAAAAACAAAATAGCAATCCTTGTTTATACCATTTTTGTTGCAGGGGTTTTACTTACGTTGAGAAGGAATTTTTCTTCTCTTACTTTAGAAGTTACAGTGGGAGGACCAAATTAAATTAAAAATTTAAGAAGCAAATACACATTAACCATTTACTTGAGTAAAAACGTATATAAAACACCTAAGTTCGGACTTTGATCGCCAAAATGACGGGGAGAACAAGCCCAGTCTGACTTCTTTATGCATGTTTTTACACTCATTATAGTCCTGCATAGTTCTTTTTAGCACGTGACCTAAAATGAAATGAACACAATTTTACTACCAATGTTTACTAGCAGCTCGTGGCTAAATAATAACCGCCACATGAGTCGATCTACAGCTCTAACAAACAGTCTGACCAAAAAGTATCGTGTAACCTAGTACTGATAAATGATAACACAACACTAAATTATGTACCTAAACTCCTAGTTAAAAAAATCTAGCTTATTCATAGATACGTTCGCTGTTTTACTATTTCAAGGCTACCAGTACATACCTTAATCAAAATCAGTTTCACTTAACCACATCCACTTTGGGTCGCGTGTCTCCGAGTCCATTACTCAGATGGCCTGGCTTCTTGGATGAGTTGTGTGGAGACACGCGAGCTCTCGTGCCTCAGATGCGATGGGAGCAGATTGATCCGGCCCGGTCATTAAGGTGAAAGGCTCCCTAAGGGAGTAACATGGGGTCGGTAGCTGCGTGAAAAATATGTAGTTAGGTCTGTGAAATGGTTTGTATTTTTTTTAAATTGCGTGTCTTTTGGTCTTAAGGTAAAGTTTTGGAATAGAATATTTCAGAAGAAGTACCTACTTTTGACTTAACAGTATAGTGATGACAGGTGAACGGCGCGTTCGTGCTCCACGCGCGCCTTAAAGAGATGTCAGCAAAGCAGAGGGGCTGCCAGAGCCACGGCCCGCCGGGACGTGCGGGCTAATATTAAGGGCAAAAGAACGAACATGGGTTTTAGCCAGTAAAAATCTGACACTGCCCCTCCCCCCCGCTCCGCCCAGAGCGGAAGAAGTTATTAGATCTCTATCCTTAAAAAAAAGTTACCATCCAAACTGTCGCAGATGCTTTTTACTGGTTCAGTGATCATTATGCAAAAACGCGATTCAGACTGAAATTGCGGCTACCTAGATGACCAGTGAACCTTGAAATTTGTCTGATCTCAGAAGATAAAGTTTTTCTACCCTCCTGGGTTCTGTGACCTAAAAGGCACACTTGACTAAGTTTACGTCTCTGATTTGCATATTTTTAGCAATCTGTGTGGGATCAGTACTTTTGCAAAGTTTCTTGGACGTAAGTCCAGTCATAAAGTTGTTTTAATGTCTGTGCGCAATAATTAAAATTAAATAAAAGTTAGAAGACATAATATAACATAAATAAAACTCTTGGGAAACGAATAATTGTTAGAATAATTTGAGCTAAAGACTCGTGTTTGTGACTGTAAAAAGCATTTGAACATTCTTTATTCATTCGAAAGATCAATCAAACCAAGTAAAGTTGTAAAGTTTAACTCTAAGCTCAATAGATGGCGTTGTCGTCGAAATAGACCGCGCTAGCGTCTGCTACAGTCGATATAGTTGGGTATCTGACACTTTCTAAAAAAAAAACTCAGATTTCTGAATATTGGTGCTTTATTTGCAACCCTCTTTATTAATGTTCCCATAAGTACCTACAACCCAAGCCATCCTGCATGTATAATTAATATATGTCTGAAATCAAGCGTAGTGATCAATGCTCGTGCCTTGTGACCTTTGCCCAGCAGTGGGACAATAATACGCTGTTATTTAATGAAATATGGAAAACATTCGGAGCTGAAACATACGGGGAACTCTCAATAATGGATTAATTCTCTAGTAGACCAATAGTTAGGCAAAGAAATAGTTTTAAAGTTTATAAAGCCAATCCAGTTTGAATGTTCTAAACTCAGCGCTGATTACTTTCCTTTGAAACCTCTAAAGCTCAAAAAGTCTTTTGAAACTGTAGTGCTTTATTCCAAAAGCAATTGACCTAAATAGATGAAACGATTTATATATTGCAGATGAATCACACGACATAATGTTATCGCACTACACATCAGAAATTCTAAAGTAAATAAATCGATCATATTCTTACATTAACTTACGCTATTGTTTCTCATGGGGTATACAGAAACTACAGAAGGTCATCTGTGACAATCCTTACTCACAAACCTTCCTTTGACGAAACGGTTGGTGCAGTAGCTGAGCGTTCGACTGCTGCACTACGTGTCGCGAGTTTGATCCCCACACAGAACAAATGTTTGTTTGACCCACAGGTAGTTTTTTCGGGTTGTAATGTTTGTAAACGCACCAACGATACAGAAGAAATTCCTAGTGTGGTGCAACGTTTTTTTAAAAATAAAATAAAAAACAAACTTTGCTTGCATAATGAATTCATGACAACTAATAATCTGTACGTACAAGGCTCTTAGTATTACGTTGTAAAACAATGAAGGTACATCCATGCGAAGCCTTAGCGGTGTGGAACAAGATTGTAAACGAGGGTCACAGTTAACTCGTGGAACTGGTAATTTTAAAACTGTGATCTTGTAAAGCGAAAGGGAGTGAAAGTGTTGTTGATTTGCTCACGTAAGACTAGGATTATCCTGCCAGGGTTGCGGGTTGTTCGAAAGAGATACCGCGGCCACTGAAAATAAAGGGCAAACGAAGGAACATGGGTGGGTTTTAGTCAGTACAAGTCTGACACTCCTATTTCTTCCAGATCGCGGGACGTTATTTGATGATTTCCCATTCGCTAAAAAAAGACTGGGATTGTTGTTTATAGGATAGAATATCGCATGATTGATTAATTTGAAATGCTGGTATTCAGCTGCAGCCGGTTAGACTGGATGCCGACCCCAACACAGATGACGATGACAATCGATGGTCCATCCTATCATCATCGACCTATTTTTTTTTCCTAAGCGTCGGCGCATGGAATCTCACGGCTCTCTTCCACAGAGTATGATAAAACTATAGACTGCCACCTGATATGTTTTTTTTTCTGGCCATACACCCACGTAGTTGTGATATTTTAACAATGGGAAATTAGTAGATCTGGGTCACAAAAAGCAGCAATACTATATATCGTCCCCGTAGTTGGAAAACTAAATAACTCCGATTTTCTAGTTTTGAGATAAACGCGATTTAGTGTTTTTTTTTCAATTAATGTTCATTTGTTAAAAAAATTGAGGCAATTTTACTGTCGGTAATTTTATATTTTGTGGACCTGATTATCTTTAACATTATGCTTAAACAAACTGGACTCTATCTTCAACAATATCTAAATAAAATATATAAAACCAAGTTGTTTAATTTTGCCACAACTACTTTTTGTAACGTAACTGCAATTAGTTATTTATTTCGGCTATTTATTTAGTTTTCCTACAACCTAGATCCATCTGGTAGAGTAAAAGAAGGTGAAATAAATGCAGTTATTGAATTTATCAAACTTAAAATATGTTTAAATGTAAAAGTTGAACGTTTATTACTTTGATATTGTTTAACTGTTATTGGTGCCATTAAAAATAATAAGCTGTATTTTGACATAAAATAGACTTTATAAAAAAATGAACAACAAATCAAAGGTATAGCAATCATTATAAAACTTTAAAACAACTCAATTCAAATAAAAATAATTCTTCATTGGTAATTTAGGAAACACAACTAAAATAAAACTCAAAAAATAATATGACTCATCAGCTACATTGAGTACAAAAATCAACAAACTTCTAATATCAATTACTTAAGACTATAAATCCTACAATTAAGTAAAATAAAACATTTAAAATTCAAAACAATTGCAATGTCTGTACTTAATCAATACTGAAAGGTAAATGTAAGAGACATAAACAAAAGTACAGCAACTTAAAATAAAAACTACCTTCATACACATTAAATAAAACACGGCGTATGTATGTAATTTAAAAATTATCTTCTTCTTATCACATTTTCACCATAAATCTACCCCGCGAATCCATTATAGCAGCGGTCGGCAACCTCTTGGCAAGCAAGGGCCACAAGGTGACTAATTAAACTAAAGGCGGGCCGCAGTCATTTTACTCACATAAACCCAAGAAGCCCAATATACCTGCTCATAATAATTGGTAATTTTCCAGCAAAAAAAAAAATGCCATTGAAAATTGTTAAAACATAGGGAATTTAATTCGTACACGTAACACTTATCATCTCTTTGAGGCGCGCGTGCAACAATAACGCGCTGTCGACACGGACTGTCGTCAATAGACGGCCGGACGATGAGCTACCCATTGCTCACCGTCCACAACAGCGGCTGGGTTAGTTTGAGGTTCTCTCCCTCAAACGCCCGGCAATCCCCTTCGCTAGCATTACTGCTTCGCAGGAGGAGGTGACCGCTTCCCATTCCCTCTCGCTCCGGACCATGGACTGACCGAACGCGAGAGATCGCCGCCACCGATCGCCGCCACCGATCGCCTCTACGAAGGCACGGTGGTGCCCCGCCCAAGCTGGGCAGACCGCCACTGTGTGCTCCACCGTGTCCTCCGGGCGATAGACACCCGGGCGTTTCCTGCCGCCCAATTATGTGCAGGAACCTGCCGAAACTTCCGTGTCCGGTGAGGACCTGCGTCAGGCGGTCTTTAAAGAGAGGACTTACCGCCACTATTGTGGCGTGCCCTGCATGGGGTCGCGACAGGTCAACGCTCGAGTTTGGGAGCCAAACGTCGTAAATGCTCCACGAAATTCCACTGGCTGTCGAGGACAATTCCCAGGTACTTCATTGTCGACCCGACGCCGATGCGAACCCGTCCTACTGTCAGCTGGGATCCCGACGGTGGCGTAATTCCGGCGGCCATGAAAGACCATGGCCTCGGATTTGAACAATGCCACCTCGAGACCCAGTAGCAGGATCCCCCTAAGCCAGAACGGGCGTGTCATCAGCGTAGGAAACTACGCTGACGCCGCTGGGGAGCAGCACCCAGTCGTAACCGATGTCCCACAGGAGCAGCCCCAAGACCGATCCCTGTGGGACACCGCACGACATCTCTCGCCGGTTCCACTCTCCAGAGCGACCGGGGTAGATGACGGCCCTATCCGTCACACGACGAAGGTAGGTCTGCATCCGGTGGTACCGGAGTGCCTCCCTGATGCAGCTCCAAGGCATGGTGTTGGACGCGTTGGCGATGTCGAAAGACACCGAAACGACAACCCCACCCCTGGACACTGCAGCCCCCGTCATGAGTGGCTATCACGCGCATGATGGCGTCCACCGTCGAGCGCCCCTTGCGGACACCATACTGGTACTCCGCTGCGCCGGCCCCGTCCCTACAAGGTGCCCGACGAGGTGGTTTGCAATTACTCTTTCAAAGAGCTTGCCCACCTCGTCGAGCAGTACGATGGGCCGGAATGCGGACGGAGAGTCCGCAAGGCGCCCCAGCTTCTGTATGCGGAACAGTCTTCCAACGAAGTGGGAACTGGCCCCTCTCCACGCATGCAAGCACCTTAGGAGCCATAGTAGTCGGGGCCCGAGAGCCACCAAGGCTTTGCCGTGCAAACCATTGGGTCCCGGGATGGTATTTTTGGCTGTAGAATAGTGCTCAAATGCTCTGTAAGACGAGAAGCATATTTATTTTTTGTGTAATTGGCAATTGAAAAATTGTACTGAACTGTTTAGCAAACTTTTTCAACTCGTCAAAATCAGATGGCATTTAACAATATTATTGGATTCATAGAAGGAGCTTTGAGAATATCAGCTAGTATGATACAATTTCAAAGTGTTGCCAAGCAGAGGGGTTAAAAGGCGCGCTTACTTAATGCGTTGATTCTGATAACTGTAACTTATTTTTACAAAACATTCACGGGCCGCAAGGAAGACGTCGCGGCCGCGGGTTGCCGACCCCTGCATTATAGTGTAAAACTCTCACTCTGGTCACTGACGTCAACGCAATTGAAGGTTACGCATTACACTAAAATGCTTGTGACGCGAGCGATGCATCAGTCATACGCGCTGACACCCGCGCTTCCCCAGCGCACTTATTTGTTCCGATTCATTGAATAGACACTACAATATTTCGCGTGGCAATTATAAATAACTTAATCTATTTGATTTTATTTGCCTATCATCTTTTAATTAATAATTATCTAGTTGTAGAAGAAATCGATAACATCAAGTGTTTATAAAGTAATGTACGTTTTGGCAGAATTCTGAGTAGCAAAATTAAATAAGTAGAGTTATTTCGTTTTCCTAGAACTTTGTTAGTTTTATGATAGAATTTGTAAATTGAAGAAAAAATCAACAACTTATGTTATTTAATTCATTAAAAATTTAACTAATCATTGACCACAGTTATTGATTTATTTATTGAGTTGTTTATTTTTCCTTCAAAAAATTAGAATTAGTTTGAAGATATGCATTATTCCATCTGAACGACAAAAATGGCTATATTTTTGTAACGGAATAAGATAAGTAAATTCCTGTAAGACTCAAACATGCGTCATGTTTTGGATTATTTAAAAATAGGGAAAAGACAAAATCGCCAAAAACGAAGTTATTTAGTTTTCCAAATACAGGGACGATATAAAATCCACGTGTGCAATTTATGTTACCACAAGAATAAATTATCGGTGGCCACTAGTTTAGTAAGAAGCTATTCTTATTGCCTATAACACTTCTGGAATGACTAATACTTGCGGTTTCATAATATACATTGGAACAAAAATAATACTACGTAAATGTATAAAAACCACAAATTATGATTTCTGAAAAACACAGTACGATAAACAACCCAATCTCTTCATCTGCGACGTAGCAACAAAAACTTATCCTACACTGTAATAGGCAAAAAATAACCTAGACAAAAGGGAACGTAAATATGCGCTCTTACGCCGATCAGGAACGTCATTTTACGTCATAAATCTCGTTGATCCCTGCAAGAGATCAACCCGGTACAGCGCGGATGATGAATGTGTATTTTTTACCAAATTTATTTCAGCTCTAGAGGATACGCACCGTACAGAATGTGCGTATTGTAATGGAGAATATTTTCTGTTTTTTTTTCGTATTGCAGTAATCTTTATGAATTGTTTTCCTTTTAGGATAAGTGAAATTGTTCAAAGGAAAATTTTAAGCGAAAGCATTCCCACATATTTTTTATGATTTAAGATGTTTAAGTTGATCATGTTCGCAAAGTGAAATATCTCGATCTTATATGGTAAGTAATTAACTTCCAAAGATATTCAATTGTGCTCACCGATCAAAGCATTTTTTCCAATTCTTTTTGGCCACAGCATCTAAAGACCTATCTTGGTAAATGGAATCCAGCTCATCCCGCCATCTTTATCTGGACGTGCCGCGATGGTGTTTCCCGGGACGCACTATTTCGCGTTGCCTAATTATGTCGAAATAATACCTTGAACTACTTCATTAACAGTATTTATGACGTAATCTTCAATGACACTGTCCTATCAAAAAAATATCCATGATTAGATTAAAAACACTATAGATTTCTAATGATGAGCAAGCTTCATGTGTTGATACAAAAATATGATGCAAGTTAAGAAACGATGACATTCAAATGACTAATGTTTTTTGCACTGTATCCTTTTGACATTGTGATTATTCTTAAGTAAAGTAAGGGACTGACAGACATGACAATGCAAACTTAAAAAAAAGTATTGCATAGTATGGTAGGTTTTTTGCACTAAGGGTTCCGTAATCCGCAATAGATCTTATTCTGTTTGAATCGATGCCTCAGATTTTATCCGCCCAGTTCGTAGGGACTTGGAAATATCTATTGTTTGCCTCTTTCGAGTCCTGGAAGTTACAATATATTGAGCACAACAAACAGGAGACAAGTTGTTAATGTGCAGCCGAACCTCACATTCAACCACCAAAGCCACATCTAGATATATAGAAAAAAGTATTTATTTGACTTGCACAGGACAAAATAGGAAAAAACAGAAAAAAATATATAGAAAAAAGAAAAAAGTTCCCATATCGTGGCAACGCGGCCAGTCTCATGAGGATATTACCAATTGGCAGCGTTGAAGATGGATTTTAGATAATTAAGTTTTTTTTTTAAGATAAGGATATTCTTTTTTTTTTTTAAAATAAACCCGTATTGAATGAAATGTTTAAAGCCTATTACGGTAAAAAAGCAGCCTTGTGATTTGGATATCCGATAGAGTAACGAACAGAAGACCATAAGTAGATAGGTAGGTAATGAGTTCGGGTTTTACCATTTCGTTACAGAACCTTAATATCTCTGTTATTAATCATGCTAAGTTATAACATATAGTCACATGTTCTCAGACCATTTCAAAGTAACATTTGTACCAGGAATAGTAATGACGCACAGAAAACGGACGAACGAAGATTTTTCTGCAATGATTCTCGTTATATGTAAATTTTTGAATCATAACCCATTATCATGGGAATTTCGTATGGGGCTGTATGGTGTAAGATCAGCAAAGAAATCAATTGAAATGAAGAGTAGAATGTTCCATGAAAAATCGAATTATGTTTTTGAATATACCTACAAGATACTTAAATGAAAAATGTGATGATGATGAGAATAAGTTCGTATACGGTTTTGTATTTTCTTCGTCATTTCACATACATAAATAATTTGTATCACAGATTGCATTTGTGAACATTATGTTGTTAACATAGATTTTAGCGTCTAGTCGTGAAATCCTACTTCTGCATAGCCAACAAGATACTAACTTTTAATTCAAATGACAATTAAAGTCAATGATTTCAACTAGACTTGCAAGAAATCGTCTAAATATTTACATTAGTTTGAATTCAAATATCAAGTGTTAATTAATTTCGAACTAATGTAAATATTTTTGAATACAAACGTTCAATATACTTAATTTAATTATTAAAACTGACAATCCATTTATATTTTTGTGCTACAACATGTGACAAGGAAGTTTTGGCGGCAACCATGCCCGTGATTTTAAAAATTGAGTAACGGTAACGAATATTAATTACGTACTATTTCGACTTTAACAAAATTCATCATAAACACGACCTTACGCCCGCGACAAACAGAAAAAAAAAATGGGTTAGTAAAATTTAAGCTCGTTCAAACTACACATTTAATATTTTTGAACAATAAAAATATTGCTAAATATTATTCTAAGTGTAAACGACCTTACTTTGTCGCCGTAATATAATTTTAATTATAAATGTAAATCCATGCAAATCATATTGAAAGTACGCAAGTAAATTTAAGTACCTAGTTAATTAGTTGTTGCTAACCATACACTTTGTAGTTTCTCACAAAATCAAAGGGGTTCCGCGAAAAGTTCTGCTAAGAAAACTTGATGAGTAAAATTAGTTATAAGACGCTGAGTTTAACTATTTATGAGTTCACCGGTAAAGCAAAGAGCAGCTCTGTGGTTTTCTAAAGAAAAATATGAATCGTTGTCTATTTTTGTTCCTTTATTAAAACTTTGACTGTAGGTTCAAGACATGATAGGAAATGCTTTATTAACTAGATTGAACTTAAAAGTTTGCGCTGAATTTTTAACCGATTTCAAAAAAGGAAGAGGTTCTCAATTCGTCGGAATATTTTTTTTATGTATGTTCACCGATTACTCAAAGACGTCTGGACTGATTTGCAAAATTCTTTTTTTCTTGTTTGATATACTTCCCAGGTGGCCCATATCAATTTTATGCGTCTATGTATGTTTGTTACTCCTTCACTAATACCACACTCCACCTGAAGTAGTATGAAATTTGGTATCAATATCTCTACTTTTGATCCTGGGGATGATAACCTTGAATTTTACCGCGGGTAACACCGCAGGACGCAGCTAGTCGTGAGCTACTGTTCACCGTAAATGTTAAATTTATGTTTTTCGTTTTTATTCAGGTTTACTTTATTGTTTCAGTTACACTAGAAAGTGGCGAAGAGCAGGGCGTTAATTTAACGTTCAACGTGCTGATTATCAGCCTAATTTGAATAAATGACTTTTGATTTTGAAATACAAAATAATCTACAACTATTACAGTACTGTGAAGTTATTGATTAAGTGACTTATAAAAGCAAGGTCATTTATCCATCACGGTTTATTGCAATCGACTTCTCACCTCGTTACCGCATCCACATTAGTCTTTGCTAGATCTATCATCGGACCCACATCTTCTTTATATTCCTAATTCTGCTGTACGTGTGTGTGTCACAGAACTCCTAAATGGTTAAACCGATTATTTTTTGTATGCGTTTGGGTGGCACTCTGGATGCCGTAGATTCACAAATCAGCCCGGCAGATGGCACTGCAGTCAGTATCTAGGTTATTCATCTATACTGCAACTAAACGGCTGGATCGATTTTAATGAATTATGACTGAAGTACTAAGCTTGCATGAATTCGGTGGTATTCATTCCCACAGTTTGATCTGTGGATGCAGTTCTTGGTAGAACCAACTGCGTTGAGATAAAACTGCTAGGGTTGCATGAAATTCACAGTGGTATTCTTTCTAACATTTCGGTCTGTATGCACAGCTTTTGGCTCTAACAACATCACGCTACAATAGTTGGGAGCAGAGCGGTGGGTAAAACCGCTGGGCATAGCTAGTCATTTATATTTTTCTAGTTACTTTTAAATAGTCGTTAGGTTTTGTACCGTAAGAGAGCTTTGGAATAGAACCCCGTAAGTATATTGAATGAGCTCATTATAATAGTTCTTATAATAAGGAAATTAACGTTCACAATCATTAAGCCGGCACCTCGAGCTTTCTAAGGTAAAGTAACCACTTCCTTACTCAAGTATCGCTACTTGGTTACGCCGCTACTGAGTGTACAATACAGTAACTGGTATTACGCATGTGTACGTGTAGGGCTTATAAAATACTATGACACGTATTTATTTAGTGCGACAATGAGTAACAATACTGGCACTAACTCCGACGTGATTTCCCTTTCTTTTTACTTCCCAAGCCATTAAGTCAATTACCTAAGACATTTCGTCAACGCGATAAGGAAAAGAATCAGATAGCGCAATAAAAATAACAGTTATTAATAACGTTTTCCTGGAACGATCGATATTATGCAAAATACTAGGCATCGTTTATACCAGCGAAGGCCGTTTGTCGAGTGACTCATGCTGGAATTGGGGCATTTCGTTCTGTGGCTCACGTATTCATATACATAGGTACCAACCTGCCTAGGTGGGGTAATTGGTCGTGACTAATATTAGAAAATATACTAATTTTACAGCTATTGTAGTATGTAGTAGTTTTTGTATGAACCTTGAACTTTGCGTGAATCATAGACACAGCTTTTAGATAGCTACTGCTTTTATATTATTTTTATCAACGTGAGTCAATTGGGGTAGGTTAAAAGATTAATGTTGTGTAGGTAAGATTTTGAGGTTTATCGGTTAATTGACGTGAATAACAGTTAATCAGGAAATGTTTTGGCGTAGTCGAAGGCCTTCGAAGATTACTTTGGTTATTCTTGATAACAAATCTAGATCGATTTGTCAAGTTGAGTATGAATCAAATAAATTTGTGCTGGACGGAAGATCAAATTCTAAAGATCAAAGTCCTGCATTATATAAATCAAGTCTTTTTTGTTGGACCAAAGGTGAAAACGCAGAGGAAATTGTCGTACTATAGGTGAATAATTTTTGACGCTATTGTTTTGTTTTTTAAACATAATTAGCAGTGGCCGTCTGTCAAAGTTTTCGTGCAACTAAAATAATTCAGCGTAGTCATTTTCCAGCAACTCAATAAAATGAACCACTGGATTGAGTTACAAAACCCTTGGGTCATTTCAACAGAACACCCCTATATACCTAATTTATAAGAGAAGCAGTCGAGATTACAAAATATAGGAACTTCGACCGGGAGAGGATGGGTTTCAACTGTTAAGAGCCTAGAATCTAGTGGTTCGATTACGTAAAAACCAAATATTACAATTAATTCTTAAAAAACACTAGGAAGTGGCGAAGGTCAGGGCGTTTTTGTGGGACTGTCTCTTGTAATCTGACGTTCAAAATGTGCTGATTATCAGCCTAATTTGAATAAACGACTTTTGTTTTTGAATATTATTATTGAAGAATTCAAATAATTATTGAGGAATCTTCCCACGCTGATACCACGATGATGAATGGTAAAACATACTAATTTTCACAGCTACTTAGCGTGTTTTTGTTGTGAAAATCCTTGAACTTTTCACATGACTCACAGATAGAGGTTTTAGATTGTTACAGTTATAGTAAAAGGTGCCTATTTTAATATGAATTGCGTGATTTGGTTGGGGTAGGACGTAATACATGAGTCATGTCAGGAAATTGTATCCATTGTAGTCACTTTTTTGTGACTAAAGATTATTATTGTCAGTTGTATCTGGATCTTTATAGCTTTGATTGATTCATCGACACAGACTCATTGAATGACTTTGAGGACCGCAAGGTTGTGCTATTTCATTGAAATAAATAATTGGAATTTGAACAAACCAACTGTTGTTTTGGTTGCAATATATATATATATATATATATATATATATATACTAGCTAGGCCCAGCGGTTTCACCCGCTGCTCACTTAGGGGTATGAAAAATAGATGTTAGCCGATTCTCAGACCTACCCGATATGTACATAAAGTTTCGTTTGAATCGGTCCAGCCGTTTCGGAGGAGTATGGGAACGAAAACTGTGACACGAGAATTTTATATCTATACTAATATTATAAAGCTGAAGAGTTTGTTTGTTTGTTTGAACGCGCCAATCTCAGGGACTACTGGTTGGAATCGGAAAATTCTTTTAGTGTTGGATAGTCCATTTCTTGAGGAAGGCTATAGGCTATATAACATCACGCTACGACTAACAGGTGCTGAGCAGCGTGGGTGAAACCGCGAGGAACAACTAGTATTAGATAAACTGCCTTTCTGAAATGATGTATCTAGAAAGGGGTTCTACTGTGGTGACAAGTAATAGAGAAGTTTTAATGAAAAAGGCAAGCTGAGCCAACCCCAATTAGCTCACCGTCCGTCCGTCTATTGACGACAGGCCGTGTCGACGGCGCGTTAGTGTTCCTCCGCGCCTCAAAGAGATGTCAGCAACGCAGAGGAGCCTGCCAGGGCAATCGCCTCTAAGGGTAGCGAGTTGTTCGAAACAGATACCGAGGCGCTGGAACATAAAGAGCAATAAAAGGAACATGGGTGGGTTTAAGTTAGCCCAAGTCTGATACTCTCTACCGCTCGGATCAGAGCGGTGGAAGTTATTTGATAATTTCCCATCCGCAAAAAAGCCAATCTCAATTAAATTCATATAGTTTGAGAAATTATTATTCTCCTGCCCTTATCCATAGTTATTCGGGGTCGGCGCATTATGTCTTCTTTTTTCCATACTCCTCTTTTATTCGTCATTTCATCGGACATCTCTTTTCTAGTCATTTCAACTTTCACACAAACCATCCATCGTTTCTTTGGTCTTCCTCTTCTGCTATACCCATACACATTCATGTTTAAAACATGTCTAACAACATTTTCAAATGAGGAACTATTTGAGGAAAAAAATGACATTTACGTTTTTAATTGTAATGTCGTCAACATAATCCTAAATCAAAAAACTTATGACAATTTATTTTAATTAAATTTCTGAAAACAGTAATAAGAAAAGATTTAATATAAGTAGGCTACTTCAAACCGAATATCAAGGAGTCCAACCGAAGTTAATATTTAAAACCAGTGAAATATAGGTCATGTTCCGATGTGACCTCATACGAGTAATCGATATTATTCATAATATATACACGTGCATGTATATAGGTATATCATTGGATGTATGTATGGATATAGCGTCGATTTCCGCATTGTGGATATAAAAATTATATGGCTCGAGTTTATGGCTCTTCACTTGATTTATACGGGGTTTAAATAAAAATAGCGAAAATGTTTGGTTTATTTTAGGATACATTAACTTTTTTGCTATAGCTTTAAACACGTTTGTGCTTACACCTAGCCTAGACTGCTATGTTGTACCAATTCTATTTAGCCTAAACAGGGGCTATAAGGGTTTATTTACACCGGGGCGCAGCTAGGGGAAGCTGCGCCCCGGTGTTTCATTCGCGTGGTGATATAATATACAATATAATCTTTATGAATTGTAGCCCTATGTGTTATTCTGATGTATAAGCTACATTTTTGTAAAGTTTCATTAAAATCCATGCAGCAGTTTTTGAGTGCAAGAGTAACACACATCCATACATACATCCATCCATCCATCCATACATCCATCCAAACAAACTTTCCTATATTAGTAAGATAGTGCCTTTATAGGCACTCACTGCCATATTTTTCACCTTTGTGTGAATAAACTATTAAGCGTAATTTTCGTAATCTTTTTCGCCGCGTATTTAAAGTCTATTTTATTTATGTAGCACAAAACATAGTCACACGTTACAATATTAAAATTTAGTCAAGTACATTAAAAAAAAATACGCGTTATGCGTTTTTGTTTCTTTCGCACTTTAATTTGACCACAGAATAACAGCGATATTTAAATAATCAAATGAAAGAAATAATATTTGTACCGGAAAATGAAATATAAGATATAATCTGAACACGCGAAATTAATTTAACAACAATAATTAAGTCGCAAAGCCAACTGAAAATTACATATTCATAAATTTTACATTACCTACTGCAATTTCGCCATTTGTATATAAATGTAAATACCTATATAAAACTGACGTATACTTCAATAAATAGCCTAGGCTATTTACATAAATTAGGATGCTCGCTACTTCAGGCACGCAACTGAAGCACGCACGCCTGAAATAAATGACGTTTAGCAATTTAGCCTGAAGTGTTCTTCAGTTTAACGATTCGACGCAAGTCCCTTGATTTCTTAAGTAATCTCTAATTAATAATCCCATATATTAACAATGTTTCCATTCTTGTATTTACTAAAAACGTGAATATCTTTTTTATGGGTATATAATCATCAAATATTTGTCCCCGCTCTGGGTGGAGCAGGGGGTGTGTCAGACTTTTACTGAACCCACCCATGTTCATTCTTTTGCCATTTGTGTTCCTGGATGTTTCGAACAACCCGTAACCTCGGCAGTTAGGGTGCGTCCACATCTGGCGAATGTGCCGCAAATGTGCAGCACGCGAGCCGATTGCGAGCTGCCCGCAAGCTGCGCGCGTGCAGTCACTGCAATGGTTTGGTGCGCCTCTTTAGCGCAACTCATACAAGGCTCGTATAGAGCGCGCGAGCGGCGCGCGACCTGCGCGCGCTCAGTTCTCGCTTCCCATTATAGCACCTATTTTTTTCCACGCATCATTTTTTAGATTTTTTTTTAAAGTAATATTGATCTTTAGGATCCCATAATACTGGAAATCTTTTATATGTTTCAATTAAGCGTAAACAATTCTCCTCCGTCCACTCCATGACAACACGTACTTAGCCTCCAGTAATCAGAAACGAACTGAGCGAAATAACTAGCGCGCCGCCCGCGCGCTGATCGCGTACTACGCTTAGGTCGCGCGCGAACTGCGCGCGGGCGGCGCAGAAGCGGCGCACGAACAAAAATTCACACGCGCAGCTCGCGGGCATGTCGCAAACGGCTCGCGAGCTGCACATTCGCGGCACATTCGCCAGATGTGGACGCACCCTTACGTGAAAGCCTTAATGTTTGTTTACTTAAATAATTCTGGACACGCTATCACTCAGAAAAAAAATAGCGTGACGGCTGGCCTCTTAGCAAAAGTATTGGACTCAAATATATAATAGACACAGTAAAAATTAAGAGTAAACAATTAAAATAAAACACATATTTCGGACATTCGTTCAGAAATATGTGTTTTATACTCGATAGTTAAAAAAACACTTGCAAGTGGTTAAATTTAAAATAAATGCTTCGGGTTTGTATTTGAGAATAGACAATTACAAAAATAAGATATTTTTGAAATAAAAGCACTTTCGTTAGTATCTGGCCGGTAACAAGGTTTCCGCCGAACTTCTTACCTTCCGTCTTACATCTTCAGAAAAAAAAGTAAACGTAATAAAATTGGTTATTTAATTGAAACCACTTACTAACTGGCTTAATTCTTCAAAAGTATTCTTTATTTAATTTAAATAAAAAAAAATGAATTTCTTTTTTCTACAAGACCTGATAAAAAAGCTTGATAAAAAGTATATTTATTGTTTCTATACCTTTAAAACAGAAAAGGTTTATTCTACATTGCGTGCTTAGGCACGGAATAATTTGCATGTTAATGAGCTACCTGCAGCTATGTGGACAAAACGTATAGTACAAAATTCACCATGATTTTGAAAATAAAACTATTTTGCAAGTCGCGTTTCGCATGTTCGTGTGACGTATGGGTGTTTAAAGTCATTTAAGTAAATAATTATAGGAGGTACATTTTTGCGTGTAAACTTTCACACTAGCATTTCGGTTTTTCTGTTTTGTAACTGTATCTGTAATTGTCGTAGCCTATACCACTATTTTAGATGGCGCTGTAGAGGTCACCTACAAAGGCAGGCTATTTGACCTCCACAAGTAAGTAAGTACAGGGTAACACGATATTTCTTGGTAAGACTTATTGTCAGATTTTTGGGGCATTGCCGTTTATATCACCATGCTATAAATACGATGCATCTGGCCATATTTGTCGTGTTATAAGTGGAAATATTGAGCCTGTCCAATGCAGCTTGGATGCTAAATCAAAATAAATCGACCATCCCGACGATTATCGGGCTCCTTACACTTTTCCGGTCTTCCTTTGTTTTTTTCTTCTAAATATTATATCCAACTAGCTTTTGCCTGCGGCTTTGCTCGCGCCCACCCCTCGTTTCAGCGAAGTGGGGGGTAAGAAAGAGACAAAAAATAGCCTATAACACTCTACATCCTTTCAACTGTCTCCACTTAAAACACCACGTCATTTCCGAGGAATTGCCGTGGTGTTTCAAGCAAATAGACACACACATACGCATTCCCATTTATAATATATTACTATGGATCTTTTTATGACAGTGTTTATCATGAGTATATTCTTGTAGGACAGCGATTTTCTTTTTTTCTAGCCTACATAGTGTCTCATGTAAAGCTAGGTAAAGACTGCCTCTTTCTCTGTATAATTTTTTCACAGCTTCAAGGATTCACATACCTGAGTAATTATTGTTTTCATTTCAACTTGATACCTTCACACATTTTCGAGATAAAACATCTTAAAGGACAGACAGACAAATAACAGAGTGATCCTATAAGGGTTCTTTTTTATTTAGAGGTACGGAACCCTAAAAATACAAAGAACGAAGCGGAAATCAACGCAGACTGTATTTACTCAACCGTTGTGAACATACAATCCTTTTTGACGTCCGCGTCTCAACAATACTGTATCACCTTTCTTTTTGCACAACCACATTCAATTTCACTCATAGTAAACTCTATTCAGAATTTCTCCTTTAAATTTTCACCGCAAAATTTATTTACTGTGCTTTAATCGAAGTGTCCCCGTCACTTTGAAAGGTAGACGGGGGGACAGTAAAGATAAATACCACTATCTTGAGTTAATGGCTTTCTGTCTTATGTCTTAGAAGGGTGTCCATCCGAACCGAGTCAGGTCAGCGCAGCTTTGATTTGTCTTCGTTACGTCGACATATCTCTTCACGCGAACAGAATTTTGATCTCCGTATTCAATTTATCGGACACGCTGCGGTTTTACTAGGTAATTGAATGGGAACCATTTGTCGTTATTCGGAGGTTTTTGTCATTAGACCTTTTATTTCTTTTCTTCAAGTAAGAACGTGAGGAAATATCGACTAAATCACAGTCACTAGTTTTCTTATTCGTTGTTAGAACCGACAAAGGGAAATTGGGTATTCAGAAAGGCTCTGAGAAAATGAGTGAGGAAATTGTCACTTTCCACACTTGTTGCATATAAAGCAATCGAATACACGTGTCACTCGATAAAGCATTTTGCTTGAAAATAAAATGTTTGAGAAAAATACTAAAATAATGCATGCACAAAGTGTACGTGTATACATAAATACTTGATTTCATTTTCTCGTTTCATTTTCTATTTAATACATTGGTCAGTCCTGCTCACATAAAATCCCTTTTATACGCCAAGTGGGTGCCGTTATAGTGGCGTCATACTAAATAAATATTCCTAAAGCATAACATACTCAAATATTTAAAACTCGTACGCCGTCTCCATCGCGAGCAGGGCTATTTCACACTACTTGTTTTCTCGCGAACAACATTTATACTCAAGACTTATGCGAACCGTGTGCAGGGTGCATTTTTCTGGCTTCTATTATGCACCCACACAATGGATTATAGCCTCTCTCCTTTAATGTTTTGGGATGAATTTCGTTTGTTTACGATAAAACAAATAAGTCACCGTCGTCATCTGAGCAAACGTAGCGGGGCCCCACAACAAGTTTATATCAATTTTCTACCGAGTGCGTCTGGATGGTGGAAAACACTTAACTGTGGATGTGAGCCTTTATGTTCTTTTAGAATAAAACTGTTTTATTCCTTCCAGTACACTTTGAGAAGGTAAATTAAAAAAATACGAGTTTCCCGGAAGAGATGGTTAAGTGAAAAATATTTTTATTTGCGTCTGAGGTTTATGTTTAATGGACGTTTTATTAACGTTTTGCAGACAAATCAACGTTCTGAATAAGGTTTTGTGAATAGAAATAGAATATTTTTGTTTTTATTTATTTTAAAAACCAACAGCGATGCGTACAATCCTTATTAATATTATAAAAGCAAAAGTGAATTTGGTTGTTTGCTTGTTACGTCTTCACGCCTTAACGGCTTAACCGATTTTGATGATTTTTGGTACAGAGATAGTTGGAACCCTGGAGACGGACATAGGTTTTAAAGTAGGAAATGAGTTAAACAGAGGGAAGTAAAGGGCAAACTTAGCATTGCCATTACAATCAATAAAGCGCAAGGACAAAAACTACACGTAGCATTAACCTGCAAATCAGGGAAAGGGGAACTGTGTTATCCCGAGTTTAACGCGACCGAAGCCGCGTGCAAAAGCTAGTACTTTATAAATAAATATAAAACAATTCAGTAAGTTTAATAATAGGTTTCCCTGTTTGACTTAATTGTGTATCTACGTATATGCGAACGGACAGTAAACTACGAGTAAAAATAAAATAAAGATTTTGAATTAGAAACTCTATGTATTTGAAAATACGTTAGCTTTCGAGTATTAAACATACACATAAAAGTAAGATTCGACGTGCAGATAAGTCCCTTACACGATGAGTTTGTACCTACTTTAAATAAACATCGTCAAATGAGTCATTTAAATGAATTGTTTGTACATGCTTGCAATGTTTGTTCGTCGTGTTTACTCATACATTTGTGCTAAGATAACTAACCTATTACATATTTCACGACATCCATTACTATAGTAACGTGGATTCGTAGACACGTAGGTATAATATTCGGTTATGACTTTGTTCATATTGATTGGATTCGATGCGGTGTAGTACATAAAGCAATTTGCTAAGTAAACAGTTTTGGCAGGCGTCTTGTAAACATAGGCGTTTCTTATCGTATTAGCAGAGAAAGCGTTTCTCTTGTATATTTAAGGAATTACGTTGGTACAGAAAGTATGGTCCAAATAAATGATTATGCCGTAACGATTTTAGGTGTTTTATAAACAAAATACCGAGGGTTCCATAGAATAAATATAGAATAAATAAATAAATATCTTGGGACAACTCACACACGGCTGTCTGATCCCAAGCTAAGCAGAGCTTGTGTTATGGTAACCAGACAACTGATATAGATACATACTTATATAATTTATAAATACATACATATTATAGATAAATCACACCTCCGGCTCAGCAGTCAGGGCCACTAACCACTAGACCAACAGGCCCGTCGAACTTGTGACACACATGGTTAAATCTTTTGATTGCGTAGACTTAAAGAGTTGATTTTTTTATAGCTCTAAGGGACTCTAGACTTTGATATATGGTTTTAATTTTAGCTCAATACCTTCACGCGTTCCCGATACAAATGGCCTTGACACAGAGACAGACAAACGGACAACAAACTGATCTATAAGGGTTCTGTTTTCTACGTTTTGAGCTACGGCACCCCTTATCAATACCCCTTAGGATCAAACGCGTGGAGGTACCAAGATGAAATTAAAACTATATATTTAAGTAGGTAGTCCCTTGGAGATGTGAATGTGAAAATAAACAACCCTGTAAGCCAACGCAATCAAAAGATGTGGCTGTTTATGTCCTAAGTTTGTACGGAACCCGCAGTGCGAAAGGCTGCTAGCACTTGGCCTTTTTTTGTAATATATTCGCAACTTCTCAGCTGTTAAAACATCTCACTCTTTTACATGTTATTTACATAATACATAAATTATAATATCGAATACTTTGCTTAACCGAGGTACACGTAAGCAAACAAAACGTAAAAGTAAATAGGTATCTATATACATTCTTTTACAACGTCAGTATACAATATGCTGCCGAATTTTATGATTCATACTACCGTGTGTCGTAATATCTCTAGTTCGTAAAGTAAAGGGTGTTACCATATTTTGCTACTGATAAAATTAACTCAAGACACTTTCCGAAATTAACGTGGCAGCAAAAAAAATATTGATGTATTAAAGCTGTTACATTATAACAAAATAGACTAATAAAATACCATAAACACATAGTATTGTATTTTGACTTTAATATTTTCTTTTTATTTTGATAACAAGTCAAAATAAAATACGGGCTCCAGTGTATTTTCTATATTCTAATATATAATTTAGGGTTTGAAGGTTGATTTATAATTCAATTTAATTTGCTAGGTATTTTTTAATGCAAAAACCTTAAAAATAAATTTATCAAGGGTAAAATAAGATTTGATTAGGTAATTTTTTGTCTAAAATGTAATTTCAGCAAAAAATATGAAAGTGATGAGTGTGAGTAAGTTATTTACACTTAGTATAGCGTGTGTCCTCACCTTTTTAAACACATTCATGAAGCCAGAATGGCAGGCTCTCCACCAGACGCCGTTCATCAAATATTACTAATTGATCCCAACGTTCCAAGGGATAAAACCAAATCAGCAACAGCCTGTAGACACCTTAGCAACGAAGGTACAATTTTTCGCCCAAAAAGATATTTTGTTATTCAGACAAACAAGTTGTCCTTGATTGGGGACGAACTGAGCTCGGATGAAAATCCTTGGCGGATTTTTTCATGTTTGTTTTGTCAACAACTATAAGCATTTTGCTACGATTTCGTGAGGCCGCATTTTGACGAAGGCTTAAGGAACGATTATTATTGTTGGGACGTAATAAGTGGTTGGTTTAATGTCTAAAATTTATTGTAAAATTTCTTGTTTCTTTGCAAGAGTCTGGTTGGCAGAATATTTTTAGTGAAGATTTGATCCCACTTATAAATGCGAGAATGTGTAAGGATGTATAGATGTTTGTTAACTTATTACGCAAAAACAGGTAAACAGAGCTACATAAAATTTGGTACATAGCATATAACCTCGTAATGGACTCTCGTTCCGGTTACTACCGGGTGGTACTCGACCTCGTGTGACAACTTTCAAACTCCTTACAGGAGAAGCCGTGAGCATAAGCTGGTCATGAAACACATATATAGTTTATGGAACGCGTGGCTAAATAGCGCACGGTTAGTATTTCGCTGAGCTTCTTGCTTGAAGCTCAGAAAACGTTGCTCTTCTTACATCCTTGATACTTCGTATTTGCAGACAGCTTTAAAACTTGCGTTTTCGTTACAATTGTTTCACGAAACTATTTAATTAAGTTCTACGTTAATAATCAGGGCAGGTACTTAATTTCATACCGCGGTCCCAGAACATAAAGGGCAAAATAATAATAATAAATAAATAATAAAATATTTATTTGCATAAAACATGGTATACAATGGTGTTAAATACTTATTTATAAGGCACAAACATGTTTAGCTAGGATATAACAAAGCATGCAAAATGTTAAAGTTAGGCGAAAATGGAGGCGCCCACAACATGAAATTTTTATTCATCAAAATTTCTTATCTATAAATTCTTTAATACTATAAAAACTATGCTCCACTAACCATTTATATAATGTTGTTTTAAATAATTTTGTGTTCAATGTTTTAAAATGCCTCGGTATTTTATTATAAATACGGACACACATAGCAAGACAATTATTATTGTATTTAGCTAGTCTAGGCAAATCACTCAATACTAATTTATAGGGGTCTCGTCTATTCCGAGGATTTACATCATTTGCAGTCTTGAATAAATTTTTATTTTTAATTACAAACATACATATTTCGTAAATGTAAAGTGACGGTAACGGTAACAAACCAAGTTTTTTAAATACAGGTTGACATGAGTCGTCAGGTTTAAGTCCACAAATTGACCTCATACACTTTTTTTGAGCGATGAATGCTCTACGGAAGTCAGTGCTATTACCCCACATTAAAAGGCCATAACGTAGTACTGACTCGACGTACGCGTGGTATGATATTACAGCAGTTTTTATGTTAGTGACATTTTTGACTTGTTTAAGTGCGTATACAAACTTATTAATTTTAGTGCTAACATTGTCTATGTGTTCTTTCCAATTTATATCTTTATCTATTATTACACCTAAAAATCTTGTATGAGTCACTTCTTTGATTTTATTAATATTGAGTTTAATGTCGTTTTTAGAATTATTTGATTGATTAAATTGAATGTAAACGGATTTGTCTAAATTTATTTTTAAACTGTTAATGTTAAGCCAATGCAGTAATTTTTCTATTGTATTATTAATGTCAAGCTCCTGATCTAGTTTAGTATTATGTTTTTTGTCAGATGTCACTATAATTGATATGTCGTCAGCAAATAATATGCATTTGTGGTTGGTTATTTTTGTTATGTCATTTATGTAAATGAGGAATAGTATTGGGCCCAGTACGCTTCCTTGTGGAACGCCATATTTATTATATCTAACTTCCGATGAGTAGGTTATTAAGTCATTATTTTTATTTTGTTTTTTGATGACGACAAGTTGTTTTCTATTACTTAAGTAGGACGAAATCCACATAAGTACCGGTCCCCTAATCCCAATTGCTTCTAACTTTTGCAGCAATAAATCGTGTGACACCAGATCGAAGGCTTTCGAGAGATCAAAAAAGAGACCAGTAGTTATATGGTTGTTATTTATATTTGACAGTATAGCTTGCATAAGAGAAAAAATTGCCAATGATGTGGATTTGTTCTTTTGGAATCCAAACTGCTTGTCACTTATAATTTGGAACTTATTGCAGAAATCAGTTAATCTTTTATGCATACATTTTTCAAAAATTTTAGAGAAGATGGGTACTAAAGTTATTGGTCGGTAATTATTGATGTCAGATTTATCGCCCTTCTTGAATATAGGTTTTATTAAAGACAATTTCAATTTATCAGGGAAGGTACCATACGAGAATGACATGTTTATTAGATGAGTAAGGATAGCAGTCAATTCATTACTACAAGCCTTTATAATTTTTGTATTTATTTCATCATAGCCCTCCGACTTGGTGTTAGACAGGGACATTATTTCCTGGCGTACCTCGTTCATCAGCATCGGTCTTAAAAACATAGATTTGACACACGTATTTTTATAGGGGTTTTGATATACGTCCCCTTGTACTTGCGTTAAATTTACATAATGTTCATTAAATATATTGGCTATTTGTACAGGGTCTGTAATTAAGGCATCATTTAATCTTATAAACTCTATGTTGTTTTTATGAGTGTCATTATTTATTTCATTTTTAATGACAGTCCATGTGGCTTTACATTTATTGTCATGTGTTTGAATATATTTTATATTTGCATGCTTTTTCGAATTATAAATACATTTTTTTAAAAGACTAGAGTAATTATTATAAGTTGTTTTATTATTTTCATTTTTATTTTTGTAGTACCGATACCGTAGCTTTCGTTTAGTTTTGCAACTTTGTCTTAAACCTTTACTTATCCACTTTTGTGTGTTTTTATTATTGCTATTGATTTTTACTCTCACTTTGGGAAAACAAAGATCATAAAATAGAGACAACAACTCATGAAAGTCATTGAATGCGGAGTTTGTGTCCGAGTTTAAATAAATATTGGACCAAGAAAGATTTTGCAAGGATTCCTTTAATTTTCGGATGTTGTCTAAGCTATAGTCTCTTTTATGAATGTAATATATTGCTGATTTTTGTGGTTTACGTCTAATTGGAAAGCTTAACATTTGTGCAGTGTCATGATCTGAAAGATGCAGGGGTAGTACAGCGGCAGTTGCGTTGGCAATGTTGCTTAGGATATGATCAATGCAAGCTAATTTGCGAGTAGGAACATTAATGTGGATTTTTAAATTGTAATTGTTGCACAAGTCTTGCAACCCATTTGTGATGTTACCTTTTTTAAGTGTATTTATGTTAAAGTCGCCGGTTACAACTATGTTGATTTTAGACTTGTATTTACTTAACAAGTCGTGTAAAAGTTTATGTAATTTTGTTAAAAACTGATTCGGATCAGATTGTGGTGTTCTATAAACACATATAACTATTAGTTTATTACTTGTTACTTCTAAGCCGCAAGCTTCAAACGTATTTTGAGTTGCATAGTTTTTCACAAATGATAACTCTTTATAACATAAACCTTTTTTCACTAGTATACAAGTGCCACCCCTTTTCTTTTCTCTACAGAAGTTAGCAGCCATTTCATAGTTGTATATTTTTATATAATTTTCACAGCCTTTTTTTACGAATGTTTCAGACAGGCAAATTACATCTGGGTCATTATTTACTTCTTTTAACTCTTTTATAGTAATTTCTAAAAGTTCTTGCTTGGATAATAAACTGGCGATATTTTGATGGAATATTCTAAATTGGTTAGAGGTTTTGTTGGTTTGAGATTCGAAAAAATGGATCACGCTTATTTAAGACAGGAAAGTAATACGGTATAGTGCCTATTTGTCTCTTTGCATTGCTTTGCAATGAGGAAGTATCTTCACACGGCGCTGTGTTCTTAATACGCCTAAAGTAATATGGAATTGTCCCTTTTTTGGGTTCATTTATAGAAGCGTTTATTTTTAAACTTGATTTGTTACTTACTATTCTTTTACGAATTTCGCTAGGATTTAAATATTTTTCACTATAATCACAACAGTCTATGATGTAATTTATGGACTTACAAATATTGGATAGTTCCGTGGATGTTTGGTTTACAAAGTGGCATTTTTTATACTGATTACATATATTTTTAATAGAGTAGTTCAACTTACGGACATTGAGATACATGTTATTGATGACATTTAATACAATGACAGTGCTATTTGAAAACTTATTTAAGATGTTTTGCAATTGAGACATCACTAAGTTTGGGTTATGATCGTTTTCACCTATGCATATTACAAGTTTGTCTTCAGTAGTCAGTTTAATATTATTGCTATTAATAAGGAACATAGGAGGGTTTTAGTCAGTAAAAGTCTGACAATCTCCCCCCACTCCGCCCAGAGCGGGGGAAGTTATTTGATGATTTCCCATCCGTAAAAAAAGATATTTAATTCCTGAAAAATAAATTACAGGGAACACAAATGTCAGTTTATTATGATTGTGATTATCATCACTTTAAAAATAACTTGGTTTCTAAAGACACTTGGAAATGACTTGAATTTAAATCAATACCTTGATTTAAATATGAATGCACGCGTTTCCTGCATGCATAAACTGTCACCGACATAATGACCTTAGATATTTAGATATCACGTGCGTATTTGCATTAAATGGCTTTACTTTAAATAAAGCACAGACAGACAGAGCATAGAGTTACTTTTGAATTAAAAAAAAAGAATGAAAATCTAGAAAACTTGAATACAAACTATTTACTAATCACTTAGCTTGATAATGAGAGCCAGAAGGGTTCTTTTTGGCATAAAATTGTCTAGAAACTCTATGGACACTATTTTAAATTAGAATATTCTTAGAAAACCTTGGTTACATCATCGATGTTGAGAATGTAAATTGTGTAAGAACCATGTACCAAGACGTTTTGGTCGAGCTGTTTCCATGTTTTTTTGTGTTTTAGAAAGCACTCTAAACCGATGGTCTCGGCTGTCATCTGTAGATCATTGACAGTCGTTACAGGTAGTAAGTGGCCCAAAAATCTGACAACCAGTCTTACCAAGGAGTATTATATTACCCAATACACTAAGTATTAGGTAATCCTTAGTGGTACCCCTTGTTTGCGCTTGTTTCCCCTGGTTCCGGAGGTCAGATAAGCCGGCGCTCTATGTAGAATACTTTTATTTAGCTGGTTTCAGTAAGACTTGAAGTCAAACTCAACATAGTTAGGAAGAAGCTAGACTATAGGTAACCTCATCAGCCTAGTTCCCAACTATGATTAGTTTAGTTAAACAGTAGCACCTACTTGACTTTGGCGTTAAAGTAAACTTCCATTTGTAATTAACAATTATGTTTTCCATTTTTGCCACCAGATAGCGCTAATTCAATTTTAGTAAAACAACATTAAAGCTTAGAGCTTTCAAAAAACGCTCACTAACCCCGATAAACGAAACTATAACTACGAAACTCATTGTCAAAATAATTACAAACATTGCCACGCCATAAAAAAGAAATAGTTGTTCCACAAAATTAACCTCGCAAATGCCACCAGAAATATTTCAGAACTGCATTTTACCGACCGGAATGCATGTCATCAGTAATTAAATAAAACTTTGCTAAAGCGTTTAAATGCTCGTCATTTACTTTTAATTTTCTACTATCAATGCTGCGGTACATCTAAATTATCATTAACTTTTAGGGTCCCGTAGAGAATTGGGTAAAACCTTAATTAATTTTCAGTTTTATGGTTACGTGGTATGAATGCTAATTCTGAAAAGGTCATGTTTGAAAATGGCCTGCGCTTTCAATATTAGTCAGATCGAATACAAATATTGTAGTTTAAAAGTAATCCTATTTCATAGTTTGTCAATTTGATTGATACAATGTTGTTTTAATTTGTGTGTGTTTAGGTTCATGCTAGAACTTTTTTGTACGCAAAAAGATACCTACTTTTTTAGGGTTCCGTACTTCAAAAGGAAAATCCGAAACCCTTATTGCATTACTAAGTTGTTCGTCTGTCTGGTAAGAACCTTTATTTCGAGAACGTGAGGAGGATTTTTTTTTGGGGTGGGTTTCAAAACCAACCCATGTTCCTTCTATTTAATGTTCCGGGGCCGTGGCATCTCTTTCGAACAACCCGCAACCCCGGCAGTCGGTGGCCCCTCTGCTTTGCTGACATCTCTTTGAGACGCGCGTGGAGGTATCGAGTAGAGAAATAAATTTTAAACCCTATACTCATCCCTGTGCTTAGTGTCTCGGTACGCGAGTCTGATTCACTCCTGGCCGTTTTTTTTTTTATATTTGAGGATTATAATGACGTGACTTAGTTAGCCATGCATTGCCAATGTCAACTTGTATGCAACATTTCAGTTTCAATCGGAAACCGGGAAGTGGGTCCAAGATTTTTTTACGTACGTAAATCTAACAAAAGCTTGTTTAAAATGGAACCTTATTGAAGCATACCGTATACTCTAAACGTAAGTTATCTCTATGGATTGAGGTGATCAATACTTCTGTTTGGATAAAGCGCTCGAGGTTTACTTTAGCGTTTAAACTCTAAGCTCTACTCTTAAGTTTCAATGCAGCAACTACTCGTAGTTAAAATCATCCTTTCAAAATTAAAAACGTGCCCATGACACAACAACTATGTTTTGACAACAGTGATGGAAAACGTAAACGATCGATGATGGGTTGTTTAGTTTAGGTTGAATTTTGATGGACATTATTTATATCGATTGAACGACAGACGTTATAAAGCGACAAGAACTCATGTTGCGTACACGGTTAAACGTATTTAGATTTTCAAAATTGTTTTTTTTTGTAAATGGCATCTCGCAGTTTAACCTATGAGGTTGTCGTCTGTTTAAACGATCAATCCTGTGGATGCTTTGGGGAAAAAAAACTTAAAAGTAAGTGACTACACGCCAAGGGCAGCCCCTGTGCGGTACGAGCCTCGGCTTAGGGCTTTTAGAGTGGTAGTATTTTAATCCGACATTTTAGTAGTTTTGCCTTGATTTGGTATATTACTCCGCATCTCATATGCGGAGAAATAAACGGGGTTCAACGGCTTAACTTGCTTTCCAAGGCAAATAGGTTGCTGTGTTCTAGACGGCGCGTGTACAAAATATGCCACTGCTTGCTGAGGTTACGTGTTGTTCGAGAGAAGCCGCGGCCCCTGAACATAAAGTTCAAAAGAAGGTGGATGGGTTTTACTCAGGTCAAGTCTGATACTCGCTTGCGCTCCACCCGGGCCGAGCGGGAAAATTATTTGATGAATCCTCCGTTCGAAAAAAAAGAAAACAAAAAACGGCAAGGACGTTTAAAACTCATTCGTACCTAAATAAAAAAATACCACTATTTCAAAGGCCCATGCTTACTGAACCCATTTGCTTATAAAGACTCCTTAGTTTACAATAGATTCGTACTCCACCATTGTATAGTGTCGTTCCATGGACAATTATATGCAAGTGGCCGTTAAAGCAATTGAAACTTTTTGCGTCTGGTGCAGCCATATTTAAGAGTACAGTGTACAAAAGAGGTATGCAGGAAAACGATTATACTGGTACCCTTCCTTTAGGGTTGGGTGATATTCAGCTTTTAATTTTTCCATTTACAGTTAAAAAATAAATGTTCTTCCCAAAAGCCAATCATTAGATGATTCTGAAAGATGTAAACATTATCCTAATAGTTTGTATGTGTGTATATTATGTTACTCTTTGATATGTGGAAAGCTTATACCCTAGACAAAGGCTACTGTTTTTATCTCAATCTATGCAGGTAAAACTGGGTAGTTAGTAGTTCATATATTAGAAAGTATGGGACTTTTACAGTTGAGCTACACCTGTTAGTACGAAATCGGGTTATTCAATGCTCTTATCCTTTACTGACGCTCAGAATCGTAATTTCGAGAAATCGAAGCGGGAGTGCTAAAGTACGTGGCTGCACGCGCTGTTTGATTCAGTGCTGGGATTTGAAGTTAGCTTAAATTATTGTGCGATTCAATTTTATTTAAATACTAGCTGTACCCCGCGGTTTCTCCCGTTTAGATCGGGATTTATCCTGACGGATATAGCTACTCTAAAGTATAAGCTATCTACATACCAAATTTTGTACAAACGAGTCCAGACGTTTGAACGTGAAAGAGTAACAAATATACACACACACACTCGCCGTTAATTATAAATCACATCCAATTATGTATAAAGAATTCCTGATTACTAATCCTCAATTTCCTGAACTATAATACTTCCGTCTCAATTATTTTCAACTAGAACACTGATGACGTACAAAATTAGACATAAAGCTTTAATTATAATTATGCTGCTTTTGGTTCCTAGAACATACTTAACACGTATCCGGCATAATTTAGTCAGTCAGTTAGTAAGCACCATGCGAATTCTCTGAATTTAATGACAGACACTAAATAACTAAAATATGATGTCATTTAACTGACCAAATTGGTGTTTTGTGTCATGTCAATGTGGTTTAAGCAAAATTAAACTTTCTGACGTTTTGCAAAGACGTGAGATTTGCACATCGTCCACACACCTCAAATAATTCTAACTGTCTAGTAATTAACGAACCACAAAAAAGTATGTAAAAAGGTTTTTTGGCAAGTCAAAACCATTTGGATCTCCTATCCAAAATTGTAAAGCGTCACATTGCCAAACAAAAAACATCTGGTGTTGAATGACATTGACATTTCAAAACTTTTTTTTCACAACCCTAACTCTGAAGCGAGGGAAACATACTCATACTGCCAATTCTCCACGTGGCGGTTCCCGGACGATTCGATACGAGCTTTTTACTTATCTACTATAGAGATAATGCTTTTTCTATGTCCTTTTAGCACTGTGAAGTTGAGTGATTATTTTTGGGATCGAAGTCGTGAGTTTTTTCCAGTTTTATTTGTTTAGTTTTTAACAGCCATAGAAGTTACAAAGAGGCATTTTAATTTCTCCTTCGCTGTTATGTGGCTGAAAATAAACGTAGCGTAACAGCAATGAAAAGTAATTATGAGTTTGCAAACTTGGAAGTTTTCTTGTGTAAGCAAAACTTTGGAATCTACAACATTGTTGTGTGTGAAAGTAATGTGTTGTACAATGTCGTACATTACCTACCTCAAGTTTATAACAAGTAAAGCGTGATTTTAAACTGTGGAAACTCAACAAACATAAAAGGAACATTATTCACCCTCTCGCATTCACGAACAACTTCAGTTTCTCTTTTTCCTTTGCCAAAAGCCAAACAATCAATTGCTGGGCAAAAAACCTGGAATTAAGGCAACCCGACGCCATGTACCAAAAGGGCAGTGTCTGCACTAGTTAACACGGCGAGGTGGATTACAACACGAAAATAAAATATATTTTCGAGCAAACAGTTTCGAGCAATTTCGCAGGCGTGTCACAGCCGTGGTGGGCAATTTCACCAATTCCCTTCAATGTTAGCCCTTTGTAACAAGCGAGCGTTAATTGAAAATGGTATTTTTCCCACCTAATCCGGCCCTGTTCGTTCTATCGGCAGATCTTAATACATAGTGCTAGCCTGTGTAATTGAATTCGATTGATTATTTATTTTAACGTTTGGTGTTGAATTGTATTTATTTACTGCTACCGTCGAGAGCTAGAAGTCCAGTTCAATTATTGTTACTGGGAATTAAATTATTTATTGGTTACTGGTTCTGCTTTCAAATGTGTAGGATTTGGAAATTCATGATATTCGATGATTACAAATTGAATATGACGTTTATATTCCTGTTTAATACATATTTGGACGCAATTTATATTAGTTTTTTTTTTAAATAAATATTTTGATGTTTGCAAATAATAAGTCCTTGTTTTGTATACTGTACTTTTCAATCAACTATCATGATATTGTTAATGTGAAACCAATCGGAATGCATCCAATAATATTTATGCGAATGTTTTACATAGACTGTGAACAAAAGACTGCCAATATCAAAACTGTATTGTTAATTGTTAATGCGAATAAGTACATAACCGTGTCGCAAATAGCTATAATTGGGACAAAAGGTATTTTATTATTTATTTTTAATATTCATTTATATTTGCGTGCACAAAAATATTTTTGTTTGAGTGGTAAGCCATCAAAAAACTTCTTCCGCTCTGGGTGAAGCGAGACAGAGTGTCAGAATTTTACTGATTAAAACCCATTCATGTACTTTCTATTTATTGCCCTTTGTTTTCCGGGGCCGCAGTATCTCTTTCCGCAACCCAGCAGGCAGGCTCCCTGGCCCTGGCTTTGCTGACATCTCTTTAGGAGCGCGTGGAATACGAACGCGTCGTCGACACGGCAACCTCCTTGTCTTGGAAAGCATATAAAGCCGTTGGACCCGGATTTTTAACAGTCAATCATTACGGGCGGTCAGAAACCCAATTGATAACCAATATTTACCATAGGTTTGCATTATTCAGTTACACTGAAATCTCTGCCTGCCTGTCATCACTAGACGGACAAATGATGAGCTACCCATTGGTCACTGACCACAGAACCGCGTTTAAGGTGGTCTCGCGAAAAGAGTTTTCTTTATCCGACTAATCTGAGAAAGAATGACCGAAGCAAATTTAAAGTTCTGTCTCTTTTTAAAGTCCAGACATTAACTTGTTCGAATAAGTACATACTTAGTGCAATCTGATTCAACGATTTTACGAAAACGCTTGAAGTCAAACCAGTTGTTACAAATCGAGATTATGTTTGAGTATCATTCGGGTAAAGCGGGAAAAATATAAATCTGTATAAGTTTGTACTGGATACCAACAACTCAAGCCCAACAGCACTTGAGTCTGCCTGTTTTATTGGCACTAATAAAATCATTCACTCGAATAATTTGGAGATGAGTTTACCGTAGTCTGGCGAGCTTTAACAGGAGTTTAACCAACTTTCCAAGTTGATATAGTAATTTATTAAGTAGGCACACTTTGTAAAAACATGGCTGATTTCAGACGTAATCGATGTTTTGATGGTGTCTGTAGTCTAGATAGATAAAACTGAAGAGGTTGAGATAGTTTGACCTCTATAGTTTAAACAGTCAGAACAGTTTTTAGTGCAATCCAATTGGGTGTCTTCAAACTTTGAGGTTTACGCCCTGAATATCAGGCTGATGCCGGTCGAAGGTGCGTGCGAATGTACTTGTATCTCCTGCTCCCCTAACATACGGTAGCAGAAGAAAGAGTGAGTTTTAGACATCTAGAGTCCGACATAACACTGCTCGCCCCAGACGTAGAGCATCCATGAGGATTATCCCAAAAAAAAGGTGATACATAGTTATTAACTGATCCTATATAAACAGACTATGATAAGACAACATAATTATACCGTTCCCACAGCTGGGACATAGGTTGTTGGGCTCTGTATAAAAGGAAATGGTCTGTAATCCACATACCTTAGTCTAACTATTGCAAAATTTTGGTTTGATCCCTATCATACCCCTACCTCTTTAGTTGAAATCATCATCAGCTTTTATCTAAGTCTGTTGGGGTCGGCCACCAGTTTAACCGAATGCAGCTGGATACCAGTACTTTACATGGAACGACTGCCTATCTCACCTCCACAACCCAGTTAAAACTGGGTTATACGAAACCCCTTTGGAATGACTGGTTGTCGCACTATCGTCAACTTTAGTCGAAATCAATGATAAAAAATTAGTCATAGCATTGTTGACAGAGAACATCTTCTACACGCCAGTCAACATCAGTCACATGGCAATAGGAAAATCATTCCCGATTCACGAATGCGTCACCACTCACAGCATGTCAGATTCCAAAGCCATGAGTGACAGCTGAAAGCAAAAATAATAATCGTTTTAGGACCATTTTATCTAGACTTGGTCATTCATACTAATTTTATAAAAGACACATATTTTTGTAAATAAATATATAAATGTTTGTGTTATTTTGTGTCAAGATTTTTTGTAAAACTTTTTAAATTGTGATTATAAAAAATAACAGTTCTTTTACTTGATTATTTTGCGTAACTATTAATACTTACTAGTATTTTCATATACATACTCATCGTTTTTCGCAATCATGTAGTTAGGAGGTTGTTACAAGTTTCTTTCATACATTATTTAATTTTTTATTCTATAAATGCCGATACTTTAAATAAAAGCATTAGTGCTAAAGTGTCACAATAATAAATAAATCACTCTGCTTGAGCAAAACATACAGATTTACAACAATTTTAACGTATTATGTCAGTCATTAGTGAGTTATTTAAAGAAGTGACTATCATTTTCTTTAAATGTGTTATACTGATTTGCCAGTTTCATTTGTTTTGTCTTCCAGAATACTTAAAGATTTCGCCTTTATGAGTATTACTTACCCATAACGGAACAAGATCATGATTACAAACCCTTAACCTGCTTCGGTGTGGTGTATATTGCAAAAGCCCCTTGATATTAGGGAGGCTCATGTTCGTAATGGACATTGTTAAGCTATCATTGACCCTTCGTGTAAGAGGATATAATAATTAACTTGATGTAAGATGTATTTAGATTTGCTTGTGTATTGATTATTAGTATTCGTTTTAACGATACTTATCGATACCTTGAAATAAATGCTTTATTATGAAAAATATCAGAAGGAACAACAAACAAATACTTTACATATAAGTCTAACTTTCGTAAAAACTACGTTTATTACTACTGAATGAAAGAAAACTATAATACCGTATGGCAACACTGAAGTAAAAATGCACCTAATAGAGATAAAAACTTAAAAAAGACGTATGATATCTATACATTTATTACTATGAAAAACATGAACAATAACTTTCAACTGCAAATAAACTACAAACTTTTTATCCTAAAAACACAGCTCTAAACCTTTTCAACATGCACTTTAAAGTCCCTAATCCAAGATCAACAATGCAAACTCACATAAATAATTGCATTAATCAGTACAACACTATGGCACTGACAGGCAGATGTAATGCGATTATCTGTTGAGTAGTGTCTAGACAGACTCAATTAGTAACTAGGCTATTATGTAACTCAGGCAGGAGTTCACAAGGAACGGCTGCAATAAGGAAACTTCATTCAGGTAAACAGGTTAGATCAGATAACGTGGAACTGTTATTTTAGGGAACTGTTATTTTGAGGGAACTGTTATTTGTTAGAACGTAGATTAAGTATTTCGGAACTGTTACTTATGGTGATTGTTAGTTTAGTTTTCAGTTTGATGAATTGGGAGAATATACTTTGTAACAAAATGGTTTTACGGTTAAAATCGACGAAAAAAGTGTGTGTTCTCATGCCAACGCGTAAATTTTAGTACCTAACATTTAAAGATCACTGTTATGGCATTGTTTTTTTTTTAAATGTTGTTGTAGGTTCTTTTAGTCAAACTCAGTATATTTGCTCATTAATAAAATGATAATTATTCCGTATTTTGTGTGATTCGATGGTAACACAATACGTAGTAACAGCTGTGACAACACAAGGTGTGTTTCTTTCCGAACAAACTTAAATTTCGTTGACTATCAAGAATCAATTACGTATAATTTAACTGTTAAGAATTTATTCAAGCGTGTTTTATCATTCCATCACTTCCATCCTCTATATAATTTTAATAACCATATTACTTCTGGAAGTAACAAGATTCACAAAAGATTTATTAAAAAAAAAGAAATTTAAACGTTCGGAACGTTTAAATTCTCTGGTAATTTTGAAAGGAATAACTTCAGTTCAGGCCGCATTGTTTGCATACAAAACCAAATTCGGAACACTCAATTCGAAATTCAAACAATTCAAAACTTCGAGCTACTTACCGTTCAAAAACTTTTCGAAATGAGTTTTCGTCGAATCTGTGAATATGACACAAAACACTCGAGTAACATTCATCAAAAAACGTTGCCAAAGAGTAAGTACCACAGATGGGACTGTGGGTGATGGTGCTGACGTAGCGTTTGTCAAAGTGTGCTCAAACACCCCGCTTCTTTGTTGGTAGACTCGTTGTTTTCGCGCTGCTATAATCTACGGCTCTACAAACTTGGCACAATATACTTAGCTCTGATTGTGATGTTGACTTACTGTTTTGTTATTTTGTTTGTTTATTCTTTGATCGTATATCGTTTAGAAACAACAGCTACTTTAGGTACTTGAAACTTATAAACATTTTGATAGAGTAAATTCTAATTTTAAAGATATTTCTATGAGTTAGTCGGAATAATAAACAAATGAAGCAAATTCGGCCACGAATAACGTAAATCATGCAAATTAATTGTACCTGAATAATGGTCTCGAGGCATTGAGCATTTAGGTAGACGCTGCCTTACCTGACAGGGATTAATTTGACTAAAGATTATGAATTAGAAAGCTTTGTCCCAAGTAACTAATGTATGTTTACATCGTAACGTTTACGTAACATTACAAAATGATTGAATTTATTGGATCAGATTTCAACTAAACGAAAACCAATTGTGGTGTATATTTGGCATCCGAAATATTCACGCAAGCATTCCCACCCCCAAAATGGGGCTCATTACCATAAATATTCGCCTCCCGAAATCGATAAACAAACAAATACCCTATCTACGTTTTATACTTTTAGGAACTCAACGTAGCTCTTCAATAAAAACATGTTTAGCTCATGTTTACAATAAAACCCTTCAACGTCCCTAATTTTAAGCACTGACGCTACACACACGTTTGCTGACAAACAGCGAAGGGTTAACAGTCTGCTGCGTAACAGAGGGTGTTCGCAAAAGGTACATCATATGCAGGGTTAATAAAAAAAAGTAAGCGTGCGCAGGTGATGTTTTCAAAAGCGAAAAGGGAAGTTATATTTTTTCTTTTTGTTACTCGCATTGAATAAAAGCAAGCGTGTGAAGTTTTTATTGAATGTATTTCTTCAAGTAAATGGGGTTTTATTTACGAGGCCGATTCTTTATCAGCTTAGCCGTATTTAAAAAGAAAAGAGTTTGTTTAATTTTAATATTACAAAAATACGAAGTGCTTGAACTGAATCCTACCATATGATTATAAATCCTACTATAAATTATTATAAATGCGAATGTTTGTGAGGATGGATGTATGGATGGTTGTTACCATTTCGCGTCAAAACGGTTGAACGGATCTTGATGAAATTTGGCACAGAGGTAGATTATAGTCTGGAATATCATATAGGATAGGTTCTTTTTCGATATCACGCGGGCAAAGCCGCGGCCGCCAGCTAGTATTCAAATAATTATTCTCTGGATCCAGTTACGGTGGCCAAGTAAAATGGTTTAAGTTTCCGTGACAGTTTAAGTCGAGTAACTCGTTGACTTTGTTTGTAAATTAACTGAATTCATTGCATGAAACGTTTGTGCAGCTTGACTGGTACTTCGTTCAAAATAAGGATAAACTTCGAATTTAGATAATAAGAGGAAAAAACGATAATCTCAAACAGACTCTAATCAAATAGACGCAAGTACGTATATAGTTTTCACGGAATTGCAAAAAAAGAATTCAATATAACTAATCATGATCAACTAATCAATCTTTATCAACTGACGATTTGACGTATCAATCGTAACCACATCAAACATTAAACACATTCCTGTTTATGAGTAAGTACTGTTAGGATCTAAACTGTCGTACTATAAATAAAGCGCATTTAATACTTTAAGATTATATTTTTAATTATGTTTTATAGATACGTACACGTCTCACTTATTATTTCATTTCTATATTACGTTTTTTTAGTTCCTTTTTTGAAACGAACTGAGTATTGGAACGTTATGGCTAACCAGCCAGCATTGTTTAAGGTATAAAACCACTTACAGTACCTACCTATAAATTGTTATCTGTATAGATTTTCTACCCTCTGTGAATGACCGCGTATATCATAACAGGCGTTATTTACTTCCATTTATAACTCTATACAAATGGCCGATGAGGTTTTTCTGACGTTTTATAAATCAGGGCTTCTACCGATAGCCCTTCGAGTTGATGAATGCATGCGATATGAGTACATGCACGGCATGATTAGGGGTGCTATAAGAGTGGATACAGGAGAGAGGTTTCATTTGGGGCTTTTAGGGTTCTGTAACTCGAATGAAAAATACGGAACCCTTATAGGATCACTTCGTTATCAGTCTGTCTGTCCATACTCTTTATCTCAGGAACGCATGGTTTCTACTTGAAATTAAAACCATATTAAATAGTCAAGTGTATATGTATTTTGACGGCCATATCTTTTGACTGCGTAGATTTAGAGATTTCACACGTGTGGTCCTATAAGGGTTCCGTATTTAGGGTTCCTTGTTTCAAAAGATAAAAAATCGGAACTCTTATAGATTCACTTTGTTGCACGTTTATTCTGTCTGTCTGTCAAGATCCTTTATCTTAGGAACGCGTATAGGTATCGAGTTAAAATTAAAACCTTATACTCAAGTCTGTGGTCCCTTGAAACTGTAATAAAATCAACCCCAGTGTCAGACTTTTAATGACCCATGTTCCTTCTTTTGCCGTTTATGTTCCGGGGCCGCGGTATCTCTTTCGAACAACCCGCAACCTCAGCAAGACCACTTCATCCATTCTAATATTATAAAAGCGAAAGTGAGTTTATTTGTTTGTTTGTTACGTCTTCGCACCTAAATGGCCAAACCGATTTTGATTAATTTTGGTACTGTTGTGACTCTGGAGACGGACATAGGTTTTTTTTTAAAGTGAGTAAATGCGAAAAAAAAGTGAAAAAGTTAGCGTTAGCCTAAAATAACTATGCCACGCGGACGAAGTCGCGGGCAGCTAGTATTTGCATAATTCTACAAGAAAATAATAAAGAAATGCCTCCTATAATTTTCAATGAAGAGTTAAAAAGAAGACCACAATGTTGTGAAAAAGCTGATGCTGCACTTACTAATTAACGCGCGACCAGTTCCATTATGCAAAGTGACTCTGGCGAAAAGCCAATAAAATACTGGGACCAAGTAAGAAATTATCGGTCAAGAGAATTCTTTACTTTTTTCTCGTAGAAAATCAGGTTTACGTACATATTATATCTGTAATGGTATTATTTATTATGCTTAGTAATCTTTTCTGTTTGATACTTAAAGTATGGTCTTATTGACTGAAAGTTTCAGACGCCATTTTCTTGTCTTATATAATGTCATCACAGTTACTCTAAAATATAGTTTTGGTCTGAGGTCTTATACAAAAAATTCGTTAATATTTTTCTTTAGACTTTTTTAAATGGTCATTATCTGTATTTCCTTTTTGGGGTTCCGTACTACAAAAGGGAAAAAACCGAACCCTTATTGGATCACTCTGTGGTCCGTCTGCCTGTCTGTAAGACCTCTTATCTCAAGAATGCGTAAAGGCATCAAATTGAAATTAAAACTATATATTCAACTCTATAGCTCCTTGGTGCTGTGAAAAAATCAACCCTCCAAGTTTACGCAGTCAAAAGATATGGCTGTTTATGTCGCAAGTTTGTACGGATTCCTTGGTGCACGAGTCTGACTCTTTCATGGCCGGTTTGTTTCCTGTATCTTTTTTTAAGATCTAAACCTTCCATACTGACTAATAATAAAAATGAAAAAACACGGAAGGATTTTAGAAACTATGAATATTTTCTTGTTTGCTACTCATAGAATATTCTTCACCAACTTAAGGAAACACTATTCATACACACTTATGACAACCCTCGCAAAACGATGTTTGTGGGAAATATAAAGCCACCATACTTTAAGTCGATGGTATCATAGAGATAATTTATCACAGTTTTATCGCAAGATTTTTCCCTTCGACTAAGTGTTGGTGTAAACGGGAGTAAGTGGTGATGATATATTATGTCTTGATGACGCTTATAGATTTTTTTTTCTATTATTTACTTATATTGATGGTAGTACCTACACAGGTATACACATTTTTATGCTTAAATTGGTACTGTAAAAAGTGCAACTACCCTACTATGACGTCTTAAAGCAAAACTTATTCCGCAGAGACAAAAAATGTGTATACCTGTGTAGGTACACAGGTATACACATTTTTATGCTTAAATTGGTACTGTAAAAAGTGCAACTACCCTACCATGACGTCTTAAAGCAAAACTTATTCCGCAGAGACAAAGCTATACCCCTGTGTAGCTCTGTCTCTGTAACTTGTTCCACTGAGGGAAAGAGATGGTGCTAGATAAGGGTATCTAGCACCATCTCTATCCCTCAGTGAAATAAGGCCTATAGGTCCAATCTTTTTAATGTTTTATTTTTATTAATTTTTAGACATGGCTAATAAATTGTATTTGATATAGCATGCTAATTCTAAAATCGCCTCAACTGATAACATCAAGTTATAATTAGGATTCGTTTTTTTGGGTTGTCATAAGGCCTCATAAGGATAAAACGGAACGTGTGGAGATATTGAGTTGAAATTAAATTCAAGTCAATTCAAGTACAAAGTCTACACAGTCCAAATGTATGGCCGGTAATGTCGTAAAATTGTACGGAGCCCTCGGGGGGCGAGTCCAGTAACTTACAATTTACAGGTATTTAAAATTATTATTAATTAAAAGCCGTTTAGACTACAAACAAGATATGATATACAGAGATTACCAAAATGATTGATGTATTAGTTGAATGAATATTTTTGGAAATACCCTAGCCTTAGTTATAAATACTCAAATTATCAATAAAATTGACAGCATTATCTATATTATGCAAGCAGCTGCTTAGTTATTATCGATCGGACGATTTCGAGAATCTTGTTGTAATGGGTTTTGGTGATCATTCTTCTAATTTCAATTTTAATCCGATAAAAATGACGAACGCGAGGTTCAGTGTCTTAAAACAAATTGGGTCAAGAACCCATTTATATTTCTTTTTGAACAGATTTTCCTTCGAGGAGTATTATATCAAAAGCTCCTTATAAACTCCAGGTTTACTTATTAAGAGACGATACACAAACCTTATCGAAAATATTCGATTCAGTATTCATTCCAATATTCTGCTCAATTCCGTAGCAAGTCTTTAGGGAATCCAAAGTATTCGAAGTCCGGCTAGGTCCAAGATTTCCATCCGGTATTAACTTGGAATTCTTGAAGCTCCGAAAGTTAGGTCTAGACTTCTGAACAACAATCGCGGATTATTTTATTGGAAATTTTGTTGGTGAACTCTATCAATCCAATCATATTTCGTAAAAGAAAATTTCAGCGCCTTGTAATAAGGTATACAACAGCTTGAACTGCTTTCTGCTCATCATTGTTTCGTGCGTTCTTTGCTTAGAAAAGTTTAATACATTATGTGCCTCTCATTCAGCTTCATTGATAGTTTTTACTAACCGCAAACTCCAACAAAACATTTTTCAAAATTTACAAAACACTATCACGTATGGACAGATCCCTCCCAACAATAAAACTTTACTATATAAGAAAGTACATAAGCACAAGCCCATCAAGTAGCAAGGGAATGCAACAAAGGAGTTCATTCTTATCTCCGCACTACATTGTGCATCTGCAATACACAGGCGGAATTAAAAAACCATCCTTGGATGTTCGGAATTCCCTAAAGGGTTCTCGATGTCTGAGGTCGGAAGGGTGAGGGGGTGAAGGGTGATAGCGATTGAATGTGGTCAATGTGGCGAAGGGGGCTGGACATCCATGGTCGAGAATGCTTCAATGTGGTGCGATTAACGGAGACTGTGTTTAGATATCCTGCAAATGAAAGACTGACAGGGATTGATAGTTTATTGCCAGCCTTCTTTTGTTTTTAGAGGCACAATGGAATGTTCCGGAATAGTTTAAGGGTTAAACGAGCCGGTCGGCTTTGATTTACGTTTGAATCCTGTTTGTGATATAGAATCATGTAACTAAATATAATCTTAAGGCCATTTACCACCACAAAAGTGATTATCTAATTTATCAGTCTGTCGTTACCAACCAAATTTTAGATCCGTTCAAGATTTCGGACGATAAGAGATAATATCTCGCAATCAGACTTAGCCAGTAATATAATGACTTGATGAAAATGCATGGATGATTTTAGAGAATACAAAATTTTACAGGGAGATAAGTATTTTATTGATAAATTTATCGAGAAAATGTGAAGGATTTTGTTCATTGATAAGTCTTATCTTGTGTTGGCACGTGCCAGACGGTAATATCTCAAGAGGATATGATATAAGTACTGACGTGGGTTCTCTTGGACACGATTGATTTACATAAGGAAAAGAAACGACACAATTAATAGGAATCCAAACATATCAGTTCTTTTTGTAAACAGTGTCTACTAAGCGCGGCGTATTTTTAGATAAGCTGGGTCATATGCAAAAAGACGTCACATTTGTAGATTTTAATATCAGCATTTTCCTGCCCTTGTCCCATTCTATTTGGAGTCGGCGGAACACGTTTTCTTCTTCCATTTTCCCCTATCAGACGTCACGGCATCATTTACTCCTTTCTCCTTCATATCATTCCTTACACAATCCATCCATCTTTTCTTTGGCCTTCCTTCCGCTCTCTGGCCTTCAATATTAAAAAAATCAATAGTAAAAAAACTCTGGCTCACTTGAGATGAGGGACAGCGCGTATTTTAGTTACTAGCTGTTCCCCACGGTTTCACCCGCGCTGCTCAGCACCTGTTGGTCGTAGCGTGATGTTATATAGCCTATAGCCTTCCTCAAGAAATAGACTATCCAACACTAAAAGAATTTTCCAATTCCAACCAGTAGTTTCTGAGATTAGCGCGTTCAAACAAACAAACAAACAAACTCTTCAGCTTTTTAATATTAGTATAGATGTTCCTTTTTTATCTTTAGTTTTTATTTTAGGTACTGGCCCCCCACAGGCTCCTTAGATTTGCTGACATCTACAAACCACACCCACCATACAAAATCAGCACATACAAAAAAGGTCGAAACATTCCATCGTTAAAGGGCTTGCATTAATTCAAAGGGCACGTCTCGTTTCCTGTCTCCGAACATTGTCGAGATGTTAATTTACCGGAAATTAAAGTTGTTTCAACTTGTTACCCTTTGGACATGACTCTTTTCCTATATCTGTGTGGGTGTGGACATGAATAAAACATGGTTTTTTTTTCGTATAGGTCTTTGTGCTATTTTTCGATTGCCTTTATTGAATTTGCTGTCGTTAATTAATGTTGATTAAGACTTATATGAATATCGTGTTTCACTTATACATATAGAAAAAGGCTAGGCGATTGATGAACGTGTTTTGTTCTCTTCTAAATTTAAATTAATATTGGCCAGCATTTTTCACTTGACATCGAACGTTGTCCGAACTCCATTTACCCACTTGATTCTGTGTCGCTTTAGAATAGCAATCTTAATTCATTCGACAGAATCAAATACATATTTGATTTTAGGATTGTTTGCTAAAACTGCAACGGTGATTGCTTTCACGTCAGATAGCAAAGAAAAACAACGAATGGAAATGTGGTTTCGTTCAGTTCAGAGCATTCATTTAACTTTCATTCCTTTGGGGATTAAAAGTAGATACCTATTCGAGTTTGTGTCATCACGCTCTATGATTTTTGTTATCTATGTCTATAAGTAATATAAATTAAATTCGACATTAATGTCTGTCTGGCGACGTTGTTCCTATGGTCTGCGCAACGCATTTTGATGTGGTTTTCAACATCGTATAGAGAATGTTGGAAAGTTTGCGTATGTTTGCTTAGAAAAAAAAAACAGTAACTGTCAAATATCGGAGCACTTGTCAACTTCAAATGACAGTGGTGACGTTTGACAATAGAAATAAAAGTTCAAATATTTTGTTGACTATTGTGTTCGAGGTGGCAACTATTTTGCCACCTCGAATTTACTACTAAAATAGTTGCCACTGCCTTAAAAAGGGTTAAAAAAACAATAACAAATCAATATACACCGAGTCTTACCAACTATATTTTCTAACACACTGATTAATTTAAGTAAATATGAAACTTTCATAGCTTCTATGATTTGTGAAGTCGTAAAAACCTCTTTGCTAGTCTCACATATTAAATTTTGCCCGTGGATTCGCTTGCGTTATGATCGAAAATTATCTCAAGGAATCGTTTTAAATATAACCTATATGTGATACACAAGAATAGTGCACCTTTCAACTGGTGAAAGATGTTTTAAAAGCATTTAGTAGTTCATCAAGACATTAATTCCTGATTAATCAAACTTTAGTTCCAAATATTATAAAGTGACAATTCAATTTAGATTATACTAGCTTACACCCGCGGCTTCGCCCGCGTTAAATTTGGGGTAACACAGTTCTCCTTGCGCCTTATTGATTTGTAATAGCAACGCTAAGTTTTCCCTTTTCTTCCCTCTTTCTCCCTCACATCCCACTTTTTTAAAATAAAAAATAGCCTATGTCCGTCTCCTGGTTCCCAACTATCTCTGTACCAAAATTCATCACAATCGGTTTAGCCATTAAAGCGTGGAGAGGTAACAAACAAACAAACTCACTTTCGCTTTTATAATATTATATTAGTAAGGATGTAACCGATCATTAAGTCATTATAATTATCAATGGTATGATTTCGTTTAACGTCATCACTTACTATCAAAATTACGATATCAATTTTGATCACGAGGTTTAGTGCAATAACAATTTTAACGATAATCCAATAATAAATTATAATTATCATTAAAATACCTATCACTCGTTGTGGTCTGAATATTTGTGCCGTGACTACTTATTTTCGTTACCAGTTTATTGCCTTGAATAAAAGAATGACATTCCATAAGAAAAAAAAAATGGATTTTCTCTCACTTTTAAAGTATTTAAGAGAATCGTCATCTTAACATAGTATAAGATGAAGTCTTGAAACTGTTTAACAGATTTTATTGCAGTTTTCAGTAATAGATAGAGTGATTCAAGGGAAAGGTTTTTATGAATTAAATCTCAGTCCATGTGGGTGAAACGGGGTGCAGCTAGTTTAAAATAAATATTCAGTCACATTTCCCACCGAAGAAACACACACAAATTAAAATTTCCACCAACCATTTCAGGACAGTGCATTTATTAATCCAGTATTCATAAATCATTCAGCGCAGTCCAAACATGAAATCAGACTCCAATACATTGCACAATCCTATTATGACAACAAACAAATCAGTATCACCAACTACCATTACACTGATGCTAATTTCACAAACGATTATTTACCGACAAAACAATGAAGAGATCGATACAACAATTTCATTATTAACACCCTTCTATGCGTTTGTAGTGCCTTATACATTTATACTACCGTATATGCTTGTGATTCCGGTAACCATATACAGGTTTAATCCATTTGTGCCATTATTAAATCATGATTGTGAAGGTATTGGTGGCACAAAACATGTAATTAAATGAGGTATCCTTGTTTTGTGGTTTGTGGTTTCAGATAGTGCATTTGTAGATAATTTAGGTACGGTTCTGTGGGTTCCATACTTGTAGGGCTGTTACATTTGTTGGTCGGCCGCTGAAGGGTGGTTTTTGTGAAAAGCAATTGTCTGGGAAAAACAACTGTAGTTTGCTAGACATTAGGTTTTATTTGTAATTATTCGGTAAGAGTATTCTTTTGTTAATGATTCATTTTCTCGTGATTCAATTTATCCGAATTTCAACTTGATTTTCGGCGAAGAATTTGTGTGAGTCATATTTTAGTGAATCATATTTTTAAAGGATATTAGCAAAATTAATGGAATTCTCATTCAATTACTACCGAATCTGGTATTTCCCAGTTCGGGATTAAAATAACGATACGACGGTACCATTGATACTGCAACACACCCAAAATGTGACTCATCCGAAATAAACACAACAAAAATATTAAATTTACATACTAACGTAAACTCGTGCCCCCCCCCCCCCCCTCCGTAGGTAGGCAAAAAGTATACAAGGCCACCGATTGCGGTGCTTTTTTTGCGGATGGGAGTTCATCAAATAACCCGCTCAGGTGGAACAAAGCGGAGTGTCAGCCTTTTACTGACTAAAACCCACCAATATTCCTTCTTTTATCCTTTATGTTCTGGGGCCGCGGAAGCTCTTTCGAACAACTCTTAACCTATTGCGGTCCTTACATACTCCTTTCACTCATTGATTCATTCATTTATCAGAGTGTAGATAGTTCACTTATCCACAATTCATGATCATTGATGTGACCCTCTCTTGATTGTGATGCGTCGGCTATCTTATCGCTCCAGTAATTTACAATGGATGCAACCTGTATTGTTAGGTGGTTTAGTTAGGACACTGTATCATGTTACTATACGTATATACTTGTATGTACTATGATTTGGAGAGTGTTCGCGTTTACGATTATGTGTATACGCACTTATAGGTGCTGTATAATGAAGCACACCTGTTAAGAGGACACGATGACAGTTTTTATTAAAGCTTTTCATTTTTTCTCAAGTTTAGTTCTTTAAAATTTCGTTTTGGCATACAGGATAGCCATAGTTTCTCATTTACAAGGGGGTTTAAATCCGCCCAAGAAAAAATAACAATTCCAATATACTTCCCTAAGTTTATCTTGAGCGTCACAGACATAGGTAAAGGCAAACATTGTGAGGAATGATTAATATACTCGTTAGTCTGAAGTCGCCAACCTGTCTTCTGAAGAACCTTTGCCTGGTAGTGGGACAGTAATAGCAGTAATAATATTGTTTTAATAAATAAACGAAATAATATTTATAAATGCATATAGATGGAATATCGTCCATCAGCATCAGGAATAGGGTCCGAGTTAACGGTAATCAGAGAGAGAAACCTCCTAAAAATACGCGTTGTATCCAGAAGTACTGCTTTTTGAATCAAGCCTCCTTAGACTATCGTTGAGCCTACTTATTTCCTTTATTATTTGCCAATAGACTGTGTATTTGTCTAGGGTCTCAGGTCTATGTATACTATCAGGCGCCCGCGGCTTCACCCGTGTCATATCGAAAAAAAAGTATCCTAAGTGTTATTCCAAATCATAAATTTGACGGGCCTGTTGGTCTAGTGGTTAGTGGCCCTGACTGCTGAGTCGGAGGTCGTGGGTTCGATTCCCACCCAGGACAAACTTTGTGTGATGAGCATGATTGTTTGTTCTGTGTCTGGGTGTGATTTATCTATAATATGTATGTATTTATAAATTATTTAAGTATGTATATCAGTTGTCTGGTTACCATAACACAAGCTCTGCTTAGCTTGGGATCAGATAGTCGTGTGTGAGTTGTCCCAAGATATTTATTTTATTTTATTTAATCTACCTCTTTGCTAAATTTCATCAAAATGCGTTCATCCGTTTTGACGTGTAAAAGTAACATAATATTAGTAAGATAGCGTGCGCCTACGGCTTCACTCGCGTGCTGTCGAAAAAAAAACGTATCTTATATGTTGTTCCAGACCACAATCTACCTCTGTGCCAAATTTCATCAAGATCCGTTCAGCCGTTTTGACGTCAAAGAGTAACAAACATCCTCATATATATCCTCACAAACATTTGCATTTATAACATTAGTAGGAGTAGAACAAAAACATCGTGTCTCAAACGAATTAAATAACTTGTTTCCCTACATGACGTGCAACATGTGCTTAATTGACGGGCCTGTTGGTCTAGTGGTTAGTGGCCCTAACTGCTGAGCTGGAGGTCGTGGGTTCGATTCCCACCCAGGACAAACTTTGTGTGATGAGCATGATTGTTTGTTCTGTGTCTGGGTGTGATTTATCTATAATATGTATGTATTTATAAATTATATAAGTATGTATATCAGTTGTCTGGTTACCATAACACAAGCTCTGCTTAGCTTGGGATCAGATAGCCGTGTGTGAGTTGTCCCAAGATATTTATTTATTTATTTTTAAATAAGCAGCTGGAATATCATGAGGATGGAGTTAATTACTGTGAGACGGCAATAAGTTATGATAAAGAACATAAAGGTGCAATTCTTAGAGCACCTGCTTATGAATGGTTTATTTAATAACTAAGAATTAATTTGCGAATAGGTTATGGCTATTTATAACTTTAACGTTTTAACTTTGACGCAGTTCTTATGGGATTGTTTGTAAATTGAAATGATAATTGCTTTATTTTTGATAGTTGTAACAGGTAGGTGTCCCGAAAATCTGACAACCACTCTAAGATAGGGGTATCTTATTACTCAGTACTGTGTTGTTGACTTTGATAGACACTCATTCCATATAAAATACTAGCTGGCGCCCGCGGCTTCGCCCGTGTGATACCGAAAAAAGTATCCTATGTGTTTTTTTACGAATGGTAACGTAATTCATATTTCACCTATTATGATTCTTCTTAAGCGGACATTTTAGACACTCTGCTACCCTACCATGACGTCTTAAAACAGAACTTATTCCACTGAGGGAAAGAGACAGCTATGCAAGGTGCCTAGCACCAGCTCTTTCCCTCAGTGGAATAAGTTCTGCTTTAAGAGTCTTACCATGACTCTTAAAGCAGAACTTATTCCACTACTCCTACTGTTCTAAAACTAAAGCTAAGAGTGGCTGTTTGATCGAATATCTTAAGGTTGAAAGTACAAGTTATATACGTTTTATGCAAGATCATAATAAAACCCTTGATTTATGTTTCCCGAATAATTTTCCTAAACATTTTATTGCAGATTTGATTTCGTTTGATATCGGACATAAAGTTTTATATCGATAAAGCTCGGTTATAATACAGACTCTTTTTGGAAAAGTATTTGACTTTATACATATAGGTATGTGTAATATGGAGAACATTGATATGAGATTTTCTTTGAATTAGTTTCAGTTTGTAAACGTTGCACATATTTCTTAATCAAAGACACGTGACGTCGTTTGGTAAGAAACGGAACCCTTATAAGATAACTCTGTTGTCCGTCTGTCTATCTGTCTGTTTGTGTTTAAGGTATTGAGTTGAAATTAAAACCTTATTCTCACGTATGAACAGGCACAGACTTGAGTAAAATTTGGTTTTAATTTCTGTCTGTCTGTTTGTGTCCCTGTCTCTTTGTCCCTCCCTAGAAAAAAAACAATCGTCTTAGTATACGTAGTCAAAAGACATCGTGTTTACGAGACCCTTGGTGCGCTATTGCCCAGTTTTTAAATCTTTGATCGTTAGTAAGAAAAATTACGAAAACTCACGACTAACAATTTGCAAGAACATTTTCTATTGTACAAACTAAGCCAACGTCTACAGTCTGGGAGCTAATATAGCTCCTAGCGGGACCTCCCTTTCGTAGTCCCTACTAACTACCTACAGACTATACGTAACACTAACATGTGCTATTAATCGATTCACAGTTGCATATGCATAGTATTATATAGATAGTAAATCGACGTCCTGCCGAGCTAGTTAAACTTTCATATTAAGCTTACGCCCGACGTTAGTTCATACTGTATTTATTAAGTTAAGAACTTCATTGACTGGGAGAATCTGTACTAATATTATAAAGCTGAAGAGTTTGATTGTTTGTTTGTTTGTTTGGACGCGCTAATCTCAGGGACTACTGGTTGGAATTGGAAAATTCTTTTAGTGTTGGATAGTCCATTTCTTGAGGAAGGCTATAGGCTATATAACATCACGCTACGACCAACAGGTGCTGAGCAGAGTGGGTGAAACCGCGAGGAACAGCTAGTGAATAATAATATGCTTCTAACATTTATAGTACGTTATCGCAATTTGTTTGGAGTCAGCGAAGCATGTCTTCTTTTTCTATACTTCTCTGTCTCTCATCATCATCATTCTTCAATTTGTTTTATAGCCATTTGTTATTTTGTAACGTAACGTAGCGTTTGGTTTATATACAAGACAAATCTTATTATTTAACTCAAACTCAAAGCATTTATTTCATTGGGACCATTTAAAGCACTAATGAAATTTAAGAAACAAAATGATGAAGCTACAGTCCCAATCACAAAACATAATGACTTGTAACACAGTAACTTGTACAAAGTAATGTAGTTACACATTCCAAAGCAATGATCTCTATGGAGAAGAGAGGGCAAGAGACTATAAGGACACTTCTTTAAATCAAAATGATTTTACAAGATCATGGTTACATTATTTATATTGAGTTTTTGCAAATATGTGAGAACGATCTATATAGACGTGCACAAAAAAGGCGTCTGCAAAAAAATTATTTAAAAAATCAACCATGTTAGCTAAGAGATTAACCATTTAATTTTGCCTCTAAGTTCAGCAATTATTTAATTTAACTTCTTATTTTTCACACTGCTTCATAACACCAACAACATTTGAAAAACAACAACACTCCATATATTCTCCATATTTCAAAAAACTTTTTGTAAAATTCTTATCTCGTCTACCTCTTTACACCACCACAAATTCATCCATAGCTGTTTACACCGCAAATTCCGGACGTTCATGCTTGTCAACATCCAAGTGTCGATCAATGAAATTGCGATCATCCTCATGTGGTCGAAGCCCACCTCTGTTGTTATCTAAACCATTGCCATCGCAACCAGAAGGGGGCCAGGAGGGGTGGTTAATTAAATTTTAGACCGTCTAGTATTTCAGTTATGTCCAAGCTGGTATAAGGGTCTACGTACAGCTGTGATTTGTGTGATCCTTACTTCCTTACTAATATTATAAAAGCGAAGGTGAGTTTGTTTGTTTGTTACCTCTTCACGCTTTAATGGCTAAACCGATTTAGATGAATTTTGGTACAGAGATAGTTGGGAACCAGGAGACGGACACAGGCTATCTTTTTTTTTTAAATAGATTGGGATATGAGGGAGAAAGCAGCCGCGGGCAAAAGCTAGTAGTTTATATTTGTTGGTAATGTCCTTTCAAATATTTGTTGCTTTGATACTGTTCCTAATTTTTTTTTATGAACAGTTTTGGTAATATCCTTTTTTATGTTGCCTTCTTCGTTTTCAAGTGTGCCATCTAATACATGAAATACATCAGTCTTAACAGTTTGGACTATTTAGCTAGTATTTCAGCTATGTCCGGGCAGGCGTGGAAGTCTAGGTATAGCTCTGTGATGTGTGGTTACAGTTTCGTGTGTAGTAAGTGTTTAAGTGTAAGATGAAATATTTTGTAGGTATTTTTTTATTACTTTTTCGTTTATACTTTTTTACCTCGTATATAAATCTTCGAATATATTATCGAATAGATTAGTTTTAACGTAGTATGTTGTTTTAACCCTACGGATACAAACTTGTTGTAGTGTCCTTATGGTGTTATGTATATTCAATGGCTTTTTGGTTATCAATATATAAATTTTGCTTTTTTTTGTCATCTGCGTTGTTATCGCTTGTGTCATCAAATCATTATTAATTACTAGCTACTTCAAATGTGAGCTAAAAATCATTTTGTTTGTCATTTTTATCTGATCTTTGATCAGTGGCCATGTTTTTATCAAATGTAATTTTGCTACAGAAAATGCAGATACTGAATTTTCTTCTGTTTCGCTTACAAGCTGTTACCAAATGTCTATATATAACTATCGAATACATTTATGATAATTTGTAGTTAAACGGCATTCGTAAATAGTCTGGCCATTACAATCATCTTTCATATGTTTTTTTATCATTTGATACTGTTGCTAATTTTTCTATTGATTTCCTATTATCATCATGAGTTGCAGTTTGACTATGGGTATTTTCCCTTTTTATATTACGAGTATCTTTACTGATATCAGGTGTGTCACCTAATAGATTGGTTAATCAGACATGTCCCAACATGTATTAGGTTCTAGGTATGTTTTTATAGATATCTGATGAAACTTGTTAATTGCTATTAGATTGCACATATTTTTGTAATTTTAAGTACCTGAAGCTTAAACAAGATAAGCTTATTTATAACAACTTGCCTAGGTTGGTCTGTGTGAATGGGTTACCACCCATTACATACCAATTCCTCCGTGCCTTGGAAAACAAGTATTAAAGCGTTTTTACCTTCAATAACTAGAAGATTCTCAGGAATAATCTAGAACAAAAAATCATCGCAATAATGACGGGGAAGAACAGGTGCCTCTCGGTTTCGTTAAGGGTGTTGTAACTTGTGGGTTATTCGAAAGAGACACCGAGACCCCGAACGTAAAAGGGCAATAGAAGGAACATGGGTGGGTTTTTAGTCAGTACAAGTCCGACACTCCCCCCCACCCAGAGCGGGGGAAGTTATTTAATGATTTCCAACCCCAAAGAAAAGGGGTTTGCAACCACTTTATTTTTAACCAAATCAAAGATGCAGTAATCTACTTTTGAAATGAATATAGAACTAACAGACAAACATCAACGTGCATACCAACTGAAGTTTAAACTCAGGATAGCACTACTCAATGATAACTAAATTAACTGTCCACATCAAATTGGTGGCCATTGATACATACAATACATTGGCAACATACAATAGTTCAGTATCCGGGATGATAGATCCCATCTATTTGATATGGCCTAAGCAGAGATCAATATCTAACACAGGTGGCGTCGTCCATGGCGACAAATCCTTTGTTACCGCCGTGAGCATGACTTACGGCATATCTCGGATTACAGTGGCTGGGGTTATGCGTGATGTAAGCCCACTTGCGTGTATAATGCACATGGTGACCTATGCCAGATTATTGAGGCAGAATTGTGTGTTTGGACTGCTGCATATGCAGCACGAAATACTAGCGATATTATTGAATTTTGTTTTACGCATTAATTTTTTGTTACTTTGAAATTAAAAATCCTTATCCTTCCTCATCGTTTGTTTGTTTGCTACGTCTTCACGCCTAAATGGCCTAACCGATTTTGATGAATTTTGGTACAGCGACACGCGAACCCTGGAGACAGAACTAGGCTTAATAAAAGTGAGAATAGGGGGAGAACGAGAGAAGAAGAAAAGGGGAGAGAAAGATTTTTGTTTTCGATCATTACGCGGATTAATGTTAGCGTTAGCCCAAAGTAACTATGCCACTCGGACGAAGTCGCGGGAGGCAGCTATTATAATATAAAAACTTGTTTCTTTTTTTAAATGTCTTGTATTGACTGCGTTCCACCAGTTGTGTTTTGCGTTTTGATTCTACAATTTTATTCTAATCGCAAACAGCGTGCGTCAGAATACAGTAATTGTCTTGAGCTTATCTTGCCCACACATGGTTTTTTTTTACGATATTGGTCCCATGCAGATAATAGTTCAGTTTGATGGTCTACACTACAACAAATGCGACGATGTCAAGTCTCATAGCAACTCAATTATTGGTCCTATTGACTTCCTTTTTTTTAATTTTTATCTAAGTTTTATGTACACGCACGAGAGGTATCACATCTTCCATAATAGCACGCCTGTAGTTGTAAAAATTATTTGAATTCGGGAGGTCAGGGCGGCTCCCACGGCCTCTTGTGATAATTTTAACTATTTACTCACGGCGTTCACAATCAGCAAATATGGGACCCGCCGGCGACCTACATGGCCTCCTGAACTTAAAAAGCTTTATATATTGTCGGCAGGGAGAGTGTTAAATATGAACACACCATTCAGATACTATTGGAAACAGTAGGAATGATAAGAGCAGCAGTGGGTTGATCATAAGTATAATCTTACGTGGTTCATATTTAATACACAAGTGACATATCAAAAAAGACATAAACAACCGTAACTAAGCTAATTCAAATATTAGCTGACAGGCATGTGTATACGATTATTGACACAGGCCAGTGCATACATATGCGACCTCCAATAGATACACGCTGCATAAAAATAGAACTCCAAACCATTATACAGTTATGATAGTTTCCAGTAAAACCGGACATTTGCAAATCATATCTCAATAGTTCACAGAAATAACATTATCTGCTTTGCTTTGTCCGCTCACTGTTGCCCGGCTTTTATCATTGAAATTCATCCTGAATTCCAGTCGATCTGTTTCAAGTTTATACGATGACCCTCCATTATCAATGTAGATTCGGTTCGGATCACAAACTTGACGTTGTTAATATTCATGAGGGCTAATCTTTATCGTTCATTTCGCACCATTAAACCTACGAATTTGGAGGTTAATAAATCAGGGTGCTTATGATTGTGATGGTATTGAGTGGCTTGATGGTCTTTTGTTCGTTGTATTATGAATGGGGATGAAAACTTATAGACGTGTTCTTCGTTATGTCAGATAAACTTATTTTGTTTCAGTATCTGTGTTGTGAAGATAGATCGGCAGTCGCTCCATGTTAAGTATTTCGTCTAAAAGAAAATAGACTAGCCAAATGATGATCATATTATGATAGCCAATGAGTATGATAGTGATTTTTACTTAGTACAAACGCAATTTAGATTACAACTACTACTGGCCGAATGTGTATTTAACGTTCATCCCACCTTTTTCTTTTTAACGAGATAATGTTTTCTGTTTATAAAAAACGTTGCCCTACACTAGGAATTTCTCCTACATTGTGGGTGCGTTTACAAATATTTAAAATAACATACATAAACCTCCAGACACGGAACAAATACCTGTAGGCCATACAAATATTTGTTCCGTGCGGGAATCGAACCCGCGACACGCAGCGCAGCAGTCGATCGCTCAGCCACTTTGCCAACCGTGTTGTCAATGTGCCAGTTATATCGTGTACAAATACACATTCTCTCGACCACCGATTTGACTCAAACATTCCGTACCTACACATTTTCGAATGCCTTTCCATTATTAAAGGTAGGTGAACAGGTTTTGAGGACTTTCACCGCCAAGTTAAACATTGCAGCCTTCGCTGTTGGATAATATTTATTGCCATAAGAAATACCTGTACAAGGCTGGCATTGTTAGGACTTTACTCATGGAGTATGATATTTCATTTCGCACGTCCTTGTTTAATACTTACAGAATTCTGTATTGGTGACTGTTTGAGATCCAGGAATGTATGAGTACCAATGGATATACATTTACCTATGTTTAATCAAAGGCGATTTTCTTTTGAGACTTTGACGAGATTAAACCTGTTTTATAATGATACTAGCTTTTGCTCGCGGCTTTGCTCGTGTAAAATTCGGGGTAACAAGGGGTTCCCTTTTCCTATTTTTTAGATACCTGCTACGTGTAATTTTTGCCCTTGCGCCTTATTTATTGTTATAGCAAAGCTAAGTTTTCCCTTTTCTTCCTACCTCATTACTCACTTTAAAAAAAATAGCTAACCTATGTCCGTCTCCAGGGTCCCAACTATCTCTGTACCAAAATTCATCGAAAACGGTTTACCTAATTAGGCGTGAAGACGTAACAAACAAACAAACTCACTTTCGCTTGTATAATATTAGTAAGGATTACTTAATTGTTGGTAATAAGTTAACATTGTAATCAATACAACATAACATCACGCCGATAATCGCCGAAGGGTAAAGCAGAGGTGTAGCTAACGGTACATCCACATTAACCAAGTTATGTCAGTTAACCAACATACTTGGCGAAAATCAGTCTTAAGAGTTGATAATTTTAAATTTAATGGTTTTCACGACGCACGATACGTTGAAAGAGGCACGCATGTTTCAAAAACAGGTCGGGGTTAGAAATCTCGTTCCGCTCAGACACCCCTAACCACAGGCTTTGAAACCGCCAACATCGACCAGCCGTTCCTGTTATATAGGATCGGGTACATAATATACTTACAATGAGTTTTAGACTTTAATTTTGTACTTCTAAAGTACGTTACACTATAACATCTGCTATCTGATATTCATTTTCGTTAAGATACACTTAACGAAAATGAATATCAGATAGCAGATGTCAACAGTACAAAGTCTACAGAGCCGTTCAACTAAATAGGTACAAACCGAACCCGATTACTTTTTAACACGCTTTTTAGGGTTCCACGGCTAAATGGCTAAAACGAAACCCCTTTTTAGAGTTGCCCTGTCCGTCATAGCCATTTTCCTCCACCACATAGAATTTGTAGATGAGATGTATAGAAAAGTCAATAGGGGTGGCCCTCAATAAATTAGTTTTGCAGTTGACTGTAAATTTAAATAGTATGAGTGTTTAATTTAAAACTATTGTTTGGTACTACGGTACCCTGTGTGTGATTCGTATTGGGCTGGTTTTTTATATTATTAGCTTCATTTGTAACTAACTAACTATGAGAAGAAATCTTGGAATCCCAGTTCCTGGTGTCCGATTGAGCTGAAATTTTTCATATGTTGTTTTGAATACAATGCATAATTAGCTAGGTCACGTCACGTCATTCTAATGTACCAATTATGAAAAGAAATAATTAGTGAACTTTGCGTAATCAAAAGGTTCTGGCACAAGACAAAACCACTTCCAAATTTAAAACGAAATGTTGTTTTAAATTTGGAAGTGATTTTGTTTTGTCATCTATTTCAAACAAATTGACATTTACCATAAAAAGAGTTAAGCGTGTTTTTTAAGCACATAAACCATAATCCTTTTTTTTCGTAAGACAAAGAAAACATCTTAATCTGTATCAAAAGGCAATTGTGTACTTGTTCTTTATTTTACTCACTGTTTCCACGACAACTTGCCAAAACGAAACCTTTGAAAACTGGTCGTGCATTAACAAACGCGTGACCAGCCCTTTTCCCTGTAATTTTGGTTTAAAAATTACAGGGAATTATGAGTTTAGAACCCACTGACGGTCTGCCTAACCGGGCTTCCAGTTAGATCATATTAGTGCATACGTGCATAAACATAGATGGCGCTGTCGACTCGCCTCATATAATCCTGTAATAGGCAATTATAGGTCCTGCGGGATGTCTATTTTGAGGGCCAGCTTCCTAAATCTATTTAGCTAGCCGCAGTTAGTTGACTTGGAATGAAAAATTGTAGTACCAACGTAATGATAATAATATTTCTAGCTGACAGTGTTGGATTTCATACGTTTGTATCAAGTTTTGCAGCCTGCCACCCACAAATAAGTATTTAACTATATATGTAATGCTACCGTATTAATAGTATTGTAGCATTGTTCTGTCGATAAAGACAGAATGATGGTTCAAGCTACTTTCTCATCTACAAATCTAAGGCACTAGTGCTTTTTTTCATTCAATTAAATCAAATCAAAAGTCATTTATTGAAATAAGGCTGATAATCAACAACACTTTTCTTACGTCACCCTTCGCCACTTCCTAGTGTTCTATCTGAAAAAGTGGCGGAGCAAACTCCCCAGCAACACATCTGTCTGTAAGGTTAGAAGAACCAGATTTTACACAATTTCATTTACGAAAATACAATTATGTTTTATCAGTTTAGTTAAATGTATTGCCTAAATCACAATCAGTAGTAATTATGAAAATGTCAGTGCTTTTGTGACATTTACACAGCGCGCTCCTGTTGTTGTCTCTGTTTTATTAATCAACATATGAAAGATTAATTCACTTAACCAGTTCACGACCTTCAAACTAAAAGCATGACTCACACTCTTTCTTCACGAAAAACTTCGCCAGCAGTTCATTTAAATTCCCTGTCTACATAAAATTAACTTCCCTTTCAATTGAACGCGTCACGGCGCTGTGGACAGTTGATAAAATAATTAGCTATTAGCTGGGGCAATGTTCCTCCCTTTGTCGTTGATAATTTTATCTATGCGCTCTACTGAGCTGCGACTCATAATAATCTGATTTGAGGGGGACCTCTCTCGCTGATTTTTGCTTCAACTTCAACTTTTGGTACTACCCTTCAAGTTTTGAGGAAAGGACGAGAAAACTTGGTATTACAGTTCGATAAGAAAATTAGTGAATGTTTTTGTTTATGGGATTATTTGTTTTTGTTTAGTAGATAAAACCTATTTATAACAATAATATTTGCTTTAAATAGAACGGTCGATTCATTTATACTATCTAAACATACATATAATTTATTAAATTTAGTAATTCGTTCTTCTCACAGAAACTGAAACATTCTGACAGTATCATCTTCCATTCATCCGGACACATATCAAAACCTGTGTTTGAGTCCAAGAGAGCGTTAGTAGCAGCTGATTTTCTAGAAATAAGCGACTTGGAGTGTGCAATAGTAAGGTAAGTTAGGATATGATTAGTAAATGAATATCGTGAAACAAACTTTTAGCATACAACGAATACTACCATGGTTTTAAAACCCAGCTATGGTCAGCACCCGGGCTTGCGGGTTGTTCGAAAGACATACCGCGGCCTCAGAACTTAGGGCAATAGAAGGAACATGGGTGGGTTTTAGTCAGTACGTGTCTTACACTATATACCAATAACTTCCCATCCGCAAAAGTCATGTTAAGCATAAAACAATTCGACGTTCATTGAAAATAAATAAAAACAGCTGATAGTCTGATATTGCATTTTTGAGGTATTACAAAATACAAACATTACCTAATTTGATTATCAAATTTTACTTTCATAAATATTTTTATCAAAATAAATTCAAATAGGTTTATTCGTTTTACATACGTAAAAATGTTTCATTATGTGCAGCCTTTTAAGGTGAACGAATATTTTTACACATAAAGTAGTGCAGATTGTTGTATGTATACGTGTGTAAAAACTACTGTTATTTCATTAATCTAGCATTTAATAATCATTAAAATTTTAAACATATGACTCTGAGCTTGTCATGTATTTCCAAAGTAACGACATATCAGATGGAATAGCCAGACGTTCAATATCTTCGTCATCCAGTCTGCATAACTCAATAACAAAACTATGCGCTTCACCATAATGTCGTCTAAAGCATAAGGGTATGTACACATTTACAGACAACCCGCTTGTGAGCTATCTCTCACCTCAACGACCAACGATATTTTCAGAGAGAGAACACAACGCATAAGGTTTGACATCCAAATAAAATCCGCTTTAGCATTCGCTGTGAGCGCACCCTTATAATATATCATTACGCCGCGAATATTTTAAGAACAATTTTAATATTAAAATACTTGATAAATGTTGGTAGAATCTAAAAGTTTTCGATTCCATTTAGTACTTAGTCAATAGGTACTTACTTTCAATCTGAAGAAGGTTGAAGAATTATAAGTGTATTTTCGTAGAGTAAATTATTGAAATTCAGTTTTATTCCTCCTAATTCAAAATTCAATTTCACTTAGCCCGGTACGGTAAATAACAAACCAAACTTCCATATTGCGAACTATTCGAAGAAATTCTGAAAAGCAATACTTAATTCGTTTCAGTTTAATGAAACTTCGAACGGCGAAGGCTTTACGAATGTATTGTATTATGAAGAAATACTTTAACTGCTAAACTTAGCGTTTCGCAACGTTATAATTAATCGCCACAGACGGTTTCATTTCGGGGCTAAACAAAAAGATAATTGCGCCCAATTAATTTTGACTTCTTGCAAATGAGGGTGAGGTCCTTTTATGTCCCCTCAACGCTTTTATTGGATCCAGGCAATATTTAGTTTGGCCGATTTGTTTGTTTTACGTTTTCAGTCGGTAATGAATTTTCTTTAGCGAACGGTCTCTGGTCGCCCTTTACAATGGGCATTAATCTTCATGGACGTTTTAACAAATTTAAGGATCCTATTATACGTTTAGGTCGTACATGTGGAGCTCTTTTGTTGGTTCATTGGTACGGCGTTTAGGAAGCAATTAATGTTTGCACGGGTTCAACAGAATAATTTGAATATTTTATGGAAGAATAAAATAGCTTTGTCCACCTTTGAATCGACTTGCATTGGCTCATTTCGAATATAGAATTTAGAACGGTATTTAGTGATGGGATACCACGGGGTACCGTGAGGTATTCTGCCATTTTTTTTAATCAAGAGACTACCTACTTTAGTTTAGATGGGAATTCATTTTTATATTGCCTGCCTGCCAGAACCACTGTTTAACGGGGTTGCAGGTTGTTGGCAAGACATACCGTGACTCAACGGTTGGCGCAGTGGCTGAGCGATCGGCTGCTGCGCAGCGTGTCACGGGTTCGACTCCCGCACGTAACAAATATTTGTATGACCTGCAGATAGTTGTTTCGGGTCTGACTGTTGGTGTATGTGTTTTTAAATATTTGTAAACGCATCCATGATACAGGAGAAATTCCTAGTGTAGGGCAACTTTTTTTTTTAAACCAAAAATAGACAATGGGTAAAAAAGTAACGTGTATGGGTTATACGAAGTAAAAGACTGGCACTCTCTTGGTAGTTATATGGTGTTTTATTAAGACAAAAAAGAACAAAGTGCAAATACACGTGTTAGCTGGCTTTCGATATTTAAAAATCCGGGATTATCTATAAACCGTCACCCCAGAACACAAACGGCAAAATAAGAAAAATGGACGGTTTTTGCTTTCCCATCCCTAAAAAAGGGTAGGTCATCTCAAAGTCAAAGTGTTACATTACAACTGACGTACGGTCTGCTAGTCATTAAGAATTCAGATAGCAAACATGAAACTTTAATATTATGCGTGTTAGAGGAAAGATCATCTAGATTTGATCACGATTCACGACATTGATCAGTGATTATACTGTCGTGGGCATCCCCCTTGACCAGTTTGACCTTTCATGTATCATAAATGACACATCATTTGAGTACACGAGCACTTAGATACTAAATCAGAAACATTGAGTAAATACACGTAATCATAGCGATAATTCGCTTTGAAATAGTGCGATAACTTTGTTCACGGGTACCTAATTATTTTCTCCTGATCATAGTTAAAATAATAAAGATTTGGTGTTACTTTGTACTGATAACCCTTATCTATTGCACAATATATCAATTTGAGTGGTCAAAGGCCGTATATTATATAGGAAACAAGACACCTCGGGTTATCATTGATAAGAAATATTTCAGATAACGCTATTTTTTTCTGATGAGACAAACACTAATTAAAGTTAACATCGAATGTTTTTTTTTTAATAAAAATAAATTCTTTGACGTCGCGATGACTATTCTATTTTAAGATAATAATGTAAGATACATTATTGTAACAATAACACATTATTCATACTTACTTAATTAAAATAAATTATGTTCTCATTGGTTATTGTATGAATGCCATACTAGTACAACTTATTGTAGTTATAAGAAAATCTGAATTACTATTGTTTTTACCACATATTTGTTTATTAACAAGAGCGGAAATTACAAAAAAATGCCACTTTACGATATCTGCAATATTCAATTACAGGTTGCCATATTGAATGCCAATCAAATACTGCACAACACATTCCAATTTCGAATTTTGATATCTCATTCGAAAACTGCGAAGCCTTTCATAAAATTTTCCAACAGTAAATTCGAGAACAAAATGGTATCTCAATTGATACCGACTATCATAGAGTATGCGGATTAATACCCTTTCATGTATCGAGTTTTTAAGTCTTCTATGAAAATAGAAATGATTAAATTTGTGAATATAAAAACAGCATATCTAGATTTATCTACTGATAAGTCTATCCTTGATAAGTATCAGGCCACATAGAAACATGGTAAAAGCTTTTTACCTTACTTTCACTCTAATTCGTTGGTAATATTTTTTTTATGATATCAGCGTTTTCTTTCATTCTTTCTTCATCTTCGTAAAATAACAGATGCGTTTGCTCAGATCCAATCGAGTAAGACTCGCGTACTTGCGTACTCTGTACAAACTTGCTACATAAACGGTTATAATATCTTTCGACTGCGTAGATTTGGAGGGTTGATTGTTTCACAACTTTAGGAGACCACAGACTTGAGTATATGGTCTTGATGGTAATTTTAACTCAACTTAGTGATCAAATAAGGGTTTCTTTATTTCCTTTTCAGGTACTGTACACTAAAAAAAACAAAGATACGGACTGTATTTATATCCTCAATCTGTTACTATGGTACTAAGTATATCAGATTACAATAAGCTATTTATTTGAGTAGATTCATGTTTGCCAATATTTACGCTGTGACGATAAGGCGATAATTAGCACTTAACAACAACTAAAAATAAGAAAAAACGATTATTCTTGCATGTTCCTTTCAGTGTTGGGAATTGTATTATAATTTTTCAAGTAAAAATAAACTCTGTGGCCTAAACCTGATAAACTATTTTCTTTTGTTTCAGGCTGCTCTCTGCGCTGACTACAGTGTGCCAGTGGATTGCGTAGCAGCAGGGCCAGCTCCTCGTCCCAGTTCCTTCCACGAGATCTCTGCACCCAAAGTAAGTAACAAATTGGTACTGATTTTATTTCCATCAGATAACTTATATTATTTAAAAGGGGGAACACCAGTGTTACCTCCCACCCCACCTCCCGATTAAATCACCCGGGTACCCCTAGCGCTTGTTCTTTAGGGGCATTTAAAGAGCCGTTGCCACGTGTGTAGGTACAATAGATCAATTGATGCATCAGTTGACATCCCTGATAAATATGCCAAGCTAGTCTACCAGAGGAAGCAGAGAGGCCTGGCAGGGCCACCGCCTGCCAAGGTTGCGGGCTGTTTAAAAGAGATACCGCGGCCCCAGAACATAAACGGCAAAAGAAGAAAAATGGGTGGGTTTTAATCGGTAAAAATCTGACATCTCCCTCCCGCTCTACCACACCCAGAGCGGGGGTAGTTATTTTTTGATGATACCCCATCTGCAACTACCAGAGCACAAGACCTTATGTGCTTAGTCTAGTTTTATAACTAGCAGCATTATAAAAGAAATTGATACCACCAGTAGTACCTACCTAACTGTTGAAGGTTACCTAACGGTTGGTGTTTGTAGTATGAGTCCATCTTCCGAAGTAAGAAGTATTCTTTTGGAAAAACAAATCATATCTGTTAAATTATTTATTGATATGATTTCGACAATCACAGGGAACGCAACAAGACTTATAAATTACTCAGAAAGACAAAGGAGTTTTTAGAAAACAAAGAGATAATATATGTATATATATTCTTATCAAGGACTATATAATTGCAATTGATGAGTTAGTCATTGCTTTTAGTAAATGTTACACTTTATCGCTGTTTAGGTTAATAATGTTAAAAATAGTACTTATAATTTTTAAAGGCCTTATGTAGCACCACAGTACATTTTTATTGTGGCGGGGAAATCATTAAATAACTTCGAGGAAGGGGGGGAGGGTACCCAGTCAAGTTTCTACTTTTGCCATTTATTTTCCGGGCCGCGGTATCTGTTTCGACCAACCCGCAAAAGGAGTCAACTGGAAAGATATTCATTGTATTCATAAGCTGATTTCGATTTGTTGGCTCTAATTGAATAAACTTGGCAATTCCCACGACTTTTTTATATAAAGATAATTATACCTACCTTCTATCTAGATTGAAATATATCAGATCGATAACGGTGCATAGGTACAACACAATCTCCGAAAATACAAATAAAAGTTAGATAAAGACCTCTTTGGGTAAATAGACCATGATCGATTTCTCATATCGTTGGCTGAATGAGATAAGGAAATAATGTGAATCACCTTTATATTGATGTAGAATAAAGTACCTATTACTTTGTACATTAAAATAAAGGATTTGTTAAGTGTCCACAATCCATGATACACGAGAAGTTCCTACTAAGGAAAAAAGTTTAAATATACCTGTCTAATATATAAAATTCTCGTGTCACAGTGTTAGTTACCATACTCCTCCGAAACGGCACGACCGATTCTTATGAAATTTTGGGTACATATTGGGTAGGTCTGAGAATCGGCTAACATCTATTTTTCATACCCCTAAACCTCAGCGGGCGAAACCGCTGGGCACAGCTAATAATAGTATGTAATAGTTAGAGGCATGTTATCCATTTCTATGTTGATGTCTGCTTCCAAATTTAACGGATGCAGCAGAAAATGCCAGTATTTTACAAGGAGTGTCTAGGTATCAGACCGGCACAAGTCTACAACTTAGTTGTCAGACTTTCAGTCCATTGACTATTTGAAACGACTGTCAAAGATCTACAAATGACAGCCGGGACCAACGGCTAAATGTGCCATTTTTTAATTTAATGATGAATGAGAAGTGTTTAATTCCAACATAATTAGGAAAAAGCTGAACACATGATTATGTATGAAGAGTGTCCGAAAAGTGTTTAACAATTATAACAAAGAACAATAACAGTATCGATTATTGTTCAAACAAATACTCAAATATAAGGTATTAATCTTTTGAGTAGGTACGTAACCGACTTTCACTATCACACAAGTACACATGCACTGAAACCTTTGATAATAACATTGTATCTTATCTTGTGAAAAAGTCATTGATATATATCAACCAATCACTGATCAGTAAATTACTGATAACATATTTCGCATCGTACCATGACGCATTTCTATGCGGGAACTTTATCAATATTCTTGAATAATTATAATTGCTTATCAAAATAATTAAATAACTAAAGTCAATTTACGATCTTGTTTCCAATTGAAGTAACTTCTGTTTAAATAAATATCAACTTGAAGATGTGTAAATTAGATTGATTTCTGAATGACGAGAAGAAATCATATTTTATAGAATTGAAGCGTGGTTAAAACGCAAACAAAACTTTATGTGCGTCTTTTAAAGTAGTATTTCTATTAGATCCATATTTGGTTATATGTTTAGGATTATTACAGTATACTCTGAAAGCTGCACAGAGGTGTACTAAAATACTATTGTCATTAAATTATTATTATTCAGAAGTAATTATAAGACTTCCCGGGTTAATTATAAGAAGGCTATGTTGTTTTTAGATAACTTTCAAATCGCCTGACTGAGTTACGAAAACAGATATCATTATCTGATGATACAGTTTTTTTCAATGTTTACGACATTATTTGTATATTTTAGTAAGTTACATTAGTCATAATATAAAGTCTCATAACACTAGGGCTATGAGGTCCGAATGCTCACCCAGTTTTACGGGACATCACAAAGCGGTTAGTCGATTCTTCAGGTGTCCAGAGGGCTGGCTGTTATTTTGGCCAAAGTCACGTTAGATGGCAATGTTGATTACATTGCCATCTAACGTGGCAATGCTGCCAGCCTTCTGGACAATTTCCCTATTAACAGCAATGTAGATACATTTTTTGAGTCCCTGTTATTTTTTTCCCCTTTTTGTTATTTGTACATATTTTAATTAGTAACACTAAATTGTATATGTAAATATATAAAATGGACATTTTGTTGTAAATCCAACAAAAGTAAATCAACTATTATCAATACAGGAATCAATTAAAACCTATTATAATTATGATCTAATAGGGGAATAGAAAAAAAAATGAACTCGTGATTTTTGAAATGATACTTCCATGATTTTTGACTGCTTTTAAAATCCTAACCATTTTCTCACTGAAGGTTTGATACCCTTCCAAACCGTAATTACCCGGTTACATCTTTTTGCATTACCCTTTAATAATTTTCTAAGATTACCCTTACTAATTAAAACGCAAAGAGCTTTATTTAACGCATACATAAAACGTGTACCAAAGTGCGTATTGCATAATCCTGTACTTCGCTTTACAGCGTAGTAAAGGTACCAAAAGTACTAAAGTCGTACCAAAGTATGTACCAAATCCAACCCCACTTGTTGAAGTGATCTCATCGTGAGGAGTATGCCCATAAAATGTTAATGGCCAACATAAAATCTTATAAAACTCATACTTTCTTTGCTATTTTTGTTTTCAGACCAAAATAAAGTGTTTACGTCGTTTTTCTCTGACATTGAACTCGTTAGGTCACCTTTTATTTTAAGTGTTTATAAATACATAAAGATTGTATGCTTTGCGATTATGTATAGTGAGAAATAGGCTTGGCCTACTAACTTTAGTCTGATGAATCAGCAAATTCTGTACAAATATTACTTAAGTTGAAGATTTTTAGACTGTTCTTCTTTTAATCATCAAATAAATTCCACTCTAAGCGGAGCAGGAGGGAGTGACAAAACTTGTACTGACTAAAACCCACCCATGTACCTACCATGTACCTTCTTTTGCCCTTTATGTTCTGGGGCCAGTCGTGTCTAGACAACATTGTCAAATTAAGAGTATTAGTATTTTTTTCTTCTGTTAGGCCCTATATCCATGACATAGAAGCTTTATCCAATCACAGGGAAGACAACACACGCGAAGCGCGGGCTCGTGGCTAAGTAATAGCAGGCGCTCGTGACGATCTTTAGGTTGAGCTGCTATCCTACCATGACGTGTTAAAGCAGAACTTATTCCGCTGAGGGAAAGGGACAGAGCTATACAGGGTGTCTAGCACCATCTCTTTCACTCAGTGGAATAAGTTCTGCTTTAAGATGTCATAGTACCACCCGTTACATACCGAGTTTCCTCAGTGTTTCGGAAAGCAAGTTTTCGATCCCGGCAGTCATTTGTAGATTTTTGACAGTCGTTACAGATAGTCCGACCGAATGTGTTATAACTAGTCTTACCAAGAGGTATCGTATTACCGAATACTAATTGGGTTGTGGAGGTCAGATTGGCAGTCATTACATGTACAATATTGGTATTCAGATGCATTCAGTTAGAAGCCAACTCCCACAGTTGGGAAAAGGCTAGGCAGATGATGAAGGAAGAGAAGACACGCGATGTTTATTTCCACCAATGAGATGCGTCGATACGCTCGTCTCCTCACCGCTTTGATTGAAAACGGGCCTTGGTACCAAGAAACTACGCTATAATCCGATTGGTCAATGTCCGATCACATTGTTCATGCGGTTGCAGACTCATCTTACGTTGCATTAACTGAACTAATCTATAAAGACAATACTTAATTACTAATAAAACCCAGAGGTACACCTGACAGTTCTGATAAAAGGTATTAGTGTGTATGAGATTATTTTTATATCTGCTTACAGCATTCCACGATCGGGTAAAATCCAACAATTTCTTCCATTTATGGTAACTATGTGTTTTTCTTTGAAATAAAAAAAAAACACGTTATTAAAAAAAAATGCGTGTCACGCTTTACTGCTGGATATTAGTATTCTTTATAAATTGCATTCCAAAATAAAAAAATACACAAATTGTGATATAGGTATGTAGATACAGCTGATCTAAAATTTATTATTTACTGTTATTCCACTAACATCGTTTTTACAGGTGGGATCCCCAAAATCAACAATGTAGTCCCAATTTCCATGCTCAGAGACGCTACTTAAAAACCAGTAAAAAATCACCAACATCAATGTACTGTTTTGAACAGTCATAATTTGACTGACAGGGTCCAAATTCGGGGTATAGTCAATCATTAACAAGTTCCAAGTTAAGACTCAGAGTATGGCACCACTCATATGTTGTAACATATGAGTGGTGCCATACTCTTGCTCATTCCCAATCTCCATGCTCAGAGACGCTACTTAAAAACCAATAAAAAATCACCAACATTAATGTACTGTTTTGAACAGTCATAATTTGACTGACAGGGGCCAAATTCGAGGTATAGTCAATCATTAACAAGTTCCAAGTTAAGACAATATGTTAAGTGTAACTCTCTGAAATTGGAGCATATTTCTCTGTCCTTATTATTAAAATAATGTCAGATTCTATACTATACTCATTTCGTCTGTCCCAACTTTCTATTTTGGGAGACATTTTAAGAAAACCTTTTTTTTTGCGGACGGGAAATCATCAAATAACTTGTCCCGCTCTGGGCGGAGCGGGGAGCTTCAGACTTGTAATGACTATACCCCATCAGTTCCTTCTTTTGCCCTTTATGTTACGGGGCCTCGGTATCTCTTTTGAACAACCCGCAACCCCGGCAGACCTCTCTAATTTTAACTACCTGAGGAACATATCGTAATAAAAGAATATTATGACTTTTATGAATAAGTTTGCATTCAAAACTTGAATACTTTTCATAAGTAAGGCACCGGTAGGTACCTGTCTTACTTTTTAAGTTGTCTGTAGGTGGATATGACAGCGTGTTTATGTCATCATTTAGTTCGTTGTCCTGAATGTATGAAAATACAAAGAAAGATAGTGACATTAATTATGACTCTTCTCACTAGTTTGACCGCACTTAAAAAATATCAATACTATGAATATGACGTCTTAAAACCACATATATTTCGATAACATGTCAAAAAACCGGCCAAATGCGAGTCGGACTCGGCGATTCAGTACAAACTTGCGACATAAACAGCCATATCTTTTTACTGCGTAGACTTAGAAGGTTGATTTTTTTTCACAGCTCCAACGGACCACAGAACATACATACAGAGCATACAGTTTTAATTTTAACTTCACATCTCCACGCATTTCCGAGATAAGGGGTCTTGACAGACAGACAGATAGATAAAAGGACACGTTGGTGATCTTATAAGAGTTCCATTTTTTCCTTTTTAGGGTACGGAACCCTGAAACGACTTAAATATTTAGGTAATATAATGTACATGCTACATCATGTTTGTTCTAACAAGCTTGATCTCACTACACAATATTAAATACTAGCTGCTCCACGCGGTTTCACCCACGCTGCTCAGCACCTGTTGGTCGTAGCGTGATGTTATATAGCCTATAGCCTTCCTCAAGAAACGGACTATCTAACACTAAAAGAATTTTCCAATTCCAACCAGTAGTCCCTGAGATTAGCGCGTTCAAACAAACAAACAAACTCTTCAGCTTTATAATATTAAAGTATAGATAATCTCGACTGCTTCTCTTACCAGTTTAGTTATATAGAGGTGTTCTGTCGTGATGAACAAATGGTTTTGTAACTTTTTTGATTAGCGCGTTCAAACAAACAAACTCTTCAGCTTTATAATATTATAGTATAGATTTATTAATACCATGATATGACGTTTTAAAACCGCATGTTTTGACATCATGTGAAAAGTTGAGCCAAAGAATAAACTGATCAAACGTTTTCTTTCAATAGATAAACCTACCTAAGCATGAAATATTTATTTTTAAACATTATCCACATTTGGAATTTCTTCAGTATCGTGGGTGCGTTTATAAACATTTAAATTCACATACAGAAACAGTCAGACCCAGAACAACTATCTGTAGGCCATACAAATATTTGTTCCGTGTGGGGATCGAACCCGCAACATTGGTTTTAAAAGATTTCTCTCTGTGATAACTTAACTTGTAACTCTAACTTCAATCGGTACTTTTTAAGTGGTTCTAAAATACAGTATTTATTGTGTTGTAATTACCTATCAGTAGAAAATGTTATGTGTTGTTAGAATTCAACTTTAAGTCAAAGTCAAAAGGTTTTTATTTGTTAAATATATATGTAGGTGTAAAAGGTGTCAATATAATGTTTAGGTTTCTCCATATTCAATAGCGATCCCAGCTCATGGCGGACCAAGTATAAGGCCCAGACTCCACCAAAGCGGAGCGGAGAGGAGATAGGCGGAAACCGACCAATCACATTGCTTTAAATCTACATCGCGTCTCTCATCTTTCCTATGATTGGTTGACTCTTGCACATCTCTCCGCTCCGCTGCTCTCCGCTTTGGTGCAGACCGGGCCTACGACTTTTACTGACTAAAACCCATGCATGATCTTCGCGGCGCGCGGCCGTGGTATCTTTTTCGAACAACCCGCGACCCCGGATGTTTTGCCGTCCTGTCGATAATGAAAAATGTTTCAAGTCGTTGTTGTTTTTCTAGAAAACAAGAACTTGCTACTTGCAACTTAAAAATGCCCTTTTTAAAGTAAACTGTAAGGTTTGATCAATGGTTGTTTGGTTTCTTGCTAAATGTCCAGAAACCATCTTTTTATCATGTGATTACTGACTAACCTGGTGTCTGTTTTTATGGCGCCCAAGACTCTCTAACTTGGTTTAACAAGCCTTCGAGAAATATCTTTAAGGTAATGATAGTTTCCTTATATTGTCTTTATTGGTTACTGGAAAACATCGGTTTTCCAGTAACCAATAAAGACAATATAAACAAATTTAGTAAGCACAACCTCGGCCATCGCGCCGTTTCCCTTAGGAGAAAAACTGGGCTAATGCGAGTTGGACTCGCGCACCGTCATGTATGGAAATACATAGTTGCGACATAAACGGCCACATCTTTTGACTGCGAAGACTTAGAGGTTTGTTTTTTTCTTCATGGGACCATAAACTTGAGTACTTATGGGTTTTAATTTAATTTCGATACCTCTACGCGTTCCTCAGATAAAGGGACAGACAGACAAACACAACAAAGTGACACTATAAGGCTTCCTTTTTTGCAATTTGAGGTACGGAACCCTAAAATTGAACGTAACTTTACTTCAAATGAAAGTGTACTGTCTTAGTCATAAGCTTTAAATAAATTTCACCCACAAGTGCACACTGACATGGACACCCACACTATCGTGAGAAATAAAAAATCAATGAACAAACTTCTCGATGACCTTTTCAAGAACGTAGCGTTGTGAAAGAGTGACTCATTCAGTCATTCAACTCTCCGTTGTAATTCTACTACGAACGTAAAAAACGAGCCAAATTGCTTTTTTTAAATCCATTGCTTTTTTGTTACCAGCCTCTTTTTGACATCCCCGAAAGAACTAAAGCGGAGAGGCAATGGAACAAAAACTGTACAGCTGAAACTTTTCGTTACAAGATTTCGGGATAGTGGCGTGTTAGTCGGTCAGTCTACTTGCTCACTCGACTCGAACGTAGTTATCCTTTTTAAGTTGATGAGTCAACAATTTAAGCTGAGAACGAAGAATGTTTATTTAAGTAATGAGGTAGGTATGTATGACAAGTGACCGTAAATTGTATGTAAAAAAATTGAATAAATCACCTCGTATTAGTCAGGCATGTTTGATTAACTGCTTTAGGTCTACTGCTACCCTACCATGACGTGTTAAAGCAGAACTTATTCCGCTGAGGGAAAGGGACAGAGCTATACAGGGTGTCTAGCAACATCTCTTTCACTCAGTGGAATAAGTTCTGCTTTAAGATGTCATAGTAGGCCTTCAGTTGTGGTAATTGCGAAGAATACTGTTTAACGTTAAAATAATGTTAATAGTAAAATAATTCTATTACTTTACTTCAATATCTGTACCTAAAAATCGTTACTTTACTCTCTGAAGTAACAGAGTAGAGTATTATTATTATTTTTTGCTTTGACTCTAGACGCTCTTGATATGCACGTTTAACTACATGGTTTTCACATATTTGTATAATCTCAGCACAAATGATATAACCATGAACTTGAAAAATATTATGATTTAAGAGTGTCCATGGAGTTTCTTGCCTATTCTACTCCATAGAGATCAACGCTTTGAAATGGGCAACTACAGTACTTACACATGTTATCATGCATTGTGTCTAGGACTGTCAGCTTCAGTCTTTTGTTTCAAAATTCAAAAGTGCCTGTAATGGTCTAATTGAAATAAATGCTTTAAGTTGGAGTCTTTGAGTTTAGTATCATGCTATCGTGTTACCAAAATAAAGGTTAAAGCAGTCTAATACCCTATATCCTAAACTAATTAACAGATGTGTTTTCTGCTGCCCTGACTATCATTTGTAGATCTTTCACAATCGTTACAGGTGGCTCAACAGTCTGACAACGACTCTTACCAAGAAAAATCGTATAACCAGTACATAAGTTTTTTTTTGCGAATGACTTTTCATCAAATAATTTCCCCCTGGCGGAGCAGGGGGAGTGTCAGAATTTTACAGACTAAAACCCACTTATGTTCCTTCTTTTGCCCTTTATGTTCCGTCCTGCAACCCTGGTAGGACCACATCGGCTTATGGAGGTTGTATAAGAAAATTGTTATTGGAAAACTCAGTTGTAGTATCAATTGGGGCGAATTAAATGTAGGACGTTGTGTTGTTCAGTCTCACTTGAGACCACTGAACATAATATAAATATATTCAATGAATTCATCTACTCCATAAATCCCTTATTTAGCTCACGGACAACGAAGAGTAATCTCATTAGTAATCAAAGACACGCGTCAATTAATTACAGATATTAATGTCTAATTCCTATGCAATATTCTAAGTATTCTAATATCCTTCATTAATATGTTCGCCTTCCTTTGAGTCACAAGTTGCGATAATTATTCCAATAGAATTTCAATCACGCATTCACTCATTGATAATCATTTACACGCAAGTTACAAACGGTATGGCACAGTGATTCAGATGGCCAATTAATAAAACATGCAATGGATTTGCCGGCTGTCGATTCCTTGATGAGTCAGGAGTAAGACTTGTGACTCAATAATTGCATCCTTAGACGGCTACTACTAGAACAGAACGATGGCTAAGTTCAGGGTAGAAAAGCAAAAAATCAGTAAACTGCAAGTCGGACAAACTTGTGATATAAACGACTGCTTAAACTAAGAGGGTTGAATTTTACACAGATTCGATTATATAGTTTGTATTATACTCGATACTTCCTCGCGTTTTATAGATAGTCTTAACAGACGGACAACTAAGTTATCCTATAAGGGTTCCGTTTTTTTCCTTTCGAAGTTCGGTACCCTAAAAACATCAAACAACACTACCTACGTATTTAAATTTGACGGCACTCTTGGCGCAGGTCTTGAAAGTCGAAAAATATTCAAAAAAAATTGTGTTCCATAGTAGTCGCAATAATTTCAACTTCAAATAGATTGGAATGAGGAACTTAAATTTTATTACCTTTCGCGCTCGATACTACAATTCAAATCTAATCTAGTGGAGGTCACTGAGTTAACTACTTATTAATTAATACGTGTTAAAGTACTTACGCACCTATCAAGGTTATGTGCTATTTAATATACAAAACAATTAAGTACCTCTGCTATGTAGCAATTTCCTATGTAGCATTTTCTTTTTATGAATGGCATCTCGCAGTTCAACCAAGGAGGTTTTCGTCTGCTTAACCGGGCGAATCCTGTGGGTGCCTTAAACATTAAGAATTCCAGCCAGGGTAAAAACTTACAAACTAAGCGTCTACGCGCTAAGGGCATCCCCTGTGGGGTACGAGCCTTGGCTTAGGGCGTCGCTGACAGCGGGACAGCAAGGGACAGGCTGGATCTGAGTGATATTATTTGAGGACTGATTTAAACTTACTTGCAAGGGACTGGTGGGAGCAATTTCCTATGTAGCATGTTCTATGTCAACTTTAATACTTTATCTAATGCTTGGCTTGATACCGGTTATCTAAACGTCACAAATCTACAGTAGCAATTCCTTTTAATAATTTGACGATTGAACAAATTCAATTACATACTTAGTATTTATGTATTTTTCTAGCAGTTCAGTGACTGCAAGTATGTTACGCTTTTGATATGCATATGGGTACCCATTTAGGGAATGGAATGGGTGATACACAACGAAGATATCGTAAGCACACATTCGCCACCGGATTTCATCAGCAATCTTGTGGTCCATCGTGCATCACACTGCACTTCCAGCACTTAGAATCTACAAATGCATGTATTTAGAAAGAAAGAAAATACATTTATTTAGAACATGCCTCAAGTGCATACAGTATAAAACAATAAAAGAGAAAATTAAAAGAATTAAAACAAAACAATAATATGAAACACTGTGTGCTTTGCTAAATAATGATTTCCCCCGCTCCGCCCAGAGCGGGGGAAGTCAATGGATGATTTCCCACCCGAAAAAAAAAATGCCAAACAACAGATGTCCAAAGCATTTCATTAACAACTTCTTAAGATGAAATTTCCTTATACATCAAAAAAACCATTTCTCTGCAATATACAGATAAACAGGTTGATATTATTTACTAATTAATACTTCGGCATCTGCCCTGCATAATGGCAAACGATGCAATGACTCAATCGTCCCAACCCCATACACGTCAGTGCAATGCATAACCATTAGTATCGAGGGTGTGTCATTGTTTTGACTACTATTATATCACAGTACTCACACTAATTATTAATACTTAAATTTCATAACAAACATTGATTTCTAACACGTCTGGTTGGCGGATGACTAAGTGTCTTTGGCCTGCAATTATTACGACGCAGCGAGAGACTTACCTACACATTCTATACATGTATGTGCACTCGTCGTCACGTACGTAGTCTCAATTCGTGGTATTCTTCCATAAAGAGTCGTGCCCCCGTGAGGCGTTTTCGTCGTTACAATATCATTGGCCTTATCTATTTCGCTCTGGTTTTAATTAATGGCTGACCTAGAACTACTATCAATGTTTGGCAATTCAACATCGTCATTTATAATTAATTAAGCATTAGATTGACATTTGTTGTCTTCATTTTGTTATGCGATAAAAACGATGCAAAAAACTTTACTTATATAGTCAAATGGGAAATTGCACAAATTCCCGCTTGTCGTCTGCTCATCCATCAAGATTTGTACTCGCAGTCTTCATGACTTTCGCTGCAAAACTTTCATTTTAGCACTCCACATACCAATCATTCTTTGGCAATAACCGGTAATGTTCGATACTATTTTTAGCTCTATGTAATTTACTTTTATCAGAACTATGCCAATAAATCGACATTTTAATTTGATTGAAGATTAGTTTTCAAGTAAAGTTCAGTAACGTCTTTAATAATTATAACTGAGACGGTTATAATTCATTGTTTGGACGGTTATAATGTAAAGATCTACACTGCTAGGGCACATGCTTCCTCCATCTAAAAAGGGGTCGTTCATAATCCACAACGTCTTCGGTTCCTCGCGTGTCTGTGGTCATATGTTTTTCTTCACGATATTTTTATTCGTTGCTGGAAGTGCAGTGGTGATTACACAAACTGCTTGGGTTGTATAAATCTTCAACAAATTCAACTGATCAGTCAGGTAGTTACGGTTATTCCCATATGCTGAAGTAAGGTCATCTCAATTCAAGCTAACCATGAGATCATCCTTTTCATTACTTTAATTCAAAACCCATGATATGACGCGTCTTGTCTTAATAGCTTTGTTTTTTTTTTGTTATTAGCATTTGATGCGGGTATTTTAAGATTTGTGCATCATCTTTTTATTTGCGGAATGAGATGATTAATGCGGTTGCTTCGCCAATATGTTTATTTTTTTTATACCTGAAAACATATGCCAATTGGTGTTTGTGAAATTCTATTCGAAAGCCAATCAGTGCGGTAATTTTTAAAAGTGAAAGCAGATGATTTGCGCGATTTACTTAGTCATACAAATTACGTTATTTTCTCTACGGATTAACCAAACTGCAAATTCAAATTCATTCATCAATTGTGGTGTCAAATATTTTTTGGAGAAATATTTCCCCGGATCCTTTATAGTATGAAATCAAATCTTTGATATTTGTGATGATATTTGGGTCGTTTCAGCCTCAATATTACATTGAAGTTAAAAGCCCAGAAAGCACCATCACAAATTAAAATAGGAACCAATCTTTTTTTTTGTGGATGGGAAACCAAAAACCCACCCATGTTCCTTTTATTGCCCTTTATGTTCCGGGGCCGCGGTATGTCTTTCGAACGACTCGCAACCCAGGCACGCAGTGGCCCTGGCAGGCCCCTCTGCTTTGCTGACATCTCTTTGAGGCGCGCGTGGTGTAGGAACCACTCTTGGTTCCCATTTTATTTCAAGGTAAAGTTAAGAGGTAAACACACCACCGGCCTACACACGTAGGTACCTTGCTGAGATTAAATTATCCAATCATCATTATTTATTAAACAAACTCAATTGTTTCTCCTGAAACAATTAAAGTCAATACTATCAATCTTGACTAAGATAATGTTTTATAAATATGACAGTGACAATACAAACTCGGATGCTTGATATTATGTGTATCAATCTGTATGATGATTCATTGATTTATATCTCGGGAATGTCCACTACGACAGAACAATCATAACTCGGGAATTACGATGAGAAAAAGGACGCCGATGTGTATAATATTGTCCTGTTATAAACTTATAGAGGGACATAGGGCATAGCTACAGTGTTATTCTATCAACAATACCTTCATTATCTGTCTAGACTTGGGAAAAGATGTTGGCGCCGACTTCCAGTCTAATCAGATGCTACCTTTCTTCTTTTTTTTTCTTCATGAGCCTTTATTTTCTTGTAACCCCGTCAGTACTCGGTAATGTGATACCACTTTTTAATAATGGTAGACTTTAGAGCCACTGACTTCAAAGAAAAAAGCAAAGCACAAAGTCCTGCCAGGGCCATTGACTGCCGGGGTTGCGGGTTGTTCGAAACACAAAGGGCAATAGAAGGAACATAGATTATTTATGTCTGTAAGTCTTACACTCCACCCCCTCCGCTTTGCCCAGAACGTAGGACTTATTTGATGATTTTCCACCCGGAAAATAAATGCCACTGATTACTTCAAACGACTGTCAAAGATCTACAACAGTCAGCAACGGCAGTTGCAGTTTCGGCAAACGGCTTCACGAGCTTTTAGAGGCACGGAGGAGACTCGGTGTAAACTGGGTGGTCACTCATCCACGGACCAACCTGGATGCCTTAACCTAAAGATTAACCCGAAAGGCTGTTATTGTCTAGCTATTAGCTCCTCATTCCATCAGTGAATATAATAACGGTGGTGTAAAAGTTAAAAAAATAACTGACATAAGCTAACAAAAAGCTGTTGACAGTTGTTGTAGAAATACGAAAAGCTTAGAACGTGAGAGCCACTAGTCTAAGCCTTCAGAGCTAAATTGGAAAGTGGAAAAGTAATGTACGAAACAGATTACAATTAGAATTCTGATTTTAAAAACTATGTTCAATCCAGCACGTTGATATGTTGTGTTAAACGGTTTCAATAGGAACTGCAAAAGTCTCATATCTGTAGTTATATTCAAAGAATGAGCTTATTGTAGCTTCATAAAACAGAATATTCCGTTAATATCGTTCAATAAAGGAGACTACAAAACTACGCCGATTTCGTTCCGTAGAATCTTAACAGGCAATGTATGTAGTTGTAATTAATACTAGTAAATGATCACTGGTGTTTGCAAATATTATATTCGGAATTAAGGAAAACAGACACAGAGATTTTACACAATTCAGTTCTGTTATGAACTGCATATTATCACAATTACGTTCGTTATGCAAACTTGACATAATAGTATATGTTTCAAAGATTTCATCGACTGGTTTTCCTCATTTGATCAGGTAAATTGTTGTTATATTAATGTTATGTAAGACCGTAACATACTTTAATTGAAACATTATTTTCTCAACAAAAGATATCTTTGAAGCCGTCGTTATCTGACTTTCAGAAGTTTTCCAGAACATTTGTTCTGTGATATTTCTTTTCTGCTGTTACTGCTTTTTTGACTGAGATGGTATTCTTGTAGATTAGTTTCTGCGTACCTCCATCTTATAAAAATAAGCCTGAATTTAGGTATCAGGTGTGATGTCTTTGAGATTTAGGAATGATTTATCTTAATTAATTTTTCTCAATGACTTGATGATGCTAAATATTCAGCCCAAATTGCCCTATTCGTTGACAAATGCTTCTCTTAAGTACCAACTTTTTCCTCATTCAGCCACATTTATAAAATATCCATAAATAGATCATACCATACTTGGCGGATGTATCTGTCAAAACAAGCTTCCCCGATGCGCCTGACCTCATCGTGACGTGGCTCAACGTCAGATCGTACCTCGACGCGGTTTAAAGAGAACTTGGTCCAAGTCCTGACGTCACACTACTGCTGACATGAGTAACAGGGTTTTCAATAAGACAATGTTTACTAATGAATAGTTTTTACATGAATAAGAGTAAAGTTTGATGTTCTGTAGGTCTTTGAAATGTTGGTAGTGATTTATGAGTAATGTTCTGATGATTGGGTCTGTTTATTTGGTATGGTATTAGTAAGTTCTGATTTATAAGGAAAATGGGAATTACTTGTAGCTGCGTCGACTTATGAATGGATAGTTTTCTGGTATTTGATGTTAGTGTTCCAATTGTAGCTAGTATTATCAAAATTAACACTATTACTTGGAAAGAAGACTAAGTTTTTAGATAAAACTGAATTTTAATTCTAGATCTGAATTAAGTTGAAATAATTAAGACTTATTAAACAGAACATTGAAGATAATAATTCAATCAGTGAATAATTTATGGACTACTAGCTGACCTGGCGAACTCTGTTCCGCCTTAAAGGCAATAAATAATAAGCCGATTTTCGTATTTAGTAAGATATTTTTTTTCTGAGAAAGAATTCATGCAAGCCTAGTACTTTCGCTTTTATTAGTAAGGATTAACCTACCTTACCTACCTACTAACCTACCCACCCTACCTACCCTACTTCTCTTACCGGGATGAAAAGTATGTAGATAAGTATCCTATGTCCGTCTCCTGGGAAGCTGCGTCCTCACCAATTTTCAGCCATATCGGTAAAGCTGTTCTTGATTTATAAATAGTGTTACTAACACGACTTTCTTTTATATTTCCAGCCATATCGGTAAAGCTAAGTTGGTTCTATCAAGAACTTGAATCCACAGACCAAACTGCTGGAATTAATTTCACCGTGAATTCATGCAAGCCTAGTACTTTCGCTTGTATTAGTTAGGGTTTTGACTCCATTTTATTTAGAAAACGTTTGTATGGGGAATTTCACCATGAATTCATGCAAGCCTAGTACTTTCGCTTGTATTAGTTACGATTTTGACTCTCCATTTTATTTAGACAACGTTTGTATGGGAAATAGAAAAGACCCTGCCTACCCTACATTACCTACCCTATCTCTCAAGTTGGATCGAACTCCACATTGTGTGCGAATTTTATTATAATCGGTTAAGTGGTTTAGGAGTCCATTGAGGACAAACATTGTGACACGAGATTTATATATATTAAGAAGATAGCCTGTTTGCCTGTCCAAATGCTCTTATCTCTACCTAACTGACAACTGTTTAGATATTGTTGTGATAAAATATTTGCTTTGAGTCATACCTACGGGTATATGCCCGTGTTGGTATATTAAATAATTATGTACTTTTTGTTAGAAGTACAGGCTCAATGGTGATTATCATGAAGTTAACATTTGATTAAGCCTTTTAGTTTAAATAATATAGCTTTCTATTTTGATGTTGTGATGGCCCAGCGGTTATGCGCCTCGCCTCTCATGCATGAGGTTGTGGGTTCAAATCCGGGCATGAACCAATGTGGCTTTTGAATTCATATACACTTTCTTAAGTTTATCTAAGATATCACAGACATCGTGAGGAAACCTAGACTTATAATTAAAATAAGTCTGAAATCATCAACCCGTTTTGACCAAGCGTGGTGATTAAAGCTCGCGCTTTCTCTGTAAAGGAAGAAGCCTTTGCCCAACCGTGGGACAGTAATGTGCTGGTATTATACTATATTTTATTTGTTTTTTTCACAGGCTGCTGAAAATATAACCTACCTAATACCAACTACATTTGCAAAATAAACAACAACGTCATAAAACCACAAATTTCATTGTGACCTTTAGGCATTATTGCTAATGATGTTGATTAATAAATGAGTGTGATGACCATAAGTCATGATTTGAGTCATTCTTTAACACTTCGTAATGATCTGTTTATTACTCATTGACATACCAATCCATCCGTTCTGATTGACGCAATAATTTCACAGAATACTACGTACTGGTAATTTAAGGGAGTTGTCATACTTGCCCCTAACGCACTGCGTAGTAGGCATGTATGCCAGTCGCCTTTAAGTTTAGGGCGTTTTAAGATCCTACCGGGGTTACGGGTTATTCTATAGATGCCGCGGCCTGGGTGTGGGTGTGTTTTAGTCAGTAAAAGTCAGACACCCGCCCCGCCCAGAGTGGGGGCAGGTTATTTGATGATTTCCCATCCGCATAAAAGAGCGTTTTAAGAACCATAAATTATGGTTTTAAGTTTTATTCAAATTATTAATGTAATCGGTTCGTCACTAAATTTACAGGCCACCGCCTGTAAATTTACCTTTACCAATAAATATATTTATCTGTTGTCCTTACTTTTGATACATATTTTAAGTGTTTCTATCAGTTTTCAAAATGTTTCAATACTAATATTTAATATAATAAAACATCACGCCTATTGTCCCGAAGAGTTAGGCAGAGGTGTACCTAATATAAGGTATATATCAGTACTAGCTTCCGCCCGCGTTCGTTCGCGCGGCTTAGTTATTTTTGGCTAACGCTAACTTTAACCCGCGTGCTGATCGAAAAAAAAAATATCTTTCTCTCCCTTTTTCATCCCTTTTCCCATTCCCTCTTATCTAACTTAAAATAACCGATGTCCAGCTCTAGGATCCCAACTATCTCTGTACCAAAATTCATCAAAATCAGTTAGGCCATTTAGGCGTGAAACTCAACAAACAAATAAACAAACTCTCTTTCGCTTTTATAATATTAGTAAAGATTTATTTTTATGTATATTATTCGTATGTAAGTATATTTTATGATTGATAATTTAAAATTTTCCTGTTTTGTCTTTATTATATGTATATCTCATCTAAATTTCCTCTCGCAGGTGTGCTGAAAGAAATTTCTAATGAAATAAGCAGTACCTTCGTGCTCTTCTGTGTTAATTTAATGTCATATCAAGTATTCTATGTGTGCCTAAATAAGTAGTCACTTACATTCCGGAGGTATTGCCATCATTGTTCACAAGTCCAGATCCTATGGCTCCTTAATTGAAATTTCTAATTAAATTACATAACAGGCGAAATCTGTCACGTATGCTTAACGTTTAGTGCCTGGTGATATGTTTTTTCTATGTTTGATTTAAGTAATATATTAAATAGGTATATAGATTAGATTTTAATAAAGTAGCAGTACTATCATATCTGAATAAAAATACTCTTTACTACATTCATTTTAATTTTAAATATTCTCGAAATAAAATCGATATTTGTATCTGTAATTGGCAACTGTATAAGTCCAATACTACGTAATTTTTATTTTTTAAGATATTTTTGTACAGAAGCTGTTGGTGACCTTTTTAATAAATAAATAAATAAATATTTAAAATTACATATCGTATTTAGGAAAACCGAATGCCTTCACGTGGCGTGACTACATATAAAGTACATACAGAAAGACTGACACATACTTATTACCTTAAATAATCATATGATCCTACAACTTAATTTATTATCGTATATTAAGGAGCCCAATATGGTACATTACCCCTGTTGTTGTTCACAGTTCTGCATCACTGACTATTTGAACTGTGTCCCAAGTTGAAGGCGTAGACAATATTGAAGTTTAAACAATAAACCTGTTGGAGGCAGCAGGAAGACAACCTCGCATTTAGTTGGCCATATTCCAAAAATCAGATAAGGTTTATAAACGTCTTTTTATTCACGATAAATCTGGCGAATCACTTAAAAAACTACAACTTCAAGATTCAATCCAATGTTCATACAGACGAGTATAAAAAATAAATCACAAACAACGGTCATAGAGCGACTGTTATATTTGGGAATTTACTGAAAAAAAAAACATTATATCGGAGTTAGTTTCGATTATGCCAAAAGTTAATTAAAAAAAGAACTGGCCACCTAAAATAAAACAGATTTCAGAACAACTTCCAATTTCGAAAAAATCTATTTCGCTTGTCACTCATCCTATGTGACACTGACAAGTACAACGTCAAATGCAACACCTGCGTCGAAATGACTCATTAAGTCCACGTGAGTGGTTGCTGTGCCATATGTGACCCGGCGAAAGGTTGGGAACCACCGCGGTGACTCAGTGATAACGACAGAAAATACAGTCAAATGTAATGCGTGACTAATGCTGGTATGTAGAATGAGATTACCAAAAAAGTACCTACATAATGTGCCTAATCAGACACGTCTTCACCTACTTTTGAAGTCGTTTGTTATCGTTTTCACACTACACACTTCGGTTTTGCATGATTCCCGTAGAGTTGGTCGTCGAAATAGAAATAATATAAAGATGTAGATACGCTTGGGATAACGTTCCAAGGTGCTAAAAAGACGTAGGTAGGTCCAGATCCAGACGAAGATCCGGCAATTTTGAAATTACGGAAGAAGTTATCGATTGGGTTAGTGGTATAAAAACCGAGTATATGTTATCTTACAATCAAACGATTCTGTCTAATGCATTAGATAAACTAGACCAAAATGTATGCAGCATATATCAAAGCTTAAGGCTGCAGTCGAGAATATCAGAAAAACAAAACTTTTTATTAAAAAAATAAAACCGACTTCTAAAAAAAAACTAAAAACTGGAAAATAACTTTATTTCCGGAAGTCGGTGGCTTTTGTTGATTTCGTTGACTTTATTTGCCACCGACTTCCGGAAATAAAGTTATTTTCCAGTTTTTAGTTTTTTTTTAGAAGTCGGTTTTATTTTTTTAATAAAAAGTTTTTATTTCAGCATTTTTAGTTATAGTATTATGATATAATACGCAAACACGGTTAAAAAGTTTTTATTTTTAGCTTTAGTCCCGTCTTAGATTCAAGTTTTAGTTCCACATCAAGCTATAGATTAAATACTAAGTATCACAGCTAAGTATCTATATTATGCTTTAGTATTAAACCAATTCAAAAATCATATGCATCATCCCCTAGGGGATACGGTCACCCTGCTACCACTCGCCTGCCTACCCTGGCGAAACCCATACTTATATATGTGATTGCAGCTATCACGGCAGATTTGCTGTCATTTATTAAAGAGTCCCGTTGTATATCACTGAAGATCTATCACCAAATTAAAATACAATCACCTCAAAAAACTGCGATGACCTTCCAAACCATAGTAGTACATAGCATTTTTTGATCATTTGTGTTCGACAACTTCTAAAATATAATCGACGAATGAGTATATCATCAACGTACACGAAGTCAATCTAATACGCAATATTAAAGATAACTCAAAAACTACTTGTCGGATCTTGATATTTTTTTTACGGGACCAAACGACAACCACCAGCTTTCGAATAAAAAAAGAATCATCAAAATCGGTTCACTCAGACCTGAGTTATGAGGTAACAAACACAAAAAAAAAACATACAGTCGAATTGAGAACCTCCTTTTTTTGAAGTCGGTTAAAAAGGAGTTTTTTTGTTTATATTTTAAACGAGGAATAGGTGTGTTGTAGTAATGACCTTACAAGTCGAGATTACGATGCGCCAGTCGGCGTCATTCGCGTTGTGCGTCACATTTCCGCATCACAAAATCATTTGCATTTCCGAGTTAGGATGTCTGTGCATTTTGTATGGAAACGATTAATTTCTTTGGCGATATAAATGGTATTATGACGAATTTGTATTCTGAGCTGTATGTTAGTTTTACTCATCGGATGAAACATTTTCATGACTTTCAGTTATTATGGTTTGTTTTTATCGGCTAAATTATTATCTTCTGTGCTCTTATGACCTAAATAAAACATTGACGATGTAGTTCTAGACTCAGGGTCACCATATGGATTTTTGCATGAGGAAAACATTTGTATGGCCTCAAACTATTAGTTCCAAGACTAATGTTTGTTCAACTGTTTCTTGCATGCATTGGCATCCACGACACAGATTATCTTATGAGTCATATTATTCGCATGTAAATTGCCTTCTGTTGAATACGGTCCTTCTTAAAGATTGCCACAGAGATCGTCAACCTTGACCAAAGGATTAGAATCCACTGTAAACAATTACAGAAGACGCTTTTGACCGTCTGGAAGCAGAAATGTTTAAAATTTCACCATGAACAATCATGGGTTTCAAAATTTACATAACCCGCCAAAAACCCTTCAACACAGAGACCTGTTTCCTTAAGAATTTGAACATGCATGACAAACGGTCGTTAAACTACGTACAAGCTCAGTTTACCATGAAAATAGTATTAACTACGAACAGAGCTCACAAATAAACTACGTTTTGTTACTTAACAACTGTCATTCAGTCGCTAGTGGTGAAGTCATCGATAAGAGCCAAGAGGTCGCTCCACATCGAATAACGAGTGCATTCACCTTATTCAGGCTTAGATCATCACCGCTCGCTTGTACTGTTGCCCGGGTACGTTCGTTTTGCGTTTCAGATTTTATTCTGCTTCCTCTCCCGGCAATGTTTTTATTAGAAATCTTCATTTGGAACTTATTTATAGTTAGCTGCTTGTAGCAACAATTTTGTTGCAATAATGTTATATTGCTTTTGAACAAGAGCTAGCGTATTTTTTTAAATTTTCCACTTCGAAAACTAAATAACTAAACAGGAACTATTTAGTGTTTTTCGTTGAAATTTGTTACAATAGCGTAGTAGACATAAAATACACTCTCATATTAAAAACATTAAGTTTATCAACACTAAGAATTGGACCAAAGACAGCGTCGAGAGTAACAATCAGCTATAAAGCAGTAGCTAAAGCTAGAAAAACTAAACACTTTCCTAACATTCTAGTAGAAACATATTTTCTTCCATTGATCGTTACAAATGTTGCGGTAGAACAAGACAAGTGTTTTGTGGAAACGACTTTGAAACTGCTGCCGCGATGTTTAAGGAGCTTAGTATAGTTGGTAACATTGTTTCCATTATTGCTGTGGCTAACTTCTAATAGAGTTTACTCTACAAATTCTTAAAGAAGAAAAAATATGATTATGACGAATATAATTTATTTGAAGTCGGTAGTTTTTAAAGCTAACATTATGGAAATGGAAAATAAGTAGCCGTCATAAACGGTTTTAAGCAAAACGATTTAATTAACAATTACATTAATATATAACCTAAGTTTAGTAGGAAAACAAAGCTCTCTTTTTCTATATGCATATCAGTGTTAGTCACATTGTGTGGTTTGCTATTTTATTTTTGTTCACACTTACCAAATCGTGAGTGGGTAGACACTTTACAATCAGGGCTGTCTACTACTTAATTAAAATCTAATTCATGAAAGGAAAGAAAAGAAGCCTTTGTAGAGGATGATTCATTTAATTTACAATGTCACGCTTACTTAGAAATATTTCCTATTGACAGTCATTTATTTTGTAATGATTATCACAGGTATATAGGTTATACCCATAAGATGAGACGAAGTACAGAAGAATCAAACAGTTGGCTAAAAAAATGCTCGATATGTCAATTAGTCTAGTTTTGAATTTGGAAAAGAATCCTTGCCTAAAACCTGTTCAGAATATAGTATATTTCAAGAATCAAACAATAAAAAACCAACACCGCAAGAAAGTTTAAACGTAACACACATAGTATAATTATGATGGCGAGAAAACAGACATCCAGTCGCGTATATGACTAGACTATATGTCGGCAATGACGATGAATCATGACGTGAATTTAGACAGGCATACAATATTAATAACGTTTACAACTATACCAAACTAATTATGTTCCCACATAACAATATAATAGGACCTTTGATATAAATTGCTTCAACATTTATTTCCGACGCCTACGCATTCAACAATGTTGCTCATCCCTAACGGTTCCATCAGTTTCATTGAACATGACATCAGGATGACGATTCTATTGGATATTATAATCATCACATACTGTTTACCAATTTTATGTGTGGGCAAATACACAAGCAAACTTGTTGTCAATGGTAATCCCATATTTGTAAGTTTTTATGTTGATAGTGACGTATGTAAAGCTAACCAATTCGTGTTAATTGGGAACGAGGTTCGGTTTTGTGCATTTTAATGACAGATAGTTTCGTCATAACAAGGAGAGCTTATCATAAAATCTTCTCTACGGAACTGACTTTATATCAGAAACTTGTTGAAGAAAATAATCATCAATAAACAAATAATGAAAACAATGAGGATATTGAGGACAGTGTAACTGAAATTAAAAAGGAAGTTAACATTAGCCATAATTTTTAATATACACGTTTAATAGCCAGAGGTTTGCTTCAAAAATATCTAAAAACGTATATTCAGGACGAACAAGTGCTACATAAACCATGTGGCTTAATAAATCCCATCATCATGAATTGAGGTTGAAGTAATAGAAAATTTGCAATTTGTGTGGCAGAACAACAGAATTTTCATAATTACAAAACACATATTTGTTAATGAAAATGTAACAGTTAACATCATAACAAATTAAGTGGACGATAAAACTGTCTGTCGATAACAAACATTACGCCTATGTATGACACAATATTGTAGAACTATTTGATGTTACATAAGTTTGGCGTCAATTAAACTTGTTAACAAATAAACATCAATCTTGATTCTATATTATAACAGAAGATGATGATAAAACGTTCTATTTACCTTCTTAGAAACAATTACTAAAACTTTGGTGGATTTTGATTGGCAGTTGACCAGGTAAATGGGACATAGGTGTCGTTATCTTTATTTCTGGCATTGTTTTATTCTGGAACTTTCATGAATATTTTAAATTGAACAGCAATGTCGTTTAAAAGTTTGACTGGGTTTTATTTCAAGAACTAAATAAATATGCTATTGGACATTTGCATGATTTCGATGCTTTATAAGGATAGTTGAAAGTTTATCCTTTTTAATGGAATGCAATATGAATAAACGTGTAAATATAAAAAAGTTCTAGAAGAAAACCCAAGATACGAAACGCTATATTTAGTTTATTTAATGGCATGTCCTCTTTGTGTGTTGCCCACTCATATTAACAGGAAATTCTGGTTTGGAATCATAAAGGAAACACTATAGCCCATATTATTGTTGAAAACAAAGGCGGTAAGGTCGGATAACAGAGATAAAGAATTTTTGTGAAAGGTGTGAACCAGAAACAATAGAATATCCTTGGCTTAAGTTACAAAGTGAGAATCAACAAATACCTGCAACCCATTGTTTTACTATTCGGTACGGCCATGCTTAATCCGATGAAACTCCTTGGTCTAAAACAACCATGTCATAGTTTTTTTAAATTCAAGTTTCAAAGCATAAGTCAACTCGACATATTTGTTTATAATTAGCGTTTCACATCAAGTTACGCAAAAACACGATGACCATAAAAGGTCGCCACGTAAATGCCAAATGGCCAAACTTAGCCAGAGAGGTCTCCACCTCAATCTATTTTTCCACAAGTTTTATCATCACTCGCTCGCTAACTTCTACACTGTCGTTTAACGGTCAGATGTAAAGAACCATTGGTCACTAAACTTGATTTATTGTTGGCAACGGTGTTTGTATTAGCGGTACCATAGTACGTACACTAGTTTCGAAAGCGCTTGCAACTATTTCTAATCTAGTTCGTATCTATTTTAATTACGTGCTGAGTAGGTACCAAAGCCTCGGCATTCCAAAGACAACATTGATCACAATACAGTTCTCTATTGTCATTGTTACTTAGGTAGCTCAGCATGTCTATCGCGTAAACGACCTCAAAACGGCATTCGACCTAGTCGAGCGTAATCTAACATAACTCAAGTCGGATCAAAATCTAAACGCGAAAGTTTACGTTTCGTTACTCAACCGCCTTCAAAATATTTTGTGCTCTATCCTTTAAAAGTTAGAGTTCATAATTGTCTTCTATAATCAGGGACACGTGCGGAATGGAGGTATTAATGGAGTCGGTTATCTACAACAAAGCATTCCAGCGCTTTACAATTCCGGCCGGTTTACTAGCGTGTTCGCTATCGTTCTTTTACTACAGCGCTTCATCGCTGCCGTTGCCTTTCGGACCGCGATGACTCAAGCCTCGGTAAACAGTATGCGGGGCGATGAGTCACCGCTTTACACATTCGCGTATAGCGTTTGAGTAGTGTTGTCAGTCTACAGTTGGACTCGTCAAGTAACCGAACCGTCCTAGGCGTTATATTGCAGGGTTTACTGCCAAGCGCCTAGTCTTTAAACATAATTGGCGAGATAAGCTACTAGTGTAACAAACATTTCGTATACGTTGAACAGGAACAAGTTTGTGTGAAAGTGTAGGTCTAGTTTTGTAACCTGTGTGTGTGCGTGTCGGTAGTGAAACGGTCGATAAAGTTGGTGATCGTTTTGTGCTATTTGTGGATACCTTACATACTTACTGTTGGATTTGTTAGTGATAAGTTGGATTTATGTTTTGACAATGCCGTCGAATAAGAAGCTGATTTCAAAGATGCGCCAGATCGCGCAATGGATCTTGGTGGTGCATGTGGTGAGTGGCTTTCAATTCATATAGTTTATACTTGGCGTTATCTAATGTTCAGAGTAAGATGAACTAGAAATCATTAATGTTTGCAAGTTTAATATAGTTACAATAGCAAGATCTAAAGTAAATATGAGAAGCCAAGCATAATATGTTAATGAATGATGTACGCATGAGATGTCGTACATTCATTAAACTTTATTACTAGAAGATTCCAATGCAAACACATTTGCTCAAGTGTTCAAGGAGAAATAAACTGAAAATCGAGACAGTAAGTAAATATTGATTAGGAACCTCCAGGCGATCCCGGGGGTTGACTTAACTCAGTTACAAGTTCAGAGAGCAAAGTTTGTTCCTCGATACGAGAGGCACAATCTTTTCTCTCTTCAAATGCGAAAATAAAATCCTAATAAAATACCATAAAACTTTTACAAACTCGGAAATATTGAGTCAGGATGAGATTTAAAGGAACAGACAAAATACAAAGAATAAATAAATTGTCTTCTATTGTTGACAAATAAAGAATCAAGCACTTAACTAAATAGTACCAAAACCTGATTTATCAAAGCTATGTTTTCGTTGAGTCCCTATTGTTCTCAATGAGCAGTATTGTCAATTACAAAAGATTTATCACCACATCGCCACTCCATCCGGTTTGCAGGAACTTAGTTATGAGCCATATTAAAATTTTCTCGCCTTACAAAAGCTCAGGCTGTGACAGATGAACAACGTTTACAAAAGAAGCAAATCTGATCTGTGTCCCTTTTTTGTAGTCACAATGACGACCATAAAGGACTATTCAACCAAGTTTTTAGTTCAACAAAAACTTGTCACGCTCATTGTGTTTAATCCTGCAAAGCCATTGAAGCAGTGAGAAATAAATACAAAAGCATTCATTCAAAAGTTTTATCAGATTTTCATAATAATCAGTTTTAATTCCTTATCATTATTTGCACAGCTGATTTTCAAGTATGCTGAAAGGACGATGACCTTTTAGAAGAGGTGTTGAAAATTTCTTCCATAATTGCTCCCTTCATTGAAACATTCGTAAGGGTCTACTTAAAGAGACCCCCGTCCCTTTGGGTGACTCGGCCTCGCAACTTAGTAATTAAGCTTATTTCCTCCGCTTGTTTTGTCGTTTCCGACAATTGTATGCTCAGTCGAGTCAAACATGCACCCGACACAACATAGAACATTTCGAAAACAAAAAAGGAAATCCAATTTGGAAGAGACTTCGTTTTATCTCTTTTAATTTTTCATTGGTGCCAAAGTAAACATTCATATTATGACTCGTTGACTAGACATGTCACAGACGCAGGGCTTTGCGCCAATATCGAATTGAAATGCGACGTCAAAGCCCATGAAAGTGAAAAGCATAAAAGAAGATCTGTTTAATTCAGTTGTATGGAACCTGTTTGCGGTCTCTGGTTTGCTGAACGTGACCAGACAGTAGCTGGCGGCGGCCTAGGCATGACCGTGCCAATTGCCGGCCGGCAAATGCAATTCCACCTAACGAATTCTTATGTTGTTCTGTTTTATATTGCAATGCAATCTGTTCTGTTTGCACATCTGCGCGAAGCAAAGGGCAAATACCAGCGGATTTTAGATAAATCCTTCATTTAATATCAGCACGTTCCATCGCAACGAGGAGATAATTTATTTAAATTGTTGTGTGTGGAGATTTTTACGTCGATAGTAAGTTGTTTGTCGTCATCATTTGTTATTGTAAACACAACTGGCAATTGCGATGGTGACTCACGTTTGTCTTCAGACGCAGATGCTAAAAGCTTTGCTAATTAGTCACTACCTCTTTAATCCTTGTCTGCAAGGATGTGAGAAAAACTGCTACTTGTTTTTGTTTGAACAATATGTTAACTTCTAGAATGTTTGCCAGTATTCTTACAAGTTATGGAAAGGTTTGTCGCACAAATATGGACAAGTATACATCTAGATCTATATTTTTTTCAACATCAATCATCCTAAAATCCTTAAAGACTTTTTGTTTGAATAACGATGTAGGCAGTTGTATGCTTTAGCAATCCTTATTTGATAATCGATTGATTCACCATCTAAAAATATTTTTGGGTGCGGAAAAATTCACGAAAAAAATGTATAGCTATGCCAGCGCATTACCATATTGAAGTCACGCGACACCACGCTATTTTAGTTCGGGATCCCAGGAGGCGTGTCTCCGATATTAATACATCGGGCCGGGCCGGTGACTCATCTGGCCGTCTGAAAGCTCCGTCTTGTCCCACATCCTTCATACTGTTTGTATTACTCATACTGGGTGAACCCGGAATCGTTAATATGGACGACTTCGCCGGTATCTAGAGCTTGTTTATTATTAACGCGATTGTCCAAGACAAATTATACAATTACGTATGCAAATTCAACAAGAAGGAATCCCCGACGTTGCCAACACATTCTGAAACATCTCGGTCAGATATAAAAAAGTCTGCATAAGATTTTGATCACATGGCAAAAGAACTTTTAAGGTCGCTATGAGTCACAACGAAGGACGTCAGTTCACGCGTGCTTCGAATAATAAAAAAAAGTTTATTTTAGATCCTGGATTCCACAAGGCTTACGGATTTTTTCGGAGAAATCATTTGTATCTAGAAATAAAATATTTATGACAGTCTCTTCTAATGGTGTCTAATGTAAAATGTTCATCTATTTCCTTATTTGTTCTTTGTCCAAGTAGCGACTCGATCTCAATCAAGGCCAGTATTATTGATCTTATTTTGACTTCCTTCCTTAGATTACTATTAGCTCGAAGTAATAGACATTGCCGTTCCCTAATTTGCATTTTCCCTTTGACTTCAGGGATTGGCAAGACCTGTTGCCAGTTTCTTAATTCAAACATTGGTATGATGCGTTTTATTATGCGGTAAATTAGGGATCTCAATGTTAATTTGCTTTTTCAGCTTAACAAATCAATGTCATTAGATGCTTCTTTTCGTACAGTATCAGTAGATTGTTTTAGTTACATCGGTATCGTACTGGCCACTTGAATAATAAAATTCTGATTGTGGTCCGTGGCTGTTGCAAAATCTGTACTACAATGTTACAGGAAGGTAATTACAATGGTAATAGTACAGTCACTGCTACTATGTACCTACATATAAGTAGTACGAGTGCAGGAAGTGAGCTGTTGACTACTCTTCCCCCATTATACGATACAATTGATGAATGGCTAGGCGCGAGCATGTGTGCTTGAGCAGAATTCAATTTGATCCCTTTCAGAGCTAACCCTTACGCTCGAATAGATGTATTGATTTGAATCTGTAAATAAAATGCTGAGGGAACGTGCTAGTTTTGTTGATTATGTATAAAATTTTCGATTAGCGATATGAACTTTACAATTCTGGATAATTGCATCTATAAAATACTCGGAAAAAATGACCTTTTTCGATCTTATGTTTCTTGTTTTATCTTTGCCAATGTTATGCAGATTAGATACTAGATATGCTTTGATAAGATCGATTTCGGTAAAGCAGTTAAGATCTCATACTGAGGAAAATTTCAATTCTTTTTTTTTATAAAGTACAAATGGTTTCCATACTAAACCAAATTGATGGCAGATTTTAATTAAGCATCAAAATATGTAAATAAAGAGCGTAGAAATCTCTGTAGACATCGCAAATCAAAACTGAAGGGTGGCACGGCCGACGTTTAATTATGTAAATAAATTTTCATGCATAGCAAGGAATCGTTAAACAATGCGCCAGATGAACCGAACCTACCCTTTCTATAGCCAAAGTTTAAAAGAGAACTGCCCCTCGGGCAAAAACGGATCACCCTTTTGTTCTTTTTGACGTACCTACTTACGTCCAACTTTTTGACAGAATTCCATTTAATAAACACGTATTACAAGTAATGTATTGCGTTATACATTTGCATGGTTTAAAGCGCCACAAATGCCATAAATGTGTTGCGTAAAGTGAGATTACGTAAAGTACGACGTGCGTACGTTCTGTTGTACGGTGAACTGTTTACGTAAACAACTGTCGAGTCGGAATCCATCTGAGCTGCTACTAATTTACCCCTTAATGAGAAGTACGAGAGACCCTCCAATGTCCGGAGGCGCGGAAGCGGGACTCATCACTGTCTCTAATGGCCTGAAACCAACCCCGGGTTAAATAGATATCATCTTATAAACAGATTCAAAAATAAAAACATGCGATCCCGTCTGAATTGTTCTCTCATTATTTCTCGGTAGGTACGTGGATTTTTAATTGCGAGATTTTTATGAGGTTGTATTCTTTGGGTACTTATAAAGGGTTAAACGTGTGACGTGTAGTAGTATGTAGTGTAGTGCACGTTTTATTCTACAGTTGTGTGTATCGTTATCATTTTAAATTATACGTTACGTGCAACATGGTATTTTTTGTTGCCCTTTCAGACATGGCCGGATGAAATAAAAGCAACAAACATCCCAGCAATGCGCTATAAAAATTTGTCTTCGCACGAACTAAATTTGGCAGCGTCCCCTGAAATGTTATCACCTCATAGTATCGTCGATGCACACAATATCTCATAATATTCTTTATATCCGTCCCCATAAACAGAAACGGGTCGTGGTAATGACGCCCCGTTGAGGGGAGAGGACGTCTAACCGGCCGTTACGGTCGCTGAATATGTGACCGCTGCATTTTATCACCACTTTACTCTGCCACATAATCGACCTTCATGATGAAGGGCTTCTTTCCGACTAATAGTCGGTTGGTATGCGATGTCCCTTGTCCTACATGTTCGATGCCGGCTTTTGTAGGGTTAATTGTCCGATAAGTTCCCGTTCACCTAGTAATGGGGCAATTTTGAGAAATTTAGTGAAATTTCTAGGACCCCAGACTCATTCATTAATTAAATAGAAAGAAATTGAATTAATTTATATTTCCTATTGTTCCAGGTTGAATTCATAGAAGCATACTGCACACCCCGTGATACAGCTCGCCGCTCCCCACAACGCAGCCGGCGCTCTCGAGAGCAGCGCCGCTCCCCCGAAGCCACCAGATGGCGCTACGAATCCCGTCGTACAAACTACGACTTTGACTCGTGTCGGAAACCTTACGAGTACGAGAGTCGTAAAAACTACGGACGGGAATTCGACGGGGATTCAGGGAGACGGGCGGAGTTTGACGCGGGGTCGGCAAGACGTCGAGCGGACTACGAATCCGCAAGGAGGACCGACTTTGACTTGTCGGCTCCTAGTGTGTCGAGGCGAAGCCCTGAGAGTGCCCCTGAAGGCTCAGTGGAATCTCCGCCAGAACCGGCACCATCAGCGCCCTTGAGGCACGAGAGACAGACCAGACACAGATCTCAACCATACTACGAATCTGGTAAGTTATAAAAGAACAAATTTAGGTATTAGAGGAAATGTCCGTAATCATAAAAAACAAAAGAGTAGGTAACCCACGAAACAATGACAAGCCGAAAGATAACGTAGATGAATCACAAAAAGCATAACAATATAGTAATAATTTGGTAATGCCAATTCATGCCTGTTGAGTTCATAATGCTTGTATATCAAAAATATAAGTGGGTAGTTGATAAGATTAGCTGAAATAGATTGTATTCTTCGAAGTGAATTTGGATAAAAATACAATTGATTTCGACAACACGAAAATTTTAATTCTATAATGAAATTCAGACTAACCTTTCTCTAATAGAAAAATATTAGATAACGAAACAGCCGATGTGAAAAAGAAACATGAAGCTTTACTTCCGTCTATTTCAGTAACGCTTAACATTGTAGCTGTATCAAGCGAATTGGCGATTCAATGTTACCAATTGATTGGCAAAACATCCTTGAAATAACAAAACACAATTCAGATTACATTCAAATCAGCAGATTGCTTACAACAATTTTTATGCAATCGAATAAACTGATTTCCACATATTTGAGACTACAACATTTAGAACTCAAGGCGAGATTCTTGGTCTGAGAGCTTCAAGAATGTACTTTTTCATAGTAAAAATAAACTTGGTGAGCAAGAAGATGCCACTCAAAAAATGAAAAGTTGAATAGCTGGATGGCTTCCTAAAAACAACAAAATTTTGTGCTTCATTTTCCGGTTTACATGGAAGCTCTTACTTTTTTTAAGAACATCCTCATCTAGGACGGCCGGGACAAAGGGGCCATTCTTTCAGTGCAACAATCGTGGCAGAGCCTAGTTAGGCCATTGTTTTCCCTGTGGTTAGACATATACACTCCTCTTTTTATTAAAAAAAAAAGAAAAACGTCTCCTCGGATTTAAAAGATGGCATTTTTGTTCCACAATCTTGGTAATTAGGTCAGTTTAATCTGGTACAAGTGTTGGTATGTGATACCGGCGCATAATAAATAACCAACTGGTTGGATACTTTCCAGAATTTATGAGTAAAATACCACTATAATGATTATTGAAATAATAGCCGCAAAGTAATTTTCGTTAATAATGATTGATGTTAGAGTGTTGTACAATAACATCAACTTGACGTTCTGTAATATCTTTAAAAGCATTTAAAATGTCTACTGCAGTCATTTCTCATTATGTAACAAAATATTCTGTCTTTTTGTAATACAATGCCTTTGCGTGCGACTTAAGCCTTTGCATCAAAGTACGTCTACGCTATCGGAAAACACAAGTACCTAGTATTAATTACACGATTGCAGATTTTTTTTTATCATCTAGGGACTTTCATTCGCTAATACCAGCTAGTATTGAAGCAACAATAGCAAGTTTTAATCAGCCCTTTTGTCGTTTGTCCGTCCGTCTAGACACGGCTGAAAAATTGTGCGGGATTTTATAATAACTGAGGCTTTTATTGTAAGTCGTTATGTTCGTTTCTAGATTATTACTTTTTCCATCGTCGCTAGTATTCTGTGAAAGGCTTTGGTTTGATAACCCAAATTTGGGGAAGCCTCTATGAAAAGGTTTGGTGTAAAAAGAATTGAAAATCGAAAATCTTTAAGTACGAAACGTACGAGTCGATTACCTTTAACCTTTCACTGCCGACGCGTTTCAGAAAGACATTTAACACGTTAATCGCGGCAATTTAACAAATTTCGAGTCGCGCGGCCTGGTCATCCACGCGGAAAAGTAATTACGTGACGTAATGACGTCACTTACCCTCCCATCTGCACTCTCCGCGTCGCTAATAGACAATTTGCACAGTTTTTGACGTCGTTTTGTTCAATCGACGCAACGTGTTGAACGTATTGGGACTTCTCTTATATTTGATGACGGCAATTTCGCTCGCTATTGTGTTAATGACAATGTGTTTCAATAAAAAAAATGAAATCTAAGTTTTATTTAGGATCCATTCTTAAGACGGTAAAGGCCTTAAAGGATAATTTGACGACAGCAAGTTTAAAAATAACATACAAACTCGGTATCAGAATAAAAGTTTTACAAACTACAAAGAACAATACTCTACAGAGTAATCTAAATGAGGCAACGGAAAATACGGTATAAAAACAAAAGAGGCGCAGACCTTGTTCTAGGGAGCGCATTAAAAAAAGTTTATTATAAAATGGCATACTACGACTACCTACGATTCGTTAGTTCTTTCCTATCGTCGTGGCTTTTAAAATCCAGACTTTTATGTTCATGATGCATTCAGAAGGAGTCCTTTGTTATAACCAAGCAAGGAATACTCGTTAGGGTATTTCGTCGTGTCTTTGAAATAACATTAGCTGTGCGTGTAGGCACGTGTATGAGGGGTTTAACGTATTCATTAAGTAAGGTAATAGTCCTTCAAATACGGTTCAAATGGAAATTAATAAGTTTTAAAACGAAGGAGTAATGTCAAGGAGCGTTGTTACAAATGCGTCGTAAATCTCAGTATTATGTACACATAGATTATTATGAAATTGTTCTTGTTGAATGTAAATAATGATAAGTAGACATAATTTCATATCAAGATAACTTTATTATCATAATATTAAAGGAGACAAAATATAAAAGTTAAAGTTTTCAAAGCAGATGAATGATCATATTTCGCAGTAATTACTTTAAATAACAACAAAGCACAACAGTTAAATGAATATTTCGAATGTCTCCAAACACGGACGTTTATCAAAAGCACCCTTTGTCCTTTCACTTCACCCCTTCGAGGGCAAATAACAACTACCAGCAACGATGTCTAATTTATATCCATAGAAATTCGACAATAGTATTCTTTACGAAGTCGGTACACCAACATCAATGAATTTATGAACATGCTCTTGAATTCAAAAAAAGAATTTATAAACTTTTCACGATCTTGAAAAAAATATTTTCAATTCAATCTTAACAATTGGTTGCATTCTTGAGGGGATGTGGATTCACAATCCGGACGTTGGGGTTTAAACGACGTCACTTGAGACAAGCTGAGCCACATCAGAAATAGGAGAAAAATTGAAAATCCGCGTCTGGCTCGTTACCGACTTTAGTTTATCTAAAGATACTTCAATGTCACTTGAATGCGCACTCATTTTCTACAAAAATAGTATTCATAAGTATGTAAATTGTTTTATTTTTAGTAACGTATTATTTTTCTTTTGTTTTAGAATCATCATCAGAAGATAGATCGACATCTTCAGAAGGCGAGGAAGACGAATTTGGCGAATTTGATCCATTCGCTACAGCACCTTCTCTACATTCCCCAGACAGTGGTCGCTCAGACCCACGTTACGCTAACGCGCCGCGAAGAAACCCAAGTCCTTACTACTACGGTGATCTCTTCAAAACACCTCAACAGCAGCAAGCACCGTCTGCTCCTACTATCTCTACAACATCATCTTCTCGCGGCCCCCGGTACAGGAAGTCAGCCAGTCTAGACGCACCTCACGTTGCTCCCAGACCGAATCTACCCAAAAGATTCTCAGTTGCTGAAGATGGTTTTCGTGAGCTAGAGCGCTCATCATCTTCGTCTGGTGAGAGCGCGTGGATGCCGCCGAGGCGTCGCGGGCGCGACGCGGCCGGCTGCGCGTGCGCCGCGCCCGAAGATGTAGAGGAGCGCCAACCTTCTCGCAGCGTCTTTTATGTACCGGCGCCTCTGCCCCGCTGGCCGCAAGAGATGACCACCAGACAGATCTACGAAACAGCGTTCGACTGCAAAGTTGCACGTTCGGATGATGACTTGGATGACTTTGACAGGGTCAGCAACCACCCTGCTCTTCTGCAAGCTGAGGACCGAAAAGTTATTTCTTCCGCGTCATCCGCTTTTGAAGCCGTTGAACGTAGTGAACCAGACTACAAAGGTCGCCGCAAGGTGACTATGAAGACAGACAGCGTTCGACGTTCCAAAATCCCTACAATTCGTCAGAAAAGGGAGAATGAGAACAACGCTTGTGTCTTGTCAGAGGAACTGGAAAAAGTTCATATTGAAGAAGACGGACGAACCGCCTCGACATCTCAACTTCCACTTCGGGGTTACACCCCGTCGCCGCCGTCTACAGCACCTTTGCCGACAAAATTTCAACAGAAGGACGGTTCTGCCATGAATAGTATTAAAAGTGCTCCGAATTTGCCTCAGTCACAACCTGCACACCCTCGTCTTAAAGACTTGAGGTTGCCAGTAAAGTCACTGCGCGCTCGAGATACACCCACAAGTAGTGATGCTAGCATGGCTGACGTCAAAGGTTCAGTATCTACTGAACTGGATCTTGGACAACGTCTGAGGGATTCAAGTCGTGAGTCTCGCGATGGTGATGATGAGGGAGGGCAATCAAAAGACGGTATTTTTTTAGAGATTAAGGGTCGGCCCACTTCCGATTCTGACACACCTGAAATGAATCGGTACACGGGGCCAAAGGGGGTCGGCCCTATAATGGAGTTTAAAGGAAGGCCTGGAGTAATTCGTCCGCGTCGCAAGTACTCTAGTACAGAAAGTATGGCTACAAGCAGCAGCGGAGGCAGCATGGAGTCACTGCGAAGTAGTAATAGTGAAGGAGATAGGAGTAGTAGTAGTTCAGAAAGTCGTCATTCATCTTCGCTAAGTTCACACAGCTCTGATTCAGGAAATGTGCCTTTCACAAAGTCACATCATCACATGCAGCTGTCGGGGTTTGGGCACCATCAAACTAAGTTGCATATCTTAAGCCCCATTTCTGATAAGTCTTCACAAGAACAAGCATCAGAAACCTCTGACAACAACAAAAATAACAACTCGCAGAAAGTATCTCCTGAAGACTGTGAAACTGGTAATACGATGCAAACGACCGTTGAAATTGTTGCCAAACCTAAACGACGTGCGTTACAAAACAGGAATCTTTTGAACCTTACATTCAGACACTCAACAACTGGTGATTCTGAAATTCAAGGCTCCGACAGTGGAATTTCAATCCACTCAAGAGAAGGCGTAGACTCACGAAACGCTTTCGTTAATTTCAAAAACAGTAACAGTAACACTGAAGAAGAACGTAAAGATGAAGATGTGGATTTGTCTGATCTGCCTTTCGACATGCCTAAGTTGAGGAGACGACGGGCTGAAGCCGAAGCCGACTTGCGATCCTTGCCATTTGACATGCCCAAACTGCGTCGGAAGTTACGCGGACAGTCATTACAACTGAATAATGACTTTGGAGGGGCTATTTCAAACGCCTCTTCCAGCCAAAGTGTGCAAGACTTAAATCAAGGTTGGTATTTTTAAATCTTTTAAAATGTTTCTATTAGCCAAAATTGAATCCCTTAAGAATTCCAATGCTCTTTAATAATTCGATCATGTCAGAAGGATTTACATGTCAATCTTGCAAGAAAGATGTATACACATATACTACCAAAGGGTCTGTCGACTCAAGTTGTTGGTTCTTTCTAACTCAAAGCGACCGCCACCGCATTATGCCGATTAAGACGTATGACTCCGGATTGCTCCACACGAAATACTCTAGTCCAACGCCCATCCAATATTTAATTTGCTTGAGTGCTTTTTGAGGGAACTTTTTCCTGTACATGTTGGGAGCAATTTGTAACCGTTCAGTTGAGTTAGGAGTTCGTTTCGCAGAGGATTGCGTGTGGTTTGACGTAATAAGTGGTGGCGTCTGAGATTCAATCAATGCTAAGAACAAAAGTTTTCTCACTTGACAGATTTCCTTATTCAATGTTCTTCTTTTTTTCAGGAAACAAACACAAACCGAAATTGGAGTTGAATTTTGACAGCGGCAGCGGTGGTTCTGGCAGTTCTAAGGGATTGCGTTTGAATTTGGGACCTATTGCTCCGCCTCGAGATTTGGTTGACGCTTCTCTTCCACTTGATCGACAAGGGTGAGTTTCTTCTCAAAATTAAAATTAACTTCAACGAACATAAGTATTTTGACAACAACACAGGTATTAAAAAATATAGGCTAATTAGTTCTTATTTAATTGTTTACAGGTGGTACCACGGAACCTTATCGCGCGTTGAAGCTGAGAGTCTGCTAAGGGATGCGGATGAAGGCGCTTTTTTGGTTCGAAACAGCGAATCGGCCAAACACGACTATTCGCTAAGTCTGAAGTGAGTATTCACTATCGCTTAGAGCATCTTAGTCATGTTGTTTGTTAACTACTTCAGTTAGCGTCTTTGGTAGATTTTTAATACAGCTTTGCTAATTTTGTTTTTTCCTTGTATTGCAGATCGACACGTGGTTTTATGCACATGCGTATTTGCCGTGCTACAGACGGTTACACCTTGGGTGGTGCGGCGACGGCATTCCCGACCGTCCCAGCTCTGATGCGGCACTACGTCACTGCCCAAAGGCTTCCAGTAAGAGGTGCGGAACACATGGCACTGTCCACGCCTTTGCCAGCCGTCCTACTATGAACATCCAATCAGGAAAGTTGGGTTTTTAATTTTGAGTGAACCTCGATCAGTCGTTCGGCCGGTTCGAAGTTCGAAAGGTGTACATAAACAGCGATCGGAAATCCAAGGTGTGATTATTTTTTGTTTAGATTGCTGAAGAAAGCACAAGTGAAGGAGTTAATTATCGTATTTGTATAGCTTTAGGAACCCAGTGAATAATACCAAAGAGTTAAAATTCAATGATTTTTGCTAAAGAACTGGCTTACATTTATTTGTATACGCTCAGGTAGCAGTGTAATTATGCTAGTCCAGAATATCGCAGCCACATATATTATAATATCTTGTATATTATTTATTCGCATATAATCATTTTCTCATTTAAATGTATACTGTGTGTAACGAAATAGGTACTTATGTTGTATTGCTTCGTATTACTCATTCTTAGTTTATCTTATGCATTGATACCATATATCTTTTATTAATCAGTGTTAACTGTATGTATATTGTACGTTTGTTTGGTATTGACGCAAACGATGATATTAGGTAGTTTTATTGTCTGATAATTCGTTTTGTAAACAATTTGCGATGAATCATCAAAACATAATATTGACCTCTGTATTCATTTGCAATAACATGGCCTAAGCAATAGACTAGTAACGTCATTACCTATCTGCTTTTACTGCTATTGGGGTATTGACGTGGATAAGGACGTCAAGCTTAAGCTAGACTTTGAACTATTATTCTTGTACCATAAAGTATACAATTCTACCACAAACTTACCTTATTACGTAACTATGAAAGTAGAGGAAAATTCCCTTATTTTCGAACACAATGACTGTCACATTACGAAGGTACTTAATTTTATTACTGAAATAGAAAAAAAAAACGCTTTATTGCAGTCATTATTTAGATCGATATTGCCATGATTCACAAATCACGTAGATACAGGTGTGAAGAATCAAGTCTGAATATAAATTCGTTTAAACAATAAGTGACTCACTATGAAAACATTCAAGTTTATATTAAAAGCGCGTAAAACTGCTTACGCACACTATTAAATGTATTCAGCAAGGTTAAAAACAAATCAGATGGCAAACCGTAGAATATTTATGTAGCAAACATGAATTAGGTGGGTACAGTTGTCACATTGATGAGTACATATAAATAGAACCTTGATGTTATAGATACAAGGTTGAGTTTAGTCGAGATTGTAATAGCATGAGTCATAAGCACGTGGGTCGAATAGACACGAAAATAATATCGATTTAGTACAAAACTGTACGAAGTAGACTTGATGTCAGTTGGAACTTTTATACACTGTATGTCAAACATAGTAGATATAGTACTACTTATTTATATCGAAACCTCAAGTGTGTGTGCTAATTTTAAAAATACTTTGAATAATCGTCGGAATTTTTCGCTTGCACACATGCATAATCGTCGTCAGGCGGTTAGACACGTTCTAGAAACAAAAGAAGCAAATACACTTGAGGCACAAAATATTGGCCAACATGAAACGATATTAAATAGAAATAAATTTTGATATAGCTTTCATACTATAGTGAAGTCTTAAGCTAATCATGAAAATATTGGCACATAACAGAATAATATAAGATCATAGATGAAGATTGCACATGTTATGTAACTCTCACATGATGACTTATTTATATTTTTTGTTATATTAGAACTTAAGTAGAGTAACGGGATGGATTATGGGGCCCTCAAAAAGGATAGTTTTAGTTCCACTTCATAGTTTTATATCACTTGGTACTTTTACAACGACATTGATAGGCGGCCAGTGGTATACTCAATGAATGGTATAGCAGCTATATTTAATAGATTCTTCTGTGATTTTGTGTTTAATACAATAAAAGCCAAAAAAAATGTTGTGTATTATAAATTAAGTTCATCGTATTTATTGTGTAACGCATATTCATGCTTATTTATGTTCACATTTGTCTAATAATGTACAACAAGATCTCATAAAATACTTCCTCTGGATGTTTCAGTTACCCTAGTGTTAATTTTGATTGATTTGTACCTGATTTTTTGAAAGAAACGTTGTTTGAGACTTAAAAATAAATTACGTTTTAACAGATTTATTTTGTTAATTAATTTAGTGATCATTAGAATAGTATTAACGTAGATATGTATGGGAAATGAACGAATTTTTCGAATGTATGTGACATTTATAATTGTATGTAATTACTTAACCACCGCAAAGCAGCTTTTGCAAGCGAGCAACTAATTTTAATATAGAACTTAATGTACCGTTTTATTATTAAGCAGTGGTACTTATTACATGAGAAGGGGAATCATTTGGGTCCAGAATCATCGTCATTGACGATTTTTAACAAATCTACATTTTGTGGAAAAGATAATTTCTTAATCGTCCATCTCATGTACTTTGTACAAAGTATGGTTATGTAGTAAACACGTAATGGAAGTTAGGCTAAAGGTATCGGATGAAATTCTTATATTTGGAAGTTTTGAAACGTGTCAAAATTTTTTTTCATGAGCAAAGTAGGTCCCGAAACGGAGGTAGGTAAAAATTATAGCTTATAGTAGTTATAATCAACTGTAATTTTGAAGGTGTAGTTTGAAATTGAAGATGAAATAAATTCCATAAAAATGACGTATTGATTTTTATTCCTACAAACACCCATTTCCATAACTCCATTTTAGTATTTACGAATACTTAAAAAACGAACTTTTTAAATAGTCCCTATTTACATCCTGCCGAGGTTGCGGGTTGATCGAAAGAGATACCGCGAACCCGGAACATAAAAGGCAATAGAAGAAACATGGGTGGGTTTTAGTCAGTAAAAGTCTGAGACTCGCCTGACTCCCTCTTGCTACTCTGTCTTCAAGTCATTTGATGATTTCCCATTCGTAAAAAGAAGACATATTGCCATTAATTTTGGCATTACACATTCAACACAATTCACACAACATCTACGGAGGGCATTATTAGTCTCCACAAGTGGCAATACCACGGAGTTTTGTTTATCCGGATCTCTTTGATCAGCTAGACTGGCTACCAACCTCTACCGGTTAGTTAATATTACCAGGGTATAAAACTAAATATTTGATTCGTTAGTCTAGTTTTATGCGTGACTGCTGAGCTTAAGTCTGGGGTTCGATTGCCGGGTCAGACAAAGTGTTTTTGGGTTTTTCAATTAGGAATTGCTTAGTAGTAGCTGCGAAGGCGCAACCGGTTGATGGCAATATGCTCACCCCCTATAACATGGCACATAAACATAATTATTAGGTACACCTCTGCTAACCCTTCTGGAATTTCGGCCTTGCTGTAATGTTGGTTTTAAAAATTAAAAATAAAGTAACGTGGAAGTAAAGGAAGCGTAAAAGTGATTAGTATTAAACGAATAAGGGAAAAGTACAAAAAGGGTATCCAGCTATTCTTCAATAAATTAATATATAATAAAAAACTTAACAATAATAAAAAGCTGGGCCGATTTGTATGAAATTTTGTGTGCATATCGGGTAGGTCTATGTACCTGTGTAAATGGTTGCTAAATAGTTAAACTAGTTAAGGTAAAAAATAAAAATTACTATTGTGGCACCCTGTACCACGTTTTATACCAGCGCCATCTGTCGACGCTTAAAAATATGCAGAGACTTTTATTTTGCAAACTAGATGTCGCTTTTTACAATACGCAGTACGAGCGCCATCTACTATTTGGGCCAAAAAGTATTTGATGCTGGGGTGACAACTAAAGATAGAGTTTACAAGATTCTGACAAAGTTATACAGATGGCGCTGTTAAAAATCAGGGAAAAAAGAAAAATCACATGCAAATATTAAGAATCCTTGTTGTAGGTATTCAATATCAGAATAAGAACAACTTTAATTGAATTTTGAACATTATTAATATTCTAATCACAACCTCGATTACAACACCATCGAGGTTGCTAATACCACTACCGAGTAAATAAAGATAGAGATGGGTTCGATTCCCTGCGCGGTTGGGCAAGCATTAGGCTTGGCCACTTTAACATTGGAGTTTTCTCAGGTAATTTATTCTTACCTAGAGCTATTCTTTGCTCTCAGGTTGAATGTATAAACATTTAAAGATAGTTCAAGGGTTTTGTTGAAGCGGTTTTTTTTCTCTGTTGTTTATTTTAAACATAAAATAACATTTTGTGCGTAACGTTTGTCACGAAAAAATGGAGAACTGTGCCGAAATAAAAACACGTCAATATTTAATTTTCATGTACAATGGCTTTAAAAGAAATAATTGTCTGTCCACACGGTTCGCAGATAAAATTAATGAAATATCCCTTTGAACCTTTCTGGTAGCTTCCGTCAGTTTTTCACCCAAAAGCCATTAAGCCCTCTAAGTGTTTCTCCAAAAGGATCTCTATGTGTATAAATGGCTTCCTCATTGAGTCATTTTTCACAATAACTTTTTTGACAAATCGTGAAAGTGCTGAAAAATACAGAAATAAATTATATAAACTCCGAACAAAATGATTTATGAAAGTTTGGAATAAAACAGTTTCAGAAATTATAATACTTATTATTGTTTTTCAAATATTCATCATTTAGAATATTTTGTCATCTGCCTTTATGCATATCTGTGCTACATTCGACATTTAAAAAACGTAAAAAAAAATGCTAATGCAGTCAAGCCTGGTCCATTTCGCAAAAACCCTTTCATCAAGTTTTCGGTGCTGTAAAAATAAAATGGGCATTTTGAGTTATCCCGGGAAAATATTTTTTCCCATACAAGGCCGGGCCTTATTAAGGACGCTGTACGAATTTGTGCGAACCGACAAATATCACATTGTCACGAATTGTTGACATAGCTTTTGTGTGTACAGGGTCTTTCCCAAACGTTTTACATGTCAGGGATCGAAAACCAATATTTTATTTTGCGTTTTCGTATGTTGTTTTTGTCGTATCCAGTATGTCCGAGCTGTGGCTGTAAGCAAATAAAGTAAAATTGATGTAAATAACTTAACAAGACTCATCATCATTTTCCTGCCCTTGTCCCATTCTACTTGGGGTCGGCGCAACACGTTTTCTTCTTCCATTCTCCCCTATCAGACGTTACAGCATCATTTACTCCTTTCTCCTTCATATCATTCCTTACACAATCCATCAATCTTTTCCTTTGCCTTCCTCTTGTGGTCGAAAAATTTAATAAATAAATATATTACATTATATACTTGAAATATATTTGTTTATTAAACTCTTCTTCACACGAATAACGATGTAACATCAGATTAGTTCGTATGTAATGAAAAACTCACGTAAAATGTTTTTATTTTAAAAACAGTACAATTTGTTTATAGCTTTATCAATCAACAAATCAAACTTCAGCACTTAGCCAAAACTCTCTCTAATCTTTCTATCCTGACCAACCATGCCGATCCGGAACTAATCTCTGACCGAGATTAGGAAAGTTATCTAAGCAGGTTACAAGGGCTCCTTAAAACGTAAGTTCTGCGAAGTTCATCTAGCTTTCCAAACTATTCGGAGTTCTCAGAAGGTCGAAGTTTCTGCGTGGCATAAGCACTTCGGTAATATCGAATACCCGTAGGAATTACCCTTTTCCAAATATTATTAAGTTGACTTTGTTTATCATCGTTTATTTTGGGGAGTGTCGAAGATCAGAGTTACTTATACTTTACGTGTTTGCCATTTGTATTGGCTTGGGGACCACATTGGTATTATGGTAATTGATTGTCCTTGACCTCTATCGTGGTCTAATTTGGAAGGGACCTTTAATGGGTTACGTTGATGCGTCAACATCCTTTTTATTTGTAAAATAAATACGAGGAGTAAAAAATGGTTGTCTGTGGCAAACAACTCAAGGCGAAAACAGTGTTTCAAAAACAGTGTTCCGGAAACAGTTTCCGTTCAGTTGTGAACTTTTCTTGTTATTGTTATTATTAACGGATTAGGGGCCTGTGTTTCGTTAAAAGAGATTCTTCACCATCTAATGAACGAAAAAGGCCCAAATGGACCCAAATGGCAACCGAAATGATCGCGTGCGAATTCTAATTACCATAAAGAGTCTATAATTACTACAGCTACGCGCCAATCAACGGGTATCAGTTTGTGCCAGTCAAAGTGGAAATTGCTGCCAATTTATGTTTTTTAACACCAAAACCTCATTGTTTTCACCCTCAGTGGCTATTGAGAATAAAATGAGTTTTTTAATAAGGTGGTTAGCGGAATATATTGGATTGTTCTTTGTGCGGTTTTCATTCAATATGAGCTTGCGTTTAATTATGAGTTGCATGCTGGCAGTTGATGTCGTTAATATTATTGATCAATGAACAGGTATCTTATTTAAAACAAAAATGTGAAATAAAATAATAAATTCTATTGTATTTTTGACTTGTCCTTGTAACCAACTTTAGTCCTCGTGATGTTAGGGTATCTAAACGTAGCACTTATGTTAGTGAATTAGGTGGCGGGACGTATAAGAGACAGAACATCAACACGTCCCAGCCGCAGTTCCGCTTGCCGGGGCTGTGGGATCGTTCAAAAGAGATACCGCTACTCCAGAAGAATTTTGGTACAGAGATAGTTGGGAACCAGGAGACGGACATAGGCTAAAAAGTGAGAAAAGGGGGAGAAAGAGGGGAGAGAAAAATATAATTTTTTCGATCATCAAACTTAGTGTTAGCCCAAAGTAATTATGCCACGCGGTCGAAGTCGCGGGCGGAAGCTAGTATCCCATAGAAAAAAGAATAGTTTGCTTGACATCTGGACTTTTGGCGCCACTGTATAATTCACGTGTGGTGAATTAAAGCCCAAGTCTTTCAGCCAAGTCGATGACGTTGTTGGAGGTCCCAATTTTCAGATTTTTGGCCTTAGACCCAGTTGCTGTCTTCACGACGGTATCCTTCACCATTTTGAGAGCAATGGTAATCCAATAAACTACACAAGTAAAATGTTTATGTTAGATTTCCATCTGCGTCAGAGAAAACCCAGTGGGCATGCGGTAATATTACTGTTCACACCAAAGCGGATTTCGCTATCCTTGTGGGTAGAATAACGCGCGGTAGCTATTCAGACCTATGCGGTATTCGCTGCGGCAGAGAAAACCGCGGTACTTGATAATAAATACCTAAGCGAAACCCACGTGGTATGTACCTCTACCCACAGCGACAGCGAATATCGCTCAGGTCGCTCTAACCGCGGTACTTGATACTAAATACCTGAGCGAAACCCGCCCGGTATGTACCTCTACCCACAGCGGCAGCGAATTCCACTTAGGTCTGAATAGGCCTTTAACTTAGAGCATTCCATGTTGTAATAATTATATAATTGAAATCGCAATCGATCGTAAATGTTTTCCTCTCTATATCATCTACGCAATCCATTCAACTTTTCTACGCAGACCAAAAATGGGAACGACTTCCAACTTCCAGCCATACAAACTTTTACCACTTCAATAAAATACCTTTGCGTGGAAAATGAAAAGTTCATATTTTCTCAAAGAAGTACCCCTGGTCACGAGAGGTTTACAAGCACCTTTGTAAACATATGCCATTCAAGAGTTACTCCGGTGATATTTCAACCCTCGGGGTGAATTCATTCGCTTGAATGGAACATGCTACGGCTCATTCAGAAGCTGTTCAATGCAATATGGCAATGGTTTTTCGTAACCTATGTGGCAATACTGGCAATTACATTTCGGTCTTGGTAAATTATGTGACAATAATTGTCATTGTTACATATTATATCAAAGAATAAATTGCGCATTAGTTTTTAAATAAATTATTTCAAGTTACAATTTACCTTTTTTTTTCGGGTGGGAAATCATCCAATGACTTCCCCCGCTCTGGGCGGAGCGGGGGGGCATGTCAGACTTGTACTGACTAAAACCCACCCATGTTCCTTCTATTGCCCTTTACGTTCCGGGGCCGCGGTATCTCTTTCGAACAACCCGCAACCCTGGCAGGCGGAGGGTCTAGCAAGCCCCTCTGCTTTGCTGACTCTCTTTGAGGCGCGCGTGAAACACGAACGCGCCGTCGACACGGCCTGTCGTCAATCGACGGACGGACGGTGAACTACCCATTGCTCACCGCCCACAGGCCCGCATCTACGGTGGCCGGGAGTCTTCTCGCGGCGCCCGGCGAGTTACAATTTACCTTGTATCGATGTTTTAATCAAACACACAGCATCAATAGAAACAACTTCTGTGAGCCAGAGATTTATTTTGTATGTGTGTGTTTTGTTTTCGTTTTGTTAAATAAGAAAACACCTTCAAATGTACGAGGCAAATGTACCATTTGCCTGAAATTGTGCGTTATAGACATTGGAAACTCCTTGCATTAATAATCTTCTACTTCGCACCTGCTCTACCAGCTCTAACCACACTTAACGTAACGTATTCGAATTCCTTTTTATGTTTTATCTTAGAAACCAAACACCTTCTACCTTTGACCTATATTTAACAAATTGTTGTTTGATTAAAAATCGATCATGACCTAAATCTAAAAAAATTATATAACTAAAAGCACCACTTTTTCCCTTCTGGGGTTAAAAGTAAATTAAGCCACGATGTAGTAACCAATTATGTTAATTATTCAAGTAAAAGATGACACTTTTTAGCACAAATTGCTAATTTCAGGAAATTTACAACCATGTAAACTAAGTACAAATTTGACAAAACTTTTTTTTGCGGATGGGTCATCATCATCAAATTACTTCCCCAGCTCTAAGCGGAGCGGTGTGGAGTTTCAGACTTTACTGACTAAAACCCACACATGTTCCTTCTTTTGCCCTGTATGTTCCGGGGCCGCGGTATCTCTTTCGAACAACCCGCAACCCCGGCAAGCGGTGGCCTTGGCAGGACCCTCTGCTTAGCGGAGAGACGGAAAGATGGTGAGCTACCCATTGCTCAACGGTCATAGTCCCCGCATCCACGGTGGTCGGGCGTCGTCACGCGGCGCCTGACGCCTGGAGTGTCTCCCACGGCACACAAAACACTAATTACTGTTTACTGTAAAGTTACTAGCAACTAACTACAAATATGTTCACAAAACTACTTTAAAATAACTTTCGAATGTCACAAGATAGACTCAAATTTGCCTTGGACGCATATAGGTACTGAAATCTAAGCTTAAAAGCATAAACTAAACGGACTAAATCTCCTTGCACGAATCATTCAGTTAAGCTTTTTAGTTTCGCAGTAAGTAAAGATTACGTCTATTCAGATGTAATTAGTTTTGCTTTTCTCTTTGAGGTTTCGCTGAAATGTTTATGAAAAGTTTACCAATTAACACCATGTGTTAAGTAATAAATTAAAATATGTCAGCGGTAACGTGGTAGCACAATTCGTGTGTGGAAATTTTATCATAATATAAATGTAGGATCGTTTCTGAGAACATACCAGCTGGGCCCAGCGTCTTTATTTCAATTTATTTGAGGTTGGGCAAACATGTCTACTTCCATACTTACATATTACTCGTCATTTTATTAGAAAGGTGCCAGAATAGAGGTTCTCTTTGGCTATATCATTCTTGAAAACATGGTTCATGCTGGGACTCTGCGCTTTATTACTCTGATAATGAAGTGTTAAAATCAATGATATACAGAACATTTGGGATTTAACACTGTAGATATTTACTGGTAAATTCGGCTTGATATTCGCCAACGTCCATACTACGTTGAATACACCGGTTCTCGTCCGATCACCGAAGTTAAGCAACATCGGGCGCGGTCAGTACTTGGATGGGTGACCGCCTGGGAACACCGCGTGACGTTGGCTTTTTGTATTTTATAGTTTCTACTAGCTGTTGCCTGCGAACTATAAATTATTACAAAAATATAACTCAAGTATTGGAATCGAGTAATGTTATTCATTTCAAGGGTTTTGTTTTGTTTTTCTTGAACCAAATTTTGTTTAAGTATCTTACCTAATAAAAAATATTACATAACTTATTCCTAATAAAAGTCCCGTCAAATTCAGTTCTGCGGTTTCAGAGATTAGCCTGAAACAAAATGACTGAAAGACAAAAAAATTAAAAATGCTCTTGTGAATAACCGTAAGTATATATGTTTACTCTCACAGTTCATACAATTCCTAAAAAAAAACAATTATTACTTAATTTGAAATTACAAACAGACACTTCAATTTTATTCATTTGTAAGTTTATAAGTAGTATATTAAACTAATCGGTAGTATTAATAAAATACTGACGTGTTTTTTATAAATACATCAAGATTGACTCACGCTTAGCTAATGGTTCATTTTTACACGAAAAATTTTGTTCTATGTAATGAAATGACGTCATAGGTTTCTATGATAGCAAATACAACATTCAGTTTAGCACTCGCCAACGTCCATACTACGTTGAATACACCGGTTCTCGTCCGATCACCGAAGTTAAGCAACATCGGGCGCGGTCAGTACTTGGATGGGTGACCGCCTGGGAACACCGCGTGACGTTGGCTTTTTGTATTTATTTTTTTGCTTAAAACACTTCCCTTGAAGTATAGTGCTTTTGTTTTGACGCGATCGGCCCAACATTAAGTAACTCATTTCGATTTATTTATTTTAAGGAATATTATAGCAAGAAATGTTTATCTAGAAAATACGCTCAAATTATTAAGTTTGGTAGAAACAGCAGAAATGGCTATTAATAATTTAAAATAGAATTATCCCCTCTAGTATCAAACTAACTTTTTAAAACTAGCACAGCTTGTAGTTGCAAACAGGCGATCAGGGCTGCGTTGCCGAAGATTTTGTGATAATGTTGTATACTACACTTTCATATAATTGCCATAAAGAACAAAGTCGAACAACTAAATATCCAGTTAGCCCCCTTGTGTTATCGAGAGCGCTTCACTCGTGATTGTTTATGCCCTATCATACTTACAATAAAGTGCAGAATTCAATGCACACAAGTACACACACAAGTGTACACCATATTTTCTGTTCTGTGGTATAGATATTTATCTTAAAATTCGGTGTAGCGCGAAGTGCAAGTTGTTTTAATACTTGAATGAATACTTATTAGCCCATTAACATCATGTAGACCACTATTTAAAAAAAATACCTTATCAAAAGGTCTTTAATGCAGATTGGAGTTTTCGTGAAAGAGCACTCAAATTTTTGAATAGGAAGCGACCTACATTCGAAATACACTCGCCGTGACAAGACAAGACTAAGAATGCCATCACATCAAAGTAAGATATGCCAAAAAACGTTTAATTACTGCAATAAAAAATTATAACAACATACCAAAGGAATTAAGAGCTCCCTTCATAATATTACAAATCTAAGTTGCATAAATGGCTTGTAGACAATTTGTTTGCCTAGTGCATAAGAATTTCTTGATAAAAAAGTAAGTGATAGATTTGGTTACTAAGTTTTTTTTATTCAAAGTATTATTATTTAAGGATTTACTTAAGTAGTAGAAATGTTTCATATTAAAATTTTACCTTTAAAGATGCCCAGCTACCCTACCATGACGTGTTAAAGCAGAACTTATTCCGCTGAGGGAAAGGGACAGAGCTATACAGGGTGTCTAGCACCATCTCTTTCACTCAGTGGAATGAGTTCTGCTTTATAATGTCATAGTAGGCCTACTTATATTTGTATGTCATTATATGGTAGAACATGTAAGTTCACAACTATAATTATAAGACCCTTTGGACCATGTTTTTACAATTCTATTCTTATACAGGATGTTTTTACACATAATATAAATTATATTATATTTTTATACAGCATGAAGTTTTCCAATGGGCTAGGATGGCCAAATCTGAAACTATGAGGGATAGTAAAAATGCTCGATTTTCATAATCATTGGGTTTTCGAAAAATCGAAAAAGCTGGAATCGATCCCTTTAATTTTTAGAAAAATAAACACATTTTGTATCTTTACACCATTCGATAGTGTGTCTAATAGGGATCAATTTCTGGGAAGTAATGACTAATGACATACGGCAACTATGCCAAATTGTACAAAACGTGACATTACAATAATCGGCCCCTTTCGGATTAAAAATAGTTCATGCTGGGATTTTCTGCGCTTTTTACCGGTAAATTCGGCTTGGTATGAGCATTTATATAAAATATTAACACTTTATGCATAAGTAAATGATAATGCTTTAGGCATTTTTCCAGTAGACTGGTGATCCAAAACAAAACACAATAAGAGCAATAACAAAAAAAAAGAATACTAGAAATCCTTACTAATAATATTATAAAAGCGAAAGTGAGTTTGTTTGTTACCTCTTCACGCTTTAATGGCTAAACCGATTTTGATGTATTTTGGTACAGACATAGTTAGGAACCAGGAGACGGACATAGGCAAATTTTTAAGAAAGTGGGATGTGAGGGAGAAAGAGGTAAGAAAAGGGAAAACAAATCAATAAGGCGCAAGGGAACTGTGTTACCCCAAATTTTACGCGAGCGAAGCCGCAGGCATAAGCTAGTAATTTATAAAATACAAAAATGAATACGTATACAGGATGAAGTTTTCATGTGGGAGCGGATGGCCAAATCTGAAACAATGAATAATAGCGAAAAATGCTCAAAGGAGTCTCTAGCTCGATTTTGAAAAGAATTAAAACTACATCATTAGGTTTTTGAAAAATCTACATTCATAGTCAGTAATCGAACTTATTGGGAAAACACATTTTATGTTTTACTCCATTCGATAGTTGATCTAGGAATAGGGATCAATTTCTGGGAAGTAATGACATACGGCAAACTATGTCAAGTTGTACCCACCGTGATCTGGCATTAATCGGCCCCTTCCGTTTAAAAATGGTTCATGCTGGGACTCTGCGCTTTAGTGCTCTAATAATAAAGTGTAACTTTCAATGATATAGAACATTTGAGATTTAGCGTTTTAGATATTCACTGGTAAATTCGGCTTGGCGTTCGCCAACGTCCATACTACGTTGAATACACCGGTTCTCGTCCGATCACCGAAGTTAAGCAACATCGGGCGCGGTCAGTACTTGGATGGGTGACCGCCTGGGAACACCGCGTGACGTTGGCTTTTTGTATTTATTTTTTTGCTTAAAACACTTCCCTTAAGGTATAGTGCTTTTGTTTTGGCGCGATTGGCCCAACATTAAGTTACTCATTTCGATTTATTTTAAGGAATATTGTAGCAAGAAATGTTTATCCAGGAAAGACGCTCAAATTATTAAGTTTGGTAGAAACAGCAGAAATAGCTATTAATAATTTAAAACAGAATTATCCCTTCTAGTATCAAACTACTTTTTAAAACTAGCACAGTTTGTAGTTGCAAATCGGCGATGAGGGCCGCGTTGCCGAAGATTTTAGTAGTTTAGTTTAGTTTTTATTAGCTGTTGCCTGCGAACTTTAAATGATTACAAAAATATGAATAAAAGTATTAATATGTAAAGATAATGTTATCAATTTCAAGGGTCTTAGCATTCGGTAAAAAACTATTAATTTGAAATTACAAACAGACACTTAATTTCTAATTCTGTTTATTTGCATAGGTCATTTTGTATAGTTAGGTACTGCTATCTTTAACTAATTGGCGGTATTAATGAAATACTCGCTTGTTTTTTCTTAAGTACATTAGGAGTGGCTCACGCTGACTAGCTGTAACGACTGTCAAAGATCTACAAATGATAGCCGGGACCAACAGCTTAACGTGCTTTCCGAGGCATGGAGGAAACTCGGTATGTAATGGGTGGTCACCCACCCATAGACCAACTTAGGCAAGCGCGGCTTAACCTAAAGATCAACCTGAGCGACTGCTATTATTTGGCCACGAGCTCCTCTTTAGTAATCTATATATAAAACCTATATTCATTAAAATAAATTATTCACAAAAAAAGCTTATGTTCGAGCCATCCTTATCAATTTTTTAATGGAAAAAATGAAATATTCAAATAACAGAAAGCCTACTTCTAAAATCCTTTTTTTCAGAAAAGCTTTTTATGAAACTCATACTATCTGTTGTTGCTCGCGGTTTCACTCATTATTTAAAATAACTGTTTTATGGGGATTAAAAACAAACGCCTACAATATACGACTCAATTACCCTGGATGTTTAATATCTAATATAAAACTTATAATACAAATTAGTCAATTAAATTTGTCAAGTTTATTCAAATCAAGTAACATAAGTTCTATGAGACGTATGTCAAAATAAAACCATCCGTAAGCAAAACGAATCGTTTTCTGTTTATTGGAACTGGGCGTAATACTTCTTTGTCGTTTGTGTTCCAGAGCCGCAATATCTTTTTCGAAAAACCCTGCAGCCTTGAATCGATTGATTTGAATAAACTTGACAAATTTAATTGACTAATTTGTATTATAAGTTTTATATTAGATATTAAACATCCAGGGTAATTGAGTCGTATATTGTAGGCGTTTGTTTTTAATCCCCATAAAACAGTTATTTTAAATAATGAGTGAAACCGCGAGCAACAACAGATAGTATGAGTTTCATAAAAAGCTTTTCTGAAAAAAAGGATTTTAGAAGTAGGCTTTCTGTTATTTGAATATTTCATTTTTTCCATTAAAAAATTGATAAGGATGGCTCGAACATAAGCTTTTTTTGTGAATAATTTATTTTAATGAATATAGGTTTTATATATAGATTACTAAAGAGGAGCTCGTGGCCAAATAATAGCAGTCGCTCAGGTTGATCTTTAGGTTAAGCCGCGCTTGCCTAAGTTGGTCTATGGGTGGGTGACCACCCATTACATACCGAGTTTCCTCCATGCCTCGGAAAGCACGTTAAGCTGTTGGTCCCGGCTATCATTTGTAGATCTTTGACAGTCGTTACAGCTAGTCAGCGTGAGCCACTCCTAATGTACTTAAGAAAAAACAAGCGAGTATTTCATTAATACCGCCAATTAGTTAAAGATAGCAGTACCTAACTATACAAAATGACCTATGCAAATAAACAGAATTAGAAATTAAGTGTCTGTTTGTAATTTCAAATTAATAGTTTTTTACCGAATGCTAAGACCCTTGAAATTGATAACATTATCTTTACATATTAATACTTTTATTCATATTTTTGTAATCATTTAAAGTTCGCAGGCAACAGCTAATAAAAACTAAACTAAACTACTAAAATCTTCGGCAACGCGGCCCTCATCGCCGATTTGCAACTACAAACTGTGTTAGTTTTAAAAAGTAGTTTGATACTAGAAGGGATAATTCTGTTTTAAATTATTAATAGCTATTTCTGCTGTTTCTACCAAACTTAATAATTTGAGCGTCTTTCCTGGATAAACATTTCTTGCTACAATATTCCTTAAAATAAATCGAAATGAGTAACTTAATGTTGGGCCAATCGCGCCAAAACAAAAGCACTATACCTTAAGGGAAGTGTTTTAAGCAAAAAAATAAATACAAAAAGCCAACGTCACGCGGTGTTCCCAGGCGGTCACCCATCCAAGTACTGACCGCGCCCGATGTTGCTTAACTTCGGTGATCGGACGAGAACCGGTGTATTCAACGTAGTATGGACGTTGGCGAACGCCAAGCCGAATTTACCAGTGAATATCTAAAACGCTAAATCTCAAATGTTCTATATCATTGAAAGTTACACTTTATTATTAGAGCACTAAAGCGCAGAGTCCCAGCATGAACCATTTTTAAACGGAAGGGGCCGATTAATGCCAGATCACGGTGGGTACAACTTGACATAGTTTGCCGTATGTCATTACTTCCCAGAAATTGATCCCTATTCCTAGATCAACTATCGAATGGAGTAAAACATAAAATGTGTTTTCCCAATGAGTTCGATTACTGACTATGAATTTAGATTTTTCAAAAACCTAATGATGTAGTTTTAAATCTTATCAAAATCGAGCTAGAGACTCCTTTGAGCATTTTTCGCTATTTTTCATTGTTTCAGATTTGGCCATCCGCACCCACATGAAAACTTCATCCTGTATACGAATTCATTTTTGTATTTTATAAATTACTAGCTTTTGCCAGCGGCTTCGCTCGCGTAAAATTTGGGGTAACACAGTTCCCCTTGCGCCTTATTGATTTGTTTTCCCTTTCTTCCCTCTTTCTCCCTAACATCCCACTTTTTTAAATCTATGTCCGTCTCCTGGTTCCCAACTATCTCTGTACCAAAATACATCAAAATCGGTTTAGCCATTAAAGCGTGAAGGGGTAACAAACAAACTCACTTTCGCTTTTATAATATTAGCAAGGATTTCTAGTATTCTTTTTTTTTTTGTTATTGCTCTTCTCGTGTTTTGTTTTGGATCACCACTCAACTGGAAAAATGCCTAAAGCATTATCATTTACTTATGCATAAAGTGTTAATTTTTTATGTAAATGCTCATACCAAGTCGAATTTACCGGTAAAAAGAGCAGAAAATCCCAGCATGAACTATTTTTAATCCGAAAGGGGCCGATTATTGTAATGTCACGGTTTGTACAATTTGGCATAGTTGCCGTATGTCATTAGTCATTACTTCCCCGAAATTGATCCCTATTAGAGACACTATCGAATGGTGTAAAAATACAAAATGTGTTTATTTTTCTAAAAATCAAAGGGATGGATTCTAGCCTCTTCGATTATTCGAAAACGCAATGATTATGAAAATCGAGCATTTTTTACTATCCCTCATAGTTTCAGATTTGGCCATCCAAGCCCATTTGAAAACTTCATGCCTTATAAGAATATAATATAATTTATGTTATGTTTAAAAACATCCTGTTTAAGTATAGAATTGTAAAAACATGGTACAAAGGGTCTTATAATTATAGTTGTGAACTTACATGTTTTACCATATAATGACATATAAATATCAGGGCATCTTTAAAGGTAAAATTTTAATATGAAACATTTCTTCTAAATCCTTAAAATAATAATACTTTGAATAAAAAAAACTTAGTAACCAAATCTATCGGCTTATTGGACGATTCGCACGAATTTAACTCGCACAAAACGTGCGAATCGACTCCTTTAAAACATATTATTTTTTCTGTAGTCGATTCGCACGAATTTCATTTATTATTGGAACCGGGCGTTGGTCAGTAAAAGTCTGACACTCCCTTTCGCTCTGCCCACAGTGGGAGGCTGATTTAAAGATATCCTATTCTAAAATAAAATGATATATATTTTTACATTTATCATATAAGGAAGTACCAATTAGGATCGCAAGCCGTAGAAACTCAAAGGCCCTTTCCTTTCAATCTTAGATCCTCAATTCATCATGTCAGTTCTACAAATTGATACAAGACGAATGTGACGTCACCGATGACCGCCTCTTGACATTTACTTCGCAGGTTAACGCCACGGACATAAAGTAAGATGGATACTTACGCTATCAATCTTCTTGGAGAGGTTCTCGACTTGACTAGACAGGTACAGTGGGTTCACCCCTACTTTAATAAATTGTGCGCCCATTTGATTAAATTATGAAAATTGGTTTTTAGAGGCTAATTTAGGTGGCCTAAGAAAATAGCTAGAAATAATAATACTTGATTCTTGCTAACTTATATACTTTGCTTGAAAGTTTGTGCTGGGTACAGAATCGGCATGGACTAAGTACTTTTATTTTGGGTTGGGTAATCATCAAATAACTTCCCCCGCTCTGGGCGGAGCGGAAGGGGGGGTGTGTCAGACTTTTACTGACTAAAACCCACCCATGTTCCTTCTATTGCCCTTTGCGTTCTGGGGCCGCGATATCTCTTTCGAACAACCCGCAACCCCGGCAGGCGGAGGCCCAGGCAAGCCCCTCTGCTTTGCTGACATCTCTTTGATGCGCCCACGGCCTGTCGTCAATATAGACGGATGGACGATGAGCTACCCATTGCTCACCTTCCACAGGCCCGCACCGTCCACAGGCCCGTATGGACCGAGTACTGGATTGGACTTGTTTATTCATGAATGAGCGTCCACCTGTTATATACCACCACATATCGAGCTACCTCCGTGCCTAAGCTAATATATTTTTGTCTTACCAAGGGGTATCGTAGTACCCAGTACTAAATTAGTTGTATATAATACATAATTAAAAAAACACATAGCACGTAAAAGAGAAAAGTGCACGGTTCGGGTTGGTCGTTTCCTATGGAAATAAATTCCGTAGTTAAATTTTTAACACAATTAGATTTCACAATGTTGTTATTACAGCGTTAGTATTTAAATGTGAGAGTAAAACGTAAGCCTGAAAAAAAGCCGTTGCTTACTTTACAAAGCGTAAAATAAGGTAAAAAGTAAAAAAAAAACATGCACCTAGGAACCTACGAAGCCTACAATGTCCAGTCAATCACAAAGAATCTGCAAAAAAATATTTATACGCAGAATAGGAAAAATGTTATAAAACAGACTACATTATACAAGTGACACAAAAAATATTGTTATTCAGCTGCTTCCAGTTAGACTGGAAGCGGACGCGACATATTTGGGGAAGGGTTAGTCAAAGGGTTTGACGACACAGCGAAGTGGCTGAGAGATCGACTGCTGCGCTGCGTGTCGCGGGTTCGATCCTCGCTCGGTACAAATATTTGTATGGCCTATGACCTACAGATAGTTGTTTCGGGACCGACTGTTCGTTTTTTTGTAAACGCACCCACGATAAAGGAGAAATTACTAGTGTGGGGCAAAGTTTAAAAAAGGTGCATTGCAGATGTCACCAAAGACAGAGCAGTCGGTTATCTCTGAAACAATTATAAATATATAAAATAAATATCTTGGGACAACTCACACACGGCTATCTGATCCCAAGTTAACAGAGCTTGTGTTATGGTAACCAGACCACTGATATACATATAATTTTTAAATACATACATATTATGGATAAATCACACCCAGACACAGAACAAACAATCATGCTCATCACACAAAGTTTGTCCTGGGTGGGAATCGAACCCACGACCTCCGGCTCAGCAGTCAGGGCCACTAACCACTAGACCAACAAGCCCGTCATTTCACAATAACATCTTCTACCAATTTCCTCAGTCCTAAACCGATTGCAGTACCTACTGTCAATTAAACCTCCCATTCAAAAGCAACAATGAACAGTAATCGCCGTCTAACCCAATTTCGTCCCGGTCTAATTTGGCGGATATCAGCTTAGCGTGTTACCTGTCTGGTTAGCGGCCAGGGTATACCAGACAGATGCGGCTTCGTCGATTCCCCGGGCTATATTAGGTCAGGTTATTATTTATTACGTTAGTGTTTGCAGCTGGTGCTTCGATGGAGACCTTTGTTTTGAAAAAAAAAGCTTTTGCCAGCACGGGTTATGGTCGGAAAATTTCCTACGAAAACCGGTTTCATTATTTTTTATTTAATAATTATCGAAATACTAGCTGGCGCCCGCGGCTTCACCCGCGTGATATCGAGAAAAAAAATTTGTGTTATTCCAGACCATTATCTACCTCTGTGCCAAATTTTCTTTAAGATTCCTTCATCCTTTTTGACGCGAAAGAGTAACAAACATCCATACATCTATCCATCTTCACAAACATTCGCATTTATAATATTTATAAAATTATTTTAAAATCTTACAAAATAATAAACTCATACATTGTAAAATTACAAATGTGAAAGTATCTCTGTCTGTATGTTTGTTTGTATTTATAAAATACTTCTCGTATCGTAAAGGAATTGGCCATAGAGATAGAACGTGAAAAAGGACATAACTATGCTATGTTTTATTACGGTAATAACTTAGATTTATTTTGAATAACGTCTATATTTCTCTACTGTTTACAACTGTCATGACATTTATTAGAGAAGTAATAATACTGGAGAAGTCAGGTGACGAATGAAAAAGAAATAGGATTGATCCTACTTATTAAAAACCTTATTGTTATCAAATTGGGAACCTAATGCGTCCGGGATTGCGGGTTGTTCGAAAGAGATACCGCGGCCACGGAACATAAATGGCAATAGAAGGAAAATGGGTGGGTTTGATTTTCCATACGCAAAAAAGCCGTTTTGATGGAGTATTGCAACTAAAACTGTGACACGTTTTTATATTTAAGAGAAAGGTTGTATACAAGGGGCTAGGCACACGGGGGGGGGGGGGGGGGGGGCTTATGAGGGTTATCAGAAACTACAGACTACATAATCATATTTGCAGGTGTGCTACGATCATTACGTATTCCTTTTTCAGACGCAATCACTAATTATACGAAATAATTAACACATTCATCTGGATTTAAAGCTGGATATTTCATCAATTTTATCAAACTTTTACAACTGAGTATCGGAATTTTTTTTTATATAACGCATTAGGTATCTTATTATAACACCCTCGTATTGGAAATTTATTACGAACAACTCCATATGGTTTATTCAGTTTTTGACCGCATTTCGATACATACAGAGCGTTGCAGCAAAAATATGACGACAGTTGCACCCATGGGTAAAATCTATCGCGTAAAGATCTGCCATTTATCAAAAGATTTTCTTCGACGAAACGAAAAATATGTTCCGCGGGAAACTCGTAGCTACATTTTTAAAATACCCACAGCAGAAATGTATTTACAACTTGTCTGTAACATTCTTATTGCCGAATAATCCCTCATATAAAAGCGAAAATGAGTTTTTTTGTTACGTCTTCACGGCTAAATGACCAAATCAATTTTGATGAATTTTGGTACAGAGATAATTGGGACCCTGAAGACAGACCCAAGTTAAAAAAGTGAAAAAAGGAGAGAAAGAGAAAATAAAATGATAGAAAAAGTTTTTTTTGTTTCTATTATCACGCGGGTCAACGTTAGCATTAGCCCAAAGTAACTATGCCACGCGTACGAAGTCACGGACTCATAAGGACTCATAAGGTGCTCATAAGGACGCTCGAGGGGTTAAATAAAGAAGATAGGTATAGCCGTTTGAGCTTGAAACAGAAGGGCCATGGTTCCAGTGCCCCCCTAGTATTTTGGAATATCGCCAAGTGGTTGGTCGACTCTTCACGTGGCCAAAGGGCCGGCCTTATTTTTGGCCAACGAATTAGTATTGCTAACCAACGTGGTAATGCGCCAGCCTTCTGGGCAATGCGTACGAATTTTCTGACGCCCTGTAATTATTTTACCATTCTTATACTTGTACATATTTTTATTATTAGTTTTACTCTTTTGTAGTTTGTAAATAAATCGTTCTTAGAAATAAATGTTTTAAATTAAAAAATATATATTTTTGAGAAAACCTCTATAGAGAGAGTGTAAAAAAACGTGCAACAGTAATTGGTATAAAGACTGGCTTAATTAATACTTACATTCGCTGTCTCTATTCGAATCAAATTTATCTAATCTTTTAGCTTACATTCCTACGTTCGACAGTAAACACTAAAATCTGATTGATCTATGCCTTCTAAATTACATATGTATTAAATTTTGTCCTTGGGTAGTGATAGCCTTGATATTAGACTTAAACAAAAGAATATCACATTCCATGTCTTTATCGAAGTTATCAGTATAACGGAATATTTTACTAACAAGTGTATACCAAGCGGTGCTTTGTTGAATAATGTATTACCTTACTCCTTGTGAGTTTAGACGGACTACTTCTGTACCACGATTCGGCTTCATAAATGTTTAAAGGCATTTATTGCAACTTTACAAGAATTGTCATGTTTTAAAATTAATTTTTCAACAATCTTTTTGCTTTTACGACGAAAGTGCTTAATTGCATTTGCCATTATATTTTATTTACAAAATAGCGATCAATATCAATACAATCAATTTTTGTATGAGTTTAAATCTAGTTTCAAAGCGTCACTTTTTAGACATTTAAAAAGTGACGCTTCAGAATATTTAGTCTAATACAAAACTTGTTCGTGTTGATGTCAGTTATAGAATAATTAAGGTTAACTGCATAGCCGCTATCTTAAAGGATTTAAAGCGATTCCAATATTCAATTATATAATTTCATTGAATATTGGACAAGGATAGATATTGGACATATGATCCAAGATAATATTTTCGTATTAATATTGATTAATCAATTTATTTCAGGCATCAAAGGCCCATACATACAATAGACAAAATAATTTAATCTTACAAATTAATAAACTAATAAATATTATAAAACTATTGCACAAGAAGTGACGACGTCGCGGTTCGCTGCGAGGTCGGTATCCATCCACGAAAACGTCGATGCACCACACCCTTCGACCAAAACTCTTCTTTGAGGTAGGTCTCTAATGAGTCGGCAACTGCACCACAAACGACTTAAAATTAGTATCATGGTACGACTCCAGCTGCACGATACTCAAATATTAATGTCTTGGTATTGACTATTAGGACTATTGGAGTTTCTTGCCCATTCTTCTCCATAGAGATCAACGCAATTTGGAATGGGCAACTACAGTACTTTCACAAGTTATTGCATTGTGTCTGGGATTGTAGCTTATTTTTTTTGTTTCTCGAAAAAGTAAAAAAAAAGGTTTGTAATGGTCTAATTGAAATAAATGCTTTGAGCTTGAGTTTGACTTTGATTACACAGCTGGTTGAGTTTTCGAAAGTCTGCTGACTTCCAAGCATGGGGCCCTGCATAGTTTTGGGTCGTGCAAAGAGTGATTGAGATTGTTTCAAGATAATTTCAGCAGCAGTCCTGAGACTTGATTAGTGCCTATTACTACACGGAACTTAAATATAATTGGCAAAATGTTGGTGCACTATTAAGTACATATCTGCTTTACCTTTCGGGGATTACAGGCGTCATGGTAATATCTTGTTAATTAATGTTTTATCTTCGGTTTAGCTTAACTTAACCATTATTAGTTTAAAACGCACAAAAAGTGGTTAACCAGTGCGCAATAGATCTTTCGTCTAGCTTTATGTGACCACGGCCACAACCGCAGTTTTGTGGCTGTGGTGTTGTCGGAAAGTTGTGCGTCTGAATAAAACCTTACCTTCGCTGTAACTAGGTCACGCACAACACGTGGCAATAAACGGGCGTCGAATGTTATTAGAATGACGAATTTGGTCAGTTTGGTGGATTAAGATTTTTAGTGTTTTTGTTTTTACACTAACGCACTATCAACGCAGGTTGAATAAAATGGTGATCACTGGAAAAAATTGTGACCCACGGATGCCCTTCCAGTTGGAGGGGAAAATATAAAAATCCGTGATTAGACCTGTCGTACTTTATGGGCCAGAATGCTAGGCTTTAAAAAGATGAATGAAAAAGGATTGCATGTAGCGGAGATTTTTTGTTTTTGCATCAGCCTAGCCTTTTCCAACTTTGTTGGGGAACACTTCCAGTATAACTGGATGCAGCTGAATACCAGTATACTATGAAGCGATCGCCATATATCGACCTCCATAACCCACTGTTAGTACTGGGTAATACAATACCCCTTGATAGGACTGGTTGTCAGATTTTCGGGCAACTGACTGCTTGTTACGACGGTCAAAGATGTATTATTGACAGCCGGGATTAACGGCTTAACGTGCTTTCCGAGACATAGAGGAAACTCGCTATGTTTGAAGTGGTTACCTCAAGATTGACCTGACTGGCTGATATTATTTAGCATAAAGCAAAATAGCTTCAACTACATAGTCATTGAATGAGTGTATTGTTCTTCAACTGAATGAAACGAAATTTAAATCTTGTATTAAACGCACACTATGTAGGCAAGCATATTATAAGTTGGGGGATTATATTGATGATAAAAATGCTTGGCTCAATGCTGGTCCTGCTCCTCAAGCATAGGGGTAAACTCATTACTAAGTATCCGAAGCTATAATGGACGCTGCAGAAGATTGTAAGACTATCTTTGCAATGTATAGAATCAATTCTCTAGTATTGTATAATTATTAAGCCCATATGTGAGTGCTATGTATTATCATTGACTTGACGAAGCCCTGGTGGTTAATAGTGTCATGCTCACTTAAATGTCTCGCTGATGGTGGCGGGTGTGTCGGGTCATTTAGCTCCCTTCAAAATGGTCGAGCTGAATGGGGCTGATCCATACGTCATGTTCGTGAACGGGCGCTGTCAGTTGGGACTGGTCATTTTTTAACTACTTAACTACCACGGTCATTTTTATTTTATTTAGATTTAAATTTATTTAGTTTTTTATTTACTCTGGACGCTCTTACTGTGCACGTCTTTCTACATCGTTCTCACATATTTGTATAATCTCAACACGAATGATGTAAATACTATTTTGTAAAAATATTAGAATTTAAAAGAGTGTCCATGGAGTTTCTTGCCCATTCTTCTCCATAGAGATCAACGCTTTGGAATGGGCAACTGCAGTACTTTCACAAGTTATTATGCCTTGTGACCGGGACTGTAGATTCATTTTGTTTCTTGACATTCAAAAGTGCCTGTAATGGTCTAATTGAAATAAATGATTTGATTTGATTTGATTTGATTTAAGTAGTGTTCATAAATTCCAAGTTCTGTAGCTAAGTAACTCACAAATGGTGTCGCTGATTGAAAACAAACATTTTCAATTTAAGAAAATGTATTTTGTTGAAGTTTCTAGAACCTCCAGGGTACTGAATTAAAGAACTAAAAAAAGTCTAGACAAACTTTGCTTCAGAAGTTTTAAAAACTTACTAAGAATGTAGGTGGTTGGTTCCCAAGGGTATGTGGGAAATCGAAGTTTGAAATCTATTTACGCAAAATAATCCTATAAATACATACACTGTTAGTCAGCGTTATAAAAAAAAGCTGTATTAATTTATAGTTATTTGGAGCTCCCAGATATGATGATGTATCCTTAAGTTTGTAATGTTTTGATTTAGAAGAGTGTCTTTCGAGTTTCTTGCCAATCCTTTGTGATGAGCAACTACAATACTTTTACAAGTTATTATACTTAGTCACTGGGACATAGTTTTGATTCATTTGGCATTCAAAAAGGCATGTAATGGTCTAATTGAAAGTGCTTTATCCACTTGTGATACAACTCATTGTTGTGTATCGATATACCTACTAAATCAGACGCTAACACTCATCACATCACCCATGTCATATAACTTGGTTGGCCTTCTAGTCTACACATGTTTTAGGGTTCGTTATAACTTTTAGGGACATTCTCTACAAAATACTCTCTTTGCAAACTTCTCTACTAATTCATAGCATATATGCCTTTATAATACCAAAACATATTTCATCATCGTTTTCCTACCCTTGTCCCATTCTATTTGGGGTTGGCGCAACACGTTTTCTTCTTCCATTCTCCCCTATCAGACGTCATGGCATCATTTACTCCATTCTCCTTCATGTCATCATACGAAAATATATTTATAAAAGGAAAAGATAAATCCCTTACATAAAATATATTTTAAAATCGTTAATTTAAGATCAATCAAACAGCTGGGCCCAGCAGTTGCACCCGTTGCCAACCTCCTTAGTGTCGTTGCTAGTAGAATGATGTCTTTTCAATTCGTGATAGAATGCCCAATGCATAATATCAAATAAATCCGGCCAAGGAATCACGTTCTTACGTACAAACTTTGCCACCCTGTTTCACCTTCTTAGGGGTTGAATTTTACAAAATGTCATCATAGTGAGCACACATGTCATAAAACCATCCCCCATACTAAATTTGTGACTCCTAACACTTGTGGTTTCTGAAATTTTATAATTAGTAATTTTCGCATTTATATATAAAGACTAGCTAGCGACCGCGGCTTCGCACGCGTGATGATTAAAAAAAAGTATCAAATGTTTTATTTCAGACTATAATCTACCTCCGTGCCAATTTTCATATTTCATCAAAATCCGTTCAGCCATTTTGTCGTGAAAGAATTACAAAGATTCATACGTCCATCTTCACAAACATTCTCATTTATAATATTAATAATTATAACATAGTAGGATAACTTTAACGCAAAACTTCCGTTTCGTTCGAAAGCCTTTAGAAAGCAGGAGGAAGAAAATATTGAAAACTTTTATAATTTTAAGTTAAAGTTTAACTACGGTAGCCAAGGTGAGCAAATCCGTGCTTCTTTCTCATAATGTTTGTGAATCCGATCGTTGAAGAGATGAGATAAGTACGGGAGAGATTGTGTATCAGAACTAATATTTCTTGGGAATTTTATTGAGGTTCCAAGATATGTCGACTACTACATTGGTCCAGTGGCACTGAGCGCCACTTAAGGTCCTGGGTTCAACTACCGGCTTGGGCAAAGTATTGGGTTTTCCATCAGGAATTTCTTATAGCCTCCACGGTGTTAGCATTTGTGTCCAGTTGATAGCAATAGCCTTTTTTTTTGCGGATGAGAAATCATCTGGGTGGAGCGGGGCGGAGTGTCAGACTTTTAATGACTAAAATAATAAACCTTCAATAATTCGGGGCCCGCGGTATCTCTTTCGAACAACCCGCAACCCAGGGAGATAACAGGCTTCATTTGAGTTAGTTCGTCCCATCGTTGATGTTCGTCTTTTTTTGCTTGTATGTTAATATTTATGAATATGTTTGTAAAACCGTTTTTTTTGTGCATGTTGTGTTAATCTCTAATTAATTTTTGCACTTGTAAATGTTTACCCTTATTATTTTAATAAGAAATGTATACTATATGTAAACAATTGTTGGTTAAACTAAATAAATGTAATTTCTGTCCTTAGACAAGATTTGTTACAGAAACTCGTACAAGAGTTAACAATCTCTCGACCTAAAAAAATATGAATGTATGAGAGTTCTTACAACTAGCATCTTTTTAAGTCGTAAGTGAGGAGTCCGGAGTGAGGCCTAACTTCTTTGTAGGATTAGAATTTAGAGGCAACGAATAGAAGTCCAGTGCCAGTGCCATCCAAGCCCAGGTTAGTTGTTGCAGAAATAGATAGATAGATAGAATATTCTTTATTATGTACACCATACAAGTTACAAGAATAACATTAGACAAACTTATAAATAAGGTGACACAATGGGCGGTCTTATCGCTAAAAGCGATCTTTTCAAGACAACCTTTGGATGGACTTAAGAAGAAGAGAAACAGTACTGTAGGTAGTCTGTGGCGTAACATTTTCAAAATTAATTTTCAAACATTTTTTAAAAAAATTACAAGATCAAATACTTATATATAAATACATATAATATATACATATAAAATAATAATCATGTTGTTGTTTAAGGAGAGAGGTAGTGCTTTTGGACCATAGTTTTAAAAATAGACACGGTTTGAGCGCTCCTTACAGACACGGGCTGGGCATTCCATAGCCGTACAGCTTGAACTGTAAAGAAATATAGTAAACTGGCAAAATAAGGTGTTCTCGATCCATCCCATCAACGCAATGCCAGAGTGAAACCGCTGTGGATGTGCCCATCTTTTATGCTGCCCAACTTGCACAACCATTGGAACTTTTATTGATTTAAACGCAAACAAAAGCTGTATCAGTGGCACACTGGTCTGACAAAGTTTACGTTAGCAAGCCATTTTAAATAACACCAATTATGTTGCTTTGTTTATTAGAAGTTGTTCGAGTCAATGAAAAATATAATTCTGAAAGCGAAACAAACACAGAAATATCGACTCTATTTTCACAAATTCATTTCCCATTTTGGAATAACAATCGCAGCTCCTCTTAAATCACCTACACGTGCCGCCTAGTCCATTGAAAGCACATATCCATGAATATTCTGGTTAATATTTGGGTTGCTATGTATTTCAATTTCAAAGCAAGCTTATCATGAACTACTTTTTTACCGAATGGTAAATAATCAAAAAACTTGGGAGTGTCAGACTTGTACTGGCTAAAACCCAACCATGTTCCTTCTATTGCCCTTTATGTTCCGGGCCTGCGGTATCTCTTTCGAACAACCCGCAACTCCAATAGATAGTGACTCTGGCAGACCCCTCTGAACTGATTTGCCTTGAAAAAGCTTTTCCAAAAAGCATTAAACTAAAGCTCCTATTTTTTTAAAGGAATTCCGACATAAAATATTCTTGTAATTGGCTCAGTTCCGGAAATTCTCAGCATACCGTCACATTTTAATCAGAAATATTTTCCTCGAATTCTTCGTGTTTTATGTTGCCCTTAGAACCACGGAAGTAACAGTTTTGTTTAGTAGTATGTTTCTGTTTCTGAAGCCTGAAAAGGTCAGTAATAATATTCTATTCTGGACTGTTTTAATTATGTAAAACAAGTCGATTTCCGGAGGTCACATTTTGTAAATGGAACCCTTTCAATATTTCAAATGTTAAATAATTGAATCGTTTAATATTTGATTTAGTATGTTTAACCCTGATTTATTATCCTATTATGTTTCAATGTCATCATTCTCCTGCCATTATTTATCTGCTTTAAGTTTATGAAAGTTATTTATAAGAATGTTCTGACTTAGTATGTTGGAGCAGACTTCTGAGTGTGCACTGCTATGAAATTTTAACATTTCCCTTGTATTTCTCAGACAAAGTTAAGTAAAGTGACAAAAAAAACAAGTAGATACATTGCACTGTATACACGTACATTTTTTAAATTTAATAAAAAAAAATAGTACCGTATCCGTTTTGAAAATAATTCAATTTTAGGATCTGTATTCTATTTATTTCTTCGTTCCCTCCATTTCATAGAGAGTTACAACAAATATTGTGTTCAGCACGTATTTTTGTCAAACACAATTTTTTCTCCATCTGTAAATTAATAGCAAACTCACTCTGTGCTAGGACCACGAATGAAAAACATGTTACTTCATCTGAAAATCTAACCTGGGACGAAGTAGTGTTTACTTACTAGACTAACGAGAATTTGTACATAGTTAAAAAACGATCCGTTTTACTTACGGATAGCAGTATTTTGACATACGACTCGTGGAAAATACTACTATAAGCTACATTTTTTGTTTATTGGAACCGGGTGTAAGTAATAAATTAACAAAGAAACCCGGTACAAACTTACCCATTTTCTTTCACCACTAACCGGATACCCAAAACATTGACGTCCTCGTCAAAAAAGGACGTGCCCAAAATAGACACTTGTAACCTGACCTACTTACTTGATCTGATCGATATCCAAGTATTTCGGTCAGACAATATTGCATTATTTATTAATCCATTTTGTTCCGTTTTCTTTACTGAACACTTGTAAGTTTTATTGTACTTTGTGGTATAGTTTTTTTTTTTAAATCACACCCTATACGTCAGGAATGCATGAAAGTTGAAATTAAAAAACGTCGTTTATGCCGTATGTTTGACGGAATCACTCGGTGCGGGAGTGCGACTCGAACTTGGCCGGTATTTTTCACCTACAATAATCAAGGAGATCCGGAATTGCGGGTTGTTCGAAAGAGATACCGCGGCCCCGGAACATAAAGGGCAAAAGAAGGAACATGGATAGGCTTTAGTCAGCAAAAGTCTGCATCTCCCATCTGCTTCACCCAGACCGGGGCCCGGGACCGGGGGAAGTTATTTGATAACATTAAAAATACAGAATACTTCTCTTGTAGTGAATTTCATTCGTAGAATATAGTTACATAAATAATACGTTACGCCTGTAATCTCCGAAAAAATTTAAGCTGAGGTCTTTATATTTTATTTAAAAAAAAATACGTTGTGCCACACTAGTCCTATTTAATAAGGGGCGAGCTTAGTGCCGTCAACCGGGAACGAATCCAGGCTTCGAGGCTGCCACTGTGAAATTCTGAACGGAAATACTCATTAACACTTTTATCTATAAGAAATCACAACCAATGCCTTATGCTGAGCATACACGCTTGCGAAGAGTAGATCAATCAGGGAGTAAGAAAGTAAAATTACATTAAATTAGAATAGAATAGATATGTAAGCTATATTATTGTGAAATTTCATCAAAACTCAATCAGTAGTTTTTGCGTGAAAGAGCAATAAACATAATATCTATCCTCACAAACATTCGCATATATAATATTATTGGCTGCCCCCGCGGGGGCTGCCAAATTTCATCAAGATCAATTTAGCCGTTTTGACGTGAAAGAGTAACAAACATCCATACATCCTCACAAACATTCGCATTTATAATAATACTAGGTGTGCCCCGGCATGCGTTGCAATGGAATTTCTACCTACCCTACATACCCTGCATACCCTACATACCCTACATACTCTACATACCCTACATACCTACTCTACATACCCTACCTACCCTACATACCCTACCTATCCTACCTACCCTACATACCCTACCTGCCCTACATACCCTACCTACCCTACATACCCTACCTACCCTACATACCCTACCTACCCTACATACCCTATCTTTTAAGTTGCATCAAACTGCACACGGTGTGCAAATTTAATTTAAATCGGTTAAGTAGTTTAGGAGTCCATCGCGGACAAACAACGTGACACGTGATTTATATATATATTAGAATGTACAAAGTAGGATATAATAGGATAGTAAAACATTGTCCAAAATTAATTAAATATTGGAACTTTCCTTAAAGTTTACTTTAAATTAAAATAATAATTACTTACTTTAATTTAAATATCTTATCACGAAAATAATTTGTTATAACATACATAGAACAAACACATTTACACTTGTCTCGATAAAACGCAAGACTTCATATTTCAGAAAAGTTACTAAATTACCTGACACGCGATTCGCGAGTGAGGGTGAGATTTGAATTCCAATGAGCCAATATCGGAGAAGTTCGGATTCCTATCGAAAAATTGACGTGGAACCCATCTTTAAATTTGTATTATGGGTTAAGTTTTTACCTGTAATAGACCGTTTTTAAATGGAAGTGAAGGCTAGCTTACGTCAAATTTACATTACATATACATAATTAGTGCCTGCATTTTTATAACTTATAAAAACACTTATTAAAAGGATATGAGAACTCGTTTCCAAGATAACGTTTAATTAAACCATTATGGGCGAAAAACTCCAAGCAATTTTTTTGGGTTTTAGAAACGTTGAAACTTTTTTTCTTTTTAAATAAACCCACATTAAGGATTTCTCCTGTATCGTGGGTGCGTTTATAAACATTTAAACTCACATACACAAACGGCCAGACCCGAAATAACTATCTATAGGCCATACAAATACTTGTTCCGTTCGGGGATCGAACCCGCGACAAGTAGAGCAGAAGTCGATTGCTGCACTGCATTGCGCCAACCGTGCCGTCAACCATTGATTTAAAACCATCAACAATTCAATAATGTCTGAGTTTTGGTGTCTGAAACCCATTCATGATCCTTCTTTTGCCCTTTGCGTTCCAGGGTCGCTGTATCACATTCGAACAACCCGCAACCCCAGCAAGCAGTGGCCCTGGCAAGCCCCTCTGCTTTGCTGACATTTATTTGAGGCGAGCGTAGAATAGAAACGGGATTAAATATTCCGTCTTAAGTTAACGTCAGTTTCTAATTGTTCAAAGCAGTGTCTTAAATGAATTAAATCAAATCAAAACTAATCAAACTGAAGTTAACCCGTGCAACTAAGTAAAAACCTAATTTCAAGTAATTTATTTACAAACTAGCTTTCGCCCGCGGCTTCGCCTGCGTTAAATTTGGGGTAATACAGGACCCCTTGCGTCTTATAGATTTGTAATAGCAACGCCAAGTTTTCCCTTTTCTTCCCTCTTTCTTCCTCACATCCCACTTTTTTTAAATAAAAATTAGCCTATGTCCGTCTCCTGGTTCCCAACTATCTCTGTACCAAAATTCATCAAAATCGGTTTAGCCATTAAATCGTGAAGAGCAAACAAATAAACAAACTCACTTTCGCTTTTATAATATAAAAATATAAATATAATAAGTAAGGAAGAAAGGATAAAAAGCTTCATAAATATAATAAAGCTTTTCGTGTCAATTATATACTCCACTGAATGAGACCGTGGAGGAAATAATTGACCTTATTACCATTACAAAAGATTTGTTTTAATTGCTGTTTGAAAAAACGATAAGGTTTCACTGAATACCTTGATTATTACCAGGAAAATGGCGTCCATAATACGAAAGTAAATAATAAAAACAGTATCTTTTTTCTTTCATTTACATTTCTACATTGAATAGGGAATATGCATGATTTTTTTTTTATGTCATAAATTAAACATATACATCTTTATAACATAGAAAAAAATATAAATAGACTTGAAAATAGTCTAGTTACTTTTCAAAGTGAAATTTAAAACATTGAATAAATCTGAGCTGTCAAAACGCCACCATTTTGCGCGCGTTTATGATGTTTTGTTCACTATAGTAGCGTTTCAGTTACTTAATACTTATTTTCAGTTTTAATTGCTAAACAAACCATGGAAAAAGTTAAAAAAAACCTTGTTACAAGTATTGTATGGTACCGGAATGTAGAAACACTACTTTTAGTACACCAGAAAAAGTGTTTTTTCGTATTCCACACGATGCAAAATTACGAAAACAATAGTGTAAGAATATGAAAAGGATAATATATCTTTATTATCGGTTGGATTTTGTTGTGAAGATCATTTTAACGTAAGTATTCTATATTTATGTACACCTTGTGTGAATTAGCTATTAAGCACTCAAAGATTCGGTCTATAACTAACCTAGTTCACAAGTTTACAAAAGTCTGTCTGTCTGTCTCTTATTCACGCCTAAATCACTGAACCGATTTTAATGAAATTTGATACAGATATAGTCTGGGACCCGAGAAAGGACATAGGATAGTTCTCATCCCGGAAATCCCCCGGGAATTAATAATATTAATCCACGCGAAGTCGCGGGCAAAAGCTAGTTGAAGATAAATTACAGAGTGACAAAGCTGTGCAAGTCAATATTAAACCACAGTACAGAAGTAAAAGTATCAATGTAAATATACCTACCTACTGAAAAGAAAAATGTAGGGCTATCACCATTACTTCTTTCATAACACAATATTGGAACGTCACCGATAAAAAAACTATCTGTAAAAAGAAAATTGATCACTGATAACTCGGTTGATAGCACTTCTATATCATCTCATTCCTCTGTTATATCTGCTGATTATGAACCAAGTTGTTCTTCTGAGTTAAGTTGGTTATGTACATGAACAAAAATCTATGTTATTTATTAAAATATGTATACCATGTGACATAATAATTACCTTGCAGCTTTAACTCCATTGATCTCTGCACTCGTAAAATCGAGATTTGATGCAAAATATGCAGACATCATAAATGCATCTATTCTCGGTAGATTATCTGATTGTGCTTTGATAAAACCAGTTTCTGTCATCGTCTTAAATTTACTACAAATATATTTCCGAAGTAACCATACAGAAATATGGTTTTAAATATTTTTTTCTCACAAACACTATACTAAGGCCGTGCGCTGCGTTAGGCGGGCGCACGGCGCGGGCGCCCGCGTGGCGTGCTGTTTCATGTAATCTCATAGATCAGCGCTGCGTACAACGGGTCGCCCGCCGCAGCGCTCGGCCAATGGCCGTGCGCTGCGTTAAGAAACAGCACGCCAAGCGGGCGCCCGCGCCGTGCGCCCGCTTAACGCAGCGCACGGCCTTATACAGTATGAATATCGACACCGATAAATCAACGATAAATGCCAAAGGTAACTTGTGACGTCACATGTCGTTTCGAACAATGGTGACGCGTTTTGACAGTTTGAATTTCCCTCCGTTATTTTTCACTTTTTAAATAATATTTTCTGGGTTTAAATGATAACTAAATAAAAAAAAATCCTTTTAAGTATAATGTTAAGACTATAAAGAATCTAGAAAATAATATTTGAGACAAATTTAAATATTATGCATATTCCCTATTATGTATATAATGGTCTATAATATAGTTTATTACATCTAAATAGAGTTTATTTCAAAAAAACTTCACATATTTCGCCAGTCAAATTTAAGTCCCATATATATACACAATTTAACGGCACGATTGGCACAGTGGCTAAGCGATTGACTGCTGCGCTGCATATCGCGGACTCGATCCCCGCACGGAACAAATATTTGTACTTGTTCCAAGTCAGGCTGTTTTAGTATGTGAGTTTGATAATTGTAAACGCACCCACGATACAAGAGAAGTGCCTAGAGAGGGGCAACGTTTTATATTAAAAAAAAATAAGTGCTGGTAATACCATAAATTATGTTATGGCATAATAATTTTTAGTATAATACTACAATATTTGTTAGGTACAAAGACGTAATCGTAAACACAGATGTCGGAAAACAATTTGTAATGCTAACACAATACGATTTCAGCAAACAATAGCGCCAACACAAAGGTAATTGGAAAACAGTTAACATTCCATAATGGACTCTGTACCATTTATCATGAATATACCACGCTATTTATTTTTAGGAATGTTGTTTACATTTTAATATTAAAATGTAAACAACATTCCTAAAAATAAATAGCGTGGTAGATTTACATGAAAATATTATAAAAACCGTCTAAGAGGTTAAAAATGTGGCAAATCCTTACTTCCTTACTAATATTATAAAACGAATGTTAGTTTGTTTGTTTGTTACCTCTTCACGCTTTAATGGCTACACCGATTTTGATGAATTTTGGTACAGAGATAGTTGGGAACCAGGAGACGGACATTGGCTAATATTTTTTTTAGGAAAAAGTGGGATGTGAGGGATAAAGAGAGAAGAAAAGGGAAAACTTAGCGTTGCTATTACAAATCAATAAGGCGCAAGGGGAACTGTGTTACCCCGAATTTAACGCGAGCTTAGCCGCGGGCAATAGCTAGTTTGTCTATACTTGAGATGATTAACTCATTGATTGTCCGCTTTTTTTTTCTTTACGTCAAATCTTGATAGACGCTGAGTTACAGAGCTAAGGATTAAGAATATTTTATATCACAACACAACTCAATTCGTTTTGACTAAGCACTCTGACGTTTATAGTCGTAGGCGTGAAACTTTACGGTTAACCCTTTTTAGAAATACTTTCTCTCTAGCACCCAGAGATTTCGTTTTAAACTAAAAAACTTATCTATCCTACAAGTGTATTCTAAAAAGTTTGAAAACTTTCTGTTGTCTCTTATAACCCTTCATATACCGGCGAATCGGCCCTAAATATCGGGTAACAGTTTCAAACGTCGTAGGGCACACCTGAAAAATCGAATACATCAAAATGGAGGGTAAATCTCAATTTATTTATTCACGACTGACGTGGGGACTGTGGTATTCTCTTCATTCAAAGGGTTGAGTTTCCTCTTACCTGTGAGGTTTTATTCACTGAATTTAATACGACACGACATATTTTAAGAATGTCTAATGGTGGTATGCAAAGTTGAGACTTTTGTGTTTGAGCTTGAATTTTATTCACAATTATATGTGTTATTATCAGGATTTTTACTATTTTATGATTTACGATAAAGAAAATATCAGTCTGGGCGCGATCGGCCCAAAAAGAGGTGGCGAGGCGATCTGGTCATTAAAGGAATGTGGAAGGCCTTTTTCTGCGGATGGGAATTTAAATATACACATGTTCCTTCTATTGCCCCTTTTTTTCAGGTGGAAAATAATCAAATAACTTCCCCCGCTCTGGGCGGAGCGTCTCAGATTTTTACTGACTAAAACCCAACCCATGTTCCTTCTGTTACCCTTTACGTTCCGGGGCCGCGGTATCTCTTTCGAACAACCCGCAACCTCGGCAGGCGAAGGCTCTGGCAAGCCAAGCCCCTCTGCTTTGCCGACATCTCTTTGAGGCGCGCGTAAAACACGAACGCGCCGTTGACACGGCTTGTCGTCAATAGACGGACGGACGGTGAGCTACCCATTGCTCACCGTCCACAGGCCTGCATCTCCGGTGGCCGGGAGTCGTCTTGCGGCGCCTGGATCGGGGCGTCTCCCGCGGCTGCTGGGTTGGTTTGAGGTTCTCTCCCTCAAACGCCCGGCCTCTATTGTCCTTTATGTAAGTTCCGGGGCCGCAGTATAACTTTCGAACAACTCGCAACTCCGGCAAGCAGTGGCCCTGGCAGGCCCGTCTTTATTTGGGAGGCCTTTGTCCAACAATGGCACAGTACAGGTTAAAAAATAAATAAGAAAGAAGTAACTCAGACTATTTTTGAGTGTTAATTTGTTCTAACAGAAATTTTGTTGGTCTAGTACAAAAACCTTGATGCACAAAAGGTGACTTTAATGAGAGTCAATTTAAGACCGAAATTTGCATGTTCCTATTATTTAAATAGTTTATTACACTTGTCGAGTTCTCTAGACCTCAAATAACCCATATGAGTCGGATAAGTGGAACGAAGAAATGGACAATCTTGCTTTGCAATGGGATACAAATAGATGACAATAATATACTAGGTTATTCACGTGATATAGCTTACTTGATGCTCCACATAAATTACACTATTGTTCAGATATTCAAATGTGATGCCTGGCTTTGTTCGTTCTGTAATGACTCAACGCGTAGGTAATGTCTTGTCAGATTTGCTCAGCATTTAAACAGTTAAGCGGTAAGCGACTTAAGTTGTTATATTCATTTTGCACGTTTCAAATACAGTCGGGTTGACTTTCGAAATTTGTAATATTCAAAAAACATGAACCAAATAGAAATCTGTGTGCGTTCGCGCAGCGGAATGTTGTTGAATTTAAAGATTTTAATTATGCAGATATTTAGTGTATGACGTAGTGTAATTGTGTATGGTAAAAAAAAATTTGTGCATGCAGCCATTGTGGAGAAATTCACCAAAAACTGATTCCGCTGCGCGAACGTTCGCCCAGCGGAACTTTTTTTTAAATATAGACTTTAGAAGAAAACTGATGTGTCTTAAAATTAGTGTGTATTTGTGCGTAATTGTGTATGTATAAATAAAATTTGTGCATGCATAAACTTCGGAGATATTCAAGTTTCCGCTGCGCGAACGTTTGGCCATTAGCTAGTTTTCATATAAAGCGCTTACATATAGAGCTGTAGATTTTTACACATATTGTTTTGAATTTGTGTATATTTGTGTAAAAAACAGATTTAGAAAAAATCGCAGGGCTTAAAAGATAAAAATATAAACGTCAAAAACGCTTATTAGGTCGTAGTTCTAAAAGTCTGCACTTTGGGGTCTAGATTTTCAGGCCGCTTTTTTGTTGCAATAGATGACAATAGGCCATCAGATGGAACTTACTGCCAAACATCGTTTTATGTTATCCTTCGGGATTATTGACAAAAGAATGTCCCATAAAGGATAACCTTTTGATGTCTATTAATACAAACGCGAACATTAAATCGTGGAAAATAGCATGGGTTATTCATCTCCAGATTTAAAAGAAAAGATTTTGCTTCATTTTAAAGCTTTAAAGCCATACATAATCTTGGCTTAATAATCTGGATCTCATTTAAACATGATTGGAAGGATGAGCTCATCGTTCCAACCATCCTTGAATGAGTTCCAAGCAAAAATCTTTGAAGGATTTAATAGATAAGCTCAGATCTGTGATCTTAATAAGAATTAAATAGATGAGATTTTTTTCACATAACTTTTTCACGTAACAATAATGACGAGAGCCTTGTAAAAGTCGAAAAAGATAAACAAATCAAGTATATTCACTTGGCTCGCGAGGTTGTCGACATGTACATGAACTTGGTCGGGTTATGTAGGTTTTCGATGCTTCGTCAGTATTTTAATTGTTTTTCTTTAATTACTGAATTTAATGACATGAAATTTTGCATGTGAATAGTTGAATGAATACACTAATTATTGGTCATACATTTTACCATGTAATTCCTTTAGAATGTCGTGATAAAAACAGTGTAAACAGTGATCTATTCATGGTAAATTGTCCTATAACTCTTTAATTACTAACGGAACATCATTGATACTTGGCAACATGTTGCAGACACTTACAAGGTTTGTATAAACGTAAAAATCTAGACCCCAAAGTGCAGACTTTTAGAACTACGACCTGATAAGCGTTTTTGACGTTTATATTTTTATCTTTTAAGCCCTGCGATTTTTTCTAAATCTGTTTTTTACACATATATACACAAATTCAAAACAATATGTGTAAAATCTACAGATCTATATGTAAGCGCTTTATATGAAAACTAGCTAATGGCCAAACGTTCGCGCAGCGAAAACTTGAATATCTCCGAAGTTTATGCATGCACAAATTTTATTTATACATACACAATCACACACAAATACACACGAATTTTTAGACACATCAGTTTTCTTCTAAAGTCTATATTTCAAAAAAAGTTCCGCTGGGCGAACGTTCGCGCATCGGAATCAGTTTTTGGTGAATTTCTCCACAATGGCTGCATGCACAATTTTTTTTTTACCATACACAATTACACGACGTCATACACTAAATATCTGCATAATTAAAATCTTTAAATTCAACATCATTCCACTGCGCGAACGCACACTAGAAATCTTGAATTCCCTGAGGCAAATCACAAACCATAGAATCGTTAAATAGGAGATAAACATTTCATTTCAATTCACGTTGGACGATCTGTTTGTATTTTAATATAAAACAACCTTACGTTGAACTAGCTTTTGCCCGCGGTTTGCTCGCGTTAAGTTCGGGGTAACACACTTCCCCTTTCCTGATTTGCAGGTACCTGCTACCTGTAATTTTTGCCCTTAATGTTTTGTAATAGTAAAGCTAAGATTTCCCTTTTTTCTCACTTTTTTTTTACAAAAAAAATAGCTTATGTTGTCCCCAGAGTCCCAACTGTCTCTTTACCAAAATTCATCAAAATCGGTTTAGCTATTCAGGCGTGAAGACGTTACAAACAAACAAACACACTTTCGCTTTTATAATATGAGTAATGATTATCTTGTTTATTTAAGTATTTAGACAGTGAACAATTTCTATCTTAACAAAATAGAGAAAACTCTTCGGTTTCTTCACAGAAAATTGTATAATTAGTACAGAAACAGTCTTTACCTATTTCCCTACATTCACAAGTTCTTCTCCTAGTTTCAAGTAATACGTCGAGGTTAGACGCTCGTTGTGGAGAGCTCAATTACGTAAATTACAGTCCAATTTGTGCAACAACAGTGAATGCGAGACTCCGGGTATGCACGAGGGAATATGGAGATAGATTGTGGTAAGTATGGATACTGAGTTCTAGATGTCGTTGGAACATTCTAATTGGGAACCTGGTTTTTAAAATTCTCTTAAAGCTAGAAAGCTTGAAGAGCTTACTTAGGTTCGTTCGTTCGTTATCTGTGTGACTAAGCTGGTGGCTGAATTTCTTTGCCGTCTAACGGCTACTGATTTTGAGGGAGAGAACATCTAGCCAACCCAACCGGAGACGCCCCGGGCGCCGGGCGCCGTGAGACGACTCCCGGCCACCGTAGATGCGGGCCTGTGGACGGTGAGCAATGGGTAGCTCACCGTCCGACCGTCAATTGACGATAGCCGTGTTGACGGTGCATTCGTGTTTCACGCGCGCCTCAAAGAGATGTTAGCAAAGCAGAGGGGCTTGCCAGAGCCTCCGCCTGCCGGGGTTGCGGGTTGTTCGAAAGACGCGGCCCCGGAACTTAAAGGGCAACAGAAGGAACATGGGTTGGGTTTTAGTCAGTAAAAGTTATCATTTGCTTTGGTGAGGGAAATATCGTAAGAAAACCAGCATGTCTAAGAGATATCCAAATCAGTAGCCATTTTTTTTCCGGGTTTGAAATCATCTAATAACCTACCCCGCTCTGGGCGGACTGTGGAGGAGGGTCAAGCTTTTGACTAAAACCCATCCATGTTCCTTTTTTGGCCCTTTATATTTGGGGCCGCGGTATATCTTTCGAACAACCCGCAACTCCGGCAGACACTGGCCCTGTCACGCCCCTCTGTGGAATGTTGGTTTACCTTTATTTAACTGGAAGGTAGTTGTTGTAAACTACTACTATAGACGCCGAAAACAGTCCAATATCATAATCAAATCATTCCTTTTGAATACACTTTAATCCCTATACATATACAACCAATTAAATCTCCCAGGTACGCCAAGCTGGCAGTCTAATAATATTAATATTAAATGCAGACAGTCACAATGCCCCGCAATCCGAGACGCTGGGAGGCCTTAATGAAGACATGGCCAAAACGGCCTCGGCCTAGACGGTACGGAAATTAAACCTTTACATACAGTACGTCTGAAGATTTACTTGATAGCTGCCTCTGAATTATGAGCAGTGTAAAACGTAGGACTGGTTTGCGAATTAGCTTTTGAATGAAATGGCCCGAAATTATGCAATGCAGTGTTATACAAAAATACAGATGTGGTAGGTCCATAGGCACCAGCGATCCACAACCAAAAGTTGTCAGCTAATAGTTATTTCTGTAAATATTCTTTGTACTTTTTGCCTATAGTGAGAAATAAACATTACAATATTAAGACACAAAGGATTTAAAATAAGCTTGATGAGGTTGATAACAGATTGTTTATCTCATTTCAGTTTGATGGTGTGAGCATAGTATATACTTAATATAAACGTATCAATCTATCATCACCGGCAATCTGAGGTTCCAAGATGGCCACTTAAGCAGAATCATAATAGGTTAATAATTTACCATTATTACGTTACCATTTGTGAAATGGTCATAAAAGTAGTTAATATTTTAAGTTATCACTTTGTAATTCACATTATTATTTTCCTTTATTGATTTAGTTACATATAGGTAAGTTTTTTTTTTATAAAAGCATTAAATAAAATATTTAAAAATAGATAATAAAAAAAAATACATTATTATTATCTCCTTTATTCATTTAACATCTTAAAATTACATTTTAAATATTTCTTAGAAAATAAATAAAAATAATAAATAAAAATTGGTTTCCGCCGGTAACGGGAGCAGGGTCCAAGCTGCCGGTGGTTAGGGCTCCAGAGACAGGAACCTCCTCACAATGCGGGCCGTATCGAGGAGTACTGCCTTACAAATCAGGCCCTTGATCCAACCACCTAAGGAGAGCTTCGACAGATTTTCGTCGAGGCTCTTGGCAATTAAGCCATTGGCCGTTATGACAATCGGCACAATGATAGCCGAGTTCACATTCCAAATGTCAACTACCTCGTGTGCCAAGTCAAGATTTTTAATTGTTTTTCTTTCTCAGTTTTCACGAGGTTCTCGTCATGCGGGATGGTAACATCGATTATCATTGCGCGGCGCGCTGATCGGTCTATCACCACTATGTCAGGCTTATTGGCGACAATAGTCCTGTCAGTAATGATAGACCGATCCCAGTACAGCGTGACATGGTCTTTCTCGAGAACTGGGTCGGACACATATTTGTAGTACGGTACCTCAGATTCAACAAGATTATATTTCAAGGCAAGTTGCTTTAGAATAATCCTGGCTACTTGGTTGTGCCTATGCAAGTACTCGTTGTTAGCTAGACGACAACAACCAGAAATAATATGTCTGATGGACTCACCCGGACGGGACGGTGGCATGCCCGACACGCGTCAGCCGTCCCGTCCTTCATTTATTACTATTATCTTATTATTATGATTCTTCTAAAGTGCAGATTTTAGACCCCTAGTCAGATTTTTATCCGTAGGTACTAATATTATAAATTCGAAACCAATCCTATAGATTATATGTCGACCTTTTCGCCTAAACCACTGAACGGCGTTTGAGTCAAATCAAGATCTCGATGAAGCCATAAAAGAAAAAAATAACTATGAGACACGTTTTTTTTTCCAACATAACTTAGGATAATGAGCGATGAATTTTGACGAGCCTGTTGGTCTAGTGGTTAGTGGCCCTGACTAGGTACTGAGCCGGAGGTCGAGGGTTCGATTCCCACCCAGGACAAACTTTGTGTGATGAGCATGATTGTTTGTTCTGTGTCTTAATCTATAATATGTATGTATTTAAAAATTATATAAGTATGTATATCAGTTGTCTGGTTACCATAACACAAGCTCTGCTTAGCTTGGGATCAGATAGCCGTGTGTGAGTTGTCCCAAGATATTTATTAATTTCCGGCACGTTGGAAAATTGCGGTCATATCCTACATTTATTTTAACATTTTATCTTATCGTTGAGTGGGAGAACAGAGTAAAGTCACAGATGGGAATTGATGTATGCATGATGAATGAGGAAAACGACTAGGCAGCACGTTTCACAAATGGTTCGTAAGAGCAGTAACTGTAGGAATATTGTTACTTCTGCGTTGAAAAATGTCGACTCATGAATCAAAATTAAATTGCATTTTGAAAATATAGCACAATAAGAGTCGCATTTAAATCTTAATAGAAAAATGAACATATGAACATAACTCTAACTTTCAGTGCATAATTCTAGATTCCCTCTGAAAATATTCGTAAGTAAAAGAAAATTATGTCTAAAAAACAAGAAATCACAATTCTACTATAGCCATTACTTATGTAATCGATGTGAGGTTCCATAAAGTTAGAAAACGGAACTTTTGTAGTAGCCACAATCAGTCAGTCGCAGTTGTGCAAAAAGTGCAATGTGTTTTAATCCAATCGGTGCAAGCAGTCATCCATCTCACAGCTTACTCTTGCAAATTGCCAGGAGTAATCTAGTTGGCATTTACTATTTCCCTGTGAACGTGTATGAAAATACTTGCTGATGCCCGCGGCTTCGTCAGCGTGATATCTAACAATAAGGATCCTGTGTTATTCCAGACTATAATCTACCTCTGTGCCAAATTTCATCAAGATCCGTTCAGCCATTTTGACGTGAAAGAGTAACAAACATCCATACATCCATACATCTATCCATCCTCACAAACATTCGCATTCGTAATATTAGTAGGATTACTTCTTTTTTAAGTGAAGGAGTACACCAAGCCGTGTCGACGGCGCGTTCGTGTTTCACGCGTGCCTCAAAGAGAGTCAGCAAAGCAGAGGGGCTTGCCAGGGCCTCCGCCTGCCGGGGTTGCGGGTTGTTCGAAAGAGATACCGCGGCCTCGGAACGTTAAGGGCAATAGAAGGAACATGGGTAGGTTTTAGTCAGTACAAGTCTGACAAGTCATTGGATGATTTCCCAACCGAAAAAAAAAGAGTACACCTATACAATACTTAATGTTGAACTCTATTAATAAAGTATGGTAAATATCCTTGGTCGGAGTTTTACGAATAAATGAATATCTTTTTCAAGAATAATCTGGTTGTATAAAAGGCTGAAATTCGAATCACGTATCAAGTCCCATTTGTAGGGAAATGTAAAACTGTTTTAGGACCACAAAACTGTGTTGGTCAGTTTTGGAATAGGCCAAAATAAAACAGTAGAGTTACACCGTGCACCGTTTATACTTTTTGTAAGTTTTGGTCCATTGTTTCTAGCAGAAAAATTGATTTTAATTAATTGATTTGTTTACAAGTACTAAATTGTATGTATTCACGATCGTAAAATATGGTACTGTAGCAACTGAGCTAGAATACTTTAATAAAAGCGCATACATCCTTTTAAGATTATATTTTAAGTTACATGTCACACTTTCTATTTTATTCCTATTCTATGTTTTAAAAGATCCTTTTTTGAAACAACCTGAGGATTAGAACTTTATGGCCAACCAGCATTGGTTAAGGAACAAAACCTCTTACAGTACATCCTCTTGCTCGCGTCCTAGCGAACGATATACGGTCCTCAAGGTGACTCACGGTGAGGAATGAAATTTAAGCTACTTAAACTTCTTCGCAAACGCTGTCGCAACCAAAAATGTCACACGCGTTGAAAACCTGGCCATATAGCCAAACAGCAGACGACAATCGTTATTGCTCAGCAGTCACTAATACATTTTTAACTTTATACCCTAGCGCATATAGTTGAAAATCTATTAAAGACTACTGAGCGATAACGAACGAAACAAACAAAAACGATATGTAAACGTCAAAAGATTTCAACTATATGCGCTAGGGTACCTATAAAGTTGAAAATGTATTAGTGACTGTTAAGCGATACCGATTGTCGTCTGCTGCCGACTGCTAAGGCTAAAGGGCCAGACACATTTCAAATCGCTCAAAACTTGGTAAAACAAGTGAATGTGAACTTGTACCAAAAACTAGTAATTGTAAACGATAGCTATCGCTACCCATATTATCCGTCGCTATATATCATATATCGCACGTGTAATTCCTGCATTATGGTACGCCTTAAAACGATTCTCCTGTAATACTACCAACAGTATAGCTTCACCGAAAACAATAACTTGTGCTAGTGGCCAAGAGGTGACAGAAGCTCACGCGTCATTTGTTCCAATTTGTCCTTTATTGAAGAAATTTGTGGCATGCTTTTGGTAAATTCTATCATTGATTTTATTCGCAACTAGCTGTTCCTCGCGGTTTCACCCACGCTGCTCAGCACCTGTTGGTCGTAGCGTGATGTTATATAGCCTATAGCCTTCCTCAAGAAATGGACTATTCAACACTAAAAGAATTTTTCAATTCGAACCAGTACTTTCTGAGATTAGCGCGTTCAAACAAACAAACAAACTCTTCAGCTTTATAATATTAGTATAGATAGCGCGCAGCCCACGGCCAAAAGTTTATCCATTCTTGCCCACGCTAAGTATAGAGTCTTGTACCTATAAAGCCTCCTTTGGGGATTTTCCCAAACCGATCTATTGATACAGTTCTATCCGGCCAGGGGTAAATTAGTAACTGTTTGGTTGTTTGTTTGTGTTGCTGATTATCGACTCGCCCGGTTGTGATTTGGGTAAACAGTGGGCTGATTATCTGGGGATTATCTTAATCCGATGTTAGACCGCCCGTTTTATCTTATGTTATGTAAATTTGTTTATTAAATTTTATATTTCACACTAGTTGGCGTCCGCGTGATATCGAAAAATGAAGTATCCTTTGTGTTATTCCAGACTATAATCTAACTATAATCTATCTCTGTGCCAATTTCATTAAATTAAATTAATTCAAATGGCTAAACGGTTCTTCCGTTTAGCCGTTTTGACGAAAGAGTAACAAAGTCCATACCATCATCATCCATTCGCATTTATAATAATAGCAGGATTAGTTTAGTAAGATAAGGATATACAATATAAATATAGTAGGAAGTAGGATTCTATAATATTTCTCTAGAAAGTCAGTATAAAAAATAAAACAATAGCCCGCCGACAACAGGGTCCAAGCTATCCGCGGTCAGGATTCTAAAGTAACAAAATGATCTTTAGAATAGCCGTATAAATTATGTGAATTATTGTGACGATGTTCTTGTACGTAGCTACGGTTAGGTAGTACACACGGCGACAGATCAACCTATACAAAACCAGTTTATGCTGCTCTCTTAACAACGGATCGTACACCATAAATTTCAAGTACAATGAGAGATCCGCATAAACAGGTTTTGTATAGGTTGATCTGTCGCCGTGTGTACGTGGCTAGCTAGCTGAAGGCAGCTGCAGTTCCAACTTTTTAACTCAACAACTCCTTGACATTTCAAAAGTGTTTGTAAATAATTTAATACAAAGTTTTTTTTAAGTTACTAGATTTGGCAGTCAATGATGATTTATACTTTTTTAAATAACGTAAATTGAAAAGAAGTTTGTGACATTGAAAGTTAGAATTAAACAGCTGACTACTAAGAAAGCATTCAAAAAGGTTAAAAACAAAAAATAGAATTGTTTCTAAAAGGTTTATGTAATGAGTTTAGTCATCCATGTTAGTTTATATAAAAATAAATAGAATGCGCCACCTGCTGTAGAGTATGATTATGGTTACTTGCCAGTATTATTAGTGTCTATGATATTGTCTATGATGTCTTGTGTTTAAAAGAAACAATATAGTTCGTTCCAAGTTGAATACCAAACACGTTGTTTTATTAGGTTATGGGCCCAGAATTTTAGCCTTTAGGTGTTTTTCTAGTTAATTATCGCGAAAGTTTAGTTATCAGTTTACTATTGTACTAATAGTGATAATAAATCGCAGTAGGATAATTAGTTTAGCTAGATTAGGAGTTCAAATAAAATTGTTGGACTGCACACAGCAAGCTAAAAATGGCGGCAAATTATATTGTAAATGTGCCGAAGTTGAGGGGCAGAGAAAATTACAGTGAATGGCTATTTGCGGCAGAAAACTTTTTAATCCTAGAAGGGATGATGAAATGCATCAAACCAGAGGAAGATGTAAAAGTGTCGGCCGAAGATGATGCAAAAACAAAAGCGAAACTGATTCTCACGATTGACTCTTCATTGTACGTGCACATTAGAAACGTGTCTACTACCAAGGAATTATGGGAGAAACTAAGAGGTTTATTCGACGATTCAGGTTTTACAAGGAGAATAAGCTTACTACGTCACTTAATTTCTATTAGATTAAATAATTGTGGTTCCATGATCTCATATGTAACGCAAATTATAGAAACAGGGCAAAAGTTGTCTAATACAGGATTCCAGTTGAATGAAGAATGGATTGGTTCATTGTTGTTGGCAGGGCTACCTGAAAAATATGCTCCCATGATAATGGCCATCGAACATTCAGGGATTCAAATAACAACGGACGCCATTAAAAGTAAGCTCCTTGATATTGAATCAGGAAACGGAACGAATGAAATGAACGATGAGTCAAATGGCGCGTTCGCCATTGACTATAGAAGCAAGCCGGCGGTCAGGAAGTCTATGGTTAGCAAAAATAATAATCATGGCGGCCAACATGGAGCGACAGTATCAACAAAGGCGAAGAAAGAAATTAAATGTTATCGATGCAAGCAAATCGGTCACTTTAAGTCACAATGTACGGCTGAAGTGTCGAATTATAAAGGAAATGAACGTAAACAAAATAACGCGTTCAGTGCTGTATTTCTAAGCGGAAATTTCAACAAACAAGATTGGTATGTCGACTCTGGAGCCAGCGTGCACTTGACGCCAAATAAACAATGGCTCAGGAATATTTCTTACGAAAAAGAAGGTCAGACTATTACTATAGCCGACAAAACTAAAGTGCGGATTGAATGTTCGGGCGATATAAAGATTTCTACCGTGACTAATGATTGCAGTTTTGATGTGGACATTAAAGATGTGTTTTGTGTACCGGAATTAACTACTAACTTACTATCAGTGAGTCAATTAATTCACAAAGGAAACAAAGTTGTGTTTACTACAAAATCTTGTGAAATATATAATCAGAATGGTACATTGGTTGCTCACGCATTATTGAACAATGGAGTTTACAAATTACAACTTCAAGAAAATATGTCTGCATCAGCGATTATATCAGGTGAGCTCTGGCATCGCAGGTTAGGCCATATAAATAGTGAATGTCTGAATAAAATGCAAAATACAGTAGATGGATTAACATTGAAAGAGAAAGTTGACATTACAAAGTCTACTTGTACTGTATGTTGCGAAGGTAAACAAACCAGATTGCCTTTTACTCATATTGGGAAAAGAAGCACAGAGTTGTTGAATATCATTCACACAGATATCTGTGGTCCTATGGAGTGTACTTCTATTGGGGGTTCTAAATACTTCATTTTATTTATCGATGATTTTAGCAGAATGACAGTTATTTATTTTCTTAAAAACAAGAATGATGCTTTAAAAACTTTCAAAGAATACAAAGTGCTAGTAGAAAATCAGATAAATAAAAAGATAAGAATTATTAGAAGTGATAATGGAGGAGAATTTTGCAATACTGAGTTTAATGATTACTTAAAGAAGATGGGAATAGTTCATCAAACGACATGTCCATACACGCCAGAACAGAATGGTCTCAGTGAGAGAATGAATAGAACCTTAGTCGAAAAAGCAAGGTGTATGCTTTTTGATGCACAGCTAAGCAAGAGGTTCTGGGCTGAAGCGACAAACACAGCAGTATATTTGCATAATCGTACAGGTTTGCCTATATTGCAAGGAAGAACACCTTATGAACTGTGGCATGGGGTCAAGCCAGATATAAGTCATCTGAGAGTGTTTGGCAGCCAAGTCATGATACACATAGCCAAAGAGAAGCGACAAAAATGGGATAGAAAGGCCCTAAAAGGTATTTTAGTAAGCTATGCAGATGTCAGCAAAGGCTATAGAGTGTATGATCCAGTCAAGAATGTGATAACAACTAGTAGAAATGTGATAGTTGTTGAGAAAGAAAACACTACCATACCAGTAATAGACAAAGAAAATGTAAATGATACAATTACAAACCCGTCACCTTCAGTGGGGGATAGTAAAGGAGAACTATCTGATACTCTCACATCTCCTGTAAATTCTACAAACGACTCAGATTCTGACTACATACCCAGTGAGTATGAAGATGTAGAAGAAACTTTTCCAGAAACTGTGACAACCACAAAGGAAGCTAGGAATAGAAGACCACCTGATAGATATGGTTTCAGTAGCCAACAGAATGTCTGTCTTCAAGAAGCTGAAGATTCGCCTTCCTATGGAGAGCTTACTTTGCAGGAAGCGTTGACAGGACATGAAAAGGTATATTGGCAAAAAGCATTACAGGAAGAACTGCAATGTTTTGAAGATAACCAAGCTTGGGAGTTGGTTGATGCTCCAAATAGTGGTTGTGTGGTTCAGTGTAAGTGGGTTCTAAAAAAAAAGTCTGATGTGGATGGTAAAGTGTTATATCGTGCGCGTTTAGTGGCAAAAGGTTACAGTCAAAGATATGGTGTGGACTATAATGAAACGTTCTCTCCGGTAGTTAGATTTTCTACTTTAAGATTATTGTTTGCCTTGACTGTAAAATTAAATTTTAAAACAACACACTTGGATGTAAAAACAGCTTTTTTAAATGGACATCTCGAAGAGAAAGAAGAAGATATTTTTATGCAAAAACCAGATTGTTTTGGTAATTTAAATGATATGGTAAAGTATTAAAATTAAAAAAGGCCATTTATGGATTGAAACAATCTTCGAGAATGTGGTATAAAAAGGTTGATGACTGTTTGTGTAACATAGGTTATGAAAAATCTAAATATGAACCTTGTTTATTTATTAAGAGAAACAAGAAGTGTGTAACTGTTATTGCTTTATATGTCGATGATTTCTTCATTTTCTCAAATGATTGTACTGAAGTAACGACATTAAAAAGGTCTCTAGAGAATAATTTTAAGATTAAAGACTTAGGTACTATAAGGCAATGTTTGGGTATGCGAGTTGTGTGTGATAAAAAAATTGTAACATTAGACCAAGAGTGTTATATAGACCAGTTGTTAAACAAATTTAATATGTCAGATTGTCACACATCAAATACACCAATGGAATGTAAATTGAATCTCAGTACAAATAACAAATGTGATGTTAGCATACCATATCAAAGGTTGATAGGTAGTTTAATGTATTTGTGTGTTTTAACTCGCCCTGACATATCATATGCAGTTAGTTATATGAGCCAATTTAATAATTGTTATACTAAAGAACATTGGCTACATGCAAAAAGGATTTTAAGATATGTTAAGAAAACTAAACATTATGCTTTAAAATATGACTCTAAACTAAATTCTGAAATAACTGGTTATGTTGATGCTGATTGGGGCAGTGATGTGATTAGTAGGAGGTCATATACAGGTTTTGTTTTTAAATTATCAGGTGCTGCAATATCTTGGGAAAGCAGAAAGCAAAAGGTAGTTGCACTCTCTAGTACAGAAGCAGAGTATATAGGGATCTCAGAATGTTGTAAAGAAGCCATTTACTTACGAAACTTACAATGTGAAGTTACTGAAAGTTTATATACAATTGTTCTGTACAATGATAACCAAAGTGCACAAAAATTGTTACTAAATCCTGTTTTCCACAATAAGTCCAAGCATATAGATATAAGGTTTCATTTTTGTAAAGAAATTGTTGCTCAAAAGATGGTAAAAGTAGAGTACCTATGTACAGCTGATATGCCAGCTGATTTACTAACAAAGAGTTTGAGTTCAACTAAGCATAAAACTTTTGTTAATGCGATTGGCTTAATAGAAAAATAAGTCATAGTAATTGCTTTATTTTTATATAGTGGGGGTGTTAGTTTATATAAAAATAAATAGAATGCGCCACCTGCTGTAGAGTATGATTATGGTTACTTGCCAGTATTATTAGTGTCTATGATATTGTCTATGATGTCTTGTGTTTAAAAGAAACAATATAGTTCGTTCCAAGTTGAATACCAAACACGTTGTTTTATTAATCCATATTATTTTATTATGACCTGGAAACTTGACTACAAGTGGGACCTACAGTGTACCTATTTTGCCAGTCCTATGCAATAAGGGGCGAACCTTTTGCCTTCAGCCGTGCACAATTCCAGAGTTTATATTTTGGGCAAATCTCAACCATAATTTGCTCGTCCTGGCAATCTACGCCAAGACCTCATGTTTGTTAACACGTTGCTTTTTTTAAAAAAAAAAGCAATAAATAATTTTACTTGGTAAACTAACAAAAACTTAGCAGAGTTTCTTAGTATTAGTGTTTATAAATTTCAAAACGGTGCGGTGCTCCAAACATATTAAAGTAAATTCAAAGTAATTATACACACACTATACATGAAACAAACCCTTGATTTTCTTGTCGCTCGCTTCACAGAATAATTAAAACGTAACTAGTTTTGAAGCGAGAAAATTAAAAGTTTCCACAATTCTACTCCCGGCGAGTTAACGATAAAAACTTAAGTTCAGTGGAGAATGAAATTAACACTAGCTCCGGAAATTGTTAAGATACCCTGACGGAAGAAAAAGTTACACTCTTAATCTGGTAGACTTTGCTTAATTGTTTAATTTTAATTCTTTTTTTTGCGTGTTCCGCGCTGAAGTAGGAAAAAAGAGACAATTATGAAATTATATTTTAAATACTACTGTAGTTTCTCTTCCGTCTTCAATTCTGACAGCAGTGATTTAAAAGTGTTTTTAACAAATTAGATTTTTAAAGATGTTATTTAAATTAATGTTGTAGGTATGTGTTGTACGTGAGTGGCAACACGGGGATTAGGGATTCTTCTCTAGAAGGACATACACTCACCATAATATGATGAGTGACTTTCTTCAGCAAACTCAAGACAAGTTAAAACCTGTATGTTGTAGGTTTCTTAGAAAAAATACTAAGGCACGAGAACCAGTAGTGATGTCCACAAAAATAAGCCCATGGTATGGTAAATGTTTAACAAAAAACTAAATCAAAATCGGTTGGTCCGATTGGGAGCTACAATGCCACAGACAGACACTCACGCAGACAGATACGTCAAACTTATAACACCCTGTCGTGATGGTTAAAAACAACAAGGGCCCTACCGAAGCACATAAAAATATGTGAAACATTTAATTGTGTTTACTTGTGTATCTTAACATTGGTTTCATCGTTTATTTTTACATAGAGCGAAATCAAGTACCATGGGAAGAAACGTCTCCACCAACCAACAGATTAGAAACACGTGTCATTTGAAAGATCTACTAGAATAGAGAACTTTTTATTATGGCGACAAATGTCAAATACGTTTAGGTTTAGGTTTTATGATATATTGTATTTTTATATATTTTTTTCACTTTTACTATCACATTTCCTTAGTGTGCGATAAATAGGGTTAAAATATGGCGATCATAATAATGTTTTCAATTAAAAAATAGCTATCATCCAACAGAAAAAAAACAAGTGTCATTTTAAAGACCTAGCTACTAGAATAGAGAATTTTTATAATATTTATTTTGTTTCCTTTTGGGATCGTGCGCAGAGTTCCCGCGAACCTATTAACAATCCAAGAGACTCTCAAGCCAACCAAACGCTGAAGAGCTCCTAATTCTTCGCGAACCTGCACTATACCGGCGCGGCGGCGTAGCAGAAATCTGAATCTGAGACCAATCCCAGCGCCTATAAAGCTGTACCTGGTGTTTCTTTTCGCGCTAGTGAGCTATCATATTACCCGGGGTGGGGTGGCGTTGGCGGTTATTTTGGATATCGGCAATGCCTTCAACTCTCTGCTTTGGGATGCTATCAGGGCGGCATTAGTTTATCACAGAGTACCGCTTTACCTGCACTGCATCATCGGGGCTTATCTTCGTGACAGATATATTTGCTGTGTAGTTCGGGACGGCAGCGTTCAACGCAGGAAGATTATGTACGGAGTTCCGCAGGGACATGTTTTAGGCCCTCTCTTATGGAACCTCGCTTACGATGTGGTTCTGTGTACTGATCTCCCTGACGGCGTTAATATCGTTTGCTATGCGGATGACAACCTGGTCTTAGCTAGAGACGGCTGAAGAGACTATTGAGTTTGCAGAGCTGGGACTTGAAAAAGTCGTGGCGTCGATCCGCGAAGGGGGTCTAGAAATAGCGCCACATAAAACTAAGGCGCTTTAGTTCCATAAGCTGCCAAGGACCAGAGAGCAACCCAGCTTTTCAGTCAGAGTTGGAGATGCGCAAGTTCAGGAGGGACGATACATTAATTACCTTGGCCTGACTGTGGACGGTCGGTGGGGGATTTGAAGAGCACTTCGAGCGCCTAGTTCCCCAAGTTGGAAAGTTAGTAGGCGCTTTGCACAGACTGTTGCCCAATCTTGGGGGGCTACGAGAAAAAGTTCGCCGCCTTTACGCGGGGTGGTGCGATCGATGGTCCTTTATGGGGCGCCTGTTTGGTCAAATGGGCTGTCAGGCGTCTCACACTGCAAGGCTAAAATTAACAGTCTGCAGCGGAAAATAGCTATCCGCATCGCACGAGGATACCGTACTGTGTCCTTTGAGGTAGCATCTCTCCTGACACGTTTCCCACTGCTGGATAGATCTTGGCAGATATGGACGCGAAGGTTTACAGCCGAATTTGCGCTATCCGTCATAGTGGTGATAATATGCCAGGAATCACTGTGGTAAGGCTAAGGTGGCAGGAACGGCGACGCGCGTTATAGTAGTGGCGTGAGCGGCTGCAGCATTCTTCATTCTTCAGCCGCAATATTCACAGAAGCGTGTTGTCGAAGCCGTCCTGCCAAACTTTTTTTTTGGAGTGGGAAATCATCAAATAATTTCCCCCGCTCTGGGCGGAGCGGGGGGAGTGTCAGACTTTTACTGACTAAAACTCACCCATGTTCTTACTATTGCCCTTTACGTTCCGGGGCCGCGGTATCTCTTTCGAACAAACCGCAACCCCGGCAGGCGGAGGCTCTGGCAGGCCCCTCTGCGTTGCTGATATCTCTTTGAGGTACGCGTGAAACACAAACGCGCCGTTGACACGTTCTGTCGTAAATAGACGGACGGACGGTGAGCCACCCATTGCTGGGTTCATACAAAATCCCCCATGATCCGATTGGCGTTATTATCTGAATACAATCACAATTTTTATTTATTCACAAAAAAAACTTGTCGGAAAAATACACCGGTAAAAAAAACCCAATATTTTAGAGCTTCCAATTTTGTTTTTATAAAACAGTGAACGAACACTTGTCAAAGGTTTGCGGTCGTTTAGCGCGTATAGCGACGGTAAATAAAATGCCGGACACTACATATAGGTAGGTTAGGTACTATATTTATAATGTATGGACCAAACGCCATTGTTCGGCTCAGGTTGTGTTCGGAAATAATATGAGGATGTTGTATATTGTATGCTGGCGGGTATTAAAAAGCTGTACAGATTTTGTTTTTATAATTTAAATCAAAAACGATTCAGAAGCCCTGTAACTGACATAAATGTTTGTATTTTTTTTATGTTAAAAATATAATAAAACTAAATAGCTTCCGCCTGTGACTTCGTCCGCGTGGCATGGTTTTTTTCGGCTAACACTAACTTTAACAAACGTGATGATCGACAAAAAAAATATGTTTCTCTCCCCTTTTCTTTCCGCTTACTCCCCCTTTTCTCACTTTTTTTAGCCTAAGTCCGTCTCCAGCGTCCTAACTATCTTTGTGAATTCATCAAAATCGGTTTGGCCATATAGGTGTGAAGAGAAAACAAACAAACTCACTTTCGCTTTTATAAAATTAGTGAGGATATCTATTTTTTTTGTAATTTTGGTGACGGCTACTTATTTTTCCTTTCAATAGCTATTTGATCTAACAGGACCTAGGATTTAAACGTTGCTCAATTTTCACATCCTCAGATAAGAATTGGATTACCGGACGATATTAAAGAGTGCGACAACATGAATACATTTAAGTATAAGTTAAAGAAACATGTATGTACTGCATTATAACATGTTTATTTCAATGTATCTCATTATAAGCGGACTGTATGTTCTTATGAGAAATAAATTTCTTTAAACCGATCAAAATGCTATTATTTCGACATTCTTGGGAAAACGATTCAACAAATTCACAAGATTTTGCGCAAAGCTAAAAAGAACGAGGTCAATGCTACCTTATTCTAATATCTCTTTGACAAACCTATTTCCGACGACCCTTTCCAAGATCGGCCTCCTCAGCTCAAATAATCCGATCAAAGTCATAAAAGCGAAAAAATAAAGCGAACTATTTATTCACCAAACAAGTTCTTGTTTCGTCTAGCCATGTGAATCAGCTGTGAAGTTGCGACTTGTAGCCCGAAGCGTTCCTTTATATCGTCAAGGGGTTCGTTAAGTTAAAGCTTCGTCGCCTTTGCAGGGTTTCAGTGACTTATTCTGACATTTATATAATAACTATTTCATGCCCGCGACTTCGTCCGCGTGGCATAGTTACTTTGGGCTAAGGCTAACGATAAACCGCGTGATGATCTGAAAAAATTACCTTTCTCTCCTCTTTTTTTTCCCTTTTCTCACTGTTTTTATGGTCTATGTCCGTTTCCAGGGTCTCAAAAATATCTGTACCAAATTTTATCAAAATCGGTTTGGCCATTTAGGCGTGAAGATATAACACACAAACAAACTCACTTTCGCTTTTATAATATTAGTAAGGGTTTATGTTCACACAGGGGAAAATATAAGGAAACATCATATAATAACAAAACATCGAGTACAAAGGCACAGCTTATTTCAAAATAAATTCCTACCAGCAGGCCTTTTTTGTCGGATAGGAAATCATCAAATAACTTCCCCCGCTCTAAAACCCACCCATGTTCTTTCTTTTACCCTTAATGTTCCGGGGCCGCGGAATCTTTTACGAACAACCCGCAATCTAGGTACCAGCCCAGCAGCCCTGTGAAAGGAAATATACATAAAAGAAACGTAGACAGTAGTGTGTGAGTACAGGAAGAGAATAGCATTTAAAATGTGAAAGTCTTAACCTAAATATATAATTAATATTAGTACACAAATTAAACCTGCAAATACATAATACTAAAATATATAAATATTCACTACTAGCTAGCGCCCGCGGCTTCGCCAGCGTGATATCGAAAAAAAGTATCATATGTGTTATTCCAGACCATAATCTACCTCTGTGCCAAATTTCATTATGATCTGTTAAGCCGTTTTGATGTGAAAGAGTAACAAACATACATCCATACATTCTCACAAACATTCGCATTTATAATAGTAGTAGGATTGAGAGAAAAGATAATAATGCTCTTGTAATTTAATCTTAAAAATCGAAATGGTATTTTGTATTTCGCCTTGTGAGATTTTTGCCACCTTGTACTATTTTTTTTGCCTTTTTTTGCCCCACACTAAGAATTTCTCCTGTATCATGGGTGCGTTTATAAACATTTTAAGGTCACAAGTACAAACAACCAGACCCGGAACAATGATCTGTAGGCCATACAAATATTTGTTCCGTGTGGGGATCGAACCCGCGACATAAAGCGCAGCAGTTGATCGCTCAGCATCCGTGTCGCAAATCTCCCTAAATCAAGGTGTAAAGTTTGGCTTTGTTTTATTAATAGGAGCGATATCGTAACGAAACGATTTAGGTTTTGTAACAGGGAAAAATACATAAAGTTAATTATTTTACCACAAGAGTTTTTAATTTGATTGTGTTCCAAACAGTCTACCTAGTTTTTAACCTGTAAAGTAACAAAATGGCTTACGTTTTTCTTATCTTTTTATTTAAGAAACAAGTCAAGATTTCAGCGTCATACCATATTTAATAATAACACTTACACTTCATAATAACAGCTGTTAATATAAATATACAAAGCGGATTTTCCTCCGGTAATCGCAGGGTGACAACGAAGGAGGTATAAAACGACGACACGTTTCATTTTTACAACGTACTTATAAAATATAACGGATGGATAATAAAGTTTAAAGATAAGGTAGATGTTATAAGGCTTGTTCTTAGAGTTCCGTATGCCAAAAGAACGGAACCCTTACATTACAGGATCATTTTGTTGCTCGTCTGTCTGTTTGTATGTTAAGACCCTTTATCCCGGGAACGTGCGTGGAGTTATAAAGTTGAAATACATACATTATGCCTTATACTGTGAAAAAAACAACCCTTAGTCTATTTAGTCAAAAAGTTTAACCGTTTATGTCGCAAGTTTCTACGGAACCCTCGGTGCGCTAGTACGACTTGCACTTGGCCGGTTTTATTTTTATTGTTGTGTGTTAAAATGTAAATAGGGGATGGTTGTTATAATAAAGTGGGCACACACTCACAGCCACCGGTAGGAAATGTTTTCAACAAGTTCAGAAATTAACCATCATTTGGACTCCACTGCAGTTCGGGAAATACAACTATGAATTATCTATGTGGATGCCAAGAGTGCAGGCTTCCTCTTTTCTAACGATAATAAGCGACCTATGTTACGAAAAGTGCTGGGACATATTGGGACTGGGATAATTATTTTCAATTTAGCGTATCGTGATGTTTTAAGATTGTTTAAATGCACTGAAGAATTTCGACTGTTTAATAATCCGGGATATAAAAAAAAACAAAGCAGTCCAATTTTAGATTCTTTCAACCTTTGAGTTGAATGACAATAAAATCATGTAGGTAGTAGTTATGTTGATTAATTCTTTTATTCTTCTGTATTATTATCTATATTGTACTGTCTCTCCACCTTAAAATCCATCCGAAGGTTGTCTTGGAAAGCTCGCTTATAGCGATAAGACCGCCCATTGTGTCACTATTTGTAAGTTGCAAACTGTTATTCTTGTTTCCGGTTAAACAGACGACAACCTCCTTGGTTGAACTGCGAGATGCTATTCATAAAAGAGGTATAAAAATAAAGAATATTCTAGCTTCCTCAATTTCCATAAAAAATTGAATAACAAGAAACAATTCTTTTTTCAAAATAATCATCCTGTCTGGTACACAAACAATGCAGTTTATAGTACAAAACCTTTAAACACTCCAAGTCGTATTTTCGTCATGTGTTGCGTGCTGTTGACAAGCGGAATTTCAGTTGTACCACATACATTATCACCGTGACAGGCTGGAGTGCTTGAAAAACGCGACAAAGCGTGGAAATGGGAACAAGAAATGTCCCCTTTATTTTCAAATTTACATGGACCAAGAATGTTTGAAATATTTACTGTTGGCGAGTTAGTTGTGAAATATTGTAGACGGGTACAATTTTAAAGCGAAACGTTTATTTCGAAACTATGCTGGGTTAAATTAAATTAGCTTGCGGTACTTGACTTGGCTGTGTGGAATTTGAATTCTATTTGTTAAGATAAGAAAATGAAAGCTTTATTGACTGTTTTTTTTGTGTGAGATAAATCAATTTCGTAGAAGATGTTTACCACATTTATGGAGTGTGTCCGAAGCGTTGTGTCGTAAATATTTAGGGGATGAAGAACAGAGTATAAGTCCATAGAAAAGCGATGATCATGTGACCAGACGGTTGTTGTGTTTGGTGGACTACTGCCCAACAGATTTTTTTTTATATTCTAAATGGCATCTCGCTGGATTGTGGATTCTATAGGTAGCTTCCAGCCAGAGCAAAACTTTGAAAACTAAGCGTACAGTTGTTGACCAGTCAACAGTCTTCTAAATACTCTTAGGTTACGGTAAACATTGCTTGCGTACGACTGCGATGTTAGTTCTCCAGTTGTTGCAGAGATGGCGCTGTAGTACTTTTTGCCGTAGTACTTGTAGTATCGCTACAGATATTTTATACAAACTGAAATTATTCATTCATAAAAGATTCTGAAACGTCGCTATTCCCCCCTCCCCTCAGGTGGTAATTGGCGATTGTGACACGTTACAATCGTGACACTGTAACACGTTAGCTAAAACAACCAACTTCGACATCTGTGAATCGCTTGTAAAGTATAGAAAAAACTCTTAAGGATTTACCAATTTGTTAATTTAATTCGAATTCCAAAAACGGCCAAATGTGATTTAATTATTTGAAACTTTTTGATTTTTGTTTCCATTATAAATGTTTATTTTGTTAGATCAGAGGAAATTATAATGTGCATGTTGTGGGCTCCTGTAAGTGAGTATTGTAGTGATACTATTGTCGTCCATAATTTAAGCTTCACGATCTGTGAATATCCTTTATAAGAGATACTAAATAAATAAGTAGATAATAAAGAGCTACTACCAACTAATCCAACTTATAATCTAGACTGGCTACAGTAAACTTCTTAAGCAACATTTAATATTAATTTGATCGTTTTATAACTGAAATAAGCTGATAAATACGGTACGGTAGAGGGATTAGCAGTTATTTTACAGAGAGTAGATAGTTATCGTGTTAGTCTGGAATTGTAATGAATTAGCCTCTTGAGGAAAGTTCAGGAAATATATGTTGAAGAAAAGTATAAGCACGCTGTTGAGTGGCGTAATTTTATTTTTCGTTGTCTTTTTAACAAACCCATTTATGTGATACCCGTATGAAGAAACCAGTCAGCCATTTTTGGATATCCGCCATATTGAATTCAGAATGACGTTATTTATAAAATAACTTCACTATTATATATTCTGATTATAATAAATTAATGAAGTCATTTTGCAATTTTAATTGAATATTTTATAAAACGCAGTTCCGTGTTTAAGTTGTAAGTCCGTGTAAAGTTTTAGATATGTCTAATATAAAATAATAAAATTTCCTTTGTTATATATCTATAACATTTAACATTAAAAATGTTATAGTTGTCGCTGAAAAAATTGAGATTAGAAACGAAAATATTTTTTTGTGGTATTTTTAAACATTTTATTTCATAGCACTAGACCACTTTTGTAAACTTTTTATGTATTTTACTTTACACTGTATTTTTTTTTGGTTTGTGGTATGTATAGATACGGCTTACTTTTACGAAGTGATTACTTTGTACAGCGCCTTAAAGGTGAAGTTAATTAAAGGTCAATAAAAAGATCAGTACTTTCATTTCAATAGTAGTACTAACTTAGATTATTGAAATAAAACGGGGACCTTGAAGTGGGTTACGGTAAATGCTTCCTACAGTAAGCGAAGAGTGCTTGAACTCGCTTCGAAATGGTAAAAGAAAAATAAAGGCGGAATATTAGTATTTTCAGTGCAAGATGCTTTCAGTACGAGTGCAGTTAAGTGCATTCCTCTTAATGAAAGAATTTTTAGAAAGGTTGAGTCGACTGGGATAGCTAGTGGTATTGAAAGTTGAGTAATTACTTAACCTTTTGAACGCCACAGCTTAAAGGCACGCGCGGGCTCTGGACTCCAAGAAACTCATTTTACCTTTTTTGTCACATATTTGTGTCGTTGGCGTTCAGGGCACGCACTTGGTTGTTACATTTATGTGACAATGGCGTTCAAAAGGTTACGCTGATCATATTTTTTTTTTGTAAATATTTACGTATAATATCGGAACACAGTTAGGACAAAAATTTCATGCTGTGCAATTTTGATCCGTATGTAATTTAAAATATCTGTGATGTTTTGTATGTTTCGTTTTCTTTTTGAGTGCTCGTCGTCATTTGCAACAAATAAATATATTTCTCTTTCTTTTTGTTTTTTTTTTTTTTAATATTGTTCAGTGACGTTTACAGCATTACATTATCACACGTGTGTACATATTTTTTTATTTTGACACTTTAAATTGGCTGATGTTTCTGGATTTTTAATTTTAGCTGCTTTATATAAAATTCAGATGTAGCTGAGTACTGGCAATGGCCATTTAATTGTTTGAATTAAGAATCTTAGAAGAATCTTAAGAATTCCCGAAAAAAACTCCATAAAAGATATTTATGGATTTGGATTTTCCCATATGTCCCATTTAAAATAATCACTCTGTATAATGTGGAGATGTACTTATTCCTTCCATGTTGTTTATATTCAGAGTAATGAAATATTTAAAATTTCTTTTTTCTCCTCCTTTCACTTAGCGTTGTTAGTCCCACGGGCTTTCTCCTCAATCCATTCTCTTTTACATCCTCCAAAGGATTAAAAATTAAAATGTTAAAATAGAAATCTTTGCACTGTAGAAATAGTCCATTAAAAGTTACATTTCTGGTTGCGTTTTTTCGAGGACGCAATTTTATTTTTTTATGTGGGGAGTCAGTGTAAAGCTAAAACTAAGTTTGTGGGGTCGCTACACTTGTCCGATGGCCGCCATCTTGAAAATATGGGTCGAAATGTTTTTTAACGATATATCTCTTAAACTATTCCCCCATAAACTTGGTTTTAGCTTTACACTGACACCCTCTACACATCAAAAAAATAAAATTGCGTCCTCTAAAAAACGCGGGGTAAGGCCTAAAATGTAACATTTCAATGTACTAAAATGATAACATGATTATAAGGTTCAGTTCACAACACATTCATCTAATTCCACAATAAAATAAACAAAGACTTACATGAATAATATATCTGGCCGCTTTTTACCGGAAAGCCGCGGATTAGTAACGTATTGTTTTGAATATTTGACGTGAAACAAAGCGAGGGAAGGATTTATTGCAGAACCAGGAACGAGTGTGATAACAGACAATATTGTTTTATGGCAACATTGTAAATGTTTTCACACAGTCATGAGATTTGCGCATTTTGAGGATGACAGCGTTGAACCTTTGTGTTTACTGAGATATTCTGGGTTTAGTGTAAAAGAAAATGCGATTTTTGACTCTTTAGTTAGTATATGAAAAAGAAAAACAATCATTATCTGCCAAGCCATTTCCCAACTATGTTGGGGTCGGCTTCCAGTGTCACCGGATGCAGCTGATTACTAGTATTTTACATGGAGCAACTGCCTATCTGAGCACCATAACCCAGTTAGTACTGGATAATACGATACCTCTTGGTAAGACTGGTTATCAGACTTTCAGGACACTGACTATCTGTATCAGTTTAACGTGCTTTCCGAGGCACGGAGGAAACTCGGTATGTAATGAGCTCCTAAAAGAAAAACAATATACTGGGTTTTAAACTTTTTTTGTTGTAAAAATCCTACCGCTGGAATTAGCTTACGCATCACCATGTTAACTGTTTTTTTACGGATGGTAAATCAGCTAATATCTTACCCCACTCTAGGCAGAGCGGGGGGGAGTGTCAGGCTTTACTGACTAAGACCTACTCATGTTCCTTTTTTTGCCCTTTATGTTCGGGGCCGAGGTATCTCTTTTGAATAACCCGCAACACCCCGACAGGCAGTGACCCTGGCAAGGCCTTCAAGTAGTCTGAAAAAAAGTGTGGTATTAAATCCTGCGCAGCAATCAAATTAAGGAATGTATACTGTGTACGGTTTTACCCGCTACTCAGCTCCTTTTCTGGAGAAGGGTATGAAAAATAGATGTTGGCTGACTTTTAGATCTACTTGATGTGCACATAAAATTTCATACAAATCCAGCTAGCCGTTTTGGAGGCGTTTGATAACAAACACCGGTACACGAGAGTTTTCAAAGTTCTAATCAATATCCAAAAGATACGGTACATCAACAATACTAAGTTTGAACAAGTTTCAATACCAACATAGACGAACTGACCTAAGTACACATGGCTTTATAGCTCTTACCTTTGACGAGGCATTATTCATAGCCTCATAGTCTAATATAGACGATCCCCGAAGCTATTGAAACGACACGCTCCGATCATACTACCCGACGTCGCATAAATTTTTGCCTACTTGCAGGAAAAAGTAATTTTCTTTTTTATTTTCATTTAGATATGTTAAGAGAATTATGTTATTTTTGAGATAGAGTGAGATTAAAATAGTTTTTTTTTATTAATATTGATAAAAAAGGGGTGTTGTATGTTTGAAATGTGTATCTGTGTGTCTGTAGCTCCTGAACGGGAATACCGATTTTCATCCAGTTTTTTTTGTTAATGGCAGAATAAGTTGATATTTTGGAATTTCATTCGTATGAAAATCACTAGGCAGGTGTTATGTAAGCGTTCGTTATTTTGTTGTATTATATGCGTATAATATTTATTAATATTTTTTTATTTTTCAATAGTAGATATTTTATAAAGCTGATCTTGCTTAAAACTTGGTTTAATACTTAGAGTTTACAGTCCGCTAGTTAATTAAGGCCATAACTATCAGTTACAAAATGCAATACGGTTAGTGTAGGTCGTTAACTTTACACCATAAAAACTCTAACTAGACCGTAAAAATGTAATTATGCAAAAGTAATGACATTCTTTACTGGGGGACATAACAATCTTGTAGTTTTACACTGAGTTAATAATACTGGCCAGTAATTCTGTCTCTCCTAGGTGACTACCTCATCTGAATCAAAAAAGAAAAAAAAAACACTCAAACTGAGTGTTGCCGTTTTGGTACCATAACAAGTCTGTATTTGCTTATATAGAGCTATTGCAAATATGGCTTTTATAACCCAGTTAGAACTAGATACGGCACACTTTTCCATTTTGTTTTTGCGTATGTGAAACCATCATAACTTATGGGCGGAGCGAAGGGAGTGTCAGACTTACAAAATCAACCCATATTCCTTTTTTTGCTCTGTGTGCTTCGCGGCCGCGGTAACTCTTTAGAACAACCCGTATCAAAGATGTACAGACGCCTGCACATCAAGCTACTACAATCTGTCAGATTTCTTTGATAGATTTTCGACTTTATTTCTGAAGTATTAGGTTCAAGGTTCATTGGGAAAAATTTACAGATTCGGGTAGCTTGACCTGCAGGCGTCTGTACAAAGGCAGCCAGACTCCACTTGCTTTTTGAACATTAACAATCTAAGTATGTAATGGGTAGCTACTCATCAACAGACCTAACCGCCGTCATTCCGCCCTCGCTGACGAGGCCTATTGCCCCACCCGTGCCTTGCTAGAAGTCAGCCCTAAATAATTAAATTACTCAAATCCAACCTGTTCCTTTGCTGGCCTTCCCCAGCGACACTCTGAGCCGTAAGCTCATAAGCGTGTAGTTGCTTAATTTTTAAGTTTTATACCCTGGCTGGAGGCCTTACTCTCAATTCACCCACCCACAGGATTGCGTGGTGTAGTAGACCACAACTTTATAGATTAACCTCCGAGATACCATACAACAAAAATAATAACAGAACAACCTAGGCAACCGCGGTTTAACATGAAGTACGACCCAACGTACGGTAAGTTAGTTTTATGTGTGTGTGTTAGTTTGGTTTCAGCCCCTAGCTTCTTCTCCATCATCATTCAATGTGGGAGAAACATATTGCACGACGTTTCGAAAAGTCATGATTAAACATGCCATATGACATTTCCTGAAATAATTACTTAGTAGCTTTGTCAGCTAGATGGATCAAAATGAGGTAAGCAAATTTCGACCTTAAAATAATGATTGCACCAACCCACAAAGGGTTAAGGTTAATAAACGCAATGAATATAATACAGCGGGTTTAAATAAGAAACCCATGTGAAATTAATTTAATTAATACCAAGGAAGAATGACATCGTAATCTGTCGCTTTATATAACCGAGGTAAATTGTGTAACCGTTCCCCAAGCTTTTGTTTCAATACGATTTAAATTAGAATTATTTAATCATGTGTAATCAGTCCTTTCACTTGTTGGTGGAAATTAAGGTATTGTTAATTCAGGAATAGTATGGCGTTTTGATTTTAAGTGGTTTGATATTTAATTAGAATTGTCTGAATATTTGTTGCTTAGGTATGGAAGCGCTTAGGTACGAAGAATTTTAAGAAATAGAATAATAAAAAATTAACTGTTTATTTACTCTCTTACATTAACATAGCAAATGTGAATGAAACAGCCCTAGTAAGTGGTTATTAACACTGTCGGGGTTGTTTCGCTCCACCCCTGAAATTAGTTGACAATATTAAGACAAGTTCCAACAATATCAATTAAGATCAATATTTATTTCATCATCATATTATCAAAATATAACATAGAAAGATCAAAAATTTAAAAACAAATTCTAGATTAAAAATCATAGCTTTATTTACCAAACCGCAGCCTCGGCGTTGATAATTTATATTCAGTTGATGGCAATAGAATGCCTCAAATTACATAGGACTTATTTTCAAAACTTTATAGGTTTTTTGTTTTTTTTTACTCTTATATTTTAAATACTCCTGTATCGTGGGTGCGTTTACAAACCGGCCTAGACATATTTCGGGTTTGTCTGTTTGAGCACGTGGGTTAAAATGTTTATAAACGCACTTAGATAGGTACTACTAAATTCCTAGAGTGGGGCAAATAAAAAAAAAAACAGATACTAGACTGGATAATTTTTTCTGGCTTAAGGCATGAACGTTAATGTAATTTCCAAATGAATTGATGCGTGGGGTGTTAGCTACCTATTTTTCATGTTATTAGAAACACCCACGTCTTGTTTTGTCTTGATGGATATTAAGTGAATACTCCTCCTCATTTTGGAAGTTCACGTTTCTGTTGCTAGACGGCCAAACACTTACAATTTATTACAGACTTGTTATTTTTGTCGCTGTTTATATTTTACTGAAGCTTCTTTTTGAGCTGTTCAAGCTTTCTTCTGAACGGGGCAACCCTTATCACTTAGGGGTTTGAAAAATAGATTACTACCTATTCTCATACCTTTAAGTCATAAGCCTTTTCTCAAGTTTGTTGGGGTTTTCTACCAGTCCGATCGGATGCAGCTGAATACCAGTACTTTACAAGAAGCGATTGCGTATCTGACCTCCACAAGCCGGTTAGTACCGGGTAATACCCCTTGGTAAAACTGGTAGTCAGTCTTTCGGGACACTGACTACCTGTAAGGACTGTCAAAAATCTACAAATGACAGCCCGGACCAACAGCTTTACATGCTTTCCGAGGCACGGTATAGAAACTCGGTATGTAACGGGTGATCAGGCTTAACCTAAGGCTCGCTTTGAGTGGATGCTATTTTTTAGCTACCATTCTCAGATCTATCGAAAATACATATAAAATTTCATAAAATCCTGTCAAGTTATTTCGGAAGAGTCTTCAAATCTTTCAGATCTTCGCCATTTCTACACCGTCGCTGTTGGCTTTCGTTTCGTTTGCATGTTTTTGGATTAAGAGGGCACGATAGCAGTTAGAGCATTTATAACAATACAGGACTCCCTAATGTTTCTACGTAAAAGTAAAGATTCATTTGCGATTATTTCAGACTTAATGACTTTCACAAGTATCATTGCTTCTTTGAGAGCTCTTGCAAGAAATCGAATGGTTATCTTGTTTCGCTAAAATAAAATGTTGAAACCTTATATTTTCATTCTTTTTTTTCAACAAAAACATGACTATTCTAAAAAATATAAAACTATCTTAATCTTTTTTTGTGTAACTAAGATTTGTACTAAATAAGGAGCAAAAACCTCTAATGGTGGCTGTATATACAATACAGCCATTGGATATTGGCTAGATCCAATGATCTCCAACTACTTGTGTCTTCCTCACTTTCTGGAGCCTGTAGGTCCGATCCAAGATGTCAGTCTGTGCGTCTATCTATTGTGTCTGTCACACTATGTGGCCTGCCCAGAGACACTTTTTTTTTTTGCAGTAACGCAGAGCATCAGCAACTTCCGTCTTCTTCCAATAGTTTTATTGGGTACTTCTTGAATCCTTAGAATAATCAGTCTATAATGCCCGCTCTACTGTAACAGATGCTCAGTGAAATGCTGGTCGTAATGTCTTCGATCTTTTCATCTTTTCCTAACGATGCTTATGTTTGCCTGAACTGTTTTCTAACTTACTTTTTAATTAGAGGTTATGCCTAAACTCACAAATGGATATTAAAACGGCGTATGAGTTAAGTAATATCGGCTATATTCCACATTGTAGCCGTACCGATTTGACTTCTAAATAACATGCTATCACAAGAGTACTACGTATTAAGTTTGCAAGTAACTAAGTATTAAGTTTGTATGTTTTCATTTCATGGCCAACCTTCTGTTCATTAAGTAAATCCTAACTAACTTAGTGAACAGCCTGAGTCCTTACTACGGAGAACTTCTAAGAAATAACACAGTTAACTCAAATCAAAATCCGACAGTAAAATAAACCTTCCCATCATCATCTGCCTAGCCTTTTCCCAACTATGTTGGGGTCGGCTTCCAGTCTAACCGGATGCAGCTGAATATCAGTATTTTACATGGAGCGACTGCCTATCTGACCTCCACAACCCAGTAAGTACCTACTGGGTAATACGATACCCCTTGGTAAGACTGGTTGTCAGACTTTCGGGACACTGACTACCTGTAACGACTGTCAAAGATCTACAAATGATAGCCGGGACCAACGGCTTAACGTGCCTTCCGAAGCACAGAGGAAACTCGGTATGTAACGGGTGGTCACCCATCCACAGACCAACCTAGGCAAGCGCGGCTTAACCCAAAGATCGACCCGAGCGGCTGCTATTATTTAGCCACGAGCTCCTCTAAAATAAACCTTCCCAATAAAAGAAAAAAAAAATCTAAAATAAGTACCCTTTTTATGCAAGCCCAGTATTTTTGGTGGGTATTATTTACCAGAAACACGATTTTTAGTGACACTAACATTTTGTTCTCCAAGTAATTTTTGTTCGAATTCTAAATTGAGATCTGTCGTAACAATCTATATTATTTTAAAGACAGACAAACAATTGGAACATTAACAAGAAGTTTCCCTATAACTTTGGGAGCTGACTTTATCGTGCAAAAACATTACCCCTCCTTCCCGATTGACCTACAGTCGGATAAAAACAATTGAAAATAATAGTTGTCGAAACGGGACTGAATAGTAGGAAGACCAAAATAGTTAAGAAAAGCCACTACAAAGCTTTTTCTCTTGTTTTTAAGGTTCCGTACCCCGAAAGGTAAAAACGGAGCCTTTATGGGATTATTTTCTTGTCCGTCTGTCTGTCAAGACCTTTTAATTTGGAAATGCGTTTAGTTATCGAGTTGAAATTAAAACTAAATAATCAAATCTATGATTTGTCGCAAGTTTAGGGCCCGAGTTCAACTCACACTTGGCCGGTTTTAGTTTACGTTGTGAATTAGGCAAGTTACAAGGTGGGAAGAACAATCATAAGACTAAAGTCTAAAACATTTTAATTAAATATGATGTAATCTCGTGCTAAAACATTATTGTCCAAGTTAAACAGCCTAAGGAAAGTAAATCCCAAAAACCACATCTGGAAAGTCCACATTATAATTGGATTTCCTTCAAACTTTAATAAATTAGCAATGAGTAGATAAACCAAACTTCTGAAGGGAACTTTGCTCGAGTTTTGTTAGTTTTAAAAATTAACAAATATCCTTTTGTCTATCCATCATCCATCATCCATCATCAGGCTATATTAGTCCACTGCTGGACACAGCCCTCCCCTAATGAGCGCCATAGCGCCCTGTCTTCAGCTTGCTGCATCCAGCATCTGCCTGCAGTCTTTCTTAGATCGTCATCCCACCTGGTCGGAGGGCGTCCTACACTACACTAGTTGTCTATCAACTGCGCTTAATTAAAAAGTATTGCTTTCTTTGATTAATCGAATAAAGGTGTGGTCAAACCGGTACAGATTGGATTTCAGACATCAGATTTTGATAGATAATGCAAGGTGGAAGGTAATGGAACGGTGTACCGTCACCGTGAGAAACCGCGGCCCCGGAATGTAAAGGGCAATAGAAGAAGCATGGGTGGGTTTTAGTCAGTACAAGTCTGATATTCCCTTGCAAGCCGCCAAGAGCGGGAGGAGGCATTTTGATGATTTTTCATTAGAAAAAAAAAACAAAATATCAATAGTTTGTCGACTCTACATATTTCGAAACTCTTCTTTTGGTCATGTTGGACGTCTTAACATAATTTTATTTGGCAAAGCTGAAGGCGTGGCAGGGCGTAAATATAAGAAGTGCCATATGAACACGACGCTCACGTATTCGTATGACCGATTACTTTGACTAGGTCAGAATAGGAGACGGGGTTCAGATTGTGTTCGAACACTCCAATAAAGTTCAACGTAAAATGAACGAAACTTTCGACTTCGTTTACTCAGCAGGTAAAATGTGTTTAGTTTAACCGGCGCCGAACAAACGGGCCATTGATTTTATCGAGTTAAACTTGTACTGCATTTAGATAAAGGCGACACAAGTTTCAATGTTTCAGACAATAGGCCAGCTGAAAAGTTTATTGAGGCAATTGAACAAAGTTCTCAAAGACAAGACAACAAAACAATGAGCGGTTGCTGATAAGTTTCGCCAAGGCTTTTGTCGCGCAGTCGGGCATTAGTTCCTTGTAGCCAGGGTATTGAGAAAACAAATAGTGCAATGTTCGTCTGTATATTTCGTCTTTGTGCAACTTTTACTAGTGCGTAAAGTTTTAATAAATCTAATATATAAAATTTTCGTGTCACGGTGTTTGTTACCAAACTCCTCCGAAAAGGCTGGACCGGTTTGTATGAAATTTTGTGTACGTATCAGGTAGGTAGGTCTGAGAATCGCCAATCTATTGCTGATATCTCTTAAGTTTGAATCTATACAACTTAAGTGAGAAGGGGACCTGAGCAGTGGGCCCAGCTGGTAAATAAAAACATTTCAACAACAGTCAGTAATGATGGGTGGAATGTAGTCCAAAAGAAGAATAAAAGGAAATTTCAAAATAAAGATGTTAAACGGGGGCAAAACTCGAGTCTCAAAGATATTCAAGCAATGGAGCGTAAGAAACATCTACACGTTTGGCGCCTGCATCCGGAAACTACTGTCGAAAACTTGACCACTCATGTAAAACAAGTTTGTGGATTTGAAATCAATGTCAAAATTGAAAAAATTAAGCATAGGACAGCGAGAGATTACTCTTCATTTATTGTTGGAATTTCAGAGGGAGTTTACCACAAATTATGTGAACCAGAGGTATGGCCTCTGAATGCAGAATTTGCCGAATGGATTTGGTTTCGGAGACCAACAAATAAACCAAACGACGGAGAGTAGAAATATTGGAATTTATTATCAAAACGCAAGAGGTCTGCGTACAAAGCTAGACGTGTTTTGTAATAATTTAGAAACTGTTGGAGCTGATCTAATTGCAATAACAGAAACAGGCTGCAATCATTCAATAGAAGATGCCGAAATTATACCACAAGGGTATCAAATCTTACGATGCGACCGAATGGACGGAAGAAAACAAGGAGGAGCGTTTCTCGTGGCCACACACGGTTTCGAGCTACGTAAAGTAACGGTACCTGGTGACGTCAGTGTCGATGCCTGCGCTTTCGAACTAATTTGTGCTACCGTACAAAATCGTTACAGATATTTGTTTTTGTGTTGTGTAGTTTATATTCCTCCAAGCAGTAGTGAAAATGATTATATGATTTTGTTTAGAATGATTGAACAATTATGTGTCAAATATAGGGACGTTGTTGTTGTGGGAGATTTTAATTTACATTCTTGTAATAGTAATGTGATCAATTGTTATGAATATTTTATTTCTTTTTGTGAATTCATGCAGAGAAATCAGGTGACAAATTGCAATAACCGTCAATTAGATTTAGTGTTATGTTCACGGAGTTTGGGTGAAGTGCGCGTGAGTGCGGCGGACGACGCGCTGGTGCCAGTGGACCCCTACCACCCGCCGCTCGTAATAAGCGTGCCTAGAGGTAAGTGCGCGCGTTCGAACACCAAATCCACTAATCACTCGCCTTCAGACCATTCATTGACAGAATCGAGTCACATGTCTCCGCAGTGGAATTTTGCCAAAGCTAATTATGATTCATTATACTCGTTGCTATTGTCGAACAATTGGGGTCCGATGTATGACATACGTGACCCAGAGGCGGCGGTTCAATATTTTTATAACACCATAAATGACACAATTGATAGGTGCGTTCCACGGAAAAGAAAAATATGTGTGAATTCTAGGTATAGCTACCCAGAGTGGTATACTGGTGAAATAATTCATTTTATTAGAAAAAAGGCGATCTTACATAAGAGGTTCAAAGAAACTGGGGTAGGCAGTGATTACGAAATGTTCTCTCAGTGTAGGGCGGCGTTAAAGAAGCTGATAGTGCGTGCCCATAGTCAGCACCAGGAGTGGATTCAAGATCATTTTACAAAAGATCCTAGATCTTTTTGGGATTATATCAGGTCTAAGAAAGCAACTGGTAACCGTAAAAATATTATCAAGGACGGCGTTATTTTATCAAACCCAGAGTGCGCTACTGAATTTGCGAAGTATTTTTATTCTATTTACAACAGTGAGCAGCCGCGTCTCGACGTAAATTCAGCGGTAGCTTCAAGCGGCGGTAACAGTTCCCGTGTTCACATAGATTGCCTTATTTTGAGTCAAGTAACCGATGCCCTTACTAGGCTTAAACCAAAACGGTCAGCGGGGCCCGACGGGATACCTGCTTTTGTTTTCAGAGATTGCCGAGCTGTATTAGCAAATCCACTCTTACACCTTTTTAATCTGTGCATTGAGTCTTCATGTTTTCCTGAATGTTGGAAAATCACTCGCGTGATCCCAATACCTAAGGGGGGGATGGATACAGACGTGTGTGGTTATAGGCCGGTGGCAATTCTGTCAACTCCAGCAAAAGTTTTTGAGTCGACTATACAGAGGTGTATATTGAACCAAGTATCCAGTTCACTATCGGACGCCCAACACGGTTTTCGACCGGCGTGTAGCACAGCCAGCAATTTACTGAACTTTATGACATACGTCGTTCCAAATGTTGATGCTGGAGTGCAAGTCGACGCTGCTTACTTTGACTTCAAAAAAGCTTTCGACTTAGTTGATAATGACATATTATTAGAAAAGCTGGCAGCGGTCGGATGTACTCCTAAATTGCTTCAGTTCTTTGCTAACTACATGAGGGATCGACGACAGTTCGTAGAATATGCTGGTTGTAAATCTGAGCCTTACTATACTCGATCAGGAGTAAGTCAGGGCAGTAATGTGGGTCCGATGAGTTTTATCATTATGATTAATGATCTGCCTGAAGCTGTCAGGGCTGCCACCTGTCTGTTATTCGCGGATGATCTTAAGTTGCTCATGGCCATTAAGAATAAAAGTGACTGTGCACGATTGCAGCAAGATATAGACTGTGTAGCTGAGTGGAGTAGGAAAAATAAACTGCAGTTTAACGCCCAGAAATGCTCAGTCCTCACTTTTAGCAGAATGAGAGATCCATATCATCACGAGTACAAGCTAGAGGACGCATCGATGGAGCGAGTAAAAACGGTACGCGACCTGGGCGTACGTTTGAACACCGAGTTAACATTTCGTGATCATATTGTCAATGTTTGTAAAAAATCATACAGAAGTCTAGGTTTCGTTCTGCGACGGGCATCAAGTTTTACAAACATTAAAGCGATTGCAGCATTGTATAATGCGCTCATAAGATCTCAGCTTGAGTACAATTCTGTCATATGGGCTCCACATGAAACTAAATATAATCTCATGTTGGAGCGCATACAAAACAAATTTACCAGATTTCTGTACATGAAACTTTATGGTGTGTATCCGTTCTATCCGTTGATGTATCCAACTTTATTTGTCATAGGTATGGTCGGGTATAACAAACTCGAAACAAGGAGGGACTTAGCGATAACAACATATATATTTAAAGTATTACGTGGTAAGACCCAAAATTCCGGTTTTTTAAAAGAGATATGTCTGAATGTGCCTGACAACTACGTGTTGAGGCGCCGGAAACCACGGCTACTAGCGGTGCCACATGCACGCACCAACTTGCTCAGCAAGGCGCCACTGACGCGCGCCTTACACGCACTGAATGACACTGCTGACAGGATCGATATATTTTCCTGTTCTCTGAATGAATTCACAAAAACAATGTTGTATGTGTTATGTTATTTAGGATAGTTATAATTATATTATAAGTTAGTTTAATTAAGGACCACGCTACCGCATTAGGATTATTTCCTGTAAAGTTAGCAGTGTTGTTATAAATAAATAAATAAATAAATAAATAAATAAATAAATAAATAAATTTCTTGGTATAGGTGTGATACCTTGTAAGATACCATCATCAATTTTATGTGTGTGTATTTTTATGTTTCGCTTGTGTTCTCAGCATTCTTCATAATTTCTTTGAAAAAAAGTTTTATTGTATCGTGTGTGTTTACAAATATTTTAACGAACATAAACAAACAGCCAGACCCAACCCCCGACAACTACATCAACAAATATTTGTTCGGTGCAGGGACCGAGCCTACGACACACAGCGCATTAGTCGTTCGCTTAGTCACTGCGCCAACTGTGTCGTCATTCAGAAATTACTGCCATTTTTTTCATATTATCCAGACAGTTTTTTTTCCCGCTTTAGGCGGAGCGGGGAGGCATGTCAGACTTTTACTTACTAAAACCCACCCATATTCCTTTTATTGCCCTTTACGTTCCGGGGCCGCGGTATCTCTTTCGAACAACCCGCAACATCCAGACAGTCTTACACGTTGTTTGAAAACTTACGAATAAAATGTCATATTTTTTTTTAGATTTACTTTTTTTTATACTAGACTATCAAAATGTAGGATTCAGAATTGTAATCTACTATGTACTTTCAAAGTTGCGTCATATCGATTAGTATTATTTTAGGAAAATCTATAATTACTACAGACTTCCAATACTATCCCTTGAAACTTAATAACAGTGTTGGAACACTGTTATTAAGTTTAAAACTAGACACTGAGTTTGTATTATTGTTATTCAAGTCATCAATGAGAAACGTTTCGAGCAAGACTATCCTTATCTTTGTTTAACTATATTAGGTACTAGCTGTTCCCCACGGTTTCACCCGCGCTGCTCAGCACCTGTTGGTTGTAGCGTGATGTTATATAGCCTATAGCCTTCCTCAAGAAATGGACTATCCAACACTAAAGGAATTTTCCAATTCCAACCAGTAGTCCTTGAGATCAGCGCGTTCAAACAAACAAACAAACTCTTCAGCTTTATAATATTAAGTATAGATAATAATACTATTAGGTAAAATAATTAGTTCACAACAGTCAAATTATATAAATTTTGGGGCCTTTTTTTTGATGATAAATTTACAAATGAGGGGTTGGGTGTACAATTCCCCGGGTTGTATAATCGAGTCAAAATTGTTGTCAGTATTCCAGACTCATAAACAAGGTACGCATACCTGTATCTCAGGAGTCGGAAATTTCGGCTGTCAGTGTCAAACTTATACTGACTAAAACACATCCTTGTTCCTTTGTTTGCTCTTTGCAACCTGAAGCCCATACAGATCCATCGAAAACATAAATAAGGTAATGATAGATATTCTGCTGAATCCTGCTGGTGACACACGGATGTCGAGAAAATGTGCGGCGAATATTATGTCGGTGGGTTGTCAGTAAGAAAGATTTTTAATTTTAATACTAAAAATAATAAACTTGACTATCACAGTATATGTGTAATGAATAAATATAAAATATACTTGTAATAGTATACTTGAATATACGAGCAAAATATTGCGTGGGTTTTCAGCAGTATTCGTGTTGAGACGAGCTTGCTCCCGCCAACATATATATGGATACGTAGTAGTTAGGTATAAGTGTATATCCACTTTAAAAAGTTTCTGCTAATACAATTTGGCGACCGCCTAAGAATGTTCGTAGGTAATTTGCTTCGGAAAGGCCACGTTAGTGGGTAGAGCCCGCCTCGTTAGATTTAATCATGTTAATAACTGTGACTTCATTGTCGTGACGTCGCCCTTAATTAGAAATGTAGCCGCTATGTCGTGTCATCTAATCGTATGGTAGATTTTGTTCTTTATTATAAAACAATTGTTTATAACCTCAGCTTTATAGTTTTATGACCATGTAAAAAGGTGGTCAGTGAGATGTTTTTTTGTAGAGTTCAGTTATTTTTTTATTTTGTACTTTAATAACGTTGTCTTTACCTGATAAAAAAACCAAAATATTGTATTTCAACGAGGCCTACATAGACATTTACAAATCTTCCTGAAAAGGAGTCCGGTACGAGTACGGCAAGAAACTCCATAGTTACTCTTTTAAAATCATTTGGTTTTATAATGTTGTTGTTACAGCGTTAGTATCTACTTAAGTATGAAAGAACAGCGTAGGCCCGTAATCTTAATTGTAGAGTCTTTTACAAGAATTGCTTTTCTTTGGCACAATATCCCATCCAATATCCATATCGTAATAGTCCAAATGATAACATCATAAAGTACTGAAAGTTTGCAACCTTTTTTTTTACTACCTAGAATACTAGCTTTTGCCCGTGGCTTCGCTCGCGTTAAATTCGGTATAACACAGTACCTGCTACCTGCAGTTTTTGCCCTTGCGCCTTATTGATTTGTAATAGCAACGCTAAGTTTCTCTTTTTTTCCCTCGTTCTCCCTCATATTAAACCTTAAAAAATAGCTTATTTCCGTCTCCTGGTTCCCAACTATTTCTGTACCAAAATTCATTAAAAACGGTTCAGCCATTAAAGCCGGAAGAGGTAACTTTCGCTTTTATAATATTAGTAAGGATTCTTTATTATGTACACCATACAAATTACAAGAATAACAGTATACAACTTTAAATATGGCGACGAAATGGGCGGTCTTATCGCTAAAAGCGGTCTTTTCAAGACAACCTTTGGATGGATTTAAAGGAGGGGAGACACTACTGTAGGTAGTGTGTGATGTTTCGTTTTTCAAAACAAATAGTTACATAAAAAAATACTAATATATTCTTCTATTTATTTAATTACTAGCTGTTCCTCGCGGTTTCACCCACACTGCTCAGCACTTGTTGGTCGTAGCGTGATGTTATATAGCCTATAGCCTTCCTCAAGAAATGGACTATCCAAAACTAAAAGAATTTTCCAATTCCAACCAGTAGTCCCTGAGATTAGCGCGTTCAAACAAACAAACAAACTCTTCAGCTTTGTAATATTAATAATAATTAATCTGCCAATGGCTTAATTGCCAAGAGCCTCGACCAATACCTGAGGAGGCTCTCGTTAGGCAGCTAGATCAAGGGCTTGATACAGAAAGCGGTACTCCTGGACACGGCTCGTATTGTTAGGAGGTTCCTTTCTCTGCAGCCCTGACCGCCGGTAGCTTGGACCCTGTTCCCGATACCGGTGGGCTACTATTTTTAAATGTTTTTTTTTATGATTTTAAGAAATATTTTGAAAATGTAATTTTATGTATAGAAATCAATAAATGGACATTAATAATATTAGTATAGATAGAATTGTAATCTTCAAAAATAAATCAGAAAGATGTAGAAAAAGGAACATGATTTGCACAGCACAAAGCATAACTACACAATTTTACACAAACGCAAGCAAAAATCACGAAACTAAACAATTCCTGTAATCAAGCTCACTAAAACATTACCAACTACAATAAAAGTATGCACAAACGAAACACGAGTGACTGAATGGCATGCAAGCGAGCCTGTAATGGCGTAAAGTGCATTCAACCACAGCCTACTAAAATAGGCTACAGTATAACGACTTAGATTGGATTTGTTTGTCAGGTCAAAGGTGAAGGAACTCTTGCGTGATCGGCAGTATTGCGACTTAGACTGCATGGACGTAGATGGAAGAAGTGTGTAGGAAATGGTTTGGATGAGGTATTTATTTTTTTACTTTTGAATTAGTTGATAACACCTCACTCTCACCCGGGACTAGGCTGGTAGTTAAGTAGTCCGGGGCAGTCATGACTGTTGCATCGGATCCCACTTCCTGGAGACTGCATGAACGTAGATGGAAGAAGTGTGTGTGGGAAATGGAATGGATGAGGTATTCTTTTTTTTAACCTTATGTAGTACTTGATAACACCTCACTTTCACCAGGGACTAGGCTGGTAGTAGTTCGGGGCATTGGCAGTCGCATCGAATCCCGCTGCGTCCTGACGCAAGGGCGCGAGAAAATACCGGCGCGGTGTGATTTATTTGTTTTGATTTGTTATTTATTTATTAAACCAAATTTATTATTTATTAATTGCGAGAGACTGGCCATATCTGCAATTTGGTATTAAATTTATTCATTTTGTTGCATATTGCCTCGTTACTTTTTGCAAAACCTGTAGCGGTAGCCTATACATTACTAACAAACGATGGCCCCTGAACGTGAATAAGATCTATTGGAAGAAATCCATCCATACATTTTTTTAATGGAATATGATTTTATTTTCTGAGGACATGCTCCGGCCTGATTGAGGAAAGCGTTTGGGTCAACAATGCTAATTGCAAATGTGGCAAAACATTAGCACCTTAGATTGACACTTGCTTCGATTGACTTAAAGTTTAAAGTCTATGAGAATTCCAACTTGGTCACAGCAGCTGTTTTCAAGCTGGTTCTTTAAAAATATCGCCGTAAAATAAAAACTTTTTCTCTTGTAGAGTAACAAGTTTACACTATGGCTTTATCCCCGTGAATGCTTTTCTGAACTAAAAGAAGCATTACACACCTTGTGAACTAGACGGTATAGTTCCAGCGAAGCGTTGATACATGAAAGGTTATCGTCGACTTTGCTCATCCATGAGTTACAATGAAGTTATTTTACGTAAGAAAAACAACCTTAAAGTGTCAATATTTTGGTTTTGTTTACCGTGGCAAGTGAGATTCGGATTCGATCACAGAGGTTTCTGAAGCATCAAGCAATACAATCACAAAAAAATTAACGCTTATTATTTTAAGATGAATATTTTTCACTCAACCGTAAAACTACATTTGTTCTACATAGTATTTATATGAATAACAAAGTTACGACTGCAGTTTTGTCAAGAGATGCAGCAAATGAAAAAGGTTTTTTTTTGTATGACCTACAGATAGTTGTTTCGGGTCTGGCTGTTTGTGTATGTGAGTTTAAATGTTTGTAAATGCACCCACGATACAGGAAAAATCCTAGTTAAAAAAAAAAATGTAAAGCTCTTCAAAAGCCAAATCTCTTTAATAAATAAACGACAGTCTACGACAGTGAAGTTGTAGGATTAATGACAGTAGAGTGAAGAAAAATAGCATTCCAGACCTAAAATATTGTGTTATCATTTTTGTCCGCTCTTTGTGGTGAAAAGAGAAAATGATGTCTTTCATCTTGCTTATTTCGTTGCTGAACTTTAAAATTTTCAACAACAGTAAGCGACAACTAAATGATTGTTAAAAAAAAAACAAAATTCTATCAAACACGATTCATTAATTCGCTTTTATTTACGGCCACAAGTCAATCAAATAAGATCAATGTAACTTCTCTTGCCCTATTTGTCTAAACGCCAATTCTCCTAATGAACACTGATTAGTTGCGACCGAACTATTTATGTGGACCCAAGTAACGACCCGTAAGAGTACGTGACAAGAATACAGCGATACCTATAAAACTAACTTAGTAACCCGAAAGGACTTGGATACCTAATTCCATATTTTAAGGAGATAATGTTACTGTAATTTCAGAAGACATATGATAAAAAACAATGTAATGTGCCATTTTATCGTTTAGCTAGATTAAATTGGACTTTCTCTATGATCACACTGAAAGATCATCATGGCTATTAATAACAGTAGGATCGGCTCGATCTTTGAACTGCGCTTAGCAAAGTTGTTCTGTGGATGGGTGAAAATCCATTACATACTAGAAGTTTCTTCCGTGCCTCGGAAAGCATGTTAAGCCGTTGATCCGGGCTCTTATCTCATGTTTGTTCCACTTAACATTATACAATGAACAGTTGTAAACAAAAACAAAAGAAAACGCGACGAGACTCGCGCACCGAGGGTTTCGAACAAACTTGCGTCTTAAACCATATCTTTTGACTTAGAGAGTTGATTTTTTACAGCACAAAGAGATTACAGAGTTGAGTATAGTTTTAATTTCAATTCGATACTTACACTTATACGATACTTACTACGTTCCCAAGATAAATTGTATTGAGAGAAAGACAGACAGACGGACAACAAAGTGATTAAATAAGGCTTCCGTTTTTCTATTTGAGGTACGGAACCCTAAAAAGTTTGATAGACTAACTAAAACCTGTCGCAATCTCAAGTCAAGTCTGCACACAACCTTGGTTAACTAGTCTCTGAAATCACTTCTAAAACTAATAAAACTGATTTTTCTGTTTGACTTTGCAATGAAACTAAATTCAGTTTTTTGCGGATGGTAAATCATCAAATATCTTCCTCCGGTCTGGGCAAAGCCGGGGGGAGAGTCAGACTTGTATTGACTAAAACCCACCCATGTTCCTTCTATTGCTCTTAATGTTCCGAGGCCGCGGTATCTCTTTCGAACAACCCGCAACCCGGTGTCATGCGGTAGCCCTGGCAGGCCCCTCTGCTTTTCTGACCTCTCTATGAGGCGCGCGTGGAACACGAATGAGCTGTCAACGTTGCCTGTTGTTACTATACGGACGATAAGCTACCCATTGACCAACGTCCGTGCGATTTAAGGGCTTATCAACTTTTTAAAAGTTGTTAATTCATCCGAATAGTTGTTTTCCTTCGTCAACTTCATAAACGTGTGTCACATACATTCCCAGATTTGGTAAATGACCGTCTATTGTGCCGAATACGGAAAAGATATCGAAATTTTTATGCCCCGCATATCCTTCTCATTCTTCCGAACTTATTCTGAATTCGCTGAAGTGAATAATAATATCACATCTGTTATGTTTTTGGCAATTGCTGAATTGTTATGTTCCGTAAATACTTTGAGAAATAATTTCATTCAAGTTTATTGTTCCGGCAAAATTGTTTATTAACTGAAATCTATTTATGTGTTATTTGATAATTTTCGTAATTATTTCATATTTTCGATAAACGTATTTTAGTAACCACTTTTTATTTAAACGTATTGTATTGTCGTATTATCTTAACCACTTTGTATAAATATTAATAATACTAGCGATGGCCCGCGGCTTCGCTCGCGTTATTTTCGGTATAACATAGTACCTGCTACCTGCAGTTTTTGCCCTAGCGTCTTATTGGTTTGTAGTAGTAACGCTAAGTTTTTCCTTTTCTTCCCTCTTTCTCCCTCATAATGCACTTAAAAAAAAAAAGTGTCCTGTGTCCGTCTCTTGGTTCCCAACTATCGCTGTACCAAAATTTGTTGAGCCATTAAAGCGTGAAGAGATAAAAAACAAACTCACTTTCACTTTTATAATATATATTAGCCAGGAAAGGATTATAAAGAGGAAAGGTTTATTTGTTTGTATCGAATTTGCTCCAAAACAACTGCACCGTTTTATTATTATTTTAATCATTTTTTACTAATAGGAAGCTACATTTTCAGCAAGTAACATAAGCTATTAAACATCACGCTATTACCCACGAGAGTGGGTCAGCAAAAAAGGTTTCTAAAACAAATCGATACTAACTATATCTATACTTATAATATTATAAAGCTGAAGAGTTTGTTTGTTTGTTTGTTTGAACGCGCTAATCTCAGAGACTACTGGTTGGAATTGTAAAATTCTTTTAGTGTTAGATAGTCCATTTCTTGAGGAAGGCTATAGGCTATATAACATCACGCTACGACCAACAAGTGCTGAGCAGCGTGGGTGAAACCGCGGAGAACAACTAGTGTTTTATAACAGTGCTATTGAAATTTATAAACACGGCGTTGACCTTAACATTTAAAATGAAACAGTGCGGCACTACTTTTGCAGCAGTTCAAGTCTAGCCAACTGACCAGCAAATTCACATTATCACTAAAAACTGAACTACAAAGCTATTGTAAACTTTATAAACAGTGCACACTTAAATTCGTAGCTTCATAGCAACTTTACACAAGCGTTCCTTAATTTATAGACAACGGATATCCGCGAGATAGTGTTGTCTAGCCGACTAATTTACAGTACCGACACTGGTATCCACCATTTTGTTTTCTTACTATAAATGTTTAAAGTTCTTACAATGCCTACTATTATAATTAACGGACAAATAGTACAGTTCATCCGTGATCATGGCATTTTAAACATCGCCGAAATATCGGAAAAACGAAATTAATAACTAACATGGTATATATCCCGTTTTAAGTGTTAATTATAATGTTAGTAACCATGTCAGTTTAAAGACTTATAACGCCTACTATGTTATGCGATATTATTCATTTCAGATGGTCAAAGTGACTTGCGCGGTTTTTTTTTAAGATGGGAAATCATCAAATAATTTCCCCTGCTCTGGGCGGAGTCAGACTTATACTGATTAAGACCCACCCATGTTCCTTCTATTGCCCTTTATGTTCTGGGCCCGCGGTATCTCTTTCGAACAACCCGTAACCCCGGACTGGGCTTACTGACGGGCTTGGTATTACACGTTGTATGTGTTCAAGACAGCCACTTTAAAATACTTATGGATTATAATTATGGTCCAATTTTTTTTCTTTGGAATTTTTTTGCCGTTGAAAATTTTAATTTTGGTAATTTATACTTGTTGCCCTTAAAAAAGTCTATATAAATAATTGCTTTGAGTTAACACTAAAAAAAAAACAATTTTTGTAACAAAACAAGCTCGTAATTTCATTTTGTATGCAAAATAAAAAACAAATATTCGCCGTTTATTTGAGCGTAGCTAAAATATATAGGTAAGTTATGCAATAAATAAAAAGTAAGTTGACGTTTCTATTAAAATTAATTGCAATGTCTACTCATTTATTATTTGAAGTAGTTATTTTTATTTTTATAATTTCTGTAACTTAACAAGTGTTAATAAAGTGCACTGAAATATCGCTTATGTTATGCATTTATGATTGGTTTTAAACACGCTAGAAGAAACTACAATTTTATGATAATGTTAATTTATTTTGAGATTTGTTTTAATATATATAATATTAGAAAGGTTGAAAGGGCAAGCGTATATTTCACCCTCAATTAAAATGAAATGAAACGTAGTGTTATTAGTTTTAAATTTCAAAGATCTTCATTAATATCACTATAATGAACGGGGCTTAAACGAAATCTATCCTCTGTATTATTTGATTAAAATACTGCGGTTTTAATGAAGATAGGTACTTAATTCCTTAACAAAATGTTTTAGAATGTTAATTGTGATCAAAGATTCTTTAGATTAATCATTAGAAGAGGTTCATTTATTTTCCAGTAAAATTAAACATTTTTGGAATAACAAAGTTGTTTTACGGTTTGGCTGAATAAACGATGTTCGGTATGATACGGCGATTTTATTCAATGGAAAATAATTATACATCTTAACTAAGATTAACTATGGCACTTCCTGCCTTGATTATCTAATTGTGAGTCCAGAGTCGCCATAATAGATTTTAAGGCGAAAGCACTCATTTTAGGGTACGTATCATGTTGTTAATATTACGTTTCAAATGAGAATGGGACTGAGATCATGCCATGTTGATAATGTTTTAGCTAGTAAATGGCAGTTGATTATTTTTTTGTCAATAAATAATGCTTATATTATCAGGATTTTGATTGGTCTCTAGATTCTTTCACTATATCGCAGAAAGAAACTAATTAAAAATTAGACTCTAAATTGATTCATAATCGCAGACGTATTTTATGGATTCTGAACTCAAAATGGCACTTAAATAAGTATAAAATTCCAACTTCAAGAAATAATACTTGAAAGATTATTGATTTGTAAGAAATTGCTGAACCAGCATCCATGACAAGTGCTACTGTCTCGGAGCTTGAAGTGTTACTCTTCAAGTCTAAGGCCTGTTAGCGGCTTTGGTGTGACGCAGTTCAGCGATATTGACTGCTGAGTAGATATTTTTGAACTTGATGATTTCTGGTATTATTTTATAACGGTACTTGTAAGAAATAAGGGTACTTGTAAGAAATTTTTTAGAGGTCTATTCGTTTGAGAACTCAGTTGACTGTCATCGACTTTTTTAAGAGTATTTTTGTTATTTAGTAGTGTAGCTTGTAGTCAAACGAAATACCGCGGCCCTAGAAAAAAAGGCAAAAAAAGAAAATGGGTGGGTTTTAGTCAGGAAAAATCTGACATTCCCCCCGGTGCAGCCGCTGCGCCCAGAGCGGGGGAAGTATCTTATCTGTTATCCCAGGTTATAATTTACCTCTGTACTAAAGGTGATCAAGATCCGTTCTGCCGTTTTAAAGAGGAACAAATATCCGTACATCCATCCTACCAAACATTCGCATTTATTATATTAGTAGGATTTCATTTTATTTTATTTAAGTCAATAAAAGGCAATTTATTAAGAATTAGGTCTTCTTTTTACCTATTTCTTTCTATCTACCTATTTCTTTAAATTTTTTATTACTTTTTTAGGATTTAAAATTTTAAAGTTATTTGCATCTCGTGTCTTTGAATCCCACGCATCCGCTCAAAATTATACTTTAGAATCCTTAAAATTTCAATCATAGAATGCTTTGCTTGCTCGGGACTCAAAATCAGCACTCGCAGCAAAAATAACATTGCTGTCTTCTTGCACAAATAACTATTGCAAAGTCGTTTTTACCATGTTTTGGGGTGGGAAATCATCAAATAACTTCCCCCGCTCTGGGCGGAGCGGTGAGGCGTGTCAGGCTTTTACTGACTAAAACCCACTTATGTTCTATCAGTTGCGCTTTACGTTCCGGGGCCGCGGTGTCTCTTTCGAACAACCCGCAACCCCGGCAGGCGGAGGCCCTAGCAAGCCCCTCTGCTTTGCTGACATCTCTTTGAGGCGCGTGAAACATAAACGCGCCCTGGCTTTAAAACATTTTGATACATATTTACTTAAATAATAAGTTAATTTGAAGAAAATACTATTACCTTTTCATACACTGTCAGCAATCAAAACTGTGATTAAATACTATACATCTTAGACTCGAAATAGATTGAAAGTGACCCCTAGAAGAATTTAATCCGTAGATCAAGTTGACGAAGCTGATTGAAACAAATGTTTCCACATACGGACGATTGGTTACTGGTTTTGTCAGTGATAAATAGAACATAACACGCTAGAATGCACATGAACCAAGATAATGTCTTTGGAAATCTTGGTCACATTTTTGATACTTGGCATGGATTTAGTTTAGTTCATTTATTCGTAGTTATCATAATTGCAGATAGATATATTAGAAAATTCTTTATTACGTACACCATACAAATAATAAGAATAACATTAAACAACTTATAAATAAGGTGACACAATGGGCGGTCTTATTGCTAAAAGCGATCTTTTCAAGACAATCTTTGGATGGATTTAAAGGAGGAGAAACAATAGATCAGATTTAGCATGGCAATAAAATCACAAATAATCCTTACTTCCTTATCCTTACTAATAATATAATATATTATATAATAAATATAATATAATATTTTATTTTATATATAAATATAAAAGCGAAAGTGAGTTTGTTTGTTTGTTACCTCTTCACGCTTTAATGGCTAAACCGATATTGACGAATTTTGGTACAGAGATAGTTGGGAACCAGGAGACGGACATTGGCTAATATTTTTTTTAGGAAAAAGTGGGATGTGAGGGATAAAGAGAGAAGAAAAGGGAAAACTTAGCGTTGCTATTACAAATCAATCAGGCGCAAGAGCAAAAACTGCAGGTCTGCTTGGTGTGTTATACCGAACTTAACGCGAGCGAAGCCGCGGGCGAAAGCTAGTCTAATTATATTTACACAGTCATTTTTTATATAGGTATGAGATTGACTATACCTACATGTTTATAGATTTTTATTAGCTAGTTTTTTATTTGTTAATTTCATTTAATTTGTTTTTTCATTTATTGTGTCTTTCACACACAAGAGTGCACTTTCGTTCTTTCTTTTAAGATTTTAAATAAAAATACTTATTTCTGTCATTCTTTATTAAGAAGTTATTTTTCGAGCTGTCAGTACACCTACTCACAGCTCAAAAAACAACTTCTGCTTATATTTGGTCCTTTTGAGAGTAGAGAGAGTATCATCTACTAATCTTGAGTGGGTGATATTTCGTATTCTTCGTTTATCACACTTATATATTATAAAGACAAACGTTTGTATTTGTGTTTGTTACAAAATTTTAAAATGCTTGACTGGTAAATTTTTATGTTTTTTTTTTTATATTTATCATTAACTATTAAATTGCAATGCCTAAACAGGCAATTAAGTTCTAAGAACTTGCCCTTTGTTAAGTTCTAAATTACTACACTTGGTTCGCAATAAAGAATTTGACTTGACTGTAATTTCTTCAGGCTAGAACGGTTTAATGGATTAGGATGTTTTGTATGTTTAAGTTTTTACTCTGGATTTACACATAAGTTACTTTTCATCCGGGTGAGACCGCGGGGTGCAACTAGTATAATATAATAGTGTGCGAAGCAAGTGGGTTGATCTACAGATCAACCCACGTGCTTAGCACATTGATTTCATCGTTTACCTATTTCGGGAAGCCAATTTCAAGCATGAGATTCCGATATTTGCAAATCTAAAACAAACATCGTGTGTATTTCTAAGAAAATTGGAAAGCCCATGGCAATATTTGCTTTACTTTTCAACTTGCATTCTATTAAAGCACGTTCAACAAAATAAAGACTGCATTATTAATTTAATTAACAGCATTTTGGAATAAAAGATATTTTATCTCCATCCAGTTATTTTATTACTATCCCAAACTAAAAGCTTTCGCAAATTGAAATCCTTCGGATGCTTTCAACTTAGTTTTTAAAATTCAACTTCACAATTTAAATAAAAGTACGCTCTAAAAAAGATTTTAATCAAACTAGATGTGACTCGGCTAAGAGAAACTTGGGTCCAAGGCAAGCTATTCATGTACGAAAATAGTATTGTATACAAAATGGAACCAGCACGAATATACTTCGCCTTAACTGTAAGTGCGACCGCACATTAGGAGACTAGTTGGCACCACAACTCGGTGTCTAGTTGTAGTTTCTTAGTGTTTTAGACATTTTGGTTTAATTTTCAATGACATCGTTGTAGTACTTAAGAATGATGTTCTAATTACGAGCTAATGCAAGCTAGCATTATCTCGTAGTTACCGTTTGGCTAGTGAGTACTGGCCAAGTGACTATTTTCTAATTCATGGTCTTTGCATCTAATGGCGTTCGCAAAGATGGCCCTGAATTCGATATTTGAAGATGAGACCCTGTCAAAGACACCTGTTACTAGTATTTCTTCGAAATTCGAAATTAAATGCTAGGTTTTGACAAGTTGTCAACTTCAAATACTGAATTTAAAACATAATTTAAAAACGGAATGTTCGGCATAACTTTTTTATTTATTTTCCTATAGAAAAGCAGCTGCGTTCAATGAAAATATAGCTGGTTGATAGATCATTTACTATCAGTTTCTTAGTATGTAACGAATCTAAAAAACTTCCCCGAATACTTTTATCATAGACATTCTATTATTAATATCTGCTTATATTTGGTCCTTTTGAGATTCGGATCAAATTAAATTATTACAATTTACGGCGAAGAAAGATATATAAAAATTGAACATCTTTTGAAATCGCATACCTGGTTATAAAATAAGACAACTCAAAAAAGGAAATTTTTCAGGATACGAAAAATACTTATTTATGTATGGAAAGTTATGATTTTTTTGGATTATAAAATGCAAGTTTAATTGTAAACATGGAAAAAATTAAGCATTATAGTACAAAAGAAAACGCAAAAAAATGTAAAAAGCTGTGAACAGTAATAATATAAATGATGCCATGTTGAACAGTTCTGTGTTATCGCCGAGTTTTTAAACAAAATGAAACCTAAAATTCACGATTTTTGAGTTGTCTCTGTTTAGATCTTGGCATGAAAAATGTATAGTCATTCTCAGATGCGTGTCTACGTACGTTTGAGAAAAAGCTTGAGTTGGTAATTTTAATAACATCCGAATGAAGCGTCGGCAAGCAGAATTTAAATTGACGAAACACAAGATTCCGTCAAAATACGTTGTCAAGAAATTTGTTTATATTTCGTTGAATTGAGGTTACTGGTTTGTTAGGATTGGGTTTTGTTAAAAGTTATATGTTTAAGAAGGTGATCTAAAGGAATCGGCTTGTTGTTTTAGTGGTGGTTAGCGCTACTATTAAAGTTAAGAACTTCTTGGGTACCTTGGGAAACGTTCCAGGCGTCGAGTCTCAAACTATCCCAGCCGCTGCGAGACTACTCCTGGCCACCGTAGACGGGATGAGCGATGAGCACACGATAAGCTACCCATTGCTAACCGTCCACAGGCCCGTATCTACGGTGGCCGGGAGTCGTCTCGCGGCGTCCGGCGCCCGTGGCGTCTCCCGCGGCGGCTGGGTTGGTTTGAGGTTCTCTCAAAACAAACCTCAAACGGCCACCTCCTTCGCTAGCATGACTACTTCGCAGAACATTAATAAGAAAGTACATAAAAATAATTTCGTGTAGTTTCTTGCAGAGCGCTGATTCTATTAAAACATGAGCCGAGTAAATACTGTTAGTAATTACTTCGCGTAAAGTGGAGCTTGTGAAGTGTCAATATTGTGCGGTGGCGTCGTTCGATTCTACGTGCGGTTGAAGGGTGGGATTAAATGACAATATATTATTATCGACCGAGATCGGACCGAGATCGGTCGAGGGAACATATTTTTCAGATGCTGTATTTGCTTAATGCGAACAGATGCTACATCCAAAATTATCTTATAGGCTCCGACAAACTAAAAAGTTTCATTTATAAATCTTAATTTTAATATGCAACTTCATCGTTTTCGACTCGTTCAGAATTAACTCCGACACAAGGTGTCCCCATAACTCATTCGAAGTGATTTCAGTGCGTGTTTATAAGTGCTACGATTTATGTTTGTGAATGTTATCATGCGCTACGCGCTACGGCGTAGCGCTACGATAGTGCTACGACACGCACTACACATTAAGTAGCATGTTTAAAATTCTTCGCGTAAACGTTTATTATGTTTGACAAAATTGATGACAGCTTTTTTATCGTGATAACTTTTTTAGTTTTGGATATATATATTTTTTAAACGAATAAAATAAATTCAAAATCACCGATCCCAAAAGAATAAAAAATAAAAAGGGCAGTTAAAATCAAATCAAACATGGTTTCGGGATGGAGTTGTTCGAAAGAGATACCACAGCCCCGGAACACAAAGGAAAAAAGCGGAACATGCATGGGTTTGGTCAGTAAAAGTCTGACATGTTTTGAACTCAAAAGTCAACGCAAATATTGGATGATTTAATATCGAAAAAAAAAACACAAAAAATAGATGACGTAATCAAAACATCTTGTAATTATTCCTTTAATATGAATTTGCGTCGTAAAATCAAATAAATGCAATACAAATTCACAGTAAACTATAAGACCTGTAGTTGCACTAACAAATCGTACTCACAAGTTGGCGGCATAGAATATGTCATTGTATTACACAGCACCTTTAGTCGATACTACTGTACTGTTTAATGCATAACAAGTTCCAACATAGTGGCATTTAAAGCTAACATTAAATCAAATCAAATCATTTATTTCAATTAGACCATTGCACTTTTGAATATCAAGAAACAAAATGAATCTACAGTCCCGGTCACAAGGCATAATAACTTGTGAAAGTACTGTAGTTGCCCATTCGAAAGCGTTGATCTCTACGGAGAAGAATGAGCAAGAAACTCCACGGACACTCTTTTAAATTATAATATTATTAAGGCTTGGGAAGTTATTGTTAAAATATGCGACTAAAATTTTTCAACAATAATTTCAAAAGTCATTTATTCTAACTAGGCGTGGTGATCAGCACTTTTTAATCGTCATTACATAAGACAGTCATTCAAAATGAGACGGTTGGCGCAGTGACTGAGCGATCGACTGCTGCGCTGCGTGTCGTGGGTTCGATCCCCGCAAGGAACAAATGTTTGTGTGACCGGCGGGTAGTTGTTTCGGGTCTGCCTGTTTGTGTATGGGACTTTAAATGTATATAATTATGTAGATATAGGGGAAGTTCCTAGTGTGGGACAAGGTTTCTTTTAAAAAAACCACGCTTACCCTTTTTTTTTTTTTCGGGTGGGAAATCATCCAATGACTTCCCCCGCTCTGGGCGGACCGAGGGGGCATGTCAGACTTGTACACTTGTACTAACTAAAACCCACCCATGTTTCTTCTTTTGCCCTTTACGTTCCGAGGCCGCGGTATCTCTTTCGAACAACCCGCAACCCCGGCAGGCAGAGGCTCTGGCAAGCCCCTCTGCTTTGCTGACTCTCTTTGAGGCGCGCGTGAAACACGAACGCGCCGTCGACACGGCTTGTCGTCAATCGACGGACGGATGGTGAACTACCCATTGCTCACCGCCCACAGGCCCGCATCTACGGTGGCCGGGAGTCATCTCGCCGCGCCCGGCGCCATGGGCGTCTCCACCACGCTTACCCTTCGCTAGTGTTTAGCTGTGAAGAAAAAGTAGCGGAATAAACTCCTCAGCAACACAACTGTCTGGCAGGTTTGATAGACATATAGGATAGCCCAATTAATTCTTATTTCATTTGATAATTGTAAAAACTTGCTCTTTTAATATAAACAAACTCACTTTCGCTTTTATAGTATTACTAGCTGTGCTCAGCGGTTTCACCCGCTGAGGTTTAGGGGTATGAAAAATAGATGTTAACCGATTCTCAGACCTACCCAATGTGTACCCAAAATTTCATAAGAATCGGTCGAGCCGTTTCGGAGGAGTATGGGAACGATAACTGTGACACGAGAATTTTATATATTAGATAGTAAGGATGAATTGATCGTTAAATTTTATTTAACATTCTGTAGAGCTTTATTTTTAAATCTTTACTTAAGCATCTTGGTAATCCTTTTCACGGCCTGTTAACTTTATAGGGTTGAGTTCATTTCTGATGTGTCATCTATGTAGATACTTGGGGACCCATATCTACCTACCAACCTATTAATTTTTAAATATTCAGTTGCACAATCGTGTTTTAAGTGAATAATTTCTTCTTTAACTTGGCAATGTCGTAACAAAATATCCTCAAATACATAGCGTGCCTTAAGAATATGAAATTATTCAACAATAAAATATTTGCATTTCAACGTGCGGTTGACCCAATTCTTTCCAAGGTATTTTTGTTTAATTTCTTTCTTTTGTTGCATTAAAAAGATAAAAATAAAGGACTGAGTATTTTTACTATGCCGTTTGTGTCGCCAAATATGTAATTTGTGTGCAAATTATTTATTCAGTTTTAAGTAATTATATTTGCTAGCTCGACGTTTACTTTAATTCAGCTTTTAGGGTTCTATACCTTAAAAAGACAAATCAAAAACTATAGGGGCACTTTGTTGTCCGTCTGTCTGTGAACATCCTTTATCCCGGAAACTTTGAAGGTATAGAGTTGAAATTAATACCAAATCTACCTGGTCTACGATTCCTTGAAGTTGTGATGAGGATGAAGGATGATGTGAGCGGAGGGGCATGTCTTTTACTACCATGTTCCTTTTGTTGCCCTTTACGTTCCGAGGCCGCGGTATCTCTTTCGAACAACCCGCAACCCCGACAGGCGGAGGCTCTGGCAAGCCCCTCTGCTTTGCTGACATCTCTTTGAGGCGCGCGTGTAACACGAACGCGCCGTCGATACGGCCTGGGTGCTTCCTGTTGACTTAGAATCATGAAGTTTGGAAAAATCTTAAATATCATACAGTACCAATGAAATGAAAAATCTAAAAGACGTATATTTGTCGATGCATTACAAATATACGTCTGTACTCTGACATTGTGTTTGCGTTAGCCCAGGCGTCTTCGGAGAGTGGGGGAGGTAAGCGTAAGCAGTATAAACGTAAACCTAAAATCACTGTTGGTTGGAATAAACTCGTGAGTGATAGTCATAGGGTGGCCCGGGCGAGTTTTCGAGAATGGCGATTATGCGGTAGTCCTACCACTGGAGATATGTTTACGAAGATGTGTGAGAGTAGAAAGATATTTAAATCACGTTTAAAATGGTGTCAAAAACATCAAGACCAGTTAAAAATGGACAATCTCGCTACTAAGCATACAGTAAAAGATTTCAGTGGTTTTTGGAAATGTACTAACCGTTTGGGGACTCGGCCGGGTCTTCCTGTGACTGTTGACGGCTCTAATAATTTAAAAAGTATTGCTGACAAATTTAAAAATACTTTTACTGTTCGGTCACCGTTAGGTCCTGTATTGTCGTCTCGAAGCAAGGGTGGGATGAATGGGGAATGTGTGGCTACCAGGGTAATGGCCAGGGATGTATCTCGGGCGGTGAAATCTATTTCAAAAGGCAAATCACCTGGCCATGACGGATTGAGTGTGGAACATGTGCAGCACGCTGGTCCTCATATTTACAGGGTGCTGGCCATGCTGTACAACTTTTGCATATCACATTCATACCTACCAAATGATATGATGAGGACTATTGTAGTTCCGGTAGTAAAAAATAAGGCGGGAGATTTGTCAGATACGGCCAACTACAGACCTATCTCCTTAGCAACAATAGGCGCGAAAGTGTTTGACAGCATTCTGAATACACAATTAAACAAATACCTAAAATTGCATGATAATCAGTTCGGATTTCGGTCGGGACTGTCCACGGAAACTGCGATATTGTGTATGAAGAGTGCTGTCAGATACTACACTGACAGGAAAACATCTGTGTATGCCTGCTTCCTCGACCTTTCCAAGGCGTTCGACCTGGTCCGGTATGATATTTTGTGGGACAAAATGGAAGCTGCTCATATACCAGATGAACTTATTACTATCTTTAAGTACTGGTACGGGAACCAGGTGAACCATGTCAAGTGGGCGGGCACATTGTCAGACCCATATAGGTTGGAATGTGGGGTGAGGCAAGGGGGGTTGAGCTCGCCTTCCATTTTTAATTTATATATTAATGGGCTGATCGAGGCACTCAGCGAGCAACATATTGGTTGTTATATTGATGGCGTATGTTTCAATAACATCAGCTACGCGGACGATATGGTGCTGCTGAGTGCCTCGGTCTGTGGACTTAGAAAGCTGATGAGTATCTGTGAGGGTTATGCAACTGATCATGGACTTTTATATAATGTAAAAAAGAGTAAATGTATGGTCTTTCAGGGCGGACAGAGAAAAGTTAATGAAATACCAGCTTTACGACTGAATGGCATACCTTTGGAAAGGGTTGATTCTTTTAAGTACTTAGGCCATTTAGTAACTCCCGACTTGAAAGATGATACAGACATTGAACGGGAGCGAAGGGCGCTGTCGGTCAGAGCGAATATGGTGATCCGTAGGTTCGCACGTTGCTCAGTACAGGTTAAAATCACTCTCTTTAGAGCCTACTGCACAACTTTATATACATGTAGCCTATGGTCCAACTACACGCAGAGATCTTACGGCGCCCTTCGAGTCCAGTACAACAATGCGTTCAGGATGTAGTTGGGTCTCCCCCGTTACTGCAGCGCCTCGACAATGTTTGCGGAGGCGCGCGTAGATTGTTTTTACACAATGATGCGCAAAAGAGGTAGTTCGCTGGTGCGGCGAGTGCGGGGGAGCTCCAACAGCATGCTGGCCGCGCTCTCGGAAAGGCTCGACTGCGCCTACATAAATCATTGTTGCAGGTTGCACATTGGATATGGGTAATTCATGTTTGTGTTGTCCAATAATTTAAAATTTTATTTTGCTCAATTATTTCCTGATTTATATATGTAATGTGACTGATTGTAATAATTAAAAATGTGTATAATTGTGAGTCCTGGTAACTTGAAATAAATGATTATTATTATTTTCGTACATTTATTTATTTTTTAACATAAAATTACATTTTTAAATATTTCTTAAAATAATAAAAAAAAACATTTAAAAATATAAAAATAGTAGCCCACCGGTATCGGGAACAGGGTCCAAGCTACCGGCGGTCAGGGCTCCAGAGAAAGGAACCTCCTAACAATACGAGCCGTGTCCAGGAGTACCGCTTTCTGTATCAAGCCCTTGATCCAGCTGCCTAACGAGAGCCTTCTTAGGTATTGGTCGAGGCTCTTGGCAATTAAGCCATTGGCAGATACGACTATCGGCACAATGATCGCTGAGTCCACATCCCACATGTCGACAACCTCGCGAGCCAAGTCAATATACTTCATTTGTTTATCTTTCTCGGCTTTCACGAGGTTCTCATCATGCGGGACTGTTATGTCAATAATCATTGCGCGCCGCTCTGATCGATCCACCACCACTATATCAGGCTTGTTGGCAACAATAGTCCTGTCAGTGATGATGGATCGATCCCAGTACAATGTGATATTGCCATGTTCAAGAACTGGGTCGGGCTCATACCTGTAGTACGGCACTTCCGATTCCACAAGATTGTATTTTAGAGCAAGTTGCTGATGGATAATCCTGGCTACAAGGTTGTGTCTATGCAAGTACTCTCCGTTAGCTAGACGAGAACAACCGGAGATAATGTGTCGAATTGATTCACCCGGACGGTGGCATGCCCGACATATGTCAACCGTGCCGTCCTTCACAATAAATCTCCGGTAGTTATTTGTCATCATAACTTCATCCATAATTGCACAGACAAAACCTTCAGTTTCTCCAAAGAGATCCCCGGAACGTAGCCAGGCTACGGACGCTGAATGATCTACATCGGGTCCATGTAGGGCCCGGAAAAAGCGTCCGTGAAGCTCCTTACTCTGCCATACCTCTCTGCGGTCGTTAGTGTCAAGCACTACAGGTTTGCACCAGTTCTCTTTAGCCAAGGAGAGCGGGGTGAGGCCTTTGTCCACTGCAACCACATCCCGATGCATTCCCACGTCGGTTTCTAGGAAATATTCCCTGAGGCTGCATATCTCGCGATTGTGGAGAGTCTTGGCGTTTAAAAAACCTCGACCTCCACAACTCCGCGGGATATACAGTCTCATAACCGAAGAACGTGGGTGATGCATACGAAATGCCGTTAACAATGTACGGACCTTCCTATCTAGGGCGTCCAGTTCTGTTTGAGTCCATTTGAGTATGCCGAAAGAGTACATCAAAACCGGCATGACCCAACCGTTAAAAGCACGCACCTTGTTTCCGCCTGATAAAAGACTATTAAATACTTTTCTCAGGCGGCCAAAGAAGCGCTCCTTCAACGATTGCTTCATGTCGGCAACATTGATGCCCAGCGCTTCCGACATCCCCAAATACTTGTAGGTTTCGGTTGCTGAGAGGGATCTAAGGTTTATGGAATCTGAGAGCTGGGTTCCCACAGATTCCACAATTTCCCCTCGCTTTACATGCATGACCGCACATTTGTCCACACCAAATTCCATCCTGATGGCGCTACTAAAAGTTTCAGTTACCTTCAGTAGCTCCATCAGCTGCAAATCGTTGGGGGCAAAGAGTTTCAGGTCATCCATGTAAAGGAGGTGAGATATAACCTGACCACCTCTCCTCAATCGATAGCCCAGACCTGAATTCTCCAGCAACGTGCTTAGAGGATTCAAGGCTAAGCAGAACCAAAGTGGACTCAAACTATCGCCCTGGAATATACCTCGCTCTATCCTTATCGGTTCACTATTCCTCTGAATCTGCCGACATCCTGGATAGCGAAGGACCGTATTCCATTGCCTCATACACGAGCTCAGGAAGGTGCGCAGAGTTGCATCAACTTTGTACAACTCTAGCACCCTCATGAGCCATGTATGTGGCACGGAGTCATAGGCCTTCTTATAGTCTATCCAGCATGTCGACAGATGCCTTCGGGAACGGCGAACCTGTTGACTAATGGCCATATCAATGAGGAGCAGCTCCTTAGTACCGCGGGACCCGTTCTTACATCCATTTTGAGAAGCAGACATGATAGAATTGTCATCAATGTGTTTAGTGATTTTAGCTCTCAAAATGGATGTAAGAACTTTATAAAGTGTCGGAAGACACGTAATTGGTCTATAATTTTTGGGTTCCGCCGTACTACCCGATTTATGGAGCAGGTGGGTTATACCAGTTGTCAGAAACTTGGGTAGCGACCCTGACTCTAAGGCTGTCTGGAATAGGGTTGCCAAACAAGCGTGCGACCTCTGAATATTCTTTATCCAGAAGTTGTGCAGTCCGTCCGGCCCTGGAGATTTCCAATTAGGCAACGGACGGACAGCACAAGCTACATCTTGGGGGCTGATTGTTAAGGCCCCCATTTCTGGTATTGGGTCACACTCTCGTTCGACTTCCCGAGTCCATTCACCTTCGGTATGACTGACAGGCACCGACCAGATGTTGCGCCAAAACAAAATTATTATTATTACAAAAAAGTATGTGATCACAATTTTAATTGCAGTTGGTAAATCAACCGCGACTTATTATGTCAACGTATGGGGACAACCATTTTTAAAAACAATGTTAATTTTTGTGTTTCAATATTGTTTACGAGTACGTTTTTGTTAGAGCAATGTTCAGTACTTTCATTAATAATTACCTACAAGTTTATTCGGAACTCTCAATCCGCGAGTCCGACTCACACTTGGCCGTGTTTTATTTAATGGAACTTGCTTTTAAATGAATCTGTTTTTATTACGTTGCTTAAATTCTTCTATGTATTTCGTTCAATTCCAACTACATATACTACTACAGTACGGCCAACGAGAAGCGATACCAAGTGTAAACAAAATCCATGCTAAAACCCCATCTAAAATGGCCGCCCGAATGTTGGCGAACCCGTCTTAACGTTGTCATGTTTTTGCCGGAGGAACGAGACATTTCGACAAAGGCACAAGATGGAAAGAGCTAAATATTAGATTGTCAACGCCACAGTTGTTCTTTAGGTTAATGACCTTTCGTATCGCTTCTCGTTAGTTGTACTGTTACTGTACATATTGTAATATATGTATAATACAAAGTATGTAAGTATATGTTACCAAATCAAGAAGATTTTACAAGCACAAAAATACAATTTTGAGATTCCGTAACAAAATCACAAGCCTATTTAGTATTCGGGGTGTCGGCTTGTTCGAAAGAGGTACTACAGCCCGTAAATATAAAGGGGTAAAAATGAACATGTAAAAGTCTGCCACTTCCCCCCGCTCTGCGAAGTTATTTGATAATTTCCCAACCGCAAAAAAACAAATAAAAAAAGCACAATTTAGTTTACAAAAAATATGTATTTACCGAAACAACCGAAAACATACAAACAAACCCTTGAACTTCAGAGGCATACAAACAGTAAGTTTTCACAACAGTATCCAATAGTAACGTCTTTGACAATATGGGTAGGTCGTGTGAGTTCCCCGATACATATTTTAGGCGCGTCTATGAAACAGCACGTGACCTAAAAACTGGCTGAAAGGAAATGTCTCCAATTAAAAATTGACGGTCGTCAGGCATCGTTGTGAGCGAACACGGATGGATGAAGGTATTCGGACGGGCACGGCATGTCGGGGTACAGGTTAATTTTTGTGGAAAAAATCAAGAAAGAATTTGAAGGTGAAAGTGAGAGGGTATTTTTTGACGTCAAGACGACATGAACGAGTAAGAGATTGATGATGTTTTTTTAAAAAAAAAAAACATTCCTTTCAAATTCAAAATTTATTTAAGTAATGAATTGTTTTTAGGCTTTTAGAAATATTAAAAGTAATAAAAAAAACAACGTAATAATATTATGTTGATAATTTAAAGCGTAATATTTTTTTAAGACGAAGATATCATGGTTTTTTTTTATAAAAAAAAACGGTTCCGTACAAGCTTGCGGCATAAATGAAAATATCTTTAACGTGTATAATTTCAAGTTGATACATTTACACGTTCCCGATATCAACGGACATCAATAAAGAGTATTGACAGACAGACAGACGGCCCACAAAGTGATCCAATAAAGGTTTTGTTTTTTTTTAGGTACGAAACTCTAAAAAAGGGGGCTTATTATAATTGCATGTTATTAAAAACGAAGTATCTAATTTCTTTATGACAAACATTGGTAAATGATTTCACAGAAAGACTATCCATTGCAGAATTGCTATAATTTTATTTGTACACGAACGAGTTGTTTCAATATTTTACCAGTAATATACTGTATGTAAATAACTGAACATACACTTCGTTTGAAGCAAATTAGCACACCTACAAATTTTCAATTAAGTTAAATGAAAAGGCTAAAACACACAGCACTTTTAATAATTAAGTATTCAGTACTGGAAGTAATTTAATTAATTAATTTAACGGCCTGAGTATTCAGTTGTCGTAGTGGCGGATTTAATTTACACTGGCGTTACACGTATGAAAGTACTTTGTCAATTTTAACGAGGAGTAAGGCAGTTACTGTATTTTAACACTTCATTATCTGCGTAGCCTGTTCCCATTTATGTGCGGGTCGGCTTATAGTCTAACCGTATATAGCTGTATATCAGTAGTAGCTTTTGCCCGCGGCTTCACTTGCATCAAATTCGGGGTAACACAGTTTCTCTTTTCTAATTTGCAGGTACCTGCTACCTGAAGTTTTTGCCTTTGCGCTTTATTTTTTGGAATAGCTCAGTTTTCCCTTTTATTCCCTCTATCTCCCTCATTTCTCACTATCTCTGCACCAAAGTTAATTTAGCTATTTAGGCGTGAAGACTTAACAACATTTTTATAATATTAAGGAAGGATGTACATGGAGCGACTGGCTATCTGACCATGAAGAGAGTGTTTTTCAAATTCATGGTTCGTAATAAAACCTTCCTTTAATAAAACCGCACTTTTTACATGCACTGTGATTGATTTCTCACCCTTTTTAATCTCATCGTAAACTATAGTGTCATAGTCCGATGTGTCAGCAATTTGACTCGAATGGAGAGCGGTCACTGCATCCTCAAATGACCCCAGCCGCCACTGGTGGCGCCCCGGGAGTCGGGCGCCGCGAGGCAACTTCCGGCCACCGTAGATGCAGGTCCATGAACGGTGAGCAATGGGTAGCTCACCGTCCGACCGTCCAGTAACGACAGGCCGCGTCGACGGCGCGTTAGTGTTCTACTCGCGCCTCAAACAGATGTCAGCAAAGTAGAGGGGCCTGACAGGGCCACCAACTGCCGGGGTTGCGGGTTGTTTGAAAGAGATACCGCGGAACATAAAAGTCGAAAAAAGAAACATGGGTGGGTTTTAGTTAGTACAAGTCTGACACTTCTTTCGCTCCGCCCAGAGTAGGGGAAGTTATTTGATGATTTTCCATTCGCAAAAAAGCGTATACTGCATTTCATGCAAACGGAACGCCTTTTTTGACCCAACTGCCAAGGAAGGATTTTGTTTGTAAACTACTGGCCGCTACTGAGAAATTTCTTATGAACGAACCAATCAGTTTCAACTAGCTCAAAAACAAGCTTTGTCTACTAGCACCTCCGCTAAAATTTCAAATTGTCTTAGAGAATCTTCGTATTTTTCCACTTTTCAGAAACTGTTTTTAAGTATACTTCTACCTAGATCCTTTTTCAGGGTTAAAGGTAGATTTTAACTAAATCAGTTCATCGATTTAGCTGTGAAAACAAAACAAAATGTTAAATAAGCAAAAATCGGAAAAACCGTTGTTACAATGCAGCTGACGTTATTATAAAATAACCACGAGCAAAAGGTGTGATAAGAAAAACTAGAACGTAGAGACAGCGTTTATAGAACACGTGTCGTTTACTCGATATTATTTTCTATTTCAGTTACTAACAATGTGTCGTGAAGTACCTATATATTCACAGTGAGCATAATTTATTCACGTTGTTGTACGCAGAAACAATATTTGATTCGTAAAGGTTTTGGTCGCAGCAAATAGGTATATTATTACAGTAGGGTTACCGAGAAGTTTTGTTCGAATCATCGTTTATTTTGCATCTAAGTACGTTTGGTAAAAAACGCGTTTTTAAATTCATAGGCTGTGTCTCTATAAGTATGGCTAACGGGAAGTAAGAATGCGTAGCAAGGGATGGCTTAATTAGCTCTGTGAAAACGCGCTTTTTTTTTAAGTAACCAGTCTTTTAGTCCTACATGACGTTCAATTTTCGACTGGAATTAAAAAATATATAAATAAAAATCATTCGACAACTCTGCATTATCTGTCCACAGTTAATAAAAATTTTGACAAAAATCAACTTCTCAAATTTTTACCAAGACAAATAAAAGAGAAAAATGCACTTCCCACATTTTGAATTAATTCTCACAATCTTGCAAACCAATCTCGTTTTATTGACCTTTTCCTCTTAAGTTATTGGCATAAGAGTTTGATGATCCAGTAAAACTTTTACGGCAAATAATTTTGTCTGTGCTTGTCCATAAATCTTTGAAGGACATTTAGCATTTTTAGATTTGTGCTGTATTTTTGAGATATACTTTGCAAATTGAATCTAATGCGCTGAATAAGGGATACCATATTATCACGGAGATACATTAAAGAAAGTTATGCAAGCTCTTGATTACAAAGGACAGGGTAGAAAATTGGCATGTTTGGAAATTGGAAATATGTTTACTTTGTTGGTCAACATCTGTGAAAACCGTCACCAGTCGATTATTAATTTATTAAGCTCTGACCAAACTGAGCAAGTCCAACGTATGTGGTTCGAAATATATTGCTCTGCGGATTGTGTACTACTTTGTGTGAAGGTATACAAACAACATTACGACTACCTATCTCAGTCATTAAAACATCCGACGGGCGCAATGGCGTCTCGCATCAACCATGGTATTAACCTCTGGTGCGGCATAAAAAAACAAGTATTACCGTTGAGCCCCGCTAGCACAAATTTGTGCCACCAAGCCCCGATCGATTTAAAACTGTAATTGTAAATTTAGTAAAGATAAGTTTTAAAATCAGATTACGCTAACGATAAGAGCCCGCCCGGCGGTGCTTGACGGATAGTTGACGTAAATAATGGCGGTCCTTGAGAGGTTAAGATCTGTGCAGCCAGACCTACATATACTTACGCATTACTGACAATAATATAATGTATTTATGTACTCGATCATACAGACGTCACTGATGCATGAAACATCAATATTCCAATAATTAATAACAAAATCATCCATCAAAGCATTAAGGTCATTGCGGATAAAAAGGACTCAAATATCCTGAAAACATTTATCTGTGCTCAAATTTTATAACTATTTGTGATTTAATTATGGACTTGGTCAAGATTTATTTAATTTTCATTATCTGCTGAAACTGTTTTATACATGTAAATATTTGTCACAAAGTTTTGCTCATTTAGAATAAAATCAATCATCATTATACACTTTGTACGTACTATTGACGGGCCTGTTGGTCTTGTGGTTAGTGGCCCTGACTGCTGAGCCGGAGGTCGTGGGTTCGATTCCCACCCAGGACAAACTTTGTGTGATGAGCATGATTGTTTGTTCTGTCTGGGTGTGATTTATCTATAATATGTATATATTTATAAATTATATAAGTCAGTTGTCTGGTTACCATAACACAAGCTCTGCTTAGCTTGGGATCAGATAGCCGTGTGTGAGTTGTCCCAAGATATTTATTTATTTATTAAGCTGTGCTCACACAATACTGACTAGGTAATATACGATCAAATGTAGGATTCACATCCCACATCTTTAAAACAAATGCAGAACGAATCGGCCATGTTGTGTTCCAAAAATTATACAGTCAAAAACCGTACTGATCATTTACGTGTGCACGGGGCCTTAGCATCGCTTGAAACGTCACTTCGGTAATGAGCGTGCGCGTACATAATGAATCATCTTTGTTGACACAAAGCCCTCGCAATACAAACATGCCTAGCAAACATCATAATTTGTGCGACTATCGATGATTTTGCGCGATGACGTCAGATTTCATTTGACGAGGTGAAATAGCTGCTGACTATTATACGTCAAATGTCAAGTGACCCTTAAAATTTTAGAATTACGAACACACCGAGGTCCCTACGTACATAAAAACATGTCGAAATTGACTTTTTCTTTATTGTATCATTGGCTTTAGATTATCTATGCGCACTTGCTGACATACAATTTTTATCTTTAATTAATTTTATCTAATTTATTTACCGTGTTTTAGAAATCGTATAGGTAAGAGACCAAGTATTATAAAACAACGAATAAGTGTCGTAGAAACGGTCATCTATAAGTTTTTCCAAGAAAACTTGTGTAAATATTGTAGAAAGAAAATATTAATTATTTCTCATAGAATTATATCTAGGGTGTATTGAACACAAATTATGTTCTCCTGTAAAGCTCGGTTTTTACTTAACTTTATGTACGTAGGAACCGTTGAGGCGCTTAATATAACGGAAAGCAGTTTTCAGTATTTTCAAGCAATTTTTTACCAAATGAAATTATTTTTAAGTAGTAGTTGTTTAATATGTACAGTACTGACCATCCATTATTTAAATCAGCTGCCACACTCATGAGTGACATTTATCGATAAATAATTAAATATATACAAAGTTACCAATATTTCGGAAAACAATTATTTTTGTAGAGCCCCTTTTATTCTTCCTTGTATTATACTGTGTTGTTGTTTCTTGTTTCTCTATAAAACTCAGAAGTCGAAACCTCTAAAATGTCATTAACGCACTATTTTTGATTTGAAAGATATTCCATGGAGTTTTTCCCCATTCTATTTTATAGACCCTTTGAAATGGGCAACTAAAATACCTTCAAATTTATTTTCTTTTTCTACGAAAGAAATCACTTTCAAAGGTTGTTTTACTTTTTGACTGAGAAAAGAGCTTGATTAATTAGATTGTCAGATTTTTACCGAATAAAACTCATCCATGTTCCTTCTATTGCCTTTTGTGTCCCGGGGCCACGCTATTTCTTTCGAACAACCCGCAACCCCAGTTCAAAAGTACTTTAAATGGTCTTATTGAAATACATGCTTAAAATTTGAGTAACGCTATATTTTAGCAAAATATCAGCCGCTAAGGGTGGTTTCTGTGTGTTCTTTAGCATATTCCCATTTCATATTTATTTCTTTCTTTTTTGGATGAAAGTTATTTAAAACGAACTGAATACAAGAACAACACGCTTCGTAATGGTTTTACGTGTGTTAGTACTCGGTCTTCAATTGTTTTAAAAAGTTCGGTACAAGGTAAAGTCGATTTTAAATCCAGCAACGCAAAGTAAAAAGTAGCTTGTTTCTTTTCATGTAATTGGAATTGTTAACATGTGAAGAACTTTTACCAGTGAACTTTTAAAATACAAATTACCTACTCAACAAACGATCATTCTTTACTAATGTACAACTTACAGGTTTTTGACATAAGATTGAATTGCAAGACGTCATCATAATGTTGCCATCATTAAAATTATCACGTACATTTGCAAAAGTTAAAAGAATATCTTCTCCAAATATTATTTTTCCTCTTTTATTTTTAACATCGAGTTCTGCTAGTACTCGAGGCCTGAGTGGGTCGCCTGACAACGGGGACAAGTGTCGACGATCTACACAACAGAAATTCTTTTTGTGGGGCCAAGAAATACATTTTCCTATTTGCATGACATTCAAATATTTATAGTACGCTCGAACTAGCGATTATGGTAATTTAAGTGCTTTGTTGGATAAATGTTGGCAAATTATAATCAGGCAAATAGATACGGTGGATATTTGTTCTTTAAAAAGTATATTTATCAGCCAAGAGCGAGTCAGATTCGCACACCGAGGGTTCCGTACAAACTTATGAAATAAACGGCTATATCTTTTCACTGAATAAACTTAAATGGTTGATTTTTTCAAAGCGCAAAGGAGCACAGACTTGAGTATATGATTTTAATTTCAAGTCAATACTACCCTTGCTCAACTCAATTGAGCTTTTGTCAATAGAAAGCATTAGCTCAGCTGCAGATATCTGAACGAAAGCGTACGCATCTCCATCCAAAAATCGTGCTGGCATAATTAAGCTGAATTGAGCTGACAGCAGTGTAGTTAGTCCCTCATCTCGTTATTCCAATGGCTTTGCTAATCATCTTTCAGTATGGCTCAGGGACAAATTCGGCTGTGCTCACTAAAAGCGGTAATTTAGGTCATGTGAAAAATAGGTCATAGACATAGGCTACTATGCTATTGTTTTACAACATGCGTGAATATAGAGATGTGTATTAGAAACTTACTATACACAGATAAGGCCACTGTAACCCAAAAAGATTGAAGTAACCTACAATAGAGATTCTTTTAGAAAAATCTTACAAAAAATAATTATGTGGTTCAAGAATTCACACCATAAAAAGAAAATAAGTTGACAATAGCCAGATGATTATACTGTACTTATTACACTATTTAAAGTTCTTTCTCAAAATCAAAATCTTGTCCCGCTTATCGTAAGTGTATTTATATTATTTATTTATTTACTTTAAGCCCACACTAGAAATTCCTTCTGTATTGTGGACGTTGGCAACACACATACATAAACAGCCAGATCCGAAACAACTATTTGTAGACTATACAAATTAATATTTGTTCACGTCACTGCGCCAACCGTGCATTCTGCCCTTGTCTCATGATATTTGGGGTCGGAGCACGTTCTTTTCGTCTTTTCTCCTTTATCAATCACCAAGATATCGCTTTAACCCAACAATATGTTGTACTTATTCATCTTAGCATTTTACCTCAAACATTTATTCAGAGCCGTTGATTCCTATCATAAATAAATTTAATGATTATCTGACTCTGATATGACTGAATCGATGCGAACAATCTGTTAGGCCAATAATCCGATAAATCCATGGAATGGCTGCAATCTCGATGCTACTCGACCGCAGCTGCAGAGACAATCGATTTTATTAATTATAGCAGACGGTGAATGACCGCGGCTAAGCCTACAAATAGCTGCAGTTTGCAGAGATTATTTCAGGACTTATTTGATTATTATATAATTTTTATAATTTTTGCTGCTGATGTTTATATTTCCAGAGTTTTTGAGAATGAAAGAAAACTAAAAAAAAATATTTTAAAGCCCTATAGGTAACGAACATTTTCAATCGATAGATCTAGAAACATCAAATTTTAAACACGAATTCTATTGACAATTAATGCCATAAAGAGATTTAATGATAGAAGAAAGGTCGCCATTATTGCCAAATAAATCAACTTATTATATTCCTCATGCATATCATCATGCAGGCAATATTTACCTGTATTTTTGGTACAATAAAATTTGAAATAACGTTCCCTGGTCTGGGCGGTGCGGGATCTTGACTGTCAGACCTTGACTGACTAAAACCCGTCCATGTTCCTTCTTTTGCATTTTGTATTTCGGGGCCACGGTATTTCTTTCGAACAACCCGCAACCCCAGCAGGCCGCTGCCCTGGCAGGCCCCTCTGCAATACATAAGTATTAAGCTATAAAGCTTAGGTTATATTAGCTGTAAATGTTCCAAGTATTTTTTATAACATTTTCTAGATCACAACTAAGACAAATTACACTTATTTACCTAAACACTAACAACAAACGAGGCATTTATGTAGTTTTCCATAATACATTCTACTCCTTCAGAACAGAAAAAGCCAGCTATAGATTTCTTAGAATAAAGATACTTGAGCCACATCTAACTTAGGGCCGCAAATCCGACTAAGTCGGGTTTCGTGGACCATAGTTTACTATCTTAGCTTTCAGCTTTTCAGACAAACGATGTAAATATAACATTATTATAAACAAAATTAATGAAAAAATTGCTGATTTATATCAACGGTGGAGCCTACATACCAAAACCGGAGCATGACGGCAACTTTCAAACGCTTTCACTTGCCGGTATGCCATGGATTCAGTGTGCGCGCTGCATAAGATTTGCCACACCATCATCATCATCATTTTCCTGCCCTTGTCCCATTCTATTTGGGGTCGGCGCAAAATGTTTTCTTCTTCCATTCTCCCCTTATGACCCAGTGCAGACTATCGAGCACATTGGGTGACCTGAATGGTGACGGGTAATGCACCAACAAAAACATTCCCAAGGAGGGTTAGTGTCAAGTAGGGGGCCGACTATAAAACGTTAGCTAGAACCTTAAGCCCGTGAGAAAATTGTAATTGTTTGTGAGTCGGTATGATTATGTTATTTACTTATTTTTTACTTGACGAAATTTAATTGATTTTTATTTTATTTTATGAAATTTGAATCTGCTGACATTAATTCTAATTATAATTTATTGCATTTTATTTTCTTTTAATATTATTAATTTAAATTTTTACGTTGTATTTTGTTTGTTTGATGTAATTTTATTGTTTTCTGACATTTTATTTTATTTAATTGAAATTGGAATGCTTGTGTTTTGTGTTTAATGTTATATCAAATGAGTCTATGTTACTTGAAATAAATGAATAATATATATAACTAAGCAACATGGATGGACAGAATAAGATTTACCGTACCAAAATAATATAAAGACATATTGTTTTGCTTATTCTTCTAGAATATTGCGATCACTCTAGACTACACACGGTTCCATCACGGTCGTCTAATGACTCAATGTCTAAATAAAATAACTTAAATATTTACACATGAGTAACCAAACCACAAACCTAGTCGTTAATTCTAGAACGATCTAGACGAAAGTAATGGAGCAGAAAAATATCGTTTGGACATGTGGTAACAATGATTAATTATATGGTATTTATTTTTCATTTTATTTCCAGCGCGATATGAAACTATAATTTAATTTATTATGGAATCATTAATATTATTATAACTGTATATAATATATATTTTAATATAATATATTATTATATATCTTATTGCTGAAAGGTTTTTTCGCCAATTTTTTTAAATGTAAACCACGTCATTTTATTAAAAAAATATCTTTCTGATAAGCAAATTTTGACGTCCTAAAATTGTCTATAAAATTAATTAGCCTAAAATGATAAATATTTAACCACAAAAAACTCAAAACCAGCATAATATTTTCACCAATATTTTCATAATATATGTAGTTTCGCACTATTATTTTTTTTAGCTTTCGGAATATTTGCTATTCCTACTATAATTGTTGATATCATGAAATACATATGAATAAATAATAAAGGTTGTTCATTTCATTATTACATAATCTGAAACTGCATATAAAGCGATTCTTTGAAATATTCATATTCATGTTTTCAGCGTTGAGTCTAAAAGCTTTTCCAGTCTTTGATTCTAAAATAAATAAAAACAGCAAATGAAGGTACGTTATGAATATTAAAAAATGTTTGAACCACAATTTATTTATTTTTGCATAAAAATATATCTGCGAACATACACAGATTTATTTATTTAGCGAACATTCGCTACTAAGTTTCACTATATCATAAATATAAGTATATTTTTCTTTTGCTATTAAAAATAAAGCTTACATTTCAAGATTGTAATCTTTCATATAGTATTAAGTTAGAAACGATAAAAGAAAAATTGATGTGTCAAATCTATCCCTTTGTTATTTTATTTAAAAGTAATACTAAATCGTTGAACCTTGAAAGTCGTTAGACAGAAAAGCAATTTGATAAAAATTGCATTAGCAAACTATTTCGAGCGATCATGATACGTTGAACGCGTTTCATATAAAATTGAACGCTTATTGCATTGCTTTATCTACGTACTGCACTGGGCCTTTGTCTGCTTTTACACTTAGTGACATGATAATGGCTATAGATAATGTCACATATTTACAGCTTTCCTTGAATTTGGTTAGTTTTTGTTCAATTATTTCTAATTACAAGTTTACCTGCTTATTTACTAAACTACCCCATTGGTCTGGTATCGTTTTCTTTTTTTTTTTTAAACTTTGCCCCACACTACTATTTTTTCCTGTGTTGTGGGTGCGTTTACAAACATTTGAAATCACATATATAAACAGCCAGACTCGGAACAACTATCTGTACCGATATCTGACCGAGAACGGTAAGAAGATATAATATTATTACTACTTATTTCATGAGTTTGCGGAGATGACATTAAACATTTGCCCAAGACACTAAAAATGACAATTTGGTTTCATAGGTAGCTAAAACCTAATTTTTTTAAAGCCTGATAATATTAAAAAGAAACAGTCTCGTAGCTAAATAATAGCAGTCGATCTTTAGGTTAAGCCGCACTTGCCTAGGTTGGTCCGTGGATGGGTAACCACCCGTTTCATTCCGAGTTTCTTCCGTGCCTCGTAAAGCATGATACGCCGTTGGTCTCGGCTATCATTCGTAGAGCTTTGGACTACCAACGCTCTACAAATAGCTGAGTCTTTCGAAACCCGAAAGTCGAACAACCAGTCTTACCAAGGAGTTTCGTATTACGTAGTTATTAACTGGGTTATAGATATCAGGTTGAGCAAACTGGTGGAGCTCGGCACCAGGCTGCAGACAGTCCAAAGTCGCAATACCGGTCTTAGACCGCAAGCTATCCAAACGCCTTCTGCAGCTGGACAGGAAAAGCCTGCGCCCGGTGACGGGGACCATCACCGGACACTGTGCATTAAACAAACATCTCCACACAATAGGTATCACAGATAGCCCTCTGTGCAGAGCTTGCATGGAGGCGGAAGAAACAGTCACACATGTTCTCCTTGAATGTACAGGAATCACTGAAATCCGGAAAGTGACACTGGGCACACCAGGGTCACTTGCGGACGCCCTCAAGAACCCGAAAGGTCTCATCTGCTTCTGGAAGGAGGTGGGCTGGCTGGAGTAGCGGCCACCAGGTACTTGGCATACGCACAATGGTCCACTGCAAGGACTAAGTGCGGAAACCGGACCCCCCAAGGAGCGGGGCCCACATAAAGAAGAAGAAGATATCAGGTTCAGCTGAACCCGGTACGACTGGAAGTGGAGTTGAATTTCATCATCATCTAAAATCTCATTATTCATTCTCATCATCATCATTTCTATATCAAGAAAGATGCCAAAGTTGAAAATTGGATTGAAATTCAACTGATACTTTTATGTTAATTTCAGTAACAAATGTAAAAGATTCGACTTAGTATTTAGCTGGAAGAATATTAGTTTTTCATGTACTTCGAAACGTGATCGTTATAATTATAATGCGTAGGAAGTGTAACTGATATTATTGGTATATAAAACGGTTAATGATATCATAAATATAACGCGTTGTAAGATAATATCTTTATGCCTTTAGCACTTAAACATCTTTCATTATTCTTAACTGCTTTATGTAGGCGCCAGTATAGGCTATAGATAATTCCTTGTAATGATATTATACTGCTCCTACGATGATTATACTTATAAATTAGATAATGTACTGTGTAATTTACAGACTAGCATCTGAGTAAACTATAAATTGCCGTTTTAATCTTCATAGACGTGCTCGTCATTTTAATCTTTACTAATATCATAAAAGCGAAAGTGAGTTTGTTTGTTACGTCTTTACGCCTAAATGGCTAAACATGAATTTTGGTAGATATTTGGGGCCCTGAAGACGGACATAGACTATTTTTTTTAAGTGAGAAAAGGGGAGAAAGAAGAAAGAAAAGGGGAGAGATAAATATAATTCTTTTTCGATCGGGTTAAAGTTAGCGTTAACCCAAAATAACTTTGCCTCGCGGACAAAATCGCGGGTGGATTTGTGTGATGCTGTACCTAACTTGCAAAATGTGGGTGCACTTTACAGACCCTAAACCTTTGTTGTAATCTTAGAATTAACTGTGGCACGTTGTAAAGAAAAAGAAAACAAACATGATTGAAATTTTAACAAGAACTATTTTGCCAGCGTGCGTCAAAAATGGATGATGTTGAAATATGATTCTTTTCAATTACTTTCAAGTTTAAAATTATAATAAAGTTCCAGACTATAATCTACCTCTGTACCAATTTTCATCAAGATCTTTCCAGCCGTTTTGATGTGGAAGAGTAACAAACATCCATACATCTTCAAAAACATTCGCATTAATAATATTAGTTGGATATTTATAATCTAAGTTATTAGGCACACTTCTGCTAACCCATCAGGGATACAGGCGCTATCTTATGTTATGTTAATAAATCATTATATTTCCATAATACCCATCCGACTTACTTAACGTGGTAAAACAGATATCATTACAAAAGCTCTCAGAAAAAAAGTACCAGGCTCTCATAAGTCGATAGTAGTTAATCAGTCTAGTGTACACCCAAAGATGACGTCACTTCATTACATGGATACCTACGTAGATCGGGGCTCACGTTGACATTCCCCTAGCCAATGTCGACATCGTGCATCGATTGGATTAGATCGACCTATGTCACTCCAATGTTTACAATCCCTAGACTATTTGACGTTGGTGTAACGAATATGGCATGTTTCATTGATTTCAGCTATTTTTGGTAACGTTTGGTTGAAGTTGTTTTTCTATGACGCACTTTTTTTGGCAAATGTTGAAAAAAGTTTTACAGATGAATTTCTGTACGGTAAAAGGACTTTTACTAATATTATTAGTGCGAACGTTTGTTAGGATAGATGGATGGATGTTTGATACTCTTTCATGTCAAAACGGCTGAATGGATCTTGATGAAATTTGGAACAGATGAAGATTATTGTCTGGAATAACACAGGATACTTTTTTTTCGAAATCACGTGGACGTAGTCACGGGCACCAGCTAAAAATAGATGAAGTTCTTTTTAAAATGAAAATAAGGCGGCAATTTCAAATTCAATAGCCTAAAATTCCCTGAAAATTAATTATTGCCAAATGACTAAACGAAATAAACGTTTCATAGCGACCATGATTCGTGTTTTCTTTGACACTCCTACTTTTTTTGTTCGCTTTACAAAGAAACAATATACTACCTTTTATAGTACAGTTATATTGATAATTATGAAGCAGCGGAGAAATCAGGTAAAGTAGGTTATTTTCATCGTAGACATTTAAAGGTTCTGTGAATAATTGGCACCTAATTGCTTTCAGATATAGGTGTTGGTTTACCGTCGTGATATTTAAAATTTAATAAAACTGTAAAGATAATTATTTTTATTACAGAAATAACTGCTTTTAATACTTAGTTTATTGTAGGAATGTGTAAAGTTAAATAAACGGGATTCAAATTTCAATTTCCAATCCATTTAATGTTTGTTACAGGTGAAATATAAGTTCTTATGATTAATAAAAATTTGCTCGCTGTAACATACCATTAGGTGTTCAATATTAAATGCGACTTTCAATGTTCGTTTAACATTAAGATCATTATATCATCTGAATTCAACGTCCATCATTCACCATCATCATGCATATTAGTTGTCAATTTACAGATATTTTATAAATTAAATAATAGATTGAATCATACAAATTAAAATATACTAGTATCTAAGCTTTTTTATTAATGAGAGAGTGTGAGCAATTTAAATGAAGGAATTTTAAGGGAACGATGTCGTGGTTAAATAATAACAGCCGCTCCAGTCAATTTTCAAGGTTAGTCAGCTTGTTTAGATTGGTTCATGAGTATTTATTGTACATACATTACATACTCCATCATTAAACATCAGCATCCATTCCTTTTCTCCGTACTTCGGAAAGCAAGCTAAGCTGTTGGATCAGGCTGTCATTTGTTTAGCTTTTTCAGTAGTTTCAGGTTAGTGGCCCGTGTGACTAACAACCAGTCTTAAAAAGAGATGTCGTATTACCAAGTACTAACTGGGTTGTGGGGGTCAGTTATGTAATCGCCCTATAGACAATATTTGTATTCTACTGAATTTTGGTTACACTGTGAAGCCAATCCCGACTGACTTTAGCAAAGTTGAGGGGCCCGCCAGGGCCTCCGCCTGCCGGGGTTGCGGGTTGTTCGAAAGAGATACCGCGGCCCCGGAACATAAATGGCGGTAGAAGGAACATGGGTGGGTTTTAGTCAGTACAAGTCTGACACACCTCTCCGATCCGCCTAGAGCGGGGGAAGTTATTTGATAATTTCCCACCCCAAAAAAACCCAACAGACTTGGAAAAAGGTAGCATATGATGAAAAGCAAAAATGCCGAGCTAGCAAAAACTTTGTCCTTCCATAAAATAAAAACAAACTTTCACATAAAACTAAACCACATACAAAAAGCATAAAATCTTGTTACATTCAAAGTTATTGCTCTCAAAATGTACAGTCTCTACAATTAAGTTTAGTATACACGCGACGATAATGGATTCTCATTTTCTGTCGCGTACCGAGTCATGCCTAACCAGCATAACCAACGAGGCTAGATCACGAGATATTTCCTGAAATACTTCCCGCAAATCTGGACCGCATTGCCGGGGAGACACGCGACGGATCCGAGGTTGATTTTGTGTTTGGTGCAGTGCTAATGACTGTGTTCTACAATTTATTGATGAATATCGACAGTTATGATAGTTTTTGTTTTGGAATTAAGTTTATTATCACGCGTTGCGTGATGGAGCTAGATGAAAAAAAGTTAAAACCAAAAGTTGTAACGACACTTTTTGCGTAAGACCAAAAGTTGTAACGACACTTTTTCTATAGTTTTAAGCAGTGCGGCGTGCGCGTGTTTCTCTGTATGTCTCTCTCTCACAGAAAGTAAGCCAGTTATTTTCGTTTCGTCTTTCTATTTCGCATTGAACAGTATGGTGTCGTGACGATTACTTTTGTTGAGTGTATACAAGTTTTTTGTGTTTGGTGCAGTGTTAATGACTGTGTTCTACAATTTATTGAGGAATGGCGACAGATTATGTTCGTTTTTTTTTATAATACGTTGTCCCACACTAGGATTTCTCCTGTAGTGTGGGAGCGTTCACAAACATTAAACCCACATACACAAACAGACCCGGAACAACTATCTGCAGGTCATACAAATATTTGTTCCGTCCGGGGATCGAACCCGCGTCAGGCAGCGGGCCAGTCAATCGGTCAGGCACTGAGCCAACCATGTCGTCAGTTTATGTTTAGATTGTGCTGATGTTAATTTGTCATTTTGAATATTAATTTATTTGAGTATAATTTGTAATTATTGTTGTAAAAACTGTTACACTAAATTTGAAAATTTTAGCTAGATAGCTAGATTGCCATATTTTTAAGCAGAATTGGTCTCACCTCTATTTCTCCATCTGTATTTGAATATAACCTACATTCGTTTAATTGCAAGTAAATGATTTGATTTAATTAACTTTTCTAAAGCTATTGATACATATCAAGAGATTTTGATTGAGATGGATATTGTTTGGATCTTCATAATCAATTCAACTAAAAGACGTCTTTAACTGTTAAGCATAGGAAGACAAATCCATGGACCTAACTACTCGCAAATAGCAATCAACCTCCTTCGAACTCTGAAACCCGATGACGAATCTTGCACTCTCATAAATCACTTTACATTCGACCCGACAACATCGATAAGCGTCACCCAAGCTGTACATGAATAATTCATGATACCGACGTAAGTATTGGAAACCGAAAAACCGGAATATGTATGATATGACACGGAACCCGTGTGACCTCTTTATTAATGCTTGCTTTACAGGTAAGTAGAGGTAAGCACAGAATATTGACCGGCAACAAACAAGTACCAACGTCCAACACAGTATGGAAATGGACTTCGGGTCAAACATATATTTTGCCTTTTGATACGCTTACCTTAGTAACAATGCACATTTATGTTTTTTTTATCCTACTAATATTCTAAATGCGAAACCTATTTCCTACTAATATTAAAAATCCTACTAAAATATTATAAATGCGAATGTTTGTAGGCATGGAGAAAGTATGGATGTTTGTTACTCTTTCACATCAAAACGGCTGAACGGATTTTGATGAAATTTGGTGCAAATTATCTGGAAACACATCGGATACTTTTTTTTTCATTTCGGGCGAAGCCGCGGGCTCCAGTTAGTATTACATAAGCTTGCTTTTAGGTGCAACTCACCTGATGTGAAGCGATGATGCTACCTATGGTGGAACACATTTGTCGAGCTTTTAAGAGATCCAGATTATAATGTTTGGAAAACAGAGAAGCTGGCAGTGAATTCCACAGAATGGTGGTTTGCTCAACAAATATGAAAGCATAGCGCTTTGTTCGGTTTTGAGAAATTTTAACCATGTTATGCAATAAGACAAAAGACGGTAGTTTGTGCATTAGCAATCGAATAGAAGTAGTTCTCTTACATTTTTAACTTGAAATCTTTCACTGACATACTAAAATTTTCACTAACCAAAACGATTTTAGGTCATTTTAATCCATTTTATGTAATTCTAATCCGCATACAGGTATGCTCCTGACCGTTTTTTGGTTACGGGCGGCGCGGGAAAACTAAAGTGCACAAGTGTGTGCCTATGCACACACATGTGCACACTGTTAACACAGGAGCACTTTCTGTTCCCTCACTCTCGTAGTCCGATGGGTCGGTAATCCGACACGACCGGAGAGAGATCAGGCGCAGAATCAATGGCTTACCGAGGTCCGGGAGTATTATACCAGCAACTTCCAAACTCCGGGCTGTTGCTGAGAAATTCCTAATGAAAAAACCCAATAACACCTTTGTCTTACCTAGGAATCGAACCCAAGACTCCGTGCTCAGCAGACGCGCTGCGATTGTTTCGTTAGTCCTACGGGCATGGGTACATTGCATTTATTATATCCATATTTTATGCCATCAGGTATAAAAACTCGTTTTAAAAATGATTATAATCCATAAAAAAACACAAAACTTGTTATAAAAGCTGACAGCAATTTTTACTAAAATAAATTCTAAAGCGTCTGGATCGAAATTTAATTTCGTTATTTTCGTATAAAACTTTTGACACTTTATTGAATTTTTAGCGTAGTCAGTCCTCATAATTTACGTCTGAAGCGTAAAATTATAAATTGCTGAGTAAAAACAAGTGTTTATGAGATAAAAGTTTATACATGGCGATAAAACTAACATTTTGAATTGATGTCGTGCATTAATTTAAGCGGACTTTAAATGTGACTGTTCAAATATTGTGTTTAAAACAAAGCTTTAGCTAACATACAGCAGCTTAAGTCATAATCGCCTTTGTCCGATTTAGTTTTGATGTAAATGTAGCTTTTATTATGCTCTGCTGAAATGTTTTGGCATGTTAAGAGCATTAGCTGAATATCAGCATAAAGCATGTTTTAAATACAGTGAAACCTGGTTAAGTGAGACATCAAGGGACCTGCAATGTCGTTTCACTTATAGAGGTATTCCACTTACCCAGTGTCTCAGATATACAGGTATAAATAAATATCTGTCTCATTTACAGAGGGTTCCATTAATAGATTCATTAGTTCAGGATATTCTGATAAACGTACACGTTTTAGTTTTCCTTGTCCTTCAGAACATTGTGATTCAATTTTATGTTTACTCTGAATTATTCTACAGAGTAGATTTTGGCACATTAAATTCGGCACAAACTTCTTCGCGTGTCTTCCCACTTTCATAAACGGATATTAACTTTAGTTTTTTACGTAATGTTAACGATTGTAGCTTTCGTTTTGGCATTTTTCAAATAAACATCTGTATGATAGTAAAGCAGAACTAAAACTGAAGGTAATTGAAGTTCAAAATTACTTACGTACTAGGAATTACGTGTGGAATTTGGGTAGAATAAGAATGAGTAAACAAACAATGTTATCTCAGTTACAGAGGTTTATGCATATAAAATTTACTCGCTGTCTCAGTTATAGAGGTAACTATGATGATAAATCGAAAGAACAAATCCCAGATACAGAGGCTTACCTCGTCCCACTAACAGAGGTAATTCAGTGCCAAAGTGTTGGGACCTCAGCATGAGTTCCAGTTATGGAGGTTTCTCACTTATCCAGGTCCCACTTAACCAAGTTTCACGTATACCGTCCATGCATTTGAGAAAGAAACATAAAGCAAAGCGATTCGTGGCAGCTTTAACTTTTATAACAAGTGTATTGTTACGGTGTTTAAGCACACAAGTCTTCGACAGTAAGACTTTTTCTCATCATCATGGAGCTTTTTTCCAACTATGTTGGGGTCGGCTTCCAGTATCACCGATAAGACTGATATTTTACATGGAGCGACCTCCTATCTGACAACCTAGTTAGTTCTGAGTGAAATGACACCCTTTGGTGATACTCATTGTCAGAATTTTGGGCCACTGACGGTATCGACGGTATGCTTTCCGAGGTATGGAGGAAACTCGCTATGAAATGGATGGTTACCCATTCACGGACTTACCTAAGCAAGCGCAGCTTAACTTAAAGATCGACCCGAACGGCTCTTTTATGAAACCTCGAGCTTTTCAGACTATTTCTCCGAGTACTTGTAAGGAATATTTCAATATTCGACTTCTAGAATATTCTAATTGATTGCCTAATTTTAATGTAAGACAAATTTATAAAGTGTGCAGTAGGTACTGTGGTGATTTTTATATATGTAGGTGTGTTTATTCGTAATAAAAGAAGCATAGAAGATTATACTAATATTTATTTCCTTTTCTTCCTTCGTTCTCCCTCATATCAAACTTTTTTTTTAATAAAAATTAGCCTATGCCCGTCTCCTGGTTTAGCCATTATAGCGTGAAGAGGTAACAAACAAACTCACTTTCGCTTTTATAATTTAGTAAGGATTATAATATTAGTATAAGTAAGGATTGACTTTAAATTTCACCAATACATGTCACAAAATTGTAAACCTATTCTCTTTTGTATATTTTTTTCAATATTTGCAGTTTATCTATGTGAACGTCATTGCAAAACAGCCTACACGCTTTAACGTTTGCCTAAAAACTACAGTGCCTAGTTCTTTTAGTTATATATAAAGGTGTTGAAATGTCGCGTGAATGTGAAAGCATTCGTATTGCGAGCCTTTTTTCCCATTATTTACCATTACTGAAGATCCATCCATTCATGTCAGCCCGAAAACGTATTGCATATAAATGGATGATGTACACACATTGGTCTAAAATGATGGTATTGTGTGTCTTTTGCAATTTGTTCGAATATAAAGAAAAGATAGCATGATGGATTTGTTCAAAGTGACTTGTATTTACAATTTCAGAGCGCAAGGATATTGTTTTGAAATTTAAACTCAAAAATATGTTTAAACCTATTTTGTTTTGAAAATGTAAACCCTTTTCTGAAAGCTTATTTAATGTAATGTCGAATAATCGAATTTTATATTTTACTAGCTGTGCTCAGCGGTTTTACCCACTGCTTAGGTCCCGTTTTCAATTAGGGGTTTTAAAGATAGATAGTATCCGATTCTCAGACTTACTGAAAATGCATAAAAAAATCAATCTGTCGTGCCGTTTCAGAGAAGTATGGGAACGAACATTGTGACACGAGAATTTTATAATATTGGATTATACTTTTTATAAAATTTCTATGTTCTTCAAAGACAATAAAATTCTCAATATCTTAAACGATTCTATCAATAGGGTAGTTTCCAGATTCTAAGTAATTACATTCTGTTTAGTCCGTCTGCTTGTGTCCCGTATTTTTTAATAATCTAAAATAAAAAATACGGGACATGTATATTTTACCAAAATTATTTTTTAAATTATTTGTTTTATACCAAAAAATGTTAGGTGTGATGTGTGACACTCGTGAAAAAATGCAGGAACGCGAAAAAACGGACTAACCTATTTTATTTTTGAAACTAGCCTTTTACCAATTATGCTCAAACACAGCGTAAAATAAACTCGTGGTCTCGCCAATTTAGACACAGACTACCTGTTGAAAAATTTACAGGCTTTATTTCTCTGGCGTTCATCGTGATTAAAGATTCATAATCCTCTGGTTACACGAGGTTTTGGCGAGACAGTATTAGTGGGTCCCTGTAGTCTCATTCTTCGGTGCCAATGGTTGGCTTGTACTGGCAAGCTAGGAGCTACGAATATTTCATATGCTTGACGGTAGACTGTCCAAAATGTTATTAAACGGCAAAGTGCGAGTCGGACTCGCGTACCGAGGGAACTTTTGACTGCGTAGAATTAGAGGGTTATTTTTTCCAAGCTCCAAGGGTCACAGACTTAAGTACATGATTATGATTCAACTCGATACCTTCACGCGTTAGAGATCGAGGATATGGTCTTGGTTCGTAGACCCACAGATAAATAGACAACAAAGTCATCCCATAAGGATTCCTTTTTGAGTTACGGTACCCTGAAAACGGATTAAAATTAAGTAGGTTCTGCATTTTTGATTCATGTCATTAATAATGATAGCACCTGTCGCCGCCGCGTACCCGTCGCCTTCCGCTGTCTCCGGACAGCAGCCGAAGATTGCCGAATGGTCGAAGGCGCCCAAACAACTATCTAAAAGTAGATTTTTTCAATAAAACTAAATACGATATGTACTACCACGCTAACTGACGTCTGACCAATTTAAAACCATATAACTCAGGTTATTCAATAGCTACATGACGTTAACAACTCTTAATCTTGGTTGTAATGTACTGATCGCTTCAGTTTCACTTCTGAAATCCATCTTAAGTTACTAAGTTATGACAAGGTCAAAGCCCAAAGAATAATAAATCACAGGCTGCTGCACGAGCGCGCGATTTAAACGTAACGTCAACACGCCTATTTTTAAAACAAAAACTATCCTATAGTTTTTAGTTCAATTTGTTTTGGTTGTTCGAAAGAGATACCGCCGCCCCCGAACATAAATGGCAAAAGAAAAAACATGGATCGGTTTTAGTCTGCACAAGCCTAATACTGCCCCTGCTCCACCCAGAGCGGGGGAAACTATTTAATGATTTCTTATCCAAAGATCAAATAAAGATAAAGCCCAATCAGTATCATCCATAGGTGTTAGCGAATTCTTAAAAGTTTGAAAATATACAGATAAAGCGTTTTTTTTTTAAATTAAAATAATGTAAACCATACGGGACGAACTCGGTAGGTTCGATTAAAACTGAAAAGAGGACGCGAGGAGCGGGGGGAGCGGGGGGGACTTGTACCGACTTAAATTTATCCATGTTCCTTATAATGTCCCTTTAAGCCCCGTATTCATGGTAAACATTTGTTTAGGAACAGTTGATCAAAATTGTTGATGCTAGCAACTATATTTAAATCAATACAGGTTGTCCAAATGCACGTCTGTTGCCAGCAACATGTTGACAGCAATTCCGCAACACGTTGATTCAACTTTGTTGCTAAACAAATGGTTACCATGAATACGGGGCTTTACGTTCCGGGGCCGCTTCGAAAAGCCCGCAACCCCGGCAGGCGGTGGCCCTGGCAGGCCCCTCTGCTTGTTCTTGGGCCTTTATGCAACATTTTCTAGACCATTTAACTCATTTCAGTGCAATATTGAAAGATGTCTTTGCTGTCTTCCGTAACTGATGTAGCCAATTTGAACACAGTATTAAATTATTTAAGCAGCCCACTTGGGACCGAAATATCTTACTCCATATCAGATCACCCCTTAAACTATGATAATGATAGTTAAAGTAGTTAGGTAAAGGGATAGGGGACTGAGATTTAAGATAAACTAAGTTGCGGAGATATTTTGGGAACAGTTATGTAATCTGTATTTAGGTTCTTCCATTAGATCAATATTCATCATCTACCTAGCCTTTTCATTAGTATGAATCAATGAACAAACTTTAATTCGGATGGCATGAACCCATAAATACCTTAAACTAGCATAAATTTATTACACAGACATAAATTAAATCATCAAAAAACGTTACCCACACTAGGAATTTCTCCTGTATCGTGGGTGCTTTTACAAACATTTTCACATACACAAACAGAAAGACCCAAAGCAACTATCTATAGGCCATACAAATTTTAATCCCATGCAGGGATCGAACCCGCGACACGCAGCGCAGCAGTCGATCTCTCAGTCACTACGGCAACCGAGTTGTCAAAAAAAAAAAAACAAAAATTACTTAAGATTAGATTAAAAAAGTAATACAATTTAGTAAGAATAACACTGTAAATTGAACTAAATAATGTACCTGCCCCAATCCCTATTTATAACTTTGTTGAGGACAGATTTCAGTCTAACCGGATGAATCTGAATACCAGTATTTTATATGGAGTAACTGAATGTCTGACCTTCACAACGCAGGGTGGGTGGGTAATACGATACCCCTAGATAAGAGTTTGAGAGTCAGATTTTCAGACTACTGAATACTGACTGCAAAGATCTACGTATTTTAGCCCGGTCCAACGGTTTAACGTACTTATTTAAATATTATATACGTATTTTTATTGATATTTAATCCGTTTAATCTTTACTAATGTTATAAAAGCGAATTTTGGCACAGACATAGTTGGGAACCAGGAGACGAACATAGGCATTTTTTTTTTAAATGCTATGTGAGGGAGAAAGAGGGAAGAAAAGGGAAAGCATTGCTATTACAAATCATTAAGGCGCAAGGGGAACTGTGTTACCCTGAATTTAACGCGAGCGCCGCGGGCAAAATCAAGCTCATTATTAGGTACCAACAACCAAAACGTATCAACAATAACAAACCCACACGCCAGGGATCGAACATGACAGACTGTATGTTTGTTGTCTCTGTCCACTTTGGTTATGCTAACATGCAAGGCACGTGCTTTGGCAGCAATGTGAAACTCCAATGGCGGGAACGAAAACATTTTGCATAGTCATTACAACCTCCAGAGATTGCCTGCCGAGGTTTATGGTGTAGATATCAGAATTATAGCTTAAGGATCAAGGAGAATAGAAGTATTGCAAACAAAAAACGAACAATTAATTCTACTCCTCTTTTGTGATGTTTTTCGGAAATGAATCTTTCTAAGGCGATGTCGTCCGTATGTCAAGATGAATGAGAAACAAATGAATAATCCATATAGAAGTATTCTGTAGACTTTGCATGGGAAAAAAATGCAAACGAAAAGAACTTTTCAAATAAACTACTTCATTACACAAAATACCAAGTCACAGTTACAATTGAGTAGTCTAGATATTTTCGTTATATTCATTTCAGACCTCAATATATTAATAAGCAATGTCTAATCCAAAAGCGATTGTACACATTTCGAAACGCACTCATAGCTTTTAAAAGTAAAATTGCAATTTCAATTTTCGAACCTTTCAAATTTTGAAGCTTATGTCAAGTCGGTTGATAAAAACCGTCGATATAAACGTGTGTATTCAAATAAATATTGCCGACAACTCAATCATCCTTGAAAGCCTAAACAGTGTTTATCTTTGATAAAGGGAGCAATTTTGCCTCCACAGATTAAATATCAAGCCATTACGTTTAATTAACGTTCAGTGAACCATCACTAATTGCGAGACGCAAGTCGAGTGTGATATTGTTGATCGTGTTGCTATGGAAACGCCGGTGACAAATAATAATTGTTTTCAAAAATCATTTTGTTTTTCGTATGCATTCAAGCGTGGTGAACAGTCATATTAATAATGGATACATGGTCTGATGAATACATAATAATTATATCTTCGGATTTATTTATTATCTCTCTTATTATTCATTTAACTGCCTCGTAGGGCTAGTAGAAGAAATCGTGATTTTTAAGAATGAGATTCTAGGTTCAATTCCCAGGTCAGGCAAATGTAGTGTTAATGTTTTCCATCAGGAATTTCTCAGTATTAACCATGGAGTCTTGATTTGTGCTCCCCTGCCAGACTTTTAGAGGATTACAGGCGTGATATTGTTATAATAAACATTCATAATAATAATCTGATTGATTTATTTTTGATTTATTTAAAGTAAAATAACGACTCATTTTAGGTAACATCAAACACAAAACATAAGCATTCTAATTTCAATTAAATAGAATAATGTGAGAAAAATACAATAAAATTGCATCAAATAAATAAATTACATTGCATACAATTTTAGATTCATTAAAAAATTAAAATACAATAGATTATAATTTGATTAACAAAAAAAGATACATTTTTATAAATAATAGAATATCTAATATAATTTTAATAATAGTCAACACTTTTTAAGAGGAACCCCCTTATCATCTTTATAAGGAGAGTTCAAATGTCTCATGACTGTCTTATTATTGTACTCGTAAAACAAATAGCATATATTATAACTAAAAGCTAGCTAACTGTACTATATACCTTAGCTGTTTTCATATTCTGAAAATTTGGTTCATCGGTGCTACATTCAAATCTAGGTTTTGACATAATTTACTTAAGTCTGAATTTAGCTTTTGCTTTATACTATTTTCATTCATGTCAAGAACAAACAATAATAACAAATTCTAAGCAATTCAAAACTAAAACTGCGTTACCACCGGAGATCAGCGCGGATACGAAGCGAAGGATGTATGTGAAACTAACCAATCACACAGCTAACTTAGATAAAAAAGAAGCTTTACTATTGGCCAGTTTCACACACATCCTTCGCTACTCATCTTCGCTCATCTCCTTTGTTATTATAACCAAGCCTGACCACAAACTAAATAGTTAAACCTATTTAATCCAAGCGACGTTGGATCCATTTCAAAGTCACTGGCTGTCAAGTTGAAAGCTTCGTAAATCCGGCTAAGTTTGAAATTCCTCACTTTTCTCGGCTTTGTAACGTGATGATTTTTTAACGCTATCACTTAACACTTTAACTACTTGAAAGTTTCTTGCTTGTATTTTCAAACCCTTACTGAAAATGGGAGGTGTTAAAAGAAGAAATAATAAATAAATATCTTGGGACAACTCACACACGGCTATCTGATCCCAAGCTAAGCAGAGCTTGTGTTATGGTAACCAGACAACTGATATACATACTTATATAATTTATAAATACATACATATTGTAGATAAATCACACCCAGACACAGAACAAACAATCATGCTCATCACACAAAGTTTGTCTGGGTGGGAATCGAACCCACGACCTCCGGCTCAGCAGTCAGGGCCACTAACCACTAGACCAACAGGCCCGTCTGGAATGGTTTTAAGTTTGAGGTCGATATTATGTAACAATAAAAGCTCGGAAATTTTGTTTTTATTTTTGATATTGTATCGCATATTGAAGGTTAAAAAAAGGGTTGTTAGTTCTTAGTGAATCTTAGCAAATCCGTGATCAGGCAAATATTTGGGAAACAAATAATATAAAAACGAATAGAAACAAAAAAAAATCCACAACATACAGTTGTTCTGAAATTAAGTAATAAATAAAATTATTTTTAAGGAGACAAATGTAAACTTATTAAAAAAAGTTGCATTCCTAAAAAGATAATTTTCAGGAAAGTTGAATTTCACGAAAACCATCAAAGTTCTTTCAGTTCTTTGCCATTAAGTTTCTTTTTGTAATCTTTTGTGCAAAATACAGTGAACTTAAAATGCGATAACCACAAACTTAACTAACTTTCATCTGTATTTATATTTGGTTGCTCTTTAAAGTCTTTCATTCTATGCTGAAAAAGTACCAATTAAAAAAACAGGGTGACATTTTTAGCTCTCTGACGACAAATAGTTTTGCTGAAAATGCCGTGCTAAGCCAACCGCGAATTCCCGTCTGAGCATTGCCTGCACACGTAAACCGGAAAATTTGAACACTATGTACAATGTTTCAAGCAATTTACACCTGTAACTTTAAGGAGATAAAGTTTATGGTTGTGTGTCTATATTTTCTATGTCAAGGACCTAAAAGGTGACGTTAACTTGTCGCTAAGCATTTGGTAATGGACTAGCGTAGTTAGCTTTTTATTACACCGTGAACACACCTACACTTTTATTACGAAAAAGTCATAACATTTATTGGATTCCAAACAATTTATAGTGTTATAATATTGTCATTATGGTGAAGAAGAAGAAAAAAAATCTTTAGTTTTTCTCAAACTCAAAGCATGAATTCAATTAGACCATTATAGGTACTTGTGAATGCCCAGAAACAAAAGGATGGAACTACAGTCCCGGAAACAATGCATAACAACTTGTGAAAGCACTGTAGTTACCCATTGCAAAGTGTGGACCGCTATGGAGAAGAATGCTCAGTAAACTCCATTGACACTCTTTTATATTAAAATATTTTACAAAATCATTCATGTTATAATTTCTAAAATAATGTAAAAACCATATAATTCATTAAGTTTTCTGTGAAATCAATTGGTTAATTGGTAATTCCATTCATGAATAGATCTTGTGAAAATATGATTAAAATAAAAAGAGTGTTCATGGAGTTGCTTGCCCATTGTTTTCTATAGAGATACTACAACAGTAATTTCAAAAGTTATTATGCCTTGTGACTAAGACTAGCTTCATCCGTGGATACTCAAATATGCCTGTTACGGTCTAATTTAAATAAATGCTTTGAGTTTACTAAGTTATAAGGTCTTCTGCAGTGTAGGTTTTAAAATGCGGCTCTCTACATTACACACATGACGAACACTGAATGTTCAAGTATTCATGATTCTTGTTATAACCACTTCCCTTGTGTCCAGGTTGATATCACCATCACCATAACCGAATCAATTTGTGGCGATAAAGAGCGAAGACTGCAACCCGTGGTCTGTCTGTAATTTCCCTTAGGACCAGTCCGGTTCGTGGTCCCACATAATTATTTAGGGTAATAGCGTATACAGTATTGCCCCAATTTTGCGTGTAAATTGTATGTGTTGTAACCGTATTTGCATGATGCCTTGTGGTAAAATGACCGGATTGAGAGTTTGAATTTTTTAGTACAGAATTATTATGCCTGAAAAAAGGAATATTTTTAACTTCTCTTTTTCAGTTTTATCTGGAACTAATTGTGAGTTTTTGTTACTAAATAAAATATATTAAAAACAACTAATATCAAGAGAAGGCGGCCAGCTTTCTAGGCACTTTTCTTGCTGACAGCGTAGTGGACGAGTTTTTTTTTTTAAAATTTTTAAACTTGTTCCACACTAGGGATTTCTTCTAAATTGTGGGTGCGTTTACAAACACATAAACTCACATACACAAACAGCCAGACCCGAAACAACTATTTGCAGGTCATACAAATATTTGTTTCGTGCGGGAATCGAACCCGCGACACGCAGCGCAGCAGTCAATCCCTCAGCCACTGCGCCAACCGTGCCGTCAAACTCGAATTAAGGGCGTCAAAGAATTCGAGTTTGATGCCTTACCATTTTATTAAATGTCTATTTATGGTTTCTTAATAAACTATTTTTATTTTTCGTGATTATCTTGAAGAGCTTGACCTTTAAAATAATATTACTGTTTTCATTATCTAATGAAGACAAATGTTCGACTAGGGATAAATTTAATATTATAATGTTTATTAATTCTATGAGTAACTTGTTTACAAGCAATGATTTTTTCAAGGTGAAATAACCTATAAATAAACAAGAGTTAATTAAAGCCCTGCGTCATAAATATTATTCGTGAAACAATATCCAATAACAGCTTTGATTGGATGTAATTAGTGGTTTCTAGAACGCTCTCTAGATTTAGGTTCAATAATTTGCGTCTAAATTAAGTTGTCAGCGCAATCTAAGATTTAATCAGCATCATAAATTCAATGGATGCTTAAGCAATTTGTGAAATTGCTACGCCATCATTTCAAAACCAAAATTATTTAAGAAACTTTATTAATCAACTTAGATGAAAAATAAATTTATTATTATATATATAATGTGAAATGAATGAAAGGAAATTACATTTTAGAACCACACGTTCTATTTAAATAGACACGCCACTTATCAACGTTTTGATTCGTAATCTGGAAAAAAAAACCTGTTTGGTTGATGAAGAACCCATGAGTCCTTCTGAATTTTAATTTTTATTATATTCTTCTACATAACCAATGATTGGGTTATGTTTCACGAGAAGTAAACTTTTGTACTGTTTTCCGTCTCCCAGAAAATTCCAGAAGCAAAATGTTCTGTGTGATATAACAAAAAGTACGAATTCCGTCCCTCCCTGGCCAGTGACGTAAACTCCAATTGTAAATTCATGTTGCTCAATCTTACTCAGTTCATAACCCGAAGTCACTTCAGACACTAACTTGAATCTCCAAGATTTACGAAGAGTTTTGCTCCAGTCGGAGCTAAATTCTTAATGTCCTTATTACGATGTCGTTTTATAGTCACTGAGTGATGAAAGATCTTGTCTTGCTTATTATTTATACTCTTTTGCATAATGTTTAAGCGGGGAAGTTTTGCGCTTACACGTGCTCTCAAGTTTTGATTCTTAATTTGCCTGCATACTTTATGAGAAGACGCACGGTCTTCTCAAACTGTAAATATGAACGTTTTGATTTTCATAGAAATAACAGAGTCATATCTTTAAAGATGTAGTTGAAATCGAGCTTATTGCCATCAACGGCACAAATCTAGATTCCACGGCTGCTACTGAGAAATTCCTCATGAAAAAACCCAATAATGCTTCACTTCACCAAGAAATCTTACCTCGGAACTCAGCGAAATTACTACGTTCAGTGGCAGCGCTGATTTTTTGGCCAAAAAGGGGCCAGCACTCTGGTCCGGAAGACCAGGTGGGCCTGGGCAGGTGGTAGGTCAGACCTCCTGGCCTAAGTATTGCAACCCCAAACAGCTCACATATGTAACTACCATTAATGTTATTGTATTTGCGCCGATTAAAGTTCATAGTGTCATAAATGCGCAGAGTGGCCGAATTCGAGTGAAGTCTTTTGAGTACCCGAATGCGGGCTAGCGACCAAGTGTATAAATACATCAAGTAGCGAGAAAGATGAAGATATACATTTTCGCATTAAAGTTATCTGTGTTTGTAATCTTGAGTTAGGTTTACTCGCCTACCGTGACGTATTTCTTGAGACGCTTCATCATTTTATACATTTGCTAATCTGGCTTAATCTTAAACGGTTTTCTTGATGATTTCATATTTATATACTTCAATATCTTGACATGGTGGAATAAGTAAGGAGAATAAAAGAAATTTTCGAACAAAGATCATAATATGCTAGTCATAATATATTAGATCACATAAAATGTAAACTGAGCTTACAAACACTTTAATCAAATGTAATGTGTATTTTTAATTTTGAAGTCAGAGTGCAGAGCCCGGCTTATATAAATAGGCATGGTTAATCACACTGCAAGATATAGAGGATTTGAGAGAGAAAAAAAACTTCCACGAGTCTATTTATGATACACAATCTATGGTTTCTCATATATCGTTACCCTGCACGGTTATTACGCAATAAATTAAAGGAGCACGTTGTAAGGCAATAAATTATAAGAAAATTGGCGCGAACTCTCCGAAGCGACTGGATGCAAACTTGTCGCCATTTGCAAGAAGCTCCTGAGCATGAAAATATTCAGTATGTTGAAACTTGATCGAGCACTTGTAGGATATTCTTAGAAGGGCTTTAGAAGGTCACGGAAGATTTTCAGTTCATATTTTATTTCTTAACACGGTATTCAGTGAGTTTTAAATCGATCTAAACTCGTAATAGACCTGTCGGGGGTTGCGGCTCCTGCCGGGGTTACTTACGGGTTACCCCCGAGGTTTTAGTCAGTAAAAGTCCCTTGGGGTCCACCCAGAGCAGGAGAAGTTATTAAATGAACGGCTGTAAGAACGGGAATCCTTGATTGCAGGCGCCTGAGTCCGAAGTTAGTAAGGCCTATGATCATCAGCAGTGGATATATATAAGCGGATATGATGGTGTAGGACTATTTATTATGAGATATGTCGGTACAACAGTACCAACATATGACATTAAACAGCCTTCGGAAGGAAATATCCTTCCGAAGGCTGTTTTAAATGTCATGGTATACAAACGTACACTTGATTGTTTTTCCAGGGAGCCTACGCAACAACTCCCACATTATGTCCCCACAAATTGACAAGATGGCGGCTAACTTAAAACTGAAATTACCATATTAACCATTAAAGGTCGTTGAAATGGAGGTGAGTCTCCAAAATAATGTTTTACTAATGCTCTCTACTAAGATAAGGTGGCATAATTATATTCCAGTCATTCAAATGTTTAAGTAAAATAGGCTATTTTTAATTTCACTGATGTATTCTATCAGCCCAAGCTGTCCCACTTTTGTTTCAAAAACCTCATTATAAATTAGCCACTTAATGGTAATTTCAATGTCTCAATCATTTATAAACAGCCTGTATTACTCTCAAACACATTCCGTGACAACTTTGTTTATAGAAAAATGGCCAGTTTGATCACCGTTGCACGTTTATCAAATAGTTTTTTTTCTTAAATTCTTTGTTGCCATAAAAAAAGGATTTTTGTTATGTTTAAGGTGAGTGAAATATTTGTGTCAATTACTATGATACACAAACACAAAACTCAAAGTAATTAATTTGTCAAAAAACAATGTGTTGAGGATGATATTACAATAATGTTGTAAAGTTCAACATGTTTCACCAGTATACAAATCCTTACTAATATTATAAAAGCGAAAGTGAGTTTGTTTGTTTGTTACCTCTTCACGCTTCAATGGCTACACCGATTGTGATGAATTTTGGTACATAGATAGTTGGGAACCAGGAAACGGACAAAGGCTAATTTTTATTTAAAAAAGCCGGATGTGAGGGAGAAAGAGGGAAGAAAAGGGAAAACATAGAGTTGCTTTTACAAATCTATAAGGCGCAAAGGGAACTGTGTTACCCCAAATTTAACGCGGGCGAAGCCGCGGGCGAAAGCTAGTATTCTAATAAAATTAATTTATACTTATTGATATAGATTGCGATTGAAAAATTTTATGTCACTCTTTGTTCCTAATTATTTGAAGATGTGAAACTCTATACGATAAAACTCGAATGAATTTATAATATATGCGTCATCTGTCGTGTGTTGAACCAGCAAATAAATATATAAATAGAACATATAGGAAGAGTTGGAACTTGTCAGTGAAAAGATTATAATTGTTTAGATACAATCGATGAATTTATTTCAATAAGCAGCAAATGCACATCAACAATCTAACAGCAAAAACAGAAAAGTTAAATACATATAAGCTAACAAAAGTCCGCATTCGTGATGAATTACTATCTCAACAACAAGAAAAATGCAGTGTGAAGTCAGAAAAGAACATTATTCAGACGTTTGAGAAAAATGCGTAAACTGCAAGGCAACAATGACGTAAGTGACGGTGATCCCAACGATGGTGAAGGGTAGCTTGACATCCATATCAATGTTCCATATGTTCAGAACTGACAAAGTGAATGGGCGCCGATGTATATACCGCAGGGTCGTTTCCAACTCAAATAAAATTGAAACATCTGAAAAAAAAAGAAACATTTAAATTGTGTTGTCTTTTACTCAATTGCGGAGAAGTCTAAAAGGAGTGTGATGTTTTTGACCGTAGTTCTGATGTACGGCATGTTTGTCTGTTTCTTTGTTCCATCGTAACTTCTAAACAGATAATTCGGTATGGATTTACCTTTCATTTTCATAAATTTTATCATCATGTCATGTCATGTTTACAATCATTGACCATATCAAACTTTAATAGAAAATGTGCTTATTATTTGATATTCAGTTGGGTTATGTTATTATAATGTAGATTTTTTATAAAAGCAAAGAAAACAATATTTTTATATATTTTCTTTGCGTTTATTATTTTTATTTAAACATCATCATCTGCTTAGCCTTTTCCCAACTATGTTGGGGTCGGCTTCCAGTCTATCCGGATGCAGCTGAAAATCAGTATTTTACATGGAGCGACTGCCTATCTGACCTCCACAACCCAGTTAGTACTGGGTAATACGATATCCCTAGGTAAGACTGGTTGTCAGACTTTCGGGACAATGACTACCTTTAACGACTGTCAAAGATCTACAAATGACAGCCGGGACCGGGACGGGATTTTTATTTAAACAATATCGAAAAAACAAAAGGTCCTAAAAACATTTCGAGATAAGTCAAAGGTTTCTTTTTTCTATGCTGAATTACAATACATATCACCTGAGCATCTAGCCAACTGGCTCGATAGGATGGACTTGATTTCATCAACTTCATTCTTGATTGCCTCTGCAATGATGATTGAAGAACAGGACGTAACTAAAGTATTAAAAAACGCTAAGAGAACCAACACCAGTATCGGTAATTCTGAATCACCCTGAAAAAAATGCATATATTATGGAGCACATGTGAGTCGGAAATAATATACGTTCACCCCAAAAGCCCATACCAAAGAACATTGCTCTTTGCCCAAACATTGTTGGCCCATGTATTGTATATGTGTAATAATGTATTGTATTCTCTATCATTAGGCATGTCCAAGTACAACCAAGTTTGATTAACTAATAATTAAAGTAAATTTTCCTTTGATTATATCTAGCGTCATACCACTGCTGGCCTTATGAGTTCTAGCTCAGGGCCATTATGCGACACGTGCGAGGACACTGGGCGTTGGTTATGTCCAGCTCGTCCCACCATCTTCTAGGAGGTCTGCCGCTACGCCATCGGAATATGACAAGGCTCCACATAGGGGCTATATTGACCCACAGCATTGGGCATACAGTCCAGTCAGCTAAGCGGTTTATGGACAACGTCTCAGAAAGCTACATACAAATGGTATCCTTTATAATAGTTTAGTAATCAGTACAATCAACATAATTTTACCAAATAAATACATAAAAAAGTCATAAAAATGAATGAAAACAAAAGAATTGACTCACTTTTTGCATGAGCGAAATTATAGTGTTATACAGGCTTATAATCCATACTGGTAGATTAAAAATTAACGTCAGGAGCAGCTTAAACAAAAAATAATAATTAAGAGGTGTCAAGGGACACCCAGATGGAACGAAGTTATTATTTATAATGTACAAACAACCTGTATACACTCAACAAAAATAATCGTCGCGACACCACACTGTTCAATGCGAAATAGAAATACGAAACGAAAATAACTGGCTTGCTTACTATGAGAAAGAGAGAAAAAGAGAGGCAGAGAAACACGCGCACGCCACACGGCTTACAACTATAGCAAAAAAGTGTCGTTACAACTTGTAGTCTTAATATTTTCCGTCTAGCCCCCTTTCGCAACGCGCGATAAGGAACTTCGTTCCAAAAACGATTGCATCAGGAAAGTTTTGATCTTTTATTACACGAATTATGGTTTTCAGTAAGACAAAGCGAATACTACGATAACTCGTCAAATGTTCAACACTCAACACAGCACAATCGCATAGCGCTGTCATTGAGGCAGTGCACTCTTGGTGCGACCCCCCCTGAGCCAGAACGAGCGTGTCGTCAGCGTAGTTAGCTACGCTGACGACCGCCGCGCCGCTAGGGAGGTCGGCGCGCACCACCCGGTCGTAACCGATGTCCCACAGGAGCGGCCCCAAGACCGATCCCTGTGGGACACCGCACGACATCTCTCGCCGGTTCCACTCTTCAGAGCGACCGGGGTAGATGACGGCCCTGCCCGTCAGATTTGCCCCGACTACACGACGAAGGTAGGTCGGCATCCGGTGGTATCGGAGTGCCCCCCTGATGCAGCTCCAAGTCATGGTGTTAAACGCGTTGGCGATGTCGAAAGACACCGTCACGACAACCCCACCCCTGGACACTGCAGCCCCCGTTGTGAGGGCTCTCACGCGCATGACGGCGTCCACCGTCGAGCGCCCCTTGCGGAAACCATACTGGTGATCCGCAAGATCCGGCCCCGTCTCCACAAGGTGCCCGACGAGGCGGTTTGCAATTACTCTTTCAAAGAGCTTGCCCACCTCGTCGAACAGCACAATGGGCCGAAATGCGGACGGAGAGTCCGCAGGGCGCCCCGGCTTCTGTATCAGGATCAGTTTCCCCGTCTTCCAACGAAGCGGGAATTGGCCCCTCTCCATGTATGCGCTTAGGAGCCCTAGTAGTCGGAGCCTGAGAGCCTCCAGAGCCAGGACCCAGGCTTTGCCATGCAAGCCATCGGGTCCCGGGGCGGTGTTTTTGGCTTTCAGCCTGCCCACCGCCACTCACGCGGCGACAGAGCGAGGCTGGCGAACGAAATATCCACCACCGTCTCATCCCGCACCCGCACACACGTGGGAACAGAACCCCGATTTAAGATGACCAGGCCTGTCTCCAGTGCCCAGTCCTCCACCATCCCTCTGAGAGAATTGTGGAACTCGGCGAGAGTATATCCCCGAACCGTGCTGGCGACGCACCCCTGACCCTTCCTGACACCCCCGTAGGACGGGGTACCGGCGGCGGCCGTCGAGATGATGGTCACTGAGCCGCTCAGGTCCTCCGCCCAGTCTTCCCTGGAGAGGACAAAGTACGGTTTAGCGACCACGGCGATATGAATCGACCACTGCGCCATGCTCTGGAGCAAGAGATCCTGAGCACAGGCGCAATGGTTGATGTTTGCCTGTAGGAGGCGTAATGGGGCCGTTATTGGCACTCTATTACAGCCCCCTCCCGTCGACATGACCTGGCGTTGCTAGGCGGACGAACGGTGAGCATTGCACCCATGGTATCCTTTACTCTTCGTCCACAGGCCCGCGCCTACAAGGAGTTGTCTCGCGGCTCCCGCGACACCCGGACCTTGCCAAACTGCTTCAGGTTTCACCTTTGTTTGAAAGAATTACTTACAGTCACACTTACCATCATCATCTGCCTCTCCTTTTCCCAACTATGTTGGCGTCGGCTTCCAGTCTAACTGGATGCAGCTGCATATCAGTATTTTACATGGAGCGACTGCCTATCTGACCTCCACAACCCAGTTAGTATTGGTTAATGCGATACAGTCAAACTTACCAAAAATTGAATTTCCTTATGCACATATCCCATAGTATCCATCAAATTATTGTAATAATACAAACATTTTCTGATACGCCTTACAGTTTTATCGACTTCATATTTCCCAACAATATTCACAGGCACAAAGTTGTTCCCCAACGACTTCCGTAGTAACTTGACCCGTGTTAATAAAGGGGAATAAACAAAAGTTCCCATGAAACGATTGGAATGTATTGCTATTTGTAATAATATTGTAGGAAGAAGAGCAATGGTAAAACTTCTGGCCTTGCAAAGAATCAGAATCGAATTGCACAAAAAACCAACAAAAATAACAACTGTTTGCCAACGAATCAGAGCTACATTCTTAAAACCGACAACGGTGTCACATGTTTTGATGGCGTTATAGTATTTGAAGAGGTACTCCTGACCCGTAACAAAAAAAAAGAGAGCGGTTATGGCGTTTTCAGTCACCATATGCACGTTAACCCAGTAAAAACCTTGGAGTTGGAAAAAGGACAACGAAAACACTATGACAATGCAGTAGATTCTTAAGAAAAAACAAACAGTTTTAGAGTTACTAATTCCACAATAATTTCCTAATAAAACGTGGACTATTAAAATGGTATCCACTAAAGGTGATTTCGTTAATTTACTGAAATATTTTCCCAACTTTGGTAACATTTTTAATAAAGCTGCGAGACTTGCGTGCTACATTTATCCACGGAGAATGATATTTTCATGGCATGATATTGATCCATATCGTTTTTATTAAAGTGCATGATTAAATTGATACGTGTGAGTTTCAATATGACTTATTTAGGAATACAATTCATTATTATGAGTGCTAAAAACAATGGCTGGTACATTGGATTATGATTAAAGTCCTTTAACTTTTTGTTAGACCACGAAATTCAAATAGCCCCCCTGTAACCCTTACCCACCTACGCCCCCCTAACATCTATAATTTCAATGATTAAGTTTTTTTAATGAATGTCCTAATTTGAATGATTTTGATAATAATTCTACTACTAGCTATCTAGCTAGACTAGGACTCCATCGGCAATTTCAGTACAGTTGGAAAGGTATTCAGTATCTGTACTGAAATTGCTGGGAGTATACTGAGACTTCAGCTTGCTTACTTTGCAAACCATATTAGTTTCGGATCACAAACTTCAGAGACCGCTCCAAAGTGAGATTAGTGCCCTTGAATTTTACTGTGGTCACAGTTGCAATTCATCAAACGGTCGAAAGAATATGGCAACTAAAACTGTGACACGAGAATTTTGAATATAAGAAGAAAGATATATATTATTCTACTAAAATGCATTGCCATCCAACGCGGTAATGCTGCCAGTCTTCTGGGCACTTTACCTGTTGACGGCGATACGGACGAATTTTTTGACGTCCTGTAATTTTCTATTTGTTACTTGTTTATATTTTTTTTTATTAGTTTGTGTATATTTATAGGTTGTATATATTTAGTAATTAATTTAATTATAATATGACAAATAAAAAAGATTTTCTCTTTAAACTAAAATGTGTACTTATATTTAGGTTAATACATTCATATTTTAGTTACTATTCTCTTCCTATTCTCACATACTACTGTCTACTTTTTTTTCTTCATATTACCTCTCGCAGGCTTGTTGCAATTCTACAATGCAATATCTTTAGAAATAAGCTGTGTTTTTGTACTCTATGTTTTTTTATGATTTGTGACCTTGTGCTTTCTCCTGTGTATGCATACATAAATAAATAAAGATATAGTTTATTACTTAAAGCCTTTCACTGCTTCCTTGGTGCAATGATCGCGACTGATATGCTTGCGTGGTTTTTCTATGAGGAATTTCTCAAAAACAGACCAGTATACTGTAGTCCCAGTTGATGGCCTTTTTACATAAGACTGACTTATAACTGGCAAAATGTAGATGTATTGTTAGTTAACCTAGCCTCTTTGTTGCTTAAAGACATGAAATTATATACTTTTGAGCCGCAATGCTGAAAAACTACTTGAGTATTTCTTTGTATTTAATTTATTTATGTTTTAAGACTGCTATTAAACAATAATCTTAAGTATATCATTACACAGCCTTTTGCACAAGATATTCGTTTCTTTGTTATTTCAATTCGGTTCTTATATCGTATCTTCCATTAGCACTGGAAACGTCTGAAAGGTTAACTTTGGTAAACATTTGTAATTGTTTTAAGTGAGTTTAATGGTATGACATTCTGACAGTATAATTTGAACAGTTGAGTACCTACAAAAGTAAAAAATACGCCCTCGAAGGAAGACACTTAGTTTAAGTGGCAAGAAATGGGAACAATTGGGATTATTCGGTATTTGGTTTTTAGGCGTGTACGAACATCCATACTTAATATTATAAAAGCGAAAGTGAGTTTGTTTGTTTGTTTGTTTGTTACCTCTTCACGCTTTAATGGCTAAACCGATTGTGATGAATTTTGGTACATAGATAGTTGGGAACCAGGAGACGGACATAGGCTAACATTTTTTCAAAAAAAGTGGGATGTGAGGGAGAAAGAGGGAAAAAAGGGAAAACTTAGCGTTGCTATTACAAATCAATAAGGCGCAAGGAGAACTGTGTTACCTCAAATTTAACGCGGGCGAAGCCGCGGGCGAAAGCTAGTTTGATATAATTGTATGATTTTACTAGCTTCCGCCCGCGATTTCGTCCGTGTGGTATAGTTACTTTGGACTAACGCTAACTTTAACCAGCGTGATTATCGAAAAAATATATCATTCTCTTGCCTTTTCTTCACATTTTCACAAGAGACATCCAAACAAATCCTCACAAGTTTTCGCATTTATTTATAATATGAGTAGGAAGTAGGATTCAATTTAAATCCTTTGCTATATTTTTACTAAAGAAACAGAATCTGGTTTGAGTTTGGTGATCGTGATGGATCCTCGAGGTAAACGTTAAGTTAGTACCTACGGAGCTTTAATCAGATTTTGTTTCATGTATTGCCGCCTAACGACGACTGTATAAAACTGACTAAGTTTTACTGTGTAAAGATTAGTACATGAAACTAATGACGACTACCTATTCTCGTAGGTAGTCATCGTTAATCGTGTCAGTCGTTAGCGCGACTGCTGTGAAGTTTTATTGGGTACTAGCTTTTGCCCACGGCTTCGCTCACGTTAACCGCTTGTATGTCGTCACAATTAAAAACGCATTGTGTTTCGCGTAGATCTACGTTCCGACATACAAGGGGTTAAATAATACTTTACTTCCTTACTACTTATAATACTTACTTCCCTACTAATATTATAAAAGCGAAAGTGAGTTTGTTTGTTTGTTACCTCTTCACGTCGATTTTGATGAATTTTCGTACAGAGATAGTTGGGATCCAGGACACGGATATAAGCTAATTTTATTTTTTAAAGTGGGATATGAGGGAGAAAGGGGAAAACTTGGCGTTGCTATTACAAATCAATAAGGCGCAAGGGGAACTGTATTACCCCGAATTTAACGCGAGCGAAGCCGTGGGCAAAAGCTAATATTTTATAAAGGCGCCATAGCTTGCACAAAATACCGAAGAATTTCTGTTTTTAATGCTTTTAGAATAAAATCTGAATATCATTTATCTGTTTTGTTTATGTTAAAAATAAGGAAATTCAAAAAAATCAAATCAACCTTAACTTGGATGGTAACCACATTTTATTGGAAGACTTATAAAATATGTTTTCCCAAGGAAGGGTTAAAGGCCAACTTTACACCCGCAACGGAAGATTTGTAAGGCTATTTTTGAATTTGAGGGTTTACGAAACCCATAGCCATGCCAGTATGGCTAATTTTGGTGTTCGGTAATGTTTTGGGAAAAGAGAAATTCTACAAGCATGAATTTTGTAAATATATCAATAGAGTTGTGATTGTCTATGCTACGATTTATTTTAGTGAGCAGTTTTTATTTAAAAACACAAAATCATGTTTTGCAACACTACAGTTAATTTTAATAATATCTTCTTATACTCACTTAATATATATATATTGTAAAGGTGTATTAAAAGTTGATTGTTTGCCCGTAGAGTGGGCTTATGTCGACTACTCCCTAGTACAGTGCTTTAGAGGGAGTGGGTGAGACGATTTCGTCCTCCCCCACTCTTCTCCCCGATAATACTTTTTTTTGGTCTGGAATAACACATAGTATACTTTTTTTTCGATATCACATGGGCGAAGCTGCGGGCGCCAGCTAGTATCAACTTCAACTAATATATATAAATGCTTATTTTTGTTTACATAGATTTAAACTAGAATCAGTCAAATAAGTCTAGAGTAATCCGCTGCCCAAAAAATAGGACGTCTCTTAAACCGAAATTCCACTTCTTGACCTCCGTCATGTATCGAGTCTGTCCGTCATTCCGTCTCATGTATCCAGTCTGTCACGTCAAACTTTTTAAGGTTGGTGGTCCATCTAGAATCTAGATGGAAAGCAATTAAGGTTACGCTTGTTGCCTGCCGGGGTTGCTGTTTGCTCGAAAGAGATACCGCGGCCCCGGAACGTAAAGGGCATAGAAACATTGGTGGGTTTTAGTTAGTAAAAGTCTGACAAGCCCCCTTCTTCGAAGAAGTTATAGTTAGTGAAGTTATTTGATGATTTCCCACCCGAAAAATAAAGGCTACGCTTGCTTTGCTATAAGTATTCGAAGAACATGAAAATTTAAATTATAAACACACGAAGCCACAATACCTACTGCTCCAAATTCAATGTCATTTGAAACAATAATTATTCATATTTAGATTTATGTTTGGAACTTGGAGAATTTCATAATTTGCTACCCTCTTCGCGCATTCCAAGGGAATCCAAGTCATAATATTATGAGTTTTGATTCAAAATACAATGGCAACAGTTCTTGTGGCCCCAAAGTCTGTATGTAACTTTATTCGATGTATGTAATTCAATTATAACATTTTCTTGGCAAGAGTTTGAACGTTACTGATATCAGTCGTTCCTTCTTTACCTACCAACCTTATAAAGGTACAGTAAGGTTATAAAGTGTAATTCGTACATATTTCTATGTACGAATTACAATATGGAACTAAAGTTTTTGGATCAATACATAGTTCTGTTGACCGTTTTCGGCTACAGCGGTCAATCTCAGTGGAGAATAGCTATCTGCGCGGGAGAAAATATAATGTTCAAGTGTGTGCGCAGGCACAAGTGCACTCTCTGTTCCTCTTCTGTCCTCAATCTCATAGTCTGATGGGACGGCAATCCGACACAACCGGAGGGAGATCAGGTGCAGTACCAAAGGCTTAACGTGGTTTCCGAGGTACGGTGGGCTTACGAACAACTTACAAACTCCGGGCTGCTACTGTAAAATTCCTAATGGAATGAAAACCTAATAAAAAAAATTGTCCAACCCAGGAATCGAACCCAGGACTCCGTGCTTAGCAGTCGAGATTGCGATCCTGAGACCAACGGAGCAGATATTGTGAATCCATATTAAGACTAAACGAAAATAGCTCATAAAAAACGCGTGGAATAACAGGACAAACATAATTACAAAATAGTGTTTATCCTGTGCAAGCTAATATAACGAGTTTCGCCACTTTTATTGCTTTTTCGATGCAGTAGCGCGTTTTTATTACTACAAAACATACCCGTAGAAAGAAATGCAATTGAAACAGTAGACAGTATGGTTTATACTAACAATAAATATAGTTTTCAATTTTGTGTAAATGAGTTTAAATGTTCGTAAACAAACCCACGATACAGGAGAAATTTCTAGTGATTTTTCAAACAGAAAAAAAAAACAATTGAACGCAAAATTACTCTGAGACCGCTAATTGGTTACTTTTCTGGCATCTTAATTGTTGACTCAATTATAACCTGCCAGTTACTTAAGCTTTTCTTCAATCAAAGCAGCGGGTCTGCTTGGATCACTGTTTGCTGGGTTTGCGAAAGCTCCAGGCTCGAGTACAGAAAATGAAAACGAAGGAATCTGGATAGGTTGTAGTCAGTAAAAGTCTGACACTGTTTTAGTTATGCAACATTTTTGTCTCAATTATTATGAAACACGGTAAAATTGTAATCAATATATGCATCATCTGTCATGTTTTGAACCTGTGTTAAACCAGCAAATCAATAAATTTAAAAAAATACTTGTCAGTAAAAAGATTGTGTAGTTTAAGATATAGTAGATGAATTTATTTCAATAAACGACAAAAATACGTTGTTACAAGAAAAAAGCAAACACAGCAAAGTTTAATACATTAAGCTAGCAAACGTCCGCATTCGTGATAAATTAATATCTAAACAACAAGAAAAATTTAAGGTGAAGTCAGAAAAGCACATTATTTTGACGTTTGAGTAAAATGCGTAAACTGCAAGGCAACAATGACGTAAGAAGCGGTGAGGCCAATGATAGTGAACAGTAGCCTGCTATCGATATCAATGGCCAAAATGTTCATAACTGATAATGTGAATGGGCGTCGATGTATATACCGCAGGGTTGTTTCTAACTCAAAATAAATTGAAACATCTGAAAAACAAAAACATCCAATTATTACGGAATAGGACTTTTGTTTTAATTTACCCGACTGCGGCAAAGCCAAACAGGAGGTTGATGTTTTTGACCTGAATTGTAAGTTTATCCGTTTTTTTGTTCCATCGTAAGTACTAAACAGATGAATCCATTTGGATTTACCTATAATCTCATTTTCATATTTTTTATTTGTATTCAAGTGGGTCTTGCCTGCATGAAACTTTTATTGAAAACTAGCTTTTGCCCGCGACTTCGCTCGCGTTAAATTCGGGGTAACACAGTTCCCCTTGCGCCTCATATATTTGTAATAGCAACGCTAAGATTTCCCTTTTCTTCCCTCTTTCTCCCTCACATCCCACTTTTTTTAAAAAAAATATTAGCCTATGTCCGTCTCCTGGTTCCCAACTGTCTCTGTACCAAAATTTATCGAAATCGGTTTAGCCATTAAAGCGTGAAGAGGTAACAAACAAACTCACTTTCGCTTTTATAATATTAGTAAGGATGTGCTTATTATTTGATTTTTAGTATATTCAGTTGAGACATGTTATTTTACTGTAAGGTTTCTTTTAAAAACCCGAATTCCAACAAAACACTATAAAAACCGTAAAAAACATATATTTAATTCCGGAAGTCGGTGGTAAAAAATAGATGAGATAAATATAAAAAATAGATAAATCGCCCAGAGCGGGAGAGATTATTTAATGATTTTACTATCCACAAAAAAAAACGGCGTGTCGCTGTGTCGTGGACACGGCCGTGGGTTTTACGTGAATACATAAATATGTATTACACAATAATAAACGTGTGTCACAACATATTTGTGTTCAGTGATGGCAACATTTGTCTTTCATCGGGTTCAGGAAGTAAATCATAGAAACAAAAAGTTACCCTTTTATAACAACTTTATTGATGATAGGTGTGCGAAACGAAAAATAAAGTAAACATTTCTGCATTAATCATTCTTTACTCTATACGACACATTTAATAATATTATAGATAACCTAAACAATAAAAAATCCTAGACCAAAAACTAACAAAGATAATAATTTACTAAAAATACTTAAACAAACAACAATTTATCGCTATTTCTAGAAAACTCTTAGTTTTAGGAAATTGAAATAAACTGAAATATACGTTTTATACCTACACCTGCAAAGTGAAATCAAGTTTGTGAAAATATCTTAACAAATAAAAAAGGACATTTTTAAATTACGAGATTATCGAAGTGAAAATTTTTCGTCCCAAATTTTGCTATACTTGTATAAAGGTTAAATAGTCTTCTACAGTCTCGTCGCAGACAGAACTCATCATGCGACGAGAACGCATCGTGTCATCGTACGATCGATAAACCGTTAGGACGGCACCTTAGTCAGTACGAGTTAATTAGACCCCTCCGCTCTCCCCAAGCGGTCCCCAGAGTGGCGAACACCTATTAAGGGCTTTTGTTGCAAGAAAATGGATAGGTTGGGACCCTAACCTACCCCTTTTCGAGAGAAAGAGGATCGAGTAGTCGATCACCGAGTCGATGCCGCAGGCTTGCCGCACCGCACCGCCGTTCACACAGGCGTTGCGACAGAGCTCGCTTCATACAAAATGTTCTAGGCGTCTTTTGTTTTTCTGCCGCAGAGTTGTCGCGGCGTGTCGCAGCTTCAACTTGCTTATCGAAAGGAAAATCTAAAATCTAAAACGCAACGTGTCGCGCCGCGCCTGTGTGAACGGTAGCATGCGTTTTCATAGTAATTGTTCTACGGAGATTTTGTCGCCGCTTGCCGCGCCGCGCGTGTGTGCAGAAGCCTTTAAAGTGGAACCCGGTTTCCTCTTTTGCAAAAAAGTTGTTAATTTCAACCTTTTTAGTTGTGGTATGATAGTATCTCACAAAAAAATCTAATTTAGAATTCGTTTACCGTTGTTAAAAAAAGATATTATACATAGACGATCCATTTACTTAAAATTAAAAATGAAATATGATTTTCATGAATGCTATTGTCAGAACTGGATTAAACTGAAACAGGGCCACACGGGAAGCACGTTTAAACAAAATAAAATCAAGAATCGGTTCACTCAGTCGAAAGTTCTGTAGGAAAGACATTTATAAAAAACAGTAACAGTCGAATTCAGACCTCCTTCCTTTTTTGAAATAGTATGTTAAAAAAAATATGGACAAGGATAGTAAGGACAAAAGGTGAAATTACACGGCCATAAAATCATTTGAAGATAAGTAAAAGGTTTAACTTCAAGGTTATTTTTATACATCACACCATATCACCTGAGCATCTAACCAACTGGCTCGTTAGAATAGACTTGATTTCATCAACTTCAATCTTGATTGCCTCTGCAACGATGATTGAAGAACAGGCCGAAAATAAAGTTTGAAAGAACGAAATGAGAACTAACACCAACATTGAGTATTCTGGAGAATCCTGCAAAAAGTGCATATATATTTAAACATTGCCCCACACTAGGAATTTTCCCTATATTGTGGGTGCGTTTACAAACATTTAAACTCACATATACAAACAGCCAGACCCGAAACGTGCGGGAATAGAACCCGCGACACGCATTGCAGCAGTCGATTGCGCAGCCACTGCACCACCCGTGTCGTCAGAGCGGCTTATATGTTAGGAATGACTAGCTTCCGGGCATAAGCTAACATAACTTCGGGGGTTTCACAATCATAAATGACGGAAATAACAGGGCTCCACATAGTGGCTATATTGGCCCACAGCATTGGGCATACAGCCCAGTCACAGTCACCTAAGCGGCTTATGGACAACATCAGGAAGCTAAATACAAACAGTATCATATAATAGGGTAGTAATCAGTAAAATCGACATAATAATTCCTAAAAAATACACTTACTATTTGCATGAACAAAATTGTTGTGCTATACAGGGTAAAAATCCATAGCGGTAAATTTAAAATTAACGTCAGGAGCAGCTAAAACAAAAAAAAAAAGGTTTTATGGCAGGAAAGTTTTGATATTTTATTTTATAACACGAATGCTAGTTTTCAGTTAGACTAAGCGGTTAACAAATATTCTACCGAACCATGATAACTGGTAAGATTTTCAACTCTAAGCACAGGAAAATGGCATAGTGTTGACAATCGGAAAATGTGCTTTTTTTGGTGTTATATTTAGGTGCAACCGCAACCCTAGCTAGCAGCGGCCCTGGTCTGAAAATAAATGCGTCGTCGACATGACCTGTCGTCGCTAGACAGATGGACGGTGAGAATCGCTCCCATGGTACCCAATTGCTCTTCGTCCTCAGGCCTCCGCCTACCAGGAGTTGTCTCGCGCTCCCGCGACACTCGCAGCTTGCCATAACTGTTTCAGGTGTCACCTTGTGTTTGAAAAAACTACTTACCAAACATTGTATTTCCTTATCTACATATTGCACAGTGTCCATCAAATTATTGTAATAATACAAACATTTTCTGATACGCCTAACAGTTTTATCGACTTCACATTTTCCAACAATATTCACAGGCACAAAGTTATTTTCCAAAAACTTTCTTAGCAACTTGACCCGTGTTAATATAGAAGAATAAACGATAGTTCCATTAAAATGATTTAAGTTTATTACTATTTGTAAGAATATTGAAGGAAGAAGAACAATGGAAAAACCTCTTGGCACGCAATTAATCGCAATCGAAATGCACAAAACAACAAGAAAAGCAACAACTGTTTGCCAACGAATCAGAGCTACATTCTTGAAGCCGATGATAGTGTCACATGTTTTGAGGGCGTTGTAGTATTTGAAGAGGTACTCCTGACCCGTTACAAAAAAAAATAGAGCTTTTATGCCGTATTCTATCACCACATTCATAATAACCCAGTTAAAACCCTTGTACTGCAAAAACTGGAATTGGAGAAAAGATAATGAAGACACTATGACAACGCAGTAGATTCTTAAGAAGAAACAAACAGTTTTAGAGTCACTAATTCCACAATAATTTCCAAATAATACGTGAACTATCAAAATGGTATCCAATAAAGGTGATTTCGTTAATTTACTGAAATATTTTCTTATATTTGGGAACATTTTGTAAATTTATAGTTGCAAGACTTGCCTGCAATATTGTTTAATGAAGAATGATATTTTCATGGCATGATATTGATCCATTTTTATTAATTAAAGTGGTATATTAAATTGATACTGTGTGTTTTTAATAACTAATTTAGGAACACAATTTATTATTATGAAACGTAATATCAAAAACTATGGCTGGTTTTTTGGAATATAACTAAATTCCTTATTAATTAATATCTTTTTGTGAGACCACGTAACTAAAATAGGTGCATCAAAACCGATTCCTCACGGATATTAAGATAAAAGCCCCTACAATTTCAATAGTAAAGAGTTTTGTTTTTTTTTTATGACTGCTCTTGTTTTGAATGTTGTTGTTAATAATTGTGGCCACTGAAACGTAAAAAATATAATTATGAAAATTAATTAATCGGTCGTTTGGGTAACAAGAAGCCCAAGCCACCAAATCATTACTTATTTTCTCATATTCAACGGGATAATACCAATGCAATTATAAATGGTGTTTTTTTGCAAGTAGGTTTTTACAAACACTTTTACACGTCTTAAACAGGACTGATATACTGGACTAGTCCACTCAGAACCTGTCCAATCAACCAGCATTTGTTAGTTATCGTATACTCGACTCATAACTCAAGGAGCTCAACGACATGACGAAAAATACTAAAAAAAGACATTTGTGTATCGCCGTAGTGTCTCAAACTGCCAAATAATCGTCAAAAGCAAACAAAAAAAATGTATATATTAGGTCTTTACCTGTGAAATTGCCGTTCTGCAGTACTGGACATTTCAAATCAAAATAATTTTTTTTTGGCTAAGAACTCTAATTTCAAATTAATTTTATTTTAAAAACATGGTTTTGTTTTTCTAAAAGTAGTCATTTGTTTATTGATTAGTTTTACACTTTCATCGCATTTCTATCTTTTTCGTCATCATGGATATGTTAAAAATACGAGTAATTATGGAATATGAGTACCGTCGTGGCAGCAACACGGCATAAGCGGCAAGCAACACCAACGACGTTTACAGAGCTAACACTACAAACCAACGCACCACCTGTTATTGGTTTGCTCGCTTCCGTTGTGGAAATTTCGACCTGAAAAATAAACCTCGCGGTCGTCCGAAGATTTTGTTCGACAATAACGAATTAAAGACGATTGCTGATGATACACAATTTACGGCTGAATTAGCAGCAGCTTTCGACGTTAGCGTCAAAACAATATTGGTCCATTTGCGTCAAATTGGCAAGGTAAAAAAGCTTGATAAATGGGTGCCCCACGAACTCAATGATCGTCAGCGCGAAGCATGCCTCGAGCATCATAGCGTCGAGACATGCCTTGCACTGCTCAACAGACACACAAATGAAGGAATTTTGAACCGCATTGTTATCTGCGATGAAAAATGGATTCTGCTTGATAACCTCAAGCGCTCAACAAGTTGGTTGGGTCCTGGTTCAGCACCTAAACAATGCCCTAAACGAAAACTTACCCCTAGAAAAGTGATGGTCACTGTTTGGTGGTCTAGCGCCGGTGTGATTCATCAGCTTCTTACCAAACGGGGTGAGCATTACTGCAGATGTGTACTGTGAAGAACTCTAGCTCTTGAGACACTTGGACATCCAACCAAACATTGGGACATATTAATTATTTACATGATGTCCAAGAAACTAGATTCTGTAACCAACCGTGAGTGGGAACAATTTAAAAACAATTCAGACACATTTCCAGGCTTAAAACAATTCCTAAAATTTATTTCTAACAGAGCAGACTTACTTGAATCTATAAATCATCATAACAACACATTATTTACAAACAATACATCAACTAAAAACACAAATGAAAATAATAAATCTAAAAACTATCATATTACAACTAAATCTAAACCTATTCGGCATTCTGAGAATATCAAGTGCCCTATGTGCACTCAGAATCACTTTTTATTTAGTTGTCAACCTTTCAGAGACCTTAACATTGAAGCTCGTATTAAAAAAGCATCAGAAAGCAACGTTTGTATGAACTGCCTTCGACCTGGTCATACAGTTAAGCGTTGCAATCTTTCTCATTGCAAAAATTGCAAATCTAAACATAACACCCTCTTACATAGGGAGTTAGCAACAGACAACAAGTCAGGGGACAATATAGCATTGTCAACAAATGTCGTTTTACCCCCATCAAATAATTCTCAAAATCTTATTTTACTTTCCACTGCCTTGGCTAAGGTGGCAGACGTTAATGGAGAACTTCATACTGCCAGACTCCTATTGGACAATGGCAGCACCTCCAACTTCGTTACCCGTGAGCTCTGTGGGAAGCTTGGTCTGATGACTCACAGCACTAGTTCCACCGTCACAGGTATTAACGGACAAGTTTCGAGTACCACAGAAAGTTGTTCTCTTCATTTACAATCTTGTTATGGTAGCTATCAGGCGACTGTAAGCTGTTTTGTCTTACCAACCATCACCCAGACGATGCCTGGCTCTTACGTGGATAAAAAATATATTACCATTCCGCCAGGTATTCAATTAGCAGATCCTTCTTTTAACATACCTTCAGCTATTAATATTTTTGTAGGCGCTGAGGTATTTTGGGACGTCTTAGGTTCCGACACCATTAATTTAGGTAAACATCAACCTAGATTACAGTCATCAAAATTAGGTTGGCTTATTTCGGGCTGTGTCATTCAGTCTCCGCGTCATACACAACCTTCTTATTGTCATTTTCTCTCACATGAGGAGTCTGAACAGCTGACTCGCTTCTGGGAACTCGATACTGTATCTGCTGGCAATTGTTTTTCTTCTGATGAACAGGCTTGTGAAAAACCTTTTTCAAGAAACCACACGTCGTGATACAAATGGACAGTTCGTGGTCACCATACCTTTGAAGGACTCGCCTGAGTGCTTAGGTGACTCTTATGTACTGGCCAAGCGTCGATTTCTCTCCCTCGAGCGTAGGTTTGAGCGGGACTCCACTTACAAAACCAGATATTCTCAATTCATTCAAGAATATATTGACCTTAATCATATGACAGAACATTCCAAAACCAAATATAATTCAGATATAAACCATTATTTTTTGCCTCATCATGGTGTTGTCCGCGAGTCTAGTTCGACTACAAAACTTCGCGTAGTTTTCGATGCTTCAGCCACCAGCACCTCGGGCAAGTCCTTCAATGACATCCAAATGGTAGGTCCTACCGTACAGGAAGATTTGCTATCCATACTTTTAAGATTCAGGCAACATAAATTTGTTGTAACGGGTGACATCGAAAAAATGTACAGAGCAATCTTAGTCGAGCCTTCTCAGCGCACCTTACAACAAATTCTGTTTAGATTCAATTCTTCAGATCCTTTAAAGAAGTATACACTAAACACAGTGACTTACGGTACTTCTTCAGCTCCTTATCTAGCCACCAAGTGCTTGGTGTCTCTTGCAGATCAATGTTCAGACCCAGAAGTCAGTCAGTCTATCAGACGTGATTTTTATGTAGATGACTATTTAAGTGGTGGTGACTCGATCGAGTCAGTCATCAAACTTTGCCAAGGTGTAGTTAATACTCTCGAGCCTGCAAAGTTTCACCTTCGTAAATGGCAGTCAAATTGTCCTAAGATACTTGAGTCAGTCACAAACCTTATCACAGACAATAATAATAAAACTTTAAACTTGAATGAAACTCCTAGTAAAACACTTGGGTTGTACTGGGACCATAAATCAGACACACTTTTCTTTTCAATGGAATTAAAACCTATATCTAAAATAACTAAGCGTAATATATTATCATTAGTAAGTCAGGTGTTTGACCCTCTTGGCCTCGTTGGGCCGTGCATAGTACAGGCCAAACTTATATCACAGCAGCTGTGGTTGTAAAAATGCAACTGGGATGGCGACGTACCAAAGAAATAAAAACCCAGTTTCTTCAGTTCATGCAATCATTTTCAGCAAGCTCAAAGAGCAACCCTGCCGATCTTGCATCTCGGGGGGTGAAGGCTGATTGCATCAGCTCGTTCACTCTTTGGTGGTCGGGTCCAGACTTCTTAAATCAGAAAGAAATACAATTTCCCACTTCACCCAATACACAAATACATTCATCATCTAAAATATCTTTCCACACAGTTGCTGAACAGAACAAAACAAATAATAACAATTTAATATCCAATTTAATACATAAAAAATCATCATTCACATCATTAATTAGAATCATAGCTTATATACAAAGATTTATTAATAATTGCAAACAAAATAATCATAATAAATCATCTTACCTAACATATTCAGAATTAAAGTCATCACAAAATCTTATATTACAGATTTCTCAGCAGGAAATGTTCCCTGAGGAATACAAATGTCTTAAAACCATTCAGCCTTTACATAAAAAGAATCGGTTGATTAGTCTTTCTCCTTTCATCGATTCAGATAACTTAATACGCGTTGGTGGACGTCTTAACAATTCAAACTACAGCTACGACATTAAACACCCTATTCTATTATGTAGTAAACACATTTTAACTAAAATCATATTTGAAAAAGAACACAAAACACTCTTTCATGCAGGACCTCAACTACTTCTAGCACACATTCGACTCACCTACTGGCCTTTAGCTGGCAGAAACCTTGCTAAGCAGATAGTGCGTAACTGTGTTCGTTGTACTCGCTTTAAAGCTCAACCTGTTCAGGTTGTCATGGGCAACCTACCAAGTGATAGGACGCATCTCGAGTACCCTTTTCTGAATACAGGGCTTGACTACGCCGGGCCAGTGCTGATAGCCGACCGCAGAGGTAGGGGATGTAAGCTTGTCAAATCTTATATTTGTGTTTTTGTCTGCTTTGCAGTCAGGGCTGTGCATCTGGAGCTCGTTGCTGACCTTACCAAAGAAGCTTTCCTTGCGGCCTTCAGCCGATTTATTAGTCGTCGGGGCCAACCTCAGCGCGTGTACTCCGACAACGGCACTACATTCGTGGGGGCTTTCAATGAGCTTTCACGCTTCTTAAAAGCTTCATCAAACAGCTTAGCAAGAGATTGCAAACAAGGGCATAGAATTTAAATTCATTCCTGCCTACTCCCCGCATTTCGGTGGCATTTGGGAGGCTGCAGTAAAATCCACCAAACATTTACTACGTCGAGTCATGAGCCTAACTCACTTGACGTATGAAGAGCTCTCAACTTGTTTAATTCAGATAGAGGCTATTTTAAACTCCAGACCTTTAACACCTCTATCCACTGATCCTTCTGATCTCTCATACCTTTCCCCATCTCATTTCCTGATTGGACGACCACTCACTTCAGTTCCTCGTCCTCAGATCACCGACTGCAATATCCAGCGGCTTCATCGCTTCCATAGAGTGGAAAAGCTCCGACAACATTTTTGACAGCGGTTTTCTAATGAGTATGTGTCTCTCCTTCAGCAGAAAACCAAATGGCAGACAGCTGGGCATGACCTGAAGATAGGCACCATGGTCTTAGTGAGAGACGCTAATCTCCCTCCTCTCCTGTGGATGCTGGGCCGAGTGACAGCCGTAAAACCAGGATCCGATGGGCATAACAGAGTCGCCGAGATCCTAACAAAGAAGGGCACCATTACACGTGCATACAACAACATCTGCCCTCTTCCCGTCTCGACAGCATCATCTTGAAGCCTTTACGTACTTCAACCCGGGGAATATGTTCCGGATCTTCACATCGCGCCGGTCAGTGGGATCGCGCGATGCTACGTCATCTGAACGCCCCACCTAACGTATGGCCCTCGACCATACCGATGGGCACAGACACTCGCTCACTCGCCGTCACTTAGCGTGCGCATACATCGGCCATTTTTTATTTGTACAATCACCTAATTTTATAATATTATACAGTCCTATGGAAACGGAAGTTTTATTTAGTCGAGACCACCAGCATCACAACTGGAGCTTGACACTCAAACAGTGGTCCTTCGAGCCGGTTCAGTTCTTCACTGGCACATCTCCAACCAGTATTGGTCAATCGCTCGTCTCCGCTGCTCCTGCACGACAACGCGCGACCTCATACTGCACAGCAGACGGTAAGTTGCAAGAACTGGGGTTGGAAGCTCTCCGTCATCCGCCTTACGCACCAGACCTTGCGCCTACAGACTACTACTTTTTCCAAAATTTGGATGACTTCTTGGCGGAAAAAAATTCTATACCCGAGAGGCAGTACAAAATGCCTTTGAAGAATTTGTTGCCTCCCGTTCAGCTGATTTCTTTAAGAAGGGCATCAATAAACTACCACTGCGTTGGCAAAGATGCATTGATTGCATGGGTGATTACTTCGATTAATACAAATAAAAAATACATGAAAAAAATTCCTTTAAATTTTTTCATACAAAACGGCAATTTCATAGATAAAGACCTATTATACAAAATTATATAGAGTAAAAATAAATAAAACATTAAAAATTAATATTAATGTCAGATCATAAATGTCGAAGTGTCTAAAAAAGGAAAGAATAATAAATGAAACAAAGAAAATGTTGACACTCTTTGAGTAAATTAAATTGGAGCGGCTTTATCCCAAGCTTTTTTATCTTCAAGGTTAAATGATTAATATTATGGTAGACTTTCAGACATACCTTACGTTTTTATAAAAGACTAGCTGTGCCCAGCGGTTTCACCCGCTGCTCACTTAGGGGTATGAAAAATAGATGTTGGCCGATTCTCAGACCTACCCAATATTTACACAAAGTTTCGTTTGAATCGGTCCAGCCGTTTCGGATGAGTATGGGAACGAAAATTGTGACACGAGAATTTTATATATTAGATTTAAACATTAATGAGGCTTAGTGTTTGAATATCGCTTGGTATATTATTATAAAAACGTAAACATTCGCATACGAACGTACCCCCTATTTTATTGAGCCTAACATTTAACACCATGAAATGTTTCAATTAAATTATTGCAGCTGACATATTGAAAAAAAAAACAACGGGTAGAGTAAAAACTTGGCAGTAAAAATATTATTTAGTTTAGGTATAGTACATTTATTTCAATAAGCGACATAAATACGTTGTTACATGAAAAAAACAAACACAGCAAAGTTTAATACATTAAGCTAGCAAACGTCCGCATTCGTGATAAATTAATATCTAAACAACAAGAAAAATTTAAGGTGAAGTCAGAAAAGGACATTATTTAGACGTTTGAGTAAAATGCGTAAACTGCAAGGCAACAATGACGTAAGTAGCGGTGATCCCAACGATGGTGAACAGTAGCCTGCTATCGATATCAATTTCCAAAATGTTCATAACTGACAAAGTGAATGGGCGCCGATGTATATACCGTAAGGTCGTTTCTAACTCAAAATAAACAGAAACATCTGAAAAACAAAAACGTCCAATTATAACACTATGAAGAAATATTGAATTTTTGTTTTCATTCAACCGACTGCGGCGAAGCCGAAATGGAGGGTGATGTTTTTGACCTTTATGCGCAAGGATGTTTTTTTCCGTTTCTTTGTTGCATCGTTACCACTAAATAGATGAAACTATTTGGATATACCTATCATCTTATTGCTTTTTCATTTATATTTAAGTGCAAGTGTATAAAAGCTCTATAAAAAAAAGAAAATAAATTCACTTCCGGAAGTCGGTGAACTTCAAAAATATTTTATTTAATCTTGTTAGTTGTGGTATGATGGTATTTTACACAAACTGAAATACATCCAAAAGAAAAGCACAAGCTTTTTAAAAAAAAGAATCAAGGATCGGTTCACCCAGTCGAAAGTTCTAAAGGAAAAAAATAAAAAAAAAAATTGAGAAGAAGGTTCTCAATACGACTGCATTTGTTTTAAAGTTTTTTTTTTAATGTGTTTTAAAAATACAATATGGACAAGGATAGAGAGGACAAAAAGTGAAAGGTTTAACTTTAAGGTTCTTTGTTAAACTGAACTAAAATACAACACAATATATTCTCGCTCATGTAGGATAAATTTAATTTAATTTTTATAATAATAATAATGAATACAGTCATGGTCTGAAATAAAGATTTATTATCATTATTATATCACCTGAACATCTAGCCAACTGGCTCGTTAGAATAGACTTGATTTCATCAACTTCATTCTTGATTTCCTCTGCAACGATGATTGAAGAACAGATCGAAAATAAAGTTTGAAAGAACGCGAAGAAAACTAACACCAACAACGGTATTTCTACAGAATCCTGAAATAAGTGCATATGTTATAAATGACTGGCTATGGGACACGGTTTCATTATTGTGAATGTTGGAAATAATATACGTCCTCCCCGAAGACTAACAGAATTAGTCAAGGATTTTCGCAAATCATTTTCAACCAAGTTTGGTTAACTATATAATATATTATATATATACTAGCTGTGCCCAGCGGTTTCACTCGCTGTTCACTTAGGGGTATAAAAAATAGATGTTGGCTGATTTTCAGACCTACCCAATATGTACACAAAATTTCGTTTAAATCGGTCCAGCCGTTTCGGAGGAGTATGGAAACGAAAACTGTGACACGAGAATTTTATATATTGGACTAGCTGTGCCCAGCGGTTTCACCCGTTGCTCGGTTAGGGGCATAAAAAATAAATGTTAGCCGATTCTCAGACCTACCCGATATGTACACAAAATATCGTTGAAATCGGTCCAGCCGTTTCGGAGGAGTATGGGAACGAAAACTGTGACACGAGAATTTTATATATTAGAAGATACATATATCAAAGTCATTTTCCTTTCATTCCACTCTCCGCTGCACATAGTGGATACTGGCTATATTGGCCCACAGCATTTCATATATATATACACAGTCAGCTAAGCGGTTTTTGGACAAACGTCGAAAAGCTAACAAACTACAAACGGTCTCCTTTATAATAGTGTAGAGGTAGTCGGTAAAATAAAAAAAAACAATAACACTTACTATTTGCATGAACACAATTATACTGGTATATAGGGTAAAAATCCATTGCGGTAAATTGAAAATTAACGTCAGGAGCAGCTTAAACAAAAAAAAAAGGTTTTATTATTATCAGGAAAGTTTTGATAAATTATTTTAGTTCTCGAACATATTTTTTGTATATTTTCACTAAGCCATTAACAAAAGTACTACCGAACTGTGATAACTTGTTTGAACAGAAATGTGCCGTCAACATGACCTATCGTTGCTAGACGGACGGTGAGCATTGCTCCCATGGTACCAATTGCTCTTCGTCTACAAGCCCACGCCTACCAAGAGTTGTCTCGCGGCTCCCGCGACACCCGGAGCTTGTCATAACTGCTTTAGGTGTCATCTTGTGTTTTGAAAAAACTGCTTACAGTCACACTTACCAAACATTGTATTTCCTTATCTACATATCGCACAGTGTCCATCAAATTATTGTAATAATACAAACATTTTCTGATATGCCTTACAGTTTTATCGACTTCATATTTCCCAACAATATTTACAGGCACAAAGTTGTTCTCCAAAGACTCTCGTAGCAACTTGATCCGTGTTAATATAGAAGAATAAACGAAAGTTCCTATAAAATGATCTAAATTTATTACTATTTGTAATAATATTGAAGGAAGAAGAACAATGGAAAAACCTCTTGGCGCGCAATTAATCGCAATCGAAATGCACAAACTACCAAAAAACAAAACAACTGTTTGCCAATGAATCAGAGTTATATTCTTGAAGCCGACAATAGTGTCACAAGTTTTGATGGCGTTGTAATAGCTGAAGAGGTGTTCCTGACCCGTTACAAAAGAGAAGAAAGCGTTCATGGCGTATTCTATCACCATATGCACGACAACCCAGTTAAATCCCTTGTATTGCAAAAACTGGAATTGGAGAAAAGATAATGAAGACACTGTGACAACGCAGTAGATTCTTAAGAAGAAACAAACAGTTTTAGAGTGACTAATTCCACAATAGTTTCCCAATAATAAGTGGGCTATTAAAATGATGTCCAATAAAGGTGACTTCGTTAATTTACTGAAATATTTTCCCAATTTTGGTAACATTTTGTTAAAGTTTTTCTGCGTGACTTGCGAGCTAGATTTTTCATTGAAGAATGAAATTTTCATGGCATGATATTGATCCATTTCTATTAATTAAAGTGGTAGATGAAATTGATACAGTGAGTTTAAATATAGTATAACTAATTTATGAACACAATTCATTATTATGAAAAGTAGTATTTAGAAACTGTGGCATTGGAATATAACTAAAGTAACTCTAAACTAAAATATCGCAAAACAAAAGATGTGGACGAAAAAAATGAAAAAAGCGACTATTCTGTGTAAGCGAACATAACGAGTTTCACCACTTTTATTGCTTTTTCGATGCAGTAGCGCGTTTTTATTACTACAAAAAACGTACCCATAGAAAGAAATCTAATTGCTGCAGTAGACAGTATAGTTTTTACTAACAATCGAGTTTGATCTTTGAATTTCGCATGAATGGCGCAGTGGCCGAGCGATCGATTAGTGCGCTGCATGTCGCGGGTTTGATCCCCGCACGGAACAAATATTTGTATGACCTATAGGTAGTTTTTATTTTATTTTATTTGGGAAAACAAACGATTACAGATTACAGTATTACACAAAATTACAGCTATAAGATTAATAAATGTATAACCAACGACATTTTCCACATTTTATATTGTAGTTGTTTCGAGTCTGGCTGTTTGTATATGTGAGTTTAACTGTTTGAAAACGCACCTAGGATGCAGGAGAAATTCCTAGCATGGGGTAACATTTTAAAAAAAGAAAGAAGAAAAAAAAACAACAGTAAATTACTCTGAGACCGCCTCTGTTACTTTCTTTGGCATCTTATATTGGTAACTAATGACCTGCCAGTCACTTAGGCTTCGCCTGGAAATAAAGGGCCTTTCTTGGAAAAACTGGGAGGGGAAACTGTACGTGAACTGTGTGTGTAGTACTAAAGACGCTAGAATAGAATCCTACTAATATTATAAACATTACGATATTAACATAATATTAATTAATAATTGTGAGGATGGTTTGTTACTCTTTCACGTCAAATCGGCTCAACGGTTTTTGCTGAAATTTGGCTGAGAGGTAGATTATAGTCTGGAATAACATACCTATATAGTTATGAGTTTATGTGTAAAAAATGAACATTTCTACATTAAACATGAATTGAAGTATTTATTTTTATAATATTTTATTTAAATGTTAAAATTTGACAACTAGTCTTACCAAGGTGTGGTTGTGGAGGTCAGATAGGCAGTCGCCCTATGTAAAATACTGGTAGTCAGCGGAATCCGTTAAGACTGGATCCTAACCCCAACGTAGTTGGGAAAAAGCTAGGCAGATGATAACAGAACAGCTTTCAATTCATAATTAAACGTGAAAACTTTTAACAGCAATGTCTGTTGTACCAATCAAGGCACTAAGCCTTTCCACTTAAAATGCAGGCTGTGAAACTTGTTAACTTCAGCGACGAAACTCTGAAACTTCCTACGCAAGGAGCACACGTCACAACTTCACAAGTTTTACTCACAAAGAGTAGAGTCAAAACTTGTAGTGGGGACTTCTATGACCACAGACATTTTAAAGCAGTTTGCTAGGTGTGCATTGAGGAGCTTGTGATTAAGTTAAAAAACCTCTCTAGTCGATTTTAAGGTCCGGCCGGGGTTGCGGGTTGTTCGAAAGAGATACCGCGGCCCCGGAACGTAAAGGGCAATAGAAGGAACATGGGTGGGTTTTAGTCAGTACAAGTCTGACATGCCCCCCCGTTCCGCCCAGAGCCGGAGAAGTCATTAGATGATTTCCCACCCGAAAAAAAATAATAATCGATTTTAAGGCTATGTCGTGTAGGTTTTTCCGTGGATGGCGACGTGGTGATGATCAGAACATACCGAGCTTCCTCTGTACCTTGAAAAAGTTAATCCGTTCGCATTCATCCTGGCTGGCAGTTATAGTTCTTCATCAGTCGTCACGGGTGGTTTTCCTAAAATAAATTTATACTATAGGTTAAAAGAGTTATTAATATGTTGAGTGCATGTTACTCCCCCATTTTTTTTTGTATGGGAAATCCTCAAATATTATGGGCGGGGCGGGGGGGATTGTCAGTGCTCATGTTCCTTTTTTTGCCTTATATATTAGATCACGGTATCTCTTTCGAACTACCAGCAAACCACGGACTTTACTAAGGGGTAGTAAAGTCAAAATATAGGGGTATTGTGAGTTCTAATTATTTTGCTACTTACATACGGATCATTAATATTAATGGTATGTTTACGTTTTGTCGTCCTTTAACTACCTGATCCAAGGTTAAAGGTAATTACATACAATCAAAATGTGGGTTATGGCATCCTCGTTTTTAATTTGAAATGTTATTTTAAAAGAGTACTGGATGTTTATATGGCAATCAAAAGTACGACTAACGAAATTGTTTTTTAATTAGTTTATCGATACTTTTAAAACATTATTATGAGGAAGAAATATATTTAGTTCGCTAAAACGAAAGTGCTCGTTCGATTTTAATTATTCTTTCACCAATAGAAAGGTAAATTGTTCAGAAGTAACATGGGCTATATAATATCACACTGCAACACTTAGCAGCTCAACACCGGGTGAAACCGCTGGGCTAGCTAGGAGGGACATCAAACTGTTGGAGTTTTAAGTTGCGTAGGTAAAATCATTTTCTTTATAAATTACCTATTGGAGCAGAACTGTTAGGCAGTGACCTAACAGACACAAAATACGTCTAGTCAAAAATCTTCAATTTTTAAAGGTGAATTTTAAATCCTATTCCTTACATTCTAAAGCAATATTTACCCATGAATTGACAATGGTAATCGTGCATACTAAAACCTAGTTCGTACGCATTAGGTTTGATTTGATTTGTCTTATAGCCCTAATGTATTTAAATGACATGTTGATGACATGACAGTCGTCGAACAGTTCAGGAATATGGTCAAAATGCTATACTGCTATCCTCCTTAGTCAATATCTATTAAAACTATGCGATCGTTTTCAATCTATGTACTAACTTTATTTTTCTTAATTTGAATAAGTACACGTACAGACGCCTGCACATCAAGCTACTACAATCTGTCAGATTTCTTTGATAGATTTTCGACTTTATTTCTAAAGTATAAGGTTCAAGGTTTATTGGGAAAAATTGACAGTTTCGGGTAGTTTGACCTGCAGGCGTCTGTACAATGATCATCGGCTATACAGCTTAATAAGCTTAACTATAAATGACATTAGATTTCGCTACTAGTCTCAAACAAAACAGTTATTTTGTTATAATTATTTAACAATATCCTGATAATATTATAGCCTATCTTCTTTAAGGTAACAAACAAACAGACTAACTTTCACATTTATAATAGTAGTATGAATTCATACCAGTGGAAATAAACTGAAAACAGAAGACCAGAGACCGTACTATGCCATTAGCTCCACAACTTCCTAATATAATATTTCAAAGTAGTCTAAGAGTCTGGCGTGAAACTTTACCTCCATATAGTTTACTGCAGCTTATATATTGATAAGTTACCGATTAAGTTATCGATAACTTGCCTTTCATACTCCATGAACCTGTACTTCTTAGATAAATGGAGAGAATTCGAGGCAAGGAAATAACTGTTGTTTTTTACAGTCAGAAAAGCTTGAAGGTACATATTTTCATCTGCTCATACACCCCTTTTTTGCGTTTCATCCGCAAAAAAAGGTTTGTATGAGCAGATGAAAATTATCAAATAACTTCCCCCGCTCTGGACGCAGTGGGGCGGAGTCTCATGTTCCTACTTGCTTCAGCTGTAAGACACATTATTTTTTTTTTCGGGTGGGACATTATCCAATGACTTCCCCCGCTCTGGGCGGAGCGGGGGAGCATGTCAGACTTGTACTGATTAAAACCCACCCATGTTCCTTCTGTTGCCCTTTACGTTCCGGGGCCGCGGTATCTCTTTCGAACAACCCGCAACCCCGGCAGGCGGAGGCTCTGGCATCTTATACACCCCTTGGAAGTATTTGTGCAAATGATATTAATAGCACGGGATTTAGAAAGATAAAAAAATAGTTCCAGACGATCTGGACGTGTGGGTATCGAGAGTTGAGAGATTCTAGGAGTCACGCGAAAAGGAGTACTTGGAAGGAATTGTGAGAGGCTTTTTATCTACTTTGTTGTAAAGCCAACAGTTACTATCCTTGAAACTTTAGTCAACAATAACATAAGTGCCCTCAATTACTTCTGTTTACTAAACTTATGAATTTCTAAAGAAAAGCAATGTTGAATATGAATAATGTATTTTTTTTTAAATTTTCATAGTGTTGTCAACAGTGCTTCTCTAAAAACAAATTAAATTAACAAAAAAAAATTAACGGTCGTTTTCGTAGCTTTTCAGTAGTGGAAAAAAAATCTCCAAGCGGTTGGTCGACTATTCTCGTGAACAAAGGGCTGGCCTTTTTTCTGGCCAAAAATTAGCATTGCCATTCAACGCGGTAATGCTGCCAGAAGGGCACTTACTCCTGTTGACAGCAATGCTGACAAATTTTTTGACGCCCTGTAATTATTTTATCATTTAATACCTGAACATATTTTATTTATCATTTATTCATTTTTATACATATTTTTTGCAAATGTTAATTACAAAAAATAGTAGCCCACCGGTATCGGGAACAGGGTCCAAGCTACCCGCGGTTAAGGCTCCAGAGAATGGAACCTCCTAACAATACGAGCCGAGTTTAAGAGTACCGCTTCCTGTTTTAAGCCTTTGATCCAGCTGCTTAACGAGAGCCTCCTCAGGTATAGGTCGAGGCTCTTGGCAATTAAGCCATTTGCATTGGCAGTAACGACTATCGGCACGATGATCGCTGGGTCCACATCCCACATGTCGACAACCTCGCGAGCCAAGTCAATATACTTGATTTGTTTATCTATTTCGGTTTTCACGAGGTTCTCGTCCTTTGGAACCGTTATGTCAATTATCGATTGCTAGCCACTCTGATCGATCCACCACCAATATTAGGTTTATTGGCAACAACTAATCAGTGATGATGGATCGATCCCAGTACAATTACATATTTTTATTATTAATGTAAGTTTATTTGTAGTTTGTAAATAATAGTTGTTATAGATAAAATAAACACTCTATGAACCATATGGTGACTTAGTAAACATTGCGTGACCAACGCTGGAATGTATTCGAAATTATTTAGTTTTAATTATGTTATGTTATGACATCATTAATTAATACTAATTGCTATATTAATTTCACGTCACCAATGGCTATTTCGAGGAAACAGGTTCAAAAAGGTACTTACATGTAATGAAATTATATCCATGGCATTATAGTTCTAGGATATATCTTATGCTTTTTCAAAATGAGTGTATTAAGTTTGGAAGTGGCGCCAGCTACAGGAAAATTGAAAGGTAGTGGTTTATCTTAGTATGGTTTACCTTAAAATGTTATTTAATTTTACTGACTAAAACCCACAAATGTTCATTCTTTTGCGTTTTTATGTTCCGGGGCCACGGTATCGCTTTTTAACAACCCGCAACCCCGGCAGGCGGTGGCCCTGGCAGGCCCCTATGCTTTGCATACATCTCTTTGAGGCGCACGTAGAACACGAACGCACCGTCGTCGACACGGCCTGTCGACATTAGACAGTCCACAGAACCGCATCTACGGTGGCCATATAGGATCAGTTTGTTGTCTGTCTGTCTGCCAAGTCACTTTATCCCGAGAACGCGTGCTGTTCGATATATCATAAATTTGTGTCCTGTAGTCTTCTTAGAGTCACATATGTCTGATAAGGATAGCTACTTTTAATTTCCAGAAAGAATAAGAGGGAAAAGTATCTTTTTCGAAATTCGGGTTACGATAGGAATGATACAACGGGTCAGGTTAGGAAGAGGGTTACGTTCGGAATAAATGTTATAGATTTTTTCAAGTTCCTAACCTAACCCGCGACTGGGTCAGGTTCGGAATAATCCGAGTTATAGACTTGAAATTAAAACCATATACTTAAGTTATGGTCCCGTTGAAAAAGGCCAACCCTATATGTCTACGTAGTGAAAGTACATAAATGGTCATTAATGTCACAAGTTTTTACGGAACCCTCGGTGCGTAAGTCCGTCTCGCACAGTGTGCGTATTTTTTTAACTAATCTAGTATTTTCGTAACTAGATTTGATGATGCAAACGATGTTTAATTTGCTAGTAGGTTTTAAGAAATACTTTTACATGGTGTATTTTGTTTAAATAGAGGATGCCGGTGTTTTGTAGTGGGTAGAAACAGCCGAAATAAACTCAGAGGTAATTTTAAAATACAGACTAATATCTTGGTTGTGATACATGAGGACTATGCAGATTAGTGTATGAAATGGCCTTGTTTAAAAAATACAAATACGTTATTTGTGTGTCTCACGGCTGCGCCAAATAGGCCCAGTTCAGCAAACTGCCGAGCAGCTAGTGGATTTTAACGAAATTTGGTACAACGGGTTAAAGTTAGCGTTAGCCCAAAGTAACTATGCCACGCGGACGAAGTCGCGGGCGGAAGCTAGTATATAATAAAATAGATATTATAAAAGTCATTTATAAAATTCAAGGCAACTGTTGCTCGCGTCAAGAAACCAATTAAACTTCTAAAAAAATCCACCCAAACAAAAACAATAACCAAGATAACTTTTCATATCTTCAAAATTGGAATCAAATTGAATTTCATTTAACGAAAGGTGTCTTTATTAGTTCTGATTGTTCTCAATTTCAAATATTTTTTTTCAGAATTCCCAATTCGAATAAATTACGGAAACAATTTTTGTATTTGAATTTTGGTGCGGCATTGCGTAATAATGCTTTATTTTTTCTTTCTTTGTCAACAATTGTATTATTAGATTCTGTGGCATCATTTTAAAACCTCAACTATAAGTTGCTATTGGCATGCTTACAGCAGTTAGCAAAGTTATACCACACACATATTATGCTAGTAGTCACTTTGTTCCTATAGACAAACTTAACTACAGATCAACAGTTTAACGTGTTTTCGAAGGCGCAGAAGAAGTTCGGTAACCCATACGGTGGTCACCCATCTAAGGACCAACCTAAGCAAGCACGACTTAACCTCAAGATCGACCTGAGCTGCATTGGCTTATAGTATACCGACACGAGCTCCTCCGTAAACTTAAATGTCATATTACCTAATCCTGACTGCTTTTGACCAGTCGTGATGGTTTAACGTCTCATGGGACTATAAGAGTGAGGAATCAGAGAGTGTATCTGTGCCTGCGCATACATTATTTAATTTCCACATACATTTTCAGCATATCTCCGCTGAGATTGGCCACCGTAGCCGAAAACGGTCAGGAGGACTATATGTACTGACACCGCAAAAATAAAGTTCAAAGTTATAATAATTAACGTAGATTACAGTATTACCAGTCTAGGACAGAATTTATTATTATGTTTTGTTAGATTACTGTAATAAAATAGTTATAACAGTCAAATAGCAATGCACCAAGCACCTATCTAATCGCAGTTGACGTTCCATATTAAAGCCAAATTCTTGCCAACTTTATTTAAGTAGCCCTTATCAGCGCTATAAAAGTCAAGGACATTTTCAAATCAAGGACAACTATAGACCGACCGCTAAACTGAGGCCTTACCTGAGGTAGATGGGCGGGAAGAATATTGATGGCCGCTTGTCGGCCAATGAATGACCTTTTAATTTTTTTAAGGAATGGGATATCATCATATTACTTGGCCCGTTCTGGGCGGAGTAGGCCAATTTTATTGACTGACTGGCACACATAGGACATAAGAAGGTATTTTGTCCTTTATCTTCCGGGACCGTGGTATCTCTTTCGAATAACCGCAACCCCGGCGGCAGTAGCCCTGGCGGGTGCCTCTGTATTACTGACATCTCTTTGAGGCGCGCGTGGATCACAAATGCGCCGTCGATACGGGCTGTAACTATCCCTTGCTCACCATCCATAGACCTGCGTCTGCGGAGGCCGGGAGTCGTATCATGGCGCCCGACTACCGGAGACTGCTATAACTGAGCCTTCGCATCACGCCACCATACTTCTACCTCAGACACGGTTTTAGTTAAGCGGTCGACCTATAGTATCATTTACGGCGCCATACTTGTAAATCTGTTTCCATTTCTACAGGTGACACTTTAATGTTGGCAACGGAGCCAAACCGTTTTACAGCCAAGAGTATATTATGTGGTACCAACAGTTTTAAATTTCCTGTATTTTATTTGGTGGTGCAGTGCAACTAGTGGTGATTGTTCCAGTGAAATGTGGTTTGGTTTGTAGCAGCATTTTATATTCTATATGTTTCGACGAATATAAGGACCGCTAGACTGTTCCTGACTATGGAAGTTGATAGTTTTTTTTTGCGGATGGAAAATCACTCCAGCCACTCCCCAAAAAGGGGACATGCCACCACTATTATGGCGTGCCCTATGGGAGTTGGTACTGATGTTGTGATTTAAGCTGAAACAACCCAAGAACCTTGCTACCCTTAGTGACGAAAGATTAACATCATCATCATATGCCTATCCTTTTACCAACTTTGTTGGAGTATTTTACATTGAGCCACTGCCTATCTGACCTGCATAACCCAGCTAGTACTGGGTATTACGATACTCTTTGGTTAGTCTGGTTGACTATCTGTAATATATGTCAAAGATCTTCAAATTACTGCCAGAACCAACAGCTTAACGTTCTTTTGGCCGGTATCTAACGGGTGGTTACCTATCCACCGATCACCTTAGGCAAGCACGGCTTAACCTAAAAATTGACCTCAGAGGCTGCTATTATCTAGCCAATAGCTCATCCGACTGGCGAAAGGTAAACATAGTATTACGTATTTAAAAATATATATTATATTTGTACAAGTTTTTGCACAAACGGAAATATCCTATTTAAATACGTGTGGCACTAAAGGATAATGTAGCTTTTCATCGACAGTAAAAATATCAAAATCGGATTTATAATTTCGGAGATTACCTCTATATTCAAATTTACAGACATATAACAATTACAGAATTTGGTTGAAATAAGTAAATGACTCTTATCCAAGTTTTTTTTTAATATATCATCGTATTGCGAACAAAACTTCACCAAGATTCAAATCAATAAAATTTTCAATGTCGCCGACCTTCACCAAGTTTCCCAGAAAACTGAAACATTAAGTTAACTCGGAAGTTCACAAAATATAATGAACGGCAAAGTTTCACAACAGAAAAGTGAAAAAACCAGAACATTTTGTCGGCCGTAAAATCACTTTTTCATGTTTTAATATTGTCGTAACACACTGTGTTTATAAAATTTCCAGCGACTACTTCATTATTTAAAAGGCTCCAAAAATGGAGCCCATTTTGTCATGTCAATCTGTTCTGTCCTCGCTGGGATAAAACGTAACAAAGTTATACTCCACTGCCCAGAGTTATCTACATTATACAATGTTAGGCACAAAATCAACTTAATCAACCGAACGAAACTTTATTCATATTCTCATAAAACTCAAATTGCGTAAACTCATTTTAAGTGGTTGTTATTACGTTAATGAAAAAAGTTGATCTCACGCACAGATTTCTTGCTTATTACAGGAAGTTTTTGACTTTTTTATCGCTTGACTCTGTGATATTGTAAAAGATGGAAAGTTTTGTCAGTTCGGGCTTTGAGCACGTTTTCCCACGTAAATATTTATTGAGTTTGTTTTTCAAAAAGTGTGAACAATAAAGCCTCCTGTATTTACTTTACTTTTACATGGTTATAAGCTTCGATTGCTTTATTCACAAAATGGGACTTTGCAGGTCATATTTCTAGGATGGGCCAGAGTTGTCGTTACCAAGGAAGGCCCAAAACGGCACATGGTTTCGATTCGTTCCTGTCTGAGTGGTCAAAGGAGGTTAAACACCGAGAGAGTTGGAAAGGAATGGGGAGGCGTTTGCATAGCAGTGGGACAAAATCAGCTAATAAAAAAAAAGCTCAATGAAAAGGTTTGATTGATGTGCGCGATGTGCACTTGTTTTACGTTCTGACAATAAACTGAAGTTAATTGATAAACATTAATCGTAGTATCTCTCAATGTTTTTTTAGAAAAACAAGAACAATATGAACATACGTCATGTTACAAAAAAAAATGATACACATAGTAAACTGAACAAACGTTACTAATTTTAACACAAAATGTGTATTCGGTAAGTGATTAAAACATGTTTTAATCTATTAATCAACATCATTCCCCTGCCTTTACCTTATTTAAATTTGGGGTCAGTGCAGCATATCTTTTTCCAAACTTCTCTATAAGTATCTTATTAGTTCACGCACACAATTCATCATTTGTTTGAAGTTCCTCTACCCTATCACAACATCCATAAAACTCATTTCTAATTTCTCTATTTCACCATGATAACCAAATAAAAAAAGATGTTTTGATAATTATAGTAAAGTAATTAAAACACCAAATTATAAAATAGGGACCGAGTCAATTGGATCACCTTGGGGTTAGATCAAGATAGAAACCTTCTAAAAGCTTTTAATCTTAATTTACATTAGGATGATTAGTGAAGATCCCGGTGGAGCTGGCACGTGATTTAATATTGAAGGTTTACGCGAAAACAGGATTTTTCTTATTTTTATGGTGCCAAACCTAGCTGTGGTGATTTTGAAGGAAATTTGGATATAATTATATTGACAACAAAGTAATGACTGTAAACAAGTTTAGCTTCTCACAGTTTAGGAACCTCAGAGGTTTTTATTAAATGTTTTATTTATAAAGTGCAAAAGATAAATTAGGCGGCCTGGCCTACCTTATACGAAAATCGAATAAATGTGACATTATTTTTTTATCCAAAGCAATCTCATGTATTATATTGGTCAGAATGCAGGCCATGTGGACAAAGCCTTTTGTAATTATGTAAGAATGAGACCTACGTTTTGCGTCAGCTTGTGCCAATTTAGTGAAAATTATCGTCAGTCTGCCTAAGCCTTCAGATGTATAGCATGACCGCGTGGTGTAAATGTAAAATAAATACGACGGTTTAAAAACAAAAACATTTTAGTAATTTTTTTGTGACAAGTACAATCACGTATCCATAGATTTAAAAAAAAAACCTTAACTTATGTTATTTTTTGTTGTGCAACGTAGTATTTTTGATTTAAAATACATATTTTCGAATTTGCAACGCGCGCTCGTACTGGGGTATTTTTATGGTTAAAATACTACAGTATTCTCTAGAGTCACCTAATATTCTTCCAAGCGTAATAACTTCGTCATAATTCATGATTCTCATAGGTCATAAATAAAAATGACCACTTTCCGGGAAATTAAAAGGCCTTCACTTCCAGAATTTATGTTCAAAAAACATTTTAATTCATTTGTAGTGTTCGTTTACAAATAAGCAACGGTCTACTTATAATAATTGGTTTACTCGCTTGAAATTGAGGCTAGCGTGTACTTTAATGCGATTGTGAAGATTAATCTACTAATACTATTAGTTGTTTTTATCTTTTACTTCCGCACTTAGTGAGTTTTTATTCATCCTATTTTGTCCTACTGAAGGCCAAGGAAAGGATGGATGGATGGATGGTAATACAGGAGTAAATGATGCCGTGACATTTGACAGGGGAGAATGGAAGAAAAAAACGTGTTGCGCTGACCTCACATATATTTTTTTTCAAAAACTTTCCCCTACACTAGGATTTTTTCCTGTATTGTGGGTGCGTTTACAATTATAAAATATAACAGCCAGACCCGAAACCTGTACGTCATACAAATATTTGTTCCGACGACTGCCCAGTCGTTCCGTGCAAATTACTTGAATTCAAATGCATCCGCTTAAACTGGTATCATCATGGTTTGGAAAAGACTAGGCAGATAAATCATTATATGACTACTAGTTGTTGCCCGCGGCTTCGCTCGCATTAAATTCGGGGTTACACAGTTTCCCTTTCCTGATTTGCAGGTACCTGCTTGCTGTAGTTTTTGTCCTTGCTCCATATTTATTGTGATAGCAAAGCTAAACTTTCACTTTTCTCCCCTCTTTCTCCCTCATACCTCACTTAAAAAAATAGACTGTGTCCGTCTCCAGGGTTTCAACTATCTCTGTACCAAAATTCATCAAAATCGGTTTAGCCATTTAGGCGTGAAGACGTAACAAACTCACTTTCGCTTCTATAATATTAGTAAGTATACCTTTAAACGTCACGCCTGTAATCTCGAGGTGATAGCTAGATAGATAGTACCTGCAGTACACCCTTAAATCGTCAGTAATCTTAAATTACCACATAATAAGGGGGCGACCCTAATATCAACCGAAAAAGCCAATCACACAGGTATTGTTAAAAACAAGTTATTGACCAATCTGTTTTGTTTCATAATAATTATAAAACTCCTAATTACGGCTTTGGTTACGTACCACGTGTACGTTATCGCCTGAATGGTTGTTGCTAATGACCCTGATTGTACCTGTACCGATGATAGATTGATTAGAACTTGATAAAGAGGGTCGTGAACCGATTTGTTTTATAGCGATAAAAGTATTGAAAAGAATTTACTACTAATACTTTTCAAGTAAGATGTTTATTTTTCGTATTGTTTTGTTTGTTCTTTCGTTTACTTTTATTCATTACTAGCTACGATAGAATATACAATTTATAGTGATTAATGCCTGTGTTATTCTGATATGTAAGCTATATCATTGTGAAGTTCCATCAAGATCCATTCAGTAGATTTTGCGTAAAAGAGCAACATCCCCACAAACTTTCGCTTTCATAATATTTTACTTGTTTTTCATTTGTGAGGAACCAAAAATTTTATATCACAAAATATTTTTATTAATATCACTTTGTATCACTTTCTTTCCTCGATATTACATCATGTTACCAAATTAGCCTCGTAAGCATTGTCTTCGAAACATTTCCTGAACGTCTGACCTACCAAAACCAGACAGCCGTTGCATGTTTATTTTGATACGAACACCTTCACATTTCCTTTTGATAGACGCTACTCAAGCATGGCGTTTGACACCAGCCCAAGAAACATCACCTCATCTCTTTCACACATATGGGAATATTGAAAATAAGGTGAGCTTTTTCAATCGTGCACCGGCTTCAGGAACGTCAGGAAAGCTTTCAGTCCGCGTTTGAGCGGCAGGGCGCGCGGACGTATGGCGATGCCGCCCAGCTACTTGCCGCGATATTTGAACCGCATTTCGTACGGACGTTTTATTTTGCTTGCTGAGTTCGAGTTACGAGTGTATATTTGAATAATACCCAATCAATGCCGGCGACGGCACACAACTTTTGTTAATCTAATAAAATTAAACTTATACGTCGATTGTTCGGTTGTAAGTGAATGCGTTTGTGATTTATTCGATGTACAAAGTTTATTTTCGTCGTTTGAACCATGTATGTGTAATCATAATTCCAAACATAGCCAAATAAAAGTTAGTATAATAGCTTAGTTTTCCGCACTAGACTATACCCTTTGGTCCAAACAAGTGACTTATTAGCAACTGCTGATATCAATCCTTCATTAGGGTGGATCGTTTTTTATTTTTTTTATTTTTTGAAATGGCGGTGTGTGGAAAAGGTGCCAAATAGGGTCATAATTAAATGTTACTATTACGGCAATGTCAAAATTTTATTGCAAGTACTGCCACCAGCTCAAGTAATTTACCAAAAATACCTCAAAAATAGGGTTCAGGTAGCAATGAATAAAAACACTTTTAAGTTGCAAAAATTGTCTGTTAATTTATGAAATTGCTGTTTATATTATAGCTAACATAGTAAGTATCATAAAAATTGCAAAACAACAATACATTTTTTATAATAATTAGTTGAAAACTAAGAAAAAACCCGTTTCAAAGTAACTTATTAAATTCTATAGTCTTTTTTCGTATTAAACATCGGCATAATGCGACAAGACTCTAATTTATTTCGGATCCACCCTTCCTTCTTCTTTCTGGTCCGCAGACAGCAGAACAGGACTCGGTGACTAATTAAATACATCTTTCAGTGGCCTGAGTGTGACATGGCATATTGCGGAATTTTGGTAAGATTTTAGTTTCCACCAACTCTGGGTTTCTGATAGCTGCAGAAATTAGATCGATATCTATTTGTTTTATTAGAGGCAGCTCTGAAAACTGGTTCCAATCAATTAAATTAAAATATTCAGTGACCTCGAAATTAAATATCGGTAATTTGAAGGATCTCAGTGGTGCTAAGTCTGAAGGTTGATTTCAAATTTTCATTATGCGTCCGAGCGCCAATCCCTTTATATGAATTCGTTGATCTGCCAACATACTAATTAAAATATTCTCGCAGTGGCCGAAATATCCATTGCGCTGAACGAGGTCGAGATAGGGTCCAAGAGCTTCTTCAGGTTATCGGGAAGGTATCGTGAAAGTACTAATTGTCCTATGTAAATTCTTAGCGCCGTTTATACAGCGAGGTTGTGTTTTGATTGAAAACCACATCGGAGCATATACTTTTATCAATATTAGCAAATTTGTTGATGGATCTTTGGTGGAAATATAGAGCCTAAGGATTCTATTTGCAGTTGTAAGCCACCGGGAATGAACTATTTTTCCAGGGTTTCGCTTGGCTACATTAATGTCACAAAAGCCTGTATTGATCGCATCACAGATTTCAAACAAATATAGTTCATCTGTACTAAGGTCACTGCGTGATTTAGTGATATCGGGTAACTCACATATTATCACAGAGAAGTTTATGACGGGAAGGCACTCTCAATCTTTCAAAGCTTTCCCTATGACTCCTGTGAAACTTCTAGGCCCTGTGGTGGTACCGTCGAGATGCTCAAACAGGTGTCTCAGTGGCAGTTCATTGGCATGCAATTGACATAATATGATCCATTGAAGTGGCCTCTGAAGTTCTTTTTAGTAGGCTTATAATGCCGGACTTATTTCCAGTATTCACTGCTGTTCCATCAAATCCAATGGCTATAATGCGGTTCAGTTGCATTTAGCCGATAAATAAAGGAAGAGAATGAAATGAAAGGCGATGGCCTTTCATTTTACTCTCCCGTCAAGGCTCGATACAAACTATCGATCTACACGTTGCAACTAGTCAATATCGCCACCGCTGCAACCCCAGCCGCACTCTCGTGGGACGCGCGTTCGCTGGTAAAACGCGGGAATTTACAAAAAATTTGGTACTTTTCGCGGGCTATTACGATGATCAAAACAAGTAAAATAAATCAATTTGCTATGTAAATATACTACTAGGTACGTAAACATACAAATATAATAAAATAAAGTTAATATAGTAGCATTAAACTATATTTTTGAGTAGGTCCTGCAAGTGCCTTATTTTGGTATTTCTTCAAAAGTTTGTTGGCATTGTGGCAGTACTTCTAAATATTTTACCCAAGTAATATTTAAGGTGTGTTATCGTATACTAACAAGGCATCTTTTGCAAAAACCGCGAAAACGGAAATCGAAAAAAAAAAAAATTCCATACAAGAGCGATCCACCCTATCCTTCATATCCTAACTTACGTGTATTGTAAATATATTTTGTAAGAGTTTGTGTATCTGGTTAGAGGACCAATGTTCTAGATGATATAGTTAAAGGCTTGAGTGTAGTGCTTTGTGTAAATAATACATTTGTAACGCGGACATATCTATACAGTGAGTGCTACTCCTGTTGAAGTTAACCACAACGAAGACTAATTGATATTGATTTGTCACAAACCAGCACAAGGTGAGAGAATATACACTACATTTATATTGTCTATGGCTTCCTATGTTCACATTAAACAGATAAAATAAATTATTATTTGTTGGGCATTTCCCTGATCTATTACGCCCACGAATATGTTTCATGAGCTGAGTTTCATGTTACAGCTAATGAAAATTGACAGTTTGTTGTAAGTTATTACATTATTCAGAGCTGTAGTTAAAAGGTCATCAAAGTTTCCGACAGGCACATTACTTACAGGGACTACTTAATATATGTTTAAGAAATAAGTTGAAAAGTTTGTATTTTTTTAGAATGATTTCTATTATAGCGGGTGATGGTTTCTTTTACAAATTAACAGCCGGCCATTTAAATTGAAATAAAGTAGGTAAGGTCCGCAACTGAAACTTCTGACATTACCGAAGATTACGAAAAAATTCGGTATGCTTTTTGTTTTAGATAACTATTCGATATTTTAAGTTGTTTACAGTATTTAATCTTTGTGATCTTCAATTAAGTAAAGGTTATTCACGGTTATTGCTCTTGCAATAGAGCGCGAAATCGCTTATCATGGATTACAACGGATTATATATCTGGGCTGACGAATATGTAATATTATAAGCATTAGAGGTGAAAATATAATCCATTTTTCAACGCCGCCCATGATAAAAGTGTTTGCAAAGTAATTGTGTGCATTAAGTTTATTTTGAAGTATGTATTTAGTAAATGCTAAATATTTTTTCTTCGATTTCTTGTGTGATACATACTTTTTCGTCTAATTTTTGTTTTTTTTTGTTTTCCAAAAATTATTATCCATATTTAAAGGCACTTGAGGAACACTAAAAAGACATGGTAGACCAATGTTCCAAATATAAGAAGGCAGAGTTAAAACATTCATACTTTATTCTTTTTTTTTTATTATTTATAGGCTCGCGTTTGACCACTATCTCACCTGATTTTTTTAAATAAACACCATAAAATCAGAGGTATTTCTCGAACTGAGACCGAGATTAGAACGCGAACGTTCATAAAAGCGCAAGAACTGCCCTCAAGGAATGCGAAGAATTTATGATGCATCAGATAGGTATTTCAAATTCTGAAGCATTCCGTGTTCAGCTATTTCCGCAATTACCATTATTGTTTACACAAAAAAGTGATGTTTTGTTTAGATATTACCTACGACCTTGAATTCCCATATCCATTATCCAAATATAAAGTAGGAACGCCATATTTTCGTGTCCATTCTGTGGGACTGTTTCAAAATATCGTGAAGGTTACTTGTGTGCTAAAATGCCAAAGCTTGAAAGGGAGCTAACATTTGGCTAACCTTTCCTCGTACATTTGACGTCAGTTACTTAGAGTCGTTTAGGACACACTGTTTCTGGAACCTTCTATAAGAGCCGCCTGTCAGTAACACACTTAAAAATAATTTCTTGATGTGATGTTATTAGTGACACAAAAGACAAAAGAAGGAACATGGATGGGTTTTAGTCTGTAAAACTTTGACACTCTCCCGCCTCGCCAAGTGGGAGAACTTATTTGATGTTTAATTCTCATCTGAAACAAATTATATTGTGAATGAGTTTGTGTAGACTAAAAAAAGCTTTCTAGAAATTCTTTTTCAATTAAACAAAAAATTTTGATAGAGTGTTTCTGTTCTATTAACATTAAATGGATATTAAATAAAGTGATTGTAGGATAACAATCACTATTCATAAATAATTAAATCGAAAATTTAATATTATTATGTATAAGATAACGAAAACTCGTACGTTGAAAAACCAAAGTGGACCTATCATGACTTTCTATACTTTAGACGTACCTACCCAATAGTTGTATTTATTAATTCTTAATCTTTTAACTAACGACACGCGACAGTATACACAATAACTGTGTTTAATTAGTTTTTTTAATTAATTACAAATAAGGCAGTATTTTGTGAACTCATTCAGAAAACAATGAAACAGATCAATGTCATGTATGAGGTCGAGAAATAGAATTCTACATTATAATATAAGTATAGTGATCAATGCTCGCGCCTTCTGTGTATGAGAAAAGGCCCAGCAGTGAGACAATTATAGGCTGGTATTATTAAATTATATTTCAAATGTTTTTAACAGACTTAAAAAAAGGAGGATTTGAAAATTCATCGGAATCTTTTTTTATGTATGTTCATTGATTAAAGACGCCTGAACCGATTTGCAAAATTCGAGAGAATTTTCTCTTGCCAAGTGTTGCCATATCTAATTTTATTAGATATTTAATTTTACAACTATAATACATATTCTTTTCTTTATGTCCATATGGGTGATCTGCTAATGTTTTAGTAATAATGGTAAATGAATACTCAATAAAATTAAGTGATATAGCATTATACCATAACTCTGCATTTTTGGAAGTCGGTTTAATTTTTTACAAAAATGTTTTTTTTTTGCTGCACATATCACCAATCACACCCACAGTTCTCGTGGTTCGATTTTCAAGGTCACATCGTGTTATTAGGGATTGCTAAAGGGATTTCTTTGCAGTAGCTCGGAGTTTGTATAATAGTAGTTGCACTTTTTTGCGGACCTGAAATCATCAAATAACTTCCCCCGCTCTAGGCAAGACTTGTAATGACAACCCACCTATGTTCCTTATATTGCCCTTTACGTTCCAGGGCCGCGGTATCATTTTCGAACAATCCGTATTCCCGGCAGGCGGTAGCCCTGGCAGGCCCCTCTGATTTGCTGACATCTATTTTATTCGCGCGTGGAACACTAACGTGCACAGTTGCCCTTGCGACCACTTTCTTTACGAGGCAAACTAATTTGGTACAATGAATAAAGTTTTAGACAACTGGGTAGATTTAGAAAAGATAACACCTACCCTTTAAGAGTATCCAACTTCCTACGAGAAAGTTTATGAGGATGTGTGGATGTCTTGATGTCTGGATATCTGGATGTATGGATGTGTGGATTAGTTATGTCTGGATGTATGGGTGTCTTGATGTATGAATATTTGTTACTATTGTCACCCAAAAGCTACGGAACGGATTTGCATGGAATAACACGAAGAATAATCCTGCACGGAGAACGCTGCGGGCTAGCGCAAGTGTACATAAAAAGTAAATCAAAGAAAACACCCTTATCATACATTTGATACAACAAGAAAACAGAAAATCAATAAGAAAATAGAAAGTAAAAAGAAAATACATATGACAATGAATGTTTTATAATATGACGTATATTCCCAAAACACAGTAACGTTCGCGTGATAGGTGAGCTAGTTCGTTAACTATTTTTTGTTTATTACTTATGGTGTAAAGGTTCTTGTATTAATTTGATACATTGTTAGCCCTTGATGAGTATGACGTGTTTTTTTTTTAATTAGTAGATTAAAATTTTCGTTCAGGTTGTGGTTTTGACAATAATTATGGATAAGAAAAGAACGAAGCCGAATTGCACTTGTTCTTTTCGCCATTGCGATTATTTTTAAGATACCGTACCTCAAAAGAAAAAAACTTAACCCTAATAGAACCACTTGGTTGTCAGTCTGCCGGTCTGTCAAAATCCTTGGTTTAGCAAACCCGTGAAGGTAAAACCATGGAAATTAAAACCATGTACTTAAGCCTGTAATCTCTTGGAGCTGTAAAAAATAAACTACTTATATGTAACAACAAAGTAATACGAACAATAGCGTCTAACAGTGAGCATCTGCTGCCTTACTAGGTTAATGGCCTGTATTTCAGCAAGCAGCGCCTCAAACTCTCGAGTAAGGTAAGCTTTAAAACAAAAGACACACAATTTTACCATAAATATGCTTAACATTTATAACTAAACTAAATAAAAATTAAAAGGAATTAATATCAATCCTCTATGTCTACTCAGTCAGAAGACATGGCTGTTTATGTCGCCAGTTTGTACGAATACCTCGGCGCACGGGTTCGACTCACACTCAGACAAAATGTATCCTTTGTCTTGACGTAAACAAAAGAAACATTTCGGAACAACTAATAGTGTGATAGCCATACAGCCAAATCGTTTTAACCAGATGAAGATAAATTGACTGTGAAAGTAGTGGGTGCACGATTTTGGTGAATTATTCCACATCATTTGTTACAATACGGAACGGAAATGTAGCTTAGGAGTGGAAGCAGTAGAATTCAGATATAGTAATTTTGTAATTTTGACGGGCCTGTTGGTCTAGTGGTTAGTGGCCCTGACTGCTGAGCCGGAGGTCGTGGGTTCGATTCCCACCCAGGACAAACTTTGAGTGATGAGCATGATTGTTTGTTCTGTGTCTGGGTGTGATTTATCTATAATATGTATGTATTTATAAATTATATAAGTATGTATATCAGTTGTCTGGTTACCATAACACAAGCTCTGCTTAGCTTGGGATCAGATAGCCGTGTGTGAGTTGTCCCAAGATATTTATTTATTTTATTATTTTATTGGGGTGAAGAAATTGTGGGAAGTTTACATGTAAGTTATGAAATACGGACATAATAATAAGTGTTTCGCTGGTGAGGAAAGTGTGAGATAGGCGACAGTCAACAGCATCTAGAACTGTCGCGGATATAGCTCTCCAACTGTAAAATTTCTTGTGTAAAGACTAATTGGTACTAACACTAGACATTAAGTTACTAACACTCTTGTTGTGTCCGAAATAAAATAAATTTTATAGAATTCTATAACATGAAGGAACTTTATTGATGAGAAAGTTGACAAATTATGGCGATTTTTTTTATACAACTCAACGAGGATCTAGTTGTCTATATTTACTATACTAATATTATATTAAGGAAAGATTTGTTTTCTTTCTGTGTTTATCGAATAGGCTCTTAAACTACTGGACCGATTTTAAACATTTTTTGACAAATAAATTACATTATCAGGAAGTAACATAGGCTCAACATCTTGCTACTACAGGGCAACAACTAAAGACGCGGTGAAACCGCGCAAGACCGCCAGGAATCAATAGATTGAATATCAACTTTATTGTCAAATATTTTCATTTTCCGTACGAATACGTTACCTACCTACTGTATCGTCACAACTCTATTTTCATTTAATTTCATATAAAGGTTGAACCTCATCTAGCAGCATAGAATCGTATCTCGCGTCAGTTGCTTTAACGAGAAACAGAGCATGTTAGCATTTTTGCTCTTTTTTTCACTTTAGCAAATGACGATTCTAAGCGACAGAATAGGATAAAGTCATGGATATGTAATATCATTTACTTTTCTATAATCGGATGAAAACAACAATTTATTTTCTGCATAATCTTAGCAATAGAGACGAATTTCACCCCGCTTTATCGTTTACGACCGGTCTTAAAGAAATTAAATTGCCTTTAGACTGACAACTTTGAAAGTAATCGATGGAATCTCTGCTCAAGACAGGGGTAGGTCAAAGGTAGTACAACAAGGCGCGTTCTTTAGGGCGGCGCGCCGCCCACTATCTGAACGCGCCCCAAAGGGTGGTGGCCATACGGCTTGTCCGGGGCTACCGCACGATCTCCGGCGAGGCAGCAAGCCTCCTTGCCGGACTGCCACCGTGGGATCTGGAGGCGATAGTCCTCGCGCGCCTGTTTGAGTGGCGCGCGGAGGCACTACACCGGGGGGAAAACCCACTGCCGCGGCAAATTGCCGCTCGGCGGGCAGACCTCCGGTGCGATCTAATGGTGGCATGGAGAGAGCGACTGTCGCAACCCCGTGCAGGGCACGCTACAATAGTGGCGGTAAGTCCCCTCTTTGAGGAGTGGCTGGAGAGGCGTCATGGCGTCCTCACCTACCGCCTGACGCAGGTCCTCACCGGACACGGAAGTTTCGGGAGGTTCCTGCACATCATCGGGCGGGAGGAAGCGCCCGGGTGTCACCATTGTGAGGATCGCCCGGAGGACACGGTGGAGCACACAGTGGCGATCTGCCCGGCTTGGGCGGAGCACCGCCGTGCCCTCGTAGAGGCGATCGGCGGCGGCGATCTCTCGCGTCCGGCCCTGGTTCAGGCCATGGTCCGGAGCGAGAGGGAATGGGAAGCGGTCACCACCTTCTGCGAAGCAGTAATGTTAGCGAAGGAGGTGGCCGGGCGTTTGAGGGAGAGAACATCTGCCCAACCCAGCCGCCGCGGGAGACGCCCATGGCGCCGGGCGCCGCGAGACGACTTCCGGCCACCGTAGATGCGGGCCTGTGGGCGGTGAGCAATGGGTAGTTCACCGTCCGTCCGTCGATTGACGACAGGCCGTGTCGACGGCGCGTTCGTGTTTCACGCGCGCCTCAAAGAGAGTCAGCAAAGCAGAGGGGCTTGCCAGAGCCTCTGCCTGCCGGGGTTGCGGGTTGTTCGAAAGAGATACCGCGGCCTCGGAACGTAAAGGGCAATAGAAGAAACATGGGTGGGTTTTAGTCAGTACAAGTCTGACATGCCCCCCCGCTCCACCCAGAGCGGGGGAAGTCATTGGATGATTTCCCACCCGAAAAAAAAAAAAAAAAAAGACAGGGGTAGGTCAAAGGTAGTACAACAAAGTTAGGACGAATATATTATTATCGTAGTCGTGAAGGGCGGCCATTTTGGGGGCTACCTTACGTAAGTAATTTTTGACGTCCAAAAGACGTTGATCCTAAGTCTAGTTTGACTAAACGATTTTTGATTTCATTTCGTTTTCATCGTTCTTGTAATAACACAAAGGTATAAAAGTTTGAGTCATGGTGGTCTAGTGATTATGGCTACAACTCACCTGGGGCCTTAGTCTGCTATTACAATAGTGTCAGAATGGTCGATCACTGATCGCATAATGGTTAATTTTGACAAGTTTGGTAATCTGTTACATACTAAACTTGTCAAAATCAACCATTATGCGATCAGTGATCGACCATTCGTTGAAATTAAAACCATATCACAACTCTGTAGTTCCTTTGTACTGTGAAAAAAACAACCGTCTAAGACTACACAGTCAAAAAATATGGCTGTTTATGTCGCAAGTTTGTACAGAACAAAACAAAAAACGTTGATCAAACCGTCTAAGCATACTCTTTTCAATTCACTGGTACATCTTAATGGATCATTTAAGTGGAGGTATCGCCCAATATTGCCACATACACCTTAAATGATGAAGACAAACAGGGAAAACGGATCATGCGAACACAAAGGAGTATTAATCCCCCAATTGCTTCTTTTGACACGTACGCTGTGAAATGGTTATTTCAGTAGGTGACACACGCCGTAAAGTTTGTATTAGGGAAACGGAAATCATACGGTCGATACCCATTTATTGTTGAGTTATGCGCAGCAATTTTGGGGTCGACGTGGTATGAGTAAAGGAGTATGCTAAAGTCGTAGCTGGTGGAGTTCTGTGGTTTCTTTTTACACCCTTGGAAAGGAGACGTGAGTTTATGTAGCTACCTCAATTCTGTAGCAGTGGCCGAGCGATTCATCCCGCGCACGGAACAAATATTTGTTTGGTCTAAAAGCAGTTGTTTCGAGTCTGGCTTTTTGTGGTGTATGTGACTTTAAATGTTTGTTAACGCACCCACGATACAGGAGAAATTCCTAGTATGGGGCAACGTTTTTTTTTTAAATGTCTTCCTTCACTTTGGCCTTCCGCTCAGTTTTCATTCGCCTCTTCATCCACGTTGAAGGATGGTGTGGGAGGCCAAAGAAAGAATGGATAGATAGTTTTAAAAATTATATTATTGAAAAAGGAGGAAGTGATGCCGTGATGTCTGAAAGGGGAGGGTAGAAGAAGAAAACAATATGTTTTTTTGGGTTTTTATACGTTCTATGGTTTCTGGCATCCTTCTTTGGAAAGAGTAACTATGGAGTTTCTTGCCGGTTCTTCTCCATAGAAAACGACCAACCCGAACCGTGCATCTTTTCTCGATGTTTTATAAGTGCCCATGTAGGCCTATGTGAAATAAAAATATTTTGATTTTGATTTTGATTTGAAGAGACGGGAGACGAATGTAATTTCGGGATTGGTACTGCCCAACTGTTTTCGTATCAAAATGGGACATGTCGCAAGCATGTGTGGTCATCATCATCTGCCTTGCTTTTTCCAACCATGTCGGCTGTCAGTCTAACCAGATGCAGCTGAATACCAGTGTTGGACACAAATATACTGACACAAACACGTGTCTACAGCAGTAAAATGTGTCTATTAAATTGCTCTACTTGATTTGATTCTAAACTTAAAAAGGCTTGAACAAGTAGCATTCGCTTTCAAAGCGGTTTTTATCTCTTAGAAGTTTTAATAGAATTGACATTTACTTTTCGATAGCTTATGTCAACTTCATACATTTGAGACTTTTCCATCATAGTTTATCTAATGAAATTACACTTTGCGTAAATTCTCTGGTGTTACAGTAAACGTAAGGCTTCTTTGTTTGTATAAACCTTTAATATATTTTCATTCATAATTATTAAACGTACTGTTGTATTCGTTCACGCTGTAGAATATAATCAGGTAATCCTTTTTTATATTTAATAATAAATAAATAAAAATAAAAAAAAAAAATAAAAATCGTTTATTTTCAGGCGTCAACGGCCCATAGCTTGTTAGTAATCAGTACAAACTTAAAAACTATGTTAGTATGTAACACATAAGTACAACAATGAAACAAAAACACAAATACACATTAAAAAAAAAATTAGCCAAGTTTAGAGGAAGATTTATCAAGTCCCAAGTCTGACATGCAGCTTGATAAATCTATCCATTGTAGGCCCTTCCATCCTTTCGGCAAACACCTTCAGAATGCTATTGCTGCTTCCCCTCAATCTGCGTATCACTGATGCCACTTTTTTGCGCATGATCGCGAAATAATCGTTAGTGTGCGCATCCGCGAACATCCCTGACGCACTACAGTAAGGTGGAAGCCCCAACAGCGCCCTGAAGGCGTTATTGTATTGAATGCGCAGTGCGTTGTCTGCTTTTTGGGTATGATTAGCCCACAGACTGCTGGTGTAAAATATTTGACAAAACGCCTTAAAAAGTGTTATTTTAACCGGAACTGAACAACCAGCAAACCTGCGTGCCAGCATGTTTCCCCTCACAGCCAGCGCCCTGCGCTCTCTTTCCATATCTAAGTCATCTTTCAGATCCTCCGTAACAATATGGCCCAAATATTTAAATCGTGACACCCTGTTCAAAGGTAAACCATTCAGTTCTACAGGCGGGACATTTGAGGGACTTTTATTTCTTCCCTTAAAAACCAATATCTCACTTTTCGTGGGATTATATTTTAGCCCATGCTGCTCAGCGTATCTTTCACACATAGTGAGTAACTTTCTGATTCCCCCAATTGAAGGGCTCAGCAGTACCATATCGTCTGCATAACTTAAATTATTTAAACTAACTCCGTCTACATGACAACCGACATGTGTGCTGCTGAGCTCAACAAGCAAGTTGTTAACATAAATATTAAATATTCTCGGGGAAGTGAGACCCCCCTGTCTCACACCACATTTCAATTTATACGGGTCTGATAATGCATTGGACCATTTAACAAAGTTCCTCTGCTTTTCATACCAGATAGATAATATTGACACCAATGCAGCCGGAACTCCCGCCTTCCGAAGCTTCTCCCATAAAACCTTATATGAAACCAGGTCGAACGCTTTGGAGAGGTCCAGGAAACAAGCATACACTGGTGTCTTCCTGTCCGTATAATATTTGACAGTGTGCTTTAACGCAAGTATTGCACTCTCTGTAGACAGCCCCGCACGAAAACCGAACTGCGTGTCGTGTAGTTTTGTATAGTTACTTAGGTGCGCGTCAAGCACACTGTCAAACACTTTGGCTATCACAGTTGCCAATGATATTGGCCTATAGTTCCCTTTGTCAGCTATGTCTCCCGTCCGATTTTTTACAATAGGTACAACTAACGTATCAAGCATCTCCTGTGGAAGGTACGAATGGTTCACACAGAGATTTAAAAACATGGTTAATACTCTTGGCAAGTGCACACCAGCATTTTGGAGATGCTCGATGCTGAGTCCATCATGCCCAGGAGACTTTCCCCGCTTCATACATTTAATGACTGCTTTTATTTCTGTACACGTAAATTTAAAGGGTGTTCCTGATTGATAAGACTCAGCATCGCTCACCCTTCCCACAGACTCAAGAGGTGAGCTAACAATAAACTGCTCTTTAAATATATTAGCTATCCCAGTGTGGTCACTCTCACCCTCCACACTAACTGGTAAGCTTGGAGAGACATTGAGCTTTTTAGTACCTTTCCAGAATGACGAGAAACATTTCTTAGAATGGAGCGAGGCCAGTATATCCATTGCAATTTTTTCTTGGTTCTTAATGACCCATTTCAATTTTGATTTAAATATTTTACGACTTAATATCATGTCCTCATATATAGGCCCACTACTGGGTTCCCCATACCAAATCCACAACTTAAACTTAGACCTTGCCCGAGCATGAAACTCTTTGACATGCTTGTTCCAGCCTTTTATGACTTTCTTTCTACTAATGGTTTTAGACACTCTGTTTACACTAGCTGATTCACTTAATATAGATACTATGTCTTTATACATCGAATCCAACAATAACCTATGATTAGGATTATCACAAAAAATATCAGCACATAGCTGAAAATCCTCAGGAAAATCTAAATTTTTCAATTTGTTATTGCACATATACGAGTACTCCTTTATTTCGTCAGGACTTCTCTCACCCCAGCGAACACCGTTAAGCGATGATTCAATTACACAAGTTTTTAATCTAATAACATTTATATCACATTCAATTTTTAAGGGAAAGTGATCGGACCAAAACCTATCATAGATAACCTCAACATTTACAATTGTTTTTCGAGCCGCTTGTGTGACAAGACAGTGGTCGAGCCAGCGCTTACACCCGTGTGAGTCACTAATGAACGTGTATGTTTGCGATAATCTGCCTAAGTAATCTAAGTCCGCACATAATAATGCCTGCTCACTACAAAAGCTAATAAGTTCATTCCAAAATAACTCACCCGGGTGCGCGTTGAAATCTCCCAACACATACACTGACTCAGCATTATTGTTTTGTATAATAGAATACATCTCGCTAAGACATTCCGTATAAAGTGGTAAATTTTCACGACAATCCGTCGGCATATACATGTTTATAACTAAAAAACACCTGTTGTTCACCATTATATTCACTGCACATATACGGTCACTGATACTTTGTACCTCACTCACGTAGCTAAATGCAGTTTTACGCCATAGTATGGCGAGCCCTCCGTAGGGTCTTCCTTTACAGATGCCAGATGACGTATCCACTGAAGACTTTCCCGTGTAACTAAATTCCTGATCAACACTATCAAGAAAGGTTAGATCATGGGGGTATAACCACGTTTCTTGTAGCAAAACAATATCAGCTGTTTTGCACAGTGTACGCACGCAGTTCACCGACCTTTTGATATTTTTGCAATTGAATGTTATTACGTTCATTTTCGAAATACTATCCATTATTTGATTTTGTTATTGCTTCACCCCCAAAAATTGAATTATTTCTGTCTTCCCTTCTATTCTTGAAATGAATAAAACGCCTAAAAGTCACTCCATCAGGCCATATCTGGTCATCTAGAAAAACATCTAATTTGTTTTTGTCAACAAGCACTTTAAAGGCATTGTATGGCTTTTCCCTCTTCATCGTAATTTTCTCAAGCAAAACGATCTCTGAGGTTTTATTTTTGATATATTTGCATATGTCATCCACTGCTACCTCCTTGTTCACGTTGGATATAAACAAAGGGATTTTAATATCCGCTGCTTTAAATTTCTCCGACACATCAGTAGTCGCTTTGCCCATTTTACCCGTAAAACGGTTTTTTGATCGCCGTTTTTGCACTAAAGTCCAATTATCCGTTGGTTTTTTGGGCGTTTTCCATTCACCATTCCTTACGACCTCCGCCATAGTAGGTCTTTTTAATTGCCTGGCTTCTGACTGACTAACAGCTGACTCCGACAACACTTCGCACATTTCGTTTTCCAATAGTGTTGAGTTAATCGGTGCAGGCGCACCTGTTAAGATCGCCTCGGTGTGTGTGCAAGCGAGAGAGCGATATTTTGGTGACTCAGTGCGCTCGCGCTCTGCACTCGCACGCATCGTGATCGAGTAACCGTCATCGTATACAGGCGCCGGTGATAATCCTACCGGCCCACTATCAAGCAAATACCCTCCTCTTTTCTTCGCATTGATATTGCGCTCTAACAATGATACTGGGGGCCTGTTTGATCCCAATTCTAGCTTTAATTGTTCCAGTTGAGTGACTGTTGCATATTTACTTTTTATTTCATTGATTTCTCCACGTACAATCAACAGATCTTTTAGTAATTTGGTCACATCCACATGATCAAATGTAACTGGCGGTAATTTTTGCAAGTCACGCGCCACGAATATTGGTATAAGATCTGGCTCCGTCACTTTGAAGACACCTATAATATCCTCCAAGTCTCTCCCTTTTTTTCCTTCTTTGCGTCTAGACACTTTCTTCTTGTTGGTTTTTATTGAACTAAACAACAAGTCCTTAGCACTATCCACTTCTTCCACTGTGAAGGCGGTATCACAAATCCTTATTAGGCTCTCATTATCCATCACATCTATTTTATTTTGGATAAACGATAAAAGTTCACAGATTACAATATTGCAATTCACACATTTTAGCGTATTCACAGACATCGTCGCGGAGATAGGTGGGGAGACCTATAATCGACCGAGCGCGGGCGCGTGCAGGTGGCGACGCGCCCGCGTCGCCACCTGCACGCGCAGGTGACATGGCACTATCTTTTACACTTAAAACGAGATTCAACCATTAAGTATCGGAAATTCCATAAATAGTGAATGGCAAATACACCATTTTAACTGTTATGCATTCAGTTTTACTCAGTTGAATAGTTGGTATTATAAATATTTAATGTAACTTTCATGAAGGTTTTTTAAACGCTAATAGGTATTTTTTATTTCCTGTATCGTGTGTTCGTTTACAAACGATTAAACTCACATACACAAACAGCCACACCTGAAACAACTATCTATAGCCATAATTTGTTCCGTGCGGTGATCAAAACCGCAATACGCAGCACAGCAGTCGCTCAGTTGGGTTCATCAATGGGGTTCTAAATAAACCTGATAAGCCAAGATCTATAAAACAAATGCCAGTCAGAAACACCAAACTTGGCATCTAGCCAATTGCAGTCTACCAGAGCATGGAGATAGGACCACACGTCCGTTAATAAGCAATACGTCGCACCGTTGACATCATAGACTTTGATCACCGATTCGTCGGTCAGCGTGAGAACTAGGTATGGCAGACTGCCATGCCATAAACCAACGTTTCTTTCTAGCATATTATATTAAAAATTTGACATAATTTTATGTGTTATTTATACATATACATAAAATAAAAACGTGTAAATACCGAGCACGCGTAGATAAATTACAGAGTTGTCAAAGTAACTTGCTGAATTTTGGGGACGGTTGCCAGTCTAACCGGATCCAGCTGAATACCAGTATTTTACACGGAGCAACATGTCACCTCTCCAAATTTGTGACTGATGATGTACACGATACATCTTTGGAAGTCTAGTTGTCTTACATACTAAAATGAAACAGCATGAAATATAAAAATAAGTTAAAAGAAACGATTTATTTTATAGTCTAGTCAACATGTTCAAAAACGTGTTAAATAGAAATAAAGCTCCTAAAAATATGTGCGATGGCTCATTCGATTCGGAATGACGTCTAGAAAAATGTTTTTTAAGGGTATATTAGCACATAAAAAATTGCGATTGTTATTAACAAAATAAGATAAAAAAAAAGGTATTTCGTTTTTCCTTAATAACTTTTAGAATAATAATATTTAAGGAATTTTGAAAAAAGATCCTAAAAGAGGAGAAAATTTCCAATAAAAAAGTCCTAACTCCCGGAACTCTATCTATATTATTTATAATTTTTTTTAACGCTGAAAATAGGGCTCCGCGAGGGTGTTACGGCATAGGCGCGCCGCCTAAAAAGCCGGTATATCACCTAAAATAATTTTTTTTTAATATTAAATGACAAATTAAAAATCTGAAAAAATTATGGTGTAATGTAGACACTTGAACGAAAAAAACCTGGGCAAAAAAAAAATTTTTTGTCGATTTTTCAAAAACTTACATCATTGTTAATTAACCAATTTTTTTCCAATCTCTGTTTTTATAAATTACGGCATAACAATTAAAATAATTGATCTATAAATTTTTCGCTTCGTGGAGCTCTTTTTATTTAGGTACTTAATAAAGTTATGCAAAAAAAATTAATTAAAGTTAATTATTTTGTTAATTATAATTTTTTTTAATTAACTAAAAATGAAATTTCTAAAAAATGTTATTAAAAATTTTTTTTTTTGGTAATGTATTATTATTGCTGTTTTCGCATCTAATATAGCTATTAATTAACAATGGAAAAAAAATTTTTACGTCATTTGTTAAGAAATTGTTTATAAACAAATAGACTATTTTGGGATTTTTAAAAAATTTTTTTTTACTATCTTATAGCATAGGTGGAATAATGATTTTTTAAAAAAAAAATTTTTCTTAAATAATTTTTTTTATTATTTATAATCGTTTTTTTCATATTTCAATTGTTTAAATAATTAGTTAAGAAATTATTTTATTCTTAAAAATAATCATTGACCCTTTTCAATGGAATGACAGAGAAATAAATTTTTTTTATAATTAATTTAATTGTTTATTAACTTAACAATTTGTTATAAACAAATTATATTAACCGTTATATTTTTTTTCGAAAACTTAAAAAAATTACAAAAACAACCATATATAACAAAGTTTAGACAAATTTTTTTTTGTATTTTTTACAACACTTTTAAATATTACATAATAATGAAATTACAGCCGTTACATTATTTGTCAAGTTAATAATTGCTATAACTTTTAAACTATTAGAGATACGGTAAAGAACATTCAGATCATTTTTGTTAAGGATTTATTTATCTTTAAATAGAATTCAAAATCGATTCTGTAACTATTATTTATCATTTGTTATAAGCATTTATTTATAAAAATTGTAGATTTTTTTTTCATTTTTTAAAATTCCATAGATTATAAATTGTTAAATAATATAGATACTAAAAAATCTACAATTTTTATAAATAAATGCTTATAACAAATGATAAATAATAGTTACAGAATCGATTTTGAATTCTATTTAAAGATAAATAAATCCTTAACAAAAATGATCTGAATGTTCTTTACCGTATCTCTAATAGTTTAAAAGTTATAGCAATTATTAACTTGACAAATAATGTAACGGCTGTAATTTCATTATTATGTAATATTTAAAAGTGTTGTAAAAAATACAAAAAAAAAATTGTCTAAACTTTGTTATATATGGTTGTTTTTGTAATTTTTTGAAGTTTTCGAAAAAAAATATAACGGTTAATATAATTTGTTTATAACAAATTGTTAAGTTAATAAACAATTAAATTAATTATAAAAAAAAATTATTTCTCTGTCATTCCATTGAAAAGGGTCAATGATTATTTTTAAGAATAAAATAATTTCTTAACTAATTATTTAAACAATTGAAATATGAAAAAAACGATTATAAACAATAAAAAAAATTATTTAAGAAAAAATTTTTTTTTTAAAAATCATTATTCCACCTATGCTATAAGAAAGTAAAAAAAAATTTTTTTAAAATCCCAAAATAGTCTATTTGTTTATAAACAATTTCTTAACAAATGACGTAAAAATTTTTTTTCCATTGTTAATTAATAGCTATATTAGATGCGAAAACAGCAATAATAATACATTACCAAAAAAAATTTTTTTTAATAACATTTTTTAGAAATTTCATTTTTAGTTAATTAAAAAAAATTATAATTAACAAAATAATTAACTTTAATTAATTTTTTTTGCATAACTTTATTAAGTACCTAAATAAAAAGAGCTCCACGAAGCGAAAAATTTATAGATCAATTATTTTAATTGTTATGCCGTAATTTATAAAAACAGAGATTGGAAAAAAATTGGTTAATTAACAATGATGTAACTTTTTGAAAAATGGACAAAAAAAATTTTTTTTGCCCAGGTTTTTTTCGTTCAAGTGTCTACATTACACCATAATGTTTTCAGATTTTTAATTTGTCATTTAATATTAAAAAAAAATTATTTTAGGTGATATACCGGTTTTTAGGCGGCGCGCCTATGCCGTAACACCCTCGCGGAGTCCTATTTTCAGCGTTAAAAAAAAAATATAAATAATATAGATAGAGTTCCGGGAGTTAGGACTTTTTTATTGGAAATTTTCTCCTCTTTTAGGATCTTTTTTCAAAATTCCTTAAATATTATTATTCTAAAAGTTATTAAGGAAAAACGAAATACCTTTTTTTTTATCTTATTTTGTTAATAACAATCGCAATTTTTTATGTGCTAATATACCCTTAAAAAACATTTTTCTAGACGTCATTCCGAATCGAATGAGCCATCGCACATATTTTTAGGAGCTTTATTTCTATTTAACACGTTTTTGAACATGTTGACTAGACTATTAATGAGAATTAAAAGACTTATAGAACGGACATTGGGAAAATATTCATACAAAAATTTCGATCCCGAACATTTTCAATTTTGAAACACAAATGCTTCCTGACAAGCAAGCCTATGAGACTAGATAGAACAATTTGTTACCAAGTAGTAACAAGTACTGGAATATGATTTTCTTCGTCTTGTCCCGTCTAATTGATAGACGGGACAAGACGAAGAAAATCATAATCCAGTACTTACCTTACCATCCTTACTAATATTATAAAAGCGAAAATGAGTTTGTTTGTTTGTTACGTGTTCACTCCTAAATGGAATGGAATTTTGATACAGAGATAGCCGAGACCCTGAAGACGTACGACTAAAAAATGTGAGAAAAGGGGGACAGTACAGACAATTACAGTAGGAGACTCTAGCGCCGCTTGTGGCCAAAAGGAGAACTTACTCTACTTTTTAAGACTATCGTTCAGCGTGGATACGTGTTTATTTGCTTCGACACGTTGGTACTTACAAAATTTAAGTCATCGACCCATCGAAGAAGGACATACTTACACTGACCTTATTGGTGTTTTTTCAGAAAGGTCGAGGCGTAGTACTCGCAGCGGTGTACACGGGTAACACGATGTATGAACTTAAATAAAAGCAATAGTTCTGTATGATAGTAGAAAAGTTGCATATAAAACGTCCATGGTTTATGTCATTAGTATATATAATAAAGTTAAAAGCATTATGGTAGTGTAATTTTTAGACAAGGGCACGTGGTAAAATTGAAAATGTTCGTTCATAAGTATTGCTATTGGGGCCCTGGAGACGATGTTAATTAACAGCTTTTTGCAGCGTGTATAATTAAAACACGTACACATATAAAATTTTATTAGTGGACTGTAAGCCTGTCGGTTGGCCGTTACGAAGATGTAACTGGAATTGAAGGTGCCTTTAAAGTTAATCTCTCAGAGATCCTAGCACGAGCGAGCATCGATTCTGATACACGTCGATTTTTAAATCGAACATATTATAATTTGTAATTATAAATATAAAAAATATTATAAATACAAAAATATTAAAATACACTAAAAATTACCAAATATTCCATACAATGTTATTTTTTTTTGTATTTTTAGCTGTTTTTTGTTTTATTTAGTTTTGATAAGAAATATGTTAAATAAAAATAAAAAATATGTAGACAATGACTAATCGAAAATAATAATGACAATATTATAATAATTATGTATAACCAGACTTTATAATTTTTATATCGACTTATTTACGTAACGTCAACACCGCGTGCTCATGATTGGTCGTCTAGTTTGCTTACCAGTTTGCCAATGACATAGAGTGCTAACTGTACCTGTTTCAGCCTTTTAGTGGTTTGTAGGCACTAAAATAAATAAATACGAAATATAATATTAACATCGTAAAGCATTTTACGAGCAATTTAATTCTTTAAAAGCATATTTCACTACGCTGTTCTGTTCGAAACTTCAGTGAATTTTCCTTTTTTATAACACATGAATGGTTACCGGTGAAGTATTTTCTATTTACATCGATAGACATTTGCCCTTGGGTCAAAGAAGTCGTTAACATACGACGAGTATTGAACCGGCTGTTCCACTGAACTTTATAGCTGGCGATAAATAAATGACAGTCAGTACAATCAGTAGCATTCGTTGAAAGGTCACAGCTGGTCGATCGATTATTATCTACCCCTTAAAATGTGTCAAAGTAATTGTCAACGACAAGGAAACTTATTAATTGGACGTGTATCGAAATCTAAGAATGAAGGATAGCCTTACTAATATTACAAAAGCGAAAGTGTGTTTGTTTGTCTTCACGCCTAAATGGCTAAACCGATTTTGATAAATTTTGCTACAGAGATAGTTGAGAATAAAAGAATTGATAAATGAGGAAGAAAAAGGGAAGAAAACTTAGCATTGTTTTTACAATAAATAAGGCGCAAGAGCAAAAACTAGAGGTAACAGTTACCTGCAAATCAAGAAATGGGAACTGTGATACTACAAATTTAAAGCGAGCGAAGCCGCGGGCAAAAGCTAGTTGATGTGATGACTTTAAGTTTCTACAATACTTTTTATGGAATTATCTGGCAGTTTGAGTACTTGATACGGTTCTCTCAAATGATTTTTCTTCTATATTGGTGCTGTAAATTAGATCTTTAAATTGTAAGTGACCTGCGATAACTGACAATTCGTACACTGAGTTGTGAGGGTCACTCAATGAGGTCACTTGAAGCCCATCTCAAACGCTAATAATCTGCAGGGTTCTTGTGTGTGTTCACAAAGATTATATTATCATCTGCCTAGCCCTTTCCTAACTATGTTGAGGTCGACCTTCATCAGTATTTTGCAAGGGGCGACTGTCTATCTCACCTCCACATACCCACTTAGTACTGGCTTTCGGGACACTGACTACTTGTAATGACTGTCAAAGATGTCAACAATTGACAGCTGGGATCAACAGCTTAACGTGCTTTCCGAAGCACGGAGGAAATTCAGTATTTAACGGGTGGTCGCCCATCCATAGACCAACGTAGGCAAGCGCGGCTTAACATAAAGATCGACCTAGTCGGCTGTAATTGCTTCACAAAATATTGTATCTGGACCTTAAAAAGTTTCAAACCTAATTCAGTTATAAAACATATTATTTTCTATTTTACATGTAAGAGCGTTCGAAATACTAGTTCACAAAAATAATTACCATGTAATAAGGTCTTTTTTTGGGGTAAATAATCATCAAATAACTTTCCCCGCTCTGGGCGGAGCGGAGGGGAGGGTCAGACTGACTAAAACCCACCCATGTTCCTTCTATTGCCCTTTACGTTGGGGTCGCGGTATCTCTTTCGAACCACCCGCAACCCCGGCAGGTGAAGGCCCTGGCAGGCCCCTCTACTTTGCTGACATCTCTTTGAGGCGCGCTTGAAACACTAACGCCCCGTCGACATAACCTGTCGTCAAAAGACGGACGGACGGTGAGCTACCCATTGCTCACCGTCCACAGGCCCGCATCTACGGTGGCCGGGGGACGTCTCTCGCGGCGGAGGAATTAGGTCTTATTGGATCATAACTTGAATTCTAACTACAGCTGAAATAGTCATTTTTATTACTTTCACTATTTCAAGCTCATCACTGCTGTTATGTCTGTATCAAAATTACTTCTCCTAGCTCGTTTTGATCCGCCATGATAATTATCTCTTATGTATCACTATTAGATACTACATGCCTCACAAAGAATAATTACATTATCACGGGGTCCCATCGGGAATGCTTTTGACCTACATAATTAAGGGGCTGTTGGCGTAGTAACTCAAGTGCTAAAAAATATTGACCTTGACCAAAATTCCTCAATGTTTATGTTATGAGTTTCTGAGGTTGTGTGGTTATTAGTGCGTGGTATTCTAATTTATAGGTCGTTTTAATATTCCGGTCAAAAATCTAGGTGCAAAGGTTTTGATATAATGAGACAGGTAGGCTGTCGTCCGGGTATTGCGGGTTGTTCGAAAGAGATACCGCGGCCCCGGAACATAAAGGACGGTAGAAGGAACATGGGTGGGTTTTAGTCAGTACAAGTCTGACACTCCCCGCGCTCTGCCCAGAGCGGAGGAAGTTATTTGATGATTTCCCACCCCCCAAAAAAAAAAGAAAAAACGTAGGCTGTCGCTCTATGTAAAATACGATATTCAACTTGTCTTTGACAGTCGTTAGAGATAGTCAGTGTCCCGAAAGTCTGACAACCAGTCTTACCAAGAGGTATCATATTACTTAGTACTAACTGGGTTATGGAGGTCAGATAGAAATCATCGTGGGATATAGCGTGATTTTATATAGCCTATGTTGCTTCTTGATAATATAGCTTCCTATTACTGAAAAATGGTTAAAATCGGTCTAGTAGTTTAAGAGCCTATTCGATACAAAACAAATCTTACCTTTTTGTATATTCATCATACAGAAGTATAGATAAGTGTAGATGTAGACAGAGGAACAAACATACATAAACATATGCGTTTATAAACCCAAGTGTGTACGTTTCTCAGCAAAGGTCAAAATGACAATCGATTTTGGTAGGAACATTATTCTCTACGAAACTAATTTTACATCGTGATTGAATGTGTGAAAGCTATCAGCTATCCTCACTCAATTAATGTTAGAACTTTAACTATTTGCGTAATAAAGTTCGCGTTCTGATATTGCATGTGAAGTTTGAAGTTACTGTTATCCTATGGGATGCACTAGTAGCGGATAATTATGTGGTTATTGATCATAAAATGGCAGGTAGGATACTATTTTTGTTATTTTAGTTAAAAATGTTATGAAATCTAAGATTACATAACACCAGGTAATAAAGAGTGGGGCGAGTCTATTGTTATCAACTGGGTAAATATTCAGACTCCGTGGCCAATAGTACACAAGTTCTATCCGAAAAAAAACTCTGGGAGTAGAACCCGGTACCTCAAGCTCAAACCGTATTGTAAAATAATATTAAAAAAAGAACGAAACTAGTGTTCTTTTTTCAAATTGACAATTTTTTTAATGTATCAGGAAGTTACTTACACGTAATCAAGTTCTGATCCGACTACTCGATATTTGTCCTCAATTTTATTTTCTTCAACTTCAAAAATGCTTTGTTGGTAAAAGTTGAAGTAAATATTAAAATACCAGTTTGTACCTATGATACTAAAACCATATACTTGATTTGTCATATCCATACTCGGCTGACCTGAACAAAAAGGAAAGAACAGTATTTCCAAATTATTCAAAAATGAACCCAATACATGTATATTTAGCGTTTAAATATAGGTACTTGTAAAAGTGTGAAGTAAGCGTATTTAAAAAAAAAAGTGAGGCTGGTTTGCATCAAATAATACCTAACGAAACGTTTACTATAAATCTTAGTCCATCTACAACACAAATAAATGTCTATAGTTATTAACTACAACTGCTAGAATAAGACGGATTTGAATTGGAAGTAATTGCTAGAAGGCGTCGAAATTTTCAGTTTGAATGTTGAGAAAACAAGCTATTACCGTACTTCTATAGTTTTCTCAGAATTTCTGGTATTTGTTGTGAGAAACATTAAACTGAGTTCACGAGAGCCATTATTAACGGCACATGTTGCCGATGCAAGGTCTTAGAAGATGTTGGAAATTCAATGTTCTGCTAAGTATTGAAAACCAGCAGTTTTTAATAACGGGTATTAAAGTTCAATGTTGTTTGGCTCCCGAGTTCTGTATTTTTTATAGGCAGATGGCTGTAACTCGTGCAATTGCACTGTCCAAAACAAATGAATGTGTATTGTGATGGGTGTTGACTAACATAGTTCTTAAGATTTTAATAACACTCATTCATCTTTCTCTGTATTTTTTATTGGAACGAAGTTCCTTATCGCGCGTTGCGAAAGGGAGTTAGACGGAAAAAATTAAGATCAAAATTTGTAACAACACTTTTTGCAATAGTCGTAATCCGTGCGGCGTGCGCGTTTCCCTGTCTCTGTCTTTCTCTCACTCTCTCTCTCCCTCCCTCTCACTCTCTCTCTCTCTCTCTCTCTCATAGAAAACAAGCAAGTTATTTTCGTTTTGTGTGTCTATTTCGCATTGAACAGTGTGGTGTCGCGACGATTATTTTTGTTGAGTGTATACAGGTTTTTGGTTCATAATAAATATTAACTTCGATCCATCCGGGTCTCCCTTGACACCTCTCATTTTAATATGCAATGTTATGGATTGATTAAATTATCTAAAACTAACTTATTAAAAAATATTGAAATAAAAATGTATCAATCTAAATAAGACGAGTAAAACATTAGTATAAGTGCTAGGTGAATAATGACTGTTAGATGGACGGCTCCGAAACTGCTAAACTGATTTTAACCATCATTTCTTCAATAGAAAGCAAAATTTTCAGGTAGTAACATAAAGTAGTATCACGCTACGATACCTAGAAACTGAGCCGTTTTTAACCGCTAGGTATAGCTAGTTTAATAAATACTTGTCTATCTAAGTTTTTTTCAACTAAATCATAGAGGTGTGTAAGAAAAACTCATATTTCACACAAGTCTCTAGAGAGTATCAGAACGAGCGAAACTTGGAACTTCACATAAAATCTGTGAGAATAAGTAGATATATTTATAACTAAGTAATGTACGGTATTCACACAATATTTAAAATACTCTCATATTTATAAGCATGGTATAAAGTATATATAATATGATAACTGCCACACTAAATAAGTTTTAAAAGCGATAGCATTTGTTGGAAGAGTGACTGCTCACCATGAGGTCATTTAAAAATGCCTGTAATGGTCTAATTGAAATAAATGCTTTGAGTTTGAGTTCCTGGGCTCGATTCCCGGGTCAAGCAAAGTGTTATTCGGTTGTTCCATCAAGAATTACTTAGTTGCAACCGTGGAGTGTACAAATTCTGACTCCACGATTGTATGGATGGGTCTCTCTCTCTTGGACTCGCATCGTATTACCAGGAGTGTAAACATAACTAACAAAATGTATATTGTCTAGACATCTATGCATACACCTTAGGAAATAAAAAGCGTGATGTTATGACATGTGTATGTTAAGTAGTGGAACAAAGACCAAGAGCAATTGGTAGCTCACCGTCCGTTCACCTACTGACGACGCGCGCCTCAAAAAGATGGCAGCAAAGCAGTGGGGCCCGCCAGGAATACTGCCTTTCGGTGTGCCGGGTTCTTCGAAGGAGATATCGCGGCCCCAGAAGACATACGACCAAGAAAGGAACATGGACGGGTTTTAGTGAGTAAATGTCTGACAATCCCCCCCTACTGCCCAGAACGAGGGAAATTATTTGCTGTGTTCCCATACAAAACAAGTAGTGGAACAAACGTAATCCGTTTAGTTTATATTTTTTTTCTCAAGTAATAATACCTTCCCATTAATTCTGTTCTCCACAAATACCGAAGTCATACATATTAGTCTTTTCTTTCAAAAAATGAATCAATAAATCCGAACGTCTATTTTTAGGCTAAGAACAAAACGGTACACATCAATAGCAATAGGAAGCTTTACAAATCGACAAAATCTTGGGATTCCGCGTACCTACTCTGGAGAAGAAAAGATGTACAATACATACATACAAACATACGCACACATTCCATTGTGTTTTTATCGCAGTGTTTTGAGGTCATCTCTAAATAAAACTGTCGAAACAGAGTAAGAAGAGATTGTGCGAAATAAGAGATGATTGTATCGAGTGGTACTTGGATTATCGAGATTTTTGGAGATAAACATTGTGTATTCTTGATACTTGGTTTAAGTTTGACTATTAAACAGTGTTTTTTTTCAGCGCAGGCTTTTTTCAGGGGTTTTACCCGCATGATGGTCAAAAATTTTTATTCAGGGGCATTCTAGCAAGATAACAGTGTCATATACCTACTGCAGATTGCAGTGGTCGCTAAATGTTTTGACCGATGGATTGCCAAAATATTTTGGGAATCCATCGGTGTCACTTGTAGATCTTGTGTTTGTTTCCAAGACCTTTAATTTTTAGGGTGCTATACATCATAAGGAAAAGACGGAACGCTTATATGATCACTTTGTTATCTCACTGTCTGTCTGTTTGTCAAGGTCGTTTGTCTTGCGAACGCGTAGAGGTATCAAGTTGGAGTTAAAACATATACTGTCAAAAGATATGGCCGTTCATGTCGCAAGTTTGTACAGAACTCTCGGTGCGCGTGTCCGACTCACATTTGGCCTTTCTTTTTAAATTCATGTGCGTATTGCTTAAATTATTACTTGCTCCGGTGTTTTTCTACATGGTTCTCACATGTATTTATAATCACAACATCAATGATGTATCCATGATTTTGTAAAATATTATGATTTAAAAGAGTGTCCATGGAGTTTCTTGCCCATTCTTCTCCATAGAGATCTACGTTTTGGAATGGACAACTACAGTACTTTCACAAGTTATTATGTCTTGTGACTGGGACTGTAGCAGCATCCTTTTTTTTGTTTTCATGACATTCAAAATTGCCTGTAATGGTCTAATTGAAATAAATGACTTGATTGATTGATTGATTGAAAGAAACTTTGTGAGGAAATCAAACCTACATGCTGGAGATATACGAGATAGAAAGCCAATGCAGAAACTCAATGGGCGGCATAAACTCTGATAGCAGATTTGGCTCTAAATACATATAAAAAATAGTAGAAACAAGAAAAAAGTATCATATATCCTAACAAAGGTCATGCCCTATTCGTGTAACGAAACGTGAAAACGTGAAAATGTCACATACAAACAGACAGGCTGACATTTAGAATCGGTCTCGCATTTTGATTATGTAAAATGTATGTTTGTAAAACAAAATACATAGGTATTCTACAAATCTTGAAAAAGTTCAGCTAAATCGGTGTCAGATATTTAAACAGACAGAGAAAATATAAGCTTAACTAACTTTTACGCCTTCAAATCATTGAAATTGGGCCACCCTAAATAGCAACTTCCACAGCCATTTGTCTCCAAATTGGACAGGGAAAAGGAATATAAATGCGAGTCCTTATTTCACTTTTCCGGGTACCATCGCGTTACAACGAGGTACACACCCTGCGCCATCCCAAGGGCGTCGTAAGAATCAACTAAGCGATTACACAGGCTTGTGGGCACACCTGTCGGCTAATAACATCATTTGTAATCGTATACCTGTACATATATATGTAGGTACAGACAATGTCAAAAATGTATAGGTAAAGGTGAACTGAACAGACGTATCAAAATGATCCGAATAGTAATGAAAGGACAATGTCCAAAATGGCCCCTGGTGGTGGTGCAATAAAAGTTTTCGGAATACACGATAGTTAATTGTCTTTTTATTATGTTTGATGCCAAAAGGTACATTTTATAGTATTTTGCCGACTAATAACGTCTGCCAGCTGCTGCCAGTATGAAAAATCATACCTAATATTCGTTGTAACGTTCGATTATAACCTCAAAATCTAGTATTTTTTTAAAATAAATCTATTCTGCAGCTAGTTTGCTATAAAAATAAGTTCTTAAAGGAGTTTACTCATGATAGAGAACACAATACAGCATTTTCCGATGCTCTTGGCTCCTGGGCCAACAATGTATGGGTGCAGAGCAATGTCCTTTGTTCTGTTAGGTGGCTCTTCTGTAAGGCAGATGCCTCTTTTTGTTCCACGTGCTATATCTCATCTAAGCCTTAAGTTCAAGGAACCATTTGATTGTACTATTTATTTAAAAAATAAGCAAGTATCAATTTAAAAAAAAATATCTCTTTGTGTAGCACTTCTTTGCTATGGGTATCTAAAATACAAGTAGATAACAGGTTAGATCAAGTAGTAGTTACTAATAAAATACGAGACCACTACTGGTAAATACGAAACCACTTTCATGATTACAAGAATTTTATTCCATTTAGATAAAGTTTAATTTCGCTTGCTGTTTTGATCAACGTGTATTGTCTGTTCGTCTGTCTTGTTTTGACAATGACTGTACTACTGTTGGTAGAAATTATACTTGTGTTAATAAGGTCATATTATTGTATAAGAGGAAGCGTATGTTTGAGATGTAATATGATTTGAATGGGAATTAATATATTAGTAATTCATACATATTCTGTCATGTGAACATAATATTATAACGACAGCAGTTTTCTGATTGTTTTTGTTCAATAGAAGCTGAAAATTTAAAGTGAGAGACGTTGAATTACACCATTGAATTGCAAGTCAGACTCGCGCACCGAGTCTTCTTATTTTTTATTTATTAAGGTTAGTCAACAATTGTTCACACGTCACATTTCATTTAAAATTACACGATTCATTTATAAGTACAACGATTACTAAAAGACTAATACAATTTTATTGATATTATACATTTTTAATAAAAAAAATGAGTTTCAAATATCTTGACTTGGCACACGAGGTCAATATGTGGAATGTGAGCTCGGCTGTCATTGTGCCGATAGTAGTTACGGCCAATGGCCTGATGGCCAAGAGCATCGACGACCATCACTCGAAGCTCTCCTTAGGCGGTTGGATTAAGGGCCTGATTCAGAAGGCAGTACTCCTCAATACGGCCCGCATTGTGAGGAGGTTCCTGTCTCTGGAACCCTAACCATCGGTAGCTTGGACCCGGCTCCCGATACCGGCGGAGACCTATTTTTATATGTTATTCTATTATTTTTGACAGACGGACAGACCATCCATAAAGTGATCCAATATTTTTTAGGGTTCCGTTTTCCCTTTTGAGGTACGGAACCCTAAAAAAAGATTTTATTTAATGTCCATAAATTAAAAACATTTCATACATATGAAAAGTTTTTCTTACGCTTATTTTCCTCCATACATTTGAGCGTATTCTAAAATAATATTTAACAACTTCCGTCCTCCATATTATAATCGAGCTAGCAACGCCATGGTTGCCTTGTACACTTAGAACAAGCCAAATAGTAATAGACCTAACAATATCCACTTTACGAGGCCTTTGACGTCAGTCCACAGTATATTTAACTAAACACCACTGAATATTTCATGGGACCTAAATTAGCTACCATACCATCCTGCCATATTTTGATGGCGCCTAAAATGCCGCTGATCTGAGAGTTATATTCAAAATATGCACACATGTTAGATGCCTAAAACTCTAATTAACTGTCTCGTTGGTTTAGTGGTTTTAAGCACTAATGCTGGACGTGAAGTCCTGGGTTTAATCCCAGGTCTTCGTCTGGGTAAAGTGCAAAGTGATTGGATGGATTTTTCCGTGAGGAATTTCTCTGAAGCAACGCTTTGTGCATAAGTAGTCATTTGATGGCAATAAGCTCGCCCCTAAACATGCGACTAAAGAAAAATATCTCGTTAATTTTTGAAATAAGAATTATTCTTCTGTAACTTTTTATCTGCAATTTATTTAATTAGAGATGATTACAAAAATATACGTATTTCTGGCTTTAATGTTTTTTTACAAACGAAACAAAAATAGGGAGTGTTGCTTTTAGGAAACACTGAGTCGTATTTTTCGGTATTAGTTCGTTAGTTAGGAATGTAGACTATGAACAGATTACGATGTGAAATCAGTTATTTTAAATTTTAAGTCGTTCGTACGGTATGTTGCCTACAGACTACACATTGACAAAGAGGGTTAAGCTGCCAGTCATTTGTAATATAGAAAATAAATAATAATAGTGTAATTTCTCAATCGTACTGCTTAGTAACAGTTTTCATTGTATCTGTTGATATTATTTGGCGTTATTCGCCGAAAAAAATGATACAAAATATATAGCCCTCTCTTAGCCATTATAATATCGCCGACATGGGAACGCATTACAAAGATTAATCGTGACGAGGTAGATTGATATCGTATCGTATACCTAATCAATGCTGTAATGTGTTTGTGGGTCGCGAACGGAATACCAAGTCTTACGATTAAGTGCGTTTAATCGTCGCGAATATTAAGCTTCGAGAATTTTCTTGAAATCAGCATGCAGGAATAACATTATTACAGCCTTCAATCAACGGGTACGTGTTTTTGTACTTTGCATTTAAATGGCGTCTACATGTCTTCTACGTAATGTCTACGCGGAGACCACAACGTGAGCAATCGGTGTCTATGCTTAAGCAATGTCAACGGTCAACGTAAATGCTGCAACTCAAAATCTTCCTGGAAGACAAAATTATAAGTTTGGGGTGCCTCCAAAACCTAAAATAAAACAAAGGTGTTAAAAAGTATTCACTAGCTCATCTTTACCTACCAACTTTGTTTTTAGTTACAAATACTATAAAGTTATTCATTCAATTTACTGCCACACTGGTTGGCATTAAATATGTAAACAAATAACATTTTAATGATCATAAATTAAAAATGCCCGCATACCTTAAATTTTACATTTTTCATAATATACCTCAGTTCACGTTGTATAAATCTGCACTAAACGCGTCTACACGTCGCAATTTATTTTTTCAGTCACACTTGTAAATACGTCAACACATATATTATGTACTGTTTATAATAAAAGTCTGCGAAACATCACAATGCAACATTTTAACGCTCTTCGATAACTACAGCTATAAAATGCTGCATTGTAAAAGTTTTCGATTCTTGTTTTTTCTTTCATGCTTTTCGCGTTCCGATTTCTTTAAGCTTTATTCTAGTTTTTGGGAAAAAGTATGTGTTCAGTGTTCTGTTACAGGTCACGTGCAGCACCTAAGCTAGCAATGAAGTAGCGACAGCCATACTTTTAGTTATTCTTATTCTGGATCATAATTCTCTGGAACAAAAAAAACCTACTATATATATTATTATAAATGCGAATGTTTCTGTGGATGGATGTATGGATGTTTGTACTCTTTCACGTCAAAACGGCTGAACAGATCTTGATGAAATTTGACACAGACGTGGATTATAGTCCGGAATAACACATAGGATATTTTTCGATATCACGCGAGCACCAGCAAGTAATTCATAATAATGTCATGACATTGGCGATATTATTGAAGTTAAAGAAAAACTATTATTAGTTTTCCTGAAAATAAATCCTCTAGTAACAAATTTCAAATTAAATATCCACACACAGCCAACTCTTTTTTTTAAGGTGAGAAATCCTCAATTAACTTCTCCCGCTCCACACTCCCTTAAGTGTCAGACATGTACTGACTTAAAATCCAACCATGTTCTTTCATTTGTCCTTTGTGTTCCGGAACAAAAACGGAAAGATATACCGCGGCTACGGAGCCGCGGTATATTTCATTTCGATCAATTCGATCAAAAATTTGAAATCGATATTCTCTTTCGATCTTCCCGCAACCGCGGCTGGCAGTAGCCCAAGCGGGCCCCTCTGTTTTACTGACATCTCTTAAAGGCGCACGTAGAACACAAACGCGCCGTCGACACAGCCCGTCGAAACAAGACGGGCAGACGGTGAGCTTCCCATTGCTCACCACCCACAGACTCACGTCTAAATCCACACAACTATAGTACGGCCAACGAGAAGCGAAACCAAATGTAAACAAAACCCATGCTAAAACCCCATCTAAATTGGCCGCCCGAATGTTGGCGAACCCGTCTTAACGTTGTCATGTTTTTGCCGGGAGAACGAGACATTACGACAAAGGCACAAGATGGAAAGAGCTAAATATTAGATTGTCAACGCCACAGTTTTTCTTTAGGTTAATGACCTTTCGTATCGTTTCTCGTTGGCCGTACTATACTTCAGCTATCATATAAGTAGCTTACATATCCTCTGCAAGATCTTCGAAACTTTATTTCAACTCTTGAAAAACAAAGTAAAAAGAGTCGTCAATACAGACGAATGTTTGATAGCGTGACTAAAAGCTTTTAAAAAGGAATCCGCTCAACTTTGCTAAACTTAACTAACAGTTCAAAGACAATGAATCAAAGAAACGATCAGTGAATCGAAAGTTTGACGTGAAATATTGGTAAAGGATTTTGTACATATAAATTTTTTGTTGTGTAGAATTGAGATTATTTATTTTACAAAATCTTAAGTGAAGCATAATATATTATTTAATATCAAAAGTCTTGGTTTCCAAATAACATTTATGTTTCAGTATCAAAAACAATACTTTCAAGATTAAACTTAAGTCGTACCTTTCGAAGAAAGAAAAATAAATTATGCAAGTAAATACGTTGTCAATACTTAGAAACCAAGTAATTTTGGGTATTTTCATGTCAAGTAGTCTAGGTTACTTAAAGAGCTTTTAAATTCTAATAACTTATGCATTACTTACGATCCGTCCCTGCGTCACACATTTTGAGAATTGACAAAACTTACATGTGATTTCTGCATTGTATTTAAGTAAATATGAATAAAACAATGTACACATTAACAATTTGTTTCCATTTCATGTTGAAAGTTTGAGTGAATAGCGACTATAAATGTTTTACAACTTAGATGGGAAATAGTAACGCTGGAAGGAGATGACCTAGAAGGTCATATACTGATCTTATTGGTAAGGTTCATCAAAATAATACGGTACGTAGTACTTGCAACTGCTGTGCCATCATGAACGAAGATGAGCTGAAAGAAACACGGAACAGGTCGATCATTGGTTTTTGCCTACCTCCAATGTACAAAAAATCCTTACTAATATTATAAAAGCGAAAGTGAGTTTGTTTGTTAGTTACCTCTTCTCGCTTAATTGATTGATCTCGCTTTACTGATTTTGATGAATTTTGGTACAAAGATAGTTGGTTAAAAAAGTGGGATGTGAGGGAGAAAGAAGGAAGAAAAAGGAAAACTTAGCGTTGCTATTACAAATCAATTAGGCGCAAGGAGAACTGTGTTACCCCGAATTTAACGCGAGCGAAGCCGCGGGCAAAAGCTAGTTCAAAATAATTTATCTAATCGAATGTCAAGACCGCATATCAACACGATCACATATACAAATACGTAAGACTACATCCATTTACAATATGTAGATATACAACTTTGTATTATACCTTATCAATTAGGGAAACTGGAAATCGGTAGGAATAGTAAAGAGGATAGCGGTTTAACGTTCAGAATAGAGGTGAGCCACGTGATTAGGTGGGTGGCTGCTCAACCCTAACGACGGGAACGGATCGTATTGACCGACATTACGACTAATGGAAACCATAGAAAGGTGACAAACTAAACCATGAATTTTCTCCTGACCAATGACATAACTAAAATTTAAAATAAAGGACTGTAATATAAATTTATAGGAAAATACATTGGTGCAATCATTTATGTTATGCACGCCTGCATTTTTGACGTTACTTCACCCCCGACGCCAAGCCTAGTAAAACAATATATGTGGTAGCCATGTTGCCTAGTGATGACATTTTTGATCATTGTTTAGTTTATTTTAATTATGGCAACATTAGTTGTCGGTGGCGTCTCAGCCACGCGACTGTTTTGCAACTGGAGTGGCCAATGACGTTCAATAGGGTTGCACCGGGTTGACTAATAAAGGTTGGCCTTATTGTCATCAACTGGTCACGAATTTCCAAGGGTGTTACTGAGAAACCGCTAATGCAAAGTTCCGAAAGCAATTTGATGTTTCCAGAAACATTAAGGTCTCATTTGGTATATCAAGCAATTTGTATAACTTGGCAAAGTGGGCTTCCAAACAGTTAAATAGAACCACTAATAAATTATTATCACAAGTCTCTAATTTGTATGGAAGGAGTTTCGGTTCACTGAATTGATTTGGTTGTTACTCAGACCAATAATAATGAGCGTCCTCAAAACCATTGACGTCATCATTTCTCTTTGAGGCGGCGGAATCTTTGATTGGTGATTTCAAAATAGCTATAATAATTTTACATTGTAAGTATAAATCTTGTAAAGGCGTCGAAATTATCAAGATCTTGTTTCAATATCTTTGACTTAAGATCTCCCGTCTTGTCAAAGTAAGTATTCCTACTTATAATATTTTCAAGAGGTCTTCTTAATGATTTGTATATTATATTAGCAAATTTTCAGTTTATCAGCGGTCTTGTTTAGGGTTTTCTGAACTGATTTAAGATGAAGAAAAAAGAAAGAGGTTGAAATAATAAGTGTTTATTCAGATTAATTGGTAAATAAGAGACATACAGAGGCTCGTGGCTCTATAATAACAGCCCCATGGGTTGATTTTCAAGGTATTAAGCCACACTTGTTAAGGAAACCAACTCCTTACGCAGATGGGAAAAGACTACTCTGATGATGATGACTGTTCTATCCACAACCCAAATGTTATGTATTCTTTAAACACATTCCAATAGCTAATGTATAACATTATTTTAAATATACTCACCGTACAATATAATAAAATCGAAACATAAAGATACCTACACCAATAAGTACACACATACTTAACTCACTCCATACAACATAAATAACAGTTATTCATTACATATTACCTATACTGTGTGCCACTAGCGGGATTCAGCAGAATACCAGCCTCAGGTAGTCTACAAAACAATGAAATCTCGAATGTTAAACTCCTATTTGATGCAATCTTGGAAACGGACCGCCCAGTAGTAGGCGGCCATTAAATTGTATGTGATGTGTCTAAATGTCTAAAGGTCAATCTAACTTCTACCTTATTTTTTTTTTTTCGTTTTTTTTTGTGTTAATTCTTTTATTGTGTCATTTGTTTCATAAAATAAATGATTTATCTTTCTATCTATGTCAAGGAATACGACAACCTTCTTCAGACAGATTGCGGTTGATAAAAGAGTTTGTTTATAAAAAAAAAATGTCTTTCATCAGTAAGCGATTTATACGATGCATCCCATAATCTTCTTTTGACGTCTATTAATCAGAACAGGCGAAACCTCAGAACAGTAAAAGTTCTGAGTAATAGACTAAGTTTTTATTAAAGGTTTTCTCAAGAGGCACGAAACCCATTTCGGAAATAATTTTATCACTGAAAAAGGTTTCTTGATAGATTCTAGGTAAACTCCATTATTTTTGCCATATTGGAACATATTGGTGTGGCAATAAAACTGAAAATTCATAACAAAATATTTTCAATACAGCATTTCGAAAGTTATAAAGTTCGGAAACGTTATAGAATGCGATAGAACTAGTACAATGATATTCATATCATAGACTGACAATTTCAACCTGCATGCTACGACAGAGTCGCCATTCAAATTTATCTACGTCAATCATACAGTTTTATACACTTTAGAGCTCAAGTTTCTCTGGACAGCTGGTCCTTGGTTATAACGATTTTACTAGGTCACTTTCTTAGAAAGCATTTCGTTGGAAGCCACTATTGAGGTAAAGCAT